>CM063109.1:56082114-58908304 GCA_031841125.1 Acanthococcus lagerstroemiae
ATGTTCTTTTAGAGGTTTCAAGGGTCTCTGGACTCATTTATGACAACGATTTGACCCTAATTTTTACACTGCCGCGATCGGGAGGGGGAAATGCTCAAATTTTTTAATTTTTATGAAATGCAACATGGGCCTTGTTTCTCAGGTTAAGGTTGCACAATTCGATTTTAATATCAGTCCCACCCTATCTTGAAAGTTGTGGTATCCAAAAGACTAGGAAGAGAGAGGGTATGTATGTTCATCATGGAATACAATATGGGTAGCATCTTGCAGATTATCAAGGATGCTCAATCCGATTTTTATGTTAGTTCAACCTGAACTTGAAACTTGTGAAACTGGCGTGATTTTGCTACATCCTAAAGGAGGAAGTATTGAGGAATAACGAGTGTATAGTATTAGGGCAAACGGACTAATATAAAACTACTGAAAGCTCAATTAATGTTACTGTGACTTCCTAACAATGGCGAAATAATTGGTGACAATGACAAGGGTTGATTTCTTCCCCGCATGTATTGTTGAAGCCCCTCTATTACAGTTTTGTATTAGCTACAGTCACTAAAAATGCATGTTTGAATCTTGAATAGAGGGCAAACTGATGCCAGTCTTGTAATTGAAGACATATTGTATTCCCCGAAATTTTTGTTTTACCCACCTCCCCTTCCCCATATGTACTCTACATGTTAAGCCCTCCACCTCACATGACACAGTATCTAAGTGAGGGAGAAATCCATATTAAAATTGAATTCAGTAACCCTAAAAACCGTAAAATGATGTGGCAATAATGTATTTAATGGAGTACTTGAGTACTTGATACTCACCCACTCCACTTTCTCCCAAAACATAATTTTCTGGTTTAAGTAAAATTAATACGGAAATCGACTTGAGTGATCGTGGTAACTTATGAAACAATATCCAATGATGAATTCCCCCCCCCTCGCCTTAGCGTCCTGGATTTTGCAAATTTCTAAGCAGAGTTGTACTGATAAAAAAATCGATGTTAGCATCCTTGATAACCTGTAAAGCGATATCTGTGCTACGAATACATTAATTTCATAAAATCTCAGCCCTACACCCTCTACTCCCTCTATGTGCCACAGGTTGCAAACGAAAATCATATCGTTATCAGAAATGAATTCATTGACTCTTGAAACCTCGAAAAGGATATTATCCACATTGCATTTTACGAAAATTTTAAGCTACGCCTCCTCCGGGCTGTCACAATTTTGAATTTACAGCCAAACCATCGTCGAAATCGAACTTTGCATCCTAAGACCCTTCACAACCGATATCTCGTTTCTGTGATTCGAGTCAACGAAAGGTGTAAAAGGCTGTACTAAGAAAGTCATTTATGGTGCTAAAAAAACGAACAAATTTTAAAGTGTGATATCTCGGGGGAAGGTTCAAAAAGGCAAGGAAAAATTCCAGAGGTAGAAAGATAGGGAGGCATAGAAACGGGTCTGGTAGAGATTTTCACCTCTTCGGTTCCCTGAAGTCGGTGAGACCACATGCATATCAATAATTCTATGTTTCCTCCGTAAAATTTGTATTAAAGTGTTGCATTATATGATTTATTTTTGAACTCCCACTTTGAGAGATTCGCCGACAGGTACAAAAAATTGTAAGAAACCATTTTTAACGCTAAAATTAGATTGACTTTCCTGTTTACTTTTTGGCAGTACGGTTTCCAATTTTCAAATTATTGAGAAAATACTAAGGAAGGAGATACTTATCACCATCGGAGGCTCGACTTAGGATCTGGGATTGGCAAGATTTCTTAAAATATTCCTTGAGATCTCAACTACGGATTTTCCAAGTAGCACAGTTCATTAGCACTACGACTGTAAGGTCTCTCTTGTAATTTTTTTTTTTTCATTGCACTAAAACCTGCGTTGTGTTACCTCGGAAAAGGTAGGTGACGTCAAATCTGTGAAATTAATAAAGCCGAATTCAGCGCCGTAAATTGAGTTTCCGACGATCTAACAAGAGCAATCAACCCTACTAAAGTAACTTAGAAAGGTGTCACTTCGGCTACGATTACGTCTATAAAAACTTCAAACAGTAATAAAGCGATGCGGAGAAAGGAAAATGACACGGCCTAACCGTTCGAGTATAGAGTTTGAGAACTTTTTTTAGCTGATTTCTTTCTTTTTTTTTTCGTAAATAAAAAATCAGGCATTTCTCTTGATCCGATGGTGGGATAGGAGGTGGAATGAACTTTTCTCGACGTTTCATTACAAAAGAAAGCGAATGACTCTAATTTCCCGCTTTCAGGTTTCTTTAACTTGTATAAGCACTGAAATTTGTCCAGACGATAACTCCAGAAGAAATACAGTTATGTGAACAGTTGTTATGTGAATCGATAGAGCATAGCTAGGATTTTACGTATCTGTTAATTTGGAGGTGGTGCTGTATGCGCCGAATACACTCAGACCTTGTAGTTTACTGCGTTTTTATTCGGGCTGCTGTTAAGGATCTGCTCAGTCGACTCACTCTTACTGCCATACTGAGAATTTACTGATTTCTATTCCTTTGACTTCACTGGGTAGTGGGTACTGGATATTCCAGTTCCAGTGCTTCGTGTCTTGTCCCGACTATTGCTGGATACTGACATATGATGTGAATCGAGGTTTCCTCCTATTCTCCACAATGCCTACTGGAGCTGCTTTTCGCCACTCATGTGTTTTATGGCCCTGCGATCAGGTTGTAGTCGTAATCGATTTGAGATTGAAACTGTTGATTTGAGACTATCCAGATCCATCTTTTACCTTTTCTTTTCTTGAAGTAAGTGTTAGCCACTTTGAAATTATTCTTTTGACAGAAACGCACCAGCCTGCTGCCCCTGTGATTTTTGTTACCAAAAATTCTATCTTTCTGCATTTTCTTGTTCTCCTGAATTTTATGATCCAACTTGGCTGTTAAAGTCACCTATGAGCTATAGTTGGTTTTTCAGGTTTTGTTTTATGGTGTCCAAAATTTCTTTCAGTTTCGAATAAAATGTTCCGCATTCGTTATCATCCGCTGAAGCCGTATGTGCGTATGCTTAGATTATTGTGAGGGTCATTTTTCCTAGTTTAAACTTGATTAATGCTGTTCTACTCGTATCTGATGTACTCGTACCTTTAAATTCCAATATTTTCTGTCTTAAGTCTTTCTTGATCAGAAACCCAACTCCCCTCTGACCACCTGCTGACCTTATCTAGCAGAGTAAATCATCTACCTCGTTTTAATAGTAGAGTCTCATTCACGTCCGATTTCTGCCAGGCCAGTTTTGTCTAGGTTTGAGTTCAAAAACGCTGATTCTAGTTCTACTAGACTTTCATGTTTCTGTAGGGTTCTTACGTTGAGTGATGCAACGGTTACCGAGTCTTACTCATCGAATGGTGATTTAATGGGTTTCTTGTAACGCTTTTTTTTCTGGAAGGTTTTGTTGGGCGATAGTGAATTCATTATTCAATAGAGATTTTTTAATAACTGTTATGAACTTATTTTTATTTGTTTGCTCACCTATTGTGGTAAATAAATAGGAGAGGAAAATGGTTAAGAGGGGTGGTCTTCGAGTTCCTAGCTGACCGGGCTTACCTTGGCTCGACTATATAGATGTAGATCTGCTTATTAACCAGGCCCTTCTGCTGGTTTCTATCAATGGCCACCGTGATCGCCATTACTTCTGTTTGGAGGATCGTGGCGCACTCACTCAATGCCATATTGAAAAGTTTTCAGCGTCTTTTGCATTCATGATTCCGGTTCCTGTACATTGATCATTCTTTGAGACATCTGCAAACCACACATGCTGTTTTTGTAGAATGCTTGGCCACCGCTCTTCCCATGCCTCTCGTGTAGGTATCATTGTACGGTAGGGCTTCTCAAGGAAGTGTTCCACAGCGATTCTGACCCTCGGCATCCTAAAACATTTGTCCGTCATCCTTGCGACCTCTCATTTCCTTCTGTGGCCTATTTTCCGGGCTCGAAGGTTTGGCGTAAAGTACATACGTTTTCGATATTAATGACGTACTTCGAAAATAAGGGAAGTTATCACACCGAAAACATGCTGGCACATTTTTTCACAGCTCATATCTTCAACGCGAATCATCTAAATTACTTCGAACACAAATCATATTGAAGTACTGTGTGTCTGGTAGACATGGATAAGAGTATAAAACTCTCACGCCCTGTAGCGGACCAGGTATATGGTTTCAAAATTCTGACCAATAAGTGGCACGTTACTTTGTAGTTCCAAATTCAAAAATGTTATTTATTAATTTAGTCAGGGGCTCAGTCAAAAAGCTGGAGCATCTTTTTAAGAATTATTTTTCTACCATATCAGATCCTGAAGCTTTATTTTTATTTACACTGGCGAAAGATTGCCAATCGGCAAAGAAGTAGGTCTGGCACAGAGTTATATACCTACCTTTGGTGAAAAAAATTTACAAAGTTCCGATACCATTGCTGAATCATTTGCAAACTATTTTTGCAGTCTTTTTAAGGATAAAAATGTAACTTAGAACCAAACTCAGAGTGCTAATGGTGTGGGGGTTACTGGAGGCGAAGGTCTTATAGCGGTGGGTGTGATCACTGTCGATGATATAAAACGTGCCATGTATGACCTTAAACCCAAATCCTCCTGCGGCTCTGAGTCCATTCCACTATACATACTTCGAGCTTCTTCACCGTTTTCAATTACTTCCTTAACTTATCTCTGCAATACTGTCCTTGAGACAGGTATTTATCCAACAATATAGAAAATATCTGAAGTTATTCCGCTTTACACGTTGAGCAGAATAAATGAATTAGAAAATTATCGCCCCATCTCTCTCATTCTACTCGCGACTAAAATTTTTGAAACTGTCTTGCACAAAAATCTATTAATTCAATCCGAAGATATCGTATCTCCCTGTCAATATGGCCTTAGAAAGGGATATCAAGTGCAGACAAGCCTAATGAACTTCACATATAATGTCAATATAACCCTCTCCAAGGGCGGGCAAATGGTAACTATTTACACAGATTTTTCAAATGCTTTTGACACTAAAATTGTGCGGCTTTGGCCTTTCAAAAGATCTAGTAATTCTATTTCACTCTTACTTGAATAACAGAAAGCAGTTTCTTGAGTATAACGGAGTGGTCTCTACGTGTTACAAGAGTGTGCCAGCTGTTCCCCAGGATTTTGTTTTGGGTCCATACCTATTCCTAATTTTTGTCGATGATATTTCTAAAAAAAATCCTATATTCAGAATAATTACTGTATGCAGATAATATGAAAATTTATAAAATTATAAAATCTCAAAATGACTGTGCTAAACTGCAACAAGATCTTGACTCATTAGTTGAGTGGAGTGATAGTAACTTGTTACCATTTAATACTGACAAGTGTGAAAAAAAATTATCTTTTCAAGAGAAAGATGTCCCATTTTATACGAGCATAAAATTAAAAAAGATAAACTTAGGCGTGTAAATTTTGTAAAAGACTTAGGCATAATTTTGGATTTGAAATTAGTATTCAATATGCATATCGATCACATAACTTTAAAACCTAAAAGAATGGTTGGCTTCATAAAGAGAAATGGAACTGGTTATAAAAATTTTGAAACAATGAAAATTCTTTATTCTAGTTTTCTCAAATCAATATTGGAATTCTCCTCTGTAGTATGTGTTATAACTTGAAAAAATGGTTTTAGCAAAGAAACGAGAGTAGATAGTTCTGTGTCTTCGGTATGTTACAAACTGAATTTATCCAATCACATACACGAAATGGTAGAGTCAACAAATATACAACTTAGCTCACGAGTACGACCTGGCTATACATTTATACAAAAGTAGGGTACTTGTACCTTCGACGAATCAGGACACAACAGTATGGGCTCCCAAAACTCAATAAGGTAAAGGTAGAATTGAAATTTTTTTATTGAATACCTATAAGTATTTCAAAATCTTTACATATCATTCTGAAATTGTATATGTTAGCGGCATATTGTGAAAGCCGTCCTATTGTGAAATGCCTAGGCTGTTTATAAAATGAAAAAAGTGATACTTTATCGTTAGCCGTTTTATGAAATTACTAACGTTTCATAAATTGAAAAAGCGTCGATAGGCCGATTACACTACACAACAAACTGAGATTTTTTGGAAACCGCATGAAGGAAAATAGATGATTCTTAATGTATTTTTCACGCTGAATTCAAATATGATATTAAAAATGCTGAGTTAGCTAATCAATTTTTACGTTTGCTGGGAAATTTAATAGTGTATTATGAGAAATTGTTCTATTTTATGTGGCGACACTGATGTTGTATTAAACTGATATTACCGATAAGCTTCGTCTACGACGGTACTGAATAAGAAGACTTCCGTTCCGTGTTGTTCTCTGTTCCTTTGTGTTCCGTAAGTATTATTCCAATTCAACAACGAGCGTTGTGATTATCATGAATATTCGGGCATTGAACACATATTCATCAAATTTATTGTCGGAGCATATTTATCTAGTTCACTTACATTTCGTAAAAGAAACAATAATAAACTGTAATACCGGAATGAAAAGGCGTTATATTTTCACTGAAGAGATCGCCTTCCTCAAAATTGTTGTTCCATCACTTCATCGTTAATGATAAAATCTTAGAATCAGTTGAAACTGTTCAGATCGTTCCGATATCAAAACGTCAAAACACGTTCACACGCATCACTGTGTTGGCGAGTTTGTTTTGTGATACATGCAGTGTGGCCACATTCACTAATATTTCTAACACGAGATGGAAATTACGGGAAATAATTCAGAATGAATTTACGAGAAAAGGAGAGCTAATTAAGAAAAACAAAAAGCGGCATTGAATTCAGCGTGAAAAATACTTCTAGAATCGGCTACTCTCGTTCTTGCGGTTTTTTGGCTGTTGGTAGTGTTATAAATTACAGTAAAACCTCGATAAATGAAACCGCGATAACTGAAAAACTCGGTAAGTGGAAGGAAAATTGTCTTCCCTTCACGTTCAATCATTTTACATGTAAATTTACCTTGACAAATGAAAGTAGCCCATCGATAAGTGAAATAGATTTTTCGTCGGAGTAGCAATATGTACATACATATTTACTGAAAGTAGTCGAATTCTTCATGGTAAACCTCTATAAGTGAAATAGTGACCATATCAACCTCTGTAAGTGAAATAGTGAGTCTTTTCTACCCGCCCATCACGACTCATTCTTGTTTGATCTTGTCAATTCATGTCTCTTTACCAAGATTGACGTTTTCAATTAAACTTTTTTGGTAGAAAAACTCGTTACATAATTGAAAATTAGACAATTACTGTATTTTAAGTGAAAATTAAAAATTTTTTGGCAGAAAAACTCGTTAATTGAAAATTGAGCTGACGATAAACCTGTGTAACTGAAAACCCCGCGAATTGAAAAACTCGATAACTGCAACATTTCTTCTCTTCCCTTCGGATTTCACTTACCGAGGTTTCACTGTGTAATGAAGAACTTCTTTGTGTGAGAAAGTTTGAAGGAGATGCGGCCAGAGCTTACTATGGTGCACGGAAAACCACGACATTCTCAGTCGCAAGAACGCGTTGGGCGTGCGAATGGCGATTATATTGGCCACATGGCAGAGTGACAACAGAAGTATAAGGTGGAGTACAGGTCTCTGTTTTGTTCAATTTATGAAGAACAGAGCTCCGCACCAGGGTATTAAAAAGAGTCTGTATGAGGCCATGTTCGGCATGCCCGCCCGTGTAGGGGTTCAACGAACCGGCTTACCTTTTGACCTGTGCCATCTGTTGGCTGATGAAACAGAACTCGAAGACGCCCTCCAGGGATTGTATGCTGCTAAAGAAGGTCTAGTTTTACTCTAAGAACATGTACGAATTGGACACCACAAAAGGACGATTACAGCAACTATACGTTCGGTCCCAGTTTACCCTGTGCGCAGAGAGATTTCTTGATGAAGTGGATGTTCTGGAAAATATAATTTCTCTTCGGTCTGCCGCTAGACAAGAGTCTGAGGACGCAGGAGGACATGGCCAGAGCTTTGTCCATTGCCAGTGTACTGAGCAATGCAACACCAATCGATGCGCTTGCCGCCGAAAGGGTCTCACGTGCAATAACAAATGCCATAGCAGCTCGTTGTGCTCCAAAAAATGAGTAATATTGTTCACCTTCGTTCTTTTTTAAAATGATAGTTGTTTGGTCCATTTAAAACTTTCATTTTTTGACTAAACTGTGTTACATGTTTCGCATTACACATTGAATTTCACATTTCACAATTCGTCTGATGCTCAGTCAGCATTTTATAATAAGACTAGTCATTTTATAATAGGCCCCGGCAACTTTCTGGATTAATTCGGCATTTACTTAATTTGCCTAAACTTGACCATCAATTCTTAAAAAGCCTTGGCATTTCATAATATGACCACATTTCCTAATATGCCGTTAACATATATAAAGAAAGTTGGTTTTGAGATCACGAGTCTAAAAAATAGAAGATGTCTGGCAAAGTTGATTTTCTTGAGGGATGTTCTGAATAACAAAATTTTGGATTCCAACAACTTAACAAGTATTCAATTCAGGGTCTCTACATTCAGTGGAAGAAATACTGATCTATTTGTGATACTAGAGGCTGAGCAACAAGTATGAACAATACTCTAATACTATGTGATAATATTACTCAAAAATATCCTGGGATCGATATATTCTTCATGAGTAGGAGACAGTATATCTCATCAGTCATTAAAGTGCTCGAGGGTATGTTGGTCCTGGTCTCTGCATTTCTTTTCCTTATACGACACAGGTGTGGTTTATTTCGGCCCTTCCGGTTCCTTCAACCCTCAGTTCTCAATTCACAATCTTCAACTGCCACTTGTGCACCCTTTTCACCCTTCCCCCGCTGCCCTTGCTCTGGTGCCTGTCTCTCCCTCCCTCTTTCTATCATCTTTTCCTTCTTCTTCATCCCCCACCCTTTGCTTAAAAAGTATTTTTTGTTTCCAAGGATTATATTGTACATACTGTCCCTCCCTGTCAATATGACCCTCGGGCACCGGTTGGGGGGACTGATACATAAATATTATTTTCTATTTATTTCTCTATAACGGCCGATTCTAAAAAAGTCAGCTTGTCCGTCACCGGTCCGTCCCCGTGAGAGTTTTCCCCTTTCTCTCGACGTAGAAAGCGGGCTGAAAAATGAAATAAGAATCACGATGTCTAAGTAATCTAATGACGGGTACTCGCCCAACTATCCGCGAATCGGTGTTCATGAAGCGTGCTGTCGAGGTAACTAATCGTTTTTGGGAAGTCACTGGAGAATACCGATTCCAGTCTGAATTTCGAAATAAGGTGTACTCTACGCGCACAACTGAGATCTCGGACAGGCAGATGGTCGGCTTTATATCAAATATAATCTGTACTGCGAGCAACTAATCTAGCAGCTTGGCGTATACGACATTGGTGGTATTTTTCTGCGCAAAAGACGGCGGCACCAAGGGGCGACCGCGAACAGCGCAACTCGGATTACCCACTGGAAGCAACATTGCCGACGTACCTAATTAATCTGTCTGTATGCTTGTGTGGGAAGCATATGAGGCTTCGGAATACTTTACGTGACAGACAGCCACCCAGATAAGTGGAAACATTAAGTACTTACGTACATACTAAATTACATCTTGATACATGGGCGCTTCGGGACGATTTTGTTGACACTGACGTTGCCGGGTGTGCAGTGAAGCAAAAACGCAAACATCAACCTTCAAATACATCCACTCGAAGACCATACAACGTACGTCGCAATAATTAAATTACACCAAGACCGGTAAAAAGTGAAGTGAGCGTGTGTTAATAATGTTTTAGCGCGGATTAATTCGTGTTTATTTAAAATATGAAGCGTGTTAGTTTAAGGTGTATGAAAATGATGCACACTCAACACGCATTCCACTCTGCCAAGTGTTATTGTTCGTGGTGATTGTACTTAGATGATACGGCGTATCTATAGTCGTACGAGAATGTGATTTTGTCGACTATTTCAGCGTATCTACTGGAAAAAGAAAAATAAGAATATCGCTAGTCCGTTCCTCTGGAATTCCCTCGCCCTCCCAAAAAAATTGTACATGTGAGAGGAAAGAGGTGCCGAAGGCGCTCCTTACTTTACGCAGGCATAGAGATGGAGCTAACTCTAGGTGATGAGAGTAGTGTAGTGTAGCATGGTGCTTCTCGCGCCTCACCTTTGAATGATTGAAGTTAGGTCTACACGTACAGTCTTGTGTTGTCAGTTTTGCTTGAATCAAAGTGGAACGATTGATTGAAAAGGAAGCCTCACGCCATCAAACTTATTCAGTTCATGCAGGACGTCCGTTTTGCGTTTTGTTTGACAAATTTGAACTGATCCTGTAAAACTGACGATAAGACTGTACGCGTGTGAACCCGACTGACGTCATACTCAGTTTGGCCGGATTAATCATATCACCGTAGGGAAGTACTTATGGAATTTTCAAATTTTTGGTTTCTCTACCCCAGAAAAGGATGCTATTTATTCGCTCGGTTGCCGACTTTAATCAAATATTTGTCATCTACTACTCGTTTTGGTTATTTCACTTGCCAGTAAACACCCTGTATTTGCTCACAATTTTGGAGAGAAGACTCAGAATATAAATTACAACATGTTTGTTCATATTCACTATTTTCTCCTGGAATCCGTACTTGCAGTCCTGGATTATGGGTTAGGGGTCTTCTAAGATTCTTTATTATTGGCACAGCTAGTCATTCCTTTTTTCTTTTTCTTTTTTTTTAATTAAAGGACTAAAACTATAAAATATTGAAAATGCATCGACATTTATCAAAATTAATATGAAAACTATGAGAAACAAACTTGAATGTGTTAAACACATGCATGAGAAACAGCGTAACTAAACTTGAACATACTCATTAGGGTGGTCCCTAAAAATCAAATTTCGAAAATTTCAGCTCCCACCCCCCAGAACTGTTACTTCATATGAAAAAATGGTTCCCTAAAAATTTCAACTGGATTAATTAATTTTAAAGCGGCCCGAATGAGGGATTTCATTAAAATGGAGGTTATGCGGTTGAGCGCGCTACTCATACGTTACAGTGCCGGGTGAAGAACGATGCTTTCTACGGTAAGCATATGCTTGTAAAAGTACAGTTGGCGTTTCAAATTTTTTCACCGCAGATTTTTCTAAATAACTTCTTTTGAACGAAAAAAGAAAAGAAAAGAAAAAACAGGGTGTCTAACAGTCATTTAGGTGATTTAACGTCATTTATTTGGAAGCAGGTCATTAAAACATTTAAAAATCAGCAAATTATACCTTGAAAAAGAGAACAAAGAATTTAGAATTGGAAAATTCTATTATAATGACCCGCGTTGCAATTTTTATGCGAATGCATATTTTTATCTATGGCGTGTAGTCCAAAGTTTCAAAAGATGTTCACGAATCACAAAATTCTGAGTTCATTGAGCAGCGCTTCATTTTGTATATTTCGCATATTTTGGCATTCACTGCATATTTTACACCAATTCTGCGTATTTTTCAAAAAATTTTCCCCAAAGCGTGACATTTCTAGTTTTTTACTCAAAAATACCTATTAAAAGAAATCCAACTCAAAAAACAAAATTGAAAAGACTTAATGATTAATGAATCGCAGAAAATATTTTAGAAATATACCTACATAATGTTCTTTTGCATGTGTGATACCCTTTCTCTTGCCCTCATCACATTCATCAGCCATAAGAAATTATGAATAGGAGCAATATCTCCTAGGTGCATCTCCTATTAAAAAGAAGATTAGGCTTCTTAGGTAAAAACTTGGCTAGATGATTTTGAAATTCGATAAACATTGTCTCAGTATATTATCCTACTTAATTTTTTCATTAAAATGATATCCATATTAATAGTTTATTATTTTTAGCGCTTTCATAGCAAATTGGGGGGAGGTCATTTAAAAGTCGTTGATTTTCTAAATGCGATTTGTTTTAGAAAGTATAAACTAATAACATTAAACATTCATTAAATTTTTTTAATTCATACATATTAGGAATAAAAACAAATATTAAACATTCGTAACATTTTATTATTTCAATCATATTGAACTAAGTGTTGATTTTTTAGAATTTGGGTACTGTGTTCTGTATTCCGTCATATTAAAAATTGTTTTTGTTCTTCGTTTTTGCTTATTTAAAAATTTTTGACGGTGAGGGACAATTCACAGTTTCATTTGCTCCCTTCGCTCGTAATTATTCATAGTTTAAACAATCAATAAAAACCCAACCAACAAATAATTAACATAATTAAATCAGTAAACTAGAATACACTGAGTAGAACAGAAGAAAAAAAATTAATATTCATTTTTTAAGTCAAAAATGCAAAATCTGAATTTTAGTCAACAAAATTATACGGTGCGTCTCAAGGACCGTTGATGCCCGAGTTTTTTCGCGGGTCGCAACGGACATGCAAGAATAGCCGGCGCGGTACCTTCATTTTAATGAAATCTCTCATTCGGATCACCTTAAAAGTGATCAACTGAGCTGAAATTGTTAAGGGAATGTTTTTTCATATGAAGGAACAATTCTAGGGAGCGAGAGAGTGAAATATCAAAAAAATATTTTTCGTCATCTATGACAGAGGACCACCCTAATACTCATACTTGAAGCAACGTCATTAGATGATCGAAGTCATAATTCACTATGAAATTTGGTAAACTAAGTTGATTTCAGCTATTTGAAAAACATAATCTGTAAGAGTGTTGAGTATCGATCAAAAAGTATCGATAAGTATCGACACTATCGATACCTTCACCTTACCAGGCTGAGTCCTGAAACAGAACTGATAATTCAAAATGAACAAACAGAAAAAGAAAAAAAAAACTGAAGAATCAAAATCACATACTACTTTGGTTCAGAACCGTTAAAAAATGTAATGGTAAGCATTATAAACTATAAACTAGAATACGCGAAGGAACTAACGAGGACGAATCAAAAAATCAAAAAATCAAGTGCGTAACCAAGGAGGGGGCCAGGGTGCTATAGCCTCCCCCAGTTCTTCGAAATTTTTTCGAAATGTGAGCCCCATTGTGTGTGCTAGGAGTAATCTCTGTCGAAGCACCCCATAAGAAATAGGAGGTTCCTCAGTGTAAGAACTGCCAGCAATTTGGTCACACACGCAAGTACTACCAAGAACCTGCAAAATGCGTCAAGTGTGGTAACCCTCATCGAACTGAGGAGTGCAAAAAATCCAAGAAGACCAAAGCCAAGTGTGCAAACTGTGCCGGAAACCACACTGCTAGCTGGAAGGGCTGCGAAACCTACCAAGCTGCTCAACAGAAATTTGCACCTCGAGAAGTTACTGCGCGAGATCGCATCAAAAACAAAATACATGAATTCCGCAAAGGACAGTCATATGCAGATGCAACCAAGCATCATGAGTCGCAGCCTACAATGCAGCTAAATTCTGAAAACTCACCTCCTCCAACAGAGCAGCCTGTTCCTGACAACGCTCTTCATTCACTACTACAGAGTATCCACAAACTTCTCGAAAACATGGCTAATTCACTCAGAATAGTTACCTGGAATGCCAATGGCCTAGTCCGACGGAAGCTTGAACTTGAAAATTTTCTCCATGAGGAGAAAATAGACGTCATGCTTATCTCTGAAACACATTTTATCAACTTTACTGTATTTCGTATCCATGACTATCAAACATACAGCACAGAACACCCCTCCAATAAAGCTTGTGGCGGTGCTTCAGTGATAATTCGAAATTCCATTCAACACCACTCGTTACCCAGTTTCCAGCAAGATTTTCTGCAGGCATCATCGATCCAGATAGAAACTAAAAATTTCAACCTCGTTGTAGCTGCAACTTACTGCCCATCTCGCTACACAATGAATCATATCATACTCGAGTAGCCTCATTTCTCACTCAACTCGGTAATCGATTGCCAAACATAATATGTAAAATACGACGGGACTTTGAAAATACTGAAAATATCGCGAATGAATATCGCAATACGTGGTCTTTTCAAAAAGTACGTAAAATGACGTCATAAAACAAAATTTATGTACTCTATTTAGAAGTTACATGTCTGGGTCTCTTTCAAAGTATTCCCCTCCCCGACGGAAACACTTATCCCAACGGTGTTTCCACATTTGGAAACTGTCCTGGAATGCTTTTCTTTTGCGATGTTCTTCAGTTCTTCCGTCGCATTTGCTTTAATCCTAGGAATCGCCTCAAATCTTCTTCCTTTCAAAGGTCTTTTGAATTCGGGGAACAAAAAGAAATCACAAGAAGCGAGGTCAGGTGAGTAGGGTGGGTGGGGAAGAACAGTGATCGAGTGTTCGGCCAAAAACTCACGAGTTCTGAGGGCTGAATGGGCTAGAGCGTTGTCATAACGAAAAAACTAGTCACGACTTCTCCACATTTTTGGCCCTTTTCGCCAGATAGCGTCTTCATAGCGTCTTACAGACGCTTAGGAAACTGCTTTGTGATCAGCTGATCCGTACAAAGAAGGCGACACCAAGCGGATTTCCCTGGAACGAACTGGGCCCGCGTAATTCAAACATTCTACCTATTTTTTGAACAGATCAAGTACTTTCGTGACACAGAATACCCACTTTTTGGAGAATGATCTTCGACTCTGTGGATTCCATCCACACTGCCCCTACACGAATACGGTATACCGTTCACCGTTGATCCATCGTGTGCCGGTAATTTGGTCAGCTTTGGCTGCGAACAAACAGAGAGAAAGCAATTACGAACGCCCGCTGAGCACCAGGCTCGTGTCGGCTCTCGTCAATAAACAGAAACACCTTTAATCGTCGTACCTCGAGCAATTAAAACGTCGACTGCGAACGTCGACGGCTGCGGCTGCCCGACGAGGAGAGAGAGAGAGAGAGAGAGAGAGAGAGAGAGTGAGAGTGACACACCGGTGCCGGTGCCGGTGCCGGTGCCGGTGCCGGTGCTCGGAAAAGGCTGACGTTAATGAAATGGCAAAGCGTATCTTTGATTGGAAATCTCGATAGCGTTAGCGGCGTATAACTGTTGCCGCAACGTCAGCCTTTCCGATTGCTGCCATTTGGAAGGACTGCTGCTTGTATTCACTCGCCGCACCTGTCGCTCTCCCGCTTTCAAAGCACATCGACATCGACATCGGCATCGGCATCGGGGCATCGACGGCGCGGCGTGGCGCGCATTTCCGGAAACGATGTACAGGCACGTTCCGCGGTTAATTGTAATTCCGAATCGGCGGCCGCGGCCCCGATAATCCGTTTATAACGTTATCAATTCGATTAAGGCGACCGCGATGTTAGTTACGCGTGAGGTGCTCCCAAAGCGAGAATGATCCAGGGGTCTACGGAGATGTGGTATGCGAACTCAATAAAGGCTATCACCATCGCACCCCACGCTACTGCACCGTTTTAGCTTCGATACTGCTGCAGGAATGCTTCTTACGAATGGTAATTCCGTGAAACGGGTGTAATCTTTGCACGTGCAGATGGACCGGAAAATTGTGCGTAGCAGGAGCCAACTAGAATCTGTTAGGTTGTAACGTGGACATTGCGGCGGGTTCGAGAAACCCCAAGGAAACCGCTTAGCCTATCGGTTCGTCGGTATGTGCCCCCCATGAAGAGGGTGGAGATAGACGAGAAGTATTCATAATTCTCATAGCTTCAATTTATCGACCAAAGAAGAAAGAGCGGAGTCAGACTATAGGTGCGTTGACTAGACCATAGGGTTGCCCTCATTTTGGCGAGATTCTAATTCTTCATTGCGATACCTCCCTGGGATAGGGCTATTCCATTAAAAAAAAAAAAGTGTGCAGAGTCTCAAGGTCATCGGGAAATTCTATCCCGACCCTCATGATGAGTCAGATTTAACTGCTTTTAGTGTCTTAGATTTAAAAGTAAGACTGAGATTTCTTCGAACGTATATTTGGAGTAAAGCATTGTACGGCTGTGAGACTTGGGCAATAGGGAGACAAGGAAGAAAAATGTGTAAGAGTAAATTTCTGTCTAAATAAATACACCCTGTATAGGGTCGAATCTTACGCGCTTGTCGCTTCGTTTCTCTCCGCTTTCACCCGCTTGTATGCATGACTGGTTTGCCTAGAGAACCTGCTGGAGGGAGAGGAACGCATTCCTTGTGCCAAGGTCTTCGCGTTCGCAGGCTCGTGCCTCGTGGCATTTAGTTAATGACTGCGGTAAAAGTCCGTTGCGGGAAATTTGACTTGTGCGTAAGCCGTATTTTGAAAGTGTCGTCGCGTATTTTGTGGTGTTGGTGAGAGACGTCAATTTGGGGTGAGTTTTGCTCACTGAGTACACATTTTGTTATGGCTTTTTTAACTGCTTTTATATTTGCGCTTGCTCGCAGTACTTTCTCGCCGGCGGGGGCGTAGTTGACGCCCCAGGCTCTCCACTATGCAGGGTTTAGACGTTACCCTACCCAGGCGATAATGTGGATCCGGCTGTGGGCATTCGGTCGAGTCTCCGGACAGCATACTGAACTGCAGCACAGCCTCAGGGCCGGCACTACCAGGGTACCTATAGGCATTCGTGCGGGCTAGGTATGAACCCCCTGGTATGTTGGTGCTAGTCGGATACTGGGCCAGAGAACAGGATCGCTTAAATGCTTGGCTATGTTATTGGTTTTGGGCTACGGTGCAGTAGTGTTTTGCGCCCGTACTCAAACGTGGTTTTCAACTCTATTGTAGGTACCTCGCCTGAGCAGTTCCCGTCCGGCTATCCATCCATCCGCCCATTCTCTGTAAATAATGTATTTGTAGATATGGTAGAATTTTAGCGCATAAGCCACTCATGTTAAGTCCGTCAATATAAATATTCGAACAATCCTGACTTAATATTTTCGTACAGGAAAATTCTACGCACCCCTCCCCTGACTGCATTGCGTATATCTTTCGAATTCCTACCTTTCCCTTGTCTCTCTTCTCTTTTTCAATTTGCATTTCTTTAATTTCTTTTTACCAAAGATAGAAGCATTTGAAATGTGGTTTTATCAGAGAATGTTGAAAATCAAATGGACAGACTAGATCAGAAATAAGGGGAAGTATTGAAGCGAATAGGAGGGAAAAGATGATCATAAAAAGAAGAGTTAAAATGATAGATCACGTGACTGAAAATGAAGAAATGTAGTAAGGTAGGTTACCCGAATAAGGCCCGATTCCTAATAAGGCCCGATGTACAGATTTCGTTGGGTATGATTGCTGTCATGCAAGACCGGATTTAGGATTCTCGCGCCTCTAGGCAGAATAAAAATTGCCGCCCCTCAGATTTTTGTTCGCCCCATCAGATTCTTTTTTCTTCAATAAATACATAGATAAAAAAAAAAGTGTCGAAAATTTGCTGCCCCCAAAATCTACCGTCCTAGGCACGTGCCTATGTTGCCTATACGTAAATACGGTCCAGCTGTTATGTAACGAAGATGTAGATATTGTTGCTTGTGCATCTGGCAACATTGTACAAATATTTTTATGACGAAATACATTTAGAGGCGAGGAACGGATGATCTGAAAGTTGAAAACGAAAAAAATTCGTCGAGATCTTAAATTATGGCCGAAAATTATGTCTAAGCGAGTGTAAGCTGGTTGAAATTACGAATAATCAAATACAATAATTCAGTTAAACATGTACCTATGTACGTAAGGCTGGTGCCCAGTTGCGTCCCGTAACAAAAATAAGATGTAAGAATTGCGTCCGAGTGAAAAAAAAAATAGATGTAAGAATTGCGTCCGAGCAAAAAAAAAATAGCTGTAAGAATAGCGTCCGAGTGTAAACGAAATAGGCGCCCATCCTCACATTTTCGCCCTTATTGTCGCCTTGCTCGAACTACAGAACGTTACGTACCTTAAAATGCGAAATCCACCGCACATCACTGTATCTCCGAAACAGAAAATAATTGAAGAAGAGATGAAGAATTCGTAAAAACGCTCGCACGAAAATTCCAACCTAAAGTGAAACGTTTCCATGCTTCCTGGCGTACGCAATAGCTTGAATAATTTTGATATGTTCCATTTTAGTGACATGTGTTATCGTATTTACACATTATTGTATCGTACTGTATGTACTTTTCTGTTGTCTTATATGTACCATTAAACAGGACGCAATTCGAACATTTTTTTGTTTTTACATGGGGCGCAGTTCGAAGGTTTCAAAGTTTTTGGCATGGGACGCAACTGTCCGGAAAACACGTCTTTGGGACGCAGCTGGCCGTTTGCCGTACGTAATCGCGAAGGAATCGTGAATTGGGAGTCGCTCATTACATGAGAAATTCGCATCCAAAGAAGAAAAGTGAAAAGTACCCCTAATAAGGCCCGTGACGTAAAATAAATTTTGTTTTTCTTCATGTTAGGCGAAATTAAAACAAGCACGCCGAAACGTGCTGAGTGGACCAGCGAAATGCTGAGGAAGGGCTTGTAGTTATTTAAAAATGGCTAATCTCTTGCACAAACGTCATTATTTTACCGAACAGTCAAATTTTTCGTTCAACTCCCTTAATTAATCATATTTTCAGATTCTTTGACCTCTTTTGTACTTTATTACATTCAATCACTCATTTTTGTGACTCATAACATCATTAAACAATTATTTTGAACTTTTTAACATTTTCTAAAGCAAAAAACAGCTCGGGCCTTGTTAGGTTTCAGGTCGGCCCTTATTATGGTACACGTGTTCCTAATGAGGCCTGACGTTATCTTTTTTTGAAATAAAGATTAGAAAGCCAGAGAGTATCGTAGTGAGATATTTCAATGGTTTCAGGTAGTGAGTTATTAAGTTTACTTGCAATTAAAAAAAAAAAAAAAAAAAAAAAAAGTGAAGAAGTGTTGACTTAAAGGGTAATAATACACAATTTCTAAGATGCGGGCCCATTAGGCACACTTACCTTATTTAACTTTTTCCTCACCAGTCTGCAACCGGATGACCTCTTAAATTCAGGCTGGCTATAAGTTGACGTCGTCTTCTGAAGATATACGCCGGCATATCGCTCTCCGAGACATACACGGGTGTCGGTGAGACGGAAAGTGAATTCACTCGGGGGCACACGGTCCCGTCCGAATAACGATTACGACATTTTGTATAAATGGCCTAGAAGGCCGATTTATTTACTTCATAGTACTATTCACTACTTCAAAATAAGAATGACCGGGTATACTTGAACCACAGTCATTTAACCAACAACTCATACGCGTTCGTTTGCCTCTAGATAAAACTTGTAAAAATGCTTCATTGGGGGGGAGGGTTCTTCGTTCTATTTTTTTCTAATTTGCTCTCCACCTGAGTCCTGAAATCCGCCCTTTCGAGCATTACTCCAGAGACATCGGGGAGGCTGTTAGGGCTGTCTTAGCCCTCTTCCCTTCTGGCCGAAAAACCGGCCTAGGTCGAAAATTCTGTCGAGTTGCTGTATGTGGGCTCGAACCCGGGACCTCCGGATTCTGAGACCAACGTGCTATCCACTCGGCCAACCAAACCTCAATGGGGGGGGGGGCTGCGTAACGTACATTTTCTTTCACCAGCTGCCTGTTCATAACGCTACACGTTTTTATTTGTCCAATATTTTAAGTTGTCGCGTGTCAATAACTTCACCCTTCAGATCGAAGCACGAGTAGTACCGAGCAGCTCACTATCCTATGCTACCAACGTCAGCATGCCTGAAATTACCGAGGAAATCCGTTCCAACAGATGTTGCCGACTCCGCATTTTTACAACCCTTGTTCAATATACCCAACATCGACAACCATCTCGCAATTTTGATTGGAAATGTTGGAAAATGTAGTAATATCGCACTCCAGGACACTTAGTTAGGTTGGACAGTTTCAAGATCTGTGCCGAGAGAACCAATCCGAATCCTGCACTCAACCACCCATTCCTGTTTCCTCGGAATACAAGAAATCGATGACAGGTTTAGAATTTTCTGGAAAACTGGAGATTTACCCAAGATTGCCACGATCGACCAAAGTGGAGGACACAACGCTTGTTTGCTAAATTCCATTTGTTTGACTTATTTTAGAAGTTTGAGGAGTTGTTTTTTACGTTCGTTCCATCACTTTCGCTATCGGTATTTTACCCTTTAATTTTATTCCCAGTAACTTCCTGACCATTTCGTACTCCGTTTTTTTGACCTTCTGTATTTGACTTCTGGTGTTCGCCCAGTACGTTCGGGCCCCTTACATGAAGAGTAGGGTAGATACAGCTTTCTAGTATTTTCATTTTTAGTTTGAGCTTCGGTTTGCTTAATAGAATCTGTTTACGGGTTCAGGATGCCCTACAAGCCCGGGCTATCCTTGCTTTGATTTCCTTATCGGCACGGATTGTTCAAAGATGAAAGGATAAAGACAGGGGAGAATACAAAAAGGCATGGATAGCTAAAGTGCTAGCAAACGAAACACCCAGACATAATTAGAAGCGAAGTCATAAATGCGCTAAAACAGCTGAAAACACACAGAACGGTGGGTCCAGATGGTCTACGTAGAAAACGAACCGTTAAAACTGTTAGCTGAGGTAATCGCCCAACCCTGGACGAAATATTCAGGGGCAGCATATCTGTGTATAAATACAATAGCTTTTATGAAATTTAGATGGATGGTTTGGCTTTTCGGCTTCAACCCCGGTGAGAAGCACCTCAGCAGGGGAAGGGGAGAGGGAGCACGTGGAGGAGTGAGTGTGATGGATCGGATTGAGAAAGAAACATCCGAAAACGAATTCAGTTACCTTAAAAACCAGTAAATTGAATCCTATATTAATGTGACGTGTATTTTTTGAACGAAATCCAATTTTGGGCACTCCAAGGAATCAGACCCGAAAATTGGTTTCAAAATCGAAATCAATTACTTTGAAAATGTGTAAATCAAATCACATTTCAAATTTCATTCTACATCCTTCCTCTCCCATTTTAGAATATGGCGGTAGGTTACTGATGCACTGTACCCACAAATGAAACCCTTCGGAATAGATTTGAGCAATTTTTCTCCTTACAGTATTCAATTTCCACTGATGTGATTCACAATCCGAAAGTAAATTGCATGGCCCTCATTGAAAGCCGGGTTAAAATTGAAGTGCCCCAATAAAAATTTTAACTTTGCCAAGATAAGGGCCATTATACTGAATACAGACCAATATATAAATAAGAACTGGTTGTAGCTTTTAGACCACCTCTCTCTCCTTCCTGAAAAATAAGGTATCCAAATTTTCTGAGCGGCTTCTACTGGACAGAATAGGCAACTATCCCGATGGAACATAAGGACAAATCAGTCTGCGTCAGATTCCAACTCCCTCCCCAATTTGTACACAAAAGGCTTGACACAGCTCGGGTACCGAAATTTTTCTATTGAGTTGATTAGGGTGTTGACCTTCAAATGTGATTTACAAAAGCTCTCATTCGCGAGCAAAGTAGCCTCGTTTCGTTCAGTTTTTCAGAAAATTGTCACATAACAAAAATTATATGTTGGACGGTCGTGGGGAACGGTGATTCCGTACAACCGACTATGCCCGATTCGAACTTTTGTGGACCCTGCAAGCAATTACCAGGCTCGAGGGTAAGAACAGAGAAAGTGAAAGTAGAAACTATATTGCGGGAACCATACAGTTTGAAAAATGGAGATAGGCCATATACACTCACCCTAGAAAATGCTTGCGTGTTGAAGACAGAAATGCGATGACCCCCCCCCCCCCGCCCCCACCGATTACCCGAGCACTTCATCTCGCACTACCTCAGCAAATGACAAGAGAGGAAAATCCTATTTACGGCGTTTTACATATGCAAATTTATGAACATAATTTCTCTCGCGGCCGGATTTACGGCGTCTTGTGTATGCAATTTCATAGGCACGGTTATTAAAATCCACGTTCACTGCGGGACAAATTGTATTTTAGCTGGATAACATGTTTTCAATGTAAAACAATGAGAAATGAAGCCTCAAGCGTGGTCAAAAATTTTCTTGTGTAGCCCCCTCAGAGGCCACAATTTTGGGGATTGCTCTAAGTAACCCGCTCAGTCGAACATTATACATCGATTCATGTCATGCATTCTAGGCCAATGAGTCCAAATTTTCTACTCATTATTTTGTGCAGTGTCTCGGAGCAGGCCTCGAAACCGGAGCCGCTTCTACCGGACTCCGGAGAAAACTAAAAATAAGTTCTAGCTAGGCTCCTGCTCAGATTCGAATAAACAATTTTTTCGACCCTGGCTATAGTAAATAATTTTTCCATGCCCTAGCTCCGATTCTGACAAAAAAAGAAACTTTGATAACTCCGGCCTCGATTCGACCAAAATTTTTTTTCGCTCCAGTTGTGATAGTTCTTGGGAGGGAGGACGTAGGAATGGTCACCAAGAAGGAAGAGAAAGAAGGAGGTAGGTTGAAGAACTGCAGCCCAATTTGGAGCTGGAGCTAGAAAATAGTATGATTCTAAAATTGGCTTCAGCTTCAGGAGATAATTTTTTCCGGGATCCGGTTCTAGCTCCAGTTCTAGCTTCGGTGCCAGCCTCGAGACTCTGACTCCAACATATAATTTTTCTGGAACTCCGGCTGTAGCAGTTAAATTTTTCAGGCTCGGGATTCGGGCTCTTGATTTTGTCACTTCACTTCCAGAATCCTGATCATAGTGTAGCAATTGTCTTAAATTACACTCTCTGCTGATCATAATATATTCTTCGGTATTTTAATCATAGTAATCCAAATTATTTATTTATTGCTATCGCATTTTATCCCAGAGTTCCCTGAGTCTACAATCCGGGGGGAGGAGGCGCATCAAATTATACTCTCTGTGGATAGTCATACGTCGATTTATGAGTATTTTAAAAGGCTGAGTCCTAATTTTATATCCATCTATTCTTTCTGGTTAGTCTCAAACACTTTGAGACTACTATTCGGGGGTTCTATCATATTGTACACTGTATCGAACATGCTACATTGAATCAAATGTATTGTAGATTATCGGGATCAAATTTTCTATGCATTACTTCTTTCCCTGAGTCGAAGCAGGAAACTGTGATCTTGAAGTTGAAGCCAGAGCTCGGAGCCTCGGATCTGAACATGTTCAGGAGAAGCAGAGACAAAGTATAAATTATTACAAATTAAATTAAATTTGAGAACAACATCTGATAACAAAATGAATTACTTCTTGAATCAGCAGAAGCCCAAATTTTGCGCATATGCCTCCCTCAGCCTTACATATTCAGTCCGATCAGCAGCGACTCAGTGGAACATTTTGTTTTGAATGAAATTACAAATGTTTTCTATCCACCTGGCCTTCTGCTTAACGGGCTTTCTCCCAGCTCTGATTTGACAGAATGTAACTTTTTGTGCCCAACAGTGTTGTTTCAGTCTGCAGTCTGCACAGTTTCCCCGCCCAGTCCCACTTTAGTCTTTTAATCAAGTGTACAAGATTTTTGGTACATTTGAATTTTCCTTTTATTGTTGTTAGCCTGACTTTATCCCTTAATTTGAGACCTAGCATAGCATTCTGCATACAGTTTTGTGCAGACTGAAGTTCTTTCTCAATATTTTTAGTGATTGTCCAAGTTTGACTCCCATACGTTGAAGCCGGCACAACACAGCTGTTGAAAAGTTGGCTTTTTTAGGCAATTGGGAAGTTACTTTTCAGGATAAATTTTAAACTCCAAAATTTGCTATAGGCTAGCGCAATTCTTCTATTAACGTGTTTCTCAGTTTGATTTTGGACGGTTATCATCTGACCCAGATAAATTACAAAAGTTGACTGTTTCTGAAGTTGCACCACTGGTTTTAATTTGTTTTAATTTACCTGAATTTTTAAGAATTTCTGTTTTTAAAGAATTGATAACCGTGCCCGTCGTGTTACTTTTACAGCTGAGTTCGTTCAGCATTGACTGGTGGTCCTGCTCACTCCCCACCACTACCCCCGCGTAGTCCGAAAACCTCAGATTGTTTCGAATTTCCCCGTTGATTTCGATTCCCTTTTCTTCCCAATTTAAATGTTTGAAAATTTCATCTGCAGCGCAGTTAAATAGCAGCGGGGAGTTCGGATCGCTTTGTCTAACTTCCCTGCTTGATACGAGTATGCTCCTTGCTGATTCCATCATGCCTTGCTGCCTTGCTATCTTTCAGTTTCTCAATTTCCCATCTAATTTCACTTTCCAACCAAGTACACTTTGGCTCCCGTTCCCCATCCTTCTGATTTCTCATCACGGGGGGGGGGGGTAGTATCTGCATAGAGATCAGCATAGAGTCCTGTATCAACTTTGTTTATTTTTCTTCGGTCGTTATTTTCTCACCTTCTTTGTTTAATAGAAAATTCATGTATGTTTTGCCCAGTGTTCTCTTTTTTAAAATTACTTTGTTGTTTTTTGTCGTATCCATGACTCAGGATAGCTGTAAGTTCATTTTGTCTTGATTGTAATTTCTTAACTATTTTTTTAATAAATTTACAGACCAGGTAAAATTTTATTTCTAATCGATTTTTTTTTTGCTTCTTCACAGCTTCTCTTTTAGTTATTAGCTCTTGAATGTTTGGAGGGAGAATGTATTTGTCCTTGTCTTTCTTGACTTTGCAACGTAAAATTTGAACATTTTCCCACACAGCTCCATTATTAACCATGTTATTCAACCAAATCTTAGAAAAGGGGAAATTTCAGAACAGTGGGGTCTATTAGAAATCATACTGCTATCCAAAAAATGCAATCAAGCTGACATAAATCGGGATGGCAATAACGTTCCCAAACTTGGAATAGAACAAGAGTACTATCAGAGATAAGAAACTTTAATGAGGTTAGGATTGCTCATAAAACCCTTTTCTGCGAGAGATTTGGTTGGCTGAGTAGGTAGCGCGTTGGTCTAGGAATCCGGAGCTCCAGGGTTCGATCCCACGTTGCAACTCACCAGATTTCGACCTAGGACAGTTTGTCGGCCAGAAGTGAAGAGGGCTAGAACCACCCTAGCAGCCTCCCCGACGTCTCTGAGGTAGTGCTCCAAAGGGCGGATTTCAGGTGTCGGGTTGATAGCAAATTAGAAAAGAAAAAATGACCCTTCTCTAGCAATACACTCTTGCGAGTGCTGGTACGATGAATCAAACGACTTAGAGAACTGATCAATTGGTATCCTCTTCAGATGCTCAGTACAAACAGGTTGGATGGCTGGGATATCATCATCGAAGGTTCCTTTCATCTTGAACTTAAGCTTGGGAAATGATAAAAAGTCAGAGGAGGGTGACAATGGCCGGCGACCTATATTTTTTCTATGTGTAGTAAAAAAATTTCGTCTAAGTCCAGAATAATTCTTTTATTTATCTTACAGCATCATTCAGCGGATATTTCAATCGTATTAGCTCAAAATGGTGGCGAATCTTGCTTTACATCACGGGTTCCTACTTTTTGAGGAATTTGTGAGTGGCCCTCTGAACAACTCCTAATGAAGTTCCCTCGATTTCAAGCGCCGTGGGAGGTGGGGGTATCAAAGGTCATTTTTTAGTTTTCGGCGATTATCTTGAAAACGGTGGGTCGTACAGAAAGTTTCAAACATTTCAAAATTAAAGCTGATAAAACGTGCATCAGAAAAGGTGTCTTCAGGTCGGCACCTAACTGTCATCGTTTCCAAGATATGAGCTGTGGAAAGTGAAAATTACTTGAAAGTTTTACTGGATCAGGTATCTCGTCAAACCTCCACTTCTAAACCTTTCCCCTTCGATTTTGCCGAAAAATCGTGGATGAGAAAATTGTAGGGCGCAAAATTTCCTTTAAAAGAATATGCAGGTTTGCTAAGTTATCTTCATCTAGTAAGGAGTTAAAGCGTTTTAAAGTTTAGGGGTAGGTTCAACATTTCGCGTTAAATGCTTGTCACTCCCGTTTCCAAGGTCTGTAACTCTGTTAATATAATTACGAGTATAATCAATTAAGATAATTATAATCACGTTGTATGGTGTTAAATGAGATATGTATAGTATTTGCAATCAATACGTGCTGTTTATAATCAACCATCTTACGGTGGTAGTTTAGCTGTGGTTTTTGATGGTTATGATGAGAAAAACACACGATTTCCGCGAAAAAAGCCGAACAACAATAGAGGGCGTCAAGCTAGTTGACGGCATACCCATATTCCAATGCCTTCTCTAGTTGCCCATTCTCGGCTTTACTCGACATTCTCCGTGTCGGTTGGTCGAAACGTGATGGAACGAATGTTGGCGTAATGAGGAATGCGCGACTACATTACATCACGATGGTAACGTTTTTCTGCGGAACATCTTTCCCGTAGCGTTTTTTTTCTGCATTTTCCTTTTTCGCGCGGCGAGCCATTAGACATGTCCATGCCCAAAAAGAGAGCGAGTCATGAGAATAAGAAAAGACAAACGTGGTCTAGAAAAGATCACGTACTGAAAGTACAGGTATGTAAACGACAAAAGACGTCTCAAGGACGCTCGCATCGTGCTATGCTAGAAATATCCAGGCAGGACGATTTCTTACGAAAATGTACGTTGGGGAGGAGAGTCGTTGCGAAGTTTAAAAACTGAAGGAACGGAGATAGTATAGCTGATTCGTTCTCTGTCGAGATGACTTAAATTCATTTCGCGAGACAAGTCGTACGTGTAATTCAATTCGAGAAATTGTACCGAAGAGGGGAATCGACTCGCTTGCCAACTCCATATTAAATCCATCCCAAAGTGAGATTAGTTGTGGCACCGGCGTGGTCATTCACCGTCGCGTATTGTCCTCGGTAACATGATTTCGGTGCCCGAGGACACCGTATAAGGGATACTCCATCTAGAAACAATCATCTCCTAAACACGTCGCCCAGCTTCAGGAGAAAGGTGCGAATCTATCTGCTCCTAAAATGGGTCAATGATCGATCGCTTAAGCTCGTCGATTTTCGCCTCACGTGTTTCGACTTATTGATATAGGCCACTCAATTACGAGCTGTTTGCGTTCGTATTTCTGTTTCGGACGATATAAAGTTCGTTCGAATGTGCTCGTCGAGAACGTGCTCGGAGGAAGCATAACTGCGAGTAATTCTTTTCCGTACTTTTACAGTCATATATACGCGATTATCGCGCTCCGGATTCGCGGTTTAATGGGGCCACATAGAGTGCGATAAAACGTCTATTCGATGTGTACACACTACCCGCAACGCACAGCCATCGCACGTATAGTATTTCACACATCCGCTGCACGAGCGACGAAAGCGAGAATACTGCTCGAGCTGAGAATATTATTGAAAATGATCAAAGACTCTGGCGCGAATTCTTGAAATTGTTTGGATTATGTCCCGCCAAATGCGAGCTGAATAGGAAAGAAAAATTCCAGGCGTCTCGAACTGCAGAATACTACTAGCCTATATATACACACGCCTACTATTTTGTATGTATATATACGCACGACTACCGCCTACCTACGCTAAGTGTTCTCTCAGTGACTGCGAGTAGTACGAGCCACAAGGTTCTTGAAGAGAACCTGCAAATAGGTGATCGAAAAATAAAAAAAAAGGAAACCGACAGCGAACGTATTAGTAAGAGGCTGTGCATAAGAAACACCGTAAAATACGATAAAGAGAGGATATCTAATAATTCATTTTCCAAAAATATCATTCTTTTTCTCTCTCGCACGTATGTATTTTTTTCCACTGTTTTTCTCGTATACAGAGTCTAACTTTTTCAAATAAGTTTCTATAAAAATAATATTGTCAAACAGTAATCTTTTTTGCCAGACGAGGGAGAGGAAACTGTCCCGAAAATAATTTACGGAGGATGTTTCATATTTTTGAAAAGCACGTACAACTTCTAGCGAGTCGGAAAATTTTCCAGAAGTTTATTTTAAAAGTTTCGGCGAAACTTTCCAATACGACCATTAGACTAAAAGAAAGTTTAACTTTGTACTTTTTTCTCACCCGTTCTCGATAGCTTGTATATCTACTTTTAAAAGGTATAGGCAAGGAACTGATACGGTATTATAGCTTCGGCATCATCATACGAGAGATAAAATTGCATTCCCCCCCTGTTTTCTCTTTTTTCTTCTTTCTCTTCTTTTCTCTCTTTATTTTTAATAGAAGCACCTCTGAGAGCCACGCACATGTGGATGGCAATAACTAACGTGAGGTGGTTTTTAGTTTCGTCGAACGTCGTGTCGAGGTGACTCCCGCTCCTGTACGAGCTCCTCATTATATGATATTTTGAAAGAATCGATTCGGATACTGAGAAAATGTAGGTGCTTCATCCTCAGATATGAAGAGAGCAAAGCATTATTTGATGGTTAAAAAATTCATCAGGCGTCTTCGAGACTGTGGATACGTAATGAGACTGATCACGACTGACGGAGCCTTTCCGAGTTTTCATTATGATTTTTAATGGTAGGCACACACATATGCATAGCATCAAGGGGGCCACGCCATCAGAGTGTCTACTGGTCACGGAAAACCCGGAAAGTCATAGGAAGTCACGATTTTTGAAAGTAGGTCACGGAAGTCACGGGTTTTCATTGAAAAAAAATTGGGGAAGAAATACAAAAGAATCAAACTGTTGAAGTATTGACAGCATGTGAACAGTTTTTTGCTTTTCATGCTAATTATTTGAAATCATGAAAATTCAAGCAAAAACATTATAATAATAAACGTATCAAAACACAAGCATCGGATCATGAAATTGGAATTAAAAATTATAGATTGGTCGATTGTTACCCTCTCATTATTACTATTCTTTAAATGTTCCTTTCCGAATTATTTCGAATAGTGAGTAGAACCAAATGAAAAAAATATCAACCACTGAATTCGTGTCGGGGGAGCGTTACGGTTTTTGCTCAAGTATACCTGTAACCACCCAAAAAGTCGCCAATGAAATCGAAATGGAGCAACTGATAGAGTTATTCGAGAGACAACAGCTGGATGAGGAGAACATGGAGACGGAAGAAACCGCAGGCCATAGGATAGTGAACTATCAAGGTCCCAACTATGGAAGCACACCCAGCAAGAAGCGACCAGTTGACAAGCGCAGCCCGCAGAACAACAAAGAGGACATGACAGGAAACAACACAAAAACCAGAAGGACCAACAACCAAAACCAGGCCAATTATCTGCGAGGAACTTCACAAGACCAATATTCCATAGACAACTTATACTAAAAAATTCACGTTTAGTTCGAAGCAAAGCCAGAACAACGGAACCAGCCAGCGGGCGCAAAACAAGAACTGAGTACACTCTCGACCCACAGGCTCCACACCCCCGGTAAGTTTGGTCAGCGAGGGTGTACGACTGTAACACCTCACCCAATCCTACTCCACAACCCGATCCCTCCTTTCAACCAGGTTGTGACCAAACCAACACAAAAATCAAAGTAGAACAAAATTACGAAAGAATCAAAAAGAAAAAAAAAAAAAAAAAAAAAATTGGATCTAAAAATATAGGCGTGCACACTAAATGTAAGAACACTAAAGAGCTCAGACAATCTAAAAACACTAGAAGAGGCTATGGTATTGTGACGTATGGCGATGCACGCATGCCAAAGTGGCCCCTGAGACACCGCACCCCCGGCACCGGAAACTACCCTTTCGGGCATCGCATCAGTACCGAGGGGAACGCTTTGGGGCCGGGCCCGAGCCCCCTTTCTCCTGGCCGGAACGGTGCGCGCGTCCTGCCAGCCACCACGGGGTTCCCTACTGACCGAGGTCCGCGCTCCCAGAGCACTCGCCTGGAAATTTCAGGTCCCCCGCAGCCGGACGCGCTGCCTCTTCCTCTTCACTCACTCGTCGTGTGAGACTTTCCCGATTGAAGCTCCAGCCCTTGCACTGCGGGCGAGTTCTGCTCCAGGCCTGGTGCAACGGGCGAGCTTCGCTGGATGGTATCCGCCGCCGCAGTAGCAGCAGCAACATCCGCTTCTCCTCCTTGCGTCCTTTGTCTCGACCACTCAGCCTCCATCTTCCGTCGCATGATGGCCGAAACGAAACCCGACACCGGTTTCAACCGCTTCGGCTCCTCAACAGCTCCGGGACCAGGGTGTCCGGCGCAAGACGGTCGATCACGCCGTCTCCGGGATCGATCGTGACCGCCCCGCGCCTCTCCTCATCCCAGGCGTCGCACTCGAACAGCGTATGCCACGGCGTGTCCTCCTCTCCGCTTGCGCAATGGGTGCACTCGGCGCTCCCCGCCAAACCCATCCGGTGCAGGTACGAGCCGAAAAACCGTGTCCGCTCAAGACCTGGATCAGGTGGAAGTTCAGGCTTCCGTGTTTCCTGCCTAACCACAGGTCGAGCTCACCGATCAGCTCCCGGGTCCACTCGCCTTTCGAAGACTGGGCGAGCCTCTCCGTCCATCGCTGAAGCGTGGTCAGCTGAATGCCACGCTTCGCCCGGCGTGCCTCCTGCCGCGTCACGCCTTCTTCTGCGCCTTGTAGGACTGCGCCAACTCGTCTACCTTCAGCTCGATGGGTGGAAGGCGCGCCAGCACGCCTACGTTGACACGGTGCGATACGCGCTGACGCACCTTAGCGCGACTCTCCGCTGTACCTTCTCCACTCCACTCCGGTACGGGATCTGGACGGCGTCCGCGAATACCGGTGCGCCGTACGTCAGACCGACAGCACGACGTTCGCGTACAGCCTCCGTTTCTGCTGCCCAGGTTCGCCATCAGTCGCGACAGCTGCCCGGCGACCGGTCCGCCTTCTCCGCCGCTCTCCGGAAGTGCTCGCGAAACGACAGCTTCCCGTCGAACCACAGCCCCAGGTACTTCAGCGCCGGGCGTGGCGCGATCCTCTAGCCTTTCAGCACGAACGTCGGTTGTTCGTACTTGCGGAGCGTCGTGAAGAGAACTGCCTCCGTCTTCTGCACCGCCAAGCACAATCCCGCCGACTCGATCCATCCGGTCAGCAGCTCCAACGCCCGGTTGACTTGGTCGCGACCTCCGCTGTTGTCGCGGCTTGGCACACCAAGCGTGTCATCGGCATAACAGATGACTAGAAGAGGCTATGGTAGAAGCTCGACTAGATATTTTAGGAATCTCGGAAGTACGTAGAAATGAAGAAAAAATCTACCAAACAAAAAACAACTGCATCTTTTTCCATATAGGTAACAACCTGGGGCAAAGGGGGGTAGGTTTTCTAATTAGCCCAAAGTTTGAAAATAACATGACAGAAATAAAAGGAATATCCGACAGGATAGCCACTTTAAAACTAAAAATAGAAAATAACCATTTGACGCTGATCCAGGTCTATGCTCCTACAACTACATCCGTGGAAGAGGACGTAGAAAGAAAAAAAACAAGGGTAAAACAAAAATTATAACTATGGGAGATTTTAATAGCCAAATCGGAAAAAAATAAACCAGAAGAGAAACATATAACAGGTACTTACAACTATGGTGAACGAAACATGAGAGGAGAAAAACTTATCCAGTTCTGTCAAGAACTGAACCTAAAAATAGGTAAACGGCTTTTTCAAGAAAAAGAGCAGATGGACGTGGATCAGCCCAAATCAAGAACACAAGAACCAGATCGATTTTGTCTTAACACCTAGGAAAAACAACAATATACTAAACTTTGAGATTTAAACAGGTTCAAATTCGTCTCACTATAAAAAAAAAAAACCGAAAACTCCCGGTATGAGCGACATAGAAAGCTACAGAAACAAAATAACTTCAGCCTTAAAAAATCTGAACGACCTGAATGTAAAAAATATAGAAAACCTTTGTGAGGCTCTCTGTGTGGCTATACAAGAAAGTTCAGGCTACAAAAACAACAAAGAAGGTGAACAAACTCCACCTACAGTAACTACAAAAGAAAACTTAAAAAGTTTATGGGATACAAGAAAAAGACTACTACACAAAAAAATAAAAATTCCACTGACAGGGTCGAACTGAACAGGGTATCAAAAAAATAATAGCCATACAAAGGGAAAAAGAAGAATATTGGAGAACAGATCTGATCAGTTTAACTCTGGAAAGTACAAAGAATATAAAAAAACTAAACCAAAGTCTATCACTTAGAACCCAATTAACAACGTATCTACTAAACAATGAAGGAAACAGAAACTATGGTCGAGACGAAATAAACAAAATGGCCACAGAATTTTATAAAGATCTTTACTCATCCCAAACAACGACCAGCAGATCACTCCAAACCAGCTCACCCAATGAGATAAGCGAATCAGAACCGCCATTTATACAATCTGAAGTAGAACATGTGATTAAAAATCTGGAAAAAATAAGGCACCAGGAAACGACGGAATAAAAAACGAACACATAACCTACGAAGGGGGGGGGAGATGACAGAAACACTTACTCCTCTTTTCAACAAAATTTTGATTTCAGGCAAAATACCCCAAAATTGGAAACTTTCAGATATAATTCTCCTACATAGAAAAGGAAATAGACACCTTATTAGGAACTACAGACCAATTAGCTTATCTCCCACAATCTCAAAAATGTTCTCGAAACTAATCGAAACGAGAATCAAGCATTATTTAGAACCCCAACAACCTCCCAGCCAAGCGGGCTTTAGGAAAAATTTTTCTACATTGTACCAACTTCATACGATAAACCAAATTATAGAAAAATCCTTGGAATACGGTCTCAACACAAGCATTGCATTTATTGACTATAATAAAGCATTCGATTCCTTAGATCACTGCTCTATTTTGGAATCACTAAAGAATTAGGAAGTATACCCCTTTAACTCACGGAGCTAATAGAAGAAATGTATTCGGGACCAAAAAAACAGAATCGTTACCGACAGAAATGGAAATTACTTTGAAATCGGGAAAGGAGTCCGACAGGGCGACCCACGGTCACCCATCCTTTTTAATCTAGTATTGGAAGAAATATTTAAGAAACTTGATTGGGAAAACAAAAGTCTAAATTTAAACGGCACCAGAGTCTCCAACTTAAGATTTTCAGACGATATTGCTGTAATATCAAACTCAATGGGGGAGCTAGTGGAAGTGATACACGAACTCAACAACATTGGAAAAACAGCTGGATTGACAATAAACACTGATAAATCAAAAATCATAACAACCCTAACAAACCTAACAAAAATCAAGATAGGAAACAAAAATCTTGAAGTAGCCCCAGAAACAGTATACTTGAACCAACTAATTTCACTAGCTAATAGAATCGAAAAGGAGATTAATCGTAGGATCACACTGGCGTGGAAGAAGTTTTGGACACTAAAGCACATCTTTAAAGGAAAATTCAAAAACAGGCAAAAAGGCGAAATCTTCAATATGTGCATAACACCAGTTTTGACATATGGCTCCCCCACTTGGTCCCCTACTTTCAGATAAATGAAGAAAATTGAGACAACACAAAACTCCATGATGAGGTCGATCCTAGGCTTAAAAATCAAGGACCAAGTCAGTATAAAAAACATTTGGAAAAAATTACCCAACATCAAAAACTGTGTACAATCAATCCGAAATTTAAAATGGGGGTGGGCGGGATATATAGCCAAACTACCTCAAGACAGGATAACCTATCAAGCTACCTTTTGGTATTTAAACCAAGAGTCAAAAGAAAAAAGGGCAAACCAAAAACTAGGTGGAGGAACGAAATCAATCAATTTCTGAAAAATAAGCTTTTCCATCGAGTGGCACAAGATCGCAAAGAATGGGAGAGAGTGAGGTGTACCTTTGCCTACTATGGGCCGAGAGCATACTTAGAACAGTGAGCGCTCTCTAAAGGCGCGACCGCGAGGAAGCTACTCTTAAATAGGTAGATACTATTATAAAACTGTATCATGCTCTCAATAAAAGGTATAATAATAATAAAATACCTGTAACCTCTGATTTCCGGGCTAAATAATTAAGATCAACTGTTTACTTTAAAAACCGTATAATATTATATACATTCGATCATGGAATAATCATCTCTATAATAATAAGTAAATTCAGTTAGGGAACAATAATGTGTTTATCAGCCTATTGTTTAGGCCCTAGTCTACCGATTACACTTTCGCCCAGTAGCATCGCTCGCGAAGTTAACCAAAATTTCCGTCATCAAAAGGAGAGAGAAAAAATGGAGAATATCGGAACCGCACGGTCAGTTGTAATTTTTGAGAGCCAGAAGTAATAAAAAAAAGAATATAACCACAACACACGTATGAATTTTGATGAATCGGAATGAAATTAGATTGTTATTGGCGTCTGTACGTATTTCAAAGGAGAACATCGAGCAGAATTTTATCTCGAAGGAATTGTTTGATTAAATACGGACCGAAATAATCGAAGGAGATTTCAAAAGTACAAATATGTCAATAAATGATATGAATTTTGTGGTCGAAAAGTGTCGAAATTTCGAGGGGTTAAAACTATCTTACAATACCGATGGCTGGAAGAAAATTAAATTTCCATGGAAGTGTCAACTACAGAATTTGCGTCGGGAGAGTGCTACGGAGGAGCGTGACGGGTTTCACTCAAGTATACCCAGTAGTAAAAGGCAGAATATACAAAGCTAAAACTAACCCCAGTTTACAATAAGTCAGAGGAATCCAGAGCAGACACAAAGCATTGTTGTGAGGAGGAAGTAACAAATTCAGCCCAAAATTGTCACGAACGCCACTACTGATTTCATTTTTCGAGTTTTTAAAATTAATACATTTTCCATCTTAATTCACCATTCAACACCCTGGACGAGCGAGGGTGTTAGCTGATTCTTTAAGATAAGAATTCAGATTTAATTTAAATGTATAACAAAAATTTCCCTTCTTTGGTTTTGGGGGAAATTTCCCCATTTCCCTCCCTCCCTTCGCAGATCCGCACCTGAAGCCCTGTCACCCTACTGCCTCCTAAAATACGTTTCTCTGACAGAGACACATGGTGTAACATTTTATATGCTTTCGTACCCAAATAAAAAAGATTTCCATGGAAATTTCTATCAACAACACGGCTGCAGACTGTAAATGTCAACCATTGAATTCGTGTTGGGGGAGCGTGTCGGGGGAGCGTTGCGGTTTTCGCTCAAATATACCCAATTATATAAGCATATAAAATGCTAAAACCCCGACGTCTCTGAGGTAATAAGGCGGCTGGCTTCGTGTCGGGGGGAACATGTCGAGGTAGGCGTAACGATTTTCGCTCCAGTATACCCCGGGCTAGAGAAAATAAATTTCCATTAAAATGTATAAACACGATTTTCGCTGAAGCATACTCAGTAGTATGATGTCATATTAACAGGAGCGTTACGGGGGGCTGTTACGGGGGAGCGTTACGGTTTTCGATAAAGTATATCCATTAGTGAAAGCATATAGAATGCTAAAACTGTCGACTGTCATCGATGAATGTAGTTGAGTATGGAGTGAAATGATGACCTCGATTTGAAATAGAGAAATACTATCTTTGTTAGAGTTCGGCCAGGAGGGTACGAAGCATCGCGCAGTGATTTGAGGGCGAATTAGGAAATAACTACTTAGTGGATGAGATCCATCCTCATTTCATTCTCAGTTTCTCTGGTAATGCTCGCCTTCTCGAGGTCTCGAATCATGGAGGTACGAAGCACCGCACAGTGGTTTAAGGGCAAAATTTGGAAATAACAACTGAGCGGATGAGACCAACCCTCATTTCTTTCTCAGTTTTGCTGCTAATGCTCGCCTTTTCGAGGTCTCGAACATTGTAAGGCACTCAATGGTGGATGATGTTAAGGTCATCTTGGAGCCAAATGGGGACAGCACTATCTTTGATTAATTTAAAGCTTCAGGTTGTCAGCATAAAGAATGGACGTGGCAGTCCCATAACTTGAAGGGGAGATCATTAATAAATAAATCAAGAAGGAGTGGACTGAGATGAAACCCCTAGGGTACCCCTGAAATACCTGCATAGGTTGTTGCTAAGTAACTGAGACTAAAATTCGTTTGGCCCACCTACGCTACTTATCGGTGTTTCAACGCAGTAGAGGAATAATTTGGTTCATTATCTATCGATTGAGACCACGCCGAGCTCATTTGATTGAAAACTCGCTGTTCCAGACCAATTTAAAAGAAACCATATGCGTTGACCCCGACAGGTTTTTCAAAGATTTTTTTAAAGAAGGAAAAAAAGCATACGATTACAAATTTTTTTATTAATCATTATCTTCATTAAGTACACGAATATCTTTTTTTAGAATTAGTGCCATTCATTGCTATACAGGCGTCCATTCGTTCTTGCCATTTATCGAATATTTTCGCGTATTCCGCCGCCGGTAAGGAGGAGAAAAACATCCGCGCCGCAGTGATGCGACTTTTTGATTCGTGTTGAATTGACGACCGCGTAAGGCTGTCTTCAGTTCAGGAAATAACCAAAAAGCGGAGGGTGGAGTCAGGACTATACGGGGTGGGGGTGAATTGTGATTTTCTTAGAAGTCATTACCGCGGTGCAAATGTTTTACTTAACTTCCAAAAAATGATTGACACGTTTCTCAAACTGGAAAAAGTATTACACGATATACACAATTTTTCACGTATGCAGAAAATGCACGGAAATCCATAACGGTGAATTAGCACATAATAACTCAAGAACCGAAATGAACCGCCGGTGCAATTTCAGCTCTGTGTATCGTTTCGCTTATCTGTATTACTCCGCCGACAAAATCTTTTGACATATCATTCCATCCCTCCACCCCGCATTATCCTTGTAATAGTAATGGTTCGAGAGGTAGAAAGAGACGTCGACTTTTGATTAGTATGACATCGAAAAACATAGTTCCCAGCACAGCCAGTCCTTTCAGGAGAAAGCCTGTGGATGGTGATGGTTTCAAGTAAGACCGTGTGCTCGCTCTGGAGGCGGTTGCTTGTTGCTTCCTTATCGAAGCGAGCATCGTACTTATCACCGGGGAAATTTTTAAGCTGCCTACCTATGTAGTGAAATGAATAGGCATTACCTGTCCAAGCCTAATTTTGAATATGATTTTGGTATAGCTCTGTACTGGCGTCTCGGTGATTGATCCGGCTCGAGCATGTGACTACTGGCCTCTCAATCACCGTTACGTTCAACCATCTCGGCAATGGGCCGGTTCGTACAGGCTACAGGTCTATCCACGATAAGCCTATGTTCTAATATGTATCGAGAAATCGTTTTCCATTCCAAAAACGTTACCATGTAGTTCGGATTCTAAATAAATGTCGAAAATGTCCGACTGCATACACTGTGATAGTCAAAAACCATCGTTCCTTCTAGGTCCCAAACTCCTAGCTCGAGACTCTTAATACGAAAAAATTGGCCCATCAATTTATCATGCTACACTCCTATGAGAATTTGGACTGAGTCGTAGAAGTGCCCGTATATATCCCTATCCGTTGCTGGTGGATAAGAACTCACTCAGACCTCCCCAGTGCGATAAACTGATTGTAAAAGTACTGGAGGCATCTGATTGTCTGTATATGTTTAGTCAATGAAGGGGGAAATAATTCGCAAGTTAAAATTCAATGAAACCGAGTGGGTAAATTATTACAAAAACATTGACACTTTACAGATCAAAGCACGAGGAACCGTGTTCTCGTATATTCGGCGACACATTTCCGTTCGACGTTATCAGGATATGAAATAGGTACCGTAAAAACAATTCACTATATATATATATATACATATGCAGGACGGCTTTTTCGCCTCTTTTTCATATATAAAGCGACGTTTTCACCTCATATACGGAGGCGAAAACGAAAAATCGGAGGTGAAAACGTAAGGCACTGTATCTCGATAATTTAGGCTTCTACCGGCTAGGCAATCCCCTGGGCAAATTTTTGGCTGGAGGCGAAAAAACCCACATACATCAGACATATACATTTTAGTGCATGATACCTCTCACCAGACAGCGCTAGTGTCACTTGCAAATTATATAATGAGACTTTTTCACCTCCAAACATAACTGAGCGCTTTCGCCTCTGATTCGCGGCAACAACGCATTAGTGATTGAATTAATATTAAACTCGGAGGTTTCCTACTTGCTTGTATGCCTGGAGGTGAAATGTTCCCTTCACATATTAAACGTCGCTGTGTACTTGTATATGAAAAAGAGGCGAAAAAGCCGCCCTGATATATATATATATATATATATATACCATAAGACAAGTTCTCCAAACAAACTCGATTCCCCTGCCTTCCCTTGCGACAATAAGTAGACTATATGCATTGTCGAATTCGACTCGACGCGAAAAACAATCACGTTTTTCTTCTTCTTTTGCCCCCCCCCCCCGTGTTCCCTAGAAATATCAAAGGTAAACGATTAACGATTCCCGGTTGTTTATTTTAAAACTCGGAAGGCTAAGGCAGCAGGAACGAGTGTAAATACGGATGAAGACACATAAACCCGCTGGTTCTCGAGATAATAGACCTTTTACTTCGATACAATGAAACGTCATTATTTCTTTGCCGTTTGTTTTCCCTCTAATTTCTAAAATTATGAAGCACGATAGAGCGAGGACGACGGAAATGAGTTCAAAAACGCTTCGCCCTGGAACGATGAAGGTCTAACGTACCGAATCGAGGTGTGAAAGGTAAAGGCGTCTCTTTCGCAACATTAGTTTGACGCATAATCACGAGTCGGCCTCGTCTTTCACGTAACCCAAGGGGAAAGGGGGCAGGCTAAGCGAGGGTTCGAATGAGAACTGCGATCTCTTGTTTTTCGCTGATAACTTGTTATTCATTTTCGGCACACAAAGCAATACTTATAAGGGTACATCGCGAGATGTAAGCGCTGAACCTGAATACAAGATTGCCTACCGAACGAAGCAGACAGAGGGAACTTCATGAGACGGTACGCTTATAATCGGCAATGATTTTGTAATTAGGCCGAAACGGTGTCGAATGGGTTTTCAAACTCATCAAAATGATCCACAAACGGTAGTTTCGGGAAGTCAAAGCGAACAAAGTTGAATTTCTTTTACTAGAGAACTAAAGGGGAAGTGAAGACACATGTCATTTTAGATTCTGCCGTGCCCGTGGATGCCGAATCGGACTATGCGGAGCGTACCGCGTAGTCAATTCGGTATCCACGGGCACGGCTGGATCCAAAATGGCGTATGTCTTCACTCGTCCTTTAGGTTTTTACTATCGGCTGGTATCAGCTGAATTACCGGATAAGAACCGGAATCTGGATCAGCGTCACGACAGCAATTTCATTGTTGACATGGATGTGTCTGTTGGCTGACCCTCATCCTATTTCCGACCGATACCAATTCTGAACAACACTGAACTTGATGCCAGTTCAGTTCCGTTGTACATATTGCGTAAAGCCAATCAGTATGATTTAGCTTTTCATGGTCACAATTCAGTTCAGTGGTCCACGTTTCCATTGAATAGTATATTACACTGCAAGGATTGAAAGCGAGCTTTATCACGCCGAGTGCGACTGTTAGCGGAGCGAGCCGAAGGCGAGTGAAGCTAGTCGTGCGGAGGCGTGATAACTCGCTTCAATCCTTGCATTGTAAGATATTTTGTATTACAAATGCATCGAACAGCTGATTGTACACATCTGTGAAAGAAAAATACGTGACGTCATCTCTTTTCAGTCCTTTTACAAGTCCTAGGACTGAAAAGAGTCTTCTGCGCACGTGACATAGCGTTTACAAACGCAGCTGCGATCTATCGTGATAACGTGAACTTTCAATCTGCAAAATGAGACTGTTAAACCGTTGTTTCGATGCATGTGTAATACAAATTATTTTTCCTTCTAGCCATGTGCTCAGTGATCTTGATCTTTGCTGCGCGGCTGCAATCTGCAGACAATTAATTTGCAATGCTTAAAAGTGAAAACGATATTTCTCTTACTGCCTTGGGTATACTTGAGCGATCCCCCCGTCCCCGACACGCTCAACGCTCCACGCGACATTTTCCAGCCATGTGCTCATTGATCTTGATCTTAGCTGCGCGATTGCAATCTGCAGCCGTGTTGTTAATAGAAATTATCATAAAAGTTTTTTTAATAATTAGGGTATGATACACGCCTGTTACTATGACGTCATCCTTACTGAGTATTTTTATTTTATTTATTTATTTATTTTATTTACAGCCTTGGGTTAGGTAGACGAGACCCTAACCCGCCCACCTCTGGGCATAGATTTCCGTCAGCCTGGCCCATGCTTTCCTATTCCTTGCTGTACTGACCCAGTGTTGCCTTATGAACCCTACAATTTCGTCAAGCCATCTAGTCGGTGGCCTACCTCTTTTCCTTCTTCCATCGTACGGAGCCCACATCGTGGCAGCTAGATTCCATCTATTTCCCTTCCCCTTGCAATATGACCTGCATATTTTAGTTTTAATTTTTTAATTACGCATCCCATATTTTTAGTGTTAGTGATAGCCTGTATTTTTTGATGACTTACTTTGTCTTTTAGTTTAATACCCAAAATGCTTCTAAGCATAGCATATTGCACTTTTTGGAGTCTAGCTGTTTGCCCCTTGGTTAGGGTCCAGGTCTGAGCTCCATACGACAGTATTGGGAAAAGGCAGCTTTCGAGGACATTGAGTTTGGTTGGCAAGCTGTTTCTACCCTTCAGAATGGTTTTATGTGCCCAAAAGGCTCTCCAGGAATTAGTTATTCGAACATCCAGTTATTTTTTTATTTTATTATCAAAAAACATTATTTGGCCTAAATATTTGTATTCTTCCACTTTCTCTATTTTCAGATCGTCCACCCAGATTTCAACTGCAGTGGTTTGCCTTGACATTACTTTTGTTTTTGATACATTCATACTAAGGCCTACTTTTTTACATTCTTGATTCAGTTCGTTAACCATTAAACTCAATTCCATTATATTTTTACTAATTAAAATTATATCATCCGCGAAACGAAGATGATTGTGCCATCTACCGTTAGCTTTTAGGCCTGTCCCCTCCCAATATATTTTCCGAAACACTTGTTCAAGTACGCAGTTGAAAATATTAGGTGAAAGAGGGTCCCCCTGCTTAACCCCTTTATTAATTTGAAAACAATCCCCTTTTCTATCGAGCTTCACATACGCCACCGACTGTACATATAGATTGTGAAGGATATCTAAAATTTTTAGTGGGACACCCTGTAACGTCAATGAGTTCCACACACTCTCGTGGGAGACAGAGTCAACAGCTTTATTAAAGTCTATGAAGAGAAGGCTGATTTCCACGTTATATTCTTTTGATTTTTCCAAAATTTGATTAATAGTATGGATATGATCTATAGTTGGAAAATTCTTTCTGAAGCTAGCCTGCTCCACTGGTTGTTGTTCGTCAAGGGTGTTATAAATACGTTCTTTTAGGATTTTCATAAAAATTTTGCAAACATTCGAGAAAAGACTAATAGGCTGATAATTATTTATGTCAGATTTGCCTCCTTTTTTGAAAAGTAAAATGATTTCCGATTCATGCCATTGCTTCGGAGTTACTCCTGTTTCTAAAATCAAGTTAAAGATTTTTGTTAATGGGGGGGGGGGGGAATTTCAGCAAACATTTTCAGTGCATCATTTTCTATATCACCTGGTCCACCCATTTTCCCTATTTTTACTTTCATTAATGCATTTTCCACTTCTCTCAGTAAAAACTGACTTACTTCTTCCAAGTTACATATTTTCGACCTCTGGGCCTCATACTCCCTCGCTACTACTGACTCAGTATAGAGCCCACTATAGAATTCCGTAGCTGCCTTGATTATCTCCTCTCTACCAAATGTTAACTTACCCTCTTTCGTCATAATTTTCGGAAGCATATGGGTTCCAGTGCTGAGCGCTTTTCTCACTTTTTTAGTTGATCGGCAAGCCTCTATGATACCCTTAGCTTTTTTATGGTCATATTCCATGACATCATTCCTAGTATATTTAGTGAAAACCATGTTTGTACCAAACGTTTGAGTTCTACCATTTCCTAGCATTCTGTCGTGGTGTTTGTTCGTTTTAAAAATACATTTGAAGCGTAAAGAATCAAAACACACAGTTGCCATTTTACTTCAAGGGAGCAAATAGACAAAATACTATACACGGGTGTAGGAATATCTGTGCTGCGCCTGTGAACATAGAGTATGTTATACATATAAGACTGCTGAGAGTCTCCAAGAAAGAATCCACGGCTTTGGAAGAATGCGTTTAATAAAAAAAGCGAATTCTAAACAGAAGCCGTTTACACAAGAAGCGAGAAAAACGAAGGCGAAAAACGGAGATGTGCATAGCACGAAAGCAAGAACAGAATTGCCGGTGCGCAAACTGATACGTGTGAAAGACAGTGACCTGTGCGAGGGAAAACGGTGCAGGTTGTGAACGGAACGAAGTAATGATAAAGCATGAATGAGTAGGAGATTACGCGTGTGGAATAGGAGTAATCTTACATACATATTGCACATTCGCAGGCGCAGCAAAGATATTCCTGCACCCGTGTACAGTATTTTGCCTATCTGCGTCCTTGAAGTAAAATGGCAAAGGTGAGTTTTGATTCTTTACCCTTCATTTATTTCAACTGCCCAGAGAGCATTAAGAAACAGTTTTCAGAAGTAAAAATCACAGGTATGAGTTCATGTCCAACAATATTAGATAAATACATATAAGATAATATGAAAATGTTTAACACAAAAAAAATAATAGATAGATTAATAAATAAATAAAGATAAGTAACATACTAGTTCGTGACTACGGGTAACGAGAATGTAAATCAATCGGATGGAATCGTCTCAGTCTTCAGGGTATCTGACTATTGTCAAGCAACTCCAGGGCGGCATTTTTGGAATGTCTGTGTAGATGAACCTCATGCCTTCGAGCATATTGAGAGATAACCTCAGTAAAACTGGGTATTCCTAGGTCGCGCCTGATGTTCACATTTCTTTCAAATCGGTAGGCTTGAGTTATAATTCTTAAGGCAATATTTTGGCCACGTTTGATAAGTTCAACATTCGAGCTGATAGTAAAGCCCCATAATTGGCAGCCATAGGCCCAAATGAATGCATTATCAATCGTGAAACTGGGCACCTATAAATAGTAAAACGAGAATGGTCCGAAATCTAAAACTAAATTGATATGCGAGAAACGTATAACCGGCGGACAAAAGTTCGCTGACCAACAGCTGCGCTCAGTTGATCGAGATCGACATGTTTATGTTAACTGAATGCGTATAACATGTTCAATAACTATAAGACATATCTACATACCAATGTATCTGCATGCAGTATCGATACTCGCCATCAGTTCTTTGATGATTGGGCTCCACCCCTCTATGTACGCCGAATGGTAATTTACATTTCTTTCTCCCTTCTTCTCAACCTTTCAAGTTCCTTATTTCCCTCAATTTGCAAGTTCTTCACATCAATATTGGGGTTTCTTGATTTACTGAATCGATTTCAGGAATTGTTTGTCCCAGGTTAACCTGCAGATAGTCCACTTTCTCTGATTTTCAAGTTCTTTACGTCGATAGTACGTTTTTGTTGGGTCACTGAATCCGTTTCAAAGGGTATTTCTCCTCTCCTCTCTACTCCCCTCTAATATTCAAGTGCTCAAATTTTCCCAAGATTCAAATTCTGTACGTTGTTAGGGCTTTCTGAGTGCCTAAGGCCGTTTTTAGATTACTTGCCCCCTCCCTAACCGTTTATGCTCCACAGGAGTCTATTTCGCCAAATTTCACATTGCTTGTGTTGAAAATAGGGTTTTTTGAGTTACTGAATTCATTTCTGAAGTTTTTTTCTTTCTCCTTCCGACCCTTAAGGCTTTGGTAGGAAGGGACTAGCATTGAATAGTATCAGTTCGAAGACATACTGTCTCAAAAATATCGTAATTAAGGTCACTGAATCTGCGAAAATTCTCCTTTAACACAGATTCATCATACTTCTGTATTGTATACCGCTTTCTCGCCACTAACGGCCTGTAATCCCGTTTTGAATTTATCGTATTTATTACTAATTTAGTCTAATTAAAGTATTTTTGTTTTTGTTTCAGGTAAGTTACGTTTGATCAATGCTCGGCATCTTATATTATGTGAGTACGATACTTTTTTTAATAGCAGCACATCTACCTTTACAGTTACACTTATAATATTTACAAAAATTTACTTACCCGAACACATCACCAACCGCCCAATGTTGGGCATATGCATTACCGAGAGTATCATACTTACTAGTTCCTAATTCGTGTATCAACTGTGGAACATGGATATTTCTTTCACCCTAGACTTGAAATACTCTTGGATTCCAAATATATTTACTAGTTTCTCAAATTTGCCATAACTTTATTAGAAAATTAAGAAATTTCCGCCTCTTGTATGTACAGTGGAGCCTTGCTAATTCGAGTCGCTGGGGCCGACGAATTTCGTTCGATTTATGTATGATTCGTGTTATTAAGAATTCGATTTCTGAAGGAGGTAGTTCGATTTATCGGAAATTCGATTTATCGAGGTAGAATTCGATTTGTATATGTATAATAATCTCATGATATCACCTAAATTGCTTCACGGTACTTGTCGAAACACGACGTGCATATGATTACTGTACATACACACATTGTCATAAGTTCGATTTGTCAAGGCTTTTCGATTATAACGTTCGATAACCAGAGGTTTTACCCCCTTTCGCTGGCTTCACGAAATTCGATGTATCTAAATTACGTTCGGTCTACAGAGGTAAAAACGTATGCATTTTGGAACATTGGGGTCGGGACCTGAACATTAGTTCGAAATATCCTAAAATTCGATATATATCAATGTTCGAAAAAACCTTCGAATTCAGTCAGTGCCATTCCTTTGATTTAGAATCAATATTTCAAGCTTTGAAGTTTGCTGAACGTTCAGAAGTTATGTCACATTGAATTCAGACAAGATCTTTTTATGCATAGTTTTTGATTTATGATGCTATTTGCTACACAAATCATGGAGAGCCTCATATATTTTTGTATTTTCTTCCCTCTTTTAGTGAATAATAGAAACGAGTAAACACTAGGATGGTCCGTATTTTTGACTTTTGATTTTTTTAAAGGCCACTCTTAGATCGGTTCCGTGAGTTGGAAACATATTTTCTGCAAAGTTTTAGCAAAATCGGAAAAAGTTGAACCGTTCCGCAAGGAGGTGAGTGAAGAGGCAGCGCGTCCAGCCGTGAGGTACCTGAATTCCAGGCGAGCGCTCAGGGAGTGCTGACCTCGGTCAGTAGGGAACCCCATGGTGGTCTTGGTAGGACGCGCGCACCGTTGCGGCGAGGGAAAATGGGGCTCGGGCCTGGCCCTAAGGCGTCCCTCCAGTCGCTGATGCGATACTCGAAAGGGTAGTTTCTGGGGCCGGGGGTGCAGTATCATAGGGGCCACTTTGGCTTGCGTGCATCGCCATACGTCCCTCCACACCATATCTAGGGTCGATGTCAAAGTTGGCTCCTCGGCAGAGATAAAAAGAAGAATCACTATTGGAAAGTCCGCAGTGACGAGACTGAAAAACTTCACGTGCAGTAAGAAATGGTCTCGACACCTCAGGAAGAAGCTCATAAAAACGCTAATCCTGCCGATATTTATGTACGCTGCGGAAACTTTGACCCTCGAGGAGAGAGGTAGACAACGAATAGACGCCTGCTGCGTGTGTCCTGGACGGAGCATAGAACCAACCTGTCTATACGCGATGAAGCAGGAGAGCCGGAACATCTGCACAAACTATGTGAACGTCGGATCCTCCAGTTCTTTGGTCAAGTTGTCAGGCGAAGTTGGGAAAATGTAGAAAAAACGATAGTGCTCGAGAAAACACCCGAAGCCAGAGGAAGAGGCTGATCACCCACATGCTGGACAGGCGGACTTCAAGCTAAGTTTGGATCCATCGCGAGGGTGGTCATCCTGGCGCAGAATCGGGAATAGTGGGGGAGCACTCGCTGGTCATAACGGTCAGAATTGACTGATAACCGACGACAATGATCGACTACGATAGCAGACTGTACCACTAAGAGGTACTCCGGAAATCCAAAACTATTACCAATCAATAATGAACCAAAAACTAAAAGAGATGACAGCTGGAGGAGAGACCCAGATTTGGGATCAACTACAAAAAGCAACACCCATTTTATTTTCAGCTCCAGATAGGGTTTTCTAGTTCTGTCCGACCTCACAATTTTCATTTTCATCTATTTTTATTTGAGGACTAGTTAGTAGTTACTAAACTATTTACACAGCGAGATATAACGAGTGAAAAGACTGCATGCAATTTAAAAGAAAAAAGGAATACTAAACAAGCGACCTCGCGAACTGCGAGATAGTAACAGGGTGTTTGCCATTGGGACTGTGCAAATTGTAGAAGCGCTAGTGTAGAATAGGTATTTTTTGATAAGCAAACGGTGATTTGATGTCACTAACGTCTTCTTTTCCCCCGGGAACATAAAAGCTGATGACGCTACACGCACATCATGGAAGTTCAAGGCTTCAAACTGTGAAGCTGTAGACTGCAATCACGCAGCAGACTTTCATGAACACAGAACATACTAGAATACATTTCCCATTCCCGTTTAATTTATTCATTCCATGCGGCAAGCAGAAATCAAACACTCTCTACCTTTACAAGACAAATAAATTCAAAGGACATAAATCCAGGAATTTCAAAACTCACAAGTTTCAATGAATATGAACTGATAACTGCTGATATCAATTTAAAGAGGGACAGGAATTTTTTTTTTCAATTCAAATAAACGAGGAATTTTACTTAGATTCAAATAAAGTTGTGTTCTCGCTTCAGAAAACGCACATGGATGCGTTCTTACTCCTCATTACAATGTTTATAAGATGCAAAGACATTAGCTCCACGCTACACGCCTGGTCACACAACGCGTGAAATATTCGTGAACAGTTCGAATGCGAGAAAGATAATCTCCTAATATGGATGATTAAACACTACCAAATTCACACCCAAGGACCTGCCGAACCTGCTGTCGTTCGTTATCCGCCACCGCCTACATCGGCTAACCTACACAACACAATGTAATGTGTATATAATTATACTGTAGGGATATAGCCATTGTAACATATGGCAATAAAAGGCCCTTTATAAAGTAAATAAAATAAACATTTAATAAAAAAAAAAAGGATAATCTTTCATTTCAAAAACAAAACGTGATCTGCCAATTATTCATTCACGTGTTTTGTTAGTTCCACTACACGATTATAATAGAAGTTCAAATTCGTGTTTGAAGGTATGTTGATGGTTTTGGATGATTCCTTGTTCCTGATAACGAAAAGATGAAGATAAATAGTCAAACGAGAAACGAAATATTTGTGGAAGACCTGAAACAGAATACCAAAATTTCCTCTTACTTAATACTGCTAACCTATTTATGAGACATAACTCACATCTCATTATTCCCCGGAAAATTTCCTGATAAGAGTACCACAGAATGTTGCATGTACTTTGTTCAATTCAAATACATTATACGCTAATTCAACTGAGAACCCATTTCATACAAACAAACAATACACTTACCCCTTCTAAATCCAGTTAATGTCTTCACTTTCTTTGAGGAAATAGTTCCTTTTGTAGAAAAGTACAAGTCGCACAATACTGTCATGAGTAAAATACGAAATCACGAAATAAAACGTAAACAAGTTGCATTTGTAAATTGTAAGTGTACCTAACGGAAAGGATACATTCATAATAGTAAACCGACTTATCGATGGGTGGCAGCAGTTGACGGAGAAGGCAACTGAGCTAAAACTGAACTATGAGCTGTAAACAATTCAGTCGTATTTAAAGAAAAATAATGAGGATGAAAATTCGATTGCAATAGGGTGCTTGCAGCGCCTGAAAATAAAGTAATTCTACATATCAAGTGTATGGCTATGCTTCAGTCTACGCGTCTGCGTAGTTGTGTCGTGCAGCATGATGGCTGCCATGTTAGGATGGTTGTGGAGATGTTTGCTGTAGGTACTGTTCAACATGCCGGCGGTAGGTCTCTTCCACATGGTCCATTGCTTGGTCCACGTGAAGTTGCTTATTCGAAATGTACCATGTAGCACCTTGTTTTGGAAACTCTGGAGTTTTGCGCTGTTACTGGGCCTAGTGATACCCCATAACGGTAAACCATAAGTCCATACTGGCTTCAAGATCGCTCGATATATCAGCCGTTTGTTCGATAAGGACCGTTTCGAGTGTTTATCCGAGCAACCGATAAAATTTTCTGAGCTTTAGATTCAAGAATGATCGTTTTCGTGTCCAATTTAGTTTAGAATCCAGATGAAGGCCTAGATATCTGGCTGAATTTGCGAGAGGAATATGAACCTCGGAATTCAGAAAGATTTCTTTGCCATTTTCGTTCCACCCTACTGTGTAACTTTCTTCTATACAAGAATCGGTAGCACAAATGTTCTTCGATTGGGGAAAAAAAGTAACGAGGTACGCCGGAAAGAATGTGCTGATAAACGCGAACGCAAATGTTGATTTTGGCATCTGCGAAGGTGAGCCGCACCTGTACCGAAATTAGTGACACATTCGGTACAGACGGCCGCTTCCGCAGCTGTGCTGCTGCGCCGGCAAAGATGAGGAGGTGGAGAAGAAAAGTCAGCCCGGTGGAAAAGTTTTCACGCAACAGGAACCGGCGGTTTCGGCAATTTTCGCGCACACATACGTACTCCTGTATATTCGATGTGGATATATATACATAATACATTGAACGAGAGAACTCGGCGATAACTTTATGAAAACACCAGACGAATAGGACTCAGTTACCCAAAATCGTAGGACGGTGACCGAGCCGCCCCGTCCGTTCCGTTTTCGCCGGGCGGAACAGCCGCTATTATAAATTTAACAATCGCGAATTTTCTTCGACACGTATAAACTTTCGTCGGCCGCAGAAAAGGCCGAAAGGTCGGCGCGGGCGTTTTATTTACAGCCGCCGGCCGTCGGCGGCGGCACATCCTCGGCAAGTTTTAAATGGAAAACGTCCGACGACATTATAATAATTTCGAGCTGCGCGAGCTGAACACGCGTCCCGACCAAATTAACGCGTCTCCGCCGCTTACGGTCGCGTAATTAAAATCGAATATTCGATATTACCCGCGCTTTTTCTCGTCCTTTCTGTTCGTACGACGCGATGCATAAGTGAACTTCATGCCCTCCCTTTGTCCCGCCGTACATTACAAAGCTCTTGTTTGATAAGCCGTACCGTGTCGGGTGCTCTTAGTTCTCAAATTTATTCCGGTCTCGTCCGGAATAAGTGAAGTGGCTTATGCAGGTGGACTCGCGAATGTGCACGGCGGCGTCGAGTATTTACGTAGTCTACCGACAAGAGATGTTAATTCCTCGAGATAGCGGAAGACCCGAAACAATGACGAATATCGTCCTCTCCCGTAATTAAGTCCAATTTCGCCGTTTCGGGGCAGACAGAAAAGGACTGACAGTCGTAGAGAGAATGAACATTCGCAACCAATTGGTGTACTCGTATATTGTTTCAACTGAACTTCAGTGCGAAAACATTACGTAAGGACTAGAGCTGCCAAGGGCAACGGGAGAGGCGTTACAAATACAATGGTTTCCGGTAGAATGAGTTTTGGTGGTACTCGGTGACCCCACCGCAGGACTTGTGATTACTCGATAGCACAATGATAGGAATGGTTTGGTGGAGCGTATGGCGACGCACGCATGCCAAAGTGGCTCCCCAGACAAAGGCACCCTCGACCCTGGAAGCATATAGTCATTCTCTAGGTGAAAACAGGACAACCCTCAATTCACTCGCTCTCACTGGCCCATTCTTATCACCGTCGCGACGGTAAATTCAAAACACCAGGACGCTAATCACTAATATTCTATTTCAAATCCGTTTTAGTGGGAAAGTCTCTAATAAAATAGTGAAGTTATGCTTAATTATTGAGTCGTAAGTTTTTAGGCGCAAGTTCAAGTACCAAGTTAACAATAATCAACTCCTTATGTTTCGTCTACGAAGAGGGGAGGTACTGGTAGACCTAGAAGTTAGAGTTCAGTTTTTTTATTTTTTTTATTAGAAATTACATTCGCCGCTATCGATGAAACGACCTATCGGCGGTAAGATGATATATCGAGTACATTTACATTACACCCGACTTATAATTAGGTAGCCTACTACACATTATCAGACTTTTTTTTTTTTTTTAAATTTATTGACACAACATATTCATACAGACAACAGATCTCTCCAGTGCTTTTACAATCAGTTTATCGCACTGGTGAGGTCTGATTGAGTTCTTATGTGTATACTATACAATAAATCTATTTACCAATCCACTTATACACGAGCTTATAGTACGTATACATTTTACACCCCTCTTTTTTTTTTGGCGTTACATTGGACAGAGCGTTACTGAATATCTTTTTTGGTTTTCAATATTTCTTTCAAAAATTTGTTTATTTTGACATAGCTTTCTTTTTCTTGTAAACATTTTCCTAAGATCTCCTCTGTAATATTATGTTTCGTTCTGATTTGATTAAAATTTTGACATTCTATAAAAGTGTGATCTGGACTATCTTCATATTTTTTTATTACAAACCCTCCAACGACTGTTATCTGTTATTTGGTATTTCTGTAGATATGTTGCAAAATTACCATGTCCGGTGAGGTATTGTGTTAGGAAATAGTTAGATTTTAGATTTTTATTTTTTAGTCTCTCTTCTATGTGAGGAATCAGTTTTGCCGTTCTTCTTCCTGTCTTCTCTGTACTATATTGTTCTTGCCATATTTTATTTGTTTCTTGTTTTACTTCCTTTATTTTCTCTTTTAGTTGCTTTTCTGTAAATTTTCTGGTTCTCGCTTCCGCTTCAATTCTTTTTATTCTATTAATTTGTTTTAGTTGTAGGTCTATTGGTGTCACTCCGGCTATTACATATGTGGCAGTATGTGATTATTACAGTGGATACACTAGTTCTTCAATTAATATATTTTTCTTTCTTTTTCATGATTTCATTTACATAGTCGATTGTTATTTGTATGCTGTTGCGATTTTCAAACCAGTTCTTGCTTATATTTTCAATTTTGTGCTTATTTCTAATTTCTTTGAAAGCGGGACATGTCAAGAAGGTGTGATCTGGGGTGTCTGTTAATTTTTTTTTTGCAGTTTATGCAGGTGTCATCTTCTATGATTTTGAATTTTTTTAAATATACGCCAAAGTTTTCGTGACCTGTTAGGAATTGTGTGAGGTAGAAGTTAGGTTTGAGTTCTTTATTTTTAAGTCGTTCTTCAATGTTTGGTATCAGTTCATAAGTTCTTCTTCCTTTTTCGGAGGTGTTATATTCTTCTTGCCAGAGATTGATGTATTTAACTTTAGTTTCATTTATTCTCTCTTTTTTTTGGGTTGGAGTGAGTTGGGATGTTTTTATTGTTTTGATTTCGTTACTTCTCAGTATTTGTAGATCAGTTGGTAATATTCCTGCAATTACGTTTGTGGCTGTGTAAGAGACTGTTCTGTATGCGGCTATGACTCCTAATAGTATTTTTCTTTGCTCTTTTTGGATTTTTTTTTGTTTTTTTTTTTTACTCATTTTTGGGTAGTAAATTTTGCAGCCATACTCTATTATTGACCTGAAAAGTGCGGAGTATAGAATTTTCCTGTCTGTGTATTTTAGACCAAAAGTGTTAGATTTTAATATATCGTAAATAAACGCAGTAAACCGGATTAACTCACCCCTATCGAGGTTACTCAAAATTTCAAATTTTGTAACTATCCCAAAAAGGCTTCTCTTATTTTCGAAGGCATTGCAGCGAAAAAGGGTATGTTGCATGGAGTCGTATTCCACCTTGCAGTACCTGCAAAGCCCATCTTCGATTATTTTTAATCTGTGAAGGTAGCCGGCGCATTTTCCATGCCCACTGAGCGCCTGGGTGTTATGGTAGTTTATGGGAAGGTGATTCTCCATCTGCATCCTAATTTGAAACGCGTATATCTCGAAAAGAGATGAACAAAATTTTCATTTCCTGAACAAAACTGAACAAAATGTGAACAAAATTATGACATTAATTTTGACCCCCCAGTTCGGAGATGGGGCCACGGAAATGGACCAAGATTCGTTTACTATTATCATGACCATGGGGGCCCACCAGAAATTACTTTTAGGCGGGGTTGAACCAGAGAAGAGCAGGGGGTAAATTTTATACAAGAAAGTAAAATACTGAGATTGTTTTTAAATTGCTCAGAGCTTGGGGAGGGCTATAGCTCCATAGCCCCTGGTTGAGCCTATGATCATGATCGTGATGAAATTCCGTGTGTAATGATACCAGACAAATACAGTTTCCTTAGATTTTCACTCACTATCAACTTCTGTAATGTAATCTTGGTCAGTGAGGTGAGGTAATCGCACGATTGAGGTCACAGACAAAATAATGAAAAATTTGATCACGTCATACAGGAACATAATACACGTATGTTACCATTATACTAACATGGCTGAAACGTTCTCTGCACGTTTAGCTACCCTGTGGCATTATCCTCATAAACACATGTCGAAATCACTCATATATGTACCTTGTCCAAAGTGTTCAGAAATGTGTATATTGAAATCGTTCTAAGTTAGACGCAAAAAAGCAAGTTCAAGGTAAAGTATTTGATTTTGAAAAAGTTCACTACCTTGACAGAAATAAACCTTGACAGAAATAACAATTGTGCGTTTACCCTAAAAAAAGTAGTATATAGAGGTACTTGCCAAATCAAAAAATTTTATCATTTTACATTTACTCCAATATTTTTTTCGGTTATTATAAGCTGGAAATGGTCCAGAGTTATTATTATTTTAAAAAAAGAAAAAAGAAGAAGAAAAAAAAACAGGAAGCAGCAGGGAAGCAGCAGTTCAAAATTGTATTCATCTCAACGTTTTTCACTTATCAGAAAAATTTGTAAGAAAGTGGATAACTCACTAAATTTTTATTCGGATCAAGCACCCAAATATAATAAGTAAATAACTCGTGGAATATCGTGAGCATCTCGAAACTGCAGAAAGGTAAACCATAAAAAATAATGCATGATTTTGCTTTTACCCGAGCATGAGGTAAATCCGTAAATTCGACTTTTTAATTTTTTTAAATAAAACTGCGAGCTTATTCGTACAAAATTTCTACCACGAACAGAGAACCCCCCCCCCCCCCCACGCGAAATAAAGTATGTCCATTCGATCAAAGTGCTACAAATCGAATTCCCGTTTGCAATCACCCCACTTTACCTTACGTTTTTTGAAGCTCTACGCAAACGACCTGATACCTCTGCCTGGAAATGGCGGAATTACACCAAGTTGGATTTACACGATAGTCACCATATCCTACATTGGAACGAGTCACGTGTCAGTGTCGCCACAAGTTCCATTTTTTCCCTCGCGCTCCTAAAAGCAATGCAAACATACATGTATTAAGTCATCCCGTGTTACGGTTTTTATGTCCTTACTTTGGCGGATAAACGAAAAAAAGTTACTTTTTGAGTGTTACACTTGGGCATCACGAAAAAAAAAACAGCTGATCGAGAGCTTTGGCGCATTTTCAGCGTTACTTTGGAGTATCACGAAGAGATAACAAAACAGCTGATCGAAAGCTTTGGCACATTAACGGAAAAAGTGACTTTTTGAGTGTTACTTCTCCTGATCATACCCTTTTCTTCTACTACGTCATCTGTGTAATTGTATCTGAAGAGTCCTTTTCCATAATGCAGTTAATCCATCCCTCCACCAACCGGGTGATGGAACCACCAAATCATCAATATTTCTGTGTCAGATTGCAAAAAATCTTTGTTCTTCATTAGCACCCTCTCCGAAGTCATATGAGATATCAAAAGCGTTAGAATAACCACATCTGGGTAAATCTGACCAAAACTTACCAAGTAGGACCCAATACAACTTGAATCAAATACCGAGCTACCCTATCCGCAAAGCATGAGATTAATATTTTTTGCATCGACACCCCTCTCCTCCCCCCTCAAGTTAGTATCCAAAACTGAATATTTACATAATGTTCTTTCGCTGTAATGTGTTTCAAAAACGCACGCTAAGGATATATCCCGGCCATGCATGCTTACCCCGCCTACAGAAGCGGGAATTTTTTGACGATTAACAGTAACTACAAGTTCAAAAAATAGTGGGTGATATGTCTTTAATTAACAAATACACTTTTTATACATAGGGAGGGTTGCCCAAGATGACGCACTTGATATTGTATTGGCCAGATAGCTCAATTACAAATTGACCAAGAGTCATCAAACTTGCAACGATTATTGTCCAAATTGTCTTCTCCACGGTGCCATAGAGTACTGTCTATAAATATTCGAAGATTTTTTTTAAAAAAGAAAATTTTATGGAAAAAGTCAAAAGCACCCGGGGTTTGTCAGATGAGGTTCTTAAGATGACGTAACCTAAAAACTTTTGAAATAATCACAAATAGGACATCAAAATTGAAAGGAAGCTTTAGATATCTATTAATGACGCTTCTAACTAAATGTAGTTTGTGATCTTGTGGTTTCGGTACATTTCCCATGGGCCCAGTCCCAACACTTGTACACTGAATCCGCCGTGTATTACTTTTCGCCTTTGCACTGAACAGTCCATTACAATAAATACATGATGCACCGTCCTCATCGCTGTTGTCTTCAGACTCATTATCAAAAAGAACCGCCACGTTTTGTTTCTTAATTTTCCTCAATTTTTTGATTCGTATCGAATTGGGTGCGCCATCTTCGGAACCACTAAACTAATATTTTTAAAATGTCTATTTTCATCTTTAAATGTATCGACGAGTGTAAAACAATACACCAATCGATTTGTTTTTTAATCCTCTTTCTAATGATGTATAATTAAAAACAGTAATTCCCTGTTTTCACCGCCGAATTCCAAACGAGACCGCGTCGAAAAATTACAATAATTGAACCGAAAAACTATAATAAGTGATAACGTCAAGATAGATCAACGCACAGATCTGTCAAATTCAATAGATTGGTGCATTGTTGGTTGGCTTTCGATTGCCATCACTTTCGTCGCGCTCTCTATCCCGGTTTTTTCCCCCCGGAAACACTGGTGCGCCGCCTTTGGAGACCGCACCATCTTAGGAAACCCTCCTCTGAAGCTGTTCTTCATTATCCATAAATTACCGACAATTTAGCAGCATTTCATTCAAATTTTCTACTATTCAACTCGCTGGTTTCGAATTTACTATTTTACTTCTTTATGAGAATAACATGGAGTACGTACTCTCTAAATCTAGATCAGCGATAAATGTACTACAAAGTGACATCCGTATAATACGAGTATACATAATATACTAATCCAGTCAGGAAACTGTAGTCACTGATTGAATCTGCGATATGCTTAAAGATGACTCGAGTTTCGAGAGTACGTTTACTTCTTCGTGTCTTACTTCATTTTTTTCCGTCATCTCAAGCCGCACGTCCATCTAGTGCCCTCCTTAATCCTAGGTGGTGAGCTATTGAAATTTATTGTTGTTCTTTTTCCTCACGCCACGAAATAACTGACATACGCTGAGCTAGAGAATGGGTTTTCAAAAAAAAAAGGAAGAACGATACATTATTCATGCAAACAGGACGGCACTTCCAAGTGTACATCTACGAATCCTTTTCTATTCCTATTTATTTTGTTAACTTTCTTTATATTCTCCATTCTTCGCGCGGCTATCCTGAGCTTATTCCGAGCGCAAAAACATCGACCCCAAAAACCGCCAATATCTTCACTTCACATCTGAGAAACACTTTCCTCGTCTCGTATAAATTATGTCGTATGCATTATGAAATCCATTTGAAAACGTCAAATCCTTCCGGTTGGATGTTCTTGGTTCGACCATTCAGAAGCAGTCGCTTTTATTAAGCGACTTCGCCAGCTTCTCAACTTGTATATTCACTCTGGTGGAGTTGTATGTAAATTGCGGATATTCTGGAATTTCGGACTAGTTGCTGTTTTAGCCAGGTGCAATATAGGAAATTAATTTTTCATTTTCATCATGGAACTTTCTTTACAAAAAGGTCCGTTTCGCCAGCCCCCCCCCCCAAAAAAAAATTCGATTCCGAAGTCAAAAACTATCTCATAATTTTGTACCTATTTTGTACCAATTTGTACCACCCGTCCCGAGTTTTGTACCCACATAATTATCCGCATTTAAAAAAAAATAAATTTGGGGAGGCTGGCGAAACGTAACCCCCCAATTGAGAATATCGCACCGGAAGTGATACGGAAATTTTGTACCTATTTTGTACCATTTTGTACCATGAATTTTGTACTCTCCCCCTTCCCCACTTATTCGCCAAATAAGAATCCCCCAAAGTTGACCACAAGATTCTTATTGGTAAATTGACAAGAATGGGGTTTTCTAAATCATTAATACAACTATTCGCATCTTATTTGACCAATAGACAGCAATGTTACATACAGGGGGTCTACCTCCCGTAAATTTACATGCACATCTGGTGTTCCTCAAGGTTCGAATCTAGGTCCCTTATTATTTCTCATATTCATTAATGATATTACGCAACATATAGAATATTCAAAGGTCTTACCATATGCGGATGATTTAAAGCTATTCCGGCAAGTGAACGGAACTATGGATAGGGAACTGTTACAACAAGATCTCAAAACACTCTGGTAAACTGAAGTAAAATCAATAAATTATCTTTTAATGTAAAAAAATGTTCCTCTGTCACGTACACAAGAAAATTGTTGCCTGTCTCAACTGAATATACAATGGACAATTATATCCTTGCTAAGAATAGTGACATTAGGGATTTAGGGGTGATTTTCGACTCTAAACTAACCTTCAAAAAACATATCAGCACAGTAGTCAACAAGTCAAGAAGAATGCTAGGGTTTCTTATTAAGAATGCGGTGAACTTTAGAGATATTCAGACAATACTAACCTTATATTATGCGCTTGTAAGACCTCATCTTGAGTACGCGGCAATTGTATGGAATCCATTTACGGCAGAAATGATCAAAACCATTGAGAAAGTGCAGAAACGTTTTTTAAGATACTTGTATTATAAGCAATTTTCCTATTACACTTACTCAATTAAATATAAGGAACTACTTCAGGATTATGAAATGAAAAGTCTTCGGGGTCGTAGGGACATTTTCTCGTTATTGTTCCTACACGGGATAATACAGTTTGAAAAACGCAACACACCTTTACTTGAAAAAATTGAAATTCGCGTACCTACTTTCAATAGTCGTAGCACTGATCTCTTTACAATCCCTTATTCACGCACACAAATTTTGTCAAATTCCCCCATCGCTCGAGTTCTGAAGTTATATAACAATGTTAGTAGAATCCATAACCACCTTGATGTACTCGATTCGATAAACAAATCAGCCTTCAAACAGCAAGTTTACAAAATATTTGATTGACAGCTATAATAGTCTCTGACTCTAGCCACTGACTGACCTGATTCTGGTTTGAGCGCGTATATGGGGATAACTTTTTTTTAAATTTTTTTAATTTTTTTTTAAAATTTGTGTTTTCTGTCAAGTTAAAGCCCCCAGTCGTAATTGGCCATTTTGGCTGTGACCAGAGGGCTTCAAATAAATAAATATTATTATTATTATTATTATTATTATTATTATTATTAGCCTCCACATGGAAGAATTTGGCACCCGGAGTGGTATCAAAATTTTGTACCTATTTTGTACCATTTTGTACCACCAATCCCGAATTTTGTACCCACTCCTTCCCCACTCATTCGCAAAATAGGTATTCTCCATAGCCCCCCCCCCCCATGGAAGCATTCGGCACCCGGAGTGGTATCAAAATTTTGTACCTAATTTGTACCATTTTGTACCACACCAATCCAGAATTTTGTACCCGCCCCCTTCGCCACTTATTCGCAAAATAAGTAGGCCTCACTCTATGGAGTCGTTCATCTGCACCCGGGGTGGTATCAAAATTTCGCACCTAATTTGTACCATATTGTCGAATCAGTCCCAAATTTTGTACCACTACCCATTAGCGTATTTTTTCTTAAATAAATTTTTGCTAGCTTCTGAAGTGAGAATTCCGCATCAGAAGTGATACAGTCATTTTTTACCTATAGTTGGTACCTACTTTGTACCATTTTGTACCACCAGTCCCGAATTTTGTACCCTCTCCCAGTTTCCCATGGAAGCGTGCGGCTCTCTGCGTTGTTGTAAAATGTTTGTACCTTTTATGTACCATCTGATACCATGGACCCCGAATTTTCTAAACTCTTTTATCCCCGGTTTTTATTATTTTTTTTCGCCGTGTACATTTTGGCCTAAATTTGATGTTTTAAGGTCTAGGCAGATCATCGGATGGAGCGGGGTCAACGACCAATTTTGATTGTGATGCATCGCTTCTTCAAATAAATAGTTATATTATTGGACTAAAAAGTTCCGGTAGCATACGTAAGTTATGCACCATTTCTTTCACACATAGGTTTGAAATTCTAATCTTTGCGACTTGAATTTATCGGTCTAGGAAATATTCGGACAAAAACTCCGATGGTTTTTGAAGAATTTTATCAAAAATCTTCAGGATACATGTTCGATGTTCTCCGAAGAATTTCATAGGAAATCTTCGAGAAGAATGTTCATTGATTTTCAAGGAATCTCATCGGAATTTTTTGTGAAAAAATTTTGCACTCATGCGATGGAATTGGTGATTTTTCCCCAAGATTTTTGATTAAATTTTTTGAAATCGTTGGAGACTTTTTCTGAAGATTGCTGATAAAATTCTCTGAAAATCAGCGGAGAATATTTTCGAAGATTTCCAGTGAAATTTTTTTTAAATGATCAGAGATTTTTATTTTATTCATTTATTTATGCATTTATTTATTCATTACATTAGTTGTGTTCCCCCGACAGGTGCACGATGGTCCCAATAATGGTGAGAGGTAGATTTGATATTTTTACAAATGTACTGAATTAAAGGGAATAAATTTTTTGAAGAACGGGGAATTATAGCATAAAAGCAAAAACAAAAACTAAACTATAAAGTAGGAGAGGGTGGAACTGGAACAGACATGTGAGATCGGCTACGGAGAGGGTCCAAGGTCACCACCGAGGGGCCCAGAAACTGAGGGGTTTAATAGCCAAGGAGTGTACGAGTAATCCACATAACCTCAAATGCGCATGAGAGTACCACAGTACCCTAAACCGAATATTTACCAAAATCGTGGGACATAATATTCTATTGTTGAGAATATCCCTTAGAAATATTAGTTTGCCAAGTTTCTTCTATTTTCCAGGCTCAAAATCTTGAAACCAATCAGAAGCTCATTATAAGTGATATCAGGAGGACAGTAAATGAAAACTTTATACCCCGCGTTACGCTAATACGAGTAGAAGAAAGTTCCAAATGAAGGAATGATAGCAATGACAGAGATGAAAGAAATGATTATTATTCAAATTATTATTGGTGGAAATGGAAGAGGTGAAATTAATTATTGGCAGACAGAAATACAGAAATCTCAGACACGGGAAACATTGTGGTCCAGCCTGTTTTTCTGTTTAATGGTTTGTGCATGTGTCTTTCTGTCGGCCTATATTCCTGTTTTGTCCGTCTGCCGGGCTGGCTTGTGTGGAATCTGACCGACTATTCACTGCGGTGGTTTTTAGGTGTTTATATGAGAGAGAAGTATTTAGCTTACAGCAGGGCATTCGAGAATTAAAGAAAACAAGAGTATGACGAAAAAGCGCCTATATTTACCGATCAATAGTGAATACAAATCTGCGTGCGAACGCTAAAATATATCAACTGTAACTGAACTGACCGAATGTCCTACCTGGCCGATCGAGAGAGAAAAAAAGGTGGGATGAGTCATGAGAATAAGTAAAAAGGGAAGAACGTGGTGTACAAAAGACAGGTAGTACTGGTGTGCAGGAGACAAAAGACGTTTGTGTGACGTTTGCATTGTGCTACACAGAAAGTGGCCAGGCAGAACGATTGATACTAAAAAATACATTCGCGAGGAGTGGGCCGCCGCAACTATATCTGGCTCATCTGCCTGTTTATCTTGCGGACTGTCTTTCAGTCAGGCTGCATTTCACAAATGCTTTCATTCCTTCTGCTCGTATGTTCAAGTTAGCCACTCACCCGACCTTTAGTCTGTTGAGGGGAAGGCGCGGCTGTCGTGAAACAAACTTATTTTATTCATATTCCAAGTTGATGTAACTACTCGTTGATTCTGCAAATCCGATGTTCGGGTCTCGATTTAATAACGCTGAGAAAGGAGATAGATATCCTATAGTCATTCTGAAACACCGGAAAGAGAAACCGTGATTGACCGTAATCTTTATGTGGACGATGGTTTGTCTTTTATTTTTTGGAACCCGATTTTCGTGTACCCGACGAGAAGTCACATAAACGTATTCGAGACCGGCTGTAATAAAAAATTTGATTATTTTTTCTCGTCGTGGCTTTGCCATCTGTGTAATAAAACCGCCGCACCGTTTGAATCCGGCGAGCTCCGAGAATTAGCGATGAAACGTAATTTCCTCCGATGTGAAACAGAAACGTCAGAGAAAATCTTTACATCGGCCGCAGTCCGTTAGAATATTTGCAATCATGGGCCCAATATACTACGCTTCATGGTAGCGCAATCTCAGTGTATTACAAAATCTCCCTTAAGGCTGCGCAGAGTTGAACCGAAAATACTGCTGGATGTGATCGTCGAGTCTTTTAATAAACTGAATTCGTGCCTTTTAAATTGATTGGTTGCGTGATATCAGTCTTTTTTTCTCATGCACCTCTCTGCTCTAGCTTTTTCTCCATTTCCATTCGATAGCGCTTATAATTTGCGTTTGGAATCCGATATGTATGTAGTTAGACTTTACTTCTTAGCCAGACTTCGTTAAGACTAACTGGAGGCGTGAAGTTCAAAACATCCTATGTACCAACTTTTGCAAAAGTGGTTCTGTGCATGAAAACTGTTCTAAGAACCGCCGCCCATACAATACTAAACATCCTAAGGGCCCATAGAGCCTAGAGTACTTCTAATTTCAACCCAAAGATCGCAGCACGCACATGTGCCGGCGAGCGATCCATGCAAAACATCCTGATTCCGTTTGATGTTGATGGCACTTAGGATGTTTTGCTTTGTCTTTCCCATGGACTTAGGATGTGCGTAACGTCAACCCTCATTTTCTCAGCTTAGGCATGACTGAGCCCCGAAATTTATAGATGGACATGTGTATGAAGCTTCAGAGAATTGGCTGAGCACCCATTTTGCCAAACTCACCCCCTTCACCTCAGCTGAAACAGTTTTTTGCCTCTCCTGTAAACTTTGGACATTGCTACATAGGATGTCTTGAACTTCACGCCTTCAACTTAACTTCTTCAATACTCAGTCGTATGAATGCCCGATTAATACTCATTGTGGCTAAATTAAGACCCATTCAAACTGTGTTTGAACTTATTCAAACTCGATTAGGATTCATTCGGACACTAGTAAAAACCAATTTAATTTATCGAAGTCAGGTTCTCAGACATCATTAGGACTAATTCGGAGCTTGTCAACAGTTTTCAGTGTTTATACATGAAATAAAAATTCAGAAGGAGGAGGAAAAGAAAATAGGGTACCTGGATCACCGAAATGCTTAAATATAAGTGGAGTGATAGTGTAGAGCACACATAACAAGAATCTGAAATCGGTTTGAAAAAAGAACAATTAGAAGTCTATTTATAAGACGTCAAAGTCGCGCTGCACGAAAAACAGGGCCTCGATGCGCACCCTGTAGTTGTGACGTAATAAAGTGGACGTTCTGTAGCGTTCCAATTATTGTTAGTACAGGTTAGCGCTGCTGAATTCATTAATAGTGAATTGAGATTGCATTGGCACGTGAAATATGCCCGATTATTGTAATATACTATATTAATTAGAGATAGATTATTATTATTGATGATTTTGTGAAAGCAGATGACAGTAATTTAACGGGTTTAGATTTGTTTATTATTGTAAACTACTTCAGAAAGAACGGAGATTTTAATATCGCTGAAACGAGTAGATGGAAGGCGACACAGTGATTTTATAATTCATGGCAAACGGTCTTCATGACTACATATTGTAATCCAGTCTTACTATTATTCTATACTTCTTGGCCTAATAACACTCCTACCCCCTCCAGAAGGGTACGACTACGAGATATATGATTTTTACACTTTCAACTGAATCTTGTGCATTTTTCAGTCGAATGGTACGAAATTTGGTGCGTAAGTGAAGGCTGTCAGTATAAACACAACCAAGATTTTTCTCAGAAAACTATTTTTTCCCCTTTTCCCCCAATGATGTTGCATCATGAAGCAATTTCTTCTCAAGTAAGAGCTATAAAAAGGATAATCCGTCTAAAATTAGTAGTTACCCACGCACTTTATCACCAGAGTTTGGCATTCCATATCTTATCTATTTTGATCTCATTTTCAGAATATTTCCTCAACATTTTGTTGTGCGTTGATTGTAGCCTTTCAATTAAGTGTTTGTTAATGCCTAGGTTTGAGCCCCATAAATTAGTGTCGGCACTACAGATTTTTCCAAAATCTTGATTTTTGTTTCCAATTTCATTTTGTTTGTGAATATATAGTTGAGGGCCCAGCCAGTTTTCCTACCGTTTTTTATTATTTTATTGATTTCTGCAGAGACGCACCGATAGTGGGCAACATACCCTCTCCCCCCGTAGAAATTTTTCACTCATTAGTTGGGAAAATTTACCAGTTCCGTCAGGCAAGTGGGAACAATCCACCGTTAAACTTCTTTTTTTTAATATTTGGGAATTCTGAGTTGAGCCAGTTGGGACTTCCACAATTTTTACCCCCCCCCCCCCCAGATAAATCCTTTGGTACGTCCCTGGATTTCTGACTCCGTATTTATAATTGTGACGATAGTTTGGCCTGAGTAATAAAGTACTTTCATAAACTCTTTTGATTAGTGTTTTCTCGTTAAATTCGTGACAGGGTTTGTTGATAATAGAAGTGTATGTATTTGAGTAATTCTACAGAAATGCGGACTACTTCGAATACATTTTTTTCAGTTTTATTTAACCAATTTTTTCCATTTTTTTAAAAATGTGTCTTTGGACAGCGACCCCATTGAAGGAAGTACACTGACTTCTAAGATCTCAGTGGTCATCATGTTAGAATTATTGGTCACTACGAAGGAACACGAAAGAAATGTGGGTCACCGCGTTCTTTTCCGGGATTTTTATTCTTCTTATATGGATGCAAAAACGGTTAGGGTCACATTAAGCCATTTTCAGATACAAAAGTGATTAAATCAAGTTGGGCATGTGGTGAAATACAGAAGTGGATATTCGAACATAATTTTCGAAGTTGTGATACTTAGGAAAAACCTTAAAATGTTCGAGACGTATGAAGTTGAAATATTCAATTTCTTCGGATAGTGTCATAAGGTCAAAAGGGCCTAGGCTCAGGGAAATAGAGCTTATATGGTCGACAAGAGAGTGTAGCCTAGTCCTGAAAAAATCATTGGGTACTATCTCCACTGGTTAGAAATAATTAATTAAATCAGTTTTTTTTTTATGATGCCTATCACATAAACTGTGACGTGACGTGAACTATCTTCGCACCCTACAGGTCTCTTCTTTTAGCATTTTCTTGAACTCTGAGGATAGGGTCATTACAATATTCTTTTTCGTCTTTTTGCTGCGAGTTACCTTTTTCTTTCCAATCGGCATGGTCGAATGTGCAACTGAAGATCAATGAACGCTTCACTGGCACTCTACGGAGGAAGATTACCATGATGGAAAGGATTAACTATTTTTCCATTCTGTCAAGGTCAGTAGGGAACCCCATGGTGGCCCTGGTATGACGCGCGCACCGTTGCAGGAAGGAGAAATGGTGGCTCGGGCCGGCCTCAAAGCGTCCCTTCCGGTCGCTGATGCGATACTCGAAAGGGTACTTCCTGTGGCCGGGGGTGCGGTGTCATAGGGGCCACTTTGGCATGCGTGCATCGCCATACGTCCCACCACACCATCCTGTCAACCATTAACAATCTCAGAGTAAAAAGTGAAGATGTGTTGTTTTTCAGGCAGACTTGCTCTTCACTGAGACGAACTTTATAATATAGATAATGTCGATGTTTACAGCTGGAAAATGATGGTCATTATGATGGATGTTTTTAGAAGTACGAAGTAAATTTCTTCTGAATTGAGCAATTAACCCTTTGTAAACCATTTACTTAAGAAGAAATTAGTGGTGAATCTGTTTTTTTCTTCACGAGGCAAAATTTTAAGAAAACAAGTGTTTTGAGTGTTTAGGTATGTGTTACTACTCTAAAAATGCTGAAATTGAAACGAAGGTGGGGAATATATTGAGAAATATTAATAAACATTTTTTCACTTGCGCAAAAGCAACAGCGAAGGCGCCGTTTTCAAAATTTCAAAATCGATTTTAGAAGTCAAAAAAAGTAGAAAAATAAAAAGTGTTCAAAAATTTGGTTGTATTTATACTGAGAGCCTTCATGTATACTCCAAATTTCTCACCATTAGACTCAAAAATTCTCAAGATGGAGAAAAAAGCGTGAAAATCCTATATTTTGAGGCCACACCCCTCTGGAGGGGAATAGGATTGTGACGATAGGCACTAAAATTCTCTTTTACCAATGCAAATATACATAACTGAAGAAAAATGTGAAAAAATTAACTTAGGCCGATTCACCTAGCATACCGGGCTATAGCCTTTGATAAAAAATAAATGTAAAATTCAACTGGCTGAATCAGTAAAAATTACCAGATATATGATAACTTGACCTTCATTCATTGTAGATATTGTATTTCAATTAAAATCGCCCTAATTATTAAATTTTAAATCACAAAATTTTAACGCGAACGAGCTACTGCTAGTACTATCTGCATCTATACACGGAACGCGTCCACTTCGTGACGTCACACACACTGTCTCCTAAATAACACAACGCTTCTACGAAGCCGGTCTTTGAAGTGCTTTTTCTCTACTTCTAGCAAACCGATTTTAATGCGGTTTTCGCCTACATTACAAACTTGTTTCAAAGAGACAGTAAATGTGATCACTGAAAATCGTGTCGCCTACCCTATTATTGAATACTGAAGCGTATTTTCAGGGTTATAGTTACAGGGGGATGACATTCCCAGTGATGTTTGAAATTCGACACTTGGCAAATTCTAGTACCCAGTCGGCTAAACTGAAAAAAAGAAAACTCTTTCTTAAGTTTCAATTATTGAATTCTTTTATATTTCAATCGACGTATTTACTGTCTGCAACCGATTTCCCTAAAAATACGTTATGTGCTGCCCCGGATATCTTTCCCCGCACTTTTGAGGCTCAATTTCTTTGCTACGCACCTCCTTTTTTGTTTGTTTAACTACATGCCTTTGTCTGATTTCTATCAATTTAAGGAGTTTTCCGCAATGATGATGGGGGGGGGGGGTGATAGTAGCTATATTATTTATTTATTATTTGCGGTAGGTAACATCTCCTTTGATATAGCAGTGTTTCGCAGAGGAGGATGTACACGTATATTTCACTTTTGAGCAAACGCCTCACCATCTGATTCCCATTTTGTTGGATTATATGTTCTCCTATGTCATGTTGGGCCTTTTTCTTTTACAAATTCATCCTTCCACCTGGTTCAGGACCTCCTCCATCCATTTATCTTATCATATCGCATCCACTCCGTCTTTTTGTCCATTTTCCCCCGTTTGACCTCGTAGTATGTTCGACGTATCTCCATTTTCTCATCTTTATCATTTTCCCGATATCTTTTCCCCTTGGTTTCCTTCTTATCTCTTTGTTTTTCATTTTGTTCTTTTTGTGAGTTCCACATATTTTTCTCTCCATTTCCCTTTGTCTTTTCCGAACTCTTGTGAGTTGTTTACTAGTCAATGCCCAAGTTTGTGCGCCATAACTGAGGGCTAGGCGTGTTGCTATTTCCAATACCTTGAGTTTTTGTTCCGGTTTTGAATTTTCTCTGTAAATCTTTTTCAGCACCCCGAAATCTTTCCAACTGTTTTTCATTATTCGCGTTATTTCTTTCCCGATTTGATTTTCAAAAGCTAAAATAAAAAAAAATGTTTCTTTTAACATGATTCTAGTAAGTAAGATTGAGATTTCTTCAGATGTATATTTGGAGTAGAGCATTGTACATACGTGAAACCTAGACAATAGGAACCCCCCCCCCCCAAAAAAAAAAAAATATATATATATATAGAAGCTTTTGAAATGTGGTATTATTGGAGAATGTTGAAAACCAAATAGACAGAAAAAAACAGGAATGAGGACGTATTGACGCAAGTAGATAGGCAAAAAGAAATTTGGAATAAAATTGTAACGAAAAGTGTTAAAATGATAGGACATGATATAAGATATCTAGAAATATTGTTATTACTGCTACAGGGAATGGTCAAGGGAAAGAACTAGAAAGTAGGCTGCCCAGATCATACTCTTTATAGAGGATTATACTCTTTTGATACTGTAAAAGATGAGAACTCTATCTTTTCCCCAAAAATGTTATGAAGTACTCTTTTGTAATGCTGAAGCTGATAATAATAGATAACCATATAAATGATGACTGATAGCGTGATAGCGAAGGCAAAATTCTCTTGAGATTGAGACCCTTGCTCTACTCTCTACAGTTGACAGAATCAAAATGTGACGTGTCACAAGAGAAGGGCCTCGGTGTCCAGTTACCTCGGTTTCACTGTAGGTTGTACACTGAGCTTCCACAGGGCTAACAAAATGAAAAAATTATTACGTGCGATATGTACAAAGATGGAATACAAACAAAAGGCAATCAAACATCTATTTCAAGATTCATCGCAAAAAAAGATTAAAGCAAAGAAAATAAATTTAAGCATCAACATTTTTCCAGTCCATTTTTCTTTTTAACAAACAATACTTGTCTAGATCCAGGGAGAGAAAAAAAGGAATGGGAGAAGAGTAGACGAGAATAATTTATAACATGGACCAGGTCTGTACTGACCGGGGGGGGGGGTCACCCCTCCCCCATTGGCCAAATTTTCTTCGTATACATGTGGGAAATTAGATAAATTTGGGGTATTTGTAGCCCCCTAAATCGCGAATCCCCTTCCTGACATAGTTCTGAAAGACCCCTAAAATGAGCATCGAGCAAAGCGAGCTGCAAGTTTGCTGGAAAATTTTTTTGAACGACCTGTAGTACCCTTCACTAATAAAAAATATCTGGGCAGCCTTGAAAAGAACGGCAAAGAATGAGTTAAGCCGGTTTTTCGGCCAGAAGTGAAGCGGGCTAAGTCAGCCCTAGCAGCCTTTTCCCGACGTCTCTGAGATAATGCTCGAAAAGGTGGATTCCAGGGCTCGGGTTGAGAGCAAATTAGAAAGACGATAACAAAATAATAGTACCCATTATGTATACTACTAGAAATGCTAAAGTTAACACTATTTTCGAGATATTGTGACCGTTACAACCATTCCGTGTTACAACCATACCCGGTCTCCCCTAAATGCTAGACACTTTGATACATACTTTCTCGCGAGGACTGATCAAAATATTCTAATTTTCGATCTAACCGTTTTACAGCCACTAAAAGAAATTCTCACTTTCATTCGCCACGTGCACGAGTGATGAGCAGCACTCGAAAACATTTCTGAATATGTACTAAGTATTAAAATGAAAGAAATGCGATGTGAAAATTTAAAATAGCAAAAATGTGGCGAGAACGTGACACTGGAACCTATTTTCGTCGGAGAGAAATTTAACGCGGGAACGTTTGCGTCTTGGTTAAATAAATTATCGAACCGCGAAATTGAAATAGTTGAAGACAAATTGGATGGAAAGCCTGGAAAGATGGGCACAAAGTAAATTCTTGCTACCGTCGAATTTTACCTAATTTTGTGAAAAATATGCGACGAATGAATAGCTACGAGTGTAGGTACGTGCTCCCTGATCATTTTTATTCGCCTCTGAATCGGCAATCTTTTTGCGAGAATCAACGTTTCAATACGGCTTGATATGGACCTTCGTTCGGAGAAAATTATCATTGTAATTTCCAGACGATGAAAAAAATTTCATTCGATTTCGAATTTTATCGAGAATGTTCGCTCGTAGGCGGGCTGGTCCTTTATATTCGCTTATTCAGTGACTTCGTAAAACCGAGCAACTGTTAAGAATAGGTTCTACCCACCGGGGGTGACAATCCCGGAGGGAAGCAGAAGGGACTCGCGCCTCCTGGAAAATATACGGAGACAATGACATCCTTTGAAAAAATTGCGAATGAATACGATTTCGTCTGTCCTTCAATAATAAATAACAGTGGCGTCGAGGCGGAAAGGGAAAAGAGAACGGCATGCGAGATACACTGCCATTTGTACCCCCCTTTACATCTAATCTCAATAACCATGGATTTTGTATCGTTTGCGTGACGAAGAAAAATAAAATGTTGGGTACAATATTATCAAAAATGTATCTGTGTCTTGCCCCATTCCCATGGGAAAGGTACAAATTACTACAACTACTATATTGTGGTGTATTCAAAAATGCTACTCTTGAACGTAACGGGTGACTCCACATTAGTAAATTAGATAAAAATACACTTTTTGGACTGTACATACCTTGTTGGCTTCAAACCTTTTTCTCGTGAACTCCCTATCACTTCCGTCGAACTGAACTTATAGATGCTACGGCAAATCCAAATTAGTTTTGAAACAAGCGATTTCCTCACGATTTATGACTCAGGGTGTCTAACGGTCATTTAAGTCATTTAAAGTCATTTATTTTGAAAGAAATTTCGCGGAATTTTCAGAAATCTGGATTGAAGGGGAAATGGGCTGAAATTCAATGGGCAAAATTTTAATGAAAACAAATATCTGAACAATTTGAAGTTTGCAGACGATATTGTAACTATCGCAAAAAACTTTGACGATCTGAAAGTTATGGCAGAAGACCTCAGGAGAGAGAGTGAGAAATTCGGTCTCTCAATAAATTTCTCTAAAACTAATGTAATGAGCAATATCTGTCAAGACGAAGAAATAAGAATTGGAAAAAATAAAATAGAAATGATAGCTGAATATAAATATCTTGTTCTAATCTTGTTGTTTGAAAATCAAACAAACAAAGAACTGAAGAGCAGGCTCGTGGAAAGCTTTTTGGGCCCAAAAAACAATCTTAAAAGGAAAAATGAATCTCAGATCGAAAATTAGAATCCTGCAAAGCACAGTCTACCCTGCTCTGACAGCTAGAAACGGAAACTCGTCACGGGTGACACTTTGCGGAGACTCAGATCTTCTTCAGTTGACCGAAAGACCTCGAACTTGACTTCGGTGGACAAAGGCCTGTAGGATGCCTTTTCATCTCACCACATGGTCGCGTCAGCAAACGGGTCCAGAAAATGAGACTGTGGCGTTTCAGTTTTGTTACTTACGGCAATACAGTACTTTTGAAGATCGAAAATGCCGTCGAATTTCGATAACCCAAAATTCGAGTATAACTCGAAAACGAGTGATTCGTATAACTCCGCCAACAACGTCTTCTCCCTTATCATACCATCCCTCGTACTCGCGCACTCCATATGATGGTAACGGTCTAAGAGACAGAAAGAAAAGTCGACTTTTGATTGGTAAAGCTTCGAAAAACATAGTTCCCAGCACAAGCCCGTAGTCAGAAGGGTGTTAGGGGGTGTTGAGCACCCCTAGTGCTTGCTGAAGCCCCTCCTGGCAAACTTAGTGAATAAAATTAACGAATTCATCATATTTTTCTTGCTAGTTTTGTTCAAAACTTTTCTTTCCACTACATTTTAATGTTCATGAACTTGGCAACACTGATTTTTAGGGACGTACCGATTGGCGGTAGGGGGGACAACTTACCCCCGTAGGAATTCTTTACTGTACAGTTGGAAAAATTTACCATTTCAGTCAGGCGGAGTTGGGAAAATCCAGCAAGTCAAAAGTTCTTTTTTTAATTTTTTTTTTTTTTTTTTTTTTTTGCTTGCTTTGACACTGGGGAGAAAAATCCAACTAGTCAAAGATTTTTTCTTTCGCTTTGATATTTGGGAATTTTGAGTTGAGTCTGCATCAGCTGGAAAAATCAATTAAGCCAATCAAAAATTTTCTTCTTTCTTTACTTTTTTTGACACTTTAGGAATTGAGTTGAGAAGTTGGAAAAATCCAACAAGTCAAAAAGTTTTTTTTTTTGCTCTAATATTTGGAAATTTTGAGTTGAGTCAGTTGGGACTTTCACAACTTTTGCCCCCCCCCCCAGGAAAAACTCTTTGGTACGTCTCTACTGACTTTGCTTTGAGAGATAGACGAATCGTGTGTTTGTCGTCCTTTATACGTGACTGGTCGCAAGAAAAGGGCCTGAGTGTCCATCCAGCAGTTTTAGACACACAGGCCTTTTTCTTGGGTCACATTACAATTCACAAACACAGTTGTAGGCTCGCAATCCAGTTCACATTGAATATCGCTGTCTAAATGCCTGAATGGCTGTTTGAGAACTGATAACTTGATAAGTCCTCAGAAATAGAAATTTTTTACTTCCAAAAGTTCCAAACTTTAACCGTTGTAAAAGTGTTAATCTTTTTTTACGCGATTTATTCAATTTTTTTTCAATGGGTTGTCAGTAAATTGAATCACCAGGTTTGATTATGAATTTTGAGAACAAATTCATTGTTCTTATTGTAACACTGTAAGTTTGCTATTTTTCTTCCAGAATTTTTGGTTTGTATATTTCAAACATATTGAATAAGGGACTGAAAAAATTTACGTAAAATCCAAAAAATGCGACGATAAAGATTCGCCTCCAACTTCTTCGAATTCGAGCCAGAACAACGAACCTTCAGTTCCATCGAATGATTCGAATATACAGCCCAGCTGTTCTACCCATAATTTAGAGGCGTAGCTAGGATTTTCTCAAGGGAAGGGGGACGGAGGTAAAGTAAGATTTTCAAAGAAGAAAAAGTCGAAAATTTAGGTATTTTTTTTAAATCGCCGATATTAGAGGACTATGTTATTAAAAAGAAATGAAGGTAAAATTATACTGCTCGAACAAAATTGTTTCGAAAAAACGTGTTTTAAATGCGAAAAATTGCTCATTTTTGCATATTTCACATTCCATTTCAGATGCCTTGGAAGAATTAGCCCCCTTCGCCGTCTGGCTACACCAATGCCTCGTAGAAATCTTCATATTATATACTATGTGTATCCTCAAGCCCCCCCCCCTGGTAAACGAGTCAGCGAGCGTTTTACTTATCACCGGGGAAAATTTTAGGCTAGCCTTTCTTTGTGATGAAATGAATAGGCATTGCTCGTCCATGCTGGACTTTGAATACGATTTTGATATAGCGCTGTACTGAGATTCTCGGTGATTGATCCGGCTTAAGCACGTAGCTACTGGCCTCTCAATTCCCGTTGCAGGCTATAGATCTATCCACAATCTAACGGGTATCGAGAAATCGTTTTCCATTCTAAAAACGTCACCTTGCTGTTCGCATTCTAAATAAATGTCGAAAACGTACGACTGCGTGTACCGTGATACTCGAAAACCATCGTTCCTTCAGATCCGAAGCTCCTAGCTCGAGACTCTTAATTCGAAAAATTAGCCCTTTAGATCATCAATTTTGAAATTGAATAAAAATTATCGTAGTGTCCAACTTAACTTTTCCTTTAAAATGATGCCCATAATGTACAAATATTTGCTTTTTAGCGCATTCATAGCAAATTGGGGGGGGGGAGTCATTTAAAGGTCATATATTTTCAAAATTCGATTTTGTTTAGACACCCTGTATGTGCACATTTGAAGCGAAGGAGTTGAAGAAAAATGGTTTTCTACTTCTTGTAATTTTTCTGTGGAATTTTCGACCAGCCTCTCTTCCTTTCAAATCAACTTATAAGATGTTGCGGTAGACCCAAGTTGATTTTGAGGCGAATGATCTCGGGCCCAGACTATCTGGAAGATTCCGCGAACTGCCTTCAAACCGTCCGTACGCGGATGAAGAATTCATTTTCCCCCTCAAGGATTCGCTGTGAACACATTAGAATACTTGGGAAACAGCAACACCCATTCGAATAACAATTACAAACACTTCGGCTGCATGCTATTTGCATGCACGTACGAAAGTGTATCTCTCGTGAACGTGTTAATTAATTCGCCGTACCACTCCGTACGTACGTAAATTTAACCGAATTACAATGATATTCCCAAATAGGAGAAATTTTCGATGGCACTGTACCTGTATCTGGAAACATCTAATAATTATTAGTAACGAGTAACGAGCCCGCATTATGTTTATCTTTACATGTAAAGTCAGTTCGCTTTGTAACGCTAATTTGTTGGTAACGATTTATCACTGTCGTACCCACTTTAATTTCTAGCATTTTGTATCCACAGCCACGCTGTCTGTGTGTATATGTGCTCCATATACTCGAACGTGCTACCTATTTACTTCCCGGATCCGAGCAGCGTTACGTCTACACAAGTGAAGATTTATATTCGTTTGCGGGCTACCAATTATGTTGCCTTATTTTTCGTCGGTGGTTTCGCCAAATCTACGGGTTACATTTAATTGAGAACCGTCTATGTCTCCAATACATCACCAAGAAGAAAAACGAAAAACTATGTTTAGCGAAACCACGTACATGGCTTTTGAATGTTGTATGCATACAACTTCAGTTACAACCCAGATGAACCGGTAATGACTCCTGTGGTGAGCTGGGACTAAATTGTAGCCACTTTCCCCACGTAATACTTGATTTACCCGGGTACTAACCCTCGGGGAGTCGGATCCTCGGAAGAATGTCAAAATCAGAAGGGTATAACTGTTATGGACGATGGCGAACATAAAAGAAAAAGGCGATGAACTCATGTTACACTGGAAAGTTGGGGGGGGGGGACTTTTGAACTTGACAATATTGAAAGAAGTACCTTGAAAATGATATGTAGACGGGATTTTATTTTTATTTTTAAGTATACTGGTACAACACCATCATCGTAGTTCCTAAGTCCCCCCGTCGTACCAACTAAGCCCAAGATCGGGTATATGCTTCCCTTTTCTGCCTCCAAATTTTACGGTTGGAGATCATTCTCCTCCAAAGAGGTCCTAATGGCTTCGAAAATTTGTCACTCCATCGAGTAAGTGGTCGTCCTTGTGATCCCTTTTGTCCATGAAACTAACTCCTCCGTCTTCTCTTCCAACCTACTCTCATCATATCTTATTACGAATACATACCTCCACATTTCCATTTCAGTCTTTTGGTCGTATACCCGATGTTTTGTAGCCTCGTTTCCTGTCTTCTTTCCGAATTTAGCCGTTTGTCTTGTTGTTTTTTTCCTAGTATGCTCCTCTCCATAGACTTCTGTGTATTTTGTATTCTTCCCACGCCTTTTTCTTTTTTCTTTTTTTTTTTGTTAAGAACCAGGTTTGGGTGCCGTATGTTGGGACTGGCTGCAGGCGCGTATTTAGGGGGGTGTTTTGGGTGTTCAACGCCTCCTAAGCCGGTCTGCAGCCACCGTGTGAGGCTTAGGCTGCAACCCACCACAGTATTTTGGTGTAAACATTCATGGTAATTCAGGTAAAAATAATCTTAAGTCTAAAGCAAATCGGGGTGATATAAGTAAAATTCAAAATCAACATTTCGGATTATATAGGGGGAAAAATATATCTTCTGGCATGGAATATCAGCAAAGAAATTTTAAAAAATCTAGAAACAAACATACAAAAATCAAACATCACAAATTTAAGGTTTGTTATTTAAACTGCCAGGGTCTATCGGGAGAAGATCGTCTAATGGAACTGGAACTGGGTCTAGGTAAGATAAAATGGAATGTGGTAGGATTATCTGAGGTTAAAAGACTAGGTGAAAATCTATTGATTCGAAAAGATGGACATGCATTTTACTATCACGGTCAAACGAAAGGCTATAGAGGAGTAGGATTTTATATACATAAGGATACATATAAGTTTGTTGACGAAATCAGAGGAATCTCTGAGAGAGTAGCATTCTTAAAAATCAAACTTAGCGAGAAAATCAAGATTCTTACTATCCAAGTGTATGCCCCTACAAATCAAGCAGCCGAAGAAGAGTGGTATGAATTCTACAAATCAGTTGAGGAAACTTTAGAAAGCAACAAAGAATATTACTCAATAACTATGGGAAACTGGAATGGTAAGATAGGGAAAGAGCTGTGTAATGATGCGAATATAGGCAAATATGGATTCGGAGAAACAAATAAGGGGGCAAAAAACTAGCTGAATTCGCATTTTGTAATAATTTGAAAATTGCGGCCACATTCTTTAACTATAAAGACAAGCGTAAATGGACTTGGGCCTCACCAGATGGTAATACCAAAAATATGATTGATCATTTACTTATCAATGATCTGAGTATAGTTAACAGCATTTATACCATGACGCAGTTCCAATTCCCATCTGACCACAGAATCAGCAGAGCGACTCTGGCAATTCCGAGCAGAGCGAGATTTTGGAAATATAAGGCAAAAAATACCTCAATACCCTTATGCATTCTACTATCAGCTGGAAAATCAGCCAACTTGGCATTGACAGACAAATTAAACTGCAATAAATTTAAAGATGAAAATAATATTCAAAACAAATATAATTTTCTTACGGAAAAAATTCTAGAAATAGAGAAAGAATTTGGCACCCTTAAAACCTTGAAAACCAATGATAAACTGTCCACTCCAACAAGAAAATTAATGGAAACTAGAAATGCCTTGAGGGGAAAATTTCCAAAATCTGCTAAAGAAAAAATCCAACTCGTGGAATTGAATAAACTCACACGAAAAGAAATTCGTAAAGATATTAGGGAGTTCGATGAGCAGTTGGCTACAGAGATAATTGAGGGGACATGGTCCACAAAAAAGGTAAACAAATCCTTAAATACAAGTAAGCCACTGCTGGTGAAGCTCAAACAAAATAATTGTAAGGGTAGCCAAGGCTATCTACAATAGAGTAGATATTGTTGAAATGGCAGCAGAGTTTTATCGTAATCTATATGCTAAAAAAACAAGCAGCACTGGCGAGGGCAAAATACTTGTAAGTCAGGAGCAATGGCGTCCCATTCCGCCAATCTTACCTGAGGAAACAAGACATGCAATTAAAAGTTTAAAAATTGGAAAAATTCCCGGACCCGACAAAATCGAAAATGAAACTTTGAAAAATTTGGAAGAAGCCCTAGTCAAACCACTAACCGATTTGTTCAATATGGTAATTAAAGCAGGTATTGTACCAAAGCAATGGTGTATTTCCAAAATAATTCTATTGCAAAAAAAAGGAGGGAAATCAGATATAAACAATTATAGGCCTATCAGCCTATCATCAAATCTCGGAAAAATTTTTCTAAAAATTTTGAAAGATCGACTCTATCAAATATTGATGATGCACCAACTAATTGAACAAGCCGGGTTCAGACAAGGATATTCAACTGTGGACCATATCCACTCAATAAACCAACTCATCGAGAAGAGCAAAGAATACCAGGTGGAGGTCTGCCTACTATTCGTGGATTATAGCAAAGCCTTCGACTATGTGTTCCACGAATCCGTGTAGAAAGCGTTAATGGTACAAGGGGCCCCCTGCAAATTATCCAACTTCTTAAAAATTTGTATGAGAACTCAAGTGTATATAATATACGGCTTGACAAAATAAGTAGACCCTTTCTGATTCAAAGAGGGGTGAAACAGGGGGACCCCTTATCACCACTATTATTCATTTCTATGCTCCAAGAGGTCTTTAAAAAACTAAACTGGGAAAACCGCATTAAGGTCAATGGTGTCTGGCTCAATAACCTGCGCTTTGCAGATGACATTATTATAATCGCAAAAAATAAAAACGAACTGGCAATAATGCTCGAGGAATTAGTATGGGAAAGTGAAAAGGTAGGGTTATTCATAAACGAGAATAAAACAAAAATTATGTCAAATTTAGGAGAAATAACTCTTGAAGTTGGAGGTACAAAATTGGAAAATGTGGACTCCTACAACTACTTAAGCCAGACACTCACTTTTGGTAGGAAGTTTGAAGAAGAACCGAGTTCGAGAATTACGAAATCATGGAAAAAATTTTGGGCCTTGAAAACGTGTACTCAAGCCTGTTTTTGCCCTCACCAAGAATATCAGCGTCTTATTGCAAAAAAAAGATTGTGATTTGAGTCTCTGTGTACAGCATGCAAGTGATGCTTATGATGAAGTGAAAGAAATGAGAAATGCAGCGGAAAGAAATTTTTTAATTCTGTTTGATAAAGCAAGAGAGATTGCCAGAAAGGTTGACATTGAGCTAAAGGTCCCACGCCGTGCTACTAAACAAACTTGCCGTGATAATTACGACGGAAATACGGAAGAATACTTTCGAAGATCTGTATTTATTCCGTTCTTAGAGCACTTTAGAGAAGAACTGCACTCAAGATTCCTGGAGCGTCGAGAAATTTTGTCAAAAATTCAAGGGATCCTGCCAATGAAATTCATCAATTTAGATGAGGACAATCTGCGGAAAACGGTACAGACCTTGGAAAGAGAATGGCCCAATGATGTTACATCATCAACAGATGACTTGATAATAATAATAATAATAATAATAAACCTTTATTGAGGATGTACATATTTATTGGTTGTGGCTTAAGCTGTTCTAAATCTATTATAGTTATTCCTCGGCCCGTAACGAGCAAAGGTTTCCTGCAATCTTTCCCATTCGGTTTTCACGTTTGCAATTTGTTCGTAGTTTTTGCTTCTTAGAAATTGTGTGATGTCGTCCCTCCATCTTGCTGGTTGCCCTCCTATTTTTCTGCAATAGTTTATGGGTTGCCATATCGTGGTCTTGTATGTCCATCTATCGTCTTTTAATCGTGCAACGTGCCCCGCCCACCACCATTTTTGCCTTCTAATGTATGTTACTATGTTTGTATTGTATTTACATTTTTGTTTTATCGTAGAAATTTTGATACGATCTTTTTTCTTTAGGTTTAACATAGACCTTTCCATATTATTCTGTGTGATTCTTATTTTTTCTAAATTGTTTTTGGTCAGTGTCCATGTTTGGCAACCATACGTCAATGTAGGGACGACACACATATTAAAAACTAGGCTTTTATGATAGCTATTAAAAGGACCCTTGAGTATGTTCTTTAGAGACCAGAACTTCGACCAGGCTTTTGATATTCTTGTATTTATTTATTTTTTCATTTTGTTTTCAAAAGATATTTGTTGTCCCAAATATGTGGCTTCCCTCACTATTTCGAATTTCGCGGTTTTTGTTTTGATATTGCCAGCCATCCCCTTATTGGTTAATATTTTTGTTTTAGTTTCATTTATTTTTAATTTAGAAGGTTTTCCCTGTTCATCTAACTCATCTATCATTTCTATTAATTCTTCTTCTGTGTTCGCTAAGAGTATGATATCGTCGGCGAATCCGAGATTTGACAATCTTTCTCCATTTATAATCAACCCTTTTTCTTCCCATTTTAGTTTTCTAATAATTTCCTGTAACGCGCACTATTGAAGAGAATTGATGATAAAGGGCTCATTTAATAACGAAAAGGAAGATGGTTATATCAGGTCAGTACTAGAAACCACAAAAAGCACAAAATATTTAAAAAAAGAGTTCAGTTTGGAAAAATCTTGGACTGCGTACTTACAAAATTATTCTGAGGAAAGCCTTCATTGCTACCTTGAACAGCGCTTAGATATTAGCACAATTAAAGTTCAATTGCTGAAATATAAATTATGAAAGTTCGCACAAAGTCATTTACTATTGTCCTGTTGTACAGTGAGTTAAGCATTGATCACGCACCAAACCCCTATTCGTGGTCACTGGCCTCCCCTATTTTGGACCATGTGTTTGTTCCTATTTTGAGCTGCCCTACTCCAGGGTGTGCCCACTTTTTGGGTGACTTCCTCCCCCCCGTCCCTCCGCCGTAGTCTACCTTTTCATCTCCTATGCTCGTACGGACCTACTGCGTTATTCTTTTGCTCCAGCTTTCTGTGCTTAGCCTAGCTAGGTGCACTGCATACTCCATTTTCATTTTCAGTTTCTTGGCGAAGTAGGTGTATATATTGGCTTAAACTTTCTCGTGTTACGACTGTTGCACTACGAAAGGCTACATACTGTGGTATTTTGGCTGAAGGCTTCACATACCAGACCCCTCTGTATATATTGTCTACTTCATAGCAGAACTCACCAAGTCTTATGTAAAGAACATGGGACTTGGTGAGTTGTGCGATGGAACCGACGATATAGGCCAATACAACCTTGAAACTATTTCAGTCTGTCAGTTCTCAGTCAGTCAGTGTTTACGTATGTTTGATTGTCGTTTGTCGCCTTCAGTTCCAAGACCTTTCCTTACATCAGCTTCCATCTTCCTTCCTCGTTCGCACCCAAGACAGGAAGTTCACTCCGAGCACCATGGTCAGACGGTTACTACAAGACTTCTGCTTCTAGTCCTTTGTCGCTTCGTCGTATTGGTTGGAGCAAGTGAGTCCGATATCGCTCCGGTTCTAGGTTCTGTCACCAGTGAACCTCTCCGAGACGGAAGGGTTGCTTACAGGTGCTGAGGTGCCACTGGGCTTTCCTTTTCTCCTTCAACTTTGCTCACCCCTTACCCAGTCCGGTTAGTATCTCCTGATTACTCCTGCAGCTTCAATGGCGATGCTGTGATGCGGACCCGCCCTCTTCCAGGCTCTTCATCAACCAAGGGCCGCCTTCTTCTGGGTTCTTTAACTGGCGGCTACGAGAATTCCCTAATTCCCGCCATTCAAGGTTGATGCATCTGAGGAGTTATCTGTCAAAAGAGCCCCTAACGAATAGGATTCCTCTCCTCAAATTATTTCAGCGTACTATAAAAAGTGAAAGTAACAGGAAAAAGTGGGCCCCATCAAATAATCTTTCAGGACCTTTTCTCAGACCAAGATTCCTCCCTCTTTCATTAAACCCCGAGTGATCAGCACGAACCTCAGGCAACCGAAACTACACAAGGAGTTTGATGAGGCATCCTTGCGTTCTTCATTGTAGTGAAGCCCATTTTTTTCTTTTCCAACTGTGTATTTTTCTATTATTTATTTATTTATTTTGACATAGATATGTCTATTGGCTGGCCTTCCTATCCTATTTTCGACAGACACCAATTCCGACCAATACTGAACTTGATTCCTGTTCAGTTAACAGTTCAGTTCAGTTGTGCGTATTGCGTGAAGCCCATCAGTATGATTTAGCTCTTCAATTCAGTTAAATGATCCACATTTCCACAGAAATCATTTTTCCTTCTAGCCATGTGCTCATTGACCTTGATCTTAGCTGCGCGACTGCAGTCTGCAGCCGTGTTGTTGATAGAAATTTCCATTAGGGTATGATACACTCTTTTATTCTTTTTTTTTTTTAATATTCAGGGCCATAGAAAGGAAATTGGGGTCCGGGGGAAATCTTTAATGGGGCTCGGTTGTAAAATCAGTTTTATCTTGCTTTGCTTTATAGAAATTGTTTTCGATTATTTTCGTATAATTTCTGCCTTTTTGGTATTTTTGGTGGGCCCCCTTCCAAGACTAGGGCCCGGGGGAATCTCCCTCCTCCCCTTCCTTTTCATCAGGCTAGTTCTACGGATCTGGAAACAAATTGTCGGTCCTTATAGAATTTTGTATTTTCATATTTTCTAGAGTAATTATACGTGTCAGTAGCGTACATGAATATTGGGGGATCCGGGGAAGATGTTAGAAAAATTAACTCCCTCTTCTTCAATGACTTTTAAGAAGACCTGTAGGTTTTTTTTAAACTGAGTTTCAATCTTTTTCTCTCGCTATACGCTGGCGATCTAATGACTCACTTTTTTTTCTTCTACCTCCCGTCCCCCTTCACAATTTTAATAAATTCGAAAATTTGCCTTCTAAAGTATCGTGCTGCAAAGTCGATTGAATAACTCAAATTTCCATCAAGAACTGAAAACCAGGACCTACAGATAGAACAGCTGAAACGAGAGGATATCTTTTATGCCACTGGCGTAAATATGAGGGAAGATCATTTGGTCATTTGACTGGCCCAAAACGATATTTCTTATGTAAATTTTAAATAAAATTTTGAATACTTCCTTTTCTCTGGTTTTCCTCTTCTCTCCCCGCGAATAGAGTTCTGTACATTCGGCACTGTTCCGCACAAATTGTCAGCTTTCAACTGAGTGATTGCTAATTAATTACCAGGTGGAAAATTGTTCAGAAGGCCTTAATGAGGCCATGCGACGTAACCAACATAAGTTTTGGTGCACATTTCTGGCTTATTAAGGAATCTTGCATTGACGTTTTCTTTACACCATAATTAGTTTTATCTTGCCTTTATTGTCTTTCACTGATCTCAGTCATGTCGAAATTCTCAAAATATTATATGTAGTCACATTTCTGTCATAAACGTTTTATTTTGCATTATTGTCTCGTATGTGCGAGAAAATTTCTATGCTTATGAAATCATTTAAACTTTAATTCAGTGTCGGTCTACTTAAAATGAGTCGGTAGCAGTGACACTGCGTAACGCCAGTCCTAAAATGTGTCAGTGTTATTCTAGAATGAATGAGGTAAAACAATTTTATGTTTTCGTGAGAAAAAACCTCGAGGATGAGTCTCTTGCACTCTCTAGATTCATCACTTAGACTTCGTCAAAACGACTTCACACTCTACCAAAACTCATTCAACCCATTTACAACTGTTCGAAAATTTTCAGACAGATGCGATTTTCATCTCTAACTAAGAGCTCTAAAAATTTCAAGTTGCCCCTCAAATGCGCGAGTAATTAAGCCCTGAGCTTATAGACTGGAGCTTGTGGCCTTTTATGAATCGCAAAACAGAATCTCTCTCGACTATTGTTTATTCTTGTTCATAGAGTGGGCCATAAAAGAAATAAATTAGAAGCAGGTGTCACTATACGTGGAGAGCGAGTAAAGATGCTCAGGTTTGCAGATGATATTGTCTTACTAGCTGAAAGGAGTATTGATTTAGAAAACATTTTAAATGGAATGGAGGAGATTTTGAGTATGGAATATCGTCTGAGGATAAATAAAAATAAAACTGAATTAATGGTTTGTAATTGATGTGAGCATGATAGCTTAACCATAAATATTTGGCAGGAAAATATTGAGGAAGTAAGCGACTTTTGCTACTTAGGGAGTAAAATAACAAACGATAGAAGGGGATATTAGTAGCAGAATAACACAAGCCGAATTAGCATTTTGTAATCCTTTCGTATCATAAATAAACATGGAAATCAAAAAATTGTTCTTGAAAACTTATGTTTGGAGTAGCCTTGTATGGATGTGAAACTTGGACCATAAGAAAACCAGAGAAGAGAAGGATCAAAGCTTTTGAGATGTGGTACTATAGGCGGATACTTAGCATCAAATGAACGGAGAAGGTTAGAAATGAAAAGTACTTAACAGAGTAGGGGATAAAATGGATATTTGGAACGGTTCGAAGAGAAGGAGAGATAAACTTCTTTAGCATTTATTTATTTTTTACTTTTAGTGGTTACAATAATTAATACATCTCTTTCAGTAGTTTCTATTTTCCCTGCTAAAGCCCAGGGCATAATTTGAGGCACCCGGGAATAATATCATTGCTACTAGAGGGAAGAGTGAAAGGAAAAAATTGGTTAGGTCGGCAAAGATTCCAGTATGTTCGATAGATAATCAAAAATGTCAAGTGTAAGTGTTATTACGAAATGAAAACACGTACACAGGATAGGAAGAAACAGAGGGTTGCATCAAACCGGTCGTAAGACTGTTAACCTCATTTGTATTATCTCGCATTACTTCGACTGTATTCGGATTTCTATGGAAGTTGAGTTCGCAATACGTGCTTTCGCGGAGCGATACTTTGGTACAAAAATTTCGCAAGTTTCTAAATTAAAAGACGTACACGTCCTCATTCTTCTAAAACAAAACGAGACCTTCTAAGCCAGTTTATAATAATGAAACTTCCAATCAGTAATGCCGCCGCGATTACTCCCTCGAACAAGGCTTCAGTTATAATTGATAAGTCTGTTCATCTGCATCCATGAGTCATCGTTTCAATCTCGATTCTCGGAGACATTGGTAAGAAATTATCAAACCTGAAATGCGAAAGCCTTTCACCAACTCAATCCGGCGATTATCTTCCGCATTTAACGGAGCACGGTCTCTGTGTCGATTCCACGCCTCCGCCTCCTGTACACTGACTGAGCTGTTGGAAATTTGGCGAACGAGAAGTCTGTTCTGGAATTAGTAAACCGCGTAAATTCTCTCTCGAATTATTATACGATCGCATTTCGCATACATGTCAAGCAGTCACGCGTACAAAGCTTTAATACGATACGCGGGACTATTACGAAAATTACACCTTTGAAAGTTCGAATTATTCATTTTCGTGCCCGTAGCGATCCTCGGATTTTGTCGCGCTTTCTCACACTATCTGGTGAGTACAGGACTAGATGACAGCAAAAGTTCAAATTTGTTTCCTTGAGTAGAGTTCCCATATTTCTAAAGCATTTTTTCATGTCTATACATGGTATTTAGTTCTGTAGCATATGCTGAACTTTTGAGATATTTTCTTTCTTTCAGATTATAATTACTAGATGTAGAAAAAACAAATCAGATCACCTATAATGTATGAATATATATATTAGCTCAAGCTCAACACCCTTGAAAATAATGGTTTTTGTTACGGTTCTCTAAATAATCACAGTGGTTGGTTTGCGTCTACTTGCATCACTGGAAGTAGTGCTGAAGTAGGTTCAATGAAATATAAGAACGTTCTTTCGCATTTGAAATTCTGAGGGTCCATTTTTTATTCTTTATTTTATTTTATTTCAAGCTTTATAACTCAGTGTGCATATGTGTATAAATTAACATTACTCATATGTGACCTCGAATCATAAAATGTACCTCTGGTGTCAAAAAATCATTTTTCACTTTCTTGACGATTCTCATAGAGAAAAATCACGCTGTTTCAAATGAAACAAATCGCAGCTTCCATCTTCATTAATTTTTCCACAAATTGTCTTTAAAAAGTACATCAAAAGTTTAAAAACATCTGTTTATATGGCCTCGTGTGAAACAGGCCTATGGGAATGACAGAGACCAAGAATTCGAAACGCGGTTGTCATAGTAACACGTAAACGCACCACCACAGATGTACACGCTATGTACGTCTGTGCGCATCACAATCACCATCCCATCTTTACACTCCTTTATCTTGAAAACCTGTTTTCGCACAAGAGGCGCATTTCATGATTCCAGGTCACAATATATTGAAAATTCTTTTATGTGCGCTTGTGATGTGAAGCTTTTTAAAAAAATGAACCATAGAATTGACAGTGGAAAAACTCCAAACTGATTTGAATTCCTTGGTGTATCCATAATAATCTGTCCCTGAACTTTCAAAAATGCTTTCAAATTTCAATAATTAGAGACAAGAAACCTATTATCACCAAGTATCAAGTTAATGGCTGTACAATGGATACTAAATCTGAGATGAGAGACTTAAGTGTTATTCACTCCCGGTTAACATTCATCCCGCAGTGTGATTGGGTTATTAAGAAAGCCAGATCTATGTTTGGTTGTATCTATCGTCCATCTCAAAGTCCGAAACTCTTCTGCTGTTATATTTTCCCGATGTGCGTTCACATCCAGAGTTTGCATCTTCAGTTTGGTACGTAAGTACTATCAAATTGAATCACCACATAAAACCAATATAAAAATGTTTTTTTTTTTTGCTTTTTTTTTTTAATTTTTATATAACAAACAATTTCAATACTATCCTGTGGATTTGCCGTACGAAGAATTGCTGGAGGGGTACCATGTCCAATCTCTGCCCACGTGAAGAAAAATACCATCTACCCTGTTAATTAATAACCTGCTGCCCAATAACGTGAGTGACCCAATCATTTTAAATAAAATAGGAATTAAAGTTCCCTCAAACCGGCTTACTGAAATTTTAATAATCAAAATTCGTGATCAGTCATTGATTCTAAGATGTCTCATTCTATCAAATGAGGTTCCAAGAAAAGAAAAAGATATTGATTTATTGGATCCTGGAGGTAGGAAGGAGAAGGACTTTCTTGCATGTGGTAATAACTGTAATTGAATGATTTGATTGTGGTGTTAACTAATTACGAATGCTAGAGCTATGAGGGAAAATAGAAGAAATTTAAAATTTAATTGTATCCATTTTTCCTTCTTTTTTTTTTTTTTTTTTTTTCTCTCCATTACTATCGTTTTAAGTTTGTTCTAAGTTTAAATCTTAATTTCAATCCTGAATAATGTAATACTCCCCAGCCAGTGGGTTTCCTGTAAGCAAGGGAAGATAAATACTGAATAAAATAAATAAATTATTCGAATGGTTAGTGGAGGTATTTCCATCCCGCCTCACATGCACTCGGTTCATCCCTTTTGGGTGTAAGCTTCTGTCAGGTCCGGCTACCTGCGTCTGTTTTTGGCTATTGATATTCAGCCTGAACCGACCACCCGAACCACTTTTTTTGCCCATCTCATTGGAGTTCGCCCCTCCTCCTTTTATCCCCCCCCTATGAATCGACAGGGTAGCGATTTTACTCCATTTAAATTTTGACTTCCTGGCCGCTTGGTCTGCGTAATAAAATTTTCATTTTACAACAGTGCCGTAGATATTTTTTGTTTTTGTTAACTTTGAATGTCCGAAATGATTGTCTTGTTTTTTAACCGTATGCGTAAGATATTTCCCATCGTAGGTGACATGTTGAGTCGTTTTGATTTTTTGGATTTGTTTTACTATGCAGGCCCACGTCTACGCCACATAGTGATAGATCCAGCTGAAGGAGAGAAACATTTCTAGACTCATTTTGGACACGTTATGACTTCTCCAGATTTACTACCGGTTTTGTAGGACTCTCTCAACTTAAATCACGACTTTGAAAGGCACCTTTAAAATAATCTACCTAATTCATTCAATCACTCTGAAGAAATGAGACTCTGAAATTTGTGAGTTTAAGTGTTTTGATTTTCTGGGACATGGCTCATCACATCTCGACCCACTGAAGATATTTCAAGCCGATACAAACTGAAAATATTGTGTTTGGTGAGTATTCATCGAATAGAATGTTCAAAATTACAAACAAGTCGGCTAACTGAGCCTCAGATGCACAATACATGGGCTGTCGCTGAGTAACTAAGATTAAAATTAGTACGGCCCACCAACGCTACCTATCGGCGCAGAGCAGTAGGGGAATAATTTGGTTCATTAGCTATTAATTGAGACCACGCCGAGCTCATTTGATTGAAAACTCGCTATTCCAGACCAATTTGAAGGAAACCATAAAATGCGTTGACCCCTCCGGGTTTTTTGAAGATTTTTCTGAAGAATGATAAAAGCATACGATTACAAAACTTCTTATTAATCATCATCTTCATTAAGTACACGAATATCTTTTTCAAAATAAGCGCCATTCATGGCTATGCAGGCGTCCATTCGTTCTTGCTATTTATCAAACGTTTTCGCGTATTCTGCCGCTGGTAACGAAGAGAGAAACATCTGCGCCGCGGTGATGACTTCCAAAAAAATCAGTATTCACCTCACCCCCTGTATAGTCCTACCCTCGCCCCCTGCGACTTTTGGTTATTTCCTCAACTGAAGGAAGCCTTGCGCGGTCGTCAATTCAACACGAATCCAGAAATCATCACCGCGGCGCGGATGTTTTTCTCCTCGTTACCGGCGACGGAATATGCGAAAACGTTTGATAAATGGCAAGAACGAATGGACGCCTGTACAGCCATGAATGGCGCTTATTTTGAAAAAGATATTCGTGTACTCAATGAAGATGGTGACTGATAAAAAATTTTGTGATCGTATGCTTCTTTTCTGGTTTTGAAAAAATCTTTAATAAGCCTGGAGGGGTCAACACATATGGTTTCTTTCAAACTGGTCTGGAACAGCGAGTTTTCAATCAAATGAGCTCGGTGTGGTCTCAATTGATAGCTAATGAACCAAATTATTCCCCTACTTCGTTGTAACGCCGATAGGTAGCGTTGGTGGGCCGTACGAATTTTAGTCTCAGTTACTTAGCGACAGCCTATGTATTACTAGTTTTCTTAGGCCGTGGAACTTCTTTCCCGTTCTTAGGCCGTGGTGAAGTAAATTTTTGGGAACCGCAGCCCAATAATTTCATTCTATTCCATTCCCTTAATTTATGTGACGCTTTTTTTCAGTCATTAATTTAATGACTTACTCCGCATATTTGATGGCTTCATAGATTTTCTAAATGTTTCAAAATTGATTTCCTATAGATCAGAGGATAAACATTACATTTGCTGACTATAAATAATTACTTTATATCAATTTTGCTTCTTCCTTTGACGCGTTTGTAAATGCTTGAGTAATAAAGTAAATGATGAAATTTTCAACAATGAAAGAGTGTTAGTAAGTTACTACCTAAGACATTCCTGAATCATGGTTCATTGTTAATTAGACACAGCCTTGGAGTATGGTCAATTGTTAAGAGCCACGGCCTGAGAAATTCCTGGGCCGTGGTTATTTATAATTTTTGAGGGGTCTATCCTCTCAACAATAATACATGAATTGAGCCCGTGTTAAAAAATCATATTATACCGACGTGTACATTAATAATCCTACCAACACGATAAAAGAAGAAGTGAAAAACGCTTTCTATTTTTTGAAATTAACAACACTGAAATATGCCAATTTTCTGAGAATCGCCCCACTGCTGTAACGTAAATTCTCCCAGATATGCGGAAAATTTTCAATACCGCCGTGGTATTCTGGAATGTATAGAAAAAATACAAACTATTGCATTAGAAATTGGAAATTTTTCAACTCCGGCATGGCACAAGTAAAAGTACGGGGAGAATGCAACCTTTTTAAACTAAAAATTTATCAGACTCTGAGAAAATTTTAGTACCGCAACGGAATACTGAAAATTTTGGGAACACTGCTATAATGGTGTACGGAAAATCTGCAATCTTTCTGTAGAGTATGCCAATTTCTCACAATTTTGATTAGAGCCTTTCCTTTTTTTTCTCTTCCTTTTTTTCCCCCTACATCATTTGTACACTAGGCAGTAGCTGTTTTTATTTTGAAAAATATACGCACCGACATTATTACTGCGAAAGAGAGAAAGAGATTTTTAGCATACGTAACGGACGTGTATTTTCATTTCGATCTCGTCTGTAACGGTATGAAGGAAACAAAAATCCGTCGTTACCGAATAACGACTCAAATTAGGTTCACATGAAAAATTGCAAGCTTCGATGAAAAGTAACGCCGGCAAAAGAATAATTCCGGAAATGAAGGTAGAGGTACACACGCTGGAAATCTCGATCGAAATGCACGAGTTCTAAAGCGAGTATTTGTCTTTTCTTAACTTTTTGGTTTGAAATTGAATTGCAGCCTTAGGATACGAATCGAAGATTCTGATTACACAGAACTTTCAGTTCGATGGTACAAGTATATTTAAAATTTGCTGGTATTTGAGATGTTCGGCTTATTCCAGGTCTGCCGTTACCTAACCTTATAATCTTCATGAAATTCTCACATATTTCATGACACCCAACTGAAATCATTGCCCATGCATTATTGCATACCCTAATCTCTTACTAAAAAAACTGGTGATTACGATCATCTTTGTGGTGCAATAAATTATTCAACGGCTGAAGTGCATCTGGTAAAAGATTGTGCTTGTATTTTTCTACTTGCGCAGCATAATCCTCGAGGTTCGTCATTACAGGTCATTGCAAAACAATGTACACACACCCACTTTTTATTGTCTGTCCCAATACACGTCATGTGTTCTTAATCCTCATCTGGATCGAACAAAAATCTTATTGGAATAGGTGATACTTGTGTCAAATTTTGTTTCTTTTCTTTTTCTTTCTGCTGACGTGTTAGATTTCCATCTAATTTTCGCTTGTTCGAAATTTTACAACGCAACAGAAAGTACAAAAAAAGGAATCGAGCTGTTAGCTAAATCGAGATGAAAATCTATTCTTTGTTTTGATCTATTCATCAATAACAAAGATCAATTAATTCGTTTGCTTGTGGATTCGAAACCGTTTCAGGTTAGGTTGGGAAATCACTATTCTCACTAGAGCTGTCAAAAATCAATTTCAATCGATTTAAATCGATATTTTTTATTGATATATCGATAACTCATTTATGTTGATAAAGGGCGGCTACCGGCAAAAATCAACAATTATTTGTGATTGTGAAGCGTGAACTCAACAACTGGACATTCGACAACTTCCTAGTGATACTGTAAGATTCTTACCTTGTTCTGATATTGGAAGTGGAAAATTTTAATTTTAATAATACCTTAATACCTATGGAAAAGTTCTTGTGTAGTTATATATTTACTACTATTTTCTGTCTATGCTTCCAGAAATTGTGCTCTCTATTTGGGTTTGGGAACAAGGAACAGGACGCAGAGGATAAATAACACAGATTTCTATGGAGGAGGGCCATATATCGCAAAAGATCGATTCATATGCTAGAAAAATCGATTTAAATCGATTTGATTCTTCATCGATTTTTGACCGCTCTAATTCTCACTACCTATAACTGGATTTTTGCAGTGACCAAATTCATTTTTGAAATTATTTGTCGAAAACCCTGACTAATAACGGGGGAAATTTAAATTGTGTGAATTAGTAACACGCAGTTATTAATGTTATTTTAATAATGCTCAGTAGTCCGGAATCCCGTCGGTGCGCAAGAAGGTGAATATTGCTTGGAAATGCCGATTGGGAACAATAATATTTTTTATGCAAGAAAAAACAAAATGAAAGAAAATAGCGCTTTTTATGTTTTGCTAACTGATGCCCAGTCCAAAATTTCGACTAAATGACCAAAATCTTGCCGAAAAATGCAAACTCAGTACAAAGATTTTCAATCCGCCTTCGTGCAAAAAAAAACCAAAAAAAAAAACCAGTATTTTGTGTTTAGCCAACTGACAGTCCGAAATGCTGAGCCAACAAAATGATCAAATTTTCCGGAGAAGTCCGACTCCGAAAATTGGTTGCAGTGTCTCCCTCCCCCTTCACTATGCCACGGTTTATTTTAATCATTAACTTGTTGCACTTATTATTCCTTGGTGTAAGTAAAACTGTTTGTAGTTGATACTCTTTCTAATATTTCTTTTATTCTGTTTTTGTTTACAGGTAAGCGCTGTAAAACCCTACAGATAAGTTAGTTAATAATGGTGCTGTATTAACCTCACGTATCCGAATTTGAGTGCAAAACTGAAAATCGACGTCACGTTGTTGGTGAGTTGCTAAATAAAAAAGAACGAGTCTAACGGCTTTACGGAAGGAAGGGAGGAAATTTATACTTGGATATGTGACGCGCATAAACCTTCTCTACTGTGTACTAGAAATGATTTTGCAGAAATATGGTGGAGTGAAAGGGTAAATGAATCAAAATTGTAGGTTAATGGTGCAAACACTTAAGGTTTACAGATAATATTGTAACAGTGGCTAAAAATGTCGTTGAAATGAGAAAAATGGTTCAGAAATTAAAAGAGAGAAGTGAGGATTTTGGACTGACAATGAATTTTTCAGTGACAAAGTTCATTTCCAATCGGGCTATTAATTGATGGTACAAAACTTTTAAGAGTAAATGAGTATCGACACCTAGGACAAATCACTTTCCTTATACATGAAGCTGTGTTTTCCGTGGTATAATCGAATAGGAAACCTCTGCAGCAGTGAGTGGCTCCCCTCGATTCGACTTCTAAAAAGCTGGGTTTTTTTTCCTTAGAAATATATAAAATGCTCTATGCAGAGAACTGGAGTGAATTATATGAGAATAGAGATAGGAATATAGTACGGTTGTCTATTTTCAAAAATCCCTGGTGGATATCCTCGTCGAGATTCCGGGTTATACGGAGTCAAAATTGCAGATTTTTCATTGCGCTGAAGTGTGCATAAGCACAAAGGGGCAACATTTTGAAGGTGGAAAAATTCAGGGGACAAATAGAAAACAAATAAAACGGGTATAAAATTTGTTTCACTTTTTTTTTTGGGGGGGGGGGGGATTAGCACTCAGCGATCGGATAAATCTGGCCTTGTGACCAACCACTACCAAACACAACTTATCGATTTGGACAACTGCTTCCTTTGTACCAATCATTTTCATCTGCAGCACCTCTTTAAGAGAAGCCTCCCCCCAAGAGGCTGGGGACATGTTCATATCATTACCTGCTAGCAGCACACGTACCAATTACTAATTTGTACGAATATGTCCGTTGTAAAAATAATTTTCTTTAGTAGCACCTCCCCAAGAGAATCACCCATGGGCTGGGGCACGTTGATCTGAAAATGTAGGAAATAAACAATAATTAACATTTCTTCAGCAAAGTTTTCTTACCGAATTTCCTCCGTTTTTCTCTATCTCTCTCCGTTCTCGAGATATTCCTAATTTCCCGGAATTGTTTTCCCCCAAGATTACTCAAGGTTACGAAAATATTCAAATAAGAATCGATTTTAAAGTTCCATGTTATTCAAGTTGCATAACTTACCACTAGTAAGCTCAAATCGATTTTTTAAAAATAGAAAATGCAGTAGAAAACAAAATGATTTGTGCCAACGAATAAGATTTGAATAACATTTGTTTCACGTATATTTTTGGGAGCGGCAGAAGAAAAATTAGTACTCAGCGGCCAATCAAGTAAATTCGGCCTTGTATGGAGCTTAGATGGAAAATCACAACCAACACAAGAAGATTCTGGAAGTGGGTGACGGAGGCTTATGTCCTGCGGTGGGTTGAATAAGTAATGACTCGCATGAGATAAAAGTACTCTCATACAGGGGGCGTAGCTACAGGAGGGGTTGGGGTCTGACACCCCTCCCCCTTGGCATCGGCCGACAATGTGAAAAATTAAAATTTATTCCGGTAATAGTAAGTATTACACCTGTAATGTTGTAAAAGTGAAACGACCCCCCCCCCTTCATACCAAGTCTGGCTACGCCTCTGAATGTTGGCCGTTGACATGTACTAATGTAAGTTTCTTTTGTGCACCTATTCACAGCCAAATAATATAATAAAATGTGTGACATTTTTGAGACAGACATGAAAAAATAGCAAGAAACCTTGTGTATGACGAAACCTAAAGTACTTCTATTTTTATTCGACACATTTTACGTTTTATTCCATACAAGCTCGTTAAAGCCTCAAAAGTGGATATCGACCCTCACTCTTCCTACAATTACGACCCTAGGAGTGTTGGGTTGTGTGCGTCTTGCTTTAGAATCCACCCTTACGTTGCTGAGAGCTCATCTAATCGAATTTCATCCTTTTATACTAAGATACATGATTCTTATGGAATTGTGTAGCAATCAGCCGTACTAAAAGTGACGTTCTCTGGTACCGCAGTCCAAAATCCGGCGTGAATTACTCGCTTTTTGGCCTCGCTAGCTACAATAAAACTTGGCCCGTGAGAAAACAGAGGGTAAAAATCTACGTGCAGCTGATAAAAATTAAATTAGCTAGTAGAACCAGGAGAATTGTAAAACATATAGGAGACTCGTTTCCGCTGTCGCCGTAATAAAAAGAAAAATCTCTGTGGAGACGGAACCGCATAAAACCTAAGGAGATAAAATTATCAAATGTATTTTTCTGGTTATAACCGCGAAGAGTGGATTTGCGGACTAATTTTTATACCGTCTGCATAGCTGTTGGAAAAACGAAAAAAAAAATGTTTCTGCGAGTTTTTATATACGTGAAAGATCGCACCCTGCATCACGTTGTTGTCAGCGTCATTATAAAGGATAAAATTGCGAGGCTACAAAATTTTTTTAATGTTCGTTGGACGTGCACCCATACCGCCTGTCTTCACGAGTGCTCATTATTTTCAAATCTTAATATTAATATTTTCTGGAATATTTTTTCTCGTTCGAGTATAAGCGAGCAACGGAAGACTTTTTTTTCCTACCTTGCACTTGAACAAGAACTCTCAAAAACTCGGTCGCCTGATCTTCAAAGAGGTAAAAGAGTTTTTTTATTTCTTGCGAAGAAGACTTACAGCGTCAAACGCCAATTTGGACGCTTCATTCGAGGAATATCGCAAATTAATCAAATTCGGTAGGCTGAAAGTTGGAAATCTGAATCGGGTACACTGTTCGTGCCCTAGAAAATATTTTCGGGTCCGTACGTACTTCGTAATTTCAAGAACATACCGAATTCAGCGACCACAAAGATGAAAATTTGTAATCGATCCAGAATTTTTTCATTCGTCTTTTCACCGTTTGGAGCCACTCATTAGAGATATTAACACAGACTGCAGATCTGAATTATTTTTTACTTCATCGGGATCAAATATTGGTCATTAAAATCAATGAGAACAAATTCTCAAGTAGAGTAGCCTAATATGGATCAAGTTTTTTTTTTTTTTTTTTTTTTTTTTTGTCCGAGGTCCGTCCCTACTAGTCTGAAAATAATGCAAATGGGTCGTTCTACCAAAACATTGATAATTCATTTTTTTTCTTTTGTTTTTTTTTGGTTCTTTTTTAAACATTATTACTTTTTTTTTCATGGAAATTATTTATATGCATATAAAAAAATCATATTTATGAGGTTGAACCGACAGCATACCTCCTAGGAGAGGAGATATAGAAAAGGCTCAAAATGGATTAGGACCACGCTGAAGGAATTACAGCTTTTTTTTTTTTTTTTTTTTCAAAATCTCTCTATCTCTCTATATACTAAAAAAGTAAAATCCGCCGCCACCGCCGCCGCCTCCAGGAGAAAAAACGCACTGCGGGTTGCATATCTAAAAATCCGAAAAATTGCAGGGGCAGATCAGCTACTTTCAACGACATAATCTGTTCTAATATAAAAGAAAGGATAAGACATAACCGACATACCTAATAAGACATAAAAAAAAGACATCTCTCTATCTCTCTATATATCTCTATCTCTCTATATATCTCTATCTCTCTATATATCTTTATCTCTCTATCTCTTTACATACTAAAAAAGTAAAATCCGCCGCCGCCGCTAGCGCCACCTCTTGAAGATAAAAAACGCACTGCGGGTTGCCTACCTAAAAATCAGAAACATTGCAGGGCAGATCAGCTACTTTCAAGGATATAATCTATTCTAACGTAAAAGATCTCCAAGTTTTAAGACATATAACCGACATAAAAAGACATATAATGACATAATTACCCATGATCTCCAAGACCTCAAGTCGAAATATATAAAATGACATAGCTCTCTATACATATATTAAAAACCAAAACTCCTCCCCCACCACACCTAAAAAACCGCACTGTGGGTTGCCTACCTAAAAATTAGAAAAATTGCGGGGGCAGATCAGCTACTTTCAAGGACATAATCTGTTCTAACATAAAAGATCTCCAAGTTTTGAGACATAACCGACAAAAAAATGACATAATTACCCATAATCTTCAAGATCACAAGTCGCTGCAGGTTGCCTACCCTACCCCTTAATTGCTCAATTTTCCAGGGGTAGCCGACCCTCAGGAGGGGGTTCATGGTTGAGAAGGCAGCTCCTGAAGGGGGAAGACGGCCACTGTGAGGGCGTGGGCTATAGATGGAGATGAAGTCCCTGGGTGGGGCGAGAGTAAGAGGACCTGGTGGAGGAGAAAGTCCTTGGTGAGAGAGGGGACCTCGGAGAGAAATGACCGTTGTGCGGGAGGGGCTGGTGGCGGGGTAGGGTCTTGAGAGGGAAGGGCTCTCGGGTGAGGGGTGGTCATGGTTGTGAGAGCTCCTGGGTGGATGGTCAGGGATCTCCAAGGGGGTTGGAGGGCCATAGTGAGGGCAGGGGCTCTGAAAGGAGATGAAGCCCAAGGGGTAGTGGTGGGTGAGAGGTCCTTGTGGCGGAGGAAATCCTTGGTAGGAGAGGGTGGCCATTGAGGAAGGAGGAGGTAGTGGTGGGTGAGGATCCTAGAGGGGCAGTAAAATTTTGGTAGATAAAGGCCCGGGGGTGTAAGAGTTACTCATGGTAGAGGAGGCAGCTTCTAAAGGGGAGGAAAACCACGGTGGTGGCGGGGACTGTAGAGGGAGGTAAAGGCCACGAGTGGGGAGGGGGTAATGGTGAGTAAGAGGTCCTGGTGGAGGAGGAAGTCCTTGGTGAGAGAGACAGCCAGGAAGGCGAATGAAGGCCATGGTGCGGAAGGTTCTGGTCCCGGGCAGGTGGTCTTGAAGGGAAAGGATCTCTCGTGGGGGAGGGTTGGTCATGACGGTGGAAGCTCCTGGTTGGAGGACCAGGGGACCTTCGTGGTGGTTGAGCGAGGAGGCCGTAGGGCGATGGAGCCGCTGAAGGGGAAGGGTGTAGAGAGGGACTAAGGCCGCCATTGGGGAGGTCGTAGTGATGGGTGAAAAGGTCTTGATCGGGGGTGTGGTACGTGAACGAAAATGAAGGCCACAGTGGTGTAGGGTGGTCGAAGGACTTGGTCCTAATGCAGGGCACTCGTGGTGAAAGAGGGTGATCAGGGGAGACTAGGTGGAGGACTATGGCCATTGTGAGGAGGAGTATGTGGCTGAGGAGGGTTGCAACTGTTGAGGTGTGACCGTGGAGGCGGAGAGCAACCATGGTCAACAACGGGGTCATTGTGGAGGAGGAGGAGGCTCGTGATGAAGAAATGATGGAAGGGGGCTCATGGTGGAAGATTGAGGACCGCTGATAGAGGGGGAGCAAAAGAAGCACAAAGCAAATCTCAACTCAGGAACAAAAGTTTCAGACCAAACACTGAGGACTGAGGCGGTTGGACGAGGCGCGAAGCGCCGAGTAAGGCCGGCACGAGCAAAGCGAGTGACATCGGGGGGTGGGGGAGGGGGGTTGTGTCGCGAAGCGGCCGGGGGTAAGGTTTAACTCAATTCCTTTTTCTTTTTGAATATTTCTTCTACCAGTCTGTTAATTTTGTTATGACTGTTTTTGTCCCCAAAGCATCCTGATAGTCATATTCTGTGACATTATGTCTTTTCCTGATTTCTTCAAAAATTTTACAGTCCCTAAAAGTGTGATCTGGTGTATCTTCTGATTCCATACACTCTGTGCAAATGCTGGTTTCAGTGATTTTGAATCTTTTCAAATATGTTACAAAATTTCCGTGGCCTGTGAGATATTGAGTTAGATAGTAATTAGCTTTTAAATCCTTATATTTTAGTCTTATTGCAATGTCTGGTATTAGCTGGAATGTTCTTCTTCCAGTGGTTTCTTCTTCGTGCATGCTTTGCCAAGTTTCTATGCTTTTTTCATTTATTTTTCCTATTTTGATTTTTAGTGATTTTTTACTCATTTTTTTCAATTTTCCCTCTGTTTTGATTTTTTTAATTTCATTAATTTTCTCGAGTTGTATATTAATTGGTAGTTGCCCTGATATAGCATAGGTTGAGATGTATGAGATGGTTTTGTATGCCCCTATGACTCCTATTAAAAATATTCTTTGTACTGATTTTAGCTTTTTAATGTCTGATTTCCTAGGTTTTTTGTAGTATGTTAGTGATCCATATTCAGTTATTGAACGGAATAAAGCGTTATAAAGTATTTCACGTTTTGCAGTATCATATCCCAGTTTGTTGGTGTACAGGGATCGTGTCCGATTGTAGAGCTTTTTTATCTTGCCTATTATGTAGTCTACATGTTTGTTATAGGTGAAATTTTGATCTAGTATTATTCCTAGGTATTTAATTTCGGTTTTGAATTGCAGGTTTTCCGACCCTAGTTTGATTTCAGTACTTATGGTGTCTTTAATTTCGTTTCTGTTTCGTTTTTTTTTTTTTTTTTGAGATGAATAACATTTGTGTCTTTTTTGGGTTCAAACTTAGATACTGGCTTATGTAATAGTCCTTTTTCCATTTTTTATTTTTGTATTCGATACGAATTTGTGGTATTAATTGATGCGTAAGTCTGCCTGTTGTGCTATTTTCATACTCCGGAATGCCTGTTATTAGGAGGTTGTTTTTTCTCGAGCATTGATTCATCTCGTCAATTTCATCACTCAACCACTTCATACCCGCGGCCAAGCTTGGACATCTATTCTTGAACTTTTCTGGTTTTCCTTTTGCATAATTTCATTTTTATCTGTTGCTTTCTGCAGTGCGTTCATCAGTATGCTCATTTCCTCTTTCACAACCCTTCGTATGAGTTGCTCTAACGCATTATTTTGTCTGATCCACCGATGGCGACAAATTATTGTCACCACATAAGGACCGACGGAACTTGAGGAGCATTGATGGCCGAGTGTCATGAACCACGTTCGTCGAAAAAGTCGACGATTCGTCGAACTTCATGTTTGGCGGGTACGCGCCGAGATCGTTCGCTTTACGATCGGCGCAACACGCCCTCTGACACGGCCTTTCGATGCATCTATTTTTCCAGCACAATCCGCTCCCGCATGTGGCTGGAAACGTACTCGCAATTCCGTCTCAAACCGCGAATAGTCGGACACCCAGACCCGCGTTGACATGTCCGATTGTCGGAAATTTTAATTATTTTTCTCCTTCTTTCTGTCGATTTCCAGCAACGCCAGTAAATTAACGAGCCAGACGCGCGCACAGACAGATGGCCGCGCGTATACCAAAGGAATAAATGGATGGAAATTGGCGGACAGAGCGAGTTGAAATCCTCGACCAGCGTTATCAATCATGCTATCGCGAACGGGGTTAGGCGTCTACACGTACAGTCAGCGCAGCGTCATCGCCGTGCGCTGACCAAAAGGCAGTCCCCGCTTTTCACGCGCATCTGTTTCCTGAAAAATAGCCCGACCCGGCCGCTCCGATCCCAGCCAATGCTCCTATTAAAGGACTATAAAAGTTATTGCTTTTTAAATCGAACGTATAATTTCAAATAACGGCGCAGAACGCGCGCTCGGCGGCCACCGCACGGATTCGCTTTATAGACACGCCGAAAAATCAAAGGATGAATTTTATTAAATTTCCGCGACCGCCGACCCGAGTACAACGTAGGAGGGGGTCGGGGACGAGCCTATTCTATGAAAATTGTCTATATCGATTTTCACCGCGATCTCTGAGAGTATTCGAAATGCGGGGACGTTTTGTTTCAGCTCGTTAACGCAGTTTGATGTTACGGCTGATTGGTTAAGAATCGTGCGCTTTATCATAGGAGCATGAAATTTTGTATGCGAGCTTTCAAAAGCTCAAGGATCGAGTTCACGGTGGAAGCTGTACAACCCGACTCTTCTGCGTCAATAATTGTTGGAAAGTGGGAGTCAAAATTGGTGCGTTTGACAACATAGATTGGCTGGCTATCTTAAGTAAACTTGAGCAGGGAAATATTTCAAAGACGATAATAAACCTGATTAAATCTCTCTATATACTAAAAAAGTAAAATCCGCCGCCACCGCCGCCGCCACCGCCGCCGCCACCGCCGCCGCCTCCGCGGGAAAAAAAACGCACTGCGGGTTGCCTATCTAAAAATCCGAAAAAGTGCAGGGGCAGATCAGCTACTTTCAAGGACATAACTCTCTATCTCTCTTCTCTCTATATACTAAAAAAGTAAAATCCGCCGCCGCCGCCACCGCCGCCGCCTCCGCGGGGAAAAAAACGCACTGCGGGTTGCCTATCTAAAAATCCGAAAAACTCTCTATCTCTCTATCTCTCTATATACTAAAAAAGTAAAATCCGCCGCCACCGCCGCCGCCGCCGCCACCTCCGGGGGAAAAAAACGCACTGCGGGTTGCCTATCTAAAAATCCGAAAAATTGAAGGGGCAGATCAGCTACTTTCAAGGACATAATCTGTTCTAATATAAAAGATCAAGTTTTAAGACATAACAAGTAAAATCCGCCGCCACCGCCTCCGCGGGAAAAAAACGCACTGCGGGTTGCCTATCTAAAAATCCGAAAAAGTGCAGGGGCAGATCAGCTACTTTCAAGGACATAACTCTCTATCTCTCTTCTCTCTATATACTAAAAAAGTAAAATCCGCCGCCGCCGCCACCGCCGCCGCCTCCGCGGGGAAAAAAACGCACTGCGGGTTGCCTATCTAAAAATCCGAAAAACTCTCTATCTCTCTATATACTAAAAAAGTAAAATCCGCCGCCACCGCCGCCGCCGCCGCCACCTCCGGGGGAAAAAAACGCACTGCGGGTTGCCTATCTAAAAATCCGAAAAATTGAAGGGGCAGATCAGCTACTTTCAAGGACATAATCTGTTCTAATATAAAAGATCAAGTTTTAAGACATAACAAGTAAAATCCGCCGCCACCACCTCCGCGGGAAAAAAAACGCACTGCGGGTTGCCTATCTAAAATCCGAAAAATTGCAGGGGCAGATTAGCTACTTTCAAGGACATCATCTGTTCTAATATAAAAGATCTCCAAGTTTTAAGACATAACCGACATAATAAGACATAAAAGACATAAAATGACATAATTACCCATAATCTTCAAGATAACAAGTCGCTGCAGATTGCCTACCCGGCCCCTTAATTACTCAATTTTCCAGGGGTAGCGGTTGTGGAGGAAGCTCCTGAAGGGGAAGGAAAGCCCTTGGAAGATTGCAGGGGCAGATCAACTACTTTCAAGGACATACTCGGTTCTAGCATAAAAGATCTCCAAGTTGTAAGACATAACTGACATAATAAGACATAAAAAGACATAAAATGACATAATTACTCATAATCTTCAAGATCACAATTCGTTGCAGGTTGCCTACCCAGCCCCTTAATTGCTCAATTTTCCAGGGGTAGTTTACCCTCAGGAGGGGGTTCATGGTTGAGAAGGGAACTCCTGAAGGGGGAGGAGGGCCCATGTGGGGGCGTGGGCTGTGGACGAAGATGAAGGCCCTGGGTGGGGGGGAGTAAGAGGACCTGGTGGAGGAGAAAGTCCTTGGTGAGAGAGGGCACCTTGGAGAGAAATGGCCGTGGTGTAGGAGGGGCTGGTGGCGGGGTGGCGTCTTGAGGGGAAGGGCGCTCGGGAGAGGGGTGATCATGGTTGTGAGAGCTCCTGGGTGGATGGTCAGGGATCTTCAAGGGGGTTGGAGCGCTATAGTGAGGACAGGGGCTCTAATGGGAGATGAAGCCCAGGGGGTAGTGGTGGGTGAGAGGTCCTCATGGTGGAGGAAATCCTTGATAAGAGAGGGTGGCCATTGAGGAAGCTGGAGGTAGTGCTGTTCTAATCTAAAAGATCTTCAAGTTTTAAGACATAACCGACATAATAAGACATTAAAAGGCATAAAATGACATAATTACCCATAATCTTCAAGATCACAAGTCGCTGCAGGTTGCCTACCCGGCCCCTTAATAACTGAATTTTCCAGGGGTAGCCTACCCTCAGGAGGGGGTTCATGGTTGTGGAAGAAGCTCCTGAAGGGGGAGGAGAGCCCCTGTAGGGGCGTGGGTTGTGGACAGAGATGAAGGCCCTGGGTGGGGCGGGAGTAAGAAGACCTGGTAGAGGAGAAAGTCCTTGGTGAGAGAGGGAAACTTGGAGAGAAATGGCCGTGGTGCGGGGGGGGGAGGCTGGCGGTGGGGTGGGGTCTTGAGGGAGAAGGGCGCTCGGGGGAGAGGTGGTCATGGTTGTGAGAGCTCCTGGGTAGATGGTCAGGGATCTTCAAGGGGGTTGGAAGGCCATAGTGAGGACAGGGGCTCTGATGGGAGATGAAGCCCAGGGGGTAGTGGTGGGTGAGAGGTCCTCGTGGCGGAGGAAATCCTTAGTAGGAGAGGGTGGCCATTGATGAAGGAGGAAGTAGTGGTGGGTGAGGATCCTAGAGGTGCAGTCAAATTTTGGTAGATAAAGGCCTGGGGGTGTAAGAGGTACTCATGGTGGAAGAGGGAGCTCCTGAAAGGAAGGAAAACCACGGCAGTGGCGGGGACTGTAGAGGAAGATAAAGGTCTCGGGGGGGGGATGGTGTGTAAGAGGTCCTGATGGAGGAGGAAGTCCTTGGTGAGAGAGGCGGCCGGGAAGGCGAATGAAGGCCCTGGTGCGGAAGGTTCTGGTCCCGGGCAGGTGGTCTTGAAGGGAAGGGTTCTCATGGAGGAGGGTTGGTTATGGTGGTGGAAGCTCCTGGTTGGAGGACCAGGGGATCTTCGTGGTGGTTGAGCAAGGAGGCCTTAGAGCGATGGACCCCCAGAAGGGGAAGGCTGTAGAGAGGGACTAAGGCCGCCATTGGGGAGGTCATACTGATGGGTGAAGAGGTCTTGGTGGGGGGTGTGGTATGTGAACAAAAATGAAGGCCACAGTGGTGTGGGGTGGTCGAAGGACGTGGTCCTAATGGAGGGCACTCGTGGTGGAAGAGGGTGTTCAGGGGAGACAAGGTGGAGGACTATGGCCATTGTGGGGAAGGAGTTTGTGGCTGAGGAGGGTTGCGACTGTTGAGGTGTGACCGTGGAGGCGGAGAGCAACCATGGTCAACGACGGGGTCGTGGTGGAGGAGGAGGAGGATCGTGATAAAGAAAGGATGGAAGAGGGTTCGTGGTGGATGATTGAGGACTGCTGATAGAGGGGGAGCAAAAGAAGCACAAAGCAAATCTCAACTCAGGAACAAAAGTTTCAGACCACACGGACGAGGCGCGAAGCGCCGAGTAAGGCCGGCACGAGCGAAGCGAGTGACGGCGGGGGGGTTGGGCCGCGAAGCGGCCAGGGGGCGAAGCCCCCTAGTCCTTCCTAAATAATAAGATAAGTTATGGGGACGACATATTGCTGATCTGTGGGATAAATGACACAAAGAATATGGATTTGGTAAACATCGTGATTGCGAAAGTAAATGGTAAAATAAGGTCATTTGGACTTCGTTTTAATAGTGCTAAAACTAATATGATACTCATCTCTAGAAGGCGCAGGACAAAGAGGAAATAAGAAACAAAATTCAAAACGTAGTAAAAGTTGATAACGAAAAAATTAAAATGTGCGATGAAATTAAATATTTAGGTTTAATAATCGATGACAAACTCAAGTTCTGTAAACATGTAGATTACATCTCCGCAAAAATAAAAAAGTATTTCAACCTGTTTAGAGCACTGTATGGAAATACCTACGGATTTGATTTCAATAAGAGAAAAGCACTTTATAATGCAATCTTTAGATCAATTACTGAATACTGTTCCCCAGTATATTACCCGAAGTTGAATAGAACACAAAAAAAATAAATTAAAATCACTTCAAAGAAGCCTTTTGATAAATATCGCCTCCGCGTATCGAACAGTAAGCTACACATCTATACACGCGATCACTGGAATTATTCCCATCGATTACCAAATGAACTTAACAAATACAATCAATCGCGAAAAACTCAAAAGTAGGTTATTGATAGATAATAAAGAATACCCCGATAAAAGTAATAAACAAAAAATGAAAATAAAAATCAAAAATATAATTGAGGAAACCTTACAAGTATGGCAAAATGAATACGAAAATAGTCTCACTGGAAGAATCACCTATCAGTTACTACCTCGAATTAACATCACCTACAAAAACAAGTTACACATCGATAAACGTCATCACAGGCACGATTCAGTTAACCAACAAAATTAAGCTCTTAAAACTTGAATTCAAATCAAAACCTTTAGCGGATATACATCAGGACGGATCAAGAACATCTAAAACACGAAACAAAAAGATCAAAAACGAAACAGAAGAAGTATTAAAGGATACCTTGAACTCAATTTTGAGCCGTTCTAATCCAGATACACAAGAGAATTATTGTTAATGACCTTTTTGATGGGAAATTCAATGTACAATCTCTTGCAAATAAAAAAACAGTAGCTTAAGAGGGCAAGTTTCACGAGAAATTGAAAAAATGTAAACATTTTCTGATATAATTTGGACTGAAATTGATTTGATGAACATCCTGTTGAACCGATTCCGACCATTTCTTCTCTCTGGTTACCACAACTGCCCTCTTATATTACCTACTGGTACCATTTTTCTGTCTAATCTCCAGTCATGAGAAGAAGAAAAATTTCAAATATAGAAAACTTTTCAAAATTTAACCATAACGTGTCCCCTTCAAAAGTAAGAGTATGCAAACATACCCGCATGGTGTCGAGATAAGTTGCCTACTTACCAGGTAGAGGGGAGGGGGGATTCATTGCAAAAGAGACACCCTGTGTAAACTCGAAGAATCTTTTTATGTTGTACGCATAAGCCTCCTCACCATGGCAAGGTATCACCTGAGAGGAGGGCATGCAGTGTAGATACTCTTTTTTTTTGTGCATGGTATTGCCTAAAAATCCTAACCATTTTCGAAAATACAGTTTCACCGACAGATTCTTTAGGCTGTAAAGATATTATATCGATTGGAGTGAATACTGTGATGGCAAGACGAAAACGAAAATGTGAAACGATGCAGACCTAGATTGAAGGTGTGAATTCCGTCGAATCGCTATAATAGGGTAAATCTGCGCCGATTATTATTTATCCGGATTATCGTCGTAGCACGTATTTCAATTAATTAATTACGTCTCGAACGCGCTAATTACTTTTCACCGTTCGCCGGCTCGCACCGCCGTCCTGTATCATTTAGATACCGAGAGTAATTTCGTCGTCAGTCAACCAGGGTAAAAGTGTTTTCTCGATGATAACTACATCGACATTTTGCGCGATATTCGATTACCTGCTATTTCCGTTTCCAATTGTCTCGAAATCGCTATTCGCATTTCGAGAGTATCCCCGGCGAATTGAAACGCCTCGCCTCCCCGGCGAATTGAAACGCCTCGCCTCCCCATGGTGAACCGATCTGGCGGAGGAGGAAGGGGGGATTTATACGATGTATTCAGATTATATACTATTATACGCGAGAATCTTACCCCGTTACACTTCTTTTAAGTGGGTATTTTTAAATTTCTCGTCGAGAGGGCGGATGATACGTGATGAATGACTTAGAATATAAGGAATATGTATGAAGAAGACGGAAGAATACGTACGGAGCGAGAGCACTACGAAGGCAACCGGCAAAAATATCTCGCTTATGATTAATGGCTGGATGTTGAAATAAGATGAAAATCTAAAAAAAAAAAAAAATGGCGAGTACGCACGAGCAGAAGGTGTTCCGTTGAAGAGTGAGAAAGGGAAAAAGGAGGAAAAAATCTTGACACTGTGTGTAACAACGAGCTGACAACATGTCCAAGTGATTTTAAAAATGGGAGAAACATTTAATAAATACGGCAAATGTTAATGTAAGACTCGGGGAAGATCTGGAGTCGTGTAAGATGGGCTGGCCTTACTGTAACTTCGTTATATGTGCAGCGCCTTTGCAGAGTGACACAAATATCGAGAGAACACGTGTCATGCCTTCGCGGTAGTTTTATTTCCAGTTACCGGAAATCTTGGTCCAATTGATGGTAAAACATTCGCCGTCGCAGCTGTTGCCCGTAAATACTTTTCTTTTTTTTTTCTTCCTCGACGAGAACAAATTTTACGACCTTTGAATTCGGATTCGTACAATTTATTCCGTCGTATTGTCATGTACGAACAACTAGACACCCTGGTATTCGTTCATTGTGATAAATCTCCGAAGGCTGCGCCGTTCTTAGTCGTAAAAGTAAATCGTATTGTTCGATGTAACGAAAGAGCTCGCATGTTTTTATGATTTGTTCTTTTAAAACTGATTAAAATGCATTTGGAGTGAAAAAAAAAAAATTCAAATTTGAACGTCTGATTCGACGGCTATTGCTTTGTTGTGTTGTAAGGAATTAGAGTTTCATACTACTTTTTTCATTGGTAGTCCACCATTTTCTTTATTCTCTACGCATATTGCTCTATTTTATTACTCGATTCACGGAATCCTCCGTTTCCTTCTGACAGCACGAGTTGAAGGCGGCAGCATTTTTCCAGGGCAGCATGAGATAGTACTTTAAAAAGGCAAACCACTGGGCGTTTTTTATAGTCTATTCATACTGAACGGACTGCTAAGGTCTTGAATGCAAGAATTTTTGCTCGGATTGAATGGATAGAACTTCCAAACTCGCGAAATATCTCTAATAGTGAGAATCTTACACACAAATGAGTCCTTACCTCACAGAAAAAAAGTTGATATATATGTCCGCTGCTCCTCTCGCAGACGAGGCTGTTTATCAGCTTGAAAAGAACTTTCGCCCTGAAGTCGGTTTATAACATCTCTGACAAGTCAGCCTCAAGCCTCAAGGAAAGAAAGGACAAAATGCAGTGAGTAGTAGGCTAGAACAAAAAACGAAATTTTTCTAGGATAGTAGTGCTAAGTGCCCGAATGGTGACTTCAAGTTAGGGATGGGTATCGACCAACAAAGCATCGATTAATGGAATCGATTATTATTTTTGACTAATTGAAACGTTCCTTTCCAAAAGGAGTTATCTCCATTTTTGACTTTTTTGAGGTGAGCACTGATTCTCACATAAAATGTTGGCCCGCACCCAGCGGTAGCACTGGCTACGCGAAACTACTTATGTTTGTGCTGGAATGTTGCAGTTGGCAACTCTGAGATGAAAATGTTCTTTTCCAAAAGGTGTTAACTCCATTGAAAATACTGAATGAAGTATGGGATTTTTCAGACAGAATTTTCATTTACAATGTTTATTTTCCCCATTTTTCGTAGAATAAATCACGTTTTTCTTCGAGATTGCTCACTTTGCCTGTCTGTATCTTGAGATCTGTCAATCCAAAAGTTTTTCTGTGAGGTGGACCTCATTTCGCATGTGTTCGAGAAGCATTATACCAACTTTCGCAGCTTTACCACCTCTCAATGTTGAGTCAAACAGTTTTTTGTGTTTTCCCACAAAACAGTTTTTAGGAGATAACACCTTTTGGAAAGAAACGTTTCAATTAATCGATAAATCAACTTTTTATTATAAGCATATTTATTACGCAAAATTTACAATTTTAGGTAGAACTTTTTCGATGTCGTTTCTTACGTAAGACCCTGTGTTTGGGCGAATGCCTCCGTCAACCACCTCCATTCGGCCCGGTCAGCCGTTGTTATGTCATAGAAGTCTGTATTTTCTTTTTTTACAGTTGTATTATTAATTAAAAACGGTCTCCTCTGTAATTGGCCAATGGCTGTTGAGGGGACCTTAAATGAATAAAATGAAATAAAATATCGCATGGCCAGCCGATGTGTTATGTAAAATACTTCCTACTGGTCACACTGATCACTCTAACTTAGATTTACAATGACGGGGTAAGCGCGCGGAACACTCACACATAGACACACATGCAAGTCGACTTTAAAGTTTAATTAGAGCTTTAATGTTTCAGTTATTGAAAATCTGATACCAAAAGGTTCTTCTTCGATTCAATATTTATATTTTGTGCAAATTGCACCTTGTAATATTCTGCATAGGCTGAGAACATTGACGACTTCAAAATGCAACTTACGTTTATAATAGAATAATACAGTAGATTGCATGATATTATAATCGCAGTTTACACTAAGCCAGTAAAGTTGTTGGGAATGTAGTCAGAATGTAAAGTTGAACAGTATTACACATTAGTAGGGCAAGTTTGTTTTTTTAGGCGGTAAAAATCGCGAAATATGTGCACAAAGTATGTGCTAAAGACCTCGAAAATACGCAAGAAAAATTCCTAAGGTTGCCAAAATATGTAAAAGTATTTCTTTCCGAAACAAGGCAACATGAGTATCAAAGCTAAGGATTTTTTCAGCCAGATCGAATGAAATAAAATCCATTTAGAACTTTGCTAGTTGGAGCTAGCAGTGCTAGAGTATTAACAACGAGCACGTGGAAAAACATGCGGGACCAAGAAAAATTACAGGTTCTTTTAAAAAAACTACGGATCCGAGAGAAAACAGGGGGGGCGAAGGATGAGCTTCTATGTGGTTTCCATAAATGATTTCCTCGTATGATTTTCTAAATATTTTCAAATGAGCTAAAAGAATATTCCGATAAAATTTCAGGCTGATCGTATTAGGTAAACATGTGTCACACACCCCTCTTCCACGTGAGGAAACATGCATGGAGTTCTGAATTATCTATCTTGAAATTATCAACAGTGATTTTAATTCCAATTAAGATTTAACTTAAAATTTACTATCATTGATTAATTTGGAATTAAAAAATATTATGAAATTCGTCACCGAAAAATTCCTTCTCGAAAATTAAAATAAGGTAGCTTAATACGGACCGGTTCTCAATGTGAACCACCAGTATATCTAGTCTGCTTGTGGCGCTACCTGCCCGCAAAAATCTTAGTTGTTATTCTTGATGTACCATCTCGATATCTTCCTCCTTACCCCGATCATAGCCCTCTCTATTGCCAATTGTGTTCTGACAAGTTTCGTATTTTGGCCTTCTGTTGTGGTCCATGTTTGTGAGCCATGTAGCAGTGCCGGTAATGTGCAGGACTCCCGTATCTTCTTCTTCAATCTCAGTGGCATTTTGCTCTTGAGAACGTTTTTTACGAATCCTTCTTTTCGTAATTTCTTTTCCCGTATTATCCTTGAATGATACTATTTGTCCTAAGTACGTAGTACTGTCCATTATCTTGTTGTGTATTTTGATTTCATTATTATTTTTTATATTCGAGAATAATACCGTTTTACTTACGTTTATTTTTTGTATTACTTTAGGACCTTCCTGAGCGAGTTCCTTCGCCATCTCTTGCATCTCCCTGCCGTTCTGGGACATCAAAACCACATCATCAGCAAATCTTAAGTTGTTTAACCATTCTCAGTTAATTTTTATTCCTTTTTTCTCCCATTCCAACTTTTGGAATATACCTTTCAGCAGGCAATTAAATTAATTTAGTAAGAGAGGATCTCCTCGTTTTATGCCTTTTTCGATTTTAAATTCATTCCCTTTTTTGTCTAGACGAACCCTCCCCCTGTTATTTTTGTACATTTTTCGAATAATTTCGATCGCCTTCTCTGGGATTCCCTGTCTACTTCGGGCTGTCCAAAGATTCGATAAGTATATGGAATCAAATGCCTTTTGGAAATCAATGAATAGCCGATACAGAAGTTAGTTATATTCCACTGACTTTTCTATTAGTTTTCCAGTTATAAACAATTGATCGGTAGTCGATCTATTTCTTTTAGATGCTCTGCCTGTTCTGGACCTTCACATAGGTCTAGTTGTGAATAAATACGATTTTCCAAAAGTTTGCCGAAAGTTTTTCTTAGATTTGAACTCAAACTTATCGGTCTGTAATTGTTTATATCGTTTCGGTCCCCTTTTTTGACGAGTAAGATAATTTCCCAAAATTTTCGTTGAGAGGGTATTGTTTCCTTTTCTAGAATTTTGTTAAACTTTTTTGTCAGGCATGATGCCAACTCCTCTGCAGAAAGTCTAAGTTCATAGTTTCCGATTCCATCGGGGCCTGCTGCTTTTTCTGGTTACAGTTTTTCCTGAACGTCTTGGTTTTCCCTAGTCAGAAATGGTGGTAATGTTACCTTATTGTTAAGACCAAAGGGGCTATCTTCCTCTTGTTCCTCTTTTTCTTTTCTGTACCTACAGTCTAGCATAAAATTAAGTCGTCACATTTATAATTTCATTTCTTCCGAAAGCAAGTTTACCTTCTTTATTTTTGAAATAATATCTTGGTCACTATAGACTTCTATTTTAGCTTTTTTCACCGAAACTGATTGATTTAAAATTTAATACATAGTAGGGGAGAGTGGAGAAGATTCGGATAGTTTTTACATATTGAAATTTTACGAGGAAACTATGAGATCTTGTGGCAATTGCACCCCACCATCGTATATTTTGGGCTTTTTTACATCTAAAATGATTTTTGTTTCCCATTTTTACCTTCATTATCACCATGATACTTAATTTTCAAGAACTTGTTTTTTTTTTTGTCCGAAACCTGACAGGGGGTGAGCATTTGGACAAGTTATGAGAAGGATTCGGACACGACATAAAATCCCATAAAAATTGAAGAAAATATGCACAAACGCAAATTTATTACTTAATTACGAAAAAGAAGCTTCGTAAACAACATAAAAACCATTCAAACGATTAATTACCAACAAAATGTAATTTAATATTGATTTTGTCGCTGAGTCTTCTTTTTTTTTTTCATCATTAACCTTGTCAAGTTTTTCAATAATATCAGGAAAAGGCACAAACGAGGTATCCGGTACGTCCAAGAAATAAAAGTGATCAAGGCTCCTACAAGAAGAAGAAGAAGAAGAAAAAAAAAAAAAGGCACTTTTTCTCACATAGAGATTAGAGAGAAATCAGTGAGAACACCATTTATCCGAATGCTCCCAACCTATCATTTTCATAACCTTTTCTTTACATGAAGCGACACTCAGCCGAAACGACCAAAAGTTCTTACCTACTTATTTTCGAATATCCAACCTACCTAACAAAAATCGATTGAAATATTTATTGATATCGCTTCAGAAAGCCAAAAATATTTCATTTTTAAAAATTGGTGGCTGAGCAAAAAAACAGTAGAAAAGTACATTTTTTGTTATAAATTCGCGAAAATGATAAAAGTCCGAATTTTTTTTTTTCATAAATGAATAGATATCAATATAATGAAGTTTCATTTTGGAAATTGGCGATTTTTGAAAATACTGAGGCCCCAAATGGAGGGTCGTCCGAATCCTCCCCGTGTCCGATCGCCAGATGTTCGACCTAGGCCGATTTTTCGACCAGAAGTGAAGCGGGCTAAGATAGCCCTAGCAGCCTTCCCGACGTCTCTGAGGTAATGCTCGAAAGGGCGGATTCCCGGGCTCGGGTTGAGAGCAAACTAGAAAAGGAGATTGCTCCCCAGTCTCCCCTATCTGTCGTATAAATTGATATCTTTTCTGTTTTCGTTTTTGACAGTTTTCCTGATTTCCGATAACTCTGTATTCTCTTTTAAGATTTTATTTTATTTTTTAGCCAGAAGGTTTCTTTTTCGCATTTTTTTTTCCTTGAAATTTTATTCCTTTTACTTCCTTCTACCTCTCCTCGCTAAATTTTTCAATTACTTTTTTTTTTTTTTTTTTTTTTTTTTTTAGTATTGTTATAAACTTTCTGCTCTGGGCATGCCTTCTTCCGGCTTATTCTTTGAAGTTCTTCTTTCAAGTATTTTTTTGCTTCCGAAATTCTCCAGTTGGGAATCGCTTACCTTCCGTTTACCTTGACCTTTAAGTAGTGGTTTACTTTGGTTCTTCTCGGTATTTCTACTTTCATTCTTATAAGCCTATGATCTGATGAGAATTCAAATTGGTCACATGTGGCCGCGTCCGTCACTACCCTCACATCGTTTACAACAAAGAAGTCTCTTTCATTTCTGGTAATTCCATCCGACACCCCATCCGACCCCAATGTCGGATGGAAGAAATATTCGCACTTGGTGGTGGGACAATACACTACTTTAAAATCCATCCTTGTAAATACCCCATCAGAATCCGAACCAGGTCCCGATAAAAATCAATGAGGTTCGCGAGATCCGTGGCTCATCCTGAGAGCGTTGATAACACTCGAACTCCAGTCATGACAGATTTACGGCGTTTCGAGTATGCAGTTTTATTAACATTTCGAAGTAATTCCGAGTGTGTGGAAATATTCACGGCGTTGCAATTATGCAATTGTATTAACACTCCAGTCATGTTGTTGCTGCATTCGAATTCGAAGTGCAACGTATCATTTTTTATGATGTGACGTCTTGATTCGGAGTCACGAACATTATGGTACATAGAAAAACATTTCTCTTCCCGACTGAGATAATCGGAAACTATTGTTTTCATAACATACTGCAGATCGTAGAGGAGTAATGAATTTTCAAAAAGCTCGTCAGTGATTTCTATTTGAGATATAACAGTCTTACCCATAAAAATAATAAATTATTTGAGCTGATTCATAAAAAAAATTGCCAATTTTCGAAATGTGATCGTCGTTTACCGAGGACCGACGAACAGACGTCTGTACAGTCCCATATTCTGCGGCAAGTACAAGTCTATCCTCAGTGGGCAAGGAGAGCTGCTGCAGCTGTGCTGCGGACTCCCCAGCAGTGCTCACCCACCGTCGCCAATTTCCTGCGTCGCCACACGAACTAAGACAAGGAGGCCAGGGGTGAGTGAAGAGAAGGCACGTGGGGAACCCAAATTCCAGGTTAGTGCTGGGAGCGTTAACTTCGGTCAGGAGGGGACCCAATGGTGGCCCTCGCAGGACAGCGTGCACCGGAAGCGGAACGGTGACATGGGAGCTTGGGCAGGCCTCAAAGCCTCTCTCCAGCCACTGATGCGATACTTGAAAGCGTAGGTGCAGTATCTCAGGGACGCCACTTTGGCATGTGTGCATTGCCATACGTCCCATTACACCACCCTTAGTGGGCAGAGTTATTCAGTTATACTGATTATAGTGATGTATAGACCATTTTCTTTTTTTCTTTGCGAAGAGAATGCCGAATCGATTGTGCACTATGTGTTAACGAGTGTGTTAGTACTCTTCTTAGCAATCGCCAGTCTCGGCCGAAATTTTATGCGATTTATTTTCAAATCCAAAAGTCGACCACAAATCGTGTATCATTCGATGAAACGGTGGCGGAAAGTTTGATTAAAACGAAACACCCGAACATGATAGCACCGGGCGGAGCGCAGCGTTCAGCTTTCAGGCCAAATCGGGGCTGAAAAAGTAATCTGAGATACAGTTGCGACTGCTCGTAATAATTTCGAGAATGAATTTACATAAAATACGAATTGCTCGCTCATTTAAATCGTCGTCGTTTCGCTGTTATGTACAGCGACACCGAATATCGGGTCGCCGGCGTCGCCAAACTCGGCGAAAAATTGCCATGTCAAAGAAAATCGACAGGTCGTGTTTGCTGCGACTCTTTTGGGGAATTCGCAACTAAAACGGATCGGATGTTATTTAAAAGCGGATTTCAGCAGACGTCTACGTAAATCTTTATAATCGGTTGTTCGCGTCGAACGGAAAAAACAATTTTCAACGAGTAGAAAAAGAGAGAAAGAGAGCCAGAAAAAAAAGGAAGAAGAAAGAACGAATCGAACCGAACCTTTTTTGAACGCGGAGTGAGTTCGATATCTTACGGCAAACGTTTTCCAACAAATGCCCGACAAAAGGTTAAAGGTAATTTAGTAATCGACTAATCGTATTCAATAGGTCGACTCCATCTGAGCGTTAAAAATAAAAAATAACCTTTTCGGCTTAACGTTTGTTTAGTGCAGTGGCTAATTTTCGAGAGAAAGAGCTTTTCGTCGCAAGTTTCCGAAACATTCAATTACTGTCCCGTCGTCGTCGGTTTTATCTCCCAAATTGGAAGCTCAAAGCCAACAGCGTTATCCGTCTGTCCAACTGAGCGTAGAAATATCCACGTTGAAACCTGGAATACAGCTCTTTCATTTTCTTTTTCGCATTGTTGAAACGTACTTGGGCTTTTAAATGTTATTGAAAAATTTATCAGCTGACGCAAAATGTTGCTCACGTGCTGAAAATTGTAAGCTTTTGCATTCTTTTTTCTCGTTTTCAGCGCGCATACCTCGGTTGTATCAGCTCGGTTTAAGAATCATGGATTACCAACATTTAAGAAAATGAGAATGAGGCAAAAACGATGAGAATGTCGGTCGGAATACTCAGGAAACTCAGGAGCGAAGGGAGCAAATACCTATGCGTGGTTATTCGAGGGATTTTGCTTGCAAAGAATTTCATCGAATTTATGCGCAGGAATTTGAATGGAACATATTTGTATAGCACAATGGCATAAATAGGGAGCATAATGAGGACATCCCTCTAGCCAAGGGGGAAAATGAAATTTTAAAATTAAAATTTTGTTATGAATCTGGAGACTTTATTTTTATTTTTGTTTGTCAGATTAATGATTTGCGGAAAATGTTGACCCAATATGTTTACGCTTGTCAGCCAAATTGTGGGATTTTTTACAGAACCCCAGTCACATGAGACCTTCCTATTTACACACGGCGCAAGACATTACCGTCCGTATTTTATTTCACTATACAAATATTTACTGGAATCGACAACCCAATAAACGTCAGAAATTTCATCTACCATCGGTTCATAAAAAATCGTCAGTTCCAAGCTTGTAGGCCTCGAAAAAATAGTATCACTTTTCACCATCGAAATTTCGATAGAACTTATTTATAGTTCGCGGATAATTATTTCAGTGATAACCAGATTTACTCTCTGTGAATACTCCTGGCTCCTGGTTCAATGAACTAATCAAGTTCATTTTTGAACTCGAATCTCCCTACGTTTTTAAAAATTCACTCTGAAAATTTTAGCTCGTTAGGTCAATTATGTTGTGTCACTAATTATTCGCATAAAGAAACTATATTATGAAAATTAAACAGAACGAACGAATTAAAGCTGAATACATAACAGCACTGATAATAGTGACGTTATCATATTTTGTCCACAGATGTAATTGCGCCTATAGCGCGCTCTACCATAATCTCCCTTTGGTAAAAAAATTACACGTAACAAAATAAGAATCTGAGAATACATTAGTAAGTTGGGTCAAACAAATAAAGAAGATTATGAAAATAGAAATATTGAGAATAATTGTGACCCATGAGTATCATAATGTATAGATTACATTATAAACCGTGCTTGGCCACTAAGCGAGGAGAACGACGGGGGGTCGCAGAATTATTTGTATCCACCTGGCGTGATGGTGGGACACTCTGCCCCACTTGGCTTGGTCTAAGTCGCATCTGGTCGGCATGTCTGGTGATGATCTAAGTAATCGACTGGTTGTATCAGGAACTGGAGATTTCCAAGGCGTTTAATAAATTTGCCAGGGCACCAACTGAGTGATGAAGAGTATGGACGGAATAAAATCTCATCCCCTACACTAGAAAGACGTTTAGGGGTATCAGTTAACTTCTTTTCTGGAAATTCATTCGTTACGTTGAAACGAAGAAGGTCTAGGTGAGACCTTAGGCGCCTACTGAAAAGCAGTTCGGCTGGACTATATCCAGTTGTTGAGTTAGGTGCTCGGTGATAGCTGAATAGGAAGCGAGATATTCGAGTACGAGTGGTGCTTGAAGTAGGGTCACTCAGCAAATACAGTAACCGCCACTTATTACGTTCAGTGGTTAATATACGATCGGCCGCTTATTACGTTCAAAAGTAGCCGGAACCAATTCAAATTAACTTTTTCAATGCATTTTTCATCTGATTATACGATCACCTTTGTACTACTGCCGCCGGCTATTACGTTCATTCAGCAGACAAAATGACTGTGTATAAACAAATTCTTCTTGTTCAAACGTGCAATTTTTCTTCGTTCATTCTTCAAAGATAAGGCAGTGAGACATTATACAGAGTACGAACATGACTATTCTGGGCAGTTGTTTAGTGTTGGTCATTTCATATTAACGTGTTTTTATACTGTGCTATTGTGGATCTCTACTGTGCTATCGTAACAATGGCAAATCGAAAATCTAGGTGTGATTTATCCGTTGACGAAAAGAAAAAGTTGCTGTTTCAGTATGACGCATTGCCAAAACTGTCTCAAAGACTTGCTGCTGAGAAATTGGGACTTGCACAATCGACGTTAAGTGGCCTTTTAAAATCACGCACGAATTTGGAAGCCAGTACCGAATGTGGTGACCGTAAACGTAAACGAGAAGGTAAGAGCCAGGCCACTGACGAAGCCTTATTCATGTGGTTCAAGCAGGCTACTTTACTAAATGCGCCAATAAACCGCTTAATTTTAATGGATAAAGCTAACTGTCTAGCAAAGAAATTGAATGAAGATTTTGTGGCCACTGACGGTTGGCTCACACGATGGAAGGAACGTCATGGCATAGTGTATAAAAAGATGCAAGGAGAAAAAGCAGATACTGATGAGTCTAGTGCTGAAGACTGAGTGGCCTATAGTTTTGAAAAAATTTCATCCAAACGACATCTATAATTTTGACGAGAGTGGACTCTATTTTAGAGCAATACCGGATTACTGTATGACCTTGGAAAGCAATCCTCATTCAGCAGGGAAGAAAATAAAAGAGCGTATAACCATTGCCCTCTGCTGTAATATGAGTGGGACTGACAAAAGACGCCCAGATGCTTCAAAGGTGTTAAAAATATCCCAGCTGAGTACTACAGCAACAGAAATGCATGGATGACTTCCAAAATCTTTGAGAACATTTACGTCGTTGGGACTCCCACCTTCAGCGAAAGATAGCTTTACTCGTTGATAATTGTTCGGCGCATCCCAACCTGACTAATCTCAAGAATATTGAATTGATATTCCTCCCCCCTAACACCACTTCGCTGATTCAGCCACTTGACCAAGGCATTATCAAAACCTTCTAGACATTTTTCCGAAGTGATATGAGGAGAATCATAATTGACGCAATAGATGATGGAGAAGGAAGCGCGAACGATGTGGCTAAAAAAATTAATGTCTTGAAAGCCATTCATATGAGCTTTGATGCATGGACCAAAGTTTCTAGTGAGCGTATCATCAATTGCTTCCGGAAAGCAGGGATGTGTCCACAACCTGCGTGTAGTGATGATACTGTTGACAATGAGGTAGACACATATGACGAAGAATTTCTCGAGTGGTTGAACATTGACGAAAATGTGCCAGTTCATCACATCATGGATGAGGATGGAATTGCGGAAGAAGTTTTGGAAGGAAAGAAAAATGAACACCAGAACCTTGATAATCAAGAGGAAGACACTGATGATGAAGACGAAGAAGAAGAACGAATTCCTATCAAACGAGCAGCAGTACTGAATGCTGTGAATGTATTGAGGAGAGCGCTTGAAGAAAATGAAGGGGTGGGCAATATTTGCAAATGTTGAATTCTATTGAATCGGGGCTAACTGCTGTTTTACCCCAGAAGCAGTCCTTAATTACTGATTTTTTTTTTAAGTGAACTGTACACTGTAACTTGTATGTAGTACATATTTAATTTACTGTAATCTGTAGAAAAAAAAAAAAAAAAAAGAAGAAGTCCGCCGTTTATTATGATTGCCGCTTATTACGTTCACTTTTCGTCGGTCCTAATCTGATCAGATAAAGCGGCGGTTACTGTATGTGCAAAAGGTTTAGCTATACACTGAGAAAGAAAAATTGGAAACCAAGAATTTGGAGGATAGTTGTAGGGCAAAACATACTTTTTATGCCATTGTGTACCACCTTACATTATTCTGTGGAAGGAAAGTTTATGAGCTCATCTCTGTAGTCGTCGCGATTTCGATTCTGACCGGATTCCCATTAATTCCGAACTCGAGGACTATGTAGAGGTGGAATTATCATTTATTGGCTTACGATTTGGGATTTTACACGCGAGTGGTAATCGAATTATTCACTCTCGGAATGATACTGATGTTCGTTGTTCGCAACATTAGTAGTTCGCTTGTTGGTGAGCCGAAAATCTGGGGGAAAAAAAACTACTTAGCTCAACTGATACCAACAGCACTTTTTGCGTGCATACATACAGTCGTTAACAAAGATATCTTGACAGTCTTGAATTGAAATTCTTACTAAAACTGTTGAAGCAGATCGTCGAAAGAAACTCGCGTAATTTGCGATGGAAATTAAATGAAAATGTGAACTACTCGTCACTCTCGCTTTCGTAGGCGGTTGAAAAATGAATTCGAATCGAATATGGCTGAAGTAATTGTAACGTTTTCCTATCACGAACGATTGTTTTCGATAGTCAACAAACTATGGTCGAACGAGTGTCTTCATGAAAACGGACCTGTCTCAAGCCCGGTGTACACTTCCAGTAATTCCAACAATGCTACAGCGATGAGCAGTTACACAATACTCGGCCAGCTGAATTGTGCTGGACTGCTGGACAGCGACTCCAAATTCGTTCTGTCATTCCGTGTAGTAATAAATCAGTTCTCTGTCTGTGCCACTCTCGTCGGCTATTGATTTCCAGCGGCAGCAGGCATGTCAGTATAATGTCTCTGTGTATTTTCCGTACATGCGGAGATAATGTATACAACATAATACACGTACATGGATTGATAGCCTGAAAAGGGAAACACGACACAGCATGCGATCGGCGTGAAAATCTAATTGTACCGACGAATGTTGTGCGGTGCGATGGGTGAAAAGGGAATCAGAGGGCGGCAGTGTCGAGAGTTTAGAGCTCGGAGATCAACATAACGTATCGACGATCACATAAGCAGAATTAGTTTTAAAATGCGAGTAGAAGACTATCCTGTCCAGATAGTCGATCCTAGTTTCCCTAATAATTATTGATTTCTATGAATTTTCAAAATGTTTGTGGCGTTATTTTGACCTGCGGGAGAGGGACTTGCACCGCCGCTTCAGGAAGTACGCCTGTGACTTGCTCGATAGACCAAAATTAACGAAATGTCGATTGTGCGTTGACTTTCAGATTCTCTCCTGGATGGTGAGGTTGCATTTTTTGCTTCTATTGCTTCTGTCATAGCCCTATTGACCATTTTCACATTTAAATTCCGCAAGATTCCGCAGCGTCTCAAAATTTCTGCAAAATGAGACACTTTTTTCTCGCTACTGAAACGGAAAATAATTTCCGCAACTTCAGTCGCGAAGAAACTGAATCCGTTTTCGCAATCCTGTACGGTATTCCTACCACGCAACGTTCAGCTGCGGAATTCTATTCCTCTACTGACGCAGAAAAAATCATATTTCCGCATTATTCCGCTTCGAAAAAAATCTATTTCCGCATAGTTCTGCTTCGAACAAAATCTATTTTCCGCAGCGTTCCACTACGTTTCATCAATTATATTCTGCCACATAATTATTTCTCTGGAGCGTCTCGGAGCGGACTATATTGGAAGCAGAACTGCGCAGAAAATTTTATTCAGCAGCGTTCAGGAGCGACTATTATTTCACTGCTGTACAAAGCAGAATATTCTTCAATACATACTACGCCGACTTTCATTAATTTCTGATGCTAGTATGAAAGAAAACAATTTTTATTTGAAAATAAACGAACAATTTATGCAAGTTTTTCAGATAAATTTTGCGTCGCATTCGCGTGCTGGGTGGCTGCATTTCTGGAATCTGAAAATTAAATTTTCAGCATGAGAGCAGATTATTGAAAAGTGAAATGTATACAGAATGAGTGGCAAGAAGTGACCTTTGTAGAAAAAAGTGACTAAATGGACGCCCTGCTAACCCCATATAATACGGCCAAGACGTCAGGAAAAAATATTAGCGTCTGTTGAAACAAAATAGGTCTGTTTGGGCAGCATACAGAAACTACCAAAATTGACAAAATGGACAGAAAGTGCGTTTGGGCAACTTTTCTGCACTTTCTGTAACTGCAGAGAGAATGTTCAAGCACCAACTTTCTGGAGTTTCTGTAAGTTTCTGTAACTTTTTTGTGAACAGTTGGAACGGAAAAAAACGTTGGTTATTCCTTATAAAAAATTTCCTACAAATAAATAATTTCATAAGAGAACGTTGAAGGTGATTTGCAATTGTTCAATATTATTTTATGTGGAGATTTATCAATGAAATCCTTATAAAAAATTTGATAACAATTAAATAATTTCAAGAGAGAACGTTGAAGGTGATTTGCAATTGTTCAATTTTATTTTATGTGGAGATTTATCCGTGAAAATAAACGTTGATCGGAAATTTCAACAGAAAGTGCAGAAAAAGTGTTTGAGCATACGCTAAAACGATTACACAACAGCACTACAGAAACGAACAGAGACGTTTGTACAGAACTTACAGAAAAAATCATCAAGATTAATTTCTGTACACTGCCTGAACAGACCTAATAATCACCATATCGATTCCCTCTATGAAAATGTACACGCAGCCAAAGAAATACTCTGAACCAGGAACTTTAAGATCATTGATTTTCACAATGTCGAATTTGGAATTCACCCTTTCTAACGCTACTGTACGGGAAATTTCACATGAAGGGAAAAACACCCGCCCACTGACTTCAGAAACCGCAATGAGTTCAACGAAATCCTATCAACAACAAACTATTCGTGCTACCAATGATAAATACTAGAGGTTTGTTCATTCAGCCACCAACTTCATTTGTATCAGTTTCACATTATTTGATTCGCGACGTTAGAGTTCTGATATTAAACAATTTTGAGACACAGCTATTTCACAAAATTTCTTCACAACGCTCACCTGGATAACTGATAGCAATCGTCCATGAACTAGTCAATTGTACCATGTACCACATTTCAGAACTTGAGACTGGCTTCAGTTTTTTTGTTAATCAAAACCAATGCCGAAATGAGAATCTAATTTGAATTTGACAAAACGGTACGCTGCATCTTGCAGTAGCGACATCTCATTTCTGAATACTGTTGAATACGTTCATACGTTCAGAATGAACATATTCAACAGTACTGTACATTGATTAAATGCGGATACGTTAAGGAAATTTGTTGCGTGACATTCGTTAGTGCACGCTCGTCATACGAGTGCAATTTTGCCAAAATAGTTGTCAAGCAGAAAGTTCCTGCACCATGCTCGAGCCTTTGAACATGCATATTGAAACATGAATACTGTACTTACGAGTGAACTGACGACTTGGATCGCTGAATAGTGGACAATGGGCAAGTTGGAACTGCGATTACATTCGTCATAAATCTGTGTTCATGCAAATACACAAATGTCAGTGCAATATGAAACCGATGTCAGATAGTACTACCAGCTACTGGTAATGTAAATACTTACCAAGTTCATCAAATAAATTGATCACTTGTTCCTCTCTTCATTAGCGAATAACCGATATTAGGAAACGACCTTGTGAAAAAATCTTCCCATGAACGACAGTAATTGCAACAATTTTAACGGTTCAATTTCATAAGTTTGCACGGAAATTGCACGAAACTTTCGTTTATCATTATTTCGAAATTCGAATAACGGCCAGCGGGACAGCGGCCGACACGCCGACACATCACACGACGACTCGGCGACGCTAAGTGACCGGCAGCTACGCAGCCTGCAGTATTGGAAAATAGTAAAGAAAGAAAGGCATATAACGTCTCCATGTTAAGGGCCTTTCTCTAAGTTCAAAAAAATTTCTGTTCAATCTGGTCACACCGGGTTTGACATACACTTTCAATTCCGACATTAATTTTTGTCAACATTTTCGATTTTCATAATGTCTTATTGTATCGGTCTTGGATGACTTTTTCCGTTCAGTTATCAAATATTTGATAATTTGACGACACCTCACTGCCATAAGTAAAATAAAGTGAATTGCGAACGGTCGTTTGACAGTTATTTCGTTCCAATTTATACACATTCAAATTATCGAATGGGTTACGGGTGCTCGAGTTAGTGAAAATAGGTATTTATACTCAGGTTTTCAAATTTTTAATGTCCGCTCTTGACAACAGGGTGCCTCGGACAAACATATCTACTTTTAGGGACGGACTAGGGGGAAGAGGACACAGATGGAAAATTACATGAAATGCTAGGAAAATTTTTGCTATACTGTTACCTACTATTTTTTCTGTCTGTCATCAACTTATGGGGCTGCGGAATTCTCCCCCCTATAACTGCATTATTCATACGGGGACTACATAGGGAAACCAAATCATCGCGCACTGCGCTACATTTACATTTGTACATGAAAGGTGAAACTGGTGAAACGTGGTCTGTCAAAAAATCGATTTTCCGTTATTTTTGTGGTTTCGGGTAGTTTAATATAATATTTCCTCTTTCGCAACTTCAAGGCAACCACAATGAAACTGTTCATCGGGATATTCGTCGTATTATTGGAAAGGCTCCGAAAATGCAGGGATGTACCGTTTTTCCTGGAGGCAACTTACGCGAATTATACATGGTCAATCATTTCGAGCGCTGCGTCAATAATAAAGAACGTGTACACAGAACAACGTCATTATATAATGATCAGAGACCATAAAAATGATCCGAGCGTCAATAAAAATTCAAAACGATTTGAATTTTTTGAGACACAAGAAAAAAATTTGTTCTACAGATATGTTTTCTTGGTGACAATGAGGATGGAAGGGAGGTTTAGGGAGGTTTAAAGGGAGGATTATTACTACAGATCCTTTATTGTTTATTATTGAATTTTGCGGTACCTTTAGCCTATATTAAGAAAAATTCTGTGCAGCAGATTGAATACACAGTCACAATGGAGCACTTCTAATATTGAAGTCCGCATCAGCCACTGCTTTGTATTTGCAGCTTCTAAACGATACTGGCCAAAAAATTCTGGATCAGCAGCAGTTATTAGGATCGCAGTAGAACGTGTCGACTTTCATGTTTCGCACTAATCGTTACTGCCGCGGAATGTGGAATAGTCGCGGTAGAACGCCTCAACTTTTATTCTGCGTCAGTCACTTCTGATGCAGAACAAATAAAGTCGCCGCAGAACATTTTATTCTGCGTCAGCCACTATTGATGCGGAACAGATAAAGTCGCGGCAGAACAGAAATTCCACAATGTCCGCTACTGAGGCACGTTCATTATTCGCAGCTGAACGCCTCAATATTTAAATTACGCATCAGTTGCGGCTTTATTTTAAGCTGCTGAATGCAGCGTAATTGTAAATTCCGCGCCCGCCGCGGGTTAGATAATCGCAGCGTAACGCAACGTAATGGACAGGAATTCTGGAGACGCTGCAGATACTGCAGCGGAAAAATCAGAAAAATCGCTACGTTCTGCTCCCGAATTCGGCATCTGCCTCGAATTTTTTGCGGAAATTTGAAATTTCCGCAACTGAGTAAGCGAAATTTCAGTAGATTTGGTCAATAGGGAGAGAACCATGTGTGACGAATTTTCAGTCAGAAAAGCATAAGGCTCCACTACTCTTCAAGGAATTAACTTCTCTTACCACGGCTCTTATGGAGCGTGTAGCAGAGAAGACTGTTCTCGAAAAAGAATCGATGGCGAGTAAAATTAATCGTGCTAAAAAGTAAAACCTAATTCCAAGCAAAAACATTAATTTAGGTTTTTCTGTCAAAATGGCTCTGAAAAATGCTTCATCGGGGGAAAAATTCCCGATGCAATGGTTCCAGGATACAGCAGTGATTGTCATCAAGTCCTGGTTACAATGATCCAAAAGATTCAGGAGCGGTCTGCTTTAACTCACAAAATTGTTGGAAGAATTTCTTGTCTGGATCCGGTGGTAGTCGTCGAAACTCCTAATCTCGCAACAGGACGGATCTTTGTAGCGCTGGAAAAATACTCACGTCCAAAAATCTTCTTGCAGACTCCAGAGCAGACCGCATTAAAAGCTCTATCGTCGCTTTGGTGAAGCAGCTATTAACGATTAAAATACTTAAATCGTTTGACCACAGTATGTCACGACTTGATTCTTTGTGTATGAATCTTGTAGAAACAGAATCCTCCGTGGTAACTTCCAAAGATGACTTGAAAGACTTTATTAAGAAGTCGTTGGTACTGTTTCACGACAATGCATCATTAGAACGTGTTTTTTTATTTTATTGAACGCCGATTGCATTGTTGTGAACCAACATGAGGTGTCCCCTATCGTCATTCGTGCTGTTTATGATATTGTTGGGGCCGCTGGTGGTGTTCTTAATGTGGATGTGACCAAAGGAATGATCCATGCCATGAAAAATACACGTGCCAAATGGGCAGCTTTTCGGGGCTTAAAACAACCTGTGTTATGTGGGGTTGGCTCGCTTGGGCATTAAAACACCCTGGGTTACATAGAGTCAATTCGCTTGGGATTCCGGATAAGGGTTGGATTAATTTAGGGGGGGGGGAGCTAATTTGGTTTCGCAAAGTATACTGGACTAAAACGAAATAACCCGGAAAAAATTAGGAAATTTTTTCGAGTTACATTTATCGGCACGCGAAGAAATAATGAACGCACGCGAAAAAAGAGGGGTAAACACAAACGTGTAAATCAAATAAGCGCGAAAACAAAAAGTGCACGATAAAAGAAAAAGGTAAACAGGAAAAACGTTATTGAACGCTACGGTTATCAAATGAAACGAGAAAAGAAGAATTAAACGACATTTCTTAGCACCACGAAATAATGAGACTAAGTAAAATAAGGTTTAAATCAGTAAGGCCTTTTTCGCCGGCACTGGTTGACCTCTATTGCGTTTCTGGCCGAGAGGGACAGTCTTTGCGGTCGCGGGTACCACCATCTTTTTCTGCCGTATTTGAACGCTCAAGGAATACTTATAGTCCAGTAGACATGTACATTGCACCTGGAAAAAATTCCGAAGTTAATGGAACGTTTACAGGTTGTTCGGGAGTGCTGTGGGTGGGATGACTCCTTAAAGTTTTCCACCTCGAGGACCCGGTGCTAACTAGGGGAGGGCCGAGAAACCTCAACATTTTCAGACTTTCTTCGGTTTTTTGCTCACAACTTCTAAACTAAGTAGTTTTCGACCAAAACGTTAAATTTCAAAGTTGTAGAACATTAAATTTGCCACAGTTTTGTATGCATAAACTCTTTCCTAAACCTAATATTAACCGAGATACAGCCGATCAAAGTTAGAGAAATTTTCTCAAAATGGCAAAGATTGACCAAATACAAAGGTTTTGGCTCTCTAATTATCAATTACCATCAGTTCTATGGTAATTATGGTAATCACTCATCAATTTCGACATGCTGGAACACGGAGGGGGGGGGGGGGTCAGCTGACCAAGTGCCTGTTTTTGTGAAGTGTAGTTAGTTCAATGTTATAATGGCAGATCATCACCCTACTGTAAATTCCTGTCAACCCATAATCTTGAACCTCAATAAACATAGGTAGTTGAAATGAATGAATAATAACCAAGAATTAATTAAAGACTATAACTCATATAATAATGGTAGTATGTACATTGTACAATAATACAAGTATATACAATTTATGTATAAAAACTTCATGAGGCCACCAACAATTTGGAGCGCTTGGGGGCTGCTACATCATCCTCGTCGTCGTCAGTGTTGTCGGGGTCCATGGACACGTCTGATGCAGGCGTAAGGGGGAGATTTTCCTCATTCTCGTCGTCAGTATCAACTTCGTTGTTGTCAGACTGAAGGCTGTTTTCTCATGATATGCCCACGCAGTGCTTGCATACTGCGGAGCACAACAGACCAGCCTTTTTACAGCTGCAGCCAGCGGTGGCGCAACCAGTTGTACTCGTGCAGCTGACGATGCGGAGCAGCTGTTCTGGGGCAGCATCCATTGCTGTGGTGATGGGAACCACACCTGTGAACATATGAATCACTCAATTGACACTGGTGACTTTGTAACAATAGTGAATAATAATGAAGGGGGTTTTAAGAATGAAAAATGTTCTACTTCAGGATGACGAGCATAATAATACCCACCTCGTTTGATAATCTTCCATCCCCAAGCAGATGGCAACTTCTCGTAGACCCCTTGGCTTCCTCCCATCCACGTCTGGACTTGTCGGTAAGTCCTGAATGAATGGTACTTAGCGGCATCTCTGGTTGGTGGCAGTCTGGCAAGTTGGCATTTCGGCTTGGCCACGACAGTAGTGAAAATGCGGTATCTCAGTTTATCGAGGTTGTCACGTTCTGTGTTCCCTCCATACAGTTTCACCAAGAACTTCTCTCCGACGTCAGCAATTTGAGCTGAAGCTGCCTTGGGGTCCTTAAAAATCTCCAACATCTCGGGGAGGCCGGGGTTCTTCTAATACGTCTGTATCACCTTCTTCTTCCCAATTCCAAAGGGTGCTGAGATGGTGTCGCACCCACTTATCGCGTGCAGGAAGACTATGTCCTGCGGCCTGTGTTTGAAAGAGTGGGAAGGAGAAAGGACGGTTGGGGTGTTACCCTTCCCACTCTTCTGGAAGTAGACGTTTTTCTTTGAAAACCCCAAAGCATTCAGGAGCACCAGAAGATCAATGTTCTCCCCTGTAATGACGACACTGCTTGTTGTACTCCTCAACAACTGAGACAGCAGTCTGTACGATCAACACATTAGCGTCTTCTACTGCCTGCTTAATTTGGATCCCCTTGGCTTCCAGTTCACCCTTCAGCATCGTTATGAAATTCATCTTGTTTTAGTCGTTGTAGAGAAATCTTGCCTGCGTAATGGTGCTGACTGAGGTTGTCTTGGAGAACACAAACTTAGTAGAGGGGTTCTGCAAGGAACGCCGATAACATTCTACTGCCTTGGTGCAACCATTACCATAATTACCATAGAACTGATGGTAATTGATAGTTAGACGGCCAAAACCTTCGTTTCTGGTCAATTTTTGCCATTTTGAGAGAATTTATCTACCTTTGATCGGCTGTATCTCGGTTAATATTAGGTTTAGGGAAAAGTTCATGTATATAAAATGGTAGCAAATTTAATGTTCTACAACTTTGAAGTTTAACATTTTGGTCGAAAACCGCTTAGTTTAGAAGTTATGAGCGAGACACCGAAGGAAGTCCGAAACGTTTAAGGTTTTTTGGTCCTCCCTAAGTTAGCGCAGAGTCCTCGAGGTGGAAAACAGTCCAGCACCCCGAACAACCAGTAAAAATTCCATTAACTTCGGAATTTGTTCCAGCAGACCCCACTTTTTTTGCTCTATTTACTGAACTATTGCACACAATCATAATTATACTGAGTACCTAAGCCCTACAGGTACGAGTGAAGACGTTACGCCATTTTGGCTCCCACCGCGCCCGTATATGCCGAATTGATACGCGGTGCGCTCTGCATAGTCGGATTTGGCATCCACAGGCACGATGTGAGCCAAAATAGCGTGTCTTCACTTGTATTTATAGGGCTCTACTCGTACATACCCTGCTACTTAGATTTACCCTTTCAGACACGTCAAATTATGGTCGACTGTCCGTTGTTTTATCGCGTTAGAATATTACATTTCTCGAAAAAGTCGTGTGTGCGTCATCGCGTGGATCACATATAAGAAGTCGGTATGTTTGTTTCGCGTGCTAACATTTTTCTTTCGCGTGCAATTATATATTCCCCAATTGTTTTTGACCTGCCGGTAGACACCCTGTTTGTGGACGTTACCATCCTGTCTCAATAACTGTTCCATATTTTAAAATTTGATTTCAAGTTCTTCTCCCCCAATAAAGTGATATTATTCAGAAAGATTGGAAGTATGTGTTATGAAATTCAATGTACTGTTGGTGACTTTACATTTCCAGAAGGGACGACGTCAAGTTCTGTTACCAATGTATTCAGTCCATTATCCTGGTCAACCACTGACTGGTGCAAAGATATGTGTCTTATACATACATTTTTCAGCATTTTACAAATGGCAATACAGGTACAGTTTTGATCTCTGAACACGCTCCAGGTGCCAGATTGTAATCACCGGTGCATCAGATAGCACAATTTTCAGAAATTCTCTGGAAAAGGAAATTCTTGAAGCAGTTTACTCTTGTAGTTGAACAGTGCTTTTGCCATGGACAAGATGTCTATCATCGTGAATAAAAGAGGCAAACTTATTGAACAATATAAATTTGTACAATATAATTGATGAATTCGTCCAAACAAAAAGTAGAAAGAAAACCAGGTAAAACTATTATTAACATAGAGGCTTATAGATTGTACATAATTAACTATCATAAGGTTTACAATTTACATATTTTGAGACAATGATAGAGTTTATCATAAAATTTTGTACGTGTTCAAATTAAAAAAAAAAAAAAAAATTGTAGGAGAGAAGGTGACTTTTGTTGGGGTGGGGGGGGCTAAATTTCATCAGCTTGTAAGCGCAAGGTTTTTGAATTCGCTGCTGTTACCAAGCTGCGGTTCCTCTGTCCTGCCTCGATTGGAAATCGTTCGATACTAAATTCGGCTGCATGTCCCACAACTGAGCTGCGACTCAACCTTCAAAAGTTTATAAAATCATTTAGCAGGGCTGGGAAGATTTGCCAGAATTGCCAGACTTTTTCTATACGGACAGCGTTTGCGGCAGAATGAACAAAAGCTCGTAATGATTTGATTTAAAGGCTGCTTGTGGAACTGCAAATAAGAGAGGCTCTCCGCTCGGGAATAGCTCGGCGATAAAAGGAGATGTACCGCGAAATTCTTTTTGCCCGAGTTTCCGGAATCCATCTACGGGGCGAATTCGAATTTTGAAAAGTCCACTCAGTCAGAAAACGGTCAGCGAAAAACTAGATTCGAGAGAAAAAGAGGGGAAAAACTCGCGGATCCGAAAAAAAGGCTTTTTTGAAACGAATTTTGTCAACATCGGTATGTTTTTTTCATTTTAACCTCGCGTGTACGTAGAGAAAGCAAACAGAGAAAAGAGAAAACCTTCTGTCGCTGTATACACATTTCTACTACACATTCAAGTATAGCGATACCGAGCACATACGCAGGCTATATACACACGTATCTATGCTATTTTGTCGCCGGTATCACATTCATACGAGTACGGGGGCTGACGCGAAGGCGGCATGTACTCAAAAAGGAGACAGAGAAGGTATCCCAATTTAATTTCAGTTTGCGCGCTTCTGCTTTTATTAAAAACGGTATCTGTACCGACGCAGCATCCTCGAATTGAATAAGCTGTAAGCCCGACTAGATTGTAACACCTATTTAAGGAAACCAAAATCATTTCATAAGTCTGCGAAACTGAGCTTCCGAACCAATCTTTTCCACTACGACGCACCGGGGACTTTTTGAAATCGGCATAAGACTTTTTCGCGTACATCCGAATACGTTTTTGCTTGCTCGTTCACTCGAAACTATAATCTTCTTACTGGGCCTCGAATTGATGCTGATATTTGCTGGTGTATTCAGAAATCGTATTCTGATTGTCACGATAATAAGTAATCATGAGTGGCGCCGTGACTACTGACTAGGGGCGGCACATGTCATCCTATTTGTGAAGTTGTGGAAGCAGTAGTATTATTTTTGCTTCTCGAGTTTGAACAAAGAAAATTGTAAGAATGAGAGCTCGCTTACAAGAAACGGCATAACCAGGCAAATAAGCTGAACGCCCAATTTCCTTCGAACCGGAGGAAAAGGAATGAGTCATTTTCTCGTGGAAAATTAATTTAGAACGATGCCAGTGGCGCATAAGCTTTGCATTAGAGTGGCCACTCACATCAAATTTTCAATATCATGTCTGAATACGGAACAATTTTATTAAAGTCAGAATTAGTCCTGAAAAAGCCCGAATGAGCCACCAGAATCTGAATATTCAGATTCCATACGCAGAAAAACAGGAGTCCAGCGGTGCTCCTCCCCTTCAGAACCAATTTTGCCCCTCTTCACAGGAAATTTCTTGGATCCGAACGCAAAATCGACAAATTTAAAAATTGTACTTAGACAGTTTGTTTGCTTGCCGATCATAACAGATAAATCCCTTCCCTCCCCCTTCCCAGATGAAGAGGTCCCACGGCATCTGTTCAAGTATACTCAAATCTAACTTCATTTTACATGAGTCCCACAGTTTCAACACAGTTTGAATGAGTCGTTTCAAAGCCAGATGTTGTCTACATATATTGGCAAATACCTATATTCGTTTTTGACGTATTTATTTCTAATCCTGGTAATGAACTTGTTTCGTGGAGTTCTGTCAACATTTTTTTGAGTTCGTTCCTCTTTGTGCAAAAATCAGAACATCGTCCGCAAACTGTAAGTTATTTAACCATTTCCCGTTCATATTGATGCCCATTTCCTCCCAACTCAGTGTCCGGATCGAGCATATTTTGGGTATAAAAGCATGTTTTGGCATATTTTCTGTTTTTTTAAAGCATATTCAAAAATATTTGACCAATTTCCACCATTTTTGCGTAATATTTCCATTTTTTTTTTTTTCAATATTGCATTATTTTTGTCTTCTAATAAAATAAAACAGCAACAACTGCAACTTTTTACGTACCAAAAAAATTTTCCGCAAAGTGTTACGCCTATGTAGAACACTGTTAAATGTATTCAGTGTTCGCCTGCAGAAAAAGACTTTTCTTTCAATTTCCCTTTGGAAAATCAAAATGATACTCATCAATTTGACCGGGAATATTTTGCATATTTCAGGATTTTTAGGGAATATTTTAACATATTTGACGAAAATAAAAGCATATTATAAGCGCATATTTAACCTCTATTTGGAGCATATTTTTGAAATCCCTATAGATCTACTATTTTTACGGCGCATTGTTGATACGAACCAAAAGAACGAACGATACTTCTCTTCAGCCTACTTCTTATTAGGTTGATAACCATGTCAATTACCAGACCTGCCTTTTCTACTTTTACAAAACATTTCTCACCTCTAAGAAACGTCACGTAGAAAACATTATTACGAGTATTAGGGTGTTTGCCCGCACGCAGCGCAGCAAGCACCCTATTGCAATCGAATTTTCATCATTTTTCATTAAATACGACTGAATTGTTTACATCTCATAGTTCAGTTTTAGCTGAGTTGCGTTCTTCAACTGCTGCCATCTATCAATAAGTCGGTTTACTATTATGAATGTATCCTCTTCCTCTCTGTTATGCAGTTACGTTTTGATGTAGGATACAAATGCAACTTGTTTACGTTTTATTTTGTAATTTCGTATTTATTTTACTCGTTGCAGTATTGTGCGACTCGTACTCGTACTTTTCTACAAAAGGAACTATTTCCTCAAAGAAAATGAAGACATTAACTGGATTTAGAAGAGGTAAGTGTATTGTTTGTTTGTTTGTATGACATGGGTTCTCGGTTGAATTAGCGTATATAGGGCTCTATAGTTTCACCTGGGTATACTAGGCCGCCATTTTGGTTCATACTGCGCCCGTGAATGCCGAATCCGACTATGCGGAGCGTAACGCGTAGTCAATTCGGCATCGACGGGCGCAGTACGAACCAAAATGGTGGCTTAGTATACCCAGGTGAAACTATAGAGCCCTAGCGTATAATGTATTTGAATTGAACCCAGTACCTACAAGCAACATTCTGCGAGGAAATTTTCCAAGGAATAATGCGATGTGAGTTATGTCTCATAAATATGTTAGCAGTATTAAGTGACAATTTTGGTATTCTGTTTCAGAGTTTCAGGTCTTCTACAAATATTTTGTTCCTCCTTTGACTATTTACCTTTGTCTCATCTTTTCATTGTTATCAGGAATGACGAATCATCCAAACCTGTCAACGTGCCTTCAAACACGAATTTGAACTTCTATTATAATCGTATAGCGGAATTAACGAAAAAAGTGAATAAATAATTGGCAGATCATGTTTTGTTTTTGAAATTAAAGATAATCTTTCTCGCATTTGAACGGTTCACGAATATTTCATGCGTTGTGTGACCAGGAGTGGAGCTAATGTCTTTGCGTCTTATAAACATTGTAATGAGGAGTGAGAACACATTAATGTGCTTTTTCTGAAGCCAGAACACAACTTTATTTGAATCGAAGTAAAATTCCTCGTTTATTTGAATCAAAAAAAAATTCCTGTACTTCTTTGAATTGTTATCAGCAATTATCAGTTCATATTCATTGAAACTCGTGAGTTTTAAAATTCCTTGGATTTATGTCTTTTGAATTTATTTGTCCTTTGTAAAGGTAGAGTGTTTGATTTCTGCTTGCTGCTTGGGACAAATTAAACAATAGTCTGTTCCAGATAAGAGCAAGATTATTAGACCATAGAAGGTTGGTTGGACGTGTAAGGCGCATGTACTTCAATGACATTACTGTATTCCAAATCATACAGGCCTTACAAGAATGCAGTCAGGCGGTACAGGTGAGACGGGAAGAATTGTTGCAGGTTGCATTGAAGTCCAACCAACCTTCTAGTTCTATTAATCTTGAGATAAGAGTATCAAAAACCAATAGATGTGGCGGCATCACAGGGGAAAAGGGAAGTAAGAAATTCACATTGAACGTGTTAAAGACGCAGCGCACATTCTCGGGAAGTGATACCAGATTGGTTGCAAAATTGAACTTGTGAATGTATTACTCTGTGGTCTGTCTCAGAGTTTTTGATACTCTTATCTGGAACGGACTATAGTATGTTTAGTGCTGTTCAAAGTCTGCTGCGTGATTGCAGTCTGCAGCTTCACAGTTTGAAGCCTTTAACTTCCATGATGTGCGTGTTGCGTCTAGGGTTTTTGCTGTGTTATCGCATTTTGAAGTGTTTCAATTTATAATAAGTGTGACGCGTTGCGTGAAAAGGGCCATTGTGGTGATTTAAAATTTTGAGTTTGTGAGTCCAGTGCCACCGATTTCCAAGGTCTGCAGATTAAAGAATACGCATTACAGAGCAGAGAGATCTGATAAGTGTGGAAGCAACCTCAATCTCAAATTCTGTAGACCTTGCCAATCAGTGGTACCGTACTCGCAAACTCAAAATTTCAAGATCACCACAAGGGCCCTTTTCACGCACCACGTCACAAATAATAAATAAGAATTTGCAAACACCCTATTGCCAGGTCCTCTGGAGCTCGCTTGTTTTCATTGCATAAGGCACGCCTACGCCGACCCTATAAAAATAACGCACTCTGGCATTCATGCTTCCAGTTAGCGTGAAGCGCGCCCAAGCAATGAAACTGACGCGCTTGCCCGTCTAGTGTGAACAGTTACCCTTCCCTCTCTTGCCAGGCCAACATGCTCATGGTTCATTTACTAGTTGAACAGACTATGGGTATAGTCGTTCGTTCTCGGCATTGCTCGGCATTCTCCGTGTCGGCCAGGCGAAAGGTGATTGAACCATGAACGAATGACCAGATCACTTATAGGGGAATATGTTACTACAATGCGATGGTAACGTTTTTCTGCGGAATTTTTCTCTTTCGCGAGACTAGCCATGAGGCATATCCTTGTCAAAACTAGTGTTTTTGGTAGAAAATTGTCTCCATACGCTTGTTTCATTTTTTTAATTAGTGTTCGTGGTGTTTTTGTTGCATTGGACGCAATATTTGATCGTATAATGTCGTTTGATATTTCGCACTTCCATTTTCATAACATGTATGCCAGATACACTTACCTACTTGAATAAAACGTGATTAAAGTGAAAATGGAGCGAGCAAACTGGTCGAAACTTGCATTGTAGTTAGAAACGTGATGTACGTCACCGCTAAACTGATAAAGATGAACAAACGTTAAGTGTTGTCGAGTTACAGGACCATTCTCATTAGTTATTACTGTTCAGACAGACCTCATATATTTCAACGAGTTTGGTAACCTTCATCCGAAGGGGGTTTTGTTCACTTAGATTGGCATTATGTCTCACTGTGCGATCTCGAAATCATTAGTAGTGAATTCACAGCCTTCGTTCCAGAATGAGAGAGCTTTCAAATCCTCAAAAAAGAAGAAAAAACTTCTTGAATTTTTAAAACCATGCTTGTTTTTTTCAAGTTGCTTACATTAACACCAGTGAGTTTCTCACACAAAAAGAAACGGTAGAATATGTGCACACCGTTGCAGAATAAGGCTTGTCCTCAATCGTTATGAAATGTCACTTGTACCCGTCTGCTTCTGACCTCACTCACTTTTCCCCCTTTAATTTGTATCGGATCGACAAAAAGGTCAATTACCGGCATGTCGGTCGGCGCACCTTACTCCTGATTTCTTTCTGTTCTTTGAATGCGGATACAAAATATCTATCGTTGTTAATCAGTAAAGTAATTTCGTTTGTTGCAGGTATATAGCAGTGACCAAACCAATAAAATACGCTAAACATAAAAATAATCGACGAGCTTGGCTGACGATACTGTTCGTGTGGGCGCTGAGCGCAGCCATCGGTAGCCCCCTCGTACTGGGCCTCAACAATACGCCCGATCGGATGCCGCATCTGTGTTTGTTTTACAACTCGGACTTCATTCTTTACTCGTCGTTAACTTCGTTTTACATTCCGTGTTTCATCATGATCTATCTGTACTACAGCATATTCAAGGTAAGTGCCTCTTAACATTAGTCATTTTCTTCGCACACGTATCTTGACATGCACTCGACACTCTCTCGCTGCAGAGACGAAGTTCGAAATTGCATTTCGACGGCTTCCGGGTCCGGGTCCGGATGAGCGTGCGAATCCAGTCCCACGAACTGTTAACTGGAGAACATAAATTTAAGGTCTCGTCGATTCTAGTCGTTCGATCATTATGAGTTGAAAATTTGTTCTGGAGGCTGTGTACTTATTATTATTATTATTACTTTTATACTTCGTTCTCTCGTTGAGCCGAGGTTTCTATGGAAACCCGGCAAAGCGCCGGAGAAGAAGTCGGATGCGCCAAAAGGGAACTTTATTCCGAAAATTGCGTAATGTAACAGTAAAAAATGGTTTTACGGCGTTCTGACTTTCGGCGAAGAATTCTTCGCCGCGGATGATAAAAAAATAAAATAAAATAAAGTAAAAAGAAAAAACCAAGAAGAAGGCCGAGTACTACCCAGAAGTGAACCACGCCGCGCTCGCGGTAAAAATGAAAATTTAACCGCTGATGGAAAGTTTTCGACAATAAAACAGATGGGCCAGTCTAGCACGGGGAGGGGGGGGGGAGAACGAGAGGTGCCGAAGTCGGTCGGCCATCTCCCGCAGCGGACGACGGTATCCCTTAAATTAAATTTAAAAGGGAATGTAATTTTTCAATAGTGAAAATTTTTCGCTTCGCGCCATGTAGCGCGTGGCGTGTCAATCGTGGGCTTATTTTCCCACAACTGAATATTCGAGGCAGAAATGAAAAGGATATAAAAGGGGGCGAAGCAAGGTTTAATGAAGTTTCGCGCGAATAATTATCGGCGACAACGATTGTATTAGAACGCCAGGCTCGGGGGAAACTTCCTTTCGGTGGAAGGGGGACCGACGGAAGAATATCGACTAAATGATGTAGACTGTACCGGATCCGATATAGGCGACGTTTGAAAGCAGTTATGGAGGATAGCAAAAGAGGGGGATGGCCAATTTCGAAAAGTCGTGAAAGAAGTTTGACTCGAGAGAATCATCGGACTTATATACGTATTTACTTATCAGTAGCAAGTGGGATACTTATACGTAGGATTTTACACTGTGAGTTTATCGGGTTTTGCGCGAGAGAGAGGTGTGTCGTGTCTGGACCGGATTGAAGGCAGAAGAAATTAAAAGAAATGAAAGAGTTTAGAGAAAGCGCTTGTATTGATTGATCGATAGTATATACAGATTTTACCGAAAGTTCTACTGTAATTGACGGTAACTAAACAGTAACTCCACTGATGTCCTACCTGACCGATCGAAGGAGGAAAATAAGGAGTTATCTGTCAAAAGGGCGCATGTCAGCGATTTTGGTTTTAAGAAAAACAACTTCAAAGTTTTCAAGCTGAAATACTCCTTTCAGACTGATTTAATTGAAAAATATGTTATTATAAAAAGTTTTCACTGTGATTTCATTAATAGAAATGACTAGTTCATTGTTTAGTTCATTCAGAAACGAACGCGGACGAATTTAGAAAGAAGGAGGATGTCATGCGCCCTTTTTAGATCCATGGGAAAATTGGTGTCGTGGGACATATTATGGTTATCAGTAGCTGTTTTCCCATAAGATCATATCGGTGAATTTCATGTTTTACTCTTCTATTTTGCTTGTTTCTATACATTTATACAACTTATGGAACAAAATACACAATTCCTAACTCTCTGTATGATGAGCTATGTATATTCTCGTGACTGAAGCTAGTGTAGTAGTGAAGATGTCTCTCCATGCCGATGAGGTAACCGAAATGTGTAATTTCTGAGGCAAAGTATCGTGGAATGAGTTACTCGCTTTTCACCCTTTGATATAATGTAATGTATGCTTGGTTTTATTGACTGCATGATAAGTTTGTACACATCTCAGCATAGAATCGATGTTAAATCAATGCGTTTGTAATCATCTATGGGCGCCAATTTCACTGAATATCGTCTTAGAGAATTTATATTTCCAGTGGTGTAGTGGCAAATTTTCCAGTGTGGGAACGCTAAATATATTTGACAAATTATAAGGAAAGTCGTATTTATATGATTTCCTATCTGCGGAAAACCAGTGTGGGAACGCCGTTCCCGCTCTACTAAACCACTGCGTATATTTCTCTTAAGAATATCATGCGTTGGTACATACATACAGAGCGGGTTTTAGTTTATCAACTTTAACACAGAGAAACATAACACAATAACAGTTTCGAGCTTTCGAAGACGTTGCTGTTCTGCTATCGTGAACACTGGAACTTGTATTTGGCACCGCCATCTCACACTATCACACCTGCAAATCGAAATTTTCCCTTGATGCCTATTAAATTTTCCTACTTAACCACGTTTCTCTGTCAGAACCTCAGAACATTTGAGGTTGCCACTTCGCTTGAGAGCGATCTCAGAATGAAAGCCGCTTTTGTTGTTCGACTGATATTGATAAGAGGTAAAGCGACTGTATACAATGTAAACGGCTTCAGAAAAATTTTCAACTGGTTCCTAAAGAGTAGGACGCGCAGAATTCGAAAATCAGCATATCCGCAAAAAGGGTACCTGTTCGTCATGCGCCCTTTTGACAGATAACTCCTCAAATGTAAAGGGAGTCATGAGAATAAGAAGAATAACGCGGTTTTGAAAAGATCACGGTCCAGATGTACTGGAATTCAGGAGACAGACGACGTTTCTAAGACGCTCGCGTTGTGCTGGGAAATAACCTGATAGGATATTAATATTTACCCCTCCCGTCCGTTTTTCTAAAAATTCCCTCCAGTACTGCATTGAAAATGTTGGGAGATAGCGGGTCACCTTGTTTGACACCTCTTCTAATCTGGAACTTCTTTTCATTTTCATCCAGTCTGATGATAGCTTCCGATTTGGAATAGATTTCTTTCAAAACTTCAGCTATCCCCCTGTGAACTCCTTGATTTCTCAATGCACTCCAAATTTTATCATGGTATAGTGAATCGAAAGCTTTATGAAAGTCTATAAACATGACTGCTACCTTGCATTGAAATTCTTTCGACTTTTCAAGAACCTGCCCTAAAGTATGGATGTAATCAATAGTGCTGTACTTTCTCCTAAAATCCGCTTATTTGAGAGGTTGTTGGCGTCTAGAATTGAATAGATTTTATGTTGAAGAATTTTCATAAATGTTTCACAAACATTGAATGACAGACTGATAGGTCGATAGTTATTAATATCGGCTCTATCTCCTTTTTTGTGTAGAAGTATAATTTCAGAGAGGCGCCACTGTTGTGGCGAGCGACCTGAGGAGAGTATGCCGTTGAATATCGCTGCTAACGGGGTCGATAGAACTCTATTGAACATTTTTAAATGCGTATTGTCTATCCCGTCCGGCCCCGAGGCACAGTTAGCCTTAAGAAAGTTGAGTGTCTCGTATACTTCTTCATCTTGAATAATGGGTATGTCGCTTAGGTAACCGCGGTGCCCGGTTTTCCATTCGAGATCTAACGTCTGCTCCGGCCCTTCCCTGTCGTTCTCGTAGAGTTTTTGATAAAATTTATTAGCTGAATTGGCAATTGATTTTCTATCCCAGACTAATTTTCCTTTTCTATTTTTAATTAGAGCTTTTTTCGTCTGTCTTGTTGACCAGGTTGATTCTATAATTTCTTTAATTGTTGCCTATTCAAACGACTGGACGTCGTTCCTAATTTTCTTTTTGATGAGTTTTTTTAATTTCAACTAGCTCTATTTGTTCGTTTTTAGAGAGATTGATTTTCTGCTTTAGTTCTGTTCTTTTGGCTCCAAGGTTTTTGGTTTCTATGGTAAGCTTGTGATTGGTTCTTAGTTGATTTTTCCTTATGCCAAACTTGTTAAGGACGTTTACTACAGAGGACATCAGTGTATTATAATTACCTTGAAGGTTGTTAGTATTCAGTTTAGTCCAGTCAGTCTGGTCGACAATGTCGACTATAAACTTTTCGGCTTCTTGTCTATCTCTAACTGGGATTATTTTGTTAGTAACCAGATCTTTGCGGATTTTCTTTGCTATCTTGTATTTACTTTTAACAGTATAAAGCACGGGTTTGTGATCTGAGGAGAATTCGAATTTTGCAATAACCCTAATATTATCAATCATTTCCATTTTGTCAACCTGAATGTGATCAATTTCATTAGTAGTTTATCCGGAGATCTCCAGGTCCGTTTCTTATGTTATTTGTTGCCAATGAATGTATTAGCTATGTTTAGGTTATTCTTATTCGCAAAGTCAACAAATTTGAGCTCATTTTTATTGGTCCTGCCGTGGACCTCTGGACCGACTCCAATATTAGAACCCGCATCTCTACCAACTTTCGTATTGAAGTCCCCCATAATCAAATTGTAATCCCCTTTATTCTTGTCCAAGCAGTCTTCCAGTGATTCATAGAATTCCTCTGTTTCTTCCTTGGTCGCATCCAGAGTCGGGGCGTAGACTTGTATAATTAAGATACGAGTGTTATTATTTGTTTTTAATTTTATTACTACAATTCTCTCGGAATAACCTTTGACCTCCGTGACCTGGTTGGGTACGCGCCTGTTAATGTAGAAGCCGACTCCTGGATAGCCTTTGGTTGCACCAAAGTAGTAAAAAATATTCCCGCTGTTTCTCTTGATCATAACTTCACCTTGTCTTTTTGTTTCGGCAAATCCCAAAATGTTAATTTTGCCCTTGGCAAGCGCATATTCCAGTTCTATTAATCTCGCTTCGTTTGCCAATCTCCGACAGTTAAAATAGCAAAGACTTAGCTTGTCTGAATATGAGTTTTATTTTTGGATTTTGTTAGATTTGACCATTTTGTTATTGGCTAATGGTCCCTTGGTGCCCATAAACCAACGTTTTTATTTTACTATTATTTTTTCTTTTAGCTATTCAGTTTTTATTTTACTACTTTTGTGTCCCCCCGTCTCCCGTAAATGGCCATGTGGCTCTGTGGAGCTTGTAATAAATAAATAAATAAAAATAAATAAACTTGGCACCTTTCAACCTTATGTGTTACTGAATTTAGACTTTTCGTTTGTTGTTTTGATCTTTTCTGGTTTATACTTCTGGGTGAGGAGACCGTGACCAAGCTACCCCTACTTACCTTAACATTTTATTGAGTTGATTGATGCGGTTTAGATTGGTTCATGGTTCTGTCTACGGCGATTTGCTGACCCTCCTTTTATACGTTTAATTTTGGTAGTTTTGGCGCACGCCCTGCATTCTGGTTGCTACTTAGTTTCGGCAGTTGAGTGTTGGTGTTCTCGGGGCTCCTAGTTTCGACGCTTCGTTTCTTATTATCCTTGTTGACCGCCGGTTGAATGTTTGGTGTCTTTTCGCTCCTGTAGCTGTGCTTCGCTTGTAATGATCGCGGCCCGACTATCATCAGTGATTCTGACTCTGACCGCGCAGTCGCGAACCCACACATGTTTCAGTATTCCCGCTTTTTTCAAGTGTTTAGCTTTCATGAGGACCCTCTTGTACTCTGGAACCAGATGATCCTCGCAATATAAGTGCGTTGTCGGATGGTCTTGAATGTTGAGGAATCCGCTATTCAACGTAGACCTCTTGGAGTTGCGTATGATCGCCTCCTTCAGCTCCCGACTATTCAGTTTCACTATTATCGTTGCCTCTCCATTTCTCTCGAGGAGTCTATGGACCACGTCTATGTCGTAGTATTTGACGTCTATTGCCAAGCTGCCAGCCGTAGCCCTAACGATGTCACGAAGATTTTCGTTTTCGAACATCGGCACGCTACTGATTAATATATTGTTGCGTCGGCTATACTGTTCGTGCGCTACGATTCTGTCAGACAATTTGGTTTCGTTTAGTTGACATTCTGCGACCGTCTTCTCGAGGCCTACTACCTCATCTTCCACTGCCGATATTCTCTTGGGCAGCTCCTTAAGACCCTCTAATTGTACTCTGAGCTTTTTAATTTCCTCCATCTCTTCGTTAATGAAGGCTACATCGGCACAGATTTTCTTCAGGCGTCCATTATGCACTTTTGTGTGAGTGTGAGTGCGAATATGAAGTTGTTCGATCGAGATTGCACGAACCATTTCAATCAGAGACTTCGCTTTTCCCCTCTGCTAACTCTTCCACAGTCGGAAAATTGCCACGGGTGGGCAGTGATAGCACGAAACGAAATGATCACGAGCTCGTTCGAAGAGTACGCCTACACTTTTCACGCTACAACCGGCACCGTTTCGCTTTCTAGGGGGCCAACAATTTTTCGAATTTCGAAATTTTAGTTACACACCACTGAGTAGCTCTTGATAACAGGAGTGCGTAGAACTAGATTTTTTCCACTAACACTTCACGGATCGCGCATAAACAACACAAATGTGAGAGCGTACATGACAACGCTGTGCACAGTCATGGACCTTAAACGCTGCAAGAAATTTATGTTCCCTCTTTGGTGGATCATTCCTCCAACCCCGCTCATAAGATTGAAAATTGGCGACGGGCGAAATAAATTCCAATTATCAGTGAAAACCTGTTGATCTGAATAATCCTTACTCGTCCGATTCGCACCAACGGTTCAATTTCCAACGCTTCCCTCTCTTCCCCGGCTGAAAAAACACTAAACAAGAAATAATTATACGCACTTTTACAGCGTGAACGTTGTTCTTGATTTCTACTTTTCATCGGATCTTCAGCCCTCTGCTCGAGAGACACGATATCATCGCCGAGACGAAAATTTTCGCGGACGTTGAAGCGCCTCATTTCAATGTTCCTCCTTTGCTCTCCCTCGCCCACCCAGTAGCGCTAGTTCATTCGAGTACCGTATAACCGCGCGGCTCCGACCTCATCTCGCCGCCGCGTTATGCGAAGAAACGAATCGCGACTTAAATCGACCGTTAAAAATAAACAAGAATTAACAAGTAAAATCCGCAAACTAAATAAAAGATGAAATGTTTATTCTAAAAATCGGGTTACTGAGAAAGACGAGCGAACAAGCGTCGCTGCCGCCGCCGCCAAGCTCCGTTGTCGGTAGAAGGAAAAAACTTTTTCACCTCTTTTGTTAGTTTAACGACTTTCTGATTAATTTTAAGGCGTGGGTGAGTAGAGCGAGTGGGGTCGTCGCCGGAGACGTCGACTGTATCGCAGAAATCTGCGTGAAAGTGAGCGTGCCGTGCTGAGAGCCGAGCCGGGCGGCAGGCAGCGAAGTGCATCCTCTCGTTGTTCCGTGAAAAACGCGAAACACGCCAGCAGCCGTCAGCGTAACACCGTCGCCCGCTGCTCGGAAAATTCAATTATTTTCGCGCCGAAGATGTATGTTTTGTCGTTGATGAAACAGAAAGTACACAACATCAGGTGTTACAACGAAACCCCTTTAAATGAAAATTCTTCAAACGGCCGGAATACCTGTACAGCAGCGTATACTTGTATATTAGAAAACGAGCGTGGAGACGCATCGCATCGCTCGCCTTGAACGTCACTTCAGTGATACTCAAAAATTTGCCGTCTCTTTCTGACCCCAGAGGTCTTTCGAGGATGTCGCAATGCGAATGTGTCCCCCAGAGGCGGACTTAGGTATTTTGTGCTCAAGGCTAATGAAAAATTTGCGCCGCAAACCAGAAATTTTTTGAAAAAAGAATAGTAAACATTGTTTTGCTCGCTTCGCTTGCAATTCACCTTGTTGCACTAAAATTATTTTTCTTCTTCATTTGTTTCCTCTTATTTTCTTTTTTTTCTTTTCTTTTTCTTTTCTTTTTCTTTTCTTTTTCTTTTCTTTTCTTTTCTTTTCTTTTCTTTTCTTTTCTTTTTCTTTTCTTTTCTTTTTCTTTTCTTTTCTTTTTCTTCTTTATTTTTTCCTTTTTGTCCCTCCAAAAATTTTGCGCCGCTCAGATTTTGTGCAAAGGCTTCAGCCTAGTCAGCCTTATGAAAAGTCTGGCTCTGGTGTCCCCGCTTTCCGATTATCTTCGTTGCAAAGATTTTATCGGATCTGCGCTCCCACCTCGGAAGTGTTACAAATAATTGAAAAAATTGCTCAGAGAAAGTTCAAGCTCAATCGGATAAAATACGGGGCCCCAACGAAAGTTCAGGTTTTTACCAAGGCCGGATTTACCTGATTTGCCACTGTGTGCTATTCCCCCCCCCCCCAAATGTATGCGTGAAACAAGTGTTGTCCCCATCTTATTCGTTTTCTACTTTTTCCCTGAATTTTGCCGCTCGGTTTTTAAGCACGCTTTAGCACGATGGTAATTTTGCGATTGGTTTTTACTCAAAACAGAAGGTTCGGAATAAAAAACTGACATCGTTGTTGTATCCATTTTTGCATTAGGCCGGTCGGCCTGTCTGCCGCCGTGTGGAACGTGTTGATATTATAGTGAAAAGACCCCTGTTTGTGCAAAATAAAATGGTGCGTCTGCGCAGATGCTAATTCAGGAATTCGCATTAGAAAGTAACCTGTTTGCGCACGACATATATACTAGAAGGAAATGCAAAAAGCGAGAACTTATTCTAACTAATAACATAACGCCCACGGATTGGGCAGACTGCACAGTCACAAACAATCAATAGAAGTACAGAACTAATAACATTCACTGATTGGACAGACTGCATAATCACAGACAATCAATACGAGCACACGACTAAACAGGTTCACCATACGGTACTACTCTCGACTATGTCTACAGGACCACAAGAGACAAGTCTCATTTAGGGTACTCCATTGATGATGGCAAACAGCCGAAAGCGCTCTGGACTACAGAAGAAGAAAAAGTGAATTGGCAGACCCTACAAATGGAGTATTGCCAAGTTCACTCACACTCCGAAATGGACATTAAGCTCGCACCCCGTCAGGTGAAGAAGATTTATAGACACCTAAAGACGAAGATCATGCTCGCAAAGACGATGACCAAAATCTGGTTCAATAATGAATTCTTGAGAAACAGCACAATACCGAAATACACAACCATAAATATGAAGACAAGACAACCGAGCGGCCCGCAACACGAAGAAACAAGCTAGAATCAAAAACGAAATCCACGAACTGCACAAAAATCGGGACAGACTAAACATAGAACTATATAACTAACACTTCACACTCACCCAGACACTATAACACCAAACAAATAGAACAGCACATATACCAAGAAGGGAAAGAATACACAGACGAAGTGAAAAATCGTTACGCTGACACAGTACTAAAGAAACTCCACGCAACAAAACAAAAAGGAGAAAACACCCAACAGGACCAAAACCGACAGCACAAATCTGCACCAATGACAGTAAAACATGACAACTGTAAACTTCACACCAGAAGAAAACTATCTATTAGACAACGGGAGCAAATACATTACAACAGAATATACAAGCGACAAAACACTAGAAGAACTAACAGTAGACTGTGAACTGATCATCCAGACTATATGTAGAACCAGACCTCAGAAAGGAAGCAAGAACATGTGGTATTCGAGCACCTTCGAGCGCCGGCACCCTAAAACGAACATAAACCAAAGACTAACGAGTATCGGCTAGCTCTTGTTGGAATCGAGAACTCAGGGCAGGGTTAGAGCGCTGAGCCTGGAATGAGCGATTTGTCGTTGGAGCGTGATTCTGCGGCGTCTGTTGAATACCTGGAAGAAAGAGACAGGCACCACCGAGTACAAAGAAAACACGAAGTTCAGTTTCGACTTGCCTATAATTGCTCAGGGATTGATTTCCTGAGTAAAGGTACAGAATAATCCTTTTAGATCGATCAGCCGGTAGGAACAAAACTTCAGTATCCCGCAGAATCATTCTTGGGTTGATCCGGTGCTGTCAATTCCTGACCATCTCGCCACGTCTCTATATTGCAAGTGCTGCTAAGGGCCCACGAACTACCGAGCAAGAATCGTAAAAAAGAAGTACCCGATATTTTCAATTGTACGTTGATGATACGACTTTCTGAAAGATCTGAACGCACTAGATAGATACACGGTCAACTCCCGCACTAGGTATTGACTTTGCAGCTCTCGAAGGCTGCCATGTGTTCAGTTTTTGAGAAATGGCCTAAATCGAAAAACCCAGCAAAAATAAGCGCGAGTCCGCATTCAAGGTACGGCCCAAGCCAACTAACTCTACAGGTGAAGCAAAGTGGCTCTCATCCTCACCATTTCCTCCTCCCGCGTATATAGGAAAAGGTACCGAGATAATAAAAAAAAAACAAGGGAAAAATTTCGTCATCGAATACACGAAGATATAAGATGATGTGAAGAAGTACTTAAAGGATAGGAACGTTAGGGGACTTTTGATAGGAACGGAACTGACAAATTAGGAAAAACATACGGAATGAAGAGGAAAACCGTGAGGACGATTAGTCCATCCCCCCCCCCCCCAAGAGGATTTTTCGGGGAGTCACTATACCACAAACCCAAAGTGAAAATATACTGCTGACCATAAAAATGACAAAGAAAAAACAAACACAAGACAAAAATACGAAAGGCAGCCCATCAATTCTAAAAGAGAATAAAAGAAAACAATAACCTAATACTCACCAAAGCAGACAAAGGTAACACCACACTAGTGCTAAACATAGACGAATACATAAGGTAAGGTTACCAAATATCACCCACTTTTTTCAAACCCCCAAAAGTCACTCTTGAAGTTGAAATAAACCAAAACTTTTACATTGAGGAAGTGGAGGGAACCATTAGGTACAACCTCCTCAATTTTGAGGTCCCAAGTTCAAAAAGTTCAGGAGTTATTAAACTTTTTCTCAAAAGATCTAAAATTGAAGTTCGAAAAAATGGTATCCTAATATCGCCCACCTACAACCTGTATTGATAATGCAACTTTGAAGTCGTGCCGAAGCCACAGATTTGAAAATACAGCGTTCCCGTTTGTGTCATTCCATTTCTTGGAGTTTTCTTTGTCGGATTAATTATTTTTCAAATTTTTTCCGCTGTAAGGGTGGTGGAGGGGGGTTGAAAGAAATAAAATTGCCCACCAGGTTCCAAAAAAAACACAACAGAATTCATAAAAATATTCCCAGAGGGGGTTTCTGAACCCTCGGAATACAATTCTGAGAACATTTTCTCGCAAAAATGAAAATTAGCGCCAACGAGAGGGGGGCAAAAGTGGTAATTTCTAATTTTTCAAAATTATTGAACGAGGTATCGAAATATATGTTTTTTGACCCCCAAGTTCATTTTCACAGTCGTTTTCTCAAAAAACCAAGACTGGGCCCGTGAGGGGGGGGGGGGGCAAATTTAAGAATTATCAAGTAGGGTATCAAAATGCATGATTTTTCTGACACGTTTGGCATAATTTTTCAATGTAGACTTCGGTACACGGTATGTATGGGATGCTTTCAAAAGACCCATTTCTTTCTTCAGAACACTTTCTACTGCATAATCCATGCATTATCTGATCCAAGTCCGACAGTTTTCCACAGTACTCGACATTATACTGCAAAAAAATTCGACTAACGTGATTTTGAAGGGAGCGATATTAGGAGTACTTTCAATATTTTCAGAGAATATTTCTAAAATGCAACTTCTTATGTGAATTGCGAGAGAAACTCACCTGAACCCGATAGTATGGAGTATTCTGAACCAATAAATTCATTGATTAAATTTTCTCCTCTGCGTAATTCGAAAATAATCACTGGTTTATAGCAAACATGCTAAATTTTCCAACTTCACAAAACATATTTTGTACAATAAAATGTTTATGCGTGGGTTTGAGAACGCGACTTGTTCTACAGCATGAAAGGACCACAAAATACACATAGTACCACAGGACCGCAAGAGACAAGTCTCATTTAGGGTTCTCTACTGATGAAGGCATAGCAGCCAAAAGCATTCTGGATCGCAGAAGAAGAAAAAGTGAATTGGCACACCCTACAAATGGAATACACAGTGTACCTCGTTTTAACTGGTTGATAATTTGAAGAAGAGACTCGAGCAATGCGATGTGAACGCGTTTCTCGAGTCTCTTCTTCAGATTATCAAGCAGGCAGTAGGTATATGGACAGAAAAAAGAACAATTATTATCAGAAATTAAATATTTTAACGGAATTCGCACTGAAAACCGCACAAAAACACATAAAAATAACTTTTAATGTCACACTAATACAAGCACACAAAAACCATAGCTAAATTGCTAGAAAATGCACAATTTATCGCATATCAAACTAGGCTGTACGGCTACGACCAGCGGCCTTTATATGTATAATAATAATTTATTATAATTATTATATGTATATCCCAGTGTTATTGGTGGAACTCCTTTATCACTTTTGTTATTGAACTTCTATTCTGCTGCTCAAAACGTGTCGATCTTTCTTCGCTTACCTCAAATGCTTGGGATTATTCGCCATACTGCCACCTTCTTAAGCCTGGACATCCCTGCCAGGCTTCAGATCTTCTTCATGGTCACCATGCCAGACTGCCAAACAATTAAGGTGCACGACTTTGGCTCATCCACCGCCAAACTTCCAAATCCGGTATACAACATCGCTGATCTGCTCGAGTACGATGCACAGTCCTTCCCAATGACGCTGTAGCTTCAGGGTTCCATCCTCTCTTTCATTGCAGATTGTAAAACCAGACATGGTCCCAGCCTGGAAGCCGACCCCATTGACTTTGATGTTGTAGCGAGTCTTCATCCTGTCGCTGGCAATTTGCAAGTGATTTTGGACCATGTAATGAGTAGAGTCAGGCTTTTCTCTCAGTTGGCTAACAAACTTGTCCACCAGTTGCGGCTGTTGAGGTGGAGTTCTAAACTCCAGATCGCATAGTAATTGTAACTCCCGGCCAAAGACGACCTTTGCGGGAGTGTGCTGCGTACTTTCATGGACGGCTGATCTGTAGGCCAACAGAAACAACGGGATATGTTGGTCCCAGTCTCTTTTATGTTCGGCAATGACTTTGGCTATATATTCCTTGAGCGTCCAGTTGAATTTCTCAACCATACTGTCGGATTGCGGCTTGTCTTTCTAATTCTCAGAAGCTGACATATGTCTTCGAATAACTTGTATTCGAAGTTTCTCCCCTAGTCTGTATGTAGCTCCAGTGGGACACCATAACGAGTGATCTAATTCTCCATCAGCGTCCTGGCCACTAGCTCAGGGTCATGTGTTGGTATCGGGTATCAGGCCATTTACTGAAGTAATCGCATACACACAACACATACCAGTTTCCAGCATCTAAGAGCGGGAATGGTCCTACAATATCTATTGTGACCCGTTCAAATGGATATCCAACGTTGTACTTCTGCAATCCTTCCGCGAGACCGAGTTTGTGGCCCTTTCACTGTCGGACAAGTGGTGCAGTGGTGGCACAAATCTTCCACATCTTCCTTGTATGTCGGCCAGTAGATGCGCTCTCAAACCTTCACTAGGCTCTATATTGTGCCCAGATGCCCTCCAGATACTTGGTCATGTACACCACATGGGATTTCCAGAACCTTCTTCCATGGAGTGATGGTCTGCATTCGCACTGTTGTGCCGTCTTCCAACTCCCAAGCGCACACTAGAAGGCTGTCACTAATGAGCAGCGAGTCCCACTGGGCCCACAGAGCTTTCAGCTCTAGTAACTGATTCAAAATTTCCTGCCATGGTGGTATTTCACCTGCTTGCGTGGCCCATAGCATCCGACCAATGACTTTATCCTCAAGCTGATCTTTCGTCAGTGTATTACTAGACTGCAGCATTACCCGCTTAACGGATGCAAGTTCCGTCTTCTCCAGTCACTAACAAAAACAACAATCTGCAGGGCGCAGTTGCCTCAACAGTCCGTCCACATTTCCATGGCTTTTGCCTTTCCAGAACTGTATTTCGCCCATCTTGCCAGTAACTTCAATTTGAAACCACTTTGCCGTGCGTTTGATAACTTTAAGAGGCCTTTGACTTGGTCGTTCTAATGGCCTCTTAACTTGGTCGACTCTAAAGTATACGTATCTCAGCGGAACTTAAATCTGGATGTACAAATATGCTCTGCTTAGTTTGGCGCGTGTCTGAACTGTTGGTCTTACAGCACGAATCGCTTCTCGCAACTGCTGGACATAAGAAACGGTATCAATTATTCCTTCATTACTTGTATAAAACACACCTGGTAAATTAAGATTGGTGACATAAGTCAATTCGGCACGAGGTATTCCCTCATGGTCCCTCGGTGCGGACCGCGAACCAAGGAGTACAACGGGCAAACTAGTAGTCCAGCTACATCCACTGCATCTTAAGGCAGCTTTCAAACTCCGATGAGTTCGCTCGACAATACCTTTGGCCTTTGGATAATAACTGGTGGTTGTAATGTGGCTAACGCCCAGCATATTCGTGTCCGGGAGGAATAAGGCGGATCTACTCGTATATTGAGCTCCACAGTCGGTAGTCAGGTGTAGAGGCACTCCAAACCGTGCAACCCAACTTTCCACGAATGTTCTTGCGACAGTCTGCCCGGTGATGTTACTGACTGGCACTGCCTCTATCCAGTGCGTGGCACGATCGGTAAATGTGTAGTTGGTATCCTTCCAACTCCCCCAGTGGCCCAACTATGTCTGTGTGAACGTGTTCGATTCTGTCACGGTCGCCACTTGAAATGTGCCGCAGAGGATAATACGTGCGAACTGTTTTATTATTATTCTATGCGTATTTAGAAGTCGCAGCTAATGCATTAATAGTCAGTGCAGCCACGTAAGGAGCGCTACGCTCTATCAGTTCTCAGTGTCCGTATGTTCTGTATCGTCGGTATCGTGGAAAAAGTCAAATTCGAGACTCGACGAGGTAAAAAATGTGTAAGCGTGGAAAATTATAAATTTCGTTGATTCAGAATTTTGAATGACGGTATCGTAATCCCAGTTTTGGCTTTTTTGTGTGCTGAGGCTTCGTGACCCTCTTTTTGTCAGTCAGGGATGGAGTCTGGATGAGTCATAGCCCAGCCTCAGTGAGTCTAAATAGAGTCCAAAAGTCTGAACGAATCCGAGTGAGTCTCACGTGCCTCACAATGTGGTCTGATAAATCTCAAGGAGTCATCATGAGTCTCATCAGAGTCTAACAAGGCTTAACAAATCTGATTGGGTTCCAGCGGAATCTGATAGTCTTCACGATACGTAGGAACCGCAGTCTGAATTCGTCTTTTAGAGTGTGCGTGGTCGTAACCCTTTCGCTCGCAACAGGACACCGTTTGTCCTAACGGTTTTTGAAAAATTCTATTGGATCAAATATACGTTGAGAGTAGTGCTAGTTGTATCCCACTGGTAGAGTACCTACAGAAGCATATCTTAGCTCACTCACGTCTCGATAGATGGCGTAGTTGTTTCGGAAATATTTTTTTTTTACTCTCATTACTTTATCACTCAGACATACGTTGTCCCAGGTCCGCTGGGGGCCCGAGGGGGAGTGAAGAATTCTCCGACACCGGATCCGTATTATGGGAAATCTATCCAACGATTTCCAGTGAAAAAACAATTCGAATTGAAAACAAATATATTGGGAGCAAAAGAGTTGAAGCTACATTCTGGCCAAAAAATTCTATTAGCTTTCCAAAATAAGAACTAAATATATGAGTACAAATACATAGATGCTTTTTCTTCTGCATTAATGAACAGGGCAAGTTGTGCTTTCACCTTCACGTTTTCAGTTCCGCGGCTTATTCAGATTTTGAAGAATAGTTGTGGATGTATATTGAGAGTCTTGACTGTAGTTTGGTCCATCTCCTTGTGGTGCACTCTGGATGACGCTAAATGGACTGGGGCGCAATGGAACGATGAGCATGGACGCAATCAAACTCTACATCGGGCCACAATGAAACCACTCAGTTTCTTCAATAATTTATCTCCCCGTACTGACCCGAACGCAATCGAGCGACGCCCCACCTTTCATATGAATCAACAGATCGTAACCCCCGTAACCCCTTCTTCTTCAGCAAATGAACAATTGGGAGTGGGGCTCCTACTTGAGTTCTGAAGAAGGGGAGACCTCTTCATTTTCTTTTTGTCTTCAAAAAAATTTCGGCCTTTCATCAGGACGTCATTCCTTTGTCTCTTCCAATTTTGGGCAAATGCTTATTCTAGAAATCTTGTCATATTAACCGGTGAATTCCTAAAATAACCGTCAAACTTTTTAAGCGCGGTCGATGAACTGGAGTTTCCACGCCTGAAGAATCAAGGCTAATAAGACGTTCATTTAAAAACAATGGGACTCGAAGGGACAGGGGCTTCGTTCTAGTATTTCGGCTCCTCGCATCCATTTTCCGAAACAAATTCGACTTTGACTCAGACGCCTTACCTTAGACCGGATGCTGTTTTTCCTGGCTCGAAAATCCGACATGGTGCCCCGGAGTAATACCTACAGCTCTTTGTGAACCACTGAATTAACCTTTTCGTACACTCAAGGGGAGAACCTCGATTAAACGCGTTTCGTTATAGTCGTTTATTAAAACCTGGTTTTAATTAATAACCTTAAAGGAGCGTAACGATTACTCTTTTAATTAATTCAATTCTATACCCGAGTAGAAAGTAGAAAGATTTTTAATTTTAAAAATGACGTCATTAACGTTTCTGCTTTGCGCGATTAACAACTCCGAAAGGTTATTTTGCCGGAGAAGATATTCCGCCACCCTTTCTGTCGCATCTTTGACCGAGCCTTTTCGCGAATGTCATTTTAATTACAAAAATATTTTTCTTCAAGAAATTTTCCGCTTAAAAAAAAATTAACAGAATGTTACACTAAGGACTTGCGGCATGGCACGGTTGGATGGAAGTGCGATTTATCGAGATTTTTTTCCGCTCCAGTTGTGCAAAGGTCGTCGAATTAAATGAACTAAGAAGATCAGGCTTCGTGAAACGAAAGCCAAATTAAAAGATCTGTTACATTCGTGAATATTCTCAGGATCTCCTCTCATAGGCTGTGGTATTTATTAGAGTATCATTTATTTTAAATATTTTCAAACTTCGATCTGGTCATTCGCTGAAGTTTTTTCTTATCTCGTGAAAATAACGCCACCAAATGTCTGCTTACTTATCCAAGCCTTTACTTTGTATTTTATGATGGTGTATGCTACAGGAAGACACAACTTTGGTGTAGCCAGTTTCTTTTTTATGCCCTCATTCGCTAACTTGCTAGCAATCATGTTCATTTTTATGCCACAGTGTCCCGGTGTCCATAGTATGATGACACAGTTCTCCTGAGCAAGGGTAATTTGTTAACACACTCCGCCAACTCCAGGGATGTAGTTTGGTGAGACAATAGTGTCTTAATAGCCGATGGACTGTCTGTACAGATATAGATCTGCTTATTAACAAGGCCCTTCTGCTGGATTCTATCAATGGCCACCGTGATCGCCATTACCACTGTTTCGAGTATGGTGACGCCCTCGCCCAGTGCCATCTAATAGTTGTCAACGCCTTTTGCACTCGTGATTCCGATTCTTACACCTTAGTCATTCTTAGAGGCATCTGCAAACCACACGTTCTCCTCTTTTCCAATAATGCTTGGCCACCTCTTTTCCCAAGCCTCCCGTGTGGGTATCAGCGCACGGTACGGCTTGTCAAAGAAGCGTTCCATCGCGATTCTATCTTTCGATATCCCAAAGCATTTGTCCATCGTCCTCGCTATCTCCCATATCCTTCTGTGGCCTGTTTTTTGGGCCTGAAGGTTTGGTTGGCAGACGATAAGCCCCCATTATCGCAGCTGCTTCTCTAGCAGTGTGAAATTGTGGCAAATTTAGGAGCCTATCCAGTGCCTTAGTCGGCACCGTTCTCGTTGCCCCCATTGTAATCACGCACGCGAGCCTTTGCAGGTACCCTAGTTCCTCTCTGACTTTGGCCAGGTGGACCCCGTCCCACCATTCAATGGCCGCATATATGATTCTGGGGCGTGTTACACCGGTGTATATCCAGTGCATCATTTTGGGAGAGAGTCCCCAGGTCCTGCCGACAAAAGTACGGCAAGCCCAAAGAGCCTTAATCCCTTTTCGAATATATTGTTCAAAATTCTTAAAAATTTGAAAGAAACTATCTCGCTAATCCCGGTTATCTTAATATGAACGCTTTTAAGGAAAACAGAACCAAGCGACAAAATCTGTTTTTTTGAAAACACGTGATTCGAAGTATAGAAACGCTATAGAAACTGTATGACAGCGTTTACTGATAAGCTCTTTTCAACGTGGATACACATTTTTGTATCGGGGGCCCAATTTTGAAAAGTTCTAATTTTTACGCTCTTTCCAACGATACTAATAACTCATTTTGTCAACAAATGTTACTTAGTTCTGTTTTGCTTAACAGTGTCCATATGTTCTGGGTTCGTATATTCTTCTGCACATGCTTCGCTGTAGATCATACCTTACCTTTCTACATCGAGTTTCTAAGGTCTACTATATCTATTGGGAAGTTAACATTGCCTAGGTAGCACTAGTGTCATACACTAACACAAATTAAGTAACGCTCAACACATTGAAATCGTCGGGGGATTATTTCAGCTTCCCTAATCTTCTACATCAAAAACCGGGATTTTCAATTTCACGTAATTTCATTTAAAAAGTGTCCACGGAGATAATTCTTTTTTATCCTGATAGCTCAATGATATTGGTGAAATTATTTCAAACAACTTTCTTTCAAAAACGATTTCTATAACACGCCAAAAGCGTTCAAAGATCACTCATCGTTTTTATATGACCGCGTTATGAATTATCCCCCAGTTGTAGAAGCAGGGCTACCAACATAGGTACTTTTGTTCAACTTCCCAATAGAAGTACTTATCCACCGATACAAAATAATTTTTCGCCACCTCTTGGTTACTTATTTTATCCTAAACCCTGACATGTTGGGAGAGGTAGGGGAGAAATAACCCGGGCCCGGACTTCCAGAGGGGCTCGATATTTCTAAAAGGCCTGAATTTCAACGCTAACAGCTACATCATACTGTACATTGAATCAGCAATCGCTCCGTACACCATGAAAGAAACCTCTTATTCCGTAGCTTATAATTCTTTTTCCAATCTGACAAAAGAACAAAATGAGCTGGAAGGAAAGGGCGCTCGTGAAAATTCTCCCAGGCCCTCTTTTTCCCTCTACGGGGCTGTTTAATATGCTGCTGAAGAAAAAATTAATTAAAAATTTTAGTTTTGTTCGAAAAAAAAAGTCAAATGAATTTAGTCCATAGTGTAATTTAATATTTTTTCATACAGTACCTACAATAATCATGAGAAAAGTAATCAAAAAATTATAACACCGTTTGTAAAATAATTCTTATTTTCCTTACCCTTTCTTCGGTAATCCAGCCGAAGAACTTTAATTGAAAACTCGTATACCACTTATTCGGAGGTTTATTTCGAAACGAATAAATTAAATTTTTTTTTTCAACCCTTTAATCGAATTTCTTGAGAATAACCTTGAACACGACCGGCCTCGTGTTTGAAGAAACATTGTTGCTTCAATTTGTCGCATAAATTTCCCGTTACAAAACGAATTTGATATTTTCGTTATATTTAATGTGGCTGCATTGTTTAGTACATATTATAATTTGGGAATACATTTCTAATGCGATTTTTTTCTGAGCAAATAACTCACAAACTGTTTGTTTCCGAAATGTCAGAACTACAGTCGTATACTGAAAGATCGTCAACTGATATATCAGCGCCGTACAATTTATCAACAATTTAGTCGCGTCAGTGAGCACAGATAACGATACTTTTTCCTTATTCTTGCTGCTTCGGTATTTTTCACATGTTTGCTTAATTTCGGCGAACACTTCGATATTCCGTTGGTCCGCCCTTCTACTCAGCAGATTCATTTTATTTTGGGCTTAGTCGGAATTTTGCACTTTGTAGCTCCCAGAAACCAGACTTAATTGCTTCCCGAGGGGAAACTCTGCGAGCTTTTGCTGACGCAAACTGAAAATTACCAACAGATTTTCAAAATGTTATATTGACGTACAATGTCTTGTTGATTCGTTTGCTGAACCCTGAACGACTCGCTTGATTTTGTCTTAGGGGGATCGCACACATAAGCAATAAAGCAACTAGCAATAAAGTGATGGCGATATCATTCGGCAATATTGCGCAGGAAAGTGCGCATACTGGAGCAATATGTTGCCGGAGATAATGCACGTACTCGATCAGCTGACCGCAAAAATCACGTTTATCGACGGCAATATATCACCAAGCAATCGCAGAACATATCGCTCGGTGATAATATTGCCGTGATATGACAACATTCAATATCGCGTTGCTCCAGTGTGCGATATCCTGTACATGTGAATATGTTTTGTTCATGAGTGATATGTTGCTTTATTGCTAGGTGATATAGCAATAGGCGATATTGCTTCAGTGTGCGATCCCACTTAGTTAAATATAATGGAGGATTTTGCGATTCGGAGGCAATCTGGAGAAGGCGATAATTGAGTTAACACTGTCGGTCTCGAGAATGGAGAAAATTTTTTGAAACCAAATCTGTAGTGAAACTAGTTCAGTAGGCCCCCAAGAACACAGATCTCGTTAGAATGGATTTTTTGAATCTCCAAACCTCTCCCCTTCTTGTTAATGGGACAATATGTCTCAATGGGATTTTTTTTTGTATTTCTACAGTTTTGACTAGTAGGTAAGACGCAACTGGTTTGCCCAATCTAAGGCATAAGCTTCCGTTATTCGCCTTCATGTCAAACGATTTTGGGCCATACAGTGCCATAGGGTACCCACTAATCTTGATATTTCGGGCGTCCACTTCTTCTTCTTCTTTCGTGTCCGGACTTTGACGCGTTGCCAGTTAACTTTAAGTTTTAAATTTAAAATTTTCCCCCTCCATTTCCGCGTTAGGTCCAAGGTGCTGTCGTCTAGATTACCCCACATCTCCCCTCTGGTTTATGTGGACCCTCTTCCACGTACAAGGTGGTCGTCCTTTTGAAGCTGACCGCACATCTGGCATTCTGCGTCATTGCGTATACCCCATCTGGTCAGGCCGCTGTGCGGGCGCATCCGGTGTGCAGCCTATAGGGTGAGCCACGATGGATAGGGGAGATCTGGCTAGGTCTTCAGCGCGCGGGGTGTGGTCGATATTTGTCCATCTTGTCGCCCTAGAGGTCGAGGGTCATCTGTAAGGACCGATGTATTGTTGAGGAAACTCCTCCTGGATTTTAGTCTTGGCGTTGATGCCACCTGGCCGAACATGATGTGGCGAGGGTCACTTTCCTTCTTAGTCCTCTCCACATCCGCAGCCACTTCCCTCCTCACCTCCGGCGGAGCGATTCCACATATCCGAGGAAGGTACTTGAGACTAGTTGGGCTCAGGCAGCCGGATACAATCTGCATGGTGTTATTCAGAGCCACATCAACTTTTTTAGTGTGTGTAGATCTACCCCATGCTGCAAATCCGTATCCTGCGGTAGAGTAACAGAAGCCAGAGCAGTGGTCCTCAGTGTGCTCAGCTTGGCTCCCCACTTGGTTGATACGAGTTTTTTCAGGATACTATTTCTGGCTTCGACTTTCATGTTAGTAGTATTCTCACAACGCTTCTTAAAAGTACGTGTCCTGTCAACTGTGACGCCAGGGTACTTTGGATTTTCGCATTCTTCAAGCTGTATTCTTCCCAACTCAGCTTCAGCTTGCATCTCACCTTAGCATTCTTCAGGTGGAAACTACCCACCTGGGTTTTTGATGGATTTGGCTTGAGAGCATTATTCGTGTAATATACTTCTAGTTTATTAAGGATGTTCTGCAATTTTCCCTCTACCTCTACGTGTGTACCCTTCAGCGCCGGCGTGGCCAAGTCGTCAGTATAGAGGAAGTGCTTTGTCTGGTCTCCAATCGGCTGGTCGTTAGTGTATATATTGAATAAGGTAAGGGCGAGAACACTTCCCTGTGGTAGTCCATTTGTCTGTCGTCTCCATCTGCTCGATGTACCCTGGTGAATGACATAGAACATTCTGTTGCTCAGCATTGCTCTGATAAGTGTCGTGAACTTAAAGTCTCGTGTAATTTCGTATATTTTTCTACATAGTAGGTGGTGATTCACTGTATCATAAGCAGCAGTTAGATCTACGAAATCCGCCCCTATGATTTTCTTCCGCTCAAAGCCATTCTCGATGTGTTGGACGATGTTGGTGACCTGGCTTGTGTAGCTTTTTCCTTATCGAAAGCCAGCCTGTTGGGAGATGAGTTTTCCATCAATCGTGTGTTGCATCCTGTTGAGTAGTAGCCGTTCGAACACCTTGTAGAGGTGGCAAAGGAGAGACATTGGTCTGTAGCTCTTCCTATAGTTGGGATCTTTCCCAGGTTTCAGGATAGCTATTATCTTTGTCCTCAACGATAATTTTGGCATTTTTGTTGTCTCTACCACGTTGTTGAAGAAGTCCGTTAGCCATTTGATGCCCGATAATCCAATTTTCTTGATCTTTTCGCTGAGTATTCCATCTGGTCCAGCTGCTTTACCATTTTTCAGCGACTTGATCACGCCGCTCACTTCGACGGTTGAGAAAGGGGCTGCGAAGTGGTCCACCTCTTCTACTACATTCCTGACGAGCTTGCTCCTTCGGATTTTGAGTGGTGGTTTCCCATTTTCGACCAGTTGGCCGGCATTTTCGTTTGGTGTGACCTTTGGAACAGATGTGCTAGTCACTTGTTCACCATTGAGGCTCTTAATGAGTCTCCCGGCTTTGGAGCTGTCTCTTGCTAGATCCAGTTCCTCCACCAGTTTTACCCATTTTCCCCCTCTTTCATCAACCAATAGTGCCATGAGTTCTTTGCCCTTTTCAATGGTTGAGTCAGCGAACGGGTCCTCGCTGAAGCATCTGTGTTAATCCTCCAACAGGTCCTTGGTTTGGTTGTTGAGACCCGGAATATATTTCGTTCTACATCCTCTTGTCTGGTCTTTCTCGAGATTCTTTGCAGCGTGTTCGTAAATTCTCCGTAGTTTTCCCAGGATAAGTTCTATAGTTTTGATTTCTTTCTCGATGTTATTTCTGCATTTCACCCAGTCAGCTTTCTTAAAGTTGAAGCGGTTGGTTCAGTTGCTGCTCTGACTGTGAGTAGCAGAGGCCTTTGCTGAATGTGAGGGACTGGGGCTCGTACTGATTTCTGCATCAAGTTGCTGATCTTAAGAGAGGCGAAAATTAAGTCTGGATTATAGCCTCTTTTCCAGCGTCCGCTGTAAAAAGATGGTAGTAACTTGGCATCGTGTATCACCGCTAAACTAGAGCTTTCAGCCCACGTTTCGACCGCTTCTCCGCTTTCGTCCGTTTCTAAGTAGCTTCACGCGCTACTGTGGCTGTTGAAATCCCCTGCAATGATCGCCGGTTTCTTTTCGCTCCAGTTGGCCAGTTTCCGGAAAGTGAAGGTGTTTCCAGAGGGGTTATATATCGATGTGACTGTGCAACGCTCCAAGTCGATTGTGATTATTTCTATTGTGTCTTCTCTGCTTGTTTTGACGGAGATTACCTCAACGTCTTTCTGGATGTAAATGGCACCTCCTTGTTTGCCGTGAGGAATTTACTACGATCAGTGGCGTGCATTCCGGGCAAGCAAGGTAAGCGCCACTTACCTTGAAAATTCCCGAGCAAATAAGTTTTCATGTACAATATCAACTTCAACTAGTAACAAATAGAAGATAATGAAACATTGGGCAAAACAGCGACTGTATTGACCCTTACGACGCTTACACTTAAGTAGATGATAAATTCACGGGAGTAGTAAGAGCGTCACTCCAGGACATTTTCCAGAGGACTGCCCCTGAGTGACTCATGAAAACTTTTTCCCCTTCTTCTAACGTTTCTCAACTTTCTTTCCCATAATTTTTATAGTTGTATGAAAGGCTACTATCCAGAGAGTGGTTACCCCCACCCTAGAAGCGCACGCACATCAAGTGACTGACATAAAAATATGTTCTACCTATGTTTTTATTTTTAGCTCACAATTATTTTTTCTCAAACTAAACTAAGCAAATGATAAATCACACGATATTGAGAAAATTACTCCTTCGTCAAACTAGACTGTAAGGAGACGTCTGTCGTATACAATGTCCACAGTAAGAATGACTAAACTCACACAGACTAGGTATATCTATAGATTTACCTGTGATGCTTTAATCAATTGAAGACTCAATAAATGGTATTTTCACTCGATACATTTATTATGTATGAGACAACGAACATATTATAATTTAAAAATTGTACAAATTCCAGTGGAATGCCCTCAAATGACTTGTGAAAAAAATTTTTCCAACTAATAATTTTTAACTTACAATTTTTCCAGTGTATTTTTTCCAACTAATACCAGATGATACCTTGTGAACTCAGTTCCCACATCGAAGTTACAACTTATAATTTTTCCAACTTATAATTTACCCCAACCCCTGCCATCTTTTCTCCAATCACCGCCATATTTCTCCCATCACAGGAGATATATACTGTTCGGTGTTTGGCAATCCTTGTGCATGTATATTTGTATAGGCCAGCGAGATGTGCCTCGGATGTAACGCTACTGCACGCATTGCACGACTTATGCTCCGCCTCTGTGTTAATTACCAACTCAAAAACACGCTAGCATGTTCAACGCAACAAAACCTGCGCATTTGGTTGCATTATGGAAGCGCTTTGAGGCAGGCTTGGCTCAGCTGGCTACACACGAACGTCAAAGTGACAGTGAAAGGTGATTATGTTCTTCTATTAGTCAACGCATTATGTTTGAATGCTCCGTGTTTTTTTGTCCCCAAAATGCGTATTTGAGATCTTATTGATAAACCATTCTGCCGACTTACTCTTAATGAACAAGTAGAAATTATTAATAGTGGGAAGCCTAAACCATAATTACCATTTTAAAAAACTGAGCAAAAGAGAGGCGGTCCAAGTGTGAAGATGGTGGAAAACTGTTTTGTTGGCCATGTCTATTCAGGGATGTACCAATAGGGGGCAACTCCCCCTGTAAGAATTTTTCACTCAGCAGCTGAGAAAATTTAGAATTTCAATCAGTCAGAGTTGGAAAAATCCAACAAGTCAAAAGGTTTTTTTTTTTTGCTTTCATACTTGGTACTTTTGAGTAGAGTCAGTTTGGACTTTCACAATCCCCCCCCCCCCCCCCCAAGAAAAAACTATTCGGTGGTACGTCCCTATGTCTATTAGGCTTTCACACTTTTAGTTTGTTTACATGTATTCTTATCAAACGTATGGTGAAATGTTGTTATCACAAACACGAATAATATAGAGCAGTATTTCCGTTCATCTTATTCCTTCTGAAATTTGATGTTAAAATAGAAATTTTATAGCTATTATTGAAAAATGTGGTTCACAATAGGTGGAACTTTCTCAAGGAGTCATTGATGTGCCAGCATACTGGGCCCAAGTACCAAAGGAAATAGGAAAATACTGGTATGGCCGAAGATTTCCGACATTTGTTTTCAAAACGTAAGAAAAATGTATTGCGGCCTTACAACGACGGTTAAAAAAGAAATAATTTTGAATAAGACTGCTTTCTCTTCCAAAGTACATATTGAAACCTTTCTCAATGAAGTGAAGGGAATAAATCCAGGAAATATCCCGTTGAAACTGAAAGTAGTACCACCATTTAGCAACATTGCTGAGGAAACTTTTCCTTCAACAATTTGTACAATGAATAGCATCTTAATGTAAAGGTGTTCGTTAAGTCTACTTAATGGCCTTTTAGAAAACAAATTTCAGAAATCTTCGGCCACGTCAGTATTTTTCTATTTTCTTTGGTCCTTGGGTCCAGTTTGCTGGCACATCAGTATTTCCTTGAGGGAGTTCCACCTATTATGAAACAAATTTTTTAATAATAACGATAATATTTCTATTTTAACATCAAAACTCAAAAGGAATAAGATGAACAAAAATCGCGTTCAATATTATTCGTGTTTGTGATAACAACATTTCACCATATGTTTGATAAGAATACATGTAAACAAACCAGAAGTGTGAAAGCCTAATTATTCGTCACAGAAAATAATAAATGCATATGGAATGACCCGCCACTGGCTACGATCCTCATCCCGTCAATCCATGGCAGTTTCTTCCCCATTGGCCTATGTGTTTCCTGAATACAGAGGATATCGCAGTTTGTCTCCTTGCATATTTCGGTCAAGATCGTCGCTTTATCTTTGGTGAGGCCCTCGATCTTGATTGACATCATTGTCAAGGGTGGCCCTGAAAAGGCCCGTTTGAGCTTGGGCTGCGTCGAAGTCCCAGTGTTGGCAGGATTGGTACGTGTAAGCTCATAGTTTTCTTGATATCTTCTCAATTCATCCATGTTGATAGTTCTCTCGATATTAACACGTTCCAGGGGCACCACGTGGAGGTTCCTGCCTTACCCCCGGGCGTCCACTCCACCATATTTTGATGCCAGTTTTCCTTTCCTCTCGCTAAATAACCCGCACACCTGAATTTATTTTTCTTAATTATACACCTGATGTCTTTTGTTTTTGTTCGCCTTCTTATTTCCAATATTGTTATCCAATGATACGAGGAGGCTTCAGAGAAAGCAGCTGACTGATTTGCTTAATTACTTTATAACCTGAAATTTGTATATACAACTAAGATGAAGTTCAGGGGCGGAAATAAAGGGGACTAGGGGGGCTAAGCCCCTCAGTTTCAAAATAAATTGTAAAACTATACGAGTACCGCTATTTATTTTTTGTGATTTGTTTTTTTTTTATTATTATTTTTTCTTTCTTACAAAGAAAGTATTACAGAGAAAAATATTTTTTCATAATTTTTTTTTTTAAGGGGGCTATGATTGTTTGGATTTGTATAAAGTTACCCTAGACTTTGGGCTTAAGTGAGTTGGTTTAAGTGAGTTCAATACTATCGCCCTCCAATTTCGAGGGATAAAGAGTGTAGAGGAGCCTAATCGTGATCCCACTGATAACGAAGAAGACCAAGGTAGATGTGTGTGAGTACCCAAAGTAAGTAAAGTACAAAGTTCAAAGCTGTTTGAGAATATTTTTTTCAAAGCATTAGTCACTAGAAAATACCTACGTAAATCCACATTTTGCTCCTTACATTCCACGTAATAATGACTACAGATCTTTCTACAAATTCAAAAGGAAACCAGAACGTGTTTAGTTTGATATAATGATGATGATAAGAAGGTTATCAGTCTTACGACCGGTTTAATGCAGCTCCCCATTTCTCCCTATCTGGTGCAAGCTCTTTCATTTCCAAATAACTCTTACATTTGATATTCTCGATTATCTGTATAACATACTGGAATCTTTGCCGGCCTACTCAATTCTTTCCTTCCACCCTTCCTTTGAGCAGGAGTGGTATTATGCCTGGGTGCCTCAAGTTATGCCCTATTAGTTTATCATTATTCCTCATCTTCAAACAATTGCAAATCAGCCCTGTAGCTAGAGTTTATGTGTGGGTGGGGCTCTATGAACCTTTTTTGGACGGCCGAGGCCGACATTTTTTTTTACAAGCAAAGAGAAAAGTGTATATGGGTTTTATGTTTTATTTCAATGGGTGTCTAGCCTCGTTATCTAAACAGGCTCGAGTAACTTAGCAAGAGTGTATTGGGGCCATTAAATACAAATCCCATTCCCAATCCAAGAGTCCCAAATTAGTTAACTCAGTTTTTGTTCTAAATTTTAAAATGTGCCTGTGATATTAATTCTATTCATCCCTTCTTTCTTTCTCGTTCAGCGTAATGATGAATTTTTTAAATGGTGGTATCTTTGCCTAGGGGGCTCAGCCCCAGCTTGCCCCCCATGGCTACGGGACTATTCCAAATATCTATTTTACCTGCTACTCAGTTAAGTATTTCCTCATTTCTTATCTTATGCGTCCATTTGATATTAAGTATCGGCCTATAGCATCACATTTCAAAAGCTTCTCTTCTTCTCTTCTCTGGTTTCCCTATGGTTCAGATTTCACATCCATACAACGCTACACCCCTAACATAGGTTTTCAAAAGTACTTTTTGATTTCCAGATTTGTTTTTGATTACTTTTTCGATAAAATTCTAATGTAGCTGGAGCTATTCTACTACTAATATCCCTTTTACACCTTCCACCTTTTGTTATTTTACTCCTGATATAGCAAAATTCGCTTACCTCCTCAATTTTTCCCTGAACAATTTTTATTTTAAGCTATCATGTTCACATCGATTACATACCATCAATTTAGTTTTATTTTTTGTAATATTCTCATACAATATTCTAACTCAAAATCTCCTCCATTCTATTTAAAATATTTTCCAAATCAGTACATCTTTCAGTTAATAAGACAACATCATCTGTGAACCTGAGCATCTTTACTCGCTCTCCGTGTATGGTTACACCTGCTTCAAATTTTTCTTTTATTTCTTTTATATCACACTGTATGTACAAATTAAATAATACTGGAGATAGCGAGCACCCCTGCCTTACACCTTTTCTTCATACTTGCCTCCCCTTTCTCTCCTTCTATTTTTAATGTAGTATTCTGTCAGTTACATAAGTTTAAAACACTTGACTTTTTTCTTTATTCCTATCCTATTTAGAATATCAAACAGTTTATCCCATTTAACATTGTCAAAAGCTTTTTCAGTATCAACGAATGCCATACATGTATCCTACCCCTTTCTTAAGTCTGTGCATCGCCATACGTCCCACCACACCACACCTACATATACATTATGAGCCTTCACAACCGCAACAGTCGTGACGAGGTGTATTCTCTCACCATTTCCATGGATAGGAAAAAATAAGCACAACAATGACTCGCTCCCCGACACGAATTCAGTGGTTGTCATTTCCATGGAAATTTATTTTTCTTTCAACCATGGGTATACTTGAGCGAAAACCGTAACTCTAGCCATGTGCTCATTGATCTTGATCATTGCTGCGCCCTGCGCGACTACAGTTCTTCTTCTTTTCTCTTCTCATTTCTAGCTCATTTCAGCTCACAGTTATTTAGCTGTTCATGGAGACAATTCAGTTCAGTGGTTGATATTTCCATTTTCTTCCAGCCATGGGTGTACTTGAGCGAAAACCGTACCATACCCCCAAGGCCGAATGTAAGATTTCGTGACCCTGAAGCTCAGGAAGATGTGGAGGCCCCAAATTGTTAAGAACCGCCCCCTCCTCCCACAAAAAAAAAACACTTAAATTCATAATTACGAGTAAAAATAATTCGAAGTACACATAAAGTATGAGCAACATATATGTGTAATAACGACACTTTCACGACTTTTGTGGAGGCCCCTAATTTGCGGATACCCGGGGCCCTGGGCCCCATGGGCCCCACCCTAAATCTGGCCCTGCATACCCCCTGACATGAAGACAGTCCGTATGATTTAGCTCTTCATGGTGACAATTCAGTTCAGTGGCTGACATTTCCATGAACCTTTATTTTTCTTCCAGCCATGTGCTCATTGATCTTGATCTTTGCTGCGCCCTGCGCGACTACAGTCTGCAGCCGTGTTGTTGATAGAAATTTCCATGGATTTTTTTTTTTAGTAGGGTACGAAAGCATTTAAAATGATGCAATAATACATATGTGTCTCTGCACAGAAGACACGTGCAGTTTGCAGCCGTGTTGTTGATAGAAATTTCCATGGAAATGTGAACCACTTAGGCACGGTTTTCGCTCAAATATACTCAGTAGTATGACGTCATAGTAACAGAAGCGTGTTGGGGGAGCATACCTCACACTGCTGCCCCCCCCCCAGAAACCTTCGCGAGAGTGTATTGAACAACTTCCAAAGTTCGATAACAACTTCCCAAAGTTTCATGGCGATCCGATGAACAGTGTAGTAATGTCTGCAACCGTGTTGTTAATAAAAATTTTCATGGAAATATGGAGTACGCGCGCGCACACACACACACACACACACACACACACACACACACACAGACATTAACAGAAATTTTCATGGAAATATGAAGGACATACACAGACAGACAGACATACATTCATTTTTATATATTATAGAAGATTTTAGGCGCTGGGGCTCCAGCCCCCCCCAAAGTTTTCGCTCTATTTCCGCCCCTGTGAAGTTATAAATCCTTAGTCATCCTTGATGTACAGTAGTACCTATGATGAATTTTAATGTTTAAAAAAAAATTATGCAGACGGATGCTCAAAATGTCATACATCCAGTTTCAAATATTGAAATGCTACAGAAACCGACTATTTTCCAAAGGAAATTTTAATTTTATGGTTACCTTAACAGCAGTATCGAAAAGTACAAGGTGTTTGGACTCATTTTGCGCAGCAAAATACGAGTAGAGCGTAAACGAAGTGTGTGAAGAAGAAAGTCATCGCGGGAATCGGATCTAAGGAGATGGTAGAAATGCCCAGCAAAGGAGCCATTCAAGGTGGCACTCAACAAGATCCAGATAGCTACGATGATCATCAAACTGCGCGGACGGAGAAGGTGTAAACAAGCAGAAGATAAATCTGGGGACGGACAACTACATGGCTGATACTTTGGTCGCACAAACCATCCAATTAATAAGTTTTGCAATCAAAGGGACAATTTCAGACAATTAGTTAACCGAAACGGAGACCTGAGGAGGGGATGAGAGTGAACTGTATGCGAGAACGGGACTCGATATAATTGGCGTTAGGTGAGTATTTGAATTTCGCAGACGAAGCGAAAACGGAGGATAAGAAACGTTGTCGGCGGAGCGGCGTGCTGGACATCGACGCTCTCTCTTCTGCGAAGACATTCGAGTATAGAGATACTTATCAACCGTGAAAGGAGCTTTGAGCGTGTATAACCTAATTGTAGCACAAGGTCCGAAAATTCCCGTCACATCGCAGTGTTTCGCTTGACTTCGGTTGGCGCCCTCGTGTGTACGTTCATTTGAAAGGTTCACGACGAATTAGCCGCGCTTCGTCTGTATTTCACGCGAACTGTAGAATTTTGCGTCTTTGACCACCGTATATCTGGGGCGTACATTTTCGAATAGCCTTTTGTATATCATTTTGTACACCAGGAAAACGGCCGCACAGATATTATCCGAATTCCGTCGAAAACGAACGATAAACACGCATATTAATTGTCCCTTCAGGCCTGCGGAAGCAACAAGCAACAGGTTATAATTCAAAGGTAACTCGAAATGTTAGCGCTATTATGGGATAATTAAATCCGTGTATCTATTTTCGGCCCTTTGCGGAGCAAATACCCTTTCACTCGCTCGTTACGTACGTTGATTACGACTTTTAGCTATGGCTGATTGATTTTTGGTGATGGAAAAAGGATGGAATGGCAAACCCGTAATACGACCACTGTTGCAAGATTGTTCCAATGTCTGGGAGCCAGATAATTTGATCCACGAGCAACCAATGTAACATTTCACTTAAATTCCACCCCTCTCCCACTTAAATAATGGAATCTTTCAGAGCAGGGGTTTAGCAGAAGCACCCTTATTTGCTTTTTATCATCAAAATAGTGTTCTGTGATAAGCTTCGAAACTCACGTTTTGAACCTCGATAGTGTGACAGAGAACTAGTGCCGTCATTAACTGTACAAATATCATCCATCATTTCCCAATTTCACTTGTCACTTTTACAGCGCTTTTTACCTATTCGAGGTTACTGGTGTCGCTACGGGGAGGCACCGAGAGGTCATGCGTCCCCGGAATTTTTCGCCTCCTCAAAAAATTTTAGCCTGGAAATTATAATCCATATTAGATAAAAATTGTGCCTCCCCAAATTTACAAGTCTAGCGACGCTACTGCTGATCGCAGTGTGGCAATTCGCGCTGTGATTTGGCATTTCCATGATGGATGGTGAAGTACTTGTCAGCTAAATATGACATTCGTAACTTGCAAATGCTCGGTGGAAAGTGTTGAGCCAGTTTGTGGATGAGCCCTTCATACTAAACCTTATCAAAAGCTGCGCTGAACGCTGACATCCAAGAAGATCGCATGTGCAAATTCTTTATTTTCTAGTGCCCGTCAGAGTGAACTTGCTCAATAGTGGAGTGCTTTGCACGAAAGCCAAACTGGAATGAAGGGAGGTCATTTTCTTTGATAAATATTTGTATTCTGCGTAGTGCTATCTTTCAAAGATTTTTGTTATGATTGACACGTAACTGATTTCTGAAGATGTTTAGTCATTCTTGAGTAGATTATGATAGATACAGTTAGTATCGCTAACTTATAGGGGGAAAAATCATTGGAACTCCTTGAAACTTTTAGAACATCGATCAGTGCTTCACTGGAAAACTGTGCTGTCTATTTTCAGATTTCTAAAAATGTCATTTTTTGCCCATAATTTTCTGTCACAACTTTTTGCAATGATCTATACCAGGCGAGTAGGGTAATTTTATGCCCAATTTAGGATTTGGAAGATCACAATTGGGTTTTTAACTAGATAAATTAAACAAATACATGTCTCTGTTGATAACGCGGAGCCTGATTTAACGCCAAGCTGATCCACAAATAGAAATGTGAACACATGTGCGGTGCTCTCCACCGCGATCGACTTTTTTTTAAGGTTTGCGAATTCTTTTGTAAATAGTTTTTTATTGTATATGTGTTACCTGTCCTGCCAAGCCAGCTTTTCTACGAACACCTGTGCCTTTTCGTCTCTACACCGAATTGCTTCTTTCTTTCTTTTCCAAGTATCTTTTCTTTTCTTTTTTTCTCTATACCGCTCCGCTAGGGGGGGGGGAGTACTGCGGTGCTCTCCACCGCGATCGACTTTTTTTTAAGGTTTGCGAATTCTTTTGTAAATAGTTTTTTATTGTATATGTGTTACCTGTCCTGCCAAGCCAGCATTCCTACGAACACCTGTGCCTTTTCGTCTCTACACCGAATTGCTTCTTTCTTTCTTTTCCAAGTATCTTTTCTTTTCTTTTTTTCTCTATACCGCTCCGCTAGGGGGGGGGGGGGAGTACTGCGGTGCTCTCCACCGCGATCGACTTTTTTTTAAGGTTTGCGAATTCTTTTGTAAATAGTTTTTTATTGTATATGTGTTACCTGTCCTGCCAAGCCAGCATTCCTACGAACACCTGTGCCTTTTCGTCTCTACACCGAATTGCTTCTTTCTTTCTTTTCCAAGTATCTTTTCTTTTCTTTTTTTCTCTATACCGCTCCGCTAGGGGGGGGGGGGAGTACTGCGGTGCTCTCCACCGCGATCGACTTTTTTTTAAGGTTTGCGAATTCTTTTGTAAATAGTTTTTTATTGTATATGTGTTACCTGTCCTGCCAAGCCAGCTTTCCTACGAACACCTGTGCCTTTACACCGAATTGCTTCTTTCTTTCTTTTCCAAGAATCTTTCCTTTTTTCTTTCTTTTCCTCACGCTATTCTTCCACCCTCGTATTTTTTAAACCTAATTGTCCGGCTAGGCAGTGACTCGATGTTCGTGAAACAATCGTCTTTTAACAGTCTTTTTCAACAGTCTTCTTCAGGAATCGTCTTTTAACAGTCTTTTTCAACAGTCTTCTTCAACATCTCATACTCTCGCTCTCACTAAGTATTTTCTTCGCTCGCTTTTTTTTTTTTTTTTTTTTTCAAAATTCAGTGTAAATATACTCGTACTTCTGAACACGCCAACAGAGAACTTCTTTTTTCTTTTTTTCTAATGGTGATAACTCGCTCGCATTGTAGCCTCCAAAGCGCTACACATGGACACCTTGCAGAAATTAATAATCTGTAAGTCGATCTTGTACCGAAATCAGTACCTAAGCTTTACGGCGAGTTTTAAGCAGAATTCTCCCCATCGAATAACCTTCCCTTAATTCTGACTAAACTTTTAGATCTCTCATTTATGTAAATTGCGAAGTTTTCAGCGTAGAATTTTGAATGCCCGGCGATGTCCACAGAGGATACTACAGGTTTATTTTTCGCAGGAGTCCTGATATCTCATGCAGCACTACATAAGCAATTAGAGCATCGAACTTGCTCTAAATGTAGTCCGATCGAATCGCCGAGTTCTGGAAAATTGGTCGCTGTTAATAACTATAAATGGTCAAGAAAACGAAAAGTTCACCGTCGGAGGAGAGAGAGTATTGAATTTTACACCTAAGCCGGCGATGAGAATACGTAGGCCGTAATTCGCCGAGCCGGAAGTGGCGAGCACTTTTGCACTGTCTTAAGATGGATGACCGAAAGCATTTTATTGAAGCGGACTCGACTAACTTCTACGCGAGTGTACTTTATTAAATTTGCTCCGCCAATAAAATTAAGTTAACCCGGTAAGAAATTTGTCAAGTTGGAATTTCATACGGGCTTTCGGAGTGCTCAAAAAAGTATACTTTAAAAGATGTACGGCGTGTTGGAAACTGCTATTATAGCGGGCTTGATTACTGTACTCGAGTTACCCGGAAATTCCTCAGATTAGAGTTAATTGGGATTGCGATTACCAGAGGAAGTATTTATTGTTGGATGTGAGTGCAACACCAGGAAAACAGAACCTATTGGAACGTGACAGCAGATGTCTGACTGACGTGGTGGCAATCGAAATTTAGCTAGCTTTCTAGCTGCCCCTTCGTTTTCGCTGTCTGTCTGTCTGATAGAACCTGAAAGTAACAAACATGCTCACACAACTTTTTGAATTTTTCGAGTACGGAACCAGCTCAAATCGATCAGACTGTCTGAGTGGCCATTAGTGTATTTGTCTATTTATTAATTCACCTGACAGTTTTTCAGTCCTGTCTATCTGTTTAATAAGAACATGCTGAGCCAATAACTGCATTGTTCGCTAAGATATAAAATGAAAATAGGTAGCTTCTCTCTATTGTATTCTTCATGCAGTGATCGTTCGAAAAGTTACCTAATTAAAGTGGTTACAAAATTTGACTAAACACAAGAAACATGCTATTTTCTGGGGGAAGAGCACGTAGATGACCTCTTCCTATGTCACAGCGTGCTTTGATTTGTTTTGTTTGTCTGTCTGTTGACCTAGTCAGTGTACCTCACAAACTGATTGGCATGCTTTTCGTCTATTTCATGTGTGGAGGGAGCTGAGTTAATATACACAGAGAGGTAATCTAAATACATTCGTATGACGAATAGACAGCGTAGTTAGGCATTGCGGGGGACTACGTCCCTCCTCCTATAAAATGTTGACTTAGTCTCTAGAACATTTTAAAATTACATTGTAAACGCAATTATAAGGGAATACTAGATCAACTTTACTCTAAAAACAACTGCAAATTATTTGTAGATTGATTGCAACATATTAAAATTTCAGCTTCCTAATTTGATTACAGCTCTTGCTGTTGTCGGATATGGTCAGTGTTGGAAGAACGAACGAAAACGAGAAGAAACACGACATGTTCCCGTTGTCAGAACGAGAACATGATGGAATTGAGGACAAGAACGGGAAATGAGAACGGGAACAGGATCAGGTTGGGAACGAGAACGAGAATGGGAACGTTGGTAGCACCACATAGTTAGAAAAGAACGAACAAGAACGGGAACGAGATGATGTTCGCCTTCTTCCAACACCTTTGCAGCAGGCGCGAAGGTAAAATTCTGAAAGCTTAAAATCAGTGGCGAAACTATAGGGGCGTTGGGGTTGACCCCCTCCCCCCACCAATATTTGGCACGTGGCAGTCGGAAAATTTTAAGACTGTTCATTTGATTCCCCCTCCCCCCAATAATTTGACAGTCGGCAAATTTTGAAACTGTTCGTTTGAGAATTTTCATTTTTTATGTATGTTTGTTTGTTTATTTATTTTTTCTTTCTCAAGTAAAAAATATTTCGATTGAAAAATTGGCAAATTTTCAATTTTTTAAACATTTTGTCGGCGAACTTTTAGTTTTCAAAAAATACTTGTTGGCAAATTTTTCTTCATCTTTCTAAACTGAAAGTCAAATTTCGTTTCTGAAAATGGAGTACCCTAGACCCCTGTTAGAGACTAGTCAGTCAAAAGTAGAAGGTTTCAAGCTGAGTATCGAACGTTATTTGAAAGGTTGAAACAAAGCTGAAATGTGGAAGACATTTCGAAAATCTGAAAGTCGGTAGCAAACGTTGAATTTCAAATTTCAATAACTATTCGGACTGACAGCGCGAAAGAGTCGCCCTTCATAATTTTAGGCACGTGAAAAAAAGAAACTATTGAAACCCTACATATTTTAGAAAAATTCATCAGATTGAAATGAAAATGGTCTCAATGGAAGGAAAATTTTGATGTAATATTTTTTCGATAAACGCTTTCGTTTTCATAATATTTCGACCTTTCTTCGTATGCATGTAAATGAAATATTGCCCCTCGATCAGGGTTACAAGGTAAATGACTACAACGCGCCACCGCTTTGAGCAGCCCGAAATCTGTTGTTTAGATTCTCTGTTTGACTTAGAGCCTAAAGTTTGAGAACGTTGAACATTTTATTAAGATCTAAAAGTTGAAACCAAAATACTTCTCTTCCAATGCCACAAGCTGAATCCGATAGCAAATGTTCTATTGTTCAATTTACGGGTTTTGGTTCTAGTGAATATTCGGTACGTCCAAATAAGTATATGAAGAGTAAGTGAACGAACGAGTGAATGATTGTATGAATGATCGTTTCCTGATTGTCAAACAAATATGCAAACAAGCAATATTAATTATTACAAACAAACTGAAATGTATTATAATCGATTTTTAGGAATACGAAAATTCCTGAATGATATACGCCCACCTTATAATCGGGGCTCCACTGTGAAAATATTTTACACAAGCTGAAATTACATACTATACCCGAGATTTTAGCCAGAGATCACGACAGTTATTTTCCTAAATCAGCATTTTTAAACTTGACTACAGATATGCAGTATAGCTATGGTAACAAGATAGTTAATCCCTACATCATTTTATTGAATGCGAGTGATTACGTTTGAAAAAGTATCACTTACTCAGTGACTCAGTGATTCACTCAGTTACTTGTTTACTTATTCAGTTATTCACTGAGGCACTGGCCTACTTATTTAGTGATTCACTAAGTTACTCACTCACTTACTTAGTGACGCAGTGATTCACTCACTTACTTAGTCATTCACCCATTCTCTAATAGTTATTCATTCGCTTCCTTACTCCATCACTCACTCAATAAGTCAGTGATTCACTCAGTCACTCGCTTACTCGTTTAATGATTAACTGACTTACTCAGTTATTCATATTCATTCACTAATTCAGTTATTCATTCACTTCCTCACTCCGTCACTCACCCACTCACTCAGTCATTCGCTTACTTATTTAGTAATTCACTCAAGTCACTCGCTTACTCACTGAGTTTATTCAATCAGCTACTCAGTCACTCACTCACTCAGTGATTCAGTGATTCACTCACTCACACTACAGCGTACCATCGGCTTTGAGAAGCCCGAAATCTGTTGTTACTAGATTCTCTGTTTGACCTGAAGCCTGAAATTTGAGAACTTTGAACATTTTATTAAAATCTAAAAGTTGAAACCAAAAGACGTCTCTTCCAATGTCACAAGCAAATGTTCTATTATTCAATTTACGGTCTTTGGTCCTGGTGAATATTCGGGCCATACATCCGTCAGAGCGCGTCGCTATCGAGTCGAAGAGATAAGAAGTAGCAAAAGGTAAATCTACACATTTTCCCCATTAATGTACATACTCATTAAATTTCAAATATCTCGAAAATGTAATGTTTTTGAAGTATTTAAAGAAAAACGAATTTTTCGAACAACGAATTTTTTTTCGATTAAGACTATTTCTATACCTACATTCCAAAATTTTTCTACATTTGTCAAACTTCAACTTTTGGTCGCTGATAAGAGTAGTCGATACTAGCGCTGTACGGCCCGAATAGGAGGGAAATTTAGTCTGGAACAAAAGTCAAAACTCCATGTATTTTTCCCATAAGAACGAAAGGGAACTTCGGGCACAGATTTCCCTAATCCAATCGACCGAAAACTTCGTAATTTTTTTAAATTTTTTTTTTTTAATTTAATTTATTTTATTTTATTGAAATTAATTTAGGAGAAGAATCAGAGGAAATTCAGATAAAAATATCACCAAGCGTAAACAACGACCACCTCAATGTGTAAATGAAGTTGTGTGTTCCTCTCAAGTATTTCTAACATCCTTCTACACCTTATCCTCCCAAAATAGGGTATGCTTATGTGCGCAAATGTGAGTGCTTCGGGGATAAGGTTATAATCTGCATTTGGAGGGACGAAACTGTGGGGAGGGGGGGTGAAACATCCCAATAATAAAGCAGTCAGCAAATTTTGAAACTGTTTATTTGAATTTTTCATTTTCTGAGAACGTTTGTTTGTTTGTTCATTTATTATTATTATTATTATTATTATTTATTATTTTTTTTTTTTCAATTAAAAAATATTTTGATTAAAAAGTCGGCGAATTTTCAAATTTTTAGAAAATTTTGTCGGCAAATCTTTAGTTGAAAGAAAATATTTGCCGGCAAATTTTCCTTCTCCATCCCCCTAAACTGAAAGTCAAGTTTCGCCTCTGCTTAAAACCAATTATATATCTTTTTTAATGAAAATATCAAACTGCAGTACTGCACTAGTGTTGGAAGAAAGAACAAGAACGGGAAAAAAACGGCATGTTCTTGTTCTCAGAACGAGAATGAGAACGAGAACATGATAGGATTGAGAACAAGAACAGGAAACGGGAACGGGAATAGGACGAAGGTGGGAACAGGAGCAATATGGAAATGAGAACGAGAACTAGGGTTGCCGACTCATTTTTTCTAAATAGCACATGTTGCTGGTGAAAAAGGCAAATTTAGTCACAAAAAGGCAAATGTTCCAAAAATGTAGAACAGACTCAGAATTCGCTTCGCTCGTTCCTCGCTTTTATGTTCCAAGCAGCGTGCAGCAACGAAGCGCATGTGCACGCTTACGTACGTTAAAAATGAGTCTGTAAATGTTGAATGCTGTTACATTTTTACATTTTTTTCCCCGGGAAAGTTTTCTTATTTCATTGCTGGGTCTGGCAAAGGGCAAATGTATCTTGGAAAAAGCTGAACGAAAACGAGCAGGGCCGTACCTAGGATTTAAGTAAGGGGGGTTGCGATTAAGATGAATATTATTTCTTGGTGGGGTGGGGGCTACAAATACTCTAAATTTATCCAATTTCCCACATGCACCTGTCCGTCTCAACCCACAACCCATTGTTTTTGTTGGCCAATGGCGGGGGTGAACCCTTGGAAACCCCCCCCCCCCTCCCGTCGGTACGGCCCTGAGAACGAGAATGAGAAGGGGAACGTTGGTAATTTTAAGGTAAGGAAAACGAAGAACAGAATGAGAACCATACAGTTAGAGAAGAATGAACGAGAACGGAAACAATGATTTTTGCGTTCTTTCTACACTGGACATAGTTCGGCGGACCAAACAAACATAAATATAGTCTGTTCAAAATGAGACTGCACGCCAATCAAAGAAACGTTTACACTGTTTAGCATCCACAGAATATTTTATTATAAAAGTATTTCACAATTTTCAAAAACGATTTCATTATTTTCAAGCGTTATCAGTCAGTAAACTTCAGAAAATAAATAGTGACTCGATTTCCTTTGAAAGACTTCATTTTAATCTGCTGCATTGTGTTGCACAGTGTGAATCAACGTAATCGCCTTTCCCCTCAGTACATCGAAATGTCTACTAGATTTTGATTGACGTACAATCTTATTTTGAACAGACTAGATAGTAAGTACATCGTGACCATTGGATAAGGCTACATTTTTTGTAGTACCTTTTGAAGGTCAACACGGTGAAAACCACTCGGCCTGGGACTCCTTTTCACCTCGGGTCCATCGAGACCGTGCATTAGCCGGAATTGTACGGCGATGTTGCGTGTAAAGTAACTTGCTGAACGTTTGCCCGTGAATACGCCCTTGGGTCTCAGCTGGCTTCGGAAATGCTGACGCGACATCGAGCGGAGTGCAGATTAACAAGATTTCGGTAATTCACGCTGCGTCCCATCGCATTTTTGTGCACAATCGCGATACGATACCGAACGATAATCTTACCTCGGATGAGCCTCATTGGCTAAGTCTCATGCGATGTTCACTTTTTCCATTTGCACCAATTCGCTGGCAGTGTAAGTTCTGTTGAAAAATTTATCGGTTTGAACTGTGTCACATCTCGCAAATCATCGGTTGCGCAGCTGCTTTTCAAACGAAACGATAATTCTATTTTTCTTCTTTTTTATGTTCACATTCGTTCTACATTTTCATTTTTTAATTTTTGCTATCCTCTCTGTGTGTGCTACCTTGGCGTGGTGAAGGGGTTTAATGAAGAAGAATGAGAGGTACATAGGAGACGGAAAGACTCACAGGTAAACCTTGATGAAAGCAGGGGGAAACTACATCTCAGTAGTGGTCAATTAATCTCTCAAAAATGACAGCCCCGGATGCTTTCATAAAGCAAAGCACTCGAGCCTGCAACCTTAAAATTCGACTTCGACTGACAGCAATAGTGTTTCGCTATTATTAGTAGCCGAAACGATAAAGTAGATAAGATAAAAAAAAGGTCCAGCCATCGCTTGAGCCAGTTAACCCAAAACTAACGTTTAACCAATGAGTCATGATCATGTTTATACCAGTCACGGTGGTACCTGGTAGCCTGCAAGAGACCTCAGTCAGTCAATCTTATTTCTGTTCGGATCTTCATTCGGTTCAAATGTGAGTTTTTCTTGCATTCTCGTGCGTCGTGTAATTTACTGCGAAAATGAATTTGTGCTCGTGTTTGTGTTGATGCCGCTTCAAGCAGAATTTAGAAGATTCTCAGGTCAGATAACCGTTAGATTAACAACAGTATGTTTCCAATTTGTGTTCTTGCTTCATTTCTGAGGTCTAGATGATCTGTTCACAGTCGGCTGTTAGTTCTTCTAGTGTTTTGTCGCTAGTATGTTCAGTTGTGTTGTATTTGTTCCCTTTGTCCAGTAGATAGTTTTCTTCTTGTGTGATGTTAACTGTCTTTGGTGCAAGTTTGTGCTGTCGGTTTTGGTTCTGTTGGCTATTTTCTCCTTTTTGTTCTGGTGTGTAGACTTTCTTTAGTACTGTGTCAGCGTACCGGGTTTTCTCCTTGCCTATGTATTCTTATTCCAACTAATAGTATAACACCCACGGATTGGACAGACTGCACAGTCACAGACAACCATAGGAGCACACGACTACACGGGTTTATCATACGGTACTACTCTCCACTATGACTATAGGACCACAAGAAACGAGTCTCATTTAGGGTACCCCACTGAAGATGGCATAACAGCCAAAAGCGCTCTGCATCACAGAAGAAGAAAAAGTGAATTGGCACACCCTACAAACGGCAATAACCTAATTTGTTACGTACGTGCGTACTCTGCTTACTCGGGTGAGTGTAGATACTTCAAGATTCTACCACCACTAGAAGTAGAGTGGAGGGCTACGTCACAAAACAGGGTCTTGCGTTTCGGCTATTGAGAGAACGTTTTTGTGTCGCGCGAAACAGCTTCATGCCGCGAGGGTGGTGCGTTAGCTACTCGCGGACAAAGTCGGTAGCTCTTATACACTTCACTACCCGGAGAAATTAGGGTAGTCCAGCCAACTTGGGCAAGCTTCTTGCGAAGGCAATTTTGCTGCTAGTATTTCTGGCTTCTTTTACAATCAGCTGCGAGCGATGTACTGGTTACCGGTGAACCCCAGCTCTTCTCGTTACCTTTGTCCTTCCTCGAGTCTACCTCTGTGTACTGTGTGCGATTTACTGGTTATCGGTGAACCCCACTACCTCCCAGTCAGCGCGATTTACTGGCTGCCTTTGAACCCCGACTCCTCTCAAGTCAGCGCGATTTACTGGTTACCGGTGAACCCTGACTTTCCCTCGCTCGGCGCGTTTTACTGGCTACCGGTGAACCCCGAACTTCTCCTAACTGCCGGCAGTCCATTGCCTTCCCTGTTGCAAGTACCACTAGGGAGTATCCGCGTCGTACCTCGACTGTGCTTCGCTGTGTATCCCCCGTGTACATTTCCGTCGTCTACCATTTTCGCCGTCATCCGCGACAGTGTGCGTACTTTTAATTTGTAGTGTAACTCATAAAATAGTTGCCGTCCACGCCTTTTAGTGTTGTGCAAAGTAACATGTAAAATATACTTATCTGTACCCCAACCCCCGTGTAGTGATTATTACTCGTTGTCGAAGATGTCCACGTTTTGGAGTCTCCGTTTCCGCAATGTGCTCCGTGAGGTCACCCATCACCGCGACTTCAGCAACCACCCATTCCCGGAAAGCGCGTCTCGCTGGCCCCCTGCGGTCCCGAAACGCGACAAGTTGAATTTTCTCTATATCTTCTCCACGAGCGCCCTAACTCCTTATGAAATTCATCTCTCCAACGGGTGATTTGCCCTCCCCTTTCCCTGTTTTTCCTTCGTACGGGGTTCACCCTTCCACTATGCCTCCCCCCGTCTCTTAATGTGCCCCACATATATCCACTTGCTTCTCTTAACAACCTTCCCAATATCCTGCAGTTGTGTTTTCGATCTCAGCCGTCAGATTTCAATTTTATTCCTCTTTTTAACACCTACCATGCTTCTTTCCATAGATCTTTCTTCGGGTTACTTGAAGCCTCTTTGTATTTGCATTTTTGTTAATGCCCACGTTTGAGCTCCGTATGTCAGTGTGGACTGTACACAGCTCCACCAGACGTGAATACGTTTTTCAACTTCCAATATTTATTCTCACCTAATTTTATTCTTTTTGAGAGTTCTTCTTCTCTCAAGTTTTGAAATAATATTATTCGACAAAAGTTTTGTTTGGAACAACTGGAGGATATTGGGAAGGTTGTTAAGAGAAGCAAGTGGAGACATGCAGGGCACATTATTTGACAGGGGAAGACTAATGGAAGGGTGGGCCCAATACGAAGGAAACAGGGAAAGGGAAAGGTCAATCACCGGTTGGAGAGATAAATTTCATAAGGAGTTAGGGCCCTTGTGGAGAAGATTCAGCTAGGTTATTGTCATTTAAATTACGGGTTCCCAAGCCAAAATCCCCCTCTCTGCTGTCTTTTCACCATAATTGCATTCCAGTCTCCCAGAACACAGTTATGTTATTCACTATGTTCTTCGAGAGTTCTATTCAGTTCCTCATATAAGTTTTCTACCACAGTGTATTTTACAATGGGAATATTACTCCAAACTGTGACAGAGAAATGATCGAAAGCACTCTACCCAATTATTGTTGCACGAGTGGTAGCGAACATAACGAGCTCTAACCCGTTAAAATAATTCACTGGAGGGTGCACAATGGCCCCAGCTACACGTTTCTTGATGTCTGCTCTTCTGCTGGACGAGTGAAGGATTAGTAGAAAGCGCGTCCCTCGCAAAAATAGCGGAGCTCGGGTATATTCGAAAACAATACATGTACAATTCTATACATCTACAGGCCTGCAGCCTGCATGCTTCTGAGCCAGCAGTGTAATCCGTGGCCCGGCTCGTTTATTAAAAATGTGGTCTGATTTGGGCGAAGAACATGTACTAGACGAACCCCGACAACGGAAGGGAATCTAATAAAATTCACGAAAAACTTACTATGTATTGTCACTGAGTATTTTGCTGCGAAATATGAGTCCAACGTGACTTTTGAGGTCACGCCATTTAAATTATTCGAGACGACATTACGGAAACCGCAAGCATATCTTTTTCCCTTCGCTTTTCGTTTCATATTAAACCAAATTTCGTGCAAATCGTATTTTCCGGCGTTTAAATTTCGGTATAGCAGAGCTAGAGTCGCGCATTTAATAAAAAAAAAAATTATTCTCCTGAACGTTGTATAGTGTATACGCGCAGTGTATTTCCCAATTTCGATGAAAATTAAATGAAAAAAATACTTTTTTTCCTCCCCTCGATATTAAAAATAATCTATCCTTGTGTATGGAAAAATCCGAAGACGGAGTACGATGTTCGCGGTTACAATAAAAACAAATTACGGTTTAAAAAACTGTTTTTTTCTTTCTTTTTTCTAGAAAAAACTTCTGATTACATTAGTTTTGTAATTTGTTTATTGAATTTCACTTTTTTTAGTCTTCACTCTTTTTGACGCGGTATGCTCGTCCTTTTTTTTCTCGCTGATATTCTCGTAAAAGTTTCTATTGTTTGGTGCAACAACGCCGGATTTTTAAGAGTTTCGTTCCTCCACTTTTAAGAGAGTAACGAAAATTTAAAAAATATTGTATTATCTCGGACGACGTTAAATTATTTCAGTACACTTTTTTGGGGGACAGGTGGAGGGGGGATTATACACGTAAAGTTCCGCAGGCGTTGACAATAAATGAGGAAAAGAAAGAGAAAAAAAAGTTAAAGTCCGAACAATTATTTTAATTAAATATCTCTGCTTCGTATTCAAGGATCGCTTTAGAAGTTAAAATAATTTGCGAATAATTATTGATTTATCTTCTTATGGTTGCTTTTTTGTGTACCTTATTTTAATTTTGCGGTTTTTAAATTCAGTCCTCCGGGGGTATAATTTTAAACTTTTCTCTCGTTTATTTCGAACGAAGAATTTTAGCAAGGTGAAGCCGCGGCGACGGTGTTTTCTGAAAAGAATTTTTTCCTCGTATTCTTGGCGAGTCGAAACATAGGGTTGAATTCGGCGTTTTCACTTTTTCTTATTATCGGAATTTTTTAACACGTGGACCTGTTTCTACTTTCATTTTTATGAGGACGGCCAATTACGATATTTCGAGTCTAATTTGAATATTTTTTCGTCTCGAAGTTCGATGCGGTCCGAGTACTTGTTTGACAATTGCCGGCGGCATGTTTTTCTAATACCCAGCTAGTGATTAACATATCCCGATCTGCGAATTTTTCAGAAAAAGTGCTCAAATGTGACATGATAATTTCAGCACTTTTTTGTACAATTTGTGACAATTAATTCCACCAATCAGAGACGAGAACGGGCTTTTGTCAGTCTGCTGCCACCAGTGTCACAACTGGGCAGTTTTTAATACCATTTGTGACAGAAATGTGCTCATTTGTGTCAATTAAAAAAATGTCACGTTTAAGCAGTTTTTTGCTTACTGGGCAGTTTTTAATGCCACTTGTGACAGAAATGTGCTCATTTGTGCCATTTTAATAAGTGTCACATTTACGCAGTTTTTTGCTCGCCTCTGCAGGCGCTGGTTATAGCCCCCGCTGCACCCTCAATTGTGAGCATCGCATAGGTATATTACATATATTACAGAAATATATTTCTGCCATAAGAATAAATAAATACACGATACCGCAAAGCGAGTGTGGTAGGAGCGCGATAACAATGTAAATAATGTAGTCAATATTTACAAAAAGCACGTAGAAAATGTATATTTTACATACATACAACAAAATAATAATTATAGATAGGTACTAAAAATAAAGTACAGGACTAAAAACAACCCCTGACTAAGTTGTTCAACTTAATTGGACGCTATATTCAGCGTCAAGGAACCAACCAACATTTGTAAACAAAATGAGTTATTAGTATGTTTGGAAAGAGCGTAAAAAGTAGAATTTTTCAAAATTGGGCTGCCGATTCAAAAATGTGTACTCACATTGAAAAATGCTTATCAGTAAACGCTATGTCATATAGTTTCTACCAAAATATTGAGTTCTTATTTATATGCACTTTTGGTTTTGGTTGATGTCTGAGCGCTCCTTCTCAGAATACAAACTGCCAGCAATTCCAAAATGCACGGATATTATTCTCTCAGCGCAGTGCAATCACAAAATACAGGTATCATGCAGCTATGTTGATTCCAGCTTATCTATCAGGTGAACAAGCGTAGATACTTATAAAGGATGTTATTCTACAGAAAAATTCCGCCAGCAAAGATCATCCGGAGGAAGATTATTACATACTTATCCTGTGTATTTTTTCCTCTTTCAGCCTGTTCTGTTGTTTGGAGAGCTTCATCGTCTATATACGATCGAGTATATTTTGAAATCACTGGTGAACAGCGTGAGGAACATACACGCGCTGTTTACCAGTGATTTTGAAATATATACTCGTATATATACTAAGAAACTCCAAATAACAGAACAGACTGAAAGAGGAAAAATACACAGGATAATAATTATAATTAGGTAACTTACTCGTTTTCATTGTAGCCATGTATTTCATTCGCACACGTGGTGGTCAAGGAGCACAGCAACACACGAACGAAATATATTTAAATATAAAATCATAAATTATAAGTAGTCGTCAAATTTCAAATTAAAACACAGAAATGAGAGCACAATCACAATCCCAGTTAGTACAAGACAATATATGTTCAAAGTTGAATTTAAGTATAACGATTAATTATTTAATTTCTAGGTTCTCTCAAATTGCCACAAATAAGCAGTTTTCTGCTTAAATATGACAACATAAACTGTCACACATAAGCATATTTGTGACACTTTAATGTCACGGAGGCCGTGTGACATATTTCCAGTGATAAAAGGGGCGGATCTAAATATTTACCACACTTTTACCACAAATTTGCGAAATTTACAGACTTGAGCACTTTTTTTTGCCACAGATAGTGTCACAAGCTTAAAAACGCAGATCGGGATCTCTGCTTGAAAGCATAAAAAAAGTATATCAAGAAAAACTGCCGCGACCGAGCTCGATTGAGTCTCCTGATGAAGATTCTCGTATCCCCTCCTCAGCTATTGAAAATACAGTGGATTCCGCTTAATGTTATCGCATTGGTTCGAGGTAAATTTAATAACAATAACCGGACAATAACAGTAACCGGAAAATCAAAAAAAATTTTATTCATCAATTATTCACGATAGAAAAAAAGATCAATTTTTGTTTGCTTTTTGCTACGTTCCAACATATTTTTTACAACCGTCATATAATGTAAATTAAAATTTTCACCATATAATATTCGTAGTCTTCATTCAAAACTTCTAATGCATTTAATTTACGTTTTGGTGTATATGACTACTCATTTTAGAACAATTTTAGGCAGGGACGTACCAAAGAGTTTTGCCAGTGAGGGAGAGGGGGATGTAAAAATTGTGAAAGTCCTAACTGACTCAACTCAGAATTCCCAAGTATCAAAGAAAGAAAAAGAAAAAAAGAGAAAAAAACAATTTGACCTGTTGGATTTTCTTAACTGACTCAACTCAAAATTCCAAAGTATCAATGCAAAAGAAGAAAAACTTTTAACTTGTTGGATTTTCCCAACTTGCCTGACTGAAATGATAAATTTTCCCAACTGCTGTGTGAACAATTTCTACGGAAGCGGAGTTGCTCCCCCCCCCCCAATCAGTACGTCCCTGATTTTAAGTCAACAGAAGAATGACGTGAACGTTTAGTCATACAAAAACTGTGCACTGTTGTAGGTAATGAGTATGAAAGAGGAAGAGATGATGCCATACATGTAAAAACTGGCCAAAAATAGAAGGAAAATTGATAACATTATGCGAAAGATCAGGAATATTTTACGTGTGTTAAGATATAAATATTTCTTCTTACCACTTTGTATAACATTAAGCGAATTATAACATTAACCGCGATAATAACAGGCGGAATCTACTGTATTATGGCATCATCCTATTATTAAAAAGTGTATTACTTTGGAAGTTGATTACAATTCTAAATTATTATTGTCAAAAATGGTTTCTTATGTACATATTATGCGGCGATAAATGTGTGAGTAGTAAGTTACGCGATTGACTGTTAATAACATGATAATTTACAGTTTATGCGTTAAAGCGCTGACAACATGACAATTTACAATTGATGCGCTAAAGTGCTGACTGGTCAGGTTAACGAAAATATTTGGTGGCTAGTATAGAGGTGTACGCAGAGATGGGCAGGATTTCAATCCTCAGGCATTTTAAATGCAAATTCCCAAAAATCCTGATTTCGGATTTTGGATCTCAAATCCGTTTTCGAAAAGGATCTCGGAATTCGAATTCGAATTCCTACTTATTAGCAAAGGATTTGTTTTTTGATTATTCCAAACAGAAAATAGGGTGCTTTGTAGCGCTGCGCTGCGGCAAACACCCTAATGCCGGCTATACACTTCATTTCCTATTTCATGTAGCGTTTCAAGGTGTTTCACGAAAAAGAAAATGAAATGTTTCACGAAAAAGAAAATGAAATGTGAAACACCCCTCTACACACTTCTCACCATTTTCATGAAATTTGATTTTCTACTATTTCAAGAAATCATGGCGAAAAAAACCGGGACTGTGAAAAAGATTTCGTCGTGCCCGATGTACAGAGGCGAAATTTGACTTTCAGTTTGGGGGGAGGGGGGGGAGGAAAAAAAATTTGCCAACAAAATCTTTTTTAAATTTGAAAAGTTGTCAATTTTTCAATCAAAATATTTTTTAATTGAAAAAAACAACAACAAACAAACAAACAAACAAACGTTCTTAGAAAATGGAAAATTCAAATGAACAGTTTCAAAATTTTCCAACTGCCAAATTATTGAGGATGTTTCATGCCCTCATAGTTTCGTCCCTGCAAATGCAGATTGGAACCTTATCTCCCAAGCACTCAATTTCTCGCACATGAGCATACCCTAGTCTGGGAGGGTAAGCTAGAAAGATGTTAGGAATACTTGAGAGAAACACACAATGGTCCTTATTTACTCTTGGTGATCCTATTTTCTAAGTTTCCTCTGATTCGTATCCTAAGTTGGTTCCAATAAAGTAAAATAAACCTACAAAGTTTCAGGTCGATCGGATTAGGGAAAACCGTGACACAAGCTCCCTTTCATTTTTTTTTTAAATTAATTTATTATTATTTTTTATTTGTTTATTTACGAGCCACTAGCTACACCAAGGGCTATATAGCTCGGCTGGTGGGGATGGTTAAATTACTGGAAAGAGGTCTGTGTCGTAGAGGAAGGAGATGATTTATCTATTGTCATTGGGTTGTTTTGGAGCATGATTTTCGTTGTTGGTGGTACAGTGCAGTCTCGCTAATCCGGACTTGACGGGACCGGACCCTGTCCGGATTAGCAAAAATCCGGATTAAACGGATAAAGCCTAAAAAATGCATGAAATGTACACCATCTTTATTATTAAACAACAACTGAGCAGAGGTCTAGCAAGAAACAACATTTTCGTTATCGGCAAACTTCGATTGTGTGTACTCTAGTTGTACTGCAACTTCTACAGCTTTTTTTTTTTTTTTTTTAAGGGTCGTCCGGAGTAGCGAGACTGCACTGTAGTTGATGTTTTTGGTGGTGAGAGTCAAGTGACGAGCAGTGAAGTATATATTCGAAAGTGAGTTCATTTGAGGAGCATTTAGGGCATTGCGAGGGAATATCTGTGGATTGAGGAGGTGCAGGTGGGTGAGGCAAGCATGTCCAATTCTAAGTCGTGCTATTACTATTCGTGGAGGGTCTGTGTATATGGGTAATAGGGGTGAGAGAGATAAGCGAGTGTTTGTGGTTTGTTCTACATAGAATTGATCGAATATTGGGGGAGTTTGATTGAGGTGGATCATTAACCACGTCTGTGGAAAGTGGTGAGTTAGGATTTTGGGATATTTTGAGCAAGTATTTGGAGTAGAGGATCATTATGCAGTAGGGTAGGGGAGGTGCGGCCATTTCCGCATAAAGACTGATGGATGGACTAGTGCGGAGGGCTCCTGATACTATTCGAAGGGCTGAGTTTTGGATTGTGTCGAGTATTTTGAGGGTTTTTGGTGGAGCTAGTCTGTAAACTTGAGCTCCAAAGTCTATCTGTGATCGGACAAGTATGTAAAAAACACATCGAGTTTTGACTTTTGTTCCAGACTAAATTTCCCTTCTATAAGGTATTCACCAGACCAAAACCCGTAAATTAAACAATAGAACATTTGCTATCGGATTCAGCTTGCGACATTGGAAAATAAGTCTTTTCCTTTCAACTTTGAATTCCCGGCCGGGCCTCTTGGACTGCGGGCCCACCCAAAATATGACTTGCTCCAGGAATGGAAAAATACTCAACCAGTATTCCCCCTTTACAATTCCTTTGCCAGTCCGCGGGTGGATGTAATGGGTGTAATGGCTGGAAGGCAGGGATGATACGCCAATCAATAAAGCTTAAACTTATGACTATTGCTTACGACCTTGGAAATATGGCTGATGCTTATAACTTATAGCTTATGAGGTGATTGGCTTAAGCTCATGGCTTATAGCCTAAACTTATGGCTGGCTTAAACTTACAGTTTATAAAAAATCCTCATCTGAAATGTCTTTAATCTCGACTCTTCTCGAAATATTTTTCCCCTAGGATTTGAGAAACAAAAGAAATGGAAATTGGAAACTAGTAAAGAACAAAATATTAAAATTGTTTTCTAATGTTGGAAAATGAAAAAATATCGTAAATCAGCCGAAAAAATATGGCCTATGCTTAAGGCATATAGCTTACAGCACATTTGTCTTAGACTTATAGCTGACTTAATTACCCAAAAATCTTCAGCTTATGGTTTAAATCTTTAAGCTTATGGCGGATTTATCATCCCTGCCGGAAGGAAATAGGGGAAAAGAAAAATGTTGGATGTTTCAAAGAAAGAGAAAAGTTGGACCGATGCAATAGTACTCTCCCAGGGACGTACTGCTAGGGAGGTGGGGGCAACTTACCCCCCCCCCTTCCGGTAGGAATGATTCACTCAGCAGTTGGGAAAATTTACTATTTCAGTCAGGCGGAGTTGGAAAAAAATCCAGCGAGTCAGAAGGTTTTTTTTTGTTTTGTTTTTTGCTTTGATTAATTTTTGGATCACACGTTTGGTAGGCGCCCAGGTCTGAGCCCCGTAAGTGAAGACTGGCATCACACAGCTTTCTAGCATCTTGAGTTTTGTACAAATTTTCATTTTGCTTTTGATTATTTCCCTGTTCGACCAATAAGCCCTCCAAGCGTTTGCAATTCTGGTTTGTATCTCTTTTTTCGGTTTATTTTCAACGATTATCAAGGTGTCTGTGAGAATAGGGTCTATCGCTCGCTCCTTCGCCATAAATTTAGTTTTTTAGTTGTTCATAGTTAAACCCACTATCTTACATTCATTTTTCAATTCTCCAACCATGTCTTTAAGTTCTTATATACTGCTTCGTGCTTCCAATGAGAACAGTATCATCTGCAAATCTTAGATTGTTAACATATTTTCCATTAACCCTGATTCCTCTCCCTTCCCAGTTCAATTTCCGGAATACACTTTCCAAAACACTATTGAATATGTTCGGGGAAAGGGGATCGCCTTGTTTGACTCCTCTCTCAACACTGAACTTTTCCCTTTTTTTGTCTACAACCATATACGCCTCAGCTTTGTTGCAAATACATGCAAGAATTTTTTTAATAGTTTTTGGTACTCCGTGGCTGGCTAGCGCAGCCCATACCCTGCTGTGATAGACTGAGTCGAAGGCCTTGTTGAAGTCTATGAATAGCAAATACATTTTAAGGTCATGTTTTCTTGCCTTTTTCACAATCTGATTGACTGTCTCAATGTGGTTCGTACACGTGAAATTTTTACGAAACGTAGCTTGTTCGCTCGGTTGGTTCAAATCAAGGTTGTTGTACATTCTACCCTTCAAAAATTTCGTAAAGATTTTAGAAACGCTCGAAGAGTGGTTTATCGATCTCTATGTAGTTTTGGCTTTGCTGCCTTTTTTGTGGAGAAGTATTATCTCAAAGACAGCCACTGGAAGAGGATATTCCCTGCTGATAGAGTCTCATTGAATATGCAGGTAAGTGCAGGTGTGATTGTTTCTTCCGAGATTTTTTGTATTTCATCCCCCAGATTATTGGGACCAGGGGCCTTATTACTCATAAGTTTATTCAGGCTATTCTATTCAGTATGTCACTCTGGCTAGGATTAGAGAGACCTCATCCTCACCGTCTTCATTACAGTCAACCAATACTTCATTCCTGTCCTTTCCACTCCTATGATCTTGATACAGATGTTTGTAGAAGTCTGTGACTGATTCAATAATCTTTCCTGTGTCCGAAGTCTCCCCCCCCCCCATATCGTGACTTAATTTTTGGTAGAATTGACTTTGCACTGTTTATTGCTGTTTTCGTTATAACGGGATTTTTCCAAAATGCTACTCATTCTCTCCTGGTTATACAGTATGATGTTCTCTCTGGTCTTATGAAAACTCACGACGTTAGAAACCTCAGCGCAATCTACCCTTGTGGAAACATCGATTTAAATTTTATCCAGGATGTTAACTTCAGGGCCTGGTTGGCCGAGTGGATAGCGCGCTGATCTCGGAATCCGGAGGTCCCAGATTCGAGCTCACGTAGCTACTCGCTACATTTCAACCTAGGCCGGTTTTTCGGCAAAATGAAAAGAGGGCCAAGGCAGCCATAACAGCCTCCTCGACATCTCTGAGGTAATGCTCGAAAAGGCGGATTCCAGGGCTCGGGTTGAGAGCAAAATTAGAAAAAGAGGATGTCAACTACATGTGCGCTTGTTTACATTTCATTGATGACAAAATTCAAATTACCTTTAACTTAGTTTTGAGCGACTAGCGTTCGGACTAATTATGATACAAAAGGCCCACTATTCGGTAGATAGGGGCGATGAGAGCCTGTTTATCACCAAGTATATATCTCATCTTGTATGAAAGGAAAGCAAGCCGTATACTTGACAAAACGTGGAACAGTACATCGTAGACGCACGGATTCCAGCGTGAAAAATTACGCAGTCGGGAGATAAATTAGTACACTTCAGGCAGAGAACTGCGAACACACAACCTTTCGTATACTCGTTTGGTGAACGCAGACCTACTTACAAAGATAAATCTTGTACGGCAAAAGAAATCGCCAGATTCGGGATATCGAATGATTTTAGAATCCTGAAAATTGGAATCATTGTTTTCTGTCACTGCCGCCGGGAAAGGACGAAGTGAAGGCCGGAATGTGTCCACGAACAGATAAACACGATGTCGCAGAAGTAGGCCATTCGAGAAGAATCACTCCGGCGACACACATTTTCGAGATTTTGAAATATCTCACCCATTAACGCGGCTCCCTCTACCCGTGCACTCGCTTTCAGGCTCGCCGTATTTCATCCACATAGTTTATAGATTACCGATTCATCACCTGTACATGGAGGGCGCAGGAGGAAAACGCCCTTCATCCGAAATCCAAGTTTCCTGGAACACCGAAATATTTCAACCCGCCTTATAATACACTTTACCGGCCGAACATTATCGTGAAGTGGAGAGAACAGAATTTTAGGAATCCAAGCGGCCTTAAATTTAAGAACTATCTCTCGAGTACTAAATACTAACAACGCCTCGTAGATAAAGTTAGACTTTCAAGATTTTCAATCTTATCCTGGCTGGTAAGTTCGTTGAAAGTGTAAAAAGTCTGAATATTCACTTCGAAGGTTGACCTTGGTAGTCAATATACCCAATATTTTCCATTGCATTTTTAAAACAAATTTTGAATTTTTTAAATTATAAACGAATGCAGCGATTATATTTCGAGCGAATATTTACTAGCAACAGAGCGCACACCGTGCAGTACAAAGCACGAAGAAGAAATCATGAAGGGTGCAGATATTTTTCCGTTATATGTTAATCAACACTGTTCCCCTGTTTCGCATAATCCAATCAGAACATTTGCCCCAACGAGCCGTTCGCATTTGGATTTAAACCTGCACTAGAGTGCGGTGCAAAATTACCTGCACGGCTGTTAGCGGGTGAAAATGAGTGAGTGGTCATTGTTCTTTCAAATTGAAATACTGCTATCTTCAGAAGGGTAAAAAACCAAGTAAAAATCATTCTGCCAGTAGAACTGATTATAATTTAATTTTTTGGTGATGATGCAGTTGAATTTAGGACACGTTTTCTTTGAAAGTGAATAAATTTCTAATCGACTTAATGATAGTTGAAGTTTGCTACTCGCTTACGGTAAATCATACGTGTTCACTCACACATATGCAGGGCTGCCAACATTTGAAACTCTTAAGTTTAAATCCCGAGGCATTCAGGGACTAGCCAAGCAAGACTATTCGGGTGGATCATGATACAAGTTCCTGTAAATTGCCCGACTATTAACTCGTTAATTCTTAGTTTTTGTAATACTTATTTGCCGCACAAATTTCAAATTTTCATACGTTTTGAATTTTTTGCAAATTTTAAAAATCAATCTTCAGTTTGAATTTGATTTTTTCGCTCATCCTACTTCTATCTTTTGGAGTCAATTATTAAAGCCATTGACTCGGACTGCACAGCCAAACTATTTTATACCTGATAAGCATCATATAGTCTGTCAAAATCTACCCGAACAGATTTTTACTGCTGTCGAGGTCTTGGAATGAAACTGTTTGTTTAAAAATGTCAAAACTCCGTCTGTTTTTCCATAAAAAGGAGAAAGGGGGTATTGCATGTGTTCCCCTCATCCAATGAAGCTTAAACTTTATATTATGCATACTAACTGACTCGCTGGGTGGGTTATGTAGACCACGAGCTTAAGTGAATTGGTTTAAGTGAGTTAGTGGAGAAATATTGGTATCTAGCTCTGTGTCGCAGTACACATACGTTATTGCTAAGTAATCAAACAAATTATTTGATGCACAGGTTCCCTCAAATTTGGTTTTCAGATTTGGGACTGGCTACGTGTTAACTTAGGCAGGTATCTTTCACAATGTGCAGATTTGTGAAACTGTATAATGTGTGAATGTACATATAATCTTTCGCCACTAATCGACATTACTTGGACAGAGGAAAAAAGACGCTTTAATAACATATTGATATATTGATGATTTAAATTCGCTAGTAGGCCATCGTTTTCTCTCTTTCTCTCTTGCTCTTCTTTTATTCAAATTCCATTGATATTCTCACTAAGATCCACTTTCTCAATCTGTAGTCAAGCCTCTAGTTAGCTAATTTTAGTTATTCTTATTCGGTATTCCATCTGCCGAATAGATATCCGGTACTTTGACCGCTAGATAATCGCTAACTGGAGATTGAAAAATTGGGCCTAAATCTAATTCTCAATTCGATCTTGCTAAATATATATCTCGACACTTTCTGAACGGTATGTACTAACAGGCTCCTGAAGCTACCCCAAACCCTTAAATACACAAATGTCTTTCGTGTAGATACCTGCTTAACAGCGGGTAGATACATGTTCTTTTGGGATGGGCAGGTGAACTTGTGCACCAAGTTGGAAGTTTGATTAGTATTAATGTGCGGACATATGACAGTGACCAATATTTATGACCGTAATTATGTATTTATTTCATATTTTGATACATGAAACACACGACACATTTTTAGTACTGTCAGACAATAATAACTAATTTCTGTTCTGTGTATGCATGTGTTGGTGGATGGATGGCGGTATAGCATGTTTCGCTTCATATTTGTGTTATTCGGACGAAGATGTTCGTGTTTAAAAACCCTATTGACGATTTTTGCATAAGAAATCCGCAGCAACACGCAGCGATTCTGAGTGAGACAGTCGCGTTCGCTGCTGATGCGGAAAAACAAAGTGTCAGCAGCGTTTCGCAGCAAAAACATGTTCGCAGTGGTGCGGAGCAGCAGCGTTCATGACCCGTTGTTCACTGCGTTACACTGCTGATGAAATCAGAATCAGCAGCTGATTCAAGTGGTTTTTCAGTAGCTACTCTCTGCTGGATTTTTATTCCGTGGTGGAAATAAATCGATTCTGCTGCTGCATTTTGCAGCGGAAAAACAGTAGTTCTAACTGTGGTCTGCAGCTACAATTCTCTACTCTGCGGTAGACAGCGTATTGCAGTTCCTGTTCTCATTTACAATGTATAAAATTGAAATAGTAAAAATACAAAGTAACTGGTCGCCAAAAAAATTAACAATATCAATGATTCTTGAAATTACGAGTATATTTATGTAAACATACGAGTATAAAACTTTCAAAATTGCTCAAATCCAAGAATACGGGTGACCTCGCATCATGTGATTTGGTGACCTCAGCTGATTTGGTGACCTCATTGGTTACTTCATGTGATTTGGTGACCACATTTGTCTCTGAAATAAATTATAATTTTGAATAACTACATGGTATTTTCAAGTTCGTCTTTAGAAATTACACACAGTTAGAAGCAACGATTTGGTAAGGCTTATGTTCTGCAATTTTTCAAATGTCTCTCTCTCTCTCTCTATTTTTTTTTTCAGGGCCCTGATACATCATTACATGGCCCTACTATCTTATTCCCAATTCTCTCCTACTTGAACCAAAACAAAAACCTTCATCTCACCTTTCTCCTATGTTTCACTGCTTGATTGTTATTCTGTACTTAATGAGTTTTGAATCACGCTGATTGAGGATGAATTATTCTTAAAACACCGAGAAGAACATTCTGTATATCCTTCTTTCCCTCATATTCTATTGCTTGAAATTAAAATAATATATTTCTTCTTTAATGCACCTCAACTGATCTAAATAAATAACTCTTCCCAGTATTTCATATTGATACTCTTTCAATTAAGTAATCACAATTCATAGCCGGAATGATTTTCTTCTCCTAGCAAAGTTATTGCGGGGATCCCACTCATTTATCTTTGAGGCCCCATTCTCGTACACTGATAACGTCATTGCACTCCTGGCCTAGAGACATATATTTTAGTTTGTATTCAATTCTGATTCTGTCTTCTGGTAATTTATCGCATCATTTCCACCTAGTATTTGATATTGTCGCAATGGGACTCCATTCACTTTGCTTTTTTGAAGTTCCACCCTGCTTTCTGCATCCTCAAACATACTTGAGACTTTCATAATTCTTTTGAACATATTTTGACCCACTAATATCACCTTCCTATTCTTCCTACAAGTATTCCATAAGATTTTCAAATCTCATATTCATACAATATTTACCTATAATATTCTGACAATTCAGGTTCTCTCGTTCATCGGACTCAGCTTTCTTCGATTTATCTAGAGAAGTATATATTACATAATAACAAGTAAAAATGGATTTCTTTTCACACTATTCCATGAACGAAGTAAAAAATCAGCCACGTTTTGACTATCCACCACTCTTCACAAGTTGTCCATTTTCTTCCAAGGATTAAATTCCCTGACTTTTCCAGATTTTTTCTATGCTCACCAACGGCCCCTCCTTTGGTCAAGGGTGGACTTCATTGAATACTAGGTTGGTTATGCTCACTGGCCACAATAAAAACAATTTAATGCGTACATCTCTTTTGAAAGGGCCCGCTTTGACGATCACAGTTTTGGCTGTACAGCTATTTTTTTTTTTTTTTTTTTAATTTCGACCAAAAATCAATTTTCAGGTTTTTAGCGATTTGGTTCGTTCAGCTCTGCTGTACCATTTCTTGAGGTCTCATTCCATTCAAGCTCCAGGGTATAAAATGCATGGAAACAAAAAGGGCCCAGGTTGTCGTCTCCAGTTTTTTTCTCTACGGAAGTTTTCACTCTTAATCATTTTGCGGACTTTCAAAAACATTTTTCTCAAAATACAGCTTTTCTGTACCTCATTATCAAAAATACTAAAAAAATATCTCTCAGTAACGTTACACAGCTGGTTAAGGTCTCATTCGAAAGGTAGTTCGGTCTAGTATAACCCTCACCCCTCAACTTCATACCGACAAGACCAAATGGACCTTCTCGCTAGGGATTTCTAAGACTCTTGTAATAGTTCGCACGAATGTTATTGACTTTTCACACCAACGGAACCTTCAAACCCGGCTGATGAGCCCATCACATTCTGTTATAACTCATGAAATCCGCCACCCCCGCCCCCACACGCGCGCGCACGCGCGTTTGAAACACAGGGTACAAAAAGCCAAGTAGAAATCTTTTGAACGACTGCGTGGCCGGCCTAGAGAGCATTTTCGGAATTTTCCTCCACCCATGCTGATTCACCCCTTGAATAATCACAGGTGCGATTTTTGAACACGAGAAAAAGAAGGGTGGTTCACGCAAAACTGAAACAGGAAAGGAAAAAAGCGCGACAATAACCAGCTATAAAAAAAATCACACCAGTTTTTGGCTGTTGGAAACTTTAGGGCTTTTTATCAGTTTTGGACTGTCAGGTTGGGAAATGTACCAGTTTGGGTTTTTTGATCAGATATTAGTTGTCCATCACAGTGGTCCGTTCTTCATTTCCAGATAATATTAAGCGTTTCCCAAAGCACTCCCGATTTGATTGCTCTTTTCTTTTCTACCTTTTTTCTTTGGACGGGGGGGGGGGCTCCCATTTTTTTGTATTTTTGACTGAAAACATTCTGGGAAACATCCCTGTATTGCGCATGCTACAGACAAGAGTGTTCGGAGCCATAGCCAAGAGATGCAGTGGCAGAAGTTCATGACAGTCCAGCAACTAGCATTGGTTGTTGAGGCTGACAATCCAGCACACGACACTAGTTGTTGGAGCTGCAGTGGCAGTGGTTGATGGCAGTAGCGACCTGGTACCTGAAGTATGAGAGGGTTGAGTACCCTGAAGTTGGAGTTATCAAGAGAACAACTGAAATGGAACACTGGAAGTACCGTACATACATGCGACAACATACAGTTCCGGTGATTAAATTTCGTGCCCCGTATTTCACGTGCATTCCTTATACAAATGCCATGCGTTTAATTTCTTCAGACTTGTCGTTTTTCGCATGCAAACGCTCTTTCTATCGCTTGCGAATAATTATTCTCCAATAACTACTAATTGAATATTACATTAAATGACATGTAGAATTTACCAGTAATATCTCAACACAAAATTCCGAACTAAACTGTAAACTCAGAAACGCAACGTGCAACCATTTATTGAAGTTGGACACAGGAACTGTGAGATAGTTTGAACTTTGTAGATACACAAACCGGATAGCCGTTAAACCGCAAACGTTTATCTAAAGGTGCCGACTTGGCGACAACCTTGAAGCCTGAAGGTAACATCACCAGTAGCTACAAGCCATTGTTTCATTCTGGTAACAAAGTTAGCTGCTGAAAACATTGAATTATCCGCAGCGTTCCGCTACTTACTCGCAGTAAAATGCAACGCTGCTGTATACTATCCAACATTTAACTGCTGAATGTTGCTAAGTTTCATCATCCACACCAGCAGTGTAGTGGACAATTGTTTTAAATCGCTGCGTAACGCTGCTGTCTCTATGTGTACTCTGCGGAATCATTTCAAAATCCGCAGCAGACAACTCTTGAGGTCTGCTGTTAGATCTGCTCACATCGCAGCGTAACGCTGCAGAATTGTATAAACGCTGCATCGAATCTAACAATCTCGCAGCGGAAAACTGAAAATCCGCTACAACCAGGAGCCGAATTTTGACCAATTTCGTCAATAAGGCAGTAAACTGGAAATAGATCAGGAGAGTACAAAGTTATACCCCACATAGTGAGAGAATATTAATGGTGAGAATATCTGCTTAACCACCCGATTGACGAAAAAAGACACAAAAACGCCTCAGACACAAAATCGGCACAAGTGGGAAAAATGTCCGAAATGTAGCTTCATTTTCCACCAATCAGATCACTGGACTCAAAATAGACACGAAGGCACAATGAAGCTAAAATGTAACCATTTTGTGTCCTTCTGAGGCGATAATGTAACCGACGGGATTGGATACGTTCTGGACACATTGCGGACACGAGATACTACTTTGTGACTGTTTTGAAGCACTTTTGTGTCTGATTTGTGACTGAAACTTTATTGGGTCACTTTTGTAACCTCTTGAGGCAGTATTGTGTCCATTCTGTGAATATTTTGAGGCATTATTGTGTCACTTTTGTAACCTTTTTGAGGCAATATTGGGTCGATTCTGTGACTATTCCAAGGCACGGGTCGATTTTGTAGCTGATGTGAGGCATTACTGTGTCGTAAATGTTGGTATAACATATGTAAGTATACGACTTGATAATAAAATCATACAAATAAAATGCATGAAACTTTGTTGTATAAAATTTAACAAACACAAAGAAAATTGAGAAACAAAAAATAAAAGATCACATTCTTTTCAACATGCAAAGAGGAATCCAAGGGAAGAACTACGAGCGTCAAAAAATTTAATTAGGTACAAGTTTCATTTACCCAACCTTCTGAATTATACGACGTATCAAAATGTATTCAGCTCATCAAAGGATGAAAGTGCAACTTCATTTTCAAGTTCATTTTTTCTCTTGTTCACATTATTATTAAGTTTGTAATACTCGTAAGTAAACTTATTCGAAATTATAAAACAGTTTGAGGTTTAATAGGTTTTTTTCCAACACATTTCCATTATCTAAAATCTTCATTTACCCAACGTCCAACCGGTTGTTCATGTCAAATACGCGAGATTCTGCTGTATTCATTAAGAAAAATAACCGCAGTAATAAAAAGCTCTGAAATAGCTGCCAGAAAAATTTTGATTAGGTAATTTTCATTTCCGCTCTGACTTTTCATCAAGTTTCCAGGTCTTAACTCTGGGCTTAAAAATGAAAATCCTTCAGATTTGACCTATAAAAAATTTTGATTAATTTTCATTTCCGCTCTGACTTTTCATCAAGTTTCCAGGTCTTACCTAACTCTGGGCTTGAAAATGAAAATCCTTCAGATTTGACCTATTTCCCTCTGAACACACTTTTTTCTATATGTCAGTTAAATAACTCCATTTACAATTTACACTGAAAGACTAAATTTACTTTGAAACGAGAGGCATCACTGAAAACGCCAGCCGAAATATAAAGAAAAAAATAAATAACGAGTTGAAATTTTAAATATTTTAGTTTTGCTTTCCCGTTTCCATTATGAAACTTTCAACTTCCAAACCTGAAAGCATAAGCCGTTTTTTTCTTATCCCTGTGACAGCCGCGTTCAACAATTTTATGGTGTAACTTTCTGTTTTGGGTATAGAAATATATGCATGGATTTACTCCTAAGGAACTATAACTGGCAGTCATACAATATTCATGTTCTTCCCATGGCATCCTTACAAAATATTCTAAACTAATGAATAAAGTTCGTAAATTGGCAGGAATCACACACGATGAAACACTAGTAAAACACTAGAAAATAGAACAATCCGGCAATATGTTCAATTAAAGTTTTCATAGGAACGATGTTGCAATTAAGACTTTAAAGATGGTTTATACCGAAACGTCGTCGTTGTCCTAACCTTACTTTAACATCTTGTCGGTTTGTGCTATTTTCTAGTGTTTTACTAGTGTTTTATTCTAAACCAATCGTTATAAAACAGGAACTCTTTAAAAAAAATAAAAAATAAATAAAATAAAATAAAAAAATACAACAGAGACTTATAAAAAATGGTTTAAAGTAATGCATAAAGAAAGTGAGAAAAGGAAGACAAATGAAGGGACAGAAACTAAAATAGACTAGAACTAAAATGTTAAGATCGGCCAGATAAACTGAATGCAAGGAACCAGTGAAATAAAAGTACAGGCCATAGAGTAGGAGATTGAGAGACCTTCAGCTTTGTTGTAGTATGCAGACAGGAGATTCAGGGATAATTCCTATCAATCTATATTAGGGGCAGGAACTCTAATCTAGGACCAGAGCAGAATGAAATGGTTAAATAAGCGGTTCAAACGGAGACGCCTAGTAATGAACAGATGGTAAGTTTCAACTTCATACCGAAATTTCAGGCCTCTTATCAAAAATTAAAAAACGAACGAAGGATAGTTCACTGGGAGGATGAACCGAACACGATATTATAAAGGCGGTTCACGACGTCTTCGTGATCAGCTGGCGCGTCTTCTGCCATAGCTGGCACGTCTTCTGCCGTGTCTTTTGTTGTAACTGGCACGTCTTCTGTCAAAGCTGGCGCGTCTTCTGTCAAAGCTGGCGCGTCTTTATGCTCAGGGCATTATTCGCAGATTGTTCTACAGGAAAAAAATGCACAAAGTGAAGATTAATTTCAAGAAAAAATAATACAAGAGTGCATACCTATGTTAATCTTACCCTATAAAAAATGTTACAGGGGCAGTAGGTAAGGCTAGTACATAGTATACCATGGAATAGTTCGAAGTAATTCAAAGTTGATAAAAGACTAGAATATCTGAATCCAATATGTTTCCCAATAAAGACTTGAACAGTAATAACAAATCGGGTAGACTTTTACAAAGAGAATGTAAACCTGCACTGATGTATTAAGTTGTTTACTTACACATGATATTATCAGATGAGGGTCAATAATTCTACGAATCGACAAAATTTGGAAAGTTTCTGAATAGGTAATTTATACAGTAGTAATTCCCTAGAAATTTGAGAGTCACACATTATTGTTTTGTTTCCATCTTTTTTATAAAAATGAAGACTTGAGGGATCCTGCATAAAAAATAAAATAACATTTTTTGACATTAGTAAATAACGACCACCCTAAGGAGGAGAGAGAAGAGCAGGGGGAAGAAGGAGGTGCTTAGGAGTAAGAGGAAAGCAAGACATTTGAAGAAGAATAGAGATTAGGGGAGGCGGAAAAGACTGAAAGGGGTGGAATTTAGAGCAGGTGAGGGAAACGGATAGTGTGATGCGGAAATGGAAGCTAATGATGTTTCCATTCCTCTTTCGTTTCTTCTTCTTCTTTCTGAAGGAAACAGTGGGCAGGGGAGGGAACAAAATGCAGATTGGCTGTGGGAGGGTTAGAAGATTCCCTGGATCTTTCGCAAAGATATATGTTCAACTCTTTGTCAGAAAATTCACTGATTCTAAAACAGTCTAACACTTCGCTTCCATCGCTGATGATTTTCAGTTATTGCTCAGACGACACACCATTTCGTTTCTGCCTCAAAAGGTGTGTATCAATTAATTTTGTTCTATAATGATCTCGTACTTCTTTTGTCATAGGATGTTCCCATTCTAATCCATCTTTATACCAGAGTAGGTACATTCTTTCCCTCATGACCATTCGGTTCTCTTTTAGAAAATCCAGTTGATCATTTCTCGGTCTAATTATCCACAAGTTCTCTTTGAAAAGATTTAGAAGTTCAGTGTATCTGAAGATTTGAAAATTTCTGAATAATTTTGGGTATTACAGTTTTAATTACTGAGACTATACGTATCTGCATTCGCACTTGCTCGCCAATTTCTACCCGGGACTTCAATTCTAGCTTTTGACTTCCAATTCTGATTCAACACAACATAGACCCATACTCCCATTCTCCTTCAGGTTCAATAATGATCCCATCCCCTCCTTAAGTTTCAACTCCGAACAGACTTATTGTACTTCGAATTTTCCACTTTTACTTTAACTTACATTTCAGTTCTAATATGAATTTTACGTTGACTTCGGCTCTACCTTCCACTTTCACTGTGCGATGGACTCAAATTCGACTACTGAGACAGCACCGGCTCCAACTACCACTTCTAAGTCCATTTTCAACTCCAACATTGACGCTAAATTGGACACCTACTCCTGAACAATTCCAATTTCAATATTTGATTTCTACTGTGACTTCGGTCCGAATTTCACTTCACCTCTATTAGTGACGCTGCTTTTGACTAATGTCTTTTCATTTCTCCTGTGTCTTCGGTTCTAACTTTAACTTGACTATGACTTAGTATTTTGCTTTTGCCTCTATTCTCACTTTGAATTTAATATTGATTCCCACTTCCCTTCAGGACCGAGGTTTACATTCAGGTTAACTCTATCTTTGGACTTCGATTATTAATTTTAATTTTAATTCGTCCTTACTCTCGTTATACTTATTCTGTAATTCAGCTCAACATTAATACGACTTTGACTCTCAAATTTGATTATAATATTTCTGACAGAACTTGGAATCAGACTTATACTTTCATTTTCATCGAAATTTATTCTCTACCTTCGCTCTGACTTCCACTACTTCTTTATCAGTGACTTCCATTCTGAGTACAGCTTTGAATCTGATTTCAATTTTGAGTCCGACAACACGCACTGACTTTTCCTCTTTTTTCTAAATCTATCTACAATTGACAGTGGTCACATAATAGGCCCTTCGATTCGTAACTTTAACTTGGATTACAACTTTGATTCAGACTTCAATTCCAATGTCAGTTCGAAAATATACTTCAACATTGATTTCAGCTGTGGACTTGTCCTGAACACTCCCAACTTTTATTTCCAGGTTATTTGTTAATTTCAACTACAATTTAGATTCTAACTTTGATTCATTTGACCTTTGCTGCCGTCTCCATTTCAGCTGGGAGCTCGGACTTCAGACCACCTGTAACTTCCACTCTAATTTTTAATTTACGTCTTATTCATATTTACTTTCTTTTCGTTAGTAGACTTAACTTATTGACCCCAGGTAGTACTGCTATCATTCTTATTTTGACTCGATTGCAACTTTGTAACTCGAAGTTCTATTTCCACTCAGCTTTTTTATTAGGCTCCAACAACCATACATTGTGCTTTCATTCCAGCTATTTATTATCACTTTAAATAGAGTGATCTTACACAAGCCCAAAGAGAGTCCAGTTTTAGAGACATTATAGCTATGCTGTCTACTGATATAGGCAAGAGGATATAAAGGAATTTTGGCTTATAGTCGTAATTCGAGAAAGGATGATTTTTTTAGCTCGTCACCTTCAAATTTTGAGCTGGAATATTCAAGAATATGACAAAGCATATTATACTACAATAGAAGTAATCACAGAACGACTTTGGAAGGAGCAAAGTTTGTAGGCCAGCGAGGTAAATGTGGAGTATAAATACTTACTTTGCGAAAAATACTGTAAATGGCGAATGTCTTCATCAATATTTATATTTAAATAAAACTACATGATAGCAGAATGGGCTGGGGCAGGTTGAAAAAGGGAGGAAACTCCTGTTTATGTTCCTTTTTGCAAATTGTTGAAATTTGCCTTTTTCTACTAAAAATTCTATATTTATTCTTTGCACTTGTCTCCCTCATCCCTTCCAATTGAAAAATGAAGCTAGCTACGCTATGATTGTAGTCAGTTCATCATATGAGCTACTTCGGCCCATCTACAGTCGATATATTCAATCTGTGAGAAGAGAAGCCTAACAATTTTACCAGCAAGCTAGTTCTGTACAGAGCCTAAATCACAGTGTCAAAAGTTGGTAGGACTTTCGCTTCAAAATTTACCTTATTACATACGGTGATTAAAAACGCCAAATGCCTTACCTTATTATAATCTTCGGTCGACATCTTCAGTGTGTAAAACGCACGAAGGAATGACCAAACGAAAACAACGAACATACAAAACAAATAAACTTATAATCACGTATCGGCGAGCCGGCGACACACGGCGAGTGCTGCAGGTGGTTTTCTGAGAGAAAAAAACACGAATACAAGAACGACACAGAAATATACACACTGCTCGTCTGATTTCACAGGAGTCTGTTGGTTGTTTTAAATCTTTCACAGCTGATGATTTGCAATAAAATATGATTTTTAATGTTTTAAACGTAAATTTCAGTAATTTGTTAAATTTGCGTTTTATTCACTCACATTCAAACCAACTGAACCGTTATAATCAGCTATACTTCACGTATGTATCTGAAATATTTACATGCGCACGCATCGGAGGCAAATTGGTGTCCGTTTTGTAACTGCAAAAAGAATTAGGACACAAAGTGGCGACATTAAGAACTCAGTGGCTATTTTGTGACTGATTTGAGGCAAAATGGTAACTTTGTGTCCGGAATGAATGCTGAGGCGATTTTGTAACCCCTTGTGTCCGCTTGATGTGGGCGGGGCCAAGATCTGAAGCTTCACTTGAGACACTGAGGCGAATTTGTGTCTACAATTGCGGACACAAAAGCGGATTTTCGTCAACCGGGCAGTATCTTTAATGATGGTCCAAGTGTATTGTCCATATTAGAGTATGAGTGACCTTGGTAATATTCTGCTTCTAGGGTGTGCCAATTCACTTTTTTGCTTCGGTACATGTAAAACTTACCAGTAATATCTCAACACAAAATTCCGAACTAAACTGTAAACTCAGAAACGCAACGCGCAACCATTTATTGAAGTTGGACACAGGAACTGTGAGATAGTTTGTACTTTGTAGATACACGAACCGGATAGCCGTTAAACCGCAAACGTTTATCTAAAGGTGCCAACTTGGCGACAACCTTGAAGCCTGAAGGTAACATCACCAGTAGCTACAAGCCATTGTTTCATTCTGGTAACAAAGTTAGTTGCTGAAAACATTGAATTATCCGCAGCGTTCCGCTACTTACTCGCAGTAAAATGCAACGCTGCTGTATACTATCCAACATTTAACTGCTGAATGCTGCTAAGTTTCATCATCCACATCAGCAGTGTAGTGGACAATTGTTTTAAATCGCTACGTAACGCTGCTGTCTCTATGTGTACTCTGCGGAATCATTTCAAAATCCGTAGCAGACAACTCTTAAAGTCTGCTGTTAGATCTGCTCACATCGCAGCGTAACGCTGCAGAATTGTATAAACGCTGCATCGAATCTAACAATCTCGCAGCGGAAAACTGAAAATCCGCTACAACCAGGAGCTGAATTTTGACCAATTTAGTCAATAAGGAAAATTCAATTAGATAATTAGAAGAATTGCTGATCATGGTTTCCAAAGACTGAAACTTGAGAGATATGGGGCTCAAATGAGCTGTGTTGTGCGAGAATGAGTGCGAAACAATATCTAAGTACATTATGGCCTCGTTAAAAGTCCAAGCTGAAAAAATTAGGGGGACCAGAGGAGGCGGAATTTCGTAGCTTCCCTTCCAATAATGGTGCCAACATTTTTTTAGCCTTAAACCTTTCTAGAGTTTATACGAGCACACCCCGAAAGTGTGAACCCCCCCCCCAGCTCTTACGGTTCACTCGCCAACCTCGAACAAACACACACACAAAGACAAACAAACATTTTTGTATACATTAGAGATTCATGTATTTTATTTGAACCAATCAGAGAAGTGGGGCGGGATGACAAATAATTCCCGCCATGAGTGAATAAGCTATGAGTAAACAGGTCCATCGTATTTTTAGAAGAAAATAAGCTGTTCCTCGCTTCCCTGTTTGAAGAAAAATGGCTGTGCAGCGTATTTGCCTTGTTGCATACCATTTCCGATGAGCGTGTTTGCGGGTTTTCGGGGTTTGTACGAAAAAATAGGTATATATTCAGTCCGGACTGCAGCGCGCATATTGATCGATAGTCAAAGCAGATTGTGAGAGAGCTAAGCATAAACTGTGGCTCAACTGTAACTGAACTGTAACTGCGCTAAACTGAAACTGAACTGATGGCCCTGCCTGGCCGATTGAGGGAAGAAAAAAAGGACAAAGATTAAGGAAAAGAATAGCATGTTTTAGAAGAGACCTCGTACCGGGACATGCAGGTATGGAGGAGACAAAAGACGTTTGTTAGACGTTTGCGTAGTGTTACACAGGTAATAGCTAGGCACGACAATTTATACAAAAATATTTACGAACATTCGTGAAAAGAGTGTCGCCGAATGGTTTTCACCTGTACAGAGTCCCTTATTGTTGAAACCGGAGGAGGGGACAGATTTATACTATTGCCCCCGTACTCACAGGATTGGCGACTACTACCACTGCTCCCGGTTCAGGCGCCACCGGTTCCTGACTCTGTCACTGGCACCAATAAAGACTAATAATAGCTCGAACCACCAGAGTGGACGAAGCAACTGAATAAAGAGAACGATTGGAATTGTACTTGCTGGGAGTCGCTCGTCATTCTTCGTGTCGGCCGGTCGAAACCTGATGAAACAAATAACTGTGTAAAGAGAACTACACAATTACATGACAATGGTAACGTTTTTCTGCGAAACGGTTTTTGCGGAGTGTTTTTTGTCGAACGCTTTTTATGTTTTTGCTAACCAGTCTGGAATTTCGACTAAATAGCAGAAAACTTGTCAAAAAATATATATATATATAAACTTAGTACAAAGCGTTTCAATCCTTCATATGAAAAAAAAAAAAAAAGTAACAGTTTCTTATTTGCCCAACTAGTAGTCCAAAACGTCGGATAAATGGTCAAATTTTCCGAAAAAGTCTGACTTCAAGATTCGTTGAGGTGTCACCCTCCCCATTCACTGCATAACTGCTTGTAACCATTGTACACCCCCTTGGAAATAAAACTGCTCGCAGCTAATACTTTTCTGATGTTTATTTTTGTTTTTGTTTACAGGTAAGCGCTGCAAAACTATACAGACAAGTTCGTTAATAATGGTGGTGTTTTAATCTCACGTTTCCGAATTCGAGTTTAAAACTGAGAATCGACTTCACTTGTTGGTGAGTTACTAAATAAAATAGAAATTTTGCAACTGCTGCATGGAAAAACATCATTACGTGGATATGTCGTCCAGGCAACCGCGTTCTGTAACGATGATTCTCAACGAGACAGACTTTACCATCCGAACACCTGTACTGCATAGTTTATTAATGAATTAATAACATTTATTCATTCTATGAAGTATGAAAAAACAAAGGCATTCCAGCATTTATGCTTCCAGTCAGAGCGAAGCGCGTTCAAGCAATGAAACTAACGCACTCGCCCATCTAATGTGAACAGTTACCTAACTTTCCCTCTTCGGCCAGACCCACATGCTCATGATTGGTTTCCTTATCTCTCGTTGGACTAGCTTGAACAATTGTAGTCGTCCATTCTCGGTATTGTTCGGCATTCTCCGAGTCGGCCAGGTAAAACATGATTGGGCGAATAACCGTGTAAAGAGGAATACGCAATTAGATAAATTACTATGGTTTCGTTTTTCGGCGGAATTTTTCTGTTTCACCTGGCGAACCAGTTGACATTAGGGAAATGTCACCCAAATTGGACCACTTGGCTTTTGGACCAGCCTCTGTAGGCCTCAGATTGTGGAATTAAGTGAAAAATACAATTGCACATGAAAGGAGGATGGCTTTCAAACATACCCTCAACGTTTCACTTATTTCTGACTTTTCTTTCATATTCAAAAACGACAGTAAAGGCACGAAACGCAAAGTGGTCCAACTTAGAACACAAGGCGTCCAAATTGGATCAATCAAAGACGGAGAAACATTGAAATGCTGATGTATTGAACAGTATTATCATAGTCGAATGATATTTCTCTTCCATAGTTATCGGCATCTGCAACAAGAGCTATGTTTTCCTGTTGGTTTCCTTATTTGGACCAGTAAACATGATTGTCTCCTAACTTGGACTAGTAAAAATTGATTCAACACGAGAGTCTCGTAAATTGGACTTTAACTAAGGCATCCCACTATGTTCGGCTTGTATGAATATATTTCAAATTTCTAACACGCTATTGTGCTTTTTTAGATACCAGTCATTACACGCATGTGTACAAGAACATGAAGACTAAACGTCTGCAGTATCCAATTCATCTGGTCCAAAAAAGGAAACTGAAAATGGTCCAATTTACGAGTTTTGTGAACTTTTATACACGCTCCTGCCATCTGGGATAAACGAGATATACTGTTCATTTCTTCCAATGAGAATGTAGATTGAAAGGGGGAAATCAGTGGAAGTGGCATTCATATTAAAACAATTCACTGCTTCCTATAAAAATTCGTCAAACTATCACAAAAATAATAACGAAAATTTCGCACTTTTTGATAAATGCAGTGTAGAGTACAAACAAGCCGCCGTAACAGAAACATTTCATCATTTCTTCACATGTTGCATCATCGCCCGCCTGACGTAAGCATAATCAGCACGCTATCTATCATCATTCTCGAAAAACCATGGTGATCCAATTTAGGCGACTATCTCCTGTTCATATGAAAACTGAATGTGCATCACGTTTTGACTGACATCTCAGATATCACAATGATATCATCACGGCAATTGCTGCATCATTCACTTTCACTATACATGTGACACCGACAACCGACATATTTGCTATTGTTCCTCAGTTGTGCGCGTAGGCCCGTAGCCAGAGAGGTGCTAGGAGATGCTGAGCACCCCTGCAAAATTTCGTGAGTAAAAATAACGAATTCCTTATATTTTTCTCGCTAGTTGTGTTCGAAACTTTTCTTTTCACTAATATTTATAAACTTGGCAACCCTAATTTTGCTTTGAAGGATAGACGAATATGTGTCGTGTCACAAGGAAAGGGTCCGCGGGGTATCAGACACACATGCGTTTTTCTTGTGTTACATTACAATTTGCAAACACAGTGGTTGGTTCGCGATCCAGTTCACATTGAATATCGATGGCTAAATGCCTGAATGGCTTGTAACGAGATTTGCATCGAAAAACGCACGAAAACACGTACTAAGAACTTTTAATGTCACACTAATGCAAACGCACAAAACACAGTAGCTAGATCGCTTCTTCTGTTCTGTTGCTCGAAATGTATCAATCTTTCTTCGCTTATCTCGAATTTTCGGGAGCGTTCTTTGCCACAGGCTCTGTTTAAGAACCAGTTGAGAACTGATAACTTAATAAGTCCACAGAAATAGAATTTTTTTACTTCCAAAAGTTTGAGAACTTGATCGTTGTAAAAGTGTTAATCTTTTTTCACGCGATATATGTATTCAATTTTTCTTTTCAATGGGTTGTCGGTAAAAGTTGAATCTCCAGTTTTGGTTATGAATTTTGAGACCGAATTCAATGTTGTTAACACTGTAACTTTGCTATTTTTCTTCCAGAATATTTGGGTTATATAATTTTTTAAACATAATGGATAAGTAGCTGAAAACTTTACGGTAAAATCCAAAGAATGCGATGACAAAGATTTGACTCCAACTTCTTTAAATTTGCGCCTGAACAACGAACCTCCAGTTTCATCGAATGATCCGAATGTACAGCACAGCTATTCTATCCATGATTCAGTGGCATAGCCAGGGTTTTCCCAATGGGGCGAGATGACGAAGGGGTAAAGTAAGATTTTCAAGGGAGAAAAATTCAAAAATTGACGTATTCTTAAAAATCACCGATATTCGAGGACTATTTTATAAAAATGATGGTAAACTTACCGTTCGAGCGAAAAATTTTGAAAAAACGTGTTTTAAAAGTGAAAAATTGCTCATTTTTGCATATTTTACATTCAATTTCAGGTACCTTGGGGCCATTAGCCCCCTGACTACATCACTGCCTCTTAGAAATCTTCACATTATATACTATGTTTATCCTCAAACCCCCCCTGTAAACAGTCAGCATCCCCTACCGCAGATGGCTGGCTACACCACTGTGTGCGCGCGATTTCGTTCGTTGCAGATTGTAAGGACTCGTTCGTTGTCTCTGTGAAGAGTAAATAGTATCTTGTGTTCCCCCAAATTGATCAACGTCGACATTCCTGTGTCGATTAAATGCATGGAACCTGTTTGTTCATGTACCATATGTAAGACTAGAACGGGATAGCCTTTAAATCACACTTCTAAGATTGCAGTGAGAACACTGAATAGAATTAACAAAAAGCTACAGTTCCGAGGGTGCAGCCACGGCCACAGATCACGACATGTTGTAGCTCGGATAATATCTGTTACTCCGACCTACTGTATATCTCGTACACGGCACGAATCTATCTGCGAGTATCATCGCAACCAAGATTTAGGCGTGACGGAATCTTACATCCCCGCACTTTGGGGAGTGAGTCACCGACAACCGAGAATGACACCGGGATCTCTCCACTCTCTTTCTTTTAATCGTCTGGCACTCTCAGGCGACACTCTGGAAACTGCCTAGCAAAGGACTTCTACCCTGTATTTAGTCCAGTATGTTCCGGTAATCTCCCAGAACTGGTTCATTGATTTGTGAGACTAGAACGGATTATAGCCTTTAAATCACACTTCTAAGATTGCAGTGAGAGCACTGAATCAACAAAAAGCTACAGTTTCGAGGGTGTAGACCATGACGCGTGGTTGCTCGGATAATAACTGTTACTGCGACCTACTATGTATCTCGTACACTGCACGAATCTATCTGCGAGTATCATCGCAACCAAGATTTCGGGGTGACGGAATCTCACAATATCTGCATGCAGTGTAGATACCCGTTTCTGTGGTACGTTTTTGTGAAATAGTTCCAAAGAAGCCGGTCTGAAGCTTAGTAGTCTTACACAATCGACCAATTTCGTTATGTACGAGAGGCCAGCGTGTGCTGCGATGCGACCGTCATTCGTAGAGAAAATTTTCTTCAAAATAGGCGCAACCGACCGGGTCGCATAGAAGCGGTGTCCTGAATACACGCGGTAAGAAATGATCTTGTTTTTTGACGTTTCATTTCCATATTTCGAGAGAGGAGCCGCCGGTGTGCCAGCATTAGTAGTCGTTACATGCGCGTCGAATAACTCGAGCCCATTCTGGTCGACCTGTATGAAATCCACGTCTCGCTCGCTAAATGCCACTAATGATTAATGTCACGCACTGCAAACCGAGCAGGTGAGACGGGGTCCGAATTGAATTCGGAAAAATGTAGAAGTCGCCCCGTGTGCGTGGCGACCTGACCGAAGTCTGCGCGAAAACCTTGGAGAGACTTTTCTCGAATACTTGGAATGCCGCCGCACGTTCAATTATACGCGTATATTGTCGAAGAAGCGGCGAAATCGAATTCTGTGCGTAAGATTTAAGCGGCCGCACGGCCGGCACCAATAGGCGAGTAGAAACGGCGGACACCAAAAGGGTTGCTTATTTATTTATTTCCGCTCGGTTGAGCTTTTTTACCTCATCCCCGATTAATTGGCTCCGTTTATACTTCTTGCTTTAATTTGACCACGAGAGACGCAGTCCGATTTATACGACGCTATTAGAAAACTAACTGCCTTCGCTTCGCTTTGGTCCTTACGTAGTACCTATTCATCGTCCGGCGCGATGGTTAATTTACAGAATTCGAAATGTCACCTATTTTCTCGTATCTTTCTTTAGAATCCGACACGCGATGTCGTCGTATAATTCGAAGTCCGGAGCCTTTTTTCTAGCAGGAAAAACGTGCGCGCCGAAAACGGAGAAAAATGGCAAACATCGAACTTGAAATTTCGCTACACGCAGTTCGCCGAGCGCGTTTCATTCGATTTGATGGATATCAAGCGGATCAGCGGAGCACGAAACCGACAATAAATAAATTGATAAAACATATCACCGGGTACAAGATTGGCGCGAGTATTTCGCCAGCATTCGGGAGCTCGATAGTGGCAATATGTACCTCGAAGCGAGATTCGAAAAGCAGTCGTCTTTAGGCGGCGCTTTTTGCGCCTTGTATGTTAGGATTTGAAATTCGGTTACCCACATTTGCCGCGTTTCGACCGCATTTGCTGCATAAATGGAGCGAACACGCGGTGACATTGGTAAATTGATAATTTGATGGGTAAATTTGAGAGATGGCGACGGCGTATCCAGGACGAACAGAAGTAGTACCTAGAAAAAATCGTGTTGATAACTATGAAGTTCGGCCAGTACGTACTTGAGTCTGTTTTGCAAAAAAAGTAAGCGTGCAAGTGCATATCCGCGGCTATCTTGATAGTATTTACACCCTATGTCAGTCATCACCTATTCCCCCCCCCCCATAGAGCATAAGCTTCCGTCACCCGTTTCCAGCATTTTCTTGTACTGGCCCCTACATGTGGGCCCGGTACCTAAAATTTCGTCGCACCACCTAGAGGCAGTAACTCCTTCTCTTCCTGCCCAGTGGTATCCGTACAGTGCTTGTTAGGTTTCATTTCACTCCCTCCTCTGTGGACATTGACCCGTCTGTTTAGGTTTAAATTTTTTGATTTAGTGAGCCATGTTTTTAGTACCAATTTTTTTTTCTTAAAATGTCCCTAATCATGATTTTATCTTTTGGCCAAATACCCAAAATACTATATAGCGCGGAATTATGGATCTTTGTTAGTCGTTTCAGTTGGCTTCGGGCCAGGGAGCGTCCCAGTTTGGGTACGGTAGTTAAATACTGGGTTCACAAAATTTTCTAATATTTTCATTTTTGCTGGAAGTTTTATTTTGCTTTCAAAGCAGTGGCGTGCATTCCAGGCAAGCAAGGTAAGCGCCGCTGACACTGAAAATTCCCGAGAAAATAAGTTTTCATATACAATATCAACTTCAACCTGCAACAAATAAAAGATAATGAAACATTTGGCAAAACAGCGACTGTATTGACGTTTACGCTCAAGTATACTATTCGGCGTTTGATAATTCTCGTACATTTGTATAGGCCAGCGAGGTATGCGTCGGATCTAACGCTTCTTTTCCATGCTGCACTAATATTGCACGACTTACGCTCCACCTCTGTGTTGATTACCAAAACACAAAAACACACTAGCATATTCAACGCAACGAAACCTGTGCATTTGGTTGCGTTCTGGAAGCGCTTCCGGCTTGGCTTGGCTACACACAAACGTTGAAGTTGACAGTGAAACGTGATTATGTTCTTCTGCTAGTCAACGCATTATGTGTATGTTTGAATGCTCCGTATTACCGTGTTTGCGACATACTCTTAATGAACAGTTGGAAATTATTAATAGTGGGAAGCCTAAACCAGAATTACCATTTAAAAAAAAATGAGCAGAAGAGAGGTGGTTTGTCGCAATATGAAAACATCTTGTGGTTAACCAGTTGTGAAGATGGTAGAAAATTGTTTTGTTGGACATTCTATTTAGGGACGTACCGATGGGGGAGCAACTCCCCCCCCCCCCGGTAAGAATTTTTGATCAGAAATGGGAAAATTTACAATTTCATTCAGACGGACTTGAAAAAATCCGACAAGTCAAAAGGTTTTTTCTTTGCTTTGATTCCTGGGAATTGGAATTGAGTTGCGAAGTTGGAAAAATCCGACAAGTTAAAGGTTTTTTTGCTGTGCTATTTGGGAATTTTGAGTTGAGGAAAAATCCAACAAGTCAAAAACTTTCGTGAATTCCTCCTGATTCAACTTTTGACGTTTCCGTTTCCGTTGTGACATCCAGTATCCGATGACCGGACATTCTCGGTGAAGGTTTTTTTTTTTGCTCTGATACTTGATAATTTTGAGTTGAGTCAGTTGGGACTGTCACAATGTTTGCCCCCCCCCCCCAGGGAAAACTCTTCAGTGGTACGTCCCTGTGTCTATTATTCGTTACAGAAAAGAATAAATGCATATAGAATGACCCAACACAGGGATACCGCAATTTGAATAATTTCATCAATGCCGTTTTGTAGTAGCATGTTTCATACTTTTATTCTGATTTTTACTTCACCTCTACGCTTATCGCTTACCTTCTAGGAAGAATCACCGCACGCTTCTGTTTTAAAGATCCTCTTATAAGCCCAAAAAGCTGCCCAGCCACTAGGTATTTGTATGTCTCCTTATATTGTTTGCAAACTAAGTGATTTGACTAAGGTACCTATACTCATTTACTCTTACAAATTTTTGCTCCATCAATTAGTAGTTCATTGGCCCCCTCGCGATTGGAAATGTTTTGTTTTTGAGAGATTCGTTGTTAGTCCAAAGTCTTCACTTCTATCTTTTAATTCCTGGACCATTTTTCCCATGGCGAAATTTTAAAACACTATTACAATAATATCTGCAAACCCCAAGTTGTTCAGCCATTCATCTAGAATTTAGATACCTCTGCTTTTCCATTCCATATTTCTGAAAATCATTTTTAGTATACAGTTAAAAAGGTTTGGGGAAATGGGTCACTCTGTTCAGCAACCCTTAGGATTGGAAATCTTTCTCCAGACTTATCCAATTTTATGTGTGCTTCTGAATGTTCGCATGAATATGCAAGAATTTTGATATGAATATGTTTAATGGCTCATCGTACAAAAGAAGAAAAAAAAATCCGCAGAAAACACTTCGCAAAACACATTCCGCAGAAAAACGTTACCGTCGCTTTGCAGTTGCGTATTCCTCGGGAGCGTCCTTCGCCACATTATCTTAAACTTTATTATGACTTTTTCTTTTTTCGGTACTATAATGCAGTCGATCGGTGACTTAAAACTCACAATTAGGACTGATTCAAGTCCACCTTTTCCCAGCTGTTTTTTTTTTACCCATTATTCGTTTTTAGATTGAATTCGTAGCAAAACTAGAGTAATTGCCAACCCTTTCAGTTTCTTCTCCTAAAATTTAAGGTTCCTATGATATCTTTGTCTTTCTGGGTGTGTATACTTGTAGATCGGTTCTACAGATCAGAACCATCATTTATTTTGGTATACATTTGTTGATGATGTAGGAACCAACAGATCAACCTTTTTGCTGACTATTGTGGGAGATCCTCCGCAACCTCACAGCGCCGGTGCGGCGATTCGATAAAGCACTGAGACCGCCAGCTTGGTTTACTTTTTTGTTAATGAGAATTCGTGGTTCCTCGTTCGCGTTAAATGAATATTTACGAATATCCCCGCGGTGCGTAAATGTAAATCATTTAGAAAAGTCTCCACACACCGTCTGAGCTTCCTTATCGTCGGCGAAACGAAGGTCCTTTTACTATCCAACAAGAGAATGCAATCCGGGTTTTTTGCGATTTCAAAACACGACCGACTTCCGAATGGCTACACGAGATCTCGCTTCTGAAACCAAAAAGCGCAGGCGACACAAGAGCCAGAACCAGGAGAAGCTCTCTCCTACGACGGTACCGCAGCAAAGCGACCATTAAATTGCGAACCGGCGACTATACGTGTTGTATACATACGCGGTAAATTAAAACGGCTCGCCAAGATAATGTCGACTTCGGTCTGGCTGATTTAATTACCGTCCGCGATATTCCGCGCCGTCCGTGTATTCGCAGACGCATTTTTGATGCCGCCCGAATCCGAAAACGGATTATCGCCCCGCGGAAAAGGCTTAAGATTTGCGCCGACGACCGCCGCCGTGCCAAATTAAACTGTCACCGGCGTGAATTTTAAAAGGATTCCCGGTATTTACCTCGTTTGTAGATACGCTTCAATTTTCGAGGTGACGATAATAGAAGAGCCTTTCTGCGCGCAGGTATATACGCGAACCTTTGGTTAATGAGATTCATTACAATAAAAGGAAATGGAAGTGTGTACTTTTGTTAGACACTGTGGGATTGTAGCCCCCGCTGTGGTGCCTACTCCTTACTTCTATCCGCCGACCAGCTAGGTAACACGCCGAGCGAAGTTTCGCCTGTGTTCTTGACTTGGCTACAAGCGCGCCCTCCCTTACATCCCTAGCGAGGATTCGCCGCCACTGAGGAAAAGCGAGAACGAGGGGTAAAGTACCACGGGTTCTGACTCCAGATTAAATTCTCGATGAAATAAACGGTCCAGGATAACCATGTATATTTAATCGCAATTGTAACCTGCGGTATCATAATGTAGCGTCGATGCGATATTCACAACATTACTGTGTCCTACATTATCTGCGAGTTTGGGAGAGAAGCTGCAAACGCTAACGTTAGTTACACCCCCACCCCACCCCACACGCACACACACACACACACACACACACACATCGTTCATACTTCAGTCGCACCTGTAACCTTCGGTGCTGTAACATATTGTCGATACAATATATATTCACAACTGTGTCCAACATTATCTGCGAGTTTGGGAGAGATGCCACAGACACTAACGTTAGTTATTCACACAAACACGTAGGCACGCACATTATCCACACTTCAGTCGTACCTGCGGTATCCTATCATTGTGTCGAAACGATGTATATTCACAAATGCGTCCGACATTATCTGCGAGTTCGGAAGAAGCGCCACAGACACTAAAGTTAGCTACCATTGAACACACACACACACACACACGTATCCTTCACACTTCAGTCGCATCTGTAACCTGCGGTGTCCCAATGTAGCGTCGATATGGGATATCGATGTATATTCGCAACTGCAGCCGACATTATCTGCGAGTTTGGGAAGTACGCCACGACACTACTGTTAGTTACTCACACAACGCGCGCACACACACACACGTCCTTCATACTATTATTGGTCGTGTATGTTTACGATACAGTGAGTTCTTTACGTCTAGTCTGGGTCTACGTGAGCTAGGCAGTCGGGGTTCCTGACGGAGCTCTTGGCTACTTGAACATGCTCTCGTGTCTAACATCATGCACTAATCTCGTTCTCTCGAATAATGATTCATATGTTTCTGACACTTGTGATGAGAGCTTCCACTCACGTTTTCCAACAATTTTATGTACCTCGCGGGATGGGAATGTTTTGGAAATTAACGTTCTCGGTGTCGAGTCGAGCCCTTCCAAGTGAAACGAAGAAGGTACGGCTCGGTGTACCCTATAGTCTGGATCCATTTCGGCAGTCCGCTGCTATCTGACGTGTGTCGAATGAGATTTCAGCGGATTATACAAATCACGAAGACGAAGTGGGCGTCTGTGCGTTGTCGGTCCCAAATTCAGGCGGTGCTAACTTCTCCGCCGTGACGGGTATGTTTTCATTTTCGTAAATAATTCTTAATGCATCGACACACGGGTACTAATACGAAATTATATTCCGAAGGCGAGCGCGAACACTTTCCTCAAAGCAAAGCTGTTACATCCACGCACACTGTGTGTAGTTCTAAATTATTTTTTGCCGAACTACCCTCTTCACGAGAGCTGCAATGAGAATTAGCTTAATGGAACGCCATCCCGAAACACAGGTAGGCTTCCCTGTGATGTGAAGGCTGGGGAATATGAGATTTGGCTTTATAGACCATAATAAATTGAAGAATGCTATGAAAGAAGGACATTAGTACAAAAATATTTATAGTTTCAAAATACAGCGTTCGGGTTACTGCGCGAAAGTACACACAGGGTGTCAAAAAATAAACTTTTTTTTGAACCGATAGCTTCTTTTTGAGTGAAAAAATTGACTCTCAGAAAAGAGAACTCGAACATACCACCAATCTCAGAATCTGAAATGCAGGGCGCCGGCAACTTTTCATAATCCCATGCAAAGCGAAAAAACAACATTGATTTTACACGCTTCTCCCCCACATGGCACCCTCCGTTCATCCCTCTGACCATCACCCAGTCCTCCACCTAGTCTCCCCCCCTCGATCACCCACTTCCACCACGAGTGCTCTCCATTAGGACCACGTCCCCCAACCACCCCCACACGAATATGGCCTTCATTTCTGTTCACGTATCACACCCCCACCAAGACCTTTTCACCCATCACTACGCCCTTCCCAATTGCGGCCATAATCCTTCGCTACAGCCTACCTCTTCCACTGCTTCTTCTTAGCGGCCTCCTCATCACAACCCCCACGAAGATCCCCTGGTCCTCCACTCAGGAGCTCCCATCACCACAACCACCCTTTCCCTTCAGACCCCTACCAACAGTCCCTCTCGCATCATGGCTTTCATTTCCCTCCCCAGTCCCTCTTTCACCCAGGACTTCCTCCTCCACCAGGACTTCTTACTCATCATTACCTCCCCCACCCGGGGCCTTTATCTTCCTCTACAGTCCCCGCCACCACCGTGGTTTTTCTCTACTTCAGGAGCTCCCTCCTCCACCATGAGTACCTCTTATAACACATCCACTAAAGTTTTACTGCCCCTCCAGGACCCTCACCCACCATTACCTCCTCCTTCCTCAGTGGCCACTCTCTCCTACCAAGTATTTCCTCCACCACGAGGACCCCTCACCCACCACTACCCCCGGGCTTTATCTCCCTTCACAGCCCTGTCCTTACTGTGGTCCTCCAACCCCCTTGAAAATCCCTGACCATCCGCCCAGGAGCTCTCACAACCATGACCACCCCTCCCCACAAGAACCCTTCTCCCACAAGACCCCACCCCGCCACCAGCCCCTTCCGCACCACGGCCATTTCTCCCAGGGCCTGCATCTCCATCCACAGCCCACGCTCCCACAGGGGCCCTCCTCCTCCTCCCCCTTCAGGAGCTTCTTCCACAACCATGAACCCTCTCTGGAGGGCACGCTACCCTTGGAAAATTGAGCAATGAAGGGGCGGGATAGGAAACTCACAGCGATTTGAGATCTTGGAGATTATGGGTAGTTATGTCATATGTCTTTTTATGTCTTATTATGTCGGTTATGTCTTGATCTTTTATGGCGGTGGTGGTGGCGGCGGATTTTACTTTTTTAGTATACAGAGAGATAGAGAGATAGAGAGAGTCTTATTATGTCGGTTATGTCTAAAAACTTGGAGAAGTAGCTGATCTGCCCCTGCAATTTTACTGATTTCTAAGTAGGCAACCCGCGGTGCCTTTTTCTCTCCCGGAGGTGGCGGTGGCGGATTTTACTTTTTTAGTATATAGAGAGATAGAGAGATTATTCTTTGGGAATCCATTATTTCTTTGTGTCAATTTTTCTCCCCATTTCCTTACTTCCCCTAATCCTATTATATGCCATTTTATTTTCTCTATCCCCTTTTCAAATTCGTATATTCTATCTTCCCCTACCATCCACCTACAATTATTATAATGTAATAAATTCGGACCTTTTCCGCATTTTTCTTCAAGTTCTTCTTCTTTAGAAAGAGGTGTGTAGGTATTGCAGCCTCCTCCCCTCCCCCGGGCTGCTTCCCGTCTTGGGGAAGTCCCCTCATCACAATATATGAAGCTAAATGCTCGAGCACGGACGCAAACGAGGCAACGTTGATCTTCGTGCCGCTTCTCACAGAACCATTAATTTCGTGGCTGGACGTAAAAGTGTAAATTTTTGCGCGGTAAATTTCACAAGCCGTTATACTCGACGGCGTGCAGCAGACTGCAGCATACGTACGGCAAAATATTGCCGGTAAAATAAATTTGTGAAGAAGAATGACGTGAGCTATACGGCTGTAATAACCCAGTGTATACGAAATTGAGAACCATTCTTGCTTCTGCTTTCCATTCTCTCACCGTTCCCCACTCTCGAATGATTAAGTTTTTGTATTTTTGTGAAAATAAATAACTCGTTGCGCGGATGCCATGCCGGATACTTGAGTACTTCGCACGTACACGGTACACATTATCAAGTCGAAAGCATTAATAACAGCGCAGTAAAAAGCCAATGACGATGTAAATTTACATGCGGCGCCATGTAGCATGTGGTTTACTTGCCTGCCGTATTCATTATCGTTAATACGTTGTAATTACCTGAGGAAATATAAACGGGCAGACGAGTATCACGATTGTGTTTTTCGAAAGAAACCAACCAACCGCCAGCATGCAAATGAGGAAATGCGACTTGGGGCTTTGCGATGACAGGTGCAGCCTGACGTGGTAAGTGGTCTTACAAGATCGTCCGCTAGTATGCAAAATTTTTCAAGTGCTAAAAATGCAACTTTCTAAGAAATGAGGGGGGAAAACCATTGTTGAAATTTGGAAATTCTCTGAGAATCTGCAGTTGGGACCTTTCCTAATGGTCACTAATCAATACATTGGGAAAATAGTTCACAATCAGAAGCACCAAATTAATGAACAAGAATAACTTTCATTAATTCTTTTCAAATTCGCCAATGAAACATTCAGGAATGGATCTGATGTGAATGCGAATTAATGCCACTTTTTCCATTTTTCATAAAAGGATTTATTTCCATTCCTCAAATAACCACTGCGAATTTATTTTTATTGAAATATTCAGAATTGAGGTACTTTTTTAATATCAATAATTTTGACGTAGACAAGAGTTATTTCTGCAGAGACAAAAATTGTTAAGTTTCCAACCAAGTCAAAATTCCCGTGTATCAGAATTTATTTGTATTGGCTGAAAAAAAAAAAGCGTTTTGACTTATTGGATTTTCCCAAATTTGGTGGCAAGCTGTCCCCCCGTGCCCCCTTATTTTCGTCCTTGTCAATTTTCTATCCGGCTTATACCATTCAATCTGGCCTTGGCAGGGCGCGCGCGCCGAAAGCGGAATGGCGAAATGGGCGAGCCGGCCTCAAAGCGTCCCTCCGACCACAGATGCGATACACAAAAGGGTAGTTTCCGGGGCCGGGGGTGCGGTGTCATAGAGACCACTTTGACATGCGTGCATCGCCATACGTCCCACCACATCATACCAATCATTCTCAATCTCCACAATGATAAATGCGTTTATTATCCGTTCGAAGAGGGAAATACTAGATTACTATACAAGTCGGTAAAGTGAGCTTTTGACAACGAGTGCAGAGTCGCGAAATGAGACGAAGGCGAGTTGAGCAATGGCACGAGTAATTCAGTACCTCTGTTTTGATGTTTCGTTCGGTCCCACCACATCATACCAATCATTCTCAATCTCCACAATGATAAATGCGTTTATTATCCATTCGAAGAGGGAAATACTAGATTACTATACAAGTCGGTAAAGTGAGCTTTTGACAACGAGTGCAGAGTCGCGAAATGAGACGAAGGCGAGGTGAGCAATGGCACGAGTATGTCTGTACCTCTGTTTTGATGTTTCGTTCTATACCTTTCCATTTAAGCAGGGCCGGCAACTTCTGTATAGCGTACGTAGCAAATGCTACACATGGCAACACCGGGGAAATTATTGGTACAATTGGAAATATGCATAAAGAGAAGCTTCAGCTTTCACTTCGCAGAAGTGAAGTGCAAGCTGCAGAATGTATGCATAAAAAAAGGGAAGAGGAAGCTTGTGCTCAGGAGTGAGAGCGTTTGCTTCGGGAAAAAGGTTTCCGTTCGAGTTGTATGCAGAAAGAGGAGTGTTAACATCAAAAGTGAAGCTTTGGCTCGCGAAAAAAATCATCTAGTCCCGAGTAGACTTCTTTTCGAAAAACACGTGCAGTTATCATTCATCTTCGAACAAGAGGGTACAGGGGGATGAGTTCTTATATCCGAAAACCAATAATGAGAAAAAATCAAAGAAATTGGAGGAGTCTCTGAACGAATTTGCTACCTCATATTCACAGTGGAAGAAAAATTTGGCATTGAAATCTCCCATGAGTATGGAGATTTCTCTGGAGGATACATTTCCTAAGAGTTGACTTGAATCGCTGTAAAAGTTCTCTATGTGATCTTCCTCGAAATCTGCGGTTGGTGCGTAGACTTTTATGAAACACAGGTTTATTGGTTTAGCTCTAGTCCAGTTCCGGGAGTTCCGTTGCAAGAGCAAAGCTAGAAACACGTTTTAAAGTGCGTTGAATTATCGTCGAATTCGTTGTCTTATCTTTTAGTGCGTGAAACTGTTGATGATCAATAATAGTTCGAACGTGAATGTGGATGATACAGCTGATAAACTACACTCTACATAGAAATGAGAAGGTAAGAACATACGTAGCAATGGAAGAGAAAATCGAAAAATTACTAAAGGAATTTGAAACTTTTCGTATGGATATGCAGACTATAACACAGATTGTAACTGAAACGAAGGAATTAATGAGACCATTGAACCAGCGTATGAGTAACCTAGAAGAAAAGCAAGAAAATACGGAGGCAGAAATTAATGAAATACGAGAGGAAAATGCATATCTGAGGGAAAAAATCGAAAGTATTGAGCAGTGTAGCCGGAAAAACAATTTAATTATAAGCGGTGTCCCAGCAAAAAATAACGAAAATGTACGAAGTCTAGTGAAGGAAGTAGCTAGGAAGCTAGAAGTAGAGATCAAAGATGACGACATTGCAGCTGCGCATCGCCTACCAGGAAAAACTAAAATACCACCCATAATTGTGAAATTCCTAAAACATGAGATAAAACCAACAATGATTGCAGCATCTAAAAAGAAAAAACTACATGGTCAAACCCTCAACTATGATCCGGCGCTCCCTATATACTGTGACGACCACCTCACACCCAATACAAAGCAAATACTCGCAGCAGCCAAGAGATTACGTCAGTTGTATGGACACGAAATGGTACGGTGAGAATCAGAGTAACAGAAAACAGTCCGGCAATAATCATACGCGATATAAACCAACTGGATGATCTGACACAGCCTCGTCGAGACCTGCAACTACAAAAATCAATAAACCAAGGACAAGAAAAGACAGCAACCGAGAGTACAGCTCAGCAGACCATAAAAAAACGAACAATAGAGGAGCGCAGTCCAGGAAACACCACAGGGAATGCAAGTCAAGACCAAAACCCGAAGAAGAAGACACAAACTACACTACAAAACCACAACTACAAAACCAGACTTAATCAGTACCGAGCAAATAAAAATTAACAATTAGCAATGTCAAAGGCTCATGCGATGGAACTCCGGTACCCAGAAAGCCTAGTAAGCGAGGGTATACTAACTAAATCTCCTGTCTGCACAAAGAAGAAAAAAAAGGAGGAGGGAAACGTAATAAAAATTGGTACTTTGAATGTAAGAACGCTAAAAAAAAAACAGGAAAATTTAATGGAACTCGAAGAAGCGTTTTTGGAATCAAATTTAATTGTATTAGGTCTGTCCGAAGTCCGTAGGGAAGGGGGAAAATAACAATAACAAAAAAGGGGAATCTTTTTTACCGCGTCGGAAACAAAGGAGGACAGGGAGGTGTGGGATTCCTTGTTAGAGTAGAATTTAAAGACAAGATAAAAGAAATACGAGGAGTATCAGATAGAATAGCCATTATGAAAATAAAAACGAATAAAACGCAATTAATATGCATCCAGGTATATGCCCCTACATCCACAGCAGAAGATAAAAAAATTGAAAAATTTTATGAAGAGGTAGACGTTATTAAAGACAGAAACACGAAAAAAGCAAACCTGATACTAATGGGAGATTGGAATAGCCACATAGGACAAAGACAAAAAGGGGGAAAAAATACAATGGGGAATTTTGGGTATGGGAACCGTAACAAGAGGGGATGGAGAATGATGAGATTCTGCCAAGAATATAACTTGAAAATAGTAAATAGCTTTTTTAAGAAAAGAGAGGGTAGAAGGTGGTCATGGATTTCCCCCAATTATGTATATAAAATACAGATAGATTACATCCTAATTCCAAGAAACACTCCTAACATCATAATCCAAGATTTTAACATAGATAACAAATTCAAATACCACTCAGACCACAGGATACTAATATTAACACTAAACATAAACATAATACAAAACGGGTATAAAAAAAAAATAATGCGTATCAGTACCAAATGAACCCAACCTTGTACAAAAACGAACTAGATAGACAACTAACCAAATTAAAAACAACTGAAAGCCAAAATACCAATACAACATATAACCTACTTGCAAAAAAAAAATAAAATTGGCAATACAGAAATAAACAATAAAAAAGGAAGGAACAGAAGAATTTGAAAGTGATAGAAATAAACAAAGAAATTAAAATACTCCAAAAAAAGAGAAGTATGCTCTTAAAAATCACTAAGAAATCCCCAACAGAAAAGTTGGAGCTAAATTTAACATCTACAGTAATTAGAATAAAATTAAGAGAAAAAAACCAACTTATACAAATAAAGTAATAGAGGACACACTAAGAGGGAACAATAATATTAAAAAGATGAGAAAGGAGTTAGGTACAGAAACGCAATGGACCACGTTCTTTGAAAATCCAAAAGGAGAAAAGATCTACGGTAAGAGGGAAATAAACGATGTGATTACAAACTTTTACAAGGAGCTCTACGATGATATTTGTACAACAACAAAAAAAAAAAGAAAACAGCCTAATTAGGAAACCAGAAATAGAAATGGAACCAGAATTCCTACAAAGGGAAATAGAATTAGCTATAAAAGACTTGAAACCAAACAAAAGCCCAAGACACGATGGAATTACAAACGAGCACATCAAACAAGGGGGAGAAAATTTAGCGGCCACCATAACAAAATTATTTAATATAATCCTTAAAACATGCCCTATCCCAGAACGATGGAAAATCTCCAACATAATAATTCTATTTAAGAAAGGCAACCGTCATAACATAGAAAACTATCGCCCCATAACCCTAAGCTCTACTATAGCAAAAATATTTTCAAAAGTTCTAGAAAAAAGAATACAACCCATATTAGTCAAGCAACAAACAATAGAACAAGCAGGGTTCAGAAAGTCCTTCTCAACACTTGACCACCTACACGTTATGAACCAAATGATCGAAAAGAGCTTAGAATACCAAATATATCTATACATCGCCTTGATAGATTACAATGAAGCCTTCGACTCCTTAAAGCACGAATACATGGTAAACGCACTTACGAACCAAGGGATACCAGATAATTTTGTAGAGATACTAAAAGAGCTATACAAGGGAGGATGCGCGAGAATAAGAACCGATGTTGAAGGAGACTACTTTAAAATAAAGAAAGGCGTCAAACAGGGAGACCCACTATCCCCTGCCCTTTTCAATTGTGCTCTAGAGGAAATATTTAGAAACCTATACGAAAAGTGGGCAAACAAAGGCATAAATATAAATGGAAGAAGGATCACTAATTTAAGATTCGCAGACGACATTGCCTTATTTGCTAATACGAAGGAAGAACTTTGCGGAAGGGAGGCAGGACTAACAATGAACAAAAAAGAAACCAAAATTCTAACAAATAAAGAGAAACTAATTGGGGAAAAGATAAACGGGATAGAAATAGTAGAAGAAGCATCCTATCTAGGACAAGTAATTTCATTTAATAATCGAACTGGAAGAGAAATAGAAAAAAGAATCACAAAAACATGGGCAAAATACTGGACGCTCAAAAATATATTTAAAGGCAAGGGAAATCTTTAATATGTGTGTCCTCCGGACCCTAACATATGGATGCGAAACGTGGCCCTTAAGCAAAAAAAAAAAAAAAACTTGAATAAAATTAGAGTAACCCAAAATGCAATTGAGAGATCAATATTAAATATTAAAAGAAGAGACCGAGTACCAATCGAGAAAATAAAGAAAAAGCTAAAACATAAAGAGGCAGTGAGGTATATCAGGAGAAAAAAGTGGGGTTGGGCAGGACACATAGCAAGACTTACGGACGACCGATGGACCTACCATACAACATTCTGGCAGAACCCTAATAGAAAACGAAAAAAAGGAAATCAAAAAACCAGATGGGGGGACGACATACATAAATTTCTAACCACAAAAAACTACAGAATAATTGCAGAAAATAGAAAAGAATGGGATCGCCTACAGGAGACCTTCGCCCTATATGGGCCACTGAATACCGACACCATCGCATCCAAAATTTGGGAACTGGCATCCATTGGTCCTGTTCACGGTTTTCTTGGAAATACCTATAAAAGAGCTCGAACAATAAGGAAATGAATATGTGCACGCGCTCCTCTCTTCTAGAAATGCCTCACTGTATCCGTCCTTTGATGCGGCTACGATGTTGATCTGCAGATGAATACGCGAACGCAACGCGAATCTGGGCATTGGCATTTTTTAATCTCGCGCGGTATCATTCCATCTGATCACATTTGTACGAATCCATAAATTCACGCTAATATTATTGGCTCGGACTTTATCGGTTACCTTCGTTCCTTCCACCTCTATGTTATTCACACGACAATTTATAGTCATCCCCGTATAAATGTAAATTTATGGTCGATGTCATCGGCACAAGAAGAGGGGTTTTTGAAACGTACGTCTCCGGCATAATCGCCGTTTCGCTGAGCCTATGACTGAATTGCGTTTCGAACAAAATATAGCATTGACGGAACGGTGTGTCGGAGTTGACATTTTTAGACTCCGCAACTGAAACCCGTGAACTTCAACAGGTACATAGAATGGGGCCATTTCAGTGAAAATTGAGTCCAAATTAAAACTCGGTTTCGTTTTATCTTCTTCACGTGCTGTTATTGGATCGGGGTCGAGTGACACGGTTAGGGGCTTTCTGCATTTTCTTGTACGCCGGACAGCCCTTGTAGTTGGCTAGGTGATCTCCCCGTACATAGGTCGCTAGTAGGGGTACTTTGGGCAAACTACTGGCAGGGTGCAGTAAGTTCTAGGTAGTATGTCCGTATCGTTGGCACCTTTTGCACTGCACTGATTTCCGGCGAAGCCAAGGTAATTCTACTGTGATACTAGTATCAAAACTATTTATAGCAAATGGAAACCAGATATGATTTTTTAAATTAGTTTGTTACCTTTCCTGAGAAATTTACATTTTTGGACTTCCGTGGTTTCTGAAGGAAGGCATCTGTAGCAAAATTTCCCAAAAGCCAGATGTCCCGCCCAAATTTCGGAATAAGAGCTCAAGAAGAAAACAAGCTTCTCCCATGGATCTCACCTGTAGGAAACTGCCGATAGTAGATGCCGACTCAGGGGGCTAATAACTCGTAATAACGAACGTTCAGCTTACTATCATTATACTCATAGGTGTTTAACCACAGACTACCACCAAGCCCCACGGGCTGTCCCCAGTGTACTCCATGAATGAAATAATGCTGAAAGACCTGAGCCATCAGAATGGACGTAAGTACTTGGGAACCCACTCTTCATGTCCCTGAATGAAAAAAGGTCCACCAAAGGGAAAATTAATTTAGAAACCAGTCCAGGAATGCCGCCACGTACCATAAATCAAACACTTTGCATGGTGGTACGTCCACGCATTTCCGATAAAATAAACAAAAAGATAAGGTTGTTCCAAATTCACCTCACTGAAATTATGAGAATCATGTCAAACAGCACAAAGATACATGTATTCTAAATTGAAAATAAATCTGAAAATTCATAATAAAAATAATAATAATAGAAATTGATTTTAAAAAATGAAATGAGACACAACGGAGATACTTGATGGCTTTGTAAATAAACATGGAGCCAGTGGCTCTTACTTCGCGATACGTCCAGTTCGTACGCGGTCAAAAATAGATATATGCCCTTTAAGATGGGCTCGAATTTAACAATGAATAAATATTACACTCAGACGGCATTGAGTAATAACAATGTAAAAATAGGGTCCTCTCTCCCCTAAAATTTAGAATAAATAACAAACGTCAGCATCAAAGGCTGGAAAATGAAATTGACCAAAAGCATTTGACTAGGAAAATATGAAACCCGAAATACTATTCACAAGGGAGTCCCCTTCTCCCAAGGACACATTCAAATTTGGAGATTCAGACTACAAATCTTGAATTAAGGACTCGAGGAGCCTAAGAGCACTCGGAACGATCGCTTTCGATGGTCACAGCTTTAGTGACGGTTCCTGCGTCTTGATCTGATACTGGTCTCACAGGATCTGAAATGTTTAATCACCCCCCTGAACATACAGTAACAAGGATTCTGAGCCTCCACGTGAAATTCACGTAGGATTTCCACTAAATTTTGAACTAAAATAAAAGGGGGGGGGGAAATAAACAAAAATAAAACGGATTGATTTTAGCCCCAGAATTCCGATAGCACCAAGATCGAAAGTAAAGGGAATTTCTATTCCGCGCCCTTTCTAGATCATACATGCGGGTTTGAAAGGGCGTCGGCTCTCTATGGTAAGCACGAATCTTAAGTCTAGCACTCGCGAATCGCACTACCACGGGTCGATAATGAAAAACCAAAATAGGGTACTTTACCTAGCATTTCAGCTGAAGATACCAAAAGGACTCAAATTGGAGTTACGTGCACCAATGCTGGATAAGCTGGAACGTTGAAGTGCGTATGATCTGCGAAGCGAGATGATGGATCTAGATCTGCGAAGTGGCGCCACTGCTACAAATCTTCCAGCAACTCGACGATAGCTGATTAATTGCAGGAACGAACTGAAAAATAACACAGCACAGTAACTTGTCCCAAAACTCCAATTTGAGGCGAATGTGAATCGCCTACAGCACGTTTCTATCACATGGAAGACTCATTACCCAAGTTACTAAAAGCTGCTCACCCTACTAAAACGAAAATTCCAATAAATTTTGGGTTGGTTCCGCCTAGGAAAGATGTTCCCAGAGGAAACTCAATTTTGTCCACTTGATTCGAAAACATGATACGAAATCCAAAATCCAAAATGAGAGGAGCTAGGCTTACAATATAAACAGTAATAATTATCGAAAATTATCGGAAATTATCGGACTAAAGTACGCAATCTGACATAAAAATGAACAAATGAAACGTAATGCATAGCCGATACTGAGTAGGTCCTGGAGCCATTAGCAGCGAATTCGATGGTGATCTCGTAGCATCGGCCTCATGGTCTTGCCTTGTGGCAGCATGGTCTCGATCGAATCGCGCCATAGATCAGTCTGGACTCGGACATCCCGGAACTGGAAACACGATTTCTCGACACGGCGAACACTTTGTGGAGACCCAGATCTTCATGATTGAACCAAAAGAAATCGAAATTGGCTTCGCTGGACAAGGCTTATAGCATGCCTTCTCATCTCACCATGCGGTTGGCTCAGCGAATGGATCCAAAAAATACGACTGTGGCGTTTCAGTTCTGTCACTTACGGCTATAAAATACTTCAAACAACCGAAAATGCCGTCAAATTTCGAATTTTGAGAACAAAATAAACGAATATAACTTCCAAAATTGAGTGACACGTTCTCAAACTGAATAAGTAATACACGATGTATGAAGCCTTTCACGTAGGCGAAAATCTGTAGCGAGGTTCATAACGGTAAATTGATACCTAGTAGCTTAAGAAACGAAATGAACCGTGCTGCAATTTTCAACTTAGTGCATCGTTTCGTTATCTGTATTACTCCGCCGACTTGTATTATTTATTTATTTACCTATTTATTTAATTTAGGGGTCCCTAACAGCCAATTTTGACCAATTACTAGGTGACCCAGAAACATAATAATTTTACATAAGAATACATTACTAAAATAATAAGAACAAATAAAAACAAACAAAAAAAAAGAAGAAAACATTGCTCATTCCGCCGCCACCGTCAACAACATCTCCCCAGTCTGCCCAAACGAACTTCCCTTTCCCCCACGCGCTCCCCGGTATGTTTGTATTCCGCCCTGCCTTCGTTGAATAAAATAATATACATAGAAAATAGAAATTTATGTCCATTAAAAAAGTATTTTCTTAGTCTCTCGTTCAAATTCTGCCCGGTTCATGTGGAAGATATCTAAGGTATGATTTTTTAGTTCGGCCTCGTTGTAAATTTTCATTGTTTTATTAATTGGAGCGTTTTCCAGGTAATTTTTTGTCAATTTATTTGGCTTGAAAATATGTCGTTTACGGGCTTGAAAGTTTGGAACATAAATTTGCAGTTTTTCCAATAGCTTACTCGCATTTACTCTACCGCTCAGAATATCATGTAGAAGTAGTAAGGAACTCACCGATCTGCGGCTCTCCAAGCTTGGCATTTGAAATCCCTGCAGCAGATCTGAGTATGAAATAGTAGTCGGATAGTACGTGAACATCTTGTAAAATAGATATTTCAAAAACTTTTTTTGTATACGCTCTATCGCCTTGATTTCCTTTTTGTGAGTTGGGTTCCAAATTGCAGGGGCAAACTCTAGCTGCGGCCTGATTAAAGTGCAAAATAGGATCTTCAGTGTATCAGTATTTCTGAATTCTCTTCCGTTTCTAATTAGAAAACCTAGTAATCTTTTTTTTGCTTTGTTCACAATTTGCAAAATGTGCGATCCAAAAGTGAGACGCTGGTCAAACATTATGCCTAAATCCCTAATTTTCGATACCTGTTCTAAAGTAGTGCCATGTATTTTATATACTGTTTCTATTGGACGTTTTTTCCTGGTGAAGGTGATCTTGAAACATTTTTTGATGTTTAGTGACATTTGTTAAGGCACATATAATGAAGGACGTAGAAGTTATCCAGGGGGTATCAGAAAGGATATGTTTTTTAAAATTACGTGTGGGCAAAAATAGGAAAGCCTTGGTGATTTCAGTGTATGCTCCTACTCTCGGTGCAGAGCAAGAGGAATCTGACAAATTTTATGCTGATCTCGAATTAATACTGGACTCGCAGAGGGAATATTATAACTTCTTAATGGGGGACTGGAATGCCATTGTGGGACAAAAGGAAAATCATTTGGAAAATACGGGGGAGTTTGGAATGGGTCGTAGAAATTTAAATGGGGCAAACCTTGTTGATTTTTGTGCAAAAAAGAACCTTTCGATTGCTAATACTTTTTTCTCAAAAAAACAAAAATTGAAATGGACGTGGCAGTCCCCCGGCGGAAAGTATAAGAATGAAATAGATCATTTCATTACAAATGATATGTCTGCAGTAGAGGTTGTGACAGTTCTGCCGGGCTTCCGCTTTAGCTCGGATCATAGGTTATGCAGAGCTACTATTTGCCTTCCAAATAGGGTAAGATATAAAAATGGTAAAAAAGAGTTTGCAAAGGAAAAACTCATTCCGGTATATGCTTTACAGGCTGCCAGGGAAGCGCTTATAAAACGACTAGATAAGATTGAGCGTGAGTGGGCACACTTTACCCTGCAGTGGGCATACGACTCGGTTGCAATAGCAATTATGGATACAACAAACGAATTTGGCAAAGTACATGTTAAAACAAAAACGGATGACAAACTATCAGCAGAAACAAAACTTTTAATTGAAAAAAGAGAGGAACTAGAGAGGAAAGATAGTAAGTCTTTCAGGGAGAAGCTGGACTTGGTATGTTTGAGGAAAATAATAAAAATAGAAATTAGAAATGATGTGAGGAAATTTGATAGCAAAATTATTGAGGAGATTTTATCAACAAGCGGATCAACAAGAAAAGTATTTAGGGAAATCAACCAAAATAAAGCGTTAATTCCGAGTGTACGCGACCAGCGGGGGAAAAAAGTGTACGGGCGTGAGGAAATCGTTGAAGTAGCGTCACAATTCTACGAAGAGTTGTACGAGAAACGAGTGAGAATTACAAATAGCTCGTCAAATGTACAGGTAAGGTTGCCGGAATTTGAGATGGAGTGCGAATTCCCCTGCATATTGCAGTCAGAAGTGAGGCACGCAATTAGTAGTTGTAAAATTGGCAAAGCAGCGGGACCTGATGCAATCGGAAACGAACAGATTAAAATATTTGGGGCAGAATTGACCCCCATATTAACAAAATTATTTAACAAAATTGTCGAAACGGATGAGATCCCCTCGTAGTGGAAAATAGCGGAGATCATCCTACTATTTAAGAAAGGGAAACGGGATGAAATTAAAAATTATCGCCCTATAAGCCTAACATCTAACCTTGGCAAACTCTTCGTTAAAATTTTGAAAGAAAGAGTGTATAAGCAGCTTGACGAACAACAACCGAGAGAGCAAGCTGGTTTTCGGAAAAATAGATCAACGAGCGACCAAATTTTTATTTTGAAACAACTAATTGAAAAAGCAAATGAATACAATTTTGAGATTTTTTTACTCTTCATCGATTTCACAAAAGCATTCGACACGGTTGACCACGAATTTTTATGGAAGGCTCTAAGAACACAGGGGGTTAATTTAAAAGTAATCAAAATTATTCGTCAGATGTACGAAAAGGCGTTGGCGTATGTCAAGCTTGATAAAACCGGAAGAGTCTTTGCTGTTAACAGGGGAGTCCGGCAAGGAGATCCGCTGTCTCCCAATTTATTCAGCTGTGTGCTTGAGGAAGCGATGCGTACGTTGGAATGGGAGGGAAGAGGGGTCAAAATTGAGGGCGACTTTTTGAATAACCTACGTTTTGCGGATGATGCTGTACTGCTTTCAAACAATTTGCCGGAACTATTAAGGAATGCGGAGGAGTTTCTAGAGGCGTGTGAGATAGCAAGATTATCCGTAAATGCACAAAAAACAAAACTACTTTCGAACGCCGAGGAAGTAGAGGTACAAATTAATAACGAAATAATAGAGTGGGTGAAGGAGGTTGACTACCTAGGCCAAAAAATTTCTTTCCATAGTGCTAGAGAAAAAGAAATATCAAATCGAATTCAAAGTGGATGGAGGAAATTTTGGCAAACGCGGCAGATTTTCAAAGGCCGTTTGCCAATAACGACTAAGGCGGCGGTCTGGCGCAGTTGTGTACAGCCAGTATTAACTTGCGGGGCTCAAACTTGGGCATTAACAAAAACAAACTATACGCGCTTTCAGGTTACTCAAAGAGCAATGGAAAGGAGCATGCTGGGAGTGAGGCTAAGAGACAAATTGGAAACCAAAGAGATCAGGGCCAAAACACGCCTAGAAGACCTTGGTCTTGTTATCAAGAAAAATAAATGGAGATACGGGGGCCACATTTCAAGATTGGGGGTAAGAAGGTGGGAAAAAAGGGTGGAAGGGTGGACCCCGTATGACTACACAAGGAATATAGGTAGACCGCTGACCCGTTGGCGAGATGAATTCCGCAAGGAGCTGGGTCCCATGTGGAGAAGACATACCCTGGACAGAAGGAGCTGGAAAAATAAAGTGAGGGAACTGGGGGAGGCTCATACCCAATAATGGGTGGGTAGAGAAGGCTGAGGGCAGGGAGGGGCCCGCTTCCCCGTCTTACCCTTGGCACAGTAAGTGCTAAGAAAATTGTGAAATAGATAAACGGAATACCCAACAAGAGCTGTAAATAAAAAAGTGACATTTGATTAGCTGCACTCCATTCCGTTAAGGCGTCAATATCTGCTTGTAGTTCTAATTCATCATCATTGGAATAAATTTTTTTGTATAATTTGACATCGTCTGCATACATCAGGATGTTAGTAGTTGCGATACATCTTGGTAGGTCATTGATAAAGATTAGAAATAAAAGCGGTCCTAAGTTTGAGCCTTGAGGAACTCCCGATGTGCAGCAGGAAAGATCAGATTTGGCACCCATGTACATTACATACTGATATCTATTGCTCAAGTAGGACTCGAAGAAAGTGATCAACGTGTTCGCAAAGCCTAATTGCTTCATTTTAATAAGTAGGATTTTATGACTCGCCCTATCAATTGTCTAGTGACTTATCATTCCATCCCTCCACCTCGTACCATCTGCAGAATAGTAATAATCCGAGAGATGGAAAGAGACGTCGACTTTTGATAGCATTATGTCGAAAAACATAGTCCCCAGCACAGCCAATTCTTTTAGGAGAAAGCCTGTCGATGGTGATTTCAAGTAAGACCGTGTGCTCACTTCGGACGAGCGTCGTACTTATCACCGGGGAAATTTTTAAGCTGGCTACCTATGCAGTGAAATGAATAGGCATTACCTGTCCAAGCCTAATTTTGAATGTAACGATTTTGATATCTCTGTAGCACTGTACGAGCGACTCGGCGATGGGCCGGTTTGTACAGGCTAGATGAGGTCTATCCACAATACACCTATGTTCTAAGGTGTATCGAGAATTCGTTTTCCATTCTGATAACGTCACCAACATGCCGTTCGGATTCAAAATAAACGTCGAAAATGTCCGACCGCATGCACTGTGATGTTCGAAAACCATCGTTACTTCAAGTCCCAAGCTCCCAGCTCGAGGCTCTTAATTCAAAAAATTGGCACAACAAATTATCATGCTACACTAGTATCAAAACTATTTATAGCAAATGAAAACCAGATATGATTTTTTAAATTAGTTTGTTACCTCTCCTAAAAAATTTGCATTTTTGGACTTTCGTGGTTTCTGAAGGAAGGCATCAATAAGCATTTCTCGGATGCAAAAGTTGTTTTTCTTCATTTCGCTTCATGCAGCTGCATTCTGCGTCGACTCTATGGCCCAGGGATGTTCGCCGTCTCTCGTTCGGGTAAAAAGCTTTTTACGAGCATATCTGCGGTGTAAAACGTTGCCGCGACCGTTTTCCATGTACATGCATATTCTTACATACATCATATGAGTAAACCGTCAGTGTCCATAGATTTATGCGACCGGCGCGACGCTCGGTTTCCTTTTCTAAAGCCCGACAGAGGAAAGAGGCATTAAGGAACAGAGAGGAGGAGGAGGAAGAGGAGGCGAGAGAGAGAGAGAGAGAGAGAGAGAGAGATACTTATAAGGAAAAATGGAAAATGACTTACGTATTTCGCACTTGGTCGTCGGGATGTGTGTCCCAAAGCCCACATAATCGCTCTCTCGATACCGTTTTCGCTATTAAAGTCAGCCACACTCAAACTATCCTCGTCGAAAGGATATTTCAAAAAGTCGGCTGTTTACCCTAGCATGAGCGATAGCAGAGAAAGTTGAAATGCGCTGCATTGCTACCGTCAAATTAATTTACACGTAAACGTTCCAAATCGATTTCAATTCTGAGATTCCTTCTTTTTTTTCTTTCTCTCTCGCCCCCCTCTCTGTTTCTTTCTCTGTCACTCTTTATCGAGAAAACGATTTAAAATATTCTTGAAAATACGAGGGCGGAATTCTTTCTCCTTTTTCAATATAAACCGACTTAATAAAGGAAATATCTCTTTCTGTTGACGCTATAAGAGGAAATTAATCTCTTTGAGTGGAATAAAAATAGAGTTTAGATAAATATTTGTTGTTCAAAGACAGCTTTTTGAGTTGACTCTTTTATGTGCGATGTTATACTGATACACGGCATGGCACCGGTGCGAACTTTCCTTTTCCCCCCTTTTTTGTTTCATTTCTGAAAAGCTCATTTGACTGGAAATGATAGGTTTCGAAGTGCTGCTGGTTAAAATAAATAATATGGATCGGTGTGTGTGTGTGTGTGTTTGTATGTATGTGCAGATATGTTTGCTCCACGAACGGACTAATGTTGTCTCCTCATGATAATCGAATTGACGAGTGGACTGGCAGAGAAGCGATTTCGAGTGGCCTCTCTCGTCGTATATCCTTCCAGTCGATACACAAGGGCGGACAAAGGTATTTCTATTAGGGAGCGTGTTTCTTTCCTTGTTAAATGACTTTCCCGGTGTAAATTGTACGACGTACGAATGCGGTATGATCATTAAGCTGATAAAGCAGTATATGTGATGTATGCGATTCACGAGCAGCTGACACGAGAAAGCTAGTTTCCAGGTTCATTTTGTGCGAGCTCGAACTAAAGACGGATTAGATTCGTGTTGGGGGAAGAAGCCCCGAGCTTACGGAAATGGCGAACGGCGAAGCGTAATTGGTATTTGATATGCTTTTTCAGGAGCTCTCGGCGGGAATATATTAACTTCGCGTCCCGACTGCGCTCGTGAGTCTGCAATTTGATTCCATCAGCTGGACTTCGGTGGTACGAGCAGCTGTCTCGCATGGCGGTGCTGTCAGTATTTTCTGCGAAATCGGAAAGTAGAAAGAATTTGAAGGGACGTATTCTCACGATCGATTTTTCGTATCAGCTCTGTTTGACTGGCCCTGCCTGGGAGTTTCCCAGTGTGTGAACACTACTGTCCACTGTCCGCAGTTGACATTGCAGGGAAAATAGTCGGGAAGTACGCCGATTGGTGGAGAAGTATACATACTCGAGAAATAAGAAAATACCCAGCCCGTGGTCTACTCGAAACTCCGGCAACGTGAGTCGAGTGCGATATTGTAAGTCAACACTATCAACGAGACGAAACCAAACGAAGTAAGAAAACTGTTTTCTCTCATGATGTCCGAAGACGAATGGCTAAAAGTGGAAAACGAATGAGTGTTTGACGACCGATTTCTTCTGAACATACAAGAGGTACGGTTGATTCCGCAACTCTGTCGAATTCCATGCGGAAGATAAGGAATCAGTTTCACCTCCCTATATAACGTGTCTGTTTTCAACAGTACGTATGAGGGCGAGGCCGAGATTAACGAGGAATGCAACAGGAACAATAATTGCCTCTCCTGGAGAGGAAAATTAAGATTGAGAACACTTTACGAACGACAGTTTTACGGAATCTTCTTTTCTAATTTGCTCTCAACCCGAGCCCTGGAATCCGCCTTTTCGAACATTACCTCAGAGACGTCGGGGAGGCTGTTGGCTGTCTTAGCCCTCTTCCCATCTGGCTGAGAAACCGGCCTAGGTCGAAATCTGGCGAGTTGTTACGTGGGCTCGAACCCGGGACCTCCGGATTCCGAGACCAACGCGCTATCCACTCGGCCCACCAGACCCCTACAGAAATCTTTTAAAATTCTCATGAGGCTTTCATTAGAAAAAATACTGAAACAAGCAGCTAGCTGCTGGAAGAGGGTCGGCTCTAGATTGGAAAATTAGAGACTAGTTTATCTGTTCAGAAAAAAAGGGCCTATCAGTAGTCATGTTTAAGGTCACTTTATATGGCTGTGCGTTCAAGTTTGTCACATTCGAGTTTATAACTCGTTGAACATGATATATCAAAGAGCTGAAAGATGAAACCTAATTATTAGGATGACACCACAGGCACACTTAACAACACATCACATCACACATAATAAGTTCAAGGCTTCAAACTGCGTAGCTACAGAGTACAGACTGCAATTGCGCAACAAACACTTTCTCCGAAAGAATTATCTACAAATGACTCTCGAATTTGAATAAAATGAATTTGTGGAGAAAACGTTCTTCTATTACATAATTCAACCAATTCAGGTAGCATCTTAAGATTAGGAAATTGTAACTCCCCATACGCTACAAGAGAAGACAACAGAAATTTTATATCAGTATGCAGAAGGAGGTTTATTTCGATTCAGATAAAACTTACAATTCGAACAAGCACAAGCAGAATTATCACTAATACTATCAAAACTTGTTAACGAGCATGCGGTTTTGAGAACATCCGAAGGAGGTACATCTGTTGGTCATAACTTTGTAACTCAGCATTGACATAGACCGATCGCAAAATAATCTCTGCAACTTACACATACAATCCGTCCTGTTATACTCTGTACAACTTCAGTTGGTCCCTCATGAACGCGCAATTGACTAGAAAATACCATTGAGTATCCAAAAACAGAATAATTGTCAATAACACTACTGAGCAAAATGAAATTTTTTGTTTGCACAACGCATTTAAGGAGGTGATTCTTTTGAGTACTTTTCAACGCTGAATACAGTGCCGTCGGCCGTTTTTCTCTATCACGTCTAGTTTTTCTGATCAAAAACTATAAAAAATTCAACTAAATGTGTTCAAAAAGAGGTTTAGGAACTGAATGTGGTCATACTGATTCGTGTTGTTGTGTGTTGCGGTCGTGTGTAGTGGTGTGTATTCCGTCTGTTTGTTTTCTGTTATTGTGGTCTGATAACACTGATAATATCAGTCAGTGGTACCGCTTATTCCAATGCAAAAACATAATGGAAACGAATTTCAGTCGTTCAGAACTCCGAACTGTGACGTGATAGAGAAAAATGGGTCGCAGTATCGTGTTCAACGTTTAAAAGTACTTCAGAATCACCTGTAGAAATGCATTGTGCAAATTAGTTGTTCAGTAGTGTAATCAGTTATCAGCCAATTCGTAATTATTGGCAACAAATTACAGATTTTACGCTGTTACATTGACGCTATTTAGCGTAAGGGAACCAACCAACATATGTAAACAATGAGTTATTAGTATCGTTGGAAAGAGCGTAAAATGTAGAATTTTTCAAAATTGGGCCCCGATTCGAAAATGTGTATGTACTGACGTTGAAAAAAAACTTATCAGTAAACGCTGTGTCATATATCATATAGATTCTACATGGCTCTTGAACTTCGAATCCCGTGTTCTCAAAAAACAGATTTTGCCGGTTAGTTCCCTTACGCTTGAAGCGTCACTGCTGAAAACCTGAAACAGAATACCAAAATTACCATCAATACATCAATACTTTTATAATTCCTGGGAAAATTTACTGATATACTCACAGAAAGTTGTACTAGGTTCGATTCGAAAAAATTCTACATTAATTGAACTGAGAACTCATTCCATACATTAACAAACAAACGCACTAACCTCTTCTAAATCCAGTTATATAAATTTTACGCAGTTTGAGCGTATCAATTTTTGCATAGCAGGAATCCAGAATCAAGTGTCTGAAACAGAATACCAAAATCACATTAATACTTGTATAATTCACATCACATTATTCCTTGGAAAACTTGCTGAAAGAGTACCACCGAAAGTTTACTTCGTTTGATTCAAAGGAATTCTACACTAATTGAACTGAGAACTCACCAACCCATTTCATACATTAACAATCAACACACTTAGGTACCTCTTCAAAATCTGGTTACTTTCTTCACGTTCCGTGAGAAAATAGATAGTAAATTAATAATCTCTTGCTTCTGTAGAGTAAAATCCAAAATAATAATAAAACATTCACCTCCCTCCTTTCATCTATTTACCCCATATTTGAAATTGAGGCCCACGCAATGAGGGTAGGAGGTCCTAGTATTTTATAAAGTTTAATGTGGGTATCCAACAATTAGTTCCAAAGGTAGCTAAATTCAGTCTTGGTAACATTTTGGCCGTATTCAATGAACTGTGGCTCATACCGTTGGGAAGAAGGTGCAAGATGACAGTTGTGGTAACCACGTAGAAAAAAATTAAAGATAATGGTAAATGGTTGAACATGATTTTCATAACATAAATTTCACTTAGTATAACATTGTTTTGGGAAATTTTGGTATCTTTTTTACTTGCTGTAACATTCTGGGGGAGGGGGTAGCTGGCAGTATTAATTTAGTGACGAGGAATGGTATTTATGTAGATTAAAGAATCTAGGCCCAACAAATGGCTGAACTGCCTTCTATCAGGGTTGCCAATTTAGCCTTTTTTCAGCTATTAGCCAATTTTGAAAATTTTGTCCGATTTTTTTTTTTTTTTAATTTATCCGATTTATAAAATGCAGCCTAAAATCGGCTAGTTCGAGAAAATTAAGCCGATCGGTGATTTTTTCTGTAAGATTGCTCGTAAAAGAGTGAATCAGTGACGTGTCACGAGAAAAGGGACTTGGTGTCCATTTACCACTAAGGTTCTTTTCTTGTGACACGTCACATTCAGTAGAAAAAAAGAAGTGTTAAAGCCTGAAGCAGTGAAGCCTGATTATGGTTCTGGTAATGACAACCAGGGGTGGAAAGTGGATCGCGATGCACTCAAACCTTGGCTTCAGCTTAACAGTTTCTCAGAAGATTCAGCTTAGCTTTGGCTTTTTGTTCTCTTCATTAGCTCTTAAGCGCTTCGCTATGAACGTTTTTTAAATATTTTTTCTCAATAAGTTGGCAATTTTACTTGATATTATAGCCAGTTCAATATGAAATCGACCGTAGAATTCAAAAATCACATTATTTTATCATGAGTGAATTTCTACTGTTCTACAATATTTCCAAATTGAATTTCAGCTAACCTATCAGCTCATTCTTCACGAAGGTGTAACGTTTTATTCATTATTTGATTATTTTCCCAGTCAAAATCAAAAACTCAAAATTCAAAATTTCAAGATGGTCAATGAGCACTGAGCAACGGGAAATCCGAATCACTGATAAGTGATAAAAAAAAGAAAAATTTTTTGAGAGCCAATTAGTGACTCTGCTCTTCCTTTATGACTTGCTGTGCGCTTAACAGAGAAGGTAACCACTGGCTTCTGAAGCGCTTAAAAGAGGCTCAAGAATGAGCTTAAGCTTCGACTTGAGCGACTATCGGCTTAAACTTTCCATTCCTGACGACAACGAATAAAAAATGAAACCTACACATAATACATACAGAAATAATTATGCCTATAAAACTGGACAAGATTCTCGCACATTATAGGTATGCTACTCCATTTTATATTTTCTGAAGACCATTCACACAATATTTTTCATTTAGCCGAATAGCCAAAGCCTTTTTTATTCAGCAGATTTTTTAGCCAATTTTTATAGACTTGTCGATTTTAGCCGATTTTTTCATTGAAACTAGCTGAAACAAAAATGCAGAAATGGCAACCCTGCCCTCTACTAATACCTAATGGTACCATTTTTCTGTCTATCTCCAGTTGTGAGAAGCAAAAAATTTCAAAGATAGAAAACGTTTCAAAATGTGACCACTACTCAGCCCCTTCAAAAGTAAGAGTATACAAACATATCTACATATTTTCGGGGTAGGTTGCCTACTTAGTAGGTTGAAGGGGGTGTCATTGCAAAAGAGACACCCAGTATATCAGTAGATGGTATTTTATGTAATTATAATTCTAGAAATAATTTACTTGCACACCCTAAAAGGTGATATATTCTAAAAAATTGATGAAAATTAGTACGAGTTTGTCCGGCCGTTCTATCCAGCTTTTGCGTCATTTTTATTTTTAATGAAAGGTATATGTACATATGTCATCAAGTATTGGAATTCACTTAACTTTGACCTTACTCAAGTTATACTCAAACGCGACTTAATGTATGATTTTTCCAAGCTTTTCCTCCACTCAAACATAAATACCTCAGGTTCTAATTAATGTATCAGTGTTCATTTTTATCTACGAACACTCAGTGGATCAAGACCTTTCATTTGAGCTTGTAACCACTCGAATTGGTTGAGTCTGAGGACAGTTATAAATAGACATTCAACTTGACTTTTGATATTTTCAAAATTTTTCTTGACTCAATCATCTATATCTCTGGTTCCAACTGAGGGAAAGAATTTGTTTTACTCGAAAAACACTCAGTGAATCAAGACCTTTCATTTGAGCTTGTGACAACTCAAATTGGTTTTGTGAGTGGACATTCAACTTCACCTGTTATAATTTTAGAAGGGGAAAAAATGGTAGATTAAAGAAAAATAACTAAAAACTACTTGCCTCATTCTGATTGACTCTCAGCTTCAGCCATTATACTTCCAATTAACAACTAATGCTGCGGAGCAGCCCGAGTCGTCTTCTTTTTTTTTTTTTTTTTTTTTTTTTTTTTTTAATTTGTTTATTGTTTATTTTCAACAATAAGGAGATTAACTTAACAAATACTTATTTCTTTACGAGGAGGTAGCCCTTTTACCTTGCGGTTTATCAGAGCTACCTCCATGTGAGTTCGAGTATTACATATTTCTTATGTGCTAGGTTTCGTTTTTAATAATATTGTTACATTCTTAACATAATTTTTAAAATCTTTTTTGTTCAAGGTTGTGAGGTCAGTCATTACTAAGTTCATCTCATGTCTCTGGATTGTGTTTTGAAAGAAGGTGCAGTTTTTTATGTGCATTGGGTTGTCTGTTTCATTTTTGTTGCAGTTTGTGCAAGTACTGTCACTTTTTACTTTAATTTTGTCTGTTAAATATTGGTTGAAGTTGCCGTGTCCAGTCAAAAATTGAGTGAAGTAAAAATTTGTTTCAAAGTAAGTGCATTTTAGCCGGTTGCGAATGTTGGGTAGAAAAAGTTTGGTTATTTGTCCAGTTTCTGCTTCATTATATCTAATCTGCCATTCTTGGGTTATTGTTTCTTTAATTTTGAGTATATTGTCCCTGGTGGTTTGTCTGGAGTGTTTGTTTTTATTGTGTTCGATTTTTACTTTCTTGATCATATTTGTCTGTTTAATTTGCAGATCAACTGGGAGAATTCCAGCGATCACATTTGTAGATGAAAAAGATATAGAGTTTAAAGGTGATTGAAATTGAAATTTTGACCCAATTTTGATAAAGCGACGATGACTATGTTCAAAGGAAAAAAATGATGGTGCTTTTCGACAGCGACGCATTCCGAAAACGCCCAAACGGTCGGATGGTTTCGACTCGTCGGATGGTTTTGACTCGTCGCTAGGTTTCAAAATGCTCGCGGTCCCCTTCGCAGTGCGAAGATGAAAGTCCAAAAGTACTCTTAATCGTCTCCGGTTTCCTGTATTTCAACGGCCGTTCAAATAAGGGTCACAAAATCAACGCGCGGCCTTCGCCCGGAATCTCGTCACCGCGAGTTGCAATTTCCAGCACGTGGACGGACGCTTTCCCAAAGAAGGAGCCGGGTCGAGATTACGAGCAGCTTTTTAAATGCAAGACAAACGACGACGAAGGAAGACTTTCGGGTAAACTGTGCTCGCCGTTTGGAGCCAAGCCAATATACACTGTCACGTTGAACGTGGTTTAGCAAAGGTTTAGCGACGTGCCCCTTTTAATAAGATACGATACAGAAAGGCCGAGAATATTAACGCCAGTCGGTCGATGAAATTAACGATTCGAAGGAGTTATTAAAAAGTGACGGCGAGTGTAACCGAGTGCCCATTTTCGCAAAAACTCGCTACGCAGTTGGATCGCTGCTCGATGATGATTATAAATTCAGCGCCTATTTTTATGCCCTCGACGGTGCCAGAATGTGTATAATTGAGTGCCAGGATTGAGTACCGAGACTGAGTAGAAATCTGGTCGCCGGGTCCGGGGGGGGGGAGGTTGCAGTGAATGGCCACGAACATTGGCGGACTTTGACGTATCGAGCACGGGTCTGAAACGCGAACCGCTGGCCGAAATAATAACCGAGGAAACGTTTCCACGCCTCGGCATTACAAGCCAGACAGTTAGCAGACTTGGCGGAAAACATCGCTGGTTAGACTCGCGAGTAAAAATATCTAAATTTATTGGGTAGTTGATGGGAAATAAGCACACAGTTGAGTGACATTGTTGCCATGTTTGTAGCAGAATCGGTGTACCAACGATCAACTCGATCGACTCGAGTGAAATTACAAATCCGTAAAACAAATCAAAGAACTTATCGTAACGAGAATTCAACATCTCCAAGTTACAAAAGCTAATCAAAGACAAAAATTTGACCGTGGAAGAAAAAGAATAGGGAAAGGAATATCGAAGAGCGTCGGCCAGATACTCTCACAAGGTTGCTAAGTCCAAAAAGAGTAAAGTTGAGACAAATTCCGAAAGGAAAATCGGTGACACTAGCGTACGCTGCCTACCACAATTTTGTGGCCTACAAGGGGGGGATGACTGTGATGGTGTGACTACCACCACTATGAGGGTATGCGTCCTACTATTGTAAGCCTGTTAACGTTACCCACAAGACACCACGAGGAGGTCGGCTTACACGTCTTGCAAAATCCACCCCGAGGGGGGTTTCGTCAATGAGCAAATATTGTTTTACGTCTTTTTTCAATCATCTCTGCACCGCATTTATGGCATGGGTCGTGAGCCTCAGGAACACCAAGTACAGCGTTATCTTGCAGATATTTTACACACACTGTTTCGGAAGTGATGACTGTGGTATAAAACTCTTTTAACAACATTTTGCGACACATTTCACAATGAACCACTGATTTGAAGCATATGTAAGCCAGTGGGTCTATATGTACTAATTAGTGGACAAGTTTATCTGCGAGTAGTAGAACACAGTTACCCGGTAGTACGCGTACGCTGGTCATCGATAATTCGGTAGTACGCGTACGCTAGCAGAAAATGTTGTGGTAGCCGCGTACGCTAGTGGCACCGGAAAATCAATGTGAGACCGAGCCTTGGGAAATGAATGATCCTCACCAGAATCAAAACGACCTGATGGCACCTATACCGACAGCCTAACTGACCTGATGAAAGAAATTGTTCACGATAAAATCCAGATGACAAAACGAAAATAGACAACGAAGACTGCCGAGAAATCAGAAGGGAAGCAGACCAAATTCGAAGAGAGAAAGTTGATGAGATAACCCTTAGTGTTCATGTTGGAGTGTGAGTGAACTGGGTAATATTCCCTTTTTGTCTCCGATGTTCTCGCGGCTTTTTCATTGTTTTGGGGAGAGTACGAATGGGTAAGGGTGGGGGTGAATAATTTCGGTCGTTCGCTCTCTCGTTTACCAAGCTTGCTGGGAGCGATCTTGAGGGTAATTACTAAATGTTAAAGTTATTTGTGTTTAACTTACCTGCGATATATCAAGTGCATGCTGGCCAGCCAAAAACATGCTTCTTCTTCAGGTGTCGTATGCGATGCCAGATATTGGTAGTCGCGGCTTCTGACGCGCGATTCCCTTGCGCAGGTTAGTCTGGGTAGTTTGCCCATATGGTCTTGTAGCATTAGAATTATCCTTCCCTGCCAGCAGCGTAGCCAGGATTTTCCCACTGGGGGGAGCAAAGTAAGATTTTCAAGGGAGAAAAAGTCGAAAATTGAGGTATTTTTTTTAAATCGCCGATATTAGAGGACTATTTTATAAAAATGAGGGTAAATTACTGCTCGAGCAAAAATTTTTTTGAAAAAACCTGATAAAGCATTCGCCCCCTTCGCCTCCCCCACCTTTACGCCACTGTTCCGTGTGCTGAAAAGTGTGCAGTCGCAGTTCGCTTAATAACCACAGTTTCATGATGTTGAGTAAGCTGTCCACGACATGCACACGCACAGTACCAGTCTTTCTGATCTGGTTGTAACACACCCTGCGATTGTAATGCCTTATTCGTGTGAACTGGCGGAGGTTACGGAACACGCTATGTTTCCACCTCGATTATTACTGTTGTGGCTGTATTCGCTAGAATATTAGTGGGGGTATTCGAATATCACTAGCTTTCCGGCGTTATCAAAATCAAATCAAAACGGCCTTTATTTGGACTTAACTTACACATAAATAGTATACATGTCACAGTGAAAGTCGATAATTCAGGGAATGTCGACAATAACTAGTGATTATCGACATTTACGGACTGTTTCAGTTAAAGTTGATAATTTGGTAAGAAAGGAAGATTTGGTCATTATTTGTACAGGGTAAATCATCCATTTTTGGCCAGGGTACCATCTTTGGCCAGGTTTCTCATAAATTTGCTGGCAAATAAGGACTGGATAACACTGAGAATGTGATTTTTGCACAAAAACTGCCGTGTGTATGGTGTGTTGTACTTTCAAGTTTACGTCCCCCATTATTCTTTTTAAAAAGATTGATCTGTGGCTGATTTCAAAACCTCAGTGATTTCTTATCAAAACTCTTAAGAATCCAGCAACTGGAAAAATTGTCATACGAACACTTCCAGGCGGTAATTGCACTTGGCAGTGTATTTTTCTAATCATTCATAGTATTAGTAACGGATTTTGATTTAAAAAATTGGTTTTCACTCTGTTTTTCATTAATTAAGAGGTATAGCCAAGTGAGGGTCTCGAATTGAATGATTTCACCATCTTTGGCCAGCAACCTGTCCAAAGATGGATACAGCGCTAATCTATGTTTGGCCACCCTTTGTTCTGAACGAGTTAGAAAAGCTGAAAATTTCTCATAAAATCACAAGATTCTTCGTCATGTCGCTACTAGAGTGTCGTACAAAAAAGAGGAAGAAATACCAATAATTTTTTAAGCAATTTACGAATAAGAAATGACGCATCAGAAATGTGAGATTTGATTTTACGATACTACAATACACTGAAACCTGGGAAATCTGATATTGTCTGATAATTATCAACTTTCACCACAAGCGGCTAGTGATTATCGATAATCACTAGTTAATGTACACAATACCTAGTTAATGTTTATAAAAATATTTAAATTATCAACTTTCACTGAAGCTCCTTATCAGCCGAGAACCATAAAAAAACAAACGAAAGCCAACCGAATTAAGGCTCTAGCCCTGGCCGAATTTTCTCGAAAAGCCAAAGGCCGAAGCTCTATTTTTCAAGGTTATAAGCTTAAGCCAAAAGCCGAAGCTGATATTTTCGGCTGCAATACACTGCTTTTGAACACTCGTGAAAGAAATCTGGTTCAATGTTGTTTTTGTTTTGTGAAGGCTGGATTGATTTCTTAGAGTTCAAAAGAATTTAAAACGATTCGAAATTTTTTGGAAATTTCGAGTTCCTATGACATTTGCTTCCACACATTATTTTTCTTGTTTCGTATGTAAGAAATCTTAGGAATCTGTGTAAGAAACGGTACATGAAAAAATTTTTCGGGGACAATGAAACGGTGACTAGGAAAAAAAATATAAGAAGTTGTCTCATTAATTGATGTACGAATCACAGAAAAATTGTGTGAAAATTTATTTTTTCTTATTTGTGAGTCACTAGGGACTGGGGTCCACAATTATAAAATTGGCAATCATTGCACATCTTGCCTCTTATGGATTGTCAGAGATGATACTTGACTTTCAGTGTGGGGAGGGGAGAGGGGGAGAAGAAAAATTTGCCGACAAATATTTTTTGAAAACTAAAAATTTGCCAACATTTTTTTGAAAATTAAAAATTGTCGATTTTCTAATCAAAATATTTTTAAATTGAAAAAATAAATAAACAAATAAACAAACAAACAAACAAACGTTCTTAGGAAGTGAAAAATTCAAATGAACAGTTTCAAAATTCCGACTGCTAAATGATTGCGTTGTTGGGGGGGGGGGTTACTTGCATTTGTGCACATGAACAATAGCCTAGTCTGGGAGGGTATGCTGGAAGAATATCCGGAATACTTGAGAGGAACCATAACTTCCTAACTTCCTTTCCATATTAAGGTGGTCGTTATTTACTCTTGATGATTTTTTTTCTGAATTTCCTTTGATTCGTCTCCTAAACTGATTCCAATAAAATAAAATAAAAATTAACAAATAAATAAATAAATAAATAAACTGCAAAGTATTAGGTTGATTGGATTATGGGAATCCGTGCCATAAGCTCCCTTTTGTTCTTATAGGAAAAACACATGGAGTTTTGACTTTTTGGTTCCAGACTGAATTTCCATCCTATATTCATCAGGACCAAAGCCCGTAGAATAAACAATGGAACATTTGCTATCGGATTCTGCTTGTGACATTGGAAAATAAAAGTTTTTTGCTTTCAACTTTTAGATTTTAATAAAATGTTCAACTTGCTCAAATTTCAGGCTCTAGGTCAAACAGAGAATCCCGTAAAAACGGAATAGTAATTGAAACTCGAAATTCAACGTTTGTTACCGATTTTCAGATTTTCGAAATATCTTCCACATTTCAGCTGTTTCAACCTGGCAGATAACGTTCGATACTCAATTTGAAACCTTCGGCTTTTGACTGACTAGTCTCTGACAGGAGTCCAGGGTACTCCATTTTCAGAAACGAAATTTGACTCTCAGTTTGGAGAGGTGGAGAAAAAAATTTGCCGACAAACATTTTTCGAAATCTAAAATTTACCCACAACATTTTTTAAAACTAAAAATTTGATGATTTTTTAATCGAAATATTTTTTAATTGAAAAAAACAAACAAACATTCGTAAGACATGAAAAATTCAAATGAACAGTTTCTAAATTTACCGACTGCCAAATTATTGGAGGGTGGTGCTTCAACCCCCCCCCACACCCCTATAATTTCAGCCCTGCGGATTAAAATGTAAATATTGACTCATAGGTACTTTGAATTGCTGAATCTCGATGTCTTATTCAGATACTTGCTCTGTCTGTTAATTCAGAGATATTTATGTCTTTTAATTCAAAGTTTCCTTTTTTTGAAAAGATTTGTCTGTTTAAATTTGATCAGAGATTTGTATCATTTCCATTTGGGAAAAAATTATTCATCTGTTCTGTTTTTATCAGACGTTCTGTTATGGATAGAGATTTTTATTATATTCTATTTGGAAGAGTATTCGTCCCTGCCTGACAAATGCCGGAAGACGCCAGCTCAAATGTAGCGCCATGCTTTTAATTTGGGGCTGGCTCCTGTTGAATCGAAAAAATACACGGGCACTCTATCAGCGATACTGGGCCTAATAAAAAGCGTAAATCAGGCGTATTTTTGGCCCTCCACGACGAAATCGACTCCTGGCGTATTTTTTGCGTCTCAATTTCCAGACGAGTCTGTTCAGTAGTGATTAGAAACTTGATTTCTTCACTGGAGAGATTGTTTCAGTCTACTGATGTTATTATGAGCATAATATATTATATGCATCGAGCATTGTGCTCGGGCCTGCTAATCTAGCGGCTTCGTATATTGCGCTAGAGATAACCTTAATTATATGATTTACATTATCTTTACTCGGATTTCCAGCCAACTCCTCAGCATTGCTCTCCTCCAGCAGCCTACAAATTTTCCCTTGGTACGCCTCCACACAGTCTATTTTCAGTAATTGTGTGGTTATTGTAGCTACTCGTAGTTTCCGAGGCTGTCTCTCCCTATCTACCTGTAACTCGCGCCTAACTAATCTGTGATCGGAATGGTATTTAAATTTTGCATCTACCGAATAGTTGTGAATTTTTTTTCTCGAGTATATGCCGGGGCCAGAATATAGTCTATCTGGTTTTTGTACTCCCTGTTCGGGGATAACCAAGTCCACATCTTGCTTTTCTTTTTTTTTTTTTTTTATAAAAAAAGTTAATGACTAGTAGTTTGTTATTTTGACAGAATTCATAATCATCCTTTCGCCTCTTTTATTTCGGACTCCATAACCGTAAGGTCCCATTATGTGTTCTTCTCCACGTATCCTACTTCCAATTTGACTGTTGAAGTCTCCTATAACCAGTGCATCATTTTGTTTTTCGTTTTTCTGGTTGTTCAATGAGTTTGGTGAAAATTATCAATTTTCTCTTCACTAGAGGTTGAAGTGAGGGCGTACGCCTGAATGATGGTAAATATTTGATGCTGAGATAATTTAATCTTCATACTTGCTATTCTATCAGTTTCGCCTCGAAATTCCAAGAAAAAATTTTCCACTCTTTTTTGATTAAAAATCCCACTCCTTTTTGCCCCCTAACCTATGTTGCAGAACAGATTCCCTTTTTTTGTTTCCAGTATGGCTTTCGTTTCCCTTCTTATCTCAGCAAGGCCCAAAATGTCAATTTTGCCCTCCTCACATGCTTTCTTCAGTTCAGCCAGGTTTTCCTCGTTTTTCAGGGTCCTTATGTTCAAACATCCCACCGTAACTTTTTTGTTGGGTCCCCCTCCCCTTTGGGCTTTTTTCTATTGCGTCTGAGAGATGTCTTACGGACCCAGGCTGACCAAGCTTATCTGGGTCTGGAAGTGAGTCTGTGAAGAGGGCAACTTACCTTCACATTATGAAACGCCGTTCGAATCCCTCGTTCCGGAATGGTACGGTTTACCCTTTCCTCTTCCAAAACCGTTAGCTTTCAATGCCTTCCTCCGGGTATCCAAAGACTCTCGACCGTTGTTATCTCCCTCCGAGCTACGAATTTCAGCCGTCCGTTTCTTGGTTGTGTTATTTCTCGGGTCTCCTTGGCCAGTTCCCTAGGGATGATTCAGGATTCGGGTCCTTATTTTTCCCAGCTGTGCTTCGTCCTTGATCTGGATCGCTGGGGGGGATTCGTCAGCCCTCGCGTAAATTTTACATTCCTTCACCCACACGAATTTTACGATCCCTTCGTGCCTTAGTTTTTTGGTAGCCATCAGCAGCTGCTTGTTGGTTCTTGTCAGATGATCGTCACAGAATATTAAGAGGGCTGGCTCCCCCCAACCCAGCTGACCACCATCCAGTTTAGCTTTCTTGGAGGCTCTCACTATACTAACTTTCTTGTCCCGGTTTGTGAATTTTGCGATGATTGCTGGAACTCCGGATTTTGCCAGCAGGCGATGCGCCGTGACTATATCGTAGTCGTGTACGGTGATTTTCAGGCCTTGTGCCACTTGCTTCACCAGTTCTCTGACCTTCTCCTCTTTCATCGGTACTCCGCTTATCAGGAGGTTAGTGAGGGTATTCGAATATCACTAGCTTTCCGGTGTTATAGTGGGACTCGAATCCAAGACGCAAGGATTTGCGAAGCGGACATGTTACTATGTACTTGGTCACTCAGCAACTTTGAATAACATATTACGCATGAAAAATACTGAAATGAGGTGGAAGTCCCTGGGTCAACCGTGATCATCTGCCTGAAACTAGCTACATTATTTGACGAGTTACTAACAGGAAGCGCACTATTCAGTGGAAAAAGGAAATTATTTGAACGTTCTCGTAATGAAAGCGGTATTTGAATGATTTAAAAGTTAAAGTGAAAACAGATGCACAGACGAGTATATTTTACAACTTCTCGCATGCGGGGACAAATTATAGTTTCCGTTCTCGAAGAGTCGAACGATTGTTAAGATAAAAAAATTTTATAAAATACGTTTTGCTCTACTTTTTCGTTTTTCCTTCCTCTCTCTCTCTCTCTAAATTTCATTTTCTTCTTTTTTTATTTTGTTTTTCTTCGCACCAGTTGGAGAAATATAAAAGACCATAAAAAATGAGTACCGTTTTTCACCATACAGCATTGCGCGCCGCGTTGCTCAAAAACAGCAGCAATAAGTTAGTGGGTAAGTAAACGGGCGAATAGAAAACAGCCTGAAGTCGAGAACAGTAAGATGCGCTTTTACGGTGTTTGTTGCGCGCGTATAAAGCGTTTGAAACTTTTTCAGACACCCAAGTAGTCTTTTGAAACGGAAGAACATTTGATAAGGATGGCTTCCGCATTTGCTCAGCGAGTTCTGCCGCCGTATTCAGAATATTCACTTCCAGCGGCGAACTGCATTTGAAAAACTAAATCCACGCGAAAGTACATGGCCGAGCATGGTGAAGGGCATAGTGCACGGATAGTCTAGAAAAGAAAAGAATACTTATAGCGAATTACACGTACGTAATTATACGCTTGACGTTATTACAGGAATAAAAATCAGTTTTATTTGAGGTTAAGAGTAAGGAGAGGTAGACTAAATCGTGCCTACTTTTTCGTTTTTTCATCCTAGACAAAGCTCAAATTATTTTTGCGAAACCACTCGTTAACCAAATTGTACCTTAGACCTTTACACATATTTGAGCGCAAAAATAAAATTTGTTACTCGAATGGTAAAGGCGCAGTTTTAATTCGCGCAAAAGTCTGAAAGTGGTACAATTTTGGCAACTAGTTGCCAGAATCGTACCATCAACTTCCTAAATTGTACTACCTGTAAAAAAAAAAGTTTCGAAAATATACCTGCGGGTTTTTCGGAATTTGTACGAGAATTGTTTAGTTGGATCGCAGCTAGGGCATTTGAAATAAAAAATACGATAAAGTGTAGAGAAGGATCAGTTGATAGTAAAAGCAGATTTCACTGAGAGTACTAAACATGAACTGAACCTGAACGAATGTCCTGTTAGGCCGATTGAATGAGAAAAGGTGAGTAAGTTATGAGAAGCAGAAGAACCTGGTTTAGAAGAGATCACGTACTGGAAGTACAGGAATGCAGGAGACAAAAAACGTTTGGTAGACCTTCGCATCGTGCTGTTCAGAAAGTACCCAGGCTAGTGATGTTAACAGTATCGATACTATTCGATACCGTATCGATACTTTTTGGTATCGACGGTATCGATACCTTTTTTAAAGTATCGAGTACCATATCGATACTACTAAAATGTTCAATTTTGCAACTTTTCGTCAATTCTGTCAATTAAAAAGTTCGTGTTCTGACTCTGAGTGCTTGTAGTTTTTTATTTCAATATTTAATTACTTGAATTTAACAATGTAAGTTGAAAAAAAAATGAAAAGGTAGATATAAGAAGTATCGATACGTATCGATACCAAAAAAAAATCGATACTTTAACATCACTAACCCAGGCAGGATGTTTTCTACAAATATGTACATTAGAGAGGAGAGTGTGACTGCGTACTTCCACTCCCGTCTCATGAATCCACACAATATACAGCATGACGTTTCTACGTAACACTTTCACATTGTATGACCCTACTACTGTAATGCAACGGTGCCTTGTCATCTAACCACCACTCATTTTTGGGCATATGCCTCTCTGTGATCTCTCCATAATTTTTTATTGAAGGTTAACTGTCTCAACTTGGTTCCTACTTCCCTTCTGATTTCATTTCTTTACCTGGTATTTGGTCTACCTACTCGTTTTACCTTATTATAGGGCGTCCAACTTCCTAATTTGTCCTCTCACCTATCACTCCTATGCCGATCAATGTGATCTGCGTATCTCCATTTTAGTTTTTTAGTCACATATCCAGTATATTTTATTCCCGTTTTTTCTTTAGTTGTGTAGCTGTTAATGTTGTCCTTGAACTTGATCGTGAGCATGGATTTCTCCATGATTTTCTGTGTATTTCTTAACCTAGCTAGGTCTCAGCTAGTTACAGCCCAGCCTTGTGCACTGAGTTAATATTGATTGTATTCAACTCTCCCATACTTCACCTTTTAATCCAGTTGTTGTTTTCTCTTTCAATATATTTTTCAGTCCCAAGAATCTGCTCCATCCTTTTTGGATTCTACTTGATAGTTCTTTTCCTCGTCGGTCTATAAGAAGTATTTAACTTCGTCTTTCCATTGTATTTCTTGTCCATTAACAAGAAACGGGATTTTTAGCTATAAGAAAGAGTACTACATGAAATCAAAATTAATGATCGGGTGTTTTACGAGATCCAATAGTCGAAACGCTATCACAAAATTCTCGTTTCCTCTTCCAGAAATTTCGAAATACTTGGGAATTCTCGTTTCGCTGCTGGTTTTTGCTTCGTGTGTCTGGCTTCTATCATCGCTCAACCATTACTAGCAGTGCAGCCGATTGTACCTTCTTACATTATCATTTCAACGAAGGGGCTTGTGCTCAGTTTTTTCTGAAGGCAACCGGAAATACTGTATAATATTAAACAGAAATTTAATTTCCGATCGACTGAAACAAGTCGCATTGCTCTTGAAAATTATGAAAAATGGGGATATTGGATTTGGTAAATAATGCTCTTACGGTAGGAACTCGCAGTGTTACAATTTTTGGAGATCGACTTTAGCTCTAATCTGACCGATCGACGTTGCTAAATTATAATAATAATAATAAGAAGAAGAATAATAATAACTAGCAGCGCATCATATAATATCTCTATTCTATAATATTAAAAAAAAAAATTAAAATTACAAAAATGTATAAAGTTATCATATTACAGGGCCTCCTTCCACACCACATTTGTAGTTTTATAGCTTCCAGGTTGTACTTGGATTTTTAAATTATTAAACGAAGTTGTCCGCGACAGAGCTACATATAATTGTCCATGACTGAAGACATACTCGGGTAGATATATCCTAACTTTCTCCAGCGTCTGTCCCTGGGCCTTGTTGATCGTCATACAAAAGGCTAACTTTATTGGAAATTGTATCTCATTTTGAATGAAAAAGGCAAGGTGGAATCCACTGGCGACAGGTCCACTCTTGGGAATATTATCCTTTGACCGCTCTCCACCTCAGTTATCATTTCCAGATCCAGTGCATTCGTGTACATGTTTCTCACAGTTAGTCATGTCCCACTCAGGAGTCTCCAAGCGCCACATTCATATTACGTAGCAAGATAACAATCGCACCAACTTTTAAGTGTTATTTATTTGGTGGTAAACCTGTCTACTCCAGACTATCCAGAAATTCAACGGGGAATTGCAGGATTTCAATGTCATTTTCACTGGTCAGTCTATTCACGCTTGTGTAGGTTTTTCCCCAGGAATCAAGTCCAAAATCTTGTCGTTGATCTTCTGAAAATGATCATTCTTTGGTGCCAGAATTGCAACATTAGAAAATTTCAGGACATCCTCTGGAGTGTCAAACTTTTCACCATAGACATCTCTTATAATATCCTGAGAAATTATGCTTGCAGGTAATTCTATAATGCCCCCATTTTCAGAGCCAGAGTGAGGGAAAGTACCATTACCAATCTGCAGCAAGAATTCTGAGAACTCTTTTTCTCCTGCTTCCGGTCAGTCTCAGCGTCTTGAATATAGGCCATAAAGGAGAAAACTTGGTGGAATTAGCAATTGTAGCAGCTTTTGAACCTTGTGGAACTACTTGGCAGAATCTGCCTAAAATCTCCACGCAAAACTACAATCTTACCGATTTGTGTATGAAACGGATTTGAGTGATCAGAAAAGCATATGAAAGAGGTTGCTTCACTGAGTGTTCTTAGACTAAGATGAACTTTGTAGATGAAGTAGTTCGTGAGTAATGGACAAATGCGTGGAAGAAATGCGTGTGAGTAGTGAGGTTGAGATGGTTGTTACCTTATAACTCTCCTCAGACTGAACAGATTTGAGTGATCAAAAAAGATTCGTAAGGAGCTTGATTCACCGAGTGTTTTAAGACCTTAACCAGCATTGTGCGATAATTAGGGCCTGAGATGTAGGTGTTCAACTTCATAGAACTCAGTTTTTCAAACATATTTCAAATGTATTCGTATTATAGATTTCAACTAAAAACCACTTTTTTTGGTTTTTCAATTTAACCTCTCTTCTAATTGAGCCACAGAACTGATTTTTTGAAACTAGGTGTTTTTTTCATTTCTACGATACTTTTTTCGGTTTCTGATAGGGTGCGTTACTTACGGACTGCGAAAATTGTTCGTTCCGTATTAAGAATTCCTTCCATATTTGGCGTCTTTCCCCTACGAGTATCATCTTCACAATCAATCTTGCTAACGGTTCTCTGATGATCCACTCAACTGAGAAGTTATTGGTTGCAGAAATATAAAAAAATGACAAAGTGAATGGGGGAAGCCGGCCAAAAACTGGCGTAAAATTCAGCCCCCCTTGAGTAATTTTCGGACACCTCCATAAATTCCAACACACCGTCGAGTCGATAAGATCTCATAAAATTCGGCGTTATCGAGATGACGAGGATAATAAAATGAAAGTGGTTACACGTGGTTGACATGAAATGCCGATGACTGGAATGCAGGAACGGCGTATGAAGGGGTGGGAAGTTCATAGATTATAGGTATCGATGTGGTACTTGCACATAATAAAAATAAAATGTGCGGATGAAATTTCAAAATGACCGAACCAATCTCCGACTGCAATCGTCTCGGGCGGCTGTCGACAACTATAATAATAATAATAATAATAATAAAGCCTTTATTAGCGCAGTTGTATAACATAATGTTAGCTTAATGTTCAGTAAGTTATTTAGGGCGTCACCAGCCCCCTCGCGCCATACCCTGTCTATGGGCAAAGGCCTCCCTTAGCCTGTTCCACTCGTTTCTTTCCCATGCTACTCGGTGATATAATTTATTCTTCAAAAACTGGTCAAAATAGTCCCTCCAACGCATTTTTTGCCTTCCCTTCGTTCTTTTGCCCGTGGGTTCTCAAAAAGTAATTGTTTGTGTCCATCTGTTATCGTTCAGTCTCGCGACGTAGCCTGCCTGGTTCCATTTTTGTCGTCTGTGTGTGGTAATGATGTTATTGTTGATGGGCAGTTTGTTACGTATTGTTTTTATCGGAACTTTGTCCCTTCGCTTCAAATTAAGCATGGAACGTTCCATGCTGTTTTGTGTTACGGTTAGGAGGTTTTCGTGTTTGTTAGTAAGTGTTCAAGTTTGTGATGCATAGGTGATCGATGTTAGAATGTTAGCGTTAAAGATACTGCTTTTGAGTGAGTTGCTGTATTGTCCTTTGAAGAGGTATTTCAGGCTCCAGTATTTGTTCCAGGTTTGTGTGATTCTTCTGTTAATTTCTTTGTCCATTTTATCCTCCATGCTTATCACTGGGCCTAGGTATACTGTTTCTTCCACCTTTTCGATTGTCTTGCCTCCCAGTTGGATGGAAGTTTCTTCCTGGTTGTTTGTAAGAAAGTTTGTTTTTTCTATGTTTATTTCTGGGCCTGCTTCCCTTCCCCTTTCTTGAAGCTCGTTTGCCATTTCCGAAAGATCTTTTTTGCTGTTAGAGATTAGAATCACGTCGTCCGCAAATCTTAAGTTGCTAAGAGTTTCGCTGTGAATGTTTACCCCCTTTCCCCCCCCCCAGTTTAGCCCCCTGAATACTTCCTCTAGCAAACAGTTAAAAAGAATAGGGGAGAGGGGGTCACCTTGGCGGACTCCTTTTTCGATGTTAAAGTATGGGCCGTTAATGTCGGTTACTACTCTCGCCTTAAGATTAGAGTACATATCCTCGATTATTTTTACAAAGTTTACGGGTATTCCTTGTTTTCTTAGTGAGTGTAGAAGGAATCTGTAGTTGATCGAATCGAAAGCTTTGGTATAGTCTACCAGAAGTAGGTATAGGTCCTTTTGGAATTCATTTGATTTTTCTATTAGTTGGTTTATGACTTGTAGGTGGTCTATTGTTGAATATTGTTTTTGAAAGCCAGCCTCTTCTCTAGGTTGTTGCCAGATTAGAGTGTTTTTGATTCTGAGCTCGAGTGCTTTTGAAAAGATTTTTGCTATTGTGGGGCTTAAACTGATTGGTCTGTAGTTGGTGATTTTGTGTCTGTTGCCTTTTTTGAAGAGGAGGATAATGTCTGAGTGTTTCCATTCGTTTGGTACAGTTTGATTTTTGAGAATGTTGTTGAACAGATTGATGAGTTTTTTGACCAGAGTTTTCCCTCCAAATTTGATATGTTCGTTCGTAATTTTGTCATGGCCAGGAGCTTTGTTGTTTTTCAGGTTGTTTATGGTATATTGTATTTCAGACTCTAGAAAGATAGGTTCGATTTCCTGGTTGTTGTCTGTTGTGAGTGTGTTTGTGTTGTACTTTGCGTTAGTCTTTTCTTTGTATAAGTTTGTGTAGAAGTTGGTTGTCACGTTGTTTATTTTTTGACGGTCTGAGATTTTTTGTTCGTTATCGTCGAGTAAGTGTGTGGTCTAGTGTGATTCTATTGCGAGTTGTTTTTTAATTTTTTTGGTACTTCTAGAGTTTTCTAGTGTTTCCTTAATGAACTGCTGGTTTTTTCGGTTTGCGTTTTCCCTGGTTGTGTTTCTAATTCGTTTGTTGAGTATATTTATCTCGAAATTGATTTGTGTTTTTTGTAGAGCAGGTTGTTTCTGGTGTGGAACAACAGTTTGAGTTTTGTTTTATATTCGCTCTTTGGTTGCGAGTTTCCGGTTTCTTTTAGTTCCTGGATGTACCTATTTGTGGCGTTGTTTAACAAGTCCGTTATGCACTTATATTCTTCATTTATGTCGTTGTAGTCGGTGTTGTTATGGTTGCTGTTATTATTCATTTCTGTTATTATGTTCTGGTATAGTTGGGAATGTCTTATGAGCCAAGGAATACACTTCAAAATTGTTAGGTTACTGAAAGAACTATATGCTAAATCGGAAGCCATAATCAAACTAGAAGGGAACGAGGAGAAGTTTAAAATCAGGAGAGGGGTCAAACAGGGGGACCCACTATCACCCAATATCTTCAATGCGGTTTTGGAGGAAATTTTTAGAAAAGTTGATTGGAGAGGGAAGGGACTAGTAATGGGGCAAAATATCACTTTCGGCGAATATAAATACCTAAACAATCTAAGATTTGCAGATGATATAGTCCTAATTGGGAAAAATACTGGGGAACTCGAAGCAATGGCGGACTTGAGGAGAGAAAGCAAGGAGATGGGTCTTTCAATCAATTATGACAAAACCAAAATTATAACAAATATTAATCAATTTAGGGATATCTTCGTAGATGGTAACAAAATCGAGGTAGTCGAGGAATATAAATATTTGGGTCAGATAATGTCACTAGAAAACAGAATAAAAAAGGAACTAAAAATACGAAGAGCCAATGCCTGGAAGGCTTTCTGGGCTCAAAGACCCATCTTCAAAGGGAAGCTCAATCTGAGCTCAAAAATGAAAATCCTCGAGAGTACTGTCTACCCTGTTCTGACTTACGGGGCGCAAACTTGGGCCTGCACTACAAAACAAGTCCGAAAAATGGAGACCACGCAACATGCCATGCTTAGGAGTATTTTGGGTATAAAACTCAAGGATAAAGTCCATATTCCGGAAATTTTCAAAAGATCAAAAACAAAAAACATATAGTCTCGGCCATTAGAAAACTAAAACTTAACTATGTAGGGCATGTTGCGAGGGAATCCAGAAATAAATGGAATAGGGTCGCCATCTTCTGGACTCCAGTGAATGGTAAAAGAAAAGTCGGGAGGCCACGGAAAAGGTGGAGCGATGAGGTGGTCGAGGTGGCGGGCCCTAACTGGGCGAACAAAGCCGCCAACAGGAAGATGTGGGTTGATCTGACCTACGCTTATACCCAGAAATGGGTGGCTGGGTGAGGGACGTGAACAAGGTACCTATGTATGTATTAGTATAAAACTGGTGCCTATTCTGTATGCCTCACTGAGCCTATGAGCTCAAAATAAATAAAATAAAAAATAAACGGAATTAGTGATTTTTGTTTTTATTTTGTTGTTTACGTTAATTTTTCTATTGTTATTTACTGTTAATTTACATTTTATTGGTCTATGATCCGAGAGGAAGTGGAAGTGTTTTAGGACGTCGAAATTTTTAATATTGGTGGTATCGGACGGAGCTAGTTTATAGTCGATTTGATTTTTTATGTTCTAAATTTGGTGAGATCCAGGTTCATCTATTTTCCGCTCGTTTTTTGTACAGAAAGTTTACTATTTTTAATTTGTTTTCTTGACAGAATCTAAGGAGTCTCCATCCTCTCTTGTTTCTTTTGCCGTAGCAGTAGTTGCCTAAGTACTTCCCTTCCTCTCTTTTCTTCTGACCTATTTGGCTGTTGAAGTCTCCCATAATCCATGTCTCAAGTGGTTTCTTTCGGTTTCCTTCCCCAATAAACTCTTCTAGATTTTAGTAAAAATCTTCCATTTCAGTATCGTTTGCGACTGCGGTTGGGGCGTACACTTGTATTAGTTCAATTGTTTTACCTTTTAAAAATTCGAGTGTTGGTTTTTCCGAACGATCGCTTTTGCTTGAGAATTCTTGGATGTATTGTTTCATTTCAGTTTTGACTAAGAAGCCTACGCCTTTTTGCCCTTTGTCGCTGTTCGAATGGAATAAAATGTTGTTGTTTTTTGTTAAAATCAAGTATTCGTGTTGACGTCTTACTTCCGAGATACCTAGTATTTGAAGCCAGGGATGGCAAACGAAACGAAACGAAATAACGAAACAACAAAATAACGATTGATTTTTGTCCAAAATATTGAAACGAAATAACGAAACGAAAAAAAAAGGTTCGTTTGCCATCCCTAGTTTTCTGATTTGTGATTTTTAGGATCGGCTACTAGTAGCCGAGCCTATTGCAACCACTTTCTAGGGTCGGGTACTAGTAGCCGAGCCTACTGTAATCGAAATTTCATTTCTTTTCCCGGGTGAGTTGAGTCAGGGTGAGTCCAGTAAATAGCAGGGATGGCAAACAAACGAAACGAAATAACGAAATTACGAAATAACGATTGATTTTTGTCCAAAATATTGAAACGAAATAACGAAACGAAAAAAAAAAGTTTCGTTTGCCATCCCTAGTTTTCTGATTTGTGATTTTTAGGATCGGCTACTAGTAGCCGAGCCTATTGCAACCACTTTCTAGGGTCGGGTACTAGTAGCCGAGCCTACTGTAATCGAAATTTAATTTCTTTTCCCGGGTGAGTTGAGTCAGGGTGAGTTCAGTAAATAGCAGGGATGGCAAACAAACGAAACGAAATAACGAAATTACGAAATAACGATTGATTTTTGTCCAAAATATTGAAACGAAATAACGAAACGAGAAAAAAAAACCGGTTTCGTTTGCCATCCCTGATTTAAACGTAGTAACTGTTGAATGCATGTTCTGGTTGTTCTAATTTGTCGTTTGTCTTTAAAGTTCTTACGTTGAATGTTCCTATCGTTAGTGTTTTTTGTTTTTTATTAGTATTCTGTACACATCGGTTTTTGGATGTAGATTGTTTTTTATTAGTTGATGTTGTTGCAGTTTGTGGTTTTGTTATCGGGTGACGTCGCGAGACTGACCTTTCAGTGGTTGTGGAACAAGCGGTTGCGGAACAAGCCTCGGGATGTGGTCTTACTCGCCCTTGCTGACCAGACAGGACTGGGCGATGGGAGCTCGTGCTATTACGTTACTTCTGCGTTGGTGCCCTGAAATTTTCTAATTTAGCCTGGTAGCTTCGCTGTCCAAAGTTGAGTAATTGTTTCTTGAATTGGGGGAGGTCGGTCTGTTTCTTCATCCCGTCGTTGGGACTCCTCTTGTATATTACGTTTCTTCGACGGTGTGGATACCGTGTTTTTGGTTGTTTTGACCGCAGGCGTGTCGTTGATAGTTGCGTTTGCTCCATCCGAGTCCTCCGCCTCTTGATCCGTTCTCGAATAGTGGTCCAGCACTTGGTTTAGCATTATCTCGTCAGGTATCTTTATTGCTGGGGATTGGTCTTCTTTCCTTACGTATACTACGCATTCTTTCGTCCAAACGTATTTCACCAGTCCATTGCGTCGGAGTCCTTTTGCGTGGGCAAGGATTCGCTTGGTGTATGGGGTCAGGTGATCGGAGCAGTAGATTGCGGTTGCTGGTTGGATACCCAAGCAGTCGCTACTCAGCTTCGTATTTTTCGAACTCTTTATCAGTTGGCCGATGATATCCCGGTCCACCAGTTTTATAATGATGTCGTGTGTGCCGGATTTTGAAAAAAAAAAAGTCTGTGGGCTGCTACGATACCGCTAGCTGGTATGTTGATGCCCCATTTTGATGCTAAGTTGGTGACCAGCTCTCTGACGTTTTCGTTTTCGCGTCGTGGTATTCCGCTGACGATGAGATTATTACGGCGGTTGTACGTTCCATGCTCTCGAGTCTTATTCTGAGAATATTATTCTCTTCTTTCATTTCGTTTATGGTGATGTCTTTTTCGCGGTCTTTCGTCTCCAACCTTTCGACCTTGTTTGTGAGCGCGTCCAGTTTTTTATCTGTTGCCTTAACGGCACAATTTTATCGTGTCTACTGCGCGATAATCAGCGATGAAAAAATGCACGAGTAACACGCGATATTTGTCACAAATTTAACGAGTGTACTATCCGCTTTTAATGTTTATAATTAGCATACTGTAACACTGGCACACGTGCAAAAACGTGCGTCGATTTCATATTCGAATGGGTATCGACTGAGAGCAATTTTTGAGGAAGGTGCCCCATAGATTCTGGGTGTTAACGTTCGACGAGATCTTCTTTTCTGACACGTTTGTTTGCTTTTTTTGTTCGGTTACAGGCGTTAAGAATACGAGCGAGAAAAGCAAAAGCGTCGAGAAAGCCGCATTTGTCGGACATGAAACCGGGCATCGTGATAGAAAACGTAGCCCAGACGAGAAGACTGGCCGAAACGACGTTGGGCACGTCCGCGTTGTTACCAAGCAGTGGCGGCGGCTCCAGTTATATGGAAGAAGGGCCGACGTGCACCGGGAGTGGAAGCCAGGTTCGTTTACCATTAAGTACTTATAATACCGTATACAAATGTTTGTAATCGTTTGTTAAAGCAAGGATAAGCTCCCTCCAGTGGAAGCCGGATACAGAGCATCCCAGAAAACCTCTAGGTTTTCACGTTATATCATAAATGCTGATATAAACAGGCTGTGCCGGGAGGCAACGCCCCCCTTGGAGCAGTCATTTGCCCCCCCCCCTCTGGGAAAAACTTTTTTTACTTTCTAATTACCCCAGTAAACTTAGGGATTACTATACATTTTTTGAAAGTTTATTTATCACTGATTCCTTCCTCGTTTAATTCCGCATCAGGGTTGAGCCGTAGAATAAACTAGCGTAGATTCTTTATTCTACGCATAGAATACACCATGTATAATGAGTACTATTCTACACTTTAAGCGGGGAGGGTAAATTTTTTTATCGTGGATAATTTTTTAAATTTTCGAGTCAAAGGACAAATCGTTTTGCATCAAAACACAATAAATTTTCTTTCTTCATTAACAGAAAAGGGGAGGCGTTTATGTTTCTTATTTTATTTATCAAAATAGGAAGATCTGACTTTGGTGATATTTTTTTACTTTTTCCTTTTTGGCTTATTTTATTTTGGATTGCAATTTTATCTCCTGTATTGTGAGTTTTGGTTTTCGGTGCTTTTATCACAATCCTATTTTGATTTTTCAATTCTTTCATTTGTGACTTACGCATTCGTAATCAAATTTGAAATAATGATATGTGGGGAGCCCTTCAATTGGGGCCGACACACATAATCTTGTCAAATTGATTCGAACCAAACCCCCCCCCCCCGTGTGACACCATTTAGTTATAGAAAGGAACTAAAATATTCAAGTGAAATTTCAATTCGGGTTGGACAAGCGTATAGCCCTCCTACAACTGCATGGGTTCTGGGGTGTCTTCGACTCATCGGACCTTAACTTATTATTCGGACAACCGACGGAAAATTCGAGCAGTAAACCTTTTAAAGGGGTTCCACATCATCCCTAATTTTGGGGTTCTTTATCCGCATAATTCTATCATTTTAAGTCCCTGGACTTTCCCTCGGTATGAGCTTTGACCGGACAAGCCAGTTGCTTAGTCAATACCTCGATGGGTCCAGGAAAATACAATGCCCAAGCGCTCGAACCTTGAGTTATACACTGATTCCGGACAAGCCAGAAAATCCAGGAGGTATAAAGCTCAATTTCGAAGTTTCGCTGTATAGAATTTTCTTATAGAATTTTCTATTACAGATATTTAATACGAATAATGTTTTAATGGCGGGAGACCAGATTTCGATTGGAAGGACGCGTCATCGTATCACAGACGTTCAAGGGGACCCAGCCCCCAAGATAACTCACATATTGAGTATCGTGGGGGTTCTTTAGGAGGATCCTAAGGCATGGCTACAGCCCCCCCCCCTATACCACTATTTGATCTTTACGCGCACATGATCGATTCGGTAATTCTACACATAAAGAGACTTAGACCGGGGGAAAATGGTTCACCACTAAGTACGGCGACTGTTACTCACGTTGCTTGTCAACTCACTTGCAGAAATTCATGAAGCGTTATCGAAGCTTTGATACGAATTTTAGTATAGAAAATGCGTAAACAGTTTTATCTTCACAGTTTACTCAAAAAGGTACTTTGCAATAAAAAATCGCGCTACTATTAACAATCGTTAATGTTTATCGAAAAAATCGTGGATCGGCGAATGCAAGTAGTGAAGTTGAAGGCTCAAGCGAGCTCTTGCATATCCCAGAAACACTCTGATTCTTCACTCAGAAATCCTCTTCGAAGTCGATGCGTTTTCCCCTATAGTCCCAATCGATTCCCCTATTTTCCGGAGGGGAAACCAATCAATCTCGTCTACGTAGTGACGTGTGTACCATTGTCTTTCGATCTAAAATTTATTGGAAAATTGTACTACCGGACGACGTCGAGTTGTCGGGATGTTCGACGCCTACGTATGAATGCATCGAGTATAAAAATTTCGTATGGATATTATTCGTCGATTTTCGAAACCAAAAAAAAGGAAAAACTCCTGGAAGACTAGAATATGCTCGGCGACTCACAGATATTTTATTCGAATTTTTTTTTTTGGGCCCTAATGGGTAACACTGCCAATTTTTGGCAGTTCCAAAAAACGGTATAGTACAAATTATGCACAGGTTTAAAATTTATTTATTTAAAAAAAGAAAAAGTTAGAAAATATTAACGAAAGCAAAAGTACGTTAAAAAAATTTGAAGTTACACTTAATCAAAGTCCAAGGTTGAACTTAAACAGTTAACGCAATAGCACACAGTTTTCTTTTACTCATTGGTTTCGTCTACAATTTTTTTTTTTGGGGGGGGGTGGAATTTTTTTTGTCATGGAAACTTATCCAAAGAGAAATTATGATTTTCTTATTCTTGCTTAAGGACAGGAATAGGTTCTTCTCAAGGAAGGAAGAAACCATACTTTTTTCTCTTTTTTTTAACCCAGTGAATGAACATACTTCTTCTATTTCAAGAAATGAAATGATTTATTCGGGTTTCTTTTGATAAAAGGCCCAAGTTCTTCTCATCCAGGAAAGTTAACATGTTTTCATGAATTTCTGAAGTTTGAAGGAATTGAATTTCGTCCATTCTTATTTTTAAATCTTGGGCAAAATTTTCTAATTTAGCAAAGTATTTTATTAAGTGTTTTCTTAAGCTTTCTGCTTTTCGTGGCAGCGATCAGTGAATTCATTAAGTAGCTTAAATTCTTTATTAAATATTCCTGAAATTTACTAAGAATTGGATTTTATGCATATTATCTAGAAATTTTTCTTTCTTCTTCTTTTTGAATATTTCTTTGAAGATTTATGTAATTTTCTTCGTCGCTTCCATTATCTGAATATTCTGAGTTGTCGGATAAAATAACATTAGAGCTGTTCCCCGGATCTGGTTCGGAGAGGCCCCTATTTGGGTTAAATTGTCTCCTATTATAATTTGAGTCAGACTTGGGGACTTGGGGTGGTTCCTGTTTGGGTTACCTAGTAGCCCCTTGCTGCTTTCAAGATTTCATAATTCGGAGTTAGAGTGTTTCTTTTTGTGGTTCCTTCGTAGTTCTTCTCTGTTTTAATAAATTTTTCTAACAAAAGCTTATTATCGTCCGAATCGGAATTGATCATATGAAACACATACAAACTAGACCTCAGTCTTTGAGAATTCCCATTCGTCTCATTTTAAATCGACTTCACAATAATAAAAGAAAAGGTGAGGAGAACCAATTTGTGAAACACCCTGTATTTGTCAAAAGTGTGACATCACATGACATGTGAAAGAGATGACCTGTTATCAGTTCAACGTTCATTGAAAATCCTGATAAATTCTCACATTTGGAACATAATTAATAATATATGCGCAAATATTCACCATTATCACCTTGTCTCCTTGGTGCTGAAGAAAATCATATTTTTCAATACAGTTGTTTCCAAATTTCAATATATTTTAGCGGAAACCTTTTGTCTTGGTAACTTTTCCACGCGTCAGCCCCTTCTCCCTTCAAAAATTTCCGAGTACGTCGTTGAATTCGACTTCGGTCAGTCTTGGACGCATTTGGCGATTCTCGAAATGGATAACTAATCTATTTGGTGCGTTCGTAGGAGGAAGACGACGACGGCGATCGTTCTCCGGGATCAGACGACTGTCACGTGATCACGAATGAAAAGTCGGCCGAATTCATTCTCTCTACCGTAGTGGAGGAAAGCACGTAAGTCTGCCGCATTTTTTCCCCTAATTTTATCGTCGATTTACTCGGTGCTTGGCTTCGCTGGCGTCACGAAGTGTACGGTACGAATGCGGACTCGGTACCGGGCAGCGGGTGCCCCATTCGAACATGTTTCTACGTTCTTCAGATTCCTGTTGCAGAATTAATGTACGTCTCATCGCATCCGTATACGTTTTCCACCGTTCGCGCAGCCGACGTTATTTATTAAGGAGAACCATACGACCTTACAGCTCCTCATTAAACTCTCGCGGGTACCGTCGGAAGGTGGGTTTACGGCCGAGGAACATTGATGTACTTCCTCCTTCCGCGTGCATGACCGCTGGCTGCGATTATCTCTGCTCCATTCTGAGGCTGAGTTCGTTTCACCGTGTACCGGTAACACAGGGTGACTTTGCAGTCGCGGGGTGACTTGGTACACGTATGTTTTCATTACTCCTGGGAGCGCGGGGGAAAAAATAGAACGTGTGGCAACACTGACACGTGTCTCGTTGTAATGTAGAATGTTGTAGCTATCGTGTAAAACCAACTCGGTGTAATTGTGCAGGCAGTATTATCAGGTCGTTTACGCAGAGCTTCAAAAAGTATATCAAAATTACGTAACAGAAATTGTTTTAGATTCTGAGTGGAAATCGAAGGAAAGTGAATGTGTTTGGTGCATCATTACGTGTAGAATTCGATCGCGGTCATGATAAAAGTAAACTATTATGTATTAATCAGCATGGTGACGCAGTTATTGGTGAAAAACTGAAGAAAAAACATGAAGGGGGTGACTTTGTACACAACTGTTTATTTGTTCTTCAAGCCCAGTGGTCAGTTTCGATGTTCTGTCTTATTGCTAGAGAAAGAAGAAATTCAAATTGGATGTTTGTGAATTTCAAAGTTTCCGATAACATAAATATTATGTTCGTGTCTTAGGGTCTCGGCATTTCGAAGGGAAGGTCTCATTTGATTTTTGTAAAGGATTCTGGGAAAGAAGAAGGAGTACTTGTCGCGAAGTGCGAGGTTGTGACCATTGCTACTCTTAGACCAACTTGTGTCTTGTGTAGAGTATGCATATGTAAAATACGATGTATTTCAAATACCTACTTTTCTCTTTCTTTGTGACTCATCTCGTTTTTCAAACCTAACGGTTTTACACTCTCGTCTCATACACCCGTACACTCTTTAGCCTGCTTTCAATTAGGCTTATCTCGTTCATGTTGATTATGGATCGAGATTTCTTTGCGCGTTTGCACGTCATGTTTTGATGCCGAATTGTCTCGCTGTTCATTCGTGTTTACTCTTTCGTGCTGTGCACTTCATATGATTTTCGTGATCAAAATACTTGAAATTTTGATATAATTTCTGTGTCAATAAACACTTTTTGAAATTCAAATCAAAATCCTGTTCTTATTCGATCGCGAAACCTACATATCAAAATTTCCTTTTACTCGAATCGACCTTGGTGTTCCGTTTTGATTCGTTTTAAATTTCCGCAATTTCAAAGGTTTATTTGTTTTTGTGCAATATGGATGTCCGTAAATTGCAATTTTACATCGTCGTGGCTGCTGCGGCTGATAATAAGACCAACGTCATACAGGTTCGTCGTGTCAAATTTTCCGAGGCCAACACCTGGTTTGGTTTTCCCTCCGACCTTCAACTTGTTTCTGCTCATCCAGATTTGATGAAATATCCTGTCATCAAGGCTGCGGTTTCGTCCCTCAAATCTCGAGGCAGTTATCGTAATGTGAATATTACGTTGTCGAAAGAAGTCTATGCGTTATATGTAGATTCGGATGACAATTTCATCTTCGGAGATTACGTTCTTGGTGAACTCGACCTGTCATCTTCTGCACAAACTTCGACTGTCTCCGCCCCGTCATCGTCCATGGACTCAATGGTTGCCTGTCTTGAGAGGCTGGCTGCTCCCAAGGAAGAGTCCATTAAGGAAGTCCTTCGCCACATCCTCCTGGAAAAATTCCACCCAAAAAACAAGAACGTCGAATCGTGGTGTGACCGGTTTGAGAAAGAGCTGGCTCGGTTTCACCTCACCGGTCGTCGTCAAATTGAGGTCCTGAAGTCGTGCATCGATTCCTCTCTGAATAATTGGTTCATTGTGACCCAAGACAACCTCCCTCCAGATGCTGAATGGCTTTTGTGGCGCCAAGAGCTGGTGTCAAATTTTGGTGACTCGTCTTTCCGACCTGTTTGTTCAGCAATTGGTTTCCGCTACATTGGTGGCTCGCTTGTGGACTACGCCATAAACAAGGAAAAATTGCTTCTCGAAGTCAATCGTGACTTTCCCAGGTCAGTCATTTTAGATCTAATTGTCTATGGTTTACCAGCTCGTATCATTAAAGCGTTGAATAAAAATAACGTAACAAATTTGCAAATTTTAAAGGAGAAATTAAAAAAATATGAAGGTGACGAAAATTTTCTAGACAATAAAGTAAAATCGAATAATTTTAAACCAAATTCACCTTCATCCTTCCGTCGTTTTAATAATGATAAGAAAAATAATTTTAATAGCAATTTTAATTCAGGAAGGAATAATAATTTTAACGTAAAAGCCTGTTCAATTTGCGCAAAAAAGGGTTTTCCGAATCGTCTCCATCGTGAATCTACGTGTAGATTCAGGGACAATGTTTCTGAACCTAAACTTGTAAATAAATTGGAAATGGCTTCTTCCTCTTCTTCTGATGAGGACAGTTCAAAAAACTAGTCGTGCCACCGCTAATCAAAGTCGATATTAAAGTAAATAATCAATTAAATTGTTCTGGAATTTATGATAGTGGTTCCAATATATCAGTTATGAATTATTCGCTTTTAAAAAACTTAAATGTTAAAATTTTACGACTTTCAAACACTAAATTTAAAATGGTTAGCGGACATGGCAAAATTTTAGGCATTGCCCAAATCCAGGTGAAAATTTTTAATATTTCTAAATCCGTTTATGCTTTTGTTCTGGATATTCCGGATAACAATTTCGAGTTTATATTAGGCCTGGATTTAATTAGAGTATTCAAATTAAATTTAACTGATCAACTTAAAGTTTTTCAATCTTCAAATTATCGCAATTTTCGTAATGCACAATGCAAAACTTTTAATGATATTCGAATTAATTCGATCGAGTTGGTAGCCAATCTAGATCATTTGAGTGCCTCAGACAAAGATAGGGTGTCTAGAGTGATTAATCGTTTCAATTACGCTTTCGCCAAGGACAAATTTGATGTAGGCCGAGTGAGCTCTCACGAGGCAGCTGTCAAATTAAGTGAGCATAGGTATGTATATCGTAAGCCGTATAGGTGTAATATCGTTGATCAGAAGGAAATTGAAGATCAGGTATCTGCTCTCTTCAAAGCAGGTCTTATTGAGGAGTCTACTTCGCCTTTTGCAGCCCCGGTCACCCTTGCGGTGAAGAGACAGTCTGATGGCACTCAAAAGAAAAATCGTCTGTGCATTGATTATTCCGCTCTTAATAAACTTGTGGTTCCTGAAAGTCAGCCTTTTCCTCTTATAGGGGACCTGATAGTAAAAGCCAGAGATTGTCAGTGGTTTTCCGTTCTTGACATCAACAGCGCTTTTTGGTCGGTCCCACTTAGGCAGAAAGACAGGTATAAGACTGCTTTTGTGACTCAAACAGGCCACTACGACTGGAAATGTCTTCCATTCGGATTAAAAACATCTCCAGCTATTTTTCAAAGAATTTTACGTAACGTACTAAAAAGAAATGACCTAGATAAATTTTCTGTTAATTATATTGATGATATTTTGGTTTTCTCAAAATCTTTTAATGAGCACTTGCTGCATTTAGAAAAGATAATGGACGCTGTTTATAAAGAAGGTTTTCGGCTTAGCTTGAGCAAGTGCAATTTTGCAAAAAATAAAGTTAAGTACCTAGGTCACGAAATTGAGAATAATCTCACTCGTCCGATTTTCGACAACGTACTCCCGGTTCGTGAGTTTCCTATTCCTAGGAATCAAAAAAATGTCAGACAGTTTTTAGGGAAGGTTAACTTTTATCACTCCTATATTCCAAATTCTGCTATGGTACTAACCCCTTTACATGAACTCTTGAAGAAAAATGTACCCTTTCGGTGGAGTGATAAATGTCAAAAAAGTTTCGATTTTGTTAAAGATTGTTTATGTAACGAACCATGCTTGGCCATTTTTAATCCGAATCGTGAAACTAAAATCTTTACTGATGCTAGTTTGGAAGGCATGGGGGCTGTTTTAAAGCAAAAGCAGGAAGACGGAACTTTTAAACCCGTCGCTTACTTTTCAAAAAAATTAAAAGAATATCAGAAAAGAAAAAAAGCCGTTTTCCTTGAATGTCTGGCTATCAAGGAGGCTCTAAATTATTGGAGATATCAACTTCAAGGAATACATTTTGAAATTATTACGGATCATAAACCTTTGGAAAATATGAAAATTAACACTAAATTTGATGAAGAATTACGCGAATTAATTTTGTCGATATCTCATTTCAATTTTAAAATAACGTATCAGCCAGGAAAAGTTAATCTTGAAGCAGATTGTTTGTCTCGAAATCCAGTACTCGAGGCACATGAAGCTCCTTCAGAAATTAAAATTGTTAATTTATTGCAAATGGAGGACTTATTAATTGATCAAAAATCTGTAGCCTTGGACAGACTCACCAAAAAGATTAACGTAATAAATGGTAAAAATAACCTCCTATTTACCAACCACAAAGACTCTAAAAAAATTATTATTTCCGATGAATTTGCCAAGGAACTTATAAAAAAAGCCCACTTTCGTTTTGGCCATATTGGAGTAAAGCAACTTGAGCTAACTTTACTTCCCTATTTCTATAACGTAAATTTCAGAACTTCTATTCAAAATTTTGTAGGAAAATGCTCTGTTTGTATTAAGAATAAAACACGTCTTTCTCCGACATTTGGGCCAATGTCTCAGTTGGGACCGGCCAAAAGACCTTTTGAATATATGTCTGTGGATACCATAGGCGGTTTCTCTGGAAACAACTCAACCAAAAGATACGTCCACCTTTTGGTTGATCATTTCTCTCGGTTCGCTTATGCGATTACATCAAAACATCAGAAGGCTACTGATTTTGTAAATTTATTAAATTTAGTATTTCAAAATGGACATAACGTAGAACATCTACTCGCTGATCAATACACTGGCTTGAACTCAGCCATTTTTAAAAAATTTTTGGAAGAACGTAACGTAAAATTATATTTCTCAGCTGTAGATTGTCCATTTTCAAATGGGTTAAACGAACGCCTTAACCAAACATTAGTAAACAAATTGAGATGTAAAGTAAACGAAAATGAAATTAATAAAAAGAGGCCATGGCCCAAACTTTTCGAAGAGTGCGTTCAAGAATATAATGATACAGTTCATTCTGTAACAAAGTATTCTCCAAATTATCTTTTAAATGGTGTCAAACCCCCTCTCCTGAGGAATCTTCCTTTTGACCATTTTAATCTAGAAAAGGACCGAAAATTAGCTTTTATAAATTCTCAAAAAAATCATTTTCAGAACAAAAAGCGATTTGACCGTAACAAAAAGGAGCCAAATTTTAAAGTAGGTCAATTCGTCTACGTACTTCATGGTAATTCACTTAATCGAAACAAATTGGACGAAATTCGTACAGGTCCCTTCAAAATTTTAAAGAAACTATCAGGTGTCTTATATGAGGTTGATGCTGGCTTTCAGAAGCATGAGTCTAATATTTTCCATGTTTCTAAAATGTACCCTTTTGAGCCCTAGGCTCGTTTCTTCGTTGCGGGGATGTAAAATACGATGTATTTCAAATACCTACTTTTCTCTTTCTTTGTGACTCATCTCGTTTTTCAAACCTAACGGTTTTACACTCTCGTCTCATACACCCGTACACTCTTTAGCCTGCTTTCAATTAGGCTTATCTCGTTCATGTTGATTATGGATCGAGATTTCTTTGCGCGTTTGCACGTCATGTTTTGATGCCGAATTGTCTCGCTGTTCATTCGTGTTTACTCTTTCGTGCTGTGCACTTCATATGATTTTCGTGATCAAAATACTTGAAATTTTGATATAATTTCTGTGTCAATAAACACTTTTTGAAATTCAAATCAAAATCCTGTTCTTATTCGATCGCGAAACCTACACATATAATGTAAAATTATAGAAATAAACGGACGGAGCGAACCGAAACTTATTTTTGTTGCTATTTCACATCTAGGTCTATCGGTGTCGCTCTCTCTCTTTCCCACTAGCAATCCTCTCTCTCGACGTCATCATGTTCCGTGCTGAGTAATCGCATGGACGGGTAACGCTCGAGTCGAGAGTGCAGGTCGTGTTGGAGATTGATCGCACGATCAGGAACCTAAACCCCCAAAGTTAGAGAAGGCAAAGGTAGGTGTACGGTCCGATACCGTCGGCAAGCCGAGCCTTCACCACATGGTAGCAGAGCATTAAAAATTCGAGGCCTTTGGGTTAGAGAAAATCATGTTTAAAATTTAAATTTAAAATGGAAAATTCAAAAAAGGAATTATTTCACTTTCGGATTATTATTCGCATATTTTTCCGGGGAATTATAAATTTCGAACTTTAAAAACTTCACCTTGTTTCATTTGGACCTTTATGGGAATTTCTGAATGTTTGCATAGTGTACATTGCGCCCCGGGAAATTTCGAAAAAATCTATGGAAGAGATTGAAACGGATTTGGAAAGATTGAAAATTAAAAGTGAAGAGAGAAGAGATTTTCAAAAAGCTATTCCGCAGCTTACGCCTGTTCCGAAACACGATCCTCGTTTGATTAATAAGAAATTTTGGCATAAAGCAAACGGTACAAAATTGAATACGCAGGTCCAACCAATAGCGAAAGAATTCTGCCCCTTGAATCAAGGTAGAAAATTAAAAATCACATTGCAGGTCGGTACAGGAGAACGAGTAATCGTCAAGCAGTCTGGGACTTTGAATTAACACACACTGGTAGACTTTCGGCGGATAACTGCATACTTGTAATTATTTGTGTGCGTGTGCTAGTCGAACTATTGCAGTGGATTCATAGTTTCCGGACTATTCCCACCGATGTTGTATAATGGCAGCGGGCAGTATAAGAATGGCATTAGGTCCTGCTAAAGGACGTCTGGAAAGGTTAATAAAAGAGATAAAAACAAGGGCAGCTAAGCGTCGAGAAAAAACACGAAAGTATAAATAAATTAGAGGTCTACACCCAGCGTGTCGATGATTATCGCAGCAAATTATTAAGCCTACTTAGTACCGATCCAGACGAAGCAGCAAAATTAAAGAAGATTACGAGGTATACGAGGATCTGATTTTTGAAAATTTCGACTTAATGGCCAAATTGAGGACAGAAGTAGATGTGGAAAAATGGGAAAAAGAAAAAGTGAGGCAAAGGCCAAGGAAGAAATTAAAAGTGATTATAAAGAAACAATAGATAATTTAGTCAATGCATTAGCCGAAAATGCGAAGCTCCCACCCGCTCCCATCCCTAAAGTAAATAATACTAAATTGCCGAAATTAACTTTAGAAAAATTCGATGGTCAGATATTACATTGGCAACCATTTTGGGATAGTTTTAATGTCGCCGTACATTCAAATACATCGCCAGAAAAGGTCGAAAAATTTAATTACTTAAAAGCGCAATTAACTGGAGAAGCTTCCTATTGTATCGCAGGCTTGTCAATTACGAACGACAGTTATGAATTTGCGATCAATATTCTGCTCAATAAATACGGAAACAAAAGGATTCTAATTAACGCGCATTATCAAGCCCTACGGCAAATTTATGTCTCAGATAATCGAACTTATAGATTAAGGATCACCTTAGATCTAATTGAAAAACTTTTGTGGGTATTAGAAGTACACAGCGAATATATATCCCATAACACGGTTGTATCATTAATAATGAGTGAATTTCCAGTCGAATCCTAGTCAAGATCGAAGAAAAAGTTGGGTCGGAGGAACGGACTACAAAAAAGCTACGAGAATACTTAGCAGACATTATTACAGCAAAGGAGCGGGCAGAGCTAGTCAATTTAACATTTCCATTTAAAAAATATGGAGAGAAAAATGAGAAATTTTTTGATAACCGGAGGGAGGGGAATAGGAGCCCCAAAAGTCAAAAAAGGTCGTTTTCGACAACGGAAGCCCTCGCGGTTCGAGAAGTGCAATGCATCTACTGTGAGTGTGATCACTACAGTGATGAATGTACCAAATTTAAAACGATTGGTGAAATAAAAAAACACATAAAAGGTCGGTGTTATATTTGTCTAAAAAAGACGCATTCAATAAACGAATGTAAAAGTGAATCAAGTCATGTTTTTACTGTCGGAAGGTTCTCTATTGACCATTTTCACATTTAAATTCCGCGAAATTCCGCAGCGTCTCAAAATTTCTGCAAAATGAGACACTTTTTTCTCGCTACTGAAACGGAAAATAATTTCCGCAACTTCAGTCGCGAAGAAACTGAATCCGTTTCCGCAATCCTGTACGGTATTCCTACCACGCAACGTTCAGCTGCAGAATTCTATTCCTCTACTGACGCGGAAAAAATCATATTTCCGCATTATTCCGCTTCGAACAAAATCTATTTCCGCATTGTTCCGCCTCGAACAAAATCTATTTTCCGCAGCGTTCCACTACGTTTCATCAATTATATATTCTGCCACATAATTATTTCTCTGGAGCGTCTCGGAGCGGACTATATTGGAAGCAGAACTGCGCAGAAAATTTTATTCAGCAGCGTTCAGGAGCGACTATTATTTTACTGCTGTACAAAGCAGAATATTCTACAATGCATACTACGGCGACTTTCATTAATTTCTGATGCTAATATGAAAGAAAACAATTTTTATTTGAAAATAAACGAACAATGTATGCAAGTATTTCAGATAAATTTCGCGTCGCATTCGCGTGCTGGGTGGCTGCATTTCTGGAATCTGAAAATTAAATTTTCAGCATGAGAGCAGATTATTGAAAAGTGAAATGTATACAGAATGAGTGGCAAGAAGTGACCTTTGTAGAAAAAAGTGACTAAATGGACGCCCTGCTAACCCCATATAATACGGCCAAGATGTCAGGAAAAAATATTAGCGTCTGTTAGGAAAAAATATTAGCGTCTGTTGAAACAAAATAGGTCTGTTTGGGCAGCATACAGAAACTACCAAAATTGACAAAATGTATACAGAAAGTGCGTTTGGGCAAATTTTCTGCACTTTCTGTAACTGCAGAGAGAATGTTCGAGCACCGACTTTCTGGAGTTTCTGTAAGTTTCTGTAACTTTTTTGTGAACAGTTGGAACGGAAAAAAACTTTGGTTATTCCTTATAAAAAATTTGCTAACAATTAAATAATTTCATAAGAGAACGTTGAAAGTGATTTGCAATTGTTCAATTTTATTTTATGTGGAGATTTATCAATGAAATCCTTATAAAAAATTTGATAACAATTAAATAATTTCAAGAGAGAACGTTGAAGGTGATTTGCAATTGTTCAATTTTATTTTATGTGGAGATTTATCCATGAAAATGAACGTTGATCGGAAATTTCAACAGAAAGTGCAGAAAAAGTGTTTGAGCATACGCTAAAACGATTACACAACAGCACTACAGAAACTTACAGAAACAAACAGAGACGTTTGTACAGAACTTTCAGAAAAAATCATCAAGATTAATTTCTGTACGCTGCCTGAACAGACCTAATAATCACCATATCGATTCCCTCTATGAAAATGTACACGCAGCCAAAGAAATACTCTGAACCAGGAACTTTAAGATCAGATTGATTTTCACGATGTCGAATTCGGAATTCACCCTTTCTAACGCTACTGTACGGGAAATTTCACATGAAGGGGAAAACACCCACCCACTGACTTCAGAAACCGCAATGAGTTCAACAAAATCCTATCAACAGCAAACTATTTGCGCTACCAATGATAAATACTAGAGGTTCGTTCATTCAGCCACCAACTTCATTTGTATCAGTTTCACATTATTTGATTCGCGAGGTTAGAGTTCTGATATTTTTGGATTTATTTCGTTTCCAAAAAGAAATATGAACACAAAGTACATACAAACCGTGAAACAATCTTGAGACACAGCTATTTCACAAAATTTCTTCACAACGCTCACCTGGATAACTGATAGCAATTGTCCATGAACTAGTCAATTGTACCATGTACCACATTTCAGAACTTGAGACTGGCTTCAGTTTTTTTGTTAATCAAAACCGATGCCGAAATGAGAATCTAATTTGAATTTGACAAAACGGTACGCTGCATCTTGCAGTAGCGACATCTCATTTCTGAATACCGTTGAATATGTTCAGAATGAACGTATTCAACGGTACTGTACATTGATTAAATGCGGATACGTTAAGGAAATTTGTTGCGTGACATTCGTTCGTGCACGCTCGTCATACGAGTGCAATTTTGCCAAAATAGTCGTCAAGCAGAAAGTTCCTGCACCATGCTCGAGCCTTTGAACGTGCATATTGAAACATGAATACTGTACTTACGAGTGAACTGACGACTTGGATCGCTGAATAGTGGACAATGGGCACGTTGGAACTGCGATTACATTCGTCATAAATCTGTGTTCATGCAAATGCACAAATGTCAGTGCAATATGAAACGGATGTCAGATAGTACTACCAGCTACCGGTAATGTAAATACTTACCAAGTTCATCAAATAAATTGATCACTTGTTCCTCTCTTCATTAGCAAATAACCGATACCTAATAGGAAACGACCTTGTGACAAAATCTTCCCATGAACGACAGTAATTGCAACAATTTAAACGCTTTAATTTCATAAGTTTGCACCACATTCACTTCGATAGAACAAGATCAGAAATTGCAGGAAACTTTCGTTTATCGTTATTTCGAATAATGGACAGCGGGACAGCGGCCAACACATCACACGACGACTTAGCCTTCGGCGACACTAAGTGACCGGCAGCTACGCAGCCTGCAGTAATGGAAAATAGTAAAGAAAGAAAGGCATATAACGTTCCCATGTTAAGGGCCTTTCTCTAAGTTCAAAAAAATTTCTGTTCGATCTGGTCACACTGGGTTTGACATACACTTTCAATTCCAACGTTAATTTTTGTCAACATTTTCGATTTTCATAATGTCTTTGTCTTATTGTATCGGTCTTGGATGACTTTTTCCGTTCAGTTATCAAATATTTGATAATTTGACGACACCTCACTGCCATAAGTAAAATAAAATGAATTGCGAACGGTCGTTCGACAGTTATTTCGTTCCAATTTATACGCATTCAAATTATCGAATGGGTTACGGGTGCTCGAGTAAGTGAAAATAGGTATTTATACTCAGGTTTTCAAATTTTTAATGTCCTCTCTTGACAACAGGGTGCCTCGGACAAATATGTCTACTTTTAGGGACGGTCTAGGGGGAAGAGGACACAGATGGAAAATTACATGAAATGCTAGGAAAATTTTTGCTATACTATTACCTACTATTTTTTCTGTCTGTCATCAACTTATGGGGCTGCGGAATTCTCCCCCCTATAACTGCATTATTCATACGGGGACTACATAGGGAAACCAAATCATCGCGCACTGCGCTACATTTACATTCGTACATGAAAGGTGAAACTGGTGAAACGTGGTCTGTAAAAAAATCGATTTTCCGTTATTTTTGTGGTTTTGATGGATAGGTAGTTTAATATAATATCTCCTCTTTCGCAACTTCAAGGCAACCACAATGAAACTGTTCATCGGGATACTCGTCGTATTATTGGAAAGGCTCCGAAAATGCAGGGATGTACCGTTTTTCCTGGAGGCAACTTACGCGAATTATACATGGTCAATCATTTCGAGCGCTGCGTCAATAATAAAGAACGTGTACACAGAACAACGTCATTATAATGATCAGAGACCATAAAAATGATCCGAGCGTCAATAAAAATTCAAAACGATTTGAATTTTTTGAGACACAAGAAAAAAATTTGTTCTACAGATATGTTTTCTTGGTGACAATGAGGATGGAAGGGAGGTTTAGGGAGGTTTAAAGGGAGGATTATTACTACAGATCCTTTATTGTTTATTATTGAATTTTGCGGTACCTTTAGCCTATATTAAGAAAAATTCTGTGCAGCAGATTGAATACACAGTCACAATGGAGCACTTCCAATACTGAAGTCCGCATCAGCCACTGCTTTGTATTTGCAGCTTCTAAACGCTACTGGCCAAAAAATTCTGGATCAGCAGCAGTTATTAGGATCGCAGTAGAACGTGTCGACTTTCATATTTCGCACTAATCGTTACTGCCGCGGAATGTGGAATAGTCGCGGTAGAACGCCTCAACTTTTATTCCGCGTCAGTCACTTCTGATGCGGAACAAATAAAGTCGCCGCAGAACATTTTATTCTGCGTCAGCCACTATTGATGCGGAACAGATAAAGTCGCGGCAGAACAGAAATTCCACAATGTCCGCTACTGAGGCACGTTCATTATTCGCAGCTGAACGCCTCAATATTTAAATTACGCATCAGTTGCGACTTTATTTTAAGCTGCTGAATGCAGCGTAATTGTAAAATCCGCGCCCGCCGCGGGTTAGATAATCGCAGCGTAACGCAACGTAATGGACAGGAATTCTGGAGACGCTGCAGATACTGCAGCGGAAAAATCAGAAAAATCGCTACGTTCTGCTCCCGAATTCTGCATCTGCCTCGAATTTTTTGCGGAAATTTGAAATTTCCGCAACTGAGTAAGCGAAATTTCTGTAGATTTGGTCAATAGGGTTAGGGCTCATCATAGGAGTCTCTGCCCCGAAAAATTTAAGTTAAATGAAGACAAAAAAGTCAAAAAAGAAATTAAAAAGGGTTCGAATGAACCAAATAATGGAGGTATGAGTACCAATGGAAGTAATATGAATAACACAAGTACAGAAACATTTACCGGTGTAGCAATTGAAGAGGAAGTCTTTATGCAGACAGCTTCGGCCTATGTTTGCAATGGCTATCAACGAGCTAACACGAGAATGATATTTGACAGCGGTGCATCAAGAACGTATATCACCGAACGCTTAGCAAAAAAATTAAAAGCGAAATATGTGGGCAAAAATAATCTGTCAATTTTGGCATTTGGAACTAAAGAAGCAAAAAGGGTCCAGTCTCCAGTTGTGGAGCTGGAAATTGAGCTAAAAGAAGGCAAGCTTCTGAAGATTAAAGCTAATGTAGTGAGTTACTTAAGCGATAACATTAATCCAAAAACATTTGAAAAAAGTGAGATTCCAAAGAAATTAAAAGATATGCAATTAGCCGATACAATGAAAGATGAACCGATTGAAATGCTAGTGGGTAGCGATTACTACTTTAGACTTAGTAGATACAAAAAAAAATCAAGTTAAAAGCGGGATTGTACAAGATGGAAACAGGAAGAAATAAAACAAAGGGAAGAAAGGAAATACGCACTGTGAGTTGTCTCACATGGCATAAGAACGAGCCAGGTGTGAAAAAAGAATTAGATATCGCAAAATTTTACGAACTGAAAAACTTAGGCATACTAGATGAAGTGAATGAAAATGAAGATAAGATAGCGATAGAAAAATTTAATGAAAGTGTGAAATTCGAAAACAATAGATACCAGGTATCGTGGCCCTGGATCGGCTTCCCTCCCAACCTTCCGACAAACTATGCACTCGCAGCAGGCCGACTCCGAAGCCTTCAGAACAAATTTAAACGCCACCCAGATATTTTCAGTGAATATGAAAAAAACATAAAAGAAAATTTAGATTTGGGCATAATTGAAAGGGTGTCTCCAGAAAATAAGAACTCTAGTGTAATAAAGCATTATATTCTCCATCACCCGGTTATAAAAGAAAATAAAAAGATAAAAATTGTATATGATGCTTCGGCTAAAGCTTCGGCAAAGAACAGAAGTTTAAATGAATGTTTGTACCGTGGTCCATTATTATTAGAGAACTTGTGCGCGATGTTAATGAGGTGTAGGTCACACAAAGTAGCGATAGTGGCAGATATCGAAAAGGCATTCTTGCATGCTGTCATTAAACGAAGCTGATCGAGACGTTGTAACACGCTTTTTATGGTTCAAAGATATGAGTAACAAAGAAAATGAATTCGAAGAGTATAGATTCTGTAGGATACCATTTGGAGTAGTCTCAAGTCCTTTTTTATTAAACGCGACAGTGCAAACACACTTAAAAAATGCGAAAACGAGATATGCGGACAGTCTGCGCAATAGCTCTTACGTTGACAATTGGGTGTCAGGAGTTCAGAATGAAGAGGAATCACTCGCGTACTATGCCGAAATAAAAGAAATTTTTAAAAAAGCGTCCATGAATTTAAGACAATGGATTTCGAACTCCCTAAAATTTAGAAAAACAATTCCAAAAGAAGATCGAGCCGGTGATTCGATAATCACGGTGGTCTTGGGGTTATTATAGGATACGTCTGAGGACGTCCTATACATAAAAAATAACGTAAAGGTAGACGCATTAAAAAGGTGCGCCAGGAGAAATGTGTCAACAGCAGCGGCGACAATTTTCGACCCATTGGGACTCGTTTTACCCCTTTAAGTCGAATTGAAATTATTTTTAAAGGAAGTCTGGAAACGGACAGAGGGGTGGGACGAAGTAGCTGAACCATGCCAGAAAAATTGGGCATCTATTTTAGAAAATTTAAAAGAGATTAACAAAATTGAATTTAATCGATTTTTACAAATCGAGGAAGAAACAGAATATGAACTGCATTGCTTCACAGATGCTTCAAAAGAACTGTATGGAGCATGTATTTATTTACGAAGCGAAAAACAAGGAACTTACGATCCCAAAATTAGAACTGTTCCCGTGATTAACATTCCGTTGTTTTTCTACATTGTCGCGTTTCGGGACCGCAAGAGCTAGCGAGACGCGCTTTTCGGGGGAGTGTGAGCACTGAAGTCGCGAGGATGGGTGACCTGCTGACCTCACGGGGCACATTGCAGGAGCGTAGGCTCCAAAACGCGGGTTACGTGCATCTGGGTGTAGCACACCTCACAGCCTATTACAATTCCCCCGAATAAAAAGTCGGCCAATTATCATACAGGGAGACTTCGCATTACTACAGTAATAATTCCCGTATAATAGGAAAATTTTAAATCCCAATTTTTCCAGCGTTCTATTTATTTAATTGCCTTCTTCGTTTATTATTTCGGCTTCTTTAGTTTCTTTTATTCTCTCTATTAGTTAGAGGTCGTCGGCATAGGTTATAAGTTCGATATTTTCTTGCTTATTTCCCACCGTTTTGTGTACTTTGGCCATAGCAAGATTAAATATTGTGGGTGATAAGGCTCAGGGGCGAAACTATAGGGAGGTGTGGAGGGTTGAAACACCCCCAATAATTTGGCAGTCGGCAAATTTTAAGACTGTTCATTTGCCCCCCCCCCCTCCTCTAAATTGACAATCGGCAAACTTTGAAACTGTTCATTTGAATTTTCATTTTTTAATGCATGCGTTTGTTTGTTTATTTCTTTTTCAATTAAAAAATATTTCGATTAAAAAATTGGCAAATTTTTAATTTTCTAAACATTTTGTCGGCGAATTTTTAGTTTTTAAGAAATATTCGTCGGAAAATTTTTCTTCTCCACCTTTCCAAACTGAAAGTCAAATTTCTTTTCTGAAAATGAAGTGCCCTGGACTCCTATTAAAGACTAGTCTGTCAAAAGCAGAAGGTTTCAAGCTGAGTATCGAACAACATTATTTGAAAGGTTGAAACAAAGCTGAAATGTGGAAGACATTTCGAAAATCTGAAAGTCGGTAGCAAACGTTGAATTTCAAATCTCAATGACTATTTGGACTGCCAGCGCGAAAGAGTCGCCCTCTATAATTTAAGGCACGTGAAGAAAAGGAAATATTGAAACCCCACATAATTTAGAAAAATTCATCAGATTGAAATGAAAATGGTCTCAATGGAAGGAAAATTTTATGCACTATAAATTTTGTCCTAATCATTTTTTCGATATAAACGCTTTCGTTTTCATAATATTTTGAGATTTCTTCGTATGCCTGTTAATGAAATATTCCCCTCGATCAGGGTTACAAGGTAAACGACTACAGCGCGCCACCGCTTAAGCAGCCCGAAATCTGTTGTTACTAGATTGTCTGATAAAGTTGAACTCGATCGTTTCACATTTCCCTTCGCCTTTCTTAGCTAATGCGGCGATTTTTTTGTAAAACGGTTTCACCCTGTCCATAATTTCATGACCATTGTGCACATCACGTCTCCAGTACTCAGTACAAGGATATGATACGACTCAATCGACCCATGACGCGTCCATTTTCTCCTCCAGCGAGGAGACCATGAACATGGTCGGTTACTGGAATGGACGCGTATGACGGTGTCACGACATGAAAGAAGACACGAAAATTTATCCGAATCTTGCTCGAGAGCTCACTATACTAGTGGTACGATCGGCGCTTTTTCCTGTACCAGTTGTCGTTCGTTGACCAAGTCCAATGTTCCTCCGTCAACTAAGGTTCCCGAGCAATCGATTATTCTACGCGGCTGTTTGCAGCCCCTTCTAGTGTTCCTTTGATCATATTCTTCCAGGCTCTCCGTGCTTCATCTGCGTCTTGTTCGAGACTTATTTCTAAGGGCTTTTGTTCACTTATGGGTTGGAAGGGACCAACAAGGAAGCTCATTCGTGTTCTAGCATCTCCAAAGGCGAGATTCTAATACCTCAGAAGTAAATACTCATCTTGGTGTACAGATGTGTGTATACTTAGTATATAGATTCTGATGTTTTCGTGCGACGCTTTTTCGCGCGGCACAGAGGATAAGATGAAAGTGGATTTGGTGTGTCAATGTTGGAATTACGCCCTAAGTAACGATATATGACAACATTCCGGATTCGGATTAACTTCCTGGTGATAAATGATACTTTTCCGCCGTCAGCTTAAACTCTTTCGAACCGGGTCTCTACCTGTCTCTCTCTCTCTCTCAGCTTCACTTTCTGTCTCACTCGCCCTCCGGTGCCGCCCGTGGAAGGAGTTAAAAATTGCGAGGAAAATACGAGCGCGTGTCGCTCGCCCGCCTCTCGAGTGGCGTGTGTAGGAAAAAAAAAAAGAGCTACGAACGGTTTTTACATTAAAGTCGGAGAAAGACGGATGTACGCGCGCGGCGCGACTTTAGCACGCGCGCGACACGAAGGAAGATCGTAAGCAGGTTCTTATACCTTAGGCGCAGCGCGCACCGTACGCTCAAGCTACTTCGAAAAGGGATTACCGACGGTGGCTTATAATTTATTTAAAATGGTCGTACGTTGAACGCGGCGGCGCTCTGACAAATAGCTGCGCCAGATCGCTTTACTTGTGTACCCGATTTTCCCGCCAAAATCGAGAATATCTTGCACCGGCTCCGGATTTCGGAAAACGAAAACGTTCGAGTAGGGAATTCGAAAGCCGAAAACAGACTCGGTTCGTTTGCGACGAAAGAAGAAGAGGGCCGAAGCCGTGGCATCGACATGTGACTCGGACGGATGCTACGTTGTCCTATGAAGGTCCTGTGACGCTGAACCGATGCACGGTGTTTCTATAACTTGGTAGCAAACATAGTTACTGTTCGATTTTCGGTCTTAAAACCGTGATGTCTATGGACAAAGAGAAAGCTAACTATCTGCCATCGAGATATTAACTGACTTACAAAATTTTGACGAGGATATCGTCAGATTACTAATGATAATTATACCTTTCCCGATATCTGTCAGTTCAGTTTCGATTAAGTTGTGCGCAAAGTCAAGAAACCAACCAAGTATGGTCGAGAAGCTTTACTATTCGACTTCCCCGCGCGTGATGTGTAACATCCCTGTGGACAAAATACCGCCGGGTGGAACGCGGGAGATAATGTGACACCGATGAAACCGCGCGATTTTTCAACTTACCAAAAAACGTCTAGGAGCAAAGCGTTCTGTATATGAGAGCGTTTATGTGACGTTTGTAAAACACCCCTGTTCTAATAAATTTAAAAACGTTCCTTCCGATTGTTTCTTTAAAAAAATAATAATAATAATAGCAGCCTTTAATACGAAACACAAACCATTACAAATCTATGGAATAACATAATGGGATAAATATACATGCAAAATAGCATATTGCCTGGCAATCTCCCTTCCCCCAAATTTAGTGTGTCTCGTACCTTGCCCCCATGTCGCGGGCATAGGCCTCCTCTATTTTCTTCCATCTTTTCCGATTTTGAGCTGCTCCACACCATGGCAAACCCACCCTTTCCGTAATTTCGTCTTTCCAGGCTTTTAATGGCCTGCCTATCCTCCTCGTATGATCGTACGGGACCCAGAATGTCAATCTCCGTGCCCACCTGTGTACACTAGATCTCGCCAAGTGGCCTGCATATTTAAATTTTTGTTTTTTGATCGTGAATACCACCCCCCCTACATTTTGTTTGACTTTTAATGGTTTTGGCCCTGATTTTTTCAATTCTTTTGATACCTAACATACTACGTTCCATGGCTCTTAGGGTAGTTATCAGTTTCCGGGTTTGGGCGTCCGTGAGCGACCATGTTTGGGCCCCGTACGTCAAAATTGGCATAATGCATATTTCTAATACTCTTGTTTTCGACGCGGTCTTCAGTTTCCCCTTAAAAATCGATCTCAGACCCCAAAATCCTTTCCACGCCTGGCTTATTCTTTTATTTATTTCTTTGTTCATTTTATCTTTGAATGACATTATCTGCCCGAGGTATGTATATTCGTTAACGGTCTCCAAAATTTCCCCTCCCGCCATAATTTTGATACCCTCGGTGTTGGCCATTATTTTCGTTTTGGTTGCGTTAATTTTGAGTCCCGCTTTTTCGCTTTCGGCCACCAGCCCGTCGAGCATTCCTTGGAGTTCCTCCCTGTCTCCACTTATAAGAACAATGTCGTCTGCAAATCTCAAGTGATTTAAATTTAGCCCATCGATTTTGATCCCCTTCCGCCCCCCCCCAGTCCAATTTTCTGAATATATGTTCTAGTAGTGCGTTGAATAGGTTGGGAGACAGGGTGTCCCCTTGCTTTACTCCTCTTTGAATTTTAAAGGTGGGTCCAGGGCTGTCTAATTTGATGTACGCGCAAGTATCTCGGTAATATTCTTTTAATATTTTCACAATTTTTGGATTTATTTCTTGGGTCTCCAGAGCCTCCCATAGATAGTTGTGGTCGATTGTGTCAAACGCTTTACAGAAATCCACGAAAGCCAGGTTAATTTCAATTTGGTAGGTGTTTGCCTTTTCTATTAGTTGATTTAATGTATGTACGTGATCAGTTGCGGCAAAACCCTTCCTGAACCCCGCCTGCTCGACGGGCTGCGCGCTGTCAAGCTGAGGATAGGCTCTGTTTTTGAGGACCTTCATAAATACTTTACCAACGTTGGAGGAGAGGCTAATCGGCCTATAATTATTCAACTGTTTTTTGTCCCCTTTTTTGTGCAGTAGGATAATCTCGGCCTGCTTCCATTGTTTTGGGATTTCTTCCGATATTATGATTTTATTAAATAGTATAGTTAATGGGTCAGATAGTTCCTCCGCGAATTCTTTTAGGGTTTTATTTTCTATTTTGTCGGGGCCAGACGCTTTCCCCGTTTTCAACCTCCGCAAGGTTATTTCCACCTCGTGATTCAAAATCCCCAGGAATGGGTTATCAGATTGATCGCTAGTTGGATCATCGGCTGGTCCAGCGCTACCATCTCCTTCCCGTGGCGTGCTTCCACTTTTTGTGCTCTTCGGGTTATGGTAGAGTTCTTCGTAGAATTTCGTGGCTTCCAATAGAATGCCTTTTCTGTCACAAATCCTCGTACCTTCTTTCCCCTCCAAGCCGATTGCCATTTGTTTACCATAGCAGAGTTCTTTTTTCATTCTTTTTGTCGACCATGATGATTCAATGATTTCGCGAATTTTTTCCTCCTCGTACCTTTTACAGTCGTTCTTAATTGCTTTTTTAACGGTTTTTTGTATTTCTACCCATTCGACGCGTTGGTGTGGTGTTCTATTCTCCAATTTTCGCATACTTTCCCTTTTCGCAATAAGGTTTTTGGTCTGCTCGGTCAGTTTGACGTCTGTAGTCACTACATTCCTCCTTTTGCCAAAAGTTTCTAGAGTTCCTTCGATAATTTTGATCAGGTTGTCATAACAATCTTGTAGTGTTGCGTTATGTTGTTCTGTTTTCCAGAGTTCTATCTTGTTTTTCATATCTTCTGACGCTACTCTCCATTTGTGCAGTGGTATGACTAGGTTGCCCCCCCCTCTTCTCGTTATTTTTGATGTACTCCCTGATTTTTACTCTACGTGGTATATTAAGGGTGCATCTCCCTACCCTATGGTCTGAGGAGAACTCGAAGCGTGATAGAACACTGTAGTCCTTTACCACTGCACGTTCGTTTATGAGGCATTGGTCTATTTCGTTTTTGACTCTCTCATTGGGTGCAGTCCACGTCCACCTGCGGGCTTCTCTCTTCTTAAAGAAGGTGTTAATTATCTTTAGATTGTTGGATTCTGCAAAACCTAGTAGCCTTTCTCCTTCTTTGTTTTTAACGCCGAACCCAAAGGGACCCGTACATTTTTGTTTTCTTGCTGTACCACTCGGGTCGTGGCCTATTTTAGCGTTAAAGTCACCCATAACTAACGTGTAGAATTCTCTTTCTTTTTCAACCACCTCTTGTAGTGTTTCATAGAACTCTTCCTTGCAAGTTTCGCTTGCCTCCGAGGTAGGGGCGTGGCACTGGACTACCGCTATTTTTGTGTTCTTACCGACTAGCAACTTCAACACCGCGATTCTCTCTGACACAGCCTTAACCTCTACCACATGCTTCCAAGTTTCTTTTTTAATTAAAAAACCCACCCCTTTTTGCCCCTTTGTTTCTCAAAAAAAGTAGAAATAGTTACCCGATTTTCTTAGCGTTAGTCCCTCCCCCCTGCGTCTGACCTCAGCAAGTCCGAGAATATCCCACGAAATTTTGGTGAGAGCAGATTCAAGCTCTACGAGCCGTACCTCGCCTGCCAAGCCCCTGCAGTTATAATTTAGAATGTTGATGCCAACATTTTTTACGTTATTTATTTTACTTTTGGTACATTGTTTTGATTTTGCTCGGTACGGCTCGTCTTCCCTTACCTTTAGAGGGTTTACAGCCTTACTTCCCCGCGATGGCTGCCTTCGTCTTGGGGAAGGATTCTTTTAAAAAAACGCCCTCATAAATACTTTTCAAAAGCGCTTCTTTTCAGTACTTTTTAAGAAAAAATAATTGAATAGAAATTACATATTCAAAAATTATATTTAATATTAATTGGAAAACAAATTGGTAAAAAAAAATAATGATAATAAACATAGGAACACGCATCGTTTTAAAACTGTAAGTAACATTTTTCATAAACTAGTCAACCATAAAACAACTATAATGTCCATTACAACAATGATAAAAAATTTTAAGAAATGAAAATGACGAAGAAATAAACATCGTGCATTATAAATTTTAATACTTATACAGTGACGCATTCATTTTTTTTCTTCTTCTAATTTTAAACATAAGAAAACTGCAATAAATATTAAATGAAGAGTTGTAATGATAAAAAGAAGTGTCAGATGTATTTAATATACTATAAATTGCGTGTATCAGTGTTCGGAATTGAAATTGGAAAGTATAAATGAATTTTTTTAAATTAGAATTTTAAAAACTATAGCGTCCTAATATTACCAGTACGCAGCTACAATGACGATTGACTTGATTCCATTGCATGTTGTTCATCTCTGTTTTCAAGGTTCTTTTCGGCAGCTGAAAAAAAAAATTAATGAATGAACAATTTTAAAATTGTGTTGCACCTTCTGCTTTCTTTCTCTCTTCTAGCTTTTTCGCCCTGGTTATCGCATTCTGTCGGTATTTCAGCCAGTTTTGGCTCCCTCTTGCTCCAAGCCAGAATGAAAGTTGTACTCTTACTGTAAGAAGACGATTGTGTCGCTTTGCCCGAAAATATAGTCCGCTCAGTATTTAAGTTGATGCTTGTAGTTTCGTTTCAAGTTGTCCGGTTTACTCAAATTAAAAAACGCTCCTGTTTTACCAGGTAGGCGCGTCACACTGGTTAATTGTATTCGGAAGGGTTAATATTTCATTCACCTGTACGCAATAGCGTTAGTCGAAACCGAGCATGAGAGCAAATTAAATGAGTTGGTTCATGAAAAACGCAGTTCGCGAAATTATTTCGAGCAAAAACCATCTGCTCACTGCTCCGTAATTCTGGTTCAAGTTTAACTGTGTAGTAAGTACTACACAAGCTTCTGCCAGAAAGGTCCTCATTTGTAAAAGGATTCAGTTGAATTTGAATAAATCGCAGGGTATACTTAATAGAGTATTGCATGGTTCACACTATCGAGAAACAGGAGTTTCCTGCTGTATCTGTCCTAAAAGACAGCGAGAACCACGTGTGTAATTTAAACGCACAGAATTCTGCATGTACATCATCGAATGAAAGGATCAGATTTATGATTGTTGAAGGAGAGGAGGACAGTGTGGATATGAGTGACGCTCAGGTTCTGTATTTCAACAAGCGATCGCAGTATTTCGTCTTCACAGATATCTGGTAACGTTATAATTCACAGATTTCTTCAGGTCACTCAGTTTTTTCTTCTCCCTACGTATTATGAATCAACGTTACCCACTTTCATTTTTCGATATACCGTTCAAAAACGAAAGGTTTTCGTTGATGTAGACCAGCTACATATTCCGAGATCTCATGGTCAGTGATAATTATTCTCAACAAGCTGAATCACCCGTCCTTCGGACGGGTTAAAACATATGCATTAGTACATATGAAACGAAATAACGTATAATTCCCATACAGAAAAAAAACAAAAAAAAACTGGCTTTTGGAAAAACAAAAATAAAGAAAATGAAGCATGAAATTGTTTTTTCCTAAAATGGATAAGCTTTGTAATCTTTGGAAATTAAATAGAATTACCCATTCTTCTCTATCTCCAAAATGAGAAATGATCGAAATCCTATACATTTCACGTCCTCAATAGAAGTACTGAGCGGCACTTTTGCCCAAACATATGCAATAGTATGAAACGAAATTACATGTAAATTCCCATATGAATATAAATAGGCTTATACTTATAAGCTCTGATTATTTTCTTTAATGAAAGAAAATGAAGCATGAAATTGTTTTTTCATAAATGTGTAAGCTTTGTAATCTTTAAAAATTAAATCGAATTACCCGTTCTTCTCTATCCAAAAAATATTTCAGGCCCTCAATAGGAATACTGAGGGTGCTTTCGTTCATTGTCACGCCCTGCTTCAATAGTAATAAATATTACCTATCATAAAGAACTTATTACTACTTGTGACAGTTACTTTTCAGTTTTAAGCATTTTTGGATTTTTTGTGAGTTTTTTTCCAAAAGTTCTCAAAACCCAAGATTGAGTGCTGCTTCCAATTATAGGTATTTTCTGATTCTCCTACAATTCGCTATAAAATATCCTCGCAAATGACACTGAGGCCTTCTAAGTTGTACGCTAGAAAATTCCAGGTGGAATTTTTTCGATCCGAACAACTTTTGAAAATACTAATTATGGGTCGACCCATGATTGGCAACGACCCACAATTGATACGACATTTTTTGATATACCCACAATTGGTAAATATGTATAATAAATCAAATGAAAAATGATGTAGTTTACTTAAGTAAGTATTTCAAATTTATTTTAAAAACACGTTGACTCGCCTTCTTTGACTTTAAGTGTTTTAAAAACACATTCAACTCGAGTAAATTCACAGTACCAATAATGGGTCTGAAAAAGGGTAGTACCAATTGTGGGTCGGGCTAAAATTTAATTAAAAAAAGTAACTGTAAAAACGGGAAATTTGGTCTTATAAGTTAAAGTATCATTTGTACTACACTTTTCATTCGATTACCCGATCATTCACTTTGATTCTTCGCGTATTTTGCACATTTTCCCCCCATTTTTTGAATTCCTTTATTCTTTCCGCACACACACATATGTGGACCGAAATCGAGAACTCAAGCAGAAAAATGTTCCCTAGACTCTCCTCTGTACAACCATATATAATACGCTGAGAAAATATTGAAATTTCACACACATGAAAAATACGGCATGTTTTGATAACAACTTTGAAAAAAAAATTTGATCACAACAAACACATTGAACCTGAGAACACCGATGAGGAAAAATCGAGACTTGTCTTTATACATAAGATTAATCTCTTTAATATATGAAAAATGAAGCAAAAAAGTATTTGTAAAATGAAAATTCGATAGTAAAAAAACGACACATGGACCAAGTCTTGAACTCATGAAACCCTAAAACAGGATTTGTAAAGTAAAAGTTCAATAATAAAAAAACGCAACATGGCCTGATCCACCACAGTATGTACACTGAGACGCTTTTAGGTGAAAGAAATTAAGATTGTCTTTATAATGTAGATATCGCATGGCCACCCTGATCGTTCTACATATCTACAATGTGTCTACTGGTCACACTGATCACTCTAACACGCGTTTACAATGACGGGATAAGCGCGCGGAACACTCACACATAGACACACATGCAAGGCCACTTTGAAGCTTTATTACAACTTTATGAATGGATATTTCAAATCTGTTTCACGCCACAATCCTCTTCGGAAATACATGCTTTCATTTGAGACATTACATGAACAATTTCATGCGGTAACGACGGAGAATAAGGAAGTCAAAATTTCGTAACTTGTCTTTATATATTAGAAGAGAGAAGAGAAGATATATTAGAAGATTAGAAGAAGAAGAAGATATTAGATAAGGAAGTCAAAATTTCGCAACTTGTCTTTATATATTAGATAACAAAAAATCAAAAACCTTATTGCAAAATTTTGAATATTTAAAATGCTATGAAACCGGCCGACCATCTTGGTTAAATTTGTTGTCCATGTTCAATTTCAGATTATTTCTTCTATCATAACATTCAGCGAAAACTGCACCATACTACAAAGTACAAACTTATAAGAAGTCCTAGTTATAGGATAGGTACCAGTACAAACTATCTTCTTTTGCTGTTGGTCCAAATCAGTTGTTCTCTATGTTCTATTCGTTATTCGTGAACCGAGCGAGAATAGTTGATCTCTAACCTGATCGCTGCGACACTTCTCTTTTTACTTATAAAGAACAATCCGGAGGAACATTGGAGTAGTGAGCAGATTAAAAACCCTAGTTCGCTAAAAGAGCAAGAGTAGTTGGAGTTGGTTCAGCAAATAAGCAAGGAATTACCATTCCTACACGCAATGACGATCAGGGTTGGAACCATTTTCATTCCAGGTATATAAACCAGATTTTTTTTCATGTTTCTATCTCACTTCTATGCCGAGGTATATAATTTTAAACTTTATTTTTTTTTACAAACGGTAGTTTCCTAGACTCCCACCATTTCTATACCACTTCCATGTAACGAATTAACGGGACGAATCTGAATGTGGGAGGTGTTGTTATTCAAAATATGCAAACTGAAGATCCCTGAAACACACAAGTTCTTCAGCGTTGCAGGACAAATGCTCTTAGAAATCAATTGTCTCTCTACTTCGTACTCACTATAATGAATCGACATTGCAATGTAATATCGCACTTACTCGACTTACACATTTCAAAGATATTGTATTAAACATAGTTCTTACCGTGTGTGTTCTGAGAATCATCCTCCATGGTTATTTAAATGATATGAATCACAAAATAATACATGGAAACTTAAATAAACCACAACTGTTTTTTTTCGTTTCACAATTTCAGCATTTCAGGTAACTGCAAAACACAAAGAAAGATAACCAGTAACGGTTTCACGTTATCAATAATTTGATCTATGTGGAAAACGCCACGAATATAAAAATTCGGGCGTTTTCGAACCTGTTCATGTTCGCGCGTATAATACCATGAGCGCAAAACGTACGATTTCCTATGTATAACCATTACAGAAAACGCTCTCTTTCTTAAAAAAGGGGCATTTTAGTGATATGAGAGAATACGCGCGCTGAACATTTCTTATGAATCTGCGCGTAAATTAAGAACTGATAAAACGCCCGGCAAATTTTCCCATCTTTACTTCTCTAAAACGCTCATTTTTGTAACATGAAAAAATTCGCACGTTGAATGTTTTCAAAAAGCAATAGCCCCCCCCCCCCGATGATAAAGTTTTCCGCATTTTTTTGATATTTTTTGTAACATTTAGAGTTTCTTCGATCAAGTTTTGTTGCTTTTCATAATTCCGCGAGCGAAATTCATGGCTAATGCGCGCGTAAATAAAAAGTTGTTAAAATTGCCAATAAAATTTTCGAGGTTCTAAGCGATTTTTTCGTTAAAACGCCCGTTTTTTTTTTCAAAAACGCGCTTTTCGAAGGCGAAGTTTTGTCAGCAGCAGGGATGAGTGGGATAACGTGCTTCAAATACATCCAACTTTAATGCAAGTCAGAGCAGATTATGCGCTCGTTTCATTTTCTCGTATCATGAGTTTTCAGCCTTTAAATCGGATCAGTTTTCAATGATACAGAGCCTGTGCATAACCTCCCCCCCCCACACACTCTGTACAGAACCTCCCTGGACAAAAATTTTCATTTCAGACAAAATGCCCTAATTCAGTTCCTAGTCACTTTGGAATGATTTTAATAGCTCTAAAAATCGAGAACCTCCTGCCCCTACACGTGCGTACTTTCCAGGCCGCCGCGAACTTGAACGAACCTCAAAAACACGGAAGACTAATGCAGTGTTCAGAACCTCCGCCCAGCTCCCCTATTTTTTCAAGAATCGGAAACAATTTAAACACATTTTTCAGACTAAATTTACGCGTGGCCGTCTTCACCCATCGAGTTTACTTGTGAGTCTAGTTAAGTGCACTCTCTTACAAAAGATCCGTACTTTCGCGTTACCACAAGTTCACAGCGTAGCACAGCGTTCGATAAATGGATAAGACCTTGCGTTCAGGATTCGCACATGTTTCCTCCGCGAGCATCTATCTTTCTCTGACAACGCTAATAAAGTGGGTGGTTTTGGGTCTACTGTACCCATCACCAACCCGACAAGATGACACCAGAAACCGCGGGCATGGATACCTTCGAATCGATACGCACAAACATCGGACGAATACACCGGACCTAAGTACGGCGAATTAAAAGTAAAACTAGCAACCACCTGAAACACGAGAAAATAACGGAAACTAACGAAAGTATGGAAGAAACAAGCGATCACTTTCCTAAAAGAAACCCTCGTGAAGCAGATAATAGAAAAATATACGACCTACTCAAGCAAGCCCAAAGCACCATTCTCGAAAATCGCGCCAAAATCATGAAAACCCTTCAAGTGGTTCAAAACGAACGCACAAGCATCATACAGAAAATAGCTAGTGAAATCAGGAAAGAAATAGGTCTCAATGGAAGTGAAGCCAACCCAACCTATGCAACCATAACAACAAACCAGAATGTAAAACAGCAAACAACAAGACGAAAGAAGAAGTGCTAATCATCAATACCAAAGACTTAGAAAAAACGATGAAAACAATAGAAGAAAAAATTAACCCCGAACAGAAGAAAATCTGCATCGCCCGAAAACCAGTAATTCCGAAATCCAAAAAAATAATCGTTTTTCACCTCAAATCCGCCGAAGATAGAGAAAGAATGAAGGACGAGATAGTAAAAATCAATTTTGAGGAGACAGAAATCAAGCTACCTACCAAACTGCTTCCCACCATCAAAGGACACGGCATTGGAAACACCACACAGGAGCAGCTATCAACTAGCATTTCCCTTTTAACTGATGATGAACCCACTCTTATATCGATTAATGATAAAGTAGACCCTAAACTTAGAGAGGCGTTTATAAAGCTAAAAAAATATGATTACTATAAGTTAATCAAGGAAAGTCCGAATCGATCAAAAACATTAATGAAACATTTCCAATTATTTTCAAAGAATTTTATCAGATATCATTGAAAAAAATCTCCGATGATTTTAGGAGAATTTTTTTCGAAGTTTTAGAGAAAATCTGCAATTATTCTAAAGGATTTTATCGGCAATCACTGAGAAGTACCTCTGATGATTTTTGAAGAATTTCTTCAGAAAAATAAGTCGGTGATTTCCAGAGATTTTCATCAGAAATTTTCGGTATAAATTACCGATAATTTCAGAAGAATTTCATCAGCAAAGTTCAGGGAAAATCTCCGATGATTTTTAAGGAATTTCATTGGAAATAACTGGGGAATAAATTCCGACAATTTCCGAAGAATCTCATTGGAAATCTAATAGAAAAAATGTCCAATGTTTTCCAGAAAATTTCATCAAAATTCTTCGAGAAAATTTTCCGATCATTTTTAAAGTTTTTTTTTTGTTTTTTTTTTTTAGCGAGACACTTAACGCCTATATAGGCCATGGCCTCGGTACATATTAATGCATATTATTTAAAATTATTGAAAACGTAATGAGTATAGTGAACTTAAATGAGGTGTGAGATATTGTTGTGAGTTATCAAGGAGATGAGGTGAGATATGTTATCCTTCAGAAATATTTGAAGGAAAACTCCGACAGTTTTTGAAGGATTTTATCAGACATTTTCAGGAAAAATGTTCGATAATCTCGGAAGAATTTCATCGGAAACTTGAAAATAAATCTAATAATTTTAGGAATTTCATCAGAAATTTTTGGAAAAAAATTCCGACAATTTCCTTGGAATCTCATTGAATTTTCGGGAAAATCGCTAGTAATTTCCAAAGAATTTCTTAAGTAATTTTTGAGGAGATCCCTTTGATTTTCGAAGATAATTTCCGAGGAAGTTAATCGAGAATATTAAGGAAAATTTTCCAATCATTTTCAAGGAGTTTCATCGAACTTCATTGAAAAAAATCTCCGATGAGTTCAGGAGAATTTTTCTAGAAATTTTAGAGAAAATCTGCAATCATCCCAAGAATTGGAAATAACTGAGAAGTATTTCTGATGGTGTTTGAAGGATTTCTTCAGAAAAAAGTTTCGACGATATCCAATCGGAAATTTTCGGGATGAATAATTACGGATAGTTTTTGAAGAATCTCATTAGAAATTTTCGAGGAGATTCCTTTGACTATTCAAGATAATTTCCCAAGAATTTTATTGAAAATATTAAGGGAAAATTTCCGATTATTTTCAAAGAATTTCATCGGACATCATTGAAAAAATCTCCAATGATTTTAGGAGAATTTATGAAATACTTCAAAAATTATCGGAAAATTTTCTCAAAGCATTTCGATGAAATCTGTTGGGAAATATTCTTTGGTCTGTCCCGTTGCATCGTTGTGTACCTAATTATTACAAAAACGAACCCCTCGGCAACCCAAATATCACGCTCTTAAAAAGGATAGGAGGATAGCAATAACTCAGGAGAACTACGCCGAGTTGGTGCACACGTTGGTGCAATCATCATGTTCGAACTTCAGGTAGGATATTCATCTATTCACATCAACACCCACCGAATGGCGTTTTCCTATGGTGATTGTTGACTTGCATAACCCTGTATGTATAGCTCGGGTAAGTGGAAAAATATTCAAGTAATTGAATAACATTTTCAAACCCCAGGTCATCCGAATTTAGTTCATAACTTCGTAGCCCCGGGTTCAAAAGAATGTTGAGCTATAAATACTAAAAGGACTGTAGTTGCCGAACGTGAAAATTCATCGGGTTCAACGAATTTTCACAACTTCTCGATCGATACTCTCATTATGTAGACTTCCAGGCCGTACAGTTATTATTTGCCCGATGGAGAACGAAAACGGGGAAAAAATAAAAAGAGAAGAAAAAAAAATTAGAAACTAGTGGACCGCGATGGTAAATAATGGGTTAATTTTCTGCTTGTACCGCGTCGTAATACTCGGCGGGTTAATTAGCCGGATGCTTTTTATTCGCTTCATTATATACGGATTGGTTAGCGGCTGCGAAAGCGCACGAAGAAAGTTTTACTTGGCGTTTATATTCAAATAAACCGAAGAAAAACACTTCGTGAAGAAGTTATCGCATTAAATAATGCGTAAAACTTCTTGATTTTGCAGACTCGCGAGTCTCTCCGAATCTCGCTCCTTCGTCCTCGTAGCTGCGTGCTGTTCCCCTTCGTACTGTATCGTTTTCTGCTCCGCCCTACCTTCTCACGAGGCTCCTTTTCGAATTACTATTTATAAATATGTGGAGAGGTGTTAATGAAGTGGCGATATAAATTGTACGAGTGCTGGAATCCCGGCAAAAGTGTCTTCTAGGGGTTGTCAAATCAGTCGCTGTATTCGTTTGGTGGAGCGTATGGCGACGCGCGCATACCAAGTTGGCTTTCCAAACATCACACCCCTAGCCTCGGAAACTACCCTTTCGAGTATTGCATCGGTGACCACAGGGATGTCTTGGGCTGGTCCAAGCCCTCATTTTGCCTCTCCGCTTCCTAGTCGCGCTGTCCTGCCAGGGACACTATGAGACACCATACTGACCAAGGCAACGCTCACCCAGCGTTGACCTGGAATTCGAGTGCACCACAGCTGGACTACGCTTCCTTCCTTCACCGCTCACCTCCTCGTCTTGGCACGTGTGGCGATGCAAGTAGGTGGTGACGGCGTGTGACTCCTGATCGGGGTCTGCAGCAGCTGCGACAGCTTTCGGGATGATACACAGTCAGTTGTATCGAATGTGGGCCGATCTTTGTTCGTCGGCTCCCTGCTTCAACTATTCCTTCTGCATCTTCTTCTTCTTCATGATGGTCGAGACAAAGGCCGACACCCGGTTCCATCTACTTCTACTCTTTAGCGAATTTTCGGAACCAAGGTGTCCAGCATGAGGCAGCCTAGTCGGTCGCACCCTAATTAAAGAAATTTCCATGGACATTTCTATTAACAACACGGCTGCAGACTGTAGCCGCACAGGGCGCAGCAAATGTCCACCACTGAATTCGTGTCGGAGGAGCGTTACGGTTTTCGCTCCAGTATACCCATGGCTGGAAGAAAATGGTAATGTCAACCACTGAACTGAATTGTCACCATGATGAGCTAAAGAGCTGTGAGCCTAACTGAGCTGGAAATGAGAAGAGAAAAGAAGAACAACTGTGCGACAAAGATCAAGATCAATGAGCACATAGCTGGAGCCACGGTTTTCGCACACAAAATAATAAATTTCCATGGAAATGTCGACTACTGAATTCGTGTCGGAGGAGCGTTGCGGAGGGGGGGGGGCGTTACGGTTCTCGAGCATTAACGTTTGGTACAATCCATTGGAAATTTCTATTAAGAACATGGTTGCAGACTGGAGTCGCCCAGCAATAACACGGCTGCAGATTGTAGTCGCACAGGGCGCAGCAAGATCAATACGTACAAAATCAGTGAGCATAAGGCTGGAAGAAAGACCGTGTCGGGAGGGAGCGTTACGATTTTCGCTCAAGTGTACCTACGGCTGGAAGAAATTGCCTCTGGACCAGAAATAATGAAATTGTTGCTGCGCGACCGCAGTCTGCAGCCCCGTTGTTAATAGCAATTTCCATGGAAATATCAACCACTGAACTGAATTATCATCATGAAGAGCTAAATTATACGGACTAGCTTCGTGTTGGGGGAAGCGTAACGGTTTTCGAGCGTGTCAGGGGAGGGTAACAGTTTTCGCTCAAGTGCAGTATCAATGGTGTAGAGGGTGTACGGCGATACAAGCATGCCAAAGTGATCCCTGAGACACCGCACCTCCGGCCCCGGAAACTACCCTGTTTAGTATCGCCTCAGTGGACGGAGGGGCGCTCTGAGTGCCACTTCCGTTACGCGCGTCCTGCCAGAACCACCATGGGGTTCCCTACTGACCGAGGTTCGCGCTCCCCAGGAGCACTAGCCTGGAATTCAGGTCACTCACAGCCGGATGCGCTTCCTCTTCACTCACCCTTCACCTCCTCGTCTTGGTACGCGTGGCGACACAGGCAGGTGATGACGGCGAGGGAGCCCTGTCAGGGGGTCCGCAGCAGCTGCAGCAACTCTCCTAGGTGGGTACAGAGTTGTCCGGTTCGATGGTGTGAGCCGAGCTTGGTTCCTCATTGGCTGCCTAGACCACTACGTCTGCATATTTCTCTTCATGATGGCCGAGACAAAGCCCGACACCCGGTTCCAACCGCTTCGACTTTTCATCATCTCCGGAACCAGGGCGTCTGACGCGAGAAGGCTGATCACGCCGTCTTCGTCGTTGATGCTTCCTCCACCGGGATCGATCGCTGTTGTTGCCGTTCCGCGCCTCTCCTGCTTCCAGGTTTCACACTCGAACAGGGTGTGCCAAGGTGTGTCCTCCGTCCCTCGATCACAGTGCGTGCACACGTGGCTCGGCCTCGGCGCTATCGCCATCCGGTGTAAGTACGTGCCGGAGCATCCGTGGCCGCTCATTGGGTCAGGTGGAAGTTCAGCTCTCCGTGTGATCTTCCTGTCCATGCATCGAGGTCTCGCCCTTGGTCGAATGAGCGAGTGCGTCCTTCCACTTCCGAAGCGTGTCCTGCTGGATGACTCACTTGACCCGAAGTGCTTCCCGTTTGGTCTTCGCTCTCTTCTTCGCACCGTATACCTTCGCTATCTCGCCGACCTTGAGTTCGATCGGCGGTACACGCGCCAACTGCAACGCGGCCATGATACTCGTATACGGGATCGAGTTAAACGCGTTCTTGATGTCGAGGCTGACTGCCGCGCAGAACTTCCGCACACGGATCGCCTTCTCCGCCGAACTCTCCAATTTCAGGGCGGCGTCCGCAGTCGAGCAGCGAGTTCTGAATCCGTAGCCTATCCACGATGGCACGCTCAAACATCTCGCCGACGGTGTCAAGCAGGCAAATAGGCCGGTACGAGGACAGCTGGCCATCGGGCTTCTTCCATCTGCTCGGAAATTTCCCCTCCTGTAGTCAGGAGGGGCAGGTCTGCTCGGTGAACTACTTTTCAGACGACGTTGGGAATCATATCCGGACCAGGCGCCTTCCTCTTCTTTGTCCTGATCCAGCCGATCGCGCTGTCAACTTCTCCAACACGAAGGAAGCAGAGGGAAATTCTCTCGCACCTCGACGGATGCCGTTGTTAGCGGGGGGGCGCTGAAGGAACAGTTTTTGAACTACCTGTTGCAGCACCCCGGCTCCATTCGGTTTGTCACGGACGGCTCTTCGGATTTCCGCATGACCACATTGTATGGCTTGCCGAAGGGGTCGTCGTCCGCTTTTTGACATAGCTCCTCCCAAGCTGCCTTCTTGCTCTTCCGTATGGCTAGCTTGAAAGCACGACGAGCTTGTTGGTACTGCTGTGAAACTGCTGGCTGGAATAAAAATAAATTTTCATGGAAATGATTATTTCGTTCCTCCTCAAATATGTTTTCCCGTTTGTGAGCCGACGTAAAGACATGAAAATGTCAAAAATCATACGGACTGGCTTCGTGTCGAGGGGATAACGGGAAAAAATATTAATAAATTTTCATGGAAATGTCAACCACTGAATTCGTGTCAGGGGAGCGTCACAGAAGGAGCGTGACGGGCGCTCTAGTAACGCTTTAAAATAACGTATTTTAAAAAAATTTCTATGTGCCAAAGCAAAGACATGAAAATGTCAGAAATATTTTTAAAAGCACAATCAAAGTACCCGAAACAGAAACTGTCCAGAACATGAACCTGTCCGGAACATCCTCCTCCCCTACGTGATTTCTTTTTCTTCTGTCTCATATACTTTTTTCTCTCTTGATCAGTCTGGCAGGACACCTGTTTACTACAACAGTCAAATCAAAATCCACCTTTATTCCAATATTTTCACCATTCCTTGGTGACGAATTTTTACAAAAACATAAAATAATGAAGAAAACAAAAAATGCAAATAATATAAAACGAAACCGTTTGAAGTTTGATTTCCGTAGGTTCCTTCCGACACCATTGGCGTCTTGATATCCGCTATGCGCCCATCCTTGGGCGTAGGCCTCTCCTACTCGTTTCCAGCACTCCCTATTTCTAGCGTTTCTTCCCCCTACTATCCCCGCTGTTTGAATAATTTCTTCCTCCCACCTCCTCTTTGGTCTCTCTACCTTCCTTTTTCCACCTCTTCGTTGCCAAGCTGCTACCCTTCCTTCCCTCTTACCCTCCTGGCTACGTGGCCGGCGTATTACATTTTCATCTTTTTTACTTTGTATCTGCAGTCTGTGATTTGTGATTTTCTCCTTTCCTTCTTTTTGATTCCTACCATTGACCGCTCCATTGACATGTGAGTTCCAGCTAGTCCAATCAGCTGGCGTTTTGTGGGGGGCCCACGTTTGTGAGCCATACGTTAAAACTGACTGGACATTACTTTCGAATATTTCTTCTTTACTTGCATCGGGAATTTTCCTTTGAAGATATTTTTTAGACTTCAATAACTCCCCCCACGCTTTGGCCTTTCTTCTTTTTAACTCTTTTTCTAAACTGTCCAAAAATGAAATAACTTGGTCGAGATATATAACCTCGTTGCTCTTGTTTATTTCTACTCCATCTAGTATTAATTTTGTTTCCTCAGAGCTGTTAGTTAAGGTTCGATAGTGTCGACTCCTGAAAAGTTGATCGAGGTTGATGTTCCCACAAGAATACGTGTAAAATTGGTATACTTTAAAGCTTTCATAATTGCTGTGAAAACAGGTATTCTTGAGTCATATAACATGTCAAATTGAAGCTTGAAGTCTCTAGTTCACGATGAAAGGTAATTTAATGCACTTTATTCGCTCTGGTTAGACGAATAAGTTGATTTCCAAATACTGTTCTTCTTATGGAAGTTATTAATACCTACCTGTTCTTCAGACATTAACTATATTCTTTCAATTCTAAAATCTTTTGTACTCATTCGTAAGTGCCTGTATCAAGCATAACCGTAGTCACTAAGTAAGTATGAGTCTTACTATCCCTCAAAATTTCCGACAAAGTATGATACAAAAAAGGTGTATAAAACGATTAAAAATTCACTTTTGGGGGAAAAAATTCAAAAAAAAATTTCCTGGGGCGGACCCTTCTTTTTCTCCACAAATTCCCTTTAATATCTCTTAGACACTCACCTTGACTGAATCCTGCGTACGCCACTGTTTAGCTCTCTCGTTGAGATCAGTTTTCACTATTGATTGATTGATACACGTGCTTTTTCTACGACCCCATCTCTTTGATTTCGAATGCCCTTGCTCGGGAAGTGTCCGATAATTTTCGAAGAATTTCATCAACAATGATGGAAAATAATGCGATAATTTCCGAAGAATCTCAACGGAAATTTTTAGAAACAATTTCCAATGTTCTCCAAAGAATTTCATTAAAATTCTTCGAGAAAATGTTCCGATTAGGAAATATCCGGGGGAAAACTTCTGCGGTTTTTGAAGAATTTTCATCGAAAATCTTCAGGAAAAATGTTCGGCAAAATTCTCCGATGACTTCTAAGGAATTTCATCGAAAAATTCTGGGAAAAATTTCAATAATTTCCGAAGAATCTCTGGTTTCTAAAGAATTTCTTCAAAAATCTTCGGGGGAGTTTTCCGATAATTTTTAAGAATTTCACAGGTAATATTCATGGGAAAACTCGGACGGATTTTGAAAAATTTTATCGACAATCTTCAGGTAAAATCTTCTCCGAAGAATTTCATCAAAAATCTATGGGAAAAACCTTCGGGAAAATTCTCCAATGACATCTAAGGTATTTTATCGAAAATTTTTGAAAAAAAAAAACACGATAATTTCCGAAGAAACTTATCAGAAATCTTCAGAAAAAATTTCCAATGTTTTCCAAAAAGTATCATTAAAATTCGTTAAATTTTCCGATAATTTTTGAAAAAATTCCTAGGAAATATTTGGGGAAAAACGCCGATAATTTATGAAGGATTTTATCAAAAATTTTCAGGAAAAATGTTCGATAATGTCCGAAGAATTTCATTGTAAATCTTCGGAAAAATCTCCGATAATTTTTAAAGAATTTCATCAGAAAGTTTTAGAAAGAATTTTTATAATTTCTGCATGGTTATGCAGTTTAAAATTCCATCAGAGATTTTTCTCGGATATTTCTTGTGAAATTCTTCAAAAATTATCGGAAGACTCCCCCGAAGATTTTTAAAGAATCTCTTTGGAAAACATTGGAAATTTTCCCTGAAGATTTCCGATAAGATTCTTCGGAAATTATCGGAATGTTTTCCAACGATTTCCAATGCAGCCTCGGATTTGAGGTTTTGCCGCCCTAAGCGCACATGAAATTTGCCGCCTCTGAAATCTTGCATGCCTTAAGTACTTTTTTGTTGCATTAGATCCCATGCATGATTACAACAAAATAAAATGTTGCCGTCCCTAAAAATTTGCCGCCCTAAGCACGTGCTTAGTGGTCAATCCTGGGTTGTTCCAATGAAATTTCTTAGAAGTTATCGGAGAATTTTCCCGAAGATTTCTCCTGAAGATTTTCGATTAAATTCTTCGGAGAACATTTTACTTCGACGATTTTTGAAGAATTGTATCAACAATCTTCAGGTAAAATGTTCTCCAAGAAATTTCATTGAAAATCATAGGGAGGATTCTCCGATATGACTTCTGAAAAATTTCATCGGAAATTTTTGGGAAAAAATTCCGATAATTGACGCCAAAGAATCTCGACGCAAATCTTTTACGAAAAGCCCGTTCGTTGCATGTTAATCGAGTTGGTACAACCTATCAGAGACACTTCTCAGTAATTTCCAATTAAATCCTTTGAAATAATTGCAGATTTTTTCTAAAGTTTCGAAAAAACTTCTCCTAAAATCATCGGAGATGTTTTTCAACAATCATGGGAATCTTTTCGAAAATTGGCCAAGAAATTCTTTGATTAGAAAATTTCCAATGCAATTTTTGGGAAATGAAATTTTTTAGAAATCATTAAGAGATTTTCCCCGAAGTTTTGGATGAAATCTCTCGAAGATCTTCCTGAAGATTTTTTATTAAATTTTTCAAAAACTGACGGAGTTTCCCTCCCCCGCCTCCTAATATTTCCTATGGAATACTTCCAATGTTGTCGGAAATAATTTTTTGTTGGAAAATATTGGAAATTTTCTCAAAAGATTTCCGATGAAATTCTGCGGGAGATTTTTTATTGAATTGTTCAAAAACTGACGGAGTTCCCCCCCCCCCTTCCGAATTATTTCCTATGAAATACTTCCAAAGTTGTCGGGAAATTTTCCAGAAGTAGTTTTTTGTTGGAAAATATTGGAAATTTTCTCAAAAGATTTCCGATAAAATTCTTCGGAAGTTTTCGGATTTTTCTTTCCATTTCCAATGAACTTCCTTTGAAAATCATCCGGGATTTTTCCCGAATTTCTCTACAGATTTCGAATGAGATTCTTTGGACATTATTGGAATTCTTTCAGAAAAATTTCTAATGAAATTCCTTAAAGATCATCGAAAATTATTCCTGAAGATTTTCGATGAATCTCTTCGGAGAATATTTTTCCTGGGGGTTAGTTGTATCGAAAATTACTGGAATTTGTTTCCGAAAATTTCCAGTGAAATTCCTTAAAAATCATTGGAAAATTTTCCCAAAGATTGTCGATGAAATTCTTCGAAAATCATCGGAGATTTTCCCCGAGAATTATTGAATAAGAAACGCATCGAATACGCGCCACTAAAACATTGTTTTAAAAAAATAAGAGACGCGCCGAGTACGCTTCACTTGTAAATTACAAGATTTTTCATGCTGCGTTTTAAACTGACTAACCCTGTATAATTTTGAAAACCCCGCGAATGCATTTCATCGTAAGCCCGGCAACGGAAATCTGGTCCAGCGGTTTGCATGCCTGAAACCTACGACTGATGAAATATCAAGAAAGTCTCGGGGGAGATGACACAACACCACAGATTAAAGTTTGACCTTTGATGCCACTCGGACCCTCTATTCTTAATGTAGGTAAGGTACGATACCAACATCACATTTTTAGTGTTTCCACTTGGAGAAAAGTTTGCAAAGCCGCATTCGGAGCGCACGTATGTTTTCAACTTTAATCAATAAACATGGCACACGCCTTTAATAAATCCTAAATTCGAGTCGAGCAGATGCGGGGAAAAAATACATGTATACGAGATCCTCGTACGGCCGAACGAGTGGCCGTATTTGAAAGAAGTGTATCTAGTCCTCCAACGGCTCGAAGCCAGTTGGCCAACTTTATTTTTCCTCGTGGACAAAAAACAAGTCACGTACCGGGAACAGTTCGTTAATTACACTAAAGGGTTCGCCAGATTCCGTATCCAGATACTTTAGTATCCCCAGTTCAAATCGTGAATCTGTCTGGAAACGTTGCTAACTTACTGTTTGCTGGGAACACGAGCATTATAGGATACCCGAGTCACCGATGTCGATGTATACGAGCCACGTACGGTCCAACACACTTCTGAAACACCATTTTGCTTCCGTCCCGAATTCGCCGTGATGGCGATGTGCTTTTGAAAGTCTCTGGCAAAAAGCGAACTCGAACAATGCGAACTATCGCGAAATCAATTTAATCCGTCATTCGCTCTCAATTTTTTTTGTTTTTTGCGTTCAAGTTCCTGAGATTTCCGCCTGATTACCGCTGAAGAAGAACTCCTTTTTCGCTGGTACACAACTTTTTCTTACAAACGGCCGGTGTGCGCGGTGAGCGCTGGGATAAACAAAAATGTTTAATTAACGGCGAAGTACGTACAGTTGCGAGCCCGAAGATGGTCTCGAATTAAAAGCCAGGCAGGCCGACAACTTTTCTGCGACGAGATTTATCGCCAGCAAAAAGGGGGAGAAAAAACGCCTATCGCGGGAAGGTTGTTTGCGGTGCCACCAGGTGGGTTCCTCGAACTTGAGCTCTTCTAGTCGGGGAAAAGGTTATGGGCTGCGGAAACCCGTTGGAGCGTGAAACGCTTTTCGCAATTTTCCGACGTAAGTGAGTACTGGGTTCAACGGTGGCTGGCATCGGTATCATGGATCGCGCGAATTCAAATTCTAGAAGACGAAGAAACGCGGTTTAAGGCTAGTTGGTGGGGAAGGAGACAGATGAAAAAGAACGAAGGAAAAGAAATGGAACGACGTGAAGCTTCAGCTGTCTACGAGTATCTACTATATTAAAGTGTAGGTTTGTCTGTGTGTTTGTTTGTTTGTATTTGTTCGAGCTTAGCGGGTGAAACATAAGAGCTGGGGCATTCGTACTGTCTGGATTAGGGGGTTGAAAATCTGAAATTTCCAAAACGAGCTCAAAATGCCTCATTATTACACGTACATCAGATTTAATGCGACCATAATATATTTGGATATTGTTTCGTACTCATATACCACACGGCCCATTTTCAACCACATATCACTTCCAAAAGCTCTAAAATTTCAGTTTTTGAAAACTATGTTTAGCATTTCGTCTAACTATCAGATTGGATTTTTGAAGACACCAACATCTTCCTCTGAATAACACAAATATGAAACACCCTATTGACGATTTTTGCATGAGAAATCCGCAGCAACACGCAGCGATTCTGAGTGAGACAGTCGCGTTCGCTGCTGATGCGGAAAAACAAAGTGTCAGCAGCGTTTCGCAGCAAAAACATGTTCGCAGGGGTGCTGAGAAAAGATCTGTCAGCAGCGTTCATGACCCGTTGTTCACTGCGTTACCTTGCTGATGAAATCAGAATCAGCAGCTGATTCAAATGGTTTTTCAGTAGCTACTCTCTGCTGGATTTTTATTCCGTGGTGGAAATAAATCGATTCTGCTGCTGCATTTTGCAGCGGAAAAACAGTAGTTCTAACTGTGGTCCGCAGCTACAATTCTCTACTCTGCGGTAGACAGCGTATTGCAGTTTCTCTTCTCATTTACAATTTATAAAATTGGAATAGTAAAAATACAAAGTAGCTGGTCGCCAAAAAAATTAATAATATCAATGATTCTTGAAATTACGAGTATATATTTATGTAAACATACTAGTATAAAACTTTCAAAATTGCTCAAATCCAAGAATACTGGTGACCTCGCATCATGTGATTTGGCGACCTCAGGTGATTTGGTGACCTCATTGGTTACTTCGTGTGATTTGGTGACCACATTTGTCTCTGAAATAAATTATAATGTTGAATAACTACATGGTATTTTCAAGTTCGTTTTTAGAAATTACACACAGTTAGAAGCAACAATTTATGTAAGGCTTATGTTCTGCAATTTTTCAAATGTCTCTCTCTCTCTCTCTCTCTCTCTCTCTCTCTCTCTCTCTCTCTCTCTCTCTCTCTCTCTCTCTACTTTTCCTTCAGGGCCCTGATACATCATTACATGGCCCTACTATCTTATTCCCAATTCTCTCCTACTTGAACCAAAACAAAAACCTTCATCTCACCTTTCTCCTATTTTTCACTGCTTGATTGTTATTCTGTACCTAATGAGTTTTGAATCACGCTGATTGAGGATGAATGATTCTTAAAATACCGAGAAGAACATTCTCTATATCCTTCTTTCCCTCATATTCTATTGCTTGAAATTAAAAGAATATATTTCTTCTTTAATGCACCTCAACTGATCTAAATAAATAACTCTTCCCAATATTTCATATTGATACTCTTTCAATTAAGTAATCACAATTCATAGCCGGAATGATTTTCTTCTCCTGGCAAAGTCATTGCGGGGATCCCACTCATTTATCTCTTGAGGCCCCATTCTCGTACACTGATAACGTCATTGCACTCCTTGCCTAGAGACATAAATTTTATTTTGTATTCAGTTCTGATTCTGTCTTCTGGTAATTTATCGCATCATTTCCACCTAGTATTTGATATTGTCATAAGGGGACTCCATTCACTTTGCTTTTTTTGAAGTTCCACCCTGCTTTCTGCATCCTCAAACATACTTGAGACTTTCATAATTTTTATTTTGAACCACTGATATCACCTTCCTATTCTTCCTACAAGTATTCCATAAGATTTTCAAATCTCATATTCATACAATATTTACCTATAATATTCTGACAATTCAGGTTCTCTCGTTCATCGGACTCAGCTTTCTTCGATTTATCTAGAGAAATATATATTACATAATAACAAGTAAAAATGGATTTCTTTTCACACTATTCCATAAACGAAGTAAAAAATCAGCCACGTTTTCACTATCCACCACTCTTCACAAGTTGTCCATTTTCTTCCAAGTATTAAATTCCCTGACTTTTCCAGATTTTTTCAATGCTCACCAACGCCCCCTCCTTTGGTCAAGGGTGGACTTCTTTGAATACTAGGTTGGTTATGCTTCCAGTTTTTTTCTCTACGGAAGTTTTCACTCTTAATCATTTTGCGGACTTTCAAAAACATTTTTCTCAAAATACAGCTTTTCTGTACCTCATTATCAAAAAGACTGAAAAAATGTCTTTCAGTAACGTTACACAGCTGGTTAAGGTCTCATTCGAAAGATAGTTCGGTCTAGTATAACCCTCACCCCTCAACTTCATACCGACAAGACTAAATGGACCTTCTCGCTAGAGTATTTCTAAGACTCTTGAAATAGTTCGCATGAATGTTATTGACTTTTCACACGAACAGGACCTTCAAACCCGGCTGATGAGCCCATCACATTCTGTTATCACTCATGAAAGCCGCCGCCACCCCCCCCCCCACACACAAACGCACACACACGCGCGCGCGCGTGCGTTCGAAACACAGGGTACAAAAAAGCCAAGTAGAAATCTTTTGAACGGCTGCCTGGCCGGCCTAGAGAGCATTTTCGGAATTTTCCTCCACCCATGCAGATTCACCCCTTGAATAATTACAGGTGCGATTTTTGAACACGAGAAAAAGAAGGGTGGTTCACGCAAAACTGAAACAGGGAAGGAAAAAAGCGCGACAATAATCAGCTATAAAAAAAAATCACACCAGTTTTTGGCTGTTGGACTCTAGAAGGCTGTGTAAGAACTTCCTTGAAATAATGATAATTTATATGCTAAAATACTCATTTATTGCTGAGATCCTGGTTTCTAAAAGAAAAAATATCCATCGTGGACATCGACAGCCATATTGAATTTACAGCTCGGAATTTGTAAAAACGTAATAATATATCTAATGTTGGCCACATTACATTCAGCAACATGTATCAAATATTCTCCGCATATTTACCCAATGGGAAAAAGAAACATGCGATTTTGTCCTTAAACGTGGACATAAAATATTATTCAACATGGCTACTCACGTATTTCTTGTATCCACGCTGAAGGACGTGAATCTTTCGACCCTTAGAAGCAGTCTGTAGAAACAGCCTTTAAATCTTCTTCGTACAGAGACTACTTTCCTAAATGAATTTTTGGTACTTCATAAAACCGTGATCCGTGAGATTGTAACCCACGGTGCCGCTATGTGATCGTACAGCCTCATCTTATCACACTATGTAAACGTGAAAAATTTGTCTTTCAACGTGGATAACAATTTTTTTTACAACCCCCAAAATCAAATTTAAGCTCGGCCGGTACCGGAATATGGTTTCTCAATACCCCTAGTATCGATTTCAACGAAGAAAAAAAATTGAAAAGTGAACCTCTTTTTTTTTTTGTTTTTGTCCACGTTGAATTGTCCATTCTTCGGAGAATCACCCATCTTCTATTGTATATACTTATTTATCAAACTATAGAACTACACAAATAAAAGGCTGATATTAATTACTATCCCGAAGATTTCAGTTTTTGGAAACCATATTCAGCATTTATATTTTAATTATCCAATTGAATTTTTGAGAACCCTAACTTCTTTGTCTGAACAACACAAACATGAAGCGATACACTGCAAATAAATCAGGATACTCCAACAGAACGCAATATGACTTGAAGAGCAGGTGTCCAGGAGGTCTGGACCCCCTTGCCACGTCATCAAATAGTTTTTTGTTGGTCCTTTTTTTCTAATTTTAGCACTCTCATCTAACTCACTTAAGCCAACTCACTTTAGCCCACGGTTTAGATGAGCCGCGAAGCGAGTCAGCTAGTTAATTTATAAAATAAATATCAGTGACCCTCCCGTAATGCATAAATTCTGTGCCCATGAGAAAGGCTTTCTTAAATACAGAAATTATCATCAATTACCACTGCACAATAGCATAAAAAACACTGGGATGAGATTACATGATCTTAGCTGTATTTTGCATGATTTTCTGAGAGCTGACTTCTTGAATACTTCGACAGACAACACCTCTCTCCCACTCAGGTTAAAAGATGAACGACCTAATATTTAAGTAACTAAATTATTTAAGATTCCTTCTCTAATAAGCTAGTGACTATTTAAAATTCCCTGCCTGTAAATAGATGACTTCTGAGCCAATGAACTACAGCCACTGCGAAGTTTGCAGCACAGGTTTACGAAACACCCTGTACACCAAACTTACACATAGTTTTAGAAGTGGAGAAAAGTTACTCCACGGACACTGACTCGGGTGTACTGCGAGAACTAAGTAACCTCGTTTAATTCGGGGACGGAGCGAAGATGTTATTTGCATTAATGGCGATCTTCGATATTCTACGCGATGAACAGGCCGCTTTAAATAGGATGTCTCTACAGAATGGTTCAACTTTTAATTGATTTCGGCTTCTACCATATTTTCGGAGAAACTCGTTGCGAAGGCCGACGCCGAGATTAACATTAAGAGGGTTGGGATTTACAATCAATTACGTGAGTCGTTTATCGGAGAAGCGTAAATGAGAACGAGCACTTTTAAGCAGCTTTATAAAAAGGGCGAAAAAGAGAACGAAAAATGCGTACAGATTCCATGATTCTAACTTCTTTTGTGTCCAGAGATAACGTGTACCCGGTATCTAAGAATTTGAAGTACGTATCATTGTATGGAATACAACAATTCAATCAAAACTTCTACAAACCCATATCTTACCCATCGGGATGCGAATACCCATTACCCGTAATTATACATTATGTATTAAGACAGATGAGAGAGGTGAACGAACGTAAGGTGTATTAGCTTTCTGAAACCTAGGAAGGGTAATAAACGATCCGGGCTCTTCTCGTTAATTATATATAAAGCAGTCGCTTACTGTATTACGTGATTTTGTTCTCAAATTCACTCCGATATTTCGGGTTACCGTGACACGAGGTGACTTTGCTCACTTTCGTACGTACTTTGAAGTTTGACACGCTCTACAGACCGTAGAAACTGGGTTAGAAAACCCGGAAGTATTTACAATTTCGATGGGGCATTGTGGAATACATTTCCTAAATGTGACACTTCCATCCCTCAAATTTTTCCGTTGAATTATGAAATAAGTGTGCCAAGTAGTACCGAGATGGGGTAACATTGCACATGTTCATGAATAAACGGGGAAAAAGTTTTAAATGCGGTGTTGTCTATTAAAAGTGCCGTGTAATCCCGAATCAACATACATGTATAGTATGGAGAAATTTTCAAAATATTTGAACCCCCCCCCCCAAAAAAAGGAGATAATTATCTATTCCAACCCAATTTGTCCTCCTGAGCTCAAATTCATTGTCTATATTTGGCGGCGATACTCCTTTCGTTGCCGAGATACGATCAAAAGTGTGGTTATACTATGGGGGGGGGGGGATATACAGAGTCGATAATTGAGTGTGGATCAATTTCGACGATGTATTTGAATTCATCTCGAAATGGCGAATAATTTTCACCAGATTCAGGGCGGAAGCTTTCCGAAAAATTTTTCGCTGACAAAATGCCAAATTCAATATGGACAAATTTTCAAAATTTTCGAAAATCAAAAGAAAATGAAGATAATCGCATATTCCTAATCAATTTTTCACGCTTAGTTCTAATTCATTGCACAAATTTGGCGCTGACCCTCTGCAACCGGGGTACGATCAAAAATTTTGTGGTTGTACCATTGGGGAGGGGGCTATATAAAGTCGACAATTACGTGAAGATCTATTCTGACGATGGATTTGAATTCGCCTCGAAAATATGAATAATTTTCACCTGATCCCGACCCTGAAGCTCTCCGAAAAATTCTTCGCGGGAAAAATGCTTGATGTACCTAATATGAAGAAATTTTCAAAATACTCGAAAATCAAAAAAATTGAGATAATCACCTATTCCTACTCAATTTCTCTCGCTGAGTTCAAATTATCTGTACTTGGCCCCGGCCCTTCGTTGTCAAAATACAATCGAAAATTCAGTTATACTAGGGGGTGGGGGAGTTATGTAGAGTCAGTAATTGAGTGTGCATCAATTTTAACAATGGATTTTAATTTGTCTCGAAATGGTGAATAATTTTCACCAGGTTCCGGCCCGGACGCTTTTCGAAAAATTTTTAGCGAAAAAAAAGTGCCTGATGTATAGAGAAATTGTCAACACTTTTAGAATCAAAAAATTGAGATAATTATCTATTCTGCTCAGTTTTTCCTTCTGAGTTCAAATTCGTCTATATTTGATGGCAACCTTCCCTCTATTGCCGAAATACGATCAAAAGTTTGATTATGCTATGGGGAGGGGGCTATATAGAGTCGATAATTGAGTGCGAATTAATTTTAACGATGGATTTCAATTCGTCTCGAAGAGATGAATAATTCTCACCTGTCCCCGACGCAGAAGCTCTCCGAAAAAATTTTTGCGGGAAAAATGCCCGATGTTTAATATGGAGAAATTTTCAAAATTTTTGGAAATCAAAAAAAGTGGGATATTTATCAAGTCCTGCTCAATTTTTCTATAAATTGTAACTGATCCAAATGGGATGTCCTGCCAGGCCGATCGAAGCAGAAAGAGGAGAGTGAGTCATAAGAATAACCATAACAAGAAGAAGAGCGTGGTTTAGGAAAAATTACGTACAGGAAATCTGGACCCCTCTTAGCGAAAAATAGGTTTTTCAGGAGTTATGAGACAAATCATGTGGGGAGAGTGTAAAAGGGAAAATCGAATAACGTATCAAAGTAGGAGTAGTTTCTCGCGTCGCTGAATTCGAGATCTACGAGGTTTTTTTTTTTTTTTTACCGAACAGCGATTTGAGTCCCAAAAGTCAAAATGAGTCTTAAAATAATAAAACTTGACTTTTCTTCGGACGGGATCTAGAATTTAGATTTGTGGTTTCAATGGTTTGTCCATTTCGGATCAAAAACTTGATGAGCTGAATTGAAGACTCCATTAGGTTCGTGTAGATCTTTCAAAGACTCGTTGAAACTTTCCTAAACTTAAAACTCCTCTGAGTCTCTTCCGAACATGATTTAGACTCTTCGAGACTCTTTCATATCCGTTTAGAACATTTTCCGACTGGCTTAAAACTTTCTTAAACTCTACGGAGACCTTTTCACTCTTCTAAACGTGTACCAGACTCGTTAAAGTTTTTTTATACCGTGGGAGTTAACAAACAAAAAGAAAAAAGAAAAAAAAGCTCCTCGTTTCATTCATTTTTTCGATTGGGTCCTACAATTTCCCGACTTACTGAGCTTTTGATGAATAACGATTGAAACGCTACAAAATGTAGCAAGCAAGAAACAAGGACAATAACGAGAGTCGAAATTGCCCGGGGGGGGCACCACACCAGTCTTTGTTTAGAAATTAATTAGACTTATTTAAGGCTCATACAGACTCGTCTAGACTTTGGAACATTCCTAAAAAAAACCTTTAACAAATTCTAAAATGCCTTAAAGGGGCTTCAAGTGTTTCCCACCCACCTTGAAATGCTTCGAAGTGTCTTGAAAGAGTATGGAGAAAGTTTAAATGTCCGAATCAAGTGAAAAATCGTATAAAAAGTCAGAATCGAGTTGAAATAATTTTAAAACGAGTCTTCTGGAAGTTTTGAAGACGTTTTGTTACGAAAAAAATTCAAAAAAGATTTTATAAAGTTCTAAAAGCGTTCAAGAAAATGTCTGAATCTGCAAAAAAATCTCGAAGATCGCAAAGAGTATCGAAATAATCTGAAAACTCCTATAAAGTTCTCAATCAAGCTTGGAACAATCTTGAAAGAGGCCGGATCTTGAAATGTACTTCGAATTCGAATGCAGCAACAACATGGCTGGAGTGTTAATGTAATTGCATAATTGCAACGCCGTGAATATTCCACAAATGTCCGAATTAACTCGAAATGTTAATAAAATTGCATACTCAAAACGCCGTAAATCTGTTATGACGCAAACACTATCTGTTTTTATTGGGACCTAGTTCGGTTCTTCATCCAGTGCAGAGATGCGGAGAAGCCGGTAGCTGGAAGTCAGAAGCCGGAAGGTTTTGCAATTTTAGGATAATTTTGAGAAGCTAGAAGTTGGAAGCAGAATGAGTTACAAGCTGGAAGCCGGAAGCAGAAGCTGAACGTTTCTCAGCTTCCAATCGGCTTCTTACAATTTTATGAAAATTGTTTTATATGTTTTTGCATCTAAGAAAGTAGAAGAAAAAGAGAGAAAGAAAAATTAGTGAAAGTTTCAATGGTGAGAATAAGTTAAAGAAGCTGGAAGCTAAAAGCCGGAAGCTGAAAAAAATTGGAAGTTAGAAGTTATACTGAGGCTGGAAGTTGGAAGCGAGAAGCAAGATGAGAATTGAAGGCTGGAAGCCGGAAGCGGAAGCTGTATCGTTCGGCTTCCACATCCCTGATCCAGTGTAACTGTGGTCGAGCTCAGGTATTTCCTTTTTCAGTTTAAAAAGCTCAGGTTCTCTTAAATACAAGGTTTCGGGTGTATCCGGTTCGATTGCATTTGGGTTTCTGAAGATCGTGCTAGGATTCGGGGCGGAGTTCGAACTCGGTTTTAGATTCAGATGTTTGAGATTCAGGTTTCCACAAGATCGGAAAAAGACGGAATAAGTCGTTTCGGCATATTCTACGCTTTTCACCGATTTGTCTCTCGCCGCGGTGTTCCTAGCATCGTTTATTCGGATAATGGGACCAACTTTGTCGGCGCTGATCGTTATCTGAATTTAAAGGATTCATCAGCCCTCACCGATTTCGCCGCACGCGAAGGAATTCATTGGCGTTTTAACCTGCCCGGTACCCCCCATAGAGGTGGCATTTGAGAATCAGCTGTGAAATCCGCTAAGAAAATAATGCCGTTAGCTACCAAAGAACAAGTAATGACTTTCGAAGGCTTAACCATCCTATTAGCTCGTATTGAATGTATTTTGAATAGTCGTCCGTTGGCCTACCGCACTTCCACTGATCCTGAGTTCGAAGTTCTAACCCCTGGTCATTTCTTGGTCGGGGGCAATCTGTCGGTGCTGCCTGAACCTACAGAGTCGCCGAATGTGAAGCTAACAGAGCATTATACAGCGCATCAACAACGATTGAATTTATTTTGGAAACATTGGTCTCGAGACTATCTGAACTCCTTAAAAACTAGAGCTAAGTGGTGCTCTCCTGTTCCGAACTTAGAAGTTGGTCAAGTAGTTATTATCAAGAACGAGTTGCAGCGAGCTGCGGAGTGGAAGCTGGGAAAGATTGTCTGGTGCTTTCCAGACAATGATAACATCGTACGCACGGTCAAAGTCCTGTCTGATAACCGTATCAAATCTATAGCTAGCAACTTACTCCTTCCTCTTCCTGATGCCTCAGGAGCTGAAGCTTCAGCTCCTGCCTCTGGCAGAAATGTAGCGTGTAACGACACGCTTATCTCCCGTACCTAGTATCGAATACTATATAGTATGTAAAGTACCGACCAAGTTACAACGTTTATCGCTAGATGTCCGAAGATTGCATGTCCGAGGGTGTCTGTTTTTTTTTTTCTTTGTTAATTATAAACGATTTTAAGCTGTTTCCATACATTCTTTTTCTTTAATCAACCGAGATCAAAAAGTGCTAAATCGTTACCTACAACATATTTCGTCATAATATGTATTTATTAAAAAAAAAAAAAAAAAAAAAAAGTATATTTGCGTATACATCAGAAATAAACGTATTCGAACATCAATCAATCAATCAATCCTTTTTATTGGCAGTACTATCGTTAACTCTTTACAACTCGGTGTTTTAACAAGTACGTTAATAAAACAAAAACAAAACCGTCGACATTTTTTAGCGGTTATCGTTCGTTTCTTAACCGGATACTATGCGCTGACGACGGCGAGTTGTGGATAGTACCCCCGGCCCATAGAAGGCAAAGGTCTGTCTCACTCTCTCCCATTCCTTACGGTCGTTGGCTGTTTTTTGAAATTGTTTGTTCCTCAGAAACCCGTCGATTTCATCCCTCCACCTTGATTTTGGTTTACCTCTGTTGCGTTTTTTGTGTCCCAGAAACCAGAAGGTCGCTTGGTAGGCCCACCTAGTGGGGGGTAGTCTGGCGACATGACCCGCCCAGCCCCACTTCAAGTTACGAATTATTTCCACACAGTTTTTTAGTTTTGGAAGTTTTGCCTTGATGGATGCCATGCTCACTCGATCCTTTAGTTTCACTCCGAGAATCGATCTCATCGTGGAATTTTGCATGGTGGTTATTTTTTTGATAGTTTTGTCCGTGAGAGTCCAGGTGGGAGATCCATTCGTTAATACTGGAGTCACACACATATTAAAAATTTCCGATTTTTGACTGTTGCTAAAATTGCCTTTAAAGATATGTTTCAGAGCCCAATATTTTTTCCACGCTAATGTGATCCTTCTCTCTACTTCTTTTTCAGTTCTATTTTCCATGGAAATTTGTTGACCTAGGTAAATCGTTTCCGATACGGTTTCCAGTTCTTTATTTTCGAGAAAAATTTTTGATGGGTTGATAGTGTTCGTGATTATCTTGGATTTGCCATGGTTAATGGATAATCCCGCAGCTTTGCCAGATGTGTTCAACTCTATAAGCATTTCTTCCAGCTCCCTTCCGGTTTCCGAGACTAGGATAATATCATCTGCAAATCTTAGATTTGAGATTTTTTTCCCGTTTATATTTAAACCCCTGTCCGTCCAACTCAGTTGCCTGAAGACTTCTTCTAGGGCCACAATAAACAGCAGGGGGGATAAAGGATCCCCTTGGCGGACTCCTTTCCCTATTCGAAAGTATGGGCCGGTTTTGTCCGTGATAATTCTGCTCATGGGGTTTTCGTACATTTTTTGGACTATATTTATGAGTTGGTCAGGGGCCCCCTGGTTTTTCAGTGCGACTCCTATGAAGCGGTGGCATAATGAGTCGAAGGCTTTATTATAGTCTATGAATGCTAGATGTAAGTTTAAGTTATATTCGTGTGATTTCTCAATAATTTGGTTTATTGTTTGAAGGTGATCTAGGGTTGAATAGTTTTTCCGGAATCCGGCTTGTTCAGGTGGTTGAAGGGGATCTAAAAAGTGCCTCAGCCTTATTTCTATTAATTTGGAAAATATTTTCGAAATAGTGGGGGTTAAGCTAATAGGCCTGTAATTGCCTATCTTGTGCCTGTCTCCTTTCTTGTATATTAGGATAATATCTGAGTTGTCCCAGCTCTTGGGTAGCTCGCCAGAAGTTAGAATTTTGTTAAAAAGAAGGGTCAGTGCTGCAATCATAGCCTCTCCGCCATTTGTTATGTGCTCATTTCTTATGCCATCGCTTCCAGGGGCTTTATTTTTTTTCAGAGTTTTAACCACATTTCTAATTTCAGATTCTAAGAAAAGGGGTTCCGTACCATATGTTAAATTTAGGGTTATCCCTTGTACCGGGATGACCTTTTTTGGAGGTGCATAAAGTCCTCTGTAGAAATCCGTTGCCAGTGAGTTTATACCCTCTCTGTCATAGATTTTCTTACCATCGTTACCTTGTAAGTATGTTGTTTGGTATGATCCTAATGCTAGGTTCCTTTTTAGTTGTTTCATGTTTTTTGCGCCCTCTAAGGCCGCACTTATTGTTTCCTGTCTGATTCGATTTTCCCTTTCTCGTATCAAAATTTTTATTTTTTTTTGAAACAATATTTAATTCTATTTTATCGCTTGCGTTTTTGTTTTTCTTGTTTATTAGTTTTTTCCTAACTGTCCAGAGACTTTTGATGTTCTCCCCTTGGGGAGTTGGTGGTGGATCGTTTCTGCCTAATTTTTTATCGGAACAGTCTAACATGACCTTGCAGAGGGCTTCGTAGTGTTCGTTAACCGGTTTGTGATTTTGTCTGTATAAGCTTTTAAGCTCTTTATTTATTTTCTTACTATAGTTCTCTGCGTCCTTCAAGCTGTTAGCTCTTGGGTTTTGGGTTCTGTACTTTATTTTTTTCCCATTTTCAGATCCACGTGGATCAGTCTATGGTCAGTGAGGTATCTAAACCCACTGGCAACTTCAAAGTTTGTAATATTTTTAACGGATCTTGGTGAAAGGATGAAATCGATCTGGTTTTTGTGTTCCTGGTTTGGGCTAATCCAGGTCCACTTTCTTTTTTTCTTGAAGAATCCGTTCCAGATCTTTAAATTTAGTTCTTGGCAGAACCGGATTAGTCTTTCCCCTCTTTCGTTTCTTTTACCATAGTTGAATGAGCCCATTATATGTTTTTCGTCAATATTACTTTTCCCAATCTGACTATTGAAGTCGCCTAGAATTAGAGTTATTGATTTAATATTTTGTTTAATTTCCAAAAATGTTTCTTGTAAGAGGTCATAGAATTTTTCATTTTCTTCTTGCGTGGATGCTGCCGTGGGGGCGTAAACTTGGATCAAGTTTAGGTTTGTTGGGTGAATTTTGAGTTTTAATGTGGCTATTCTATCCGATATTCCTTTTACCTCGGAAATGCAGTCCTTAAGCTTGGGATTTATTAGGAAGCCTACTCCCCGTCTCCCTTTTTTGTTACCAAAGTGATAGAATGTGTGTCCTTTTTTTGTCTGCATTAATTTTTCGTCATTTCTTCTGACCTCCGATATGCCAAGAATATCTAGTTTTGCTCCAATCATTGCTTCTTCTAAGTTTTTTAGGTTTTCGGTTGTTTTTAGAGTCCTAACGTTTAAAGTCCCTATTTTTAGTGCTACTGATTTGTTTTTTGTTTTAGATCTAATTTTAAATTTATTGTTTTTAGTTTGGTTTTCTATTGTTAAGTTTAAAGCTGACGCATCCACGGAGTCATTATTGGAGATGTCCGAAGATGGCATGTCCGAGGGTGTCTGTTTTTTTTTTTGTTAATTATAAACGATTTTAAGCTGTTTCCATGCATTCTTTTTCTTTAATCAACCGAGATCGAAAAAGTGCTAAATCGTTACCTACAACATATTTCGTCATAATATGTATTTATTAAAAAAAAAAAAAAAAAAAAAAAGTATATTTGCGTATACATCAGAAATAAACATATTTGAACATACGTGCATATTTTTGCATTTCCCCCTTATTTTGAGTGACTATTATGTTTGGTTGTCTCACTGATGACTTACGTATTCAAAAACTTATTGAACCAATTCACGGTTTGTTTCAGAATGGTCGTGGCTCTGGCTTCGCACGGCTGCCGAGGAAACGAGAATAACGACTCTGGGTACGTAGCCTCGAATGTGGAGGAGACGGCCCTGCATGGGAGTCCTCCAGAGTCTCGCTCGAAATCGCCGCCGAAAAACGACGACGAAAACGAATGTGATCAGGTTGGTGGAATATAATAAATTAAAGATGTACTGTAGATTCAAAAGATTATGAGATAGCGCTCTGCTCGAGTGTTTTTTTTTTTTTAAAGAAATGAGGATCACATCCTCATCAAATCAAATTAAAATGGCCTTTATTTTATTTCTTTGTACAAGTAGATACTTAGTCTATAGTGGTTGTAGCCTGAGGGATGGTCTTACGTCCCCCGACTGAACAAGCTTATATCCGGGTCCAAAGCCGAGCCTGCAACAACAGAGGGAAATTTACCTTCAAATTGTTTCCCAGTGTTGTATTTCATGTTAATGGCGATCCTTCGATCTCTCTGATTAGATCTAGATGATCTCTGTTTTGGTCGTTGATTGATTGACAATGTGTAGCTATTTCGATTCGGAGTTGTCCCCTCTGAGGCAGATTCAAGATCGAAATTTACTGTCCTCGGGGTGCAACACCAGTCTGAACTATTAGTATTGTATATAGCGACGTACATACTCAAGTAATTTTTATTTGATTCAGGTCGGAAAAACCAACGGCGCAATGTCGAACGAAGCTAATAATGTTGAATCGGCGCCGCTCAAACGAAGTCTTTCATCGACGGCACGAAACGCTTCTGAAGACGAGGATTTCAGCGGTTCGAAGAAGGAACGCAAAGCGTCAAATGCGACCAGATTCACGATATACAAAGTGAATAAAGCGAGTCGCAAGAAACGCGAGAAATCGTCGGCCAAAAAAGAACGGAAGGCCACCAAGACGTTGGCGATTGTTTTAGGTAAGAACTTACTCGATTATCGTTTTAGTAGTTGTCATAAGCTCGAAAGTCCTCTCGTCAAATTATCGCCGAGGTAGCAAACACTCGACGCTTTTTTGCCCCGTAAGCTAAACAGGGTACCTTTTCTTGTTTGCAGAATATTTCCTCCTCCCTTCTTATTTCAGCCAATCCGAGTATTTCAACTTCTCCCTCTTCCAAAGCAATTTTTTCAATTCTGTTATTTAAATGAGGGTGGTTTAATGCCATGATATGAAGATTTGAACATTTTAGAAGAGCATGGGGAATATGTGAGGGCGCATACGAAAAGGGACCAGTTAACCAATTTTTCGATTTTTACTTTTTTGGCTAAATTTATGTAAAAACCCCTTAGAAATCGAATAAAACCAACCCTAGACTAGGGTTGGCAATCTGAAACTGGATCTGAATCTCGAAGTTTAAGAAATTGTGCTGTCTCTGAGGCCGAATCCAGAAGCTAAGTGTAATCACCTTGCGAGGGAAAAGCCGAAACTGAAGTTCATAATACTATTTTACTGAAGCTAAAACGAAGCCGTTTTGTATTAGATTTTAATGACTTCGGTTACCGCTTAATGTCATACTGCCGTGATCCGTGATACGGGATTTTGACGTATATCCGCTTGAAAATGTCTCAGGAATAGTACCTAAAGCATACTAGTATCAAGTATTAACACTTTTCAATGATCGAAAGATCGAACCTCTCGTCTCAGATCAGTACAGTTGTGATTGGTGAACATTTTTGGTATTAGAAAATAATGAGATGACCAGAAGACGAAAAGTCGAAACTCGAAGCTGAATCCGAAACTGAAGCTGAGGTAATCATATCAGTGAAGTTGTATCCGAATTCGGAAAGTACAACATAGACATTTCTGAAGCCAGAACTGAATCTGAAAGATCCTTCCATCTTGCAATTAAGCTAAATCCGAATCTAAGTTCATAAGTTTCGGCTTTCCCAACCCTGCCCCAGACCTCTATCTTGAAAATTCAGCGAGATATTGTAGTTTTAAGTGAGGAAAGTTAACATTTATTATTTTAAAAAGTACAAAAAAGGAAATAGCATGTTCTTATATAAAATGAAATTGTTCGAAAACAATTTTCCATGAATACTGGACATATTACATGTTTTCTTCTTACCCTTTTAAATGCGAAAACAGGCAAATGCATTTACTCGTTGACAGTGTGAGTTGCCTATGTACTTGCTGAAGGGGTGTCTCATTTCTAGCTGGAAACCTCCAATCTTATAATGTAGGCAACTTGTCCTACTGCATGAATGCCTGTCTACTCTTACTCTTTAAGGGACTCGGATCCGAAGATTTTCGATGAAATTCTTCCGAGATCATCGAATAGTTTTCGTGACGATTTTTCATAAAATTCTTCAAACCATCGGAGTTATCCCCCGAATATGTATTTCCTATGAAATTCTTCAAAATTTACCATTCCATATTCCAATTATTATACACAAAAATGCGTATGGTTCAACCACAAGGAAGGTGAGGGGGCTGTGGTCGGTGGTACCCTCAAGGTAGGGAGACATTGATAAATATTCTTATTATCCCTTTGGCCGTCATATGTTACACCGCGGTTCCTATAGCCAACCTTTAGCCGTGTTATGAAATCGAGGGAATCTGGATCGACTCAATTAGGGGGGGGGGGTCGTGGTACCTTCGTGGCTAGGGTATGGACAGATATTCTCTTTTTCACGTATCCATTTATCTGTTATATTAAATTTCCCATGTCCAGCTCTATTACTACTCACTCGATCAGCTGACGATCAGATGACGTCACGGTCTTATTTTCAGGACAAATTTTGCTGAAGAAGATGCATTAGGCTACGCCTTCCTGTACATTTTAAATGGACAGGCTCAATGTACTCCCCATCTTTGCCCTACTCATAGTTTATCCCATATGACGCAGTCGAAAGCCTTGCTATAGTCTACGTAGAAAACACAAGACCATTTTTTTCATCTTCGATTTGTGATTTTTATATTTTCAGTGTTCTGCGAAAAAGTATATTGTGATCTCTTGCTCATGCAGTATTTGTACCTGTGATCTGAATCATATTTCTTTAGGGTTTTGGCCACCCTTGGTACCTTCGTAGCTTTCTACATATGAATGTGGTATACTTTCCAGCAGAGTGGGTTCTTTTTCAAAGTAGAAGCTTGAGCCACAACAATTCATAAATACTTGTAGATTTAATACTTCTGTTTGAGTAGACAATTGTTTTCATATTTTGATTTGGTTTCTGTCGTCTGTAATGTTCGAAGCTCAAAAACGTGTACTTTTTACCCCGAATTCAGCAGAGCTCATTAAACTTTGAACTAACTTTTTTCCAAAATTCTCGGTAAGTACTTCAGCTTTTTCAGTATGAGAACGCATTTTTATGGTTAAACTAATTTTTTCGACTAAACTCGATTTGTTTTGTAACATTTGAAGAGAAATTGTAGATTTCCTTGTAGGAAATTCTCTGAACTAGCGAAACCCCGCATAGTTTTTCGATTTCAAAAAAGTGTTGGCTGGTGGGTTTTTAAACAGATAATGAACAAGTTTTGCTACTGGGAGCAAAACATTTCAAAAATATCGAAATTTTGGATCTCTTTAAAATATACTGACTCTTTTTCTCTGGATCACGTGGCTTGGTAACATTGATAATAGAGTAAAAAGTGTCTTAGTTTTTAATCTGTACATGAGGTTACCGGTTTTTGAGATTTGTGTGAAAAGCATTTAGCTAAGAAGTGTACAAAAATTGGAAGCAGAATCACAGCGACAAGAAAGGAGCCCCAGTGTGGCTCGAAAAAATGGCCTTTCCATTTTTGATCGTGTTGCTCAGCAGTACACGGTCAATTCGGTGTGTTGCTTGAGCCACCGAGCAATACACGAGTTGCCGCCCCTGTATATCTGTGATCTGAATCATATTTCCTCAAGACTTGGGCCACTCTTGATGACTTTGCTTGTAGCTTTCTACACATGACTGTGGTGTATTGTATACTCCCCAGCCGAGTGGCTTTTTTTCCCGCCCGAAATTCCTGATTTCCTCTACCTGCCAGCATAAATCTGAGATTTATTTAGAAGAAACGAAAAACTGAAGAAAGGTTTTTACTTTTATAACTCGATAACTACGCGTCGATTTTCGATTTCGTTAAAACGTTGTTTCGCAGGCCGAAAAAAAAAATTAATTTAATTAGCTCGTCGGAAGCAACAATGGCGTTTTATTTTTCTAAATCTTTAATAACCGTCGCTGTCGACAACAAAAACGAAGAAAAAAATCTAATCATTAATTCGGCGAAACGCTATTAACGAAAAAAATCTTCAATTATTCCGTATTTCGTTTCTCGTGATTCCTTCCGCCTTTTCTTTTTCGTCTTTAATTCGTGCAAACGTATTTCGAACTTTTTTTTTATATATATATATATATAACGAAAATAATAATATTCAGATAAAACAGGTAAATGATTAAAATAAAATTTACTTTCACTTTCCCAATTCACGGCGAGAGCGGCTATTGAAAGAGCAATACGCTGGGGAAAAAGTCGCCGGCGATGTTGAAGAGAACAATTCGGCGCGAAATATAATGAACATCTTTTCCGTCCTTCTGAACAGTACCTACGTCAGGAAATATAATTAGAAAAGGAAAACGAATAATTCTTTTTCAATTAAGCTGTTAAAAGAAAATTTAACAGAAAAGAAGAAAAGAAAAAGGTAGCTCCGATTTTTCTTCTGTTAGGCTGTAGTTCTTTCTCATCCAGCGTCTCTTCTTTCTTCGTCACCCCTTTTATTTTTTCGATTCCGCGAAATGATTCGAATTTTCTAATAGAATGACTGAAGAAGATTTTTAAAAGCACATTAAATTTTGCGAGTCGGTGATAAAAAGTTAATTAATTTTTTGTCCGTGAAAATGTAGGTTATTTCGTTGGAAGTCATTTTGAGTAGAGGACGTTGATTCTACTCAAAAGTTGGTGATAACGCTCGAAGAAACCTTGCCGAGGCTAATGTGTTTCCTAATCCTGTATACATAGTTTTTTCTTCTTTACCTTTTTAATGTCATTGTCACCGGGGCTACATCCGAGATGCGGCCCAAAAGGCTCTTTCGCATATTCATGAGGGGGTGAGGGGGGATGCGAAAGGTGGGCTACCCAGATCACATGTTAAGTCGTTTCAAGTTCCGGAATGAGGAAGTAAAGGAAGACGAAAAGTTTACAGTCTCACATTCTCCTGCAAATACCAATATCCCCCCCCCCCTCCATAAAGAAAAACTTAATTAAACATAACAACACCTTTATTCAAGAAGAATGAAACCAAAAAAAAAAATAATCACGTGAAAAAGACCACATGGCGGGCGGTGGCGACAAATCTATAAACGACGACGGAAAACGTCTTGCGTGATCGGATTCCGGTGGCGGAAAACTCGCGGCCCCGCGAAAACGGCAGTTCACAAAAAGAAAAAAAAAACGCAAAATTGATCTAAAAATGCCTAAAAACTCTCTGCAAACGAAAAAAACAAATACAACTTTTAACCAGCATCCCAGAAGCAAAACCAATTTGCTAATGGTAACTTACTTGCAGTAAATCTTGAAGTGCATAAGTGATATTATACACATCGGAAATTATTCAGACAGGTAACATTTGAAACTAACTGAGGATATTTATGCTTCCACTTCCTTTCACTTTCTCGTTTCTTTAAAATGTACATTAATCGAAGTAGGAACCGAAATCATTCTTCTTCCCGAAAAGTTATCTGGCCGTTATCAACAACATCACAATTCCTCCATTCCTTCAATCACGATTCTACGATCTGCATACTATAAGACTGCAACTGCAGTATAACTGGGCGAGGTTTGCAAAGTAATAAATTAGTAATTAGAAAAAGGACCGTATAATCGGAATCGTTTTAGTACCTTACTTCAGACAAAACGAACGGTAGCTCGGCCTGCGGCCTCGCATCAAATTCCACAGCTAAAACGAACGGTCGCTCGGCCTTCGGCCTCGCTTCAAATCAAAAGCCAAAAAAAAAGTTTGTTTGTGCTATGCGCGATCGACGCATTCAGTTCAAGTTGGATTTTTTATAGACTAGCGGAACTACCCGCCCTTCGGGCGAAAATGTATGACTTTTAAGAATCTTCCTGAAGGAAAGTGTTATACAACGAACTTATGAAACATCCATTTATAGTATTTGATGTAAGTAAAAAAAGTAAGAAATCACAATTTTTTAGTATCACAAAAGAACTTCAGTAACAAAAGTAAGAAATCACAATTTTATAGTCTCGTAAAACATAACTTGAGTAAAAAAAGTAAGAAATCAAAAATATACCTTGAATAATGGAAGTAAGACATCACAACCATGAGGTAGATAATACTTCAATCTAACCTTTACAATAAATTTAAGTTGAACATTAGAAGTAAGGAATCAGAATAAGATCATTAAATAGCACATCAAAATTAGTCTTGAGAATTCATAGTCTCATATCGTATTAATTTTTCTTCTATCTCAACCAAGTCCCTCTTGATTGCTGCAATCATCGTCGCTGGTGAATATTGGGAATCGGAATCATTTGGTGTGTCCACAATATTTGATAGATTCAACTTGGCGGTTGTATCGCGCGGAAAAGTATCACGGCGCGATACCCAGGGAAAAAAGGTGTTTTCAAAAAGAATCAAATAAACCACGAAAACCTTGTTACTAAAAGATCTATTGCAATTCTGGGTTACAAGTTCGGGTGACCGAGGCAACACCGACACCGAGACTCCGTGACAACCGACTCAGCCTTCGGCGTGTCGGCGCTATTAGTTTCAACGTCGTCGTAGGGAAATTTCGCTGACTCGCCATAATTTAGCGTTCCTGAATTCATGTACGTATTCATTTTTAATAGGTCAGAAATGTACACCGAAGTATACCGATTTCGGTGTTACAGCGGTATCATCTTCCATCGTCAGTAGTCTTTCAGCCTGTTCATTTTGTGGATTAACCTCAATTTTGGTCGAAGCGCCAATATTTAAGGTGACTGCCTGCTTGTACACATTGATTGTTGCACCTTGGATTGAAATTATCGTGTTCGGTAGCTCCTGGTCAGAGATGGCCGTTATACAATCACTGTGGTCCCACACAGTCGCATCACAATGTACTGCCTCGTCTCGCAACGTAATGATAAGAACATTTTTTGTATTTCCATCTCGCATAATTCTTTCAACTTCTTTGCGTTGTACAATACGTCCAATTGTATCCACAATGTTACCTTTCATTGATAGGTGTTCTCATATGGTGCAGCGTAAGGCGATGCACGCATGCCCAATTGGCTCCCCAGACACCGCCCCTCGCCATTCGCCACCCGGAAACTACCATCTCTAGCATATCGTCGGGTTGCTGGTGCGGACGTATTGAGGCTGGCCCGAGCCCCCATTTCGTCGACCGTGTCGGTGCGCGCTGTCCTCAAGGGCCACTACGGCGCACCCTACTGACCGAGGGAACCGCCATTGTCGCGACGACGACCTGGAATTCGGGTGCACCGCAGACGGACGCGCTGCCGTTGCTCCAACCCTTCACCTCCTCGTCTGGGTGCGTGTGTCGACGCAGGAAGGTGGTGACGGCGGGTGAGCTTCTCTTCTTCAGGATGGTACAGGATCGATGGTGTGGGCCGAGCTTTCTCCGTCGGCCCTCTGCCTCGACCACTCTGCCTGCATCTTCCTCTTCATGATGGCCGAGACAAAAGCCGACACCCGGTTCCAACTGCTGCCGCTCTTCATCATCTCCGGAACCAGGGTGTCCGGCGCGAGACGGCTGATGTCGTCGTCTTCTTCCTCTTCTTCGTCGTCTTCTTCATCCGGCTCATCGCGTGGTGTTGAAACCGTCCCGCGCCTCTCATGCTTCCAGGCCTCACACTCGAACAGGGTGTGCCAGGGTGTGTCTTCCGCCCCTCGATCACAGTGCGGGCACACGGGGCGCGGCGCTATCGCCATCCGGTGTAGGTACGTGCCGAAGCACCCGTGGCCGCTCAGGACTTGGGTAAGGTGGAAGTTCAGCGCTCCGTGCACTCTTCCTACCCATCCATCGAGGTCGCGTATCAGCGCTCGGGTCCACTCGCCCTTGGACGAATGGGCGAGCGCGTCCTTCCACTTCCGAAGCGTGTCCTGCTGGATGACTCGCTTGACCCGAAGTGCTTCTCTTCTCGTCTTCGCTTTCTTCTTCGCACCGTATACCTCCGCTATTTCGCCGACCTTGAGTTCGATCGGCGGTATACGCGCTAACACGCCTACTGCCTCCGAAGAAACAGTGCGGTATGCACTGACACACCTCATCGCGGCTTTTCGCTGGATCTTCTCCATCTCCACTCTTCTATACGGAATCTTGATGGCGTCGGCGAATACCGGCGCCCCGTATAGGAGGACCGACATCACTACGTTGACGTACAGTCTTCTTCTCTGCTCTTTCGGTCCCCCTAGGTTCGACATCAGACGGGACAGCTGGCCGGCTACTCGATCCGCCTTCTCAGCTGCCCGTCGGAAGTGTTCTCGGAACGACAGCTTCCCGTCGAACCACAGCCCCAGGTACTTCAGGGCTGTACAGGGCGCAATCTCCACACCTTTTAGGACGAAGGTGGGTGGGCTGTACTTGCGGCGCGTTGTAAACAAAACAGCTTCCGTCTTCTGCACCGCCAAGCACAACCCCGCCGACTCGATCCAGCGGGTCAGCGTCTCCAACGCCTGGTTAACCCGTCGCGTGACCTCTGCTGTCGTTTCTGCCTGGCACACCACCAGCGTGTCATCAGCGTAGCAGATCAACTTCACGCCTGGTGGTAGTGCCAGCTTCAGCAATCCGTTGAAGGCGGCGTTCCACAGGGTAGGTCCGAGTACTGCGTTAATTCGGACAGTGATGTGAACTTGATAGGTGAAGTATCATTATTGAGCGGCAAGATGATAATTTCTGGAGTCAGAATTATTTGCAATTCTTTCTGGGCATTATACCTGTTTTCTCGTATTGTTGCCTTTGAAACGCGATATATGATTTGTTATTTTCAATCTCACCATACCACTTGGTCGCCTGTGTCTTGAATGCCGTAAATCTGATGGAATTTTCCCCTTGCATCAGGTAGAAATAAAAGTATTTACTTTTTGCTCCTTCATTCAGCGTGGATTTCCTTCGGACAGTTCCTTCCAGGGTAATGTTAATGAGTCCTGGTTTCAATTCTTTTTACCGACTTTTCTACAGAAAAGTCAGGTATTATACCCGTCACAGCTGTCGATATGGGGGTGGGGGCAATGTTTTTTTTACGTTTCAGAGTGTGTAGAATGCAACTGTAATGGTGGCTGAATTTCAGGTTTCCTTATATTATATATATGTATGTATGTATGTATGTATATATGTATATATGTACGGACAAAATTTGTAGCACGAAAATCTCAAAAAGTAATGAATCAATTGATTCCAAAGTTTGGTATATTACGGAGAAGTACCTGAAATTGTGCCCGTTGAAGTTTGATGATAATTGGTCAAGTCGTTCATGAGTTTTCCTCAATTTAAGGTCAGAATAAAGAGCGCCCGTAGATGCCGAATTGACTACGCGGTGCGCTCCGTTTAGTTGGACCCGATACTGTAGGTATACTACAGGGTCACTCATAAGTCGCTCAATCGTCAGTGTTACCACATTCCACCAAGTTTTGCTATCCATTTGTTTTGTTATCTTTGTACAATGTGATATACCTTTTCACCGACTTTACAAATAAAAGAGATACAAATAATTAAATTATAAATTAATAAAATGATTATAAATATCACTAAAAAAATTAATATAGTTAATCTATAAAATCATTATTCATAATCCTAATTTTAATAATAATTTTTATATCAAGAATTATAATAATAATTTCTTATATTATCATAAATTCTCAAAATTATAAAATTACATTTAATAATATTTTTATATTAATCATTTTACAAATAATATTTATTAAAAAACTAATTTTATTTAATAAAATAAAAAATTCAATAATTTTTATGAAAGAAAAAAAATTTATAAAATTGATAAATTTAATTATAATAAAAATAATTTTAGTATTAATAATTCGAATAATTATTTTTATTAACCTAATTAATCTATTAATAATTAAAACTAAATTTTATTTAAAAAATGTATAATATTTTTAATATTCTTTAATTTCCAAAATTAATATTAATAAATCAAATTAACTTAAAATATTATTAATAATGAAATTAATTAAAAATTTTATTAATATTAAAACCCCTTCAAATTTATATTCTTTATGAAATATTGGATCTTTAATTTCTTTATTAATTATATTTCAAATTATTATTGGTTTAATTCTATCCATAAATTACTTTAATAATTTTAATCCTTTTATTTCTTCATTCAATATTTATTATAATATCAACTATGGATGATTAATTCAAATTATTCATAGAAATTTAACATCTATTATTTTTATTTTTATTTTATTTCATTTAAAACGAAATTTAATATTCAAAACATTAATGAATTTAAATATATGAATAACTGGAATATTAATATTTCTAATAATGATAATAATTTCTTTTTTTGGATATTCATTAATTTGAAATCAAATATCTTATTGAGCAATAATAGTTATTACAAATTTTTTATCTTCAATTCCTTTATTAGGAAAACTCTTAATTAAATGAATTTGAGGAAATTTTAATATTAATATTATTTTAATTAATCGATTTTTTTCAATTCATTTTTTATTACCAATAATTATTTTAATAACAACTATAATTCATTTAATAATTTTACATTTTAATAAATCATCCAATCCCTTAGGAATAAATAATAAATTAGATTTCATTAATTTAAACCCAATATTATTATTAAAAGATTTTTTTTTTATTATCATTTTAATAATTTTAATTAATTTAATTCTAATTAATCCTAATTTATTTAATAATTATGATAATTCTAATATAATAAATTATTTTAAAACCCCAAATCATATTGAACCTGCATGATACTTTTTATTTTTTTATTCTACTCTTCGATCAATTGAAAATAAATTATCAGGATTACTTAGTTTTAGTTTTTATTTCTATCATTCTTATTTTTATACTACCTAAATTTATAATTAATAAATTTCAATCAAATAAATTTATTCCTATAGTAAAAATTATTTTATGAATTTTTTTAAATATTATCATTTCTATTAGATATTTAGGAACAAAAATTATAGAATTCCCTTTTAATTTAATTAATTAAATTTTAATTATTATATTTTTCTTAATAATTAATTTAATAAATTTAATTAACAAATTAAAAATTTTTTTTTTAAATTAATAAAAAATTATTTTGAAAATAATTTAAAAAAATTAATTTAAAACTAAAAACTATAACCTAGATTAATTAAATTTTTATAAAAAAACTAAATAAATCCTTTCCTACTAAATTTAATTATTAAAATTTAAAAGATAAAATCCAACCTAATTTACATCGGTTTAAATCAAATCATGTAAATATTATAATAAGTCAAACAGACTTACAAATTCATATTTCTATTATAAAAATTTATTTACTTCTTCAACTGCTTCTTTCATGATTAATATATGATTTCATGAGTTTGTGTTATATGGGTTACATCCAGAGTACTTAACTTTCATTATTTCATTAATTCGTCAGAATATATTTTGCTTAAATGATAAGTAGCTCGAAAAGTCGGTTCTGCTTTCGCTGCTCCGAAAGCTTTTTTTTTTTATTAATTTATGTTTCTATTCTATGCTCACGTTTCACAGGTAACTTTTCTACCCCAAACAAAGTCATTACAACTACATTGATTCGTTGAATAGACCGTTGCACGAACGACGTGCCCGCAATTTGTTTTTCATATGCAGTCTTCAACTCCTTAATATACTTATTGTTGGCATGTAGCATATTCTGCTGATCTTCCATCAAGTTCTGATCATTCTGCGTACTGGTGTAACTACATACATCGCAGTGATGTTTCTGTGTTCTCATCTCCTACAAAATATATTAGTAAAAATTTGGCGGATTCTTGCGGAGCGGGTAACAGACTACCAATACGGTGGTATAAAGTGCCAGATATTTTAAAAGTCTGCATGAAATTGGCCTCTCGAACTTCATTGCACCCTATTGAGGTCATTGCCAACCCGTTGTTGTATGCCCGTATCTTCGCAAAAAACCAACTGCTGCGATCATCTGCGCCATTAATGAGGTTCTTAAGTAGAAATGGTAATGCCGGCAATTCGGGTAGTTGTACTATCCCTTGGATTCTTCTTTATATGTCCAAGCGGAACCTAAATGTCCAATATATGAACCAATTGAAAGTAACTCACATCATCATCCTCATAAGTGAACGCATTACACGATTTTTGTCTCTTTCTTGAACTCAGTGCTTTCAGTTTTGTTTTTCTTTTCGTTCTACCAATATCTACTTTTCGTTTCAGCATATTAAATGAGTTTTATCAACTGAATCATTACACTAATAATGTATTACATATTATGATCACACTATCATACACCGCACAGTGTGGCACGTATAAACACACGCACACAAACGCACACATACGCCAAATACCTTTTCAGCTCACTTTCAGCGTTCCTATCGCACTTTTTCGCACTTTTATTCGCCATAAACCTGATCAAATACTTCAGCTCTCATTTGAGACACATTTGATGAAAGAATTCCGTTCAGTCAATCACGAGTTTACTGTTCGGATCGATCGCTATATAATACAGATAAAATTTTTCATCGGATTGCCCAAGATCGAAAGGAATGGGAGAGGGTGAGGGGTACCTTTTCCCTCCACGGGCCGGGGGTACGTCCGAAACGAGGGCGAAGCACGTGGGAGACACACATTCCCGTTCTGTAATGTACCTCTAATCAATAAAGGTTTATTATTATTATAGCGGGCTTAGATTTTTTACCCATTATAACTTGTTGGTAGGGGCCCGGGGGCCAATCCCCCCCCCCTAAATACGGCCCTGTCTAACTTTCATCTTTTCATCTCTTTCTTTAAGTTCTCTAATTTGCCTACCTCATTCAGTGTCCTTATATTCCATGTCCCCATTCTCAATTCTGATAGTTTCTCGCTGGGGAATCTCAGCCCGCACCATCCGAATTGGAGACTTTTTACGTCCGGAATTAATATTTACTTTGTAAGTTGCCATCATAATTGCTGTGGTGGAGATGCATCTTTAGGGGAAAATACTGATGTAGTTTCCCCTTGCTTTCATCGGGGTTTATCTGTCGGAGTTTTCCTTCTCCTATGTGCTTTTAGTTTTTTCTTTAAGCCCTCTCCCGACACTAAGGTAGCACACATGGAGAGAGCTTTTGTAAATGTACATATTCGATTTATTTTTGGTCAAACGATTTTTTCCTTCCGAATTTTGAAAGTTTTCTTGAAATTTTAATGTCTACAATCGCGCTCGTGCTTATTAATTCCCCTCTCAAATCTGCCGCCCTTTGTTAAGTTAGCCGATTATTCATGGGGCGTATTTTTCTCAGATTGCAGACCTTATCAAAAATGTACTACTTAATTCGATTAGCGTGAAACCTTTTTGCGAGCGTAAAAAAGTTGTAGAGCGTCGATACGCCGATATGATTTAACGAAAACGAGTTCGGAAAGATACGACCCCGCCTAATTAGCATTAAAATATTAACATTCATGAATAATTGGCCCGATTACTCGTCAGAGCAGCTTCGCTAATTTTTCTTATCGAAGACGGCCGGCGAGATGTGGAGGGTGAAAAAAAAAAAAAGGAAAAGAAGAAGCCTTTAATTACAAAATCCCATAGTAAAATGAAGCGAGTATAAAGTGAGCTTATCTTAGTCGAACCCGCTCCAAGTATCAAGACTATAACAATTTTTTTTTTTTTCTCTTGCAAATTAAGAATTACCTTTCAAGAATTCCACCGTCGCTTTCAAGCATGTAACGAGTTATAAAAGGATACAAATCACCTTTATTAATGTTCTATCATTATGCGAGCAGAAAGCTGTGCTGCTCGTGTTCTTTCTCTCTACCTGCTGTACTGAAATATTCCTCCTTTTGACTGCTTTTATCCCCGTCTACTTTTTGAATACTCGTTAATTCTGTTTGTGCTTGATACGGTGTAATCTCATTTTCGAGCAAGAAGCTCGCGTCTTCGGGCCGGATCTCGTAACTCGAAATTAAACGTATACGTACACAAAGTGTATATACGAGTATTCTCAAAGCCGGGTGCAAATTGAGAATATTTCTGGGCGCGCAAAAATTCGCGAGTCAAGAGTAACATATACGCGCGGTTGTAGTCGCTGACGCCGGCTGAAGTCTGTCGGTTGAGAGAGGGCTTATGGCGGCTCGTCTCCGACGGAAATATTTCATAAGATGTAAATTAGCCGGGTAATTAACTTTAGCCATTGAAAATTCAACCTGCCTTCGGCTGTTCGCGGGGGGCGGAGTGGCGGGCGCATTGTGCCCAACTCTCCGGGCTGTGTTTATCGGGGCGGGCGCGGCTGCCGGCAAAGCGAAGCGAAAAACGAACGCCGTCGTAAATACTTGATAATAATTGAAAACACGTGTTACGAGGGAATTCTTCTGTCTCTCGTCGGCCGAAATCTTACATAGTATCGTTAATTATCTGACTCCGGAGCGAGAAAATTTAATCAAGTTAAACGACAAATAAAGCAAACGGGAGACCTTTAGCTCACCGGTAATCGACTTTTCTTTTTATTTTTTTATTCCGTTCCCGTATCTTAGCGAAATTAAAACGACGGCGACGCGCTATTTCTCGAAACATCAACTCCGGGCTTCGTGCTGCCGTGCTCTCGTGCTCCCATCTCCGAGCTATTATAAACTAATTTTGCGTGTCGTGTATGTGCACGCGATAGGAGCGCACGGCTGGTTCATCGACACAATCTTAATGCTAATTAAAGAGCTGAGAGGATATTGGATAGCGATTGAGTACTTTAAGTGGCGCTCTTTCGTCAATTTCTGGATACTAGTTGCACAAAATTAAGAAAGAGTAGCCCCGCATTTTTCGATTAGAACTTGCCTCTCAGCATATCTGTAAGGCCGTAAGGCATAAAGCCAGGTAAGTGCGACTTTGGAGCAATTGCATCCTCCACTGGTGGAGCGTATGGCGATGCACGTATGCCAGATTGGCTCCCCAGACACCGCACCCATGGCCCTGGAAACAGGGTGTCTACCAGTTCCGAAATGTCCCGAAATGTGTTCCGAAAGACCCAACGTCATTTCGCTAATCAATCGAGTATGGTGTTTTCGCGCGCATTTTTTAACGCTCTGCGTTTAGGGCTAGGAGGTTATGGGTGGCAGCACAAACCAGCACAAGCGGAGCATAAACGATTGCATCCGCGTTTCCCTTTTCAATTCTTTATCTCTGTGCTGCAATGTCAGAACCTGATAGGTCACTTTTCATTAATTCATCGAAAATTGCATTCAAAGTTCAGAACCATGTAAAAAATGTTTCGTTTGCTGAAGGTTGTAGCCTGATTTTATTATTATTTTTTTTTTTATTAGAAATGTATTTATTGAGCCCCTTCACGACAGCCCAGTGGGCCAATAACAGTGACGTGGCTTATGAAATAACTATTTACAATCTTACAATAATCTAAGAGAAAGGAAAATAAACTTAAATAAAAAGAAAAAAAAAGAAATAGAAAAAAAATACCATAGTAATAGGGTAATTCTCCGAAAAATGGACAATTCATGTAAATAGGCTGTAACTCTGCCACTTATTATCAGAATGCTATGCGCAATATATCAAAATTGAGGAAATGAACTCTTCTGATGGAGACAGTGGTAAAAGCTCTCCCTAGTTCAGCAGAACATCATTAGAAGATCGAAAATGCACCTGAAATGTCCATCAGCGTGGGTGTCAACCTGGCCTAGTTCCGTTTTTTTTTTTTTGCTTGCTGGAAGGGTTTAATACATCATTTTCAGGAACTACTGTTTCCCATTGTTGAAGAGGTAAGTTGAGGCAATACGGTATAGGTCTTACAATCTTTTTCTAACCAAGTTAAGTAATTTTTAGAATACCTCAAAGTTGTGTCTAGGAAGAGATATGTCCTTCAACGTGGATAATTTTCAAACCTCTCTGTAGGGTTCCACTATAAGCATAAACATCTCTCAAATGCTCATATAACTTCCTCATAACTTCCTCTAGAAGGCTGTGTAAGAACTTCTGTGAAATAATGATAATTTGTATGCTAAAATACTCATTTATTGCTGAGATCCTGGTTTCTAAAAAAAAAGAGTGTCCTTCATCGTGGACATCAACAGCCATATTGAATTTATAGCTCCGAATTTGTAAAAACGTAATAATATAACTAATGTTGGCCACATTACATTCAGCAACATGTATCAAATATTTTCCGCATATTTACCCAATGGGAAAAAGAAAATGGCGATTTTGTCCTTCAACGTGGACATAAAATATTATTCAACGTGGCTACTCACGTATTTCTTGTATCCACGCTGAAGGACGTGAATCTTTCGACACTTAGAAGCAGTCTGTAGAAACAGCCTTTAAATCTTCTTCGTGCAGAGACTACTTTCCTAGATGAATTTTTGGTACTTCATAAAACCGTGATCCGTGAGATTGTAACCCACGGTGCCGCTGTGTGATCGTACAGCCTCTCATCTTATCACACTATGTAAACTTGAAAAATTTGTCTTTCAACGTGGACAACAATTTTTTTTTACAACCCTCCAAAATCAAATTTAAGCCCGGCCGGTACCGGAATATGATTTCTCAATACCCCTAGTATCGATTTCAACGAAAAAAATTTGAAAAGTGAACCTCATTTTTTTTGGTTTTTGTCCACGTTGAATTGTCCATTTTTCGGAGAATCACCCAATAATAAGATTAAGACAAACAATACGAACAATGAGTCAACGGTGCGAGGGAGGAAGGGAGCGGGGCGGAGCAGGAGGGTTCGCATCCATTCATTTCCTCTTGATTTATTTTGTTTTATTCTTGTTTTATTCCTGTGCGAGGATTTGAAGTACTTGTGTTCTAAAGTATTCTTTTTTTGTTGGAGTATGTCGATTTCCGGGTTTACTATTTCAAGCTTATTGTATTCAAGCATGACTCTATTCAGCGGAGTATTCCAAAACTGAAACGTTCGGCCGCTATGGGGAGTAAACAACTGTTTTTTTCTGCACTTTTTTCCAGGGACATAGATATTAACTCGTTGTAATAGGAAAGAAGAGTCAACTTTTCCATGAATCAAATCATGTAACCAGAGTAAGGCGGTATATTTTCTTCTGTCCTCTAAAGTTGTGAGTCCGTAACCTCGGATTAGCTCATTATATTTCACTGTGGGATCATAGTATTCAAAATCTTTATAGTACAAAAATCTTAGAAATCGCTTTTGTATTTTCTCAATCTATTTTATTTGTGTTATAGTAGTTGGATTCCATACGTTTGCTACAAAGTCTAAGTGAGATCTTACTAAGGAGTAATATAAAATTTTTATAGAGTATCCGTATTGCTGAGGTGTTTGGAGTTTCTCATTATAAAAATCCCATATTACGTTTAGCTTTTCTTATTACTGACATTATGTGATTTCGATACGTTAATTCCTTATCTAAGATAACCCCAAGATCTCGAATTTGGTCAACTTTGCTCAGAGGAATTGATTTTATAGTATAATGATTCATCCTTGGGTCCTTTTTGTGAGTAAATGTAATCTGTGCACATTTTCCTACGTTAAGTGGTAGTTTATTCTCCTCACTCCAGGCTACTAATGCATTCAGATCCTCTTGTAGATAGTACGGGTCATTATCACCCAGAATTTTACGATAGAGTTTGATATCATCAGCATGTAGCAATATATTGGAATGTTCAATTGTTTTTGCAATGTCGTTGATATATAAAAGGAAGAGGTACGGTCCCAAGTTTGAACCTTGAGGAACTCCAGAGGGACAGTGGTATGGCTGAGAGCACAGGAGCGTAACTAAGTCATTTTTCAGGGGGGGGGGAATTTTGAAAAAATCCCAACTTTTTGTGATGAAATTCCCAACTTTTTAAACAAAATTTGCGACTTTTCGTTTGTTTTTTTTTAAATTTGAGAAATGGTGTAAATTACAAGATAATTAGGTACAAAAGAAGTGTATTTTTGGCATCAATTCGAATTTATCAAGTTCCTCATTTTCCCAAAAGAATATAAAATATTGACTTATAAAAAAACTTCAATTTCCCAATTTTAGCGTTCAACAATTATGAATTTCCCAACCAGTTTCAAAACACCTGGAGGGAGGCTCCACGCCCCATCCCCCCTTAGTTACGCCCCTGTGAGAGCATGTTCCTCTGTAGACCACGAATTGTTTCCTCCCTCCCAGATATGACGAGAACAATATCTTTAGTGGTTCTGAGAATCCGACAGTTTCTAGTTTATTTAGCAAGATTTGATGATTTACCTTATCAAACGCTTTCTGGAAATCCGTGTATATTACATCAACCTGTTCTCGCTTATCAAATGCCTCATATATATTCTCTACCAGTTCTAACAGATTCGTTTGTACATTGCGTCCTATCATGAAGCCATGTTGCCCATGCGATATTATACCACGGGTTTGGCGGCTGAGTTTTGTGAATAATACGGACTCAAAGATTTTAGCTGGAGTGTGTAAGAGAGCTATTGGTCTATAGTTAGCTACGTCTGAAGTCCCTGTTCCTTTCGGGATAGGAATCACTTTTGACGTTTTCCAGAGGATGGGAAAAGTTGTGGTGCTAATTACTAAATTGAATATGTACGTTAATGGTTCTATTGTCAGATTCACTTTGTCTTTCAGTTTAATGCCAAGCATTGCCCTCTCCATAGAGTTTTGTGCAGTTCGAGGTTTATTTTCCAAATGTTTGGTCAGAGACCATGTTTGACAACCATAAGATAATGCCGGGAGGACACAACTATTAAATAATTGACTTTTGAAAGAAATAGGATATTTGTTTTTGAATATAAATTTTTAAGACCAAAATTTGCTCCATGCTAATGTAATTCTTCTGTCAATTTCTTTTTCTGTTTGATTTTTGAATGAAATTAATTGTCCAAGGTAGGTATATTATATCTTCAACTGTATCAATTGTTTTTGTACCAATTTTTATTATATTTGTTTGCCCTGAGTTGTTTAGGATTTTTGTTTTTGCCAAATTTATTACCATCCCTGCGTTTACACTTTCTCTGTTGAGTTCTTCCAGCATTTCCTGGAGCTCGGATGCACTTCCCGCTACTACCACCACGTCATCTGCAAACCTTAAATTGTTCAGAAATACCCCGTTAATTTTTAGCCCTTTTTTATCCCAATCCAGGCTTCTGAAAATTTCTTCTAAGGCGCAGTTGAAGAGTAGCGGTGAAATCGGATCTCCTTGCCTTACTCCCCTTTTAATTTCGAAAATATTTCCCTTTATGTCAGTGACTATTCTTGCTTTTAGCCCCTTGTATATTTCCTGGATTAATTGGATGAAGTCCCTGTTAATCCCCTGGTTTTGAAGAGCTTGAATCATGTAGTTGTGATTGATAAGATCGAAAGCCTTTGTGAAGTCGATGAAGGCTAGGTGGACGGGAATCTGATATTCGGATGATTTTTGAATGAGTGTATTTACCGTATGGAGGTGGTCAGTCGTGCAGTACCCCTTTCTGAAGCCTGCCTGGCAAGGCGATTGTATCAGGTCAAGCTTCGCTCTCAAACGATAGTCTAGCATGGAGGAGAAGATTTTGGCTAAGATTGGAATTAGGCTTATCGGTCGGAAGTTTTTAATGTCGTCTTTTGATCCCTTTTTAAATAATAAAATGATATTTGATAGTTTCCAATCAGCTGGAATGGTTTTTGTTTTAGAATAGTGTTGTACATAGCTGTAAGAACTTTTATTAATTTTGGTCCTCCGTGCTTGACATGTTCGTTGTTGATGCCATCATGACCCGCTGCTTTTCCTGGCTTCAGTCTTTCGACTGCCCTCTTCACTTCGCATTCCAAAAAGTCCGGTTCGCAATCGTCACTGCTTGATGTTTTAATACTGAGAGGTACGGAATCGTCTGAGTATAGCTCTGCATAGAAATCGGTAGCAATTTTATTTATTTGTGTACGATTGTATACTTTTTCGCCTTTTTTGTTTTTTAAACATGTCATAAATGTTTTTCCCAAAATTCTTTCTTTTTTTATTGCTTTTGTACTTTCAAATTAAAATCCAATAAAAATATCATCCACTTTGTTAGAAGGTTAAAATGGGACTGGGCAGGGCACGTGTGCAGAATGAAGGATGACAGATGGACTATAAAAACAACGTTTTGGTTTCCAAAAGAAGGGAGAGAGCCGGGGAAGCAGAGGGCTAGGTGGTCGGACAATATCACCAACTTTATCAGAAACCGTCTCTATCACAGGGTTGCAGTAGACCGGACCGAATGGGAGAGGTTGAAGGAGGCATTTGCCCAGACTAAGGGATTTTGTAGATTTGTAACAAACGTATCATAGAAAATTTAAATGCTAACATTCTACCCAAAATAAATGCTTATATTATTATTATATTATTATAATAGTTCTATTAAAAAGTTCGACAGGCTTTATATACATAAGGCGGAACATGATCTGGTCGTAAGCATTTCTTTGGTCGTATCTTCTGTATTGCTTCTTCAACCTCTTTCATGGAAATACTTTTGATATTTACATTGTTGTAGGATTTTGGCGAGCTATTGTCAAATACCGAAGAAAAGTGTTCAGCAAATGCTTTAGTAATTTGGGCTGAGGTTACTAAATTTTCGTTTCCATACCGCATCAGAGACTGATGGGTATTTCTCAATTGTCTTCCCTTGATGAAGGCCCAAAATGTTTGAGGCTTCATCTGCAGATCGGTTTCAGCGTTTTTAATGTAACTTTCGTACGCTTTCTTTATTATTAATTTTTTGCTGCGTGCGCGAAGAGACTTATATTGGTCATTAAAAAAAGTAAATCCTGTTTTCTTAAATTTTGCTCTGAACTTCTCTTTATTCTTAATCGTTTGAATAATTTCTTGCGTGAACCATGAAGGATACTTACTTTTGGCGTTAGTACGAGTTTTAACGGGGACTGTTTTTTGAATAATATTTTGTATTTTATTTTGGAAAAATTCTGTTGCTGCATGCACATCCTGTATTCGATACAGCGGAGTTCATTTTAAGTTTTTAAATCCATCATACATGGCTAACAAGTTGGCTCTGGAATAGTCTAAGATACCTGAGGCAGGTGCCTCCTCTTGTCCATTTTTTATACGTTTAAGGGGATTCATATCAGAAATTCTGAACGACACTGCCAGAGGTGGATGGTATGGGTCCACGGGATTTACTAATGCTTCATCTCGAATGACTGTTGCTTCAGGAAGATTACTGAAAACTAAATCTAGTAATTTATTCTGATGATTGAAAATTTTGTTAACAGAATTCAGTCCAGCTATGTCAATCAGGTCGTATAGTTCAACACTTCTAGCATCTTGTACTGTTCCATCATTTTTATACTCAGCATAATCAAACGAGCGAACATTGAAGTCTCCAAGAATCAGGAGGTTGTACCCAGCAACTGCTAAATCGATAATTTTGTCACCTATTTTTCTGTACTCATATTTAGAGGTATTAGGAGGAAAGTAAAACAATCCCACATAGATTGTTTCACAGTTGATGACGCATCGTACCCACATATGCTCACAGTTCATATCCGGAAGCTCCAAGGTGGTCATCCTCTCCGCTTGAATATAATTTTTTATGCCCAATAGAAGTCCCCCCCCCCCCTAGAACACCCAGACACTTTCTTTTTCCTGTCCGCTCGGAAAACATTATATCGTGAATCAAATAGCTCATTCGTATTTATTTCTGTGTTTATCCAGGATTCTGTGATTGCTATAACATGATAATCGTTTGCTAACACCGATAAGTAGAGCTCGTTTATTTTGGTTCTCAATCCCCGCACATTTTGATAAAACAAAGTTTTAGCCATTAGGCAGTAACATAATACTAGAACAGCCACCCGCCCCTCTCCCTGCCCACGCCACACACCACTGACTCTTACAGAAGGTTGCTATAGATAAGAAAATAACAAGGAAAGAAAGCATAAAGGAGTGAACTAAGATAAAGAAGATAAAATAATATACGATAGTAGTAGCTTAGGATACCACATACGGCAGCGATCCGAGTAGCATCAGACTTCAGCGTTCATTCATCGAGATTGATTCGTAGCTCGTGACCGAAGATTTATTTGGTTGGGTTGACTCTCTTTTCTCTTCTCTGGATTAGACTGGTCAGAGTAAATTGGTTCTGTATTTTCAGTAGAATCGCGCGTTGCTTTGTTTTCATTTCCAATACTGGTTTCAGGAGTTGCAATTGTCAGGTTCCGCAGTTCACTTTTCTTTGTGATAATATAATATGTATATGCTTGTTGTCTTTTATATTTATTCGGCCATCAGTCGTCCAGACATTTCGCGTGCCGAATTTATTTACTGCCTGTCGACACACGTCCTGTCTCTCGCGAGTTAGGTCTTCCCTAAGTGTGATACCAAGTTCCCTTCAGTTTCTTTTTCCTAGTGAATACTTGTCCGCGAATATTGTAAGTTAGAAACTTCACAATTATTGATCGAGGACCTATGTCCTTCTCGCTTGATGGTTTACCCACTCTGTGCGATCGACAGATAGCATTTTCCGGCAGGTTTATCCCGAGTTTCTGTTCCACAGTACTCTCCTTACTAACTCGTCGGTTTGCTCTCCCTCAAGCTCAGGAATACCAAACAGACGCAAATTATTCCTTCGCGAATACTGCTCATGCACATCGAATTCGCTACGTACGAACTGGTCCAGATCTGCTACCTTCTGTCCTAATACAGCAACTGTGTCATGCTCTCATGCAACGGCAGTATTATTGGTTGAATGTGAGCTCATTTATTTGTAGTAGTTTGAGTGCATCTGTTACTGCTCGTGATAGTGCCTGTAGGAAGTCTGGCGATTTTATTACAGCATTCACTGCTGATTGAATATCAACACTTTTAACTGCAGGAGGACTCATGATGCCGATAGATAAGAAACACAAATAAACCGAAATGTATGTTGACAAGAATACACAAGTTCACCGCAACACGTCAGAATATTCTTTCTTTACCCGACGAACGAACGCAGAAACGTAGGTCTTATCCACGCCACATTTTTCTTAGTGAAAAAGGTTGACATTTCCATGAAAATACGTGTTTAGAGCAATTATATTGCTTTTGATATTCATCAATTTAAAGGAAATTGATAACTATTCAGTATAACTGGAAAAAAAAATAATAATAATGAGATCACTATTGTGGCGAATAATCCCAAACATTCGGGATAAGCGAAGAAAGATCGACACGTTTCGAGCAGCAGAATAGAAGTTCAATAACGAAAGCGATACGGAGTTTCGCCGATAACGCCGGGGTGTGTAAAGGCGGCTGGCCGTCGCCGTATAGTCTAGTTTTGTATGCGATAAACTGTGCGTTTTTCAAAGCAATTTAGCTACTGTTTGTGCTGTGCTGTATTTGGTGTTGGATTAAAAGTTCTTGTTACGTGTTTTCGTGCATTTTTCGGCGCGAATTTCGTTATGGTGTCAGAAATGGGATTCGACAGTACGCGTTGTGAAGATCTTGTTTGCACGTTCGTTGGGAGAATATCGATAGATATCAAACATTATCCGATAATCGGGAAAATTTCATTGTTCGATATTCAGTGGAAAAATTATCGATAGATAACGATATTTTTGATACGATATTTGCATCACTATTATTGGGACGATAGTGTTCTGTGGATTCGGCGGTTTGCATTGAAGAAGTAAGCATCATCAAAACTCTCCATTCGCGATGGCTCCGAAAAAGTTGTCCGAACTGTCGCAGAAATAGCTTTGAGAGGAATTGAAGGACTGTGACCTATCGCCATCGGGTTCGAAAGTGGAACTGGTCCGACGGCTGGAAACCTTCCTGAGAGGTGAAGGTAAGGAGCCAGAATTGATTTTGATGTAGAACCAGAACCGGAAAACGAAGGGTCAACAACAGCTACTCTTCAGCACCTTATGCTAATGTTGAGGGAAATGAGGACCGAACAAGCTCAACAGTCGAAGAAGATGGATGACATGAAGACAGACCAATCGAAGAAAATTGAAGAACAGTCGAGGAAAAATAGATGAACAGCCGCAGGTACTTGTTCAAGGACTGGAGAAAAAGATGAACGAGAAAATTGAGCCTTCAGCGAAGAAGTTGGAAGATCAAAATGAAAGAGTGGCCAAACTTGGAAAAGAGCTGGAGGAACTCCGGACTGGCCGCACCACAATGTCAGTGGCAGTACCTCCAGGTAGCCAGCAACCTACCCACATGGATTTAGCCACTGGTGCATCGTCAGTGGAGGCTCCAGACAGCCAGCCATACCAAATGGTTCCAGCTTCAAGTGGTAGTGGCTCTGCAAAAGTGAAACCGCCAACGTTCCATGGTCAGCATTCCTGGGAGACATACCTCGTCCAGTTCAAAGCAGCGGCTGCCAGTAATGGCTGGGACCTGGCGACAAAGGCCACAGCATTGCTTGTTAACCTGCAAGGAGCCGCAATGGACGTGCTGAAGATGGTTTCAACCACGGACCAGAGGAATTTTCAGAAGCTGGTGGAAGCCTTGGAACGCCGATATGGGCAAGTCCATATGAAGCTAGTGTTCCAGCGGGAACTAAAGTGGCGGTCACAGAGGCCGGGCGAGTCGCTTCAAGCTTTTCATGCAGAGGTAGTTCGCCTCACCAATGCTGCTTATCCAACATCCTCTGATTTCAAAGAGAAAATTGCGGTCTCAGCCCTCATCAATGGAATCAAGGATGAACAAATCCAGATGATCGTGAGAGTTGGCAATCACCAAAACTCTCGGACCGCTTTGGCGCAAGACCTGGAGCTAGAGGTTGCACTGGAAAGCTCTAGAATGAGGACCATTGCTTGTCACGCCCAGGCCTGCAAAATGGAGGAGGAACGGGCAGGCTTGAAGAAAGCTGTGGAAGCAGTAGTGGATCAGGTGATGGAGACAAAGCAGCGACCAAACATTGAACGATGGGATTTTCAGCACAAACGATTGACACCATTTTCGATCGACTAGGAGAAAGTGGGGGTGTTCCCATTTCTACAGCCTGACCCAAAAAAAGAAATTTTCCCGAGTATCTCAGGAGGGGTGGTAGCACAAACGACGGGGTTTTCAGCGCAAACCATCACAAACGAAGCAAAAACGAATGGCATAGGTTTCTAGTGTGTTGAGGTGGGTGGAGGCCGAAGAAATGCACCTATTTCGGAAGGCAAAACGGCAGCATGACCACCGTTCTCTTTTACGGGCGCTTCTTCTTCAGTAAGTGGCACTTTCCTTCATTTTTACATTTTCATAGCTGGCGCTGTCCTATAATTTAACAATCTGACATGCGGCACTCTCCTATTACATTCTTACAGGATTTTGGCTCTCCGGAAGAAGGAGAGTGAGTCATGAGAATAAGAAGAAGAGCTTGGTTTAGAAAAAATCACATACAGGGAGTACAGGTATGCAGGTGACAAAAGACATTCCCAAGTCGCTCGTATCGTTCTACACAGAAAGTAGCCAGTTAGAACGATTTACACGATAATGTACACTGGAGAGGAAAGGGTCACAGCGCCCCTTCTGTCTTCTCAGTTGCTTTTAGATATGGAATTTTTCATCAGTTAGCCGTATTTTCGGATTGTCCAAATCGTGTTACGACAAAGTATACGCCAATTTGCCGAAGTCGGCGTTACACACAGCTCTATTTCAGGCAATCTCGGCTGAAATTTCGGTCGCTTATCCTCTTTCATTCGGGGGAAACCTTTGGTGGAATGTTGACCGCTAATTGCGCACCCCGTGTAGAGCGGAATGTCTAACCATCGCGCTGCAAAGCTAGATTCGCCATCGAGGTAAAAACGAGAAGATTTCGCTGCGTAAGCATGTAGGCAGCATCGGAGGACGTCTGCAACGATCCAACGAAATTTCCATAATGCCATCCGGGATACGTACATTTACATTTCGACTACCTCGATTTCCATCTTAAAAATTAGGCCTACTTATTCAACTATTTTACAAGTCCTGCGAATTTTCTGTAATGAGCAACAGAGTGCGGCCCCGTATCTGCGGCGGTTCGCGGCTAATTTCCATATTACTCTCGTCGAGAAAAAGCGCGCTTCGTCGTCGCCAATATAAACATTTTCAAAATTCAGAAGCACGCGATCAAATAACCAAAAAATGTTCTTCGTCGAGCTGCTCGATAGAGGAAGAGGGAGGAAAAAATTATATATCCTTTCGCTCATACAAGTTTTCGTGAAAAATAAATAACACAAAATAAATCGTAAAACATCGCGCGTTTAAGATATTCTCAGCGACGAGAGGAAACGGGGAGGGGGAGGGGGGAAGGGAAAAACGAATACGTCAGTTCTTCGCTCTTTGCAGAAAAGTTAAAAGCTAAAAATCGTATTTGCTCGCCTTCCCCTCGTATGTGTTAGTGTGTATGCACATCCGTGTGTATTTTCCTTGCCGAAGAGCTCTAAACCGAAGCTGGCTGAATATTTAAACAGCGGGTGAAAAGAGTTTTAACTTGTAGGAAAAATATATTTAGGCGTTGTTAAGGGACCAAAACCAAAAATGTAAATAGAACCTCGTTATTTGTTCGTTTGGTTGGATTTTGATGTGAGAAGTGAAAAGTGTCACGGTTAGAGAAAGACAGAGAAAAGAATGAAAGCGAAAAGCAAACTGTACAAATTTGAAGAATTGGCGTACCGTGGCTGACTGGATTTTTAAAATATAATCAGCATGTATGTAAGTTAGTCGTCTTCATTAGCGGTGTAGGCAGTCAGTTGAATCACGATTTGGATTGAGCCGCCGGAAAAATGTCGAACTGTGGTATTCGTCGTCGTTCATTCGGCTTCAACGTGAATTGGTTCTCACTCGGCTGGGATTCTCGAAAAGGAGAAATGGCCGACGGTAGCGCGAAAGAACTGAAGGTCATGGGAGAAATCGGCCGGCCATATTTGAAATCGGCGTGTAAAATGAGTCCAGAAAGGTTGTCGCGCTTTCTGGGACATTCTCTGTGTTGGGCGGTACAGTTTTTCATTTTGGCGGCTTCTTTGTGTTTTTCAATGAAAATCAAAAAAATATTATATTATTCATTTTTAAGCATAATTATTTTGCCGATACCGAATGTTGACCAGATCAAAATTTGATTTTTTTGTGTGTCTGAAAAGGAAACTGTTGTACATTTTAGTACGAAATGTATGAAGTGTTTCAGTGTGCAAGTACCTGAATGTAATGAGCTTAAGACTGAAATCTGTCAAGGGATCAACGTTTGACACCGAGTGTCAAATGTTGTTTTTTGGACATTTTTTGAAATCTTTATGTGTGAAGACTGGCTGAACTTTTAAATTCAATTGAAGAAAGTGAAAGTAAAAGGTTGATATTTATTATTAATCGCGATTTCGGGATTCAATAGTGATATGGGGGTTGGGGGCAGCAGGTGCCATTCGAAAAATGTAGATGAAAATTTGGCATTTTACCACATTGGTAAATTGATGAACCCGTCCCTAGCAGCAATTTTCTTGAAATTTCTTTTCAAAACTCAAATTTGTTGTATAGAGCCATGTATGCCCGTAAACAGTGAAGGCTCATCTAAATGAAATATCTGCGTTAACTCTCGTCTTGACCTTTTCAGTGGCGAGAATGTTCCATCCATGGGGGAACGTTTATTTTCATTGATTATGATAACGACTAATATTTCAACGGACATGATGCATAAATTGCCTAACTAACTCCTGAATTCCAGTAGGAAATGGGAACAGAAAATTTCAAATTTCTACTTCAATTTTGAAAGGTATCGATTGGGATACGCACTGATTATCGTACAACAGAAAAGATTCAAGAAAATATGAAACTTTTTTTGGGAAAAAATGGAGAGGGAAAAATTACAACTTTTGATTGAAAATAAAATTTCATCGCTCGCCACTCAGACAATGAACTGATCCACCCTTACGACGATCGACTTTTCATAAATTAATAATTGACACAAAAGAAACTATACCGCGCCAAATTTTGGCTTTTACGATTCCTTGACTACTGTAGCCGGAAAACTGTGCTTTGTATGACGATGACAGAATAACCCAATGCCGAAGGATGATTTTCAAAATTATGAATTATTCCTGCTCACGATTTTGACATTTTTGGAAAAGTTTTTCATTAATATAATTGTCAGGTGCTCTACATTGAAATATTAATTTAGAGAAGTATTCTATTAAAGCAAATTTTGTAGTAAGAAACCCAAAACTTTATATATTTCTATTTCTAAGAAGCATTATTTTAGAGCACTCTCATTTCCTATCATTTACGAAATTCGGAAAATGTTTCCTTACAGACATGCATGACAGAAGCACTACATTAGAATCATCACAATAGTATCCGCTCAACCACAGTTTTGTTATAAGATTTCCAGAGGGGTGCCTATTCACATCTTGGAAAAATATTCTGACACCGAAATTCCACTTCTTACAACGCACTACAGAATTTTAGAAAAAATTGTTTGTGGAGATAACCCATTTCCTTCTACAATGTACCTGATTCCAGAACAATGCTTGCAAGGACCGTATATGATAGATACTCAGCTGTGAGATCATTATGAAAATTAATTCCTCGACTTAAGGATTCCTGCTACAATATTAGCAATGAGGAAATAGTGTTACGCTGATCTCAAGAGTGAGTGATAAATGTGTACGATTTTCAGAAAATTTTTTGAAAATGCTAGGATCTGTAGTAGGAAGTAAGAATTCTCAAAAAGTAATCTTTCAGTGAAATGAATGTATATGCTTCAGGGATTCCTACTTCAAAATTCCTGATAAGGAAGTTATTTTATACGGATAAAGCTCAAAGATGAACTCTTACGTTATCCAGAAAATTTTTTCAAAATTTCAGGGTGTGTAGTAGGAAGTAAGACCTCTCCAGTAGCGTCTTTTCAAAAGATACGAGTGTAAATGTTTCAAGGATTCCTATTAAAATACTAGTAGTGAGGAAATAGTATTACGCTGATCTTAAGAGTCAGTGATAAATTTGTACGATCTTCGGAAAACTTTTCCAAAATGCTAGGATGTATATTAGGAAGCAAGATTTCTCCAAAAGTAATCTTTCAAACATATGAATGTATAATGGTAGTTTGCCAAGTTGCGTCCCGGCAAAAATGAAGATGTTCGATTTGCGTCCAAGCAAAAAGATTAAGATATGAGAGTTCCGTCCCACATGTAGGATACATTTGCGTCTGAAGAAAGCAAACATACAGATTGTAGGTGTATGTATTGAAACCTCGGAAATTTTCAATAACACAAAATGTTGAAATTCAAATATGTAATTTTACTTATCCACGAACTTTAAATCGCTGGGTTTACGTGTTGCAACTATTTTAAAATGTACAGGTTAATGTTTTTCCGAAAATCTCAGTAGTCTACGTTTTGTTGATAGTCCATGTTCAAATAATACTTTGTTACATCAACTCCCACTGAATTATGAAATCAACTCTTTAAATCATCTTCCTGAGATAATTTGAATCCCAGATAATTTATTCATGATGAAAGTAAATCAGTCGCCTACTTCTATAAGAACTACCACGCATACTATTTCGTTTAACATACATTTTTTAGAAGTGTAGACCGCCAAAATTTTGTACTAATAGATGCTCGCATTAAGCAAAAAAGTTTGAAGTAAAACAAAAAGTGCAAAGCCGAAAAAATGTTTTTTTCTTGTCTGATTTTCTGGGGAACGTACCCCAGTACACAACATGTAGGTAGTTTCCAAGACGCAATTAGCTTGAAAATTTCAGTAAAATAGAAAATTTCCAACATCCTCATATTTTAATATCCTGTTTATCCTATTCTAATCAGTATTTCACAGCAGTCCGCCAGATGGCGCTTCAATCGTTAATATAAGGTTATTTTTTGAGTATTGGTGGATATCATATTTTTGGAATCCGGGGAGCGGTGGGATCTAAATTATAATGTCCCGGATGATTATTTTTAAAATCGAAAGATGATTGCCATACAGACCAAATGTACACAAAACAGGTAGAAAGTAGGAAGGACTGGTGACGAGAAGCAGGACGCAACTCGTTCATCGTTATTCTTTACATTCGGGACGGAACTCACACGTCTTTTTTCTTCTCATGGGATGCAATTGAAACATATTAAAAATGTACCGGACCCAATTCATACCCAGCCTGTATGATATGCTTCAAGGGTTCCTTCTGCAAGATTCGTGGTGAGGAAGTTATTTTATACTGTTCCTTTTGTAGGGTGTGCCAATTCACTTTTCCTTCTTCTGTACTCCAGAGCGCTTTCGGCTGTTATGCCATCATCAGTGGAGTACACTCCACTGATGATGGCTTAACAGCGGAAAGCGCTCTGGAATACAGAAGAAGGAAAAGTGAATTGGCACACCCTACAAAAGTAATATTACCAAGTTCACTCACACTCCAAAATGGACACTATTTTATACTGATTTTAAATCTGAGTGATGAACTCATATGTTACTCGGAAAATTTTTCCAAACTTTCAGGGTGTGTAATTAAGCAGGAAGTAAGCCTTCTCCAATAGTGTCGTTTCAGAAGATACGAATGTAAACGTTTCAAGCATTCCTACTACAATATTCGAAGTGAGGAAAAATTTGTATGCTGATCTTGAAAGTGGGTGATGAATTATTTCTAAGGTCTTTTGAAAATTTTTCCAAAATTCTAGGATGTGTAGTACGAAGTAAAACTTCCCCCATAGTATTCGTTCAAAGATATGAATGCATGTACTTCAAGGATTCCTACTTCAAGACTCGTGATGAAGAAATTAATTTATGCTGATCTTAAAGATGAGTTATAAACTCGTACTTTCTTCAGAAAATTTTTCGAAAATTCGAGAATGTGTAGTAGGAAGTAAGACTTCTCCAATAGTGTCCTTTTGAAAGATACCAGTGTAACGTTTCAAGGATTCCTACTACAATACTCGAAGTGAGGAAATAATTTTTCACTCATTGGGGGGTGATAAATCTGTACGATCTTATGAAAATTTTTCCAAAATTTTGGGGTGTGTGTAGTAGTAGAAGTCGGACTCCTACTATAGTATTATTTTCAAGATATGAATGTATATGCTTCCAGGTTTCCGGCCACAATACTTGGGGTGAGGAAATGATTTTATGCTGATCCTACTGCTGCGTAACGATATTGTACTTTCTTGAGAAAATTTTTCCAAAATCCGCGATGTGTAGTAGGAAGTAAGACTTCTGCAATAGTATTCTGTCAAAAGATGTGAGTGCACATACTGCGAGGATTTTTACTACAAAACTTAAATTCAGAAATTAATTTTCATAATGATCTCACAGCTGAGTGTCTATCATATACGGTCCCTGCAAACATTTTTCCGGAACCAGGTACATTGTAGAAGAAAGTGGGTTGTCTCCACATACAATGTTTTCTAAAACTCTATAGTGCGTTGTAGGAAGTGGGATTTTGGTGTCAGAATGTTTTTCCAAGATATAAATAGGCGCACCTCTCTGAAAATTTTGTTACAAACCTGAAATGAAGCAGATACTTTTGTGATGATTCTAATGCAGTGCTTCTGTCATGTTATGTATGTCTATAAGGAAATTTTTCCCCCGAATTTTGTAAATTATAGGAAGAAATGAGAGTGCTCTAAAATAATGCTTCTTAGAAATAAAAATATATAAAGTTTCGGGTTTCTTACTACAAAATTCGCTTTCACAGAATACTTCTCTAATTATTTCAATGTAGAGCACCTGACAATTATGTCAATGAAAAATTTTCCAAAAATTTCAAAATCGTGAGGAGGAATAATTCATAATTTTGAAAATCAGTCTTCGGCATTGGGTTAATTCAGGGAATCGTAAAAGCCAAGATTTGGCGCGGTATAGTTTCTTTTGTGTGTGTCAATTATTATCAATTTATGAAAATTCGATCGTCGTAAGGGTGAATCAGTTCGTTGTTTGAGTGGCGAGCGGTGAAATTTTATTTTCAATCAAAAGTTGTAATTCTTCCCTCTCCATTTTTTTTTCTTCAAAAAATTTTCATATTTTCTAGAATATTTTCAGTTGTACGATAATCAGTGCGTATCCCAATGGATTCCTTTCAAAATTGAAGCATAAATTTGAAATTTTCTGTTCCCATTTCCTACTGGAATTCAGGAGTTAGTTAGGCAATTTATGCATCATGTCTGTTGGAATAGTAGTCGTTATCATAATCAATGAAAAATAAACATTCCCTATGGATGGAACATTCTCGCCAGTCGCCACTGAAAGGGTTAAATTAGCCTCTATATTTTCTGATACTCTTCGGAATCTACAAAGATTTCCGTCAGTATACAATAGTCGAAACAAAATGAACGCTTTTGAGTTGTTTCAAATTCGAATGAGCAAGCGAATGAGAGGTTAACAGAGTTATGGAAACAATAAGAACATTTTATTAACTTTAATGAAAAATACGAAACTGTCTCGAAGATGATTCCCTCGTCGAAATAAATTGTTTTTCAGCGTCTTCATTTCTCCGTTTTCCTTTCCCTTTTATCTAAAGATGTACTTCTGCGTGTCGGCGTGATAATGATCTCTCAATTCGCTTCTTAATCCTCGAACTATGAATGGTGATAATATCAATGCAGAAATAAGCCTGTAAATATAAATTAGGATGGCAAAATTGAATGATTTCGAAGAAAGCTGTACAGCGAAGTTCTTCAGTAGATAGAGAAAACGAACTTGGAGTTACACACCGTTGTGTTCAAAATTGCTTGTAGAAAACCATTAAATTTACACTAAAATCGTGTTTCATTTTTTTTTTTTTTTGTAAGTTTGATATTTCTTATGATTGTTTGAAGTTCGGTTTTGGTTGGCTAGGTGAAAATAATTCAAAAATGATTAGTCAGTAAACAATAAAGATTCATTTGGAAGGTAAAGACATGAAATACTATTCGTCCTGTGCCAACAAAAAAATAATAATAATAAATATTGTTGTTATATTCCTTAGTCTCTCAACTAGTCGGTTGCATCTCTCCTTTTTTTTTTCTCTCTCCTGTGCTATTTTTTCATCACTGAGAAGGACTTACACTTTGTATCCTTCATTATATAGTTCATACTTTGCCTTTATTTTTAGTTATTTTTCCGACAATTTCATCTAGCAGTAATAACAATATCCCTGAATGTCTTCTTTCCTTTACGATTATATTCCAGATTTCTCTTTTCTTTCTTATTCGCCTCAATACATCTTTATTTCTGATATTTTCAGTTCATTTGATTTTCAAGATTCTCCTGTAACACCACATTTCCAAGGCATCTATCATTTTTCTTTCTTGTGTTCCTTTTGCCCAAATCTCACATCCATACAAAGCCAGATTCCAAATAAAGATTAAATTTCCAATGTGCGTTAGGTTCATTTTCATAATTTTCACGTTAAGAGCGGCATCTGGTGGCAGAAGTGGGCATACATACGTCTAGTAACGCGGCGTGTCTAGAAACCTTACGCATTATGTCTAAATTGCGTCATTCAGCTACAAAAAAAAAAAAAAATTTGAACTACCTTAAATCTATAACTAAGTTTACATACTAGGGTGGATTGTCACACATAGGCTGAAAAAAATTTCGAATTTTTGAGCGCGACCTAGTTAAAAAGTTGCCTATGGTGGAAAAAATGTGTTTTAAAATTTTTTACAAATTTATAAATTTTTCCCGGGGGGAATTTGTCTTAGAAGTAATGTACTATAATATACATATATAGAGCTGAAAATTGAATATTACGCTACGCCTTGAAAATGCAGGTTATGCAAAGTCCTTACCTAACCCTTTTAATAGTATTCATCGCGAACTTTAGATTTATTAGTTCATATACAAATTTTGTCTGTCTATGCAATTGAAGGTGCTAAAGCACTTACAATACGTTGTTGCATGAAAGCATATCAGTATGGCAGATAGGCAAAATTCACCTATGACCTTAACAGTAGTAATAATTGAGATCTACAAAATGAGTGATGTACAAATTTTGCCTATCTGCAATATTGAAGGCGCTATAAAGCGACAAACTATTGTAAATGCTTTAGCGCCTTCAATTTCACAGATAGGCAAAATTTGAATTTGATTTTTCTGTCACTCTTAATTAGTAGATCTAAAAAGATTATGTGCAAATTTGACTCATCTTGCATTTTGAAGGCGTTAGAATATTGAATAAAATTATTGGTAAAAATCTAAACCTTGAAAAAAAAATAGGTATGGGATGAAGAAATATAACAATTATACTCGTAATTATAAACATCAGTAAAATTAAACAAGTTTTATTTTAAATTCAAAAAAAGAAAAACAAATAATAAGGCTAAATTACCAGAAAAAACTTCTTTTTTTTTTAATTTGACTTCCGAACCATTTTTCCTATTAAATCAGTGGAATTGAACATGTTTTATTTTAAATTCAAAATTAAATAAAAAACAAAAACAAATAAGGCAAAATTATCCGAAATCGACTTGAATTTTGGAAGATTTTTCCTATTTTATATAGAGGGGCGTACCGATGGGAGGGTAATGGTAAGTGGGGAGAGGTATGAGGGAAACTTCCCCCCTCCCTTCTGGGAAATTTTACTCAGCAGTTAGGAAAATTTACCATCTCAGTCAGGTGAGTTGGGAAAATCCAAGTTGAAAGGTTTTTTATTCTTGTTTTTTTTTTTTTGCCTTGATATTTGGGAATTGAGTGGAGAAGTTGGAAAAATCCAACAGGTCGAAAGCTTTTTTTTTGCTTCGATACTTCAGAATTCTGAGTTGAATCACTTGGGACCTTCACATTTTTATTCCCCTTCCCTCCCTCCCGCCTCAGAAAAGGGTTAGTCGGTTTTCCTTCCACCATGGGAGAACTATTTTTTCGCGAAACCAGATCGCCAGGCGAGTGGTCTCTTCGACAGGAATTTCATGGGAAATATTTGTAGAAAACTCCGATGGCCTTTGAAAAATGATATCAAGAATCTTCATAAAAAATATTCTAAATCTCCGAAGAATTTCATCGGAAATTTACGAAAGAAATCTCTTATTCAGGAAAATTTTTGCGATAGTTTTCGAAGAATTTCATCGGACAAAATATCTCCAATGATTTCAGGCGAATTTTGTCAGAAATTTTACGAAAAACCTCCGTGGAAGGATATCCTTAGAAAAAATGTTGCTGCTTTTCAGAAATTTTCGTCAAAAATGTTCGGGGAAAATCTCCAGTTATGTCTAAGGAATTAATCAGAAATCTTGGAGAAAAAATGTGATGATATCCGGAGACTTTTATCGGAAATATTCAGAAAAAAGTCCAGTGTTTTCCAAAAAGACGTCCTCGAAAATCTTCGGGAAAATTTTCCGGAAATTTTTAAAGAATCGCATCGAAAATTTTCGGAAAACAATAAATTTCAATAATTTCCAAACATCGAAAATTATTAGAAAAATTTCCTATGTTTTCTAAGAAAGTTCATCAGTATTCCTTGAGAAAATTTCCTGACAATTTTTGAAGAATTCCGTAGGAAATATTCGGAAAAAAACTTCGATGGTTTCTGATGAACTTCATCGAAAATCTTCGGGGAAAATGTCACAAACTGTTACTGATGCCTTACTGACTAATAGAATCTGCCTTTTCACTGATTGGGTATGGCATGGAAGGGGAAATGGGGGAAAACACACAGACAGGTTGGACATATCCTCGAAGCAAAAGTATTTGAATTCTTTTGTTTGGCCGTTGAATTGATGCAAAAATACAGCGTAGTATAATTTGTTTATCAAATATGGCGCCAAATGTAACTTTTTCAAGGCCAATGCATAGCATGAAATTCTTCATCTTTCGTAAGAAAGTGAGAGATAACTATAAGACACATTATAATTGCACCAAAGAGCGAGCGAGCGAATATTATACACAAACTTTTTGCATGGCCTGTATGTATATGAGAGAAAAAATTTTTTCAAATATTTTCCCCGATATTGGGTTTAATTTTGTTCCATTCTATCAATATTTCTCGTAAGAATAATCTTAACTCATACTGCTTTTCTTTCGATATGTTGATTTATACCAGTACTTTTATCCAGTCGTCTACTGCCTTTAAAATCCGAGATGTACCAAATTTTTACATAACTTTTTGAATAGTATTCATTGCGAACTTTAACTTAGTTCATATATAAATTTGACTTACCTGTGAAATTGAAGGCGCTATAAAGCAACAAAATATTGTAAGTGCTTTAGCGCCTTCAGTATTGCATATAAGCAAAATTTGTACATAATTCAGTTTGTAGATCTCAGTCATTACTGCTGTTAAGGTCATGTGTGATTTTTGCCTGTCTGCATACTAAAGGCACTATCAAGCAACCAAGTATTGTAAGTGCTTCAACGCCTTTAATTTAACAGATAGGTAAAATATGTATATAAACTAAGTTGAAGTTCGCGATTAATACTATTAAAAAGGTTGTCTAAAAATTTGGTCTATCTCGTATATTATAGGTGGTACACGATTGAATAAAAGTACTGGTTGGTACAAATCAAAACTACGAAAGAAAAGCAGTATGGGTTAAGATCATTCTTACGACAAAATACTAAAAAGGTTATGTAAAAATTTTGCAGAACCGGAATTTTTAAGGTGCTCACATATGCTTATTTAATACATTAGTTATTGTTTATTTCTTCAAAACCGCAAAATTCAGCCGCTAGGACGATATTTGGTGCATGCCTACATGTAAAAAAATAAATATTATAAGAAATACAATGTACTCTACCGTATTTAGATAGAAAAATATTCCGAAATTTTATTTTGAATAAGATTAGAACGTCCTTTTTTAGCAGTTAAATTGTGCGGATAGCTGACGTTGCGGGTAACTGACTTGCGGATAATGAAGGATCGCGAAATATCTTGTTTTTTGGAAAGTAATCATCACATGAAATATTCCCCATAAAATTCCCTATCGAAATGGTCATTATGATTTTTTTCCAAAAACCTGTTTCAACCCCATAAAATTACAATTTTTAATTTCAATCCGCACCTCTCTTATTTGTTTGCACCTTCATCAATGAGTGACCTGTGATCAAGATGCCCTTCCTAGGAATGGAGTGGGTATAATTGTGTCACCGAAATTAGCTCAGCAAGTAGTAGGACGTACACCGATTTCAGACCGTATCATGCTGTTGCAAATACAGGGTACACATGTTTGATAAACATAATCCAAATTCATGCTCCCACAGCTGATACAAAGTATGATCAACTTATAGAAGAACTGTATGACAACATCCAGACAGTATAATTAGGAAGCTCGAACGCCATCACATTCTGATGATAATGGGAGACTTTAATGCGAAAAATTGGATGTGAGAACGTGGCAGCTCTGCTGAATCTTTTGGCTTCGGTACCAGTAATGAGCGAGGCGATAGATTGTTTAACTTCTGCGAACAGAACAAATTGGTTATTACAAACACTTGGTTTAAATTACCAAGAAGACGTTTATACACGTGGAGAGCTCCTGGCAATAGTAAGGAATTGATAGTCAGAAACCAAATTGACTACAATCTTAATAAATAATCGATTCCGAATTATGATCAAGAAGGCGTCAACTTACCCAGGAGTTGTCATCAACTCCGATCACAATCTCCTGAGCGCCAAAGTCAGATCAAGTTTTAAAAGGGTCCAAAAGAATAACAATACTAGAACAATTATTATAGATCTGAGTAAATTGAGTTTGTCAGATAAAATAACTGTGATATCTGGAGAACTGAGAGATACGCCACATGGAATTTGTAATTTTTCGTCTTTTGAACCGCTCTTAACTTAAATTTTTCTCAAAATCAGGTTTTTGAAATCTCAGCTTTAAACAGCAATATCTCGACGAAGTTTGGAGCTAGAGAGCTCCGCAAGGTCTCATTTTGTCAGACATTTTATTTAGTGTATACTGGTACACATAATTCTATATCAACAAAATAGGACCTTATTCCCTGCACTGCCACATTTTATACAACTAATTTTATAGCTTCTGCAGTCTCTATTATGCATTATCGATGCCAGCGAAATTGGTTAGTCGATACTATGCAAATATGGAGTTGGAGGCTTCTCCAGGGCACTCGTATCTATTCTCGAGCCGAGTGATAATCATGGGTCTGTTCTCGAAAATCAAATTCTGGTATCAATCGTTTTGAAAAAACAGGAGCAGAACGCGTCACGTCCCCGTCGATCACTCCAAAATCCACTCAACCCACTTTTGGAATTTGAACTATGTTAACTTGCTAGTTTTTGACAGACACCCACCCGACTATCCGAATTTAGGTGGACAGGCCCGTAAAGAGGAAATTCGGGGCGGGAACAAAAACTTACAGGCACCCTATTCTTTGCTTAAGAATTTTGCGCAAGGCATTTGGGTTCTTCGAACATATTTTCAGGGCATTTCGGACATCCTAGAGGACCTTCAGTCATGGACGAAGTGTCTCCTTTATCCTCCCTTTTTGTCAGGCCTTCGGGTGGCGGGCGGCTCCTACCTAATAGGGAGTGCGGTGACCTCTCCTCGCGAATGTATATTTTCGTATAAATCGTGCCGCCTGACTATTTCCTATGTAGTGCGCTGCAAACGTCTGACAAACGTCTTTTGTCTCCTGTATTTCTGTACCAACATCCGGTGCGTAACTTTCTCAATACCAGGTTCTTCTTCTTCTCTTGACTCATTCTTTTTTCTACGATCGGCCAGGTATAACAGTAGTTTGGTTTTCAGTTTATGTTCTGCAGCTCAGGACATCAGCAGTTGCAGTTCAATTTCAGTTACAGCTCCGTCACAGTTTACACATTTGAGCTCTCGCTCTAACCCTTACTTTTGCTATTCGATTGTTTATTGTACGTACTTTTTCTACTTGCTCTCGTCTTTTGAGTTTGAATGCCCTCGCTGCGGTCCGGACTGAATACTTTCTCTCGTGCGAACCCCAGGAAATCCGCAGGAGGGTGTACGTCACCGCTATCAATTGAAACGAATTAAACAGAAAATTAGTCGCTAGAATTCGATAATTATTTCGTGGTTGTTAATTAATCTGAAAGACAAAAAAAAAAAAAATGAAAAGCATGTCAGCCGCACGAAGTCGATAATGGTCTGAAAATATAATAGATGGAAAAGAAAGAGCGAGTGAACAACTTACGTTAACTTGATTTATACGGCTTAAGGAAGGACCCCTTCTCGCTCACCTTGTCTTCGCAACCAACTTTAACGAATCGGAAAATAGTTTGTAAAAAAAAATGATGAAGGCGAAAACGACAAATCAACAGCTTGCTAACAAGCACATATTAGGGTACAGACTGCGTTGCGATGAACTACGAGTATTTTAAACGAGACGTTTTTACGACAAAGAGGTGAAATTGCGCTTTCAATATTCAAGTCCAATTTGCCATCCACGATTTATTTAGTTATGAGCCCCCGTCCTCATCGTACGTGCTCCAGTCATTCAGGAACATCAGAGTGGTTATAGGGGGAAAAGATCCACAGAAATAGCTCTAAATGAAATGACTTATTTTGTATGGTAGATCAATTTAAAAAATAATATAATCTCATAATTCTAATAAGCTTTGATATCCAAGAAGCTTTTGACATAATTAAGTGGTCAATTAGAAATATTAAAAGAAAACAGATTTAATACTGACCTAATATAGGAAATTTAAAATTTCTTGGAAAATAGAAAGATAGGACTGTTTGATAAAGAGACTACTTAATGCTAGAACACGAATTATCGGCAGGTGTACCCAGGGCTCAGCAGCTTTCTCACCAACCCTCTTCAACATTGCAATGTCGAAAGTATAGAAGTAAACTAAAGAAACAAGTAAAATCAAGATAATAGATCACGCAGTCGATTTACTAACGATTGTGGGAATCGATGAAATAAGAGAAACTAAAATAATAAATTGTAAAATAAAAACAATAACTACAGTACTAAAAAATTCAGGCTCAGATTTGAACCCAAATAAAACACAAATGAAGTTCGTATTTAGAAAACACACACACAAAAAAAAATAATTTTAGCAAGAAATAGAGATAAAAATGAAGATTGGGGGGAAAAGCTGCTGCTTCAAACGAAAATGAAATATTTAGGACTAGTCTGAGATTCAAACTTGAACTATGAAAGCATGTAGAATATATGACCAACAAAATAAAAATATTTATACTATAACAAAATCAGGGCTCTATGCGGCAATACATGTGAAATGGACCCCTAAAAAAGAGAAATCATGTATTACGCACTTTTCCACTCTATATCAGAATACGAATCCTAAGCATATTTTGATAAATTAGGGAAATCAGAAATAGAAATAAAGAGTAGAATGAAACAAGCTAAGAGAATTTTTTTTTTCAAAAAGGAAACATGTTTAGGGCGAATCTATATATTTAAAATATGGGTATTTAAAAAACTGGGTTCTAAGAAGTTCAACACCTATATCTCAGGCCCTAATTATCGCACAATGCTGGTTAAGGTCTTAAAACACTCGGTGAATCCAGCTCCTTATGAATCTTTTTTGATCACTCAAATCCGTTCAGTTCGAGGAGAGTTATGAGGTAACAACCAACTCCACTTCACTACTCACACGCATTTCCTTCCACGTATTTGTTCATTACTCACGAACTACTTGGCCTACAAAGTTCATCTTAGTCTAAGAACACTCAGTGAAGCAACCTCTTTCATATGCTTTTTTGATCACTCAAATCCGTTCAGTCTGAGGAGAGTTATGAGGTAACAACCAACTCAACCTCACTACTCACACTTACATTCTCTACCTTAACCAGTGGAAACTTCTGGAAATGATTCTATTGATGAAGCCCAGGTTCTAAAAATGGTAGCGCGAACAAATGAAAACCAGCGAATGATCATTGACCATATTTTGGAATTGATGCTAAGAAATGACTCGTCCAACGCCAATTCATACTTCACTGATGGTCCTGGAGGAACTGGGAAAACTTTTGTTTATCGATGCCTCATTTCGTTATGTATGTTGCATGGTTTTGAAGTTATTTCTGTGGCATGGACAGGTATAGCAGCAATGTTACTACCAAAAGGACGTACTGTTCACAGTCGTTTTAAATTACCTCTGAATCTGCACGAACATTTAATATCTGGTTTGAAAGTCAGCAACAAAGAAGCCAACCGTATCAAGAATGCAAGAATCATCATTTAGGATGAAGCTCCAATGGCAAACATGTACGCTCTGATGTGTGTAACCAGACTATTGAAGGACATCATGGGAAATGACGTGCCGTTTGGCGGCAAGATTGTAGTTTTGGGTGGAGATTTTAGGCAGGTTCTGCCAGTAGTTCCACATGGTTCAAGAGCTGCTACAATGGCTAATTCCATCAAGTTTTTCTGCTTTATGCCCTATATTCAAGACGCTGAGACTGACCCAGAACATGCGAGCGGAAGCAGGAGAAAAAGAGTTCTCAGAATTCTTGCTGCAGATTGTTAATGGTACTTTCCCTCATTCTGGCTCTGAAAATGGGGGCATTATAGAAATTACCTGCAAGCATAATTTCTCAGGACATTATAAGAAATGTCTATGGTGAAAAGTTTGACATTCCAGAGGATGTCCTGAAATTTTCTAATGTTGCAATTCTGGCAACAAAGAATGATCATTGTCAGAAGATCAATGACAAGATTTTGGACTTGATTCCTGGAGAAGCTAAAACCTACACAAGCGTGAACAGACTGATCAGTGAAAATGGCAGTGAAATCGTGCAATTCCCCGTTGAATTTCTGGATAATCTGGAGTTGACAAGTTTACCTTCAAATAAATTACACTTAAAATTTGGTGCGATTGTTATGTTGCTACGTAATATGAATGCGGCACTTGGACTGCTGAATGAGACACGACTAATTGTGAAAAACATGTACTCGAATGCACTGGATCTGGAAATAATAACTGGGGTGGAGTGTGGTCGAAGGATATTACTCCCAAGAACGGACCTGTCGCTAGCGGATTCCACCTTGCCTTTTTCATTCAAAAGGAGACAATTCCCAATAAAGTTAACCTTTTGTATGACAATCAACAAGGCCCAGGGACAGACGCTGGAGAAGGTTGGGATATATCTACCCGAGTATGTCTTCAGGCATGGACAATTATACGTAGCTCTGTCGCGGACAACTTCGTTTAATAATTTAAAATTCCAAGTACAACCTGGAAGCTATAAAACTGCAAATGTGGTGTGGAAGGAGGTCTTATAATATAATAACTTTATACATTTTTGTATTTTTTTTTTTTTTAATATATAGAATAAGAGATATGTGGTGCGCTGCTTGGCTGCGCGAAACGCTGCTAGTATAGATTTAAAAGTAAAACTCAAGGTGTGGTCAAAGAATGGCAAGATATTCTGTCAGAGAAGGGAAGCTGGTAGCGGAATACTTAAACTTAAGGCGCTGGAAGATATCCAGACGATCAAGGACGCCTACAAGGAAGGAGACAAGAATACCAGGTCGAGACAAAAGAGGACCGTTTCAGATTTAAGCCCCAGCATTGAAGGAACAGGAAATGCGCGAAAGAACGCCAAAAATACCGATGGCGTGAAAAACTCACACTTCGGGATTACCGAGAAATGGGGTAACGAAAACTCCCCCATAGTAGGAGGAAAAATTAATTTTAATAATTATTATGATATTGGAGTTCCATTACGGACTGCAGCAACCAAGGGGCAAAATCGCTGCCTATCCCCCACTCTTCTCAACTGCAGCTTGGCGGGCGACTGCCCTTCAAGCAACCGAGCTCTCAACATAATTCAAGTAAGGGTAATTCAGAATTAAAGTTGAATGTTTCCACAGTTAATACCCAAGGATTAGTCAGTAGTAACCGTCTTCTCGAATTTGATCAGAAATTAAAAAAATTAAACTTTGATTTGTATTATGGGACTCACGGAAATAAGAAAACTTAAGGAAAAATTAATAAGAAAGGAAAGCCATGTTGAATTTTACCGAAAGTAATGCACAGGAAATTGCTAATACATTTTTGAAAAAAGAAAAAACAAAAAGTGGACATGGCTGGCATCAGACACCAGATGGGACTACAAGGAATAAAATTAATTACTTCATAGTAAACGATTTAAGAATCGCGTCGGATGTGGCTAGATGTAATCAGTTTGAATTTCCTTCGGACCACACACTTTTAAGAATGAAAATTGAAATGGAAAAAAGAACAACAATCAAAAATTATAACAAACAAAAAGGCTAAGGAAAAGAATGATTCCCACTTGAAAAATACCAGAAGAAACAAAACACTTGGTAAATGAACTCTAGAAAATTAACCGGGAGAAATCCTCTACTGTTCAGGAAAGTTACGATAAAATTGAGAAGGTAATTAAAGCAATTACAGGAAAATTTAGCGAAACAATTACTTTGAACTCTAACAAAACCAAAATTTCTGAAAAAACTAGCTCTGTGAAAGGAGGAACTCTTTGGCAAATAGAATTCACAAAAATTTAAAAGAAAAAATTGAATTAACTGAATTGAGGAAAACAGTTGAAAAAGCAATTAAAAATGATATTTATGCTTAGATACGAATACGATACTTGAAATCATAAAGCTAGGATCTTCTTTATAGAAAATTCAACAAGGAACATTTTACGTTATTTGCATTTTGGTCCTAAAGTTGATATTTTTTTAGATAGCTGCGATTTAACTAGTAAAGATTGGTTATGATAGAAAAAATAACAAAAGCCACGTTCCTCAAAACTGTAACACATTTTTCCCATCATCTCGGTAAATATGCGTTCTAGAGAAAAGTTGTATAGGATCTGTTTTATAGAAAATTTGACAAGAAACATTTTACGTCATTTGTATTTTGGTCATAAAGTGAATCTTTTTGTAGATAACTGCAATTTAACTAGTAAAGATTGGTTACATGAAAGAAAAAATAACAAAAGCCACATTCCTTGAAACTGTAACACATTTTTGCGATCATCTCAGTAAATATGCGTTCTAGAGAAAAGTTGTATAGGATCTTTTTTATAGAAAATTTAACAAAAAACATTTTACGTTATTTGCATTTTGGTCCTAAAGTGAATATTTTTATAGATAACTGGATTTAATAAAGATCAGTTATGAAAGAAAAAATAACAAAATAAGCCATTCTTCGAAACTTTCACACATTTTTGCAATTATCTCGGTAAATATGCGTTCTAGAGAAAAGTTGTATAGAATCTTTTTTATAGGAAATTCAACAAGAAACATTTTACCTTCTATGCATTTTGGTCCTAAAGTGAATATTTTTTTAGATAACTGCGATTTAACTAGTAAAGATCAGTTATGAAAGAAAAAATAACAAAAGCCACGTTCCTCGAAACTTTCATACATTTTTGCGATTATCTCGGTGAATATGCGTTCTAGAGAAAAATTGTATGAAATTTTTTAATAGGAAATTTAACAAGGAACATTTTATGTTATATGCATGTTTGTCCCCAAGTTGATGTGTTCCGAGATATTCACGGTTTTTTTGTAAAATCTCAGTATTACACATAAGATAACTTCAAGGTCAAAGCGCCACGGGTTAATGACCTCAGATTAAGTTCAAATTTTTATGGCGAGTTTTTAGGTTCATCGGAACAAATTTCAGTGCGCACCTAATCGGCTGGCGAAAACTTGTATAATGAAGGACACCCTAGTGGGCTCACTGAATGAACTACGTCAGTGTCGTAAGAATTCTTGAGGAACCCCCTTGACTCATGGACCCGTGTTGAATGTTTCAGGTGTGTTCCTCATCTGCTGGCTGCCGTTTTTCAGTTGCAACATAACGGACGCGATCTGCTCGAAGATGCACTACAACTGCAGCCCCGGTGTCACTGCCTTCATACTGACCACCTGGCTCGGCTACATGAACAGCGTCGTCAATCCGATCATCTACACCATCTTCAATCCGGAATTTCGCAAAGCGTTCAAAAAGATCATGCACATGGAGACGTAGTGACTCGTGGAACCTCTCCCGCCTCCACGAACTGATACGACGCAACGCGACGTGCTTTTCCTCAAAATGAAGAATTTAATTAATGGCTGTGTTACCATCCTTATCATAAATTTACGACGAATATCTTCCCGACAATTTGTTAAGCTCCTGTATAGGTTTTAAGAACGTTTGTACTTGTACCTACCTAACGAAATTACTCTCAATTTTGTTTATCTCCTCGCTGCTGGTGCGACAGACGACAGTTCCCGGTGTTCGTGTAAGTACAAATTTACGTTAACTCTGCAGTGCGAGTGCACGTTCTTACGTAGAAACAAAATAAATACAGCTTTAAAGGTCCGTATAGTTCAGTCACATTTACATGTGTGACATTCTTATCCGCGACTCGAATATTATTAAATTACCACCTAACAACTTCGGTTATGCTTACACGTGTACACGCGAACTTCATATACTATTTGTAAGAGATAAAGGTTACCTTTCACAAAGTCGATGAAATCGAAGAACAATGGAGTTATAGTGTGGGAAAATTAGGTTTCGAAAAAACATCGGAGTAAGCTGATCTTTGGAAGAAAGTTAGGTACGATGGTCCTAATGAGCGTACTCAAAGTCACGACCCAAATCTCGAGACCTACAGGAAATACAAAAAACGTCTTCAAACAAAAAGTGTTCTAGATGGGATTTGCTTTTGGAATCGTTGCTTGTACTTTTTTCGTATCTCAATAGGGAAGCCTTAATGGTGGGCTCAAAATTCATCTCCTTCCAGACTTAGAAATTTCGGTTTGGAATTACAAAAGTGGATTTGATATCTATATTGCATTTTACATTGTATTGCCCTTCCCCCTGGTCACACAATTTCAGCTGCTGAAATGAATTTAGCGACTATGAAAACCTATTCCTCGATACAACATTTTTTCTCTTGTTCAATTTTGAGTTCCCTTCTCCCCTCTCCCGATATCAAATTATCATATTTGAGTCTAGCGGACATTGAAAAATGAATTCAACAGCCCCCGAATATATAATATGATATCCATATTGCATTTTACTTTATTTTGCCCTCTCCCCTCGTCCGGTGCCACAATTATTAGCTAAGGGTGAAACCGAAACCTAGGAAAAAGTCTTTAAGGCTAACTGAGACTCTTTAACCCTCTCAGACACGTAGCTGACTTAGAGAGAACTGGCAGATGATTCTGTATACCTGTGATATAAAATATTTCTTATAAGCTCTGATGCAGGATGATTGGTCAGTAGCTGATCATCGTGAGCAGTATCCGATCTCAGTACTACAAAAACCTGCAGGGACTGGAAATTCGCACTTTATGAAGACGCCAAAATTCTACTGCAGACTTTTTTATTTGATTTAATTTCTGTAACCAAGACGCGTCCAGCCTCTTCTCCCTACTAGTGATCCAAGAACATCGCAGATGGGGAGCAAATCTCAGTAGGAAACCATCAGACAATAGTATTCGGCATTCTGAGAGTGAGAGGGTGGATCGTCATACGTGAGCTAAAAGAAAATTTCGAATTTTTGAGCATGACCTAGTTAAAAAATGGCCTTTGGTAAGAAACAGTGTTTTAATTTTTTTTTTAAATTTGTCAATTTTCCTGAAGGGATTTGTCCTTGAAGTTATGTACTGTAGGGATAAAAATTGAATCTTAAGTAGCGCTTTTAAAATGCAGGTTATGCAACATTTTTACATAACCTTTTTAATAGTATTCATCGGGACCGTTAAATTAGATTATGTACAAATTTTGCCTGTTCATGAAATTAAAGACGCTAAATCACTTACAATACTTTGTTGCGTTATAGCGCCTCCAGTATGGCAGATAGGCAAAACTCACATATAACCTTAACAGTAGTAATAATTTCGATCTAAAAAATGATTTATTTACAAATTTTGCCTATGTGTAATATTGAAGGCGCTATAACGCGACAAAGTAGTGTAAGTGCTTTAGCGCCTTCAATTCCACAGATATGGAAAATAAGAGCTAAATGAAGTAACGCTCAAACAGACTGCAGCCGTAGAAATTTCCCTGGAATTTTTTTTTATTGGGGTATGATCGGGAGAAATAACGCTCAGAAAGTAACACTTTTTTCGTTAATGTGCCAAAGCTCTCGATCAACTGTTTTTTTTTTCCTTCTTAATGATGCTCCAAAGTAACGCTTAAAAAGTAACGTTTTATTCGTTTATGTGCCAAAGCAGAGACATGAAAATGTTCAAAATCTTTTTTCGACTTAAATTCTGAAAGGTTTTTCCTATTTTTTAAGTATAGCGTACTTTATATATATATATATAAAACCCATTACATCTTTCTTTGCCACAAACTATGTATTACTGATGCTTTACTGACCAATCGAATCTGCATTTCCACTGATTGGGTATGGCATGGGAAACGGGGAAAACACACAGACAGGTTAAACCTCTCCCAGAAGCCAAAATACTTGAATTCCTTGTTTGGCCGTTGAATTGATGCAAAAATACTGCGTAGTATAGTTTGTTGTACGGTTAAGATTAGCAAATACGGCGCCAAACATAACTGTTTTAAGGTCTAGTTGAGTAAGCAGAATGCATCGTATGAAATGCTTTATCTTTCCTAAGAAAGCGGAGATAACGATAAGACATATCATAACTCACCAAAGGGAGCTAGCGAATATTATATACGAATTGTTTACATGACCTGTATATGTGATCTGGAATCATGAAATGTGCCTCTGGTGTCGAAAAATCATTTTTCACTTTCTTCACAATTCTTATAGAAAAAAAAATCACCCTCTTTTGAATGAAACAAATCGCAGCTTTCTATCTTCATTAATTTTTCCACAAACTGCATTTAAAAATTATGTTGAAAGTTTAGAAACATCCGGTTTCATGACATTGTGTGTCATGGGCATACGGGAATGACAGAGGGTTGTCACAGCAACGCGTAAACGCACCACCACAGGTGTACATACTATGTACATCTGTGCGCACCTCTACCACCATCCCATCTTTATACTTGTTCATCTTGAAAACCTGAATTCGCAAAGAATACAATTAAAAGGATTATGTAAAAATTTTGCATAACTTGTATTTTGAAGGCGCCGCGTAACATTTAATTTTCAGTCCTATAGTACATCATTTCAAGGATAAATCCCTTAGGAAAAATTTACAAATTAAAATAAATTTTAGAGCACTTTTTCTTACCAAAGGAAACTTTTTATCTAGATCGCGTTAGAAATTTCGAGAAAAAACATTTGATGATCCACCTTACTCTGTATGAAGATGATAGCAGATGCACAGTAGAGGGATGGTGGCAATGAACTGCTCCTCAACAGTTTAAATTTTAGTAAGAATACAGCGACTAAGACACACCGAACGACTTCTAATGAATTTTTTGTACCAGAAACCAAGTACATCTAAAAAAATTTTTGTTTGAGTACTCTTTTCGTGTTCTCCATGCGTTCCTATATTTTTGAAAAAAAAAATAAAGTTGATCAGTTCGAACTTTCTTTAAAACGGGAGTAAGGGTGGTAATCTGAGTATGTTCATTAGGATCATCATACCTAAATAAATCAGCCTACTCCGAATGTATGTGTGTGTGTTTTTTTAAGTCAATTTTTACAGATTATCAAGGGACATTAAACTGAGATAAGCTAAATGATGAAATTAGGATAAGTAGTGATGCAGATATATCAAGACACCCCTAATCCAAAATTAATTTATATTTGTTCAACCGAGACCGTGGAAACGGGACCTAAAAACATATTCTTTAGGTCTCTTTTCTCGGACACTTTCAGTGTATTCCGTCCCAATAATCGGTACGCAATCTAAATTGAGAATTTAAGTAGATAGACCCTGGCCCGGTATCAGAATTCTTCCATGGAGGTGGGTTTCATGTTGTAGGCCCCGAAAATACGATAAGAAACACTCATTTCCGAACTAAGTTAGCAAACTTTTCCAATTCTTCGAAGAATATTTATTATGAAAATTATATTTTGGATGGCCATAGTAGGGAGAGAGAAAGCTTAACTCCCAAATCCGCACCCTTAAAACCGGCTGTGGATTAACATGATGTAGTGGTGATGAGCGCAGTAATCTCAAAGTGAATCAGCTTAGGTGCCACTTCTATTCTTTTCTGAACAGAACCTCTGCACAATGAGAAAAGGCTGTTGTTCCTTCGAGTCCCCTCGAATTCTGATCAATCATGTAACTATAGACTGCGAGTGTTTCGAATGATTAGTTAAGAGTAATTTTCATTGTATTCGTAGCCAGCAGGCTTCTTAAGAAAAGATAAGGAACTTTTTGGGAGGATTATGTAATCATTCTCCTTAGGCATGCCCTTAATTCTAAATGAAGAATTTAATTTTACCCTTTATTTCTATCACTTTTTTTCTTTTGAACGTGTATCCTAAATTTTGAATAGCCTGAGAAAAATCTGTACCTTCAGTCTCTCTGTAGATGTGTATTAAGGTGGCACTTATTTAAGAATTTACTTTTTTTATTTTCGCTCCAAAAAAAAAGATTTTTAAAAATTATAAAAGTCTAGTTTTTCAACAAAAAAATCTACTTAAAAAAAATAAAAATTATTTATCATAGGAAAATAGACTTCCCGGAAAAAATTTTAAACGATTAATTTAGGAGATGCGCAGGAGATTTCAAAATGGGTACATTTAAGGGGTGTTTAATAGATCCGAACATCCCTGCCAACAGAGCCCAAATAAGTATATGTAATAATTTTTGTTTCTACAGTCAAAATTTATAAATTAAGGTCGGCAAACAATGAAGTATGCAACCAAATTAACATGAGGGAACTTCACGAGGTGAAGAAGATGCTGCATATCTAGCAACTGCAGAGGCTGCATACGTGATCTGGAATCATGAAATGTGCCTCTTGTGCGAAAGCAGGTGTTTGAGATAAACGAGTGTACAGATGGGATGATGGTGGTGGTGCGTTTACGCGTTGCTATGACAACCGCGTTTTAGATTCTTGTCTCTGTTATTCCCATAGGCCCGTTTCACACTACGTCATGTAAACAGATGTTTTTAAATGCAATTGGAAAAACTAATGAAGATAGGAAGCTGCGATTTTTTTCATTCGAAAGAGCGTGGTTTTTTCTATAGGAATTGTCACGAAAGTAAAAAAGGATTTCTATGCTCCATTCTATTCCATTCAATGCAAAAGAATTTCCTCGGGACTTAGTGGCTCTTCTATTCTTTTTTGAACAGAACCTCTGCATGGTGAGGAAAGGTTGTTGTTCCCTCGAGTTCCCTCGAATTCTGATCAAGCATGTAACTATAGACTCCGAGTATTTCGGAGGAGTTGTCAACCTTTAAATAATTAGATTAATTTTCATTGTATTTGTAGCCAGCAGGCTTCTTAAGAAAAAATGAGAAACTTTGTTTTTTATTTTTTTTCTAACGTGTAGCCTAAATCTTGAATAGTCTGAGAAAAATCTGCACCTCCTTCAATCTCTCTATGTATGTACATGTGTACTAAAGTGTCGTTTGTGATATTTACTTGAGCCTTAATTTTTTATTTTCGCTCTTAAAAAAAAAAAGACTTTTTAAAATTCTAAAAATCTAGTTTTGCCACAAAAATCTACTCCAAAAAATTTGTTCCTCACATAAAAATTGACTTCACCAGAAAAAATTTGAAAAACGATTATTCTAGGAGATGCACAGGATATTTAAAAATGTATACATTCAGTGGGAGGAGGTGTTTGATAAATCCGAACATTCCTGCCAACAGAGCCCAAATAAGTATATGTAATAATTTGTTCCCATAGTCAAAAGTTATACAGGGTTATGCAAGTCAACACGCACCACAGGAAAACGCCGTTTGGTGCGTGTTGATGTGAACAGATGAATATCCTACCTGAAGTGCGAACATGATGATTGCACCGATGTGTGCACCAACTCGGCGTAGTTCTCCTAAGTTTTTGTTATCCTCCTATCCTCTTTAAGAGTGTGATGTTCGGGTTGCCGAGGCGTTTCTTTGAAGGTAGCAATTCGCAGATTAATTTTGAGCGTGATGTTTGTGTTTGCCGTGGGGTTTGTCTGTAATAATGAGGTACGCAACGATGCAACGGGACAGATCAAAGAGTTTCATCGGAAATCTCTGGAGAAAATTTCCAATATTTTCCAACAGATTTCATCAAAATTCTTTGAGAAAATTTTCCGATAATTTTTTAAGTATTTCATAAATTTTCCTAAAATCATTGGAGATTTTTTTCAATGATGTGCGATGAAATTCTTTGAACATAATCGGGAATTTTCCCTTAATATTTTCGATAAAATTCTTGGGAAATTATCTTGAATAGTCAAAGAAATTTCCTCGAAAATTTCTCATGAAATTTTTCGGAGATTTTCCCCGAAAATTTCTAATGAAAATTTCTAATGAGATTCTTCAAAAATTGTCCGTAATTCATCCTGAAAATTTCCGATTGGATATCGTCGAAACTTTTTTCTGAAGGAATCCTTCAAAAACCATCAGGGATACTTCTCAGTTATTTCCAATACTTAGGATGATTGCAGATTATCTCTAAAATTTCCAGAAAAATTCTCCTGAAATCATCGGAGATCTTTTTCAATGAGGTTCGATGAAACTCCTTGAAAATGATCGGAAAATTTTCCTTAATATTTTCGATTAACTTCCTCGGAAATTATCTTCGAAAATCAAGGAGATCTTCTCGTAAATTACTTAAGAAATTCTTTGGAAATTATTGGAGGTTTTTCCCGAAAATTCAATGAGATTCTAAAGAAATTCTCGGAATTTTTTCCCAAAAATTTCCGTTGAAGTTCCTAAGATTATTTCTGAAGTTTCCGATGAAATTCTTCTGAGATTATCGAACATTTTTCCTGAAAATTTCTGATAAAATCCTTCAAAAACTGTCGGAGTTTCCCCCAAATATTTCTCAAGAAATATTTCAAAAATTATCGGAAAATTTTCTCGAAGAATTTTGATGAAATTTTTTGAAAAACATTAGACATTTTTTCTATTAGATTTCCGATGAGATACTTCGGAAATTGTCGGAATTTTTTCACAGTTATTTTCAATAAAATTCCTTAAAAATCATCGAAGATTTTCCCTGAACTTTGCTGATGAAATTCTTCTGAAATTGTCGGTAATTTATTCCAAGAATTTCCGTTAAAAATCTCAGGAAATCATCGACTTATTTTTCTGAAGAAATTCTTCAAAAATTATCAGAGTTACTTCTCAGTGATTGCCGATAAAATCCTTTGGAATAATTGCAGATTTACTCTTAAACTTCGAAAAAAATTCTCCTAAAATCATCGGAGACTTTTTTTCAGTGATGTCTGATAAAATTTTTTGAAAATAATTGAAAATTTTTCCTTAATGTTTCCGAGAAAATTCCTCGGAAATTATCTTGGATAATCAAAGGAATCTCCTAGAAAATTTTTCATGAAATTTTCTGGTCATTGTGGGAGATTTTCCCCGAAAATTTCTTATGAGATTCTTCGGAAATTGTCGGTAATTTGTCCCGAAATTTCCGATTGGATATCATCGAAACTTTTTCCTGAAGAAATCCTTCAAAAATCATCACATCAAATGATATACTTCTCAGTTATTCCCAGTATTTCAAATGATTGCAGATTGTCTCTAAAATTTCCAGGAAAATCCTCTTGAAATTATCGAAGATGTTTTTCAGTGAGGTCTGATGAAACTTGTTGAAAATTCAATCGGAAATTTTTTTTTAATATTCGACTAACTTCCTCGGAAATTATCATCGAAAATCATAGAAATCTTCTCGAAAATTTCCCAAGAAATTCTATGATTTTTCCCGAAAATTTCCAAAGAGAATCTTCGGAAATTATCGGAATTTTTTTCAGAAAAATTTCTGATGAAATTCTATTTCCCCGAAGTTTTGGATGAAATTCCTCGGAGATGATCGAACCCTCTTCCTGAAAAGTTTTGATTAATTTCAAAGACTGATGGATTTTTCCACCGAATTCCAAAAATTATCGGAAAATTTTCTCAAAGCATTTAGATGAATTTGTTGGAAAATAATGGAAATTTTCTCTAAAGTTTTCCGATAAAATTCTTCGAAAATTTTCGGAATTTCCTCGAACTGTTTTAATGAAATTCTTCTGAAATTATCGGTAATTTATCCCAAAGTTTTCTGATGAAAATCTCTGGAAATCATCTTATGAAGAACTCTTTTAAAAATCATTAGAGGTACTTCTCAGTAATTTTCAATAACATCCTTTGACATGATTGCAGATTGGCCCTAAAATCTCCAGAAAAATTCTCCTAAAATCATCGGAGATCTTTTCAATGAAGTCCGATGATATCCTTTGAAAATGATCGGAAATTTTTCCTTAATAATTTTCGATAGACTTCCTCGGGCTTTTTCTTCAAACTTTCAACGAACATTATCCCAGTAGGCAACGCACTACGCTTCGTTTGTTGGTGCCACGTTTTGAACTACAACGAGTTATGTGTTTATCTCTTCACATCAACACGCACCAAGCCGCATTTTCCTATGGTGCGTGTTGACTTGAATAACCCTGTATGCAATTAAGGTCGGCAAGCAGTGAAGTATACAACCAAATTAACACGAATACGAGGTGAAGAAGATGTTGCATATCTAGCAACTGCCGAGGCTGCATACGTGACCTGGAATCATGAAATGTGCCTCTCGTGCAAAAACAGGTTTTCGAGATAAACGAGTGTACAGATGGGATGGTGGTAGTGGTGCGCACAGTTGTACATAGCGTGTACATCTGTGGTGGTGCGTTTACGCGTTGCTATGACAACCGCGTTTCGAATTCTTGTTCTCTGTCATTCCCATAAGCCCGTTTCACACAACGCCATTGAAACGGTTTTTTTTTTTTAAACTTTTGACCTAATTTTAAAATGCAATTTGTGGAAAAACTAATGAAGATAAGAAGCTGTGATTTGATTCATTTGAACAAGCGTGATTTTTTTCTATAAGAAGTGTGAAGAAAGTGAAAAATGATCTTTTGACACCAGAGGCACATTTCATGATTCCAGGTCGTATATAATCACTTCTTTAAAACTCCGATGCAAGGCCGGATTTATCTGATTGGCCGCTGAATACTAATTTGTTTTTGTCGCCTCCAAAACTATACGCAAAACAAATTTCATCCCCATCTATTCGTTTTCCATTTACTTTTCCCGAATTTTGCCGCTCAGTAGGGTTACTTTGAGTCGCCGAGTTCATTTTTGAGGTTATCTGAGCTCAAATCTCCACCCATTAAGGTCCACTGAGGGCTATAACAGTAAATCTTGACGGCGTTCCGTTACACTAAAATTGCTAAGAGGGGGTCACGACTGAAAGTATCTCAGAACTGAACTCAGCAACTCACGAATGTTTTTAAAACAAAGTAATTTTACAATATGAGTTCATTTGAGATAAAAGTTGATAAAATTCGATGTATCTTCATACAAAAAAAATTCTCTACATTTGTTTGTTCTTGAGTTATGGCAATCAGCAACATGATAGGTTCCCATCCCATACTCTGTACCTATGAAAATTTATTTCAAGTTCTCCCATCTCTTTTTGAACCTTTCGGGTAGAATAAAAAATGTTTACCTATTTGATTTTTGAAAAAAACGAAAAGAAAAATCTGCACCACACGGGGAAAAGGTGAGCTGCCGGCATGTTCGAAATTGAATGTTTGGAAACTTTGTTTTCAAACATTCGTTACAAATTCAGTTTTGAAGTTAGAAACAACTTTTTGTTTGAAAATGTTTGGCAAACTTCGAGGCCGATGCGGCACGGGTAATTTTAGAAACTCTAAAAAGATCACAATAAAAATGAGGGGGTTGTCACCCCAACTTCGAAAATATCTAAAGTAAGGACCATCTCAACCCACATATTACACCTTGTTTGGCTAACACAACGACTCGACTGGGAACTCAAAATTGTACGCAGTTCTACTCGGGGGGACTTTCTCCCCTCCAGTTCTGTTAGGTGGCTTGGAGTGCAGGTAGGGTGGTGCATTAATTGGCCAAAATATCTTTTACTTTTAGGGCGAATGTCAACTTCGCATCTCGGCTACTAGGTTCCGCAGACAAGAGATTTTGATGGAATAGGATGAGAAAATTTGCTCGACTTCTGCGAGGAGCAGGCTAGAGGCATATTGCTCAAGATGAGTGGTCATCGTGCTTACGAATACCGGCGAATTAGTTCGCTCTCAATCTGATATTTTATAATCAATAAGAATTATTTTACTGCTAAATTTTTCGACTCTGCCGTCGCCAAGTACTGTCGTCTGAGTAGGGCCAGGATGATTATTGTTACGCATAAGATCATAAGCCTTTGTTAACGTTTATGAACGTACACAGTGAACACGTAATTTTTTATAGGTGGAGATGATACAGTAATTGATTTGTGACCGTCCGAGCTCTACAACCATAGGAGTTGGGAATTCATATGGTCAAGCCATGTCCTTTTTATATCTATAAGGATCTGTTATATGAAAAACTTTGAACAAAATGTAATAGAAGTTTCCCTCACATCTTTTTGTAAACAGGGGCACGGCCTTGATCCATTTTCATCGTATTTCAAATTTCAAGTTGGTTCATCGTAACTCCATTCCGAATGTGTGTGAACCAATAACATAGTGACACATGTCCGGGCATTTTCTGTAGTGTCACTTTTTAATCATGAAAACTAAAGCACGAGAGTTAAATAAAATCTTTTCATTGCCAAAATTGATGCCGAACTATTGCTGGACAAAACACGAGCATGTGTAAGAGAGTTCAGCGGCCAGGTCAATTCGAGGCAGAATGAGTGAATCCCTGGAAACAAATATAAATGTAAAAGTAAACGTTTCGGTTCTATTTTGAGAAAGTTATGTTTTGCTGATCATGTACAGATTTCTCAGGTCTGCCTTCATTCCTATTGATAATAAAAATCATATACCCCTTTCGAGAATTAAAGTTCCACCGTACACGATTTCAAGGACATTACGTATGTCTTTCCACCCCCTCCCTGCACCATAAACTTGAGAGAAAATGTCTCATCAATTCCGTTTAGTTAAAAAACTCCATTTCATGGACTGCAACTGTGCAGCTGTTATTATTAGTTATTTTTATAACATAAAAATAATCATACCGACTCGCATAAACGTGTGAAACCGTCACTGATATTATGTTTACCGCCGTAGTTAATTAATTTATACCATTTACTTGTTATAACGTATGTATAAATAATAAGGAAGCAATATGTTCATGAACATTTAAAGTATACTTGATCTGTGATCGCAGAGAGGAGTATCATAACGTAAATTGTTTAACTTTTGTGTTTTTTTGTTATCGAAACGTAACTTTTAAATTAGTTTCCAATTTTGTAGATTTTTGTTTTCGTTTATTTCGTAAGTTATATACGTTTCCTGTTTTTGTTGTGTGTTTTTGTTACCTACTACAAGTACCTATACCTATTTATCAAGTAAATGTGTTTTCTCCTAACCAATACGCTTTCAATTAATTCCTTCGAAACGGTAGCTATATTCTTTTATTTTATTTTATTTTTTCATAAATTGTATTATACTCATTGATATTAGGTACACATTTGGTTCTAGCATTCAGAATGTACCGACATCATTGTACTATAACCGTTAATTTATTCACCAAACTACCGGTATTATTTGTTCCAACACATATCCGCGAAACACATTGTTAAGATTGTCTAAATGATTTGAACTTGTAATAAATTTCCTAGTGCCGAACACGTTTTCGTTCTAAATTTATCTACTTTTCTAAACGTACACGTGTACTCTATAGTGTTACGTGTTGTCTTGGAATAATTTGTAAGATTGTAAATTTATACATATACCTATATGATATGTCTCGCGTTAAGAATGTTTGATCTGATTATTTTCTCCCCTTCGTTTCAAGTACAATACTTTTGTAAATACGTTTTAAAGCTTTAAAAGACTGTATTAAATACCTTTTATTAAACGAAATGAAAGATAGCGTCTTGTTGTTGTATGCTTTTTCCACTTGTGTAAGATCGTTTCGGACGAGTCAGTTCACCAGAAAAATATCATTTTTCTCAAGCTCTGTGAGAGGTATAACAAGACGTAGAGAATAGTGCCTCTCGCGAGAGATAGTCTAAACTTTCGTTCATTATCTTTATTTTGTTATGAATGATCACCTCTTACTAAATTTTCCAACCATTCTGCTCTAGCGGTCTCCATTCAAAAGTATTTCGCGTCTTTCCAGTTCCCCTCAGAAAATTGGAATGTTCGCAAATGTAAATTGGTGTTCAACGCGTTGAAGGCGCTACCACATTTTTCAAAAATCCACCAAAGTGTAGAAAATGAAAAAAATAATGTGGTAGCGCCCTGACGCGTTGAACATGCAACACATAGCGCACCAATCCACCTTTTCGAAATTTCTAATTTTCCTGGGGTAAGCCGATAATACTCGAATAATTTTGGACTGGAGACAGGTAGAGCAGTGCGGGTTGTATTTTTGGAAGGAAGAGAGCATTTCGAATCAGACATGTCTTTCAGTCTCGATCTAAATGCCATTAATCACACGTTTTTAGCGTTTTACTAGTTCGCCATAGGAAATTAGAAATTTTGAAAACGTTAATTGATGCGAGTAGTGCTGCATATCCAATGGGTTTAAGGCGTTACACTATATTTCAAAAATTCGCAATTGAGTAGACGAAAATGAAAACATTAATACGAAAGCGCCTTCAATGCTATGAATATGCCAGACAACGCGCACCAATTGACGTTTTCAAAATTCCGATTTTTCTGGGCTAAACCGAATGTTAGCGAATAATTTTGGACTGGAGGCAGCTAGAGCAGCGCGGTTTGATATTCTGGAAAGCGGAGAAAATTTTGAATCAGACTTGACTTGCCGTTTTGCTCAAGCACCCTCCAATCAAAACTATTTCACGTTTTACTAGTTCGCCCCAGGTAATTGGAACTCGCGCAAATGCACTGAAGAGACTTCGGCGCGATGAATATGCAACACATAAAGCATCAATTGACATATTCAAAATCTCAAATTTCCTGGGGCTAGCTAGTAAAACGCGATAAACTTTTGATTGGAGCGTGCTAGAGCAAAACTGCAAGTCAAGTCCGATTCAAAATTTTCTCCTCTTTCCAGAAGTTCAAACCGGTTTGCTCTAGCTGCCTCCAGTCCAAAATTATTCGCGAATTGTGGGTTTAGCCCAGAAACGTTAGTGGCTATGGGTTATGCTGGCAGCAGGTACCATTTACTAACTAGTACAAATATGTGTTCTAAACAAATCACTTTCATCTCGAGTACCCCCCCAGGAGAAGCCCCGAGGAGCCGGGGTCAAGTTAGTGTCAAAATGTAGGAAATGAAAAATCAGCACTTCTTTGCTTTAGATTTCTTACAAAATTTGCTCCGTTTTTCTCTATCTCTCACCGTTCTCGAGATATTTGCCGTTTTCCGGAAAATTTTTGATTTTCTCTTCCAGGTTTCGAGAAAAACGTTGAAAAAGAACCAATTTCGAATTTGCATGTTCTAGGAGTTGCATAACTGGCTACTGGTAGGCACAACTCGTTCTTTTCGAAAAATAAATAATTTTTCCTGCGAGTAGTGCGTTATGCAACTTAAGTAACATCCATCTTCAAAATTGGTACTTTTACACAAATTTTTTGTAAGGTTTGAGAAAAATTCCAAAATTTCCCGGAAAATTGCGAATATCTCGAGAACGGTGAGAGATAGAGAAAAACGGAGAAAATTTTGTAAGAAATCTAAAGCAAAGAAGTGCCGATTTTTCATTTCCTACATTTTGACACCAACTTGTCCCCAGGCCCTTGGGGCTTCTCCTGGGGGGTACTCGAGATGAAAATGATTTGTGTAGAAGACATATTTGTACTGATAGTACTCGCTGCAGGCAGGCAGGTATAATATTAACGTGCCCCCAGCCCTCTTGTAGCTTCTTTCAGGGAGGTGCTGTGGTTGAAAACATTTAGCACACTTCATCTTTAATTTTTGTACGCCTGAACTAACTATTAAATAAATTTCACCACTAGGATCTCACTAAGAAAAACCTCAAGGGGCAGGGGCAAGGTAGGTAGCACAGTACTGAACGTAACAATTTGCATGGAACATTTCCCTGCTGCTTTATACCAATCATATCTAGCTACAGCTACTTCTAGGAGAAGTTCTACGGGGCTGAGAGCATTATGATATCATTGCGATCCGCAGGGGGTACCAATAACTAATCCGTACAAATGTATACTGCATACAAATCAATTTTATGTGCAGCACCTTCCCGAGAGAAGCCACAAGTGGCTATGGGTTATGCTGGCAGCAGGTACCATTTACTAACTAGTACAAATATGTGTTCTAAACAAATCACTTTCATCTCGAGTACCCCCCCAGGAGAAGCCCCGAGGAGCCGGGGTCAAGTTGGTGTCAAAATGTAGGAAATGAAAAATCAGCACTTCTTTGCTTTAGATTTCTTACAAAATTTTCTCCGTTTTTCTCTATCTCTCACCGTCCTCGAGATATTTGCCATTTTCCGGAAAATTTTTGATTTTTTCTTCCAGGTTTCGAGAAAAACGTTGAAAAAGAAAAATGGATAGATCAATGGGTTCAAATTGTGCGCGATGTGTTGCATACTCATCGCGTGGAAGGCGTTTCAGTGCATTTCCGAGAAATCCAATTTCCTGGGGCGAACTAGTAAAACGCGAAATAGTTTCAATTAAGGGGCCTAGAGCAAAACTGCTAGTCAAGTCTGATTCAAAATTTTCTCCTCTTCCCAGAATATCAAACCCTGCTGCTCTAACTGCCTCCAGTCCAAAATTATTCGCGAATTGTTGGTTGAGCCCAGAAAAATGGAAATTTCATAACGTCAATTGGTGCGCGATGTGTTGCATACTCATCGCGTGGAAGGCGTTTCAGTGCATTTCCGAGAAATCCAATTTCCTGGGGCGAACTAGTAAAACGCGAAATAGTTTCAATTAAGGGGCCTAGAGCAAAACTGCTAGTCAAGTCTGATTCAAAATTTTCTCCTCTTCCCAGAATATCAAACCCTGCTGCTCTAACTGCCTCCAGTCCAAAATTATTCGCGAATTGTTGGTTGAGCCCAGAAAAATGGAAATTTCATAACGTCAATTGGTGCGCGATGTGTTGCATATTCATCGCACGGAAGGCGCTTCAGTGCATTTCCGAGAATTCAATTTCCTGGGGCGAACTAATAAAACGCGAAAAACTTTTGGTTGGAGGGTGCGGGATCAAAACTGCAAGTCATGTCTGATCCAAAATTCTCTCCTTTTTCCAGAATTTCAAACAGCGCTACTTCAGCCGCCTCCAGTCCAACATTATTTGCAAATTATCGGTTTAGCTCAGAAAAATGAAAATTTCGAAAACGTCAATTCGTACGCGATGTGTTGCTTATTCATCGCGCCGAAGGCGCCTCAGCAAATTTTGATCATTCCCTACAGCAATGCGAATTTTTGAAAAATGTTAATGCGCCCTAAACTCTTTGAATATGCAACACATAACGCACCAAATGCTCTCTGCAATCAACTGTTTTTCGCGTTTTACGAGTTCGCCCCAGGAAATTGGAATTCTCGGAAGTGCACTGAAGCGCCTTCGGCGTGATGAATATACAACATATTGCGCACCAATTGACGTTTTCGAAATTTCCATTTGTCTGGGCTAAACCGACAATTCGCGAATAATTTTAGACTGGAGGCAGCTAGAGCAGCGCGGTTTGAAATTCTGGAAAGAGGAGAAACTTCTGAATCAAACTTGACTTGTAGTTTTTCTCCAGCACTCTCCAATCAAAAGTTTTACGCGTTTTGCCAGTTCGCCCCAGAAAATTAGCAATTTCGAAAATGTCAAATTGTGCACCATGTGTTGCATGTTCAACGCGTCGAAGGCGCCACCATATTATCGTTGTCATTTTCTACACGGTCTCGCGAATTTTTCTAAAATGTGGTAACGCCTTCAACGTGTTGTGTACGCAATGCAAAACACAAGCATTCACATTTTTCGAAATTTCTCACATTCTACAGGGAGATGGGAAACTGTGGACTGGAGACGCTAGAGCAAACCGGTTTGAAATTTAGTTGAGAGGAGACCATTTCTAACAAGATGAAGGCAATTAGAAGTTAGAACTCCTCTTGCGAGAATCAACCTTTCCTCTAGTCTGCTATGTCACTAAGGGCTCAAAAGAGAAATGAGTTTTCTTTAGTTGAACGGACAGACTTGTCAGCAATGATCTGCTTTTCGCTCAGTGTTATAACACGAAATTGTGATAGGGTTAGTTCATTACGAAAAAACCGCCAAGTATCCTGGTTAATTTTAAGAACAAATAACGCGCCCATTCACACTTTAATATTTATTTTGTAAAATAAATTAATTGAGATCAACTATTATATACACGTTTCTTATTCGGAGATAAATACACATTATAGCTTTTACACAATCGTTGAAACAATTTTCCACTCTATTTTTTCCTCTATACACAACTAGCTCTACATCAAAGTACAATCAACACCGTTAAAAAAATTAATATTCACCAAAAAAGGAAGAGAAAAAAAATCGATAAATTATCTACATGATAAAATTCCAAGTTTCACTGCCAATTTGAAAACAAGAGAAAAAAAACATTCGTATAATAAATAAGTTGAACACATTATAATGAGAGAAATAATTGACAAAAAAAAAAAAAATTATATAGCCATCGTGACAAAAAATGTTCATTTCACAAAAAAAATATATATTCATTGAAGATTGAAAAAGTTGTACTATTTTTTGGTCAGCAACTCGGGACACTTCTGTTAGTCCGAACAATTTAGATAATAATTAAATTAAAGGCGGAAATGCATTCAAGTACAAAGTCACAAAATAATAACGAAAAAAGAAAAAAATAATAATAAAACCAACAACACAACTATAAACGATTTTCGTGTTCACCCTGTTTAATGTATTTGTGTACATGTACAAACAGAAATTAAAAAGAAGCTCGATTTGCAAAATAAATAACCACCGAGAAAAGGTCTCGGGAGTCTTACATAAATTTACAAACAATTAGCTGAAAACCTCGTGCACTCGGGCGGGGGGTTCGGATCTGGAACTAAAAGCGTGCCCGGCTTTCCACCAAAATGCCGTTTTAGAAATATCAAATCAAAATCAGCGAGTACGCAGAGTCGTAGCACTCAGAAATATCAAACCCAAATGCATTTCATAAAGGAAGCAACAAGTACGTATTTCAAAAACTTCAAAAGGGGGGGGGGGGCGTTACCAGCGTACTACGTTTCAAGATGTCGTGTATGAAGAGAAGAGCATACAGGTCCAAAAATTTCAGATCGAAAAAAGGCAAACTTTAAATATTGAGAAGAATGCAAATTTTGAAAATTCTTAATTAAAATGGACCCATTTACCACGGATTCGGAAGTCTGAAACGAATCAGCCTTCCCATTTGTCAACAATGAGGTCATTTTTGATAACGGGGGTTGTCTTTCATCCGTTATACAAAGTAAACCGAAGTGAGATTGAAATTGCACAGTTTTAGTCTTCGTAACACGTATGGTGAAATCAGTTCAACCATGTTTTCCGAAAATATCACCAGTGAAAACAAATATGTCCTTCATGGGGAGTGACTTTTCACCCTAAAGATGAGTTCATTTTATGGCTCAAAATATAATGTACAGAAACGAATAAGAACCGAAATCAAGGGATTTGAATCCTTCAGTGTGACAAGTCGCTCATCCCCTCATACACAAATTTCTCTGCAAAGATAATATTTTTATGAAACTTGGTTGAATACGTCTCCATTCTGTAAGATGTGAGGCCTCAAATGTAAAATTTCAATCTCAATTTTTTTTTACTTCTACAGCTGCGATGGCCGAAAGATAACCAGCGTTATCAAAAATAGGGGGAAAATTGGGAAATACTTTTATGTTGCAGCCCTCGGTTTCAGCTCGTGCTGCAAAGTTAAAATCGTATTTCACAATAATCACCCGGGAAGACATATTTTCTCATCACCTTAGAAAGTACATGATTACATGGAAAATAAGCACAGCAGGCAGTGGCATCGGAATGGAAAGGTGGGGATGGAGTATAGGGTTACACTGTACCCACTCCCGCCAAAAATTTTAATTTTAAGAATTACTTAAATTTTTGTAAACCCTAAAAAACCTTCAGATGCCACTGGTAGCAGAGAGGTGGTGAGAGACTTCCCGGGCAGGTGTTGAAAAAAGTAAATTTTCCATGAAGACTAAGCTTGTGTTGAAGAGCAAGCGTCATGACGTCAAAGCAACAACGTCTATTGGCTAGCACGCGGAATTCAAGAATTTTGTATCGAAACCGTCGAATTTACAGATCTTAAATACTTAATCGCATCAGCCAGCATTCGAATTCAACCAATTTCAAGTCGGAATCAGCGAGTACGCAGATTTGTAAAAATTGTTCGAGAGGTCGCGAGCGCACTGTTTCAGAAATTTCAAATCAGAATTCGAGAACGCGATTTGTCAAGGATTTCATATACTAATTCTATTTTGACCATCCAAAATGACCATTTCCCTTTTTCCTGACATTAGAATTAGCTAGTACGTAGAATTCAAGAATCTCAAATAAGAATCATCAAGAACGCAGAATTTTTGAAGTTTCAAATCTGTATCTGCGAGTGTAACTGTTTTATAAACATCAACTCGGACTTAGCGAATACCCATATTTCAAAAATCACAAATCTGATCGGACAAGAATACTATTTGGAGGATTTCAAATCGGAATTGGCAACAGGCAGAATTCAAGATTATCAATTTTGAACTGCCGAGAACCCAGATTTAAGATATTCCAAACTGAAATCAGCGTATATACAAATTTTACAGATATCAAATCAGAATCAGCGAGTATAAGAAAGGTTCATGTGGAAAAGTAGCCTTAGTCAGTTGTGAAATTCCGACATTGTAGACAGATAGCGCTGTATTCACAGCTAAATACTATGCACCAACATAAAAGGGCCGCTCTTGGGTTTGTTTACATCGGCATTCTTAAGACCTCCACCTCCTCCTGCTCGGAGCGGAGCGAGGATGTAAGTGTCCCGACAGCGGCTAAAGCTACTGACAAGACAGGCACCATTGATTTTTATATCTTCCTTTGAAAGTACCTTAGCAGAAACCTACACAAACATTATCAATTAGGAAACCCACTAATCGCCCCCCCCCCCCGCCAGCATCTTTTTGGTTCTTTTAATGTACCTCGAAGTATGCTTGCGCACCCACTGAAAATGTGAAAAATCAGTCGCCTATGTTCGCACCTGTTTGGAAATGCTTTGAACAAACTTTCGAATTTTGATAGCCATCACGTTGCCTTGAATCCAATTTCAGGTCGGAAAACTATGCCTTCCCATGTTTTAATAACTGCCTACGATATTCTTCACCAAATCTGGCTACAACCTTCAGCGAACCAAAAAAGGATTCATGAAGATGCGTACTGCTTCTCGAGTCACAGTTATTAACATGTGCATTTTTTCATAAAAAGTCTAAGTCACCGTCAAAGAATACTGAAAAAATCAAAATTCGTAATCAAATGTAGGAAAGGAACCATATGTGACCTGTAACAAGAAAAAGGCCTCGGTGTACAGTTACCACAGAGGCCGCTTTTCTTGTGACACATGTCATATATAGCTACTTAATGATAATCCCACAGCGAGATAAGAACTCACGTAAACAAACCGGCCAGGTAAAAACCCTATAGATGAACAAGGAAGGCAACATGAACATACGCCAGCCAACTCACGCTGACAGTCACCTAGCTGAAGAGAACTTACAGCGCTATCTGTCGGCAAGTTGACATTTCAAAACTGACTAGGGCTGTTTTCCACATAAACCCTTCATATACTTCAAATTCGTACATCAGAACAGCTGAGAACGCAATCAACAGAATCAATAAGCACGCAAAATTCAATAGTATCAAATCAGAAACGCCGGACAGGCTCAAAAGTATTTCAAACTGAAATCAACGAGCGCGCAAATTCCATAAATTAAATTGGAATTCGCGAGGATGCATGTTCTAAAGATTTTAAATTCAAATCCGCAAGCACATTAAATTTTGAAAATTTCGAGAAATGCCACTTCACGGGCACACTGATTTCAATAATTCAAGTCGGAATCAGCGAGCACGTCGATTCCCAAAACGCAAGTCGCAATCAGCGAGGGCGCACGTGTAAAAATTTTCTAATGTTTTCACAAGCATGCCAGTTTTGAAAATTCCAAATCATAGTTCACGAGTACGCAAAGTTCCAATTTGAACTGAGAACTATAAGAATAGTGTAAATTAGCGAGTACGTACATTTCTAAACTTGTAACTTAATTCGCGAGTACGCTGGTTAATAATTTTTAATTTCAGTTGGCGAGTATGCGAAGTATACACTGGAATCTACGAGCACACAGGTTTCAAAAATCCAAATCGGAATCAGGGAGCACGTAGATTCCAAAAACTTCAAGTCAGAATCAGCGAATGCGTACATTTTCAAAATAATTTGAATTCAAAAGTCGGCAATTAGCAAATCAGAAATTGGTAGAGCCGGTGCAGCAATCCCAAAAAAAAATTTTCACCAAGATCATAGATGTCAAGTTTGAAATCGGAATCGACGAGTACGTTAATTTTAGGGGTCCACCGGGTCACACGCTCAAACCTCGGTCTCAGATCCGCTGCCGCAGGGCTGAAAAAGTTTCTGAAACTATATCAACGAACGAGTGTACATTACTTGCGGCCTACAGAAACACGTAGAAAACAAGTGATCCATATTCCGGGCGTCAAATCGAGAGCAAAGGTATTAACAAAAAAATAATAGATTATACATTACACTAAGTAGAACGTTCAGAATTTAAACACGATGTCGAGAAAATCAGAAATACATTAACACCGATGGAATACGATTAAAACTTAAGAGGGTACGAGATTCGCGAAAGACGTTAGTAAAAAAAAAAGAAAAACATAATGAATGACTAAAAATTCGCCGCGATGAATGACGAGTATACTTCGCGATACCTTCCATTGCACGAAACACATCACATTCTATGCCATGCCATGCCATACGCCCAAGAACGAAAAATAATAAAATACTACATCAAACGATTTTCAATGAGAAGTCCCCGGACCGTGGTAAAAGCGGACACAAAACGTACTTACATGATTAGGGTACATACGAGGAACCATATACAGCGAATCAGCACTACAACACGTACGTGATTCTAAAAACCATATTTTGACTTATGCAACTCGACTAATAAAATTAAATGAGTTCTTTGAAAGTTATGGCAGTAAAGGGTACACAAATTCCTGGCCTAACTGTATCAATAATACATTCCAGCATGCCGACATGATCGAAATTGTTTACAGTAATATGCTAACCGCGTCATATAAAAAAAAGGCAGGAAGGCGAGAAAAAAAAAATAGAAACGCTGTTTGTCTACAACTGGAAGGGGAATTTAAAAGAAACATCGAAAATGGCACCGCATTCGGCCAAGAATTCGTTGATTTCAAATGTTGAACACATCATTTTGGTATTCGAGTAAATAAATAAATAAAATGAACAGAGAAATTAAAGAATGAAGAAAAAAAAGGTACGCATCAATCGATCGCGAACGTCGATTCAAAGCGATTAATTAACTAACATTAGAAATTAAAAAGAGAGAAAAACGAAACAAATTTTACAACAGACTTAAAACAGGTAAAATACACGATTGTAACTAGATGTATATGTGTAGATTATACAAGGTTCGAAAAAATTAAGTACAACAATGCGGGCAGAAAGGGTCATGATGCCTAAGTCTACAATCAACTGTACAGGTTCATTCGCATTCACTCGATACATAATATCTACATACAGTATTTTCTAAGAAATAATCTTCGCCAGCTTCGACCAACTGTCTACCATCGACAATAGTTGTACTATTACCCGAGGCCTCGGTCGATCAGTAATAATGGTCATCGGAAATGCTGCGTCAGTAATTCCCATATGGACGAAGCGTTTGTAGTTAAATCGTCGCATGTAGTCTCATGCCTGTACAACTTCTTTTCGGTTCATAAGCGATTCTGAAACGACACGAGAAGATCCTGAGTCAGTTACGCGTAAGCATCTATGACATCATTTTCAAACAAAACCGTTACAGAGAGAATCGATCCCACAAGAGAACTATATAGCCATACGAATTGGAAGTGTAACCCCATATATCGATTTTCCGAACTCGAGGAAAAGGACTTCACATAGTTTCGAGGTCCTTTTCTTAAGGCATTTTAAATGGCATGAGTACAGTTTGAATTTGCACCGTGCAGACAGTTTCATCCAACAGAGTCCAATTCGAGTGATCGTGGTTCGTCCAACAAACCAGGGTTGGCAAGTAAAATACATTAAATAGTTGATGTAAAATAACTTTTTTTATACTACTTGATCAGAAAGGCAATGTTTGCGTTGGTGTTTTACGGACGACAAGAAGCGCCTATCATTCATGCATCGAGTGCTAACGAAACCTGAATGTAAAGAAAACGTCCCTCAATGTAAAGCATTTTTACATGAAAAAATTGCTGGCCAGTAATTTCGTACCGGCGAATCGAACCAGCATCCATTGAAACATTTGACTGAAATGCAGCGATCGTCTCTAACCATTCGGCCACGGAACGAATCACAAAATAGCGACTAAAGAACACATTTAAATATTCACGACATAGTACAGCTGTTACCGTTCGTTGTTAACCGTCGTTACGTTTTTGCTGGCCACTACCTGTGTATGCTGCTTGTGCACGTGAACAAACTGAAGACATACTGCAGTCTGGAGTAATTAACTGAGCAAATTAAATTTTTGAATTAATTACGCACACAAAGATCACCTGTCTATAATTTAAATAAACAGATAGATTTAAAAAAAAAAATACAGACCATGTCAGCGGAAAACACTGCCGCTTCTGATCAAGTAGTATAAAAATATCTTCTCCACAACAAGAGTTAAAAGTGAGTTCACATGACATGGGTACTGCTAACTCGCTACGCTCGTTTGCCAACTTTCCCTCACCATGTAAACACTCACTTTTGACTCTATGAATCAAAATTAGTAGAAAAAAAATTGGAGTTCAATTTTTAAATTAAATTTTTAAAACGTGCACACGACTGGAACTACATTCCAAAATGGTCGTCAACTTCATCATTCAGTTTTATAATTTATACTCATCAAAGTCACTATAGGTAACTCATAAGAAAGTACAGTGATTTATACTGAATTATACAAAAAACAAGAAAACAATTTTTTTCTGTTAATTAATTGAGCAGTTCAGGTCAAAACAAATAATAACATTTTTCGCAAAACTTCTTAAAATTTGAACTGGAAATTAAAAATTTTCAAACAACAAAAACTAATAATTATTAATAAATCTTGTGAATTCCATTAAAAAAAAAAAAAAACAAGTTGAAAGGTTAAAACCAAACACTATTTATTTTACTTACGTAAAGTGAATGTAAAATGTAACATGCACATAAAATGTAAAATTGATGTAAAATGCGGAAAAAACAACATAATAAATTGATGACTGATAGATGATAATGATAAGATAAGAAATGAGAATGAAAAATTGAAAAGGAATTATGAAATAAATAATTGAGATGAAATTAATTAAATTTTGATGGTAAAATGAAACAAGTAATAGTATATTACCCACCAAGAGTCACTTGTGGCTCTTGTGGAAGATATTTTTTAGACTACTTGATCAGAAGCGGCAATGTTTTTTGCTGACATGGTCTGTATTTTTTATTTTTTTTTATATATCTATTTATTTATTTAAATTATAGACAGGTGATTTTGTGTACGTAATTAATTCAAAAATTTAATTTGCTCAGTTAATTACTACAAAGTACAGTATCACAGTCTTGTTTTCAGTTTGTTCACATGCACGAACAGCATACACAGGTAGTGGCCAGCAAAAACGTAACGACGGTTAACAACGTAACGACGGTTAACAACAAACGGTAACAGCTGTAATATGTTGTGAATATTCAAATGCGTTCTTAAGTCGCTATTTCATAATTCGCTCCGTGGCCGAGTGGTTAGAGACGATTGCTGCATTTCAGTTAAAGGTTTCAATGGACGCGGGTTTGATTCCCCTATACAAAATTACTGGCTAGCAATTTTTTCATATAAAAACGTTTTACATTGAGGGACATTTACTTTACATGCAGGTTTCGTTAGCACTTGATGCATGAATGATAGGCGCTTCTTGTCGTCCATAAAACACCAACGTAAACATTGCCTTTCTGATCAAATAGTATTAAAAAAGTAGTTTTTTCTTAAATCAATAAAACAAACTTTTTTTGTTATCATTCGGAATTAGTTCATATAGGGGGAGGAAGCGACACCGTGTCCTCGTATTTGACTTTTTTCGAAGGAGAGAGCTTCGTGGTCCGAATCCCTTGACGTACCGATCTGACAGCGTGTATGACTGTTGGTGACTCTCGGTGCTTTTAGGCCTGCGTGACTGTCCGTCGGTCTATTTACGAAATTGAAACCGGATCTCGGATAAAATTTTTCCAAAATGGTGAAGAGGCGACTATCTTTTTGTTCAACTATGTCCGTTTTCCTCCTCATTTGCTTGTCTACCCGGGGGAACAGGAAGTCATCGAATCACACTGTGATAAGCTATTCAGAAAGGCTAAGAAGTTTGAGCCAAAAACTAATGGCTTCAACTGATAAGGCTAGGATATAAAGCTAACAGCTGAAGCCAAGGAATGGCTAGCTAATGACTAATGCTCGAGATCTAAAATTCAAACAGTTAATGGCTGAATGCTAAAGGTTAATTCCTTTACCACAGAGTGGGATAAACAAGAAACCAAACGAGCGAAAACGTATCATGTTCAGAAGATCAGATGGTCAGAATTCAGGCATACCGAAATGCCAACCGCGACACAGCTGGATTATGTTTTCATTAGCGATTCAGTAAATTGCTAATATTTACACAGCCCCGTAGCCATGGAGGGGGGCAAGCTAGGGCTAAGCCCCTTTTAAAGGTATCTTGAACCCCCTAGGAAAAGATACCATCATTAAAAAAATCATAATTACGCTAAACGAGAAAGACAGAAGGGATGAAAAGAATTAATATCACAGAAACATTTTAAAATTTAGAACAAAAACTTGGTCAACTAATTTGGGACTCTTGGATTGGGATGATCAGTTATTAAACTGTTGTACAAATTTAAGATTCACTGGCTGCTGAAAATGTCACTCGTTTTCCATGTTTGTATTTTCAAGCAAGTATAATGTTAGTGTTATAATTCGTTGCGGCATGTCAGCAGTTTTGTTTTCTGTTGTCTGAAGTCTTCACGATAAATTTTGTTGGAAGTACATTGCATATCTTCTGAGTTTGAATTTCATTTTTCATTTTTGTTTCAGGCTGTAGCTACCGAGTCTAAATTTTCTATAAATCACAATTTACTATCATAAACTCTGTCATTAAAATTATCCACAAATCTAAAAATCAAGTTCTACAATTTTGAACTTCAGTAAGTTTTCAATTTATTTGTTCGTTTCCAATTTTGTGCCAAGAAAATATGACACCTTGTAAATTTCAAATTACCCGCAATTCAGAAACTCGCTCTTCAGTCCAAAAATTTAACTTTCTCAAAAAAGTTTCGGTTAGTTTCAGTAATATTCTGAGTTCTCAGATTCCTGTAAGACATGATACGCCAGTCGGTGGGTGACAAGACTTAGGACCTGTTGAAAGGAAAGAACCGTATAGACCGAAGACCTTTTCAATGACATGTCTTCAGTCAACAAATACGAGGCACTACTGGGGAAATTTTACTTCAATTTCTGATTTGGAAGGCTTTCCTCAGTTTTGCACAACTCAAGGTAGCCACACAATTTTCTCCGACTTCCCAGTTTTTCAAATCAACTTTCCAAATTTTTCCAGACATTTTTCAACAGGTATTGTATACAGATTTGAGAACACTTACTATTTGAGATCAAATTTGATATTCATTGACTACTATGAAAATTGTGTACATTCTTCAATTCTCATTTCCTCAAAAAGCTCCCTAATGTTCATCAAAATTATAGCAATTCACTGATTTTTCAGACTGACAAAATCTTCCGACTTTTCCCGATTTTCCAGAAAGTGGCTACCCTGACCACTGCTTTGTAATCACTGGACCAAGAAGGAATCTATCCTTTCCATTTACTTGACAGAAAAAATACATTACTTTTGAATTTTCAGGGACTTTTTGCCAGAATGGAACTATTTTTCTCGCGAAATGAGGACTTCGGGGACTGATAGACCTACTGCCATCAATCATCTCGCTCCTTTTCACGGGTTTGCGAGCCTTTCAAGTCGGAGAGTAATTCATTTTTCCAGTCTTCGCGAGTTTTCAAATTAAGAGGCCCTGCACAATCACATCTCTTCTTCCACAACCCAGCCAGGGACATTTTCCTTAAACCCGAGCACGATTCTCATACCATTACAGCCAATCGAAATCAGTACTTACCCCCGTATGAAGTGAAAAATTATCGTAAACTTCAACAAGCTCGGACAGTTTATACTCCTCCAGACAAACGAAACCCTCTAATCCGGGTGCTTGTTTCCGGGCACAATCGACACAGTGAACCACGTGCCGCTTCTCTTGCTCGCGAATGAACAACACATTGAATACTTCCACCTGTAAAAACCGATGAAATTAACATTAGAGATACGTGAATACGACATGGCAAGAAGATACGTCAACAGCTTAACGACGTCTAGATCAAGCTAGACTTTTGAATCAGTGATGCTGCGTTGGTGTGCGTAAATAGTCGGCTTCTGCAGCAGCATTCTCAAGAAGTAGGTAGTTAGGCAGATAGATAAAAAGGAATAATGGAGAAAATACAGCATCCCAGCATCGATATGAGGCAGCATAGTATCGCCGGAAGCGTCCTACAGTGACCTGTGACTGTTACTGCGTATACTATCAAGTACCCACGGTACAGTACAGGTCACCGATAACAGTTCAAAATGCTATTATCACCGAAATAATGTCAATTATCACAAGTTAGGAAAGAATCACGTGACGCTCTGACTTCAGATTTCACGATATTCATAGGAAAAACACATGTTCAAACTAGGATCAGGATGTATGCTCCCTTATCGCTCACCCAGGAATGTTCTCATGTGGGAAACTCGAAAACGAATACGTCCACTTGGCGAACAACAAACATTTTATGGTGACATAAGTTCGTATCACGAGTAATGGGTTAGTCCTCTTACTTACATCCGCCCTGACCTTAGTATACTACTTACCTACTCCATAAATAGCACAACATGGCGAAGAAACAATCAATGAATACAAATATTTATAGAACTTGAAATGCACCAAGAATCGATACCAACCTCACACTGTCCGCAATAATGGGAAGCTTCATTTTTGCCGCGTCCGTGAAACCGAACTTCTACTCCTTTTGATTTTACGAAATCCAATATTAGCAAACAGTTTCTCAGCGATCTAAGCAGGCATTTTCTGGAAAAAGGAAAAAACAGAATAAAATAACCATCATGTTACTAGACTTTCGTAATTTTCAATGAGCATAACTACAGCGCTCCACAAGTATTATTGGGGAAAAAATTCAGCATTTACCCCCCGAAATTTTGGGGATCCCGGAAGCCATCATTACTGGGAATGGAACATCGGTCAAGATTAACATTTTTGCTCGCTCCAGCAACAAATTCTGGTCATCTAATGATACTTTTCAAGTAAATTCAAACATATCTTGATGAAGCTGGCCCAGGCTTTCGAATGAAAGCGAAGGGAGAGGAGTCAGCTAGATGACTGTTCAGTCTGTCGTAGATCCTGGAGTGTGAGAGCGAGGACGACAAAGGAGCCACATTTACTGGCAGTCAGTTGGTCTGCTTTTCAATCTTGTTCATTCGTCTACGATCTAAGACTTAGAAGTACAAAGGGGAGCAGAGGGTGTCAAGTTTTATAGTATATAAGACTGTCAGTTCAGCTTGATAACTGACTGATGCTCCATTTTTTTGTCTGTCTAGGATCCTGGATCTTTCGAAGCATGGAGGCAGGTTCCTTGCCTACCAGTCTATCCATCCATCTATCAATGAAGAGTCCTGGAGTTTTTCCAGCAAAGTAGTCACATTTATCATCAGTCGGCTAGAATTCAATTAATTTTACGTATCCACCCGTTCCGGACGCTGAAGTCATTTGTGATAGAGAGGACAGTTTCCAAGTACACAGGAATCACTTTTTTCTAGTCTATTGGCTCATCAATGCCGCTATCAATGAACAAATTATTCAGATTAAGTATCCCCCCTCCACCCCAAAAAAATTAATTAAATAAGAAACAGAACTACATGGGTGGAGATAATTTCGACATAATAAGCTACACTTTTCAACGTTGTTCGTCATAAAAACAAATTTCTTTTCATTTCCCGCCTTTCTAATTTTTTTCTTCAAACACTTGAGATTGGTTTCTTTTAGGTACAACAGACCCACCCTTAACAGGAGGCGTATTTCACAAAAAATAATCTTATTCTAATACAATGGGTGGGCTACATTTTCCATCACATGGAAAAGAAACAAAAATACTAGAAGAGCTCCAAAGTGGCATAAGTCAACTGGAATCAGCATATTTTTTCACTTCTTTCGCATTATTCATTCGAATGATTCATTTCTTCCTCTAGGTTCACTTTTCCAAAGGAGACTGGGCGATATTACCAAACCTTCCCTTCCCCTAACATCATGACAGAATTACAATTGCAGGGTGTTGGAATTGGTTAAATAGTCGCTTCCGTAATCCACACAACTACGGGAAAGAGAATTGAATAGTTTTAAAAACCATTATAACAAAATCGCTGTCAACACTGACCATGTCGATCGAGATCAAATCAGTGATCATTTCTACGGCCCATCTAATCACGAGCTTCTTCCACCGTTAATAATCAACATAACCGGCTGTATCGGCAGAGTGAAGTGGAAACGCGAGAAAGTAGAACTCACTTAATGTATTCGAACAGCTTCGGATCGGACACTTTGATGTTCCTGGCTAAATTCCACGATAAATGAATCATAGGAACGATGCTTTTGTAACTCTGCAGCTTATTCCATTCGTAGCGTTCGACCGCCAACTGATACTGGCGAGCGGTGAGCGGGCCGACGTTCCAAGCGATGTTGTTACACCAACCAATGGCCTGCACCCAATGGACACAACCTACGCGACATGGACAAAACATACACACGATTTAAAAGCTGGTTCGAGCCGAAAAAGTGCTCGCCATCGAACACACGAGCAACAGCCGAAGACCATCCTAAGAACCGTACTGTTGTTATCACTGGCGTTGGCACTCACCTGAGTTTACCCACACCAAGTCACCTGGTCGTTGCAAAAATCTGTACAATGGGACATTGGCAGCGGCTAAATCCTCCAGCGTAGGCCACCACGAACCGTGCAGGTAATTTATGTTATTCCTGGTCAACAAATAAAACACGATTATAGCATACAACACACACAGTATACTATATAGTTTTTAACACGTGACAAAAATCCATTCGAGCTAATTATAGCATATGACGCACACGATATACTATAGTTTTCCACACGTGACAGAAATCCATTCGAGCTAACTCGAATTTACAATTTCGAAAGCTTTCGGAATCTGGTACAGTAGACTTTTTACTAGGGCTCCATTTTTGGTTCATGAAAACGGGTACCCGTCATACCCATGTCAAGTGCAGTAATAGAATTCGTACGTCATACCCATTCATGTGTAGTACGGATACTGGTTCGTACTTCGTGCGTATTCACGAGTAGTACGCAACACAAACTGAAGCGGATTCAAATCCGTACGCGATAACAAACCGATATTTGTGTTTATGTACTATCCAGAGCCCTACTTTTCATACCTTCCGTTCAGAGACATACTACAAAGGTTACTAAGGAGGCGAGGAGGACGGGGTTTCAATTTTGAACATGGGCAGAACTTTAAAAAAAAAAAAAAATGAATAAAGGCAGTGGTTTTGATTTTGGACCGAAATTCAATCCACCCCCTCCCTCCGAAAAAGTTTCTTCGACACGCATCTGCCTACAGCATCTTCAACTCTCCTTTCCACCAACAAGATAATTCATACTGGATGTGCTCTTCACTATTGCAACTTCTACTTTACTAAGCAAGCATCAACCCTCCCCATCGCCAAGGGGAAATTTATAAAAACGAAAACTTACTTTTCGCACAGGTTGTATATCACACCCCAGTACGCATCTGGTACTGCAAACCATTCGCAATCGCCCGGGCCAATGTTGATATTGATAGAGCAGAAGTTGTTATTTTCTTGATGGCCAGGGGTCCGGCTCCCAGGTACCTAGAATCACAAAATAGGTCATTTCTTCCCCACTGACAACTACGTTGTCGTACATTCGAAGCACGAGGGTCAACTTACTTTCATGTATAACTGCACCGTGTTCATGCCGAGGATGTTGTGCCCTACATGGGACAGCATATTACTGGCGGATACAACTCTGGCGAACGCCGGCAGTTTCATTAGCTCCTGCAGCTGAGTTCGCCATTTCTTGTCATCGGAAAGGTCCACGTTGGTGCCGAAACGTAGCATTTTCGAACCTTGCGGCGGTTTGATGCCGGGTACACTCTGGAAACGAGAAACACAAACACTGAAACGTACTATCTCCTTCGCACAGCAGATACTCGGGCATCCATCAAACCACTTACGAAGGTGCATCCTTTCTTTCGTTTAACGACGTTACCGGTCGAGTCTTTAGAATCCGAATCGGATAAATTGCTAGAGCTGACTTGGGGATTGGAGAAATGCGGCGGACCGCCAATTTTATCTCGTTCTTCCTGCAAACGCGAAAAATAAAACGTAGGAAAAATATTTTACACTCTGAATAATCGCGCGCACGTCCATTCGCCGAACGTCAGCTGCTTACTTTTAGAGAATCTTGGAAGCTCGACGCCTGATACTGGGCATATTTCGCGATGGTAGTGTGCGATCTATGGCTGATACAGGCCCAACCTTTTCGGCCGTGCAACTGATCCCAATTTTCGTCGCCGCTTTGCTGCACTTGCGTTCTCACTTCAATCAAGTGATCGGGATTCGCTTCAACCAGCGTCTTCGTCGAAAATAAACCTAAATCTGAGATACAGAAAATACAAACAGTTTCGTTAACATCGGATACCGACTGAATCTCGAAATAAGTTCGTACCGCGAAGTCATCTGCACTTTTCCTTACCTAACTTCAAAGCTGCGGCAATCCCTCGCACAACCGCGATCGGGTGTTTCAGACAGAATTCCTGCAACTGAGGGCTGAACGCTTGCTTCTTATTATCTAAATATATGGAGGGAGTGGGCGGAAGCAGCTGTTCTTTAGTCAGAATCTGCGGAGGTGGATCAGGCGGTGACGGCGGCGGGCCTTTGTCGTCGTAAAGTATGCTGCCATTCGAAACGCCGTTTACGCCTTTTCCTTTACACGATTCGATTATCTGTTTGGCCGTCATGTCGACAGAGTACTCGGCCACCTTAGCAGGCTCTCTAGGCACCATGTCTCGGGGCTCGGCTTTTATGCGAACTCCTTTAAATTCTGCAACAAGAAATCATTCCATCAGTCGAAGACATTATAAACATTTGGAATCGAAAAACGAAGTGAAATTTACAACACTATATAATATACGATAGGTGCCCCCACCCCACCCATTGACAAGAGGTAAGACAAAATGACTACAATTTTGAAGCCTCTCAAATGTTACCCGATGAAAAACAACGCTATTGTGGCAATTCACAGCCAATCAAAAAGCTCATTTAAGCAAAAAATGGCTGCTAATGAGTAGATTACCATCGATTCTTTAAGATGATAAAACATCGAGGTAACGATGACGATCTTACAACGGAGCATCTCCACTGGCTACGGAATGGTCACAGTGGTAGTTCATTAAATGACTAAAAAGTGTTCAAAATTGTGACGATTCAGTGTCACCTCTTGTTAATCGAGCTTTCATAATGGTCATAACTAATGAAATTGAGTGAGCTGTTAGGTGGGGGGATAGTTACGGTATAAAGGAACTGTATTTTGGCGTAACTAAATCATGCCCCCTCCCCCTCTGTGATAAAACATGACAAATATAAGTTTTGGCTCAGCCACGCAATTTGCAACTATGAGAATAATTACTGGCAAATACAAGAGTAATGTGGAAAATCCACATTTTACTCATATTCAACACAACTGATAGTGTCATAAAATTGGACAGCCAACGTTACCATCTTTTTAGGTTAGCCGAACAGGTCAAAACTGATGAGAAGAATAGGTCATAAAGTGTACAGGAGTGGGCAGAAGGCTGAAATAAAATTTGAAAGATTTACAATAGGGCTTTCACACTTCAAGTTTGTTTACATCCATTCTTATCTCGCTTGGGGTGTTTCTTATCAACCAGTCAACCACTTGTAAATTGAAATCCCGAATCGGGAATAATTAGTGAGATTTTCACGATGAAGTATTGCTGTGTTAAAGGATGTTTTTCAAATTCATCGGAACCAGATATACATTTGTATTCGTTTCCCAAAATCAACACGAGACTCCAAGCTGAGCTTCAAAATATACAACATTAGTGAGGAGTAACACGGTATCGTGCAATTCGAATGAAAAAAACTTAAGACTCCTAATCCAACCACTGATGAAATAATTATGACTCTCGAGCGATTTATAAGCCTTTAACTAGTTACTTGTGCACACACTTGTTTTTAAAATAAAATAGTTATAAATGTCAACGAGTGATATGGAGGGCAACTCTTGATCATTATATTCAAGTAGGATAACGTCTGTACAGGAATCAAAAGAAATAACTGAGATTTTATCAACATGACCAGTCTTAGCTAAGTTTGGCAGACCAGCTGCATCATTATTCAGTTGCACGACGTTAATCGCAAACCAAAACTCCCCATATCCAATAAGAAAATGAAACGAAAAATTAAAACTGAACTCAATGAGTCAGCTTGAAAATATCTTGCACGCTACAACTGAAATCGAAAACTGATAAGAAACACCCCACATGAGATAATAATGGATGTAAACAAACTCCAAGTGTGAAAGCCCTATAGGTGAATCTCAAGTCTCAGGAACTTATTCAGACTCTTCAAGGCTAAGTTGACATTTGTTAAGATTCAGTGAAAACTCGCTGAAACTCTGTGACGATTTTTCCACACCATGTTAGTATTCATTCCAGATTCTTATACTCGTCAAGTCCCTGTTAAATCCATCAAGGTTAACATACTTCGAAGACTTATTACAATTCGTTAAGACCTTAGTATTCTATCGATACTAAGTAAGACACTGTTCGGAATTCTTAAGCAAGTTCAAACTTTTTAAAAATTCGTAAAGACTCCACTGAAACTTGTCAAGATTGGTTAAGCTCGGGTATGCCATTTACGATTCCTTTAGACTCGTCAATATTCAGAAATCATGAAGACACGTAACAATTTTCCTAAAAACTAATTAATTAAGATGACTCGTCGAATTACACCAAAATTTTTTCGGGATCTTTTAAAACTATCCAAGGCTTCTTAAATAACTCAAATCAAACTTGTAACGACTCATTCGCTGAAATGTAAACGGTTTCAAAGATTTAAGAAATACCCCCTCCCCCCGACTGTCTAAAAGAAAAAATGTTCATAGAAATTCTCCGGAAAACTGAGAAAAAATATTCTCACTGGACCCGGCCTATATTGAGACTGCATCAAGACTCGCCAGGACTATATTGAGACTCCACTACGACTCTTCGAGTCCCTATTAAACATTTTGGGATTTTCGTGGCCTCTTGACGACCATGTGACTCATTGAAAACTTGCTAAGACACAACTGAAACACGTTATGATTTGTCGAGAAATTCAGGTACAAACCGTTCAGACGTTACTAAATTCTTAGAGACTCGTTAGGACTCTCCTAAACTCGTAACTATGTTCAGACTCGTTGACAGGTTGAAGACTATGTAAGACACAGCTAAAACTCATTAGGTAACATAAGAATTACAACTGCCTCTTAAGTCGAGACTTGCCGATCCTCATAGGACTCATCAAAATTCAGTCAAAACTTATCAACACCCGTTCAACTCGCTCGAGCTTTACTGAGACTTGTCAAAATTCGAAACCCTCTTCGAGTTCCTATTAAACATTTCACAATGTTCGTGGCCTCTTGAAGATCATGTGACTCATTTAAAACTTGCTAAGACACAACTGAAACACGTTATGATTTGTCGAAAGATTCAGGTACAAACCATTCAGACGTTACCAAATTCTTCGAGACTCGTTAGGACTCTCCTAAACTCGTAACTATGTTCAGACACTCATTGAGAGGTTGAAGACGATGTAAGACTCAGCTAAAGCTTATTAGGTAGCATAAGAATTACAACTGCCTCGTTAAAGTCAATTTGAGACTCGTTAAGCCTCACCGGACTCATCAAAATTCAGGCAAAACTTATCAACACCACGTAAAATTAAAATTTTAATTTATAGAAAAATTTCTGTTTTTGTACTAAAATTTTTCGAGCTTTACTGAGACTCGTCAAAATTCAAACTCGTCAAGACTACACTAAGATTTTTCAAGATCACGTTAAGACTCATCAGCGCTCAATTCAAGTTAGTTACAACTCCAACACTACTTTATGATTCAATAAGACCATGTTACGTCCAGACTCATTCAGACTATGACTCCCTACTAAATTCAGAATTTCCCATATTAAAAAATGACCTAGGCCAATCTGACACAAGCCCCCTCAACTACACAAATACATCAACTAGCCGTTGAAGTATCAGTTCAATTGCACATTAGTCGTGTCTGTCCACTCATCAGCTGTCGTCAGCGAATATCTCATAATCAGAAGAAAAAAAGAGGAAAACTTCCGGTAAGAACGAGTCACGTTATTCTCTGACGCGAAAAACTAGTCCATGAAAACTGTTCGAAATTCACATTTTTTGAAGAAACGAAAAGGAAAACAGAAAAAGTAGGCATTGGCAGAAACAAAACTTACGGTAACAATCGTCAGTATTTCCTAGTAGGTTTTTATGCTGAACACTTTGCGGTGGATAAGTACTTGAGCTGATACTATTGCTTTCATTATCTGCAAAAATTTAGATTTAAGCAAACATGAGTCGGCGGAAAACACAAACACGAATTATGTGAATTCGGGGATGGGCTGTTTCGCAAAACATTAAACATCGCACTCAACGTTTGAATTTTTAAATAAATATTTGATTACTTAACAGGAAGATTGTAAAATACGTGCAGTTTTAACGGTTCCCACACTTGAGTCAATTTGGAACACTGCATAATGAAAATTTATCAGGGACGTACGGAAGATACATACATACGTTACTAATGTGGATGATGACTGAGTGGGGGGGGGGCGAGATCCCAACTATTCCTATTGCAAAATTGTTGATCGAGAAGTCAAAAATATCTTAATTTTCTAGATCATTCCAACTGTAACCAGGGCTTTCTTTAAATACGTCATTCAATAGAAACATTTTAGATGACTAGTGAAGCAAAGAAATATTATGCCCTTACCAGTAATGAATCTACGGAAGGGGTTTAGTCTCAATTTTATTGATCAAGAAACTAAGACGAACGAAAATTTGAATCAAGTTGAATACCATCCAACCCGCCCTTATAATAAAATCGATGCGCCAAAATGTTATCTCACGCCAAAAATAATAATAACCAAGCGTATGTGCCAAGTACCTTGAGGAGCAGGTACGTCCAGTTCTTCCTTGATGTCAATATCGTCAACAGCACTCGGCGAGCCAAAATGCTTGAGAAGATCCTCGGCCAACGACGTAGCGATGTCCTTCGAGGATAATAACGCCTGCAACTCCTGATCACTGACGCAGAGATCAGTTGTTGAGCTCAGCTTGATATCGCAATCATTAGTATTTATCTGCAATAAATCGACGCACGTTGAAATCGAGACACACAACTTCTGCACTACAGTCACGACCTGTATCACGAATCGAGGAACATACCTGCGAGTCAAAATCGGTCAACGGAAACTGATTGGTCGGCGTTTGCGATTTGTAAAACGAATTTATCGATTGCTGATCCGCTTGAGCGTTATTGGCATTGAAGGTGGACGTCACGTTACCGTTGAAACCCTGTACCGAGATGTCGATCAATTAGTTAGTTTCGAAAAACAGCACAATACTACCTGAAATGCCTTGAGCAGTGATTAAATGCGTATATTCCCAGCTCGAAACGAACGTATGTCGAGAACGTAATGCGCAAAAAACGAGACGACTCCACATGGGTGAGATGGAAACTCGAAACTAGCCATTCGTTCGCGTCACAGATTTCGAAAGCCTGAATGACACATGGTTCATTCCTTTCAACAACGTGCCAGAGAAACGTCTTCCTGAAAACGTCGGGTATTGACACATACTGAAGTGAACCGTTATCATTCTTCGATTTCTGGGGATGGAAAATTTGAATATTGATAAGGATGCTGTTTTTCAAACCCCGGATGCTACGAACTACAGCTGTACTTTACTAATGGGCACTGCAACTGAACTAACAATGGTGACACATTCAAGATCTCTTTTATAAATTCACTAAAAATGATATTCAATTGTGGCAGGTTGAAACGAGAGAGAAATTCAGGTTTTTTTCTTTTAAATTACGTTATCAAAACGACATCGATTCTTCTCAACTGATTCCCTCGTCCTCGTGCAGGTTAAAATCTGCGTTTTGAATATTCTCGTTGCATTTGCACATCTTTTCTTTCCGCCTCAGGTGTATTGAACTCGATGTGTCTTTGTTTCTTTCTTGTCTCTCTTTTCACACTCGAGGACGTCATGTCATTCTCGCCTTTTTGCCATTCCTGTTCGAGTACTGACAAGTGGTTTCTAATTGCACTTTTTCTTCCGATTCACTTTTCGACGTGCATCAATTTTGAACCGTTACACATCCGAAAGTTCGTTTTTTTACTTTTTTGATTTTCTTCTTTCTATTTCCACAATAAACTGCAATTTCCTCGAGTTCGCTAGCTCTTTTCCTGGTCTGTTCTTTCACTACACCGTGGGATCGTTAATTTTTTGCTTGAAGTTCTATTTTCTCGAAGTGTGGACATGAACTGTCCTCATCCGCCTCGTGGATTATCTTTCTGTTCGTTCTCCATTTGAAGAGTCTGCAGCACATTTCCCATGGCGTAACATTTTTTTGCGAGAGAAAAGGGGAGGGCAAGAACAGGAAAATGTGAGCCGCAAATGTTTTTAGTTTTATTTTCGGTTCCAGAACTTGAAAGGCTTAGCACGTAATCTGCATGACCACCTTCCTCCTCTAGGCACCGCCATACCTGAGAAGATTCACGCGAGCTACTCGTAGTAGTTTTTCAGATTTTCTGAACTTTGTGGTCTGTTTGCCATTTACATTGATTTTTTTGGTCTGAGCCAGTGCGTTCGAAGACAAGAGTCGGTATTTCTGTAGACAGCCCGTGTTTGTTTTTGAATCACCCATACGAATGTCACACAACACATGTTTTTCTAATTCACAATAAAAACACATTATCCTTGGAAGAAAACAAGAATAGGTTTTTTCTTCTCTGGTTCCTTTCGAATTTTGAAACCTACGAAGGAGAAAACTCCAATTCATTATTCAAATACTATTCAACCTGGAGGACACCGTGACCTTAACAAAAATCTCTCGGAATAGCGCATTAATCTGTAAGAGGAGAGACAGGGGGGATGATTTTCGAATTCAGTAAATGAAAAAACCTGATCTGTTTTTCAATCTGTCGGTCACGTTGCCCCTGGCCAGCTCTAGAATCCAAGTCAAGATAACCTATCAAAATGTCTTCAGCCCGATATCCGCCTAGTCGCTGTCCAACCATCTTTCTTTTTTATCGACTGAATAGGAATCGAGCCTTTGCCGCCGTCATCCCCCACCAGGAAAAACGAATCCACGAGCCAAGATCCAGGATTCGAGGACAAAAATTTTCCATTCTCTTCATCTTTCCTTCCGAACAATTAACGTGAAGAAACGAAATTAAGCTCTGCACAATAAGGTGGTCAAAAATTTTACGATTTTAGAAATATTTGGCTCCCAGTAGCCTCAATTTGTTAGGGAGTCTGGTTGCCCGAGTAGATAGCACGCTGGTCTCGGAATCCGGAGGTCCCGGATTTGAGACCACGTAGCAACTCGCTACATTTCGACTCAGGCCAGTTTTTCGGCGAGAAGAGAAGAGATCTAAGACAGCCCTAACAGTCTCCTATGCTCTAAAGGGCGGATTCCAGGGCTCGGGCTGAGAACAAAAATGAAAAAGAGCCTCGACTCGCTTCTTTTGGTCTAAGAATCCCAGAACTAAAATTTTTTAGAAATCTGCCAATTCTGAGAGGGTTTGCTGAAAGCAGCGTAGAGGGAGGTCAAGTTTAACACAGGATCCCCATGATAAAATCTGCAATTTTTCTTTGAAGCTTCCAAAACACCAAGCGCGATCGAAAACACTGGTTTGACCACAAAAAATCAAGGATGGAGTACCCAGCAAAAATTTAGGAAAAAAGTTTATTCAACGGATAATAGCCTCTGTTAAATTTGGATTAAGAAGTACACTTTTTTGAACTTTGAACACTGCAGACTACAAAAACCGCATCAAAACATGAAAACGACTGTCTACTCGGATTTCAGAAACGCTAAATCCATTTATCAAATTTTTTGGTCCAGACCCCACTTTTAAAGGCTCCACTGAGGGCGTCGAACAAAAAAATTACAGATAATATCGTCATATCGAACGTTAGCTTCTCGGAGTCGCTGCATTCCTTTCTGAGTTATTGTGACCCCTACCAATAAGGATCCACAGTGCGCAGGACCTTGAAAATTTTGAAATTTTTAGCATACAGCTTCAAGTACACCGATAATAGGGTTTCTGTAGTCGGTTAATTTATTTTCTAAGTCATTTTATCATGTCCCAGTCCCCATGGACCATTATCGGTCGGGGTTTCAGGAGGAAAAACTTCAAAAATAAACTTCGCGATCATGGAAACCGGATTATCGATACATACACTTAAAGCTGCTTACTGATACATTTCCAAGTTCTCACGTCCTTGACTCTAGTAAGCCACTGCTGGTAGGGATTACAGTTAGAATAACCTCAAACACGATTTCAGCGACTCAATGAATCCTATTATCTATATAATTGAAGCAACGTTGAATAATGACGTGGTTTTCTCGTTCCTGCACCCAGTCTACTTTCATCGGTAGAGGTCACAGCTAAAGTCAGAGGCGCAACCAGAACTTGTTTTTGGTGGGGACTAGAATTTAGAATAAAGACTTGGGCACTGGGCAGGTGTGAAAACTCGATTTAGTACCCACCTGATTACTTGTGCCTTTCCATTTTCACGAATTTATTTTGAAAAAATGTGATTTTTGGAGGGGCTATAGCCCCTAACCCCGTCCTTGATTGCGCCCTTGGCTAAAATAAACCCGAAAACGAATTCAGCGACTCTAAAAACCTCACTCTCGATATACTCGACGGTACTATCTGTATTTTTGAGGTTCTGCCCCCTCCCCATAAATCCTTCATAACGGAGGTATCTTTCAGTGGAACGACTCCACAGTAAATTATAAGCCCAATGAATTTTCACAACTGAAAAATATTACAGTCATTCCGTTCACACGCTGTCGCCAAACAAGGTAGCCGTTACAATGATACATAACTAATTGCAGACGCAAGGTTGCTTTTCGATACGGCATGTACACAGCAAACACTGGCGTTGAAAAAGAATGTACACGTAACTGACCTTAACATTCAATCGCAGCAACCAATACTGCGTTTACTACCCAACTAAATGACGCTATGGTACATCAGAACCAGTACATAGATGATTTCGCTCATGCACTAAGAATGACCCGATCCGACCTAAACTACTCATTCTAGGATGGCAAGGTCACATTTCAACATAGGACTGATGTGTTTCTCGAGAGATGTTTTGAGAGGAGCGAAGGAAGTCATGTTCAATGAGTGCGCACCTGTGATCGAGCACTTACAACAATCACTACCCGGGAATGAGGAAATCTATAATGAAAGTGCACAAGACCAACAAGACTATCATATCGATTTCGCGGCCAGTTTCCCGTAACCCGTCAAAAACAGCTTCACTCACCTGCTGAGGGAATTGTTTGATGACCGAAGAGTTGGCCTGGTTAGGCTGGTAATTGGCGGCATTCAGCGGCGACGAAACAGGCGCTGGTTCTCGTGTCGCTGCCGGCGAATCCGAGCTCGCGGGTCTGCTTTGCTGCAACTGCTGTTGCTGCTGTACACGCGCTGGCTGTTGCTGTTGCATCAGGCGGTACTGCTGCTGCAACTGCTGCAATGCATTCTGCGCAAAAAATATCATAAAAATGAGGACAAATACGCACGGCCAAATAACTCCCGACACAAAACTGTATAACAATAGAGTTACCTGTTGTTGAGGGCTTAACGTACGCTGATGCTGCTGCAGGTGGTGTAACATGAGCAGCTGCTGCTGTGTAAGATAACACGGAGCGTTGGAAGGATTGTTATTACTATTGCTACTGCTACTACTACTATTATTGTTATTAATTGATCTAGTCGCATCCGGGGACACTTCTTCATCTGTGTGGTTCAACACATCGCCGTTGTGGCCAACCTGCGGTCAAACCGAACATACAACGCAAAAAATTACTTCTCGATAATCGGGCGACGAAAGCACGCCAAAGTTACTGCGAATATTCGATTAACAACCTTAAATCGTTTGTTTGAGGTAGTGAGCGCAGTAGCTGAGGCAGTGGTGGTTACAGGTGTAGAGGCAGTGGTAGCATTGGTACGACCGTTCGGAGGGTGGAAATCCTAAATGACAAACAAAGAGGGTGAACTACGTTTCGAACTACTGCGAGGAACAGTGACACTGGTAACTCCATTTGATGTGATGGAAGCGCAAGTCATCCGCACAAAATGAGCACGCGGTTTAGACACTCGCGACCAACATGAACATAGAAAAACCCCTACCTGCGAATGCTTCTGCGAATTCGATTTATGGGGCTGTTTTTGTTTCTGCTGCTTCATCTGTTGCTGCTGCTGCTGTTGCTGTTGCCTCGACGTCATTTCGGCGGAGATGGGCAGGTTCCAGGCTTCTTCTATAGGCGGCAGCGGCTGTCGACGTCTGAAATTAGAACAGCAACCTGTAGCATCTGTATTCGATTCTCCAACAGTTATATGTATAGGACTTCAGCCCGAGCTCGGTACCGACAGACTGACCAGTCTGTCCGTATATTTGATTTTCAGTCCATATGTCTGGCTAGAGGCTAGAATTCTGTTGTATCAGAGACGGAGCAGCGGGAGGTTCCTAGAATACAGATAATTCTTCGACCTTTCCACACAGACATGATAAGAAGACAAAGAATAGACACACAGAGCGATAGGATCTTAACAAAGGCGTGACAGCTGGAAAAAGAACAGAAAGAGACGAATCAACTAATGGGACAGATAAGACAGTCACACAGAGGGACATGGGGGAAAATCGGATTCGTAGAGTCGAGGGGAGAGGGGAGTTTAGCCCCCGGCCGGTTCCATGTCAGTCTGACACAGAGACAAAAATCTATTGCTCCAGCAGGGGGGCTAACAAATTTGAAAATGTAAAATATTGGACTTTTATCAGACTTTCATTGGGCTCTTTTCGAGGTTTCTATGTTTTACCACGACCACAAAAAGAAACCACGCAGAGTACGCTTGAGTACTTCGGAGATACAGAAAATTAGTCCAAGAATGTTAGGCGGGGATTTCTAGTTCCAAGAATTGACCCTTTCTTAAATAATAATTCACAATTCCTCATTTTCAATTTTTATTGGACCTACATTAAAGTTTATTAAAATTATTGAACTTATTGGCCGGGTAGACACCCTGTGGAAGAATCCGTGATCACAATTCTACCTCTCGCTCAGCGAGGAAAGTTATCTGCCTGTTTTTCTGTCAGTCGTTAACGTCTGCCTATCTCACCGTAAATTTCTTAGGATCCTGGGATAACAGATCTGCACCTACAATTTTTCGAATTCAAAGTAAGCAATCTACCCAGCGAGAAGAGGCGACCTCGCGCTTTCAGTATTACAAAGGGATAAGCATATGAGGCCGTTACTGATAGGGTCAGGCTGGGGAAAAAAGCGTGATGAAGTCCACAGCTGCAAGACGAGTGCATCTCGTGCGAAGATTTTATGTAAGATCCGCAGCTCTCGCGGGGTCAATTATCATATTCGTTTCACAGAAACTGGTGGAAGTCCAACGAACAGTAATTTTTGAAGTGCAGTAGCTGAAAAATTAAATAAATCAAACTCACTTCGACGTAATACTAGGCATTGAAGCGGTGCACAGTTGACCTTGTAAGAATTTAATTCGTTGAGCCAGGTTTGAATTTAAAGACGGAATACACGACTGAGTGATAGAAATTTTCAATGAAATTTCATTAACCTGTCCGTTCGTTTCTAAGCCACGAGTAGCGTTGACGTAGCAAGCGTAAGCGTCTCTTGGCTGACTACAACTCTCGTACAAGATACCTGCAACAAAATTAATAACAGTTTCGAGTTTTCCTCACTGACCATCGCGATTACGAAGCCATAAATTTCACTCAAGTCGGATCACCGCGCTCACCTAAATTGGTCCACGCGGCACTATGACTCTTGTCCAATTGTACAGCGCAAATATAAGCCTGCAGAGCATCCATAGGCTGGCTCTGCTGCTGGTAAAGAACTCTGGAATTCGCAAGCGAACGATCAGATCGCAGATACACACAACAGATACTCCAGATTCGAACGGCATTTTTCCGATATTGTACTCACCCTATTGAACACCATGTATCCGCGTTTCCTTCCGACTTTTCTACCGAGTTGCGGTAAGCTAGAAACGCATCGTGAACTTTGCCAATGCTGGCGAAACACCTTCCCAACAGATACAACGATTGTCCGGATTTCGCATCAGCCGCAATCGATTTCTGCAGAAACTGGATGGCGAAACTTTCGCGCTGGTTTTTGTCGCCCAAACTGTCAACGCAGTGGTACATCCATCCTGCAACACCACAAATACGTACGTTTGCATATCAGTACAGCACACAATACGTTTCCATTTCCGTTTTCAAGTACACGAACAACGAATACGATTTGCGATTTCGTATATGTACGCTAACATTGTACTATGTATAGCCTGCAAACATTATTAGCGAGCTAAACGGCGATTGTTCGGCACGTCGAGTATAAACAACCTTTCATAATTTATAAACAAAAAAAAATTCTGAATACTCGTTTTCGAGTAAAATAAGAAAATACACGAGAGGAAGCGAGAAAAAATACACACGTACCTAGCTGACGACAAATATCCGCTCGTAAATGCACAGGCAGGTCTTTCTCCTTCAATAAATTTTCGTAACTGTCCTTGGCTACTTTGTATTTGCCTTGAACTTCGTACAAGTGGGCGATGTGAAAGCGTACTGTGGAAAAAAGAAAAGAAGCAACAAGTGTCGATTAATATTTTCAGAAATTACGATCGAATCTAAGAGTCTGCTGATGAATCAGAAGGCAGCGGCGATACACAATGGAAAGCTGACTCGTTTCAACTCCAAGTACATTCGCACCTGACCGGATGATAACAGGAAAACTGTGGGTGGCAAATTCTCCGACTTCCGTTTTCTAAGTAGTTAAATTTTCGAGCTTCTTTTTCATTAGAAGTGACTGAAGTTCTACTTCGGTTAGTCGGCGAATAACGCGTATACGAAACCAAACGGTGAAAATACCAGATTCGTTCGGAGGGGGTGGGAGCATTGTCCTCCTAAACTGATGGGTTGCCTCGCTCTCGAAAGTCCAAGACCTTTTTTGTTCATTTTGGATTCTTGGCGTGAGACTTGCCATTTTGCCCCAGGTTTCCCCCTACTGGAGGAATGATCACTCTACCAGTCTGGATCCGTCACGTTCGCATTTGGAGAGAACACACGGTAGCGCAATGCACACAAAGTTTCCAACAACATCCAAATCACGTCATCCAACTTTTCGAACACAAATCCAGTACAAGAAGATGGTTGACAATCACCAATTTTCATTCGAGTTCTCGGTTTAATAAGAGGCGAAACTAAGAAGGGGAGGGGGCTTGTTTTTTTCGAAATACGAAAGGGGAAAAAAACACGATACGTACTTGGTATCAGCACATTTAAGATCGAAAAGGGTACCGTCAAATGGGGTACCTCGGAACAGCCAGGTAGTTCGGAACGCATCAGCAGACATGCATACGAGCCCATTTAGTACCCACTTAAGCTAATCTTCGAAAATCTGCTCTCACTTATGAGTATATAAGCAGTGGACAGTCGAAATGTACATAAAATACTTTGCGAGCCTCTTGGCGAGTTCCCAGCAGAGATGAAGCGGTTCGAATCGCGACAAGGAATCGCAAAAGAATCGCAAAACCGCGATTCTTTTGAGGATTGCGATTCCTCGAAAAAATTGCTTCTGCTATCTGTTTAGTGTTCTAACATTGATCATCGCCATTATCATGTTTCCTCGTTTCAGTTTCGGTATCCTTTTTAAAAAGAGCGGATGGGCTCAATATTCAATAAACATGAATTTTCAATCCAGTTTGGAAGTGAATCGGTTAAAACTAAAGGGGTTAAGTCCACTTTTGTCGTTTTTGTTTTTTTCACGAATTATGGGGTATTGAAGTATCGCGGATCAGAGGTCAGGTCGAAATTTCGTGAAACAGCTGGGAAAGTGCTCTTTGGCAACATCGCTTTCTTTCATTTTTTGTGATAATTTTTTTTTTGTTAATGGATTTTTTCCAGAAATTGTTCGAAAATAGTGTATTTTAGTGTAATAAATAGAAATAAATAAAAAATTCCGGCTACCCCCTCTTTTTGCATTTTTATACCTGAAAAATGCTCTTTTCAAAAACGAAATCGCAATTTTCCAATACAGCTTCAGAACTTTTTTTCTTACAAGCACAGATTTTGTTCGATTGGAATGGGGCCAAGACTAAAGTGACCCCTTTATGTCTGGCTACAAAAAAGGGGGGCGATTTCGAGCCGTAATAGTGCAAAAAAATCGTTCAGAACAAATAGGGGTTAAGTCCAAAAACTTTGAGCCCCCCCAGTTTTAGCTCATCACAATTTTATTCGCTGGGACCGGGCTTAAAAGTTATCTCTTGTAACCCTCTACCACCACGCTAAAAGACGTATTCCACGATTTTCAAATTTTCGAACAGAACCATTTTTTTCGGTTCCTGAAAAGTGCGATTTTTGGACTTAACCCCATTTAGTTCCAACCAATTCAAGTATTTCAACATAAATTCCAAAAAATGGCGATAACTTGTGTTATATAAGGGACGGAAATAGAGCAAAAACTTTGGGAAGGGGGGGGGCTGAAGCCCCAGCGCCTAACATAACTTACATAACTTTATAAAAATCCAAAAATCATAGACCCCCTCCAATAAAAAAAAAATTTCTCTGTAACACGTCCTTTGTAAGAAAAAAAAAAGAAAGCACAACATCACAAACGATAATAGCAGTACTCCTATAATTTTCTATTTTTCATTTAGAGAGACTAATTTTGAACCGGGAGCTTATACCCCTGCCCCCCTGTTTTTGCCCCTGGTTATATCCCGAGATGGGCGTCGTTCACTATTTAATGAACTTGCTCTTCTTCTTTTCCATTTTTAGTGAACTACCTAGGTCTTGCTCTTGTTCATTTAGTCTTCTGACTGATCTAGTTCATCCTTGTGAGCAGAGCGAGCAAAAAAATTTCTCTGCAACTGAAAACTAGGCTATTAACCAAACAATTTTTTTAAATCCCTATTGAAATCCTACGAGACTGCTGATAATTAAAACATATATTGACATTCTTAATCAGAAACCTGAAACCATTATGAAAGTTGATACTAAAGTCTGGAAAGTGGAAATATACAAGGAAAAAAAAAAGGAAAAAAAAATTACGAAAAAATACATGAACAAAGAATGAACAAGTTGATAAGGTCCAAAAATCGTAATTTAGTTCTTGTTCTTTCTTCTTTTTTGGCGGGGGGGGGGGGGGGGGCAAAAAATTATTATTCACCTACTCTCTATTTTTAACTTGTATCAGTTGTACCACTTTTCTAGTTTTCTCTTTCTAGGTCATTCTTCAAAAATGTTGATATTTTAGATACATGTTTTTTCATGGAGGGAAAGTAGGCGATATTTGAGGAGTTATCTGTCCTCTTTTGAACTTATTTTGATAGGAGTCGTTAAGAGGCGTTCTGTTTAACATATTGGTACAATTGGGCCGACAGTGAGGAGATTCTGTATTGTGGCATGGTGATCAAAATAATGAATGCCATGTCGAAGGACAAATGAAAAAGTCCATGCCGAAAGACGATAGCGAACAAAAAGTGTTCTGCCGTCGATTAGTAGATTCCAAAACAAAAAATTGTACGGAGCTATCGCTGCATAAAGATAACCATGCCGAAAGACACTTTTTATTTTGACCTCTTAATTTTAGACAATAATATGCGAATGCACGAGTCTCGTCACAAAAGAACCGAAATTTGATGTGCGGACCGTATTGCTCTGATAGAAATATACAGCTTGACCATTAATTGCGACGAAAAAACATTAAAACTCCTGTTTTTGTGATTGGTTAAAAAAGAGCCATGCCGAAAGACAAAAAATTGAGACAATTTTCAAGGTTGGCAACACTGAGGGCGGTATGCAAGAAATTTCCTTAATCTATTTTTTACCTTAAGGTACCTCCCGAGGTACCTTAAGGAGAAAATTCTAGGATGTAATTGGCTCACATGTACCTTAAAAAATTCCTTTCCACATTTCGACCTTAAGAAATTTCTTGCATACCGCCCTCAATCTCAGCTGTGAAGATGCAATCTCCACGTTACCAACTCGTTCATTCATTTATCTAGAGTAGTATTATTTTGCCCGTTTGTTCTAATATAATTTATAGTTTGAAAAGTTAAACAACAATAATAATAATAACAAAAATTATTAGAGGGGCAGCCATGCCGACGGACATTTTAGCATGTTTAATCCAATTTGGCACATTAAAAGTGGATCAAATTTTCTTCTGAAACCTCGAAAAAGTAGTATTCAGTTTGTTATATTTTATAAACGGAAGAAAGAAAAAAAAATCTATCATTAATAACTTGTGAGATAACTGCTGGAGACTGAAATATTATCATTTTTGAAAAATAACCCATCTCAGCATTTAAAAAAAAAGTGAATTGCAAAAATGGAATTGCGGGAACCACTTTTGACAGTCGGATTCTCCAGAAACAAAGAATCGTAAATAACTGCATCGCATTTTGGGTATCCGATTCTCCAACACCAGGGAATCGCCCCATCTCTGGTTCCAAGTTACACAGATGTTCCAAGATACCCCGATTCACGGTATAAAGAAAGTTCTTCGGATTTTCATTTCTACACAAAAAAAGTCATCCTACGTTTCGAATTTTGTCTCTCGATAGAAACCGAGTTCAGTCATTCATGTTCGCTTCAAAACCGAGGAGGGAATTTTTAATTTATTAACGGGAAAGTTTTTCGATATTGACGAACATGGGGAATGTGAAATGAAAAATCTTCATCAATTTTGGTGCCGTGACTTCATCCACTGAAATCATCAAACTAGTGAGTCACGAACAGGCCTAAGATCATTCGCCAAATACTTTTTTTTTTTTTTTTTTTTTTTTCCCATCATGCGGTACACAGTCTACGCAACGGGATGAAGATCAATACAACTGCCAACTTTTTTTTCCACCATATCCAAATAACGCGACGAATCGATCAACAGAGTCAAGAGCATTTGGCAAACCTCTTTTCAATCCAGAAACCTATTTCAATCATTCTTCCAACTAAAAGTAAGCAGCGGAATACGTTCATTTCTCTTTGTAGTTAAATTTTTCATTGGAAGGAAAATACTCTAGTGGGTCTCTGGCACGGCAGCACGATTCGAAAGCATGATTTGGACTTTTTTCATTGCTACAAGGTTAAGAACTTTCGTTGGTGAAGTACCCAACAATTTACAATCTATCCTACCATTTGAAAAGGTAACGGAATTTTTTTCAAGTTGGAAAAAAATGGTGACAGATAAGGTCCTTTTTACGTGTATGCTGTATTGAAAATACTGAAAAAGAGACCTTATAAACATCAACCACAAAGAAAACTCTGGTAACTTGTAGAACGACAGGATGTGACTAACTTTACGGAATTTGACCTGGATATACCACGAACTGTTTACTTATACAGGGTGTCTACCAGGTTTCAAAAGTTGAAATATATTTATGCTAAATACATGCAACTTTATATTTATGCTTTTCTAACGTCATATTTTGTATTAATTTAATAACAATAGCAATAATACTTATTAAAAAAAAAATCTAGCATCGGTAGCACTTGATTGTTTATTTAGTTTTACTAAAACATCTGAAGGAAATTAGGAACGTACCGACGAGTTTTTCCTTTGGGGGGGGGGGGGGGACATGGTGACAGTCCCAACTGACTCAACTCAGAATTCTCAAGTATCAAGGCAAAAAAAAGAACCCTTTAACTTGTTGGATTTTTCCAACTCGCCTGACTGAAATGGTAAATTTTCCCAACTGCTGAGTGAAGAATTCCTACAAGGGGGGGGGGAGGGAGAGTTCAGTGGTATTCTTATCAACAAATTTTCCGATAAATAATGCGATGTGAATTATATCTCATAAATAATATGGTAAAAGTATTAATGGTAATTTTCGTATTCTATTTCAGGTTTCAAGTGATGAAGCCTAGCGTTGCGGTTGTCTTCCCCTGAAGAGGAAAGAACAGCGTTACCCTTTTTGGTGATGATGGGAATATGTGATGAGGCAAATGAACAATTAGCTAGTGAACAAGTACGGGATAAAGCCTAACTATATGATGCACAGAGCATTGTAAATGTAGATCAGAACACCAGAAACAGAAGCCTATATAATACAAGAAGCATCAAGGGAAAATGCTACAGCAAAGACAACAAATTTATCAAGTAATAAGCGGATCGAAATCAAATTTTGTAGCCTACTGTTGAATATAGTGAAGAGATTCATCCTGCGGATGCATAAGTTGCGATAGATTGATTTTCTGTTCTGGATGCCAGTTAACAAGTTTGATAGTATTGGTGATAATATTGGTTATGCCTAATTAAATTGTAAACGTTATTTGATTCGAAATACAATTCCTTCTTTGTCTTTCGCGTATGAAGAATTACAATTTCCTGAGATGCCACCTGAATTGTTTGGAATTGATGAAGAATACCTTCATGTTGATAAGAGTGATAAAGGATAGAACTGCGCGACTCCAGTCTGGAGCTTTGCAATTTGAAGATGTTCCCGACCCTCTTCGAGTAGCGAAGTTACTTGTTATAATCAATATTGATCCCTCAGAACATTGCGTAAATAATCTATTAAAAAACATGTTTTTTATCGAAAAATATGCCATTTACATGCTTAAATGTTAATTTTCAAAAATATACGCTTATGATTTATAAGATTTATATACCCGGTAGACACTTTGTTATTCAATTACCCTAGCAGTAGTACATCATTCAGATTCATTGGTTAAATTACTGGGAGAAAAAATCGGCACTTAGTGTACAGGCTTGATTTCTTGTGGCAATGCCAATGTGGGGATCAACTTTTTCTTTCCTAGTTGAAAAAGTGGATTTGTGAATTTAAAAAGTGGCAGAACAACTGGATTTTTACAAAAAAGTAAACGAAGTATACAGTGCTCTCAAACTAAAAGGTTGATAAAAATACTATCACCAGTGTACAGAACTGAAGCAAGCAATTCACTGTTATTACGAATCAAAAGTAACAATTCTCTGGAAAATAATGAAGGTAACGGTCCAATAATTATAGAGAAACTTCAAGTTGTCAATATTTCTTCACAAAACCAAACATTATTCCTTTGATGAATGTTTATAATAATAGGTCAACGATCTATTTTCTTACTAATAACTTTACTGAGATTATCAGCATAGTTTTTCAAAACTGTTTCGTGTTCTTTCATTTTATTGTGGAAGTCCATCATTGCTTGAGCTACCCGAATCTCAACCATGTCATTCTTGCGCATCCCTTCCTTCAGTCGTGTATTGGCTGCTTCAAAAAGTTTCTCAGAAGCTGCCCTTCTTCCTTCTGCACATTTCTTTCCTTTATCTTCAATTCCATGGGGTACTTTCGTAGTTTTTCTCTGGAAAGCTTCCTATTTTTTTTTTTTCAGATTTTACACTTTCTTCCTTCTTCCTCTTTCCAGCTCACTCTGCCAAATAATTTGGGTAACTAGTGTTTGCCTTGTGCGCTAAAGTAATCAATTTTTTTTGGAATGAAGATACGACCCACTTTATTATCATACAGTTTAATATAAATTTTAATAGTCAACATGCAGTCTAACGTTCTCTCTTTCATTTGAGCTCGTTCATCAGAAAGAATGCGAGCAGAATCAGAAAATCTAAAAAGTCAGTAGTGACGGAAACCGTTTACTTCAATTTAAAAGAAGTCATTATCTCGAATAGTTAACTGCTACTTATCATATTATTAGTTTTAAAAATTGTTTCTGCACTATTTATATGCATCGTCATGGAAATAGAGATTCAGGTTTCTTGTTTTAAAAACTTCTTGCTGTCGACAAACTAAATAAAATAGCATACCACACTCGGGCAAAAAAGAGAAAAATGATATTTGAGAACGAATTTTGCGAAACGAAGCAAAGCCGAGTGAAGTAAATCACAGGAGAAGTCATTTTTCATTCATTTGCATGATGTCATACGATATCTTACTGTACAAAGGGCGATGAAGTTTTAAGAAAGAGCAGTAAACCAGAAGAAAGTGACAAAAGTGGACCATGATAATAACGGTGAAAAGTAGGTAAGTTGGATAAGAGTGGCTTTTAGTGGGAAAAGTGGCACAATCCTCACACTGCAATGCAACTGACCTGCTCTTCAATCATCGTCATAATAATTTTTGATATCTGCAATTCACATAATGCCGTCATTTTTTAGTTACGAAATAATTTGTATCAAACAATTTTACGCGTGAAGGTGATTATCAAACGGGTCGAAGGACCATGAAAATTAGATAAATAACAAAATATGACGCGGAACAAGGAAACAGATGTTTAGCTTGCTCTGTCATGTGGTTTACTTGACACTTGGGCACTTTTTTCATAATACCGTTATAACATTGTATTACGCGACACAAATCATTTAACGTTTGTTTGAGCGGGGGAGGGAGGAAATACAACACAGTAGATGAATTTGAAAAGTTCGCAATCCCCGAATGTGGCACCCTAAATGAAAGAGATCTGGTACCACGTACGTCCATATTTATAAAAACTGGGGTTACCTGATTTTTAATGTAAAAAAAGAATCGAGGAATTTAAATTTAAAATTCTCGTAAATCGAAAGCGCAAGTTACCACTCCTAGCGGCGAGACTAAACACCTTGGAGGTCATTCATCCAAATTTTCTCTTTAGTTGTTTGTGTTTTCTGACGTTTGTGCATTTTTGGACTTACGCGGTATTTAAACCGAGGCGATGATATGCCCTCACAGCACGATATGGTCCACTAATCTGTAATGTATAAAATTTATACTTCATCTTACTTTTTCTTCCTCAAAGAAAGGAACATTTATGATATTCTGTGAAGAACGAAAGGAGTGGGATAAAACACATATAATTAACCTCTGTTTTGAGAGAAATCGAAGGGATTGCTTTCGAAAATGGGCGGGCACATTTGTGGGATTTAGAGACCACTTTTCAAATCCTAAGACTTACGCGTGATTTGGGGAGCCAGCTGAGACCCAAGAGTCACTGCCCACGAGTAACAACCCCTTTACAATAAATAAAATTGTTCTACGTTAATCTACGATCGGAATAGAATTGAGCGGGGTTCAACAGTCAAGATTACTAAGTAGGTAAGCGGTGCATAGAATAAATTTCATTTGTGAATACGAGGTAACCACGTGCAGGTCAAGTTCATCCAAAAACACGTTCCGACACAAATTGAATTCGCAACAGCCTTATCGCCATGAGTCTCAAAATTACAGAATTTAAAATCGTCGAACTTCAATATGGTGACTACTAATTAATGAACTTCTAAACTGGCACACAGTTGGCAGTGCTGACGGAATACAACCGCAGTTGTTCTAAATATACTTTCATCAACAGCAGGTATGAAGTACTTGTAGTTTCCAACATTCAAAGTTGGAACTGCACTGACGACAGTTTCCAAAACTATAAAGAAGTAATGCTAGATAACAAATATAAGGGAGGGGGGGGGAAGAAGAAAAGAAATTCACGGATGAATTGTAATCATTCCGTATGTTCTGGTTATCCAACTTCATTTTTGGGACACCGAGATGGTAATTACTATAAGATAATCAGCCATTATTATTATGAAATAGGAGCTGGCCAGATACCGGAAGTCTTTCACAAGCGTAGTACAACAAATTTGATAATTTTGAAAAATTTAAAAAGACAGAGAGACACCTCTGTCACGAAATATGATGACTTCCCATTCAGAAGGTCCACATCGTTTTTTCTTTCCGTGAGTGGTAAGTTCAACTGCACCCAATGAACCGACTGATACAATCATTTTACAGGAAGAAAACCTTGAAAAAGAAAATTTTAGAAAATAATATTGCAAAACTACACAAAACTACTTCATTCGGGTCATTTTGAATTTTTCAGAAGCATTTTTGAAAAGCTCGGTAGTACTTTTTTACAGGGGTTTTCAAATTTCAACTGCAATTTGCGTAGCATTTGTGATTATTCAACTGTAATTTGCCTTATTACATAACTGATTTAATCAAGTTTGGGATTAAAATTTCCTGAATTTTCAATTCACTTTTGAAATTAGGACATCAGTTCTCGGTGCCTGCATTCTACCAATTCTTAATTCTGTTTTACGCCGGGGAAATTAGTCATTTATGGAGACTAGTTTTGATTCTAAAATCCTCAAATTCCAGCTGATGCTTTTCGAAAAAATCAAAATTCAAACAAACTAATACGCATTTGCTGAAAAATTTACATTTTATGGCACAGGACTTTTTTAACAACGCGTTGTCATTCATAATATAAAACGTATGCTGATGACACTGCTGGTTGTCTTTCAGGCATTGTCTGTCACATGAACGGTTAAATGTACGTGGAATAAAAAACAAAACAAAACGCAATACTGAGGTTCGATAAAATGAGAAAATCCCGATTTTTGGAGTCCCTGTGTCGAAAGATATTTCATTTTGATAATTGAAGGGTAAAGAATATACATTCACATTGGCCATTTTACTTCAAGGGCGCAAATAGGCTAGATACTGAACATGGGTGCAGGAATATTTTCGCTGCGCCTGTGGATGTGCGATATGTATAACATGCTCCACGTTCACAAGCGCAGCAAAGATATTCCTGCACCCGTGTACAACATTTTGCCTATTTGCGCCCTTGAAGTAAAATGGCAAATGTGAGTTTTGATTCTTTACTCTTCAATTCTCAGATATAATCAGGCTGTGGCCTCCTGGAAGGCTTCACAAAGGCTACCATTTGAAACATTGAAAGCTGGAATACGTGGATAGTCAATAAGTTTATTTTTGAAGTCATTTCACCAGCGACCCCCATCCAGAAGACCACGCAAGGGGCTAAAACCTGAAATACTACGAGCTGAGGTAGTAGCCCTCTAAAAGGTCTTCTGTTATAGCTAAAATTACCACAGAATTGAATGAATGCGACCTGATATCGTGGAAGCTACTAACCCCAATTATGAGTTGACCTCCTAAAGATTCTTTGGAAGAAGAGAAGGGAAGGTAGGGCGTTGAACAAAATCAAACATAGGTGCCATGAATTCGAAAACAATAGAAATAGGTTACTACGAGAGATTTACTTTATTAGCATTCAGTGAAGGATATCATTTCACCAGTAGATCCCCAGCAGCTCTATTCTAGAGCGCTAGTGGCACCTGTAATCGACATTTTTCAAACATTTCCAGTCGAGTCTTTTCTCATGTTGAGAAAAGCACCACTGAACATGGTTGCTAAGCTTCCTTAAGAACTGGAATTCAAGGACAGGTCGCCCTTCAATGCCAGTACTTGAATAACTTCAATGACCACGCTCAATGGCACTCAGAAAAATGATTTCTGTAAGATCATTCAAAATGAGGGGTCCGGTTGGCCGAGTGGTTAGCGCGCTGGTCTCGGAATCCGGAGGTCCCGGGTTCGAGCCCGGGGTAGCAACTCGCTACATTTCGAATTAGGCCGGTTTTTCGGCAAGAAGGAACGAAGGCTAAGACAGCCCTAACAGCCTAATGCTTGAAAGGGCGGATTCCAGGTCTCGGGCTAAGAACAAAAAAATGGTAAGTTGACCGATTTTCCAACTGTTAACGCATGAGCACATCGATCACAAAACGAACTTGCATAAGACTCGTTTTACCGCACGTGTTTAAATATTTAAAAAACGCACTTTGTAAATAAAATAACAAAAATGGCAGATGATCACGCCCTTGCCTTTCGGTATCTGTCACTACCTTTGACTCGACACCCCCGGATCAGAATGCAGGTATCTTTCTACCCGCATACAACAGTTCACGAGAACATATTACAGTTCTGATCTCATCGGTCCACACAATTCTATTTCACTCTCTCGCAACAGTCAAATACATCGGTAAATACTCACTTTCTAATTTCGAAAATGTGCTCGGACTGGAGTCGAATAACGCGAGTTGCAAATGCTTCAGAGCTGCATCCCAGTCATTGTTAACTTTGAACATCAATCCCAACTTCAAATGAATTTCGTTGGCACGAGTGTAACTCGGTTCTATGTACAAAACTTGTCGAAACGTTTTTACAGCCCTGTAACAAAATAACGAAAAACAAAACCAGCGATTAGTACAAGTATGTTATGCGGCGATAAAAACTACACACACAGGGTGTGTACATTATACTAAAATCGAAGACCGAAAATGAGAGACTGGGTAACCGGAAGAGTTCATTTTCCGACTCCGGGAGACATTTTTCCAGTTCGTTCGCAGAAATAAATTACAACTTTTACCTTTTTGTAAAAATTCTCTTGTTGCGAATTCGAAGACGGGGGCTTGTTCTCGTTTCTGGGACGTGCCGTGAAATATCTTGAGAGGGACCCCACCTTTGAAAGAGGCTTCTATGTCATGCTGGTCTACCGCCATATACCCTCTTTCCCTATAAAGGAAGATCAAATCAACCGCTCAGTAGTCAACCATCTCAGTGACTAAACTGAAATAGAATGGATCATTCTGGTCTCTGACATTGCATTTCCTTCATTTTTGGTTTTCCCACAAAACGTTTACTCTTCACCATTTTTTCCCAGGATCTGATTAGTGTTTTTGGTTAAATGGTTATGGTCGTGGCCAGAAGTGGATCTGAGAAGAATTTCTCTCAAATGCCAACTTTAGATGCACTTCTATTTCATATTATCTGGTAAATTATTATCCAAAAGTAGAAGGGTTCCGACCCGCTCAGAGGCGACACAAGTCGCGCCACCCATACACAGGGTAGCACGACTCAGTTCACGGAGGACTTTCTTTCAAAATGAAAATGAGAAATTTGAGGAAAAAACGTAAAGTAAAATAGTAGAGGAGGGGATGGTTAGTGAAGTGTATGGTGATGCACGTATGTCTAAGTGGCTCCTCAGACACCGCACCCCTGGCCCCGGAACCTACCCTTTCAAGTATCGCGTCAGTCACCAGATGGAGAGGGAGAGGAGATATATGATAAAAAAGGAATGCGCAGATTTTTCTGGTAAGGGGTGGGGGGACAAAATGATTTAAAAAGGAATAAGAAATAAGAACAAAAGAGAACAGGGGGGCTGAAGGAATACGTACACATATTACTAGCAGAAAATGAAAAAATCAAAAGAACAGAGAAGTGGTGGAGGGAAATGATATAAGACATACAATTACTGGAGGGAAAAATCCGAGTTGAATAGCGAAGGGAAGGGGGTGTAGTATAATGAGAAGGTCATGAATAGACGGGGTGCGAGATAATAAAATGATAAACTACAATTAAAAAATCGAAAATATTACTGAAAACAATAAGGAGAAAAAGAGAACTAAGCAGAGTAGAATAGAAGGGGGAAGTTAAGTAAATAAAAAAGTCATGCGGGAGGAGGAATTTTCTTCGAAATGAGAGATTTCCTGGGAGGAGGGGGCTCAGTAGACACCATAATATTATGCCTCAGTGATAATCCATACAGGCAATTTGGGGGCTGGGACTGAGGTTAAGGTTCTTGAGGACGTCGATTCAGCTTCTAAAATGCATCGTCAATTCAAATGCTGGCAGGGCTGCGTCGACTTTCCGGAATTGGAATGGGGGGCATAACATCAAAGTTCACTTATTATCATCGGTATCACATCAACTGGCCATCATTCGTAGGTTCGTGCCTTTCCAGTGCCAAGTTCGCGGATAACGTTTTCTCTACGTGCTGCAACCCTAAACTTATCTACTTTCGAAAAGCAAGATTTTTAATCTGCTTTCTTCCCCGTCCCTTTCCAAAGAAAATATTAGCTTTTCTAGTCGCCTGTCACCGATATACATCGCATATATGGCATCGAAAGTTTACTATTTAGTTTCCAAGACCTTGATTATAAAAATCACACGAGGCTGAAACACATTTTCCGCTTCGCACAGGCCTAGTCAGCAAGGTCGTTTGAGTAGCGGCTGCGGCAAGTGCTGCCGCAGCACCAGCGAGCAGACAACAGACAACGTTTACGCGACATTCGTTGCACTCATCGACACACATACACACGAGACACGACCTTGGTTCCAAAACCGAACAAACAAATATGAAAATTTGAACTGTCGCGACCGCGAGCCGCGACTGCATACATACGAACAGCCTAATTAGTCGCATAAATCTCCGACTGCCGAATGCTACTCTTCTCGCTCGTTCTTTCTCTGTCTCTCTTCAATACAGGGTGATTCATGAAGACGTGCCGTACTGTTCAGGGTGAAGCGGCAACACGCATACAGTACATGTATGATATTTTGCCTAGCCTAAGCACACGGGGTCTACTCCCTATGGCTACACCACTGTATCCCATAATGTTTGGTGGAGCGTGTAAAAGACTGTAATGGCCCAGTGGCTATCACAGAAAAATTAAGACATTGATAATTGAAAGATAAAGAACCAAAATTCACATTTGCCATTTTACTTCAAGGACGAAAATAGGCAAAACCCAAATACCTTCATTAGCTCTATGTTACTTTTCCTCTCGCTCCATTTTGTATTCATAATAATCCTTACCATTTTCAATTGTGTAGCTCTTATTTTATTCAGCTGCCTGACGGTTAGCGCTCATGTTTGGGCACCGTAGGTCATTACTGGTTTTAATTTTGAAAAATCACCCTTTATGCATAGTGATTTCACTTTCTCAGTACCTTATCCCCCTCCCCAATCAATAGATTTAAAAACTATTTGCGACTTTGGTTTTAAAAGAAATCATCTTATAGTAATTTAATTTAGCGGAGAAGAATGCTAGAATTGAATTTTTCTAATTCGGCAACTAAAACAGACAGATGAGCAGGGTTTGCTTGATGAGAAAGGGGTAGGATGATGTATCAAAATAAACTTATTCTTTTTTTTTATTTTTTATTCGCAACGAATAGTTAGATTCTTTTAAAATTCTTATATTTTGATTGATCAACTGAATACCTCGATCCGTTCATCAATGTTTCATTTTAGAATGATTACCACTACATTCTTTGTTATGTAGTGTAAATTTCAGTTTCCTACCTATTTTTGAGAAAAACAAAATTGGTACAAAATGTAACAAATATATCCCAAATTTACAACTACTTCACTTTTTCCAAATCTCTTCAACTGTGTACTAGAAATGATTTTCAGACATATGGAATGGGAAGGTAAAGTTATCATAATTCTGAGTAAACAGCTCAACAACTTAAGGTCAGCAGACAATATTGTAACAGTGGCTAAAGATTTCAACGAAAATGAGGGAAATTGTTCAGGAACTAAAAACGAGAAGCGAGGGCTTTGTACTAACAATGAATCTTTTCAAAAACAAAATTTACATCCAATTGGAAGGGGGTGAACGAACTATTAATCGATGGGATAAAAATTTCAAAAGTAAATGCGTACCGGTACCTAGTCAGATCACTTCGTTTGCAAACAATATGGCGGGTCTCAGACCGAAGCAATATGGTGATAAGCAATATATCACGAGCAACATGTTGAGGAAATATTGCTTTCGAATTGCGCAGACCAGAGCAATATTGCGACGATGTTTTTGTTATCTGCGATGGTGTTAATGATAATTTAATTTCAATTATTGTGATTAAATTTTTAATTTTGCCTAATTTTTCATCTAAACAACTTTCGTTTTATAATAAGAATGTCTTCGTCTGAAGAAGAAGTGATGGTACTGTATCGATGGCATAGAAGACGAAGAAATCAACGAAAGCCTCGGAGTTGTTGGAAACAAGAATGCCCACAGAAGCTTATTACCTACAGCGCCAAGGTTTGCGCCGCGGATTTAATTTTATATGAAGCAGAGTTTCAAAACTGCTATAGAATGAAACCAGATACATTCCGTTTTTTACCTGGACAGCTAGAACTGATAAGAAATACAATGGAACATGAGGTCGAGGCGAAGAGATATCGCTAAATGCACCGGCACGATTATCACTCCGAAATATATTTCCGTGATAACGCGACAAAATGATATCACCTTGCTCTGGTGTGCGCACTTCCATTTAATTACATATGTTTTCTTTGTCGGTGATATTTCCATTATGTTGCTAGTGATATATTGCTTACTGATGTTGCTTTGGTCTGAGACCCGCCTATGGGAAAAGTGGACACAAGAATATTCACTGCTTGGAAATCTTTTTGTGTTTATAACAGGATCCTTTAAACCCAAATGAAACATTCAACAAAAATAAAAATATTAGAAAGCTGTTTGAACCAAGTATGCCCACACTTGGGCCCTAACCTGAAGTCAATTGAGATGACTAACAAACACCATAACTCTGTACTACGTAGTATTCTGGGGATCAGGGACACGTACCGAAGAGTTTTTCCTGGGGGTGAGGGGAGGGGGACAAAAATTATGAAAGTCCCAACTGACTCAACTCAAAAGTTCCAAATATCAAAGCAGAAGAAAAAACCGTTTGACTTGTTGGATTTTCCCAATTTCTCAATTCAATTCACAAGCGTCAAAGCAAGCAAAAAAAAAACTTTGATTGACTCATTGGATTTTTCCAACTGATGACTCAACTCAAATTTTCCAAATATCAAAGCAAGAAAAAAAAACTTTTGACTTGTTGGATTTTCCCAACTTCTCAACTCAATTCTGAAGTGTCAAGGCAAGCAAAAAGAAACAAACTTATGACTGACTGACTTATTGGATTTATCCAACTGATGACTCAACTCAAAATTTCCAAATATCATTTTTAACTTCTCAACTCAATTCCCAAGAGTCAGAGAAAGCAAAAAAAAAAAAAAAAAAAAAAAAAAACCACTTTTGATTGGCTTCTTGGATTTTTCCAACTAATGCTCACTCAACTCAAAATTCCCAAATATCAAAGCAAAAGCAAAAAAAAACCTTTTGACTTGTTGGATTTCCTCAACTTCTCAGCTTAATTACCAAGTGTCGAAGCAAGCAAAGAAAAATAGAAATATAAAAGAACTTTTGACTTGTTAGATTTTTCCAACTCCGTCTGACTGAAATGGTACATTTTCCCAACTGCCAAGTGAAAAATCCTACAAGAGGGCGAGGGGGGGAGTCCCCTACCTACTGGTACGTCCCTGCTGTGAATTCAATCACGAGTAGAGACATTAGGACAAAAACTGATACTAAAATTATAACTTACAAAATTAAAAAATTAAAACTTGAATACGCGAGTCGTGTGTCTAGGAAAGGGGAGCGAAATAGCATAAAATGAGCACTTTATGGGAACCACTGGACAGGGAGAAGAAAAGGAGCCGTCCTGTCATTAGGTGGGGCAACGATATTTTGAACTGCATATGACCCACATGAAGGATCACAGCCAACATAAGAACATGCTGCAAGCGGATGACGAAAATTTATGCCCTACAGTGGGTGGAATAAGTGGAGAGTTACACGGGGTGTCCCATATGGGAGCCATGGAGGAAGGGGTGTCTAAGCATTCTAGGAAAGACGAGCATGTGTGGTTTGCAGATGCCTCAAAGAACGACCAAGGGGCAGGAATCGGAATCGCGAATGCAAAGGGCGCTGACAACTATTCAATGGCACTGGGTGAGGGCGTCACTATCCTCCAAGCAGAGGTAATGACGATTACGGTGGCCGTTGATAGAACGATAGAAATCAGGAGAGGGGTCTCGTTAATAAGCTGATCTATATCTGTACAGACAGTCAAGCGGCTATTAAGGCACTATAGGCACACCAAACTACATCCTTGGTAGTGGCGGACTGCATTAATAAATTATACACCCTTACTCAGGAGAACCGCGTAACCATACTATGGACACCGAGGCACTGCGGCATAAAAGGGACACACATGGTTGTAGGTAAGCTAGCGAATGAGGCCATAATAAAGGAAGGCCGTGTCTCCCCGTAGCATACAGCGTCATAAAATTCAAGGTGCAGGTTTGGATAAGGAAGCAGATGGAATGGCATTGGCGGATGACCAGTGACATAAACGTCAGCAAAACACTGATAGGGGACGCCCTTGGTAAGTACGCCGAGTTCCAACTAGGGCTCGATAGAAAACATGTTAGGCTCGCGGCCGGTCTACTAACTGGACAAGGAGCCAGATAAAACACATGCGCTATGAAATAAGAGTATCGAAAAGCAGCTCCCATAAGAGCACGAAACCTCAATTCACATCTACCAGTGCCAAGCAACAATTGTGGTAAGGCGCGAAGCATTAGGACTGAAGTATCCAGCACTCAATGAAGTCGAAGGGATAGAACTCAATAAAATTCTCACTTTGGCTGTAAAAGTGAGACTATTAAGCTGATCCTTGAGAACAATCTGAGGTAAAGCGTAATGGACTACAAATTCTGAGCACCCGACGCATACAGTGCCACCTCACACGCGTAAAATAAAATGTATTTCCAATCCGAAGGGGGCAACGAACTATTAATCGATGGGGCAAAAATTATTCGGAATAAATGAGTATCGGTACCTAGGCCAAATAACTTCGTTTGCAAACAATATGGGGAAAACAGTGGACACAGGAATATCCAGAGTTTGGAAAGCTTTCTGGGCACATAAAGGGATTTTTAAAAACAAAATGAAACTTTCAATAAAAAGAAACTGTGTGAACCCCGTATTACCTATACGGTGCCTAAACTTGGACTACAACCAGAAGTCAACTGGCCCTGTTAACACCCAAGCTATGTAGGTATTCTGAGGATTCGGCTGAAGATAAAATCAAGATTAAGGTCACTAGAAAAAGAACTGATGCTCAAAATATAATACAAAGTTAAAACTCGAATACACGAGTCGTATGTCTAAGGGGAGCGAAATGGAACCTAATGAGCACTGTATGGTAACCACTGGACAGGAAGCGGAAAATGGGTCACCCTGCCACCAGGTGGTGCGACGAGATCTTAGATTATATAGAGCCTAGGTGGAGGACCACAGTCAGCACAAGAAAATTCTACAAGCGGGTGATGGAAGCCTTCCAATGGTGGAATAGATGGTGACCTATGGATGTAAATAGTATGTCAGCCATGGATATGCACTAATACAAGTTTTTTGTACATCTATTTGGAGCCAATAATGAAAAATAATAATAACTGCTTTGGAGGGTAAGCTAAGGAAAATATCATACACGTAAGGTACGCGTGTTACTACTTTATCCTGCGCAGTACTCACATCCTCCACTGAATCACTTTATATTTCAACGACAGAACACAGCGGATGGCACTTACATACGCATATGCCTACACCAAACCAGATGAGACCTAGTACCATAAAATACAGCGTCAACTGAATTGGGGTGGGGCAATCGACATTTTTTCGAGCGGAGTAAGCGAAAAACTTTCTAATACCCTCCATCTTCTACATACTTACAAAGAAACACGTTGGGGGCCCGAGCCCCCCGACGCTACGCTTATGCCGAGTACACACTACGAAGCAATAGGTAACATAACGCCGATAGATACGGGAAAAAAGTGTACAACGAACTGTGCTGGTATTGATAATTAATTTATGTACCACTGATAACCGTAAAAATGGATTCTCGTTGAAAACGCCAACAAAAAACGCGAACGTGTGGAGTTCGCGAATCGATATTCCGTTACACGAATTCACATCAGTCACAGGAGTGGCGAAAAATACGGTAATATTTTTCTAATAGCGTTCACGCGCGTCTCTTTGAGAGCGAATAAGCTGTACAATTTGTGGATATATATATATATATCCAAAAATCGACAGACGAAAAGTTAATGAACTATGGTCGCGTGTATGGCTACCAAGGATACACGCGGACTCGCAGCAGACACTCGGGCGGAGAGAGAAGAAATAAATATACGAGCCATAAGCGTTTCTGAACTTGAGCAGACGTGTCTCGTGCCTACGAACGTACGAATACTGAAGAAAAAAATAAATAAAATTTTATACTGACGAACGAGATAGATAAATTCGCTTTACACGGTGACGTTGCGAGTCGACAGCTGGAGCTGTACTATATGTACACTTGGATACGTTTCAAATTTCTTTACAAATGCAACCCATGGTTATTGAGCCGCGCAGCTTCCAGCGACAGCCTCCTGCTGCTCCGGTACACGTCGAAGGAGAACTGACGTTTCGCATGTTCACAGCGCCTCGCCGGAGAAGCCGGCACGACCAGCGAAGCTGCAGTTCCCTCCAGGCTAAGTTAAATAAGATCGAAAAACAGGGGTAGGCGACATTTTCACGTATTTAGCATTTTCGTCCAAGTTGTGCCCCAACTTGATCTTCCATACACGTAGCACATTCTGGATACCCCCCCCCCCTTCAAGGGAAAATACGAATCACCTTCTGGTTTTCACGATACATCAAAGACCACTAATTTCTGCATCAAATTCTACTAGACAACTATCTTACCATTTTATGGTTACTATCCCATAATGAGCATCAAGGAGTTGCAAAATCACCCTTCACGCTGCACACATCGACCTGCAGTGGTTTTCATTTCGGCTACAGTCCGAATTTCTCTCGCGGTAGCCCCTAGAATTGGGCTCCACTAAGAAAGAACGTGTATCCAGTTTCAAGGTCGTAGAATAATTTTATACCAACCACCGCAAGGAATGAAGTTTAACAACTCAATTTTCAGGAGCAGATCTATTACCCGAAGACTTAGCAGATAGAAGAACAGAGCAGTTCAGTCAGTTTAGTTAGCCAGTTAGTCAATCAATCAACAAGTTACACAGTTCAATCAAACAAACTAATCAAGTTAGTCAGCCCGTCCAAAGTCACCAGTAAGTCAGGCCAGTCAAATAATTAGCAAATCAGTCAGCCAGCCGGTCAATCAGTCAGTCAATTAGTCAGCCAATCAATCAAGTCAATCAAGTAAGTCAGGCCAATCTAGTCAGTAAGTGCAGCCAGTTGTCAGTCAGTTCAGTCAACAAGTTACACAGTCCAGCCCAGTCAATCAACCAAATCACTCAAGTTAGTCAGTCCTGTCCAAACAGTCTTCAGTGAGTCAGGCCAGTCAATTAGTTAGCAAATCAGTCAGTCAGTTAATTATGTAGTTTGCCAATCAATCAGTAAATTAATCATCAAGTAAGTCCGGTCAATCTAGTCAATCAGTTCAGCCAGTTGTCAGTCAGTCAATCAGGTTAGTCAATCAATAAGCTACACACTCTAGTCCAGTCAATGAAACTAATCAATCAAGTTAATCAACCCATTGGTTATTTCGAGCAAGAAATAAACTCTCACTCGAGAACAAAAGGTTGCTGTACATCACGGTCCTACGTCCCATTTGGACGTATGGGGCTCCAGTATGGGGATGTACAGCTGTTTCAAATCTACAAATACTGCAACGACTGCAAAACCTCATTTTACAAAAACTGACCGGCGCTCCCTGGTACATCAGGAACGAATGTTTATACGAGGACCTCAACCTACCCACCGCCAAAGAAATCGTAAAGGAGCTTACAACGTTGCGTCGTACGAAAAACGCATACACAAGCACACCAACAACCTAGCTCTTCAACTACTCAAGCACCCGCCAATTGTGAGACTCAAAAGGAAGCTACCAACCGATATATTAATATAAATAGCTACAGTAGAAACCTATTCAAATTAAATTAGTAAAAGAAACTGTATCAATAATATAATTACACAGCAAATGCATGCGGGCAAGATGCTGTACTCATGTTAACTTGATGTAATCAATCAGAAATGCTTGTTAATGCTTAATGGCAGTTCATGCAATAAAATATACTAGAAAAAAAGTTAGTCAACCCCATCTAAAGTCTTCAGTAGGTCAGGTCAGTCAGTCAATTGAGTATGCTAGTTCCATAGGTAGACTTCTCCAAAAACCTAGTTTTTCAGAAAACGCAAAAAACTGTTTCTCAGCTAATGTTCGGGCTTAATGGTTGGATATAGGTGCGATGGATCACTTTTTGTGCTCACATTGAAGATATAGGTCGAAAATTTTTTCAAGTACTCCGATTCGTGTTCAAAAGGCGTTCAAAGATGGAGAAGTCTGGGTTTGACACGATGTTTTGAAATTGCTTATCAATTTTTGTTTATTATTGCTATAAAAGGCTGCAAAAGAGGAATAACATGGAAATTTATTATCAGTTGTTATCACCTTTCAAAATGAGACATTTTTATTATCAATACACAAAAACTGAAAACGCAACATGATTCAGTTTTTGCTATATAGTTATAAAAAATTGAGCAATAATTGAAAAGAAAAGACTACTAATTGTTTTACATTAGTACACGATGACAATAATTCATTATCAAAAACACAGTTTTGTAAACAAAACAATAATCGTGTCAGACCCAGACTTCTCTATAGGATAAGTCTACCTATGATTCTAAACCAATTTTCGTTTGCATACTGGAGCGCTTCTGTTGTTTTTTGAAAATCGATGACGTCACGTTGTAGGCAGTGTTGTACAGTAACCGAACCGATACTCAACTCAATTTCCCTAAATTCGGAGAAATGGAACTAGCATACTCAATTAGTTAATGAATCAATCAAGTAAGTCAGGCCAATCCAGTCAGTCAGTTAAGCCAGTTGTCAGTCAGTCAGTTAGTTAGCTAGTTACCAAATCAATCAATCAGTCGGTCAGTTGGTTGGTCGGTCGGTCAGTCAGTCAGTCAGTCAATCAATCAAGTTAAGCAGTCCAGTCAGTTTTAAAGCGAGTAGCTAATCAAAAGGGAGTTAAAACGATTGTACATTTGCTAAAAACTGTACAAGAGACCATACAATCAATGACGCTACATTTTGCCAATTCGAAGGATCTTAAGGAGAGAGAGCACAACCACGCTCTTAATACACCCCCCAAGAGGTGCAGAAAACGAGGTCGCAAGGTCACGAGAAAGAAACAGAGAAAAGCAACTGAAACAGGTTCACAGCCCCAAAAAAAAAGTTCGTTGAAGTTTGAAAGGTCGATGCATCCTTTGTATAGGCGAAGATGATCGGCAAGCCGAGGTTGCTATATCAGTCAATCAACTCAGTCATTCCATTCTGGTCATTCAGTTAATAAACTAAGTTAGTCCAGTCCGGTAAGTCAGTACGTAAAGTTAGTCAGTGAAGACATAAGTCAAGCAGTCGATCAAAACGAGATGGACCAACAGGTAGACATACTGTAGCGCTTGTTTTTCATAACAGGTCAAAGGCACTACTAGCTCACACAATTAAATCAATCGGTAAGCTAAAAACTGAACTGCGAAAAGAGAACAGCAGCGTATCGATGGAAAGGAGAGACAGACTCCCCTTCAACGTTTGACAACTGGCTTCAGTTGGAACATCAGTGACCCTCAGAAGGAAAATTTAAGATTTTTTGAAAAATATCTGCCTCCTTTTCAAATCAAATCAGTATTTTAAAAAAATCTCAAAATTCTTTTCGCCAACTAGTAGCAAAATTTCGGGGTTTTCTCCTAGTCATTTTCTTTCGGTACGACCCTGAACGAAAATGCCTAAAAATATCAGTTTACTCAAAATTATTTCAAAGAGTTCTACTAGTCAACACCAGAGTGATATTAATTTCCTCTTTATGAAAAAAAGTCTACGTTTTTGATCGGAACACCTTCTCAGTCAGTTCTACATATTTGAAAAAAAAAAAAAAAGTCTCGGCAAAGTTTGTAACCTATGTTACAAGGAGGTTGAGGATATCTTTCAATTGACATCGTTAAATCCTAGCCTTTTGTAGACCCTGTAATACTGGAGGGAGGAGGAAAGAAACCTCAGAAATGAGTTCAACGACCCACATAACCCAGTTTTCAACATAAATAACTTAGACGTATTAGAATTATTATCGAAAATTAGTCTTCTGTGGCGTCTGGAGAATTGAGGGAGAAGGAAGAAGGGCTCCAGAAATTGGTCCAAAAATCTGTAAGCCCCTATTTGAAGAAAAAAACTTGGCTCATTATGGGAGGTTCGACTCAACTCCCCTCCCCTCCTCCCCTCAAAGCGTTCATGCTCAGGCTTGATTCATCTAGATATTCGTAAGATCAGATTTGCTCTATACACGTCATTCTTCTTCGGACAACTTGATGATTTCCAATTCGTTAGTTGAAAAGGCTGACGAATGAGAATCTACCCCCCCCCCCCCAACAGTAAGATCAACTCTCGGCGCGTCCCTGTTTATTGGTGAAAATATCTCCACACACTATCCATCTGAAATTCTAGACGTTATACTTACAGAGACCCGATCGCCCGTAAGTCTTTTCATATAACACAGTCAGAAAATTACAGGTTTGTCCGGTAATTCGACCGGGGCGGGGGTCCTGCCAGCACTTATGGTATTCATAAATTGGTTATTGCAACGGGAATAGCGCGCGCGATGTTAACAAAGAGGGTAAGGCGTTCCCTTTCCTCTCTCATGATTAAAGTAATTGAAATATAGCTGACCTATCGGATTTATAACGAGGTCGTTAGATATACTTCTGTACAACTAGGCACATACCCTCCGCTCCTCCATCCGGCATAAAATAATGTATATTACTCGATTTTTGGTTTGCTCGAGCGCGCAGTTTGCATCGCGTCATTCGAAATTCCAATTACTAACGGTTCCTTCATTCGAGAACGGTTACTCAGCTTGAATTATGTGTTACGTGATGAAGCTAACACGGTTTCGTGTCTTCTGAATAAACATACTGAGACATGCTCGGGTTTTGCGGATACAGCCTTCGTAATCTTGTAATTCAGAATGATTACGATGCATAAAGAATCTTTTATACGCATAATATGCACAGCAATTGTGGATGAGAGGTGGCAACAAAATAGTCCTCTAAAAAGTATATATAAATTATGATAACCTCCTTGATAGTATATCTAAGATTGGAAATAAAATCGAAATTTCACCCCTTCCCTTCCATTTGCAAATCGGTGACCTTGTGGACAGTGTAATTGGAAAACTATTAGTAAAACAACTTGGGCCACTCTCCTTTTCCAAAAGATGATTAAATTAGGTTGGTTTCATGTAGAGGAAATGACTCACGTTTCCAGCTCTTAGATATGAATGAATATCAAACAGCTTTGCGATTTCAGGCGGTTATTACTTTTGATCAATCCTTTCTACGTCAGAGATGAAGAGTGAACACGTAGAAGAGTCTCTCATCAGCATAAAGACGACATTTGTTTGTTCCACCATTCTAGTATGACGTACATGGAGCAATTTTCATCGAATGTTGCACGTTAAGTCTCATTTTTCAATCAGAGCTACCCTCACAAATGGGCATCCTTCGAAGTACGCACGTAAATGACGTCTGCCTGGCATGAGTCAGTTTTTTTTTGTTTTTTTTTTGTTTTGAAAAATCAGTTCCGTCATCTCGGTCGAAGTGCTGATTGAATCAATCCAGTTCATTTTTTCAGTCGAGCAGCTGCGGTGGATAACGAGAGTGCTGAAGGAGCAATTAATATTTATATCAGCTTGATAAGGCAAATTGATTCTAATATGCAAATGCAGTAACGTCAGAGCTGAACGAGCAACCCTGCAGCCGAACATGAAGTATAATGTACTTGATGCTTCAGCATTCAAATTCTTAATTTCATTTATCGAGTTTGCAAGCCAAAGATCGATCTCGATAATGGGTTCAACGCTCCTAGGCTGAGTTGGATTTACGTACAGGCTCAAGGCTCCAGGGCCTTCAGTTCGAAGGTAACGCTTGGAAAAATGAGGGGAAGAAAGGAGGTCGGTCAAAAAGATGAGACGGAATTTTTATATTTTTTTAGCGGGCTCTGTAAATACCATTACCCGAATTAATCGACAAGAAATGCTCTGAAATCTGGGTAAGCATATTTCCTCTTCGAGAGAAAACGTTAACTTCAACGAAAAAATTTGCTAACAATATTCAGCTGCCATTTCGACTTACATAACATCGGACCGCAGACAGTTTTCTCCTAACTATCCGACAAGCAGCATAGATGGAGGGGGAAGGGGTTAAAAATCACTAGTCACACTGCTACTCATTAGTACCGACCTGACAGGTAGGAATGTTCACTTTTGGGGATTTTTGCGGTTCACCGAGGGCTAAGAATAGAGAGAGACTAATCACTCACGAACCCGCTTTTGCTACCCTGCACTTTTCCTTCCATGGGATATATATAGCGTAGCGTGGACCAAAAAAAAATGAGGGGGGCAGCAAGTACAGCACTATTCTGAGACAAACAAGTGGAGTTCAACCCCTCCGTCTAATTTTTTTCATGTTCGTTGGGTATACCTGTACCAGTGGGTGGGAGAGTCAGGGTAGAAACAGTTTTTACGGGAGGTCGTTCTTTTTCTTGCCTATAATTGCAGGGTGTCCAACAAATTTGAAAAGTAAAAATATTGGACTTTCATTGAACTTTTTTCGGGCTCTTTATATGCACAAAAATTGAGTTTGCAAGACACCTGAGGATCGAAAAAGAGTTTTCGTCAACACTACATTATTATTATTCTTCATTCTTCAATTTTTATTGAACCTATATTAAAATTATCGAACTTTTAGTGGACTTATTGGACCATTTTTCAAATATTGAACTTTTATTAGACTTACTGGCCCGGTAGACACCGTGAATGACGAGGAGAACCGGACAAATTTTGGAAAAAGCAGAATCACTGGAGGCTTGGATCCCCTGGCCCCCTTGACGCTACGCATATGATATGTTCCTTGCACTACAAAAAGTGTGAGAAAATTACTTTTACGCGCAAAAGGAAGGTCATATGTTATGAGTATATTATGAAAGGTGAAAAACTAAGGGAAGTGCACTTAATTCGAGACTCGGGGATATTATTAGACTCCAAACCAACCTACGAGGATCACATCAGCCAAATCGCTATGAGAGCAACTAGAAATTTAGGTTTCATTATGCGGACAGATGCGTACTTTTCGAACATGACCACATTCAAAATACTGTACTTCGCATACGTGAGATCACATTTAGAATTTGGAAGTGTAATCTGGAGCCCGTGTAAGAAAACCGGAATACAACAGATTGAAAAAAACCAAAAGAAATTTTTTAAGTACTCGTATGAAAAAGTGTTTGAATATTATCCGCTAGATATCGCATACCAAGACTTGGTTAAAGGCTTCGAAATGGACACTCTGCTGGTGAGGTGTCAGCTATTTTCGTTATTATTATGTTTACAAACTAAACTCCTTCATAGCAAAATAGAGCTGTTCCGTGTTATTACCGCCCGAACCAAAAGTCACCGTTTTAGTGGACTGAACTCGATTCTTCATCTGTATAATAAATTAGCACTACAGTCTCCAGAATTGATATCTTTTGTTTAAGAAATACAGAATTCCACAGAAAAATACTGCTCCAGTTACCTGTCTTTCTATAACTCGCCTGACTTTTTCTCCCCACCACACCACTACCTATCTTTGCTCTTATTCTGATATATCTTGTGTTCCCACCCTTCTTATCCATCATGTTCCACAACCCCCCCCCCTCTCTCACATCTTATTTGCAGTTGAAATTTTATTATTTTTAAATAGTTGATAGTTTTAATAGTTTTCTTCTACTTTTGTATCCCCCCTCCACGTCTCCCATAAATGACCATATGGCCGTGTGGAGCGTACAAATAAATAAATAAATAAATTCTTCTCGCCCCCCGATAAGCACCACTATGACATTATTGTATTTTTTCTTATCTCTGCCTGCTTATAAGTATTTCAGTGTTTACTCGCAAGCTGGACATTAAGGTTGAGATGGTAAACTGAGGTTCGAAACTTCCATACAGAACAATATGATTATCGTTTTTCGAAGCAGCTTATTGATTTAGTCTACAGATAATATGGTGTACTCGTTATGTAATGATAATACATAAAACTTCTCTAGATTTACAAAGGGACCAGTTTTTTTCCAAAATGAAATTCCGTGACTTTTCACTAACTTTTCCAGACACGATACAGAGCGGTCCAAAAGATGGCTAAATGAAGTAACAGGGTGTACCATAAGATGTGCGCAACATTCTAATTTTTGTAACTTTATTACCAAAAATAAAAACATAAAAACAAAACTAAGATATCAGATCAAAAAAGCTGAATTAATTTGCTTCAGACTTCAACCACTTCAAAGGACAACACATGAAAGGATATTTTCGAAAGCCCTCTAATATGCATTATCCTACTCCCAGAAATATTTCCTAAAACCTGTGAGTTTTCCCAGGAGGTCTACTAAATACGACTTTTCCAAAAGTATGACCTGTGTATGACTTTTGGATAACTTTTGTATGACCTTTTCTCGGAACACTTGCACGCCTGAACAGAATTTCCATATGGAAAAATAAATTCAAAAACGTGCCAATAGCAAAAAAAAAAAAAAAAAAAAAAAAAAAAAAAAAAAAAACTTTGAAGAAACTTAATAACGAACGAATTATTACAAAGAATGTTGCAAAGAAGACAATTTTTCATTTAAATTTTACATTAGCCATATTCTGATACAAAGGCGCAGGCAGGGGGAACTACAGGGACTACTCCCCCCCCCCCCTCAAAAAGAAAAACCTGAGCACTGAAAAAAATCTATAAACTGAAAATTATAAGTCAAGTATTTTATGTACTCCCACTTTTTTCCGGTTCAGCCCCTCTCAAAGGTAATTCTTGGTTACGCCAAAGTTTTGATAAGAAATATCGCGATTGTTTAGAATAATTACCAAATATGTAAGTAAATAGAGGCAACTGTACGACTTTTGTATGACTTACACGACCATTGCCTCAACTGTAAGACTTTTGTATGACTTGTATGATCGGTAGACACCCTGTGGGCGGCATCTAGTGGACGTTTTTACAGCCAACGAAAGCGTGATGATAAAACGATACGCGAATTCCGTGAATATTCTTTATCAATGTTGTAATTTGTTTCTTCCTGTTACCCTGATTTTTCCAGAATAAAATTCCCTGACTTTTCCATAATTAGGCACCCTGAGTTAGTATGCACCCTGCACCACTCTGGGATGGGCAAAATCATGAACCTAAGTTCATGATCCGCAGACCATCAAAGTAACTGAAAAATATCATGAATTCAGATCGAAAGATCATTTTTTTAAATCAAAAAAACGCATGATCTTGCGAACTTTTTGATCTTTAGATCATGATCTCGCCCGATTTTTGTGATATCTAAATCTCTGATCATTTAGAGAGCCGAAAAAGATCAAGACTGTTCACATCACGAATCTAACGATCTTTTAATGATCTCAGATCACGATATTTTAGATTTAAACTCTACATTGGGGTTTAAGCCTCACCCAGATAGCGCTACCACTGGCAAACGTTCTGCGTGTAGTGTTATCAGTTTGGGGTGATCTATTCGCGAAAATTCACCCCCAAGTGATAAGAATATAATAAACATACTGACAGTGCTGCCAACACATGCAACTCAAGTTCAAGTCCCAATGCTCTTATCCACCCCTGTGCACATCACTAAGTGGAAAAACGAACTTGACGAAGGCTAAGTTCCAGTAGGCTAAATAACGGAGTTGGGGACGTATTAACCCCCCCCCCCAGCCAGCCAGAGAAAAATAAATTTCAGAGCTTGTCAACAATACTTTTAACCCATGACTTCTTTAGCTTATTGCATTAAAATTTGAACAAAATTTGCGGTAGATCCGTAATTATTTGACGTACAACATTTTTGACCCCTCTCCCCCAGGAATCTTTCCTCCTTACGCTACTGCAGAGTTCTGCTTCGTTTACACTGACCAGGTTTGAATCACGTCTCAAACCTGTCAATTCCCAAATAAATGACTTAAATAACGGCGGTGAAAATTGAATAAAAAGACACTTGGCAGTAATTACGTTCGGGAATCTGTCTTACGCCGACTCACCGCGACGCCGTAATTTTGCACGCTATCATTTCCACCCACTGAATATTCATGGCTGAGAATTATTTTTCAAGTACCACGCTAATTACTTCGCCGTTTCAAGGTTTTACAGTTTTACTGCTCGAGCGTTCGTTTCGAGGTAATTCAGCGTATTTCCAGGTGTATGAGGAATGCGTTTTCTGGGAATGACATAAAAGTTTACCGATAATTCAACTTCAGAATAATCGAACATTTTGAAGTGGTTTTTATCGGGTAATGACCGGATGGAGATTACATCGTCGGTTTATTTTTCGGCCAACATGTGCAGTATTACGTTACTTCGATCGGGGGCTCGTTTAGATAACGTCCATCACATTATCGAACGTCTCTAGAGATTAAAGTTGAAACTGAAAGCAGACGGCGATAAGGTGCGCGGAAAGTTCCAACTCGAAAGGAATCGTCATCGTTCTCAAATAACTGAGTTAAACTTCCTACGAAAACTACAGAGTAGGACCACAAACTATCTCAACCTTCGGGAAAACATGTCCACACGCGATTAGAACTAAACACGTAATGCAGCACATCTGGCTAGCACGATTTAAACTCATATCAGTTCATAGCACGCTATCAAGAAAACTGTGCCTTGGTAAGCTGGGAAACTGCACGTTCAAAAATTTAATTTCAAAGAACCAGGACGGCCAAGATCCAGTGTTCGAAGATCATGATCTGCAGATCACTTAAACCATTGAAAAATATCACTAATTCAGATCAAAAGATTGTTTTTAAGAAAAGAGATGGCAGATTACAAAAACAATCATGACCTTCAAATCTTTTTGATCTTTAGATCGCGATTTTTCCACTTTTTTAAATTTAGGTCACCTTGAAAATCAGGAAAGATCATGTTCATTCAAATTACGAATTTAATGATCTTTTTGGTGATCATAAATCACATGTTTTTTAATCTAAAAATCACGCATGATTTTGCCCATTTCAGCAGAGCTCACAAATTCACAGTTCTCGGCCAACTCATCTCCATATATCGATTTGCAGTTCATCAAAACTCGGCCGTAGCAATATCCGTAATTCACCCCCTATTTCGTCGGCTTCATTGCAGAACTCACCAAGTTTTATGTAAAAACATAGGACTTGGTAATTTCTGCCATAACACCTACGATTTGTACATGTATGTTGAGTAGGTCAGCAGAAGACACTCGACTCGTAGAGCACAGATGATGGCACAACCTACAAATATGTTCGTATCAAGATAAGATGGAGTGGAAAATTGGTTTCGAACACACTACAGCAAGCCCAGAATGCGAGGGTAAATCAATTTTATATCCTTCATTCCGCAGGAAATATATGATAACGCATAAAAGGGCGCTTTCTGACACGGTAGGAGTGCCCTAGGTTGGCCGCAGTTAGCAACGCCAGAAGAATCTCATGCTCTATTTGCTAGTCCACCTTAGCCAATATAAATTTCCCTGAGACACAGAATCTAACAGTCAACATTTGAAACATGAGAACCTCTTCCTGTACTCATTTTTCTCATGTTGCAAGAATAACTGATTCGAGACTAAAGAAAAATACGTAACTGGTCAAGTCCGAAAATAAACAGAAGGCCTAGCAATGGGATCACCACTGTCACCCATTCTAGCCGAAATATACATGAACAACTTTGAAAATGACATACTAAACAACAGCAAACACAAGAAAAACATAAAGCTATGGACACGATATGTAGACGACATATTGATCATCTGGACAGGAACAGACAGACAACTAGACCAATTCCTCACAGAGACAAATAGCATAAACAACAACATAAAGTTCACAATGGAAAAAGGCAACAAGAACATCAACTACCTCGACCTTACAATAAAAATAAAAGACAACAAGATACAGTACAGCATCTACAGAAAACCCACCCACACTGACGCAATAATACCTAAAGACTCATTTCACCATCAAAAATACAAAATGGCAGCACTACACAACTACTGCCACAGAGCAGTCAACATACTAAATGACAACAACCTCAGAACAACAGAAATTAACAAAATTAAACAAATAGCAATTAACAACAAATACCAACCACAAACAGTAGACAGAATAATTAACAAACTAACACAACCAAAAAACACAGACACGGAACCAATAACCACAAAAACAGACAAATACGCAGGAGCAATACCATTCACAGGAACACATACATACAAAATACAAAAAATCTTCAACCAATACAACATAACACTCGGAATCAAAAACAGACCACCCCTGATCAAACAAATAAGCAATGACAAAACAGAAAAAAAGGACAGAAACAACAGCAGCGGAGTATACAGACTGGACTGCGAACACTGTGACATGACCTACATTGGAGAAACAGGCAGAAAATTCACAACCAGAATCAAAGAACACGAAAAATCACAGAAGCTAAATGATGACAAATCACTGTTTGGAAAACACTGCAATGACCAGGGACACAACAATGACAAATTGACAGAAAAGTACAAAATCCTACACACAGAAAACAACACAAGAAAAAGAAAATTAAAAGAACAACTAGAAATAATAAAGGCAAAAACAAAACAAAACAACCTAATAAATACAACAACTAACTTCCAAAGTGAGAACTTATTCCAACTAATAACATAACACCCACGGATTGGACAGACTGCACAACCACAGACAACCAATCAAAGCACACAACCAATAACAATAACCACTGATTGGACAGACTGCATATTCACCGACAACCAATAGGAACGCAAGACTAAACAAGCTCACCATACGGTACTACCCTCGACTATAACTACAGGACCACAAGAGACAAGTCTCATTTAGGGTACTCCACTGATGATGGCATAACAGCCGAAAGCGCTCTGGAATACAGCAGAAGGAAAAGTGAATTGGCACACCCTACAAAAGGAATATAACCAAGTTCACTCACACTCCAAAATGGACACTAAGATAACAGCATGATTATCAGTTGCGTTTGATAAGGGATGTCACCGATTCTTATGGTAAGTACAAGTAATATACACATGCACAGTATGCTATCTACTCAGACAAATAATCCGAAAATGAAAATTCAAACAGAAGATTTCAATGTTTCGAGAAGCCTAAGTCCTTTGGCTACTGAGAGCTGACCGTCTGATAACTTCAGTTGGGCCCGTGTGTTTCAATCAGACATAATATCAGGATAGCTCTTTGAATGGAGAGCTACAGAGCTTCAGTTCCTTCTATGTAGCTAGTATTACCATGATGAAAGCGACATCTTTCTAGGTGAGCTGAAGAGGTTTAACCAGGACCAAAGACAGAAGACAAAGGCTCTGAGACAAATAATCAACGAACGCACCTCCTTCACTCCTCCGTTATCCTATCGTCCAAAAACCTTTCCTCCAGCAATTTTTCTTCTATTTCCTTTTCAACTGCGTTTTTCCAGGCTTCTTTCCAGACTGAACGGTCATGCGTGGATTCGTCGCTGTTTTTAATGGCATTCAAGACTCTTCCTGATTTGATACAGACTTCTGAAGACCACTCCTAACTCACTCAACCCTCTTCACGACAAGTTTTCAGACTATTTGAGACTTCTCCATGCCTGGTACAGACTTTTTCATACTCTTTCATACGCTTCCATACTTGATCAAGACTTTCTAAGGCCCCGTCAAACTTGTTTACCATTCTTCGAGACTAGTTTTGAACTTCTTAAGGTTTTCTTCTACAGCTTGAGACTTTTCAGAAGTTGTTCCAATTTCTTCAGCACTCTTCCACTTATATTTAAGACACCTGTACATGTGTTTAAGAGCTTTCAAAAACTCCTCTAATCACGCCGTGACTCTTTATAGATTATTTCAGACTCGCTAAGACGTTGCAAGACTTATTTAAAACACTTCAATCACTTTTAGGCTCGTTTAACGCCCTCCAAAACAATTCCAAACCAGCGCAAGACGTTTCAAAGATTCCAGACTTCACTGAAACTCTTCAAGAACAGTACCGGATGTAAGTAAAATGTGCGCTGGAGCAAACTATTTTAGAAATCGCTCCTCCCTCCAAGATAAACTTACTAGCCACGTGTTTCACGACGTTGAGCAAGCTCTCCACAAAGTGCACACGCACAGTACCAATCTTTCTGATCTGGTGGTAATACGCTCTGCGATAATCTAAAATTTCAACTTCTTTCATAGATCAATACGGATCACTAAATTAAGAAGCACGAAGTCCAAAGGCATTCGTAAGGAGAATGTATGAAGAATTGGTCTTTTATTTCAAAAAATGTTACAATTTTGTCGTTCTCGCCGAAATTGATTCCTCAAACACTGGGTCGGACCATTCCATCATTTTTCCCCTTAGTAGTAACCACAACTGTCCTCCATTGGTACACATTATGTGAGAAAGGTTCACCATATTCTGTTTCTAATAATATTGAGAAGAAAGTTTAATCGCTGTAATTAATGCGCTAAAATACATTCCGAAATGTTCTTTTCAACAGCGTGGGAGATCTAACCCCCTGAACGCGGGAGCTCCACTTTTCCAGATGCCACAATTATCAAAACAGAGCCAAAATAACAAAAATTCAGTCACCTTAAACATACACTGTATTTTATAACATTTTTGACCTTGGCTCTGACCCCCGGCACCACAATTTTCAATTAAGTAGCACAGAGGATTTACATTCCTTTCCAACTTTGTCGCAAACTGGCACAGACATGTCGCGGACAACTTTTCCCCGCGCCGACAAGTGCCGATTCGATCAGGCAGTCGCCAATACTTGTGTAGCTGTGTTATGTTGTCATAACAGCATCCGACAAAACATGTTGGCTTAAAGTCGTCGACTCAAATGTAAATCCACCATCAACACCGCGGAGCAGCGCTGAGCTTCAGCTTCCAATTTTCAGTATAATAAATTCTGAACTATAAAGTTATACTTTTAGCTAAAAAAGAGCACATCAGCTCTCAAGAAGCTCATCTGTTATGCATGTGCATCACGTGTGGATACACGGAGAGGGTAATGGGGCAATCGTCTCTCTGACAGAAATTCGAATTGAAAATGTTTCAAACGGAATTGGTGAGAATGTCGTAGGTAATCTCGAATAAGCTTGCAGGAGTATTGAAGAGTCTCGAAGAATCTTGAACAAGGAATCGAAGAGACTTAGAACTATTGAATGAGTCTTAATCAAGTTTATGAAAGTCATGAAGAGCCCAAACAGGTCTTTGAACCGTCTCAGCGAATTTTCAGTACGTTTGGAAGAGCCTTAAAGAGTCCTGAATGAATGTCAATGTGTCATAAGTACGTGAGAAACTGTCAAAAGTTCTAAAACACTCTAATAAAGTCTAGGAAAGTCACAGGAGGTGTTCAACGAGTTTTCATAAGTCAACAAACTTCAATCAGGAACTTTTCATAGTCTTGAACATGTCATAGAGGGTCTTAAATGGATTTAACAGTAGTCTGAGTATTATACAAGTACGAAAGATCCTTAAATAAACGTGGAAGAGCTTTAAATAGTCTTACTCACACTCTGAGAAGCCTTAAATCAAGTCTAAAGGAGTCATGAAAAGGGGTAAACGAAGTCTGAATAATCCCCAAGAGTCGTGCACAAGTGAGGGAGCCTGTAAAAGCTTCTTACACAAACTTCGAAGAGACTTCGCGAATCCTACAGGGAACGAACTGAGTAGTACTGTTAAAAAAGTCTAGAAACTCTCAAAACTTTGGAGTCTAGTCGAAAATCCACCAAATTCATAAATGCAAATAGCATACTTGGGAGTGAAGGAGTTCATGGAGGAGGGGGGTGGTCTGGTAAGTATCAAGATAATGCTAAAAATTCTTTCGCTCGTACAATTTTTCAGTTTTCTAGGACTTTCCAAAACCGGGGGATGAAGTCGGTAAGCCTCCTCCTCATATTTACATCTAAAGGAAGGTTGCAAACAATTTTACACACCCGATATTGGAAATCTTCATTTTCAATAAAAATGAGAAAACAAATCACCAACATTATCCTTTAAAAAACTCCCGAGTGTTCTCTAATATCTATCCACTCAGTTACCATACTGCAGAAATAAAAATGATCCAAGTACTCCGGATTGGGGATAGATAGTTCAAACTATTCAATTCTCAAAAATTTCTCAATTTTGCTTCTCAGAACTTCTTGTTGGATCGGCCACTAATGGGGATGTGTATTATGTCGCCTCCCAGAATCGCTTCCGGGATCCGCCACTGATAGGAAGATAAGGATGTGATAATTTCGCCTCTTTGAATTGCTTCCTGAATCCATCACAGATGGCGACGTGCATTATGGTAGATCAACAAACAACTTAATGTAGATCAGCTAGCTACACTTATAAGTGATCCAAGTACTCCAGAATGGGGGGTAGATGGGAAGTTCACACTATTCAATTTTCAAAAATTTCTGAAATTTCTGTTTTAGAACGGCTGCCTGGATCGGCCACTGATGGGGATGTGTATAATTCCGCCTCTCAGAATTGCTTCCCGGATCTGCCCCTCATGGGGAAATGAGGATGGGTACAATTTCGCCTCCTTGACTTGTTTTCTGAATCCGCCACTAATAGGGATGCATGTTACTCAGTTGCAGGTAGATCAACAAACAATTGATGTGTAGATCAGCTAGCTACATTCATAAAAGCGATCCAAGTAGTCCGGAGTGGGGGTAGGTGGGAAGTTCAAGCTGTTCAATTCTCAAAGACTTCTTAATACGCTTCCTAGAACTGCTTCCTGGATCGGCCGCTGATGGGGATGTGTGCAATGTCGCCTCCCGGGGTTGTTTACTGAATCCATCACTGACTGGGAAATGAGGAAGTGTACAATTTCGCCTCTTTGGATCCTGAATCCGCCACTAATGGGCATGGGTTACTCAGTTACAAAGCTAGACCAACACGCAACCAATTTATAGATTGGCTAGCTATCATTCGACGGCGTCATGTTGGGAAAACGCTTTGAAGGTCATACCAAACCGGTTGGTTGAAAACGGTGAACTTTCATCGACATCATCTAGCTACAGATTCGGACCACTGTCAATAGTGAATCATCGCGCATTCGTCAAAATCAAAATGTTACGCGGCAGTGACGCTATGAGGCATTCCACCGGAAATGGATAGGAGCACGAAATAACGCCCCAAATTTAGGAAATCGGTATGACTGCGTGTCTGCGTGACATCACCGAACGGTAGTATACATCATCGTAGATATGGCCAAGAATTCGGGGAACTCGTGTGTCGACTGGAAAAACTTTCGTTTCACCGACGACTGAGTTCCGTTTAACGGGACTGCAGATAATACCGTATACACGTACAAATACTTTACACTATTGCATTCCAATAATATTCTTGTCCCTCTACCACTGTTAACCTGTGCAGCTAATTACACGTAATTAAATGTAATTACGTAAGTTCGGCCGATAAGAGAGTAAATTAGGCCGCGAACACTCTAGGCGAACGGGCATTGTAAGTGGCCGTTACCGCGACAGCAATGACAACAAACACAGAAAGTGACGGGGAAACTGAAACCAGGATGTTCGAAGGAAACACCACCTTTTGGGCTTCACAATCCCGTCGTTAAAATTGTAATAAATTACCAGACAGTGCAGAAGACGACGCACGTTCTCGTGTACGCGACGGATCGGTGAAATTTGATGAACGAGATTACGAGGGCGAAAGAAGAGGAAATCGTTGTACGAAATCGTCTGGGAAGCTGAAAAAATTACGCCGGTAACAGAAGGCAACAAAATGCCGGAGGGATCTTCCATCCTGATTCGAAGATAATTTACTACCGACACGAGATACCCGGCATGTGTGTGAGTGCTCTCGTCACAAAGGACCTAAAACTCACTTTACTGCAACTGGAAAGTGTACACAAGACATTTCCTCGGCTCGCCTTGCCTCGCCCCGTATAACACCTGGCTGCGACTACAACAGCTGATTTCTTTGTACAATCGTCGTTATAATTTCAACCGACAAACTTGTCGAATCGATTTTATTACAAGACTAGATTCCGTTGGTGTTTCTTTTGCCCAGCACCAGAGTTGGCAACGAGAAATGCTTCAGCATCTAACATTTGCGAGCAAAAATACGCGATGCTCTAGGAGACGCCTACGTCTTACTGAACAGAGAGAGTAAACGAATCTAGTAATCCTGTAACACCAAGTTCATATATTCAGTGACTGTCTTCGGGAGTTTCAAATGCTCTTGAATTAGTCACAAGTTCTGATAGAGTGTGAGTCCACCCTAAATGAGTTTACGCTGACACTAAACGAATTGCAAGAGTCTGAGTAAGTTCTAAGGCACTCTAACGAGTCTTAAGTCACTACACAATCGAATATAGTCCCAAGAGACTACACATGAGTTTCAGGATAGATTGAATTAGCCTTGGAAGAATCTGAATCAGGAGTCTCAGTACTACCTAAATAAATTTAGAGTGAAACCAAGCGAGTTTCAAGAGTCTGAATACGTCCTAAGAGGGTTTAACAAATCTTAACAAGTCGTGACACAGTCACATAGAGTCCCAAGAGACGACAAATGAATTTTAGAAGAGACTGGATCAGGAGTCTGAGTACGACCTAAATGAGTTTAGAATGAAACCAAGCGAGTTTCAAGAGTCTGAATAAGTCCTAAGAGGATTTAACAAGTCTTAACAAGTCGTGACACAGTCAGATAGTCCCTTGGACAAGATTGGATCAGGAGTCTGAGTACTACCTAAATGAGTTTAGAGTGAAACCAAGTGAGTTTCGAGAGTCTGAATAAGTTCTAAGAGGGTTTAACAAGTCTTACCACGTCGTGACACAGTCAGATAGAGTCTCAAGAGACTACAAATGAGTTTTAGAAGAGATTGAATGAGCCTTGGACGAGATTGCATCAAGAGTCAGAGTACGACCTAAATAAGTTTAGAATGAAACCAAGTAAGTTTCAAAAGTCTGAGTAAATATTAACAGAGTCCCAAGAGCCTAAAATGAGGTTAGAAGAGATTAAATGAGCTTTGGAAGAGTTTGAATCAGTTTAGGTCTAGGCTGAATGAGTTTTAACGAGTCCACATGTATGCTAAATCTGAAACTAAGAAAGTTATAGGAGTCTCAATAAGTCTTAAGAGATTATACTGAATCTTCACAAGTCGTGACACAGCTGGGAAAAGTCCCGAGCAAGTCTAAATACGTCTTAAAAGAGGCTGAGTGAGCTTAGGAGAAGTTAGACTGAGTCTAAACCTAGTCAAAATGAGTTTTAACGAGTCCTTAGAGAACCTGAATAAGCCCTTAACGAGTCCTTACAGATTCTGCATTGAGCATCAAAAAATCTTGATAACTCCAAATGACTTTGGGAAGTCCTAAAGGAGTTCGAATAAGCTTTCAAACTATTTGGATACGTCCTAGGCAGTCTTATGAGGGTATAAATGAACACTAAACCAGTTCTAATGACTTAAATCCCACGAACTTCAAATGAGTTCCCACTAGTCTTCAGAATTCTGAATTAGTCTTAACGAATTGCCACTTGAAAGAATCTGAGCTAATTTCCAGAGACTATCAATGAGTCTTAACAGAACCCAAATGAGTTATAACGACGAGTCCTAGTATACTCTGAATGAATCTCAACAAGAACACATTAAAAAAATCACAACCCTTGAACACCATATACGCGACACTGAACAGGTCAACAGGTGGATATTCGGTTACATGAAGAATTTAAAGGTCCTTTTTTAATAATTTTACTCTCAACCCTAGAAGAATCCCAAAGTTTGGAAAGCTGGAATTATTAATTTGAATATAATCTAAATGAGGTTTAAGAAGTTCTCAGAGGCGGTTTTACTGTTCGAACAAGCACTAATAAGTCTAGACCGGGTCAGAATAAGTATTAATGAATCCTAGATACTCTTACTGAGTTTCAACAGATCCTAACGCAGGCTGATGTTCACGGAGTCTTCAAGAATCCAACAAGTATGAGAAAAATGAATCTAAATAAAAGCCCGCATGAGTCGTAGAAAGTTTTAACGTCTTAAAGACAGTGTAGATGATTCTAAACAGAGTTGGAGTGAGTTTCAACAAAATCTGAATCTGTTTCACATAGGAACAAATAAGATCATAGGATTTCTATTTCCAAACGATCATCAGAAGATTATTAGATTTGTGGTCTAGATGATCGTGATCGACATCTTTCTCTGCTGAGTGAGTCTTAAGGAGTCCCATTAAATGAGACTAGAAAAAATCTGAGCTAATCTTAACTCAGTCTGAATGAGTTCCAAAGTGTTAAGAGAGTTAAAATGAACCAGGAAGAGCTTGAATTGATCTGGGCGAACAACTGAACCGAGTTTAAATCAATCTTAAGAATCCCTGTGAGAATATAAATGAAGTTTAAAAGAATTTGAATAGATTTCACCACAGCCTGAAAAAGTGTCAACACAGTTTGAATGAGTATCAAGTAAATTTTAGAGAATCCAAAGGGGGTTTAAGAATTGGACAACAGTGTTAACAAGTTCTTAGAATGTCTAAGACTCAACAGATTTTGACATGGCGGATTTACGAGGTGGGGGTGGGGGTTCCCCAAATTCAAAACAAAGGAACGTAAAGAAAAGGAAGAAAAGAAGAGAAGAAGAGAGAAAGAAAGAAATTTTTTGTAATGCTACACTTCTCTCTTCACTTTCATTACCTTAAGATAGTCTGTGAAACGTTTCAAAGAGAGGGCAAAAAATTTTGTGCATTGTTTCCTAAGCCCCCCAAACTTATTCCCTAAATCCGCCCCTTGTTTTGACTGAGTTTTGAAGAGGCCAAATGCGTGTTACGAAGAAGTTCTGACAGAGTCTAAATGATCAGAATAAGTATTGATGAATCTCAACGAATTCATAATGAATCTGAAGGAGTTCTGAGAGTTCAGATGAGTCTGAAACAAGTTTGAATGAACATGGGCAATCTGAATGAGCCTTGAGAGTTTTTACAAGTCTCAATAGAGCTAGATAGTATTCTGATGAGTCTCAACACATTATGTGTAAGTTCCAACAAGTTTTATTATCTTAGTACAGTCTGAATGAGTTTTAAAAAGTTCCTTAGAGGTTCAAATAAATCTGGAGAGAGGTAGAATGAACTGGAGGGTTATAATTTCATTACACAACCGACACAGAAAAGAACCGACAAACCTGTCGGATCGATTTTATTACAAAATAAGAGTCCGTCGGTTTTTGCTTAATACCAGACTTGGTAAAGGAAAATATTTCAGCATAACATTTGCGAGCAAAAATGCTCAATAATCTAGAAAATGTCTACATTCTGCCTGAATGGAGTAAGTCACATCCTGGAACACTGAGTTCATATTCAGAATGACTATCTTTGGGTGTCTTGAATGAAGTCGAGTCTGAACACTTCTTAAATGAGTTTAGTGAGTTTCAAGAATCTGAATAAGTCCCAAAAGACTCCAAATAAGTCTACAGAAGAGACTGAATGAGCCTTGGAATACAGTTTGTATCAGTTTAGATCTGAATGAGATTCAATGAGCCTTTCGAAAATCTGAATGTCTTAACGAATATGTAGATACTGAATGTGGCATTAAGCAAGCTACATATAAGAATCTCAATAAATCCTAAGAGAGTCAAATGAACTTCCACAAGTCGTAACATAGTAGGAGAAAGTCTCAAGCGAGTTTAAATAAGTTTTAAAAGAGACTGGATGAACCTAGGATGAGTTTGACTGGGTAAACGTAGGTAGAATTAGATGAATGAATCCTTAAGGGAATCTGAGTAAGTCTTAACGAGTCCTTAGGGTTCTGCATTAATATCAATAAATCTTGAACTCCAAGTGAGTATGAAAAGCTCTAAAGGAGTTCGAATTAATTTTGAAACAGTTTGGATGGGTCCTAAGTAGTCATATGAAGTGTAAATGGATAATGAGACAGTTTTAGCAAGTTAAAACAAATCCCACTGGCTTCAAATAACTTCCCATTGGTCTTCACAATTCTGAATTAGTCTTAACCAATTCCGATAGCATCAGAATGATACTGAAGAAAATCTAAACCAATTTCAAGAGATTGTTAATAAGTTTTAACAGTGTCTAAATAAGTTCTAAGCAGAAACACAAATAGGGCTCAGAACTAGGGGGGGGGGGCTTTTATTATGAAGCAACACCACCCCCACATCATTTTCTCTAGTAATTTTTCAGTGGTTGGGGCTGTTTAGAAGTTGGGGGCTAAGCCCCCCCAAAGCCCCCCACCATTTGCGCCTATGGTTCTGAGTCCTAATATACTTTGAATGAATCTCAAGTCCTGAACACAATTAAAAATAATTCTAACCCTTGAACACCACACGTGACTTTTTTCTTCCTAATGTAAGTAGCTAAATACGAAATGGGTCAACATGCGAATATTTGGTTGCATAAAAAGTTTAGGGGTCTCAGAAGAATCAAAGTGTCGTAGAAGTTGGAGTTTTCAGGTTGAACAGAATCTGAACGAGGTTTAAGACGTTCTCAGGGGAGGCTTCAGTAAGTCTGAATGATCACTGATACGTCCATATAACGAGTCTAAACGAGTGTAAACAAATCCTTAGGGAGTATATTTCAGTTTCAGGTAATTCTTCTAACGGCTTCTTGATATCACAATGAATCCTAATTTCTGCAGTTTTCAGTGTTGATCGTTCTACTGAAGGTTCGATTTAGCCTACAGGTGAAAATATTTGTAATTAACAATCAACAACAGAGCAGAGGCCCAACCAGCTGTCACCAAACCAACGTTCTAAAGAGCCATTTGCGTCACGAATAGGCTGGAAAAGAGGATATTCTCCGGTAAAAAATGGTCGGCCAAGGCGAGCGTTTCCTGACATACACATGATCGAACATATTCTTCGTATATAACTTTTTCACAGCATTTAGAATATGCTTAGAAACTGCCAAGGGTTCGACAATACTTTTAGAAGAGACCGACCATTTGTCGACCCTAGCTGCGCCAAAAGGCTATGCCATGACACATGTGTCCGTTTCGCACGCAGGAGTACCATCGTGGACGACTCCAAATTCGCCTCTATAATCCGATCAATTTCGGAATTCAGATCAACAGCGGCGGCAGGGTGAAATAATAAATCGAAAAAATAATTGCGCTACACAGTGTTTTTTCTTTTCGGTTCAGCTGTCCGTAGTCGTGCCCGAGAAAACCCATGCGCGCTAGACGCCAAACACCTGCACATTTAATAACGCGCACTCGACGTCCATTACTCGAGGCGACTGCTGCACGCAGAAAAACGAGTACACATCGACATGGACGAGCCGACGGCACCGTTAAATAATATCATTATATCGCTGATAATCGTCGATGACGACGGCCGTACGGCTATCCATCGACGTAACCGACCATCGACTTTCCGGAACCGCATTATAAGAAGTGAAGAACCCGACGAACAGGACGAGCACACTTCACACACATACACAAACACGGTCAACAACTCATCATCGTGTGTATCATCGGCCCGAATCAAACACAGCGCACAGGTAATCAGCGTATACGCACAACTCACCATTTTATCCGACATTGAGCCCACGACGACGCAGCGAACAACCACCGAACACTGATCGATATTTATTTATTTATAATACTTTTGCGATACACGTAAAAAAAAAAAACGACAAAAGAAAAACAACCGTATCCTAATACTTTTTGAGCAAAACACTGAACATCGACGTACGCGATTTACGCGAGAACACAATACGGTGCGATTTCAAAAATTATATAGAAATTTATAATACGAACTCTCCGGAGGAGCACTCGCAAACACTATACACATTTGTACACACACAACATTAATTCACGAAAAATCGTAACGAAGCGAACACAAACAGCAGACTAGGTAAAACACATACAAAATGAACACTGACGCATGTAGCCATGTACCCGCGTACCCACACAGGCACACTGGCTATACACCACTACTACCAACACCGCCAACAACAACAACAACGTAAACACGTAAACAGAGCGAAGCAGACCATTTGTAAAAACATTGAATGAAGAGAATAAGGAGAACAGGGCGGGAGGGCGCCGGCGACGGGGTACGAAATATGGTGGGACAATGTTGGCAGAGCGGCCGGCGAAGAGACGTACACGTAACGAGCACGACGAGGATGCGAAGACGAAAGAGGATACGCGTTACAGTGTTACCGCGCGAGCTGGCGACAAATAAGTTCTCTCGCCGGAACACCGAACTACGGAGGACGAGCGGCGGAGCGGCTGGCTTGTCGGGAAAAGCCTTGTGCTTTGTGGACTACGCTCCGTTGCGCTGCGCTTGTGTTCCGTCTTTTGAAGACGCTGCCGACGTGCCGACTAGATTATTGCAATGTCTGCCGATTATCCATTACCATATTTCCGTCTTCCGTGTTCGCTCAGTCGTCATTGTTCGTTTCAGTAGAAGAAGCACCATCCGCCGTGCAACAAATATAGCAAATAATGAAAATCGAAAACTTGCGAACGGAAACGGAGTTAAAAGGGCCAGCAACTGTTTCCACAAATTGGTTCGAGGTCGCTAGTAGCAATTTGCAAATGCGCATTAAAAATGGATCCATCACCTTCCCTGACACATTTTCCCCCTCGGTCTCGATGCATTTGACCTTTTTTTTCACTGCGCAATGCACGGTTTCTCGGGATACGAGTGATGTTTTGAGATTTTATCGTATAATGCCCTCATTTTTTATAATACTTCCCACTTTTCAACCCCCAGCCACAATCGAATAAGCTTAGAAGAAAACCCACGGGAAGTATTTAAGTATTTTTCTAAAACGCAATAAGTCCACTTTCTTGTGCAGCTTTACCGTGTTTTTTTTTTTCTTTCTTTTCTTCAAGAATTTAAGTGGGTGATGGAATCCCCAACAAGAGACGGACTCGTTTAGTTTGCGAACTTGTTAAGTTCTTTGATGAATTTATTTGAATGCGAATTTAACGGCGGCGAATGAAAAGAGCTAGAACGTAACTTGAACTTCTCTGAACTTGAGGAAGTTCATTTGATAATAGTGGCAGTACTCAGGGCCGAACACGTGCACCAGGTAGAAAAATCCACCCATTTTTTTTTGGACTAAACTATGGCGGGGGGGAGGGGGTTGAAACACTCCCCAATAATTTGGCAGTCAACAAATTCTGAAACTTTTCATTTGAATTTTTCACTTTTTAAGAATATTATTTGTTTGTTTGTTTTCAATTAAGAAATATTTTGATTGAAAAACGGCAAATTTTCCACTTTTTACAAATTTTGTTGGGGAATTTTTAGTTTGAAAGAGATATTTGTCGGCAAATTTTCTTCTCCACCGCCTCTCCCCTCGAACTGTAAGTTAAGTTTCGCCTCTGGGTACTTATTGGATATTTTTTGAGTTTCAGGTTTCTTGGGGGGGAGGGGGGTAACACTCACCAATAATTTGACGGTCAGCAAATTTTGAAACTGTTCATTTGAATTTTTAATTTTTTAAGAACATTATTTGTGTGTTTGTTTTCAAATGAAAAATATTTTGGTTAAAAAATCGGCAAATTTTCCATTTTTTTTACAAATTTTGTCAGCAATTTTTAGTTTAAAAGAAATATTTGTCGGCAAATTTTCTTCTCCACCCCCACCCCCTTCGAACTGTAAGTTAAGTTTCGCCTTTGGTACTTATCGGATATTTTTTGAGTTCCAGTTTTCTTTGGGGGGGGGGGGGATTGAAACACTTTCCAATAATTTGACAGTCATCAAATTTTGAAACTGTTCATTTGAATTTTTCATTTTTTAAGAACATTATTTGTTGGTTTGTTTTCAATTTAAAAATATTTTGGTTAAAAGATTGACAAATTTTCCATTTCTTACAAATTTTCTCAGTGAATTTTTAGTTTAAAAGAAATATTTGTCGGTAAATTTCCTTCTCCTGCCCTCCCCCCTCCAAACTGTACTTTAAGTTTCACCTCTGAGTACTTTTTGGATGTTTTTTAGTTTCAGTTTTCTTTGGGGGTGGGGGGGGGGAGTGTCCAAGGTGACTTATTTAGAAGCTTTGTACTTCAGTACCAGGTGAGAAACTGAAAAACCGCTGGCCCTGCAGCACGTAATAACATGTATTAGCCCTTTCACACGTCCACAGGAAAACTAACACAAACTTAACTGAACTTGCAGACGGTATGAACTTGAATGAGTGGTCGTTTGAGCGAAATTGAACTTTTCTCCCGTTCTCAAACTTACTACGTGCGTTCCCAACTTATCAATATTTCTTTATCGAATTGCAAAAGAAAATCATCTCCTTCATGTTCTATCACCAGAGGAATTCCCTTCCTCCCAGATAGGACTTTTTCGCAGGGGCCGGGCGCAAGGGTGTAGATAAGAGAGGTCCTGGGAGTCTGGAGCTTCTTTTGCGAAACAAATCAACCATTGGCGCCTATAAGAATAGAAATTTAGAAAGTGAAACAAGCATATATCTATCGAGAGTAATTTCAGGAGTTACAAGTTATACGAGGCAAATCATGGGGGGAGGGTGTAAGGGGCCAGGCAGGACGGAGAAACATTTTTCTAGACCCCCCCCCCCATCTACGCTCTTGACCGAGTGATTCCTACGACCTGGGTTTTCAAACGTCTATATTTTTAGGATTTTGCATTTAGGGATCGTCAATTTCGAGGAATCCCCGCTCTCCGACACAGATGCCCGTTCCCTGATGCTTAGAATGGAACATCTTGGGTTGGAAATGGGTTACTTTGGAAAATCCCTGAAGTCAACAGAAATATAATTCAAAACTAGGAGGCTTTGCCCCCTGGCCGCTTCGCGGCCCAACCCCCGCCTGGAAATCGTGGGGCCAGCGTCAAATATGCGCCAGTTTGGCGCTAGCGCCTTCCCATTTGAAATACATGCAAGCGCCTTCGCCGGGAATTTGGGCCAGTTGGAGCCATCGTATATTTGGCCCGATTACAGCGCCTGGCGCCAATCGAACGCCAATTTTCGATTGGTGCTCGATTTGCGCCAGAATCGAGGGTAACTTTGGCGTATATCTGGCGCCGATGCCGGAATGGGCTGGCCACACGATTTCCCGGCGGGCCATAATTTAGCGCCCTAGGCACGTGTCTATGTTGCCTATATGTAAATACGGCCCTGGACGTCATAGTAACACAAGTGTATCTTACCCTACAGCCTACATAAAAAAATTTCCATGTAAATTATATGAAGACAACACGGCGCTACACCATCCAGGAGCTCTCTCCTCCACCAAGGACCCCTCCCTGGGGTGAGCTACCCTCTGCCAATCCCCCCACCGCGACGCCCTTCCACACCGTGACCACCCTCCCTCTCCAGGAGCTCCCACCTCCATCAAGAAGCCCCCCCGGGGTAGGATACCTCTGGTGAAACGTGAGATTAAGGTACAGGGAAGGTCGCTAGGAATTTATCCCACGGAGGGGAAGAAGGAGGTGGCTTTTACTGTTCAGTGTACAGAGAGCCCTCCCCCTCCACAATTCCTCCTCGTCCTTCACCATAATCTTCCTCCCCCCAAGCTCCCTCCTCCACCATGAACCCTTCTCAGGGTAGGCTACCCCTAGAGAAATGAACAATTAAGGGGCAGGGTAGGCAACCCGCAGTGGGTTTTTTCTCCCGGAGGCGGCCGATTTTACTAAGCTCTCTCCTCCACCATGAATCCTCCCAAGGGTAGGCTACCCCTGGAGAAATGCACAATTAAGGGGCTGGGTAGGCAACCCGCAGTGAGTTTTTTCTCCCAGAGGCGGAGGCGGCTGATTTTACTAAGCTCCCTCCTCCACCATGAACCCTCCCAAGGGTAGGCTTCCCCCTGGAGAAATGAGCAATCAAGGGGCAGGGTAAGCAACCCGCAGTGGGTTTTTTCTCCCGGAGGCGGTGGCGGTGGATTTTACTTTTTTAGTTTATAGAGAGATGTTTGGTATCATTCTTTTTTTTAATGTTTTTTTGTTTTTTGCTTTACATTTATATTTAAATTTGACGTTTTCAGAAACAAAAAACACATTAATCACCAATTTTTTTTAGAATTATCATTTTTTTTCTCTTGTATTCATTTTTGCTCAACAATATTGAAATTATAGTTCTCAGTGAAGGACCCCTCCCCTTGTGTTTTGCGATATTACAGGAGTTGGTAAACTTAGATATAGGTAATGAAGTTGAGAAAATTGAAAATGTTGCAAGCCTTATATTTATTTAGCTTAATGTTTATTAAGAAGATTTAAATTTCAGTTGGAAAATAAATAAATTCAAAATACAAATTTTAAAAATTTTGAGAGATGTTAAGTTTTTCTTTTTTCCTCGACAATTCCGAAATTTTAGTTTTCAAGTAAAAAAACACCCGTCCCCTTTCCTGCCAAATTTGGAATTTTACAAGCGGCAAATTTAGGAGATAAAATTGCAAATGTATGAAGCCTTTCTTTTTGTTTTTGTTGTTGTCAACTTGACGTTTATGACGTGTATTTGGAATTTTACTTTTCAGTTGGAAAAACCACTCCTCCTTACAATTAGAAATTTTTCAAGAGTTCCTAAATTGACCATCACTTTTTCTTGTGTCCATTTTTTTAAAAAATTACCCCCCCCCCCCCCCAAAAAAAAATTGGCTTCTCTACGGTTTTGTACTCAAAACTCGCTTGATCGTGTTAGAAATGTTGTTTCTAAATTCGAAATCCACCAATATTCCAAGTCAAACATGGAATAATTTTGAATTAGTCCAAAAGAGCCTTGAAAATAGTCTAGAGTAAAGGAGTTTGAAAAAGTCTTAAAAAGTAGTTAACTTGTTTGAAAGCGTCTTGAAGAGTCGTTAACATGTCACAACGAATCTACAACACGTTCTTAAGACTCCTAGAGACATATTTAAAAGGTACAGAGCCGTAATATTAAGCTCAGAAGAGATAGGTGTCTAATTATATTTGCTGATCAACTATAAATTATCAAACAGTACCAAAAGAAGTGTTGTATGGGAGAGGACTGAGGCCATCCCCATCTTCCGCTGGAAGTTTATGAATGAGAAACATTTGCCTCAACCCATGAACGTATCCAGCAAATATCAAAACAGAGGTTTTCCATGTCGCTGAGTTCAAGAATTCGAATGAAAAATGACTTCGACTTTGGCTTCGAAATTCAATGCGTAAAATTTGGATTTTGGAGCTTAAATGAGGTTGAATGCCAAATCCAATGGAATATTTCAACTGGGGGACTCGAGAAGTCTCTACTTCGATGCTTTATTTTAAACCTCAAATAAAGTTTTCCCCCTCTTAGGCGTACAATTTTGACTTAGGAGAGGTTCAACACCTGCTGCAATGTTCGAAATCAACGACCCAAGAAATACTCATTTCTCTCTTAGTTCAATTTTCTGAAACAAATCCACTGTACCCACTTTCAAGAGTGGAATTTAGATTTTGAGATCTCAAATCGAGACCACAGCAAAACGTCTGAGAGGAAAGTTCGCGAAATGACCAGATCAAAGCTCTCCAGCTATATTACACGCGCTATTTTTATTACTGAATGAAATAATACGAACACTTCATAACTTCCTCATAGTTTTCGATGTGGAAACAAGAGTAAGTCGTTATTTTTCGCATTTAAAACACACGACACAGCCAGAGTAAACGTTTTCGAGCAATAATAGCTTCGATAACTTGACAGACATACGACATTCCGCGATTAGCAATTCAGAGCAAAGTTTTCCACATGATAGAACTAACAAATAAGGAAGACTGTTTACAGCCAGTCGTGATGGATACCGTAATTACTTATGCATTATAAAGAATTTCATGCGTTACAAATAACATCTTACTCGTTAACCGCGATAGTACTAGTGAAAATTACAGCTTATTACTTCTGCAAGCAAACCTACAGGAGTCACGTCAGGGGCTCCTCAGAGGTTCAACCCACGTCATATTGTAAGCTGCTGCTATTTAAAAATTCCCATGAAGTTCTTACTGGAATATACGTATAGGTATAGGAAATCAATGACTCTTTTGAAGTGAGACGAAGGAAGATACCCCAATTTTCCAACAAAAAACTTTAACTTAGCCCATTACTATATCAAAAATTAGGAGACAGATTCGTGGAACAAGAAATCTTCACTTTTGGCGTTCTGCTGAATCCCATCTTGTTCAGCCCCCAATGGAACATTTCGAAATAAACGAAGAAAACTGAGAGTGAAAAACGCTTTGATGTTCCAAATTTAGTCAACCAATAAAAATTGGTGCGGCCACTGCCTCCCCATTTTCGGTACGTCGCCGAATGAAATTGTGCAATAATTGAGGACCTGACTTCCAAAACACGCTTAATCCAAAAAATCGAAAATCGAGGTTTTAGCGCAATTTGGTGGAGCAAGTTAAAAGACACCTTTCAGAGTTGGTTTCACGATTTTATCACGACTTAGAGCCAGCTAAACCTTTCTTTCGTTCTTTTTCATAATACTGACTTACTTATTTTTTCAAATTTTATGAATATCCCTTACCACTGTAAGTCATACCTGATTTTTCCTGTCGGGGGGAGGGGCATTGTTCACGTGCGCCTCGTTCACCGGAATGGTCGTCTCTAAGCTGTATCTTCCTATTTCCGACAGTTTCTAGGTCGAGATGAATGAATTTTGACCTTTCGCAAGTATGACATGGTCTGCCAAAACGAGCTAAGTCCACCACTTCCCCCACTTTGCACTCCCGTATCTCGAAGACTGTTCACACGCCAACCTTCATAATTGGGTGGTATTAGCACTGACCCTACCTCTATCCGCGCCACTGAATCAGTGTTACCACTTATCGTTCACGAGTCAGAATGTTTTTTGAACTAAGCGCGTTTCGGAAGTCAGGACCACAATTGCAGAAATCTCTCAACACTCCTAATGAAAGATCCGGATTTTGGGATTATCATTACGACTGTGATCTGGCCGTAATCGACAACTTCTGACAATTTCCCGGCAAAATCGTGATAATTTTCATTTTCAGCGTGCGTTTCACGCCAATTGAAAAATAATCGCTTTGAAGATAGCAGCCGAGAGAACTCATCCGGTATGGCATCTCGAGCACCCCAGCGAGATCAACGCGTATGATAAATACAGTAACTTCGTCATTTCTGTTGATTCTGGTTTCAACATTTCACCCCCACGATATGAACGGTACCTGTTGAATTAGCCGTTGGTAAGGGTGACCCAAATCCGTAGGTCAAATCTCACACGATGCTCACTCTTCCCCGCATTTTGTGACAAATCTTTTGTTTTCCGACGAGAAGAAAAAAAAATTCGACCGAATAAAAAGCACATCAATGCTTAATTTCCACATCGGGGCGGTGAGGCAATTTTTTTCTAAGAGAGGGTAACAGTTCCTTCGAAGCTTCTAGTAATTCTCAAGTCCAGTTCACAAATAAGTTAACCTGCGTTTTAGAACAGAGGCGTATCAGACAAGGGAGGCGGTATCCCCACGCTTTCAGATTCCAAAATTTCATTTATTTCAACAAAAAAAAAAGTTCACTTGTTTCGGTCGCAGACCGTCAGATTTTCATGTTTCTTCATGGGTTACCCCCGCCCCAGAATTTTGTGTTGAATAAAAATGTTTCTACCCTCCTCAGAAAAACTTTCTGACGAAACTGGCAGATCCGTTATCTGTTGATAAAATTACTGGCTTTTTTTCAGAATCTAGAGAAGATTACTACGATTTGTAAATAAAATCTAAAATTAGTACATGGATTCAAAAATGACAAATTCTACTTTTCCAAGGGGGAGCAAGACACTTACCGAAATTGGTCATAGCCCCCCCCCCTCCAATGCAAACATCCCAGGTATATATTATTGGATACAAAAGAAAGAATCGCACACAGTAGCAATTTTTCCGAAAAGGCCTCTAGATTTTTTGGGGGCATCGGCCTCCCTACCTTAAGATCAACATCACTAAGTTACTAAACGCTACAGACACAGCCTTCTGGAATTTACAGCGACTTTTGTAAGTAGTTTTACTCAGTTTACTCAGTGTGTTTGTTTAGGTTGTATACATTATCAGTCGAGATATGAAGGTTTTCGTCTCATCGGGGCCAGTGTGAGCGGGGCAATCCCATTATCTTCGTGAAATTACACCAAAAAGTTAGGAAATCCCGACACTACGTACGTTTTTTTTTCTTTTGCTTGTCATGGAAAATTTTGTAAAATTTTAATCGCTATTTAGTTGAAGCCGAAACCATTTTTCAGAAGAGCTGGAGCTCAAAAAAATCATTTGCTAGAGCCAAAACCGAAGTTAAAGCAAACTTTAGTATTTTACTACAGACGGAACCAAAATTTTCGGCTCCAGCTCAGGCTGTGATTCGGTTTCTGGCCCCATCTACAACTAAAATCTCAAAGCTGACACTGCTTCCCTAGTGCCTCTACTTTTTCTAAATCCAAACTGATCATCTCCTAATTCTGCATCTATTCTATTTTCAATTCTTCTGTAAATTAAAGAATTTTTATATTAGTTAAATTTTTTGAATTGATAAAAATGTATTATAATAAAATAATTGCTTAAAAAAAAAAAAAAAAAAAAAAAACTTTTTTAAAAAAATACAAGGAAAATTATATAGATTTATTTTTTGTCCTAGTCCATATTTTTGACGCATGCGAAAGAAAACTAATTATTCCATAATTTTCACACTATCCGCTCCTGCTTTTTTTGGTATAGTTACAATATAGCACTCTTTTTAAAGTCCTCAGACATTTTCCCTTTATCATAAATGTAACATACAATTTTGCACAACTTATGAAGTACATATTTTCCTAAGTTCTTAATTCAGCTGGTATCTCATCCACTCCTGGAACTTTTCCTTTCTTTAAATCTCTCAATGCTTTCTTAAATTCACCTCTTAAAATTGAGTATCCCCTCTCATCTTCTTCCACATCTTCCTCCTTCTCCATTTTCATCTCTTCATCCCCATTATTACTACATGTATAGTCCATCTACATACTCTACCCACCTTTTCACATTTCCTTCAACTGTGTAAATAGGTTCTCCCTCCGTACTTGTTAAATTACTTGCTTTCTTCCTTCTTTCTCCAAACTCCATTTTTATCTCTTCATCCCCATTATTACTACATGTATAGTCCATCTACATACTCTATCCACCTTTTCACATTTCTTTCAACTGTGTAAATAGGTTCTCCCTCCGTACTTGTTAAATTACTTGCTTTCTTCCTTCTTTTTCCAAACTCCATTTTTAATTTTCTATAGGCCAAGTCTATTTGTCCTTTATTCATAAACTCTTCTATCTTATCACTTTTTCCTTCATTCATTCCTCTTTTGCTTTTTTACACTCTCTCCTGATTTAATTCCTTAACTTTTGATAAGCTAATCTACCTTCCTTATCGTTTGCATTCTTACATTTTTTTCGTTCATCCACCTTCCTACGTCTTCTTTAGTTTTATATACGAGCCTTATATAAGTTTCGTATTACATTTCTTTCTTTAAACTTAATTCTCATCTCCCCTCGGCACTGATGCGATGCCTGAAAGGGTAGTTTCTGGTGCTGAGGGTGCGGTGTCTCAGGGGCCACGTCGGCATGCGTGCATCGCCATACGTCCTACCACATCATCTCCTTCAATATTTAAAACATATTTCACCATTCAACATTATCGAAAGCTGTTTCTAAATATACAAATTACTTTTTCTACAGTCTCTTTTCTAATAAAAATGTCAAACAAAATTGCTTCCTTAGTTCCTCTACCTAATAAATAAATAAGGAATGAAATGGAATAAAGAAAAAAACGGGCTTTTTATCTGAAAAGTGAAGGTAACAAGCAAAAAGTGTTTAAATCTCCAAAAAAACGTTTAAATCTTGTCTCTGAACTCTCGCAAGCTTATTTCAATTTTTATCATTCATTCTTAGGAGGGGGGGGGGGTACAAAAGACACATTATACCCTGCAAATGTTTCAAATGAATGCAATGAACTCTCCTCCTCCCATTTCCACGTCACTAACAATATTTATATCCCCTCCCCCATTGTTTTTTCAAATTCAAACGTCTGCTCACCCTAGCATGCACGCGTACCGTCATTTTTAATTTTGAGATGACTGATTATTATAGAGTGGCGACAAGCGAAGGGGGTCGGCTACTTTCATTTTCGCAAAGTTTGAATATTATTACCATATTGTGTTGAACAAACTGAAAATTCATCTCAATTTTACAAAAAGATATCCAAGGACAGATGACCTTTATTCAATCCGGCCCTAGAGTCTGCAGGTATACTTCATCCGGTCCTGTCGTCAATTTTTGCTGAAAATTTACCGAAATTCCTCTCTCATCCTAGTTCTCTCGAGCTTTTCAATGAAACAAGTTCAACGATACACTGGCACGGGAATCACAATCAAGGAAGTCTCGCCACCTGTCTGATTTATTGCCAAAAGAAAAAAAAGAAAAAAACACTATGCCCACGTACAAATCATAACCGGAAACGGACCACGTGGTGTAACATCGGCACGAATACAGAACAGCATAAAGAATGTATAAATTTGATTGAAGAAAGAAAGAAGGAAAAAAAAGGAAGACCTAAAAGAACGAGGAGCGGGGTACCGAGAGGTGACGGCGACGATTATCGCATTATACTCTGGTATAATGTAAACAAAAACAAAAAAAAAGAAATGCTGTGCGAATCGCGCGAAGTTCATCGCCCAGCTTCCACCGCCTATGGATGGGAAGAATTTATTTCGAATTCATCCACTCGAATCGATTTACGGGAAAAAATTAGCGCACCGTGTTCGTTGCTTATATCTTCGACAGATGGACCAGAAAGAGCAGCGAAATCAAAACGGAAAACGGATTAAAACGAAAAATTTATGATATTCGATTACTGGAAGAGAAATTTTCGGTCACGTCGTATGAGTCAACACTGGGCGACGTCGAACATGAGAAACAGGAATTACGTGTATACGAAGATACGAGAGAAGGGAAACGAGCGCGACGGCACTACGAGGGGAAGAAAGAACATCTTACACCGTAAGCTACATCAGCTCTGAGAGTCCATTGTACTTGGCTTTTCATGCGCACGCCGGCTGACACGACCAAGGGGGAATGACACCCTACAAGGAACACCGTATAACCTACTAACATTCCTAAAATGTGATACTCTCACAACGTTGCCAAATATTGAGGAATTCTTACCATTATCTGGAATATCGTACTGGTGCTATTCTTCGCCTCGACCACTTTTTCCTACGCGTGCACTCGCGTTTGGGAAACCATGGGCAGAAGAGATTATTACGCCGAGAGAGATAAATAATAATAATACGTTAACGAAGAAAGAACTTATGGTCTGCTCAATTGTACGGAGATTTTTCGTTTATTCTCGGCTCGCTATTACCTTTCCAGCGAGCGATTAAAATTATTATAAAATGAGATACACCAACAAACTAATAATAGTTTCTTTCTTCCTCTTTATTAATACAACGTTCTTCAATAACAACGTATACGCTGGCTATTTAATTACGCTTTTTATTACGAACGTTAGTATCTTCAACTTTCTACGTACATTCGCACAGCGAATACCAAAAAAGAAATAGCGATTAAACGAGCGAGATGAATGGAAATGGACGCTAAATGCGTCCCATTATTACGTTATAAAAGCGTCGATGATATAACACGCATCATGAAGGAAAAAAAATAGCAAAAAAAAAATCGTGAAACGGGAGCTTCGTAAGGCAGTGTCGGGACTGAACGGAGTAATGGCCGACTGCAAGTGGCTACTCTCTATAATTCGATCGCCGACGATCGAATTTTCCGATAGAATGGCAACGTCGAAATGCGAATATATTCTCGGCTCGGTTTGACCCTCTCGGCGATACGGCGAAACCGTGAACGACGGACGGATCGACGGATTGACGACTGCGTTAAACCCGCGGTGGCAGCAGGCAGTGCGTGCTCCACACAGAATGGCAATAATAGAAAATGGAAACCGCGAGCCCGAGCCGCGAAATACACCCGAGCGGTATATATATACGTTCTCGAAAGAGAGTTTTGGAGAGAAAAAGGGAAAAAAATAAAAAAATACAGTGAAGAGCGAAGAGTCGGCAGTTAATAGCGAAAAGAGCCGGTGAAGACCGAGCACCGCAGTGTACCGTGCGGAGCAGAGTGTACGTTACTACACATAAATAAATGGAGCACCGCTACCGCCCGAAAACCCAGACATTGCCCTTACACAGAGCCCGACTAGATCTTCCTTCCCCCACCGCCAACACTCCGGAGGTCGGTACAGCGCGACCTACCTGTTCAACTGCGGACGCACACTCGCACACATCAAAATGATAACGCTCGACCATACGAAGATCTGTATCCAGCCTCCGTGACGTCAAACACGTACGCATTTTTTCGCCAAATTTAAAGTTCATTCCCACCGACTCGGAAAATGCAATACCAGTTTAGCTCGGCGAATTTTTGCTCAATTTTTTTCCTTCTTTCGCGTTTCGTTTCGCTTTTTTTTTTTATATGTATTTGTAAATTCTTTCTTTCCTTCTTTCTTCTTCCTTCTCGGAGTAACGGATTAGCACGTTGCCGTGTCAATGTAACACAAAGAAAAATTACGGCGATCGGTAGGAACATGTACGTTGAGAATATTGAGATAGCCGCTTAGCCGCGTGAGAACGTGCGGGCGGTCATAAATTCGAAAAATTTAACCAAGGCTTCTGCAACCGTACTCGAACAATTGGATGAAATTTGATGACTCAGAAACGTTACGAGAATAATAAAAAGAAGAGTCCTGGGAAGAAAGGAGCTAACTGCATTTTTTTTTTCTTTTTTCAGTATTCAGTTGAAGTAATATGTAGCTCTTGACGAGTAGCAGGGGTGTCGTGATCTCCTTGGTCCAATGAAGAAGCCCCCCTCAAACACTGTTAGTTAACCTAGAGGCGTCGCTGGAAAATTTTTTGGGGCTAATTTTTTCAGCAGTGTTGTACATTCATCGGCGTAGGTAGATTTTTTGCGGGAGGGGTGTAGTATGTTGTATCAAAGTGTTCAACAGTCATTTAAGTCATTTATTTTCAGTCATGGTAATTTAAAAATTCAAGAATCAGCAAATCTCTCTCTTTTTCTCTCTTCTCTCTATATATTAAAAACCAAAACTCCCCCCCTCCCATCCTGAAAAAAACCTCCAAGGAGCCTGACGCCTACCTAAGAATCAGAAAAATTGCGGAGGCAGATCGGCTACTTTCAAGGACATAAGTTTTAAGACATAACAGACATAACAAGACATAAAGAGACATAATTACCTATACTGCGGGTTGCCTACCTAAAAATCAGAAAAATTTCAGGGGCAGATCAGCTACTTTCAAGGACATAATCTGTTTTAACATAAAAGATCCCCAAGTTTTAAGACATAACCGACATAATAAGACATAAAAAAGACGACATAATCATCCCTAATCTCCAAGATCTCAAATCGCTGCGGGTTGCCTATCCTGCCCCTTAATTGCTCAATTTTCCGGGGGTAGCCTACCCTCAGGAGGGGATTCATGGTTGTGGAGGGAGCTCCTGAAGGAGGAGGGCCCCTGTGGGGGCGTGGGCTGTGGACGAAGATAGAGGCTCTGGGTGGAGCAGGGGGTTGAGATGAGTAAGAGGACCTGATGGAGGGGAAAGTCCTTGGTGAGAGAGGGGACCAGGGAGAGAAATGGCTGTGGTGCTGGAGGGGCTGGTGGTGGGGTGGGGTCTTGAGGGGGAAGGTCTCTCGGGGGGAGGGGTGGTCATGGTTGTGAGAGCTCCTGGGTGGATGGCCAGGGATCTTCAAAGGGGTTGGAGGACCATAGTGAGGACAGGGGCTGTGAAGAGAGATAAATCCCAGAGGGTAGTCGTGGGTGAGAGGTCCTCGTTATGGAGGAAATAGTTGGTAGGAAAGGGTGGCCACTGAGGAAGGAGGAGGTAGTGGTGGGTGAGGGTCCTGGAGAGGCAGTAAAACTTTAGTGGATAAGGACCCGAGGTTATAAGAGGTACTCATGATGGAGGAGGGAGCTCCTGAAGGGGAGGAAAACCACGGTGGTGGCGAGGACTGTAGAGGGAGATATAGGATCCGAGTGGGGGGGGGATGGTGAGTAAGAAGTCTTGGTGGAGGAGGAAGTCCTGGGTGAAAGAGGGACTTGGGAGGGAAATGAAAGCCATGGTGTGAGAGGGGCTGCTGGTGGGGGTCTGAAGGGGAAGGGTGGTCACGATGATGGGGAGCTCCTGAGTGGAGGACCAGGAGATCTTCGTGGAAGTTGGGATGAGGAGGCCGCCGAGAAGGAGCAGTGGAACAGGGAGGCTGTAGCGAAGGATTATGGCCGCAATTGGGAAGGGCGTAGTGATGGGTGAAGAGGTCTTGGTGGGGGTGTGGTATGTGAACAGAAATGAAGGCCATAGTGGTGTGGGGGTGGTCGGGGGGACGTGGTCCTAGTAGAGGGCACTCGGGGTGGAAGAGGGTGATCGGAGGAGAGGTGGAGACTAGGTGGAGGACTGGGTGATGATCGGAGGGATGAACGGAGGGTGCCATATGGGGGAGAAGCTGTGGACGGAGAAAGTCATGGAGAGATGGAGAGGGTAATGTAAAGAGATTAAGGCCCAGTTGGTGGAGGTCGGTTGTGGTGATCGATGGTTCTAGAGGTGAAGAGGAAGTCCGAGGGACAGGGCCTACCTGGATGTGCAGAAGGAAAGGGTTCGTAGGGGGGATACTGCGGCGGTAAAAAACCATAGGGTAGGCACTGAAGCCTCTGGTAGGAGATTATGGCAGTTGTGGGGGAGGAGTTTGTGGCTGAGGAGGGCTGCAACTGTTGGAGTGCGACCGTGGAGGCGGACAGCGACCATGCTGAACGAGGGGGTCGTGGTGGAGGAGGAGGATCGTGATGAAGAAAGGATGGAAGAGGGAACTCATGGTGGAAGATTGAGGACCGCTGAAGGGCTGATAGAGGGGGAGCAAAAAGAAATGATAATCAATTAATCTTACCAGGTTGGGCCTTATTAAGTTACAGAACACTATTTTTCGCGAGTATCGCATACCTCGGTTCCAAATTGCTTAAATTTTAGTTTTCTCGCGTCGATCGTTAACCAACCACCACTACAACAACTATCCAACGTTTGATTTCTGGATAAATTCCATTTGACCAACATAATACTCGTAAATCCTCCAAGTTACACAAAAAACATATCGGAGCACCTTTTACGTTACTGGAAAATCATCAACCGGCATATCTCGCACCAGTGGACTAATATCTTGATACAAACAATTGGACAGTGTTGCCATATCATGAAGGAACAACTTTGCTGTACGTTTCAATGCAGTCTAAAGCATAGCAGTCAAGATCAATACATTGGGCCTTATATTGGGGATCCGAGCCTTATTGGGCCCATCTACCTTATGCAATAAAATTAGTTTTTCCCCCATGAAAATATAGTATTATAGACGAAGAGAAGTATATTTAGCTTTAGTTTATTATTTTAGGGCATTTATAGCAAATGGAGGGGGGGGGGTCATTTATTTTCAGATTTTGATTTTGTTAGACATCTTGTGTATGTGTATTGCGAGTTAAGTGTACTCGTATGGTACGGTACTACTAATTGCCGTATCACATGGTACTAATTCATTTACAATTTTTTTATAACTACAAGTGTAAATATAATAATTGGCCTCTGAATTGGGGGGGGGGGGTAATTTTGATAATTTCTACCCCCTCCCTCCCCCAAAAATAGGTTTCCCTCAACCTTTGCCATTCTGATTTGATGGCATAATTTGTTCTTCAAAAAATTCTAGTAGTAATATCCCTATGTTTTACTTGGGCGTCCTCTTTTTCATTTCTCTGTATTTATGATAACGATAAATAATTTTGTAGGACCATCTCTCATTTTTTAATCTTGTAACACGTAACCCCCCCCCCTCCAATTATTTCTACTTGTCTCCTTTAATTATCTCCACGATATTTCTGTTAGTACTTATATACCTACTTATCTTGTTATATTTAATTTCTGAGATTTCTGTTCTATCATTCAATTTAATTCCCAATATCGACCTTTCCATTGGGATGTAAATTTATAGTTTCAATGGCAGCCCTGTATAAAATTTGAGTGATCAGGTATGATTTACCATAAGCGCGTAGCAAACTTCAACTATCATTTTAAATCGATTAGAAATTCACTTTCAAAGAAAATTTGTGCTAAATTTAACTGCATCGTCACCAAAAATTTGAATTATAGTTCTACTGGTCGAATAGTTTCTACTCGTTTTTTTACCCTCCTAAAGATAGCAATTTTTCTATTTGAAAGAACACATGATCACTCGCTTATTTTCACCGGCACGGGTGATTTTGCAGCGCACTCTAGTGCAGGTTTATATCCCAATGGAGTTCTGAGTAACTGCTAGCTCCTTTTCTTCGTTTTTTGTCATGATCCAAGTTTGTGATCCATAAGTGAGAGTGGATAAAATACAACTATTAAATTCTTGCTCTTTTGGAGCAGTTTGTACGGTCTCTTCATGACATGTTTTAGACTCCAAAATTTTTGTCCAACCCATTGCCTTTCTTCTTTTTATTTATTTTTGAAATTGTTCTTTTAATGATACACTTTGTCCGAAATAGTTATATTCATAGTTATTTAATTTTCAATTTCGATTTTGGGTGGTGTTTTGTTGTTGCTGAGGATTTTTATTTTAACCGTGTTTATTTTTAATCCTCCATATTTTAGACTTGTGCTATACTATTCCTTTAGCATTAGCTTAAATTCATTCCCGCTTTCGGATATTAGTGCTACATCATCTGTGAACCTCAGACTGCTCAAGTATTCCCCATGAATTAGCATTCCTTTGTCTTCCCATTCCAATTTCCTGAATATTTCTTTCAGAGCAATACTAAATATCATATAGGTGATAATGGATCCCCTTGCTTGACTCCTTGCTTAACCTTAGGGTATTCTCCTATATTGTCGGTTATTATCCTTGCCTTTAGATTATGACACATGTTTTGAATTAATGGAACTAAAGCAAGTGAGTATCCTTGATGGGTTTTCTTAGCTTCTATCGTAAAGTCATGTTTTAAAGAGTCGAATACTTCTTATCAGGTAATATTTTCAGATTACATGTGACCTTTATGAGAAAAAATGTGAAAACCTAAACGTGGGGTCTTTCCCCGCAATATCCCGAGATGCACAGGGTCGGGGAGTTGGGGTTTTGTCTTTCATTCAGGGTGCCATCTTCAAAAATTTCCAGCAATAAAATTTTATATAGTCATTTTTATCGTTTCAACTCTCATATTATACAACCAACATTTCCTGTACTAGATGGTCTGCGTAATATATGTCACAGTGAAAGTTGAGTTCATAAAAATATTTCAATTATCAACCTCAACTGCCTCTCATAGGTATTATCCATAATGACTAGTGATTATCATTAATACCTAATTATCGACATTCACGGTAACAGATACATTTGAGTTATTTGCAGCCTCCCAACGAGAAAAAAAAATTGTATCTAAATCGCCGAACATCCCCCTTACTTAAATCCTGGGTACGGCCCTGATATAAGCTGATGGAGAAAGAAATAGATATTTCTGATATTTTGAAAGAATTTAACCTACCTGCAGAAAAACCTGATGAGACTCAGTCTGAGTTCGACCAAGAAGAACAAATTGAAAGTGGATCTGATGAGCCAGACTTTCAAGATAACAAAAGTGACGACGAAGAAGACAAATAATTCAGTATTTAGTACCAAGTATCGGCATATAGGTTAAGGCTGTAAATAAATAAATAAGGTAAGGAACAATTTGGCACCATTTACAGCCCTTCGCCCTTCTCTGTTCTCCCCCCCCCCCCAGACTAACAGTCCATTCTTCACCGTCGGTCTCTTCACACAAGTATGAGTCTTTGAGTTAGTTGTGGTTGGGGGAAATGACTCCTAATGACATGTGCGTCAACTGCGGTAATTCCCCGAACATGCCTTTCTAAGCCTCAGCGAGGGGTTATCTCTGTCAGGGCGTAATTTGATCCCAAGAGTTACTTAAATGCAGGGATTCTCCGGAACTGACGATGTATAAGGAATAAATATGTGATAACGTGAAGGAAAATACCTATTCTTTGGCAATTCGATAGAGAGATATATTAATGTGCAGCGAGTTTTATTATCTATTATCCAAGCCCGGGAGGGATGAGGAATGCATTCACTGAGGTTTTTTTTTTGGGGGGGGGGAATTCTTATTAAAAAATATTGTGATAGCAAGAAAGAATTTTTGGGGATTCGATAAAGAGATATTAATAAAAGGTCCCATCGTTTAATTTCGAGAAAAAAAAAAGCACTTGCGGCCTTTAGAAAAGGAACTCCTCATATGTTATAATAAGTTATTATAATAATACGAAAAACAGACATTTTGTACGTAGATCCAATGAACTGAACGCAGAACAAGAAAATGAGTCACCCATCGTAATGGTCTAAAAGTTTACGATCATTTCCACGTGTAAGTATATACCAGGTTCTGAAAAATTATTAATTTCCACGGCGGATTAGAATTTTATTCCAGTACGGTAATTTCCTCTTCAATTACTCGTTCATCTCAGAAAGCATATAATTCACTTGAGGCACCATGAAGCCTGTTTCCAAATGGGTTCATCAGTTCTTTGGAATGCAGTCGTCATATAGATAAGAATTTATCGACATTTACTTTACATATATGTAGGTATATCGTTAGTATAAAATCACTAATAGGTACCTGCTACGCATGGTGGAGGAGCGAAAAAATTTTTACAAAGAAAAGTAGATGATTTTCTCCCCTATTAAGCGCGTTATAACGCAATCGTGGAGATGAAAAAAGAGATTCGGTTCGCTGGAAGGATTTTGGAGTTTTTGAACAAGTATTTATTGTGAAGAACACCTGTGTGTGTATTCTTTTCAAGACTGTACCAGAGAAATGGACGACGGTATTATATGAAAAGAAAGACACGAATTGGGTTTTTCAGACAATCAAAACAGAGAGATCGACCCCTAATAGAATCAACAATAGTAGAACTTAGGATCTACAAAATTAAGACTACATTCAACGTTTTTTCTTATAACCCAGGAATATGTAGTTTTACAACCAAAGTGCTATTTTTTTTTCTTCTTTTTTTTTCGATGATTTGATGACAAAGAAAATTAACCCATAATATTCAGCGAAGGATATAAAAAGCGTTGTTACGTTCCTATTTATTTCAGAACTGAGAGACAGACGGGAGACTGGTAAAATCTATTCAAATGGCATGTATCATGTTTACAAACATCAAAAAAATGCTTGCCCAGCTAGGATCCCACAACGGGGGCGTCTAGTTGTGTGTATTAAGCGGATAAAAAAATCCCCCAGTCCAAATTTGACTTCTTTTTAAATCCGTCTTGATACACACTGAACAAGCGATAAGTTATAAGGTGACCGTCTCTCTGAGTGGCGTCCTCAGTAGTTTGAACGAAAGGTCTAACAATAACTTGATGACTCAATCTGAACACATCTACACCAATTTCGAGTTTTCAGTGAACGAAAACGAAAATCCTTTTTGATATTTCGAGTGTACCGTAATGGGTCCGTTTCCGTTATACGAGATTAAAAACCTCAGTTCAATAACTTGTCAACTTTCAAAATCGGGACCATTTCGCCCGCACTTCCGTACTCTAAAACTGAAAGCAAAGGGGGTGCTCATCATCAAATTTTGAGGAACTTCTGTCGAGTTTTGCATGTATGGTTATAAGAACTGTAAAATATTGTGACTAATCTATAATTTTGCACCCAAGCCAAAGTGGCCTCATCATCGTAGTGTGTAACAGCCTATTGCAAACATAGGCGCAAATAGGGAGGGAGGCTTAGCCCTTCTAAACTTCTAAATAGCCCCCCCCCCCAAACATTGAAGTCCCAACACAAAAAAGACATAAAACAAGGAGACTCATTATCCCCATCTTATTCAATCTGATGAATTCACACTTGAAAGCCAGAATTTACAGACACAACTGGTGATTACTTCCCAACACAAAAAAAGCATAAAACAAGGAGACCCATTATCCTCATCTCATTCAATGCAGTACTTGAGGAAATTTTCATGAAATTAAATTGGGAAAAAATGGGAACGACTATAAGACATCTTCTTTTCCAATTTACTCTCAACCCGAGTCCTGGAATCCACCTCCCAGCAGAGATCTACAAACACGGAGGTAACCATCTTGCGGAGGCACTACTACACCTTTTCCAAGAAATCTGGAAACAAGAAGAGGTGCCTACTGACTTCAAGGGTGCCATGATAGTAAATATATACAAGCGGAAAGGAGACCCATCAGAATGCTCCAACTACAGAGGGATCTCCCTACTTAGCGTGGTGGGAAAAATCCTGACGCGCGTTACAGTGTACCGGCTACAACCGGCGCTTGAATCAATTATCCCGGAGTCCCAAGCGGGCTTTCCCGGCAGGGGTACGGTGGACATGATTTTCACAATGCGCCAGATACAAGAAAAGGTGAAGGAACAACACTCATCGCTGCATGCGGTATTCATTGACCTCCGGAAGGCCTTCGACATGGTCAACAGGAACGCACTCTGGCGAGTCCTGGGCAAATTCGGCTGTCCAAAAAAAAACCAATCAAAATCATCGTTAGCTTCCACACTGAGAGTAAGGCCCGAGTCATATAGTTGGTACAAGATACACTGAGGACTTTGAAATCTCAAATGGAGTCCGACAGGCATGTGTCTTGACTCCCCTTCTATTTAATGTCTACATGATCGCGTTCCTGGTGTTCCTTGACTGCAGGCTAGGACAAAGAGGAGTAGCCATTCGGTACCGTATCGATGGTGGCCACCACAACCTACCCAGACTGAGAAGTAAAACAAAGACGCACACCCGCTAAACAACAGAGCTACAATATGCGGATGACTTGGTCGTTCTTAGCCACACTGCTGAAGCAATGCAACAGATGATAGAAGCCTTTACTGAAGCCTACGAACTGCTGAGCATGGACATCAACACAGCCGAAACCAAACTGCTCATAATGAGATACGATGCCCCAGCGCACCTAACAAACCCAACAATCAGTATTGCTGGAGACCCAATTGAAGAAACGGATCAGTTCAATTATCTTGGAAGCATCTTAAGTAGCTCTGGTGACCTCCCAACGAATTCGGAATGCCGCAGCAGCGATCTTCAAACCAAACAAGAAGGTGTTCCTAAACAGGAAGCTCTGAAGCTCTGTGTGGCGACAAAGGTTGCCGTGTATAAATCGGTTGTCAGAACTACTCTGCTATAGGGAAGCGAAACATGAACTGTCTACAAGAGACATGCCAAAGCTCTCGAAAAGTTTCAACAAAGAACACTAAGACTCCATCAAAAGGCAGGACTATGTCTCCAACACGGAGGTGCGTGAGCGTGCGCGATGTGAATCAATCGAGCACCTACTAACCAGACTATCCCTACGTTGGCTCGGACACGTCCAACGAATGACGGCGTTTACCGAAACAGGTCCTATATGGTGAGCTGACCGTGGGAAAGAGGTCCACGGGAGGGCAAACCAAACGCTATAAGGACACCGTCCACGCTGCGATGGAAATTGGGAGATCTGCCAGGACAGGAATGCTTGAAGAACAGCTTGCTTGCCACAATAACACCGGCATCTTCCCACCCACTGCGAGCAGGCAGCCTCACAGCACGGAGCCGCTTATCTGCGAGGTTTGTGGCAGGAGCATTACATCCCGGATCGGCATGCACAGTCACATGCGAGCATACCAGCGGAGAAACGAAACTGGCTGATGATGGTGATAACGGGATCCCCGTGTGGGGACCTGACAACGACGACGACCTCAGAGACGTCGGGGAGGCTGTTAGGGCTGTCTTAGCCCTGTGGGCTCGAACCCGGCACCTCCAGATTCCGCGACCAATGCACTATCCACTCGGCCAACCAGACCACATTGTTATTACTGCTAGAGGGAATGGTTGAGGAAAAGAACTGCAAAGGAGTGTAAAGAATGAGCTATGAACAACAGATACTGAAAAATACAAAGTGTAAATTCTTCTCAAAAATGAAAAGATTAGCACAGGAGAGAAAAAAGTGGAGAGACGTGACCTCTAGAGACTAAGGACTACAACAACTATTAAAAAGTGACTCGTTGCTTCAATTCTTCGTCAAAGACGTATCGAGCTCTAACAGTTCCGGAGAATGTCAAAGATCTTGAAAGGAAGGAGAAGGAAAAAGGCTACAGGCGGCTCCAACTTCAGGCTCCCTCTAGTTCCGGAGTGGAGCTCGGAGTAGAGCCTGGAGCAAACGAAGCCGAAGCGGAGCTAAGGTTAGGAAACTAAAGCTCAGAACCAGAGTACTGCACGATTATCTACGCAGCTGACGGGTAACGCAATATAGGAAGTAGGTATGTATATCTATGAACGACCTAGTGTTACGTGGTACCAAGTCCCAAGCAGTACCGAGTATTACCATGTGGTACCCGGTGAGATGAATAACCCTGTACCGGGGTACCAGAGTCAGACAATATACATTCCATTTATCCAAGTTTTTATACTAACTCTACTCAAACTGGGAAATTTGAAGTTCTATGAAAAATTGGTGTTCCTATAGTCGCGAACAATGTACAAATAATTTAATTTTCCGAGTTCAAATAGCATAAAAATTGTTACAATACAGTATACTCGTATACATCATACCTAACAAGCATCCCCGGGTTTCGTCTCTCAGTACCCCGTAATCACATTACTTATTATCAGCAAATACCCACTACTCAGTTATACCTAGCTACTACCAAGTAACCCCCGGTAATACCCCATACCTATTACCGGGGAGTACTCGGTACTAATCGTTACCTACTACCTGGTAATCCCCGGTAATTTTTTTATTTTATTTTTATTTTTTTGTTTGCCCGGGTTGATCAAAAAACCAAACCACGGGGCCACCCCTGCTCCTACCGCTATAGTAGCAGGGATCTGCTGAGGGGCTTGCATTTTTAATAATACCTTTTATATCACCCCTTCCAAAGCACAACTACATGTTAAAAGCACTAGAGAAACAGGGGACCCCACAAAAATTTGTCAATATAATAAAAGAAATGTACTGGAGGCTCAAAGCAAGGATAAAAACAGACAAATTAGGCAACTATTTTGACATTAAAAAAGGGGTAAGACAGGGGGACCCCCTTTCCCCGATTATTTTCAACAGTACTCTGGAACATTTAGGAAACTCAGATGGGAAAAAAAAGGGATAAACATCAACGTAAAAAGGATTACGATCCTAAGATTTGCCGACGATATCGTTCTGTTCGCCGAATCGGAGAGGGAACTAGCAGAAATGATAAGGGAACTCAACGAAGAGAGTGCAAGAGCAGGTCTCACGATAAACATGCAAAAAACCAAAATCATATCCAATAGCACAGAGGAAGGGACACTAGAAATGGGTAACAAAGAAATAGAAATAGTTTGAGAACATACATATCTCGGCCAACTACTAACTTTTGAAAATGCAGTAGAAAAGGAGGTTAACGTAAGAATTAACAAAGCATGGGAAAAATTCTGGAGTCTAAAATACATATTCAAAGGAAACTTTAGCTGTAGAAACAAAAGCGAAATTTTCAATACGTGTGTTTTGCCTGTCTTAACATAAGGATGTCAAACATGGACATTAAGTGCAGAAATTTTGAACAGAATTAGGATAACTCAAAACACAGTGGAGCGATCAATGTTGGGGTAACAAGATGGGACAGGATAAGAATCTCGGTTATCAAAAGGAAATTAAAATTAAGTAAAAATCCAATTTGGCAGATCAAAAGAATAAAATGGGGGTGGGCGGGACACATCTCCCGTACCTTTTGGCAACCGTTGGACGGCAAATGAAGAAGAGGTAAACAGTCATTAAGATGGAAAGACGATATTAATAAATTTCTAAAAAGTAACAACTTCCAAAGAATAGCCAGGAATAGGAATGAATGGGAGCGTCTACAGGAGACCTTTGCTCGGCATGGGTCAGGGGAGGAGCGAGCCCCACTTTGGGGCCGCTAATTCTTCATATGTATAATAAAGTAATACTGTTTATTTATTCCCCCAAATAAAGGTTTTCTGAATTCTGAATATCGCCCCTTCCACAGCAGGAAGTGGTCCTGAGGGGGGAAGTGATATGTTTGTCGTATTCTACATAAATAACTACGTGTATAATTAATTACAGTAGGGTGTTCTGTTTACTTGTAGAGACAAGCTTCTTTCTGCTTGTTCAGCCTAGGCCAGATCCCAGTAGGAACAACTGCAGCGATGGCATTGAGTGCCGGCTGCCTGCCACAGCAGTCCCACCACCGCTGGACTGTTCTGCAGTGGGTTGTTCTACATTAATGTGTGTATCCCATCCACCCTCGGCTATTGTTTGTGAGACACAATGTTATCAGAGGGGTGGACTTCTACACAGCTAGCCACCAAGAGCGAGGTGTTTAATTTTCAAATATTATGTTTGTTTTTTTTCCCCCACCTTCTATGTATATTCAAATCAGTTACACTGTTGTGATTGAACTTTCTTATCAAAATAGACTATTGTGTCCCAGTAGCTGCTTCTTCCGCTTCGGCTGCCCACAGTTGCGTCACGCAGTCACGGATATAAACCCTGAAGCTAGGCCTCAAGAGGTCCAGCTGCACAGGTCGACCACCGGCAAATAGCGAACACTCCGTGTGGATATGTTCCGCAGTCTGCAGACCGCCACATCCGCATCTGTCAGACACACATCTCTTCATTCTGAAGAGGTATGCCTTGAAGCAGCCATGACCAGTCAGTCCCTGAGCTAAGTAAAAGTCCACCCCATTGACTCCCTTCGTACTTACTGTGGGAAGTAGTTTTTTGGGTCCACTGGCCAGTGAGTGTATTATCATACCATGTTTGCCAGATTTTGACGCATGACTCTTCCAACCTTCTCCTCACCACAGGGGGCTTGGATAGGGCTGGAACCGCCGGTAATTACTCGTACCTATTACCGGGGGGTACTCGGTAATAATCATTACCTACTACCTGGTCACCTCCGGTCAACGCCGATACCTATTACCGGAGGGTACCCGGTAACACTTGGTGACTCTTACCCAGTAAACATGGTCATCACTGATACTAATTACCAGTTCAGACGGTTACTAGGTATGTAATATTACCTCATACCGAGTACGTCTGATCAGATAATGTGATGTACCGCCCTTTAGTTACCTACGCAGGTGCAGTACTCTGCTCAGAACACTTTTCTCTTGGCTCCGATACCCTGAAAGTGTTCCAGTCTTCCCCACACTTCCCTTAAGAAAAATACAGGCGATAGGAAAAAAGTGTTACTCATTTCAACTTCTTTCTGTGAAGGCTTGGGAGGCAGCAGGTATCCCGCGATTATTACTGGTGTAGCTGGGAAGTTTTGATTTTCCCAGTGGCTTTGCTAGTCCCACTCCGCCGCAGACTTGCGTACTCCAGCTCCTTTGAATGGCAGGATATACGGGGCGGATTGCAGCGAAGATAATATTAATGACCGAGTTGGGTACACGTGGCCATGCGTAGACGTTTCACTGTCAAGCAGAAGGTCAGACAGGCAGACATGAGTTCGGCTGTTCGAAAATACTTCGGGCTGGCAAATATAATCCTGGCATTCGTCCGATGTATTTCGGATCGACGAAAAGTTCATTTCAACGCGAGTAATTCCTTCTACGATCGAATATTGTACGAGGAAATGAAAACTGTATTTATAGTCACACACATATAGACACAGCGTCAGTCCTCAGTCACTTTTAGTTCATTTTGGTCGAACCACGGCGACGGAACATTAAACAGGATTCACGGGTCGCTGTGTGATCGTTTCCTGACAAAGTGATCTTAATTACGCGAAGAAGACTTTTCCTCGGGCTGGCCGAGGGTCAAATAACCGACATCATTTAAACGTTAATGAACTTTGCTATATGCGCCGGAGTTCCCTTTCAACGATGCTGACCCATATTTTGCGCACCCGAAATGAATGAAAGCGATTATATCGCGCGCGCGATACCGTCGTGACGCGGAGCAGCGCGGCGGAGCGGAGCATCCGAGCAGTTCGTCATAAAATTTATCGATTCGGCAAAGAGAGAGAGAGAGAGAGAGAGAGAGAAAAAAAAGGCCCACCGAATTTAAAGAATGAAGTCGTACAAAGGGTTGAAATTGAAAAGCGGTCCGCAATCGAGGCTGTTTGATCGCGGGTGGCTTTCTTTTTTCGCATCCAGACGAAGGTCGAGCACCCATGCTGGTCTCGCGAACTCCGTGCGCCGCGAAAAGGGCTTCGGAAATATTCGGCCGTACGCGTACACGATTTCCATCGGGGAGACACTTGCGTAGTATAATCGCTGTAATTATCGACCCCTCGCCGGGGGTTGGAAATCTCGAAATAAACCTCGGCGAATTTAGCTCTCCCGTTGCCGTCAATATTACGTGCCCCCTGTTCAAGCGAAAGTTTATTTTTAGCCGCGGTTACAATGTAGGACACTTCTCGTGTTGTCATTTCCATTACTCGACTCAGGTCATGTGTACATTTACATTGGCGTATGCATTTTTTTTTTCTTCTTTTTTTCTTTTTGCAAATCTTTTATGTGCTCTGTACTGGATGTCTCTATCGGTGACCTGAATTCGGGAAATAAAAATATACGAACCCATTTATCATGTTTTTGAATACCGGTGCAAACGGAGATTGTAGATTTGCATGATTCTCGCGAATTGTACAACAATGTAGATCGTCTTATCTGTGTTTTTGGTGTTTGCTATAGCTGTCACGAGGGAGGGGTGGTAGTGAAAGCTTATTATGTTGTGACCGCGGAGGCTGAAGGTTCACTTTCTAAGCAAACGAAGTATACCGTCATGTAATAGTCGTGATGTTCATTTATTATAGACAAAAACTGTAACTGGGTATTTCTCAGAAAAAGTACATATTTCAGGGCCGGCGAAAGTTCTGTCGCACCAACTTGAATTTTCCACTAAAATTCACTTCTCTCTACACACTAAAAAAGTAAAATTCGCCGCCGCCATCGCCACTGCACCGCCTCCAGAAAAAACTCACTGCAGGTTGCCTAACTAAAAATCAGAAAAATTGCAGGGACAGATCAGCTACTTTCAAAGACATAATCTGTTCTAACATAAAAGATCTCCAAGTTTTAAGACATAACCGACATAATAAGACATAAGAAGACACATAATGACATAATAATTACCCATAACCTCCAAGATCTCAAGTCGCCAGGTATAACACATAGTCTAACTTTCAAGAAAACCCACTGCCGCCCCTCAATTGCTCATTCCTCCAGGGGTATCCTACCACTGCCACCACCTCCGGGAGAAAAAAACGCACTGCGGGTTGCCTACTCTAAAAATCAGAAAAATTGCAGGGGCAGATCAGCTACTTTCAAGGACATAATCTGTTCTAACATAATAGATCTCCAAGTTTCAACACATAACCGACATAATAAGACATAAAAAGACGTATAATGACATAATAACCACCCATAATCTCCAAGATCTCAAGTCGCAAGATACAACGTAATGGGGTAAGAGGTCCTGATGGAGGACCTTGGTGACAGAGGCGGCCGGGAAGGCAAATGAAGGCCATGGTGTGGAAGGTTCTGGTCCAGCGGAGGGGGTCTTGAGGGGAAGGATTCTTGAGGGGGAGTGGTGGTCATGGTGGTGGAAGCTCCTGGTTGGAGGACCAGGGGATCTTCGAGGTGGTTGAGCGAAGAGGCTGTAGAGTGATGGAGCCGTGGAAGGGGAAGGCTGTAGAGAGGGACTAAGGCCACCATTGGGGAGGGGGTAGAGACTGCGGATTGCCTAACCTATTTTTTATTTGAAGAAATACGTAAATAAATAAACAAACAGACGTTCTTAGAAAATGAAAAATTCAAATGTACAGCTTCCAAATTTGCCGACTGCCAAATTATTGGGGGTGTTTCACCCCCCCCCATAGTTTCGTCCCTGCAAATGCAAATTGTAACCTTATCCCCCAAGCATTCACACTTACGCACATGAGCATACCCCCAGTCTGAGAGGATAAGCAGGAAGGATGTTAGGAATACTTGAGAGGAACACACAACTTCCTTTACACACATTAAGGTGGTCCTTATTTACTTTTGGTGGTATTTTCTTCTGAATTTCGCCTGATTCGTCTCCTAAACTGGTTCCAATAAAATTAAAAAAGTCTACAGAGTTTCAGGTCGATTGGATTAGGGCAATCCGTGCCACAAGCTCCTTTTCGTTTTTATAGGAAAAACACGTGGACTTTGGATTTTTGTTCCAGACTAAATTTCCCTCCTATATTCACCAGGACCAAAGCCCGTAAATTAAACAATAGAACATTATGCTATAGGATTCAGCTTGTGATATTGAAAAATAAGTCGTCTGCTTTCAACTTTCAGATTTTAATAAAATGTTCAACTTTTTCAAATTTCAGTCTCTAGGTCAAACAGAGAATCTAGTAAAAACAGAATAGTCATTGAAATCCGGAATTCATTGTTTGCTACCGACTTCCAGATTTTCGAAATGTCTTTTACATTTCAGCTTTGTGTCAACCTTTCAGATACAGGGACGTACCGATAGGGAGCAGAGGGTAAATTACCGCCCCCCTACAGGAATTTTTCACTCATAATTGGGAAAATTCACCATTTCAGTCAGGCTAGTTGGTTTAAATCCAACAATTTTGAAAGGTTTTTTCCATTTTTTTTTCTTGGATAGTTGAGAATTGAGTTGAGAAGTAGGAAAAACCCAACAAGTCAAAAGGTTTTTCTTCTTTTGCATTGATACTTAGGGATTTTGAGCTGAGTCAGTTGGAGAAATCCTACTGGTCAAACGGCTTTTTCCCTTTTGATACTTGGGAATTCTGAGTTGAGTTAGTTGGGACTTTCACAATTGTTACCCCCCCCCCCCATACAGAAAAAACTCTTCGGTACGTCCCTGTTGAAATAACTTTCGATAACCTTCGGCTTTTGACTGACTAGTTTGACAGGAGTCCAGGGTACTCCATTTTCAGAAATGAAATTTCAGTTTCAATTTGGGGATATGGAGAAGAAAAATTTGCCGATAATTTTTTTTTTTTTAACTAAAAATTCACTGACAAAATTTTTAGAAAATTAAAAATTTGCCGATTTCTTAATCGAAATATTTTTTTATTGAAAAAAAAAAATAATAGTAAGCAAACAAATAAAAAAACATTAATAAGAAATGAAAAATTCAAATGAACAGTTTCAAAATTTGCCGACTTCCAAATGGGGGTTGTCAACCCCCCACACCCCCTATAGTTTCGTCCCTGAAAGAACACGAACTAGGAATTTCTTGGGTCATGGTGTTAACCACCGGCGTAGGAACGAGGGGGGTAGAATCCACTCCCCCAACGCTGTCAAAACAAGCATTTCAGAATGTATCAATCAATCAAACCTTTATTGAGAGCGACACAGTTTTATAATAATATTTAGCTTCCAAGGTCGCACCTTTGAAGAGCACTTACTATTCTGAGTATGCTCTCAGCCTGTAGTAGAATTCTGAGTATGCTCTCAGCCTGTAGTAGAATTCTGAGTATTCTCTCAACCTGTTACAGGCAAAGGCACACCTCACCCTCTCCCATTCTTTGCGATCTTATGCCACACGATGGAAAAGCTTATTTTTTAGAAACCGATCGATTTCGTCTTTCCACCTAATTTCTGGTTTGCCCTTTTTTCTTTTGAATTAGTTCAAATACCAAAAGGTAGCTCTTCAGAGGTTATTCTATCTTGAGGTAGTCCGGCTATAAGTCCCGCCCACCCCCATTATAAATTTCGGATTGATTATGCATGGTTTTTTCTTCTTTTTTTTTTCAAATGTTTTTTATACTGACTTAGTCTTTGATTTTTAAGCCTAGAATCGACCTCATCATGGGAGTTCTGTGTTGTCTCAATTTTCTTCATTTGTCTGAAAGTAAGGGACCAAGTGGGGAGCCATATGTCAAAACCGGTGTTAAGCACATATTGAAGATTTCGCCTTTTTGCCTGTCTTTAAATTTTCCTTTATAGATGTGTTTTAGTGTCCAAAACTTCTTCCAAGCCAGTGTGATCCTACGATAATTCTCCTTTTCGATTCTATTAGCTGGTGAAATTAGTTGGCCCAAGTATACTGTTTCTGGGACGACTTCAAGGTTTTTGTTTTCTATCTTGATTTTTGTTGGGTTCCTTGAGGTTGTTATGATTTCGATTTATCGGGGTTTATTGTTAACCCAGCTGTTTTTCCAACTTTGTTGAGTTCGTGTATTATTTCCTCCAGCTCCCCCATTGAGTTTGATATTAAAGCAATATCGTCTGCAAGTCTTAAGTTTGAAACTCTTGTTCCATATTTAAATGTAGACCTTTATTTTCCCAATCAGGTTTCCTAAATATTTCCCTCAGTGCCAGATTAAATACCCAGTAGTAAAAGCATGTAAAATGCAAACAGTCAGCCCAGTCAGTCAGTCAGCCCAGTCAATTGGTAGTTTTATTATTTATTATTATTATTATTTTTCGTAACGCTCTTTTCGTCACGCTCCCAAATAACGTTTTTTTCCGTTGTGTGCTAAAGTAAAGACATAATCATCTTGCAGACGAGTCTGCAACCTCGGGAGAGCATTTTCATGTCCGCTTCGCGGACTACGGCGACATGAGAATGTCGTCCTCCAGCAAACGTAGCAGCCGAAAAATGAGGGCGCCAAAAAATATGGAGCGCAAAATACTCTGCGGAGCGTAGCGGACGACATGAAAATGCTCTCCCGAGGTTGCAGACTCGTCTGCAAGATGATGCACTAGCAGAGCGTAGTGCTCGCAGGCTGATACAAGGAACGTGATGCTCGCATGGGCATACAGGCTGATACAAGGAGTGTGGTTCTCGCAGGCGAATGAAGTGTTGAGTCACAGTCAGTCAGTCAGTCAGACAGCCGAATTCGAAGTTCAAATAAAAGAAGACTTCCTTGGTCCACTTCCAGAAAAATTCACATTTTTTTGGACCGAGCACCTTTTCAGCTGCAGATCCTCAACTGTAAAACCCCCTCTTATATCTATAGCTGGTACTGGGGGGATGGCTTAAGTATAAATTCATGTGCCTAAAATTATTGTTCGCACTTAACGACTTGAATTTCTAAACTCGTGCAACTCCTTCAATGTTGAGGATAGGCAATAAACCGTTACACAAGTTTTTGTAGTATTTTTCCATTGGCACCATTAGAAACTGCATAATTTCTCCCTCCCAGGACGTCTTCCTTGATCAGCTACTGATCAGGTTGATATCACCCCCTCACCCAACCACAGCAATCTCACACATGCTACTGAAATCTCCACAGTGATACAGCAGATCTACACAACCAAACTTTACATATATCTTTTACACTCCACTTTTAACATCGGAAAGTCTCATGAATACCAACTTAATGGCTATTATAAAGTGCAACGCGGAAGTCGCTGGGTGCTCATTTTGAATAATCGCCATGGGCACAACCAGGAATTACCTCTCGGAGGGGCTGAACCAGTAAAAAGTGGGCGAGGGTAAATTTTATACGAAAAAGTGAAATACTTGACTCTTAATTTTCAGTTTCAAGATTTCTTGAAAGATGCTCAGGGTTTTTTGCCCCCTGGGGGCATCTATGATAATCGTACAAGACAATGGCATAATATATGTACATCTTCTCTCCTTTCATCTCTGTTTTTCAGTTACTGTTTTTCTCTTCTGATTTCATTTCAAGTCATTTACAGTCATTTCGACCTTCGCACTCTTTTTTACTAACGTATTCGTGAGCAGCCTTTTTAGGCCAATTCCGCGTAATCTCAACTATTCAGATACCACTCCGAATGCCGCAAGCGCATTCTAAATGAGGTAATTCTGAGTGTTCAACGAAGTCACCAAGTTTCTTATGGATTGCCTTTTCCCATGTTTATTATATCTTTTGACCACTGAAGTGCACCGACTTTCACTCGAATACGACTGCATTTGCCGTGACACGTTTAAAATGGACTGATGGCCGGTGGCCACTGCATTGGCCTTCGCGAGACATATTCGCAACGGGTATGTAACGACCCAAAGCACAACAGCACGATAACACCGCCAGATTTTTCGAGTCTCTCCGGAATTCCGAGCATAAGGTCACCTTCCCTAGCTCCAGCGATTACTCTACCACCACCACCACCGGTGATACGATTCAAACTAAATCAAATTTGGTATTTTTGGCCAACCATATTTGATCGCGATGAAACAAAGAATGCTCTATTCTGGTTCAGGTGAATAGAAAGTTCGCTTAGGGGAGAATTAAAGAGATTTCAGCGGGGAAAAGGAATTGCGAGCAAAGGAAACGAAAAAACATCGAGTTTCCCAACGATCTGGTTAGTAAAAATGTCATTTTCAACTTTTTCTCTGGCCTGGGGGAATATGCCCCCCCCTGTTTAGGCCATTGTTCTAGTTACAAGTTCCAACCTCAGCTTCTACGAATCTTCCACCGCAATCTATCAACAAGTGATTGCAGCCGAGAACACAAAAGATCTACACAGTACACACACATGGAATCTACGACCGGACAACCTGTAATATTCTGTCTTCAAGATCATACACCTCGAACCTTAATCCGGTCGGTTTATGGAGCAGCTTCGGAGTACTTGAGTAACAGCAGATACGGCATAACTGTACCACGTAATAATAAGGCAGCGATATTAAACAATGAACTGTCGCCGCGATAGAGTGAGAACTGGAGAGAGGAAGATACCCGAAGAAACACCTCAGTTGCTCGGTAAGAACGCCTTCGTCGATATAGCCGAGATGAAAGTGTACATAGCCACAGAATGCACAGAATCGAGTTGCATAATGTGAAGCATACTAACAAGGTTCCGCCCTTGAAATAAAAAACGTGAATTCCAACCTGCGATACGAATACAATGAAAAAAACTGGGGAAAAAGTAATCATTTCGTCTCTTTTTCTCTCCATCTCTCTCCTAACTGGAACAAATCGAACGTTCGGCAACCATTTTCTCGATCAGCTTTCTAAATTAAAAAGGTGAGACCACGATAGCCGATATCCTCACCGGTTACGTCAGTCCGAACAGACCCCAAGGCAACCAACGCTGGCGCATACCAAAAATTACATTATACCTCCAACTGCGAGCAATCCTAAAAATTTCATTCCCGAAAAGCCGACGAGTATTTTTCTCGCTATTCAAAAAGTTCAAGAGCTTTCCACTTCCACTTGGAAATCCAACCGCACCGTAACGACTTGAGATGACGTTCTACATAGGGTTACCAGACTACCTCAAGTAGAAAGAGTACGTTCAATTTTAAAATAATGTGAAATGAGGTCAAAAGTTTTTGCTCGCTACACTCGCAATTTATGACTTGCTCCAGTCGCAGTTTATCACCTTGTTACACGAATACTTTAACATATCCACGATACAAAGAAAACAAGGTTTCTTTGAGAAATAACATGTGTGTGGTTTGCAAGTTTTTCTTTTCTTTTTCCTATTTAAAACGATGTTCCTCAGTTGATGAAATAAAAATGTTTCAATTAATTAAAAAAAAACAAAAAAAAAACGTATCTTTATATACACAAAAAAAGTGTTTGGTTTAAAAAAATTAAAAATAATAAACAAGCATAAAAACGTTGGAAAAATGAAAAAGAAAAGGTGAAAAAAAGTGTTTGTAAGAATAAAAAAATGGGGGGAAAAAAAGGTGCAAAAAAGTCTTTGATTAAAAAAATGAACAAACAAGTACAAAAATGTTGGAAAACTTTAGAAAATGGTGTTAGTGTTTTCTGTAAAATAAATAAATAATTAAATAAAAAAATAAAAATGTTAAAAAGAAGAAAAAAAAACATTCACGTTAAATTCATGTCGAGAATTCAATGATCGTAAGGAAAACTGATCAAAACAGAACGTTTTATTAATGTAAAACACAAAAAAAAATTCATATTTCTTGCTTGAAACATCAACTGTTTTTTTTTCTTTCTTTCTTTCTTTAAACACAGGTGTTTTAAACAATTTACATTACCAGCTTTCAATCAACGCGTTTCAAATATGCTTACAAATACCCGAGGAAGTGAAAGGAAAAATCCGAACCTGGGGCAAAGTCTTTCTCGGCCACCCATTCCCTTTCATTTTTTTTTTTTTTTTTGTAGCAGTAATTGCTCAGCTATTATTTTCCATATTACTGTTGAATCTATTGATAAAAACTTGCCCCTTTGTACAGGTCAGGCGCGGAACAAAAGTCCACAGCTGCCCTCTTCTCATCAGGCCTGAAGGTAGCACGTGCGCAGCATTAAAGGCATGCAGTATTTTTTGTTCCACTCGAGACCACAGACATTAGTGTCCGTTATTTTTCATATTTTCGAAAAATTGAGTGAGCTACCGCTCCATCTCGTTCCTCACCATGAGGTAGTTACGTCACAAAATTTTCAGCCGTTTTGAATTACATTGATCAGTGCTGCAAACTGCTTAAAATTTTACATGGGAATTACATGAGGATTTTGCTTGTATCACGGACTACTTGACTTCAAGCTGGAATCTAACTGCCAGGGTTACGGCTTGATTGAGTATATGAAATTCTGAACAGTTCCAAAAAACGAAGAAGTTTATAGGATACAAATTGGACTTGTGAGGAGAGTATGAAATTCTGAACAATTCCAAAAAACGAAGAAGTTTATAGGATAAAAATTGAACTTATGAGAAGCTGTTGGAGTAGGGCGACAAATCAAATTTTGAAACATAGTACTCACAAGTTTCGATTGGTTCACAATATTTGGGAATAAACTTGCCTCGTTTAGACTTATTTTCCATGCTAGTTTCAAATCTAGTAATATCAATTCTCTTTCACCGTGAAAATGACATTTTTATAGAAACAAAGTATTTTCAAGTCCAAACAAATTTTTACTGCAATCAGTGGCGTACGGTGAGATTTTCTAGGAGGTAAGCGGGAAGCATAGACAGGGATGTGTACCGAAGAGTTTTTCTTGGAAGCAGGGGAGGGCTCTTTTCTAATTTCACTCTCAACCCGAACCCTGGAATCCGCCCTTTCGAGCGTTACTTTAGAAACGGCGGGGAGGCTGTTAGGGCGGTCTTAGCCCTCTTTTCGTCTTGCCGAAAAACTTAAAACTGGTCTGGGTCGAAATATAGGGAGTTGCTGCTACGTGGGCTCGAACCCGGAACCTCCAGATTCCGAGACCAGCGCGCTATCCACTCGGCTGGTAAAAATTGTGAAAGTCCTAACTGACTCAACTATCAGAGAAAAAAAAAATTTCCAACTAACTCAACTCAAAATTCCCCTACAATCAAAGCCAGAAAAAAATTGACTTATTGAATTTTCCCAACTTCTCAACTCAATTCCCAAGTATTAAAGCAATTAAAAAAAAGACTTGTTGGATTTTCCCAACTCCGCCTGACTGAAATGGTAAGTTTTCCCAACTGCTGACCAACAGCGGAGTACGTTGCCCTCCCTGGGTACGTTTCTGAGCCCGTAGAGGTGAAGTAAAAATCAGAATAAATGTATGAAACATGCTACTACAAAAGGGCACTGATCAAATTATTCAAGTTGTTGTATCCCTGTGCAGGGTCATTCCATATGCATTTATCCTTTTCTGTGACGAATAATAGACATGACCAACAGAACAGTTTTCCACCATCTTCAGAACGAGTTGATCACAAAATGTTTTCACATTGCGATACGTGGAAGTGTCTAGGTAAAAATCAAACCACCTTTCTTTTGCTCAGTTTTCAAAAACGGTAATTCTGATTTCGACTATTAATTGTTCATTAAAAGTAAATCGCGAAAAAGGAAAAAGTTTATCAATAAGATCCCGAATACGCATTTGTGTGTGTGTGTGGGGGGGGGGGGATCTGAGCATTCAAACATAATGCGTTGACTAGTAGAAGAACATAATCACGTTTCACTGTCAACTTCATCGTTCGTGTGTAGCCAAACCGAGGCAAGCCTGACTCAAAGCGCTTCCAGAATGCAACCAAACGCTAAGGTTTCGTCGTGTTGAACATGCTAGTGTGTTTTTGTGTTGGTAATGAACACGGAAGCGTAAAATCTAAAGAGGAGTAAGAATTCTGATTTAGGTTCAAGATCCGGAAACGAATTTAGAATCCAGATACGGATTCAGAATTCAAGGGCGGTTCTGTAGGAGAACGTGATTTGGCAGAAAACGAATAGGATTCTGTAGAGAACAGAATAGGATTTTTTAGAAAACAAAATAGGATTCCATGAGAAAGAATCCAAGAATTTGAATGTACCAAAAACTGCTTTCAAAATCACAGAAGCTGAAACCAAGAAAAATGAATCAGAACCTGAGAATCCAGATTGGGATTCTCGATTTATTTCAATCTCTAGCAGGGAACGAGGAGGAGGTGTCAGCCCTTCCTAACCGGGGAAAATACGCGTTATCAACGCAAATTAATTGAAAGTTAGAACTTTATCCTTGCGCTGAATAAACGGGCCCCTCGATGGTGAACTTGGATGCTCTCCGCAGCCGATCCCATATGTCTGTTCCGGAGCCAACCTCTCCCCCTCTATAGTTTAGTTTTAGTTCTAGTTTTTAATTTTAATTTTTCCATTTGGCACTGTCCCTCACCATTATTGGGACCTTCGGGCACCTGTCGTGGGGGTGGGGGCACAAATAATAATGAATAAAATAAATAAACTCTTTCTTATTAGCGACATTAGACATTTCATCATACAGAAGAGGATAATAGACAATACTTTTAATCACATTGTCAATTAAACACTTGTAAAAATATGGACCATAAGTTTCTGTTATTAGGTATCGAGCTTCCGTTTTATTTAAAGACATGGTTTCTATTTCTAGAGTTTGAATTGAGAAGTTATATCGTCATAGGATCGCAAACTGAGATTACTTGTAACTACTCAGCACCCACCGGATTTCAGCTCTGGTTGTAGCATCATTACGACAGAAGAGCTGGATATCAGGCGTAATTGCAACCCTTCTTGAAGGAAACAAAACATCTGATACCATTAACGCTGATACACTTACAGCAACTGATGTAGATGGGACCTGAATTTCCAGTTGAGAATTTGAAAGTTTCCAACAAGAACAAATCCATGCAACGACCATCAGAGGCTGTCCACAGGGGGGGGGAGGGGGTACTCACTCGCCTACCATGTATAGCTTAGTGGTGGACAGTTTTCAGGATGAGTTAACTGGTCAAAAAATATACACACAGGGCTACGCTGATGATTTGGCTGCGGTGGTGACCGGAAAATTTCCGGGAACCATGGCGAAGTTAACGTAATGGGGGCTCCGATTTATGGAAAAATGTTGTGCGAAAAATGGGTTATCGATAAACCCGCACAAAACTGAGATCACTCTTTTCACCCATAAAAGGAAGGGCAAGGAGTTGATCAAGGTGCAGTACAAGGGAAGACCGTCAGCCCGCACAGGAAAGGTGAAGTACTTAGGAGTATATTTTGATGAAAAACATTCCTGGAGGGATCACGTCTCAGAGAAAATAAGAAAAGGGATCAAGGCTTTTTGGACTTGCCGCACGTTTGTCGGCAAGGCCTAGGGACTCTCTCCCAACATAATGCACTGGATATATATCAGAGTAGTATGTCCCAGAATTACATATGCGACCATTATGTGGTGGGGCCGGGTCCACCTGGCCAAAGTTAGAAAGGAATTAGACCACTTGCAAAGGCTCGCGTGCGTGATGACAACAGAGGCAATAAGAACGGCGCCGACTAAGGCACTGGAAAGGCTCCTAAACCTGCCACCACTTCACACTGCTATAGAAGCAGCTAATGGGCGCTTATCGTCTGGGCCAACCAAACCTTCAGGCCCAAAAAACAGGCCACAGAAGAACGTGGGAGATGACGGGGACGCTTTGGGATGCCAAAGGATAACACTTCTCTGGCAAGCCGTACCGTGCACTGATACCCACACGGGAGGCTTGGGAAAAGAGGTGGCCAAGCATTCTAGTTAAAGAGGGGAATGTATGGTTTGCAGACGCCTATAAGAATGACCAAGGTGTAGGGTTCGGAATCACGAATGCAAAAGGCGCTGACAACTATTCAATGGCACTGGGTGAGGGCGTCACTATCCTCCAAGCAGAGGTAATGGCGATCACGGTGGCCATTGATAGAAGCCGGGAAAAGCGTTAATAAGCAGATCTATATCTGTACAGACAGTCAATCGGCTATTAAGGCACTATCGTCACACCAAACTACATCCCCAGTATTGTGGGTAAACAAATTATACAATTATACACCCTTGCTCAGGAGGACCGTGTCACCATACTATGGACATCGGGACTTTGTGGCATAAAAAGGAGCATGATCGCTGACACGCTAGCGAAGGAGGGCATAAAAAAGGAACTGGCAACACCCAGGCCGTGTCTTCCTGTAACATACAGCGTCATAGAATTCAAAGTGAAGGCTTTTGGATAAGTAAGCAGACGGAAATGCACTGGCGGCTGACCAGTTGTATGAAAGTCCGCAAAACACTCCAGTGTATGCCAAGTTCCTACTAGAGCTTGACAGGAAACATGCAAGGCTCATGGTCGGACTACTAACTGGTCATAGAGCCACAAAACAGATGTGGTATAAAATAGGAGTGGTGAAAAACGGCTCCTGTAGGTACTGTGGAGAAGAGGAAAAAACTTCGATCTATATCATACGTCAGTGCCCAGCAATAGCCGGACAAGACGCGAAGCACTGGGACTAAAGTATCCAGCACCCAGTGAAGTCAAAAGGATAGAACTCAGTAAAATTCTCACTTTGGCTATAAAAGTGAGACTACTGAGCTCACACACAAATGTAGAATCTAATGTAGATGGGACCTGAATTTCTAGTTGAGAGTTTGAAAGTTTAACCACAATATTAGTTTGATGTATTGAAGGAAGAAATTGAAAAGAATGACTTAATAACCATATGTTCAAAAAACAAAGAAAGAAAAAAACAAAAATGACTTAAAATTGAAAAAATCGAGCAAACAATTGTGAAATATTACGCTAGATGACTCAATGCTAGGACATCTGGATTTCTGAACTTCCTTCGTGTACATTTTTCCAGTAAAAAGTACTGAACTTTGGGAAGGAGTACTAGCGAGTACTTGGAGTAACATGAGAGAGTACCTCGGAGTTGTATGTAAAAAAGTATACACGTACTCTTTCAAAAATTATCTCCGGTAACCCTAGTACGATATCCATCAACCGGAAAAATTGTATACACCCCTGTATGAAACTCACCGACTACTCTTTCTACATACAGACTAATTATATCCTCCACTTGTGCGGCGATTACACGGTACCAAAGCGGCTCAGTCAACACAGCGATGAATGCACATATGTATGCCAATGAGTAATGTAACAGTGATAGTCTAACGGAGTGTAATTTAAATTGAAAGCGCTCCGGAAATCCTGCGAGTGAATGACCTCGCCGTCCGCCGCATACGTAAAAATTTTCCAACTTCCAATTACGACACGGGCGTTGAAGAGCAGAAGAGCGCACTCTGCAGTCGGCACTACCGAAGACGACCTCGGCTGATTCGATGTATGAAAATTAAAAAGAAAAAAAAAATCTCGCTCGTCTACTCGAAAACGAGTTACGAGGAAGCTGCAGCAAGCGAGCATGCCAGCAGGTCAGCATCGATCTTCGCTCTCGTCTTGCCTAAGAAAGAACAAGAAAAATATTGCCTCAATGCCACACGGCACACGTTACACCGCATTTTCTTCACTCGTAATTCCGATCTCACATTGCCGGCATACTCCTACACGGAAATCCTCCGGAGTTCTACAGTCCGGTCCGGACCACGTAAATGAATGGGGGGAAAAAACACGAAAAATAAGAAGAAAAAAGACCAAAATAAGTCACAACAGAAAAAAAGAGAAAAAAAAGAATACATCGGTGATGGTTGCCATTCTCCAAATCACAATTCCACATTCAACCGGTTTCGTTGTTTGTTGTCTCTCCAGAGTGATCTAATTTAACGTCCTTCGATACCACATCGCAATGCGCGAGAAAAGGATTTGAATGGGCCAGGGGCCACACACACCAACCAAAAAGAAACCGATCTGTCGTGATTTATGGCGACAAAAAATCGAACGATTCCAGCAAACAATGGACTCGCTCCAAACGTGCCATTTATACGAAAACGTCGAATACTTTCGACAAGCAGGGATCTTATTGTTTCCAACTCGACACGAAACCAACACATCAACACATCTCGTTTTTGAAAACATTTCCATCGTTGATACATATACCTCCACAAATACACGAACACCTGAGAAAATCATTTTGTTTTACGGTGAGAATAACAAGTACACACATAAAACTAAATCTCGTCTAATCGATTCAAACGATACGGTTGAAAGATAATTCGATTACCAAAAGATGCACTAGGGTATTTTTTCGGTTCCTATAATTTGAATTCAAAAGCAGAGAGGGGGCTCAATCACGATCGTCCGACTTCTACACTGACTTCGACAAACTGATGGCTAGTTGCCTCAGGGAAGCAATGGAACCACTGCCCCTTCCACAAAAATACTGAAATCGAAAGGCTTCATAATTGGCATCTTAAGAAGTTTGAAACCAGGCTGCTAGAGTCTGGAAGAGTTTCCAAAAAATCTACCTAACCAAAGCGAAAGAGCATCGAAAATCGTATCACGAGTTGTAGCATGATTTTAGCAAGTATAGAAGAGCCTTGCAGAGTCTCGAACAAGTTTTCAAGGATTTTAAACATGTCTTGAAAAGTTTTAAAGAGTTTTGAGGAATCTCGAAAAGTCATCATGATTACAAGTATTGAAGAATCCTGATCAAGTTAAAAGAGTCCCAATAGTTTCGACTGAGTTTTGAATGGTCTTAACGAATCCTAAGTCTCTTTATACATTCAGAACCTGTTGTTTCCCTCCTCACACCGGGAAGAACCACAGCTGATAATACACAACGAGATAACTATAAACTCTCTACACAGGGTGTCACAACCTACATGATCTCCCTTCAACCAGATAGTACACAACTCATCCTGATAACATGTGGATATGTTTGCCTATGCTTACATTTAAAGGAACAAAGATACAGGGATTGGAAGAAATTATGAACTGCATTAGTGGACAATTTTTTTCTCAGTATTGCTAAGAGATGGACTGGTGAAACTGTTCAATAACAAAAGATAATTACAGCAATTGCACCCCTCCCCGCCTCCCCCACACACAAAGGGATTGACAGGGAACTTACAAAATTGATTTTACTTAAAAACTACAAACAAAAATGTTCACACTTTTTTCAAATTTCCATAAACATCACCTTCTGGACCCAGCATTTTTTTTGCAGTATATACAATTTTCTTCTCCATACTCTTCAAAAATATTTGTTGGTCTCACTCCGACCAATTTCAGTTTTGAGTTTGAAAATTTAGATAAATGCAGTGTTCTGCATCCATAAATCTCGCTATACATTCAAAACCTGGTCTCTCCCTCCTCCATAACAAAAAAACTCAGCCATAACAACATAACTATCAACTCTCTACACAGGGTGTCACAACTTATGTGACCTCCCTTCACCTAAATAAGTAGAAAACTTATCCTGATAACATATAGAAATGTTTGCCTGCACTTACATTTGAAGGAGCAAAGATAAAGGGATTTGAAGAAATTATGTACAGCATTAGCAATTTTTTTTTGAGCATTGCTAATGGATGGACTGGTAAAACTGTTGAGTAATAATAAAATACTGTTACAGCAATTACTACTACTACAACTACTACTGCTACTACTATTAAAAAAATAAATAAATAGAAAAGATTACAAGGGAATTTACAAAACTAATTCTGGTTAAAAACCACAAACAAAAATGTTTATACTTTTTTTTCTTCTTCAAATTCCCATAAACATTATCTCATGGACCCACCGATGTTTTCGCAATAAGCAATTCCCTCCTCCATACTCTTCAAAAATATTTGTTGGTTCACTCCTACCAATTTCAGTAGAGATTTGAAAAAATTATGCACATCGTTAGTAGACAATTTTTTTCTTAGCATAGCTAATAAATGGACTGGTAAAACTGTTTAGTAGTAGTAAAAGACCATGTTACAGCAATTACTACTACGACTACTACAACTATAATAATAAATTGAATCTTCATATACATTCAAAACCTGATTTCTCTCCCTCATCACACCGGAAAAACCTCAGCTGATCAAACATAACGACACACAAGGTGTCCGGTCACATCCTATAACCTCCCTTCAACCGGATGAGTAGACAACGCATCCTAATATCATGTGGATACGTTTGTCTGCGCTTACATCTGGAGGAGCAAAGATATATACAAGGATTTGAAGAAATTACGTACAGCATTTGTAGCCATTTTTTCCCCTCAGCATTGCTAATAGATGGACTGGTAAAGTTTTTAGTAAAGAAAGTAATAAATTGAAGAGGTTTGCAAGGAAGAAAATGACTCATGAAATAATTCGACTGCACAGTATGCGTAATAAAAACCCGCCGAAAAAGATACATTGGTATTAAAAGCGTACAAGCAATATTTTTATTTCACATCGAACAGATGAGAGAGGGCAAAAAAAGAACCCCAGAAAAGGGATATAGTGACTTAAAATCAGTGATTTCAAAAAGAAAATAATTCTTAGGCTCATATGAAGAGGATCTCAAATTTCCAAAATCTATATTAATTCCCCTAAGAACATCAAACTACTTGAAGCACAGGTTATAATTCAGTAATGTTGCTCAAATCTTGCCCTTTTTTTCTTTAATACTTCGAACCATGGAACCACTCTGGAGGGGCCGTCACCCAAAATATGAATTTTTGTAAATAAAGAACTCCCCCCCCCCGCTGGTGAATCTATCTGTTTCCTTTCCACGATCCCCTTACATGGATTGTCTGGATGATTCTCCTATACGATCATTCTACACTTATCATGTCCCAGTAATTTTATAACAAACATGTCCCAATGTTTCCCCTCTAAGATTCTCTCATACTTTCTCTGTGATTTCCAATGCATGATTTCCTTGAAAAACTTTGCAATTATAAGTGCATAAGAAGGACTGCGTGCTAATTCTTCTTACGTGGAATATTTTTATAATTCAATTATTGATATCAATTTACATGACTCTTATTACGTTGTAGCTCATTTTCATTATGTATTATCTATAGGAGTAATTTTTCCAATTATATTAAGTTTAATTTTTTGATTTTCTTTAATAATAAATTTTAATTTAAATAATAATTTATTAATTATTATTTCTATTCATTTTTTTTTTCAATTAATTCAACATTTTTTTCTCAACATTTTCTTGGATTAAATGGTATACCACGGCGATATATTATACCTATTTTCATATACTTCATTTTATGAAATACTGTATCATCAGTTGGATCTATCATATCATTTTCATTTATTATTATATTTATTTCGTTAATTTTAGAAAGAATAATTACGAAACGAAAAATAATTTTTACTATCAAAATTTATAATAATGGATGAATTAATAACATTCCTTCAACTAATCATTCATTTAATGAAAATATAAAAATATTATCAACATATTAAAAGTCTTCACTTCTATAAAATTTATTTATAAGGCACCCATGAAACAAGAATGACAGTGAGGCGAACAGGGGTATGAACTTTTTTATTGGCCAGCCGATCGAAATTGTAATATCAAAATATAAACAGTAAACTTTTTTCCTCTTGGTCGTCAATCAATTATTGTAGTATAAAATGAATTTTCTGTCTCGCCAGCCAACATTTATATAATATTTTAAAGAACAAACCTACCAATTTTTTCGAACAACCTAGAATGTTAATAAAATTTATTTTATATCTACTCTACCATTTTCTTGCTAGTTATCAAATGGTATGACAAACTCAGAGTATATGTTTTCACTTATTTTCTCGAGGAACAGAAATAGAAGGGAGACAAATACAGATAAGACTTGCAGAATGGTGATGTAGAATGTATCAAGTCCGCATCACTCAATTCTGTAGGAGACTATGGAAAAAGTGTCCCCCGAGTAGCACTGCCACCTAGCAGACTTCGCTGAAACAGTGGTATAAGCAAGAATACAGAAAATACAAGAGTTAAAAATTCACTGCAAATTAACAAAATGAGTAGCCCTCTGGTCACTGATGCAATACTCGAAAGGGTAGTTTCCGGGGCCAGGGGTGCGGTGTTTGGGGAGCCACTTTGGCACGGTGCATCACCATACGCTCCACCAAGGGAAAAAAGAAAGGGCGTTTAGCCCATTTGGTACGTTTGACGAATATATTCGTCAAAGGTACCGAATGGGTTAAAATGCAAATAAAAATTGGAACTTAATTTTAAAAAATGATTCTACGAGTGAACACCACACAAAATAGAAAGGCCTGAAAACCAGCCATGTTCGCATCGAAAGTTTTTTCTCTTCAGCAGTGCCATAAACAAAATACACGAATCACACTTCCGCTTCCTAATTTCACACCATTTGCGTCAAAATGTCCCCTCGAAAGATGTAAATCAGAGTGACCTATTAGCGACGTGAACCTAATTCGGCTGATATTTGCCAGCAACACCAAACTAATTACGTTGTTAATCCATCGAGTTTAAACGAACAGCTCGTAAAATATGATGCTGTAACTTAAAAAAAAAAAAAAAAAAAAAAAAATACACGCGGAAACATCAGCCAAAATTACGGAATAACATTCGCCGCGAATTATAAGTGTGCATTGTGCTAATAAAAACTATGAACACACCAACACAATAAATGTTGAAATCGCAAAAGCAGGGCATGGCGCAATTGCAACGATTCAATTTTAGAACTAAATTATCACCGATGAGTTCCAAATGCAGACACTGATTTGCTCATTCCTTTCAATTTATCTATTTTGAATGCAAGACAAGGACTGGCACTACCATAGAAACGAATAGATTGTACTTGGTATGAGCCGGGGTGTACCAAATCAGGATTCCAAAACTTCGGTGAGCTCCGGAGCCCTCAAGGCCCACCAGCAGAGATTCATACAACTACATTCTAAATCCAAATTGGTAATGTAGAAGCCCGCACAGCCCACACCACTAAACAATGATTAATTTTCGCAAATAGTTTATGTACGTCACGTTTCTTCTTTCCTATATAACAACCAAGCGCTGGTTAATGGTTCCAAGTAATTCCTCACCAGGAAGTAACTCAAGTTGAAGAGTTTCGCAAATTAGTAGGTGTTGTGTTGTTCGTCTATGCATCATGAGAAATTAACTATAATCGATTTCCCTAGCTTAACGTTACATCTTACCATATTTAATTCTGTTGTACGGCCGACAATATCATTATGAATCTTTTAATTAATGCTTGGTATCTACGTTTGCAGTTTCCTGTATTAGCTGTTCGGTTTTCACATTTTTATCCTCGACGCAAATTATTTCGAAAGCTGTCCATCAATGTTAATACAGCGTGTGGTGCTTAAGCGTTTAAATCATAGCATGTTGCAGCCAGAATTACGTTATTTTATTATTAACTTTTCATTTTCCATTCGGAACAGGATGCACCTAATTGCATACACGCGCAGTACTTGACTAAAAAAAAAATTTTTTTAGTTGAGAATTTTAATTTTCTATTCTTTAAACATGAATCACGAAGAACAGATTTATTTATGGAAATTTTAGCACAGAAACTTTAAAAAATTTTAAATAGTCAAAATTGTATGCGCATTGTAGCCCCTTACCAAGAAAACTCCCTCTGAGTTGTAATTCGGTAATCGAAGAATATCAGAGCAGGGTACCGAAGAGTTTTTCCGGGGGGGGGGGGGTGAAAGTCCCAACTGATTCATCTTAGAATTCCCAAGTGTCAAAGAAAAAAAAGCCAAGAAAAATAAAAGCTTTTAACTTGTTCGATTTTTCTAAACTGAAAATTCATAAATGTTGGATTTTCCCAAACTTCTCTACTCAAAATTCTCAAGTATCAAAGCATAAAAAAAAATTTATATATATAAAATAAAATTGAACAAAAAAAGCGTTTGTTGAATTTTTCCAACTCGATCGAAATTTTCCAACTTCGCCTGACTGACATGGTAAATTTTCCCAACTGCTGAGTAAGAAATTTCCCACCGGGGGAAGGGGGAGCTCTCCCAAGGTAACGGTACGTCTCCGTACCAGAGATAATGGAGGATGAAATTATTTTATTTTACAGCTTTGATCTGTGTCACTTGACTTCACTTTGTGTGGGAAGCCGTCAAGTTGCCAGATTTACCCGAGCGCAGGCATAGGCTTTCACCATCTTTACCCATCTGACCCTATCCTTCCCTGCCCTGGTCCAAAGAATTTTAAAATTTCCTACTAATTCGTCTCTCCATCTTGTTGGAGGTTTCCCCCTCTTCCTTGTAAGTGCCCATTCCTCCGTGATTTCTGTCCATTTTCTCTGGCTATATGACCAAGATAATTTAATTTTAATCCACTAATTGTCCACCCTGCATCTTTTGCCCTCGTTTTTGCTCAAATTGATTCTAAATTTATTTTGTCCTTAACTTTGATGTTTAGTATCTATGTTGCGAAGCGTCTCAAAGGGCGTTATCCTAATTCTCTCTTTTTGAGCCTCTGTCAATGCCCAGGTTTGAGCCCCATAAATGAGCGAGGGTACTACACATTGTTCCAATACCCTAGCAGCCGTGGATATATTGCTTTTTATATGCTTTTATTTGCCCAAAAGCTTTTCCAGGCATTAACCGTTCTTACTCTCGGCTCACACCTTTCCCTCTTTTTCATGGAAACAGTTTGTCCCAGGTACTTATATTCCTCTACTTTTTCCAACCAGTAGTCCTCTTCCTCCTCATTTGGCATCACTTTTGTTTCGAACAAGTTCATGATAAGGCCCACTTCCTTACTTTCTTTATTGAGATAATTTGCCATTTGGTACAGTTCATCTATATATTGTTACTCAATACGACTATATCGTCTGCGAAGCGCAGGTTGCTCAAACGCTGACCATTTATCATCCTTATCCCTCTTTCCTTCCATTCAACGTTCCCAAACATTTCTTCCAGAACTGCAGTGAATAAATTTGATGACAAGGGATCTCCTTGTTTTACTCCTTTTTGAATTTCAAACTTTTCGCTCTCTGTGTCCAATCTTACACATGCCGTTGCCCTCTGTACAATTTCTCAAGAGTTTTTATAATATCCTATTTAATCCCCTGAATTTGTAAAGCCCCCCGGATGTTAACTGAATCAAAAGATTTATTGTAGTCTATAAACATAAAGCACAACAACATATTGTACTCCCTAGCTTTTTCTAATAATTTGATTTAACGTAAATATATGGTCAATGGTTCTCTTTTCTAATTTTATATTCTCAACCTGAGTCTTGGAATCCGCCCTTTCGAGCATTACCTCAGAGATATCGGGGAGGCTGTTAGGGCTGTCTTAGCCCTCTTCTCTTCTGGCCAAAAACCTGGCCTAGGTCGAAATGTAGCGAGTTGCTATGTGGGCTCGAACCCGGGACCTCTGGATTCCGAAACCAGCCCCTATATGGTCAATGGTTAAGAACCCTTTTCTGAAGCCGGCCTGTTCTCTTGGCTGCTACTTTTTGAAACTTTTTCACATACATTACTACTATTTGAACTCAGGCTGATGGGCCTGTAATTATTTAGATCGTTTCTGGAGCCTTTTTTAAGCAGTAGAATTATTTTGGGTCAGGATAGAATGACCTGATAATTTTGTCGGTTCTTATTACAACTGAATTTTTAATGTGTTTACCATACTTCTTACGAGACGAATGAAGACTCAATTGGTCAAAGACGACGCAGGGTCGGATTCAGGGTTTTTGCACCCTTGAGTAGCACACGTTTTGCAGTCTCGTAGTACATCCACAGCTGAATAAAATAATGAGCAAAAATACGAATATTCAAAAAATTTTCAAACTTTGCGCCCAAGGCTGTAGCCTAGTTGAGCCATGTGGTGAATCCGGCCCTGCAAAAATGACAAACATTTTCAATATATTTAAGCAAAATAAAAAAAAGTTGGCACTTCGGCACTTCGGAATGCTGCTTTATGATTGAAGAAAAAGATGTGGATTTTGAAAGGGTTAAAGTACATTAAAAATTACAAGGTGGTTGCAAACCACATATAACGTGACTTTAAAGTAAGACCTGAAATGAAAAAAAAAAAACTTGATAGTGCCCTCTCCGCAGCGGTTAAAATATGTGAAAAACGTAATTTTGAATTGAAATAATAGAAAATCAGGACATTTCGCCGATTCAGAGGAAGTCAAGGACACTTTTTTTTTGCAACACTAGGACATTTCCTGAACTTATTTTCAACATCTCAATTACAGGTTTCAAACTAAGTTCATTTAAATTCGCGCTCCCAATACATTTACTAAATTAGAAATTTGATAATAATGCCCGATATAAAAATGAAAATACATAAAATTTGAAATGTTTAAAAAGTTACCTATCTACGTTCATGTTTTCCATGAGAATGGATAAATCATCTCAAACTATAACAGAGAAATTTCAAATATCAAAAACGGAACACCAAAAGAGGTTCAGGGAACGATTAAAAAAATGTCTGTATCGGCCTAGTTTATTCAAATAATCAAGTTTTGTTTCAGAAATAATATGTTCACTGTTCCAAATGTATTGCAGCAAAATAGCTAATTATGGAGGCATCTTCATGTCGGGAAAAAAACAGCCAGTTTGCCAAATGAAATTGAAAAGAGTAAAAAACATGTTTTTTATATCAATGCTTAAAATCAAAAAATGTTCATGAAATTTCAACTATTACAAACGTTAATAATATATTAATAACCCAAACTTTTTTTTAAATTTTAATTATGTAGGTCGGTAGTTTGAAATTTTGAGTCAGAATATGTTTTAAGTATTGATTACACGACTCCGCAAAACTTTCTCGTAACAAATAAAAGTTTTCGCATCCACCGTAACTTAATTAAGGATTACAATGCAACAAGAGCATAACTGCCGAAGTTTGCAGAAACGCAGATTCAAGTTCATGCACGACTATATCTCAATTTTAATTTATTTTTCGAAATTTATAACAGAAATAAAAAGTTGAAAGTATAAAGTATAACCTTTCGAGAACATTTTCTCAAAATTTCTTGTAGAAGGCTGGTGGGCATTCGAAAAGTGTAAAAAATTTAGTTTTATTTATTTCGTCATTGTTCAAGAAAATAGAATTTGTAAAATACTTTATCATAATAAATTAGGTGGGATTATTCAAGACGATATTCACAGAATTTCGACCAGATATTGTTAGCAGTTGCCTTAAGTGGGAATTTAAAATTTGTAGATGTTACGCTCTTCTTCCAGTGTTCTTGATTGCTTGACTATTCTCTGGGTTTCACATGACAATTCGAAACATATTATCTCGATTAAACAATAATATCCATTAGTGTAACTGAACAGAGGTTGTTGACTCTAAAAATAAAAATTTTAAAAAATTGATACTTATTTTCTTTGCTTCGTACTCCTCAGTTTTAGAACATAGAATACTTAATAGGGTTGGCCCACGCTCGACGACTAAATTTACAAAAATGCTTACACTTGGTCCAAATCTGCTATCCGAGAATAATCTGAGTTCCGATTTTATTTTGATAACATAAATTCAATTTTTAACACATTTAGCACCATACATAAGAATTTTTGCTGTGAGCCAAGAACATTTTTCATTGTACGGTGTTTGTCAACACTAATCAGTATGGTGCTAAATGTGTTAATACAGAACTTCCGCTCAGTAAAATGAATCTACAGCAACCCGTAGCTTCAGAGTTAGAACAACAATACCTGATTTATATGCCAAACTGTCGAAAACAACATTGAAATCATGGTACAGAGTAAGTCGAGTAACCAGGGACGTAGCGATTCTTGAGGGGGAAAAATTATTACATTTCCACCTGACTCAAGTCCAAGTATCAAAATTTGTATTGGCAAAAAAAAAAAAAAAACACCTTTAAATTAAAGTTGTTGGATTTTTCCAACTTTTGATCCTCTACTAAAATTTCCCAAGTCAAGCTAAGGCAAGCTGCCCCCGTGTCCCCCTTCGGAGTCATTATTACTGAGAACAAGATGTAGGTCTTAGGGATTTTTATTGACTAACCACAAAAGGTAAATTCATAATGTTGTTCTTTTGATTCATTTCCAAACGCTGCATTTTGAGATTCCCTAGCTTTGTAAATTCAATGAAGTGGACTACGCTCATGTAACTTTTTTTTGTACTCTAAGTGTATTATTTACATGTGAAATATTCCAGTCATATACCGAGATTCAAAGTTTTATAGTTGTATTGCAGCACATACAATACACAACCACAACCACAAAAAAAAACAACTTTAATACACTTTTAAAAATACATAAGAGCAGGCAAACAAACAATTCCTTTTTATTAGTCAATTTTTCCCACTGATTTCGAAACACATCTGATAATGCTGACTTAGTTTCAACTTTCATACTTTCAATGCTGAAGAAGGCAGATTTACATGATGCCATAGGTTTAAGCATTACGCACGCAAAATGATTACAACTCGATAAGACTGAAAGGATCAAATAATAACTTCCAGTAATTTTCTAGAAAAATAAATTCTGTGAAACAATAAATTTCCCTTCAATCAGTGGCGGATCTAAGATTCTGTTCTAGGTGGCTAAACCTTGTAGAATAAAAAAATAAAAAAAACACTATGATTGTACCTTAGGATATTGAATTACAGAAATACCCTGAATTTTCGAGGGGACAGGAATCACTCCATGAAAATAACAAAAAACGAGCATTCGTGAGCAAAAACTTTCAAATTTCAACAAAAATGCATTCTGCCTTCAACAAAAATGTCCTGAACTCTAATACTACCACGAATCATACACCACAGATCAAAAATCACAGCAGGCAGCCGAATTCTCCTTTCAGTTAAAATTGAAAGTTTTCACATGGGATTCATAAAAATGTGCACACATTTTCCTTCAAATCCGTATAAATCTCTGCAGATATTTCCGAATAATCCTGTATTATCTATTCGCAGATTCGAATTATGTGACACACGATCACAAAATTACAGTTTTCAAACTTCAGTTTTGTAGCACTTTTAGCGATTAACGTTCACAGTAACATTGCAATAGGCTTCAGAGATATAATTTTCTAATGGATTTGGTAAGCCACAGAGCACAGAGTAAGTCGACAATAAGATTTTCCTCAAAGAAAAAACAAAATAAATTCAACTGAACAATTCAATTCAATTTCAACTTCCTTAACTACAACTTCTAATTCGTACTCAGACAATTTGAGTGAGGTTACAAAATGTGGCTTGGCCAGTTTTAAATTTTAAATAAGCAATTTGAGTTACAACGAGCTAGTTTCCCTTTTTTCCCCGCTCTGGAGTTTTGTACCCAGATTTACAGGCGCTATGCTATTTGCGGACTCGAATTACCAATTAGAAAGTTCAACTTATTTTCAATTCATTTTTCCATATTTTCCTTAGAATGTTTAAAATTATTGCTTTACGGACTTTTTTCATTCTCGCTTCACAGTTTCTTTTTCTTTCTTCACGCTCGATAACGTTCATGGTCATATCACAGCACTTATCATTATTTTGAAAAATAAATCCAATTCGTCATTATCAAGTTTCATCTCCGATGATTAACCACATTAAATATGAACTTATTCGTAACTGATAAGTTTTACTCTTTGAGTTCGTGCTGTATGTTATCCGATGAACGAAACTATGGAAAAATTAGTAACACGAGGTACGGTAAACACAAGTTATTCCTATTCTGAATTACGAGTTCACCATCGAGACGTTTCAACATATTACCTTATTTTAAATTAAATTTTTCTCTTAAATTTCAGAGCTAGATCGAGGTTATTTTTAATCCGACATTACCATGAAACTGACAACAAAGTTTCACATTAGCAAGCCGATAAACTCGGAAGCGCCAAAGGAACGAATGTAGTCAATCTCATTTTTTTTCCCTCGAAAAATAGAGTACTTCGGAATGAGCCCATTTTGAACGAGAATGAATCGCATTCTTTCAGCTCCCGTTCCAACGCGCACCCAAATCTGATGATTTGGATTTGAATGAAATTAGTTTTTACTAGAACATCCTATCTAAAATCATAATTGGAAAAATTGAAATTAATGGATGGAAACATTTGAGAATGTTATTCATTCTCATTCAGAAAAGGTCTACTCGCGAGTGAAGAAAAAATCCTTGTAATTCATTCAGCATCTCTGCTCTAGCCGAAATAAAGTTATATACGACTGGCGTTAGACTCATTATACTAAAATATCGGAACCATGAATAAAAATCACCCATGAATTATACGAACACTTGCACAATTTCTACATCAAGATTTAATTCTATTCCACATTCAAGAAAATGTTCACTTTGCTGTCAGATGTGTTCTGCAGAACTTCAAAAGTATAATGGTTGTTCACGTTACGAACCGGCCGTGCCACGAAATCGAGAAGGGCAATTCGGAAATCGAAAGACGAAATGTGGCGGGTACGGAAAACCTCGAGAATTAGGTACCACAGTAACATTCCTGAAACTTACACCGTTCAACAAAATAATTATATAAATTTAAACTCACCACTGGAAAGCATTGAAGTGGAAGTACACGAGTCCTTGTCCGTATAGAAAATGTGGATCTTTCCAATGGTCTTCTTTAAGCTTGTAAAACTTTTGATAGGCTGACATGGCTGAAAAGCACCACACATTAGTTAAATTTGAACACGTAACTTGCTAAGTGAATGTACACGTACAGCTGTATACTAAGGATGCTAATAATTCATGTTACAGAAGTTTTCATGTTCGAAAACAAGATATAGGCAAACCTTTTTCATACTCTTCAAGTAATAAATGAAAATGCCCCAGTTTACAGTAGGTTTTGGGATCAACGTTGATTTCCTTGTCTGCATCGAAAGAGTCATCATTTTCCGGCTTTTCCACGAGAATCCCGTCCTTTTTCTGTTTTTGAGCTTGTATCAGCATACGCTCCAGATACTTGATCGCCTGGAAAGCACATCAGATTTAAGCTTAATACATAAATAGGTCGTCCCGCCGGCTACTTATGCGATACTCGAAAGGGTAGTTCCTGGGGCCAAGGGTGTAGTGTCTCAGGGGCCACTCTGGCATGCGTGCATCGCTATATGCCCCACCAGACATTATTAATACATAAATAGGAACTAATACACGATCAGTAAAATAACTGTACAGTAACCAACAAACTTGAAAATCTGTCGGGGTAGAATAGTGCACCTTTCCAAGGGATAATTAAAATCTATACACGTTTTCTGGCCAAATATCAGATCATCGTAATTACGAACTGTTCGAATAACTATGTTTGAACTGTTTTTGAAAACAACTGAGATTTGGTTGTTCAGAAATCAGTTCTTTTACTTCAGTACGCAGCCAGTGTTTCAATGCGAAATACTTCACCTGAAGATTCATTGTAGTTCACAGCTAAATCACTTTACAGTACTGACACGTGCTGCCAGGTTGTCCCATGTCAAATATGAGTAATTACTTGCAGTCGTAGATAAGTATAAAATTCATTTTCAATTGTGCAATACACACTGGTCGTGCATTATTATCGTGCATGTGGCAGTATTTATCGTAGAAATATGCCAGTAACTAATGTACCGTATATTACGACAAAAATGTTTGCATTAAATAGACGGACGTCATTTTGCTGGTGATCGTAATGATTTACTTCATAAAATACTCGATGTTGGAACAACCAACGTTTATGGGTCAACCGGGCCATCGACTGTCGAAACACTACCAGTTCTGTATACATAACAAGAAATAATCTGGCACTAGGAGGGTGAAAACTGAAGAATTCTCAGTTCCGGCTCAGTACAACATAGTTTTAGGAACATTAGGTTCGTGATACGAGAAGTAAGATGATCGTTGAAATACTAGACTTTGGCACTTGGGCAGAAAACAATCTAGTTATTGCAAAGCAACATAAGACAGAAATCAAAATGAGTTATAATCAGCAATACCTTCAGCACAAGTTCCTTCTTCTTCGCGTTCTCTGGGGCGTTGAGCTTGAGAAATCCATACTGGCGACTGTGGGCAAAAATGAGATAACAGTAGAAATCTTCAAACAGGATGAGTTGACTGGTGGAATAGGGCAATTCTTTCACATATTTCAATATTTGAATACAAAAATCAGCGTACATCATGAAGTTTATACCTTGACCTATATAATCTTACCTGTCTAATTCGGATAAGATTTGGAGTTCTTCACGGGTTAAATTGATGACAAGCTCTTCGGCCATTTGAATACGAACTACGATTCAGGTAAAATATAATCTTTTTGAAGAAAGTGATAAATTTACTATATTATTTCAGCAAATACGATAAACCCATACTTATTTCAAAACTAATGTACAATAACTGATAATAAATTAACTACAAATTGCTTCGTATGTACACGATTACAAAATAAGGTTAACAAAAAAAAAATTGCACGAATTAAATTTAAAGTTATAAATTCACTTTTTCGAAAAATTCGAAAAATGTTTATTTATAACCCATAAAAATAAATTTTGATTTCTGAGACTGATAAAATTTCACAAATCACAAAAGATTGTCACGAAAACTGAAACGTCACAAGTTGGAAGTTCTCTGCAGTTCATAGAACGTAAAATACTAATAGATAGTGAAGAAATAGATGAATAAAACAGCAGCAGGTAGCGCTCCGGTGCTGGCTTCAGAAAGTGAGGTTACTGTATTGAAGTCTTGAAATTCCATGCAGTTCAGCAATGCAGCATGTAGTATCGTAGATTGTAGCATGCAAAAGAAGCATTAATCGAAGAAATCTTTAGAACGTCGTACTTCTTTCTGATTTTTTATTTTATTTCTTCTTTATTCTGTAGTCTCAGCTTTCGGTTTCAGTGTGTCAATCCAGTTTGTCATTCCTGAAAGCGGCCCGTGACGACTTTGTTGGTTATCCACCGCCATTTTCAAACCTTTTAGTTATTGTCTTAAAATTATAAGTACGTAGCAAGTGAAAATCTAATAAATACATCTAGCACTCTTTTTTTTCGAGCCCTCGTTTTCAGTCTTCAAGATTTGGGCCTGTGGAATTATTTCCAAATTCATGATTTAGATATTTCAATTCTCGTTTCTTGAAAAAAGTATCATTTTTCATTCTGTTTTGGTTTCGTTCTCGAGTTTTACGTTTTATAGTTCTTTTTTCGGTTTTCGTCATAGTGACGCAGTGCAGTCGATTATTAATTAATATATCGATTATTCTTGCGAATTAACTTCAACGATGTACTGTTTATTATTTCATTGATGAGTCCATCAAACCATCAATATCAATACTTTTTTTCAGAGACTTGGAGCCGGCCTCAGAACTCGTTTTGTTCCGGGTTCGGAGAGAATTTTAATTTTGACTAAATTGCTAACATTCTTGAAATGGGCTGTGGTGTTGGTAAATAACTTTTTTGGGTTCCAGCTCCGGCAAATAATTTTTATCGAACTCCGGCTTCGGCGTGCACGAGCATATTTTATTGAATTTTTAGTAGTACATAATAAACAGACAAAAAAGTTTCCATTTTTAAGCATTTTTTCGACCCCCAAAACTGTTGCTATCGTAAAGAAACAATCGAAACCGACAATCTTTTTGTGTGTTTATTATTGACTAGGTACCTAGTAAAGTCTCAACAAATGAGGAGTTAACTGTCAAAAGGGCCTCTGACGAATAGGAATCCTATTCGTCAGGGGCTCTTCTGACAGATAACTCCTCAAATTAAGTTCTCACTTATATTCATTTTAGAAGTAAAATTAAGGCTGGAAAAGGATCAAATATGGATTTTCGAACATTTTCTGCTCTCACCGATGCAATTCAAAATTCGGAAAAAATTCATAAGAATTTAATTCACAGATATCTTCCGGTCGGACAAGTATTGCTAATGTTTTCATACATGTAATCTGCAACGCTTCTTAAAATGTTGGCTAAAAACTGTGTAAGTAGACGTAAGCCTCCATAAACATTTTTCAAACAAAGTAGGGCGTTGGTTATTTGATATGTTCGTTAGAGGACTACTTTCCATAATATTCTACTTGATTTCAGTTTTTTCCCTTGTTAGGTACTCCACTTGTGTACACTACTTTATTTCCAGGCTTCAGCTCTCCCCTCCTAAGGATTACTTTCATTTCTAGGTATGGTTGAGCCTTTGAATAATAAATGTAGTCCGTAAGCCGCAACCACAACTAAAAAAAAAATTAAGTGGGTGGTGAGATGGAATAATGCTGTAAGGATATTGCTTCCTATTTGCTACATGCTGGAAGACGCTCTGAATAATATAACGTTGGCATGAATCTTCATTATTAGGGACTCACCAGACAAGCTCGTATCTTACAAAGTGCTACTACTGATCGAAATAATACCCACATACACATACACGCTAATGTTATTTAATCGTCTTATGAATTCCAGAGATCAGAATTCATATATTTTGTTCTACACCACAAAATATTTGAAATATTGTTGATGAAGGCTAAATAATTTTCATATGAGTTGATTGGAAATATTCATTTCAAAATTTTATTTTCGAAATCACACAGAAGCGTCGTGTACATAACATTAAAATGGTCCTTCGATACTTACATAATACACAGTAATATGAGAAGATTGTCATTAACATAATTTTCGGAAAGTACCTACTAGGTATATATGTAGATATTTGACGGATACATAGACGCTGATGGGAGACTACTCTAAAGCAGCTGCGGGTTGTACACAGCACATACAGGAGTTGACCTTTGTCAACATACTGTCGAAAAATAACAAGCAATGATATTTAACGAATTAAGTTGAACAATAACGGTTCAACATGGTAACAAAATATATGTATTTTAACATTATTAATTAATTCGTAATCACAAACATCTTTACATTTTTAAGGGTATGTACAGAGTCGTAACCAAAATAACTTATGCAACTAAATTCTTATTTGACTCGATCGCTCGTTAGCGATAACCACTAGAAATCACTCGAGGGAGTCATAGAGTTATCAACTGCTGAAGGCGATGATTCAATGGTAACTAGAGCCTTTCGTTTCGTCGTCATGTAGCTATGTTATCGTCGTATGACGATTCCTAAACATTTTTCGTAATTTCAGAAGGTATATCGTCGGAAGAATTATTTAAAAAATAATAATAACAAAAAAATAATAATAATAATAATAATAAAGAAATAAAATAAAAATAAAGAAGAGAAAAGCTCCAGTGATATTTCACTTCACTAGATACTGCTCACAAAGGGTCCCTGAAGAGAATGCATGTTACTTTTATCTATAAGAATGTAAACGAGTTTTTGATAGTTTTTATGGCTGATAAGTGGAGTGCGGCATAATATGAAAAAAAAAACACACACACAACCTTATCATGTGCATAAAATATGCTGCGACATTTTCTACCCCAAATATGGCCAAAATATGCGTTTTTCCTAGGAATATGGTATAAGTAAGCATTATTTAAAATTAATATGGCGGCGGATATCAATTTACAGCTTTTTGAAAGCCCCGTTCATAATTGTTGTTCAAATTTTATTCTAAACTGAAACACCTGAGCAAAACTGAATAAAACTGAAACATTAAGAACGAAAAAAGAGACAATCATCTCGAACAATATATTTTGCAACATGTGCAAGAAGCGCGTCATTTATGACGAGTACAAAGTTAGAAGTTTTGCACCACGAGCAACGCAAGTGATGCGAATCGCACGAGCGAATAACGCGCTTATTGCAAAAGTTGCAAACTATACATTCTTTTTTTCAATAAATTAATGCTTGAAAAGCAGTTTATGAAAATCCATATAATTTCATCAGTATCCCGAACCGTCATCTTACACTAGCGCTAGCGCTTTTGTAGGAGGAAGGTTTTATATATATGGATGTTTATTTTTTGTTCATTTTTGCCCAAGAGCATAGAAGTTAGTTTTTTTTAGTACATGCTCAAAAAGCGCCTCATTTGTAATCACTTTTCAGTGCAAGAAGTGAAAATTTTAAGCCGACAGTGACGTGCACTAACAATAATATGCTTAAAAAATTTTAAAAAGTACGTATGCATGAAAAGTAACTTCTATGCTCTAGTGAAAAAATGATTAAAAAATAAACATTCATGTATTCGCATATTCGTACAAAGCTTATCAGTGGACGAAAATATGATTTATTACGCACCCTACATTAGTATTATGATATTATGAACATAATTTTGAAACTGAAAATAATCGTTTCCAAACAAAATTATGTTTTATCAGGATAAGTGTGTAGTCTAGTGAAAAGGAACAAATTCATTTCAACACGAAACTAAAAGCCAAGGACGAAACAAAAGGGTGTAGGGGTGTTACACCCCCAGGGTCGTCAGTGCAGTTGGAAAATTCAGCAAATCGTAAAGTTTACTGGCCACTCGGCAAAATATTTATTTTCAATTCATTTTATTCGGCAAATTTTCAGTTGTCACCCCTCTAGAAAAAACAGCTAGTTTCGCCCCTGCTAAAAGCAGGAGATTAGCAAATCAACTGACACTTTGCACTGTAGTAGATGGTGATGAGCTGATGACAAACAGCATCATCTTTTTGTCCAGCGATTACAGCGCTTCTAGCGGAGTTCGAATATGCGAATAAACCTCCCTCCTATAGAAGCGCTAGTATAGGATGATGGTTCGAAATACTGATAAAACACTATAATATGGACTTTAATAATTCCTATAAACTGCTTTTTGAGCATTTATTGAATAAAATATATATTTTGCAACTTTTGCAAGAAGCGCAAAACTTCACATTCGTCACGAATGATGCGCTTCTTGCACCTGTTGCAAAATATACTATCTAATGCATACTTTTTTTACTTTTTAAGGGCGGTTTTACCAACAGTTATACTCAGATTAAGTTAATATCTGATTAAAGTTAAACTTCGGTTAACTCTCCAAGTGCGGCCAGTTACACTATTAACTAAGCGCCGTTTAAACCACAGTTTCTTGTTGGTGAAACTCATCATTTCCTAATTGAACTCTAGTTAACAGAAGTTCGGTTTTAAACTTAGATTACCTAATTTGGTAAAGCCGGCCCTAAGCATATTGTTAGTGCACTCCACTATTGGTTTAAAAGTTTCACTTCTTGCATTGAAAAGTGACGTCAAATAAAGCGCTTTTTGAGCATGTGTTGAAAAAATCCTTTAATTTGGTAGATACACCTTTTCTTCACGGCTTCGGTCGGATCTGAAAAAATCATCCTCAAAGTGCTTCTTTTGGCTTTGAATTACGGAAAATAACGCTTAACCGAGTGTTTCAGTATTACCAAACCTAAAAAAAAGTGGCTAAACATTTTTTTCAACTTTTTTTTTCTTCCCAACATAAGTTGATTTTTTTTTTTACAAGGATGAGACACAAAACAGCCGTATTAGATAAAAATGTGTAAAAATATGCTTTTTTACCCCAAATATGTAAAATATGCAAAATGAAATGGGACTCAAAATACAGGAATTTTTCTGAAACGTAAGCATTTCTCATCACTTCTGGGATCAAAGATGACCTAAAAAATATGCATTTGCATATTACGCAGCACTCTACTGATATAGCTTTATATGGAATTACTTATTGACTAACAGACGGCCCCTCAAAACGGTGCAGTAATTGAAGATCGAAATGGGAAATTCGGAGGTGTATTTAAATGGCTGTTGCACCTGCAGGCAGCATGAGGGCACCTGCTCATCAAAAACATGTATGGTAGTATGAGTGTATTTGCTAGGGACAGGTTACAAAATCGCATGGGTTTTTTCATTACATGAAGGGGAGAGAAAAGCACAACACTGGTGTGAATATGAATAAAAGAACAGATTTCTAATTATTCATGTCGCAGATAGCGAAGGTAGAGCGAGTGTTTACTTGAACACAGTGGTGACGTGGTGACAATTTTGCGTTCTACTAAAGCAGGGGAATGTGTAGAGGGGAGGGCGCCCCCTTCCCCCAGAAAATCATTAGTAAGTACGATTTTTTCCATATTAGATATAAAGAATAAAGATTAATGAGGCTCTTCGGAAACTTCAGATACAGGAACTTTTTTTTGCTTATCATATAAAATTAAGAATGCCCCTCATCCCTCTAGAGGAAAGTACAAATTGCTACTACTGCTTATACAACGCTGCAAATAAGACCTGATTGGATTTTTTATATATATACGAGAACATGAGAAACTGAACTGAGTAGTATGACTATGACCAGGTACCTAGGTCTATACATCCATAAACTCGCAATTCCAGCTTTTATAGTTGTTTATCAACGCCAGCGGAAAATTTCTGAAAACAATTAAGAACCCTGAACTTTTTCTTCGGTAATCTACGCATAATACTCGTCTTTTTCTATAGGTATGAATGAGAATAGATTGGAAATAAAGATATGAAAATAGAAAAAGAAAAATAAATAAAATTTAAGAAAATGTCGAAGACTTGTTTCAATATAAATAAATGGAAACCATGAATCGTAAAATAACAAAATTGATACTACAAAATAATTAAATAAGTATACAATATTTAGACTTTTACACTCGGGAATCAAATAGTAGAAACAAGAATGTAGATGAAAGGCGAATGGAATGCCGAAATGTTAAACAAAGATTTCGAATATGACACAGAAGATTTTCCTTATGTCGATTGAGAGTGAAAAGCATGAATTTATAGAACCTAGTGACCTTTTACTTAAAGATATTCACTGAATTCTGTTTTGTGACCGGCTTAGAAGAAAGGTCTATAGTGTACAAAACGCGTTTAAAGCTAGACAACACTGGCAACAGTGTTCCCATAATAACGAGTATTTAGCGTTCTGCCCGCAGTGTTACCGGTTTACAGGAACTCTGTTGCCAGTGTTGCTTAACTTTAAACGCGTTTTTCTCGAAAACGCATTTTACACACTATAGGCCTTTCTTCTGAGCCGGTCACTATGTAAGTTGATTGATCAATTTTTCTTCTGCAAATCCTTTTCAGCAATTTTCAGATTTCTTTTTTCAGATCAGCCCTTATTAGAATTCAGATCGGGTCTTATTTGGATTGAAAAATATCGAAATTTCAGACGACTATCTCGCGGGCATTCTGAGGCCAAAAGAAAATATTCAGGTGTCGGTGTCGGGTGGTACATAATAAGTTACATTAACATTCAAAAAAAAAAAAAAAAACACCATTGATTTAGATGAAAAGTTGGTTGAAAGCAAACAGTGGGCCGTGCCTCAGATCCACGTCTGTAGTTACCCGATCGCGCTGAAACTTTGCACGTATTTTTCATATTTCATTGAAACTGATTTAACGGACAGGGGGTCCATAGGAAATTTTCTTACATTTGAAAATAAGGGCCATTCAAGTAGAAACATAATACGTACATAATTACTCACAGAATCGGATTAGGTCAGCAAGTTACCGTTTTTCTATACTCATTGGTTTCGCTTTCTTTCGCTCTGTAAGGATGATCTCTTTCGACGTATTTCAACTGCATACCGAAAATACACATATTTACATTACACACTGTCAATAAATAACAATAAATAACAATGTTCTGGTTGAAAATTCAACGAAAATTAATATATAAGTACATACAATAAACGTGTGCGCTATTTAAAAAAAAAAAAAAAAAAAAAAAAAAACCTAACAAGAAAGTATCAACATTTAAAATTGTCTTATCATTAATGGTCGACTTACGGAAGTGAACAATCTGAACTCCGACAGGGAGTTGGGTTGTCCAAAACGGTAATTATTTTTATTAGTCGAATAAAGGTAACTAGATATTCTGGCAATGTCCAAAGGTCGAAAAGAAGACGATATGGGTATTTTGGAAACGCAGTTGCGATTTTCGACGATTGAATTGCGTTTCTGCTGGCCGATTTGTATCAGATTATCGTTAATATACCAGAGGACGTCGTTACAAGGCTTCGAATAATTCGTATCGTTCGTTTTATCGGCGATATTTTTGTTCAGACGCTGCGAACACGCCGACGACCGGCAAGGGCACACGTTTCGAGAGGCGTTATAATTAAGCTCGTTCGCGTAATTAGTCGACGGCTTTTTGCAATAGTTGTCGACGAGCTTAGACGATTCTTTTCTTCGGCTCTCGTCCTCGTAATCGACGACCCTGGATCTGCCGCCCGTCTCGGCACATTCAGTCGGCTCATCCATCGCGGACTGGTAGTACGTATCCAGAGTTTTGAACGACTCGGATTTGGACAGCTCGCTGCCGGGTTTCTCGGAGCCAGTCTCGATCGAAGGGTATTTTGCATACTCGTTAGTCCGTCCGCTTGTTTTGGACGCGTCTGCCGGCTCTCGGTTTCTGACGGATTCGCGTCTCAAGCCGTCGTTTCTGCGCTCGGATTTCAGCCTTACGTTGCCGCTTCCAGTCGACTCTCTCCTCGGACGGTTCGATGCCTGGCACTTGGTTGGCTCGTAGCTTCTGTATTTTGCAACATCGACCGAGCTGGTCGCCGAATCCTTTCTCGGATTTTCGTTCGCATTTTTCAGTGCCCTGGACTTGGTCGAATCTTTCCTCACTTTCGCGTCCGGATTCGAAACGACGTTACTCGTCGAATCGGTAGAACGTTTGCGAACATTCCTGCCGGCTTCGTCGCTCGCTTTAACCGAGTTCAGGTTGGCCGCGTTCGGATTGTTCTCCTTACCCGAGCCTCGTCGGTTTTGCACCTGGTCATGCTTGATGCTGGAGTCGCAAGTTATGATGTGCTTCACGTACGCCGGATTCTTGTAGGCGATGATGAATCGCTCTTGCTTCTCGCAGATCGGGGCCAGCGGCAGCATCTCGTGGTGTGTGCTCTGCTCGTTTAGAATGTTGTTGATGCAGCGGGCCGACGAGCACACGTGTTTGCAAATATTGTGCTCGAGAGAGGATTTACGTTTGTTGGACGGTTTTACGTTCCTCCAATAGTGAAGCGGGTAGAATGCTTGATGTCACACTTCCTGGAGAAACGCCAGTGGACAAATTCCTTGCTGGTTGTCGCCGTTGCGAAACATGATCATACCTTCGATGTCTTCGGCCACTTGAATGACGATCTGAAATCAGGAAAACTGATTACGTAGATTATTGGACTAATAATGGTTGCAAGGTTGAAAGGAGAAGAAGGCGACTATTGTGTTAAAAAATCGACTTTGTCCGTCCCTCTCATTATAGATTTGTGATTTATTTTCAAAACTTTCTGTGGGGCTGACCTTCTACTAACTGAGACATAGATTCCAAACCATCTGCAAAGTATATTCAAATATTCTGTTTTTAGGGTGTGACAATTCACTTTTTGGTTTCTGTTGTCCATAGCATTTTCGGCTATTACGCCATCTTCAGTGGAGTTCCCGTAACAGCCGAAAGCGCTACGGACAACAAAACCAAAATGTGAATTGGCACACCCTAAAAACAGAATTTTACCAAGTTCACTCACACTCCAACATGGACACTATGTTCAAACAATTTGCTCAGTAGAAATTTACGAGAGTATTTTGCTTTAATGTCTATCTCTACAAACGGAGAGTGGAGTAAGTCAGTTTTTTCTAGAAAGGAGGGAGGCTTAGCCTGCCCAGAAACCAAACAAAGTCCGCACATGATTAGATAGTTTAATCGATAGACATATATGAGAGTATTTTGCTTCGGAAAAAATAACAATTTTTTAAAAAGTTCAATAATACGGTAACTGGGGGAGAAGGGGGAGGGCTCAGACTGCTCAGCAATCCAGCAAAGTCCGCCTCCGTTCAAGATCAACCAGCAGAAATGTATGAGAGTATTTCGCTTCACAAAAATACGTATCTTAAAAATATCAGACTTTCTGTGGGAAGGCGGAAGCAAGAGGCCCAGCCTATCCAGTAACAAAGCTAGGTACATCTATAAAAAAGCACCCATTTTCGTTGTATTTTGTTTGCGAGTACCCGTGAGGTTACAGTGAGCTGCAGGGTATGATTACGGTCATTCAACTGAGCGAATGGAGGCCTGAGACTTTGAAAGTATTGGGAAAGCCGCAATGCAAAGGTTCATGAGAGTCCCCAAATGATGAAATTCCGAAAGCCCCGTAAAATATAAATATGTATTTGATGAATTGAGGATGGCTGGACGCGCAGTTGGAGGGAAATTGAGCGGATTAGAATCCACAGTAGAATAAGACTAAAAACTAAGGAGCCCGGGATCTATGTCGTGTGCATGCAGGTGGTAATGAGCTCAATTATCGCAGACTTGCCCGCAGAAGAGGGAGACGGGTTCTTGTGCGTTTTTTTATCCGGAATTTTTATCGAATTTAGACGGTCGACAGGCAAACGACGTTTACTTTGTATTTCTGTTAGATTGAAGTATAATCTAGTCACTGGTGTCCTATTTCTTCCCTCCTAAATTTCACTCAGTGAAAACTATTTCTGGGTGACGAATAAAAATAGAACTTTCTCTTTATTGTGTAGTTCAAGACGAATTCGAAACAGAGAATTCAGTCTTGCTTTGAGACACTCAAACAGCCCCCCCCCCCCATGAAGGATAATTGGACAATGGTAGAAGGGAAACTCTCTTTTTTCCGTTTTGATTTTGTTTGACAATCAAAATTCTAGATGAAAGCTATAGGAGGATTTTCATTTCTTTTTTCTTTCTTATTTTCTTGAGGGGCTAATCAAAATCTGGTACAAGATATTCAAATTAGAAATCTAGTTTTTCTTTCCGTTCTTTTCTATTCTTCAATCTAAATTTCTCGATAGTTACGTGGTTATAAAAAAATTTGAATCGAAAATCTTTGACTTTTCTTGCACTGCAAGTTAAAGATTCAAGGTCAAATCAAAGGCAAAGAGAAATATCTTGCTTTCTTGTCCTTCGTCAATTTAAATTTGAAGAAAACTTCACAGAATTTTTTTTTTTTTGGCTACTGCTCCACATCTGTTGAAATTTCGAAGTAAATATCATCATTTTTTCTATTTTTTGTTCGTGAATAAAGAATTCGAACAAAAGCTAAGGGTATTACCAATACATTTTCTTCTTCATATCGAAAAGTGCTAAGCAAAATTTTGTAGGCAAAATTCAAAGGAAACATAGTTTCTGATCCACTTGTGTCAATTTTAATTTGCAAGAAAATTCAGCGCCTCGGTATCAGTTATTACAGAAAAATTTAATTTGAAATTCCTTGTCATCCCCATTACTTTTTTGCAACCAAATGTGACAAAACAAGATATAAAAAAGTACTGAGCGAATGACAAATTTTTTGTGAGGTAATATTAGGAGAGATTCAAATCAGAATTCTATATCTTTTTTTTTTCTTCTTTTTTTTTTTTGCACTTATAGGCCCGATATCAATAATATTAGTTTTATTTTATTTCGTAACCTCCTATAGTTAAAAATCGATACAGTGCAGGGCTGTTGTTAAAAAAAAAAAAAAAAAAAAAAAAAAGTAGGAATTTAAAACTGAGAAGAAACAGTGTTTTAAACAGCAAATAAGGTTTTTGTTTGGAAAAAAAGTATTTTTGTCATGATAACGGGGGTCTCCCTCCCTCCTTCCTTCCTTTCTACCCTTAATCACTCACTCATTCATCATAAAAATATTTAGAACACGATATATACGTTTTCTTCTCACTATCCATCGAATTAAAAACTTTTTATAATGTTACTGTTTTTTGTAGTATAATATCAAAAATTAGTTTCAGTTTTCTCAAAGTTGAAATATAAAAAATTTATTATTAAATTTTCGTCGCCCTCCTTTTTTAAGTTTTTGACATTTGTGAGTACAAAACACTGTGAACATGCTTTTTTATTTAAGTAAGTAAAGACATATTAAAATAATAAAAAACAATGGAATTAAAAAAAAATTCAATACCTATTACGTGCTTTATTTTTTTACATCAACTAACTAACAGTGTTAAAAAGTCTCAGTCTTTAGTGTTTGGTTTTTGGGGGGGGGGAGGGGAGGGGGTGATGGTTTGGTTGCCACAGCACATATCCCGTCATCTTATTGCTGTAATTAATGCGCTAAAATATATTTTAAAATGCTCTTTTCGACAGTGTTGGCGGTGGGGTGGGTAGGTCCGGGTTTCACCCTCTCCCCCCCCCCGTTTCTACGCCGATGACAGAACTATTGGAAATATCCCAAAAATGTTGACGATAATGTTAGAAAAATATTGAAGATGTGTATCAATGAAATCGAAATTTTCAAAAATTGGTTTTTACTTTCTGAATAACATTTTTTTTTTTTTACTCTACACACCTTAACAATTCTGAAAAAAAAAAGAAATTCTAGAAAATTTTCTCAGGAAAAACTAGTCTGGTATAAAGGCAAAGAAAAATGAAAAATGTTTATTCACTTCCCCTCACCTCAATAGGTCATATTTCAAGGTGGACATTATTTTGCTGAAACCAGAGGTGAAGTTCTTGCCTTATATCTTCTCCTTTTCATTGTCTTCCTTCATTTTTTTTTCTTACTTATCAGTCAAAATGCAGGACATAATCCGTGCAAACCATACTCGGTAGACACCATTCAAAATGATTTTTTTTTTTCTTGAATTTGGCTAGAAACCTCTTCATCCGATTTTTAAAAATAAAAGTAAATCGAATTCTTGTTTTGCTTTTTCTGTAAGCTTAAATCAGTGTTGAGGATAAAATAAGAGCTAACGAAAGCAATAACCTTTCATTTCTAATTTAATCTAATTTTTGGATAAAATTCCAGGTGTGATTCCTCCCCCTCTCCCGTGAACAAAATTGTGAATAAGGTATTTTCATCTTCATTTCGGTTTGTCAATCGAAATTAAAGGCAAATTTTAATCAGCTCGCTAACCAGAATGGGCGAAAAATTTGAAATTATGACTCGCTGTTAAAAAGCCCCTATGCCCCATCAGTGAACAAATGTGCGGTTTTTTCCTTTATATCGGCTCTAAGTCTAGTCGCTTATCGATCGGCTCAATCAATTGTACAAAAAAATAAAATAAATCCTATTCTACATAATGCAGAATAACGATACTAGAGTAGAATAACCCGAATTTCAGATTTTCAACCAAGCACCATTGTACGATTGTATCTTTGTAATCACTGTCACCATTACCAGTTCTTATTAGTATCGATTTTATATTATTCCACATCACTAAGTTATTTTACATCATTTTGCATTTTACACCATTATTCTACATTATTACTGTAAAATAGTTATTTTACGGGTAGAGGAACAACCCTGTTAGAAATTCTTGTAAAAAGACAAAAGAAAAATGATCGTTCTTCCGTTTCCTACAAAATTTGCATTTTTGAACTTACGACCATTTTTAAACGGCAGGTCTTCAATTTGACTTGTATCTTACAGAACTGTTATTTAAATACGGTAAATCGAATTTGCTTATTCGAATTATTTACGGCAAACCGAGTATGCAATTTAATGTACATCAAAATACGGCGAATCAAGTATGCTATTTAATTGGCACGCGTGTGCAGCGGTACGCGAACTCGTTACAAATCGGCTCAGAATTTCAGTCCTCTTTCAATACGCGGAAAGAGGGAAGTAGATTTACTGAGGGTCAGAAGATAAATCAGTTTGACACCATTCAACACACTATATTATATTAAAAGCATTAAAAGAAGACCTTGCTAGAAGTTTTTGGGCATTTGAATTCCTCCCCTTCACGCAGTAATTTCAGACTGAGTACTAGTTTGAGACTATCACTTCGAGAGTATCTAAGGGCGTACGTAGATTCTAGTTAGTTTTATAATTCGGGGTAAGATTATCAGGGTATCAGTTGGTAATGCGAGTATACTAAGTGCACATTAGTGACAAATACGAGACTCACCTGATCACGCAGAAGTGTAAGCGCCTTCTCACTATTGTCGGTAGCGGATACTTGCAGATTATGCGTCACCTGCAAGACTCGTTCGCCGGGTTGTAACTTCGTAACATATTTCGACGGAAAGTAACCGACACGGCCGAGGCATTTGCCTTTCCACCAGTCATGGTCGGACATATCAATTACAGTCACTTTATAACCAGCTCTGTAACATGAAACGAACCACATAATAGATGTTTATCCTTCTCGCAGGTGCCCAATTTTTCAGCTCAGGATATTGACAGTAAAATCAGTGAGTGTGAAAATCTTACTAAACATTGACTGATGTCATTCCAGCTCATATAAAAATTTGAGAAGAAGTATTGTTATTTCAGTTCGGTTAGAAACCATAATGAAATGATAGAAAACAATTTTGTAAACGTTTTTTTTTCTCTTGTTTCTTTATCGAAGACACGGAGAAGCAGGGACGAAACAAATTTCATCAAAGAAGAGATATGAGCATAATGAAGTAGAAAAAATCAATTCGAAAATAGACATATTTGATATGAAGAAAGAAAAGTTTAAAAAAGAAATATTAGAAGTACTCGCGCATACCTTAACTCAAACTGATATGCAGTAACGACAGTATCAGGGGGCACCCATCCCGCACACCTGCGCACATGAACCCGGTCCTATTTCTATCTTTAGTTTAATTACTACTACCACTATTATTATTATTATTATTATTATTATTGTTATTCATTTAGCCCCCACGCTGTTTTGGCCCATAAGGAGCTGTTGCGAGGTGGGCTTTAAAAATGTCTAATAAATAAATAAATAATGGAGAAGACGCTAAGATGAAAATCGCTATCAATTCCATTGGCCCCATGCGGTGAAATGAGAAGAAAGTATAAAAACGGCTATTCTGTCCAAAAGACCATTGGCTCTGTTAGGTTATTGTGGACATTTTGTTTAGGCTGCTCCAAGGGAGATATGAAAAAATTCTAAAGAACATTTGCTACGAGAAATTTGGCTGAAGATAATCCTGGATGAACACATTACTGGAGTATCCTAAGAATGTCTCTCTAATTCTAATACCATTAGGGCCAGTTTTATAATACTGGCTTTAAAAGTACCAAAAATGAAATTATTATGAAATTACTTTCTTATGGTTAGATACTGGTAGTATTCTTAAAAGTTATTTTCTCGATCAGGGAGGGTTAGAGTGAATTGCTGTGGTCAGTACGTAGACATCAGTACTCTCAACCTGAATCTAACAAAAAGTCAATTTTTTCAAAAGTCGCTCTTAGACGGTTTCAAAATTGAGAGGGGGCAGAGACAAAACTTGACTTTTGATTTGGGGGAGAGGAGAAGAAAAATTTGCCGAGATTTATTTATTTATTTTTTTTTAACTGAAAATTCGCAGACAAAATCTGTGAAAAATTGAAAATTTGCCGATGTTTTAATCAAAATATTTTTTATCGAAAAAAATAAAAATAAATAAAACGAACAGAGTTCTTTAAAAGCGGAAAAGTTAAGTGAATACGTAATTTCAAAATTTGCCGACTGACAATTTATTGGGGGGAGGGGGAGGGGGAGATAATTGAAACTAGATATTGTTTACTTTAAATCCAGTTCATCTGAATGTCTGGCTTTGAAGTTATACAGCACGACATAAAGATTAGTTGGCAATAATCTCTGCGGTTTCTGTGAACAAATAAACAGACATATTCAGAGCTTACAGCGGTACACTGGAAGATCTTTCATTAATTTGTAAAAAAAAAAAATGTCATAAAATAGGTAAAATTGCTGTGCACGTCATTCTGACAAGAATTGAAGTTAAATGAAAAAATGTAAACCGTCAAATATTTGAGTGACTTTCAACGGAGTTATCACGGAAGTCCATTTATATTGTAAGAAAATTAATGTTAGATCAAATAAAGATCAATCAATGACACTGTCGCTGTACATCGGCGTGTTCATTTTTTCTTTCTAAATCATGTTCCAAACAAAACTTTTAATAAGAAAAAGTACTATCTTAAATTAAGGGTAAAGGAACCAAATATCGCCCAGTTCCCTAACACCGCCCACCTCAATATCTCGTCTGTTTATGACATGATCTGACGGGTGATTACGGTACTATGTGTATTTTGTGGTCCTTTCATGCTGTAGAAGAAGTAGCGTACCAAAACCCACGCCTAAAAATGTTATCGAACAAAATCTGTTTTGTGAAGTTGGAAAATTTTGCATGTCTGCCACAAACGAGTGATTATTTTCAAATTACCCCGCAGAAAAGTTTAATGTATGCATTCATCGGTTCAGAACATTCCATACTATCGAGTTCAGGTAAGTTTTTCTCGCAATTTGCTTAAGAAGTTGCATTTTTGAAACTTTCTCTGAAAACACTGAAAGTGTCCTAATATCGCCCCCTTCAAAATCACGTTAGTCGAATTTTTCAGCAGTAAAATGTCGAGTACTGTGGAAACCCGTCGGACTTGCACCAAACAATGCATGGCTAATGCAGTAGAAAGTGTTCTGAAGAAAGAAATGGGTCTTTTGAATGCATCTAATGCATACCGTGTACTGAAGTCTACATTGAAAGATCATGTCAAACATGTCAGAAAAACATGCATTTTGATACTCCATTTGGAAATTCTCAAATTCCCCCCCCCCACGGGCCTCTTTATGGTTTTTCGGGAAAACGACCGTAGAAATGAACTCGGGGAGTCAAAAACCATAGATTTCGATAGCTCGCTCAATAATTTTGAAAAATTACCACGCCCCCCTCCGTTGGTGCCCCTTTTCATTTTTGCGAAAAAATGTTCTCAGAATTGTACTCCGAGGGTTCAGAGACCCTCTCCTTCCCCACTAGGAATATTTTAATGAATTCTGTTTTTTATTTTTTAGAACCTGGTGTGCAATTTTATTCTTTTCAACCCCCCTCCACCCCCTTACGGCGGGAAAAATATGAAAAATAATTAATCCGACTAAGAAAACCCGAAGGAATGGAAGGGTGCAAACGGGAAAGCTGTATTTTCAAATCTGTGGCTTCGGCACGATTTCAAAGTTGCGATATCAATACTGGTTGTAGGTCGGCGATATTAGGATATCATTTTTTCGAACTTCGATTTTGGATCTTTTGAGAAAAAGTTTATTAACTCCTGAACTTTTTGAACTTGAGACCTCAAAATTGAGGAGGTTGTACCTAAGGTTTCCCCTTACCTCCTCGATGTAAAAGTTTTGGTTTATTTCAACTTTAAGGGTCACTTTTGGGGTTCGAAAGAATGGCGATATTTGGTACTTTTACCCTTATTTACCCTCGAATTATGACGACGGAACAAACTTCACTGATATCAAGTGAGGAATATAGACTGAACACTTTTCTTTTCAAGAAGATGTAAATGAGCGCTGTAGCTTCATTAGATCGGCCGCTAGAACGCATAATAGTCGATAATACATCGTTATCAAAGTTTCGCTGGATTACCAATGTTACCCACAATTACTGGTTAATGTCAGCAAAAGAATCGACTGTGTTTCAAGGGCGGTAGCACTGATCAAACTGTTCGAGTTGATTTGAGAAACTAATGCAACATACTTTCAATATTTCACTATTGATGAATAGTAGTGAACCACTGAAGTGCTATTTGTGTTTTGTAGTTCACTACTGAAGTTACTTGTAAGACTAACTGTCATGTAGTAGTCACATATACTGACCCCCATTCGGGCTAATTAGGCCACTGGGGGGGTCAGGTAAATGTTACAAATTGTACCTATAATCATTTGCTGCCAAAATATATTATTTATTACGAGTATGAAAACAGAAAAAAGTAGTGAACTACTGGATTGCTACTAATATAGTCAATTACCGGGGTGATTCTCCGAAAAATGGACAATTGAACGTGGACAAAAACCAAAAAAAATGAGGTTCAATTTTCAAATTTTTTTCATTGAAATCGATACTAGGGGTATTGAGAAATCATATTCCGGTACCGGCCGGGCTTAAATTTGATTTTGGAGGGTTGTAAAAAAAAATTGTTGTCCACGTTGAAAGACAAATTTTTCAAGTTTACATAGTGTGATAAGATGAGGCTGTACAATCACACAGCGGCACCGTGGGTTACAATCTCACGGATCACGGTTTTATGAAGTACCAAAAATTCATCTAGGAAAGTAGTCTCTGCACGAAGAAGATTTAAAGGCTGTTTCTACAGACTGCTTCTAAGTGTCGAAAGATTCACGTCCTTCAGCGTGGATACAAGAAATACGTGAGTAGCCACGTTGAATAATATTTTATGTCCACGTTTAAGGACAAAATCGCTTTTTTCCTTTTCCCATTGGGTAAATAGGCGGAACATATTTGATACATGTTGCTGAATGTAATGTGGCCAACATTAGTTATATTATTACGTTTTTACAAATTCGGAGCTATAAATTCAATATGGCTGTTGATGTCCACGATGAAGGACACTTTTTTTTTAGAAACCAGGATCTCAGCAATAAATGAGTATTTTAGCATACAAATTATCATTATTTCACAGAAGTTCTTACACAGCCTTCTAGAGGAAGTTATGAGGAAGTTATATGAGCATTTGAGAGAAGTTTATGCTTATAGTGGAACCCAACAGAGAGGTTTGAGAATTACCCACGTTGAAGGACATATCTCTTCCTAGACACAACTTTGAGGTATTCTAAAGGTTACTTAACTTGGTTAGAAAAAGATTGTAAGACCTATACCGTGTTGCCTCAACTTACCTCTTCAACAATGGGAAACAGTAGTTCCTGAAAATAATGTATTAAACCCTTCCAGCAAGCAAAAAAAAAATGGAACTAGGCCAGGTTGACACCCACGCTGATGGACATTTCAGGTGCATTTTCGATTTTCCAATGATGTTCTTCTGAACTAGGGAGAGCTTTTACCACTGTCTCCATCAGAAGAGTTCATTTCCTCAATTTTGATATATTGCGCATAGCATTCTGATAATAAGTGGCAGAGTTACAGCCTATTTACATGAATTGTCCATTTTTCGGAGAATTACCCACCTACTACTGAAGCAACTACTGAAAACCAGCAGTTAACTCCAAACTTTCAGCAATGAATTACCTACTGAATTTCAGTACTTCATCATTAAAAAAACTACAAAATTGAATAGTTTAGAAATTGGGCAGAATTATTGGCATTATGAGCAGTATTTTAGCATCTTACCAAAGGAGACGGAATAGGTGAATTGCTAGCGGAAGAAGGTGATTTTTCATTTTCATCAGGCAGCTCGACAGAACTCATTCTCATCGGCCTCGCTGACAACAGTCTTCTGTTATGTACTGGACTAGAAGGAGCTGGAATATATTAAAAAATCGTTTAGGTTCGAATGATTTTTGTAACCCAGGTTTGGAAATTTGAACTCGTTCGACGATATTATTTTTATAGTTTCTGTAACTGTGTTACACTATAGTACGTAATACAGAAAGCAAAACTCTACTTCGGGTTTCGGTAATTTCGTTGGAAGCGGCAAACATCAAGCTAATAAGGTAAACGGTATACACGCATTTGGGACTAACAAAATAGTATCGTATATTAATATTGTTAGTAGAGGATTGAATCGCTATAGGTATAACGTATTTGAATGCATACATTGTAGTCGTGAGGAGGAAGAGTGACTGGAATGCGGTTCAATAGAAGCAGTCGATCCGACTACGCTACACTTTGGCTGGCAAAAGTCTGGTGGCTCTGATGAGTCTAACGACACGCTCTTCATTCGCCAGTTAATCTTGTGACGTCTTGGAGAATGAGGCGCTGTAAAAATGGCACAAATGCTACAACTACAGTCGCTACCTCTACAATATCTAACTTTAAGACTACGAAAAAAATTTATGATCGATTTTGTTACGAGCGTTTGAAAAAAAAAAAAAAGAAGTTATTTACGATGACGGGCTATGATCGGTTAGCTGGAAATGGAAATGTGCATTATCGTGGGCGTCGATTGTTACGAACCAGTGAGATTGTATCACGTTTGGTTCATCAGTGGGCATGTTGGGTTTTCTATTTTAAATATAAAGTTCTAAGCCGACGTTGAATAATCTATAAGGGCGGCTCGAGTATACACGCTCTCGCATTTCAAATACATTAGTTTGTTCTCGGTCCGCGGCGAACAAACGATTGGGCACGCGAAAACACGAGTCACACTGTATGGAAAGTCAGACGGCAGAACGTAATGAAGTGTCTCGCTCTATCGAACGTCGGTATGTTAATACGAAAATAATTTATGTGTATATAAGTATAAACGGTATATGCTAAAATGGTCATCCTACTGAAAACGTGCATTACCATAAATGAAAGTAACCAATGCCAGCGTATGATCGAGTTAATGGAAAAAGCAAAATGAGTACCCATATTTTCACTTACCAGATTAACGGATAAATCGAAAATGTCTAATCGGTGCCATGCTATCTAAACTACAAATGAAACTGTATTCGGCATATAGCGATTAAAATATAATCGTACATTACTCTATGGAAATACGAGTACATTCATGCCTATACTACTGAGTGATGTAAAAGTATTGAGAGGGATTGCTAATTACTGTTGTGCGTTTGCGAGGCTTTGATCGTGGTAATATAGAAACAAATTCTCGTTGAGGTTTCGAAGTACAAGGTTCAGTGTAGGTTTTGTAGGTTCGATTATTTCCATAACGATGGAAGAACATACATAATGCGAAAGTCATTTGCAAAGCAGGCTGTTTAACTCGAAAGAATTTTCAAGAATTTTCTGAACTAATCGTTGCTCTTGATTTGGTGATAGAAATTTCTCCAACTTTGGAATTTCGATGAGTATCAAGTAGAGGTTAGTAAATGTAGGGGCGGGGTCATGTTAGCTAGCAGGAAGCATCTTTGAGTTGAAAGAGTTACTGCATTGGAAGTTGAAGAAATCTCCTGCGAACAAATTTGGATTAGAATACGTACTTGAAATCAAGGTCCATTTCCGCGGACCCTCGCCACCGAACTAGATGTCAAAATTAATGTCATAATTTTGTTCAGCAAATTAAAAATTTTGTTCATACCCTCTTTTCGAGATATGCGCGTTTCAAATTTGGGGGAGGAGAGGGCGGCTGAAGAAACGTAGCCCTTCAAATTTAGAATCGAATTTGATGTCATAATTTTGCTCATATCTTGTTCAATCTTATTCGGCAAGTCCCTCATTTTGTTCACCCTTCCTTTTTGATTTACACGTGTTTCAAATTTGGAGGCTGAAAAAAATGTAGCTCCCATCTCCGAATTTTGAATCAAATTTGATGTCATAATTTTGTTCAGTGAAATCCATCTTTTGTTCGTCCTCTCATTTTTCAGTTGCACGCATTTAAAATCTGGGGGTTGCATTTCTCTAGCCCTTTCATCTATGAATTTCGGATTCAAATTGGTGCCAGAATTTTGTTCATATTTTGTTCATAATTTGTTCAATTTTGTTCATTGAAGTCCATCTTTTGTTCGTCCTCTCATTTTTCAGTTGCACGCATTTGAAATCTTGGGGGTTGCATTTCTCTAGCCCCTTCATCTATGAATTTCGGATTCAAATTGGTGCCAGAATTCTGTTCATATTTTGTTCAATTTTGTTCAGCGAATTCCATCTTTTGTTCATCCTCCCATTTTCAGTTTCACACATTTCTAATCTGGGTGTTGCATTTCTCTAGCTCCTTCATCTATGAATTTCGGATTCAAATTGGTGTCATAATTTTGTTCATATTTTGTTCAGTTGTACTTGGCGACTATTCAACTCAGTGGACTGTTCCTTCCTGGGCTACATGCAGTTTAAATTTATAGGACACGACAAACATATCTTCCTTCTTCAAATTTTGGAGGAAAATGAACGCTGTCATTCTGTTTACATTTCTTTCATGAATCCTGCACGTGTAGCTTTTGTAGCAAAGGTATAAGTTGTAGTACCTAATTGACGAATTACTGCTCTTTAATTATTCAGTGGTATTCGTAAATTGCCATAATTTTTATCGCCATAAGGATTTTTTGACTAAATTCAAGGACTATCAGCGTCTTTTTTGTTATTCATCCCTTGTTGGGCCATAATTAATTACCTGCGATGAATCCTTCCTGCAGGGGTTTCATTGTTTGCCAATCTACATACTGCCTGACAATGGTCATAGGGCTACCATCTACTGTTTGCCGCAGCAGACATTGCATAAACCAGTTTCGTGGGGGCAACGCCCCAGCGAATGCTCCAAGCGCTTGACACTACAGGCAGGCATCAGTTAGTGTTTGATGTTCGTGACATTTGTACCTCGAGATTGAAGTGGTAGTGTGCACTTGCAGTGGTGGTGTGGGGTGAACTGTTGGTGAGTGCAGAGCGTGCAGTGGAGTCAAATGCAAAGGGCGTGAGTGCATACGAGCGCTCCCCTTCTAGAGAAGTATTGTAAAACTTTCATGATAATGTGTTCCACGTATTTTATATCGTTTGGTGCCATTATTGTCGTGTACTCGTACTTTGCGGATCATCTTTAATGAGAAAAATGTCACCTATCACCTTTCAATATGTAAAGAAGCCAGAGGTTCTAGTTAACTTCCATTTGAGTAAGTTTTCTATTTATCTTAGGCGTGATTTGTATATTGTAGCAAATTATTACCATAATTTGTGCACGTGGTAATTAAGTCAAATGAAGGCGAGAGGGGGGGGGGAGGCGGGTAGTGATCAGTTTGGGATTGACTGAGAAAATTATAAAATGATATTTTCAAATTTCTCAGAACAAACAAAGCGTCCTGAAAAATAATGAATCATCCAGACCACAATGAACCCTCTACAATAAGTGTACTCTAAGAAGTTCATAATTCTGAAATAAAGTAACCAACATGACTGAAAAGGTTTTCATTATAGCTCATAATACTTGTATATTATTCAATTAAAAAATATTTGGAACAAGACGAACCATTTTTTTCAAGATCCCACGAAACTGGTTTATGCAATGTTGGCTGCGGCAAACAGTAGGTGGTAGCCCTGGGACCAACCCCCGCAGGAAGGGTTCACCGCAGGTAATTAGTTATATGGCCTAACAAGGGATGAATAACAAATACCTCCCTTTCCTACGAAAAGTCGGTAAAAATACACTGATAGCCTTGAATTTAGTCAAAAAATTCACGATTACCACTGAATAATTGAAGAACAGCAATTTCTCAATTAGGTACCACAACTTATACCTTTGCTACGAAAGCTACACGTGCAGGATTCATGAAAGAAATGTAAACAGAATGACAGCGTTCATTTCCCTCCAAAATTTGAAGAAGGAAGATATGTTTGTCGTGTCGTATAAATTTAAACTGCATGTAGCCCAGGAAGGAACAGTCCACTGAGTTGCATAGTCGCCAAGTACAACTGAACAAAATATGAACAAAATTATGACACCAATTTGAATCCGAAATTCATAGATGAAGGAGCTAGAGAAATGCAACACCCAGATTAGAAATGTGTGTAACTGAAAATGGGAGGATGAACAAAAGATGGAATTCGCTTAACAAAATTGAACAAATTATGAACAAAATATGAACAAAATTATGACACCAATTTGAATCCGAAATTCATAGATGAAGGAGCTAGAGAAATGCAACCCCCAGATTTTAAATGCGTGCAACTGAAAAATGAAAGGACGAACAAAAGATGGATTTCACTGAACAAAATTGAACAAATTATGAACAAAATTATGACATCAAATTTGATTCAAAATTCGGAGATGGAAGCTACATTTTTTCAGCCTCCAAATTTGAAACACGTGTAAATCAAAAAGGAAGGGTGAACAAAATGAGGGACTTGCCGAATAAGATTGAACAAGATATGAGCAAAATTATGACATAAAATTCGATTCTAAATTTGAAGGGCTACATTTCTTCAGCCGCCCTCTCCTCCCCCAAATTTGAAACGCGCATATCTCGAAAAGAGGGTATGAACAAAATTTTTCATTTGCTGAACAAAATGTGAACAAAATTATGACATTAATTTTGACATCTAGTTCGGTGGCGAGGGTCCGCGGAAATGGACCTTAATTTCAAGTACGTATTCTAATCCAAATTTGTTCGCAGGAGATTTCTTCAACTTCCAATGCAGTAACTCTTTCAACTCAAAGATGCTTCCTGCAGAAAAGCCGCGCTTGCAGGATTCATGAAAGAAATGTAAAGTGTTCATTTTCCTCCAAAATTTGAAGAAGGAAGACATATTTGTCGTGTCCTATAAATTCAAACTGCTTGTAGCCCAGGAAGGAACAGTCCATCGAGTTGCATAGTTGTCAAGTACAACTGAACAAAATGTGAATAAAATTATGACACCAATTTGAATCCAAAATTCATAGATGGGGGGCTGGAGAAATGCACCCCCAAATTTGAAACGCGTGTAACTCAAAAAGGAAGGGTGAACAAAATGAGGGACTTGCTGAACAAAATTGAACAAAATTACATCAAATTCAATTCTAAATTTGAAGATGGGGGTGGGCTATATTGCTTCAGTTCCTGAAACGCGTATATCTCAAAAAGAGTAGGTGAACAAAATTTCTCATTTGCTGAACAAAATGCGAACAAAATTATGACATTGATTCTGACTCCAATTTGGAGATGGGGGCCACGGAAATGGACCTTTTAAATCACATTTGGCTATATACACGTTTATTTTATTTCCCCCTGGGATCGGGTGGTTCGGAGTATCTACTAATTTTCGAAAAAATTACCTCATACGGATTAGTAAACGATGACTGACTTTTACTTGGGGATTTCAACCCACCATTATTCGACAATAATCTTAGTGAGTCTGATGAATATCACGGAGTATACAAATACGTCTATTCAGTTATAGATATCAATCACCTTAGGTCACGTAACACTTTCTCAAATCCTTTAAATAGAACACTGGACTTGGTACTTGCCAATTTCTCTCACGTTGCAGTTTCTAAGGGCGACTTGTTGACCGATACCTATGACAGAATACAACTGCAGCTACAAATCCTCGGAGGTTTGATTTCAAAAGAGCAAATTTTCTGGACATGTATAATCTATTTAAATTAATAACTTGGGATGAACTGTATAAGCTCACAGATAGTAACAAAGCTGCTGAGTATTTCCAAAATTCAATAACAGACATCTTAAGCAATACAGTGCCATTAAGACAGAACACTAGACGGAAAAAATATCCTACTTGGTTCACATATGAAATTATAAAAAAGTTGAAGAAGAAATCTTCTATACGTAAACAGATCAAAAGGAAACCTTCTAATGAAGAGTTAAAGCAACAATTCAGGCATAAAAGAAAAGAAATCAAGGTTTTAACAACAGAAGCATGAAATACATATAAAAACGCTTCGGAGGACAGAATTAAGTCTCAACCGAAAGAATTCTGGCGAGAGATAGTCAATAGGCAAACTGGTCTGGCACAGAGTTATATACCTTTGGTGAACAAATTTACACAAGTTCAGATACCATTGCGGAATAATTTGCAAACTATATTTCCAGTGTTTTTAGCGATAGAAATATAACTCAAAACCAAACTCAGGGTGCTAATGGGGCGAGGGTTACTGCAGGCGAAGGCCTCATACCGGTGAATGTGATCACTAGCGAGGATATAAAACGTGTCCTACATGACGTTAAACCTCAATAATCTTGTGGCCCTGATTCCATTCCACCATACATATTTCAAGCTTGCTCACAGTTTTTAATTACTCCCTTAACTTATCTCTGCAATACTGTCCTTGAGACAGGTATTTATCCAACAATGTGGAAAATATCGAAAGTTATTCCACTTTACAAGTCAGGCAAAATAAATTAAAAAGAAAATTATCGTTCAACCCCTCTAATTCCACTCGCAGCCAAAATTTTTGAAACTGTCTTGCACAAATATCTGTACAATCAATCCAAAAATATCTTATCCCCCTGTCAATATTGGCTTTAGAAAGAGATATTCAGTGCAAACAAATCTAATGAACTTCACATATGATGTCAGTATAACCCTCTCTCAGGGTGGGCAAATGGATACCATTTACATAGATTTTTCAAAGGCTTTCGACACTGTCAACCACAAAATTTTATTCCAGAAATTGTGCAGCCTAGGATTTTAAAAAGATCTAATAATTCTATTTCACTCCTGCCAAAATAACAGAATGCAGTTCGTCGAATATGAAGGAGTGGCCTCTACGTGTTACAGGCGTGTGTCAGGTGTACCCAGGGTTCGGTCTTGGGTCCACACCTATTCCTAATTTTTGTCGATGATATTTCTGAAAAAATCCAATATTCAAAATTATTGCTGTATGCAGATGATATGAAAATTTATAAAATTATAAAATCTCAAAATGATTGTGTTGAACTGCTTACAAGATCTTGACTCATTAGTTGAGTGGAGTGATAGTAATTTGTTACAATTTAATACTGACAAGTGTGGAAAAATTACCTTTTCAAGAAAAATATGTCCCATTTTACACGAGTATGAAATAAAAAAAGATACACTTCGGAGTGTAAATTTTGTAAAAGACTTAGGCATCATTTTGGATTCAAGATTATTATTCAATATGCATATCAATCACATAACTTTGAAATCTAAAAGGATGGTTGGCTTCATACAGAGAAATGGAAATTGTTATAAAAATTTAGAAACAACGAAAATTCTTTATTCTGGTTTTGTCAGATCAATATTGGAATTCTCCTCTGTTGTATGGGATGCCAGAACTCAACAAGGTGAAGATAAAATTCAGAAAATTCAAAAAAGATTTTTGAAATACTTACAATACAAAATCCTTACATATTATCCTTCTGAAATTGTATATAGAGAACTTTTGGTTGGTTTTGAGATCATGAGTCCATAAAAAATAGAAGATGTCTGGCAAAATTGATCTTCTTGAGAGATGTTCTGAACAACAAAATTTTGGATCCCAACAACTAGACACGTATTCAATTCAAGGTCCCTACATTCAATACAAGACATACTGATCTATCTGTAACACGTAGAGACTCAGCATCAAGTATGGACAATACTCAAGCATTACATAATAATATTACCCAAAAAGACGCTGGGATCGACATATTCTTCATCAGTAGGAGACAGTATATTTCATCAGTCATAAAAGTACTCGAGGGTATGTAGGTCCTAGTCTCTGCAGTTCTTTCCCTTATATCGCATAAGTGCAGTTTGTTTCTGCCCCTCGGTTTCCTTCAACCCTCAGTTCTCAATTCAAAACTTTCAATTGCCACCTGTGGACCTGTGCGCCCCTCACTCCCCGCTCTGCCCTTGTTCTGGTGCCTGCCCCCCTCTTTCTGTCATCTTTTCCTTCTTCTTCATCCCACGCCCTTCATTTGAAAAGTATTTTTGTTTTTAAGAATTATATTGTACCTACAGTCCCTCACTGTCAATGGGACCCTCGGACACCTGTTGGGGGGGGGACTCAAATAGAAATATAAAGAAATAAATAAAAACTATGTTTCACTTGATGTAAAGATAAACTCCAGAAAATTGAAGCTTGATTCGGATCATATTAATAGGTGGCATATCAAACCCTCTCTCACGTATAAAAAAATACATTAACTCTTGGACTTTTTTCAACCTACATATTTTTGATCTCGGGCTTCAAGAGCGTTAGAAATGTATCAACACAGATTTCGACGTGTAATTTGATATTGATTAAATATAAAGTAATTTGGCTTTGTGATAGAAGTCGATGACCCAAGGAAGCAGCTCTAAAATTTCGGAAAACACACTTTTTTGAGCCTTTCCTTCTCGACTCATTCAATCATAACAAGGTTGAAAACGACTCCACTAAAATTGGATTCGAATCCACGAATCACTACTTTTTTTGGATTCGAATATAATTCGAGAATGATTTACGTTTCCCGTGATTCGGATCGGATTCGAATAAATGGAGTGGATTCGAATCCACGAATCATCAAATCTAGGAACCACGGAATCTTTTTTTGCTGTTACAAAATCAAAATAAACGATATATATTTTATTCACTCAGCAATCGTTGACATTTTTTTCTTCTTCAGAAAGACCAAATACTCCAAAAACTGGATCTTATTCGATTTAATCATGGTAAACATACTTTCAACATTGCAGTCTCTGAAGAAATTAAATTTGATGTTTCAACTGAGGAGGCCAGAAGGAATTTTGTAGCTTTCATTATGTTTTTTGATTTTTTTTCCCCCGAAAAAAAGAAGAAGAAAAGTGACCAAAACGAATGGCCATAAAATTCCAATGAATCCACTTCAAAAATTCGAATAAATTTTACGAATCCGGGTCGTCCACTGGATTCAAATCACTGATACAAATCCAATTCCCAGAAGCGGATTCGAATCCATTTTTTCCAATCCAATCTTGAATCATAATAACAGAATGAAACTATTTTTTATTTAATTGGCCCACCAAAAACTGTGTTTATACATTTCCGATGCTCTTCCGGACTAAGGAGAAAATCAGTTCTAAAATATTCTGAAAATCAATGTATTTTTCCAGGAAAGAGGAGAGGGGGTCGATGTGTTACCAGTTAATATAATCCGATCGAACTGAAATTTTCAAAAGCTTGTTTCTCCACCAAGTGGAACAATAATTTACCTGGAATTCATCGAAACCCCAAAGTTCAAGAAATCGTTGGCATCATAACCGTACACGGAAAGTTAAAATGTTCATTTCTTGCAGTTTGTATCAGTGTTGTGGCAACACTGCTTCAATATTCCAAGTATGTAATATACTCCGTATGGACATCACGCCAGCTACCCATTCAGCTGGCACAAAAAAGTTGATTTTCAGATAGTGGCTCCGCTGAGGTGGGATGAAAAAAATTGCCTTCCTTTTTCTTTATTCAGTGGGGCATGGATCAAATCATTGTAGCTCAAAAATGTTTCAAGAGTGACACTGGTGAATATAAATGTACGAAAATTTACCAGAACTCATTTGATATTACATATAATGGAAAACTTTTTCAAGTTTCATGAAAATCCGCACATTTTTGCAATTTTAGTGGTTTTCGCTTCTTTTTACCGATTTTGCCCGAAAATTCACAACTTTGATCATCAGGCGCTACGGGACCAAAAAAATGATAAGGACCTTTTTTGTGTGGATTTAATGAGAAACCATGTTCGTTTAAAGAATTTTCGCTTACAGTTGAAGAGTCCAAGGAAGAAAAGGGTTAAGTGCTTTTTTTTCAGTACTCAATTAAGGTTGGTAATATGTAGCTCTTGAAGAGCCGAATTTGGTGAACTACTCAAACAAGGGAGAAATGGGCCTTACCACTGCTAAAAACGCATTTGAAGTTATTGCATACAGGGAAGAAAGGGGCCACCTCCACCGATAAAGTGGAAGAAGGGGGAAATGAAAAAAATTCCTGGACTCTTCAATTGATATTTTTCGAGTATTATTGGACTACTGATTTTAAGGGAACCCTCAGCCCCTCCTCCGTTCACCCCAAATCTCAAATCTTTTCAAATATTTGCAAACTTGTTCCACAGTCAGATACGTACCGAAGAGTTTTTCGGGGGGAATTGTGAGAGTCCTAACTGATTTAACCCAAAATTTCCACCTATCAAAGCAAAAATAGCCTCTTTTGACTTGTTGTTGGATTTTTCCAACTCCGCCTGACTGAAATGATAAATTTTCCCAACTGCTGATTGAAAAATTGCTACAGCGGGAGGGGGGAGTTGCCCCTAGCTCCGATCGGTACGTCCCTGTCTTCACTACACTGTAAATTAGCTTGGTTGTTTTTTAAATTTGTGCGGTTAGTTGACCCTTGTAAAATATTACCTTTTTGTTAGTGTTAAAAGACCCCATTTTGTCATTGCCTGGATTCATTTTTATGAAAACAGAATGCTCTGCCCAAGGTTTATTTGTGTCTCGCGTACAGTACTACCTCCTACATAACTAATATACCTACATCATTTGTTACCAACATTATGTAAGCTTTGGCGAGATCGTGAAATGATAGTTATCAATTTCAAATTATTTCATTGGAAAAATTTAAGGTACCTATGCCTATCTATTATATATTAAGTTTGTTTTCCTGCTGCGAAGTTTGCTGGTAGGCGTTTTATAATAGGTTGGTGCGTGTCTTGCAAATTCAAGCGAACTGATATTTAATTACATCCTTTAACGATGCTTGTATCTTAAGCATCACGTATATTAAGTACCGCAACAGACCTCTACATAGAAGCATAATCTCCCTATACAAATTGACTAGCTAAACGACGGCCCCTCATATGCGGCACCTTAATCAGCCTTTCCGCGCCGTGTGATGCTCGTTTTCGGTGAAACAACGAAAATTCTCCCCGCATATTGGGGGAACTGAAAAAATACGGAGACAAACCCTCGACGGATTTATAGGCCAGCGATTTGGTCTCACCATAATGTTTATTTACGTTAAGGGACAAATCATTTCAGTTAACATTATGACAGCGAGTGTTCCTACTATGTATATACAAGTCCGTGACCAGAAAGAAGCAAATGGGGTACTGCCCCCAAGAAATTTATTCTACTTTTCCACCGCCTAATTAGTCTCCCCAGGAAAATTAATAAATGCCCTCCCCCCCAAAAACATAGGATGGTTATGTGTTATTTTAGATAAGAAAAAGTTTACTCTACGGAAGAGACTTCAACCTTGTTTCCTCAGGAACGGATGTCCTGCCTGGCCAATCGAGGGAGAGGAAAGAGGGTGAGTCATGAGAAGTGTGCAGACGACAAAAGACATTCCTAAGATGCTCACATCGTGCTATGCGGAAAGCAGCCAGGCAGGACGATTTGTATGAAAATGAATTGGAGACGAGAGGGTCACTGCAATAATGAAAGATTAATCCATCCGAATGCTGAGGAATGCGAATGATTTTAATGTCGACAGAAGCAGTACCTAGCCTATGCTGTGTCAAGGAGTGCTAATACTGAAAATATTCATCAGAGCAGACAGTACATTAGCATACCACACAACTATGGAAAAAAATAATGAAATACAATTGTGAGTTTGCAACGCGAGCTGAAGGTAGGGGATGCAACACAAGGGTAATATTTCACTATTTCCTTTTGAATTACACGCGATATTTTTTCAACACCTTCTCAGAAAATGCAACATTACATGGAACCGATGAGCAACAGGAAGATAATAAAGGACTTCCTGCGCAGGTGTTGAGAAAAAGATATTGAGAGTGTTGATATTAAAATACGACCGTGTATTTAATTTTATTACCTCAAACTCAAAGTTTAACATTTCTGTAGCAGTTCCACGTTCCTCACTACCCGAATCCCTCGGCAAATAACATCAATATATCGGTTTTAATGCTGTAAATAAATCTAAGACTCAATAGAGGAATACAATATGTAATTCCGTAAATTAACTAGGCGAGAAGTTGCGAACGCATCATAAAGAAGCGCTGTCGCCGCTCACAGCAGAGTGCAAGAGGAACTGATAAGAGGTCATACAGATTTTCTCGCTGAATGTTAGTCAACACTGTTTCCCCATCTTTTATCATCCAACTAGAGAGCTGCTCGCTCACTCAATCTTCTGTCAGGGAGTAGAAGTCAGCTATATGGCAACAGTTCTTTTCTCTGATATATTTTTTATGGATCATCTCGTAGCACGATGTGAACGTCTCACAAATGTCTTTTGTCTCCTGCATACCTGGACTTCCTGTACATGATCTTTACAGAACAGCGTTCTTCTCTACTTATTCTCATGACTCAATCTCCCTTCTCTTTCTCAGTTGGCCAGGTGGGATATCAGTGTAGTTTAGTTCCAGTTTCTGTTTGGCATTCCCAAGATCTACGTTTGCTATTCGATCGATCAAAACACGCGTTTTCTACACTCTTTCGTTTCTTCAATTTCGAATGCTATCGCTGAAGTCTGGCCTAAACACTTCATTTTCACGATCCAAAAATAGAAAAGAAGTATTTTGTCCGGACCGCAACGAGGGCATTCGAAATCAAAAGACAAAAGTGTGTAGAAAGCGCGTGTATTGATCAAATTAACAGCAAAAGTAGATCTTGTGAGTGCTAAATATAACTGTAATTAGGTTCCTACCTGGCCGACCAAGGGAGAAAAACAAGAGTGAGTTATAAGAATCAGAATAAGAGTAAGAAAAAGGAGGAGAAGAAGAAGAAGAAGAAGAAGAGAGGGTGTGTGTGTGTGTGTGTGTGTGTGTGTGTGAGAGAGAGAGAGTTGGTTGTTTTTCTTCACATTTTACAATTAATACATAACCCCTCCTCTATGCACATATTTGTGCGAGCGTGAAGGGGCTACTCTCACCTACATTTTGAAAATAAAATAAAGTAAAAGTAAAAAAAAAAAAAAACAAAAAACGAAACATGCAAAATCAAACTAAATTACGTCAAAACCATGAAGAAGAAGAAGAAGAAGAAGAAAAAAAACCAAAAAGAAGAAAAGAAAAAGGAATAGCGAGAAAAAAACGAAGAAAAAAGGAGGGGAAAAAAATAACAGAAAAGAGAAAAAATAATTAAAATTATAATTTACTAGAAAATTACTGTAATTTTTTTACAAAAAATCTTTCTATTTTTATTTTTATAGTAAAATTTTTATAAATCTATTAAACAAAAATTAATATTTGCAAAATAAGAAGAAAAATGAAAGGAAGAAAAAAAGAGAAGAAAAGAAAAAGATAGAAAGAAAGAAAAAGAAAGGCAAGGAAAAATTAAAAGAAAAACAGAGAAAAAAGAAGGAAAAAAGAAAAAAACAAAGGAGAAAAATTAAAAGAAGACAAAAAAGTAGGAAAGGAAAAGGAGAAAAAGTGAAAAAAGTAGTAAGAAAAAGAAAAAGAAAAAAGAAGAAAAGAAAGAGGAAAAGAAGGAAAAGGTAAAAAAACAAAAAGAAAGAGAAATAGAAAAAGATAGAAAGGAAAAAAAGGAAAACCCAAAAGAAAAATAGTAGAAAAAGAAAACGAATAAGAAAAAGAAAACAAAAGGCAAAGAAAAAAGAAAAAATTAAAAGAAAAAAATGGGAAAAACACGAAAATTTACAAGGGGACAAAAAAGAAAAAGAAAAAGAAAAAAGGAAGGAAAAAGAAAAATAGAAGGAAAAGAAGAGGAAGTAAAATAAAAGGAAAAGAAAAAGAAAAGAAAAGAAGGAAGAAAGGGAAAAAGAAATAAATAAATAAATAAAAAATGTGGGGAAAAAAGAGAGAAGAAAAAGTGAAAGAAAAAGAAGAAGAAAAATAAAAAAGATGAAGAAATGAAAGAGAAAAAGAAGAAAAAGAAAAAAAGAGAGAATAAGAAAAAGAATCAACAAAAGAAGAAAAGGAGAGGAAAAAGGTAAAGATAACCAAAGAACAAAAGAAAAAAAGAAAAGAAAACTAGAAGGAAAAGAAGAGGAAGTAAAATAAAAGGAAAAGAAAAAGAAAAGAAGGAAGAAAGGTAGAGAAAAATAAAAAATAAATAAAAATAGGAAAAAAAGGCGGAAAAAAGAAGAAAAAAAGAGAAGAAAATAGAAGAAAAATTGAAAGAAAATGAAGAAGGAGAAAAAGTGAACGAAAAAGAAGAAAAAGAAAAACTTAAGAAGAAAAGAAGAAAGGAATGAGAAAAAGAGAGAGAGAGAGAGAGAGAGAGAGAGAGAGAAAATAAAAACGATAAGGAAAAAACCAAAAAAGGGAAAAGAAATAGTAGATGAAAAAGCAAATGAAAAATAAGAAAAAGGAGGAGGAGAAAGCAGAGGAGGAAGAGGAGCCTGGGGAACAGGAAGAGGAGGAGAAGGAGGAGGAAGAAGGAGGATGATGTACATATCACATACCGGAAGTCCAGGTTCGCAGGAGACAAAATACCATTTCTGAGACACTGCATCCTGCTATGCAGAAACTGACCGATTAGATACAAAAATGTACATTTGATAGGACAGGATCACCGCAACTATATAAATAAGGTATTCCACGACAGAAGAAAAGACATTCATTTACCAGCACTGCCCTTAGTATAATGTTCCATTTAATTATTATGTACGCAGAACCGATGAAATTCTATTGAGATTCAGATTAATTTACAATATGAACTATTGTAATTCGGAGGTATGAACTGAATTTTCTACGAAAATGAATACAGTGGTGACATAATTACACTCGCGCAGTGAAGTTTATTTGATTTTAAAATCAACGATATCACAGTTCTGGACTTTGTACAGCAGAGGCAGAATTACCAACGAAGTACGGAAAGAGAATATTCTTTACCAAAATGGATTCACTACATAGAACGAGCTACATAAGAATGACACAAAAATTTAAATTGTAAATCATAATAAAAATAAAGCGTAATACAAAATAAAAGAAGAAAATTAAAATCGTCTATATAATATTATTGTAACGAGAAAAAATTGATATATAAGTTGCGCTACTAAACGAGATACATAATAAACTAGATGTGACACAACAAGCAAATACTTGAGAGAAAAAAAGGAGGGGGGAAAGATGAAGTTAAACCGGCTCAGAGAGTCCGTTGAACTTCAGTCTTTCTCCTAGTTTTTAAAAATAAATGTAATAATCGAAACATTATAATGCTAGTGCTCACATACTAAAAGATGTAGCAGACAACGACAAAAAAAAAAAAAACCAACAACTAAGCTTAAAATTAACGTTGTACAAATTAAACACTACATAGACGAAAAATGAAACTAAACGTACAAAGGGGGGGGGAAATGAAATCTAAAGTATTACAAACGAAAAAAAAAAAAAAATCTGGACAGACATTCATTTAGAAAACTTGGAAAACAATCTACAATAAATAAATAACCTAATTTATTTCAGTTTACAGTTTAGGTAGGTATTTATTTTATTCTTCTGTTACACATCACGATCGTACGTGTTCCTAATGAAACATAATAAGGGTACAGAAACGGAAGAAAAAAACTTCTCAAAACCGCATAGGTAATCGGATATAGTAGATGAGGCAAATCCGGTATAAGCAATCCGTATATCCGAGTTCCCAATTAATGTTTTTTAAAGAAGCTACTGAGGCCACCACCGGAATTACTACTCTTACTCTTCGATGGTATGTCGCCATTTTCGGGCAGCACTCGGGATAACATTAAAGGCTGACCGAAAGGCCGAGTGCCCGCAGCGTACGGTATTGTTTCTGAAATACAAGGTTTTTTTCTCGTGAATCAAGGCGTAAGTACAGCGCGTGGATTTTCTATTTATTTTCTGCCCGCGCGGGCAGAAAGCCAGACATTGTTGCAAACGAACACGGGATTCAAGCTGTTCTTCAAGCATATAGGGTACACAAAATCGAAGCCGCGGATTAGGCTCGGAAGGCGGTTCAGCGAATTCATCAAGCCTGGTTACTGGATATGCAAGGCCAAACAATCATAGTACAGCATTCAACGTGCAATATTTTTATCATAAAACTAAAATACAATTCGCACACAATATGCTAGAACGTTGTCGAGGAACGATTTCCAGCCGGGTGGCGTTTTATACGCTCTTTTTAGAACGCTGGAAAGAATTCCCATAAAACTGTATACAGATGAGGAAATGAATTTATGTACTTGTGAAAGTGTCGCCGATTACAACCGAGGGGAACAAACTAAAATACTTGTCGATTACACCACCTCGTGCTAACAGAATACCATCACAAAAACAATATACAAAACACTGTCCCAAAAAATATAAAAAAGGAAAATAAATACGCAGCGTATATATAAAACAAGGCCTGTACACAACAAAGTAACAGGAAAAAAAAAAAAAAGAAAAAAAAGAAAAGAAAAGAGGAAAAATGTAAATAAATTTTAGAATAGAAAATGGCATACTTTCGGGTAAGGAGATAGACCTTCCGTGAGATCTCCCCCCACCGAAAACGGTGAAACTGCGTACGCCACCAAATAGTCGCCTCTTGCGGACCGTTTCCGTTATAACCGGCTGTCGATGTTCGATGACGTTACTCGTCCAGCCATAATCTGCTTTAATAGTATAGTACATGATAAAATGCCAAGCTTAATTAATTAATTAATAGATACTTTTTTCTAATTTAGAATCATAGATACACCGCTTCCAGGAGATGTCAGAGTCAGTCTCAGGCCCATGTGTCAAAAGAATGTTCCGGAAAAGACTGAGTTACCTCACTGAAAATCGTGTACCAGTAAGCACGATATCTGTGATGTCACATATTGTTCAACTGCTCAGATAATTAAGCTGAGTCAGTGGCGTAGCCAAGAGGAGGGTCGAGGTCTTGACCCACTCCCCTTTGCCATTTCGTCAAGTAGGGATTTTTACAATTTTAGCATCCCTTCTAACACCCGTTCCCTCTTTGGTCAAGACCAGACCCCTTCGAACACCAGCTGGTTACGCCACCAAGCTGAATCACAGCTATCGCAGGTTACAAAAACCAAGAATTGATAGCTTTCAATTCTAGACAGACACACATACATTCATTTTTATATATATAGAAGATTTCTAATTTATTAGATTATTTGAATAACTGGGACCCATTCCAAACGGCCCTTAGTCCAAAATTGTCGAAAATGAGAGTTTAGCGGTATCTAGTGGCCAAACTGCGTAGCTTCCTGGAAAAGTTCGTTTCACTTTGAAATTCCAATAAGATCTACACTGAGATAATAGAGGTTCGAATCAAAACCGATACTACCCTTTTACTCCAAGTGCGTAAATAGATAAAATACTGTACATGGGCGCAGGAATATCTTTTGCTCAGCCTGTGAACATGAAGTGTGTAATACATACCGTACATTCACAGGAGTAGCAAGATACATGCTTACACCCGTGTACAGTATTTTGCCTATTTGCGCCATTGGAGTAAAATAGCAAGTGTCGATTTCGATTTTGAACTCTTCATTCTTGTGTTCAAACTACGTGACTTTGTTGATTACACTACACAACAGCATAAAAAACAATGCGATGAAATTATATGATTTTAGATATATTTTGAATCAGGGGCGCAACCAGAACTCTTCTTTGGTGGGGGCTAGAATTTAGAAAATAAACTTGAGCAGGAGTGAAAACTTGATCTGGTACCTACTCATTTTCATGAGCTGTAAATTTGTACGAACCTACGACGCAACGTAACCGCATCAGGCTATCGGCATCAATTTTTTTTTTTCGTTTCAAAATTGATTTTGAAAAAATTTTAAGGAAGCTTTTTTCTTTCTTTCTTTTGTGTGACGGGGGGGGGGGGCGCTCCCTAGCCTCTTTCAAGGTTGTGCCCGGGTTCTGAATGCTGAATACGATGGCGTTAATCATTTTTCTCGAGAACCTCTCGTTTTGCATATTAAAATTAAAATTTTGTCAAATTTTTCTCGTTTTATCCCTTTTTGTTGTCCACAAATAGCTACACTGATACTGATAACAATACTGAACGCGTATAGTTTTTTGATCAGTAGTATCATCTTGATGATTCTGAAATTCACATTTAAGATAGGGAATAAGAAAAATGAACTATAATCCAAAAATTCACATCGGCATTAAATTCCTCGTTGAAAATACTTATAGAATACATATATGTAACCTGGAATCATGAAATGTGCCTATGGCATTAAAATATCATTTTCCACTTTCTTGACAATTCGTACAGAAAAAATCACGCTCTTTTGAATGAAATAGATAAATCGCAGGTTTCTATCTTCATTAATTTTTCCACAAATTGCGTTTAAAAATTACATCAAAAGTTTTAAAACATCCGTTTACACAGCGTCGTGTGAAAGAGGCTCACGAGAATGACAGAGAAAAAGAATTTGAAATGTGGTTAACATAGCAACGCGTAAACGCACCACCACAGATGTACACGCTAATGTACATCTGCGCGCACCACTACCACCATCCCATCTTTACACTCGCTTATTTCAGAAACCTGTTTTCGCACAAGAGGCACATTTCATTATTCCAGGTCACATATGTTCTCATATCATTGTATTTTATACAAAATCTCAAATTGTTGTGTAGTGTTATTATCGTTCAATTTTTGGTATGGTGTTTTATCATTCTTGCAAGGAAGATTTGTATGTTGCAATGAAATCGTTGAAATAATAGTAAATATAGGTGACATTAAACAAATTAATCACTACAATGGGGGCAGGGCCGAAGTGACCTTAGTCCTCGACTTCTGTCCACATTGACGCCTACATCTCAACACTATGTAACAATGACAACTTCTTGTTTGCGGGTTGTATCACTGAAAGACCAGTGTAGCCATCTCCAAAATCTCAACTTCCTAACACAAACAATTCACACGTGGCTGAGTTTTTTTTTTTTTCAATTTCAAAATATTTTGGTTTTTGGACTAAGGGCCGTTTGGAATGGGGCTTCTCAACTGAATTAAATTAAGTCTTCGGCTCAATCAATTATTTATGATTATCAGTCATTTTTTATAAATTGGCTACTTCCATCTAATTTATTAATTACAACTTTCAGATTATTTACAATCAATTACTTAATTATTTTTAATAAATTAAATATTTCGGATAAATAAATTATTTTTGATCATTCAGTTACTTTTGATTTATCTACTTTTTTAGTTGGTTGATTATCATTCATTTTCATATAATCAGTTATTTTACATGAATCGAACTATTTCTTTTTTCTGAGTAGATAAACATAATATTTTTACTAAATCAACTGATTTTAATTACTTAAACACATATCTTTAAAGGGCCATTTCTATTCAAAGTGTTGTTTCTAACAACTTAATTATTTTTAGTTAATTAGCTATTTATGATAATTGATTGCCCAAGAGTAATTAGTTATTTCTGACTAATCAGCAGTTTTTAATCAATTGTTTCTGAATAATCAAATATATCTGACTACCTATCTATTTATCACTAATTATTGAAATATCTTTGATTAATGAATTATTCTTGATTAAACATTACTAATTCATCAATTAATTTGACTATTATTTTTGACTTATTAATAATTTTTGATTAAGTAATTACCTTTATTTATTTATTAATTGTACACGATTCAGTTATTATCAGTTACTCTAATTGAAGTGTTTCTTTCCAAAAAGTCTTAATTACACTACATGTAAACTTTTCAGTATCAATGAAAAACTGTTTTTAAACAGTACTGGAGGTTAATATTCAATACATTCAACTATAAATCTATAGACACTACAACTTGCTGTTTTACTAAAACCAGTGTTACCACCTACATCAACTGCAGAATTTCCTATAGAAATCCAGTTCAACCGTCTTCTCAGTTACAAGTAGAATTAACACTTTTTGGAAAAAAAGGGCTTCAATTATTTTTCCATTAGGTTTTTTGATTAATTCAGTATGTCCAATTAACTATTTTGCTATTTTTTAATCAATCAATTATCCTCATCTTATCATAAATGATCTTTAGTCAATCATAGTGGTCAATCTATCAATGAGTATTAATTAATTAATTGTTTTCCACTAACCCACCTACTTAATTTATTTTGATCAAATAATCGCAATTTCGGGGCTTAATCAGCAGAGGCCATTAGAAAAACCTGGATCAATATTTGGCATTTTCCCTTATTTAATTGTGTATTAAATTAAAAATTTTTTTGGGGGTTCTGAATTAATGTGATTTCTTAATTGTTTTCGTATATTTGATTTTCTCAATTTATTGTATATGGTTTTATCTTTGATCTACCAATTCTTTCTCATTAACTGATTGTATAAAATTATTCAATATTTTCTTTCAATCGATTATTTCCAATTAATAGGCTATCTTTAATCAATTGATGGCTTGTGAATTATTATTTCTTCCATTTAATCAAGAGAAGTGGAATGATGTGAATATCATATGGAAAATTTAAATAAGGTATCAACTTTTGGTTGGGCGAGGATATGATATTATTGAAGAAGATTTATATGACCAACGCCCTTCAATTCTCGATCTAGGAAAGTTGAAAAACCAGGAAGAATTAGTTAGGCTGTCGGTGAAAGTTCACAATGGATAGTCAATGTTTGACGTTCACCGACAAAATCTTTTTGAAAATAGATTTTCTGACGGATATTTACAGAATTGTGGATTTTTATTTTTGAGACTAGAGAAGATATAGGCTCTGGATACTGAGAAAATGAGCACGATATACGACCGTCTAGAGCTTCAACTATTTCTTCCCTGTACCTCAATGTAAAACGAACGAGAAAGGGCATGAAACCAGGTGGACCTGTTCTTCAAACTTCAAACACATTTTCTACCATAAAATGATATTGTGAAATTTTGCCTTACATTCGGTTTTTAGCTTTACTGATAAATTTTATATTTTACTTTAAGTTAAGTTTTGTCAAGAAACCTTAAATTTACAGTAGACCAAAAAAACAAAATGTTTTCTTTGTTCACTCATGACAAAGCCGATTGAGCCCCATCAATCCTTCTGTCCATGCAACGCCCATGTCGGACTGATAATTATGCTCACGGTAAATCTCACTGAGTTATTCACTGCATAGAGATCTCCGATTCTAGCACCAATTTAAATAAGGAAAAGGCTGAGTCAGATCTTAAATTGAGTCAACATCCTGATCTGTCGTCAGGAAGTCGAAACTGTTGTACGATTCTGATCATATCAATTTGACCTCGCACTGAAAATGGATTCAAAATTATATCCTGTGAGTTAAGATGCTTTTGCGTTTTTGAATAATTAGCTAAGTATACACGAGGGCGTCCCCTTTATTTCAAAAATTTTCGAATTTTGGATGAGTTGTTTCCTCAAGTTTTTCCTTATCATATGAAAATAATGGCATCCAGTTTTCAGCCGCTCCCCCCCCCCCCCGAATAATTGTAACCCGTGTCTCACGGGCACCGAAGTGTAGTATTCAACTTAAACAAGGATTTTCCAAGAAACACTTCGGCAACCAAAATCCACTTTTTTAAAAATAAAATAAAATGATTTCGGGGTAAGTCTTCCTAATTATACAAGATACTGACCATTTTCAGGGGGAAAAAATCCCTAGGTCCAAAATTGAAATCTTGGAGAATTCCTGAATGTGAGATATCAAAGAACCCAATTTTGAAAAAATAACATTTTTTTTCCCCACCAAAACACAGTAAAATTAAGTTCTTTAGATTAATCTTCCACGCTGATTTTCACTTGACTTTCAAATTTCGATTAAAAACAAAAAAGAAAAAGACAAAACTACGAGTTGACAAAAACCAAGCGTAAATTTTGAAAAAATAACATTTTTTTCCACCAAAACACAGTAAAATTAAGTTATTTAGATTTATCTTCCACGCTGATTTGAACTTGACCTTCAAATTTCGATTAAAAACAAAAAAGAAAAAGACAAAACTAGGAGTTGACAAAAACCAAGCGTACAGTAAGTAGTGTTTCTAGACCAGTTTTACACACTGATTCTAAATCAGTTCTTAAATTTGTAATTCATGTATATCTGGGCCCCCAAACAGTCCATTAGAAACTCAAAAATGGAGAATTCAGACTTTAGAAGGCTTTCATTCGGATTCCATGGTCGGATCCGTAATTAGCGCCAAAAACTGGTTCAGAAACAGGTATTCTATGTTCTGTTTTATGAAATCTAAATTTTGGCATTTCTGGACTTTTAATATACTTTTCAAAACCGGAAACAGGCTGATATCGAAGATTTAAAGTCACGTTCAGAATCAATACAAAATATTATTTTCTTTAGTAGTGTCAGAAGTGTAAAATAGGGCTTCTGTATGTAAAAACTGCCAATTGTACTAAAAAGAAAATATATATACAAAAAGAAGTAAAGATCGCCTGTAAATGAGATCCATTTTTAAATAGCCTAGAGAAACATCAGAAATTGTATTCTGGATTTTTATAATAAAAAGTAATTATTCAGAGGAAAATTGAGAGCGTATAGTAAAATCAAAATCCGAATTTGGAATCAGCAAGAGTATCCGCAGTAAAAAAAAACAGTCAACATTTGTTGTATTATATAGAAGTGGATTACGTATCAGTCTTGACCCTGCAAATTTGTAATGCCAGTGCTAAGATTGAAGCTTATATAAAGGACCGTAAACAGGACCGAATTCTGGATCTTTAGGCCCTAAGATCCAAGCCTGGCGGAGCCCCTTCTCCAATTTTTAGAATTGGTCATTTCCCAAGATATTTTCAAATTCGGCATTTTTCATGCGTATAGGTAACCGATTGGCGATCGGCAAACAATCGGGATTTTTTTCTCCAGTTTATTTAATTTTTAATTTATCTTCACTTGGTGAAAGGGATCTCTGTTGGAAGTCTCGGGGCCCACGTCCTGTGGGTACACGCTTAAATGTGGACCTGGCCGTATACTAGCGAACGGTAAGTGAAGAGATCATCTAAATTAGCTGCATGCAATCCCAAGTCCGACCTTAGAACTTAAATGTGGGTCTTTTAAAGTCTGAATTTCCCATTTTCGAGTTTTCGAAGGCCTGTTTCAGAGCCCAAAAAAGTTTGAATCAAAATTGTAAGAACTGTTTCGGAATCTAGAAATAAGATATGTGAAGTCTCAGTATTTGCACTTCGACTGTTTAGCAGTCTTTCTTTTAAAAACTGAACGAAAGCTGATGTGAAAATTTGTAGATCAGGTTTAGAATCAGCGTGAAAAATAAGTGTAAGAAAGTTGATTTGCTTTTATTTTTGTGTATAAATTGTTTTTTTTCAAACTTGAGCCTATGAAAGGATCTTATTACCGAGGCATGCGTTTTTAAGCATCCTGTGTACCGTGTGCCTAGAAAGCTACTGTGTAATGCTAATTTTGCTGGCATTTTGACCGGAATTCGGAATGGTATGCTGTATTGGTTTTTACAATATTTGCATTCAAGGACGGGACGAATTTCCTTTTTAATAATTCATGAGCCAGCATGCAACTGAAATTTTGACGAAGAAATCCCGCGAATCGTGAGTGTTGCGATAATTCGAGAATTCGAGTTGGATTCTACAGTGCCTACTACCTACGCGCAGGTAAAGTTACTCGTACATGGCCCATTTTACTCGCGAGGGACAACATTTATATTCATAAAGCAAAATTCAATCTAATTTGGTACATCTGAATTGCAGATCCACGAGGGAGGCTTGGGAAGCTCAGCCCCCTCTCCAATGAATTGAAAGGTATTTTTATAAGATTGGAGAATTACATACGTAGGGCGGACGAAGGTGGGTTATGCTACACAAATACTGAAAAAAATGCAGTCGGCACTCTTGAGAAAACTGTTTGAGCTTATGTTCCAAATAATCTATCAGAAATGAAGGTTAGCGATCTCCAATATGGGCCCTGGGAATCCAGTTGGTTAATGGCGGTTAGATAACAAGGATGTTGAAAGTTTTGATTTGTTCCTTGAAATATCATAGATCCCTTAGTTTGAAATTTCATTTTTATTCTAAGGCAAATAAAGGCCTACTAATCCCCAGGCTTTGGACATTTCAGAACACGCCTTGAAATACTCACAACAAAGATTTTTCCCGCTGATTTCTCAAGACTCTTACTAATGATGAACGATTTAACAAAATGTTCGTCTTCTTTCAGGAACGTCTTGTTTTCCCCTTGATGAAGAGCGCATTGAGAAAAGAAAAGAAAATCGTTCCTATTTTTTCTTAGAGGAACGAGAAACTTGTACCTTTTCTCAAGAGAAGTGAGGGAAATTAGCACCTCCCTTTCCTTAATGAGAAAAGAAAAATGGAAACCCTGCTACTCTTTTCCGACGAAAAATAAGAAAATAGTCTTTTTTTTTTCAATATAAAGTACTCTGTTTTTCTTTTTAAATAACAAAGGACCCTTTTTTGCGTGTGAAAAAACTAAGAAGATCATATTTCTTTGTTCAAAGAAAAAAAGAGTTCGTAATAAAAAAAAATTGGTGAGGAGGGGACTTCGTGACACGCTCTTATCTCATGTTGATAGTTCGATGTTCCCAAGTGAATTTTATCAATTAATTGTTTAAAATTCGTATTTTTAATACTGAATTAAAATGAGATCACAATTTTCAAGTTTGTACCGAATTAGGCGATCTAAGGTGTTCTCTTCCCATATTTCGTTTCATTCTTTATCGAAATCAGATTGGCCCCTTGGAAAAGTCAAATTTGTGGCATTTGCCTAGTAGAACTTCTACCTGAATATTGGTAGGTCGACAGAGTTGGAAAATATGTATATAAAACGAGTTTTGAATGAAAATGGACACAGGTCGTTTTGGAATATCGCTCCTCATATTCTTCTCAGTTTGAGTAGAGAAGGGTGTTTTTTTTTTCTGTTCACCCATAAATTGACCCTTCGGAAGAGGAAGAAATCGCCTTCATGGCTCAAATCAGGTAATTAAATTTCCGAACTCAGTTTTTGGATATATTGTTCAATTTACCATCTGATCGATTTTGCCCATTCAAATGACTCAAATTTAGATTTTATGACCCAAGTCGGAGTTTGATCCAATAATTTGATTTCACTATTAATTGGATCATTTTTGCCCCATTGAAGATGTCAAATTTGGATTTTGAGACCAGAATCGGGGCAGAATTAAAGAATCTGGAAACCCAAGAATTCCCTATTCTGATTTCTTGTTCGTTTATTGGTTCATCTGAAAGGAAGAAAAGAAGAAAAAACTTCATTCCAAAGAGAAACCAAGTTTGGATATGGGTTCCAAATTGGGTTTTGTGACCCAAATAGGGATCAAATGTTTGAACTTATAGACCCTAGAAATCCCTATTACGACACCTTGTTCCATTTTCTCGGTAAATATGAATTAGTCTCTCAAAAGGGAAGAAGGAGAATTTGGAGCCCGAATCAGAGCTGAATCGAAATTCCGATTGAATTTTTGTAGTTCAGCAACATAGAAAACCCCTTATTTTGGAACTTTGTCGGATTTTCTCAACGAGGTCAATTGGGCAAAAACAATCTCTTTCTCCATCACCGAGGAAAAGGTAAAAGTTCTTTTCACTTTGACAATACAAGAGAGGATTTCCCTCTATTGGCCCTTTGGAAGAGGAAAGAATCGCATTGAAGCCCCAACTGGGATCGGGTAACTAAATTCCTGAACTTAGTATTTGCGGATATACGTTTTTGAATTCTCTAAATTGATCGATTTTTTCCATTCAAAGGAGTCAATTTAGCTTAGATTTTACGGCCCAAGTTGAAATTTAATCCCAGAATTTGATTTGCTTTTTAAAATACGTGACACGAAAACCACTTATTTAACTTTGTTCGATTTTCTAAATTGAATCAGAGTTGTCCACTTGAAGATGTCACATTTGGATTCTGGGACCCGAATCGAGATCGCATTAAAAAACTAAATTGAATTTTCGAAATTGAAGACCCAGGAATTCCCTATTCCGATACCTTGTTCGTTTGTTGTTTCAGCCGAAAGAAGAAGAAAAGTAAAACCTTCTAGGAGCCACATTTAGACTCGAGACCCAAATCGGGACCAAATGTTTGAACTTACCGACCCAAAGAACTCCTATCACGATACTTTGTTCAATTTTCTCAGCAAATGCAAACTGGTCTCTCAGTTGCGAATTGGGGGCTCGAATCCAGACTGGATCAAAATTCCAATTGTATTTTTGACTTCAGCAACAGAGAGCAGCACTTATTCCGGAACTTCGTTGGATGGGGTCAATCGGGAAAATACATTTTTTTCTCATTTCTCGAGGAAAGGATAAAATTCTTCTCGTTTTGAAAATAGAATAGGATTATTTATTTTGTTCACTCATAAACTGACCCTTTGGAAGTGGAAAAAGTCACATTCGCGGCTTAAATTGGGATCGGGTAACTAAATCTTTGAACTTAGTTTTTGGATACGTTGTTCAGTTCTCCAAATCGACTGATTTTGTCTATTCAAGGGAGCAGCGTTGCCAGCAGATATGGTACATTAAGCGTCTTCTAGACGGTCAATAATATCGACCTCAAAAAATTGACATGCAGAATCGAGAAATCCAGAAATACTGACAATTTCATCGACACAACAAATGTTGGTTCCCTAGATGATCAAAAACTAGCAAGATTGAAAATGTAAATTATCTGCGTTTAGTTTTCCATTATTAATGTATTATATTCAACTGGGCCTATTCAAGGTCCACTACGAGACAGAATATCTAAGTTTTCGCCTGTATAATATTAATTATGGGGGAGATGGATCTTGGAATTGCCGCTTCTGCTCTATGATCGTGATATGATTAGATTGTGATGTTTTACAAAAAAGGCAATGAACGGTACACCTCAATCACTTCTAAAATAAATGAATGTTCTTCTTCTTTCTTGCGCTGAGCAGCGACTCGTGCTTCTTCCTTTCTCGTCATTTTCACCGTTCGAAACATAAAGACATAAACCAGAAAAAGAAACTGAAAAAACTCCCACCAAATTCTTTTCCTCGTTACCTAACCAAACTGCCGTCACGTGAGCATTAACTGATGAAATCCTTCCAGCCAGTGTTGATTCTTGACAGGGCATCAAGAATATCAGATTGATTCTGATATTCTTAATGCCCGTTCAATTTCTTGTTCTCGTCTCAATTTTTGATGATCGCGTCAATATTTTCGTCCCCTTTTCCCTACACAGTCAATAAGATTGGCAAGAGTAGCAATATAGGTCAATATTATTGACCGCCTAGAACGCGCTTCAGTACCAGATCTGGTACCTTTCAACTTTCCTGGTTCAATGTCTGATAGTGAATTCGACAATTCTGGTACGTTTTAGCATATTTTCATCATTCATGATAAAATATAGTACATTTTTTTGGTACGGTTCGTCATTTTTTTCGGAGTTTTGGTACATTTTAAAGATTTTAACCAAAAAAATGTCTTCTACATTTTAGTACAATTTCAAAGATCACCCATTTTACTTTGTCCATTTCATTTGAAATCTTGTACAATCTGAAACATTTCTTGCTGGTACATTTTTCAACTTATCATCTGGTAACACTGCAAGGGAGCCAAATTTAGATTTTCATAGCCCAAACCGGGATCTGATCCAATATTATTAAATATTTAAAATACGTGGCACGAAAACCCCTTCTACTACTCTGTCTGATTTTCTAAATTGAATCAATTTTGCCCCACTGAAGACGTCAAATTTTAATTTTGAGACCCGGATCGGGCTCGAATTAAGGAATCTAATTGAATTTTTGAAATTGGAGGTACAAGAATTCCCTGTTCTGATACTGTTCGTTTATTGGCTCATGCGAAAGAAAGAAAAGAAACGAAAAACTTTATGAGAAGCTACCTCTGGATTTTGGACCTTAATTGGGTTCGGATGTTTGAACTTACTCACCTTAGAAACTCCTATTGAGATACTTTGTTCCGTTTTCTTAGCAAATGTAAACAGGTCTCTCAAAAGGGAAGAAGGCGAATCTTGATTCCTCATTAGTTACTCAGGTAACTGGCGGGATTTTAGATTACCCAGAAACCCGTTAGTTACCCTTGGCCCCCCCTTTAGTTATCCAGGTAATTAGTGGGATTTCGCGGATCGAGATCAGGGCTTGATATAATCTTGAAAAATTTCTAGTTAATACATTTTCAAATTCTCATCCGGCAACGCTGCAAGGGAATCAAATTTCGATTTTATGGTCCAAGTCGGGATTTGATCCAATAATATGATTTGATTTTTAAAATACGTGACATGAAAACCCCTTTTCAACTTTGTTCGATTTTCTAAGCTGAAACAATTTGGCCCACTTGAAGACGTGAAATTTGGATTTTGGAACTCAAATCGGGGTAGAAAAATTTTATTTCCATGAGGAATCAAATTTGGATTAAATGTTTGAACATACCGACCCTAGAAACTCCTACTACGATACCTTGTTCCATTTTCTCGGCTGGTCTCGCAATAGGGAGAAAAATCGAATTTGAAGCCCGCATCAGAGTTGTATTGAAATCCCGATTGCATTTTTGAGTTGAGCAACACAGAGAACCACTTGTTCCGGAACTTCGTTGGATTTTCTCAGTGGGACTAATCGAGAAAAGACATTTTATTCCTCTCCTCCCTCGAGGATAAGATAAGAGTTCTTCTCACTCAGAAAAAAGAAGAGGGTTTCCCCCTCTGTTCACCAATAAATTGGCTCTTTGGAAGAGGAAAAAGTCGCATTCGTTGTCCAAATTGGGATTGGGTCACTAAATTCTTGAACTTAGTATGTGGATACATCGGTCAATTCTCCAATCGATCTCAAGGTAACCAAATTTGGATTCTATGGCCCAACTCGAGATCTGATGCAATAATTTGATTTGATTTTTAAAATTCGTGACATGAAGCCCCCTTATTCAACTTTGTTCGATTTTCCAAGTTGAATTAATCTTGCCTATTTGAAGACGTCAAATTTAAATTTGAGTACCCGTACGGGGGGGGGGAGTCAAATTCAAAAATCCAATTGAGTTTTCGAAATTTAAGACCCATGAATTCTGTATTCGGATACCTTGTTCGTTTATTTGTACATCCGAAAGAAAGAACAGGAGAGCCTTATTTCCACGAGGAGTCTAATTTAGATTTTGGGATCCAACGTGAGATCACATGTTGGAACTTACCGACCCTAAAAAACTCCCATTACTATATCTTGCTCAATTTTCTCGGCGAATGCAAACTGGTCTTTGAAAAGAGAGAATGAGGTTGACTTTAAAGCCCGAATCAGGTCTGTATCGAAATTCCAATTGCATTTTTCGAGTTAAGCAACACAGAAAACCACTTATGCCCGAACTTTATTGTATTTTCTCAGTGGGGTCAATCGAAAAAACAATTTTTTTCTCCTTCCTTTAGGATAAGTTAAGAGCTTTTCTCATTTTAAAAATAGAAGAGGGTTTTCCTTTTGTTCCAGAGTCGGACTGGCCCGGGTGGCTACCTGGCGATCGCCAGGGGCCAGCCGAAAATAAAGTTTTCAGGGGCCCAAAAACAGCTGTACTGCAACAATATTGTGCTTGAGAAAAATTTTCAACAAAAGTTTGTAGGATATTATGTGACAAAAACTTCTTTTTCCTAAATAATTTCTAAAAGTTTGAAGAATGAAAGAGAAGATAAATGTCTTGTAATATTAAATTTCAGATGTACAAAAATTCCAATGATCACATTGATCGGCAGAAGTATCAAGGAGAAGTTTATTTCAAATAAAAGTTTATACATGGATTTTCCGTGGTTGGGTCCAGAAAAATTTGAAGAAATTTCAAACATGAAAAGTATTTCAAAATTTCCTACATCAATTTTTGTAAAGATAAGTGAACTAACCGGCTTGAGCAGAATATCTTTACTGAATGAACTCAAGCAATTTACAGGGCAGTATGATAGCTAGATTCAAAATTAGCAGAAACTTCATGCAGCTACAGCAGCAGTAGGTCATCAAGACAAAGGACAGGTTGAGGATGATCAAGATCAAAATGTGGAAAGTTCAGCATCTAAAGAAAAATTTGATTCAGATTCAGGAATGAGAATGACAGTAGCTCAAGCTCACCATGGTGAAGATTAAACCTGTGCCTCATGTTTGGGATACCTCTTTTCAATTTTGCATGAATTAAAAAATACGTCTGGAATCTCTAACAATTTATACGCAGCTATAAAATTTATACTTTTGTTGCCCTGCACCCAAGTGTATTGCGAACGGTGTTTCTCGAAGTTGAAAAAGCTCAAGGACTGTTCAAAAAATACTTAGCCAAGAATCATTAAGCCCTTTACTGTTGATGTTTGCAGAATCTGATCTTTAAAAAAATATTATTGTTGATGAAATTATTGACCAGCTTGGGCAATCATCAAAAGAATTAAAGAGATTACTATTTTGATTTTGTCTTTATTATTAGTGTATTTTTAATTGGCAACACTGTCCTTTTTTCGACTTCAATTCTTATAGAATTATGTTATCGTTTTACTTTTGAATTTTTCTTGTATTCATTTTTGCATTTTTATAATGAAGTTTAATAGAATTCATTGCAAGTATTTTTTGCCTTATTATTGAAAATAACTACCGTCTTTTCTGTTCTGTTATGTTTGTTTGTTGAAGGACAGGGGCTCAATTTTCAAAAGTGGGGTATGACACGGGTCCAATGAGCGAGAATCGCCAGGGGCCTTAAAGAAAGCCAGTGTTCACCTATAAATTGGCCCTTTGGATGAGGAAGAAGTCACATTTGTGGCCCGAATGGGGATCGGGTAACTATCTTCGAATTTAGTATATGGATACGTTGTTCAATTTTTCAATTGATCTCGAGGGAGCCAAATTAGGATTTTCTGACCCAAATTGAGATTCGATGCAATACCATAAACACCCTCACATTCTCTTCTTCATGGACGCACTTACGAAACTTGAGGAGGAATTCACATACATCAAAATGAGATTAAAGCCAGCCAATACTTCGGACGACAATGAGCTTTTCATTGAGGAACAGATATGACCTGGAATCATGAAATGGGCCTCTGGTGCCAGAAAATCATTTTTTACACTGCTTGACCAGAAAGACAATGTTTATGTTGGTCTTTTACAGACGACAAGAAGCGCCTATCATTTATGCATCGAGTGCTAATGAAACCAGCATGTAAAGTAAAGGTCCCTCAATGTAAAGCGTTTTTACATGAAAAAATTGCTGGCCAGTAATCTCGTATCGAGGAATCGAACCCGAATCCATTAAAAAATTTGACTGAAATGTAGCGATCGTCTCTAACCACTCGGCCACGGAGCGAATTACGATATAGGGACTTACAAACGCATTTAAATATTCATAATGTAGTACAGCTGTTACTACTTGTTGTTAACCATCGTTACGTTTTTGCTGGCCACTACCTGTGTATGCTGTTGGTGCATGTGAACAAACTGAAGACAAGACTGTGATACTGTACTTTGTAGTAATTAACTGAGCAAATTAAATTTTTGAATTAATTACGCACCCAAAAATCACCTGTCTATATAATTTAAATACATAAACAGATTTTTAAAAATACAGACCATGTCAGCAAAAAACATTGCTGCTTCTGATCAAGTAGTATAAAAATATCTTCCACAACAAGAGCCAAAAGTGAGTTTACATGACTCGGGAATTGCTCACTCGCTACGTTCGTTCGCAAACTTTCCCTCGCCATATAAACACTCACTTTGACTCTTGGTGTGCAATATACTATTTCACTTTCTTAACAATTCTTATAGAAAAAATCACGCTCTTTCGAATGATTCAAGTCACAGCTTCCTATCTTTGTCAGTTTTCCCACAAATTGCATTTAAAAATTACGTCGAAAGTTCTAAAACATCCGTTTACATGGCGTCGTGTGAAACAGGCCTACAGGAATGACAGAAAACAAGGTTGTCGTAGCAACGCGTAAACGCACCACCACTGATGTATATGCTATGTACATCTGTGCGCACCACCACCACCATCCCATATTTACACTCGTTCATCTCGAAAACTTGTTTTCGCACTAGAGGCACATTTCATGATTCCAGGTCACAAATGGTTGAGTTCGAATCGAAAGAACTATATTCGCATATGAGTATGTAAACATTTTATCTCGTAAGTTTCCACCTAAACCATTACAATGTTGAGATCATATTATGCATTGTATTTGTCTTATTACGCATAAAACACCCGAATTTCTTTTTCCTAATGTTCATTTTGACCACGGTCGCAACTCATTAATCTCACTTTAGGGGTGGGACATAACTGATTGAAATCATTGAAGTTCGGACGCAATTAACGAACTACGGTTTTTTCATTTTAAAAATACGTGACACGAAAACCGCATATTCTACTTTGTTCGATTTTCTAAATTGAATCAATTTTTCCTACTTGAAGACGTCACATTTGGTTTATGGGACCCGAATCGAAGTCGAATTCAAAAATCTAATTGAACTTTCGAAACTGGAGATCCAGAAATGCCCTATTCTGATACCTCGTTCGTTTTTTGGTTCATTGGTTTTCTAACCCAAACTGGGAACAAATATTTGAACTTACTGACCCTAAGAACCCTTATTTCGATTGTTCAGTTTTCTTGGCAAATGTAAACTGGGTTCTCAAAAGAGAAAAAGGCGAATTTGGAGCCCGGATTCGGGCTGGATCGGAATTCCGATCACATTTTCGAGACCAGCGACTTGAATTATCCCTGTTTCGATTGTTATGTTTCTTTTTAAAATCCAAAATTGATGGTACGTTCCAGTCCCACTTCGGAGAGGGTAACATTCCTCTCTCTGTAGTGCGCACCGGCTTATACATAAATTCATTTTTTCAATAATTATCAGATAAGATATAAACGAGAACATATACGAATAAGTACACAGCTATCGGGTTAGTTTCGCAGATAAATCCAAACAATAATTTATGTTAAGTTTAATTCGCCGGAAAACTATAAACCGAATGTGATGAACAACCGGAAAGTGTAAAATGAATGTACCAAAAATTAATCAAGTTAGCCAACTACCTACGTGGTTTACCAAAAAATGAGTCTAATTCTATAACTGAAGCAAAATGTAATATGGTTCGTGTATGTACTATATGTGTGTAGGATGCGTAAAATCGAATAAAGTCGAACTGGGGCTGAACAATATTTATACACCTACGCAAGTCTTCCTTGTAATACGCGGAGATAAAAAGCGAGTAAAGAAGCATACAGCCAACTTCTATACACAAGCACTAGACCTATTTAAAAAAAAAAAAAAAAAAAAAAAAAGTATTTACAAAACGAAATATGAAACAGCTGGCTGTATTCCATACAAATACCACAAATCCAACTAACTACCATCTAGGACTCTTCAATACAACCACTTATCTAGCTTTCCAGTCCGATGATATTGAATTACTTACCGACTATTATTCGGTGTGTATTTGCCGAGTAGTCTCAGTTCATTTAATAGGCGTTATATGAGAACGTTGATGAAGCTCGGTTGTATAATTATTACATACAGGGTATCAAAATACAGACTCACGTTACTGTTTTCTCTACTCAAAAGGGTACATATAACGCCTGCGAATGTACAAGTACTCTATGTCATTCTGTACAAGCGTAAGATCTAATTTTCTACAGCAAATGCAAGCTTATTCGAGACTAGACACAGTGCCTAGCTGCCTACAGCGAATCCGATACACAGTATAATGCAGGTCTTAGAAAGCAGCTACAATTAATTTTCAAGACAGGACAGAATTATTTGAAAGACAAGTTAAAGACGGAATACAAATTGCGACATTTCATCGACAACAACTCATTCGACAGTACACACGACCCAAATGATTCGCTGTAGAAACTAAAGAATACTTCAAACGAAGAGACACGTTCGGATATTTCATACCCAGTAATTTACTAAAATACAGCTTAGAACCCGGAACGGGCAAAGCGGAAGAAAAGTCTCGATAAATAATAAACGAAGCGACGAAGAAATTTATACGACAGAAAAGCCGAAACTACGACTGTTTCTAGAAGAAAAGGTGCGTTCAAAGAGAAATGAAAGTCGTTAAGGAAAAATGTAAAAGTTGGAATGTATACCATTCGAGCTTCGGCTATTTTTAGCGTATAAGGAAACTTTTTATTTTTCGTATTGCCGCGTACGAACACTTGCTACGCCAGAAATTCGTGCGAATACGAACTTTGGGGCAGCATTTCGTAAACAGATCACGGCGAATTTATCACACGCGAGGGACAGCAAATGCTCTCGAGCGTCGGTTAAAACGGAGCGAAGACGTCACAACCAACATGCAAAATAAACGGCGATTTGATAACGCAAGAAACAAAAGCCTGCTGTAACAATCATTAGAGTGTATTGAAAGGATAGGCTGGTTATTGAATACGACACTAATAGACAGCAGGATTTTTCAAGGAAGGCAGACTTAAATGGGCGCCATGCTGCTCCTAATGACAGGCCAACCGATACGTCGTTTATGTGACACACAAGTTGCCGAGAAAGAATTAAAACGTATTTTTGGCTATTTTTCCAAAATACACATATTTTGTCTTTTTTCCTTTTTTCCCCGTCTTCTTTTTTCTGGGGGGGGGGGACTAGGGTAGATAGAAAGCTGAGATTTATGCAAAATATGATGAACTGTTGTGCCACGTTCAGAAGAAACAAGTCGAAATGGATGAATAGATGGAGAGGACGAGGTTGATCCAGTAGTTGAAATCGCAAGCATTTATGAGTAATTCTCCCAATAACTCATAATTTTAACTTTTTTTTTTCAGCGTTTTCAAATTAATTTTTTAAGGGATTTTTTTCATGGAATATACAGGGTGTCTCTTTCGCAATGACCCCCTCCTACATGGTACGCAGGCAACCTACCTTGACAATAGGTAGATACGTTTGCCTACTATTATTTCTGAAGGGGCTGAGTAATGGTCAAATTTTGAAACATTTTCTATATTTGAAATTTTTGTTCTTCTCACGACTGGAAATACGAGTAGACAGAAAAATGGTACCAGTAGGTAATAGTAGAAGGCAGTTGTGGTAACCACAGAAAAAAATGGTCGAAATCGGTTCAACAGGGTGTTCATAAAATCAATTTTTGTATAAATTGTATCAGAAAATTTTCACATTTTTTCAATTTCCGTGAAACGTGTCCGCTTAAGCTACTGTGTTTTATTTGCAATAGATTGTACATCAAATTTCTCACAAAAAAAGTCATTAGCAATTTTCTTGTATCTGAATTAGAACAGCTCAAAATGGAGTTCAAAATATCCCTGTTAAGAATTACCTATTACTTTTTAAAAGGGTTGGCATTCTACATGTAGAATAAGTTATTCTACATTCTACAGTACAATGCATGTAGAACATGCAGAATAGATAATGAAACGTAGAATTGAGGTACAATAGAAGAAAAACAAAATAATGATAATTGACTGTCCTCCTAACTCTCAAGTCTTAATTGATACTAGTGATGGAAAATGCACGAGCATTTTCTTTTGGTGAGCATATTCTCAAAATGCTCAAGCATATGCTCAGCATGAGAATATTCTTAAAATGTCAAGGCATTTTTTATTGGATGAGCATATGCTCAGCATTTTTGAAATTTATACTCGTTTTATCTATATAAATGAGAAAACGATCAAAAAAATGAGAAAATGCTCGGGGAAAATGAAAAAATGCTTGGGAAAATGCTCATTATTTCTATGCTTTTCCGAGCATTTGCTCATTGAGCATATATAAATGAGAAAATGCTCGGGAAAATGTTTATTATTTCAATGCTTGGCTGATCATTTGCTCATTGAGCATATGCTCAAATTTTGGAGCATTTACTCAACGAGCATACGCTGAGAACATTCTCAAAATGCTTAACATTTTAAAAATTGGCATATTCTCATTTCCATCACTAATTGATACACGGGCTCTCGCTAAGTAACTGAGACTAAAATTCGTACGGCCCACCAACACTACCTAGCGGCGTTTCAATGCAGTAGGGGAATAATTTGGTTCATTAGCTATCGATTGAGACCACGCCGAGCTCATTTGATTGAAAACTCGCTGTTCCAGACCAATTTGAAAGAAATCATATGCCCTGACCTCTCCAGGTTTTTTAAAGATTTTTTTTTTAAAGAAGAAAAAAAGCGTACCTACATATTACAAAAAATTTTATTAATCATCATCTTCATTAAGTACACGAATATCTTTTTCAAAATAAGCGCCATTCATGGCTATATACAGGCGTCCATTCGTTCTTGCCATTTATCGAACATTTTCGCGTATTTTGCGATAATGCCCGCCCGCATACGGCTCGAATATTCCAGGAGTACGCAGAAAACAAAAAAAAAACAAAACAAAAATCAAAATTCACCCCCACCTCGCCCTGTATAGTCTTGACCTCACACCTGTGATTTTTGGTTATTTTCTCAACTGAAGGCAGCCTTACGCGGTCGTCAATGTCGTCAATTCAACACAAATCAAGAAATCATCCATCACCGCAGTGCAGATGTTTTTCTCCTCGTTACTGGCGGCTGCATACGCAAAAACGTGTGATAAATGGCAAGAACGACACCCATAAATGGCGCTTATTTTGAAAAAGATATTCGTGTACTTGATGAAGATGATGATTAATAAAAAATTTTGTAATCGCATGTTTTTTTTCTTTCTTTAAAAAAATCTTTAAAAAACCTGGAGGGGTGAACGCATATGGTTTCTTTCAAATTGGTCTGGAACAGCGAGTTTTCAATCAAATGAGCTCGGCGTAGTCTCAATCGATAGCTGATGAACCAAATTATTCCCCAACTGCGTTCATGCCGATAGGTAGCGTTGATGGGCCGTACGAATTTTAGTCTCAGTTACTTAGCGACAGCCTATGTAATTCATTACTGTAACTGATCAGACAGATTTTAATCATTTTATTATACTGAATTCTAAACATTTAAAATTTAAATAGTCACACAGGTAATCTTTTTGCAAAAGATATAAATGATCCTGACCAGAATAAGAAAAAGTGTTGTCTATTTTGAAAGAATTCCGACATCCTGATTTTGAAAGACAGTTGGTTAATCTCGGAGATGTACGAATTATTGAACCATGTGAGACTCGGTGGTGTACCTCCAGAGATTCAAAAAAGTTTCTCCTGCGTAACATTCATAGTATGAGACAAATTGCAGCAAATGATACCCACAGAGAAATGAAGCAGACAGTGAAACAGTGGATTTTTGACGATGATTTTCTTGAACAAGTGAAGAAGGATATTGAACTTCAAGGTCCTATTTGTGAGCTTATCAATTCTGCTCAACGTAGGAATGCTTCACTAGCCGAAATCTGTGATAAATGGATTGATTTGAATTTTCCAGAAGGTGACGAATATAAGAAATTTGAAGCCAAACTAGAAAAACGGAAAAAGGTCGCGTTAAGTCAGTATACACTATCTGCATAATACTTTAGATCCCAAATTTTGTGACGAAGCTTCTAAAAAATTGACGATAGAACAAAAGTTAGTGTTGCAGGAGTTTTCCATCAGCGAGCTGAATGCTAGTGGGCTGTCCGATTTAGAAGAGTTCCAGAATAAACGAGGAATCTTTTCAAAGTTATTTGAGACGGGTGTGACTGATGCTTCTACTTTTTGGCACAATGCAAAACTACACCATCTGAAATTGGCGACGCTGGCATTGAAACTGAATCAAGTACCCGCTTCAAGTGCTCAATTGGAAAGAGTGTTTTCAAATTGGTCTTATGTACATTCTAATTTAAGAAATCGTTTTATCATTCGAGAATTCCAAAAAACTTAATCACATCTATTATACCCTAAACATTTTAGATTCTATTAGATCAGATGAATTGTAATTTGTGATCTTCAAAAATTAAAATTTCAATTCCCGACTTTCTCAACTTTTTTAAATCATTTTTCTTTTTTCTTTTGGTTTTGTTTCCTTTTTCTTATTTTGGAGTTAACTTGAGAATGGAATTATTTTAATCAAAAACTTTCATTTTGGTGATTGATTTTACAATTTACACACTATTCTACATCATTCTACACCATTCTACATGTAGAAAGTGGACTAGAAAATCTATTCTACATCAGCTATTCTACACGTAAAACCAACCTTGCTTTTTAACACAAATACACAGACCTTTAGTCCACGGGAATTAGCATTTTTGATGGAATTAATTGCAGCACAGCTGAAACATAGTACGATTGTTTGGTACCCTCTTCGGAAAAGCCCCGTAATTTCCCCTCTCTCCTCCTCCGGCGTGAGCATCACCCCCCCATGTTGGTATCTTTCCTATTTACTGTAACACTCGAGGGGGGGGGGTATTAATTTAGTGATGATGAATGTTATTTATGTAGATTGAAGAATCTAGGCGCCCAACAAATTGCTGTTGACATGGATAGAAGAACCAGCTAGGTTATCGTCTTACGGTTATGAATAATGAAAAAAGTTTTCTCCAATATTCAGGTTGATTGCGATTATATGGCACAATTACAAAATTATTGCTAACTAACCAAATTAACGTGAAAATTTCACTGGCTGACTGTTTTGGTTTTATTCTTATTCTTTTCCCTTACAGTTTGAAAGTTAGTTATCCTGTTTTGCAAAGAATTTTGTTAACTGAAATTTTAAAAATATTTCGAATTTCAATCGTTTTTTAAAAAGTAATTTGGTATGTTGATACAACTCTTGGAAGATATTCTAACTCAGATTGCACCGATATTAGTGATCTCAAGTGTATCGATACTATCGATAAAATATCGATATAAAAAATTATCGAAAATATCGATAGGTTTTCTAATGTATCGATATTTTTGATAATGTTGTCATCAGTTTGCTTTAGAAGAAAGAAACGAGAAACGAAAAGGACGCGAGCACGCAGCACGAGAGAAAAATGAAAAATACTGCGGTTTTCATTGTTCGTTCTTGTATTCTTTTACCTATAATCTAATTTTGTCTTAATATTCGTTATTCAAGGCGTTTTTAACACTACAGGTTTCCAGTTTCTATGATGAGAATAACGCGTCTGATGCTGTTACAAAAAACGGGCTATCAATTTATATAATAGAAGATTAGGCGAACTTAGATTCACAATTTTTAGCTTCATAACTCATTTTTAAAAATTGTACAACCTTTTAAAAAATATCAATAATTATCGATATTATCGATATTTTAAAAAAATTGATAAATATCGATATGAAAAATGACCTTTATTTGAGACCACTAACCGATATAGTGTATTACTATGGTTTATGCGGAGGAAATCGTAAGGAAGCAACTCGACGCTATGCAGAAGATTTTCCAGAACGGCACCACCCACACATTAGAGTATTTACAGATCAACGTAACGTTATCAGTTGATACATTTAGTAATCCTTTACAAGTTCAACAAGTTATAATTTCCTGCACACCAATTCAAATTTTCTACAAATTATTTCCGATTAGAAATAATCTTTAAGTTCTTACAAATTTGTTTGATCTACTGCTTCAATCAGACCCGATGTATTGCCTCACTACTTCGGGAACGTTTAAGAAAGTTGAAAAACGCTTTGAACTGAATTTTTTAGAGAGGGAATTAAAAATTTTCGATCAAGCCAAACATGGTTTATCATTTGGAAACATTTCCCAAGGATGAGAGTAGAGAAGATCTCCTTTGGTATGTCATTGCTCGGAAGCATCAGAACGAGAACAAGTGCAGGAAGACCAGAATGGGAACAGCAGCCCTTCTTTAAAAATCCAGTTATAGGGATCGGGGCCAGAAGAAGGAGGGTAAATTAAGGGGTAGGGTTAGAAGACGAAGGACATAAGCGACACTCGTAACCGTCGAGAATAACTATCATTTTGCAACGATGCGTTTTTGGGGTGGAGTGGGACCAGCCAGGCCACCGGAAAAATCCGTTTTCTAGGCCATCATCGTAACAGTCGCAAGCCAATATCCCCTCCCACTCTCTCACTTCCAGAGAAAGTTGTAAAAATGACATTCTTTATCATAGTCGTCGCTGTGTAGCTAATTGGTAACGTACCCGATTCACAACCCTTGCGTCTCGGGTTCAAGTCTCACCAACGTCGGAGAGCTAGTGATATTCAAACCCCCTCCCCCACTAACAGCCAAGCGAACACAGCGACTACAGTATCAATCGAGGTGGAAAGATAACGCGTTCTGTAACCCCCTCCAGTTCGAACGAGTAAAGTAATCGCAGGGCGTGTTACCACCAGATCAGAAAGATTGGAATTGTACCTGTGCACGTCGTGAACAGCTAGTTCAATAAGGTTTCTGTAATATAATTAATTTCGTATAAACTAGTTTAGAATTTATACAAATGCTAACTAGTGGAAGTTTCAGTAAGTAAACTGGTTCAAGTTTATACAGTTGCAAATTAGTCATACTTACTAGTTAAAGCTCCTCATATGTAAACTAGTTCAAGTTTCGTGCAAATGTAAACTAATCAAGTTTCCGGTAAAACAACGCTCCAGTTTTCTGCAAGTTTGTTCCAAAATTCTGTGAATTAGTTCAGTTTTTTGTAGATTAGCGCAAACTTCCTGCAAGTCAATTTTAGCTTTCTGTTCACTATTTCAGGTTTCCAGTGAAATAATTCAAATTGCTCGAAACTATTTCAAAGCTGCAGTGAACTAGTTTAAATTTTGTAAGAAATTAATTCAAGTTTTATACAAGTGCAAATTTAATTTCAAATTTTCTGTAAGCTTGTTCGATTTTCCAGCAAATTAGTTCCACGTTTCCTGTAAACTAGCCTGTTTTGTATTAATTTACTCTATTTTCTGTAAATCAGCTCAAAGTTTTTGCAGACTGATTCAAAGTTTTTAGTGAATTAGTTTTAAGTTTCTTGTAAAATATTTCAAGTTTTCCATAAATTAGTTCAAGTTACGTGAAAATTCAAACTAGTCCAAATTATCTGACAATTAGTTCAAGTCTTCTGCTAACGAGTTAAAGTTCCCTGTAAGACAACTCAAGCCGTAAACTGTGTTACATTTCTTACAAATTTATTAAAATTTTCAGAAAAATGTGTACAACATTTCATTGTTTCAACTACCAGTAAAGTGTTTGATTTTTTTTTTTTTTTTTTTTTTTTTTGTAAATTAGTTCTAAGTTTCTCGTAGATAAGTTTGTTTCTAACACACGTGTTCAAATTATCTATAAACTTGTTCAAATGTCCTCTTAATGTATTCAAATTTTCTGTAAATTTATCGATTTTTCTGCGAATTAATTCAAATTTCCCTAAAAACTAGTTTATTTTTCACAAATTTGCCCCATGTTTCTGTAAATTGATTCAAATTTTTTGAAGACTTGTTTACGTTTTATTTTAGGTTTTCTGTAAAATACTTCAAGTTTTGTCTAAAATAGTCTAGACTCAATTCAAATGTCCAAACTTGTATAAATTTCTTGGAAATTAGTACAAGTTTCCATCAGTTAAGATATGTATCGATAAGGGGACTGAACCGCGAGCTCTGCTTGTTTTTTGTACATTCAAAAAGTTAAATTTGCTGAGCTGACCTTGTAATTTAGACCCATATACGCCATAGGTGAACAAATTGGAAAAAACGTGCCTAACACGCTATTTATTGCCGGGTTGAGAGGTAATATTTCATTTAAAATGTCGCTACCTGTGACAATTTTTTCAGTTGTGAGGTAGAAAAAACTTCGAAATTTAGTTGTCTTTTTGCTCGCCTCTTCCACAACTTATGAATTCAATCGTTTTCATTTCTATTATTTTTGTAATTTCTTCGGTCTCCATTTCAACTGTAGCGTAAGAAAGGAGAAATGAGTGGATGTGACCTTCTTAGGATTGATTAAGTTTGTCTCGAGACCCAATTTTTTATTTATTCTTTGATTTTTTTCTTCTTTTTTTGTCTTCAACAAAACTTATAGAGCTGGGTTATGGTAGGTTGTCTTGACCGGTGATTTTGGACTCCCGTTTTCAATCCTATTTTCTTTGTCCTAAAATAAACTCTTGAGAGCCAGAGAAATCTTGGCTATACTGAATACAAATTTCCAGTGAACCAATTACAATTCTTATATGAACTGTGTTAAATTTCCTACAAATTGGTTCAACTTATCAGTAAATTCGTTGAATCTTCTTATGAATGCATTTTAATTTCTCACAATTTTTTAAATGTTTTCAGTAAATTTGTTCAAGTTTTATGCAAATTAATTCATTTATCTTACTAATTTGTCGCAATTTTTTGTAAATTAGGTTAATTTTCCGGCAAACTAATTTGTTTTCTAATTTGTTCTAATACTGTGTTAATAACTTCAGATTTCCAACGGAAGAGTGCACAAGTTTACTATTAAATATTCTCATTTCCTGTAAAATAATTTTAATTTCCCGTAGAATGGTTTTGTCAATCTTGCAGGAAATTTCAAGTTTGCCATAAAATTAATTTAAATTTACGTAAGTTAGTTTGAATTTGCGTAAAATTAGTTTAGATTTACTGTACACTAGACAAAATTTCCTGTAAACTAGTTCAAGTTTCACACATTTTAAGATGTCTACCAACTTGGTGAAATATCCTGTAAGGTATACAGTTCGGCACTCTTGTACTTGAATTAACTATTATAAGTTCCCACAAATTAGTTAAAATTTCCTATACCTACATTAATTCAACTTTTCTGTAAGTTATTCAAAATCTTTGTAATGTCGTTCAATTTTTATGTAAACTAGGTAGTTCAGTTTTCACACAAATAACTTCAGTAGTAATACAAGTTTCCTGTAAACTAGTTCGAGTTTCCTGTAAACCAATTTATAAGTTCTTTCCAATTCTTCTTCAGGCGCCACATTCGACACCAGATGGTGGCATACGCGGTAGTTCACTTTTTATGTAAGCTAGTTCTGTTTTCACACAAATAACGTCAGTAGTAGTTCAAGTTTCCTGTAAACAAGTTCAAATTTGCTGTAAACTACTTCAAGTTACCTGTAAACTAGTTAAAGTTTACTGTAAACTAGTTAAAGTTTCCTGTAAACTAGTTAAAGTTACCAGTATACTAGTTCAAGTTTCCTGTAAACTAATTCAAGTTCTCTCCAATTTTTCTCCAGGCGCCACATCTGACGCCGGATGGTGGCATTCGGGGTTTGTTGCTTTCCTCGTGGTTTTGTTGCGTCAGCGTTTTTCTTCTTTGTGCCGAGGAGTGTGCAGCTGCAGTTCGCTTATGAGGCACGTGTTTCACGATGGTGAGTAAACTGTCAACAACGTGCACACGCACAGTACCAATATTTCTAATCTGTGGTGGTAACACACCCTGCGATTGTAATGCCTTGTTCGTGTGAACCGGTGTGGGATACAGGGCGCATTATGTTTCCACCTCGACTGATACAGTAGTCATGGTGGTGGGGGTATTTAAATATTACTAGCTTTCCAGTGTTAGTGGGACTCGAATGCGAGGCGCAGTGATTGCGAAGCGAGCACGTTACCACTTGGCAACACAGCAAACTAGTTTAAGTTTCTCGTAACGTGGTTCAAGTTTTCGATAATGTTTTCTGAACACCAGTTCAAGTTTCTTATAAACTACGTAGTTTATATTCCCACTAAATTAGTTTTGTAGATTCTTCACAAAATCTATCTACATTTTTTTTTTTTTTTTTGTAATAGTTCATGGTGTAACCGTAAATAAAGATCAACATTCTGGGCAACCCGATCCATTTATTCAAATTGTATTATTTCTTCTGTGATGGAGTCAGGTCCATCGACTTGAGGGAAGATATGGGGGATGAAAGAATGGTTCCCTGAGTCATCAGATTATTCTTGTATTGGTTAATGTAATAGTGTAGTGTTTCTGAAATTCGTGACGACTGAGTTTTTCTCATTCAATTTTAAAGACTGAAAATTTTTTACTACTGGAGAGCTCGTTAGCGCGTTAAAATTTTTTATTTAGCTCACTAGATCTCTCCAAAAGGTGTGTTCGCGATTCAGGTCTGACCATAGTTTCCCAGGGGTGTGGGGGGGGGTTGCAGGAGAAGTACTGTGATAATTGATTTTACTGGCTAGCGGTACGGAATATTCAAGACGAAACAACATACACAGACACAGTCTTTTAGTTCTTTTACAAGGAAGGTACAGGACGATTGAGTTTCATTAAATAATCTTGCAGGGTGGAAAGGTGACAAAAGGGGTAAATTTTACTGCGATTTAATGAACATTTATCAAATCTAATAAACTGGTACTACTACTGAGTTACGAATTATCCGAAAACATTTACCCACCAGAAATTGGGAATATTCGATCGGTCGCTTTTATAGAGCCACTATAATACCAATATGGGTACTTTCTCGAATCAAAAGAGCGCAACAGACCCTTGACCTTAAATTCTTTTGTTTTCATCTTTCCCCACGCGCTAGTATTGTCAAAGAGAACATCGAATACGTTTTCGTACCCAATAATGACATTTTTCGAGTCACAGCAAATAACGGAAAGTAGGTATTCATGAATGCGTGCCTTCGCAATAAGCAGCGAAGAAGACTGAAAAATGCGCTATCTTTTGATAAATTGACAACAAGGAGAACCTCGTGATGTAATGCTCAAATTTGGAATGTAATTTTATGAAAAGAGTTTTCATTTTCTTTTTCGATGTACTCTGAAACTCGGAATGTAAGCCAGGAAAGAATACACGCGGTCGATTATTTTTTCTATTTTTGAAGAGAATTCTAGAAGGAGTCAACTACCCGCAAAATAGAGCAATCTTTAGTTTTACATCCAAGTACGAAAACACTTTAGTTCGCTTGCAGCCATAATCAGTTTTTTCGGATTTGACGTCGACGCATTGCTCTTCCGCCGTACAAAGAGCAGGCAGGCATAACCTCAAACATGAATCCGGGATCACTCGTTTCGGATTGTCCTTTACAAGATAGACTCGCCACGCAGAGATAGTAAAAATCAAGTCTACTGCTACTCTACAGCCAAGGCATAGAAAGACAGGTGGGTAGTGGATCGTAATTAAAGAAAAAGAAAAGAGCAGAAGAGGTAGTTTACAAATACAACAAATAAAAAGTATACAACAAAAAAAAAAACAGGTAGTAATAAGTGTACATAAATGGAATTAGGAGCAGACCTGAACTAGAAACGACCGGAGGTGATGTCACATTTAACGACGACTGTCCAACACGTGACACATTGGCGTTGTGATAGGCTTTCCTGGGTGGTTCCGCCGGAGCAGTAATTCTAGTAGGCATCGACTTTATTTCGTTTGCTTGTTTTATGATTTGGTATGTGTTATCTACCTCTACATTGGATTCTTCTTGGTAACCTAGGGCGTTAGCGAGAGCATTTTCAAGAAATATAATAAATTACTTTTCATCGGTTTGTACATAATCAGCTACGCAGTGTCTATCTAAGTCCATAATAGGGGTTCGGCAAAGGATGGATACGGACAGACTACCGAATACTGCTGAAAATTCGTACGCACAAACCAGTTCAATAATCGAACAGAAAGATGAAGTAACACGTGCACAGTGTCATTTAACAAGGGAAAGGGTACCAATAACATCATGAGCTCTAGGTTGTAAGCTACCGTACTTTCAACTTGGGTCTACAAAGTTCAAGTGCCCGTTTAGTGATTGATGATCCTAGGTCAATTTTAGCATGGATATATCTACTGGCTGGCGGTTATCTACAATCCGTACGCACGTCATGTTCAGACCGACATCTCAGATGTCACAAGGATGACGTCATCACGGCAATTTTTGAATCATCCACTTTCGCTACATCCACAGCAATATACGCTATCGTTCCTCAGCTGTGCGCGCAATTTCGTTTGTTGTAGATTGTAATTACTCCTTTTTTGTCTCAGTCGAGAGTAAGGAATATCTAGTGTTACGCTCAGTTGATCGAAGTCGACATTCCTAAGTCGACTGAATGCGTGGAACGTGTTCGGTAGCCATACGACATATCCATGTACTACAGTATAATAATTTTACTCATCATAGAGGTATAACAGCTACAAGGACTGCGAATACAACGCTGACAGTTCGTTATTGGTTAAGATCCTCGGGGAAGTCGAAGGCTTCAAAACTACAGTATAGTTGTATTTAATTGGCTCCTACTCTAGTAATTATAGTAGGTAACAGATTGCGGGTTTCTAGATCACGTACTTCGCTTACAGCCTTTGTTTTAGTCCAGCACCCCAGTCATATCACCTGTGATACATAGGTACGTTTGTCTTTCTACCCGTTGACACATGGTGTTTCATCTTAATGTGAAATGCTTCATCTGAGTATAGCTTTCGACTAGTTAAGAAAAAATTTGCCAATCTCAAGAAGTTCAATTTTCTTGAATCAATTGCATACTTTTTGTAGGTTGTACAGGATGTTATAACCAGGGCTGCCTAGCCAATCGAAAGGTCTAAGACTTGCTAAAAGCTAACGTTTCCAAACGATTGGCTTCGACAAACAGCCTACGGCTAACGTGGTCTCATTGGCTAACTAACGGCTAGCTAAAGGCTAAAAACATCAATATGGGGATCATTTTACAGGTTTTTTAAGGTCTATTCAAATAAAATGCAAAAGCCCAGCTAATCGCATTAGCAAAGAAAAATTGGTAAAATTTTTAGCCGTAACTTAAAATGGAGAATTATTGCTGAATTACTATAACAAATAATCAAAACATTCTTTATTGGTTTGAACAGTTCGGATAGCAAAATTGTCAAAAAATGGTAAGGTACAAGATCTCTGACAAGAGAACCCTTCCTGATCATTTCGTGACTAGCACTGGCATGCAGTGTTACCAGATTCAGTTCTTGAAAATGTACCAGCTCATCATGGAAAAAAGGACCCAAGAAAGAAAAAATTCTCAGAATTCGATTTTATCACAGAGGACCAAGAAATCCCCCCAAAAAGCTAAGTTGCCCGTTATAATTAGCAAAAACTAGACCGAATGAACCAAATCCGAGGAACAGCATTCACACCACATGATAAGGAATAAAGAGATACCCGGTTTGTTAACTTTCAGATTCCTTCCCTTCAGAACCCGTAAGTGTGAAAAAGTCATGTTTTATGCTGTAGTGAAAGAAAAAATAACAAATTTTCTGTGTCTTTTATAAATGTTAATAAATTTAGAAAAAGGACCAGAAATTTTCCAAATTCCCAAATTTGTTCCCTTTGGACCGGATCTGGCAACACTGAGCATGGTGTTCGACTAAAGAGTTCTCTTGTTGAGTTGGCGATTGGCCTTTTTTCCATGTTTTCTGTGATTTCAAAAAAACAAAAACAAAATTAGGTGTTAGCAAATCAAATTTCAATGGCTAACGGCTAAGCTGATTGCTAACATGATTTCATTGTCTAGTTAATTTTGGCGAAAATCGATCGACTAACGGTTAAAAGTTTCGGCTTAGCTAAGCAGCCCAGCAGCAGAGGGTCAGAATGATAGGACACTCGAAAACGTAGTTGAAAATTGTCAAAATTGAAACTCAAGCTGCCCCTTTCTCTTTAAAGTTTAGAAAAATCTCTGTAGGTGCATTTTTCAAGTTTTTTAAAGAAAAAAATACAATAAGCAGCGTTGCTGAGATTTGAATGATGTAGATACAAAGATGAACGCGGATTGAGGTTCATATCCTGAAATCCTTTCAATTCACGTCATGAGCAATATGTCTGTGGAATTAATTGCAATCATGGGAAGGGGGAGTACAAACCAAATATGGACAAGAAACAAGTAGGTAATCTAAAATCATGGTTTACCGATTATTTAAAAAATAAAAAAACTCATAGGTTTAACTCAATCAAAAGTTCTCTAAGAGAAATAACAAATGAAAGATCTTGACTCAGAACCTAGAATCAATGTGTTGTGGTGTCCGCGATATTTCTGATCTTTCAATCATAATTTTGGTATTTAAATGATTCTGGTATCGAATTATGATCTCCACTGGAAATCAGATCAAAATCACCTTTTTTCAGCAAGAAACAACTTTAATCACTTTCTCCTTTTCTCTTATATCTGTTTATCTTTACCTTTTGAATCAACTAAAACATAGAACTGTTATACAACTCTTTAAGAAATTCTGTTAACACTTTTCAGATTTGATTAAGATTCGCTATAACTCTCATTCACGAAATCATTCGAGACACATCAAGACTAGTTAGAGACCGCTTAGGGTTCATCCAAGACATTTCAACATTTTCTGGTTCTGAACTGCTGGAGACTCACTCTTAGACTTTTGAGAACTTTTCTATGTACGTTTAAGATATGCTGCAACTCTTCAAAGTTCATCTAAGACTCTTCAAAAGAAACTGAGGACCAGTTAACACTCTTCAAAACACATTGAAGACTCGTCAAACTCTTCTAGGCTTAATTAGGATTTGTCAAGACTCTTCAAGACTCATTTAAGAGTCTCTTGGACTTGTTAAAGTTTCGCTGAATCTTCTCAAGATTCGTCTAGTACTATTTAAGGCTCTTTTAGACAGCGCCAGATTTACAATAAGATGAACGAGGCGGCCGAATTGACGTCTGATAGGCGTCGAGTGAATGTGCAAGAATAAAAATAACCCATTCTTGGCGGTGTCTACGACTGAAATGAGTAAAAATGCTTTGATATCGCCTTCGCTTTCTTTGCTCGCCTAATTTCTAGGGTCACTGACGCAGAAAATGGACTTCACTTCCCCTTTTCTCTACATACCAAAAGGTCATAAGGTCAAGTCCGACACTATTTCTACTATTACTGTAGACTCTCAAGAAGACTCTTATATAACTGTTTTAAACTTACTAAGAGCTTATTAAAATTTTGTGAGGCATAGACAATGAGGAAATAACGGCTATGATTGAAGTCAAACGACAAGGAAAGAGAATAACGACAAATAAATATAATCAGCGGTTAAAAAAAGAAGGAAACGGTGAAATGAAGTATTGAAAGGCAGAAAAATAGCCGCACGATAATAAAAAAAAGTGCCCGGCCTGAAAATAAAATTAATCACGACAGTCACCGAAAAATTTAAGTTCCACCCAAAGAGCTGAGAGTTATAGAATTTTCAAACTGTTTAAGACTCCACGAGATTTGATTGAAAATCCTTAAGACTTCCACGGCTGTGTACGATTCTTCAAGGCTTCTTTAAGCCTGCCGTAGGTACATCTTTGAAACCCCTTAAGACCCCTCCAAACATATCTACGATTTAAGATTCCCCAACACTTCCCTACTCGTCTAAGACTATACCATTAAGACTCTTCCAGACTTGTTTACGACTATAATAAGTTAGGCAGAGACTTTTTCAAATTATTTTAGACTTGTTCCAGATTCAATAAGATTTTTCAAATTTTGTTGAATATTCCACAAGACTATTTAGAAAATCGTCAAGATTCGACAGTTCAATCAGGCACATGATTTCTGTTCTCACTAATTTAAGCGCTGACTTCCAAAACGTGCTTAGTTCAAAAAATCGAAAATTGAGCTTTTAGCGCAGTCTGGTGGAGAGAGTCAAAAGGCACTTTTCAAAGTTGGTTTCACGATTTTATCACGACTCAGAGCCAGCTAAACCTTTATTCCGTGATTGTTTACAATACTGACTTACTTCTTGTTTTTTCTAATTTTATGAATATAAGACTCTTACGATTGTAAGTCATGCTTGCTTTTTCCTTGGGGGGGGGGGGGGTTTACAAGGATGTCTGAAGTGTGGAGGAAGGGGGACATTGTTCACGTGTGCTTCGTCCACCGGAATGGTGTCTCTAAGCTGTATCTTCTGATTTCCGACAGTTTCTGGGTCAAGATTTACGAATTTTGACCTTTCACAAGTATGATATGGTCTACCAAAACGAGTCAAGTCCACGATTTCCCGAACTTTGCACTCCCGTAGCTCGAAGACTGTTCGCACGCCAACCATCATACTTGGGTGGTATTAGCATTGACCCCTCCTCTTCCCATCTACGCAATTGAATCAGTGCTACTACTTATCGTTCGCGAGTCAGAATGTTTCCTTTGATTTTTCAACATTTCGTTTTTTGGACTAAACGCGTTTTGAAAGTCGGATTCTCAATTATCGTTCACTTTGAGCAAACTTGTCCTTCATAATTTTTTCGTCGCTACGTATTTGTTGTGTATCTCTATTTTTCAGCCGTATTGAATATAATTTCCCATTTTTTTACGACTTATTGAAGAATCGCTAAGACTTTTAGAAACTTGATTAAGAATCTTACAAATTTGTTCAAGACTCTTCACGTCTTTACGAATAATTATGAGCTTTTCAAGATTCTTCAAGACTTTTAATACTCATTTCAGATGATTCTGGGGCTTTAGATCTGTCAAAAAAGAATTTCTGGGGTGGTTCAAGATGCTTCAAGGTTTTTCCGCACAAGCCTAAGACTCTTTATGACTCCTTCAGACCTATCAAGAACTTATTAGAATTCTTCAAGGCTGCTTTCAAGATATTTCAAGGTTTTTAATCTGTTTCTTAATGAGGAGTTACTGAGTTTATTCCTATTTTCGAAAAGTGTTAATATTCATTAGAAAATAATTTATTTGATCAAACGTTTTCGTGTGTTACCTCATCATAGGTGTTTTAACTATTTAAGGCTAAATGTAGTACACTCTATGGCCCAGATAGTACCAAACTGTCAGTATCCTTGTTCTCATTGGCTGTTAGTTATATTTACGTTGACCAATCACAGTTAAGTAATGATGGCCTTTCAGTTTCTGTATTCCTGTTGTACCTCAGACGTGGTCGAAGGACCAATCACAGTCGGGTTTCTGTTAAAAATAAGAAAAAGTGAATTATTGGGGAAGAACTTTGACAGAGTACCACTTTAAATGAACAGGAACGTCATAGTAATTGGCTCTTTTGACTACATCCAATAACTAATAGGAATACAGTTGTTATTGACAGCTTACCACAGGGTACTACCTGAACCATACATATAGTACGTAATATTTCAGACTCAGGAACAAGACTACGTTTTGTCAGATGAACTATAACTTTCTAGTGATTACTAGTAATTTCTGAAAATAAACATTTCCGGGTTTGATTAAATCTCGTCGACGATTTTTCAAACTTATTTGGAACCCATCGAAATTCTGTCGGACTTGTTTAAATACTAATAGCCGACTGACAAAGAGTCTCACTTGAGGTTGTGTTTCGGAAACATAAAAGTGTCATAATTGGGATTTAAGGAAAAATTGTGTCTGGCTCCCTCAAAGCCACTTAGCATGTTATCCCCTCGGTACTGATGCGATGCCCGAAAGGGTAGTTTCCGGTGTCGGGGGTGCGGTGTCTCAGGGGCCACTTTGGCATGCGTGCATCGCCATACGTCCCACAACACCATGTTATCTTTATGTTTATTTTAACTGGCCCCCTGGCTGTTGGAAAGGGGAGTACAATATACACATTATTATTATTATTATTTTATACCCTACATTCTGATTGGTAGCAAACAACATTCTTTTGCTTTAAATCCTGGGTTTGGCCTTTTTGTGTCCAGAGGCTTAGTGACCCTGTTACTGTCAATCATGCAAGATCCTTATTACTGATCTGAGAGAATCGCTAAGATTACCGCACACTTGATTAAAACTCATCCGCACTTTTCTGAGACTCTTTTCGACTATCTGAAGACTCACTAAGATTCTTTAAGACTGTTCAAGACTCGCGCAGCGACTTTCTCCTTCCAAATGTACACTTTCGTATAAATTGCCTTGCCCGGCTACTTCCTGCCGTAGCATGATGCGAGCGTCTAACAAACGTCTTTTGTCATCTGCATACCTGTACTTCCTATGCGTGTTTTTTTCGAAAGCACGCTTTCCTTCTTCTTACTCACTGCCGTTTTTCTTCCTCGGTCGGCCAGGTAGGACATCCGTTTAGTTTTACTATCAATCAACACACGAGCTTTTTTTACTCTCCCGTTTCTTTGATTTCGTATACCATCGATCGGGTCCGAACTAAACACTGCTCGCGCAAAACTAGACAAACCTGCACTCGTTTTAGACTGTTTAGGAACACATTCAAGGCTCAGATCCTCGAAGACATAACTTCCGGGCGGGTTCAAGGCTATTTAAGATTCGTCCGCACGTGTTATAGACTTCATATGAATGTTTCAGATTTGTTTAGGGCTCCATCAGACTCCTCAAAACTCAGTTAAAACTATTTAAGATCAACGCCGACAGAGGTGCAAGCGTCGAGGGGCAGAGGGACGTTGTCCTTCAGCTAACTCAAATTCAGGTACAAAGATCAAACTAAAGAGCTTTGTTTTTGCTTGTTTACTGAAATTCGGAGAAGAGAATTGTCATCTTGTTCCCTTGAACTCAGAGTTGTCCCTCTGTAAAGTCGTCACGTTACGAGGCTAGAGATGAAAAAGCTGCCTTTACTCTGCACTTTATCTTATTTCATTTTTTGTACACAAAAACATTGACTGAAACGAAAACTGTAAGTGATATACGTGGTTTAGAAAGCTACAACCCAATGCTACGATTCCCTGCTGAGTGGCGCTGCATCTCATCAGCAGGTACACGGGTAATGATGCCTAAATCGAAAAACCTTTCCTTTCGATTATCAGCCAATCTGTAAGTTATTAGCTTTTCCTGTCGATAAAATTATTGGAAACTACAGGTAAACCTGTTTCAAATTTCCTCATCAGGAGAAGCTGATAACTCGCAAAGTTGCTATAACAATCGAGGAGAAAGATGGCACAGTTTGAACATTAGTACCCTACACAGCTAACCCCTTCGGAGCTCAGCCAATTAAATACTGTGTTTTGTCGGTAGTTTTGGAGTAACCTTGATACAGCATTCGATACTTTTTCAATGATTTGTGATTCGCGAGAAACGAAATTTACGAACACTATAAACGAATATAGTTAAGTATACCGCCTCAACAACTCACACCACTAGACTAGCAAGCCACTCAGAACGGAGATTTAGGAGCTCAAATTTTACCGTACGATTCAGTTCGTAATTATTATAAATAGTCGACATTTAGATTATAGTTACTTAAGATAAATAATCCAAAAAATTAGATATACTGTCTTAAAGTGGAACAAAACAATCACAAACGGTGCAAAAAAACGAAAAAAGCGACACACACTCAAAATTATTTACACATAATTTTTTTAATTTCATCGTTTGTTTGAAACGATTATAAAAATGATTAAATAATACACGATGATATCTTATTTACAAGGAAGACACGTAGACACCACGAATACGTTCAAAAGTTACTCAATTTCGATTATATACAAATATTATTTACAAAAAGAAAAAAAAAAAGAAAAAAAAATAAACCAGATGATTCTTGGATTTAGGTGTAGATACTACCAAAAAGTTATCAGTGGAAGCTGATGTATGTGGTTCTATTGTTGTGGTATATATACTAAATCCACAGAAAAAGCGAAGCAAGTGCTGGTGACCCACGAATAGACTGAATTTATCAAAAATTCGTTCGTTTCGAGTGTAAATTTATTACCATTCTCGAAAAAAAAAAAAAAGTAACAGGTTACCAGTGTTAATATTGCGTATCTGTTTTCTGTTTTTAGATTGTCTAGGAAGCCAAAGATTAGTCTCAATTTAGCATTCGACAAAAAATATGAAAAACAGAAACCATTAAGTGCGATTTTGAGAGACTATACCTAATCGGGGATTGCTTTGCTTAGAATGTGCGTGAGAATTTTGCGATAATTTCCAACTAACTCGCCGGCCACTCGGACTCGGACTTATCGAGCTCGGAGAATGATTTGCAGTCGTGTCTGGTAGTGAAATAGCTGAAGAAATATGTAGGTCATTAGTCGAGGTTCGTATCGAGGGCAAACTGCATAGGTGCTGCAGTAACGTATACGTGAAAACATGAATATTGTACGAATCGTTTCCGAAAAAATAAGTACGCCAGGCAATTTAGGTAAGTGGTGCACGAATACAGTGAAGCGCAGGTGCATAATAATTATGCGACAATGGTGTTCGGGTATTTGTATTCGATACTTCGGTTTCTTTTTTCAAAATTCTATATGAATGGCGGATTTGCAACGTATTCTAAGTACAAAAAGATTGCCGTTTCTCGTGTAAGTTTGACTGCCCTCGGTATTGTACAAAAATTCTATAAATTACTTAAATACTTTCGTATTCGGTAACTACGATGTAAGCTCGAATGCACCTAAAAACCCAACTTACCGAAATGACTTCCCAGACGGGAATATTTTTTGGATTCCACGTTAAAACTAGATGGGGTTTGGGCGCACAAGAAATTGAACGAGAATGATGCGAACATATTACATAATATTTTAGGCTTAATCGTATTCGGGTGCTTGGCTCGAGTTTGGAAATATACGGGAGCACGGGTTCTCGTCACAAATTGATAGGTAAGTTTGTGCACACTCCACAAAAAAGGTATACGTATTTCTTTTTAATTAGACAGATAAAAGACAAATATAAAGCGAAAAAACTTACCTTCTTCTTCGGGCATATTCCCGGCGATGCGAGTCTCGATTTCTGAGGTCGATTTTTGTCGCCGCAGTAGCCGCGACTTGGTTTGGCATCGCGTGGTAACTTTCTCTTGACAGTCCAAGTGCACGTTCATTTTACACAGTCGGCATTTCAAGCCCTGTCTCGTGTGTCCTACAACAAACGTGGAACTTTTAGGGCTGCACATCTTTGTCGGAAAAGTTGAAATAGTACAGTGACAGATTGGGGCCGAAATGACAACCGTAAATTCAGTTTTACCGGCCACTGAATTTACAGTAAATCTTTCATATTCAAAGCTATCAAAGTTGGAGGGGTTACAAAATACTATCAACAAATCGCAGGCGAGGACTCACCCAGAACTTCAGAAATTTTGGAATTTGAAGTAGGTATATAATACCCTGGAGTTATTAAAATGTGGAAAAGTAGGGGACCCTGGTAAAATAGAAAACTTGACTTTGCAAATAAAAGCAGAATCTTCAACGCTCTGCACTTCTCGACAGAGCTCCTTAACCAATTTCTGAAAGCTTCATCTAGACAATGGCAGGTGGGTAATTCTACAGCTAGAGGGCTTAAGCGTCTCAAGCAATTTCCGAGCTAAATTATAATCTCCCCAGCATTCAAAATTTATTTTGTTAAAGATCGCCTTGAATCACCGAGTCGTCCATTTTTTCAACCAAATAACGCCTACTTCACTTACAAAAAATTGATAAACGCTCCTATTCTCATTACTGTGGCATGTCACGTCCTTTGTGAGTCTGTAATGACGCTTTTAGATATAATTTTAGAGAGCCGATTTTCAGTAACATTGAACGATATCACTTTCTTGTCGGCAAATACGTGAAGAGAGCTATGAAAATAAGAGGAAGGGGGAGAGAAGAAAATTTTATGTATATATCTTGAATTTTTTGTCATTAGATCATTACAACAGTGGCTAAACATGAATCGTATTATAAAGCAGAGCTGAGCAGATGTCCAAACTGGATTTTATCAGGCTGGTACAGAAGTTTCAAGGTTATTATGTATACTGTAGCTTCCTAATTCACTCTTGAGACGTTCCTACATAGTGATGTTAAAGTATCGAAGAAAGTTGGTATTGATACAGTACCAATATTTTAAAGTATTGCAGTATGAATACTTTTAAAAGCACATAAAACGAACCGAGAGAATGTGGAAAGCCGGCAATGAACATGAACCACAAGTACACAAGTGCACACGTGCAGCTGGATGCGACCCTCATCTTACTAAGGTTCTATAGTTTCACACGGGTATAATAGACCGCCATTTTGATTCCCAACTAGCCCGAACATCCTTGATCAACCGTTCGCGAACGGGTGCGAGCGCGTTCAAGAATGCTCGGACTAACTCGAGACCAAAATGGTGGCCCAGTGTACCTGTGTGAAAACTATAGTACCCTAATCTTATCAGCTGTTTACAATCACTGAATTCACGAAAAGTAGGACTGTATAGTCTCCCACGGACATAATGAACAGCCATTTTCTTGCCAGTTTGGGCCGTGAAACGAGGAACTATACTCCGTTCGCAAATAGAAAGGGTCATGTAAACAAACATTATAGAACTCGTGGTATCTGCGGCGTGAAGTGAGTACGTGTAAGTATTCGATTGTTGTGTGCATGTATTGATGTATATATGTATGCTAGTGTTATCATATTATAGGGAATTATGGTCTGTGCTTGTGTGCATGTGCTGGTATTCTGGTCTATGTTTACATGACCTTTTCTATTTGCGAACAGACTATAGTCATGCGGTACTTACCGCTCAACCGATTTTCTTTCAACAGACCGCAAATTTGCAAGCAAATGGCGGTCCATTATATCCATGTGAAACTATACATTCTTTTTGCTCTTTTTATGCGCTTTTTAAAAGTATCAAAACCCATATCAATACTATTGATTTTTGCATTAAAATATTGATACTGTATCGATACCAACTGTTTTGATACTTTAACATCACTATTCTATTAAGTACTTTCAACCAGGGTTGACATTTTACATACAAAATTATTTCTTTTACATTTTACATAAAACGAATGTAAAATGTGAAATAAATATGAAGGGTAAAATTATGTGAAATGGCGATGATATTCAAAAATAAAATGATAAAAAGATGAAATTGAGCAGAAAGTTAGAAATGAGAATGAAAGATGAATTATTATGAATGAATTAAAATTGTGGTTGAAGTTTCCTGTCCTTTTGAAGTTTTATTTCCGATTCAACTTCTTACAAGGTGTCTACAAGAATGGAAAAATATAAATTCCTGACTTTTCCAAACTGTTTTTTTCTCTTCTTTAAACCTTTACAGTATAGCCAGTATATACTTATGTTTATACTACTAGATGCTATGGTTAAAATGAACTGAAATTTGAAGTTGATATTATTCAATACACAGTTTTTATTTATAGAATACGACTCTAGGGAGTGCTGAAGTAAAATTAGACGAAAAAAATTTTCCGTGAGTTCATTCCTTGTTTTTTTCCAAACTTCTTAAAAATATTGTTGAACTTCCTGACTATTTACAAACTTCCTGACCTACTTTTCAAATTCCTGACTTTTTCCAAAATTTGCAAACCTGTAGACACTTTGTCTTAGCTCTAACTTCTAACTGATTGTGAACATAAGAAGTCATAAATGATCTAGGATGCCTCCTCATGAATTTAATCACTTTCAAGAACTGTTGTTCATTCTCGTTAAAGAGAATAATGACAGAAGTGACATAAAATACAAGGCGAAATGTTTAGTTTGCAATAAAATATTAGCAAACACCACAAGAAGCGGATTGAAGACACATAGGTAATTAATTTTATTCTTCGATTAATGTTGTAGAATTTGTAGGTCTCGGCAGTGTAGCGACTTAACCTGTGCCGAGGACCCGAGTTCAAAGATGTAAGATAAATTTAAAAAATCATATACAAGAGTAAATACAGTGGAAGGGTAATGGAGGTAATTGATTCTTCTACGGGTAAAAAAATTAAGAAAATAATAGTTCGCAGAAATCGTCAAGAATTCTACATTTCTTCCCCTAGTTGCTCAATAACAGAGGTTTCGTCAATGAAGGGAAAGGCAGGTGAACGCTCAGACCTCGCCAAGAAAAGTAAGACTTGTAAGCCTCGCTTGCCATATTTAACCAAATGCTAATATGAATCTATACCAACAAGTAAGTATAATTCACTTCCCAGGATCAAGACAATTATTGTTTTTAACATTTCAAAACGGCTTTACTCGAAGCTTGGTCAGTCAATCACACCACTGATGCTAATCATGTATACGTGTGATCTATCTCATGTGTTTTTCATCTCACACCTCTGCGTCTCATATGCTATTTATTTCACAAATGCTCTTCACTGGTGATTCATCTCACAGGAAGTATTCGCTTTATCGAGCACGTGCTTTTGCTTTTCATCTTATTCCTGTCATCCATTTCTCATGCGTCTGTTTTGAAAAAGAAAAACATTTTGAACCTTAGCCTTCCGTTTACTATGTGTATACTTGGTAGCCGGTTTAGTAATTACTTTACACTGCTTACCTCCGGCTATACCGTCGGACGTACGCTGAGAGTTTTCTCAGTTGATTGCACTTGATTTTGGAGAATGTCCTTCAATATTGTCCATCTTAAAAAAGGCAGAACTCGCGAAAAACGAAAACTATACATTGCGCACTACATATACAACGTAAGCTTAGGATATGTTCGCGCTAGAGTAACGAAAGCAACACTGAGAGCAACTGAAGAACTCACAACGACCGTCGAAGCTTAGCGTCTGTGAGAATGGGTTGTTCAGTTTTATCAGAGCGATAAGGAAGCCTTTGTATTGTAAAAAAGGAACTACACTAGCCCGCACGCGTTCAGTATATTGCGATAAGTCTATTTTGTAGCTATTTGAACAGAAAACTTGAAAAAACTGGCATGAAAGTAAACCTACTGCACACTGCATAGCAAAATGCCGGTCCGAAATATAGCTAGAATCGTGTAATCTCATCCCATTGTTTTACCGACTTTTCGAAGAAAAGGGAGGTATTTAAGTTCAGCATAAGAAGCGCGAGGCGACTTATGTACTCGATGTTGTTTGGGATTTAATTGATACGAAATCGAATTTTGATAGCCGCGTAGTTGTGTTGTATTATACAAATGTTTCGGTCTTACACGTTTCCGCCTTCAATGTATCGATTTCAAATTTATACGAACTCTAATTTTGATAGCCGGGTAGTTTTATATTTTTTATAATACTATTCTCTGTCGAGAGTTGCGTTTTTTTAAAAACGTGAATGGCCTTAAACATTTCGGCCGAATACCACTAGTCCTTGTCGACATTTGCGTTTTCTAAAACGTTTACCACTTAAAACGTGTCGACAGTGTCTCGACTTCGCGAGGAACGAGCGAAGCGAGTTCCGAGTGCTTTTCGGCCGAAGGCCGAAAAGTCGGTTCGCGAAAGCAGTTTTTTATATATGTTGTGTGTGTACTGTGTAGTGTTATTTATCTGATATGCGCAACTGGTCTTACATGCTATTCATTTCAAATGTGCTATTCACGCGTGATTCATCTTGTAAATGCTCGCGCACGTGTTTTTGCTTTACATCTTATTCATGTGATTCATTTCTCATGTGGTTTATTTCAGTAATATCTAGGCGGCTGCTGCGGGGTTCGAACGTGAAGCGTTTACGACAAGAACAACAGAGTCAGACGAAAGCGTGTAGAAGGCGCGTGTAGTGCATGGCAGAAAAAACAGAGAGAGCTGAACGTGTAAACTGTAAATGGCTCTATGCGAATCTCTTCAACTTACAAAACTAAAGGTCCAGCCTGGCCATCTAAGGAAGAAAAGAAGGACAATGAAAGGAAAGGATAATGAGGAAGGAGAAGAATGTGGTATTTAAAGAGTCACGCACACACGGGATGACCTGGATATCAGAACAGAAATGCAAGAGACAACGGTGTTTTTGCGAGACGTTCGCCTCGTGCTACACACGAAGTGACCAGACAGGACGATTTAACGATATATAAGTGTACAACAATGTAAATTCGCGGGCGGTGGGTCGCCGCGTTTATTTCAGAAGCATGATTCATTTCACATATTTATGTGGACGCTGTTAAGCGTAACAGGACCAACCGACAAAATCTGTTTTTGAGAACACGTGATTTGAAGTTCAAGAACCCTGTAGAAACGATATGACATAGCGTTTACTGATAAGCTTTTTTCAACGTGAGTACACATCTTTTGAACCGGGGACCCAATTAAAAAAAAATCTACTTTTTACGCTCTTTCCAACGATACTAATAACTCATTTTGTGAACAAATGTCGGTTGGTTCTGTTACGCTTAACAGCGTCCATTTAACACTCGCTATTTACTTGACGTGCGCCACTCATCGCTATTCATTTGATATGTGCAAGTGATTTCATCTAACATGTGCATCTCATCTTCTCATCACATACGTTGTCCTCATCTCACAGGTGCTCTACATCTCATTCCTATGATTGACGTCATATACGGTTCATTTCAGGTGGGTTATCTCGCATATTATGTCAACAATTTATTTTCACGAGTCGTTCATTTTCAGCGCCATTTGAAATGCCAACCATCTTACTTGTTATTCATTTCACATGAGCTATTCTTTACACGCAGGCAGTTCAGTTCATGCGCAGTTCATCTTAAGTAGGATTTTTATCGTCTGTGATTCACCTATCATATGCGACCCATCTTACCAGTTGGTTTATCACATGTGTTATCCATATTCTATAAGCTATTCGACTAATGCGCTCGCATATGCTATTCGTTTTCACAAGAGTAAATTCATTTCACATGGCATTTAACACGGAAGGTCTCTTTTCCCATGCGCATTCACATATATGCAATTCATCTTATGCAGGATTTATATAAATGATGATTCATCTCTCACATGCTATGCATCTCACCAGTTGGTTTATATATCATAAATTGTATATGTTATCTATTTAACGTGCTCGAATATATTATTTGTTTTCATAAAAGTAATTTATTTCACGCGCCATTTGACACGCGCTATTCACTTGACACATGCCAATCATCTTACTTGCTATCAATTTTAAACTCGCTATTATTCAAATAAATGCAATTCAGTTTACAAGCAATTTCTCGTATGCAAGATTTATATCATGAATGATTCTTTTTTCACGGGCTATCCGCCTAACTAGTCAATTTATCACACGCGCTATTCATATCATATATGCTATTCACGTATTCATCTAACGCGTTCGTTACATACAATCTTTGTTGCACAGGTGCTATTCATCTCACACTCTGATCATCGCACGTGTTATTCATAACATAGGCTATTCATCAAAGCGGTGCTCCCTTCAACCTCATTCATGTTGCGGACACGCTCACAACACCAGCACCTGTCAATTCAGTAAGGTGAAGTCAATGCTTAGCACCCGCTAAATAGAGGAGTATAAAAGCTAACAAGACTACTTAAGAAAGTAACTATGATTACCTCGTAAAACTTGGGAGCACAGATCACAGGGAGTGATTTTTTTGTACGTGTATTCTTGGAACTGGTGAATTAGCTCTGGGCTGTTGGTTATTTGGAATCCGTCTCGGCCGCTTTTCCTACGGAATGAAAAAATTTGCAATTAGATCTGGGTAAATAAATGAATAAAGAATAACCGGTGCGTACCAACATCATGTGCATGGTGCTCTGATATGGTAAAACAGACCAAACGTCGTGTCCAGAAGTACCTATGTATTGACAATATTTTTGGCGCCGTGGAAGATCTTTGTTTAAGACGCTGAAGTAATCAGAATTATACTATATTCTCTTTGTAATAAGAAGGGAGAGGCGGCGGAGATTTTGAAGATAATTTCGTAACTACTTAAGCAGATTTATGATGAGTAGTCCACCATATACACCGGAAATTTGAATTTTGAGATTATAAAAAGACTTGAGACATGGGGAGGCATGAGGAAAAATCGAATCCGGGTTGAAAAGAACTAAAGAAAACGTTGGGTGGAAGATAAAAAATAAAATATAAAATGAAGGTGAATAAAAATAAAATAAAAGTGATGGTAGTCAGTTGTAGGTGGAAACAAAATCCAATAAGTCGTGTGTCTCATGCACACTTGACCTAAGTGACATTTTGCCGAAAAATGAGTTAAATACATATCCTTATAGATTTCGATGCCTTTTATCGGGCTACCCTCGCAAATGACGAATTACTTCATGGGTGTAAACCATTTGAGCCACGTATATAACACAACGTTATTTATAATTTTCAAATCGTTCTCCTGGAAAAAAAAAAAGGTTTTTGTCACTTAGGTCAAGTGCGCATGAGACACTCGAAGTATGAAAATAGGAGGTGAAAAAATAAAGGGGTACAGGAATTTAAGTACTTAGGTAGACTGATAATGTAAGATGGTAGAAGGATAACAGATACCAAGAGTAGAATGGACCAAGCTAAGAGAGCTTTTTTTCGAAAAAGAGATATGTTTAGGGAATATATAGATTTAAAAGTAACACTGACACAGTGCCACCTCACAGAAATGAATGAAGGCTGAGATTTCTTCAAACATATTTGGAGTATATCATTGTGTGGATGGGAGACTTGGACAATTAGGAACAAAAAAAAAAAAATAAATAAAAATGTGGTGTTATCGGAGTATGTTGAAAATCAAACGGACAGAAAATGGTCGACGTCAAATTAGTTCCTAAGTACCCTTTAAGCTAGTCGAGTTGGTTTCCTAGGCAGAATCCGTCACCGCGGATGTTGTAGTCAAGTTGGTTTCCAAACAAATTGGTTCCCAGGTGCTGCATGCATTGCAAAGAACTGTGCCGTAAGGTACTGTACGATGAATTATGAGTACGTTTCAGCGGAACGTACTTATGTCTATAGGTAGATTGCAGATTACTGAGTTTACTAATGCTACGTAATCGATTGGGGAACATTATTCATTGATGGAACTTATGGAACTTTCAAGTCTTGTCCGAAACTGTTCCTCCAGTTGTTCAGTATTCACGCTGTTATTAGATAACAATGTGTATGTCCCCTTGGTCTTTTACCTTTTACCCGACAAAAAATCCAGTTCATATTATCAAGCTTTATTGAGTATTCAAAATTCTGTCGTGCCTGTAGGACTAACCGTGCTCGTTGATTTCGAATAAACTATTCATGCTGCTGTTAAAAACGTCTGGCCAGCGTCTACAATGAAGCGCTGCAGGTTCCACTTTCCACTTAGGACAGTTTCGGTGGAGCAAAATACAGGCATTAGGGTTAACAGATGCATACCGCGACCGAGATTCGCCAGACGGATGCTTGCTTAAATATTTCTTCGGTCTATCTCTATTACCCCCCGAGCAAGTTGAAGACTGTTTTTGTTAAGATTTAATGGAGCGGAAACCAGATGACGAAAAACATGATAAATTTTTTGATTACATTTTGCAGACATGTGTCGCACCTGATACTCATTTCCTTCCTTCGATATGGGCTGAGTTCACGCAAAGTCGACGACGCACTACCAACGTTTATGAGGGATTCCATAATAGATTAAATAAAATGTTTAATGCACCTCACCGCAACATATTTCATTTAGCCGACAAACTGAAGACAATCCAAAGTGAAACCTACATTAAAGTAGGAGGTACTTCGGCCCCTAGGGGAAAATTTTTACAGCAACAAATTGACGATTTCCGTATTGGAAGAATTACTCGTTTACAATTTATAAAACGCGTTTGTTTTAAATTTCTACCCGCGATGGCGTGGTACTTTTCTTCTTATATCATGTACCTACCTACATCGCATTTTTGATCATACCTGATCGTCTTAAGTCGGTGCAAAATGGGAAGGAAAATGGGGTGTAGTGCGGGAACTAATTTGGTCATGATCTATTTGGGTCGTGGGAACCAATTCAACCAGGAGGGGTACGGTGCTTGCGTGCTTGGGAATCAATTAGGTTATTTGGGAACCAACTCGACTTTTTTGGAGAAAATATGTATCAGGAATGAGAAAGTATTGAGGAGAACAGGAGGGAAAGGAGAAATTTGGAATACAATCGTAAAGGGAAGAGTTAAAATGATAGGTCACAATGACATCCAGGGATATTGTTATTATTGCTACAGGGAAAGGTTGAGGGGGAAAATGAACTGTGAAGAGCAGAAATAATATTAGTATTAGTGTTTTTTTTGTTTTTTTTGCGGTTCAACGCAAATGTAGGGCTAGAACGAATATGGGAACGTATATATACCTTGTTGCTTCCCCCACTCTTTTCTAATGCGCACAGTCCTGCTCCTTATCACATGAGCGGTGTGTTTGTTAAAATTGATAGAATGTCTTTTTCGTGGCCCGCGTGATTACAAGAGGGGCGGTGGTGCGTTCAATGTTTTGATTGAGAGAGATCAGTAATAATAATTATGTACTTTCAACCTATGCATTAGTTTTTTTTTTTTTTGTTTTTTTTTCAAAATTAATTTTCTCCGAGTCGTCTTTAGCGTGTGGCAGTGATTTATATGTCTTTAGCGTAGATTGTATTATTTTTGATGTCTATGCGAAAGACATAGTATTCAATTTTATTTAAGTCAAATTTTTACTCCGCCTGCATTTTAAAAAACGGATTTTCCTGTACGCTTACTTTTTTTCGTTCACGTAAGGTATAACTAATTAGAAAATTTTTCGCACATTTTTCAGATTTAGAAAAGGCTTCTAATAGAGCAGAGCATTTCTTAACAGAAGAAAAAATGAGAAACAAAACAGTAATTTTGAACAATTATACTCGTAATTATAGAATGAGCGTTGAAAATTCTCAAGTAGGTTCTTCTTTTCTAAAATTAAAATTAAAATGTTTCTTTTAACATGATTTTAGTAGTTACTCATAAACATATTCAGGACAAAAATAGATTTAAGAGTAAGACTGAGATTCCTTCAAACGTATATTTGGAGTATAGCATTGTATTTTGTAGGTCAGTCCTGGCCAGTAGGAACACAAAAGAAAGAAAAAGGATGCTAGCTTTTGAAATATGGTGTTATTGGAGAATGTTGGAAAACGAATGGACAGAAAGATAAGGAATGAAGAGGTATTGAGGCGAATAGGTAGGAAAAGAGAACTTTGGAATATTGTAAAGAAAATAGTTAAAATGATAGGTCATGATGTAAGACATCCAAGGAAATTGTTATTACTGTTAGAGGGAAAGTACTGGAAAGAAAGGCGAAGAATGAGTTTCAAAGAGTAGATAATGAGGAATACAAAGTGTAAATCCCCTTCTCAGGAATGAAAAGATTAGCGCAGGAGAGAAACAAGTGGAGGGATGTAACCTACTGGTCGAAAGACTAAGAAATATAACAACAACAACAACAACAACAATGACCGGCACCCAGCACTCCTAAAAAAAAGTGAGTGAACTGATAGGACTGACCAACAGAAATGAAATGATGGCATGAATTTTTGTCAAAATACGTAAATTCAGAAGGTAAATTTTAATAGTGAGATGAGTGAACTTTGCTTTATAGGTAAAACACAAACCAAATGCAGGGTAGTCATTTTTTAAGAATGATTTTTCCAGACATTTCCAAGTTTTCCAGATTAATTTTCCCAAATTTTTCAGCTAGTATCGCACACAGTTTTGCTTACTTTGGAATACTTGTACATTGAAGATGATTTTTGTAAAAAAGAAAAAAAAGTCTTTATGCTCCATGCTGACGTTCATTTTTTAATTCTTATTATTCTCAAAAAGTTTTTTCATTTGGATCAAAATTATACAGGGTAAAAGCCATAAAGAACGCATGAATGTGAAAGAATCAGAAAACTACAATAATGAATTGTTCGCGAACAAAAAAAAAAAAAAGAAAAAAAAGCAACATGCTTCCGAAGGTATGCCATTTTATGTACAGTAGCAGTCAACAGGTCACAGTGGTCGCAGGTAACGTGTGCGCGTGGTTTGTTGAAAACTATAGTAAGTGTGAATCCATTATCAACATACAGCGAAAATATTGTCGCAAATTTAAACTTCAGAGGCACAACAAAGTACCTGATCGCAATAGGATTTGAAGATGGGTGAGTAATTTCCGCGAAACTGGTGCACCTATGAAAGAAAAATCGCCTATTTAGCGGCGATCAGTACTTCGGCACCGCGAGTAACGTAAAACAAGTGGAACAAGCTGTTATGCGTAGTCCAACATGCTCCGCCCAGGATGCATATGAAGCTCTTCAGAAACAATTTGGCGTTGCATAGTACGCAGGATGCGCAGGGCGAGAGACTGTTTATGGGCGGAGCATGTCGGACTACGCATAACAGCTTGTTCCACTCGTTTCACGTTGCTCGCTGTGCGTACTGCGTACTGATCACCGTCGACCAGGTGATTTTTTTTTTCGTCGCTGCACCAGTTTCGCGGAAATTACTCACCCATCTTAAAATCCTATTGCAATCGGGCAGTTTGTTGTGCCTCTACTGTTTAAATTTGCGACGATATTTTCGCTGTATATTGATAATGAATTCACACTTACTATAGTTTTCAACAAACCACGCGCACACGTTTCCTGTGACCACCAAGACATGTTGACTGCAACTGTACATAAAATTGCATACCTACCTTCGGAAGCACGTTGCATTTTTTCCCTTTATGTTCGCAAACGATTCATTATTGTCGTTTCCTGATTCTTCTAAGTTCATGCGTTCTTTATGGTCCATCGTGTAGCAATGCCCTAACTTTTCCCTGACTTTTCCAAATAGACAACCCTGATTTTCGTAGTTTCCCAATTTTCCACAAGGTGGCTACCCTCCAAAGGTACAAAACGGTCAAAAATCAGCATTGTGTATAAACAAAATGCTTATGAGCTCAGGTGACTTCTTGGTCACCTTTTAAAACACTCCAGCTTGGTTTTCTTTAAATTATTTTTTGTTTATTTATTCTTCTTCAGTGAAGTTTCCAATAAAGATTCGGCCATATCCGTCATTCCTCTAAGTTTTCGCTTGTCTCGTGAAACCTTGTCCCTCTGGCACGTTTATTACCCCCATTAATTTGCCTCATGCCATTCATCTCAAAAGCAATATCGTGTTCGGTGACAGGCGCTTTAAATTTTAGGTAGCCAAGAGTTTTTTTTCCCCCCATTTCATTACACAAAGTGTTTTATCATTACAATCAACCGTAACAGTGCTTTAGTTACCGTGTTACAATATTCATCATCGTGCTCGTTACAAAAAGTGCTATGTATGCTGCTGAAATATAACGAGTAAACGGTATACGGTACATGTGATTGCCAACGTAAATACATTACGTTTAAAAAATTAATCTTACCTCATCGCTATAATGGTGGAAACGGCGTGGTACATTTCATTCTTTCGGCTAACAGAAATGAAATGAGACAATAGAATAATAATGCGATTAAAATAGTAAGCTTCGCCCTGTTATAACGCTACGTTAGTGAAGCAACAAAGAGAAGAAAAAAAGAGAGAAAAATAAAGAAAATATAAAAATGTCTATTTATCATACAACGTTAATTGTGCAGTTTTCCGTGGGGGCTAACTCGGCCACATTTAACCTGTCGACGGGGTCCTTCTATCAGTTTTCACCATCAACTTTTCATTTATGCCGTCGTGGAAATGCCGGCCGAGTTCCATCGCCATTTTTCAAACTCGTTAAAAAGCCTTTTGTTTTCGAGCCTTCAGTCTTCATTCAAGTCAACCAGATCGGCAAACAACTCTGACATGGGTTAACGAAAAATGTTTTTCAAACTGTCAAACTGCTCAGGCATGCTCGTGAAAATCCACTGGATCGCTATGCGTAATGTTAAAATTGCTACGTTCTAATGGCCTACGAAATCGCGTTCTAATGAACAAACTTCCAGTGATGATCGGATTTCTACTTTTTTCTTACTTTCTTCGGGATCAATATGACTCGAGGTATTGCCTAGCAATTTCGAATATGTCCGCGGAAGTCGAAAATGGCTTTGAACTGACTTTTTTTCAGAGAGGGAATTTGGATTCTACAAATCGCAAAGATGTCTGGGCCAATCCAAGGATAGTTCACCATTCGGTAGCATTTCTTAGGGATGAGGTTATTGGTATGTTCCTGCTCAGAGGCATCAGAGGGAAAGCACGTCCAGGGAGACCACAATCATGGTATTTGACATTTGTAAAAACCCAATCATGTGGAGGTTAGAAGACGAGAGGTAAATTAAGGGGATGGGGCGAGAAGACGAAGGGTATAAGCGACATATTCGTCGAGAATAGTCTTTAAAAATCTCAGTCAAGCCAAGACTAGTCTTAAAACGAAACTCGAAAATTCTTAGTCATATTAAGAACCTGTTCAGACGTCTTGAAAAATATTGAACAAGATTTAAGAAGGCTAAAGGACTTTCAAAGAGTTCTAAACCCATCCAGATGCTGGCTCTGTTGCGTAGCGGTAAGAACTCGGCTTCCTAACCGGAAGGCACCGGGTTCGATTCCCAACGCCGGCATCGTTATCAGTAATGCAAGAAAGAACTCGTCACACATTCTAACACTGCATTCTGATAACGCACACAGAGTCACAACCACTTACAGCAGAGGCTTCCGAGAAGTGCATAATCGGTCGCCAGTATCTGGAAGCTGTAGATGGGTAAGGCGCTACCTGCCGGTGCTCGTTGAACTCACCGTCATAAACCACGGGGCTAGTGATACGAGTATTCGACAGGAAGATAGCCCAGTTGACCTAGGCCGATTCCCGGCAAGAAGAGAAGAGGGCTAACGCAGCCTTAAGAGGTTCCTCGATGTCCTTGAGGTAATGCTCGAAGGGGCGGTTCCAGGACTCGGGTGAGAGCACATGAAAAGAGGAAACCCATCCAGATGGATGTCAAAAAGGCTGAAACCAATCTAAAAGAATCCGAAATATATTCTAAAAGAAGTATGGAAAATAAAAAATCTTAAAAAATTATATGGCTTGGCACAGTGTTGACTGAGTCTGTAAGATCTGGACAGAGTCTTAAACATATCTGAAACACATCAAGAGCCTTAAAGAAGCCTTGAAGAGTCATGAACATGCATTGAAAAGGCTTGAAGATGTTAAATCAATTCTCGGATCATCAGGCTATGTTTTTGCCAGGCCATCAGGAATTTTCCCGGTTACCCGGCGGTTCACTCCGCCCCTGCATTGCACAGTAGAAAGGAACGGAATGTGCGAAAACATTTTCTCAAATTCATTTCAGAAGTAGAGCGCTATTTTATTGTCCTTCGACCAAAACAACGCGCATAAGGTTTCAGAAAAAATACTGAGATTTTTCCTAAGTAACGTCAATTTGAAATTTGAGATCAAAAGATTGATTGATAAAAATTAAGGGACTTCATACTTCGTAGTATATTTATCTCGTCGATAAAACCTCTCTGATCGGTGCCACAAAAATAGTATAACCGTTTTACAGTGTTTGATTCGAATCGGATAAGAAGAACAGAATTCACTTCATCCATAGCCTTCTCCTCTCCTTTTTCATAATTTCAACTGAATAATTTTTTCTCTGCCCTTTTACGTGTAAAGAGTTCAAGATTTTTGATTTCAAAAGATCCTGCGTCTACTAATGACGTGGTCCGTAATGAATCAGCCATCTGAAACGATTCATTTTATTACGGCTCCAAAATGAAGCCAAGTCATGTTTTCTGATCACAATAATTTCTCTATTTGTTATCTGGCGGAGAGGAGAAGGAAATTCATGTTTTTTTTTAAATGGTCATATTCCACTAGACACGAGCTTTCCAATGATGTGCTTCCATAATTCTTTTGATTTTCCAAATGTTGAGTTCACCCATTTAGAGAGTAGCATTACTGTTTTGATATCCAAATCCTGACCAAATATTCGCAGTCAAGACCCAAGAAACCCTGCGGCAGCTAATTCGATGCGTTCTTAACATTTCCAAGTTGATGAAAACGATAACAGTTGAAGTATTTTTAAGAAGAAAGTCATTTCTCACTTATCGGTTAAAAGGAAAATGGTCGTGTGGAGTATTCTATCATATAAAATTTTGACTTTTCTCTCATTTTTACAGTTTCCTAGGCTGAAACTGGGGAAGGAAGAAGAAATGATACTACTGCTCCGTACCTACACTAGACATGGGGTCACTGTCCTCGTGGCTCCCCAGTCCCGACTCATTATTCCTGATTGATGTAGTTGATGAAGCGAATACAGTTTCTAGGTGTAAACACCCCTCAAATATGGAGTACTTTACAAACTGATATTTGTTATTTAATATTTTGCATAACGTGAAGTACTCCCTCAAAGCAAATCCTATCAATACCTCTGACTGATTTAGTTTTTGAATGATTTTCAGTGTTGATCTGTTCAAAATCAGCAGTGGTTCTTTGAAATAGCAATCTTTGAGAGTAACTACTTTAGCACCTATGATAACTGTACAAAAAGTAGAAATCCGAGTCACTTTTGGTAAGGTTACTACGACTTTTGTTATCTATATGTACACATGTACAGCTATTATAAACGTGCATCGTCAATGGCTTGTCTGAAAACTAAAATGAGTACGAAGGTCAGTTGTACAGAAACAAAAGAAAATTCTCGTGTCAATGACAAAATGATTAGTTCATACTGGGGAAAGTGGCTCATCAAGTATGTCTAAGAAATTCTAAAATACTTGAGAAGATTTTCCCCCTACTATGAACTAATCGTATTATGTACACTAGGGTGGATTGACATTTTTTTCGACATTTCTAACGCGACCTAGGTAAAAAATTGCCTTCGGTGGAAAAAAAGAGTTTTAAAAATGTTTTTTCAATTTGTAAATTCTCTCTATGGGATGTGTCCTTGAAGTTATGTACTGTAGGACTGAAAATTGAATGTTATGCAGTGTCTTAAGAATACTGGTTATGCAAAATTTATACATAACCTTTTTAATAGTATTCATCGCGAACTTCAAATTAGTTCATATACAAATTCTGCCTATCTGTGAAATTGGAGGCGCTAGTATTTTTGCATCAGTTCAACTGCCAAACAAAAGAATTCAAGTATTTTTGCTTCGGGGATACGTCCAACATGTCTGTGTGTTTTCCCCGTTTCGCCTCCAATGCCATACCCAATCAGCAAAAACGCAGATTCGATTGGTCAATAAGGCATCAGTAACAATTTGTGGCGAAGGAAGACGTAATGGGTTTATATACATATTACATATGCTATTTTAAAAAATAGGAAAAATCTTCCAAAATTTAAGTCGAAAAAAGATTTTTTGGATAACTTCGCATTATTTTTTTATTTTTTTGAATTTAAAACAAAACATGTTTAATTTCACTGATTTAATAGGAAAAATCGTTCAGAATTCAAGTAATAAAAAAAGATTTTTCCGGGTAATAATTTAGCCTCATCTTTTTTTCTAATCTAAAATGAAATTTGTTTGTTTGATTTTTACTAGTACTTCTATTTAATGGTCTACTGCGTTCAATATACAAGATAGACCAAATTTGCAAATAGCCTTTCTAGTTGTACTAATTGAGAGTAACAAAAAGGGTCATGTTCAAATTTTGCCTATCTGTGAGATTGAAGGCGCTAATGCACTAACAATACTTTGTTGCTTTATAGCGCCTTCAACATTGCGGATAGGCAAAATCTATACATACCTTATTTTGTAGATCTCAATTACCACTGTTAAGGTCATGTATAAATTTTGCCTATCTGCCATACTGAAGGCGCTATAAAGCAACACAGTATTGTTAGTGCTTTAGCGCCTTCAATTTCACAAATAGGCAGAATTTGTATATGAACTAATTTAAAGCTCGCAATGAATACTATTAAAAAAGTTATGTAAAAATTTTGCATAACCTGCATTTTCAAGGCGCTGCGTAACATTCAATTTTCAGCACTATAGTACATCACTTTGAGGACACATTCCTAAAGGAAAATTTACAAATTAAAAAAAATTGATCCACCCTGTTGTACAGTTTATTGCTCCTCCTGTAAAACTGACTTGTGTGCAGATAGAAGGTTTCAAACAGGTCCCAGACGATGATAATGCAGAATTCGGTTAATTCTCTGTTAATAAAAATCTATTACTTGAGAACAGATAAACCTAATTAATTTGTTAACAGAAATAAAAACAATCAAGCAAAAATCATTGACCAGAAATGCAATAACTTACTTCTCGGTCTCTTTCACAGATCCGTTCGATGGCCCGCTGGTTTTTAAACTTTTGAATGCTTTCAGCCATTTCGATTTCATGCTGGCGTTGGAAATGACCGATAATTTTCGATCGCGAGAACTAGTTTCGAGACTGTCTAGTTTGGCGGTGAACAGTTCTTTCTGGAACATACAAGTTAAAATCCGATCAAGAATATGATTATTTTCATTTCAATAGCTAGTACTCCTTCATTGACGTCCGCGGCAGGCCGTGTTACCTTATTAGACTTGTTCTTTAATACAAATTTTGCGTTATGATGAAAACGATGCTTCTGATAATGATGACCATCATAGCAGTAAAAGTAGAATGAAACGAACTGATACTGAAGTCTCATAACTTCAGAATCATTGTATCTTATAGCCTCCTCTACGTGTGCCATTCTGATGTGGTGCCAAGGCGTAAAGAACTATAGGCACATAACAGAAGGAAAACTCCGACAGATAAACCCTGATGAAAGCAAGGGGAAACTACATCAATATTTTCCCCTGGAGATGCATCCTTACCGCCACATTTATTCAGACATTTGTTGGCGGAAATATCTCAACGTGTAAGCCGTAATTTGTGCCCAATTCCCACTCTCTTATTTCGAAAATGAACTCGTCATCGATCGCGCGAAATCGTGACAAGACGAAAGCAGCTTGCTCGCTGCGTATTTACGGCGAACCGACTATGCAATTTTATTAACATGTGAACACCGTGTAGTATCTGAAGCATCTGCAGGGTAAGTCGGGATGCTAGTTACGTATTAATATGGAAGGTACCTCGCATTTTTCTGCCTTATGTGTTGTTACATAGGGGGAAGTTTGCGTGGCAGCCTTGGTTGAGTTAGGCAAGCTTCCCGGTGTTATGCCTGGTTTCCTCGAACGGGGGTTGACATTGAAGTGTGAGTTTGTGAGATTCGTCGGCGCCGGAAAAATGATTACGCGAGGTTCGAAATTGTAACTGTATCATGACTTCTCTTAATCTAGTGTACACAAATGAACAACATGAACGACAAAAGCATGCGGCTTTACGGTGACACCTAGCACTTGCTCTTGTTTGGTCGGAGGTCATAGGTGTCGCGATGGTTCTGTCCCGGAGCACCAGACATCTAAGTGCTGCGACGGGAGAGTATCAGAGCTTCTCGGTTCGACTATCCGCGGCGGTACACCAAATACTAAATGCCGAACCCAGGGAGTATCTCGAAGCAGGATGCGACTCTTCTTCAGCTCGTGCCCGGAGCACCAGACATCTGAATGCTGCGACGGAAGCGTATCGAAGATTCGTAGTCCGCATATCCGCAACGGTGCACAGGTATGGCTATTAAATAACGAGACTGCTCGCACAACGGGCGTCCTAGAGTTGTAGGGAGGGAATAGAGGGAAAAGGGTACAGCACTGAAGACGTCGAAGTGTCTACTATTCCTGTTCGAAAACGCGTTTATGAAACTTCAGTAGTATTTATTCTATCGAGTGTAGAAGCGAATGTGATTTCTTCTCGTGCCGATTACAATGTGTAACGAAAAACATGAGCAAAGTATCAATTTGAAATTTCTCGTTAAATCGAAAAAAACAACAAAAAAACACTCCTATCGAGTACTATAACTTGTTGAAACAGGCCTGAGGTGAGAATTGTCTATCTCTTGGGTCTGTTTTCGAATGGTGTAAACGGTTTTCTGAAGGCCGGGAGAGCATCGAAGAAAACCAACGTCCAGGTCGACCTGTCTCTGTTGCAACTCCGTAAAAAATGGCCAAAATTAATCAAATTGTGCGCGGAGATCGTCTTATGAGCATTCGGATGAGTGATGAGACTTCAAACACCAAGAAAGAACTGTCAGAGAAACATAACGAATTGAACACGAAGAAAGTATGCGCGAAGTTGGTACAGAAAAACTTGACCCCTGACTGCCCACAACGCGCTGTCTGTGTAGCGCTATTTAACCGCCAGAGGTGCTCAAGTGCTCGAACACGCGTCGTACTCGCCCGGTTTGGCGCCTTGTGACTTTCTCCTTTTTCTGAAGATCAAGTCTGCCCTAAAAGGAACCTGTTTTGAATCGATATAAGAGGTGAAACGAAAAACGGTGGAGCTCCTAAACGCTCTTACGAAAGAAGACTTCCAGTACTGCTTCAAACAATGGAAAAAACGAATGGAGCGGTGTGTGGAGAGGGCAGGGGAGTATATTGAAGGGGAACACTCGTTTGTTGAATTATTTGTATAATAAAACACTTTTTGACAAGCAGTCTCGTTATTTAATAGCCACACCTCGTATGCTGGATGCAGCACGCAGCGAAGTACGTCGGAGCAGAATGCGACTTTTCTTCAGTTCATGCCCGGAGCACCAGACATCTGGATGCTGCGACGGGAGCGAATCGAAGTTTCTCGATTCGGATATCCTTAACGGTGCACCAGATACTGGATACAGCAGGCAGCGGAGTATACTGCCTGTAAGCCTCGCTCTCGTCCGTTCGAGTTTCTATAGCCTGACTGTGGCCGCTTTCATCAGTCGTGACGTATTCTGGAGGGTGTAGAACACAACTCTCCGCGTGACTAGTTGCCAGCGACGATGGTTGCGCTACGAGCCGGGGTTCTCTCTGAAGTTAAGGGTTCGCAAGCTACGTGAGTGTAACAGTGTGCAACCTTGGCGTGATGCGGGAGCTTAAAGAAAAACTAAAGGCACACAGAAGAAGGAAAACTCCGACAGATAAACCCCGATATAAAAGTAAGTGAAAATTACATCAGCGTCCTGCCTTCGAAATACGTCTCTACCACCACAATTGAACTGGTTAGAACTAAAAGGTAGTAAAGTCTGAAATTCGCAATTTTGAAATAAGAGTTGGAATACGGGTTTTCGAGCACGCCGTATCGACTGGAGACGTCAGAATTTTGGAGGGACTTTACAAAACTGCTGATTGGCAACACTGAATTTTGTGTTGACACGCAGTTGAGAACCAAAAAGAAGTTAAGTTCAAACAGTTGGGGACTTCGCCTCCGTTTAGTTCCCAGTGCATAACATGAGATAATTCGCAGTAGAGCTGATAGGACGAAAAGTAATAAATTACGAAGAAGTTCGGCGCGATATCGTGTTCGATGATTGTTTTGAAGAAAGTTCAGCGTGGAGAATCGTTAGGTTGCCACTGGAGATCCGAATCGCAACATTTTTTTAGAGACTCAACATATAACGAGAGCATTTGATACAGCTTTGTGCGAAGTATAACTCAACAGTAGGAAACAATCAATTTAAAAATCATTATAGAAGAAGGTATACGTGGAAGAGTCCAGGTAATGAAGGTAGATTGTTATGAGTTTATAACATTTCTGCGAACTCCAAGGATTTTTATTTTTATTGGGGAATTCCTTCTCTTCGTTTTCGTGGCTGTTGCAGCCAATTATTGTTCCTTTTCTTTCGTCGTGGGTATTTCCAAGTCTGCCCAGTGGCCAGATTAAAAAATAAAAGGGGCAAAAACTTTTTTTTTTTTGCTTGTTCGTGCCGTATTGTCCTCTCCCTCTCGGTGAGTTCTTTTCGTGACCTCGTCAGGTGCGGGGCTAATTTGTTGTGCTCGTCCTAGTCTCTAATGCACCTCGGCAGTTCTTTTCTTATTGTTTTTTTTATTTTAATAAATGATTTATTTTTATACGTCAGTGTGAATTTTATTAATCCTCATCGATTAAAATACAACATAGATATCAAATCGATTATATTATCACGAAACTACGTTTTAAAAATCAAATATTAGACCGTAAAACTTATCCGGGAGCCGATATTGACAGTGATCATAACTTGGTACTAATGAAATGCAGACTTGAATTGAAGAGACTTGGTAAGAAAGAAGAGATAAAAAAATGGAATTTGAAAAAATTGGAAACTATTATTAGAGGGATATAACAAGAAGATATTGTATTAGGATTAGAGGTTGAAAAAACACAGAAAATTAAGTGTGGAGGGAGAATGGGATAAAATAAAGGAGGGAATATTGAAATCATCAGAGGAAAATCTAGGTAAAACTAAGAGGGAAGAAAAGAAACCATGGATAAAGGAGGAAATACGTAGATTGATGGATGAACGAAAACAATATAAGAATGCAAAAGATAAGGAAGGTAGATTAACTTATCAAAGGTTAAAGAATGAAATAAAGAGTGAGAGTAAAAAGGCAAAGAAGGAACGGATGAAAGAAAAACACGATAAGATAGTCAAGTTTATGAATGAAGGAAAATAGATCTGGAAAAGTAAAAATAGAGTTTAGAGAAAGTAGAAAGAAAGCAAGGACAGTCTATTTACACAGCTGAAGGAAAAGTGAAAAGGTGGGTAGGGTATGTAAAAGGATTATGTATGTAGTAATAATAGGTATGAAGAGATAGGAATCGCGAGGGAAGAAGATGTGGACGAGGATAAGAGGGGAAACTCAATTCTAAGATGTGAATTTAACAAAGCATTGAGGGATTTAAAGAAAGGGCAAACTCCAGTGTGGATGAGATACCAGCTGAATTATTACAAAACGTAAGAGAATATGTGCTTGATGAGTTGTACAAATTAGTATGTTATCTCTCTATATACTCGTACTAAAAAAGTAAAATCCGTCGCCGCCGCGAGAAAAAACACACTGCGGGTTGCCCACCTAAAGATTAGGAAAATTGTAGGGGCAAATCGGCTACTTTCAAGGACATAAGTCTTGGGACATAACCGACATAATAAGACATGTATACTAATCTCTCTATATATTAAAAACCAACCCCCCTCTCCCCGCTCCTGAAAAAAATTCCAAGGAGTCTGATATCGAAATCCCGGCCTTCGTCCCTACTACCTCCAGCTACTTTCAAGAAAACCAAAACTCCCCCCCCCTCTCACCGTCCTTAAAAAAAAAACTCCAAGGAGGGTATCTAAATCCCGGCCTTCGTCCCTACCACCTCCGGCTACTTTCAAGGACATGAGTTCTAAGATATAACGGACATAATAAGACATAAAAAGACATATAATGACATAATTTCCCATACTGCGGGTTGCCTACCTAAAAATCAGAAAAATTGGAGAGGCAGATCAGCTACTTTCAAGGACATAATCTGTTTCAACATAAAAGATCTCCAAGTTTCAAGACATAACCGACATAATAAGACATAAAAAGACATAATATAATGACATAATTACCCATAATCTCCAAGATCTCAAATCACTACAGATTGCCTACCCTACCCCTCAATTGCTCAATTTTCCAGGGGTAGCCTTTCCCTCAGGAGGGGGTTCATTGTGGAGGAAGCTCCTGAAGAGGAGGAAGGCCCCTGTGGGGACGTAGGCTGTGGACGGAGATGGAGGCCCTGGGTGGGGCAGGGGGTCAAGATGAGTAAGAGGACTTGATGGAGGAGAAAGTCCTTGGTGAGAGAGGGGGCAGGGAGAGAAATGGCTATGGTTCAGGAGGGGCTGGTGGCGGGGTGGGGTCTTGAGGGGAAGGGCTCTCGGGAGGGAAGGGTGGTCATGGTCGAGAGAGCTCCTGGGTGGATGGTCAGGAATCTTCAAAGGGGTTGGAGTACCATAGTGAGGACAGGGGCTGTGAAGGGAGATAAATCCCAGAGGGTAGTCGTGGGTGAGGGTTCCTTGTGGTGGAGGAAATGGTTAGTAGGAAAGGGTGGCCATTGAGGAAGGAGGAGGTAGTGGTGGGTGAGGGTCCTGGAGAGGCAGTAAAACTTTAGTGGATAGTACTCATGGTGGAGGAGGGAGCTCCTGAAGGGAAGGTAAACCACGGTGGTGGCGGGGACTGTGGAGGGAGATAAAGGATCCGAGTGGGGGGGGGGTAATGGTGAGTAAGAAGTCCTGGTGGAGGAGGAAGTCCTGGGTGAAAGAGGGACTTGGGAGGGAAATGAAAGCCATGGTGCGAGAGGGGCTGGTGGTGGGGGTCTGAAGGGGAAGGGTGGTCATGGTGATGGGAGCTCCTGAGTGGAGGACCAGGGGATCTTCGTGGGAGTTGGGATGAGGAGGCCGCCGAGAAGGATCAGTGGAAGAGGAAGGCTGTAGCGAAGGATTATGGCCGCAATTGGGAAGGGCGCAGTGATGGGTGAAGAGGTCTTGGTGGGGGTGTGGTATGTGAACAGAAATGAAGGCATAGGGGTGTAGGGGTGGTCGGGGGACGTGGTCCTAATGGAGGGCACTTAGGTTAGAAGAGGGTGATCGGGGAGAGACTAGGTGGAGGACTGGGTGATGATCGGAGGGATGAACGGAGGGTGCCATGTGGGGGAGAAACTGTGGATGAAGAGAGTCATAGAGCAAGGGAGAGGGTAATGTGAAGGGATTAAGGCCTAGGTGGTGGAGGTCGGTTGTGGTGGTCGATGATTGTACAGGTGAGGAGGAAGTCCAAGGGAGAGGGCCTACCTGGATGTGCAGAAGAAAAGGGTTCGCTGGTTCGCCGGAAGGGATACTGTGGAGGTAAAAACCATGGGGTGGGCACTGAAGCCTCTGGTAGGAGATTATGTCCGTTGTGGGGGAGGAGTTTGTGGCTGAGGAGGGCTACGACTGTTGAAGTGCGACCGTGGAGGCGAACAGCGACCGTGGTGAACGAGGGGGTCGTGGTGGAGGAGGAGGCTCGTGATGAAGAAAGGATGGAAGGAGGAATTCATGGTGGAAGATTGAGGACCGCTGATAAAGGAGGAGCAAAAGAAGCGCAAAGCAAACCTCAACTCAGGAATAAAAGTTTTAGATCAAACACTGAGGACTGTGACGGCGGGGGTTCGGCTTATGATAAAGAGGAAATGCGAAAGGATTTAAAAAAGAGTGCAATTGCAACTATACCGAAAAAAGCAGGAGCAGACAGGTGTGAAAATCATCGAACCATACGCGTAGATGGGAGACTCTAAAAGGTCCTTTGATTGAAAATTTTTTGATCCGTAAAGCTAGTGAGGTATTGAGGTGAGGAGGAAAGTGCAAGAAGAATTTATCGCTAATTAAAATTTAGCACCTTGAAAAAGAAAGTTTTATGGGCAATAAAAAAATATGTACCAATAATTTTGTACTTAATGAAATTAATTTTATGTTTAACAACTTTCCATGATCTTTATTTTATTCTGTGTAGTTACTACATCTGTCATCCTGCACCTCTTTCCCATCGATATGCGCCACAGTGTAGGGAATATGGCCAAAATGTTACGAAAACCGTATTTAGCGACCTATGGAACCAATTATCGGACAACCATATTAAATCTTACCAAATAGTAGAACCCCCTCCCCTCATTGCCATAGGCCTCAACTTCAATATGGGGTAAATAGAGGGTGGTGAATAAGCCCTATAAACGATGTAACTCTATGAAGTAGTAAAGTAGCTGAAGAAGATTTCGTAATTCAAAATCTTAATAAAGCCCAAATCTCAAAATTGAATTTCTCCTTGGGAGAGGGGGAGTCCCTTGTGTTTATTTTCTCGGTTTCCTACTTGGCTTGCCGAATACTTTTGGTTAATTATCATAGCCAGCCATTGTTGCTGATGTTGTTTTAATTATTCTAAATTTTAGGGTATCTGGTCATTTAATCGGAGGACAATTCACCTAAATGATTGTGTTCTCCATTTTTGGCTGTGATGTTTTCTTTTATTGTGGTACATCGTGCTCGACATCCAGTTTTTTGATAGGAAGAGCATTTCCAGCGAACTAAACTTTCAACTACATTCTCACTTTCAATATTGAATATATAATTTTCAATCACAAGTTGACGTTTTCCACGAGAAGATTGAATGTATTTCAACATCTTTTATATAAAATATTCAATTTTTCTCATACGAAATAAAGGTAAGTATAAACTGCCGTGACATGAAACACTGATGCCGTGATAAATAAAAATAGGTCTTTACACAATCTCACAACAAATACGAGTGAAGACGGTGAGAAATATAAATAGTCAGACGGTGTAATATACAACCGGTGAAAAATGCAAGCGGTGACCTGTCCTTTCGGTTAAAAGATAGTCGGTGAAGTAGCCTGCAGGTGAATTCTTATCGGTGATTTGTCTGTCGGTGAATTGTGCTTCGATGAAATGACCTAGACCCAAATTTTAGTAAAGAGAGGTTACTACTCCATAATATAGTGCTATTTTTATACCGTTATTACTCGTGGCAGTCGTTTATAAGATTAATTCTTGAATTTGAGCCTATAATTGAGGTTTTCGATTATTTTTTGATCGCTTACGAATGGCAGACGTATCGCAAAGTAAGAGATTGGCTCCATGTTAATTTACTAAGCCGTCGAGCAACTCCATTGCGCCGAATTTTATATTACTACTTTTCTTTTATGAATTTTATTTCTCATCAATTTTTTCAATTCAAAATACACGTATTTTTGTACTGTTTGACATGATCTCATGATTTCAGTGAGGTGAATTTCGAACAACTTTATCTTTTCTATTTATTTTATCGAAAATGCATGAACGTACCACCATGCTATTCTTTTGATTTATGGTACGTGGCATCTCTGGACTTTTTCTAAATTTATTTTTCCTTTGGTGGACCTCTTTTCATTCAGGGACATGAAGAGTGGGTTCCCAAGTACTTACGTCCATCCGAATGGCTCAGGACTTTCGTTAATGAAGTACACTGGGGACATGGGCCATCGTGGACTCACCCAGACTCCCGTGGGGCTTGGTGGTAGTCTGTAGTTAATCACCTATAAGTATGGTGACAGTAGGCTGAACGCTCGTCATCGCGAGTTATTAGTCCCCTTCGTCAGCGATCTACTATCGGCAAATTTTCAACAGGTGAGATCCTTGGAAGGAGTTCTTCTTGGGATCTTATTCCGAAATTCGGGCGGGACATCTGACTTTTCGGGAAATCTTGCTACATTTGTATGTATAACCTTAGCGAATATATAATCAAGAACACTTATACCCCATGTAAAACAGTTGTAACCTAGCTCCCGAAGGCATACAGCCTTACAAAAGCTGGCATTGGTGTTGCTTCAAAACGACGATAAATCATCAGCGAAGTAAACAGGAGACAGCGATTCTGACTCGATCTCCAAATTTCTTTTTATATATTAACTGGCATAAATTGGGGAAGAGGGTGAGAAAAAATCCAACATTTATAAAATAAGGACCACAGTACTCATAACACTGCCCAAAATTTCGGCCCTTGATCCACATTAACTCGTCCCAACTTGCTCCTAAAGTCTGAAATTATGATGTCTCCAGATCAACGCCTGTTACCTCGCGAGTATGCCTCCCACTACAAAAATACCAATTACAATAAAATTTTCGTCTCGATTTTCCGGCAACTAAATCTGACCACTCACCATCTGGCTTCGCAGCTTCATCCAGCGCATTTCAAGGCAGTCTACAAGGCGGCGCACAAATAACACGATCGCGGTACAGCACTCCAGTAATTAGCTCGATAATTATGTACGAGTTGGCGAGATTAACAACCTCTGCAGAATATCGCGTGCGGATGACCAAAGAAAAAAATGAAACGCGAAAACGTTCGCGGCCAGAAGTACGACAGCCCGGAATGAACTAGATAACGTGGTGGCACTGCCGCGCTACACAAAATTTTCAACTCTCGAGTTCGTTGATGGAAATCGAAAATACGGAGCCACACAGAGCGGGGTGTCGCGGCGCGGAGCGTTTTCTCGGCGAAGCCCAATTGCGACGGCGTTCTGACCACGTTTCTCTCTGCTCTCGTCGCACCGACACCTCGACTCGTCCCCCTTCTAGGCACGAAGCCCGCGAGCCCGCGCCGTGCCGCGTCGCGCCCACCGCGCTCGACAGGAAAATACGGAGAGAGTATCCGTTCGACTATCGAGAAAATAAAGCCCGCTAACAATTATCTCGGCGCGTTCCTGATTTCGTCCGGCCTTCCTCTACAATCCCGGGGTGTCGCGACCCACCCCCCTGATTAATTAGTAATTCTCCGCTACATCTTGTAGCGCGTCAGCACGACCACATTTTCGTATCTTGGGCGCGTTGTTTGATCAATCGTCTCAGTGTTGAATGGAATAATGTTTCCTTAATAACCCTTCCCTTCGTCCTGTCCCGGAAGACATTAAAGTGATCCCTGAAATCTATTCCGGCCCGTGTTGTCGACAGCGTCATCTCTATTTTCGAATAGACAAATATGACGCCTGGACCTCGACGACACTTGGTCGAGTTCGCGTCTAGAATGCAGATAATTAAGAAGCTGTAATATTAAACCGAAATGCTCGGAAACAACAGCGGGGGGGGGGGCGAGGTGGCATCTTCAAACATACATAAACACGTATAGCAGTCGAGAGAGGAACTGATATCACTCAGAAAAATGTAGTGCGCACTGAATCCCAATTTATGGATGTGGACACGTGAATCATGAATAGTGGCGCAGTTGAAATATTACCGTAAAAAGTAGTGAATAGGATCATATTTCAGGAAATTTCTTGAAGTGCTTCTAAGACTGAAACTAATGAATGGAAATTGAAACTACCTACGGAAGCGAAAAATTGTAGTGGCAGTGCATCCGGGTGATACTCAAAGGCTATAGCAGGGTAAGACAGATGCATTTTTTTATTTGTATTCGCCTTTTCGCCCGTTCGTGGTGAATGGAATTTTTTTTTTGTTCGGTTGTTCTCGGTTTCTTTTTCTACCGAGGGTCTTGTTGTTGCGGTATGGGGTGGCATTCTTGAGCAATCGCTAGAGAAGGCTAGTTGTAGCAAGACAAGTTGTAATCTGAGCCCTGAGTAAAGAATTTATTGAAGTGTTTCTGCTCACATTGTTTTTGTGTATTTTTTTTTTTTTTTTTTTTTTTTACAGTTCGTGCTCTATTAGAAACAAACATTGGTCCTCCGGGCTGGATTTAATTTTCGGTTTAATTTTTTTGAATTAATTTTTCGAAACCATAATTATAATTAGTTTTTTTTTATGTGGTGATACAAAAATGTCCGTAACCGGTGATGGTGAAACTGGTGCCAGTGGTGATGTTTCTGTTGATGAATCTGGTAATTCTGCGTCTGATGACAAGTCTCCTATCTCATCATTCATTGCGCAGTGTCGTTCGGCGAATGCGGATCTCCAGCTGTCAGCGGAGTTAATTGAAGATGCAGTGGTTAAGGAGGATGTTGATGCATTGCAGATGGAATTGGTGGATCTTGACAACATCAATCAAAGGTACAGTGACGCGTTTGTAAAAATTTTGGAATTTTGCTCGCAAAGTGAATTTATGGACACGAAGGTCCATGAAGACAATCGTCGTAAATTTTCAGTGTTGTTTACGGCTATAAAAAATAAAGCTACTAAAGCTCTTCCTAAAAACGAAAACTCTTCTAAATGTGATACTTTTAAAGAAGTTACTGGTGAAACTGTGTTAAAATTGCCTAAAATCGAAATCCTTCCTTTCGCGGGTGAAAAAGAAGAGTGGAATTTGTTTAAAGGAACTTTCATTACCTATATCCACGAAAATAAAAAACTATTAGATATTGAAAAATTTCGTTTTCTGAAAAGTAAACTGAAAGGTGTTCCGTTAACGTTAATTGATGCAATTCCTCTCGAAGGAAAGTTTTACGAAAACGCGTGGAAAATAATCGAAACGCATTATGATGATCCGTTGAAACGTATTTCGCGACATCTCGATGCTATGATCAGTGCTCTGCCAGTGAAAAAAGTTAGTCTTCGTACTCTAGTCACTCAATTCCGAGCTCACATGACTGCGCTGCAAGTCACCTTTCAAGAGCGATCTGAGATTGACGTTTTGAGCCAGTTTGGTATTCACGCCTTTCTCCAACGTGCTGACAAGGGAGCCAGGCTTGATTGGGAGCGTGAAATGGAACGCCGGAAGAAGTTCGGGACATTCGACGAATTCATTGAATATATGGATGGTCGATGCAACGCTTACGAGCGAGCTGTTGGTGAAGCAGAAAAGGCAGGTCCTTTTTCGTCAAAATCCAGTGCTGCTACTACATCAAAGGGCAATGTGTTGGCTGCGACAGATGGAAAGAATAAGCAGTCCAGATGTTACTATTGTTCCAAAGTAGGTCATGGTATCCTGCGCTGCGAGGAGTTTGCCAAGCTGTCTCTAGAAAATCGACTGTCATTTGTCAATAAGAGGCGTCTTTGCAGACGCTGTCTGAAGGGCAAATGCTTCGGTTCGTGCAAGATCACTTGTTCGACTTGTCAACGTTTTCATAATTCTCTGATCCATGTTGAAAAGTTGTTGAATATGAAGTCTGCGTCGCAAAATGCGGCTCAAACATCGTCATCATCTGGTGAGTGACTTATGCAATCCAATTTTATTTGTGACTCAGATAAGATTTCTGAATCCCTGGAATCTAGTATTGAAGTAGATTCTAGTAAAAATTTCTGTTCAGACGAATTTAATAGGATTATTGTTGGCTGGGTTGGCATTTCAGCTAGCGAAAGTGTTTATACTTTAATGGCCACAGCCATTGTCGAAATTATAAGTGCAAATCCACATCTTTTTGCTCGAGCTTTGATCGATCCCGGCAGTCAATTTCATTTTATAACTAGGAAATTAGCCGCAAAATTATCTGAGCCCTGAGTAAAGAATTTATTAAAGTGTTTCTGCTCACATTGTTTTTGTGTATTATTATTATTATTTGTTTTTACAGTTCGTGCTCTATTAGAAACAAACAATAGGTGAATCGACCTAAGTCGGTTTTTTCAAATTTTTCTTCAATCCGCTATTTGCAGTGGTAAAAGAAAATTTTAGAGCCCATCGTTGCTCAAATATATGATTTCCACTCGTTCAGTTCTAGTCTAGGAGAATTAGCTAAAAAAGAGGTGTTTGATGGAATTAATTGCAGCACAGCTGAAACTTGGTACGATTGTTTAGTACCCTCTTCGAAAAAGCCCCGTGATCCCCCTCCCCCGGTGCGAGCATCACCCGTCAGAGCCCAAAAAGTGCCCCGGAAACAGCTTTCAGCTTGTATCTAGCTTAAGATTGAGTTATAGGTAAAAATATTCCGTACCAAAATAAAGGAGCGTAAAATTCTCTACAAAAATGATATCTATGTTTTTTTTTTCGTGAATCCCATGTCAACTAAGATAATCGGCGTTCAAGATCACACGAGCATGTAAATATGGAGTAACCTACAACGTACGCGGTGTACGAACGCTGGAATAATCGCGAAAACACATGACTGGATGCATAGAATGTTATATGATATAATTTCAATTCATTATCTTTATTACTATAAGAATTCATCTTCATCCAAATCTACATGAATACAATTTTCTGCGATTAAACAACCTCCTCTACAAACGCGTGGCTACAAGAGATACCCACTTTACGGCAACCACACGCTTGTGATCCCGATGCAGAAAATTTAAGTTCGGGTAGGCCCGCTCGAGACCCTTGGAAAATCGACCCTCGTTAGCCCTGTCTCAACCCGGTATGTTCCCCTTCCAGCAGCCAATCAGAGCGCTCCATTCGAGGGGAGCATCAGGTTAGCCAATCACAGCGCTTCATGTACGCGTAGCGCTCTCACTACCCGAGCTATACGCCGGCGTTGCGACATCCGTGCTATACCCTTTATGTATGCTCTTTGTACAGCCCCTCTGTACACCCTTTATGTATGCCCTTTGTAGACTCGTTGTAGAGCCCCTCTGTTTCCCCTTTGCATGGATCCCCTTTTTAGAGCCGTTGTATATTCCTTTGTTTCCTCGTTCATGGATCCTCTTTGTAGAACCGTCGTATACCCCGGTTTTCCCAACTTCTCAACTCAATCCCCTTCCATATCCCCTTCATGGATACCCTTCGTAAACCCGAGTAGATCCCCTCTTGTAATTCAGATACATATGGGAAGGATGATGGGCTCTCAGCTAGTTAAACATTTTTGAACATTCCTTCTATCATGCTGTACTCAATTCTTTATGCTGAGCACTCGTTTCTGGTTGACAGTTTGTAAACTTTTCCAAGCCTTGGCAAAGATGAAGCATATGACAGGGCCCAGGGCAAGATTTAGGGGGGGGCAGGGCCCGCACATCCTATAACTAATTCCGTAGAGCTGATGATGGATGTTATTGAATAGCTCTTTAAAAAACCAAAACAAAAAAAAACCACTAATAATAATGACGATGATGACGGATGACGATATTAATAATAATAATGAAAATGATGATCAATGTTGCTAAATAGAATTTTTTGGGGGCCCACACGAAATTTGGGCCCCGGGCCCGCAAGTGTCTAAATCAGGCCCTGACAGGGGCGCTAAGGATCCACTAGTGCAAGACGCTAGAGGTAACACCGCGTTGATGAGTCAGTCCAACTGCGTACTCTTCATAATTCGCATGAGTGTTTGTTCGATTCGCGTTTGGACGCTAAAGAGTCGCTCTCTAGCGGCCTAATGAAATGCGACGCGCTGATTGGTGTATTTGGACGAAAAGATGATCGGGGACAAAAGTGTTCTGCAAAAACACTCAAGTTAGGCTCATCTGAAAGGAAATTATAAGGGCTGACACTTTAGTTCTCTTCAATACAACTCATTTCACCTGTACATGTTTTTGTGGTAAAAATACCCTGATCATCTTTACGTCCACTACACTAGCGCACCTACAGGAATGTCCAAACGCCAATAGTCATGTCGCTCCATATCTGTTGTCTGTCTTCAATCCGGTTTCTAAAACAAGTTGGTCCATCTAGTATAGGGATTTAAAATTACAGCGTTCAACCCTTTTCGCATGTTAGAATGACGAGTTCGGCGTTCGTATACCGCGTACGTTGTAGGTTACTCCATATTTAAATGCTCGTGTGATCTTGAACGCAAATTATCTTGGTTGGTATGGGATCCCCCCCAAAAAACAACAACAACAACAACATAGATCATTTTTATAGAGACCTTTACGCTCTTTAATTTTGGTGAGGAATATTTTTACCTATAACTCAGTTTTAAGCTAGATACAAGCCAAAGACTGATTCCGGGGGCACTTTTCGGACTCTGGGGGGTGATGCTCACTCCGGGGGAGGGGGGAAATTACGGGGCTTTTCCGAAAAGGGTACTAGACAATCGTACCAAGTTTCAGCTGTGCTGCAATTAATTCCATCAAAAATGCTAATTCCTTGGACTACTCTATCTAGGGCATTTTTTGCTCGAATGGTATGAAATTTGGCATGTAGGTGAAGGCTCCAAGTATAAATACAACCAAACCTTTTTCGACCTCCAAAATCTATTTTGAAATTTAGAAAACGGCACCCACGCCGCCATGTTTGAGCTGGCTAAAAGAATTTCAATTTGCAAATATTTTTCAGTGTATTCCCCACAATTTTTAGCATTTTCAGAGAGGTGGCACGTACCTGAACGCTCAAAAAACTATTTTTCTCGTTTTTTCCCCTCCTCTGAGTGTCGCTCATGAAGAGTAGACAGAAAAGAAAACAGTTGCAGAAAACATAACTGGGAAATAATTATCAACTTTTGAGCTGTAGTTCATTAGGAGGATATGGAGTGGAGAGGAGAGGGGGACATTTTGTTGAGTGCCCACAGCGGGTTGGCTTCTAAATCCGCAACTGGTTACCAAGAGCGTAAGTAAAAAGTGGAGTCCATAAGACATTAAAAAAGAAGAAGTGAAGTGACCACCCGCTTATTAGTCGCATTAGCAGCCGATGGGAGCAGTGCAGAAAGGGTGAAGGGAGGAAAACTGCAAGAAATTTCAGGCAGGAAAAGATCACGGATGTGGATCTCAGGAAATCGTTAGAAGGACGGGGAGGGAAGATGGGAAAGTGGTTTGCTGTAAAGGGAAGAGGAGAGGACTAACTCAGTTAACCCAAAACACTTTAGCCAGCTCACATTTTAGCCAACTCACTTTAGCCCACAGTCTAGATGAGCTGAGAAGCGGGTCAGTTGGTAATATATACGTAAAAAGGCTTTGAATAACACTGGAATAAGCAGTGCTGTTGGCTTTTTATTCGTTTCAAGTATCTATACATTTCAAGGTGTGTAGGCCTGCCCTATAGGATACACGAACGACACATTGAACACATAAGATTTATTATTGATGAATAAAAGAATTTGACATGAACATACGGTACACTGATACATAAACTGCATCAGCTGATATGTTCCAGTGAAAAATACTTTTAGTTCTTTTTAACTTAATTCTGGAAAATCTAGCACCTCGCTCGATTTAAGTTATTCTAGCGTGGTTTTCGTCTATTCCAAAAACATACTTGAAGGCACGTACAATAAAGATGAAAAGTCAAGCATGGGAAAGTTGTATTCAACCTGTAAGAATACGGAAGTCAAACCTGGGCAGCAACTAAAAAATATGCTTTCGTACCCTAATAAAAAGATCAAGGTCAATGAGCACATAGCTGGAAGAAAAGGTCCGAGAAAATGTCAACCACTGAATTGAATTGTCACCATGAAGAGCTAAATCATATGGACTGGCTTCGTGTCGGGGGAGCGTTACAGTTTATGCTCTCGTATTTATTTATTTACAGTATTGTGTTGTATGTAATTTATAACAAGCCCATCTACGGGCATAAGCCTCCCCTAGTCTGGACCATCTCTGCCGGTCCTGGGCCGTCCTTTCCCATGATATTCCGGCATAGCCTATTATTTCATTTCTCCATCTGCCAGGAGATCTTCCCTTCTTCCTTGTGACGTTATAGGGTGTCCAGTCTGTTGTCCTATTACACCATTTATCTTTTACTTCCCTTGCCAAATTACTCGCATATTTGAATTTTGATTTTTTAATTTGTCCAATCAGACTTTTAGCATTAGTGATTTTATAAATTTTCTGGAGGTTTGTTTTATCTTTTAATTTTACTTCCAAAATACTTCGGAGCACACTGTTTTGTGTTACTGGGATTTTGTTTAGTTGTTTCTTATTTAGTGTCCATGTTTAAGAACCATATGCCAAACTTGGGAAGATACATTTTTCCAAAACTTGAATTTTTAAAACATTTCCATGCTTTTTGAATTTGCTTATTCAACTCTTTGTTCATCTTGTTGTTTAGAGTTATTATTTGTCCCAAATATTCGTATTCTGTTACATTTTCAATTTCTGTATCCCCAATTTTTAATATACCTTTTCCATCGGTTGATATGTTCATGTTTAATCCAACGATTTCCCCTTTCTCTTTCAGCTCATTAGTCATCTGTTCCAATTCCCTCATATTTTCGCTAATAAGTACAACGTCATCTGCGAATCTAAGATTGCTCAAGTATTTACCATCCACCCTAACTTCATCGCTCAAGTATACTCAGTGGTAAAAGTATATAATTTCGCTCAAGTATACCCATGGTTGGAAGAAATGTATGTATTAATTTTCACATAAAACAAAAGTATCGATTGTTCAAAACTATCGAGAGTCAAGATGCGTGCCTTTTCGCCGACCCTCCCCGAGTAACTAGGTTGTGCTCTCCATAGTTCCTCCTTCGTTTTCCTGCTGTCCTCACGTTGCGCTTTCCTTTTCTGCGCTCCCGTTCTTTGTTTCCAATTTTCCTCGGATCCCAGGTTCCCTATTCCACCTGTTGGTGTCCCTGCTTCACCCGATCCGCCCCTAAATGTCAGCGGTTCGGCTGATCCGCTCGAAGGTGTCCCAGGTTCCCTGGTCTCTCCGACTTCTTCTTCTCACCCATCTGACAGCTCTTCCATTGTACTCTTCACTCTAGTATCCCTGTCAGTCTGGCTTTCGCCAGTCTAGCAGGTTCGTTTTCCTTACTTCAAAAAAAAAAAAAAACCTACGGAAATTTGTTAAACGCTCGCATCATGCTACGCAGAAACTGATTTATTATACAAATTACAGCAGATTATGTCTTATCTCACTATATTAAAAAAAAATACGTGTCTCCAACAGAGACACGTAGTGTAACATTTTATATGCTTTCGTACCCTAATAAAAAAAATTTCCATGGAAATTTCTATAAACAACACGGCTCTGTAGACTGTAGTCGCACAGGGCGCGCAGCAAAGATCAACATCAACATGGCTGGAAGAAAAATAAATTTCCATGGAAATGTCAACCACAGAACTCAATGGATGCGTTTTCTTCAACATCACAAAGCGCTTATCACCTTTCCCATGACGTCACAGAGTGAATTACTGTTAGCAAAAATACCCGTCTTTATTCCAACGAACATATCAATTCCCGTAAGAAAAACACACGAAGCAAAGATCAATATATTACTACCTAAGAGTAAGAAACTTGTTAGAAACCGGAAGTACATATTTTTAATCCAGGAGGTTCTGAGCATTTACTAATAAGCTTCTGGTTTCTGACAAATTTCTTATTCTCAGGTAGTAACATAATGATCTTTGCTCCGTGTGTTTTTCTTAGGGGAGTCAATACATTTGTTGGAACAAAGAAGGGTATTTTTGCTAACAGTAACCAAGCAGTAACTTACTCCGTGATGTCACTGGAAACGTACCCATTATCCCATGAAAAGCTAAACCATACGGACTGGCTTCGTGTCGAGGGGCATGGAAATTTCTATTAACAATACGGCTGCAGACTGTAGTCGCGCAGGGCGTGTCGAGGGAGTCGGGGGGAGGGCATTGCGGTTTTTGCTCAAGTATACCCATGGCTGGAAGAAAACTGGAAATGTCAACCACTGAACTGAATTGTCACCATGAAGAACTAAAGAACTAAGAGCTGGAAATGAGAAGAGAAAAGAAGAAGAACTGTAGGCGCGCAAAGCGCAGCAAAGATCGAGATCAATAATCACATGGCTGGAGTTACAGTTTTCGCTCACGTATACCCATGGCTGGAAGAAACCACTAAATTCGTGTCGGGGGAATGTTACGGTTTTCGCTCAAGTATACCCAGTAGTAAAAACATATAAACTGCTAAAACGTACGTAAACTTCAAATCACCCAGCGAGCGACGGAGAGAATGAAAATGTCAATATAAAACTCAAAGATCAGAGCAAGAACTGGAATAAGAGACATGGGTTACCCCATCAAAAAATTAAAATGGAACTACGCAGGCCATATAGCTAGGCAGGAGGGGAGTTGGAGCAAGAAAATTGTGGAATGGACGCCAAGAGACGGAAAAGATTGAGAGGAAGGCCGGTGGCAAGGTGGCGCAATGAAAGAGTCACGCAAGCAGGGATAAAGTGGGAAAATGTAGCATGAGATAGGAAGAAATGGGTGATTCACAGGGAAACATTTGTTCAAAAATAGGTAACCATTGGGCAGGTGGAGGATAGTGACAAGCCAGAAGAATAGAGTTTGTTCCAAAAGTAATTTAAGACACGTTACGTCTTTGCCGAAAAATAACTTTATAAAATATATATCTAGATTGTTGTTTGATAATAGTAACAAAAGGTGCAAAATGAAATAATAAAGCAAAAACCTAAAGCTATTGATACCAGCTGGACAATCAAAAAGTTAAAACTACGATATGCAGGGCATTTGGTAGGAGGGGCAGACAATTGGAATAAAATTTCACAAGAATGGAACTACATGAATTTAAAAGGGGGAAGGAGCGCCCACCCATCCGCTCACGTGACGAGATCGTTAATAAATTTGCTGCATTTTGGTTCAGCGTTGCCCTTGATAGGAATAAATGAAAACGGATGGCGGAAACCTGTGGCCGGCATTGGGAGGACTCAGAGCAAGGACCCAAGGCCAAATATGCAAAATTCAAAAAAAATACTAATAATAAAGATAATAAAAAATATTAGGGGAAAATGAGCGATTTTTGTCAGAATAAGGATCACTCTGGCCACTGACGTCAGGATTGACTTTTTCTCAAAATTTGTTAGCTCTACTGACGGAATAAACGAAAAACCACGCTAGAATCACTCGTATGTGGCACAACTGTATGCATATTGCGATCTTATACAAGAAAAAGCACGGCAAGGAAAATATTCTTCTTGTTTTCAGCAGTGATGCTGTTATTTTATGAATTTTGCTTGAGGTTCAGATGAATCCGATTGTATTAAAATCGTCTCGATGAAGGTTCCAATAGCAGGCTCTACATCCACCTCTGATAATGAGTTTTCCAATTAACTATAATTCTTTTAACGCTTATTATCTGTTCGTCAGGAAAGTAGGACGCCGTCAGAAAACGAGGAGGATTCAGAAGGATAAATTATTGTTAAATTTTTCGTTCTCATCATTTTTCCTGAATTCATTACTTGAAAGAGAAGTATTTCACTCCAGTGTTTCCGAATTCAAAGGGGTATTATTATTAAAATTATTATTACAGCGCACTAAAATCAGGGATGTTCCTCTACGCGTAAAATAACCATTTTAGGTTACATGTAGAATAATGGTGTGAAATGCAAAATAATGTAAAATAACTTAGTGACAGTGTCGGACTTGCTTTCTTTAAGGCCCCTGGCGATTCTCGCACATTGGGCCCCGTGTCATACCCCATGTTTGAAAATTGAGCCCCTGCCCTTCAACAAACAAACATAACATAACAGAAAAAAGACTGTAGTTATTTTCAATAAAAAGGCAAAAAATACTTGCAATGAATTTTATTGAATTTCATTATAAAAATGCAAAAACAATCCTATAAGAATTGAAGTCAAAAAAAGAGCAGTGTTGCCATTTAAAAATACACTAATAACAAAGACAAAATCAAAATAGGAATCTCTTTAATTCTTTTGATGATTGCCCAAACTGGTCAATAATTTCATCAGCGTTAATATTTTTTAGACGATCAAATTCTACAAACATCAATAGTAAAGGGCTTAATTATTCTTGGCCAAGAGTATTTCTTGAACAGTCCTTGAGCTTTTTCAAGTTTGAAAAACACCTTTCGCAATACACTTGGGTGCAGGGAAACAAAAGTATACATTTTATAGCTGCGTATAAATTGTTAAAGATTCCAGACGTAGTCGTTAATTCATGTAAAATTGAAAAGAGGCATACGAAACGTGAGGCACAATTCTTATCTTCATCATGGTGAGCTTGAGCAACTGTCATTCTCATTCTTGAATCTAAATCAAATTCTTCTTCAGATGCTGAACTTTCCAAATTTTGATCTTGATCATCCTCAACCTGTCCTTTGTCTTGATGACCTACTGCTGCTGTAGCTGCATTAAGTTTCCGCCAATTTTGAGTCAAGCTATCATACTGCCCTGCAAACTGCTTGAGTTCATCCAGTAAATATATTCTGCTCAAGCCTGTTAATTCACTTATCTTTGCAAAAGTTGATGTAGGAAATTCTAAAATACTTTTCATGTTTGAAATTTCTTCAAATTTTTCTGGATCCAACCACAAACAATCCATATATGTATAAATCTTTATTTGGAATAAACTTCTCCTTGATACTTCTGCCCCAACCTGTACTATAGACTATAGATCAATGTGTTCATTGGAATTCTTGTACATCTGAAGTTTAATATTACAAGAAGTTTATCTCCTTCATTCTTCAAGCATTGTCAACAATGCTATAAAAAATATTCACACGGAAATCTGTGGACAAGTCTATTTCTGGTCGTTCATCACTGGCTTGGTCATCTCTTCTCTTTTTTTTAAAGGAATTCTACGAGGTGCAAAATCTTCTTCCATTTCCATTGACAAAGTTTCCCTCAGTTCAAGCTCACATTCCTCTTGACATTGTCATCGTCATCACTAATGTCTTCAAATTCAAGTCCATCGGCCTCTTCTTTTGTAAAATATTCATTAAATTCTCTCACAAATAATTTTGCTTCTTCATATAATTTTAAAAAATATGCTTCATTTCTTTTGGCTTTGATTCAGGAGCTCAGTTTCTGCACAATTTTTCATGCTCGTAAATGAAGAAGGCTGTAAATATATTGAAACAGGAGTTGTGACAGAAAACAAATATTGTATCAAATTTCTCCTACTTCTTCATTAAAGAACGTGCCTGCAATTTTGATCTACATACAATCAAATTTCCTGCCAACAGCTACCTTTTGAGATACTTCAAAAAAATAATACACCGTGATTTCTTCATTTCTGGTATTTTTGCAGGTAGTTCGAAAACTGAAGATAAGGCCTTATCTTGGCTTCACCATCTTGTTTTTCCAATTTCGCCCAAACCACTAAATCTATTATGACCTTCCATTGTAGTCGCAAGTTCATTTCTCCACAAATCCATTCTTTTATATGAGTCACTTACAAATACTACCTACACCCTGTTGAACTAATCTAAACAAATCTTCTGCTTTACTGCAACTAGAGATTGTATTACTAAACTGAGGGCATGCGCTTGGCAATGTGTGTAAATGGCATTTTAAATTCTACTTTTTAGGCCGTTAAATTCACCTTTCATGTTAGATGCGCCATCAAATGAGCAACCTACTAATTTCCTTCAAACTTTTGTTGAAGATTTTTCTAAGGCACAATATTGCTGCAGTACAGCTGTTTTTGGGTTCCCTTAAAACTTTACTTTCGGCTGGCCCCTGCCGATCGCCAGGTAGCCACCCGGGCCAGTCCGACACTGCATAGTGATGTAGAATAATGTAAGATCGATACTAATAAGAACTGATCGTCTGAAATTCGGGTTGTTCTACACTAGTATCGTTGTTCTGCATTTATGTAGAATAAATGTAAAAAAACTTTATCATTATACATAAGTTATTCTACGTATTATTTCACCGTAGACAGGTTTGTGTAAATCTACGGCACAACCCTGATTGAAATACCACCGGAAACAGACACTCGTAGACTTATTTCAAACCTAAAATTGAGGTAAATTGTCGCAAGAGTTTGCTGACCAGCTTTGTTTTGTTTATTTTAAACATACGTCAAACAGATAGTGTTCTTTAACTCTACATTGTGTAAACGGTATAATTTTAATAAATTATTAAGCGAGGTTTTGTTATTGACGTATTGAACGCTGACGTTTCTCTTCTACGTGGTTAAAAATTTTCTACACCCATTCGAAAAACGTTATCGATGTATAAATCCGCTGTTTGTGTTTCATTATAACGGTTACAACGAGTGTTGATTGAATCGATAACTACTTTGTTTACAGGAAGGAGAAGGTAGGCGAAATAACAAGCATTTGACTATACGTTCAAAGTCAACATCTTTAATTGCTTTCGGGTGTGGGAGATTAAATGGAAGTTGAGTTGCAGCACTGCTGCAGGCGTAGAGCCTGTGGCTCCGTATTGGAGTAGGCGGTGAATAAAATGCCATAAAGCCCTCTTCCAAGTTGCCGGATAACAATTCAAAATATTGCTGTCTATAGGTATTGATTAATTCTTCAGAACTCATTGTTCTTCTGGAGGATCCAAATCGCTGTCAAATTATTTTGAAATAAACGAAAAATAATTATTTTGAAATTGAACTTACCTGAGAACGAACTGCTGCTAGCTGAATTTGTGCAATTCTTAAATCGTACCGTTTCATACTAATATCTTCTTGTAATTCATTCACTTTGTTGAACTGGGATGATTCTAGACTTCTGTTGAACGCAAAGAAAAAATAAAATAAAATGAATTAATCGTCATATAATAACTGTAGGATGACAATTTTAGAAATTGGAAACAGAGAAACACGGAGAAGAATGGAGAGGCTTGTACCCCGAGGTGGGCATATTGTGTGCCATTTTTATGCAGAACACGAAGCAGAATGCAATAATTTAAATATCGATAAACGAGAATCTGCTCGCTTCTCCCGCGAGTTCAGAGTCAAACAAAAGGAATACCGAAAGGAGTTACTAAGAAAATTTCCTCGCTGATTCTTAAGAGAGGAAGATACGTATTGAAGCAGGTCCGTAGCATGACTAATTTTTCAGGGGAAGGGCGTAACTTAAGGCAAGATTTCCAATTTTCCACAAACAAGCCCCAGAAAATATAAGAAAACTTCAAGAAAAAAAAGAGAAAAAAAGAGAAGATAAACAGATAAGAAAGATTATGTCTTTCTACTGGGGAAAGGAGGCTAAGGTGGACCGTTAGCTCGTGGGGAGGGGTTTTGATAATCCCAATTGCTGCTTTGAAGCTACAGGCCTGGACGCAGGAGATGTCGAACCCAAAGAATCATATCGAAGCTATGTACAGAATTTTGCCTATTCTTTCAAATAATAATATTGAGTAAATAATACCGAAGTAAGTTAATAAATGAAATTTAACGATAAATGGGATTTAAAAAATAAGTTATTTAGAAAGTATACAGGAAGAAAGAATGAAAACCAGCAAGAAGATAGGTAGACGACACAGAGAAGTACTACCAGGGGTGTGAATATATGATCGTCCGTGCTGTCATCTATCACAACGCCTAAAGTTTGCTACAAACATAGTACCAGTGCATTTGAATGAAAAAACAAACAGTTTTTATGAGATAATAGCCCCCTTTCACCTAATGGGAGCTACAGTGATGGAGGATGGGTATTAAATTCAAAGAGAACATGTCTGCGCAGAATACGGCCATCTACACTAGAACATTTTGCTGGAGGAATACTGACAGGGCCCTACAACACCTTCATCGTTAAATATCTCATTAACCTTCTGATCCTACATTAAAGGCTTGTGGATCTAAAAAACAACAACAACAACACAACTTCTGTCCATGGTCAAAAGCTGAATAGAGCTCACAGTTCGTGAGGTAGGTATAATTCTTTACAGATAACCGACTTTATTCATTTTGAATACCTCAGAGTCTCGAACTACTGAACCAACGAATCTCCGAATTCGAATTATGTAAGAGTTATGAAAAGTTACACTAAGAATTTCAGCTTGGCAGGTCAACTAAAGCCAACAGCACCAGATAACTCCATTTCCCCAAAACAAAACATTTTAACACTACCATTCTTTCCCGATGATCTGATTGGGTTCAGTATTGAACTTGATCTATGGTCATTGCGGATAACACGCTCAAATTTTAGATTCTTAACTCAGTTACAACTCTCGCTATTGTCGGACATAGATCGCATCAGGAAAAAAAAAGAAGAAGAAAGAGTACAACCTTTGCACGGGAAGACATCGTTAGGGCTCTATAGTTTCACCTGGGTATACTAAGCCGCCATTTTGGTTCATACTGCGCCCGTGGATGCCGAATCCGACTATGCGGAGCGTACCGCGTAGTCAATTCGGCATCGACGGGCGCAGTATGAACCAAAATGGTGGCTTAGTATACCCAGGTGAAACTATAGAGCCCTAACATCGTTACATGGATATGTTATCCATCGCGTTGACGCGCATACCCACATTTCAATGCCTTTAGTCGTCAATTCTCGGCGATGCTCGACATTCTTCGTGTCGGCCTGTCCAAACGTGATGGAACGGGATGACCGCGTAAGAAGGAATACGCAACTACATCAAGATGGTAATGGGTTTCTTGCAAAGCATTTTTTGCGGATCGTTTTCTGTGGAATTTTTCTCTTTAGCGTCGCAAGCCATTAGACATATTATCCATATTAAAACGTAAAGAATACACTACATTATATGCAGATGCATCGGTAGCCTACATGAATGTGTATTATGGCTGTCGAAAACGTTTTACGCATTCAGTCGACGCACAACAGGAATGAGTAAAATATTGCACACAAGGAACGAATTTGCGGACACAACTGAGAACGACAGCGAATATCATCAAGAGTAAAATATTGCACACAAGGAACGAATTTGCGGACACAACTGAGAACGACAGCGAATATCATCAAGCAACAATTGCCGTGATGACGTCATCCTCAAATAACATTATTGATGTTAGTCGGTCATTTTCGGTGTCAGTCCGCATTCTTGGTGTCGGTCAGTCGTTGAAATATCCATGTCAAAAACAGAATAAGTAGCAAATATGTAACCACCAAGATAATTATACACATCCACTGTAATTGGCCATCAGGCTGTTGTGGAGGGCTAATTATCAATAAATCAAATCAAATCAATAAGGTCAACTTCATTGGCCTATAAAACTTGTTTATTATGGTCATTATTATTTATTATTATAATGAAATTTTTAAATATAATTTGTCAGAGGTCCAGATATGGCTTAGAATTTACTTGGTGCTGGAGCTTTTCGCAGGCTCTGTAGAGCCTCAGTGAATCTTGAAGAGGTTTTAAAGAATCTTGGAAAATCTTGAATCAGGATGGTCAAGATCTAAATTTTGTATAATTATAAAATCTGAAATCCTCAAAATTAGGATCGCAGCTTTTCATTTGAAACTATACATATTTTCAGGAAGATTTCGGGTTTTGTTTTTATATCATTTAGAAGAGAAATTTCACATTTTAGATTCAAATCCTTTTTACGGTACGATTTTCCCCTTTATGGAATTTTTTTAAAATCAAATCCAAAATTTGGACACTGAATTACAAAAATTGAGAAAGTCTTGAGGAGTGTTGAGAAATCTTGAACAAGAGACGCGTGGGATTCAAGTTCTCGAGGACCTCAAAATCCTAAATGATCAAAATCGGCAGTGCAGGTTTTCATTTCGAATTTATTTTTCAAGAAAATATCGGATTTTATTTTTTTATATTTGTAAGAGGAATTTTACATTTCGAATTTAAATCCCTCTATGGTAAGGTTTTCACACATTTTTAGGATTTTAAAATTCAAAAGGTTCGAAGTCTGGATTTTAAATTCTATTTTGAAAAGTATTCGTAACTTCAATTCTTGTCTGAAGTATTGTACCCATCTTTGGTTTCGAATAAGTATGGAAAAATAATGAAGTAACTTGAACGTGTCTTCAAGAGTTTTGACAAAACCTAAATAGGTTTGGAGAAGTTTCAAAAAATCGTCAATAAGTTTGGAAGAGTTTTAAGTGAATTGTAACGAATTTAAGAAACAGAGTTCTAAAAGGTTTCAGCCTCTCAGAAAATCTTGGAGAGAGAGAGGGAAGAAAGAATCCGACCGCTGCATGAAAGGACATTGTTACATGGATAGGTCGTCCAGGCGACTGCGTTAATGCGCATACTCATATTCCAATGTCTTCTTTAGTCGTCCATTCTCGGCTTCACTCGGTATTCTCCGTACCGCCCGGTTAAAATGTAATGGAACAAATTACTGCATAAAGAGGAATACGCAAGTACATCACAATGGTAACGTTTTTCTGCGGCACGTTTTTTGTGGGGCGTTTTTTACGGAGTATTTTCTGTGGAATCTTTCTCTTTTGCATGGCGAGCTATTAGACACATCCATGTTAAAACGTCATGACGAGTCTAAAAGAATGATGAACAGCTCTGACCAAGTTTAAAAAAAAAAAAATTCAAATATACCATCCTTGATGGAAAGGAACTATTTTATGATTGCATATTATTTTTCAAAGACGGGCGTTTGACCGTTTTGCCCACTTTAACATTCTGTGCATTGGTCTGTAAAGTCAGTTTTTGTCAATTATTGCTTCGTGATGTCCCAATCAGTCTGCGAAAAACCTTTTTTGAAGTACCCAGAGCAAATGTCATGGTAAGTACGATCTTTCCTCCGCTTAAAAAATTTATCATTCTGCGCAGCGTAGGTGTGTTCCCGTTGACGATGTCTTATACATATTGAAGAATCGTGAACAAATCTGAAGGTTCATCTCTTAGAAGAATGCATGGTCGGTACTTCTTCAGTTTACGAAACCATGGGCGTAGCCAAGGGAGGCCAACTGGGGGCACTTACTTCAGTAGACAGTGACTCAATGACTCAAATTATATGAATTGGCTGCTTGGCATTTGCCGTGTGATTACATGCGTGTACAATATACATATATTATTTTGCCTTTTTTTCTGCGCGCGCGCCTCACACGGTAAAAAGTCAGGCTACGCCCATGTACGAGATAGTTCCACAATCAAATCAATTTTTTTACATAGGTACTGGGAAAGCACACTATAAACAAACACTTTTCAAGCTAAAAAGACTTGATTTACTAATTTGCTGGATCGCAGTGGCAAAACTGAACAGTAATGAAAAAACTGAACGTTAATGAAATCATTATCGTTCAGTTTTTTACAATAGCCAATCAATTTACGTTATTTATTTGCTTTAGCCCCTCCCACTAGGAGCGCTAATGTGCAGGACGGGCCGGTGATGATTTACAACATTATGCTTTTAAGGTACTATAAACACAAAAGAATGAAACTACTACATTCATTATCGCAACTTTCCCAGTACCTATGCAAAAAAATAGCTTACTATTTATCAGACTGGTCAGCAATTCCCGTTTCTCGTGCGTTTACTCCACTCGCTTTCGGCTTGCATCGTAAACATTCGTACTTGAAACGTAAACATTCGCTTTACCATCCTGATAAGTAATATACTATTACTCTCACCTCTGTTGATATCGCATGATCGTCTCCAGCGACTCGTGCAGTTGTTTTATCTGAGCCTCTAATTTTACAGCTTCCATCTTCAATCCGTCGTGCTTCTCTCGTACATCCGCTACTGGCATGTAGTCCGTTACTAGCTCATTTTTAGGTAGTAGTTGGGCCAGCTGTTCCTTTAAATGAAAATTTACATCAAATATAATGAATGGAAATGTAAACACGTAAGTACAGTGTCTAGTGAAAAAGAAAACAACAACGCAGGTAGTGATTATAGTAGCAATTAGTAAGGGGCGAGAAGGGCGACTGAATTCTCCGAAAGAGGAAGACAAGGCCTCCGATATACAGATAACACTCGTACGTGACTGAACTGTCAAAATATTCAATAAAAACGGTATTTTGTTGGAGAAAAGGTAGTATGGCTGACATTCGTATGAGAACCAGTTGAAAAATAATTAGATAAAATTGATCATATTTATAATCCCACAGGAAGACGTACTCACGCTTGCATCAATGTGTAATAACGCAGACTGTTTTGGATTCTGAAAAATTTCAACAGCTGTTGAACAGATTTAATGTCCCCTTTACGGCTTTTGTAAACTTGGAGTTCAAAAAGTTTAAAATCATTTTTTATACTAAAAAACATTATTGGACACACTCGTTTGTGACTAAGGATCGTATAAAGCATTGCTGACCTATTTTTCCTGTGGCGATTCGGTATTATAAATGAAAGCAGAGTAACACGTCTCTTGTTACAAGGAACGGTACAAAGTTAGTCGGATTGTAACAATCATAATACACGCTTGTTATTGGAACACTTTATCATTTACCAAATTTCCAATATCGTTCAACATTATTCCAGTTGAACTCTCTGTGGAATATTCCGTTTAAAATCTTTCATTGTAGTATGGACGATAAAGATTTGTGTTGAGCAGGCAAAGGGTAACTAATTTTGGAGATACGCGATCGTTTATTTTTATAAATACAGAGACAGTATATCCATCATAGTTACCGTACACATTGAATTTTTCACTTGTCTCCAGTTTCAGTTTCTTCCCTTCCCAAATTCGAAATCATCAAAATAGAAGTCAAAATGACGAGAAAAGGGAGTCGGCGACCATCCAAACTCTATTTTTATACTCAAATTTCGATTTATATTGTTGTCTTTGAACTTCCACCCTTAGTACTACAAATTCACTGACATACAAATGAGCTGGATTATCACCAGACCCAAAAAGAGTTGACGGATGCAGGCATTAGATTAATATATCATTTCGGAAAAAAATTTTAGATTTAGAAAAAATAAGGATCTGGCAATCTTTCCGACTCTGTTGATCTTTTTAGATCATGATTTTGGCAAATTTGTGCGATACTTATGACTTGGGACATTCCGCATCAAACTGCCATAGTTTCAAGCGGGTCGCCAGATTTGTTTTCCAATTTTACGGATTCGTCAACCTCTTCCCAAGACTTTCAAATCCCCATTCCATTTACTCCTACCTAAAATTGAGGCGCAGCGGGGGTGCGTTGAAATATTTAAAGTTTTGAACTATTATCAATTTTCAAACCCGTATCTCTAGAACTACCATCAAATGGGGTATCTTGGAACAACCGGGTAACTTGGAACGTATTAGCAGACACGCATACGAGCACCCTTACGTACCCACTCAAGCTAATCCCCGAATTTCTCCTTTCACTTATGAGTTTATGAGCAGTGGACGGTCGAAACTTGTGCAAGCCTGTTGGTGCGTTTCAAGTTACCCAGCTGCTCAAAGAAACCCCCTTTGACGGTAGTAGAAATATAACCGGGTGACTTGCGCCATCCACTTTATTTTATATGTACTTGCATTATCATCCATTGTGAGTTTTTTTTATCGCCACTCTATCATATCAGTGATTGTATTTTCAATGTAATGATACAAAATGAGTGCCATACTTCGGCAATTTGGAAAAATTACACATGATGAACAATAGTAAGAGTTCCCCGATGTAGTTTTCACTTTATTTTACTCAAATTTAGTTGCTTCCAAACCAATTATTTGATGAAGAAAGCTTTTAAATGTCGACACAAGAATTGTTCCTTATCTAAATGACCTTTACATACTCTGAAAGCTCGAATTTCACACTTTTGAAAAATTATAGAATTCCTGGTTGTATTTTTCATACCGATTCGTAATCTGGGCTTAAAATTACGATCACCTATATCTTTTCTTCAACCACAGAATGGCTTACTAATTACTGACACTTTTGGACCCTCTTCCCTTCCCTCAGACCCTTCCTCTCCTCCTCACGGATTTTTAAAGAACGTGTATTTGCAAAGAAAGAAAAATATTTTTCGTCTCCTGCAAGTACTTTACTCCTTAACCATTTACTTCCATTGCTCATTATACGTTTTAGAACATTATTTCACAATTTTCAACTACTTGTACGGAAAGCTAATGAAATTTGTTATTCAAGAATGTGAAAACATTCGAAAATTGACTGTGGACCTTGAAAATAAAGTTTTTATGATTCAGAATTATCCCTTATCTTCAGGCGCAGCAGAAAATTTTTTTTTTTACTTTTTTTTTTTTTTTGTCTTAATGGAAACAGGCTTGAATTTCAAAAGAAAATAAGATTTTGAGATATCTTCTATATTAGTGGTATTCAAGTATTGGGAAAAATTGGTATCCATACAGCATTGATACTGTTAAAAGCACACAAAAAGAGCCAAAAGAATTTGGAAAGCCGGCAATAAACATGAACCGCAAGTGCACACGTGTAGCTGAATCTGAACCTTTTTTTATCAGCTGTTTATAATCACTGAATTCACAAAACGTAGGACCGTATAGTGTTACACGGGTATAATGAACCGCCATTTTCTGGCAAGTCCAGTCAGTGTAACGAGAACTAGTCACGTGGTGTTTACCACTCAGCTGATCTTCTTTCGACGTGTATTGCAGCCGTAAAATATAGCTTCAGCTTTCGGCTTAGGCTGATGACCTTAAAAAATACGGCTTCAGCTTTCGGCTGCTCCAATTTTTAAAAATAAAGCTGGCTTTCGGCTGCTATTCGGCTGTTTGTTGAGTTTGGTATTTTCTAGAAGGTATTTTGGGCCATTTGAAAGTTAATTTCCTAATGAGTATTCGTACAATTTAATAGTTCAGTATTAACGTTAATGTCTCACAATATGCAGCTAGTCTGCGAAGGATGTGTCCTGATGTCTACTCCAGATAGTTATCTACAGAAAATGTCTGTAATTAATTACACTGATCCATATACCTTCGTTCAAGATAAAAAAGATAAAATCTCAAATCTGATAACGCTGTCAAAAAAGATTTGGAGAATTTGGCCATTACTAGTGTCAGTATATTCAGGACTTTCTCAGGCAGTGGCGGAACCAAGGGCGGCTCTTCCAAAAATTTTTTTGGCCCGCCCAATTTTTTTTTGAACGATCTGAAATTTTTTAACGAAAAATAACTCATTTACAATAGACGAAAAGAATTCAAAAATAAAATACTTATAATCGATTTGCAAAAGTTTAAATTTAGATAATGTTGTAGAGAATTTTGCTCTTCATCATAAAAATAGTCGTATTCTTTTATATTAATTGTTAATATTATGTAAGTACATACATATACAAATTTTTATAACAAGTACATAGTTTCATTCAAACCGGCGTTTTATTCAAAAAATCCCCGTCCTTAACAATCCGGCCCTTCCGTGCCCACCCGAAAAAAAAATCGTAGTTCCGCCACTGTTCTCATGACAAGAACATAGGCCTACTCCAAGAAAGAACTATAAGCATTCAAAAGCTTGGAGTCCAACAAATATTTTATTGAAGTGTGGATTAAGTATATCGAGTATGCGAAACTAAACAATCATTTTGTTGTTCTGTCTGAGGTTAGCATGCCTTATTATACACAGTACATTACTTTTGGAAATGCAAAAATTTCAACTTGAGATTTTTCCTATACTGTTTTTAGGACAAATACAGCAGTCGTTTACTCTTACAAAGTAACATCAAAATAAGAAAATATTGGCTGGGCAATAAAAGAACCCGGCAGAATTATCAGTGATTCTTGCGAATCTTGTCCTCAAAGTGAAATACGAGGAAGGGGTTTGGTTAGAGTATTCGCTAAACGGTAACAGGCTATAAAGTCTGGTCCAGTTAAGAAACATAATTTTTTCACCGCGTTGATAACGTGTTCTTAAACTCGCCCACCAACTTCATAATGCCAATTGTCGATGTGTACTGCGGGTTGCAAATTATGTTTCTTAAATGGACCAGACGACCAGACTTTAGCGAGGCATTCCAGACAGTAAAAGGCCGAAAGCGAAACTCGAAAAGAGTCAAAACTCGAAGGTCGAAAGTAAACAGAAACATAAACACCAATCTCTAATCTACAAAAGCCAAAACCTAAAACAACGATTCGTCTTTCTTGGGGACGAAACTATATGGGGGTGGGTTCAAACATCTCCCATGATTTGGCAGTCGGCAAATTTTGAAACTGTTCATTTGAATTTTTAATTTTTGAGAATGTTTGTTTGTTCGTTTGTTTAATTTTCTTTTCCAATTAAGAAATATTTCCATTAAAAAATCAGCAAGTTTTTATTTTTTGAAAATTTTCTCAGCGAATTTTTAGTTTTCAAAAAATATTCATCGGCAAATTTTTCTTCTCCATCTCTCCAAATTGAAAGTCAAACTTCATTTCTGAAAATGGAATACCCTGGACTCCTGTCAGACTAGTCAGTCAAAAGTTGAAGGCTTCAAGCAGAGTATCGAACGTTATCTGAACAGGGACGTACCGAAGAGTTTTTCATGGATGGGAGGAGGGGGGTAAAAATTGTGAAAGTCCCAACTGACTCAACTCAGAATTCCGAAGTATCAAAGGGAAAAAACCTTTTAACCGGTTGGATTTTTCCAACTGACTCCACTTAAAATTCCTAAGTATCAAAGCAAAAGAAGAAAAACCTTTTGACTTTGTTGGGTTTTCCCAACTTCTCAACTCAATTCTCAAGTATCAAAGCCAAAAAAAGCAAAGAAAAAAAAAACCTTTTAAACTTGTTGGATCTGACCGACTATCCTGACTGAAATAGTAAATTTTCCCAACTTGCTGAGTGAAAAATTCCTATAGGAGGAGGGGGTAGGTTGCCCTCTGCCCCCTATCGGTACGTCCCTGTATCTGAAAGGTTGAGACAAAGCTGAAATGTAAAAGACATTTCAAAAATCTAAAAGTTGGTAGCAAACATTGAATTTTGGATTTCAATGACTATTTGGTTTTTACTAGATTCTCTGTTTGACCTAGAGACTAAAATTTGAGAAAATTGAACATTTTATTAAAATCTGAAAGTTGAAAGCAAAAGACTGATTCTTCAATGTCACGAGTTGAATCCTATAGCAAATGTTCTATTGTTTAATTTACAGGCTTTAGTCCTGGTGAATGTAGGAGGGAAATTGAGTCTGGAACAAAAATCAAAACTCCACGTGTTTTTCCCCATAAGAACGAAAGAGAGTTTGTGGCACGGATTGTCCTAATCCGATCGACCTGAAACTTTGTAGGTTTTTTCTTTAGATTTTATTGGAACCAGTTTAGGAGACGAATCTGAGGAAATTCAGAAAAAAATACCACTAAAAGTAAAAATATCGACCACCTTAATGTGTAGAGGAAGTTGTGTGTTCCTCTCAAGTATTCCTAACATCCCTCCAGCTTACCCTCCCAGACTAGGGTATGTTTATGTGCGCAAGGGTGAGTGCTTGGGGGATAAGGTTCCAATTTGCATTTGCAGGTACGAAACTATGGGGGGTGGACAACCCCAATAATTTGGCAGACGGCTAATTCTGAAACTGTACATTTGAATTCTTCATTTTCTAAGAACGTTTGTTTGTTTATTTATTTTTTCAATTAAGAAATATTTCGATTGAAAAATCAGCAAATTTTCAATTTAAAAAAAAAAAATTTGTCGGCAAATTTTCTTTCTCCACCACCCCAACCCCCGAACTGAAAATCAAGGTTCGCCTCTGGTCTTCCTACTTTTGTAGAGAAACAGATCTCTCGCGCCCGCCAACTCTTAAGGCGTCGGGTCTCCAAAATTTTTTCCTCCAGATCGTTGGAGTATTTTCGAAAAAATCTGTTCGAAAAGTTAGAAAGATCAAAATCTTTGAAAAATTATCGTCAGCCAAAAAAAAACCCGATAGAAATGGCTTTATTTGGCTTTCAGCTTGCAGCCGAATCCACACAGCTTCAAAAAATCTGAAGCTTATTGCCACAAAAATACGGCTGAATACGGCTTTCGGCTTTTAGCTTTTGGCTGGCTGCAATACACTGCTTTTGACCTGGTGATTCATTGTACCCGTGAGAAACTATACAGTTCCATAAGAAGTATCGCTCGCGTATCTAAAACGCTATAAACACGAATAGAGAAATACGCCATTTCTTATCTAACCGCGCCTGTCGATGCCGAATCGACTACGCGGTACATGCTCCGCATAGTCGGTTTCGGCATCTACGGGCACGGCTGGATTAAAAATGGCGTATTTCCCCCTTGAGTTTATAAAGTGCTCTAGCGTAACATCACTATTCTATATATTGTGCTACAAAATCTCAATCAAATATTGTATTTCAGAGTGAGACACCCACTTCACTTTTTACTTCAAGATGTGTATGTTTGACTTTTTCTCCAGACTCCCTATTCTTCGACTACATATGTTCTTGCAAGAAAAGAAAAGAAAAGAAATTATAAATATAATACTTACGGCGTTTGATGGGTAGTCAGAATTCGACGTGCCTGCTTCTTGGTCCATGTTCGGTGGTTGAGGATACATGAACATACGTAATCTATGCGAGGGATGCGGCTGACTGGGTAACGGTGATAAATGTTTTACAAAATAAGCTATATCTGTACTTGGTAATATGGAACGGCATTGCGAGCTTATATTTTCGTAACGTTTTATTCTATCCGAGTTCTGCAAAACATGAAGTGTCATTTTTAATACACAAAGTAACTCTAAGCTGCTGCATTTTGAATAAGTATTACGCTTTTGTACAAAGGAGCAGATGAAAAGAGCTAAGTAAATTTGAAAAGCAGGCGCACTCTTCAGAGAGAAGGCAGTACTACGACTAAAGCTCGAAAAGTATAGTATAAACGTATTTCTGTAGAGGGTGGCACCATCGCGATATAGAAATATCGTATTTTGTAACGGTGGTACGAACACGAAACACCGTTATCGTGACTTGCGAAGTGTAAACGTATTCGTTCTGGTCTTACACTGCAAAGAAAAATTATAATTGGCTCTACATCGTGGGAGGCCGAGAAAAGAGTAGAAAATTCGGGTACAATGTACACAATCGTAATGAACCGAGAACTCCTTTTTACTCCGAGATGAAACAAAAATAAATACAGCGGAGATACGTACCGTCGAGGAAATTGATTCAGCACCTTGTAACACCGAGTCGGATACAGTTATACATAAATCGGAATAAACATCTTCCAGTTCCTGCGTGCAAAGAAAAGAATAAAAGCACGATAAGAATATTATACATATCTTGGGGGAAAATATGAACAAATTTTTTGCCGGGCACGCCCGGCCCGCCTGTATCATCATTTCCCAATAAATTTCACTCACGCCATTTTCGAGGTTCCGGACAGTGGTATAGCGTCCGGGTTCGTTCACTTCGGTTGTTCTCGCAGAAAAAATAAATGAAAATTTTCGATTTTGTTATGGGAGGATTGGCTTTCGAAGCCGCCGACAAGCCACATTCAAAAGAGGAAGAGAAAAAGGCTTCGATATCTAAGGTTCAGCTTTCATTACTTCCTGATCTGTCAGCTGTGCACAGAAACCCGAGTTGGGCCTGAAAGAGCATCGGAATTGGTAGGGAACAGTGTTGTATCTTGAACTTTTTTCACTGAAATTGAATTTTCAGACAAAATTTCATTTCAACAGAAACAGTTACATGTTTTGGTCATTACTTATCAAATTTTGAGTTCTGTAACGTAAATGCAAAGACTAAAAATGCATTTTTAGATAGCTAACTTTTTTGTGCCAGGGTACAACACTAAGGTTTTCCCTCGAAACTCAGGACATAAACTTGGAGTATCAGTTTTTATGAACCACAGACGTAAATTGCACCGTGCATAATGCACATTGTTCACGAAAAACAGAAAATACCGATTTAGTAGCACAAAGCCATCATTAAAATCCACTACACCACAATCTTCGGTTTATCCACCTAAAAATACTAGAGATCATGTGATAATTACCAGCCAGAATGAATTACATCGGAGTTTAATGATATTCAACTACTCAAAATCATTAGCTTGAAGTAACACAAAATTTACACTCAGGTTGAAGAAATAAATAAGGTAAAGCGCCTAAAATGAGGCCTGGCCCCGTAATGAGGCCTAGTAGAGTACGAGCGTTAGTGTGGATCTGATTGCTGAAGAATGTTGGGTTGTTATGTGTTAACACTGTGAAGTTGTTTTTATCACGAAACTTCAGTTAAGAGCCGCCAAATAGACGCTCGAAATTTTTGTGTCGCAAAATTTCAATCAAACATATTTTTTCGTGAGAAATGATGCTCATTTGAGGTAAGTAAGTATCATTTAACAATAAATGAATGATGACATATTGTTGTACATATTATGAAGAGTTCTATTCCAAACTGCCTTAAGTCAATTCTCACAAATAATGAGATAAGAGCGTGATCTAGAGGCGAAAGGTGATTAACAACAAGTCGAATTCCTGTAGTCCAGATTGCATTAAAACAGTCTCTTTAGTGAGGAGTGCAAACAATGACGAAATAAGCGTTATTCCAAAATTGTACTAAGTCATGATAGTTATCATTATCATTCTCGTTATAACATCCACTGCGCTCATTAATTAGCAGAATTTGCGAGGTGCTCGGCGAAAAGGTACCATATGTCGGAAAAGTGTATTCTATTCTACAGCACAATATGTGTTTTCAAGTTGGAAATTCCGTTTTTCACATTCCAGCGGAAACTGTTTTTAAACACACACGGCCACAGCGTATAGTAGAAAATAGTCGTCTAGGAGGTGTACGGCCTACCAACGCTACCTATCGGCGTTTCAACGTAGTAGGGGATAATTTGGTTCATTAGCTATCGATTGAGACCATATTGAGCTCATTTGATTGAAAACTCGCTGTTCCAGACCAATTTGAAAAAAACCATATATGCGTTGACCCCTACAGGTTTTTTAAAGATTTTTTTTTTAAAGAAGGCGAAAAATCATACAAATACAAAATTTTTTATTAATCATCATCTTCATTGAGTACACAAATATCTTTTTTAAAATAAGCGCCATTCATGGCTGTACATGCGTCCATTCGTTCTTGCCATTTATCAAACGTTTTCGCGTATTCCGCCGCCGGTAAGGAGGAGAAAAACATCTGCGCCGCAGTGATGTGACTTCTTGATTCGTGTTGAATTGACGACCCCGTTAAGCTGCCTTTAGTTGAGGAAATAACCAAAAGTCGCAGGGGGCGAGCTCAGGACTATCCGGGCGGTGGGGGTGAATTGTGATTTTTTAGAAGTCATTACCGCGGCTCAGATGTTTTTCTCCTCCTTACCGGCGGCGGAATACGCAAAAAACGTTCGATAAATGGCAAGAACGAATGGACGCCTGTACAGCCATGAATGGCGCTTATTTTGAAAAAGATATTTGTGTACTCAATGAAGATGATGATTAATAAAAAATGTTGTATTTGTATGCTTTTTCGCCTTCTTTAAAAAAATCTTTAAAAAACCTGCAGGGGTCAACGCATATGATTTTTTTCAAATTGGTCTGGAACAGCGAGTTTTCAGTCAAATGAGCTCGGCGTGGTCTCAATTGATAGCTAATGAACCAAATTATTTCCCTACAGCGTTGAAACACCGATAGGTAGCGTTGGTGGGCCATACGAATTTTAGTCTCAGTTACTTAGCGACCACCTATGTATTTAAAATATTCAATACAGCAAATAATACGATCAAATTTTGCCTAAAAAAGTGTATTTGCATTATGCCCCTTACATAGGGCAAAATGCAAAATCAAACACGTATTAAAAAAAAAACTGGAAGAGGCTAATTCAAATCGAAAAATCTGCTTATGTGCTTAAATAATGACCAACATATATCTACATATTGTACGTTCAAAATGCCATAAGCACTTCAAGGTCTTAATAATGTTTCGATATTTGAGTCGCCTCTGAGTAAAACTCGGTCTCCCTTAGTCTTCGTCCGGACATTCGAAAGGGACACTTTATAATTTACCTAGTGAGTTGCCAGTGTTGCAACCCGGCCAGTTTACGAAATGTGGCCGTGGTGCAGACACAAGATGCGCACGCCTATAATGAATTATCATATTCTAAAAGTCAGAAGAAACACATCAAATGAGATCTTCCCTTTAAAAGGCAGAGACTCTACACACGAACACATGGGTTCGGCATCTCTGACACGCATAAAAATTCAATTTGTACTTCTTCATTCGCTAGCAATCAGCGTTGGAAGAACGCAAAAATCATCTTTCCTGTTCCCGTTCATTCTCCTCTGACTGCATGGTTTCTCATTCACGTTCTTCATTCTCCTTACTTTAAAATTACCAACGCTCTCGTTCTCGTTCCCATTTCCATATTGTTCCTGTTCCCATTCCAGTTCTTGTTCCCACCTTGGTCCTGTTTCCATTCCCGTTTCCTGTTCTCATTATTTTGTTTTGAGAACAAGAACAAGAATATTCTGCCGGTCCAGCGCTAGTATCGCAGATGAAAAGAGGAATGTTTCTGGCACCAGTACAATAGGGTTTGACAAAAAGGTTCACCTTTTCACAACTTATAACAGTGGCAGATTGCAACGCTCTCTGTAGAATGGACGGCCCGAACACCGTTTTTCTTCTCGTTCTTGTTCGTTCTTTCAACACTGATGCAGTACCAACTGCAGTTTAATTTTTTCATCAAAAAATACATATAGGTATAATTAGTTTTAGGCTATCCGAATTTTACCTTCGCGTTAGCTGCAGAGGTTTTGGAAGAACGCAAAAATCATCTCGTTCCCGTTCTCATTTGTTTTTCTCTAACTACATGATTCTCGTTTGTGTTCCTCGTTCGCCTTACCTTAAAATTATACCACCGTTCTTGTTCTCGTTCCCAGTCTGATCTTGTTCCCGTTCTCGTTTCCCAATTCTCGTTTTCAATCACATCATGTTCTCGTTCTCAGAACGAGAACATACCGTTTTCCTTCTCATTCTTGTTTGTTCTTTCAACACTGCTAGCAATACAAAGGATATTAAAATTCATCCTTCACTGGCTTGGAGAACAAATAAACATTGGGTGTGTTTTCCGTTCGACGCGCTTGTCACGCGATGGTTTTTGGCTGCAAGCGGCAGGCTGGTCCAAAGAAAATGTAAACAAATTTTTTCACCCTGAATTCACCATAAGAGAAAATATAGTTCTGCTATTTTACAAATAGGTACTTCAGAAATGGATGAGGAGATGAAAATTTGCAATATATTTCCGTAATTTACTATCCTCCAGCTTTAATTCAGGCTATTATACATCAAAAATTGTAGAGCCAATGTTGAGGAAATTTTTCTGAATGTAACCGGTGCACACAATCAACTATATTGATGAAAAGTGCCAATAGAATTGAAGGCGTGTGCGTAAGTTACCAATTAATTGTGAGCTCATGTTAATCAAAATTCAAGTGAAATAGAATTTTGATGAGAAGTTGTCAATTGTATTGAAAGCAGTATAATTTATCGCGTACACCGGGCTTTACTTTCATCATGTCCACGATCAAATTTTGCGTATAATGATACCAAACGCATACAGTTTCCTTCGATTTTCACTAATTGGAAACAACAAATTTCTGCAATGTAACTTTAGAAATGTTTTTTGAAGTCTTGCACAAACGAACTGATAACGCTGCCTGGAAACAGCGGAATTACACCGAGCTGATATTACAAGATAGCAACAACATCCTACATTACGGATCATGTCACGTGTCAGTGTTGCGACACGTTCTATTTTTAACCTCGTGCCCCTAGGACTAAAGATAACATACATATGCCAAGTCAACCCGTGATTGTAAAGTCACCTCATGTAATGGAACAGTAACACCTGTCACTGTGCCACATTTCTGATTCAAAAGGTTGGAAGAACGCAAAAATCATCGTTCCCATTCCCGTTCATTCTTCTCTAACTGCATGGCTCTCATTAATTTTCTTTGTTCTCCGTACCTTAAAATTATCAACGTTCCAGTTCTGGTTCTTATTCCCATTCCCGGTCTTGTTCCCACCTTGGTTCTGTTCCCATTCCTGTTTCCCATTCTCGTTCTCAATCCTATCATGTTCTTGTTCTGAGAACGAGAAAGAGCCTTTTTCTTCTCGTTCTCATTCATTCTTCCAACAATGGTGCAGTACTGCAGTTTGATTTTTTAATTTAAAAGTATATATAATTGGTTTTAGGCTTTCGAAATTTTACTTTCGCATCAGCTGCAAAGGTTTAGAAGAACATGAACATCATCTCGTTCCCGTTCTCGTCCGTTCTTCTCTAACTGCATGGTTTTCATTCATGTTCCTTGTTCTCCTTACCTTATAATTACCAACATTCCCGTTCTCGTTCTTGTTCCCATCCTGGTCAGGCTCCCGTTCTCGTTTCCCGTTCTCAATCCCATCCTTATCCCATCATGTTCTTGTTCTCATTCTTTTGTTCTGAGAACGAGAACATGCCGTTTATCTTCTTGTTCTCGTTCATTCTTCCAACACACTGTTTGGATTCAATAGACCTTTCCGCCGCTTAACTATTATTGTTGAAGCACGCCTAATTAAAATTATTCTCTGACAGGCAATAGTCCTATTGCCCTCAAGTGTATATCTACATCGCAGTGCAAGCTCACATATAGCACGTTCAAATTTTTTGTCGTTTTCGTTTCTTCCACTTTCTGCTGCTGTTTCCCACTTCCCCTGTCATATGTATATCTACTCCCTCTCGATCTTCACCATTAGCTAACGTGAGTACCTGAGTATGAAAATTCAAATTTATGGACGTTATAAAACCACGGCGCTATTTTATTTTTCCGTGCAGTGCCCGAGCATTTTGCGACGGTTTTTCTCTCTCTTCTTATCTATGGGTTGCGTACGGATACATGTAGGTGTTCGAACCCGAAGACTGCGACTTTCGATCGTTGTATACGAGTTATAAACAGAACCAGAAAACCAGCGTGGCTGTTTTCACAAAGTAGAGAGGTAAATTTTATGGGGCAGACGGAATACAAACAACAGTTTCCTTTGCGTAACATTCGTATTCGTTTTCGTGTGTTCAAACGTAAAATACAAATAAAAAATTCAGAGGGAAAAAAACGTTGCACCCGGTATCTTGCCAAACAGCAATGACATTGTTGGTGGGGTTCGAACTCGGAAAATTGACAATACTCGTTTTGGTACCGCTCAAACGATGCACCCATATTGCGGTCTTCATTAATAAATCATTCACCAGGAAGTTGTGTCGAAAAGAAAGACGACGATAGGAAAGCCGGGAAATCCCCCCGTTCAAAATAAAATTGAAGTCGAAACGTGAAAACTCGGTTTTCTGTTTGTGACCTAAGTATATGTATAAAATTTGTATATTATGCAGTTGGCAGAAGCCCCCTCATCCTGAAGAACTTCAATTCGAAAAGTGAAAACCTACGTATGTTTTCACAACCAGGCGCGAATACACGACCTCGTTTTGGGAAATGATAAACCAATTCAGTTAGAATGGAGGAAGAAATGAAAGTCCTGTATTTCTGCTCACCACTCACGAGTCAGATTTTCTTCATAGGAGAGGGCAGTGGAGTTGACTAAAAGCCGTTAAAAGGACATAGAAGCCCATAAAGACTATAGGTAATAGTGGCATTAAGGAAGAAAAGAGCAAAAAAAAAAAATGTAGGCAACAGGCGTTATTAGGAGCTTAAGACTTGTTAGATCTCATTCACACTCTAGACTCATTCAGTAAAACTTGTTCAAAGGTATTACAACTCGGCTAATTCTCATTAGACTTGAACAGGAAACCATCAAATTCTGGTAGGACTCGTCAAGACTTGTACGAGACTTTAGTAAGACTCTTCGATACATTCAAAACTTATTTGAACTTTCAGACTTCGACCCGACTCGGTTATGATTCTTTATGACCCTGTCAAAATCTCACGAAGACTGGGGTAAAACTCACAAAATCTTTTTGATACTCTCTTAAGGCTCCGAAAGCTAAAACTCAACCGTTCTATTATAATTCTACACTCATTCAAATTCTATTAGAATTCGGTCAAACTGATCAGTCTTTTTTTGACTCCGTTATGGCTTGATAAGATTCATTCAGATTATTGAAATACCCATCAGATCCACTCCGACTTACTAAAAAATACATTACGAATCGTTAAGACTCTCCCTGACCTCGTTAAGATTCACTCTTAATGATTACAACTTATCGGAACTTTGGTCGTATCATTGAAGCCTCACTGACACTAGTCCCGATTTTTCTAGAACTGATTCAGGCTTTTAAAATTCATTTGGATTAACTGTTGAGTTCGTTCAGCTTTTCTTAAGACTCCTTGCGAAACATTTAGACTTTTTTGAGACATTCAAACACCGAAGACTTATTAAGACCCCCTTAGAATTTACAAAGGCCAATTTAAAAATGTTATCGGGAACTACTTCAGACTCTTTTTTCCAAGGCCAGCAGGTATGACGGGCGCGTTTTTCAGTAACGTCACCGAGTGAGTTACGGCATGGTTACTGTCAGCAAAAATACGCGTCGGTGGGCTAACTAACGTATCGACTACCATAAGAAAAACGCACGGAGCAAAGATCATTCTGTTACTACCTGAGAATAAGAAATTTGTTAGATATTGGAAGTTTATTAGCAAATGCTAAGAGCCTTTCTGGATTAAATATATATATACCTTTGGTTTCTAACCAATTTCTGGTTCTCAGCTAGTAACATAATGAACTTCGCTCCATGTGTTTTTCTTATAGGAGTCAACACGTTCGTTGGCCAAAAACGGGTATTTTTGCTAACAGTAACTCACTCTATGACGTCACACAGCAAGTGAAATAAATAAGAAATTTAAAAAAACAGTTCCATGCGTTAGGTTGGCAACATTGGGAATATGTTATTGATGATATCAAAAGAGCATATATGTTTTCCCAAGGTGATAGTGCAAAAATGTAACATTCCAAGGCATACTCAACACGAGATATTAGCTGTCAAAAATGAAAAATTCTGGATTTAGGGTTGTTTGAGATCTACCAGATTGAAAATGTAGCCAGGTAAGAAGGGCTTAACGAATCATGTAATGAAGCCTGAATGGTGTAGTGTTGCTCGATAATAATAATGGTGCTCAACCTGAATCTTCTGTATCTCTTTTGATTTTGTTTACGATTTTTCTAGACTCTATTAATTAGGCTCATTTGTGAAACTTTGCTGGGACTCAGTTATTGCGTTAAGACTCATTTGCACACAATACCTACTAACGCATCTAGACTCTTATGCCTCGTCAAAACTTATTCGGAGTCTGTCTTGACTCAATTAGATTTTGCCTTGAAATTGACTAAAATTTTATTGATAATCTATCTAGCTCAGTTACGATTGACGTTATCTACACTCGATTAGACTCTTTAATCTCAGAGCAAAAATTACTGAAATTCAGCCAGGCTTTGTAAAAAGACTAGCATCCAAACTCCCTAAGTTTCTTTCAGAATTTATTTGGACTCCATTAAGACTCGTTCGAACTTACTTGAACTCTTCAACTTCTTATGTAAACTCTGTCCCATTCAGACTTGTCCACATTTCCAGTGATTATGCTCAGACGTATTCAGCCTCATTAAAACTCATTATAAGACTTCGATACAACTTCTGCGGACTGTGATGAAACTGCTGAAGTTCACTTAACCTTAATTACAACTGGTACTCCTTTAAGAATATTTCCAGCTACAAGTCAGGAGGCTAGTCATGTCCGCATTGGATGGTTTCGGCAATGCGTGCTACTGTGAAAGATCTCCTTCGGGCTGACCTCAGTGATGATTGCTACTTCTTGTCTTTGGGGGGAAAATGGTGTGATGATTTGTATTCAGTTCTAGTAACTATTGCCAAGTTTTAACTGAAAAGGCTTGGAGAATAGCTACCACATTCCTGATGAGGGGCTTTCCGTTCAGATGTTAAAAGTGCATTGCTAGGAAGCTAATTCATACTCTGTTACAATTTCTGCATACTCAGATAAGTATATGAAATCAATATTTCGGTGGAAACGGTCACCCTTGCTCTCGTATCTTCTAATCTGCCACTATCAACACGTCTGATTAGGAGATTGCTATAAAGAGACCAAGAAGAGCTCGAATAGTATTTACACGCACAAAATACTTCAGCTTCCTGGTTCGCGGCATCTTTATCACAACCCCTCTAAGCTTGAATACCTTACCAAAGTACCGTAATTAAGTATCGAAAAACTCTTTATGCTCTAGTTAAAATAAAAATGCAATTAGTCGGCTACAATCGGCAGGATGTTTGAAAACACGTCTTTCAGAAGCTGAAATTAATGCGAGACAATGAAGAAGAAGATGGAGAGGAAAAAAGAAGAAAATAACCGAAAAAGAAATGACGAAGCGAGTAATTTACATATAAATGGTTAATCTTCCTCAATTCGTTTCTAAAGAATTCATACAGCTCTGAATATAGATTAAACGCTTGATTTTGTCTTCACCGTTCATGGAAAATGCAGACAATGAGGGGAAACTCGGATTTTCATTCCAGGAATCCAGAAACAATATTCGGCTGCGTACACTTTGCGCACATGATGAAAATATGACGGGTTAATTATAGTACAGTTTGCGCACACGTATTCAAATGAGAGGTAATGTAGTTTGCGCACATTTTCCTTCTCACTTTAACAGGCTTAGGACTGTCTTCGGCGTGATTAAAAATGTGCGATTTACTCCACCTCTAGGCACACACACCTCACACACATTCACCTCATTACACGAACTAACACACCGCACTGTGACTCATGTCAAATACTATCTTCACTTCTACATCTCCTTAACAGCTGCACCAAATACACCCTCCAACGGCAACAAATTTATGGCCAATCACCCCATAACGTGTACGGAGCACTTCAGGATGATAAGGAACAAGTAAAGACTTAGAATAACAGCAAGAACTAACACTAGACCAACGCTTCAATGCGAGCTTCACTCAACGAATGGGCTCGGTAATCGGCAACAGGTAATGCTAGCTATAAACGAGAAACGAGAACGTGTATAGGGAGGGAGAGCGAACTCGACACAAAGGCCAGGGCTGACAGAGACCGGCGCGTAGCGTATGTCTCTTAACACACCCTCCCAGCCCGGCCGGAGTGACAAAACAAATGAACAAACAAAATATGAAAATGACCAAGGGAGGACGTCATACAAGTACGAGTAGCCAACCAAGATCAACAAGAAGCAAAAGCAAATGGTATAGGCAAAGATAGACGTCATACAGAGTATGAGTAGCTATCCATGACTAACAAGAACTAAACGGAACTGAGAAAAACAAACAACAGAAACAAAAATAAAATAAAACACTGCTGAAAAGATAAACACAAAGGTGGAAAAAGGAAATAGCTAAGGGGGTGGGGGTGGCGCCAACGAAATAACAAAAACACTATCTCAGAAGGCAACTACAAGATCAAAAGATCTTTCCGGCCTCTGAGCCGAATCAGTTCCTAAATGATGAACAAGAACCGCACCTTGTTGATACAAGAAGTATGTATCTCAGGCATCTCCACTATCAGTAGCTCCTTTGGCTATGGACGATATGAGGAGACTGGACAATTTTTCAAATTGTGAGAGTGGAAGTGGCTTTGTTAAAATGTCTGCAAGTTGATCCTGAGTGCCAATTTTTACAGCTTCCAACTCTTTAGTTTCAAAGTAGCTCTTAACATCTAAGATCTTTGTTTCAAGATACTTCAGTCGATCTCGAGATGCCGACTTACTACAAATCGAAATACAAGAGGAATTATCTTCATAGATACGGACAGGAAGTACAGGTAGAGAGCGTGTTTCTTCAATCAATCGGCCCAAAAAGAGAATTTCTGGGGCTGCATCAGCGATTGCTGTAAATTCTGCATGTGTAGTAGAGTTAGCCATGGATGTCTGTAGACGTGATTTCCAGGCTACAATATTTCCTCGATATCGAATGACATAACCAGTAGTTGATCTACCAGTAGACGGATCATCTTTATAAGATGCGTCAACAAATGCATCAACAATTTGTTCCTCAGCTTTGTCAAAAATAATACCTTTATTTCTTGTTCCATTAAGGTAGCGAAAGATACGTTTAATTCTAATCCAATGTTCTTCTCGAGGCGAAACTTGAAAACGAGCAAGAAAATGGGTAGCGAAAGCAATATCAGGGCGAGTCAAAGTAGATAGCCAAATCAAATGTCCAATTGCACTTTTGTAAGGAAACTCTGTAAGATTTTGACTTGACTTAGTTGGATCAAGTGTCTTTACCATTGGACTCTTACTCTTATGCGATTCATGCATATTAAACTTGATTAACATTTCTGCTAGGAAGGATTCCTGCGAGATTGAGATATGCCCTGACGAAGTACGGTCAATATTAAGCCCAAGAAAACGAGAAGGAAAGCCAAGATTCTTGACATTAAAACGAGAACTAAGTTTTGTAATTACTCCATCAACAAGTATCTGTGAAGAGCTAGTTAGAAGAATATCATCAACATAGATAACTAGGGTGATATCAACAGTATCAACACTTTGTTTATACAGACAAGGTTCTCGAACACTTCTTTGGAATCCAATTGAGACAAGGTACGAATGAAAAGTATTATACCAGCAACGAGGTGCTGAACGAAGACCATACAAAGCTTTATCTAGTTTTAGAACCTGTGTTTTAGAATTGCCAGGAACGCCCTGTGGAATAAAGATATACTTATTACGATCAAGGTTTCCATGCAAGAATGCAGTTTTAATATCGAGTTGAAGTAGATGTAATTTCGAAACAGAGGCATCAGCTAAAAGCCAACGAATAGTTGTATAACTAGGTGTTGGAGAGTGGATTTCATCTTCTTTATAGATTTCTTTGTCGCAACTGCCTATTACTACTAATCTCGCTTTTCTTGTTCCATCAGGTTTGATTCCAAAAATCCATTTAGTAGGAAGTGGATTCATTTCCTGTTTTCGACGAACTTGCCTCCAAACTTGATGATTGATAATTGAATTCAGTTCTGACTGAATAGCACTCTGCCAAAGAGGACGATTTGTAGCATTCATTGCTTCCTTATATGTTATTGGGACTTTGACTAATTCTAATATTTCTCTATCAAATATATGACTATTTTCTGCATAGTGTAGCGAACTAATTTTAACTTCAGATGGTATGAATGATTTAGCTTCCTCAGTTGCTTCTTTTATCTCATTATCAGGGACTACATCTTCATGTTCAACTAGAGGTTCAATTGTAGTTTCAGTGGTAAAAGAGGTAGAGGTAACTAAAGAGCTATTAGGTAAACTAGAACTAGGGGTCTCTCGGTTACGAACAGGTACTATATCTAAGATCTCAACTTTTGAAGCCTGAGGGAAATCATAATAGAATTGTTTTGACTCATCTACCTTGACAGAACAACAGGAGTTTGTTTTCTTGGTTTTATGGTCATAGGTATAGTAACCTGTATCATGAAAACCAACTAAGTATTGAATTGATGAACGAGGTGCTGTTTTGTTACCTTGAGCAACAGTTTCATTGAAGACATGTACTCTAGAGCCAAATACTCGAATATACTGTAAATTAGGTTGCTTATTAAACACTTTCTCATATGGTGTAACAAAATCCAATGCTGAGTGTGGTAAACGATTATAGATATATGTAGCAGCTTGGGCAGCGAGGCCCCAAAAAGAAGGTGGAAAACCAGACTGAAATAGCAAGGCACGAATTTTCTCTTCAATGGTTCGATTAGCTCTTTCAACTGTCCCATTATGTGCGTGTGCATAAGGTTCAGCTAACTGCGACTGTATACCAAAATCTTGAAAGACTTGTTGTGTGTGGCGACCAGTAAACTCGGTACCATTATCACTACGAACAGTACGAAAATAAGGTTTCTCTGGAAATAAGGACTTAAGGTGCAATAATGCTGATCGTAGGCATTCAGAAACTTCTGTTTTTGAAGAAATACAAAATGTTTGTAAATAGCGAGTATGATCATCAAGGACCATCAAGAGATACTTGTTGCGTTTTACAAAAGTTGGAGGCGAAAATTGTATAAGGTCAACATGAATTATTTGACATGGAAATTCGGCTCTTTCTCTATCTTTATTAAAGGTTTTACGAGTCATCTTACTCTTATTGCATATTTCACAGGTAGTTTGATCTTTAATAAACAAGAAATCTGGTAAACCTTTCGAAATAGATTTTAAACGATTCAGGTAGGCTGCAGAAGCATGCCCAAAACGACTATGTATGCGATCACCCTCCGACAAAAGCAACTCTTTTTGTTGATTTGTAATCTTTTTATTCATTTTGCGTATTCTGGAACGACTACTGCAATTAGTTTTATTCAACGAAAAATTTTCTGGAAATAAGTAATTAGAAACTAAAGGAATAATAGGAGGGGCAGTTGTATCCTGCAACGAATCCAAGTTTTCTTCTTCTGATGTTGACTTGCAAAACAAATGAACGAAGTAGAGCCCATGCTCACATGAAATATCTATTTGCGTGTTCCTGAAATAGAGCGAATAAGTATTAGTCTTGATTTGTACTCGAATTCCAGATTGTTCAGCTAAACGAGAAACACTCAAAATATTATTGGTTAACTCAGGGACTAGATGAACTTCCTCAAGTACTAATGTATCTGTTCCAATTAATAACGCCATGGTACCAAAGCCAAGAGTATGACTTGTGATCTTTTTAATTGCAAGATCAATTGACTGTGGTTCCTCAAAACTAACGAAATTACTCAATAACTCTTTACTAGACGTCACATGGTGAGTTGCACCTGTATCAAGAAGAAAAACAGAAAGTTTTAAAGAAACAGATTTACCTGTACAACGTTTTCCTTCATGTCCAAATTTATGGCACTTGAAGCATAGGGGTTTTTGGTAAGGACATCGATCTTTCTCATGGAAGTAGGTCCCACACAGCTTACATTGCAGTTTTACACGATCTTCCTTCGATAGTGACTTCAATTTTGTGATTTGCGCATCAGTATACAAATCACGATATGTGACCTTGTCAAGGTTGAGGATCTCTGCAGCTGTCCCTGAACGAGGTTGGGTACCAGCAGTCTTAGTATGTGATCTATGATCACGTCTAGATGTCGAATTTCGAGTACTAGAAGGACTAGAAGAACGAGAACGATTGCGACGATTAGTGCACCTGGCAAAGTGATTGTTTGGCGAGAAGGAACGAACCTTTTTCCTTGGATTTTCTTGATCCCTTGAGCGATCACGTTTCCTCTGGTGACGTCGAACCAATTCACGATTATCCACATCTCTAAATTGACTTTTTACAGCCTCAAATGTTCGGGTTTCTGGATTTTGCGCCAGAATTGAGTTGTAGAATATAGAGTAAGGGTTTCCATCAATTGAGCGTGAGTCAATTTTACTCAAAAATCGAGTGATTAAAAGGTCATCATTGAAGGTGGTTTGGAGTGCTTCATACTCAGAGTGCAATGATTCAAAATCATTAATAAAACGAATGGGGTTGAAGTAGTCAGCAAAATGAAGTTTTCCCCAGCGATCTTCTAATCTCATAAGCTCATGTAACTTTTTGCCACCATAACAAATCTCCAACGAACGAAAAGCTGCATAAAAGGTCTTATGTTTCAATAAGGACTTACCAATTTCTGGACTAACAGTTGTACGAAGGTGCTGTAGTAGCAGTGCATCTATCTGCTGGCGATCTTCAAGAGGTTTCTTATAGTCATTGCCAAATTCATGATCAACAAAGGATGTTACTTTGTTTGATCTGAGACCAACCTCAAAGCTCAGCTTCCATGCTATATAGTTACGAGTACCAGTTAGCTTCTCTTGCTTATCCCAATGAGCGAATTCAAGCTTTGGTGTTTTACTGAGTTGTGCCTGGAAAAACGAGGTCATGAATTCCTGGAGCAGCGTCCGCGTTTCATCTGTTAGTGATGTGTTCAAATTTAAGGGAACACTAGAAATGGAGGGTTGAGATTCTGTATGTAATGATGAGCTTCCATTATCTTCTCTCTTCCCAGGTGGAACTGGTCTGGTCTCATGTTCACTCAATAGTGCGTCTTCATCAATGTCGGCAGTACTGTTTTCAATTGTCTTGTCCATTATGAGAGTTACACTAATGCTCAAAAGGGAAGATTCGGAAAACACAAAGTCGAAAACCACACACAAGAAAAACAACAACACACAAAAAAAAAAAGTTAGGCGAAAAACAAACGAACAATGCGGCCCATAACCCACTTAGAATAACAGCAAGAACTAACACTAGACCAACGCTTCAATGCGAGCTTCACTCAACGAATGGGCTCGGTAATCGGCAACAGGTAATGCTAGCTATAAACGAGAAACGAGAACGTGTATAGGGAGGGAGAGCGAACTCGACACAAAGGCCAGGGCTGACAGAGACCGGCGCGTAGCGTATGTCTCTTAACATAAAGCTCCTAATCTCCTTGAGAGCTCGCGGATATTGTCAGAGATTTAGCATACAATTACCTTTTTTCCATACATCTCGATAATTTTATGATATAATAATTAAGTTCACAATGTTGATCCGCTAATTTAATAATGTACTCACGGACGTAAAAGGCCACAGCTGCTAAACTACGTCGATAAATAAAACATTTCAGTCAGTCAACAATTTGTGTTGTATGCATCATGTACCCAGCGACTTTGACATAATGTTCTCGCGTTATTCTCCCGCAAACATAGTCAGTCCACAATGTATACATTTAGTGTGCGTGTTTCTTAGATTCCCTTCTTTGATACGATTGGACATTGCGGCAAATTGACGAAAGTTTGAGGGCAGTCTTGGCTTGTAATTCGAGAAGTGTGTCGATGACGACGAAGACGTTGGGGCTGGCCTTATAAAAACAACTATTGTAATGTGGAAACTTTCGAGGCCATTAGTAGTTCGCGGGTGACCTGACGGAGGTCTTGCCCATAGCTGCGGGGGAAAGTTGGAGTCTGAGAGTACGTAATTTTCGAGGACATAATCGGGGAAGTTCATGTTGATGTCCGGAGCGATGGATATTAGGTCAACGAACGCGTCTTCCACTTCGTCAGCCGGCAGATAACTCAATCCGACGAAACGCTTCATCCACTTTCCTTCTTCTGATTCTTTGTCCAAGTACAGCTGCAAAGTGATAATTACAAGACTGATTCATTTTCGTACATGTTGTGTCATACCCGAACTTCTCAGTACCGCAGTCTCGCCAGTCCTATCCTGTACTCTCCCGTGCTATATGTTGTCATCTCATTATCTTCTTTTCTTAGACTTTTTTCTTTCGGTCAACGTGTGCGCAAACTGCACCTTTTCTTTTTACAGCGGGGGAATCGCCGGTGCGCAAACTAACCATACATTTGTGCGGAAAATACACGTTAAAAGGTAGAATGTGCGCAAAGTAACTGCACCGCAAGCATTCATTTATCTTCGTTAATATTCGTCCGATTTCAATATTTTGAAAACCTTGACCGGTTCGTCAATTTCCTACGTACAATGGACGAGAAGTGGGACTGACTGAACCCATTGTAGCTTGTTATGACGAGAAACATGATATGTTCAGAACCAGTGACCTAGCCAAAGAGGGAGGGGGTCGAGGGGGCTTGACCCTTTGTAATTTCGTCAAATAGTAGTTTTCCTCATTTGAGCACCCCTTCTAACACTCTTTCTCCCTTTGGTCACGGCCAGACCCCCTCGAACATCAAACTGGCTATGCCACGTTCAGAATGGGGTACTCTTCCAGCTATTGTTGGAAAGCTCGAGAGAAGATTTAGACTTGAAACACAATCGATGCGAAAATCGACTCCTTTGTCTACATTCGAAATTCACTACTTTATCCACGCTACATTGAGATCGAATTTGATGTAGAATTCGATACGAGTTACCATGGATCTAATGATGTGAAATTCGATATAGAAGTCGAGTTATCATGGATGTAATGATGCGCAATTCGATGCAAAAGTCGAGTTACTATATCGACACAAACATTCCAGAATCACAGCAAAATTCGATTCAAAAGTCGACGTCGACCTGGTAACTCGATTCCTGTATCGAATTCTGCATCAAATTCGACCACGATGTCGCGTCAAAGTAGGGGTGGATTTTGCGTGTCGACGCTTGTTCTAAGGGAAAATTCTTACCTTCATAGAGGTTTTACCTATTCAGTGATGTCATAATCAATTCGTGAGATTTGCTCCACTTGCAAGTATATACTGTGTTTCGCTCTGAAATGCGCGTTTTCACACGGTAACTTCCACAGAATACAATTTCAAGGTCGGATCATATGTTTGGTAACCGATATGACGCCATTATCCAGTTCTTCATGACTGGAGTTCAGTATTCTCTTTCACATATTTTCTCCCCGCTTTGGTTCACTCAGGTGCGCGCGCTTTAGCTCCCTCAATTAAAAGCGGCTGTAAGCTGTAAGATGTCGAAGTTAAAGCACCTTGTTAACTTACTTGTAATAAAGCCGGCAATGTTTCTTTGGTGTATTGTTCGACCATGCCATTGTTGGCGTGTAACTGTCTAACGTAGGTATTATGAGCGTCGATATAACTACTTAGGGTCGCCGAACTATTTGGAGAAGACAAATGGGCTAAATACGCTGCTTTATACTCTTGCCGGCACTGCAAAAAGAAAGAACGAAATTTGTAGCTTTCATTATGAGTACGTGTGTATTTGTGTAGTTGCTACGACAAATAGGCTGCGTTGCAGCTGGTGGTAATGCGAATTTTAAGAAACGTGAGATTGTTCAAAAATTAATGCTAATATTTAGGCTCGTAATTTTTTCGAAGGAGAATAGTTAATTAAATTTTCTGCACAGCATTTCTGGGCTGAAGGTCATTTTCGGTGTCGACTGAACGGAACATAACGCTAATTACGTCATTGGTACTTTGAAAAAGAGTTGACAACGAGATTGATTACCATGACGATGAGCCACGAAACCAGGACAGAGGCATACAATTGTATTTGTCCTGGTTGGCCTCTTATAGTTGCCAAGTTACGAAGAATTAAGAAAACGATACTTTTTTGCTCAAATGGGTGGGGCAGATATAGGAAGTAAGAACGCACACCAAAGATGGAGAGTAGCCACCCTTCCAAAAGAAAACAAGAAGGCCATTCCTTCTAATTCCAGAAAACGAATAGAGAACGGATGAGGTTTTGCGAGTCTTCATCAGCTGTAACTAGGCTTCAGGAGTTAAACTACAGTTTTAAAAGAATCTGAATTGATCAGCAGGGCGTCTTCGGATTGAGTCCCGTCTGCGGAGATCATTAATATTTGTGTTCGGATTGAGTCCCACGGGTGCGGCGGTAATTAATGAACGTGTTCGGATTGAGTCCCGTTCTTGCGGGGTACTCAAGGTGAAGTAGCGGCGCTTCCGCTTCGGACTGAGTCCCGTCGGAAGAAGCGTACCTTCTTCGCCCGAGTTATTCATGGTAGGCAATTTACAGTACCTAATAATACGACTCGTGCATTCTTCTAACGAACAAAGATAAGCCACCATCGCCAACAGCTGATTGTTATTGTTCATATTAACGATGCTTTCCGCTGATTCGCATTTTTAATCACACCGATGGTACGCACTTCATTGCGTACATCGACAGTCCTAAGTCTGTTAAAGTGAGAAGGGAAATATGAATTGCTGAGCGCAAACTTGAGACTGAATCCGAGTAGGGTACGGGACTCAATCCGAACACGAATAATAATTACCACCGCACCCGGGGGACTCAATCCGAACATACATAATAATGACCACCGCTGCCGAGGGACTCAATCCGGTAAAAAATGTGGTTTTGGGACTCAATATGGAACCGCCGGATCAGCAAAGAGCCTCAAACAGTTTTAACAAAGTATCAACTGAATTTTGAGGAGTTCTGATACGTTTAAATCAACGAATTTCAATTTACTCTCAACAAGACTTTGAACCTTTAAAATTTTGTAAGTTTTAAAATTTTATAAAATTTTGATACAAGTCTCACGGAATTCCAGCTGTAAATATTATTGTAACCTTTAACCCTTTTTGCAAGTTTTGTCGCCTCTCCTGGTTACCGCATATAAAACACATACAAGACAAATGTATGCGCTTACTCAATGTTCTGAAGTGCCTCTCGCATCCTTCCAAAGGATGTAGCAGAGGACTACTCATTCAGATATACCAGACTCTAATCCGATCTATCATGGATTATGGATCACCCATACATGAACTTGCCCCTCCTTCATACTCAAAGCTTCTTGATGCTGTCCAAAATGCAGACCTACGTATCGCCATTGGCGCCTTTCGCACTAGCCCAGGTTGAAGTGTATATGTGCCGATGCTGTAATTCTTCTTCTCTCTTACCGCCGAATGCAACTCACAGCCAAACTTCACGTTACAATAGCACACAACCCTAATCTTCCTGCCAATGAGTATCTCTTTAATCCTCCAAACTACACCCATGTTCCCAAATCCTCACTACACTTACGGTCACACTTTAAAGGGACACTGCCCCGTACCTTTTCCTACAAGTCACTACCAACAATCCATACATCGCCTCCCCCTGGTTGTTGAACCTTCCCCTATGCAATTTTGAACTTACAGAAATCCCTAGAAAATCCATATCCTCCCAAGTTTATAGGACTCATTTGCAATAAATTCTTGACCGCTTTCCTGACCGTATCGTATGCTTCACTGATGGGTCAAAGTACAATCGACGGACCGCTTACGCCTACTCCATTGATAGTCTATTACACTCCTTCCACTCCATTGATAGTCTATTACACTCCTTCCGACTTAAAAATACAGCTTCCATCTAAACAGCCGACCTCCATGCTATCCTACAATGCATTTACGATCTCCTCATTCGAAGATCCCCCCCACACACGCTACCTGGTCCTCTCAGATTCACTTTCCTCCTTAAGGCCTATTTCCGATCGCCTTTCAATGCACGCTCTCGTCCTACGCATCCACCTCATTCTCCATCTCATTTCCTTCACCGCCAAGAGAATCTCACTCATCTGGATCCCAAGTCATATTGGTATCCCAGGGAATGAGGCAGTTGATAAGCAGCAAAGTAAGCTACACAGCTCCCATATATCACTTGCCGACTCCCTATCTCAACAGATCTCACTTTTGCCATTCGCCAGACCATTTTGCGTAAGTGGTTCAAAGAGTGGCGGCATCAAGCCTCTCGGCATAACAAACTCCCACAAATCAAGCTTCCACCTGTCCCCTGGTCAACGTCTCAACGTTCCTCAGCCACGCGGAAGTTATCATCGCCCGCCTAAGGATCGGACATACACGCCTCACACATACGCATCTTCGCACTAATCTGTATCCCCTCAACTGCCCACACTGTGAAGATGAAGACCCTATCACTGCGGACCACCTCTTCTCATGCCCCTCCCTCACCTGCCTTTGTAACTCTCACCACGTCCCGCATAGTCGAGTTATGGCCCTCTCCAACTCCCACGAGCACATTGACAACACCCTTACCTACCTTTCCACTGCTGGATGCCTCTGCAACATATATATAACAACCTTTCCCGAGCCCATAGCCCGAGAGTGTAGCACCTTGGCTCGATAATAACAAAATAAAAATAAATAAAAATAAAAGTTTTATTCAATTTTGATTTTGATAAAATTAAAATGTTTGTCAGTGTTGAATTTTTATCAATTCTAAATTTTTGTAAGATTAGTTTAAAATTTCTACAAATTAAAAGTGTTTGTCAATGATAAATTATTAATTCTTCGGGATTTTAATTAAACCTAGATTTAATTCTTTTTGAAGGTACATTTAGGATTCATTATTCGGAATTTCTGTCAACAATAAATCAGAAATAAGAAATAAATTTTGATTCATGTTGATCTTAAATTTTTGTCACACTTTAAATTTTTTTAATTTTTATGAAATTTGAAATATTGTTTTTAAATTGTATAAATGTGAAATTTTTGTACGTTTTGAATGTTACAGAGGTTGCAGCTTAGGAATTTTATCAAATTAAAATTTTAATTTTTCGTAAGTTTAGAACTCATTAATTTTCAATTTTTTATAATATCAATTTGAAATTTTTTCGTGGAATTCAAATTTGAATTACTCTTATATTTTTTTAAATTTTGAATTTGATGAAAAATTTGAACCTCTGGCTGTTAATAAATTTAAAATTAGTAGTAATAGCTATCAACAATTTCAAATTGTGTAAATTTACAATTTTTGTAAATTTCAAGTGACTATCCATTTTAAATACCATCTTGTCAACTTGTGACTTACCAAGTTTAAACTCGATATATTAATTCATTTTGTTTGGAAATTTTTTTTGTCTCGCATTTTCTAAAATTTCTAATTTCTTATAAATTTATAATCATCAAGAGATTACAGCCGTAAAGTATTGAACTCCGGACTCCTCCCTCCAAAGGCTACCTCACTGCTTCATGGGGTGCCAATCCCCTCTGCTGTCTCCTTCTAGACACTCTTATTCTATGTTACTCGTACTTCTTATATCTTCTTTTTCAGTGCTTTTATTACATTTTATTTCATTTTTATTCTTTCTTTCAATCATTATTAATTACCATTCTTCTTCTTACGTTAAATTTTTATTGATCACATAAATGTCTCTTAAAGGGTCGAGAAGCCCTATTTAATGGCATGTCTGCTGTGGCCCGTCTTCCATTCATTAAAAAAAATTCCTAGTAATAAGTAAAATTTATAAAGTTTCCAAGTTTTTGAATTTCAGCTAATTTTAAATATTTCTAAAATGTAATTTTTTTATGAATTGTGAATTTTTGTAAAATATAGCTTACACATTTTTGTTTTTTTCAAATTTTTCTTAATTTTAAATCTATACAATTTGTGTAAATTTTATAATCATTTAAATTTAAAACGTTTCTGAATTTTAAATTCTTATAAATTTGAACGTGTGTACATTTTGACTTTCTAGTAACTTCTTAATTTCTGTAAATTTTGAAATTCTATACGTTTTGAAATGTTGTAAATTATGAATTGGTGAAAAATTTGAGATTTGACTACATATGTCTATTTTAAATACTGTTTGTAAAATATGAACTTGGCTTTTAAATGTTTTAGAATTTTAAACTTCTTGTCCGTCTTAAACATTCGCCAATCAAGAGCTTCCAACAAATTTCTATTTCAAATTTGAAATTTGTTATTACGAATTTTTGTCGCTTTTAAATTAAAATTCTTGTAAATAACAATAAGTTGTTTATAATTCTCATACCGCTGTAAATTTTTTATTTTTGCAAAATTTGTATCTAAAATCCTTTTAAATTCAGAACTATAATGAATTATAAATTTAAATAAATTCAGAATGCGGTAAATCACGCATTTTTAGCAAATTTCGTTTTTGTATTAATTTTGAATCTCTCGTCTACTTTGAATTTATGTTTATTGATTTCGCATTTTTCTTAAATTTTAATTTTGTTTCAATTAGCATAAATTTAGAGTTCTTATAGGTCTTTAATTTTCGCCAATTTAGAATACTTTTGTCACATTAAAATTTTCAAATTTTGTTAGTACTATTTTCCTTTAGTTTTGAGATTAATTTTATTGGTAAAATTAAACTTTTTGGTCGGTATTGAAACAATTGTAATTTGTGAATTCACGACCCATAATTATTATTCTTTTTTTTTTTTTTTTAATATAAAATTCTTTGTAAATACTACGGTGCACGAGGCACACGTGAACAATGTTCCCCCTCCCTCCACCGTTCAGACATCCTTGTACCCCTCCCCTCCCCACGAAAAAACCAGTATGACTTACAGTCGTAAGAGTCTTATATTCATAAAATTTGAAAAAACAAGTAACTCAGTATTATAAAAAAGAACAAAGAAAGGTTTAGCTGTCTCTAAGTTGTGATAAGATCGTGGAACCAACTCTGAAAGATGCCTGTTGACTTCCTCCACCAGATTGCGCTAAGAACTCGATTTTCGATTTTTTGGACTAAGCGGGTTTTGGAAGTTAGATCATCAGTTGTATCAGATTTTCAATGGCCCCTTTCTGAATGATTCGATGGCTTACTAGAAATATGACTTCGCGGTTTCATTTATTTATCAAATAATCACGTCCTAAAAGATGGTGACTGGCAAGGGCTTGCCCTTGTGAGACATTGTCTACATTAGCGAATCTCAATAGACGTTTAAAAATTTTTGACAACTTTCCCCAATCATTCTTCATGAACGATGGCCGACAGGCGCGGATTTAGAAAAAGGAGATGGGAGGGGGGGGGGTACAGTAGCCGCGATGCATATTAGCGAGGTGCTCCCGGAAAAATATTCTATCCAATGTGGGGTACGTAATGAATATATAGATGCGTTATTATACATTTGTGGCGTGTAATATGGGTAAAATTCATCATTTTTATTCCTTTTTTCCGATTATTGCGTTAAAAATTTCAACTAGGGGGGCATGTACCCCATGCCCCCTCCTTTTGGATTCGCCACTGATGGCCGAATATTCATCAGTCTCAATATGTATTGAAACCTCTGAACGGGTCTACATGAGTTACTGTAAAACAGTATTAACAATTTTCGATTAATTCTCATTAAGTGAGAAAACCTAGTTATAATGAGTCTCAAGACCAGTGGCGTAGTCAAGGGGATCCTGGGTGTCTGGACCCCCTCGCGACTTCGTCAAACAGTGTCCCATTTCACATCCCCTCTCCCTTTGGTTGAGACTCGATCCCCCGCACTCGAACACTAGGCTGGCCGTGCTACTGCTCAAGACCGTGGACGTCTTGTCACCCTAAAATTTCAAACAACTTTGAATTTTGGTCAATTTTGAAATTGTTAAATTTTTATAAATTTGTGATTTTTATTAGACCCTTGAATTTTTATTACTTTAGAATAAGTTTTAAATTTACAGTCAATTTATTGAAATGTACCAACCGAAAAATTACGGCTCAAGTGTTTACAACAGAGTATGAAGCTAGCAATTTTGAATTTAGAGGTTATTTTTGGATTCATAACTGTGAGATTTTCAATAATAATTTCCCTTGATGAAGCAAAATGAATTAGTAATGCACGTTACTGTAAATTCAATTGTTACAGCTTTGAGGACACATTTTATTTCATTACCAGTCATAGTATCTTTTAATTTCACTATTTTTCAAGTCACCCAGGTCTCTTCTTCAGGTATTTGTTTACTTCTTAGCAGATATTTTTCGATTAATTCAAAGTGATTTCGACTAAACATGATCCTAGCCATCTTTACCCTTACAGGCCCACCACACTATTTTCCCCCACATCTTTAGTAATTCTTCGTATCAAGTTCGATATTCCAAGTTATCTAATACCTAGTTGTAGGTAAGTTACCTTCTTTAGAAATACCCAACAGATTCGGCATTAAGGAGGTAAAAATATACAAACGCTGAAATGCAAAACATGGTAAATGACAAAAACAAAATTAGCGATTCATCGCATCGCACCCTGGTATGGACTTACAGAAGGCGCTCCCTTCAGGGGTTATTCTGAACTTCAACTATTCCTGACAGCGACCGGGTTTTTCGGGTGTGGATTAGCATGAGGACATAACATATTTTGCGCAGGAAATCTCAATTTCGACCAAAAATGGCACTTAGCACGTTTTGCATTTCAGCGAGCTTCAACTGAGAAGTTAGGGAGTGGGAATGGGTGTTCATCGGCCAGTGTACAAGTTTACTAAAGGAATAAGTTTATATCAGACCCAAAATTCAAAAAAAAATTTCTTTCATGCTTCTTGTTCTAATGATCAGGCCCTTAGTATTAGAAAAGGAGGCCATGGGGGAATTTCCTCTAAGTCAATCGCCTTAGCAAAGAGGGCAAAATATATCATTTTGCTTCTTTTAGATTTAGGGAACGTAAAACTCGCGATTTTGCCCAGAGTTTTCCCTTCTGGAAACGTAGTTTTCCCCTTTAGAAATGCTGGCACACTACGAGCCTACTGGGGATTCTTTACTTGCTTGATTGTCTACAATTAGTGGACATAATTTGAGAACATTCTTGGAAGAAGAGCTCAGCTTACTTGGAGCTTCTACAAAACAAACATCTTTTGTGATGCGATGGGCTCAGTTTCCATTGCCAGGTTTGCCTAATCTGGTTCGTTAGCAAAGAATGCAAAACAAAGGAAGAAAAAGTTTTCTGATTTCCGGAGTCCGAACTGTCCACCTCTGAATAACCTGATAATGCGTACGTAACAGTAAACAATGTAAAATTCTTTCATCATTTGTTGAGTCAGGGATGTACCGATAGGGGGAATAGGGGACAACTTATCCCCCCGTAGGAATTTTTCACTCAGCAGTTAGAGAAATTTACCATTTCAGTCAGAGGAGTTGGGAAAATCCAACAAGTTGCGAAGGTTTTCTTCTTTTTTTTCCCTTTGATACTTGGGAATTGAGTTAAGAAGTTGGGAAAACCCAACAAGTCAAAAGGTTTTTCAACTTTTACTTTGATACCTGGGAATTTTGAGTTAAGTCATTTGGAAAAATCCAAGAAGTCAGAATGTTTTCTTTTTGCTTTGATAAATGGAAATTCTGAGTTGAGTCAGTTGGGACTTCCACAATTTTTACCCCCCCCCCCCCCAGGAAAAACTCTTCGGTACGTCCCTGTGTTCAGTAAATCGTGAAAAGCAATGAGATGATCGCTGTCCCACTAATACCATTTTTATAGATTTGAAAACCAGCATCATCTTCTCCCAGAACAAGTTGAATTCATCGTCGAAAACTGAATCAACAAACGTCATACCTCTAACTACGAACCTCTTCTTCCTCGGATCAATATATGTAGCGATTTAAACGCGCTTGATTTATTTTTGAAAATAAGCTTGTAAAACAGTCGAGTGTACACAAATTAATCGGCTGAGCATTTCGAAGAATGGTGATGTTTTGCTTTTATATATTTCGCGTTTAATATCCGAAGTTACGAGAACGTTCGAATTCGATAAGTTGGTGCGTGGGCGTCACAGCTGTATAAACTTTTTGGAAGGGGCAGCAGATACCCATCTCGTTTTTCTCCGTACTGAACCTCGAAAAGCTTTCCAATATAATTAATTCAGGTTTTATTATAACTTAAGTTATAAAAAACACACAATGTACACAATTCGATGGGAAACATTTTCAAGTATAAAAATCAATCGCGATCCGTTTTATTTCATGAAAATGTATAACTGTCCGAGAATACTGTTTGAGAGAAACTTCGTACGATTTAATTATCACGGAAGCACCTATTATTCGTTAAAATGCTCGGATGACTGAATTTTTGGTTTTATTAGCAACCCAATTCGGAGAAACAAACGGTAAGTAGGGTTGAAAGTTCAGGCGGGATATGTTCGCCTCCAGCTACTCAGAATTCGAAACTAGTGGATAGAAGAGCGACCCTTTTGGACCCGTGTGACGGGTGAGGCATCCGGGTGAGAATATCGAATATTTCGCTTACCAACAGCGAACACGAAGCCCGTGGTCAACTTCTCTAAATCTAAAATTAATTAACTCGCTGGTTTCTTTACCTTCGCTAGTTTTTCTTCCGCCTTATTAATAATAATCTCAAACGAATCACGATGGCCGAATATCTTTCGAGCCTGCACTTTGCGATGGAATGATCGATCTAGGAGCGGTCTGGAGACCTGTCGGGCAAATACGTTCGCTACTTCTCCTTGGGACTGCGAATCCGCTTCCACTTCCTGCAGCAGCGATTCCCACAGGTGGAATAACGAGCTCTGACAATTCGGCCTGCCAACATTTACGAGTTCATTAGGAAAGGTATAACAGATGCATAGGAGAAGGATAGTTAAGGTGGAAGAGCTTTTCAAGGGTGGAAAATTTTCCTCGTCCGACGGATCTTCGTAGAATTACAAACAAGATCACACGCAGGTGTGCAAAACATTGATTGATGAAAATGTATCTTAATTATTTATCAATTTAGGTCCGTCCCCTCAACCGCGTTAGTCAATCACAGAGAGGATCATTAACATACTAAAAGGATCAATATAAATCTATGAGGTAAGCAAGTACAACAAAACCTACAGAAAACAAGAAGGAAAGAAAAAAAGAAAAGAGAAACGAAATGTCCTTCAATCAGTCCTCAGACACCCTCATCCCATCACCAGCCGACAGAATATTGATTCTGCCATATTGAATACAGAGTGTCTCCTTTGCAATGCCCCCCCCCCTTCTACCTGGTAATTAGGCAACCGGTCCCGACAGTATGTAGGTATGTTTGCACACTCTTACTTTTGAAGGGACTGAGGGATGGACAAATTAAAAAGTTTTCTCTATTTGAATTTTTTTTTTTCTTCTCAAGACTGTAGATAGACAGAAAAATGATACCAGTAGGTATTAGTAGAGCGCAGTTGTGGTAACCACAGAAAAAAATGGTTTGAATCAGTTCAACAGGATGTAAATTTGGAAACCACACATTCATTTCTCCCAATAAGTTTTCATCCTCAATGTTACCAAATTAATATTAATTATAAATTAACTTAAAATATCTATTAATAATGAAATTAATTAAAAATTTTATTAATATTAAAACCCCATCAAATTTATATTCTTTATGAAATATTGGATCCTTAATTTCATTATTAATTATATTTCAAATTATTATTGGTTTAATTTTATCTATAAATTACTTTAACAATTTTAAATGAATGAGGTCATATTACTGTGATTACTTTCCTTCTTTTTTCTTGGGCAGCTATTACATAGCCCTCGGAAAGCTCATTGTGGGGAACATCTTCTGCACGAGAGTAATATTCGAATTCTTTAAAATACATGTATCTTAAAAAGCTTAGCAAGGTAAGATAGACGAATCGGCCTAAGTCGATTTTTTTCAAAAATTTTCTTCAGTCTTCTATTTGCAGCGGTAAAATAAAATTTCAGAGCCCATCGTTACAATCTTACCCCCCTCCAGAGAGATGTGGCCTCGAAATATATGATTTCTACTCATTCCGCTTTCTCTTGAGCATTTTTTGTTCAAATGGCATGAAATTTGGCATGTAAATGAAGGATTCTAGTATAAATACGATCAAATTTTTGGAGATTTTTTTCAACCTTCTTTGACCTGTAAAATCGTTTTGAAATTATCAAAATGTCGCCCATATCACCATTTTTGAGCTGGCAAAAGAATTGTAATTTGAAAATATTTCTCAATGTATTCTGCACTTTCATGCCAATTTTCAACATTTTTAGAATTGTGGCACATACCTAAACGCTCAAAAAACTGTTTCTTTTTTCGTTTCTCTCCCCCCATCCCTTTGACTCTAGCTCATGAAGCTGAAAAACCAGATCCGGCACCAATTTGTTTTTCAAGTAAGAGCCATATGAAGGATAACCTACCTCTAAAATGTTTAGCTATCTACATACTTTTTCACCGGGATATATTTTTTCATATTCACTATATGTATTGATTTTACTGATGCGATATGCGAAAGGGTAGTTTCCGGGGCCGGGGGCACGGTTTCTCAGAGGCCACTTTGGCATGCGTGCATCGCCATACGTCCTACCGCACCGCTATATTGATTTTAGATCGATAAATGATAGAAACGAGATATTAAAAAACAATAATAATGAAATAAACCGTACGTAAAAAGGCTTTAAACAACATTGGAATAAGCAGTTGTTGTTAGCCTTTTATTTGTTTCACGTAGGGTTAGTGGTTCCGAGATGACACGGTGAAGTTATTTTTGGGTATATCTAATCAAGATTTTTTCAAGCATCTTAAAATTTTTATCAAAAAATATGTATATTAAAGGATTAAAATGAGCCAATAACGAATGGTCTATCACTTTTCTAACCCAAGATATGGTAACAAATACTTGCAGTGATCAGCTGTGTCATTTTGGAACCTCGACATGGAGCCTGTTCCAAGATGACACGACTAGAAAAACGTGGCAAAAAGTCAAAATTATTTATTAATTAAAATATAATATAACAGATATATCAATATATATTATAATGGGAAAAGTTAACTTCAATTGTCAAGGCCCTTTCCTGCCTTTTCGTATTTCCTAGAATCAAATTCTTTTCAAGAACTGAATTTACGGCCTTTTTCATATCTTCTGCATCAAATTGACCCCGGGATGTTTCTCGTTGATATCCTGTACCCATTTGTATAAAAATATATGAAAATTAATACGTGTCATCTTCAAACCCCAAAAAATATGTCATCTTGGAACCAACGTTTTATTCATGTTTAATGTGGTATTTGTCGTGACCAAAAAAGTTATCGTTATGAATTCAACGTCATTCAATGCAGAACTTATAGTTGTATAACATATTCGAAATTTATTTACCAGTTAAACAAATTAGTTTCTAAAAAAAAATTGAAAAATTTTTACTTTTGGCATTCAAAAACATGTTTTTGGTGACATCACGAGATTGTTTTCTGATAATTATTTTATTCACACATTAAAATGAGTGTTTTATGTTGCCACATGTCTGCAGTATAAGTTTCACCTAAATAGTGCTAATAACGGACGAGATATTCACGATTTGTCATCTTGGAACCACTAACCCTACCTCTATAAATTTCAACGACAAGTACTACACATTGATCACATAGATTTGATTCATGTTTGACAGCCCCTCACGCTGCTACTGATTGCTGCCAGTTGTCAACTTCCAGAATTGGCATATTACATGTAAAATTATTATTTCACATTTTATGTAAAATTCATGTAAAATGTAATCTGGCGAAAAAACAATATTGATAAATGATAACTGATATGCTAAGAAATGAAAATGAAAAATGAATTATGAAATAAATAAATTAAATGACATTAATTAAATTTTGACGGTAAAATAACACAAATGGTATGGTTTATGGAATAAAACATTCTACTTTTTTAATGAGTTACCAACAGTGAATTTGAGGCGTATGAATTATAAAATTGAATGATAAAGAAGACGAACATATTGACTGTAGTGCCAGTTGTGAGCATATTTTAAATTTTAATTGAAGAATTGAACTTCAATTTTTTTTTTAATTTACATGAATTTTATGAGTAAAATGTAAAACAAAAAGCTACTTATTTGACACGTAAAATGCTAAATGTACCTATTTTACCTGCCAGCCTTGGTCACTTTATTAGTAATCAAGTAAAGCTCATTTCCTTTGATTATTCTGTTTTACTGGCTATGTTTAGAGGAGAAGGGAAAACGTCCAGATGTCACTTAACTTTACAAATATGTACCTAAGCAAAGATTTTAATACTACAAGTAAATATTTTCAAGTACCTATCTTTTTTTAATTCGGCATTCTTTTTTCGGTAATTACTCACTAACTGCTGCAGGTTCGTTGCATGCTCTTCGCAAACTCTAGAAAACTCTTGACTGAAATCGGATACTGAAACAAAAGAAAAAGGCAAGGTTCTGTAAAATTTGCGCATAAATCAGGTATCTGTACGAAGATGACCGCGAATAATGAGCAACGGTGACGATCGCTCATATAATGAGGAAGGAGGTAAAGGCAAATCCATCCGAAGCCAGGAGCTCCCTAAGCTCAGTAAGCATATATTTTGATACACGAAATGGAACCCAAACAGTACCTTCTTCATTTTTACTGATAAGTGATGACAAACATAGACGAACTTCCGTATGACGGTTGGTCTCGCAAAAGGTCAAAAAAATTCCAAAACACAGTGAAAATTCAATTCAATAGGGACTGGGTCAGTATTGAAAGGAAATAGCCGGAGATAACTCCCCCTTCGGAAATTACTATGAAAATCCGGTTGATTATGTTGGCAAACTTGAAGCACTACAGATGATAAAATTCAAATTTCTCTTATTCCCCGGAAATGTGATCATGGTACTTCATCAGCTCGATGGCAGATAATCTGAGTTTCCAAGGTTGGTGGCTCTGCCGTGAAATTTCCTGAAAAGGTGATTATGGACGTTATCACCATAAGAATACATGTACAGTACAATCTCGATATAGTGCGCCTCTTTATAGTGCGATCCTCGGTATAGTGCGAATTTTCCTCGGTCCCTTGACTTCGCCTATCTAAATGTACACAAAAACACCTCCTTATAGTGCGATTAAAATCTCCATATAATGAGAAAATACAACCACTGTGCTGATAAGAATTTATGGAAAAACCCGCCCGACCATCCAAATAAGCAGAGAAGTAATGTACTGTACGTCAATTTTGCGTTGTGCTTAGTCATGTTCTGCTCAGAAATCACTCTACGAACAACCACAGAATTAGGAAACTATGAGGAAGACTTTCTCCTCGTCCTTCACCGCGACCTTCCTCTCTGAAGCTCTCTCCTCCACCATGAACCCCCTCTCAACGGTAGGCTACCCCTGGAGAAATGAGCATTTAAGGGACAGGGTAAGCAAGCAGTGTTTTTTTTTCTCCCGGAGGCGGTGGCGGCGGCGGATTTTACTAAGCTCCGTCCTCCACCATGAACCCTCTCCCAAAGGTAGGCTTTTTTTTTGTTTGCCCGGGTTGATCAAAAGACAGAACCACGGGCCACCCCTGCTCCTCCCGCTATAGTAGCAGGGATCTGCTGAGGGGCTTGCACTTTTAATAATACCTTATATCACCCCTTCCACAGCAGGAAGTGGTCCTGAGGGGGGAAGTGATATGTCTGTCGTATAATTAACTACAGTAGGGTGTTCTGTTTCCCTGTAGAGTTGGACTTCTTTCTGCTTGTTCAGCCTAGGCCAAATCCCAGTAGGAACAACTGCAGCGATGGCATTGAGTGCCTGCCACAGCAATCTCACCAGAATCCCTCTGGACGGTTCCGCTTGTCTTCTGCAATGGGTTTTTCGTCTACATTAATGTGTGTATCCCATCCATCCTCAGCCATTGGTTGTGAAACACAATGTTATCAGAGGGGTGGACTTCTACACAGCTAGCCACCAAGAGCGTGGTATTTAATTTCTAAATATATATATGTCCCCCCACCTTCTTCTCTTCCATTGCTACGTATGCTCTTACCTTCTTATTTCTATGTAGAGTGTAGTTTATTAGCTGCATACATACAGTGTATTACTGTATCGTCCACATTCACGTTCGAACTATTATTTGAGGCAGTTTCTATAAAAAGAGGTAACTTTGTCGATCGATCAAAGTCTCAGAAAACGTGGAAAAAGAAAAACAAAATTTTTTGGTTGAAAAAATCAATTTTGAGATTTTGGTTGATTTCTACAGAAAAAACATCGCAATAATGAAGAGACAAAATTTATGCGCATGAGAAAGAAGAGGGAGTGAGAGAGAAAAAGAATAATGAAAAAGAATAAGAAAAGAATGCGAATGTCTGCGTTCGCTTCTTCATGTTTTTTCGGAGCCCACGAATAAATCCAATGTTCTGAATTGTTACCACGCAGAAGAGCGAAAAATTACCTTTCCAACAAGCCCTCATCGAGGCTGGTAACGTGATTCCGCGGCGAGTTAGGGCTGCTTGACGGAGTGGGAGAAAAGGGTGTGTCTAACTTTAAACGCGTTTCCCCAAAAACGTGTTTTTGCGCGTTCTTGTTACACTCATCTTTGACCGCTTGTATCTCCGGAACAAAAAACGCTACAAATCTCGCCAACAGCTCGTTGGAATGGACATTCGATCCTCTATTATGTACTGTCTGTAACTCAAAATTTGTCGGATCAACAAAGTTACCCCTTTTATAGAAACTCTGCCATATTTTATCATCAACAGTTTCACACACTAAAAGATAAGGCAACGAATTCGACGATAATTCAACGCACTTTCAAACGTGTTTCTAGCTTTGCTCTTGCAACGGGACTCCAACAGAGCTCTTATTCTCACAATTTCTTTCGACAGAATTGTGAAAGTGGACAAAACCCCCGCTTCATCACCCGGCTTTAGGGCTACTTGTTCACCTACCCTACTGATGTAAACTTCGCAAAACAAACATTATTTTACTTTAAAAAAAAAAAAAGAAGCCAAACACATTTCGCACCTCATACGAGCATACACAACGCACACGTACCGTTGTTTTCAACTTGGAACGGCCTCTAGAGCTCGGCTAGGTGAAATTAATTTATTATCTCCGAGTGTGTTCATGGAGAATTATGGCTGCGAAACCCTCGCGAAGTAGCTAGTTAATATCTCCGATACGGTTTCTTATCACCTTAATTCTCTCTTTTCTGACACATTTAATTGATGTTCGCAAAACGTAGGTGGTAAGTGAGCAGTCTATAACTAAAATACGTTCAGCTGCAGCATTTATACAAAATGCGTCATCGAGAATCGCCGCTTCCCAATTAATTAAAATTAGAAGGGGAAAAAAATGCAAAGGGCTTTCCTGTTTCGAAACGAAAAACGAGATAAATCAATTGCTCCAAAATACAATATTGTCGAAACCGTATCATGCCAATTCCTTGATCCTCCATTTTCACATTTATCTTATAGACTACTATGCGTATACGTTTATGCTCGGCGCTGCCAAACTGAGAGAAGTCATCCATCGAGCGGCATTTTAGAGTATTAAAACGTTTTGGCAATAAAATCGACGATTATTCGAATTCTTGGTGTAGCATTCGGCGTCTTCTTACCCATTAACTGAACCGTTCGTGTTGTATCTATGCGGACATCCACCCGATTAGAGATATTTTTTCCCTATTAGAAAGTCGCGCTATTGGCATCCGCATCGTAACGATAATTCAGTCTGGAGGTCGCGACACGACTAGAAAAACAAGAGATATAATGTCCGAGCTGCTAGACGCGGAAAATGGAGTCGCAGGCGAGGGTCGACCTTTCGAGTTTTCCCATTAATTGATCTCCGCAATCAAACAGTCGATATCGTACTGCAGACGAAAAAGGAATCTATGTACGAAATAATAGGATAGCCTTCCCTCTCTCCCTTGGTTCGGTCCCAAGGTCCCAACAGAAAAACCGAGACACAAACTGAGCTCGTGAATTAGGTGTGTTGCGAAAATGGAAAACAAAAATCAACAACAGTGACGATGGCGGGTTTCGAATGCGGTATGATATCCTTTCCGCAATGTAATCGGTTTGTGTCGAAGTTATTTGCTCAGGAATGACGATAATGATTTCCGATGCTTTGTACCTGGGAAAAAAAAAAAGATAATAAGAACTGTCAAATCTCCCTCGGTGATACAAAGAGGTAACTCAACGCGGGGTTGAAAGGAAATGTATAAGAGCATTTATTGCGCGTTACAATTGTAGTACTTCCGCAGTTACAACTAATGAGATCAGCATGGGCGAAACTATAGTGGGTGTGGGGGCTTGAAACACCCCCTCCCAATAATTTGGAAGTCGGAAAATCTCAAGACTGTTCATTTGACCCCCCCCCCCAATAATTTGACAGTCGGCAAATTTTGGAACTGTTCATTTAAATTTTCATTTCTTATGCATGTCTGTTTGTTTTTTTTTTGTTTTTTCAATTAAAAAATCGCTCGATTAAAAAACTGGCAAATTTTAAATTTTTTAAACATTCTGTCGGCGAATTTTTAGTTTTCAAAAAATATTCGTCGGCAAATTTTTCTTCTCGACCTTTCCAAACTGAAATTCGAATTTCGTTTCTGAAAATGAAGTACCCTGGACCCCTGTTAGAGACTAGTCAGTCAAAAGCAGAAGGTTCCAAGCTGAGTATCGAACGTTTTTTGAAAGATTGAAACAAAGCTGATATGTGGAAGACATTTCGAAAATCTGAAAGTCGGTAGCAAACGTTGAATTTCAAATTTCAATGACTATTCGGACTGCCAGCGCGAAAGAGTAGCCCTCTATAATTTTTATTATTATTATTAATAGCATTTTATTTTGTTTTGTTACATCGCCATTTTCATTCTTAAGCTATACGTAACTTAGGTAAAGCCCTATTTTAGGCGAATGCCTCCCTCAACCTCTCCTATTCGGCCCGGTCATTGGCTATGCGGTGGAACAGTCTTGTTTAGGCAGGTGAAAAAAAAAAAAAAGGAACTATTGAAACCCTACATATTTTAGAAAAATTCATCAGTTTGAAATGAAAATGGTCTCAATGGAAGAAAAATTTTATGTACCATAAATTTTGTTCTAATCATTTTTTCGATAAACGCTTTCGTTTTCATAATATGTACCTATTTTGAGATTTCTTCGTACGCCTGTAAATGAAATATTCCACTCGATCAGGGTTACAAGGTAAACAACTACAGCGCGCCATTGCTTTTAGCAGTCCGAAAACTGTTCACTTCGTCACTCCGTCATTCACTGAGTGAGTGAGTGATTCACTCACTCACTCACTCACTCACTCACTCACTCACTCACTCACTCACTCACTCACTCACTCACTCACTCACTCAGTCATTCGCTTACTAATTTATTGATTCACTCAGTCGCTCGCTTACTTATTCAGTTATTCACACAGTTACTCAGTCACTTACTCAGTGACTCAGTGATTCACTCAGTCATTCGCTTATTTATTGAGTTCTTCACTCAGTTACTACGTCACTCACTCAATGAGTTAGTGATTCACTCAGTCACTTGCTTACTCATTTAGTGATTCACTAAGTTACTCCAATCACTTACTCAGCGACTCAGTGATTCACTCACTCACTTAGTTATTCACTCATTCTGCAATGTAGTTATTCATTCACTTCCTCACTCCGCCACTCACTCAATAAGTCAGTGATTCACTCAGTCACATAGTCATTCGCTTACTTACATAGAGCTTCACTCAGTTACTCAATCACTTACTCAGTGCCACACTCAATCACTCATTGACTAAGTTACTCATCACTCACTTACTCAGTGACTCAAGGATTCACTCACTCACTTAGTCATTCACTCGTTCTCTAATTTAGTTATTCAGTCACTTCATCGCTACTCACTCAATAAGTCAGTGATTCACTCATTCACTCGCGTACTTATGTAGTGATTCACTTACTCACTCACTCAGTTATTCATTCACTTCCTCACGCCATCACTCACCTAATGAGTCAGTGATTCACTCACTCACTCACTCACTCACTCATTCGCTTACTTATTTAGTGATTCACTCAGTCGCGCACTTACTTATTCAATCATTCACACAATTACCCAGTCACTTACTCAATGACTCAGTGATTCACTCACTTACTCAGTCACTCGCTTATTCATTGAATTCTTCACTCTGTCACTCACTCAGTCATTCATTCATTCACTAATTCAGTTAATCATTCACTTCCTCACTTCGTCACTCACTCAATGAGTCAGTGATTCACTCACTCACTCAATCATTTGTAAACGACGACAGCGCGCAACCGCTTTGAGCAGCCCGACACCTGTTGTTACTAAATTCTCTGATTGACCTAGAGCCTGAAATTTGAGAAAGTTGAACATTTTATTAAAATCTAAAAGTTGAAAATCAAAAGATCTTCCATTGTCACAAGCTGAATCCGATAGCAAATGTTCTATTGTTTAATTTCCGGTCTTTGGTCCTGGTGAATATTCGGGCCGTACATCCGAGATTCCAAAGTTTTGCTACATGTGTTAGAAACTTCACCTTTTGGTCGCTGATAAGAGTAGTCGATACTAGCGCTGTACGGCCCGAAGGAAATCTAGTCGGGAACACAAGTCAAAATTCCATGTATTTTTCCCATAAGAACGAAAGGGAACTTCTGGCACGGATTCCCCTAATCCGATCGACAGAAAACTTTGTAGGTTTTTTTATTTTATTTTTTTATTTGATTTGTTTCTATTGGAATCAACTTAGGAGAAGAATCAGGGATCCGATCCACAGGAGGGGAGAGCTGCTGTATATCTGTATATTGACATGTGGTAACACTAACCACCCGTGATACGCGAGAGCTGAAAAGTTTACAAAATGGTGTAATCGTATAACTTTTTCTCCCCCCCCCCCCACCGTTAGAATGACGTAATGAATACAGCATGAATTAAAACTGAGTTTATTAGTTGTCATTTATTTTGTTCGGGAAGAAACGACAATATCTTGCGTGAAATCATTAATAAGTAATTCTACGATACTAACCGAATGTTTTTGGGCTTTCAATATTCAAATTACAGACACACAAGGAAAGATGTTAAGTCATCGCATCAAATGTTTTTGGGCTATCAATATTCAAATTACAGAACTACAAGGAAAGGCGGCAGATTAACAGTTAAAACTTTTCAACAAGAACAAATGAGTATTAGAAGAACAAGGTAGGAAATAGAAATATTATAACTGGATTAAAACTCTGAAACTTATAGAAAATTTCCTGAATGAATGGGGCATTACTAGTTTGACATCTGACCTCTGGATAGGATTTAACAGGTTTTCCAAACAGATTTTGATGAGGAAGAATCAGTTACAGATTTCAAAAATCACACACCAGATGACACTGGGGCACATTCGAACTCGCACTTGTCCTGACGGGAGCTGCAAATTAATTTTGAAAGGCCGTAGTGCAATGAAACATTCATCGAATACCAATAAAACTGATGCCCTTGAACAGAGACATCTCAGAGTTGTTGATTTTGAACATAACTCAATACGCGGATGGCGAGAAATTATGATTTTAGTGTTTCAGATTCACGAGCGTAGGTTCCTCGATGTGTCACCCGGAGCGCCAAGCCACGGCAACCGCGTCGCGTACGGGCGCGCTCGGACATCCGTGTTTCAAACTTTAGGCTCAAATCGGTACGGCTTAATATTTTCCGATTTGGCTGAAATGTTTAGGGGTTCATTTTTTACACTTAAAGGAAAAATCTGGGAGAGGATGGGAGAAAAGATTGAAAAATAAGTGGCACTCCTAATCTCGGACGAAAAAAGTAATAAAATATTTGGAAGTATCTGAGTCTAGTTTCATAAGAAGAAACTCTTCTTTCCGTCCACAGGGGGGGGGGGCGGATGAACAGGAACGGATGCATCAATATGATAATTTTCAATGCATAAGAAAACATTGAACAAACTCTAGAAATACAGGTTTCCTGGTAATTTGAATAGATGAAGTTGATTGATCAAACGAAGCAAGTATTAAAGTAGAAAATTTGTTCCAAGTTACAATTCCGAGAGGTTCTTCGATACGGCCAAGTTTAAAGTTGATGGACCCCTAACCCCTATTCGAATTTTTTCATCTCCTAAGAAAAAGGATTTTGCCATTTCACAATTCTGTTTGATTTTCTTCTCAACTATCTTCGTTAAAAAGAGTATAGTGTGTATCGTAGCCAAATAAGGTTTTTCAATCACCCTCCCTCTAATTGAGATTGGACTTTCAACAGACAGAAATCAGTCATCAGTTTTCTGGTCTGCAACCCCTCCCGCCATTAGTAATTTTCATCCAGCTCTGTAAGAAGGCTAAAATATGAAACCGATGAAGTGTCATCCACGTATACGAAATTGAATATTTCACTTATTCGCCCATGACTCAGTGGAGGATCCAGAAAGCATTCACGGGAAGGGGAATTCGGTATGCTTACGAATCATGCATCTGATGTCCCCCCCCCTTCCACTCTTGAATCATGTTTTTCGTTCTTGCGATGGCAACTGAGAGAATAGATGAGGGAGACATACACGGGAGTGAAAGATTTGTACTCTTGACTACTTTCTTATTAACTAGAAAATAAAACTGGCTTCCTAAGTCAGTGTGAGGCTAACAATTTCAATTCATGGTATTCGTAATTGACCGAGGAGTTTCCTCACAACACCATCTAATATTTTCCCCAATGAAGAAGGTAAAGTAATTATTAAGACTAGCTAAGATTCTGTAATCTTCAAACTGTTCCAAACTGTTCAAAGTATTTCTAATTTTATTAATTTAAAATATGTGACATGCCAGGAGGAAGGGGACCTGTGCGCAGACATGTAAATTTTACAGGAGAACGGATAAACAAAATTGATAACGTTTTCATGTTTCGAGACACTCAACTTTGAAGACTTACAGCAGTTTGAGAAAATCTTTTAGAATTTTCCCGACAACACCACGCGAAAGAGCGGCCGAAGATTAGTCAAAAACAGTTGTTATCACAAAATGTGTTTTTTTTGGCGCACAGGTCCCTTTACTTCTGGTATGTCACATATGCTAAGATTCTTCAAAACTCGTTGATGAGTTAAAACTCTTTCAGGTTCCATTACAGCTCATTAAGACAGAGTCAAGACTTTTTAGAACTTTTATAGCTTTCAACAGCGGCAGGTTAAAGGTAAAAGACCTAGTCTGCAAATTTTCTAAGCGAACTCGCCATTTTTAAGATTAAAGGAAAAAATTTGACTTTATACTGGACATGGCTATATATCCCCAAATTCAGGAGCTGGATATACAGCCATCCGGGATACACCCTGATATGGGACAAAACAACGGACCTTATCTTCATGTTTGTCTATAGTAGGGATTCGCAGCCATATGGTACGGGAAGAAAAACGAACTTGTCCGTGATTTGTCCATAATTCGACTATAGGAAACAATGTTGGACGTTTTTAAAAATGTTCCAGCTTGTCTTCGATTTCTATTTACGGGGTGCTGAAACGTGAGATTCTGAAATTTCGAGCCCACTGACCAGCTCGCAAATGTTCGCGATACTTGCAAAAAATTCTACCATTAATACCTCCAATTCACTCAATTCAGATAACACAGAGAAGTGCTGCGTATAAAAGGCTCGAAATTACTCGCCCAGATCGAATCCCATTGTCTCAACCTATCGATCATCACGCGTTGACGTTCGAAAACAAATTGGTCCGGCTAATTGAAATGTAACGCTTTTGCCATCTTCGATCATTTGCATTTCATTTTTCGAATTATGTTCCTTTCCACCCCCCTCTTTCCTTCTATCTATAAAAAAAAACAAAAAAAAAAACGAGATGGAGCTCGAAAATGAAAGCTTTCAAATCGTACATAACGAAGCGACGTAACCGATAACCGACTTACGAAGTCGGTTAACACGAAACGATAAACCGGCCTTTTCATTTATATTTAAAAAGCTTCGCAAAAGCGCTTAAAACGAGGATGAAAAAAAAAGAGAAGAAAATTTACTCTATGAAAAGAGAGCCGCCGAGTACACCGAGTACGGGCGTAAATAGGAATTTCATCGAGAATTTTTCATTCGCGAGTCGATATGCATAAATTTTAAACTCATTTGGCGTTTCGTGTACCATTTAAAGTTAAATAGGTTAATATTTGGGCCGAAACGAGCGAACACGACCGAGCTCGGAGACACGGTTAATAAATACCTCTCCAGCATCCGGCATCGTTTTGCGAAGATGTATTGCCAAGGATCGAGAATATCTCTAATGGCTCCGGTGGGACTTACACATTTTTATTATACGGCCGAAGGAGATGCAAGAGAGCTGCGCCCAGTTAATCGCTTAGAGTAGTTCGCGAGTCGTACAGCAAGTACGAGGAAAAATGACGAACGGAAATTTGAGGAAACGACATCGCGGAAAAGTTTCACCTTTCGCCTCGCTTTGGACGGGGCGGCGCGGCGTGACCGAAATGCCAGAACTGTGCCGGCTTTTACTCGCCTTTTCAGGTTTCTTGTGTACCTCACGGAACGGCACCTTCGAGTCAACTATTTTTGCAAATGCGATGACGTTCCTTATTTCTCATTTCGCGAATAAATCGTTTCGGCAAAGCTACGGATGAAAAATCGTTTCTAAAAATACACAGGCTAATGCTCTCTTTAACATTCGCCATTTCCAGGCCCGCACGACATCGTCGTTCACATTACCGAAGATTCCTCGCTTACTGTGTAGTTAGGGTCTTGCAAGGCAGTAGTGGGGCCAGGATTTCAGTAAGGGGGAGAGAAACAAGGAGCCTTGACGCAGCAAGTCTTCGTGCAAGCAAAAAAAAAGTCAGCTTTTAAAATAGATTTTACAAATTTTTAGGTTTCTTCGTCAAAATTTTTCGGTACAAAAAAAAAGAACCCACAAGAGAAAACCTCTTGAGAGACTGATGCAACAGATGTGCACAGTTTCGAGATTTTGAAACTTGGAAAAAGAAGATGAGTAGTATGAGGGTCACTTAGCAACATTTTTTCTGCCACGATTATTAGTAACTACTAGTTACTTAGAAAGTTGGATTAAAAAGTTTGGTCACCAACAACCAAGAGGTCTGAGCCTCCACACTGTGATTCAGAATGTACATATGTATACATCTTTATCGAAAGGATTAACTTTTTTAGTATGAACTTAAGAAGAGTGGGAGTTATACTAGATAAAATTACCTTTTAAATAAGACCTTAACCAACTCTGTAGTATAATAGAAACATATTTTTTCGGATTTTTAAAATTGAAGTATGAAAAAGTTAAATTTTGGGAAAAACACGCTTGAGAATTCATAAGGTTATCTAGAAGGAAAATTTCCTTTGAGAAGAAACAGGAATCAACAACCTAGGTCCTTTCTATTTCTACACATCGCATATACTAGAGCTAGAATGGAGCAAGATTTTGAAAAATGACAAAATGGAACTGAAAGAATAGGGTTCCTACTATTCAAACTGCTAAAAACCCTAAATTAAATTTTTTAGTTAATATTTAGAAAAATTGGCTACATAACAAAAGGGGGCTTTTTTAATAGAGACACATACGTATATACTTAAGTAGTTTTTAAAGTTTATACCAATTAAACTTGGAAGAAAATGTTTTTGGGTATTATTTCAGCATCAATACAATTACATTGTTACGATAGAATACATGCAATGTTGAAAATAACTTACAACTAAAAACAATTATACTGGAACAGACAAGAATAACCAACATTAACAGACTAATTTTTCTAGGCAACTTGATAACAATGATTACAACCCAGAAAGATAGAAATACACTGATAAAACTAAAGAGATAATCAACTAGAACTACCATCAATTCAATAATTATCCTGCGTTTAGAATTAGAAATATCCAACATATAATAAACAACAACTAGCAGTTAACTCCTATATTAGTATATGTTACTAGTAATTAGTAAAATCCATCAATTCATGAAAAAATTGGGCAGTTCATGTTATTATTGGCCCCATCAGTGAGAGTGAGTAATAATGCGTGATTATATCCATTAACTAGATGATTCATATAATGAGGAATGCCAGTTACTAAGAACGTGAAAAGGACGAGAGCAAAGAAAATACTGGAGTAATTTGATGCTAACTTTCCCAATTCAGACATTACGGACATAGTTAGAGTTCAAATTCCTAATGTTGATAGAGCGAAGACTGATGCCCGCTCATGATTAGCTTGCATAATAGAGAGAACTTAAGACAAAACTTCTATCATCTGAGTATATCAAATAGAGTCCTCGAACAGTTGTATTTGCGATCCCAATTTTCACCATGTCATAAAAAATTCATTAAAATTCATGGTATTCCCGCTGATTTATACTTTTTACTTATACGATAACCCATTCACAAATATATTTCATAAGTATGGCAAATTTATTTTAGACTTTTACTACAATCCTTCCGCAAATTTATAAAATTACTAGTTCTTACGTGAATTACCTAAGCAATAATGCGAAATAAAAACAGATTTTCATACTTTCTCTAGAACTGATCGTCTTTTCATAAAATACCTAGTTTCTTCATGAATTTCCTGACTTTCACCAATTACTAGTAACATATACATTCACATTTGAATACAGACTACAGATACACCTCAGTTTGAATACAGACTACATACTGATATGTTCGATCAACCTCTTGTACGGGGCAGTAAAGCAGTAAAGCAGTACAGCCATTCCATGCAATGTGTAATATACATAAAATTTACAACAAATAATTGACAAATTCCAGCAAAATTCACGGAAGTTTCCGCAAAACCATTTAGACATATTAAATTAATATCTAATTACAAGTATGCCAAATCAGAGATGAGAAAAGAACTCTCTCCCATTAATGTTGGTAAGACAGTACTGTGGAGAGCTACTAAGTACCTGAAAAAGAGTGGATCATCTGCCTTACCTATTTGCAGCCATGCAACTGATTTCAAATACTCTTCCATTTTACCAATTTTGTACTTATTATAACTCTTAGTTCTTTCATGTCTTCCACTTGAACAGCAAGAAATTTTTTAAATTCTTTAATCAGGTCACTGGTGTCCATCTTTGCAGAGACACAGTTTTAGTTTGCCAGGCTGCGATTACATATTTGATTTCATATAGTTTTTGTCTTGGCTATTTTGAAAAGCTACACAATGAATATTTTTTAATAATGTCCAAATGTACGTGTTCACAAGTAGCCTAGGCATCCTACAAAAAAAAGTCGAAAAAATTTATAATAGCGGGTTTTTTGCGGGAATGTGTTCAGAAGGGTCCCAGTAGATACCCGATAAAACCCAAGAACTCCAAGTATTTAGGAATTTTTTTGAGGGACCCCCCCCCCAAAAAAAATAGTTTTTTTCACATTATTTTGAAAAATATCAACTCTGAATTTAAAAAAATAACAAATTCGGAATCTGCGTGCAATTTTTGATCTGATGATACCCAGCATGACCCCTTTCAGGTAAAACATGAGCCCTTAAGAGGGGGTTCAAAATTTTGAATTTTTAAAAATCTCAGGTACTTCAATTTTATAAGTTGAAAACTGTACCTACATGATATTTTATCGCGCCCCAACGTTTGTTTATAAGTATGTGAGGGATTGCAGAAGTATTTTGACACAGTCGCGCCCCTATCTGGGAGCCTGGACCATTTTGATATTACCGAAGCATTTACATGTATATAATATTATGTACGCGTAACACATCAAGGGAAAATGTTTACTAATAAAATTTTATACTGTTCAAAAATTTTTAATATCTTCAAAATATAATGGCATCTGTTGTTGGGCTAAGGTTAAGATTGAACATCGTCGAGGACGAATTCCATTTTCCGACTGAGTCAGTTCGTAATGGAAATATTTCCGTTGGAGTTTTCGTAGGAGTATGATTTCCGCCATTTTCCTGGTCTGGATAGGCGAAAATGGCCACTTAGCTGGCGGTAAGCGGCGAATAAGCCAGAGAAGGGAATGATATGCATACTTAACATAAGTTTCCCATTCTGAGTATAATTGTTATCCGAGGTATAGGATTATCTTTAAGGTGGGCAACTCTACATTTGTGAAGAGCAGGATAGCTTCACTATTGCAAGATCTGGTTTTACGAACCAGATAGGTGACGCATCCGAAGGCTTTGATGGAAGCATCATAGAACGTGTGTAATTCGAAGAAGGTGTTATGCGGGGGACAGGATGATCATAAATATCGAGGTATAGTGATATTTTGGATTTCCTCTCTACCAGACATCAGTTTCCTCAATTTGAGTTGCATATCTCTTGGTAGAGGGGTTGATCCCAAGTCATTTTGGTCTTCCAACATTCTTGAATGAAGACTTTGAAGTCTAGTAAGCATGGAGCTACGTAGCCTAATGGATCGAACACTTGCTGGAAACTACTCAGTGCCATGCGCAGTGAGGTAGCAATAGTACCCTCTGGAAATTGGTAGGACCACGTGTCTGTGTTGACGTCCCACTGAAGCCCAAGAATAGATACTTGTTCGATGTAAGTTTATCTGAAGGGATAGTATCACGGAACTGCTTAGAATTGGAAGTCCAGTCCCGAAGATTGAACCCAACCGAGGCCAGTTTGGCCGTCAGTGCTTCAAAGAGTTGGAGGGCCTCCGCTAGACCTTTGACAATGGTAAGTAAATTGTCAACATAGACGGAGGCTAGACCGATTTTGAACCAGGGATTCTCTGGTTCGCTAGTAAGCAGCTCTAGGAGGACCATACTGAGAAGATATGGTGAGGCGTTGACCCCAAAGGGGACTCGCGCAAATCTATAATTGATAAGGCTGTCTAGAGTGAGAGGCTTTGACAAGTCCTTTTAGTCCACAAGAACCGTACCGCATCTCTATCCTTTTCCTCTAGTGCTAACTTGATAGAAGGCTTTTTCTATATCTGCTGAAAGAGCAGCTTCCTTAAGAAGGGAATTCCGTAGTAATCCAACTAAATTTTTTGTTAGAGCTGGACCAACATGAATTAAGTCATTGAGGCTCTGACCGCTCTTGGGTTTGGCCGAAGTATCGTACACTAATCGAACCTTGTTTCTCTAAAATAGGTCAGAAAGGTAGTTAATGGCAGACCTTTCCTATCTGTCTGGGTGCTCTTTCAATGATCCCCTCTGTAGGTATTCGCCTATTGCTTAAAAACAGGTTATTGCTACAAAGCGAAGGTAGTTTGAACGGCTGAAAATACAGTACTTCTCCAGTAATCCCCTACTTATTCATATACATTATCCCTTGATGTGATACACGTACATATTATATATACACGTGAACGCTTCGGTGATATCAAAATGGTCCACCCCCGGATAGGGGTGCGACTGTGTAAAAATACTTTTTCAATCCCTTACATACTTATAGACAAACGTTGGGACACGATAAAATATCATTTAGGTACAGTTTTTAACTTATAAAATTGAAGTACCTGAGATTTTCAAAAATTCAAAATTTTGAACCCCCTCTTAAGGGCTCATGTTTTACTTGAAAGGAGTCGTGTTGGGTACCATCGGATTGAAAATTGCACGCAGATTCCGAATTTGTTATTTTTTAAAATTCAGAGTTGATATTTTTCAAAATAATGTGAAAAAACTTATTTTTGGGGGTGTTACCCCCCTACCAAAAAATTTCCTCGACACTTGGAGCTCTTGGGTTTTATGGGGTATCTACTGGGACCCTTCTGAACACATTCACGCAAAAAACCGCTGTTATAAATTTTTTCGACTTTTACCTGATTTTTTTTGTAGGATGCCTGTATTAAAGTCTATGTCCTCAATCAAACTCCCCTGACCTCAGGTATAGAACTCGGCCGATACAGTCATCAATAAGAAGGTCAACTTATGAAGAGAAGATCTCTGTGAGACGTTCCCATCGTGCTACTCAGAAACTGGCCAAGGAAGACGATTCGACGAATTATACAAAACTAGCAGTCCCCTGAACCCACCACAGGCAGAAGACCCCGAAGAACGCGGACCCACCCCCAGGAAGACCACTGAGTACCAAACTAGACGCCTTTTATCAGCATGCTCAGCATTTCCACAGAACAGGAAGAAAGAAGAACCCTGGGCAGAATTGCGTGTAATTTTGAATTTAGAGTCAATGATGGCCAAAAGGGGTGGGTACCATTTTTCTAACGCCCTTGGATCCGCCAAAAGGGGCAGAGACAAACAAAAACGTTTATATATATTATAGATTAGAAATTTCTAGTAAAATAATTTCTGAAGGGAGGTAGTTACAACTACCAAACAATATAATGCGAAAAAGTTCAATTTAAAACACTTCCGAAACGTCCAAGACGAAAAAAATATTAGGGGATCAAGGGGAGCAAAATTTCGTGGCCCTCCTTCTACTAAGGGTGCCGAGATTTTTTATAGCTTAAAACCAATTCACAGTTCATACGGACACATACAGAAAGTACGAACCTCTTAGCTCCGGTTCACCCGCCAACTTCGAACAAACACACAGACAAACAAACACTTTCATCTATATTAGAGGTTGTAAATTTGAGAGAGGATCTCCGTAAACTAATAATTAGGTCCTACTACTTCCTCATATTTAGTGAAGGTTGCACTTATCTACTACTGATGTGCTGTTATCAATGATGCTAATAATTGAAGCGATGCGTGGAAGAAGGGCCTTCGTCTCGTAGGAAATACATTGATCGAAGGCCCTACTTCCACGCAGCGCTTCAATTTAAGGTAGCTAATGTACATTTCAGAGGTTTCAATCAAACTTCGAGAAAGAAAAAAATAAGCACGTGATGGTCTTTACGAGAAAAAACAGTGACGAATCTTTCAAAATTTTACACGAACCAAGAGCCACGGATTTATGAATTCTGAAAATTTCAAATTTTTCGATTCCGGCCGAGTACCAATAAGTATAGTCGAGCGTATTTTCGCATCACGCTCGCGCTTCATCAATTCTTTCGACATTTTACGTAGTACAGCGAATTACGTTTTAATTTCAAGCTTCTACAGACCTTTCCTTCCGAAACCTGAGCTGAAGGATGTGATTAAGTCACCATTGCAGTCTTTTCCGAGACCGACGAAAAGCGCCGAAATAAAACACCCTCGTTTCAACTAATTTCAAATCTCAGAGCTCTTTTCTGCTGGCTTATTTGCTTTCGGTTCGACGAAATAAAAAGAAAAGAGAAATCGTGAGGGAGTGTACAGAAACTTGAAAGGTGTATATTGTGCACAGAAATGCAGAAGTATGATGGAATGCTGGAGTTGGCCCACAAGAGTATGTTTCTTTCGGATGACAAAATAGCCATCATAAATCGTCGACTGTCGTCGCAAATTTAAGACATCCTCGTCCCGTCCCCTTTTAACTCATTTTTCCGGCGCGTACCTGCGGTTTTTCTTCATCGCGGAAACCGCAACTATCGCATTTTTTTAGCTCGTAAATCACCGCTGAAATCGAGTACGGCGAGTTCTAATCTACTACGTACAACTCGGCATAAAAACTACTACGAGTGCGTGAAATTTTACGCGCCTTAATTTCGAGTTACCCACGTCATTTCGGGCGTAGGGTATCATAAAAATAATAAAAACGCTGTTTAATACCGCGTTTTCATTCCGAAAGTATCCTCTAACTCGCCGAGGACGGAAGTGGATAAGTGGATGTAAACTAAAAAGGGCTTTTCGTCATCTCCCAGACTATATGCTTTGTAATTTCACGCGGTAGTCTGTAGTCGGTCAAGTCAGACATCTTTATTCATATTTTCTGTTTAATAAGTAAGGTAATTGCGGCGGAATAAAAATCAAAGGGCTCTCAGCGAGAAACTTTAATTAACTCTCGAGAATTTCACCTTTTTGATGTTTTTTTTTTTCTTCTCTGCTCCTTCTTGTCCTCCTCATCTTTCCTCCGTGAAATGAGAATTGAGTCAAACGTGTGTTTTATGCAGCTCGAGTACCGCAGATAAAGTGATTTTAGAACAACGGTTCGTTCCTTCTCAAAGATTACCATTGTACCTACGTGTAAAGAGTTGAGAGGTACGCCATACTATTAATTATCTACGAACTCGTATTGCAAAGTGAAAATGTGATGGTTTTCTCATAACACATGGCAGTCGTTTGTCTTTTCCAACATCAAGTACCTATCCAGTGAGATTAGGTAAGTGGGAGAGCTCTGAAGGAAATATTTGAGAACACTCGTTACATTCTCTAGGGATGAATCAATGAAAGTCGTGCTTCTCTCCACTCTACTCACACGCAAGGAAACTAAAGAAAACTTCTCTTCATACCCTTTCCCTTTCTTTTTTATATTTTGCCATTCTTCCTTGTCTGTATTCTTCTTCTTGTACTCTTTATTCCTTTTTACACGGACGCACTGTGTCAGGTTGGCTAGAACAAGTCCCGGATAGACTGCCAAACTGCACATTGTTGTATAACACTCCAATAAAATAGTTTCGACTTTATACTGACAAAACGAGCAAAACTGAATCTTTGTAAATAGGAGCATCATGCTGAACAGTCACACAACTTCTAGAACAACCAAAAAGAATATGCAAAAAGAAACAAGGGGGGGGCAAAGTTAAACAAAGAAGGGAAATTGAAAAAACAAGAAAAATGAAACCTCCACTGAGTTACAGTGGGCATCAGGAAAGCATGCTGGATCAGGAAAGTTGTTCTCAAGTCTGTAAAAACCCTGTTTGCACTTCTGCTCACAGAGAAAAACAAAATTTTCAATATGTTGGATCAGCACCGACTCAAAATCTACTCATGACGTAAGAAAACTCGGAAGGAGCATCAGGCTGTAAAATTGGAAAAAATTTGAACTGTAACTGCTAAAAATTTGAAATATGTAGTTCACTTATGAGGTGAGTTAAATAACCCGATCCGCAAAATTCCACAAGTTTTACTCGGGTAACTAAAGGGGAACAAGGATAATCTGAGGGAATTCGAAGGTAATTCGAGGGTAACAAATGGGGTAACTTTTCCGCGGGTAACTTGACTGCGCATCGGGAACTTGCTCTGCCCAACCTTCGATGATCGGCATGATCCTCAGGTTGCAACAACTGAGTAACTACATCGTGAATCTTACCCACAAATGCTTAAATTAGGTTGCCTGCACTCACATTTTCAGGCGAGCCATCGTTCACGCAGCCATTCTGAATCGAAAAGTTTAACCACACATCGCGTCAATAACATAAACCACGTGAAATATACTTATAAAATTAATTGTAATCATTTTTGACGTACTGAACTCAAGGAGGACGAAAAAACAGTTGACTCACGATTTCGATCGTCGAACGGTTAAAAACATACTTTTTTTTCTACGTGCTCGAAAAGCGTCTTATTTGTAACCGCTTTTCAGTGCAAGAAGTGAAATTTCCCAATCAACAACGAACTATGTAAACAAAACACCAGAAAGGATGCAAAAATAATTCAGTTTTGCACTAGAGCAAAAAAGTGACGTCAGAACCGTTTGTTTACTTGGCAGTTGGCAGTAGAAGGAAGGTTCACACTAGACGGACAGGCGCGTCGTTTTCGTCGCTTATGCGTGTTTTGATACCTAAGCGTTACAGCTGTTCGTGTGATTCAAATTGAACTGTATTTATCAAGGAATACAAATAAAAATACAAAAAGATTCTACGTCAAGGTCTGGCTTTGGTATCGTCATTTGAAACTACCCTCCATTTCATCATCTTTTAAAACAGTCTACTTAAATTTTAAAATGTTCAAATTGATATCCAGCTCTGCATTCTAATAATATTTTGGGGGGAGATAAGTTGGGCTGTTTTTAGGTCATCTGATATTAAAGAATAATAATTTCCACCATTTATGTAAATTTGGCTCGCTTCATTTTTTGGAGTTTTGGCCGCCTAAAACCAGCATTTCGCCTAGTTTGCGTCGTTACGTTTTTGCTGGCCACTACCTGTGTATGCTGTTTGTGCACGTGAACAAACTGAAGGCAAGACTGTGATACTGTGCTTCGTATCTAGTAATTAACTGAGCAAATTAAATTTCTGAATTAATTACGCACACAAAAATTACCTGTCTATAATTTAAATAAATAAATAGATTTAAAAAAATACAGACCATGTCAGCGAAAAACATTGCCGCTTCTGATCAAGTAGTATAAAAAATATCTTACACAACAAGAGCCAAAAGTGAGTTTACATGACTCAGGAATTGCTCACTCGCCATGTACTCGAAGGACTTAAAACTGTCTGGATAATTTTCAAAGGATTTCAAATAAGTCTGAAAAAGTCTCAGTTATTCCTAATAACGTCGAGACTAGTCGTTAAAAATCTCAATCAAGCTAGGAATAGTTTTGAAACGAATCTCGAAAATCCTTAAAAATGATTAAAACATGCTCAATATTGTTGAAATGTTTTAAACAAGGTTTAAGAAGCCTAAGGGAGTCTCAAAGAGTTCTTAACTCATCCATATAGGGGACGAACGGTCGCAGCCACCAATGGTCGTCGTTGCTGTTACACACATCATCATCAGCAAGTAGTAGACGAAGATGTAAATCTAGTTCTAGAATAAACTTGTAAGGTCCGCTTCTCAAGGGGGGTTCCGGATTGGCCAAAAAAGTTCAAATATATAGATGAAAAATACATAGTTTTAAGATTGTAAAGCCCGCCTTCTTCACAAGGGGAGGTCCGGTTTGGCCGAAAAAGAAACAAATTACGATACGAGTTCAAATGTGAGGGATTCCCTGGGGCACCCGCGATAAGCCCTAGGGTAAAATCCGGGCAAAACAGGGGACCCCATGTAAACAATAGAATTTGTTTGATGAAACGTAAATGTTGTGGAAATGATAGCATATATAAATATACTGACCCAACTGGCAGGTCTGGGAGTGGCTGCCCTTGGGGTTAAAAAAAAAAAGCATCCTGATGGATTTCAAAAGACTGAAATGAATCTAAAAGTCTGAAACAGGTAACATAGTTATGAGAAAATATCCCAGCGATTCTGAAAAAAATATAGAAAATATCGAAGAATCTGAAAAAGCTTTAGAAAGTCTCGAGGCTTAAGGTAGTGTCGATCGAGTCCGTAATATCTGTAACGAATCTTAAATATGCCTTGAAGAATTAAAAAAACATCTAAACCACAACAAAATCCTTTTAAGGAAGTCTTGAAGAGTCATAAACGAGCATTAGAGAGGCTAGAAGACATTAAATCAACGCATGAATTATCAGATCATACTTGTGTCCGGCCACCGGGAGTTTGCTGGTTGCCCGGCCGGCCATTCCGACCCTGATATCATTATTTCGGGATCTCTCACCTCTGATTTCAAAACTCCGATTAAAACGGTCGTAATGTCTTTCTAAAACCGACATGTTTTCAGGACACATCTACTCCTTTTGCTTCCTTCAGATCAGCAGCAACGGTCAAAATTGTTCAAACTTTTTCGTAAGAAATAAGCCCTTCACAAATTTTCGATTGAATTGAAGGCAACAATATAAACCAAACAGCAATTAATCAAGGAAAGAATATACTTATCGAATTTGACATGCAGCAAACACTATCAAGATACTTGAACCCTTTATCGAAAAACAGGCCAAAAACCGTCTTTCGATTGTATCGAATTTCTGTAAATATCGCTCGTCACACTTTCCCTTCGAAATGGCGCGATTTAAAGGATTTTATGTAGTAAAAAATTATTGTTCCGTTCGCTTGTTCTTTCATCGCAATACAGAAATCACGGCAAACAAGTAAAACTCAAAATAAAAAAGAAAACCGTATCAAAAAGAAACCCTCTGACGGATTTATCGCGAGATTATCTTTGACAGCGGATTGTAAGAAGAAAGGGTGGATAAAAAAGGAAAATAAAAAATAATAAATTGCTTTTACATCGAAAAGACTTCAATATACACTTTTAAATCTTTTTCCGATCAAAGCCGCGAAAATCAGCGAATTACATTCATACTGTTTACAGGTGCCGTTTTCCCTTGCTACGCGGAAATTCCGCAAAATATGAGCTTTTCCGCAATGAAAAAAATTTCACACTGTTAATCTTTTTTCTTTTTTTTTGTTCGTTCAACGCGGACAGAATAATTAATTACGTTCAACGCTAGCCATTCCGGACACGTATTGTTCAAAAAGCTATACAGCGAAAATACGGTTTCGTTGAGAAATAATATTTTGAGGATTTGCCTTTTTCCCATTGGCATCTATTTCTCGACATCGAAGAATGGCGACCAATTTCATGACGTGAACTTTTCGGCGAGGTTCAAACAAATAATGCGCGCGAGTAACCAGGGGCAGGGTCCGGTCTGTCTTAATTTAGTGTTCCGAAAATGAGGTAGGGTCGGCTAATGCATCCTTTTTCTAGCAAACGGACAGAACAACTTCGGACTGTAAAATACGAAGTCAGCGTTGCTCAGAATTCGCAATTTCTTTTCACCTTTACACGTACAGATACAAGTAGTGACCTCTTGCCTAGGACAGATAGGCAGATTTACATTGGGACGGAGAATACTTTTAACCAACCTCTCTTCTTAGCTTAAAATACAGGTACCTAGTGGTCAAGCATAATAGTTGATGAATGGGAAAGTTTCAACTATTTTCGGCCCGCTAGGTGGGATTTTCCACCCTCTCATTTAAGCCTATCACTCATTTCTGTCACTTCGAGATTGTTTTTCAATTCTAGGCTTCGTGTAAGTCAATACAGAATCCATCAATTTTTGGTTATTTTCCAGCTTTGATCTCCGATCGGCAAGATCATTTTGTGAAATGACCTCAGGTCACCATTAAGGTCACTACCTGAAAATTGATCTCATGCCGGCAGTGTGATCAGTAAACAAAAACTGATCTCAGGTCACCACCAAGATCATGATCTAAATGATCTTTTGGAACAAAATCCTGCCCATCAATACCATTCAGAAATTATCTCCTATTACCATCAAGATAGCTTGTAGAAAATTGATCTCTAATCACTATCCCACTAATGAAAACATCGGCCTTGTTCCAGACATGGCCGACTGCGGTCGAAAATTTGACATAGACAAGTTCTGCCAGCCGGAAACCTAATTTTACGAAAATTTGAGATCGAATTGCAGCCGAAATATGACGGAAAGATTGTTCGGCCAATCAAAAAGTAAATTAAATCAAATTAGCTTTCTGATTGGCAGGAAATTCTTTTACAATGCTCTCGTGTCTGGAAAGAGGCCACCATTTCTTTAAGTTGGGTAGTTGGGCACTAAGCAGTAACTGAAAATTGATCTCAGGCCGAGGCGGACTTAGAAATTTTGCGCTCAATGCTAATGAAAAATTCGCGCCGCTAACCAGATATTTTTTAGAAAAAAAAATGGTAAAAATTTTTTCGCCCGCTTCGCTGGAGATTCACCTTATTGCACTGGCCTTATAAATGCCTTATATAGAAAAAAAATATAATAATAAATAATAATAATAATAATAAAAAGGATATACATTCAGGAGAAGAGGGTCGCCGCAACCTCCTTTGGAATTAATGTAGTGAAGGGTACGCCTATTAAGACCTCAAAAACGAGCTCAGCGTGCCCGTAAACAATAAAAAAGTCATTACATGTACTAGCTCAGTATTGGTTGACTGAAATCCACAATTACGTTATTAAACCCTTGAAAACTTCATTTTAACCACCTCCATATCCACCCCTATCTTTTAAATCAAATATACATTGGGGCATAATATAATACCACAGAGACCAGTGTTTTTGGGTCACACTGATTTGTTTATTTTTTTCGAATTTTAACGACAAAATGAGCTGAATTGGAATTTTTTTCACGGGAACTCCTATGTTAAGCTTCGTCTTGCTTGTGGGAGCACGTGAAATTATTTTAGCTGAAATTTTGGGTACCGAGTTTTAACACTTAAATAAACCAATTTTGTGGGAGCAAAAATTGTAAAAAATAAGTGAAATACTGTCATCCTAATACCCATCATTTATAGCAATTTTGACCTCATCCACGCACACCCCCTCTGCTGGAGCCTCCAAATTTGAAGTTAGTGGCAGATACGAAAAACGAATTAAGTGACGTAAGCCTAGTTACCGATATCTCAATTTTTCGCAATCGTACAGATTCAAAGAATTTCTGAATGAAAGTCTTCGAAATTTTAATAATGCATGAAAAACACAACGTTTAAAATAGTGAAATATGGGAGGAGAGCTATTCGGAAAGGATTTCAGAAATAGGAGATGCAAGGATCCGGAAACGTTTCCAATGGCAATCGAACCCTCAAAACTCAACGTTTTTCTCCTTAAGGCCTTCTTTTCCAATTTACTCTCAACCCGAGCCCTAGAATCCGCCCTTTCGAACATTACCTCAGAGACGTCGAGGGGGGGGGTCTGTCATAGCCCTCTTACCTTCTGGCCGAAAAACCGGCCTAAGTCGAAATCTTGCGAGTTGCTATGTGGGTTCGGACCCGGGACCTCCGGATTCCGAGACCAACGCGCTACCCACTCGGCCAACCAGACCCCCCCCCATTCCTCAAGAACTGTGTTAATGTATAACAGCAACAGGGGTGATTTTCACCCCCCCCCCTCCTCCGGAGAGTTCTAGGTTTGTTACGAAGAAACTGAATAGGATCTTCATGATGTAAATCTTCCGGGGAATCTTTACTAAAACATAATTTTCTAAATGTAATTGGTTCTAATATTTATTTTTTTTTGCAGGAGGAGAGAGATTGACCATTCATCGCAAACGAAACTCCATCCCGATTTCAAGTAACCTTTGTTTTTCAGACTTAGGGGACCCATAAGAGCAATTTTCGCCATATTCCTGCTGTTAAATTTAGGCTTTATATTACAGGGTGACCCAGATAAGATGACGTACATTCTTTCTTTAAGTAAATGAGAAGTACGCGACAGAAATTCGGGAACAAAATTTTTATCCGCAATTCAGACATGGAAATTTACTTCTGAGATACGACAAAATTTAAATGACCGCTATTTTGGGTAGCACGATTCTTTAATTGTTTCATTATGTTTCACAGTTTCAGTACAGAAGTAGGGTTCAATAACTCCCCACTACTAAACCAGCCCACGAGGTAACTTGTTAGCTGTGCAGTGGTCTCTGTTGAATGGTATTCAAGTTGTCTGTTGACCAGTAACGGCAGTTTTGTTATGGGGAGGGGGGGGGGGAGATTTGAACTCCTTACGAAAAGCTCTTTGCACCGTCACGATAGAATTTAACCGAAAATACTGTTCAACACAGAAAGCACATCTTTTCCCTGAATAGAGCTCCATGTTATTGGATTCGCGTGATAACAAAATTTCTAACTCTAGGATACACGCCAATCGCGTATTGGCCGCTGTACAGTGTTACCAACCCTGCTATTAAATTAAGAAACGAGTTCATCTTCTCTGGGTCACTTTATATTCATTGTGGGCATCCAATTTGCCGGGACTAAGGAGAAAATTTGTCCGGTTGACGAATTTCAACTGGAAATCTTTCAGCTAAGAGAGAGAGAGAGAGAGAGAGAATTTATTGTTTTTTAAATTACAACATTAAATTAGTACATGACCCCTCCACCATGCACATATTTGTGCGAGCGTGGAGAGGGCTACTCTCACTTACATTTTAGAAAATAAAATAAACTATTGTAAGATAAAACAAAACAAAACAAAATGAAAAATCGAACTTAACTACGGCAAAACCAAAGTGGATACAGAAATAATAAGATGATAACAAAACCAAATCTAAAAGATAAATAAATGAAACAAATAGGATAAAAAGCAATAGCAAACTAAGGCAAACAATACTTTCGGAACAAATAATAAAATAATAACAAAAATAGTACTAAAATAGTACTAAAAATTGAATAAATGGAATAAAAGAAGAATAAATACATAAGTATGAAAGCAAAATCAAGCTGCTGCAAACAATACTAGGAACCATATTAAAAGAATTGTCAAAACGTTACTAAAAAATAAATGAATGAGATAAAAGTTAGCCAGCAATACAGCGGTGGCAGCCTAGATTTTTTTGAGGTGTAGCAAAACCTCATCTTGACGAGAGTAAAACACTGATAATTGTTCGGGGTGTAGATAAAATTACAAGGTAATTTTAGGGGCTCCTATCACCAAAATCACCCCCCCCCCCAAAAAAAAAAAAAGTTCTAATTTTTTATTTTAACAGCAAACGAACAAACGAGCGAAAATAAATGTTACAAAACGGACAAAATTGGCGAATATTTAACCTTAAACTAGGTACAATAAGTACAACTACTGTAATGCAAATGTTGCTAATCGATATTTCTTTCGAGAAATCCACTCATCCATTAAATTTTTTATCTCACACAATAATTTTTCAGCATACGTCCCACCACACCATTCGTTTTTATGAGAATAGAAGATAGCAATATTGTTCAATCTTTTTCCGATAAGTACTGCTCTCAGGTACGATTTCAGACATTTCAGCGTGGAAAACGACCTCTTACATGAAACAGAAAATGCTGGAATTGTCAAGACTAGAGCACACAACTTTTTCATTTCGGAAGCCACTCGCCGCATAGACTTTTTTCAGAGACAAAAAAATTTAGAGCTTCTTGTAGAGAAGTAGGAAATCGGCCTTTTTCTTGTTTGAAATAATCCAAAAAAATACCTCGACGTATTCGTAATTTCAGTCTTTGTCCATTCAAGTCTGATTTGTAAAAATGTGTAATAACTTCCATCAGTGGCGTAGCCAGGATTTTTCCAAGGGAGGGGATCAGCAAAATTTTGGGCGGGGGGAGGGTACACCTAATATGAACTGTATATATTTTTACATTGATGTATCAGTATGTTGTGCTTTTCAACTTCAATTATGCATATGAATTTAAATTTAATTTCACGCATTTACTGTGATACTGCCAGGATGTAAAAAATTCTCCTCTCAAGGGGGGATTCATCCCCCTAATCCCCCCTAGACTACGCCACTGCCTTCCATATCATCTGATTTCAAAGTAACAAAATCTTTTCAAAATTTCAACTTCTTCAGTATCATTCTGAATGGTCCTAGTCAACTGACACATGCACTTGTGACCACCTAACTACAACTGCAAGATCTGTCTGTACTCTGTACTTCTAGATGAAGATGATTTTGGATTAAAAATTCTAAACAAAGGGAGATTTTTCGGGGTGTAGCAAACATTTTTGAGGTGTAGCAAACGTTTTTCCCAGGTGTAGCAAGCTGTTTTGGGGTGTAGCAACTTGCTACACACGCTATACAAAGGCTGCCACCGCTGCAGCAATAAGTAAACAAATAAGTAAACAGATAAATAAATAAAAATCAAACTACTTGAATAGGTAAGGCGAACTCTGAGACAGAAGACTGTAAACAAAAGAGAGGAAAAGGAAAAGAAAATAATAATGAAGATAATGAAATTTAAGTAACTAGAGAAATAAAATATGTAAATAAGAGTTATATTGTAAAAGAAAAAGAAAATAGAAAACAGAAAACAAGCAGAGATAAAACATAAAACACAAAATAGACAGAAAACGCCTCTGGTGCAGATCTCAGCTGTTTTAGAAGCAATCAGACTCTTCTTTGGTGTAGACACAAGAACACAGAGCTGAAGCAGTAAACAATGTTTAACATTGGGTCATTAACAAATACTTCTTCAACTCAGCGCCAAACCGTTTGCTATTAGCGATTTCCTTTATACAGGTGGGTAAACTATTATGAAATTTTGGCGCATTGTAAGCCCCTTGTAGCCTAGAATGATATTTTTTCCACCCAGGGATGGAGGCCATGTAGTCTCCCATTCTAAGGCCAACCCTAGGTCGTATGGCTATGTTAAATTTTGTTTTCCTTCTCTGAACATAGCAAGCAGCACTATGATTATATAAACTACTGAGAGTAAGTATATTGAATTTTTTAAATAAAACATCAGTGCTGCTTCTCTTCTCTACACCTGCAATATTCCTGATTGCCCTTTTCTGTAGTACGAAAATCGGATTAATTAGGTACGCTGGGGCCTTACCCCAGTTCATAATTCCATATCGCAGTACAGACTCATATGCAGCTGTATAGATACGTAATAGATGTTTAATTGAAAAGTGCTTTGATACGTAGTATATGAGATAATTTAGTTTACGGAGCTTAGTTTGCAGGTAGAGAGACTGAGCCACCCAGGTCATCTTTGAATCTAGCATGAGGCCTAGATACTTGATGTCATTCATTTGTTCTATACAACCACAGAGGCAGCCGGCAGCGCAGTTTGGGGTGGAATGTAGTTTAATACAGTTTTGTAACTGCGGCACGTTTCTGTAACTGTAGCATAGTAATTTGGTTTTCTGGAGATTTGGGAATAATTTATGATTGTAGAACCATTCAGTTAACACACTCATATCAGAGTTAATTATTTCGATTAGCTGGTTTCTATCCTTCTCATTGTATACAATAGCAGTGTCATCCGCAAAGGAGTAGATGGACCCTTCCAGTTTCAAGTTAACAAGATCATTTACATAGATTAGAAACAGGAGGGGGCCAAGCGTACTCCCCTGCGGTACACCACTTCCTATATGCAGCTTATCACTCAGTGTAGTGTTTAACCTGGTGATTTGTAGGCGATCTTTTAGATAGGATTCAAACCAACGCAGCATTTCCCCTCTGAAGCCACGCTTTTCCATTTTATTTAAGAGAATATCATGGTTGACTGTGTCAAATGCTTTCGTTATATCAAGATATATAGCCGCAACTTGTCTACCTTTTTCTAAATTACCCGTAATTTCTGTGATGTGATTGATTAAAGCATCATCAGTGCATTTGCCTGGTAGAAATCCATGCTGTCTTTCACCAAAGAAGTTAGTTTTCAACAGGAAGGATAGAACTCGCTCCTTCATAAGGGTTTCAAAAATTTTTGAGAATACCGAAAGTAGAGAGATTGGCCTGTAGTTGGGTAATTCTCTGAAAAGTGCAACAGTTTAAACTTTTAATTTTTTCCAAAAAAAATTGAGCAATTTGAATTTTTTTTCATTGGAATCACCATTGTACTTGTCCTTGAATTAAAAGGTGGCATTGAGCTGTGGTCATACTGAAGGGGGGAGGAGGGGCAACGTTTTGAAGATTCATTGACCACGTTGATGGAATTTCCATCAACGTGGCTGATAATACTGGCCACGTTGATGGAACTTCTTTATCCGTAGCCAACATTATTTGGCCACGTTGATGGAATTTCCTTATCCGTGGCCAACCTTTCGATGGAATTTCTTTCACTGCGGTCAATCATTATGAAAAGTTTCCTGCAGAAGAATAATGATGACTTCTTCAATGAGAATACATAAAAGTAAGTTCATGTATATAACGATTGTATTATTTGTATTTCTATTTAAACTATGAAATAATAAGGCACTTTACTTATAATAATGAGAAATTTTTCTTATAATCTACAGTAACTTTCATCACGAAATTTGGTACAGTTTATGTGACTTGACCATCCCCTCGGTACTGATGCGATGCCCGAAAGGGTAGTTTCCGGTACCGGGGGTGCGGTGTCTCAGGGGCCACTTTGGCATGCGTGCATCGCCATACGTCCCACAACACCAAGGCATTTTACTTATAATGTAAGGATAGTAACTTTAACAATTTGGCCCCGTTTTCATATAAACTAGAAATAATAGAAGAAAAGAAAATCAGTAACTTCGATTACAAAATTTGGCACAATTTCTAAAAACTAAATAATATACGTCAATGTTTAATCTAAATTGAGGAACTTCAAATTACTTACACCTAAAGATTAAGAGTCCTGTTTAAGAATTTAATGTTTTGGAGTGGATATCAAACTTGAGCGCTCGTTGAGATGAGACAGGAGGACTAAGTTTTTAAAAATAAAAATTATATTTGCGAGTCTCAAATGAGAATTCTTAGGAATTATTCTTTCAACGTGGCTAACTATTTCTTTTCCTCATCCGTGGTCATTCGGATGATATAGCCATCCTTCAGCGTATCAGCGACACAATCAATCACCTATCAAAACCATGTCCGATGTTAGAAATTCAAAATGACTAAAAAATTCCGAATGACCACGGATGAGGAAAAGAAAGAGTTAGCCACGTTGAAAGAATAATTCCTAAGAATTCTCATTTGAAACTCGCAAATATAATTTTTATTTTTAAATCGCCTATATATTTCTTTTATACTTACATTTAACAGTTTTCTTTCGCATTTTCAGGTTGACAGCGAAAATTGCCGGAAAGAACTGACAAGCCACGGTGATAGATGTGCAGAACTGTAAATGCGCTCATTTTCACAGATAATTAGTTGTGGACAAGTTAACTCAACTCCGACGTTGAATTCGATCATGGTTCGAAGTTCTCGACACAGATTTGAAGCTAAGCAGCTAGTTTCGAACATTAGATATGGAATCAGGGTGGCCATGCGTAAGAACGAAAAAATGACCACGGAGATGGAATTTACACCAGCCATTAAACCTTCATGGCTTTTGAGGCGACCTTTAAATGTACTAAAGGCCGCTCAAATGCATGTCAACGTGTAGAGTGATGGGTTGAGAAAAACTTTGGCCTTTAATTTCAAAAAAATATTCGTTCTGCATAAGGTGAAAAAATGAATAATGATTTCAAGAAATGCTAGCCTTGTCCACGTTGATGGAAGTTTTTGCCCTTTGAGCTCATTTTCCGCTAAAGGGGGGAGGGGTATGGGGTTCTACACAATTGCGTCGAGCAGAAAAAATCATAAACATACCAATCTATTATTTTTAATTTTCTGAAAAGAGTATAATGCTGAGAAAATAGCTGACACGCAAACTATCGCACTTTTCTGAGAATTACCCAGGTGGTCATTTCAGATTTTTCACCATTTTTGTAGACGGGGACTGCTACTGCTACTTTTAGTGCTGTTGGGAAAAAACCCTCCTTTACTGATCTATTGAATAACTAGGCAAGCGGTTTAGCTAGTAGGTCTGCATATTCTTTAATTACTTTAATTTGGATGTTATCAATACCAGTACTGTCTTTATTTGAGATCTTATGTATTGCATTATACGTGGCAGCCTCGGTGAAGTCCATGAAAGCGAATGACTCCAAGTTTCTCTTAATGTTACAGTTTTGCAGGTTATTTACTGTAGGGTTCTGTTGATTTTTTTGGCATAAATTAGTAGCAATACTGCAGAAGTACCGGTTCAGCTCGTTGGCTAAGAATTCTTCATTACCCTCTACTGTGTAGATAGTGTTATTGACTTTGAGCTTATCAATTTTTTCTCTCTTCTTTTTTATAACTGAATTAATTAGCTTCCAATAATCTTTGGCATTATCACCGCACTCGAGTAGACATTTGTCATAAAAAGCTTTCTTATCTGCGCGAACCTGTTTCACGACTTTTTTAGAAATTAATTTGTACTCGGCTTTGATGACACTATTGTTCGGATACTTCTTCGTTAGTTTATAGAGGCCAGATTTCTCGTTGAAGAGCCTTGCGAGTTCTGGAGATGACCAGGGTGCTCTTTTACGAGTTTTACGACCTAGGGTTACTTGGGTTGTCGAGTTGCATCGCTGTGAGAAGACACGATTATGGCTCAACAGAGGTTGACTTAGAAATGGCGCTACAGCTCATTCTCTTGGTTCTTGCCTGACATCAAAATAACAAATTAGATAATCTTCGCTCGTAAGGTTCACGGTTTCTTAAGTGACGTTTCTAGAACGTTCCTGATATCCCTAGTGCGTTCGTTTAAGACTTGACGAAAAAAATCAGAATTTTACCAACGTGCAGATAGGCTGACTTTGTTTCCTGTCTCGCGGCATTTTCGATTTTTCGGAGACAGGAGGACTCTATAGTACTGCAGGTACATTCTCGCTAGCAAATGGTAAACTCTAATAAACGTACTATCAGTTTCACGTTCTACTGATCCGTATTTCGTCGACTGTGCAGACAACAATGCGAAACGAACTCGAAAAGTAAATACGTTTCCGCAAAAACGTATTCGATATTGATAGGAGACGACACCCACAGCGACATACTCTGACAGTTCTTACCACTGTCAGCTATTATTCGAGCATATCGTTCGCGCCGTCTTTATCTATACCGAAACAAAATATCTTTACGAAAAAAGTTATTCCACCGGGACGGGTTACTTTCCTTTGAATTCCAACGTATAGAGCTCGAGCTTGCGTGAAATACGCGGTCTGAGAAACGAAAACGAGGGAATTCGAGGAAACGTACATAATGAATACACCATTTGAGCGAACAAGAATCATAAAACAGAAGCTAAATTGGTTTCATCGTCAAACTTGCGCGATAATTTGAGAAAAGTAATTTAAAACTTCTCTTCGTCTACGTCGCGTGAGCTATTGGATCAACAGCGTATAGGTATAAGTTGATGAAGAGCTGGATATTTGTGTATGCGAGCTCACGTTTATGCTTATCCGAGTGCTGTTAATTTTCGGATGAGAAAAATTTGCGGCCATGAAACTGCTCGGATGCGAGCTGCACAGCTAAATTTATGCGTGCAGGGTGTTTCACAAATAATTAGCTCCTCGACTTTGTTCTGATCACAGAGTCGAAAGCCTACCGCTCATTTTTGTCATTTTGAGATTGTTTTTCAATTTTAGGCTTCGTGTAAGTCAGTGGTAGGATGGTTTACAAGCGATTACGGTAGAGTACGCACGTCATTTCTCGCGTTGAATCTGAACGAAAAGCGTTGTTACAGTAACTAGATAACGTATACGAAAGTGTATAATCTATTACATTGTGCTAATCAAGTATCAAGTTCGAACGGGCTCACTCGGCTTAGAAAAAGGTGAAGGACGACGACGTGGTAACTGTAAGTGCTATGAAATCTATTCTAAATGAATTTTTTGAAAGCCAACTCGCTTTTATCAAAGAGGTGGTGGAAGAAAATAAGGAGTTAAAAAAGAGAATAGTCGAACTAGAAGATCAGATGGACGATTTGGCCTGCTACTCAAGGCTAAACAATATCGTTGTCCACGGTATTCCGAAACAGGATAACGAGAACCCAATTCAGGTAGCAATGAAAATAGGTACCGCAGTGGGTGTATCACTAACAGAGAAAGAGATAGACACTGCCCATCAACTACCATCGAGGAAGGATTCGCAAACACCGCCTCTCATTATAAAATTGGGCAGCCGACTTATGAAAGACGAGATTATGAGGTGCAAGAAGAATACTACCGGGAAAGTATTAACTGCTACCGCATTTGGTGGCGATCCGAATAGAAAAGTGTTCTACAACGACCACTTAACAAAGAAGAATCAAGAAATCCTAACGAAAGCCAAAGAATTATATGTGGCAGTTTCTATAAAAAGGGGTAACTTTGTCGATCCGACGAATTTTGAGTTATGAGCTGTATACCTAATAGAGGAATGAATGCCCATTCCAACGAGCTATTGGCGAGATTTGTACAGTGTTGCCAGGTGAGGCGATTTTGAAATTGACTGGGCGTTAAAAAATACTGTCGGGCGATGTGTAAAAATTGTGGCGATTTTTAGGCAGAATGCGTGACTTCTCTCTTTTTCTGAGTCTTGAAAAAATCAAAAAATAAGTTTAATTAATTAAAAAAAAAACTGTGCCCAAAATTGACTGGGAGGTTGCGTAAAATTTTGAACAGGTCAACTTACAGCACTGCTGATTGTGAAAAAGCCTAAGAAAAAAGACCTAAAAAGTATGGAGTTTTTAGTACTTTTTCATAAAACTAGACTGAAAATTGATAGCGGTAGCGATATCAGTCTATCGACTGGTCTATCGATGGTCGATGGCATCGATGAATATATACCAAAATTTTGTCGACACGAGGAGAACAGGCTTATCACGCAATTGTGTTGGCTGCAGGCTGCAGTCTGGTCCAAGAAAAAGGTAAACAAAAATTTTCAATGAGAATCTCATCCATAAGAAAAATAAGGACTTGAAAATTTCACATATAATATTATACATATAACAAGGGGACCTACGTTAAATATGTGATGCTTGTAGTCGTGAAGTACACATTCACTACATTATGGACATATATTGCAAATTTTTATCTTCTCCTCCATTTCTGACATATTTGCAAAATAGCAGAACGATATTTTGTCTTATGGTAAATTCAATGTAAAAAAAATTGTTTACATTTTCCTTGGACCAGCCTGCAGCCTGCCACAATTGCGTGCTGTTGCGTGTTAAGCGCGTGCTGTTGCCTGATAAGAGTGATGAGCGCGTTTGTGACAGACTTCCATGCCGCGTGATGTGTAGCAGGTTGCGTTCGCATCGAGGTAACCTTAGTAATATATGAATCTTGGGCAGTGGCGATTTATGGCGATTTTCTACTTTTAACATGGCGACTTTTTCGAGAAAAAAACTGGCAACACTGGATTTGTAGCGTTTTTTGTTCCAGAGATACAAGCCGTGAAAGATGAGTGTAACGGGAACGCGGGAAAACACGTTCTTGGGAAAAAACGCGTTTAAAGTTAGACACACCTTTTTCTCCCACTCCGTCAAGCGGCCTTAACCCGCCGCGGAATCACGTTACCAGCCTCGACGAGGGGCATGTTGGAAAGGTAATTTTTTGCTCTTCTGTGCGGTAACAATTCAGAACATCGGATTTATTCGTGAGCTCCGAAAAACCACGAAGAAGCAAACGCAGACATTCGCATTCTTCTCTCATTCTCTTTCATAATTCTCTTTCTCTCTCTCCCTCTTCTCTCTGATGCGCGTTAATTTAGTCTCCTCGTTATTGCGATGTTTTTCCCATAGAAATCAATCAAAATCTCAAAATTGATTTTTCGACCAAAAAATTTTTTTTTCTTTTTTCGCGTTTTCCGAGACGTCAATCGATCGACAAAGTTACCCCTTTTTATAGAAACTGCCACTATAACGATTATTTCATTTGGACAAGCAAGGGCAAAGTACTCCGGAAAATTGAAAGAACCACGCAGCCAAACTTTCCGCATCAAGACAAAGGAAGAGGTGGACCTGTACAATAAGAAGAAACGAACTCGTGCGAGCGCAGAACCAGAAACCAATGTTAAAACCAGGAAGGCTGAAGATAAGCTGAGTCAGTTCCGTTATGTCAGCAATGAAGGAAAAAAGTAGATATAGAAACCTATGCAATAAGCCATAGTATTGTAAGCCACCTTTGCCTAGGTCCACATGGCTAGCATAGGCAAATAAGGCCTAGCCTCAGCACTTTGTGTGTAAATCAAACAAATTCAAATAATTTGACACATAAAATAATAAAAAAATCGAGCTCCATCAGTACAAGAAATAATTATGATAATAGCAAAAAGTGTGGGGTAAAAGTAGCCATAATTGATACGAGATCATTACGAGACAACTATAAATTCTTACAGTTAGAAAAAGAATGCATAAAACATAATATTGATAATGAGGTATACAGGCAAATCACTCCAAAAATCAATTACAAATTAACACGACGTTTCGACATCACTGTCATTATCAGGTAACACAACATGTACAAACTGAGCAACTCTGAAATCCATGGGCTAAACGCTAGTTACACGAAACATAATACAAAAAGGTGGGGGTAACGTTAATCAATTCGATATAAAATACAGTAAAACAGTAAGGATGTGGGGGTATAGTTAGCCAATTGAATTTAAAACACAGTGAAACGGTTTAATCTTATCTAAGTCGGTGTAAATATGAATCTTATTAGGCGATCTATGAATGTAACATTTTTCTACACTTTCAAGATGATATTAAATTCATTAAAAAATATGTAGACGATAGCTTTATTTATATCAAACAAAGTAAAATCAATGATTTAATAGAATTTGTAAACTCGTTTAATAGTAGATTGAAGTTCACTACGGGAAAAAGATTTGCGAAGATATCAATAAATTTGAACTAGAAACTGCGAAAAATATAATCGAATGTACCTGGTCTACCAGGCAAACAAAAATGGCTCTATCCAGAGGCAGGAGCATCCTTCCGAAAATCAAAAACAAATTCCGAATTGAAATCTGTGATTGAGAAAAAATAGCAAAGGTGGCCACTGTCTTCTATCTAGAACTATACAAAGATGCAAGGCTTGATGATGTCAACCCAGACAGCTGGAAGAGTTACCTGGTAAATAAAGATAAAGACAATATCCATCCAATAAGAAAAACTGAAGTAGAAAAGACGTTAAACAGACTGAAGTCAGGTCGGGCCCCGGGGCCAGACGGGTTGGAAAATGAATCGTAAAAAATATTTCGTGATATCGTGGCGGGTCCCATAGCCAGTTTATTCAACCGCATACTCGCATCAGGTCTTCCGCCAAATCAATATGGTACTTCTCCGAATTTGTATGAATACATAAAAAAAGGGATCATAACGAAATCAATAACTACAGACCGATCAGAATGTTTGCAAAGTGTTTATGACAATAATAAAACAAAGAATATACAATATTTTGGATAGTCAACTACATGCGATCGAACAGGCTGGGTTTAGTTAGGATTTCAGTACGGTTGACCATATTCAAACGTTGAGCCAGTTTTTGGAGAAAACAAGGGAATTTCAACTAGACCTAGCTCTGTTATAATGCTCGTGGATTTCAATAAGGCCTTCGATTCAGTATACCATAACAAAATATGGGAAACTCTAGCCTTGCAGTGGGTCCCCGAAAATATTATCAAAAATTCCAATTAGCATTTACTCAAACTCTATGGCTCAGATAAAATTAGACAAAAAATCAGACTGGTTTCCAATTAAGAGAGGTGTTAAACAAGGGGATCCTCTCTCTCCCAATGTTTTTAATGCAGTACTAGAACAAGTCTTTCGGCAACTAAAATGGAAGGGCAAAGGGATAAAAATCAAAATTAGAGCAGAAAGTTTATCAAGTATTAAAAACCTGAATAATCTCCGATTCGCAGACGATATTGTCATCATCGCGAAGAACGGAAAAGAGCTAAAAGTAATGACGGAGGACCTGAGGAGACAGAGCGAAAAAGTGGGCCTAACAATTAACAATTCCAAAACAAAAATTATGTCAAATATCAAGAATCTAGAAGGAATCAAAATCGATAATAAAACCATAGAGGTGGTCTCGGAATACAAGTACTTAGAGCAAACTCTGGCTTTTGATAAGCAAAAACTGAAAAAGAGTTGAAAATCCGCAGGGAAAACGCGTGGAAAGCTTTCTGGTCCCAAAGAAAAATACTGAAAAGCAACATGAAGTTATATACTAAAATCAGGGTATTGGAAAGCACAGTCCTTCCAGTATTGACCTACGGAGCCCAGACCTGGGCCATCACTAAAAATCAAATGCACAAAATCCGGTCCACGCACAATTCAATGTTGAGAAGTATCCTCCAAACCAGAGTAAAAGACCACACTAAACTACAAGATATCATGGGAAAAACCAAAGCCAAAAATATCGGGGTTGTCCTCAAAAAGCTGAAGTTCAAGTATGCAGGTCATATTATCCGCGAACCAAGTCATAAGTGGAATAAAGTCTTAACTACCTGGGTCCCACAAGAAGGCAAGCGAGGCAAAGGGAGGCCGCTTATGAGGTGGGAAGACGAACTGCGTCAACATCTCGGACCGAAGTGGTCTAATATGGCAAAGGATAAAACAAGGTGGAGGGACTTGACAGAGGCCTATGCCCAACAATGGGCGACCGCCGGGGGGGGGCGACGATGTAGGCACCGTCCACTTACCAATAAACGGAAGTGTTAATATCGCGGACCAATTGGGTCACGGCCAATAAATAAAATAAAATAAATAACAGGTTTTGAGACAAGATGGTAATATTCACCACGATGTAAACCTTATCCTTTTTTATTCAAAATATGGTAATTGTCCTGTCAGATGAATTGGATTGATGGAATTCGTTACAGATGTTCTTGTGCAATGCAAAATACTCCCAAATTGGAAGTTATGGTTCAACATGTTTTGTTAGCAAGATATTCTCAATTTCTGGAGAATGACCCGGTACTTGAATCAGATCATTTGATACAGTCGAATATTTTCAAATAAATTCATAGCTTTTCTTATTAGGAATCTTATTGTTAGACTTGACCTTCACCCCTCAAGATTTTTCCACTGAAAATTGATTGCAAGAAGGTCGCAGCCTATCCAAAAATTTATTCTCCTCCCCTTCTAAGTTGCTCGCCCAAAAATTCAAAAAATTGCAGGGGCAGACTAACTGCCTTTAATGACATAATTTGATCTGACATGAAATCGTTTAAACTAAAATGAACAAATTTAACTATTGAAAGCCAAAAAGCATTTCGAAAATTGTAGAACACTGAACCACCCTAACCCTTGTATAAATTACACGCTAAATTGGGAATCGAGTAAAAACTGTTTGCTGGCCTTGAAACTTGGGGCTCACTTCTGTGGCGGAACTCAACTCAAAGAAGAGCCGTAAACAGATTTCGAGCTTTGCCACAATGAGTGACTACTGTACATGTATTCGAAAACCCTGCAAATACACGTTTGATGGAACGTTATTAAATGAAATGGCAAAGAGAAAGAAAAAGAAGAAGGAGAAAAAGACGAAATACAACTCGTTATTTACGGATGAAAACCATTTTGAAGATAATGTTAAGATAAAAATAGGAAGCATCCCTTTGTGATGCTAATTGGAGAGGTTTTCCCGCACAAGGTTCGTCTTTCTATTCAGAAAGTTCCGAAATGTGTATCCATTATTCTGTTTTTCCGCATCGAGTATATTATACGCCGTTGCTGTTGCCATTGCCGTTGCCTTTCGCACAAAGTAATCCGTGGTCGTCCTCGGCCATATTTATCACGCCAAATGGACTTCAATGAAGATTTAAAGTACAGTCATTTAGAAAACGCGGTCAGAAGTGTATACTTTTCGTCCGATTGTCCAGAGTCGACGTATATAGTATGTGGAAAAGAGGAAAACCTCTGATACGCAATCGATATCGTGCAAAATTTCTTAATTTAGCTCACTTCTGGAAGTTTTTTAAAATATTTTCTCTCGCCGATAAGAGATGTACTCGTACCTCTTCGCCACAATATACTGCATGTGTACCAAAACTAAACGGGTTTCCTAATTTGGTTTGGATGCTAGGTTGAATGTATTCTGAATTTTTCGAAGGGACGTTGACAGTCCGCAAAATGAGTAGTTCAGACCATGAGGAATATTTTATGAATTGCGACTACCACCAGGAGTCATTCTGGGGCATCCAGAGACCCTCTTTAGATTTTCCTCAATAATTCTCCGACTGTAAGTCTATGGGTACCATATAGTTTGTTTTTTGATATAATTTCGAACTTAGGGTACAAATTGGGGTACACAGGGTAGAGGTCAAAATAGTAAATACCAAGAAATTGAATAGGTGTGTCAAATAATACAGTATCGGAGATACCATATCGGTTTTTAATATTATAATTTTCGCACGAAAACGAGTAGTCTGTGAAGGGTTTGAGGTGGTGTACCCTGTACAACAGAAAAGATCAACAACTACAATATCGCCGTGTCAGAACTACAATGACACAACTGCAAAAAAGTAATTTTCAGAAAAATGCCAACGAAAGTTCTAAAATTTGTAAGCGGCGAGAACTCGATGACAAAATGATGTACGCAAGATTGCTTGACATGTCAAAAGTTGGAGAATAGAATGTACTTGAAGGTGTAGGTAAAAAAATCTTCCTCTCCCAAACCTACCCCATAATCATCACACTACTGCGGTGCCGTAGTTCACTTTGAAAGAAGTATTTGTAGGAAAACAGTTATCGCGCAATGGAGTTCACATCACTTACTCGTAATACAACTGACGGTGGATTTACGTTCGAGTCGGCGACATGTCACGAACAAACTTTTAAATGTCGGCCTGGGTTGGCATTTTACGTTTAAAATGATTCATAAAATGAAATGTAAAATGTAAAATCGATGTAAAATGCGAAGAAAACAAACATAATTAATGATTGATAGATGGTAAGAAATGAGAATGAAAAATTTAAAAGTAATTATGAACTAAATAATTGAGATAAAATTAATTAAAATTTTGGTGGTAAAATTAAACAAAAAGAGTATCTTAAGTAAAAACCGCTGATACCACAAAGTATGATGAGCTTTAACTTGATTTTTTCTAAATAGAATTTATAAGACTAATTATTAATTATTTTTTGTTAGTTTTCGTTCTTTGAAAATTTTTAATTTTAAGTTTAAATTTGAAGAAGTTTGGCGAAAAATGTTACAATTTGTTTCGGCCTGAATGGCTCAATATTTTTAAAATTGTTTTATACTTGTTTTCTCTGTAATTCACTTTCTATGGAAGACTCTACCTTCTCATGAGTTACCTATAGTGAATTTGAAGAGTATAAATTATAAAATTGAATGATACAGGAGACGACCATTTTTGACTATAGTTCCAATTGTGTACAAGTTGTAAAAATTTTAATTGAAAAATTGAACTTCAACTTTTTTTTTTTTAAACTCATTTCGATTCATTTTACATTTTACATGTAAAATGTAAAATACATAGGCTGTCGCTAAGTAACTGAGACTAAAATTTATATACGGCGAATCAATGCTACCTATCGGCGTTTCAACACAGTAGGGGAATAATTTGGTTCATTAGCTATCGATTGAGACTACACCGAGTTCATTTGATTGAAAACTCGCTGTTTCAGACCAATTTGAAAGAAACCATATGCGTTGACCCCTCCAGGATTTTTAAAGATCTTTTCAAAGAAGGAAAAAAAGCATAAAATTACAAAATTTTTTATTAATCATCATCTTCATTAAGTACACGAATATCTTTTTCAAAATAAGCGCCATTCATGGCTATACAGGCGTCCATTCGTTCTTGCCATTTATCGAACGTTTTCGCGTATTCCGTCGCCGGTAACAAGGAGAAAAATATCTGGACCGCGGTAATGACTTCTTTTGATTCGTGTTGAATTGACGACCGTGTAAGGCTGCCTTCAGTTGAGGAAATAACCAAAAGTCGCAGGGGGCGAGGCCAGGACTATACAGGGGGTTGGGGGTGAATTGCGATTTTTTTAGAAGTCATCACCGCGACGCAGATGTTTTTCTCCTCGTTACCGGCGGTGGAATACGCGAAAACGTTCGATAAATGGCAAGAACGAATGGACGCCTGTGTAGCCATGAATGGCACTTATTTTGGAGAAGATATTCGTGTACTCAACAAAGATGATGATCAATAAAAAATTTTGTAATCGTAGAAATGCTTTTTTTCCTTCTTAAAAAAAATCTTTAAAAAACCTGGACGGGTCAACGCACATGGTTTCTCTTTTATAAATTGGTCTGGAACAGCGAATTTTTTAATCAAATGAGCTCAGCGGGGTCTCAATCGATAGCTAATGAACCTAATTATTCCCGTACTGCGTTGAAACACCGATAGATAGCGTTGGTGGGCGGTACGAATTTTAGTCTCAGTTACTTGGCGACAACCTATGTAAAAGGTTATTTTACACTGACTCGAAATAAATAATTACAGACCCAATAAAAATAGGTAAAAATAGAGAGTACACGCCCAACTCAATAGTAACCAAAGCCCCTCGCAAGCAGGCTTTAGGAAAGGCTATTCCACCGTTGATCACCTACAGTCGGTGAAACAGATTATAGAAAAAGCAAACGAGTATAAAATGGAGGCCCACCTCCTGTTCGTGGATTTCCACAAAGCTTTTGACACGATCGCCCATACCAGTCTGTGGGAGGCGCTAGGGGAACAGGGTGTCCAAAGTAAAATAATAGAGAGAAGTGAGACAGAGTGATCCTTTATCGTCGAATCTGTTCAACTGTACATTGGAAAGTATCTTCAGAGATTTAGAATGGGAGAATTACTGTACATAGGAATCAATGGAACCAACCTCAACAACCTTAGATTCGCTGACGATGTAATTTTGATAAGTAGACATGCACAAGAACTGAGCCGGATGGCAGGGGAGCCATTCATAGCTAATGGAGCGCGAGACTTAGAGACAAACAAACTAAAGACAAAATACATGAGTAATAGTGAAGACAGTCGGCTGATGGTGGAAGGCGAGGAGATAGGAAAGGTGAGCGAGTAGACGTGTTTGGGTCAGATAGTTTCTTTCGAAGGGGGGATGGAGAAAGAAATTCTGAAAAGGAGAACACAGGCCTGGAAGAGCTATTGGGCTCTAAGGCGAATTTTTAAAGAAGGGATGAGTTGAAATCGAAAATTAGAATCCTGGAGTCATGCATATTCCCAGTACTGAGTTACGGAGCTCAGACATGGGCCCCCACAAAAATACAAGCAGCAAAACTAAAAAGCACACAAAGAGCAATGGAAAGATAGAATTAGAAATCTACAGACATAGGGTACAAAGTTAATGAAATTTAGGTACGCAGGACATATGTCAAGGATGGGTAACGATAGATGGGCCAAAATGGTAACAGAATGGACCCCCTACGACTACAAACGTAATGGAGGAAGACCTAAAATAAAGTGGGAAGACGAGATACGCAACAGAGTGGTACATGTTGGCATCGGGTAGCGCAGGATAGAAAGGTTTGGAAAAACACCGGAGAGGCTTATGCACGGTTATGGGGCGGTTGGTGCGTCCGCGTCAGTAGTTTTTAGAATCTAGTTCAAGTAATTAGAATTAAGTGTATTAAAATCTGTAATAAATAAATGAAAAACTTTACACGTAAACTGTATTTTACCTGCCAACCCTGATGTTGGCGACACTTTTGAACTTTGTCGCGGACAACTTTCCCCCGAACTAACAAGCGCCGGATTGATCAGGCAGTCGCCAACACTTGTGTAGCTGAGTTGAGTTGTCAAAACAGCATTCGACAAAACATGTCGGCCTGACGTCGCCGACTTGAATGTAAATCCATCACGATACTTTTCACAACTGGGGCTACATTCATTGATTAGTGATAAGGAAAAACACTGGATCAGGGCCGTACGGGGGGGGGGGGGTCAAACCCAATTGGCCAAACGAAAAATACGAATAAACAATGGGTTGAGACGGCGAGGAGGGCGGATCTGTGACTAAGCCCCTAAGCTCCCCCCCATACAATCTCTGTTGTCTGTAGCTCAGCACTAAAATGCTAATTGTAATCAATGAGAAAGAGAAATTTATAGGACTTTGCGTTCAGCGTTCTAACTTCCCGATTGACAATTTGGTGAGCGCTCACGCAATATGTCACAAACCACTACCGTTTTGAGACGTTTGGCCGATCACATTTTTTTGTGAGCGGTCAACATCTAATCATTTTAAGATAGTGTTTGTGAAGTGATCGCTCACCAATAGTGTGATTACTGAGTGATGTTCACAAGAGCGCTCACATTCGGCTTCATTTTCAATCGGGTTCTTACTAACAGGGTACTAAAATGAGCTTCCTTCGCGTTCGCAGAGTACGACAACAAAAAGGATGTAAAACCATCAATATGTAAGGTTTGATTTTCAGGATTTCAATAAGTTAAAGGTATATTGGTAAAATTGATGAAATTAGGATTTTTAGGGTGTTCGCCGCAGCGCAGCGCTGCAAGCATCCTATTTCTGGATTTCGATTTTAATTATTTTTGGAATCATCAAAATGCAAATCCTCTGCTAATAATTAGGAGTTAAATCCGAAATCAGGATTTAAAATGCCTGAGGATTTGAATTCTGCCCAACCCTGAGGAGTGGGTTTTGTTCAAATTCAGTATGGTTTCATTGCATGCACTGCAGAGTGCGTTCGTGCCATTGATAGAGCGATAGAGCTATGCGCGACTGCAATTTGCAGCTTCGCAGTTTGAAGGTGTTCTGATTCATTCATTCATTCAAGTGAATTCTTCAACTGAATTAATTCAAGGAGGAAAGACCCATCTCTATTCTATGCTTTCCAGCTGATCCTCTTCGAGTAGCGAAGTTACTTGTTAGTTTATTCTATTTTAGTTATTGTAATTTATTAGGTTCCACATTTTACTTTATTCGTTTAATTAATTCCCAGCATAGAACAGGCCCGTAGCTTGGGGAAGGGGGGCAAATCGAGGCATCCCTCTGAGTACATTTTTTGCCCCCCCCCCTCGGCACTTGTGAAGAAGAGCGAAAAATTGGTAATTTACTTACTGTGAAGCGAATTGAAAAACTTGGAAGTTATTTATGCGAAGGACTTCTCTTCGTACAGTTGATAGACGATGGTTATAAGATAACCAAATTAATATTCCCCATAGCTACACCTTCGGTACAAAGTACGAGCTTGCAGCAAAAAATTACTTCCGCCCCCAGTGGCCCACCCCCCTGAAAAAAAAGTAGTCACGCTACGGGCCTGGCACACAACATTTTATTTTCTCTTTGGCATTTTACACCAGCATGTTGTATGTTTAATCTGACAGCCTCCAAATAATCGCTAATTCATTTATTCAAGTTATTGAGGAAAAACAGAAGAGGTGTCTTTCCGATATACAGCCAATGTGGCCCCTTGTGGTGGCCATATTCCCGAAGTCCTCAACTATAGGTCTATCTAGTGGCATTTTTTCTTTTGAAAAATTCTGGGTACCTCAAATTTCTGCAACTAGCATCCAGACTCATTGTACACAAGTTTCACGAGTTACATTACGTTTTGGGTGAGTTAATAAGAGTAACAAAGAAAAAACAGAGTGAGAAATGAAAAAGAAAATGAAATTCTTGCGCTTTTTTCCCGAAATACGCACATCATTACGTGCAACCGACCTTTTTATTCGAATAAACGAGTTCGCCTTAAACGCCGAGGGGTAAGTCGGTATAAAATCTGCAGGTAATTAATAATCCGGCCAGCCTGTCAGAATCTACTTTCATCCGCAAACGACTTTTTTGTTTTTCCAACCTCGGCAGCATTTTCCCCCCTTATGTTTCCTCCCTAGCCGATGTAATTATTATCGTGACATATTTAGTCGTTCAATAATGAGAAACAAAATTACCTGAAATTTAGACGATTAATTTCGCCAACTGGTCTGGAATTGACAGCGGTAATTTGCAGAGACGTTTCACGATGACCTTTTTTTTCTTATAATATGTTCTTTACAGACACATCTTACATAACATCTGGGACTGGAAAAATACACGTGACTTAATTATTCGCAGGTACGATCAATTTTAATGAAAAATAAACGCCTATGACTTCTTTATAATGCGATATACCTATACAGTTTATGTTTCGTCGTAAAGTAAGTTTCAAACTTTTCAGCAGCTCGTTTACCCTGTCGCTTTCGAACGGATGAAAAATGAGTTTATTTGGGTCCCTAAGAAATTCACAAACGTTATTTCTTCTCGTTTTTGTATTATTAGGATAGCGGTGGCTGGTGTTCATTTGGAGTGACTTTGACTTAATCTCCGCTAGCAAATTTCAATTAGGCTTCGGATCTGACAAAGCTTCTTGAACTGGTTTTCGCTTCGGCAAGTCATTTTTATAGGGCTTCGGTTCTAGTTCCTGCCACGACAAGAATTCGAAATGGCTCCGGCTCCCCAAAAAAATGTTGTTCTTTTTCGGCTATGTCAGGGATAAGTAAGACTATAAATTCAGGGATTTAAAATAATGATTTTAGTATTTAAGAAATTGACAAATATCATGGATATAGATCGAAAGAGGATCATTAAAAAAAACAATATTAGGTCATAGAATGATTTTTCAATCTTTTTGATCATTAGATTACGATTCTTCTTAAGTTCGTTATCTTTTAAATGTTAAATCATGATTCCAGATTAGATAAAAGATCATGATTATTCAGATAAAAAATTTAATAGCCCTTAGACGACAATCTTTTTCATTTTAGATCAAATTATCTCGCTCAAATCTGGGCTCTGGCTATTTATAAGAAAGGGCTTACGTGGGCGGGTGGGTAAAAGTGTGTACAAGGTAGTCCATGGTGGAGAAGTAGGGAAAGGAGAGAGGTGCTGAAGGACTGAAACGGAAATTGAGTTCGGCTTTGGCTCGGAATCCAGATCCCCTAGAAGACGGTCGCTTCTGAGGCTTCGAGCTCCAGCTTCAGATCCCTGGTTAATTTGAATACAGTCCAAATAAAGGTACCATAAAACACGTAATGAAGGTAGAATCAAAAAAGCACTAATTTTTATTCCATAACATCATATTAATTACAGCCAGCAACATTCTCCGCTGGGAGCAGGGAGGGTCTCTAGGGCGACCTGCTCCAAAACAAGGGTTATTAGGCTTTCTAAGCTTTTTATAAAATAATTGGGAAATGGCTGAAATAGAAGTTCCTTTCCAGTCGCCGATTTCGAATATTTCATAAAAATTTGTAACGCTGTTTGCGATTTTCTCCATCAATAGATTAGGTAATAATCTATCTGATGATTTGAAAAAAAAATAATTTAATACAAAGGATATTACATTTTTAGCAAATTTTGCAATTTTGGTAGTAAAAAACTGTATATAAGTACATTGAATTTTAAAATAATACAGCATACTTGAAAAGTTCATTCAGCCGCCCTCATTTACCTTTAATTTAGAATACCAATGGAATAAACGAGGCTCTCCAAATGATATGATCTAGTTTTTATTCCGACGAAGAAATCTCTTCCCCATGGAAGGAGGACAAGTGGAACGGAGACGTGCCACTAACTTTCGAATTTCAAATTGGGAGGGATATCGAATACATTATCAAAATCGTGGTTCTTCTAACGTTGATTTCAAATACATGATCAGATGTTTGATCCCGTTCTTAATCCGGGCCACGATTCCGAAACTTGATTTGGAACATAGACCAATGAATCAAAGTTGGATTGAGCCACTGATTCCGAATACTCCATCAAATTATTAATAAAGACTATTTTGCCTGTTTCAAGAGTGAAGATTCATATTTTCGGTCCTACTGGGACGCATCGAAAATGTGATCTCTAATTCCGCGACGCAATACGATGCGATTTCGATACTGTGGATCGTCTAGGTTTATTTTACTCAGCTCTAGGGTGAATTTTGGATTTTAGGATCTAAGTTGGGGCCAATCGAAGATTTGACTGAATATATGAAATCAGAGCGATCAAAAGACTCCCTGTTTCGATAGTTAACCCGACACCTTCGAATTTGAAAAAGCCGCAGATAGGATGGTTGACTAACAAATCCCAGACATGGTATGATTAGATGAGCTGGAGAAAGAATTAGGCTTCTAGGCTCTGTATTTTCCTGCGGTAGAAAACTTGATTTCATTATAGAGCTATATTGATTGATGAATACTATCAAGACAGATTGAACTCTTACAAACGACATGTTAATCCCCTAAAGAATCTTTAAGGTGGCTAAGAATGTTGAGAATAAGTGAAACATCTTGAGATGGTTTTAACTCGTTAAGACTCTTTAAGATAAATTTTAGACTCGTTAATATAGTTGTTAAGATCACGCCAAAATTCTTGAAGACGTTATTAGAGTGACTCATGAAGACTTATTACATCCCTGTTGAGACCAGTTCAGGCTTTTTATGATTTATCATCACTGGTTGAGATTTTAATGGTGCGAAATAATTGAGATCTAATGGATTTTTGCGAATTATGCAATTCGAAGGGAAATATAAGCCATACTTATTTTGCCATCTCTGGTTGGCCGAGTGGATAGCGCGTTGGTCTCAGAATCCGGAGGTCCCGGCTTCGAGCCCACGTAGCAACTCGCCAGAATTTTCGATCTAGGCCGGTTTTTCGGTCAGAAGGGAAGAGGGCTAAGACAGTCCTAACAGCCTCCTCGACGTCTCTGAAGTAATGCTCGAAAAAGCGGATTCCAGGACTCGGGTGGAGAGCAAATTAGAAAAAGAGGTACCCATGAGCATATTGTTGCATTTTTGTCCATTCTTCACTCGTTCTGCAGAATATTCATCGATTTTTCATAATTCTCCTACGTTTTCAACTATTCAAAACAAGAAAACTAGAAATTTTCCAGGGACAAGCCTACCTAAAACTTCAACCGAAAAAACAAAATTCTAATCATTCATCGTATTAAAATACTACAATTAGAATTCGTAGAATGAGCGAATTAATACTAATGCCAGTACTACCATCAAATAATACTTTATTTTCCCTTCAAGATGATATCCATATTGTGCCAGAATATTTTGGCATATTTAAGCAAAATATTGAGCATAAATATGTATAGGGCCGGATTTATACTCAAGAGAGAAAGGGGCCAAAGATCGGGGGATCCCAACTGAATATATTTTTCATTTATTTTTGCAGAATGACGTAAATGAAAAATTTTTTGTTTTTGAAAAACAAAAAACACCGACGCAGGGCGGTCTTTCATTGTTTCTTCACACAGTGTTTTTTACTTTCATTTGTGGTGGCGGGGGCATTTTAAAGGGATAAATGTAGGGCCCTAGACCATGGCCCCTTTAGCCCTCCCCTAAATATGGCCATGAACATGCGCATATTTCACAACACGGTTTTGGAGCATAAAAATCGCAGCCCTAGTTATCACTAATAGACTTAGACTCCGTTCCATTGGCTTTGTAATAAATTAGGATATGGTAATAAAATTGCCTATCTGATTCGCCGTGAATCCATCTTTTAACTTTCCAGACACGATAGTATTTACGTGATATAAACAAGGTGAAGAAGAGTTAAGACTATTATTTCAGATTTCATAAGATATTGTAAGACTTCCCTAGACTACATGAAGACTCTTCTAAAGCTCTCTCAGACTTGTCCAAGACTTTTAAAAACTTGTCAAAACTGCTCCATATACTTGTATTTTAATGATTCTTAAATTTGATTCGAATAACTTTTCCAGACTGAATTAAGATGTTGTAGAACTTTTTAGTTGCAGAATTTTTCAAGATTGGCATAGGAGTCCAAGACTCTTATACATTTGCCTACAATTCTGCAACACTTTTATATTGTTTTGACAAAAGAAAATTGTTCTCATTAGTGGACCAACTAAGGATCTCTCTCTCTTTTCTAATTTGCTCTCAACCCGAGCCCTGTCGGGGAAACTGTTAGGGCTGTCTTAGCCCTTTTCCTTTCTGGCCGAAAACCTCACCTAGGTCGAAATCTGGCGAGTTGCTACGTGGGCTCGAATCCGGGACCTCCGGATTCCAAGACCAACGCGCTATCCACTTGGCCAACCAGACTCCCGACACTTTTATACAGGCACTTCTTTAAGATTCTATAAGACTAGTTAAAATGGTACAATAGTTTTCAAACTTAGAACTTCCTAAATTTCTTCAAAGTACTCCTAGACTTCTTCAAGAGTTTGTAAGGTTCCTGTTCAAGACTCGCGGATGGCTCACGATTCGATGAAGGCTTTGAGGACGCTGCTAAACTCTTGAGACTCTTTTTGGCTTGTTTAAAATTCATTAACTCTTTTAAATTTCTGTTAAACAGACGGAAGTTAATCGAAACATGATCAGGCCTCATTAGTTCTTTCTCAGACTAGATGACGATTACTTAAAAGCTCCTTAAAATTTATTCAAGACCCTCTTAAGAACAGAGTCGAATGTAGGTGAGGTATGCCGGATAGGTGTGCCACTTTTTCAGGGAGGGAAATTCGGGCAAAACAGCCATTCTCCTGGCTGAGAATCAAAGAAGAGGCTGTTAGCCTCGCTGCTCGAGGGGAGGCAACTCACTGGATCAGAGGACAATAGCTTTAATTGCCACCCTATACTACGGGACTGGTGTGCCGTGGAACGAATCACTGGAAAAGTCAAATAGTTTCTCTTTTCATAACATGTAAGAAAGGTACCTTATTACGTCCCTACTCCTCGCACTTTTACACATGTTGAAGAAAATATGGTACACAACTCGAACGAAAATAGTGAAATATGACTTTTGTGCAGCAGCACGAGCTGAGGCGAGGACTGCAAGCTCCTAATTCTCGTATTTCACCATTTTTTTCCTCCTAATTATACCTATAACCAAAAAGCAAAAAAACTACTAGAAACCACACATTTCGGGATACTTAGAAGTATCTTGGGGATCAAGATTAAAAATAAAATTAGCAAAATTGACATCATTAGGAAAACAGGGGCGTAAATGATTGGCTACAGAACAAAAAAATTGAAATTCAAATACGTGACGCATTTGGCTAGGGAATCGAGCAAAAAGTGGAGTATAGCCACTACAAGCTGGATGCCGTAGGACCTAAAAAGAAGGAGGGGAAGGCCGGTTAAAAAATATCTGGACGAAATTACTCGAGCAGTAGGATCTAACTGGGCCAGTATAGCCCAAGACAGAAAAAGACGGAAAAAGGTGGTAGAAGTCAATGCCCAAAAATGGGCAGTGTAGAGGGTGTCTCACTGGAATATCATATGTTCAATAATTAGTTATTTTGGAAGTAACATCCTGTACTACACATGACTTTAAATAAAATAAAATATATCAGACACTAGTATTTCTTTATGTGTTTTCCCTTTTTCTTTTCCGTTTTCATTTTTTATTTCATTCTTCTTCCCTCACCTCGTTTCTCGAACACCTTTCCCAAGGGAGCCCTAGGTATTAACTCATTTCGCCCCTCACGTTAATACAAGGCTGAAATTTTTTTATAAATTACAAACATGACAAACGATTAAAATGATTGTCGATTTTACTGCTAGCGAGAAAACTAAGAGCTTCTTTCAGTTAAGGCTACTTTCGGCATTGCCAAGGGTATTTCACCCTGGCGGTACATGTTTGCAGCCTTAGTTGATGTAAAATAAAAAGATAAAAGGGAATTAAACACCCGCTAAATGAATTAAAGTGATAATAGCATTCGACTCCATTAGTGTCGATAGTTAAATCTTAAGTAAACTGATTTTCCGCTTTTTGAGCTGCTGAAATGTGAGCGAAATAATAAGGCAGTGTTGTATGCGGAGATGAAAGATTCATTTTCACCACCTGGTTTCAATACCGCCGATGTTACGTGATTCCACGAAAGACAGGTACTGAATGGGGGAGGATTATGGAATTGACGAGGGTTCAGTGACGAACAAGGATGCCTTCGACAGTTTTATGGGCCGACACCCCAAACTGAAGATTCGCACATTAAAGATGGGATCTCGGCGGCCACGGGGTCGTGACCGAAACAAAACATCTTTTTTTCTAATTTCCATCTTAACCCGAGCCCTGGAATCCGCCCTCTCGAGCATTACTTCAGAGACGTCGGGGAGGCTGTTAGGGCTGTCTTGGCTCTCTTCTCGTCTTGCCGAAAAACCGGCCTGGGTCGAAATGTAGCGAGTTGCTACGTGGGCTCGAATCCGGAATCTCTAGATTTCGAGACCAGCGCGCTATCCATTCGGCCAACCAGACGGCTAAAAGCCTAATAAAAGTGTTAATTTCGGCAACCTCAAAAGTGCGCAAAATTGGACAAGAAAACCTGTTGACTTGTTGGATTTTTTTCGACTGACTCAACTCAAAATTCCCAAGTATCAAAGCAAAAGAAGAAACCCGTTTGATTTGTTGAACATTCCCAACTTCTTACTTCAATTCCTCCCAGGTATCGAAGCCAAAAAAAAAAAAAATTAAAAAAAAATACTTGTTGGATTTTTTCAACTCCACCTGACTGAAATGGTAAATTTTCCCAACTGCTGAGTGAAAAATTCCTACAGGAGGGGTAACTTGCCCCCTACACTCCCTATCAGTACGTCTCTGGATCGTAGTCACAGGCACATATGATAGCACTATTTTCAAAAATTCCATGTAAAGAGAAATTCTTCAAGAGGGATTTTTCCATAGTCGTGGATATCAGCTCTATCGTCATGGACAATACGTCTATCATCGTAGACAAAATTCGTCTCCCCTCCCTACATTGATTCTCCTGCACTGTAAACTTGTTGAACATTCTATGCATACGAATAATAATAATAATAATAATAATAATAATAATAATAATAATTAGCGTTTATTACCTTTTCTTGTACATTTTTCTTTATCGTATGTTACATCCGGGCATACGCCTCCCCGATTTCGTACCATTTTTCCCTATCTTCGGTGAATCTCCCCCATCCTATCCCCAGGTTTTTCACTAATTCATCTCTCCATCTGGTCGTTGGCCTTCCTTTCGCTCTTTTCCTGTCGAATGGTCTCCAGTTAATTACCCGTTTTACCCATCTCTCTTGTCCCATTCTCATGACGTGGCCCGCGTATTTATACTTTAGCTTCTTAACTCGATACCCCACGTCGATCGCATTTGTTTCTTCTCTTATTGTTTTGTTTCTTATTTTGTCTTTGATTCTTATTTTCATAATACTTCTCTCCATTGCCCTTTGGGTCTTTCTTATACTTTCCATTTGCTTTTTGGTTAGTGACCATGTTTGTGCACTGTATGTTAATATTGGCATTACATTTGTTTCTAAAATTTTCATTTTAGATGGGGTACTCATTTCGCTTTTGAATATTTGTTTGAGCGCCCAGAACCCCGCCCATGCCTTTCGCTTCCTAGCTGTTATCTCCTTATACGTTCGATTTTTGAAGGATAGTATTTGCCCCAGATATGTGTATTCGTCTACTTTTTCTATCTTTTCGTTGTTTGCATAGACGTCGCCTCTATTGGAGTTACTCATGTATTTTGTTTTGTTCACATTAATCAACAATCCCACCCTTCTGCTTGCTTCGGTTAGCTCCTGCAACATTTTTTCGACGTCTTCTTTATTTTCGCTTATTAGTATTATGTCGTCCGCAAATCTTAGGTTATTAAGCCATTTTCCGTCTATTTTTAACCCCCTTTCTTTCCAATCCAATTGCTTAAATACCTCTTCTAGTACGGCGTTAAACAGGTTGGAAGACAGTGGGTCTCCCTGTTTCACTCCTTTTTTGACTGGAAATGTTGGTCCTCTTCTGTCTGTTCTTACGTAAGCTTTACCGTCTTTGTATACATCTTGTATGACTTTGATTATTTTCATTTCTATTCCCTGATTTTCGAGTGCCTCCCATATTCTGTTGTGCTTAATTGAGTCAAACGCTTTCCGAAAGTCTACGAAAATACAGTGTATTTCTATTTTATATTCCTTCGCTTTTTCTATTATCTGATTCATTGTGAGTATGTGGCAGAGATGCCGAACGGGAACGAACGACTCGTTCTTCGTTCCTTCAGCTAGGGAACGACGCCGTTCCGTTCTTTTTTCGTTCCGGAACGAGGAACGGAACGACGGAACGGAACGACGGAACGGCCGTTCCCTTATCAGTATTATTCCCCTATCATTTCGCCGTAAGCCTGATTGTTCATTTTTATTCGCAATTTGTAACATTTTAATTTCTAATGAAGGAAATAGAATTTTTCATGCCTTCACCTTAATTCGCTGCAGGTAGAGGTTGCACTATTTTTATTTTTATGAAGAAAGTACCTGCGAGTAAACTGAATCCACCTTTGTTGTTACCTACAAATTTCAAGATTCAGGTACTCCTCATGTTCCTTAATTGTCGATTTGAGATCGGTTGTTATCGGCGAAAATTAATGATGATTGGTGTCAAGTCTGTTTCCTTGCCATTCTTGTTGATAGTGAAAACATATTTTTATGAAATAATATTTCTCTATCTACGCAACATGATAACCAGGGTTGAGATTTTTATGCTTTTGCATATTTTTTGCCATTGCTTCACTGAACACTTACCTTTACGAACTGTAAGCTTTGAAGTAAAATGAGCCATATATTTAGAAGAGCATTTTTTGTATATTTTATGGGTAGTTTCTTATTATTTTCGACTATTTTTAAAATTCCTAGGGCATTTTCTGGCATATTTTCACAAATTTACAGTTTTAAGGGCATAAACATGCATCTTTCACTAGATTTACTCATTCTTTCTCAGGAAATGGCAACTCTGTCAAAGGAACTTCGAACTTGGTGAACCAAAAGAAAAAGAACAAAGTCGCCTCTTTCTTTCTTCTCTACCATCAAACTTCGTTACAATACTTTTCATTTTTTATTTCAGTTCAGTACATTATATACTGATGCAGAGCCTACTTTAGGAGAAATTTGGAACTGCATTGTATATGATTCTGCATACAAAATTTTTCATCCTCCTCCTCACGAATAAACTTATAATATTCGGCAAACTGAGGCCATGGACCTGCAGTTTCCGACTGTTCGTTGCACTCATCCGTAATTTAATAAACTTTAAAATGCGAACAAAAAGTATAATTTAAAAAATATGGAAAGATTTGCTGATATATATCTACTGAAGTTTTGTTACTCAACCTATTTTTTATTTATTGGCAATTGACTTTGGGAACGTCGTTCTTCCGCATTTTCGTTCCGGCATGAGCCGTTCTGAACGTCGTTCCGGAACGACATGTAAACAGAACGGGAACGGAACGAGGAACGAGCCGTTCTTCTCGACTCGTTCGGCATCTCTGGTATGTGGTCTATGGTGGAAAATCCCCTACGGAAACCTGCCTGTTCCGGGCTCTGGCTCTCGTCCAATCGACTACTTATTCTTTCTTTGATTACTTTCATTGCTATCTTTCCTACATTTGATGTCAGACTTATGGGCCTATAATTATCGAGGTCACTTTTTTCCCCTTTTTTGTGCAGTAGACGGAGTTCCGCGACGCTCCATTGTTCCGGAGTTTTTTCGGTGTACATAATTTTGTTTAATAGTTTGGTTAATGGTGTCGTTAGCTTTTCTTGAAATGTTTTGAGGAATGCGTTATCAATACTGTCTGGCCCTGGTGACTTACCTACCCTCAGCGATTTTATTGCTTTTTGTATTTCATTTTTCGTGAATGGTGGTATTGGTTCTTTTATATGATTTATTCCGATTGGTGTCTCCTCTTTATCTATTATTTCTCTTAAGGTACTGTTTTGTTGTTCATTTTCGTCATCGTATAGCTCTCTGAAGAATTCAGTAATCACTTTCATAATTTCTTTTCTCCCTGTTGTTATTTTCCCTTCTTTGTTCTTTATCCCAGTCATTAGTCTCGTGCCTTTCGCTATTTCCTTTTTCATCCTACGTGTCGACCATGTTTCCTCTATGATTTTTTCCACAAGTTTTACCTCATATTCTCTACAGTCGTTTTTGATTTCTTTTCTTACCAATTTTTGCAATTCTGCTAACTCGATTTTCTGTCTCGGGGTCGGGTTGTCTATCCTTCTCCACTGTTCTCTTTTTGCGATCAGTTCTTTCGTTCTCTTTTTTAGCTTGTCATCCGTAGATTCTTTTTCCTTTTCTTTACCATATTTCATTTCCGTTTCCTTAATCGATCTCTCTATTACCTCGTATATTTCCTGTACCTCCATTTCCTGATCGCTCTCTTCTATTATCTTTAGTTTCTCTTCCAGAAATTTCTCTGCTTCTTCTATCTTGTGGATAGGTATCATCACTTTTTTAGTTCCTATTCTTTTTTTTCCATTTCTATATTTTATTCTTCTCGGAATTTGTAGGCGACATCTTCCAATTCTGTGATCAGAGGAGAATTCGAACCTTGATAACACTTCCGCATTTTTCACTATCGTTATGTCGTTTATTAGTATATGATCGATTTCGTTTTTCACTTTTCCGTTGGGAGAAATCCATGTCCATTTCCGTGTTTCCCTTTTTTTATAAAATGTTCCAGTTATTTTTAGGTTGTTCCTTTGTGCAAATTCGGTCATTCTTTCCCTATTTTGGTTTCTCTTTCCCAACCTATGTCTTCCTACATTTGCTGTTTGTTCGCTTTTCCCTACTATTCCGTTCCAGTCTCCCATTATCACCGTGTAATTTTCCCTCTCCTTTTCGATAGTCTCCTGAAGTGTTTCGTAGAATTCTCTTATTTCATCCTTCTCTGCATTCAGAATTGGGGCGTATATTTGAATTATTGTCATAAGGTTCTTTCTGTCTATTTCAGCCTTCAGCACACATATTCTTTCGTTTACTTGTTTTATTTCTTTGATTCTTTTCCATATCCTCTCTTTGATGTAGAAGCCTACACCTTTGTATCCCTTGGTTTCACCACTATAGTATAGGTAATTCCCATTTCTCCTACGTATTAACTCATTCCCCTCCCTTCTGACTTCTGACAGTCCAACTATATCCCATCTCACTTTTTGGAGCGCTTCCTCTAATTCCACTATTCTCTCTTCCTTTGCTAGTCCCCTTGTATTGTAATATAAAATATCAATATCTAACCTGTTTTTTCTTTTGCTCTTCCTTTTGGATTCACCTTTCTCTTTTCGAGGGTTGTCAGCCTCGTCTCCCCACGATGGCTGAGTTCGGCTTGGGGAGGCCTATGCATACGAACTAAGTACATATTATGGGAGGACAAAAACAGTACAACAAAAGAGAAAATGCCACCTAAATATTCTCAGTATCTGGAGAGTGATCCATGGGTGGGGCGTTTTCCATTTCCACAGAGGACATAAGAGAGCACGGAGGAAGCGGAGTTTACAGTCTCCGCAGAAAGCTAATTATTAAACAGCTACCTCTCAAATCGTTCTACCTCGTGGCTTTTTCCACTTTTAAACTATATTTGATCAATTCCAATTCTCCTCTTTGAGCGAAACAACTGCCCTACCTGCCATCTACTGTCCACAGTGTATCCACACCTCATCTTTACTGCTACTCAGTGGTATCCCTAGCAAGAAAACAACCCCAAAATGACGACTTTGTTCACATTTGCGTGGCACAAAAAAGCTCGCCCGAAGCCAACAAACATTCGACCGTAAATGTAAGTTAGCGAGTAAAAGAAAAGTTTGTTGTACTTCATTCCAGCCAAGTTAACTGCCTTTTTATTTGATAAAAAGTTATTATTTTGTTTTCCGAAAGTTGGCTCATGAAAACGCACGTGCTAAAAGCTTTGTTGTAATTTCTACAGTTCTCTTCCACGGTTTTTCAGGTAACTTATATTATTATCGACCTTCGCTGCACCGTTCGAAGTTTTCTTTTCGCCGATTTAATTTCGAGCTTGTTTCTTGTTAATTTGTTCGCTTTTAAAAAATTAAAGCAAAACGAGTTGGCGTGATTTGTGTGAGAAAGGCTGACGGTATTCGTCGCTGATTAAAACGAATTGAAGTATTTTATTAGATTAGGCCGCGCCGCGCTGCACTGTTCGGCACGCTCGTTTTCGGAAATTAGGTACCCTTTCTTGTGTCGCGAGCCATCTCGATAATACTTAATTATCGTCTTTATCTCGCGTTTATCAAGACGAATCTCTAGCCGACGATGCGAGCAGCAACTGCGGCCTCGTTCAACCCATTAACTCGACGTCGACGACCAAAAAGAGAAAAACATTTTAGATGAATTATCGCGCCACTGCGATGCTCCAAAATCGGCCGGACCGCGTTAACGACGTGAAAAATAACTATGTCCCCGGGTAATTATCAAATTATTTGACTCCGTTCCAGTTTCCAGGTTTGCCGAATTCGTGTCGGCGAGTAAATCGATTCCCAAAATATTCTTTTCTCGGATGCTCCACAGACAGGGGGCTGTGCCTCTCATCGTTTGAGGCGTCTTCCTCCGAGCGCGGCCCAAGCACTGAACGTCAAATCGCTTTGATTAACGAGCGTACATTTTTTTTTTCTTCGAGTTCGTCCGAAAATTACCGAAACCAAGTTGGAAGCCCCTCTGTGTGTGCTACCTTGGCGTGACGAGGAAGAAGAACTAAAGGCACATAGCAGACGGAAAACGGCGACAAATAAACCTTGGTGAAGGCAAGATGAAACTACATCAGTAGTGTACAGTTTTCAAATCTCATTGAAGAGAGTCACTCAGATATTAACATGTATTGTGAGCAATCTTCGCGAGTTTTAAAAAGTCTTAAACAAGACTGGCAGAACTTTAAAAGAGTCTTCATATAGTCTGTCACGTCTTACAGAATCTTGGTAAAATCTGAAGTAGTCTTAACCCTTCTCCGTCTTGTTTATGTTATGTAGACATTCCTGACGGGAAACTTAACGATGGATATACGGCGAACCGGATAGGCAGTTTTATCATCATTATCCTGATTTATTACAAAACCAATGAAGCAGATTCTCAACAGTTATGTAAGCTGATACTCATACCTAAACCTTGATCGAGATTCATAATATTGATGTATCCACCTACGTTTGCTTTCTCCTAGGTGCGCTTGGTCGCGATTTTAACTATAATATATAACCTCATAGACGGTCTTTTTTATTATTTTTTACGCTTAAGCCTCCTCACCACGACAAGGTATCACCAAAGAGGAGGAGAAAGCCATCTCGGACAGATAAAACCTGTTGAAAGTAATGAAAAACTACAACAATATCTCTTTCCAGGAAATTTAGCTCTTCCAATTATAACAGTGCGCTATTGAATTTGAATGCGTTCTTGGAGTATCAGTGTGCTATTTCATATTGTGAAGCAACAATCGAATCATATGGCGACAAGAATCAGCGAATTACAAAGTGGGATGATAAATGCAGAAATCGAAGATGTCGTACGTAGAAAATCAGATTTATGTGATGGGAAGAACGGAGCCAAATTTTTCAATTTTTATTTGAATGATAAAAATAATGATTTTATTCGAATAGTCGCATTCAAAAACGCAGCTCTCCAGTTCTTTGATATGTGATCGCGAATAAAAAAATCATATAAGATGATGATAAGACAGAGCGTTTATAACAATGTGACAGAATTACAAGTGATGTTAAAAACGAGTGTTTTAATTATGCCAATCAACGAGAATATTATTCAGGAAAGTAACCTACACACCCTTATCAAATCTAAAAAATCTGGCAAAGACCGCTGTCATTGATGTGAACGGATATGCACTTACTTTTTTTGAAACAGAACGTGTCCTAAAAGATGGAAATGTAAAAAACTTGTTAATATTAACGATAGGAGATGAAAACGTGCACATCGACGTTACTTTTTGGAAGCAACAGGAATTCGTGAAATCGATTGAAAGTAATGACTTATCAGATAGTGTGATATCGTTTCAGAATGTCATTATTAATACCTACCAGAATTCTGTAAGTCTGAATGTGAGTAAATCAAGCATTTGACAACTCAATTCGCCAGAAGAAAGAACTACTCAACTTCAGAGTACTGATGACAGTGCCAAATTCAATTTATCGGAAATATTGCATGAGACCATAGAATCTGAGCTTCCGGCAACCGAAATGATAGCAGGAATCAAAAGGGACTTGGAACTTATCGAGGAGAAACAAGAACGACTGAGAATTCGCAAAACTGTTTTGTAAAATCAACTGCGGCAATATGAGTCACAAAAATAATGACTTTTCAAATACATATGACTATGCTCATATTATTTTACAGTTTTGTAGTTTGTATTGTTTCGTCTTGTTTTTGGGTTTGTTGCTTTTGTTATTTCGCATTTTGCATTATGATTTACATTATTATATTACTTATTTCTCATTTCATAATAGTCTCTGATCCTGTTTCCATTATGATAGTTAATATTTACTCTTCGTTATCGTTTGTGTTCATTCTAAGTATATTTGATTTTTGTAGTTATCATGTTTTCCTTCTTTTGTTTTGTCTTTCTGTTCCCTACTTTTTTGTATTTTGTATATGTTACGGTACATGATGTAAATTCGGGATCGAACGTGGATTCCCGGGCAAGTACGTTTAGTATCCCAGCGTCATTGAGCCGTGGTGTTAATGACCGAGATATGACGTAATTTACATAGCTACTTGGGCCATGTTGGTACACGTTCAAATTATCATCACTTCCCGAGCTGATCGACCTTGCCCAGTACAGTTCGGGAAATGACGTGCGCGTTATTGTATTATACTCTCTAAAATGTTCCAAAATGTCGATTTCGAAGATTTATGTGTGCGTGGGAGAGGGGCTCACTACACCCCTGCATATTTCATATTATAGATTATCTGTTTCGTCAATTTTGGTTGAATTTGGTCGACTTTGAACGAGTTCGGTTATTGTTGACCTATTCGAGCCAAATAAAGAAATCTCGCCGTTGGACTCAGGCTTCCTAGTACCAGATGCGCAATCAGTTACCCTCTAGTTACCCAGTTACCCGCGGAAAAGTTACCGATTTGTTACCCTCGGGTTACCCTTGTTCCCGTTCAGTTATCCCGGTAACTGGTGGGATTTTGCGCATCGGGTACACATTCTCAGAGTTATCCGTTCCCAATATGACGACAAAACTGAAGAGTTTTAAAATAAACTATTTTAGCTGTTTAGCCAGACTGCTTATATCAAGATGGCCCAAAATGCCAAGATTTCCCAAGATCTATTGGGAAATCTTGAGAAAGCCCGGTCCAATTCTAATATTATCTGAAATTTACAAGACTTCCCTAGTAAATTGTAGACAAAATGGGTGTTCACGATATTTCCCGGTCTTTAACGTGTATGCCCGTTGGTTTTCATAGTTAACGTTATTTCCCGGCCTATAACGTCATTATCAGATTTACATCATGTACCGTAACATATATAGCGACGGCACCACAGTTGTCACTTCTGAGAGAACATTTATTATATTGGGTTCTCTTTGTCGGATTTGTTGTATCATTAGTGAAAAATAGAATGAAAAGGAGAGACCCACTGATATAATCTCGACCTTGGGAAGACACAAAAATAATGACTTTTCAAATACATATTACTATGCTCATATTATTTTACAGTTTTGTAATTTGTATTGTTTCATCCTGTTTTTGGGTTTGTTGTTTTTCTTATTTCGCATTTTGCATTATGGTTTACATTATTATTACTTATTTCTCGTTTGATAATAGTCTCGGATCCTGTTTCCATTATGACAAATAATAGCATTTACTCTTCGTTATTGTTTGTGTTCATTCTAAGTACATTTGATTTTTGTAGTTCTAATGTTTTCCTTCTTTTGTTTTTTTTTCTTTTGTTTTTCTGTTCCCTACTTTTTTGTATTTTGTATATAACGACGGCAACACAGTTGTCACTTCTGAGAGAACATTTATTATATTAGGTTTTCTTTGTCGGATTTGTTGTATCATTAGTGAAAAATAGAATGAAAAGGAGAGACCTATTGATATAATTTCGACCTTGGGAAGACCCGATGATCAATTTAATTTCCTTACTGTTAATTTTCATCTTACATTTCTTCACAATCCTACACTTCTGAGAGAACATTTATTATATTGGGTTCTTTTTGTCGGATTTTGAAGAAGAATAGGAGATTAGATTCAGCATCTCAACATTTTTCTGAGACGTTACTCAAACTGGGTAATGGTACACTGGAAAATACTTGCGGTCGCATTCCAATTGATAAAATTGGCATACATATTACTTCAGAAAAATCACTTATTGAACATGTTTGGCCTGATACCAAAAATATAACCAATAAATCTGTACAATGAATAAGAGAGCGTGCTCTATTAGCACCGTTGAATGTAGCACAGTGAAACCTCGATAAGTGAAATCCGAAGGGAAGAGAGGAAATGCAGTTATCGAGTTTTTCAATTTGCGGGGTTTTCAGTTACACAGCTAAATTTTCAATTAACGAGTTTTTTTACCAAAAAATTTTAATTTTCATTTAAAATACAGTAATTGTCTAATTTTCAATTATGTAACGAGTTTTTCTACCAAAAATGTTTAACTTTCATTAAAAATAATTGTCTATCATTTTTTGTTCATAATGAACGCTGTTCTTGGCGAGTTTTTGCACATCAATGAGATTTGAAAAGAAAGAATCAGGAACATTATCCTTTACTTCGAGAAACTGCTTTAAGAGTGTCTCGACGGGATCTTTTCGCGCAAGAATACGTGTTATGGTAGGCTGGCTTATTCTAAATTTGGCTGCTACATCTGCCCTCGAATTTTTTTTAAGTTCTTCAAGCACAGTCACTTTATCCGTCATGCGGCTAATTTCAGTAAATATGTATGTACATATTGCTACTCCGACGAAAAAATCTATTTCACTTATCGAGGGGCTACTTTCATTTGTCAAGGTAAATTTACATGCAAAATCATTGAAGGTGAAGGAAAGACTATTTTCCTTCCACTTACCGAGTTTTTCAGTTATCACGGTTTCATTTATCGAGGTTTAACTGTAGTTAACAAATTAAATCAACAAATTCAAATTCTGACTAACATCCCAACTGAAGTGAATACGCTTATATTAATTTATATAATTATATATTATGTAGATATTTATTTTGTATATTTGAATTGTGATCTCCAATGTCATCTTCACAGGAGCAAACATACATTTCTATTGATACTGTTGTTGAAGAGAATGATGCTCCTAACTATCCAATAGAATTTCTCAATTCGATTGATCTACCAAGTATACCACCTCACGCATTACTATTGCAACTAAAAGTACCTATCATGTTATTGAGAAACTTATCACCACCAAAATTGTGTAATGGCACAAGACTCATCGTGAACAAGATTTCACTACTCGTCCGCCAGCAAAATATCAAAAAATAAAGAAGTAGTAACAGTGGGTATATTATGCGCTACACTGGATGAAAAACTGTCAAGCCTAAAGCTAGTCATGGAAGATCAAGCGGAATCAAAGCAAAGAGCAAAAGAGATGGAGTATAAAGTTGATGAATTAGAATGTTACACGAGACGGAACAATATAGTTCTGCATGGTATTCCATCGCGGTAAAATGAAGACCCGATAAACGTGGTAGTGGAGCTAGGGAAGGCGATCCAAGTGGAGATCTCGCCCCAGCATATTGACACGGCGCACAGGCTGCCATCGAAAAATAAAGCATTGCCGCCGCCATTCATAATAAAATTCGTGAACAGATGGAAGAAGGAAAAGATAATGCATGAAATCAAGGGAAGGAAACTAAAGGCTGACAAACTAGGAGGAAAAAAGGAGGTGAAAATCTTCTGTAACGAACACCTTACGTCGAGGAACCAAAGAATAATAATTCACGCCAAAAAACTTTGGGATAAATACTACGTCTGGTCTAGCAAAGGCAGAGTGATATGCTGGCTGAAAGCGGAGGGAAGCAGACCATTCCAGCCACTCGATGAAGAGGATGTGGACATCCTAATCCATCAAGGAGGTCCTGACCAAGAGGGTATAGTAAGGAAACAGTGGAACAGGAACAAGAGAACACGGGAGGAGCTAAGTCCAAACAACAGCCTGAACGAAGAAACCAACCAAGGGCTGCTGAAGAAACCGAACACAAAACCAATAAACGGTAACAACGTCAGCGCACCGAAACCAAAATGAAGAACCCAGAGCTCACCAGTCCCAATCCGGAAAGCAGCAGCCGTGGGGCCAAAACACTGCATCCTACCACCCAAACCTAAAGCCCGCGAACAGCACTGCAACCAGGTAAAAGGAAAGGAAGGGAAAGCAGAAAGTAGAAGACACGGAAGAAAAATAAATATCGTAACATTCAATTGCCAAGGTATAGCGGATGACACTCGTTTTTATACCAACTAGAAAATATTTGCGGGAAAATAGGTTTCGATATAATAGGTCTAGCGGAAACGAGAAAATTTGGTGAAAAACTGGTAAAACGTAATAATGGTAACAATTTATTTTTTGGGAACACAAAAAAAGGGGTATAGAGGGATAGGCTTTTATATTCACCAAAAATGGACTGGAAAAATCACGGTAATTAAATAAATTTCGGATAGAATAAGCGTATTGGAATTAAGGCTAAAAAAAGACTTGATTTTGAGTGTCCTCCTTGCTTTAAATTATAAATTTGACCAGCCGGCTGTAAAGTTAGCAAGCCAGTAAGGAGCCGAGGGTGTTTTGTGGTGTCAGGACGGCCAATTTCAATTATAATCCCAAAAATTATCGAAATTAATTCCTCCCTTTTTACTAGACTAACCACCAGACTTGATTGAGTTTTCTTTCGACAAAAGAAGAGGAGGGCTTGAAATAAGTCAAATTGAAAAACTGAATTGAATTGGCAGACGAAAACATCGGAAACATCATCAAAATTTGGGTTGTTGGACTCATTTCGAATACTCTATCGTTGGGCCCCAAGTTTGTCTTCTTTATTATTATTATTTTTTTTTGGAGGGGGGGGGGGTCATCATTGTTCTCCGGGTATTGAAGTTGCTTTGTGGCAATAGTTGTATACAGTCTTGACTTTGAGTTTATGGTGGTGGTATGAGTCATTTGGTATTATTGTTTCCGTGTGTGTTTACTTTCTGTATACAAGGTGTCACAGAGTTGATGACCCCGCTGCAACTGGCTACGTAGGCAACTCATCCCAACACTGTGTAGATATGTTTGCGTGTTTGTATATCTGAAGGGGCAAATATGCGGGCAATCGAAGAAATTATCTATAGGAATAGTGGATTTTCCCACTCACTATAGGCATTGTAATTCCCCTCGGTACTGATGCGATGCCCGAAAGGGTAGTTCCCGGTGCCGGGGGTGCGGTCTCTCAGGAGCCACTTTGGCATGCGTGCATCGCCATACGTCCCACCACACCATAGGCATTGTAATCCAAATTTTACACCTAAAATGGGCAAATTAACTCAGATCGAAGGTTACATAGCAATACTATTTTGTTTTGAGTGCTGATTTGGATACATTATTCACTTTCCAAGGTGATTTAAGTATTCACCCCGTCTTCTTCAAGCGAGACAATTTGATTCCCGGGATTCAAACCAGGCAGTCATGATCTATTTAGGCCACGAATTTGAGATGGCGGCGATATATCGACCCGCGAAGATGCTGATCTTGCCGTCGCCATCATTGGAGCGATTGTACCTTAAAAGTCGACCTAGTCCGACTCGTATTAGTTGGAATCACGTCCTCACACGTACTCCCAGATTTTTCGCGTTCGGAAATTAGACGTGCGGGGGGGGGGGGCTGCTTCGAACGTAATCAGAATTTAAATGCAAACGGATCGGGCTATGCAATTTTGTATTCGAGCACGCTCGACGATAACGATTCGGCCGAACAACTCTGATTAAATTCGACCTCATAATGGGAGCAGAGCGCCAACCTGTAACGATGCAATGGTACTAGCTGGCTTGGCCGCGTATATTATGCGGATTTGGTCAAAATCCCGCCGCCAAGATTAATTACTAATGACGGCTGCCGAAGCGCCTGCGTTCCCCCGCGTTCGTGTTCGCGTGCTGGGCAGACTAACATGTACAATGTAACCGTGTGCATAAGTTCGAGATCCCTCTTGGTCGATATTTCATTGAGGCGATGAAATCCCAACACACCCCCGTAACGCGGTATTACACTCAGCAGGTGAAAACTCGTCGAGTGAAATATTTCCGGGTGCTCGCGAATGCTCTATCTTCCTTCATTTTTCGCGTCGAGTCCGCGTGGAAAGATTTCGCGAGAAGGTTCGAAGCACGAGAGTGATGAACTCCATCGAGAAAATTGAATGTAGGCATGTCGGACCTATGCGTAATTAATTAGTACACTCGACCGACTTCTTTTTTCGACTTCTTGCACCGACTTTTCGAAGGAAAGGAAGGTATTTTTAATATTTTCTCCGCGGCCTTTTGTGTGCCGGCCTTGGCGTGACTGGCCGTTATTTATAATTTGTAATTAATCATCGTTGCGGGGAAGTATACACTCGTGGAACCTCGCCATGAGCTCGTGAAAGCCAGCGAGCCAGGCGAACCGCGTATCGAGGGTAACTGTTCATAATGAAGCTCACCGGCCCTATGAGAATTGAATTCACATCATAACAAACTATTACGAATGTGTCCTATTTTCAAGGGATAATTTGCATTTTGCACCTTACCCCTTTAGACCAGTCAGTTTAACCCAAAACAGACGTCAGGGTGCCACTTATTTATATAATTCTTTCCCCCTCCAAATATTGGGAAACGTGGACCGGGATGTCGTGATATCAAGTCTCAGGAGAAAGTATTCAAATTTTGGCGTAAAAAAATCTAAAACTAACCCGTGATACATGCAGGATTAGGCAAAAGTTCCAAAAAGAGTTCAGATCTCATTCACAGTGCGTATACGTATTGCTTGAATCAAGTTCAAAATTTTCTATTTTATTAAATTATTAGAATTTCAAACTTCTTGTCACAACTCATTGATAATTTTCTTGGCTTCATTGCTATTCAATGACGCCTTTTTGTTTCCAAAATAACCCGACAAAAATCTTCTGGAGAGACCAACTCAGCCTTTATTCTTTTCCTCCCACCACGAATGTGATTTCTTAGATTTTAGTATTATATTATTATTGTATTAGTTTATATTTAATGTTCGCTACAATGAGCCCATAAGAACGAAGCCCTCTCCCAATCTCACCAATTCAGCCCGGTTTTGGGCTACCTGATAATACATGTTATGTATGAGAAATCTTCTAAAATCGTTCTTCCATATCAAAAATATTAAAAACTATCAATAATATCTGAAAATATCAAAATTTGATTTCAATTTTTCAAAATGTGAAAATTATTGATTGGCCTACCTTTTCTCCTTTTGTTTGGAGGGATCCATCAAGTTACCCTCTCTGTCCACCTATCGTCATGTGTTTTGGTGATGTGACCGGCCTATTTCCACTTATTTTTATAACATGAATAATTAACATTTTTGTTCACTTTTAACTTGTTATTTATTACTCGAATTTTTATTTTGTCGCGTAATTTTATGTTTAGCGTACATCTTTCCATTGTATTTTGGGTAGTTTTTAACTTTTTTCTCTCTTTTTCATTTGTTGCCCAGACGTGCGACACATGTGTTAAAGTGGGCAGGGCGCCACTATTAAAAATTTCGCTTTTATTCTCGTTTGGGAAAGGGCATTTGAATGTTTTCTTTAGCGACCATTTGTTCCATCCCGGCGTAATTCTGTAGTCGATTTCTTTTTACATATTTTTTTTCGAAGCTTATTATTTGCCCTAGGTACGATACGTATTTCTTTTGATTTTTTGATTTTTTAATTGTGTTACGCTTTCTTCTTGTCATTACTTAGAATCCTCGCTTTTTTACATTTATTTACAGCCCCGCTATTTTTTCTCGTTCATTTATTTCTGTTATATTTTAAAAGGTAAAATGCCCCTAAAAACAAAAATTCAAGTTTTGGAAAAATGTATCTTCCCAAGTTTGGCATATGGTTCTCAAACATGGGCACTAAATAAGAAAAACTAATGAACAAAATCCAAGTAACACGAAACAGTATGCTCCGAAGTATTTTGGAAGTAAAATTAAAAGATAAAACAAACCTCCAGAAAATTTATAAATTGCCTGCTTTCCCAACTGAAGAGAACCATACTTCCCGCGACGTCACTTATAAGCGCGAGGCAGTTTCCCGACTTCAAATCCCTGTAGCCTATTTCCAATTCCGCACATATAACTTCGATTTTCAATGCAAATCACTCGGAAGCGTATCCTTGGTATATCTGCATGCATCTCAAGAAAACATTCAAGTTCTAATATATCTCAGCCCCTTCAGAAATGGGAGGCACGCAATTATATCTACATGTGGGTAGAATTGGTTGCCTGCTTTCCCAACTAAGGAAGACCATACATCCCGCGACACTATGTACAAGTGCGAGAAGTTTTGCGACTTCAAATCCCTGTAGCCTATTTCCAATTCCGCACGTATAGGTAACTTTGATTTTCGACGCGAATCACACGAAAGCGTATCTTTGGTATTCTTGCATGCGTCTCAAGAAGGCATACACCTGTGTCTGCGAGACGTCCCATGCTCGGCAACGACGCCAAGTTTACTCAGGGCGCAGATATAGCAGCGCTTCGTTTCAGTAAGTGTTCCTCGAAGCGAGAATAAAAGACGGCAGCATTCGTTTTGTTTGCTCTCAGTCTTATCCATCGACAATAGATATAACTCATACTAAAGCGTGTATTCGGAGACGAGTCGAGCAGGCAGGTAGGTACCATTTCGCGACTCAGCGTGCATTAAAATTCAAATTGTGTTTGTACGTGCGTGGCTGTGAATATAGGGTGCCACAATTTCGCGCGCCAACTCTCTCTATCTCTTTCTTTCTCAGCAAACTCCACGCTTATGTGCGTACATCGGGTAGGCGCGACTGCATCAGAAACCTATACATCCAGGTAGACTCGAATCGTAAATTTGAGAAACGGCGGGAAAACGGGCATCATTCCCTTTTTTTTCTCGCATTGCTTTTCTTTTTCCGGCCGCGCACATACGCCGGATATATATACGTTGTGAAAACGAAACCCTTACAAATTAACGTCATTTGTTGTCCGAAACGAGCGACGATCGGAGGACGCCTCTCGAGTAGGTACTCCGTCTGTATTTCACCTTGCCGCCGACGCCGCCCCTGGCCCTGTTTTAACTTTGTTCGGCTTGGTAAATACGAGCATTTTCGTTTGGTCGAATCACCCATATACCAACGAGTACATTCGTTCCGGTGTAATAAATCCGAAGGCTAAATTTCCAGCCAGAGACTCGTTCGGGTTAGAAAAATTATTCGTTTGTATTCGAAGTGGCGGCACGAGTACGATGGGTATGCATTCGTAGGTGGCTACCACAGCATGGTGTTTCAGAGTGTCACAAATACGCGTACTGTATATCAGAGGTGTCCCAATTTTGCGGGACTAGCCGGAAGAATGTTGCGAAGCACACTCATCTGTTGAGGGTGCGGTGTTTTTTTTCACCGCAATTGACTTTTCGACGTTGCCGGCCTTTTGTGTACGAAATTTTTGTTGCGCATACGTTATATTTGTACTAACGTCCTGGCAGGCTACTTCCTGCGTAACACAATGCAAGAGTCTCAGAAACGTCTTTTGGCTCCTGCATTCTTATACATCCGGTACGTGATCTTTTCAAACCCACCTTCTTCTTCTCCTTCCAACTCTCATGACTTAGAGCCTTTGCATACGAATGCCAGATGTTGGGCCGATATCGTGTCGATATCGGAAATCAGATTCTTTTTTCTCTTTCGATCGGTCAGGCAAGACATCAGTTGAGTTTTCAGTTCCGTGCGGTGATTTTTCCCAGGAGGTAAGCGATAAGCGTAGAGGTGAAGTAAAAATCAAAATAAAAGTATGAAACATGCTACTATAAAACGGCATTGATAAAATTATTCAAATAGTCGTATCCCTGTGTAGGGTCATTCCATATGAATTTATTCTTTTCTGCGACAAATAATAGACACAGGGACGTACCACTAAAGAGTTTTTCCGGGGGAGGAGGGGAGCAAAAATTACGAAAGTCCCAACTGACTCAACTCAAAATTACCAAGTATCAAAGCAAAAAAAAAGCCTTTTGACTTGTTTTGGATTTTTCTAACTAACTCAACTCAAAATTGCCAAACATCACAACAAGAAAAAAAAACCTTTGACTTGTTGGATTTTTCAAACTTCGCAACTCAATTCTCAAGTATCAAAACAAAAAGAAATAAAGAAAAAAAAACAAAAAAAATGCTCTTGACTTGTTGGATTTTCCCAACTCCGCTTGATTGAAATTGTAAATTTTCCCAACTGCTGAGTAAAAAGTTCTTACAAGGGGGAGGGGAGTTGCCCCCTATCGGTACGTCTCTGAATAGACATAACCAACAAAACAGTTTCCCATTATCTTCACAACCAGTTGACCACAAAATGTTTTCATATTGCGATACGTGGCAATGTCAAGTAAAACTCGAACCACCTCTCTTTCGCTCAGTTTTTAAAAATGGTAGTTCTGGTTTCGGCTTCCCACCACTAATAATTTCTAATAATTTTTCATTAAGAGAAAGTCGCGAAAACGGTTTTTCAATAAGATTTTGAACACGCATTTTGTAGGCAAAAAACATGGAACATTCAAACATAACGCGTTGACTAGTAGAAGAACACAATCACGTTTCACTGTGAACTTCGACGATCATGTGTGGGCAAGCCGGGCCAAGCTTGACTCAAAGCGCTTCCAGAACGCAACCAAACGCCCGGGTTTCGTCGCGTTGAACATGCTAGTATGTTTTTGGGTTGGTAATTGACAAGGGGGCAGAGTGTAAGTCGTGCAATGTTGTGTAGTATGGAAAAGAAGCGTTAGATCCAACGCACATCTCGCTGGCCTATTACTACATAGTACATACTTAAGTGTAAAGTGATGTCGATATAGAGGATCCTTGGACCGCTTTATTCATTTTTGATATTTTTTTGAATGTAACCCCTATTCCCGCGTTTCTAAAAGGTCAGTTTTTTCCAATTCTTCCTTCTTTGGCTCCACACAGGGCTCCACACAGGGCTCCACAAAGGGGCTAACTGTAACTAACGCTGATTTTAAAGCCTAATATGATGGGGTTTCTTAGGTCGCCAAATCCATTTATTTTTGTTTCGATTTCTTTCTTGTGGAGCACCACGGGGGGGGGCCAATGTTGACTAATATCAACCTTTGTCTCTTTTGGATCGCTGAATCCATTCATGGGGTGATTTTGTCTTCTTCCCTTACCCATGAAGCTCAACAGGGAAGGGGTCCTGGAGGCTAATGTCGAGTAGTATCAATTCTAGAACGTGATAATTTGAAAATAAAGTTTCATAGGATGCTGAATACATTTCTAAGGTTATTCTGTCTACAACTTTTCCCCTGCAGGCTCTACAGTTCCATAGGGGGGTTAGTATTGACCAAAATATATTGGCGCGTAATATATTGGAAGTAATTTTATTTCTTTAATTACTGAGGCCGTTTCAGTCGAACCCTCTATCCTTTGTACTTTCAGAATTATAGTCAATATTTTTAAATTAGTCAATACCAGCCTCACCTGAGGACCTGTAAAGGCCAACGAAGATAGGTTGAAGAAAGAATAACCTCGGAAATGGATTCAGTGCCTTAAAACACTCTTCATTCAATATAATGTATTATGCGGCGGAATTAAAATCACTCGACATTAGCCATCACTGTGAAGCGGAAAATGTTTCATTCAATTTTTATTTCAGGGAAACAAACGCGATTTTGGCGCAATGTGTTGTTACTGAATAGAAACGTGTCCCCTATCCAAAGGAATAAAATTAGCGATCGCAATCTGAGTCTGCGTCAAGAAGAAGTACAAAAAAGTCAAGGAAACTGAGAAACTACTCACGTTTTTTTGAATGACGCGAAAACATTGCAATGAAATCGAACTCACCTGAAACACAAAAACAACAAAGAAGTTAACATAATTTCAAAACAGATGCCATGAAGCAATTCACATAAAAAATTTTACGATTAAGTCAGGTTCATAGGCGGAGTTCCAAGTTCTGCGTTGGGGTTGCTAATGAAAATAGAGGAATGTGTGTGCGGTGTTAGCAGAGGATCCCAGAACCTTAAAAATGACCTTTATAGTAAGGGAATTTGGGAATAATTTTAAAGTGTTTTACCTCTGAAAATGACCACTATTGAAATAGGCTTATGAAATGTACAATGTGAACCGTTATTTTGTATTTGTTCTAATGAACAAAGAAAAACATACTATGAATAAAGGTAACAGTTATTTCTTATACAGTTTATACCTTCTACCTGGTAGAGTTAGGTATTTCGGCACTATATCTTTAATGTTAATTTGAATACGTTCAATATAGATGAGGCTCAAAATTTAAAATCGTTCTTGCAGCGTAGTTCTTCTTAACCAATTCCATAACATTATCATAGATGAAAATGACCTCTCTGGAGTAGTACTACTAATAGGTATGGCTATAGCTACTTTAGCTAATATCATTGTGTTTCTAACCATAGTCTGATTATCGAGAATTAACTTTCTGGCATTCTCAAAATTCCTCTTCTCTTCGGGCAATTGAAAGAATAAATTTTTCAGGATTTCAATTTCACTCTTCAATAAGTTTGTTTCCAACTTCAGCTTTGCACACTGACTGTACGCATTTACAAACGGTTCCATTAGGGTAAGGTGTCCGAATATGGACCACCTTTTTAAAAACCGTCACCAAATTCGAACCGTTTGGGTTAGAAACTTCCAAAATGGCTTGAAAAATCCCTTCAAGTTTCTAGTTTAAGTACCCAAATGGTTGGGGCCCAAAATTAATTTTTTATATTTTTTATGATTTTTTTTTAGCGAAGGAACCCAAAATTTGGGTCCCTAATTCCGACCACCTGTACAATTGAGAAGAAAACCATCACCCTATTACCTCATAGAAATAACTTTTTTATTTTAGACATTTAGACAGTAAGTACACCCCAAACAATTTGGATGGTTTTAAAAACCTTGCTTCTTTTTTCAGCACGCATCGAACCGCAGCAAGCATCACTTCTTTCCTCCATGTCGATGTTTTTGGCTCAGGTCTCGGCATTTATAGAAGAAATCCTCATAAAAATTATCGACAATTTCATAACAGCAGGTGGTCGGATTTAGAGCACCCTCCAACAAAAACTTTGGTCAGAAATTCTTTGTACTTACTGGGATAAATTTGTAGAACCGACTATATCATTTGATAGAGAATTACTTCCTCTTTTGAAAGACGTAGGGTAAGCGCACTAGTTTGTGACAATGTACTAGTTTGTGACATATCTATTTTCAACAATCAATGTTAAGGTTTTTATCAGTCTAGAAATGGAATATCTATTTTTCTTGTGATCCATGCAAACTAGGCAATTTGTAAATATCTCAATATTTGATCTGTGGTATACTCTGTAGGAAAGATTGTCAGTTGAAATTTCCGCTCCACAAAGTTAATAAAATTGCCGGTGTTTCTAGTTAGACCTCCACTTTGGTGTGACAATTTGCGATTCTGAGTTCTCCTTTATTTTTGGTTAAGATTTACAAGCAATTGTTGATTTTTATTTAAGAAGATGCAAAGTATGAAGAAAAGTAAGTATCAAATGATTTAATAAATGATAAATATTATTTTTTCGTATTTGTCTGAACTAGTACAATCAAAAGTTCAAAACACTGGTTTGTGATAAACTGTCACAAACTAGCCCATTTTAAAAATACTGACAGGACTAGTTTGTGACACCGCTTATCTGCAATATTTTTCAACTTTTCATTTCAGATAAGGAAGGACAAAAACCTATAACAAAGATAAAACGGCTGAATTATTCACCGAGGAAGCTACAGACGGCTCTAATAGTTTAAAATAATTTGTAATCCATCGTAAAGATTTATAAGTTCGAATAATAAAACGTTATCACAAACTAGTACAAATTGTCAAATAAATTAGTGCATTGGTTGTCACAAACTAGTACAAATTGTCAAATTAAGTAGTACATTGGTTGTCACAAACTAGTACAAATTGTCAAATTAATTAGTACATTGGTTGTCACAAACTAGTACAAATTGTCAAATTAATTAGTACATTGGTTGTCACAAACTAGTACAAATTGTCAAATTAATTAGTGCATTGGTTGTCACAATCTAGCAAATTTGTACTTTTTTTCAAAAAACTGAAAAATTAAAAAAAAAAAGTCCACGAGAGCAAATTAATTACATTACAACAATTTTGATAGATCTAGCTTTTGAAAAAAACAGGTTTCAAAAAATTATAATGAATAATAGCCATTCGAGAGAATATTGAAGTGGCGGTTTGGCTAAACTTGTCACAAACTAGTGCGCTTACCCTAATTCAAAAAATTTGAAATCAAACACATTCTTTCCACGATCACAAAACACCAAGGGCGCTGATAAGGTTGGTGACTTCAATTTTCAACTTTTTTCATTTTCTCAACGAGTTTTAGCTTTAGGGATGTCGGGTTGGTCTCATTATGTTTTTCTGTGGAAAAGAAATATGAAAAAAATTTTGATCGCGCCATTAGCCGACGAAATAGGTGGGTGGACGGATTTACAGCACTGGTCGATATTCGGTCGGTCACCTTACCTACCTTGAAAATCTACAGCAGAAGCCATTTTCAAACGCTTTTCGCTGAATCTAATTTCCATATGACCCTTAATTGTATCAACAATGCAACAAAAATGATGAGTTTTCCAATACTCTTGTTGAAAAGTATGGAGTGAAGAGAGCTAAAGAGAAAACCGGGAATAAGCTCTCAAAACAGACTCTCAAGTTGATTCACAGGAAGAATACACTTTGGAAAAATGAAAATAAAACACCCCTGGACAAAATTGAGGTAACTGAAATACAAAAATTGGTGAAGAAAAAATTAGAGAAGATATTGAAAAATATGAAGAGGAAAAAATTCAAGATATTTTGGAAGAAAGTTGGTCCACTGAAAAAGTCAGGCGCGAACTCGGTGGCAGAAGAGGGGTTATGCTGAAGCTAAAAGATTAGACAGGAAAAGTAACTCAAAATCAAGAAGAATTTGCTGAGGTAGGAATAAGTTTTTACGAGAACTTGTACCGAGATACCACAAATAGCAACAACTGGAGGGTGAAAGGAAGAAGGAATCCCAGAGATAATGGAGAGATAAGTGGAATACATACTAAAAAGAGACTGAAAAATGACAAACCCCAGGACCGGATGGAATTACAAACGAAATGCTGAAGGGATTCGGCGATCAAATAATACCACACTTGACTAAAACTACGAAAATGAGTCTAAAACAGTGGAACTTAACCGAAATAATATTATTATACAAAGAAGAAGGGAAGGAATCAATTGAAAATTACAGGCCAATAAGCTTAACATCGAACAGCTGTAAAGTATTGTGGCAAATAATCCCGAACATTCGAGATAAGCGAAGAATGATCGACACGTTTCGAGCAGCAGAATAGAAGTCTAGTTTTTGTATGCGATAAATCGTGCGTTTTTAAAGCGATCTAGCTACTGTTTTTTGTGCGTTTGTATTAGTGTGACATTAAAAGTTCTTAGTACGTTTTCGTGCGTTTTTCGGTGCGAATCTCGTTACAGTATTTATGGCAGTCTTAAAAAGACGTAGGTATAACCAACTGGGTTCAGATCAGGGGAATGAACTAGCGGGATTCAGAAAAGGCTTCTCAACTGTAGATAATATTTTCGTTGTAAACCAAATTATTGAAAAAACAAACGAATCTGATGTGGAAATTAAAATGCTTTGCATCGACTTTTACAAGGCATTTGATTCTGTGGCTCATAAATATAACATGTTAAAAGCACTGGAAAATCAGGGAATTGCAAGAGGGTTCATTGAAGTCAAGAATTGCTATGCAAATTCAAGTGCAAGAATCAAACTTAAAAGCAAAGGGAGGAGGGATTCCTTGTCGCCAAACCTCTTCAATTGCACGCTGGAAGAAGTATTTCGTAATCTGAAGTGGAAAAGTAGGGAACTAAAAATAAATGGAGAATTTCTAAGTCAAATTATTTGCAGAAAATAGTAAGGAGTTGAAGAAAATGGCAGAGGAGCTATTGAGAGAATGCAAAAAAGTTGGCCTTAAGCAGAATGGTAACAAATCAAAAATAATCGGAAAAGGGGAAAGGAAAAATCTGATAATCGATGGGCAAGAGATAGAAGAGGTAAAAGAAATCGAATATCTAAGACATAGATTATCAGTTTTGAAGAAAGAGGTAACAAAGAAATTAGGAGGCATATTATAAAAGGGTGGAGCAACTTCTGGACATTGAAATCTATTTTTCGCGGAAATTTCAACACCGCCCTCAAAATGAAAATACTAAATATAGGAAAGCTTTGTACATTGAATTCCCAGCTCTAGCTCTCTTTAAAAGCTCAGGACGGATAGGGATTTTCTCCACTTTGTTATCATAATGCTTCAGCATGCTCCTGACGTTAAGTTTGTAGGAATCAAGTGTCCTACAGTCATATGAGTTTGCTTTTCAGATAGCACGTTACACGATTCTGAGAAAGAACGCTCAACATCTGCACTAGCGTGGAAAGGCGAAAAAGCAAACTTTGGCTAATAACGTCACGTTAGGAAATTTTGGCGCACCACTTAGAATTTTAGACTCAAATACATCCTGGCAATACTTCATAAAAGATACTAGTACTCGCTATCTTCTAATTTCATTTCAGTTTGTAGCAATCTTAACTCATCTATGATCTCATCCAATGGAATGGATAACCTACAGGCGATTCGCTAAGAATCTTTCTTACATCATAAATGTTACGTTCTTTGTGGTTCCAAATCTCTGATAACAATAAAAATCTAAAATTCTTCACAATGCAATAAGCAGATTCAGGATTTAATGGTGTGTTCTTGAGTAGATGTTTGTAGGCAGCAATATAATACTCTTGAACATTCTTTTGGAGTCCTGAAGCCTCTCTCAACCCAAGTACATTTTTTAATATTCAGTGATAATATGTAAATATATATTATTTTCTTTATTCGTCGATTTTTCAATTATTACTTTCTTCTTATTTTTAATTTTTTTCTCTCATTAATTTTTCTTATTTAGATAGCGATTTTGGTAGAAAAAGTAACTTTAGTGACTTGTGGTGAAAAAAGTGACCAAAAAGGCCAGTCTGTCGGGGTAGTTTATCGTTGCAATCTCCAAAGTTCTGTTACGTTAGAGTTTTCCCTCGCTGTAGCGAAGAGGGTGCAGCCGCAGTGAGCTAACTAGCCACTTGTTTACGTCGTTGAGTAAGCTGTTCACGACGTGCATACGCACAGTACCAATCTTTCTGATCTGGTGGTAACCCGCCCCGCGATTGTAATGCCTTGTTCGTGTGAACTGGCGGGGGTTACGGGATGCATTATGTTTCCACATCGATTGATACTGTACTGTAGTCACTCTGTTCGCTAGGAAGTATTGGAATATCAATAAATTTCCAACGTTGATGAGACTCGAACCAAAGACGCAAGGATTAAAAAGCGGGCTTGTTACCACTTGGCCACACAGCGACACTTACTCCGACCGTGGTTCCTATTTTACATGCCAGTTCCAATGACTCTTCGTTGAGTTGGGTAGGCATCCCGCTCACCACGACTGAGTTTCTTCGAGTGCAATTATTAAGGCCGTCTACTACTTCTAGTTCCAAGCATTGAATTCTTCTTCTCAACTTAGTATTTTCATTTTACAATTTTTTTTTTTTTTTTTTTTTTTGCAAGAAGAAATCCCTATATTTAGCTTATTTGTTTTTTTTGTATTTTACCGAGTTTCATTCTGCACTCTACTTTTTCCACCTTGGACTTTCTTTCAACAGCTACGAAAAAATTCCAATGACGACCTTGATGTTGATTTTTCGAAACGTGAGCGATATAACTCGGTGAGCATCAACAATACGTCCGTGTTTACCGACTGCGAGTGGAAAGAATATTTGAAGGCAAGGCTGAGACCGAATTTTAGGTGTGTCTTTATCCACGTCGATATGAAAGCGAATCCCTGTTTTACAATACTTCACGTTCTGGAAGGCATCATGAGAAAAGCGATGGAAGTAAATCAAAAAGGACCATCATTACTTAAACGTTCTTCTGCTGAATAAAATAAAACGCCGCCGCTTTCGGTAATCCGAATGCTTTCTTTTCGGGATAACCTTGTTTCAGAATCTGTTTTACATAATTTTTCGATACACCTGAGGGATTTAGCAGTCCGGTGAAAAAAGTTACAAGAAATGGCAACTGAAGCATTAACTTGTATAGTTCGGGTTGTATATTACACGTCGAGATCGTGTAACAAAATATCTACCTTGTATATACTTTCAGCAGCGAAAACAGCTAATAAAATTCTACATTTTTCTCCAGCTCTTGACGTTAATTTCGAAATTCAAAGGCTGCCGGGGATTTGACGTCCCATCTCTATCGGCTGTACTCTCTTCGTACTCTCTTCTAAAGCGTAAAAAAATATCCGCAAATAATATCACGAAAAATCGTCAAAATTCCGAGCTACTCACCCGAGTCTGTCGTTCGGTTAGGTTTTCCTCGTCCTCTCCGCAATAAATGAAAAAAAAAAAAAAAAAAAAAAACTGAAAAAAATCATCAGTTTCAAATCGGGAGTTCAAACACTCGAGAAAAGTTTTAGTCGCCGTAATTCGATACATTCGAGATCATTTTCGAATTTACTGTTACGGCTGCGGGAGGAAGAGAGACGATACTTTTCTATAAATTGAGTTTCAGTCATTCGTTTTTACCCTTAGATACCTCGAACCAATTTTTATGAGTTGTCCTCCGTCTCTTTTTTTTCTTCCTCTTTTTTGAAGATGAACACTCCGCTCCGTTTATTTTTACAAGCAATTTTTTCTCGACAGTTTCTCTTTATTTTCGTCACGGTCAGCGGGTACTCGATCAGACCTTGAAGGTCGAAAATATTTCTTGGTTGATCAGAATTGACATTTGTGTTCGCGACGTCTGAATTCCGACAGCGAATTATTACGAAGAAACCCAAATGGAAGGCTGCAAATCGCTCTCTGATTTGAAGTCCGAGCGAAGTGAATTAATTTCAGCTTTGTCAACCCCGAGTACAACCGAAAACAAGTCTGAAGCAAGGGGGCAGTTGCCCCTCCCAGAGAAGTAAACTGAAATTGAAAGTGTTTCAAAAATGTCGAACAAAGGCCCAGTGAGCCAGTGCAAGTCTAAGAGTCTCAAGGAATCTAGAAAGCATGTGAAAGAATGAAAACTCGTAAACCAATCTTGTACAATCGAAAATAAGACTAAACAGGGTGTCTACAGAAATTGAAAAGTAAAGATGAATTACTTTTTCAAGACCCTTCGCAGGACTGCAGTCGGAATATTTTCCATATTTTCTCCGAGTGTGCAAATCTTCTTTTTTCCCCCATTGTTTTATCCCCTTTACCCCTCCCTCTTTCTTGTTCCCCCACTTCCTGCCTCCTTATGAATATAGATCCCGCGCTACACTTTTTAATGACCAATTATTGGAATCGCGAAAATTTTATTTAGAGTACTGGAAACAAATGTAAAATAAATTTACAAGTGACTGGAAATTTTTGGAAGAAAACTAAGGAACAAGTAACACAGAATAGAATTTTTCAATTAAAGTTTTAGAAAACAACAATGACTTAAAATTTTGAAGGAAACTGGGAAACGAAACTAAATATTATAATTATGCTTACAGTATAACAAGTGACTTAGGCAGTGACTTAAACGAGTTTTTAAGAGTCTTAACATGGACCTGAGAAGTTTTAGGTGTCTTTGAGGCCCTTAAAAAATCGTGATCATTAAAAAGTTCCATTAAAGTCTGAATGTCCCAAAGAGTTTTACAAACCTCGATGAATAATAATTATAAGACAAATTGTCTTGGCGAGTCTTAAAAAAAGTTGCAAAAGTTTTGCAGAGTGTTTTCACGTTTCAACGAAACATAGAGAAATTTTCATGCCGTCATCAAGTCATTAAGAGCCTTAATAAGGTTTCGAAAAGAGTCTCAGAAAGTCCTAAACCAGTCTTGAACGATGCATAAGTCATAAATAAGAGCATTATATAGTCGTAAATAAGTCTGAGAGTGTTGTAAAAAGCTTTCAGAGTTCTAAAATATCCTGATAATGTTTTGAAAAGCCATAATCAAGCCTGAAAAAGATAAATTATGAGAAGTCGTAGGCGAGTTATGAACAGTCTTCTCTTATTACAGCCATCTTATTTTATAAGCGTGTATATACTTAGATATTACTATTTGTAAACGGGGAAACGTCCCCTTTCTCCTATGTTTAGGTTCCTCTTCTGGCAAAGACATCTAAATTTCCACGTTGATAATTTTGGAAAATCCTTTTTCTTTTCTACTTTTTACACCTGGATTACATCTTCTCTCCCCTTACTTCTTTTATTATGTACCCTCTTCACTCTTGTATAATTTTTTGTACAGTTTGGTGGCTACTTCGACTATCTCCTATCTATCGTATTCGTTCTTGTTTTTATTACTTTCCATGGCAACAATCATGTTATTCCCATTACTAAGTTCTTATTTCACCCTTTTTGTTGATCCGCTCTTTCCCAATATTTCGTTAATTTTTGCTGCATAATAATTTTCAAGATCTCGACGGATTTCTTGTTTAACTCTTTTCTGTAATATGAGTAGTTCAATGTTTACCCAATTTGTTTTTTCTATTTTCTTGGCCAGATCGTTTTATTTCTCTATTAATAATTCAGTTTCTTTACTGATTTTGTCGTTAGCGCTCTATTTGGCTTTTTTAGTACCACAAGTCTGATTGATTTGAGCAAGACAGATTATGATGTCACACCCCTCCTGCAATTTCATACCTTTCGAACGGTCTTTATTAATTAGGAAACTGAGTTCCTTTTTCGTATCTTCTAGTCCAAACTGAGGTATAATTTTTCTTTTTATAATTCTTAAATATTCCTCTTCTTTTAATTGCTATTATTGATCTACATAATCTATGATCCGATGGGAAGTGGAAACCTGGCAATATGGCAACATCTTGCACTATTGATAGGTCCTTGACTAAGATGTGATCTATTTCATTCTTATTGTTTTTGTTAGGCCACATCAATGTCAATTTTTCTTGGAAAAGGTGTTGGCTATCTTTAAATTATTTTGAGCCCCGAATTCTAATAATTCTATCCCGTTTTCATTCCTTCTCTCCCTTCTTTTGTCCCCACCTTGGCGTTCCAATCTCCCATTACGATTGTATAGTATTCCTTCTCTTCGTTTATAATTTCGTCCTACATAGTATAGTAATCTATCCCTTTTATCTTCGCCCGATGCCAACGTTGGTGCATAGATTTGAATTATCATTATATTCGTCTTTTCATCAATTTTTCAATTTCGTACCACAAATTATTTCTGAAATTCCTTTGATAGCTTGCACCTTCTTCATTATCTATGGTTTGATGTAGAAACCCAACCCACTTCCCTATGATCAGTTGTTTCTCAAAAAAAAAAAAAGAAGAAGAAGCAGATGCCTTTCATTCGAATCAATTTTTCTTCTTTTTTTCTGATACAAAAGAAGGGATGAGCTTGTAGGGAGGGGCATAAAATACTGAGAAAAAAAAAACTGAATTAGTACAGTTGAAGAAAACTGCAAGAAAGATGATTAGGGAGGATGTTAAGTAATTCGAGGAAAGAGACAATTAAGACACCTGGCACAGTCAAAAAAGCAAAGAAAGAATTACCTAACCACCGGAATCCAACGCCAAAAGCAAAGAATGCGAACGGACAGTTTGAGTTCGATAGAGCAAATGTAGAATAAATATATTAACTGATTTCTATTAAAAAAATTATACAAGAACCTGCCTCCTACCACGAAAAGAATTTTGCAATGGTAAGAAATAGACAGAATGAAGAACAAGGAACAATTCTCACAGAAAACGTACTCAGCATTCTAAAACAGTTAAATACAAAGCATTAGGAATATGTGTATGGAATCGAAAACAAATTTCTAAAAATTTTTGCAGAGTAATTAACACCAATCCTCACCTCACTCTTAACTTGATTTTAGAAAAAAATAATAATTTCATTTCAATGAAACTTGGCAGAAATAGTCTTACTCTTCGAAAGGGGGAACAAATCGGAAATAAACAGTAAAATTTTCTCGAAAATTATCAAGAACTAAATTTATAATCACTTGGATTTTAATCTCAATCCTCAAGACTAGAATAACTGGAATTTAGGTAAGTCCCTCTACAGTAGATAAAATTTTTGTTCTAAATCGACTAATTGAAAAAACAAATGAACACAAACCTCCCTCTAATTTTCGAAAAGTATTTCATTCGATCTATCTCTCTTATCACTGGAAAGCTCTACATCGGCAGAAAGTCTCAGAAAAGTTTATAAATATTTTGAAGGAAATGTGTAATAATTCGGAAGGGAAGATAAAATTAGATAAAATAGGGGAAAAGTTCAAAATCAAAAGGGGGTGAAACAAGGTGAAATTCAGGGATGCTCATAGGCTCTAGCACCAGAAGAGAGTTTTTGAGCACCACATGGGAAAATAAATATTATAGGTGGACGGAGATGGTCTAGAAGTATCGCAAAAGACTCTGGGAGGAGAGAAGGGAGTCGAACCAAGTCGAGCAATACATGAGAAAAGTTGCAACCTATGTCCCTTATCCCCCAATTTATTCAACAGTCTCCCACAGGAAATATTCTGGGAGACGAGGTAAGAAGGAAAAGAGACAAAACAAATAGAAAGTGGCTCGATATTCTAAGATTCGCGGATGATGTGGTCCTCGTCTCATAGCATATTCTGGAACTGCAAAAAATGGCCAATGAATTCTGTAAAAGAAGCAAAACAGCTGGACGTAGCATTAACGCGAAAAAGACAATCCTTCTCTCGAACCAAAAATCAAATGAAAATTATTGAAGGAAAAACAATCGAAGTAGCAGAGGTGACATATCTAAGCCTGCGATAATTTTCTGGAAAATATGGACAAGAAGTTATATAAAAGAAAAGCGAATGCCTGTAAAAATTATTGGTCATTCAAAGAATTCATAAAATCAGCCAAAAATGAAAACTTTGGGGAGTTGCACCGTCCCTGTTCTCACATACAACGCTTAAATATGTGTGCTGAAACGAGAATCATATGAGAAGGGACGCACCGATAGGAGGTAGGGAGTAACTCCCCCCCACCCCCTCGTAGGAATTTCTCACTCAGCAGTTGGGAAAATTTACTATTTCAGTCAGGCGAGTTGAAAAAATCCAACAAGTTGAAGGGTTTTTTTGTTTTTTTTTGTTTTAATACATGTACTTACTTGGGAATTGAGTAGAGAAGTTCAGGAAATCCAGCACAAGTCAAAAGGTCAAGAGGTTTTCCTTCTTTTGCTTTGATACTTGGGAATTTTGAGTTGAGTCAGTTGGAAAAATCCAACAAGTCAAAAGGTTTATTTATTTTTTGCTTTGATACTTGGGAATTCTGAGTTGTATCAGTTGGGACTGTCACAATTTCTACCCCCCCCCCCCCCAGAAAAAACTCTTCGGAGGCAAATAACATGAACTCAAATAGCGATGGAATATTCAATATATCCGTACAAGTTAAAGAGATCTAACCGAATTAATAATGTCGATGTGAGGGAAAAGGTAGGCGCAAAAGACTGCAGATATTTAGCCAAAAAGCTGAAAATAAATTATGCAGATCATGTAGTCAGAAGGGGGGAGTATATATTAGAAAGAACAGTAATGGAGTGGATACCAAGGGTGGAGAGGAAAGGTGGGCGGACCAAAAACAAGATGGGATGATGAAATTATAAACTACGGAGAGATTGTATGGCAAAGGGATGCTAAGGTACGCGACCACTAGTGGAAGGTAGGGGGGCCTATGCACAAGGGTTGGCGCATTAATTTAAGAGCAATTTTATTATTATTATCCTTTGTGCGATTTGAAATAAAGGTTGTGCTACTACAAAATACATAATATAAGGATTTGAAAGCTCACCGTTGGAAAATTCTGCACCCTCGGTAACCACTCCCCCTACTGAATTTTTCTTCTTCCGCCAATTTCGCTTTCTTTCGTAACCTTGGAAGCCGTATAGAATCGCCAATCGGTTTTCGTCGGCATTCGTGGCTCAAGAATAATATTTACCCTCGCCGCTTGAAATTCGTTAATTAATAACTTTAATAATTCGCGATTCCTCGAGGATTATTAATCAAGTCAAACTTACTCGGGAACTCACTCTGAGATACTTCATCGTTAAGCCGTACGGTTCGGGCTTCATTTTCCGCTCGGTCGCTTCTCTATCTACATCGAGCCATACAATCGCCCTTCCCCCTATTTATTTTAACGGCATCCGATCTTTCAGCTCTGGTGTCTATGGCACATCGATGACACTTCAAACTGATCCCATTTGAAAGTAGGCATTGACGATTAGGCTTAAGCTTGATTAGCTATACAGTTTTATATATACTTGAAAACTCGCCGCTTCAGGGACAGATGCAGGGCTTGTGAATAGGCAGCAGTCTCAGGAGGAGTAACCGTTATGAAATAATGAATTTGGGAGTTTGATGAAAATTTACGGGTTGTGGAATGAGAAATTTATACCGGCGAGAGTACCATTAAGATCAGAGGCCAGTTAATTCTTCGTGAAGATGATTGACACTGCAATTACCCGAAAAAATGTTACTAACAGATGAAACAATTGTTGAAAATCTGGATTTTGGTACAGGTCAATAAAAGTACCTTGGAATCCGCGGGTACCCAAGCCATCCAGAGTTGTGAGAAGTACTATAACATTGAGCTTCGGGCACTGAGCCGGAAAATGTTGTTTTTATCGAAAAAGATTCGAAGAAGAAATGTTCCTCAGGCAATTCTATTTGAAAAAGGTTCCATTCAATATTCTTCTAACATCACCAGAAGTGCCACAAAGATCGGGTTCAAAATTACCTTGTACACTACCATCCATTATGGAAATTACGGGAGAGAGCATAGAATTTTAGATATTCGCTTCATCTCACCGATTTCAACGAACAAATGGAATAGTAGCGTCTCCACTCTAATGTCATCTCTCACTTAACATCGCTATCTAACAAAATACTACAATCAGATTCCTACCCACCTAATTGGAAAATAGCCATTGTCATACCAATCCTAAGACCGTCCTCAGACACTTCTCTACCCAAGTCATATCGTCCCATCTCTCTTACTGTCCCATCTCTCTTACTACCGTCCGCGACAAAAGTTTAAAAAAATCATTAACAAAAGGCTAGTCTGGTACTTGGGATCTAACAACAGACTTTCGGCGTCAAGGTACGCCTTTCGTAAATCTCGATCAACACTCATAGCCCTGGCTGATCTGCAGGCACAAATTTGCGATGCATTTTCAACCGGAAATCATTTGTTCGCAGTATTCTTCGATATGAAAAAGGCCTCGATAGAGTATGGAGGTATCACATCCATAAGCGCCGACTTACGGAAAATATTAGGGGGGGGGCAGAATCAAAGTTATCACGGTTCTTAGGAGCGTCAAAAATCTCTCTCTTTGAAAATTCGAATGGTCGTCTTCTATCTATTTTGGTGCCAAAATTATACCCTTCTCATTATTACTTATCATATTTTACTTTCTTTTTTGTTGAATTTAAAAATCGATGGTGAAAAATTGTACTTTTTCCATTTTTGAGTTGAAAATATTGGGGGGCGTCGCCCCTTCAAAGTTTCCATTGAGGAGGAGGGGAGGGGAATGCCAAGTCGGCGCCTATGATCACATCTGTTCTCTGCTTCATAAATACGGTTTATGCGGACACCTTCCTCTAATCTTACAAAAGTTCATTATGAAATTGTATTCCTAGACGTTAGTCAGGAGTCCGACCGAGTACACCACGGCGGGCTAATGCGAAAGCTAAGCCGCTCACATCCGGGAAATCTCTGTGAAATCCAGGAATCTTACCTGTGCGACCGTCGATTCGAACTCCACTATGAAGAATCAATCTCATACGACTATCCAATACAAGCAAGTGTACCGCAAGGTAGCATCCTTGGACCTCTTTTCCATGTACATTTTACAACCGACCTCCCAACCAGTAAGGAAGTCATTAACGCTACCTTTGCAGACGATACAGCTCCCATTTCAGTCAGTGAACATCAATCAATAGCGACCAAACGACTGCAAGACGCGCTAGATAGTGTTAGTTACATGGGCCGCCAAATGGCGCATTAAGCTGAAAGAAGCTAAGTCAACACACACGACGCTCACCCTGAGGAATTATCTATTCCAGCCTATATTAATAGGGAGCTCGACTATTCCAAAGACTGAAAACTCTCAAAATACATATCTCGGAATGACACTTGACTCCAAGTTAAACTGGAAAAGTCACATCAAGAAAAAGCGTCAAGAGCTCAAGCTACGGCTAAGAAGTATGTTATGGCTCATTGGCAGGAAATCCAAGCTGAGCACAGACAACAGCCGACTGTATATGACCATCTTGAAGCCAATATGGTAGTACGGGCTCCAGCTATGGGGCACGCAAAAAAAAAATCGAGAGTCAATTCAACGATTCCAGAATAAGGTTCTTCATTTCATCGTAAGCGCCCCTTGGTACTTCAGTAATCGTCCCAACATTAGCAGAAATCATCAAGGTAGCAGCTCAAGGCCACGAGCAACGATTGCATCGTCATGAAAAATACCAAGGCAATTGTCCTTCTTGACACAACTCAAGACGTCAGGAGACTAGAGGACTAAACCGTTGGACCTCGCTTAAAATTCACAAGAAAGGAAAAGGGACGCTGGTAGACTTTTCCCCCAAATCCTACCCACCCATATAATTAGCTTATAGACTTAGCTTAGCTCATTGTATACGTGTATTCACATGTACTGGAGAATGCCCTACAGTCCAGGAGAATTAGCATTTAAAAAGGAAAAAAATCCAAGAGAGATGAAACTTGGCAAATATGCTGGGAACGCCGTTCTGAATAACATACCAAAAGTCCGGATCACTCTGGTGCACGCTCTACCCTCCAGAGTCGAAAAACTGCGACTCAGACAGGTTTTTTGAGAATCATCACTAATGCGCAACGAATCCCACTGAGCCCACAGAGCTTTCAAATCTGGTGACTGATCCGAAATTTCCTGCCACGGCGGTCTTTCGCCTGTCTGCTTGGCTAGCAGGATCCGGCCAACCAATTCATCCTCCAGTTGATCTTTTTCCAGTGCGTCACTATAGACTGCAGCGATACTCACTAGACGGACGCGAGTTCTTTCTTCTCCAGTCGCTGACAAAACCGACAGTCGTCTGGGCACAGTCGCCTCGACAGTCCATACGCATTTCCATGGCTTTTGCCTTTCCGGAACTGTATCTCACAGGAATCCTTCTGCAGCTGCTGAAGCCACCTCGCGATCTGTCCCTCCGGATACTTGAAGGACAGGAGCCACTGTAATGCCGGATAGTTAGTCCGGAGAATACATTTCTGGCCATACAGATACTTGTGAAACTGGCGCAAAGTCTTGACTACAGCATGGAGCTCTTTCCTAGTGACATAGTAGTTCCATTAAACCGCGAAAGCTCAGCTGGGCAAGTACACGTACGCCTCCAATGGCTGTGTCGCAGGCGTCTGTGTCCACGATGAACGGCTACTCTGGCTTTGGGAAAGCCAAGACTGGAGCCGTACACAACAGCTTCTTCAACTTCTCAAAAGTTTCTGTGCATTTGTCAGTCCGGACAAATTCCCGGCGATCTTCTGTTACCTGATGCAGTGGTCGGGCAATATCAGCAAAGTCTCGGACGTACCTTCAGTAATAGGAACAGAATCAGAGACAGCTCCTGGTCTGATGCTTGTCCACAGGAACCGGTCAATTTTCCACGGCAGATAGCTTATCTGGATCTGTCCGGATTCCTTCCTCGGAGATTACGTGGCCCAAAAAGCGTACCTCCTCCTGGGTCAGGGAGCACTTCTTCGGTGACAGCTTCAACCGGGCACTCTGGAACCTGGAGAATACCTATCTGTAGCTGCAGGGTGGATCCTCCGAAGATGACCACATCATCGAGGCACACTAGGCAGATCTTGCATAGTAGGCCTCGCAGGACTGTCTCCACCAAACACTGAAACGTAGTCGGCGTATTACACAATCCAAAGAGTATCACCGTGTACCGTCAGAGTTTGGAACCAGTTGAGAACGCTGTCTTCTCTTTATCCTCTGGATGGAAGACGACTTGGCGGTAACCACTCTTCAGGTCCACAGTGGTACACCACTCGCTTCCACCTAGTAGATCCAGCGTATCGTCGATCCGCGGCAATGGTCAACTGTTTTTCCAAGTCACATCATTCAGCCGATGATAATCTACACACAGCCGCGCTGTACCATCCTTTTTTGGTACTAGCACAATAGGGGATATCCATGGACTTGAAAATGGCTCGATAACACCCTGTCTGTGCAGATAGTTGATCATCTGGTTAACCTCCTCTTGTCTTGCCAATGAGACTCTCCAAGGGCGTTGCTCGATGGCCGGACAGAATTAGTGCAGCATCGGACTGATACTGGGGACAGTCCGCCCATCAAGCAACGCCCTCGGAGTTTCTCATTGGCAAGACAAGAGACGGTTAGCCAGATGATTAAAATTGAAAATTTGGAGAGCACTCACAAAACATATCACAAGCCACTACCATTTTGAGACTTTTGGCCACTCACATCTTTTTGTGAGTGTTCAACATCTCATCATTTCAAAATAGAGTGTGCGAAGTGATTACTCAGCATTAGTGTGGTTACTCACAAATGCACTCACAATTGGCCTCATTGTCAATTGCGATCAACGATCGGACCGTGATAACCAACATTCGGCAACGGGTACGGCACCTGAACCTGATTTTTTTAAATTTCTATATTCAGGATAACATAGAAATGTTGATATTTCAAGCGTTTGGTGGCCTATAATTTCTTAAAGGACTTTGCACGTTGAATATTTTCATCTTACAAACTACTTCGTTTAGTCGGAAATTATGCGTTTTTTGGCAAAATGCGTAAGAGCATTTTTTGTAGAGAACTTTGCACGCTACATTTTTGTCTAAACATTTTTTTTTTTTTGAAAATCGAAAATTAGCTAAGATATGCTCAAAAAACCTGTTTGAGTCACAGTTTTCCGGCTCTGGAGGGTGAGCGTACACCGGGGGTTCCGGACGTTTGATATGTTATTTACTACAACGTCCCCAACACATGTGCCGAGTTTCATCTTTCTTGGATTTTTTCCCCTTTTTATACGACATTGTTAACTAATTCTCCTAGACTACTAAAAGGCGCAGTACCTACTCCTCTTTTATGATCATTTTATGTTACAATCATTTTCTTAGATTTTAAAATTTCCAAAAATTATCATTATAGATAACTTGTTTTCCATTAATTAACATTTCTGTTATGACATAAGACCTACTTCCTAATAATAATTTTTATTTTCTTCTTAATTTCTGATGAAGATTTTTGTTCTTAGCGACTGAGTATTTTGTGGGCATCCATACACTATACTTATTGCCCCCTGTCTCATAGAAAAAACAACAACAAAATTCTAGGCTGATGAAAAGCCAAAATGAAACCAGACTCAGTATATCTAAGAATTAAAACTCACATTTGCCATTTTACTTCAAGGGTGCAAATATGCAAAATACTGTACACGGGTGCGGGAATATCTTGCTGCGCCTGTGAACGTGGTGTATGTTATCAGAGATGCCGAACGAGTCGAGAAGAACGGCTCGTTCCTCGTTCCGTTCCCGTTCTGTTTACATGTCGTTCCGGAACGACGTTCAGAACGGCTCATGCCGGAACGAAAATGCGGAAGAACGACGTTCCCAAAGTCAATTGCCAATAAATAAAAAATAGGCGTGAATTGTCTTTCCGAGGGGGGGGGGGGGGGGTTCATGTCAGTTCAAGTTATTTGAGTAACAAAACTTCAGTAGATATATATCAGCAAATCTTTCCATATTTTTTAAATTATACTTTTCGTTCGCATTTTAAAGTTTATTAAATGACGGATGAGTGCAACGAACAGTCGGAAACTGCAGGTCCATGGCCTCAGTTTGCCGAATATTATAAGTTTATTCGTGAGGAAGAGGACGAAAAATTTTGTATGCAGAATCATATACAATGCAGTTCCAAATTTCTTCTAAAATAGGCTCTGCATCAGTATATAATGTACTGAACTGAAATAAAAAATGAAAAGTATTGTAACGAAGTTTGATGGTAGAGAAGAAAGAAAGAGGCGACTTTGTTCTTTTTCTTTTGGTTCACCAAGTTTGAAGTTCCTTTGACAGAGTTGCCATTTTCTGAGAAAGAATGAGTAAATCTAGTAAAAGATGCATTTTTATGTCCTTAAAACTGTAAATTTGTGAAAATATGCCAGAAAATGCCCTAAGAATTTTAAAAATAGTCGAAAATAATAAGCAACTACCCATAAAATATACAAAAAATGCTCTTCTAAATATATGGCTCATTTTACTTCAAAGCTTACAGTTCGTAAAGGTAAGTGTTCAGTGAAGCAATGGCAAAAAATATGCAAAAGCATAAAAATCTCAACCCTGGTTATCATGTTGCGTAGATAGAGAAATATTATTTCATAAAAATATGTTTTCACTATCAACAAGAATGGCAAGGAAACAGACTTGACACCAATCATCATTAATTTTCGCCGATAACAACCGATCTCAAATCGACAATTAAGGAACATGAGGAGTACCTGAATCTTGAAATTTGATGGAAACAACAAAGGTGGATTCAGTTTACTCGCAGGTACTTTCTTCATAAAAATAAAAATAGTGCAACCTCTACCTGCAGCGAATTAAGGTGAAGGCATGAAAAATTCTATTTCCTTCATTATAAATTAAAATTTTACAAATTGCGAATAAAAATAAACAATCAGGCTCGGCGAAATGATAGGGGAATAATACTGATAAGGAAACGGCCGTTCCGTCGTTCCGTTCCTCGTTTCGGAACGAAAAAAGAACGGAACGGCGTCGTTCCCTAGCTGAAGGAACGAAGAACGAGTCGTTCGTTCCCGTTCGGCATCTCTGTATGTTATACATATAGCACATTCACAGGCGCAGCAAAGATATTCCCGCACCCATGTACAGTATTTTGCCTATTTGTACCCTCGAAGTAAAATGGCAAATGTGAGCTTTGATTCTTCACCCTTCATTTGTTTATTTGTGCCTGTAGACGAATTACAGTAAAAAAAAAAATCCTACAAACCTATTGAAAAAATATCATGAAATAATTTCAAACGTCAGAATTCCCTATTTGGGAAGAATGACCCATACCACCGATACTCCATACTGGCATATAGAACCAATAACCTCCTGGCTATAATTTGTCCACACAAGCGTGAAAATATATCAATGCATCGAACGTACGAAAATTTGACGTTTATTCGTGAAGTTGTTTTCTCTACCATTCGAGTATAGGAGGTCGCTTTCTTTTATTTTCTATATTTCGCTGTACATAATATGACTGAGGTAAAGAGAAAAAGAGGGAGAAAGTGAGGAGTGGATGATACGTACCCCTCGTCGGAAAACGATATGTTGAATCCACGAAGGCGCCATGCGCAGTCAGCGTACTCGGGAAATCGTTTCCACTAAATTATGTACAAATAGCAAAACCGACAGCAGAAAGTATCGCCGGGGTGAAATAAATGAGCTATTAAGCATTAATACGTGCTATCAACCCCAACTTTCACTTGTTGAACTCCAGCATACCCAGCGTAAATTCGATGCAAACAAACTCGCCCTTGTTGGCAAATAATTTCGTTCGCGACGCCCACGCTAATCCGCCAGCGAATTCGGTTACGACAGCTGTACTGACTTTTGGTAACCTTGAACTCAAAATAAAATTACCGGAGAAGAAAAGAATACTGTGTGTGTGTTCTCAAAACGTAACTTTTACATTTAGAATAATTAATCACATTTTGTATACGCTGAATTTAGTTTTTTGTTGTTTTTTTCTCTCTCTCTCTACCTGACCGAATGAAGTACCCGTACAAATACCTTGATGAAAAACTGGAGTCCCGGTACATCCCGTTGAAGATTTTCCCACTAAAAACATGAAAATCTAGTTGCGCTGCGTACACGTATTAGAGTGGAAATGCCACTACGACCTTTTGTCTTTTCAAAGAAAACGCACGCGCATGGAATGCGAATGTCAGTGGCGCTACGCCGACGACGTATCTTTACTACCACTCTTGCATCTAACCCCGTTTTATGTACAGAGCTCATCAATGTAGTAGTGGAAGTGGTTTTCCGAATGCGTTCCACTTGGATACGCACATCAAAATCTTCAACGGGATTTATGTAGCTGAAAAGGAACGGACAGCGCGTAAGGACAGAGTTTCTTTTAGGCATACGAAGTGCATATTTTATAAGCCTATTCTTTCGTATCGAGTAGAAATGTAAGCTTGGGTGCAGGGGTAACGTCGACACGTCCCCTTTTGAGGTCAAGCAAATAGAATGTATCTTACATGAATGTTATCGTATTTTAGGTAGCGATGCGTGATAACCATTCGTGAGGAAAATTTTGAGCCAACTTTTTTGGTTCTGTGTTATTTTCCTGTAGGGGAGAGGGGGAGAGAGAGAGAGAGAGAGAGAGAGAGAGAGAGAGAGAGAGAGAGAGAGAGAGAGAGTGTGTGTACTGACATCAACAAATCATCACTGAAACGAAAAACTGATAGAAATGCGCTGCATTTGGACCAGGTTGTGCCGTAGAATACATGGCGTCAAATACATCAACATTGTACGTGTAAAATGAATGGTGTAGAATAGCTTAAAATTCGTGTAGAATGTGTAGAATTCGTAAAATATGTAGAATAGGGGTAAAATGAGTAAAATGCTATGTAACTCAAACCAAAAAGCCGAAAAAATTCAACTTTCAAAAAATTGATTTTTGTGGCTTTTTGGTTTGGGTTATACAGCATTCTACTCATTTTACGCCTATTCTACGCATTTTACACATTCTACACATTCTACACATTCTATGCATATTTTACACATTTTACTTCAAAAACGTAGAACAGACATTTTACGCGTAAAATCTCATCGCTGATTTGGACCAAGCAGGGTAAAGGTATGTGCAAACGAAGGTGGAGGGCGCCAAAGCATTCCAGCTACTAGGAGTCGAGGATGTGGAGCTCCTCGTGCAGACACCAGATGCTCAAGAAAAAGGCCAGCAGCAGCTCAATTCCCGGCAACGAGGAAAACCAGTAGACGCAGCCAGTCCGAATTCTAGTGCAACTAGAACAACCAGATTGCAAGCTCTCAAAAATAAACACAAAACAACCAGTTCAGTAAAAAATAAGGGGACAGGCAGTGTAGCCAGCAACACAAACACGGTAACTCAAAATTGATACTGTAAGCCAAACTCACCCACGAGCCCAGGTAAATCCGGTCAGCTGGGGCTTCAAAGACCAATCCCCTTATAAAAACCATCCCAAATACAAACATAAGCGCAAATACAAGCACAAAAACAATCAAACACTAAAACAAAGAGAAAATATAGCAAAACCTTCTGTAAATTAGAAACCGATAATTCTCAAACTACTCCGACAAATGAAACCAATCCCCTAAAATTCAATAGAGTAAAAACGTCATCCATCTCGATACAAGTCGTCTCATTCAACGTAAGAACTCTGAAAAAATAGGAAAACCTAGACGAACTAGAATCACCCTTCCAGAACTCAGATTTAGATATTCTAGACATGGCAGCGTTCAGAAGGGAAGGAGATGCCGCAATAAATACCAAGGACAGCAACTTGTTGTGCTATACAAGATCACAGGGAGGTCAGAGAGAGGCAGGGACGTGGCGAAAAGTTTCTTCGGGAGAGGGGAGTGGGCAAAAATTGTGCAAGTCCCAACTGACTCAACTCGAAACTCCCAAGTATTAAAATTTTTTTGTATTGGCTAAAAGAAGAACCTTTTGACTCGTTGGATTGTCCCAACTTTTGATCCATTTACTAGAATTTTACAACTCCGGTTTGCCCCTCCTTATTTCCGTCCCTGACTAAAATAGTAAATTTTTCCAACTGCTGAGTCAAACATTCCTACGGGGGGTGAGTTGCGACCCTCCCCCCTATCGGAACGTTCCTGCAGAGAGGAATAGGTTTCCTCATAAAAGAGAACGTACGTCTAAAACTACTCAAATTTCGAGGTATTTCGGACAGAATAGCCCTAGTTCAATTTAACTTGGGTAAAGAAACACTTTCATTAGTCCAAATATACGCCGCGGCGACCTTTACAGACGAAAAAAACAATGAGTCCTTCTACACCAAGATGAATGAAATTCTAAGCATAATAAAGTAGAAAATGGATAATTATCTGATAGTAATGGGCCATTTTAACAGTCAAGTAGGTTCTAAAAAAAACGGGAATAGACGACATTGTGGGAAAATTCAATTTTTGAAATTAGAAACTCAAGAGGGAGCAAGCAGGTTCACTTTTGCAAAGAGAACAACTTACAACTGACGAGTACGTTTTTTTAGAAAATAAAAGGCAAAAGATAAACCAGGTTGGCTCCAAACCAAAAATTTAAATCCTAAATTGATTTCATACTTACACCTTCCATATATAACTTTCAGAAATTAAAGAGCTGAAATCAATAACTATAAACCGATTAGTCTATCATCAAACGACTGTATGATCTTAATGGCTTTAATCAAACGAACAATGTACAAGCTGTTGGATAATCAGCAGCCAGCCGAACAGGCAAAACTACAGTACCATCGACCATATTCATGCCCTCAGCCAATTACTGGAAAAGTCTAAGAAATTTCAATTAGATCTAGCACTCATGTTTATCGATTTCAACAAGGTGTTTGACTCCCTACTTCACGATAAAATATAGGAGACCCTAATAGGCTAGGGAATCCCCGAAGAGTACATTAGAATTCTGTAAAACATATATTCAAACTCTCAAGCCTAAGCAAAATTCGAAAAAAAGCTAATTGGTTCCAAATTAGAAAGAGAATCAAACAAGAACATCCTTTATCATCAATCTTCAATGCCGTACTGGAACAGGTATTCAGCCAATTCAAGTGGGCTGGGAAAGGGATGAAAATTAGAGATCAAAATTTGTTTAATTTTAAATTCCTAAATAATCTCAGGTTTGTCGATGACATAGCTCTTGTAGGCAAAAACACAGCTGAGCTTGCCGAAATGGCTGAAGACCTGAGGAGAGTGAACGGGAGGGTAGTACTGACAATCAACCAGTAGCGTAGCCAGACTTGGTATGGAGGGGGAGGGGGTTAGTTTCACTTTTACAACATTACAGGTGCAATACTTACTATTACCAGAATAAATTTTAATTTTTTCACATTTTCGGCTGATGTCAAAAGAGGAGGGAGCGTTAGCCCCCCCCCGTGGCTACACCCCTGCAATCAACCAATCTAAAACTAAAATCATGACGAACATTGTAAATATGAACGAAATTAAAATTGACTATTTAGGCCAAACACTGAGCTTTCGACACCAAAACCGAGAAAGAATTCAAAATCCATAGGGCCAATGCTTGGAAAGCATTCTGGTCACAACAAAAAATCCTTTAAAAAAAGTAATAATATGAACATAAAAATAAAAACACGCATTCTTGAAAGCACGGTCATCCCTGTCCTGATCTATGGGGCCCAAACACGGGCCATCACGAAAAAGCAGATCCAAAAAATTCGTGCCACAAACAATTCTATGTTGAGGAGCATTTCACAAATTAGACTAAAAGATCAGATCAAAATACGAACAATTCTGGCTACAACCAACGCAAGGAAGTAGGTTACCGCCAAAAGGCTGAAACTCAAATGGGCCGGACATCTAATGAGGGATTAAACTCATAAATGGAGTACAATTATGACGACATGGGTACCACATGAAGGGAGAAGGAGAAGAGAGAGAGACCGTCCACGAGATGGTCGGATGAACTGGCTCAAAGCTTCGGCATGAACTGGCCCAGGATCAATAGGGACCGTGCAAAATGGAAGCAAATGACAGAGGCTTATGCCCAGCAATGGGCGACCGAAGGTGGAGCTGGGGAGTGGAAACTTTCACTTACCTACCGGTTCAATCTAGTGTAAACTAACTGTAAACACTGCTCCAAATTGAGTCAAGTTGCTAAAATAAAAACTGTCGAGGGACAATGAAAATGAGCATTTGGGCCCATGTATTCTGGATAGTTTTTCAGATCACCATTCACCAGAGCCTACGCAAGAAAATCTTTAAACGTGAATTTGATGAGTCCTCTTTCTCCAGGGTACCGTTTCTCCAGAGGTCCTTAATTAAACCTGGATAGAAACTTTCAGTAAAAACCGATGTAAACATTATTCTTTCAGTAGGTACTTTATGGACTTACCTAGCTAAAAACCTTCCCGATGCGCAAAAACCCGGACGAGTAACCACAGGGTTACATGGGTAACCGAAAACAGAGCGTTCTGATTGGCTGACTGGCAGTTTATGGAACATCCAATGAGAACACTTCGTTTACATGCTGGGTAACTAGTAACTCTCTAGTTTCCCATGTAGCCCTGCAGTTATCCGTAAGTTACCCTCGGAAACCCTTCAGTTACTCGGGTGGTGTTGTGGGACGTATGGCGATGCACGCATGCCAAAGTGGCCCCTAAGACACCGCACCCACGGCACCGGAAACTACCCTTTCGGGCATCCCATCAGTACCGAGGGGAACGCTTTGGGGCCGGGCCCGAGCCCCCATTTCTCCTAGCCGGAACGGTGCGCGCGTCCTGCCAGGGCCACCACGGGGTTCCCTACTGACCGAGGTCCGCGCTCCCAGAGCACTCGTCTGGAAATTTCAGGTCCCCCGCAGTCGGACGCGCTGCCTCTTCCTCTTCACTCACTCATCGTGTGAGACTCTTCCGATTGAAGCTCCAGCCCTTGCACTGCGGGCGAGCTCTGCTCCAGCCCTGGTGCTACGGGCGAGCTTCGCTGGATGGTATCCGCCGCCGCAGTAGCAACAGCAACATCCGCTTCTCCTCCTTGCGTCCTCTGTCTCGACCACTCAGCCTCCATCTTCCGTCGCATGATGGCCGAAACGAAATCGGGTAATCGAAGGGTTACAAAAGGGTAACTTTTCCGCAGGTAACTGGCGGTTTTGGCGCATCGGTATGGAAAGGCTGATAGACACGCACTTGAGAGAGGATACTTTGAAAAGGTTCCCACTACACGAGAACCAGCATGTATCCACAGCAGGCAGGTCAGTAGAGTCATCACTGCACTCACTTGTTACGGTAATTGAGAGCGGGATGACTGACGGGAATTATGTCCAGGCAACATTCATGAATATACATATAGGGAGCGTTTGACGCGATTTCTTCCGAATCAACAGAATCAGCCCTGAAGGAAAGGGAAGTAAAGGAAAGCTTGATGAGCTAAATAGTATCTACGATAAAAGGCAGGGAGATCCAAATAACTTACCAGAAAAACAAATTTATGCAACGACCATCAGCGACTGCCAACAGGGAGAAGTACTCTCTCCCTTACCGTGGAGCCTAGTGGTGGAGAGATTCCTGGATAAACTAAATGGTCAAAAAATATAGACACAAGGCTACGCTGACGATTTGGCTGTGGTGGTAACTGAAAAATTTCCGGGAACTATCGCGAAGCTGACGCAGTAGGGACTCCGGTGTGAGAAAAAAGGGTTATCGGTAAACCCGAACAACACTGAGATCACTCTTTTCACTTGCAAAAGGAAAGGCAAGGAGATGATCAAGGTGCAGCTCTTATAGGAAACGTGAAATACTTAGGAATTTATATTGAAAAACTCTTCTAGAAGAATCACAGGTCTCAAAGAAACTAAAAAAAGGAATTGAGGCTCTTTGGGCTTGCCGTACCTTTGACGGCAGGACGTCGGGACTCTCTCTCCAAATGATGCACTGGATATATACAGGTGCAATACGCCCCAGAATCACATATGCGGTAGTTGTGTGGTGAGACCCGGTCCACTTGGGCAAAGTCGGAGAGGAACTGGACCACTTGCAAAGGCTCGCGTGCATGATGCCAACGAAGACAATGAGAACGGTACCGACGAAAGCACTTGAAAGACTCCTAAACCTACCACCACTTCACACTGCTACAGAAGCAGTTGCAATAATGGGGGCCCATCATTTTGACCAACCAAACGTTTAGGCTCAAAAACCAGGCCACAGAAGGGTATGGGAGATTGCGGGAACGATAGACAAATGTTTTGGGACGCCGAGGGACAGAATCGCGATGGAACATTTCTTTCGCAAGCCATGCCATGGACTGATAATCACACAGGAGGTATGGAAAAAGAGGTGGCCACGAATTTTAGGAAAAGAGGAGCATATAGGGTTTGCAGATGCCTCAAAGAATGACCCAAGTGTAGGAATCGGAATCACAAATGCAAAAGGCGCTGACAACTATTCAATGGCACTGGGTGAGGGCGTCACGATCCTCCAAGCAAAGGTAATGGCGATCTAAGCAGATCTATATATCTGTACAGACAGTCAAACGGCTATTAAAGCACTATCGGCACACCAAACTACATCCTTAGTGGTGGTGGACTGCATTAACAAATTATACACCATTGCCCAGCAGAACCGTGTCACCATACTATGAACACCGGGGTACTGCGGCACTGCGGCATAAAAAGGAACACGCTCGTGGATAAGCTAGCGAAGGAGGGCACAAAACAGGAACTGGTAACGCCCAGGCCGTGTCTTCCCGTAGCATGCAGCGTCATAAAATCCAAGGTAAATGCTTGGATAAGTAAAAAAGCAGATGGAAACGCACTGGTGGACGGCCAGTGGCATGAAAGTCAGCAAATCACTGATAGGGGATGCACCCGGTAAGTACACCGAGTTCCTACTCGGACTCGATAGAAAATATGTTATTAACTGGTCACGGGGCCACAGAACACATGTGGTATAAAATTGGAGAGGCGAAAAGCAGCTTCTGTAGGCAGGAGAAGAGAAAGAAACCTTAATTCACATCATCTGTCAATGTGGGGTCTGGTTGGCCTCATGGATAGCGCGCTGGTCTCGGAATCCAGAGGTCCTGGATTCGAGCTCACGTAGCAACTCGCTACATCTCGACCAAGAACGGTTTTTTGGCAAGATGGGAAGAGGGCTAAGACAGACCTAACAGCCTCCCCGACGTCTCTGAGGTAATGCTCGAAAGGGCGGATTCCAGGGCTTGGGTTGAGAGTAAAATTAGAAAAGAGATCATACGTCAATGCCCAGAAATAGCTGGGACAAAACGTGAAGCACTTGGACCGGAGTTTCCAGCACCCAGTGAAGTAAAAAAGATAAAACTCAGTACAATTCTCGCTTTAGCTGTAAAAGTGGGGCTACTGAGCTGATCCTTAACGGCAACCTGCGGAAAAGTGCAATGGACTACAAAGTCTGAACACTCAGCGCGTACAGCGCCACCTCACAAATGACTGAATGATGGATCTACCGCAGTCAAATCTTGTAACCAAATATGTGCATCCTAAATTCATCTATAAGCTAATGCCTATCGATAACTCGACGTGTTCTGTTGGTAACAATCAACACTTCGGATTCGTCAACATTGCTCAATATATATATAATAAGGTACCTCGTACCTACACCTACACGTATAACAATCAATCACGCGATATAACGCAATTCTATCACGAGTATAGATACAGATTTGACTAAAACACGATACATTATTTATAAAACTTATCTATCGTACTTATTTCGCGCACGTGCCCGTGCCGCCGTAGCCCCTTCGAAATCGTGGATTCCGGCCGCAATTTATGGCTCGTGCACTCGGCGTTCGCCTGTCGAGTTTCAAATTTTTCGGGGCAATCGAGAATGGCTGACGAAAATCCAACACGAAGGTTCGGGTTCGTATAGACAGTACAATGAACTGCCAAACCGTCGTGCATTTTGAATATTTTATGTTCACGAAATACGCGCGGAGAAAAGGAGCCGGTAATGGCATTCTGAGAGAATTTCACTGGAATTCTTATAGTCAATCGTAATTGGGTTTTACAGGAGACGGAAAATTGTACCCGATGAATGCAAAAACTGTAGGAGTAAGTCAGAGATCAAACTGCCTTATAGTGAGAATGAACAAGTGAAAAGACTGAAGTATGTTGATTCAAAGCTGAAATTATTTTTAACTGATCGAGAACTTGCAACATTTAAAACAATTTAGTGTAAGGATACATATAGAAGTTAATTTTAACTCTTACATTCAAGATAGGTTCCTATTGTACTTGTATGTCATATACTCATTCGGAAGTTGTGTATTTTCAATTTTATTTCAACTTATATTCCTACTATCATACTGTTTTCATTTGAAAGTATTTTTATTTCGCGTGCAATATCTTTGTGTACATTATTATTACCTGCAACTTTGCAGTATTTTAACGTGCGGATCATAATTTTTCTAAATACCTCCTGTTAAAGTGCTACTTTACCCATGCAAAGCTGTGGATAAAGTTGCATTTTAACAGCATCAGAGGCAAAACTTGACTTTCAGTATGGGAGGGGGAGGGGGGGGGGTGGAGAGGGAAAATTGGCCGACAAATATTTTCTTTTAACTAATTTTGCCGACAAAATTTTCTAAAAATTTGCAAATTCGCCGATTTTTTAATCAAAATATTTTTTAATTGAAAAAATTATAATAATAATAAGAATAATAAACCAACAAACGTTCTTAGAAAATGAAAAATTCCAAAAAACAATTTCAAAATTTTCTGACTGCTTCGTCCCTGCAAATGCAGATTGGAACCTCATCCCCCAAGCATTCACATTTGCGCACATGAGCATACCCTATTCTGGGAGGATAAGGTGGAAGGATGTTAGAAATACTTGAGAGGAACACACAACTTCTTTTACACATTGAGGTGGCCGGTGTTTACTCTTTGTGATCTTTTTTTCTGAATTTCCTCTGATTCTCCTCCAAAATTGATTCCAATAAAAACAAATCAAATCAAAAACTACAAAATTTCCTGTCGATTGGATTAGGGGAATCCGTGCCAGAAGTTCCTTTTCGTTCTTATGGGAAATATACATGAAGTTTTGACTTGCTAGTATTGACTACTTTTATCAGCGACTAAAAGGTAAAGTTTTTGACACATGTAGCAAAATTTTGGGATCTCGGATGTACGGCTCGAATATTCACCAGGACCAAAGACCGTAAAGTAAACAATAGAACATTTGCTATCGGATTCAGTTTGTGACATTGGAAGATAAGTCTTTTGCTTTCAACCTTTTGATTTTAATAAAATGTTCAACTTTCTCAAATTTCAAGCTCTAGGTCAAACAGAGAATTTAGTAACAACGGATTTCGGGCTGCTCAAAGTGGTGGCGCGCTATAGTCGTTTGCGAATGATTGAATGAATAATGAGAGAATCACTGACTTATTGAGTGAGTGACGAAGTAAGGAAATGAATGAATAACTGAATTAGGGAATGAATGAATGAATGACTGAGAGAGTGAATCACTGAATCACTGATTAACTGAGTGAATAACTCAATGAATAAGCGAGTGTGACTGAGTGAGTGAGTGAATCACTGAGTAAGTAATTGAGTAACTGTGTGAATAACTGAATAAGTATGCGAGTGACTGAGTAAATCACTAATTAGGTAAGCGAATGATTGACTGAGTGAGTGAATCACTGACTCATTGGGTGAGTGACGGAGTGAGGAAGTGAATGAATAGAACTGAATTAGAGAATGAGTGAATAACTGAGTAAGTGAGTGAATCACTAAATAAGTAAGCAAGTGGCTGAGTGAATCACTAAATAAGTAAGCGAGTGACGGAGTGAATTACTGACTTATTGAATGGATGATGGAGTAAGGACGTGAATGAATAAATTAAAGAATGAGCGAATGACCAAGTGAGTGAGTGAATCACTGCGTCATTGAGTAAGTGAGTGAGTAACTTGGTGAATCACTAAATGAGTAAGCGAGTGACTGAGTGAGTCACTGAATAAGTGATTGAGTAGCTGACTGAATCACTAAATAAGTAAGCGAATGACTGACGGAGTGAGTGAATCACTGACTTATAGCGTGAGTGACGGATTGAGGAATTGAATGAATAACTACATTACAGGATGAGTGAATAACTACGTGAGTGATTGAGTGAGTGACAAAGTAACTGAGGGAATAACTGAGTCACTGAGTAAGTGATTGAGTAACTGAGTGAATCACTAAATAAGTAAGTGAATGATTGAGTGAGTAAGTGAATCACTGACTCAGTGAGTGATAAAGTGACGAAGTGAACAGATTTTGGGCTGCTCAAAGCGGTGGCGCGTTGTAGTCGTTCATCTTGTAACCCTGATCGAGGGGAATATTTCATTTACAGGCATACGAAGAAATCTCAAAATATTATGAAAACGAAAGCGTTTATCGAAAAAATGATTAAGACAAAATTTATAGTACATAAAATTTTCCTTCCATTGAGTCCATTTTCATTTCAGTCTGATCAATTTTTTTTTTTTATATTTAGGGTTTTAATAGTTCCTTTTTTTCATGTGCCTAAAATTATAGACGGCGACTCTGTCGCCCTGGCAGTCCGAATAGTCATTGAAATTTGAAATTCAACGTTTGCTACCGACTTTCAGATTTTCGAAATGTCTTCCACATTTCAGCTTTGTTTCAACCTTTCACATAACGTTCGATACTCAGCTTGAAACCTTCTGTTTTCGGCTGACTAGTCTCTAGCACGGGTCCAGGGTAACTCCATTTTCAGAAACGAAATTCGATTTTCAGTTTGGAAAGGCGGAGAAGAAAAATTTACCGGCAAATATTTTTTGAAAATTAAAAATTTGCCAATTTTTTAATCGAAATATTTTCTTAATTGAAAAAGAAAATAAATAAACAAACATGCGTAAAAATGAAAATTCAAATGAACAGTTTCAAAATTTGCCGACTGTCAAATTATTGGCGGGGGGGGGGAGAGGTTAAATGAACAGTCTTAAAATTTGCCGACTGCCAAATTATTGGGGAGGGGGGGGGGAGAATAATTTCGTCCCTGAACAGCATGTGTTTTACAATGTGTAGTACAGATGACGGAGAGTCAATTAGCTTTTTCTTATCCGCATTCCTTGGGTATAATGTCAGGAAAAAAGATTTATCCGTAGTTTTTCTTAAGGTCCTTTTTCTCTAAAATAAGAGATGACAGATGAAACGTAGCAGTAATGGGATGTAGAATGAAATGTAGAAAGCGATCGTGACACTACACACAGTCATGCACACTAACAAACACATGTAGGCCTAAGGAGGTTGCTTGATCGAAATCGATATTTTCTATCCTTTAACACGAGGAAAAAAATCGCCGGTCTTTACGAAAAAATTCGTGAATGTAGATAATTGTGTTAGGATGAATCTTCTCATTTATTGGTCCAACTAAAAAAAAAAATTCAGCTTTGTGCATATTTCTAAGTTGAGTATAACATTTTTTCATCGATAGTTTGAAATATTTGTAACCAAATAAATCAAGTGCTCTCATCAGTATTTACTAACACAGTCATGGAACGCATTTTTCATGTATGCGTAGAAAATCAATTTAGCAGCTTTATTTCGGTCTTTATATAGCGCGAGGTATTTAGAAAAATAACTTACAATACAAGAGGGTACGTTCCCATTGGCATACTCGTGCCATTGCTCAACTCGCCTTCGGCTCGTTTCGCGAATTTTGCACTCGTTGTCAGAAGCTCACTTTACCCTCTTGTATGGTAATCTACTAGGTATTTCAAACTTCCGCAATTTCTAAAAGTTATTTATTTGAGCTGGAATTTATTAGAAGAATGGAAGATCTACGAAATCCGCTAACACTTGAAGAAAACCGGTACTTTAAGTTTTTAATTATTGTTTCGTCGCTCCATTTTGTAATTTTTTCCATTCAGAAAACTGATTTGATCTTCGTTGAGAAACATTTTCAAACGATTCAGCAACGTATCTTTTCCCTCCAGCACTTTCTTCAGGTTACTATTTTCTTCGCGTAAACTTTTAATCTACTCGATGGCTTTCTCGGATTGTATACACACAAGAGAAAGAAATGTCAGTCTTATATAATATGTGTGAGTCAGATCCATATTATACACTGCCGAACACAAAGGTCTTTATCCACCTGCCAAAAATACGTTATTTATGTTCTGATGGCAAATAAACTCACGCGAATGACTCGAATTGAGGATATAATATTCTCATACTGTTTTTCTATTTACGTCTGTTTCGTAAAATACTCAGCCATGCAGAAAATTGGGGAAAAAATTGTTTATGAAGTTTCCGAAAATAGAGAAAAATCGACATATCACATACGTACGTTGATCAGGTAGCATTGGAAATATTCGCGTCAATTTGCATTGGACTGAACGAATTAAATTTTTTTTTAAATACTCGTACTTCGCCGGAAATTTCTGGCCAAATTGTTGCACTCGTTAATAAGGGTAGAAGTCGTCGCTGCCATACCACAGAGAAAAAAAGCATAATATTATGTGCCTGTGTCGGGCTGAAGGAGAGGAGAGCGCAGAGGCCGCAGCGGCGAACACCATCCGGACAATGGTCGCGGCTTGCGATAGCGCAATGTCCCGAAATGGTGTCTATTGGTGGACCAAGGACATCGTCGAGCTGAGGAAGTAGTGTAACCGACTTCACCATCGGTATCAGCGCACGAGAAAAGACGACGAAGCGGCGACAGCAATTTCACAGTAGCACCAGCTGGCTCGTCGTACTCTCAAGCTCGCCATACGGAAGAGCAAGAGAGCAGCTTGGGAGGAGCTACGTCAGGAAGCGGACGACGACCCCTTCGGCAAGTCGTATAAGGTGGTCATGCGGAAAGCCGGAGGGCCGTCGGCGACGAGCCGAATGGAGCCGGGGGTGTTGCAACAGATAGTTCAAGAATTGTTCCTCCAGCGTCCCCCGCTAACAAAAGCTCGCGGACCTTCGAAGAGCACGCCACGACGGCTCGGCCGAGCGTCGAACATGTTGCTACGGGAATCGTCCATGCTCCTAAAATTTCCACGTTATACACCGCTGAAGATCTCCCTACCTTGGGAAGGGGATGCGATTCAGGAGTGCCACCACATGGCACGACGGCGGCATGCGTCAAGGTGCGAGATGATTTCCCTCTGCTTAGTGTTGGAGAAGTGGACAGCGCGATCGACCGGGTCAGAACGAAGAAGAGGAAGGAGCAGACCCATCCTTCCTGACCAACATATTCAATCGCGTGTAACATTTCTGAGCAGATGGAAGACGGCGCTAGCACTCATCAAGAAGCCAGGGAAAGCCAGATGGCCGGCCGTCCTCGTACCGGCCTATTTGCCTGCTCGACACTGTCGGCAAAGTGTTTGAGCGAACCATCGTGGACAGGCTGTGGGAGCATTTTCGCACGCGGACGACGATTTCTAGTAGTCAGTACGGATTCAGAACTGGCCGCTCGACTGCGGACGTCGCGCTGAAGTTGAAAAGTCTGGCGCAGAAGGCGATCCACGAGCGGGAGTTCTGCGCGGCGGTCAGCCTCGACATCAAAAACGCGTTCAACTCGATACCGAACACGCGTATCATGGAGGCGTTGGAGTTGGCGCGGGTACCTGGTTACCTCGTGCGCATCATCAGGAGTTACTTCGACGGCCGCCGAATAGAGATGGAGTCGGCGGCCGGACCCGTCACCAGTGAGATGACCTGTGGCGTTCTTCAGGGATCAGTACTCGGACCTACCTTGTGGTACGTCGCCTTCAACGGAATGCTGAGGCTGGCACTAATCTGCTACGCCAACGACACGCTGGTGGTGTACCAAGCCGAGTCGACAGCAGAGGTCACGCGACGAGCTAACCAGACGTTAGAGATGCTGACCCACTGGATCGAATCGGCAGGGCTGTGCTTAGCGGTACAGAAAATGGAAGCGGTTAAGTACAGCCCACCCACCTTTGTCCTAAAGGTGTGGAGATTGAGTTCTGTACAGCCCTGAAGTACCTGGGGCTGTGGTTCAACGGGAAGTTGCAGTTCCGAGAGCACTTCCGACGGGCAGCTGACAAGGGGATCGAGCAGCTGGACAGCTGTCTCGTCTGATGTCGAACCTAGGGGGTCCGAGGGAGAAGCAGAGAAAGATGTACGTCAACGTCATCATGTCGGTCCTCCTATACGGGGCGCCAGTATTTGCCGACGCCATCAGGATTCCATACAGAAGAGCGGAGATGGAGAAGATCCAGCGAAAGGCGGCGATGAGGTGTGTCAGTGCGTACCGCATTGTTTCTTCGGAAGCAGCAGGCGTGTTAGCGCGTATACCGCCGATCGAACTCAGGTCGGCGAACTAGCAGAGGTATACGGTAAGAAGAGGAAAGCGAAGACAAAACGGGAAGCACTTCGAGTCAAGCGAGTCATCCAGCAGGACACGCTTCGGAAGTGGAAGGACGCGCTCGCCCGCTCGACCAAGGGCGAGTGGACCTGAGCGCTCATCCGCGACCTCGATAGATGGGCGGGGAAAACTCTCGGAGAGCTGAACTTCCTTTCACCTGACCCACATCCTGAGCGGCCACGGGTGCTTCGGCACGCACCTACATCGGATGGCGATAGCGCCGAGCCCCGTGTGCGCGCACTGTGATCGACGGGCGGAGGACACACCTTGGCACACCCTGTTCGAGTGTGAGGCCTGGGAGCAGGTGAGGCGCGGGATGGCCACAACAGCGATTGATCCCGGCGCAAGGAGCGATGAAGACGACGGCGTGATCAGCCGTCTCGCACCGGACACCCTGGTTCCGGAGATGATGAAGAGCGGAAGGAAGCAGTTGGAACCGGGTGTCAGCCTTTATCTCGGCCATCATAAAGAGGAAGATGCAGACGGAGTGGTTGAGGCAGAGGGCCGGCGACGAACCAAGCTCGACCCACACCATTGAACAGGGCAACTCTGTACCATCCTGGGAGAGCTGCTGCGGCTGCGCTGCAAACCGCAGGGCTCCCCCGTCGTCACCAGCTGCCTGTGTGGTCACGCATACCAATATGAGGAGGTGAGGGGTGAGTGAAAAGGCAGCGCGTCCGGCTGTGGGGGACCCGAATTCCAGGGAGTGCTCAGGGAGCGCAGACCCCAGTCAGTAGGGAACCCCATGGTGGCCCTTGCAAGACGCGCGTACCGGTTGCGGCGTGGCGAAATGAAGGCTCGGGCCCGGCCTCAAAGCGTTCTTCCGGTCACTGATGCGATAATCGAAAGGGTAGTTTCCGGGACCAGGGGTGCGGTGTCATAGGAGCCACTTTGGCATGCGTGTATCGCCATACATCCCACTACACCATTATTATTATACGTGAATGCATGAATGGTCTTTAATTGTTTCCATTTTGTCAATTTCCTGGAATAAAATATCCAATGAAATACCGCACAGTGGTGTAGCCAGCCATCTGCGGTAGGGGATGCTGACTTTACTGGGGGGTTTGAGGATAAACATAGAATATAATGTGAAGATTTCTAAGAGGCAGTGGTGTAGTCAGGGGGCTAATTACCCCAAGGTACCTGAAACTGAATGTAAAATATGCAAAAATGAGCAATTTTTCATCTTTAAAACACGTTTTTTCAAAATTTTTCACTCGAGCAGTAAGTTTACCATCATTTTCATAAAATAGTTCTCGAACATCGGAGATTCTTAAGAATACCTCAATTTTCGAATTTTTCTCCCTTGAAAATCTTACTTTGCCCCTTCGTCACCTCGCCCCATTGGGAAAATCCTGGCTATGCCACTGAATCATGGATAGAATAGCTGCGCTGTAAATTCGGATCATTCGATGAAATTGGAGGTTCGTTGTTCAGGCGCGAATTCAAAGAAGTTGGAGTCAAATCTTTGTCATCGCATTCTTTGGATTTTACCGTAAAGTTTTCAGCCACTTATCCATTATGTTTAAAATTATATAACCCAAACAGTCTGGAAGAAAAAAATAGCGAAGTTACAGTGTTACAACAACAACATTGAATTTGGTCTCAAAATTCATAACCAAAACTGGTGATTCAACTTTTACCGACAACCCATTGGAAAAAAAATTGAATATATCGCGTGAAAAAAGATTAACATCTTTACAACGATCAAGTTTTCGAACTTTTGGTAGTAAAAAAATTCTATTTCTGTGGACTTATTAAGGTACCAGCTCTCAACTGGTTCTCAAACAGAGCCTGTGGCGAAGAACGCTCCCGAACATTCGAAATAAGCGAAGAAAGATCGACACGTTTCGAGCAGCAGAATAGAAGTTCGATAATGAAAGCAATAAGGAGTTTCGTCGATAACACCAGGATATATAAGAGCCGCTGGCCGACGCCGTATAGTCTAGTTTTAAATGCGATAAACTGTGTGTTTTTAAAGCGATCTAGCTACTGTGTTTTGTGCGTTTGTATTAGTGTGACATTAGAAGTTTTTAGTACATGTTTTCGTGCGTTTTTCAGCGCGAAACTCGTTACAAGCCATTCAGAAATTTAGCCATTGATATTCAATGTGAACTGGATTGCGAGCCAACCACTGTGTTTGTAAATTGTAACGTGACACAAGAAAAACACGTGTGTCTGAAACCAGGTGGACTCTTTCCTTGTAACACGACACGTAATATAAAGAACGACAAACACATGATCCGTCTATCTTTCAAAGCCAAATTAGGGTTGCCAAATTTATAAATATTGAAATGTAGTGAAAAGAAAGGTTTCGAACAAAACCAGCGAGAAAAATATAAGGAATTCGTTATTTTTATTCACAAAATTTTGCCAGGGGTGCTCAGCATCCACTAGCACCTCTCTGGCTACGGGCCTGGTAGAAAGTTATCTACATACACATGAAAGAACGGCCGCTTAAATTCGCATAACGAAGACAAATATCGATTTAAATCAAAATAATTACAGGGTAAAAAAGTAAAAGAAACCTATGCTAAATGCATCCACACCAATAGATGTTATAGTATTGTGATAACAAAGTTGTCGGCCTGTTATCAGTCAATCATACCTATTGTATTACAGCGCCTTAGGACGATCGAGGTTGCACGGGGAATAAAAAGATGAGAATAGTGGCTGAGCATGCCTATACAAAGTTTACAGAGCCCTATACAACTTTAAAAACAGACTAATCTTGTATAAAGCTACCTTTGAGTCTTATGTAGACTATTGTTCATTGGCCTATGCAAAAAACCTCACTAAATTGCAAACTAAAAAAACTCCTGATGACTCAACGTAAAATCCTCCTAGGGGTAATATCTGCATATAGAACAGTTTTGTACGTATCGACCTGGTGCATTGCTGGAATCCCTCCAATTGATCTCAAAATCAAAGAACGTAAAGCTATAAAAGAATGCAAAAAGTCAAGGATTGGAACGGTTGCTCCGATGAGGTTAAAACGAGCATCTCACAGGCTAGGCTCAAAACAACAGACGAATGGCAGGAACAGCATAAAAATGCGGAGACAGGTAGAGTCACGTATCTATTCTTCCCCAATATTGAAAAAAGACTAAAAATAAAACATTTCTACACCGATTACACCGTAACACAATTCTTAAGCGGACATGGCAACTTCAATAATTACCTAGCTAGGTTTAAAATCATAGATAGCGCTTTATGCGATGATTGTATGGTAGAGAGCGAGACTGTAATACACACGATCTGTAACTGCCCGCAGAGAGAAAACCTGCAAATATAAAATAAAGAATAATGCTTCTCTCACAAACATAACCGATATGTCCAGAGACGAGTTTTACAATTTTGTAGACTATCTCCACCAAATTCAAAGTCAAAAAAATCAGAAAATACACGCTAGCCGAAAAACCGTTTGATGTATTTATTTATGTAAGTATGTACACCGTAGTATTAATCTCAATAGGCTAAGCATGTAGTAAGAACAAAGTAGTGCACCTTTATAATCATGTAAATTTATACATCATGTAGATTCCGAGACGATACCCACTGAAAACCACCAGGGAAAGTGCGGTATCGTCTCGTAATGTTGTAATAAATGTTTCTTAATAAATAAATAAATAAATAAAAAAGGTGTACTACTCAGGTATTCTATCATTCTGACTTCAAAATCTTCAAAATAAAGACCATTTTATCAGACAGTTCTCTCGAAGAAGGGGCCTGAACATCATGTTTAAGTTCTACATCACAGCAGTTTTATCGCCAGGGAACTGATTTTCAAATGATTGACAGTGAGGAAGGTATAAGAATAGGGAAGAAAATTCTGGAACAGTTGATTTCACGTGTAATTTTAATGCGAGTGCGTAAAGGCCAGTGTCTCAACCAGATGTTTATATTTAAATAGGTTAAGAACGTGCTGGAAAAATACAAACGATAATATATCCTAGGCTGACAACTCGGCTGGATTATCTTTTCCAGTAGGGGATCCGTAAAACTGGAAAAAAATTATATAGCGGAGCGCGAATGTGGCGCTGTTTCTACAGTCATTTGTTAGTTGCATTCAACTGGTAGGTCATAAAACGAGAGGAGCAGAAGCATCGACAGCGGCTATTAAGGGTGTACAGCAGAAAATAGGTGCAATTTTTTGTGTAAATGACGCCGGGCGGCGGCATCATCGGTGTCGTCGGCGTCGTCAGCGTCGGTTTCGAACAACCAGCAGCGTGACTTTTTGTATTAAGTAAAACATCGGTTGTTGGTAATGAAGTCGTTTGGTCTTTATCTTTTCGGTGCTGCGTGGAAGCACAAAGATGTTTTCGGCGTTAACTTACTCGCTACGTTAATTCGACGTTAGCGACTGAGTTTAATTAGGCCTGCCAGCCTTTTTATTTGCCTTCATATTTCGCTCGGCTGGAATTCGCGAGCTGGAACACTCGGATGTGTAATTCGCAGCGAAATTCCGGAAATTCGCGTTTTATTACGCGGTACCCACCACGTACGTAACAACGTCGTAGGCCATTTCGCAAATACACGAAACGACTGGTGCGCTCTGCATACGCTCGAGCGAAAAAGTAATATTTCCGCCGTTGTTCTGTCACCCTACAATATCATCTGGCGCCTGGTACCGTCAATCACATTTACCGACGATATGTAGCGACAGGATCATTCGTCCACAGAAGAGCTACAGATGTCCGTGAGGATAGAAATACTGCGAAAATAGCGATGCGATATCCTTATTTAACATCGAATAGAATAGCCGGGGAGGCGAATTTCTTTCGTAACATGCCTGTGAATTCTCGAACAGCCCGTCGCCGACTTCGCGAACATGGTTTATGTAACTGTAAACAGGTCCAAATCCCGACACTCGCTATGGAACACGGACGACGACGCTTGTCTTTTGCTCGCTATCACGTGCAGTGGCGAGAAGGGGATTGAAGGCGGGTTTTTTTCACGGATGGGTCCAGATTTTCTCCGGGTCCAGATTTTCTCCCGCAGGACCGAATGGACGTGTACACGTATGGAGACGCCCTGTTCAACAATAAACTCAGCGTATGTTTACATGGAGGTGGCATTTCTTCAGTGGTTCCATTATGGTCTGGGGTGGTATTTCACATGATGCTAGAATGGATCTCCATTTTTGTGATACCGAAACCATGAACGCTTCAGTGTACATTCAGGACATTCTCCTAATCATGAACGAAATACTAAAAATATGCGCAGAATCCCTCACTAAGCCAGTGACCACCCTCTTTAATGCAATATTAGAATCGGAAAAACTGCCAGAACAATGGAACTTAGCAGAAATAATACTACTCCACAAAAAAGGTCCGCGAAGTGATATCAATAATTACAGGCCAATTAGTCTTATGTCAAACAGAAGCAAAGTTTTTCTTAAAATTCTAAAAAATAGAATGTACCCTATCTTAGACGCAAACCAGCCTTGTGACCAAGCGGGATTCAGGAAAGGGTATTCAACCGTCGATCACATTCAAGCAATAAATCTTATCCTGGAAAAAGTTAGGGAATATAAATTGGAATTCTACGCACTATTTATAGATTTCAACAAAGCTTTTGACTCAATCTACCATGACGAAATTTGGCTAGCTCTAAAAAATCAAGGTATCCTGGATAAGCTGATAAAAATTCTTCAAAATTTATATAGGAAGGCGAAAGCCCATGTAAAACTAGACAGGATAGGGACAGAATTTCGTATCAAAAGAGGTGTAAGGCAGGGAGACCCACTGTCACCAAACTTATTCAATGCCGTTCTAGAGCAGGTTTTTCGTAATCTAAAATGGGAAAACAGGGGGATAAAAGAGAACGGAAAATATCTAAACAACCTCAGATTTGCGGACGACCTGATCATTATAGGTAAACACTTGAGAGAATTAGAAATAATGGCAGAAGAGCTCAGAAAGGAGGGAAAGAAAGCAGGCCTGAAAATGAACCTAACAAAAACTAAGTTAATGTCTTCTGATAAAACAGCAAAGTTGCGCCTAGGTGAAACCGATATCGAACTAGTAGACAAATGTAAGTACTTGGGCCAGATGGTAACAATTCAATAGAAATTCGACTCGGAAGTTAAAATGAGAATTAAAATGCATGGAAAAGCTTCTGGGCACAAAAACATATCTTCAACTCTCACATAGGGACGAAAAATAAAATCAAAATATTAGATAGTTGCGTCATGTCATCACTCATTTACAGCGTGTAGACCTGGGCACTCACCAAAGCACAACTTCAAAAAATACAAGTAACTCAAAATAAAATGCTACGCTCCATACTAAAGATAAGGCCACTAGATAAGATCACGAATAGAGAGGTGTTCAAGAGAGCAGGGACGAGTACAGTAATTTAGAGAATAAAAAAGGCAAAAATAAAATACGCAGGTCATATTGCTAGAGAATCCGAGGGAAAATGGCACACACTTATCAATGAATGGGCAGTGAGAGACAAAAAGAGGAAGAGAGGTAGACCACCACGAAAATGGAGGGACGATATCTTGGAAAAAATTGGCGGACTCTGGACAAGAACGGCACAAAATAGAACAACATGGGAAAAAATTGGGGAGGCCTATGCTTGCGGTTGGGCAAGTTGACACAATTACACACATTTATAGCTATAATGTATACCATTACGTGCATGTATCATATGGGCTGTCAAATAATAATAATAACTACATACGTAACAACGTCGGAGGCCATTTCGCAAATACACGAAGCGACTGGTGCGCGCTGCATATGCTCGAGCGAAAAAGTAATATTTCCACCGTTGTTCTGTCACCCTACAATATCATCTGGCGCCTGGTACCGTCAATCACATTTACCGACGATAACATAGCGACAGGATCATTCGTCCACAGAAGAGCTACAGATGTCCGTGAGGATAGAAATACTGCGAAAATAGCGATGCGATATCCTTATTTAATATCGAATAGAATAGCTGGAGAGGCGAATTTCTTTCGTAACATGCCTGTGAATTCTCGAACAGCCCGTTTCCGACTTCGCGAACAAGGTTTATGTAACTGTAAACCGGCCCAAATCCCGATACTCACTATGGAACACCGACGACAACGCTTGTATTTTGCTCGCTATCACATGCAGTGGCGAGAAGGGGATTGAAAGCGGGTTTTCTTCACGGATGGGTCCAGATTTTCTCCCGCAGGACCGGATGGACGTGTACATGTTACATGGAGGTGGAATTTCTTCGGTGGTTCCATTATGGTCTGGGGTGGTATTTCACGTGATGCTAGGACGGATCTCCATTTTTGTGACACCGACACCATGAACGCTTCAGTGTACATTCAGGACATTCTTCTAAATTATGTCATGCCTTATATGCAATTTGTGGACGCGGGCTCCTTGTTCATGCAAGATATCGCACGACTGCATGTAGCACGACAGACGCTCAAATTCTAGGATGAAGTCAAAATTGCACACCTTGAATAGCTAGCTTGTAGCCCAGACTTGAACCCAATTGAAGACGTCTGGAACAGACTGGGTAGACGCATAGGAGCTCGTAATCCTCCCATAAATTCCTTCAGTGCGGTGAGAACTGCCCTGCGAGAAGAATGGGAAACGATACCACAGGAGGAGATCCGTGCGTTAATTGATAGCATGCCGAGCTGGTTACAAGCCGTGATTCGAGCCCGTGGCGGCAACACGCGTTACCAGGATTAACTTCTCGTTAGTTTTATCAACATTTAGGCCCATTATCTCAATCTCTAGTCAAACTTCTAGTTAGCTAACTTTATTTGGTACTCCATCTACCAAATAGGTATCCCATAATTCAATCGCTAAATAAGCGCCAACTAGAGGTTGTTACGCTCGCATAGCTTGAGAACCCCTAGTTTCAGAGAGAAACCCGGATCGTAGCGCGACCGTGTCGCTGGCAACGAGTCTCTCACTTCAGAGGGTTGTTTTTTACACCCGCCAGAATACGGTCACGACTGGTGAAAGCGGCCACGTTTAGGCTATATAAACTCGAACGGCGGCCGTTCGAAAGGCACTTCTCGTCGAGTCGAGGTTCATACACAGTCTGGTTCGGCATACTCCGCTGCGTGCTGCATCCAGGTATCTGGTGCACTGTTAAGGATATCCAAACCGAGAGTCTTCGATACGCTCCCGTCGCAGCATCCAGGTGTCTGATGCTCCGGGCACAAACTGAAGAGAGGTCGCACATTCTGCTTCAATATACTCTGCTGCGTGCTGCATCCAAGTGTCTGGTGCACCGTTGCCGATATTCGAATGGAGAATTTTTGATACCCTCCCATTGTAGCATCCAGGTGTTTGGTGCTCCGGGACCGAACTAAAAGGGTCGTATTTCGCATTTGACATACTCCGCTGCGTGCTACATCCAGGTGTCTGGTGCACCGTTGCGGATATTCAAATCACGAATCTTCGATACTCTCCCGTCGCAGCATCCAGGTGTCTGGTGCTCTGGGACAGAACCGACGCGACGCCTGCAATTTCTGACCAAAGAGGGAAGTACATATTAAGCCTCATTGCAAAAGCCGTCCCCGTGCCTCTGTCGTTCATCTTTTTCATTTGTATATGAGTTAATATTTCAAACCTCGCGTAATCATTTCTCCGGCGCTGACGAACCTCACAAACCCACACTTCAAATGTCTTATAACCTCCGTTCGAGGAAACCAGACATAACACCGGGAAGTTTGCCTCACTCAACCAAGGCCACCGCGCGCGCGAACTTCCCCGGTGTAATAAGATTGAGAATGTGGGCCTTAGTAAGTAAACCTTTCTCGTCTTACATCTGTTATTTATATCTAGATACGAAATATAATATGAATTCTTGCCACATTAGGTTGTCCCCCCCCCATTTTGATCTGTATCGAGTATGTTTGAATGCCTCCACAGAACACGCATAAAAAGAAAAATGTTCTAGAAATATTTTAACTGAATTTCCAATGATTTGTTGGTTCCCTTTTGCTAATAGAAGAATTTTTTGGCGATGGATAAAGACTTTCACAAGCAGTGTATTTTACTCTTTTTTTTCTCATAGAGAAGTGAGGTCTTACTGTCAGCAGCAGAGAAAGTAGGATTTAAGGTGAATGGAGACGCACTGTCGACTGAGAGTATTTACAATAATGTAGGTGAATATAAAATATGTAATATACCTTATATGTGACGCGCCATGAGAAACCATACCTTCAGGTGAAAAAGTTGTTTTCAAGAAAAACGCCAGAACACGTTGAAAAATTGATTTTGATCAAAAATGACTTTTTGCTGGAAATGTGTTCTAGAGTATCTGAAGAACATTTTAGGCACCCATACTCGCTTGGTTTGTTGTTTATTTGTTTAATTTTTATAATTTTTGTAAAAAAAAAATTTTTGTATGATAGATTAATTTTTTTTATAATCAACGTCATTTACATACATTTTTTTTTTATAATAAACTTTATTTGCATACATTTGTCAGTTTTATTTTAGCAAACCTGAAACCTACACCATTGAATTCCTCATAAAATTTTACTCGGGGGGGGGGGGGCTAATTTTCAATCATAATACCTTCGGAGAACTTGGTAATTTAAGCAATGTCCGAACGAAAAACTTTAAAGCTGTTTTTCTCGAAAAGTACTTTTTAGTAGTTTCCAACTTCAAAATGGCATATCTCTGAGAATTTTGCTTTGATTGAGCTGCGGTTTGCGGCTTAGGATTCTCCATACTTTTACTATTAAAATCAGTCAAAATTTCATTTTCGACCCTCTTCACCCGAAGATATGGTTTCTCATGGCGCGTCACATATAGTGACTTCTTTTTTGACAACACTAATTTGGGCGGGTTAAGAATACTGAACCTCGTAACAGGTGTTCCGATCAAACTTTGTTAACCATCAGGTGTTATGGAAATTGAGAGTCCTCAAAGCGAAATCCACCTACATTTGGAAATATAAATTTTATTACATAAATTGCAATTTACCCCAGAGAGACGATCACACGTTTTAGGCGTCCAATATTTTCATCCCCAGTTACAAAGCCAAACACTTCTCCTATCATCTTTCGGGAAACAATGCAACTTGAACCCATCATTTGAACAATCTGAATAATTAATACCGCCACATCCCATCATTTTAAAGCACCCCATTACTTGTAATAATTCAATTTTATTACAAATAAATGTAAAATCTGATGCTCAAAAGAAATGATTTCCTTAGTTCAGAATTATTCACGATAAGGCAGTTGTCGCCCTGTTATCAGTCCATCATACCTATTGTACTACAGCGCCGCACGCGTTCTGTGATGCGTTCGTTCGCTTGTTATCAGAAAAAGTAGGAATCAAAATGGCGGACGAGAATACCCATACAAAGTTTACAGAATCTTAGTACGAATATCACAGCATATAATCCACTTTATAAGAGAGAAACGTGTTTTTTGTCCGGACTTGGCTCCTTAATGACTATATGAAATGTATTGCAGTTCTCAGGATTTATAAATCTCATCAAGGAATAGAAAGTTGTTATAAACATTTTTCGAAAAATATACTTTAAAAGCGGTAATAAAGCTTTTGAGTTGTGTTGCATGGGCGTCTGTGTGTGAGTGCACCATTCTGGGTATAATAACGCAAAAAAAGTTGCCATTGTGACAATGATATGCAAAGTAAATGTTGCCAACATGCCGGTACAAACTGATTACGTAGTACATACATGTATACTCCTCAAGCAACGTAACCATCAAGGAATGGTTTATTGCAAGTAATTACTTTTGCTGAGTGGCTGCAATTGAAATACATATCTTGATAGAAGAAATGGGCGGGCTATCAGCTCAAGTTAATATATCTTAGTTTTATTCACAACTTCGTGATCTGTTTTTCTTTCTCATTGTTATCAGCTTAAATTATTTTCGGCCGGTTTTGACATGAACATGTCTAATGGTTCGCTATGTGAAACAGGAAAATTCCGCACAAAATGTCCCGCAAAGAACTCTAGGCAAAACACGATCCGCAGAAAAACGTTACCATCGTGATGTAGTTGCATGTATTCTTTTTTACGTGGTCATTCGTTCCATCACATTTCCACCGGCCGACATGAGGAATGCTGAGCGACGCCGGGAATGGACGACTAGAGAAGGCATTGGAATGTGGATAATATGCCCTTCAACGCGGTTGCTTTGTCTAGTGTCTACATATCCATGTATTTGTAACAATGTCCTTCCGTGCAGCCGCGTTGGAATCTTTCATTTTTATTTTTAGTAACTCACCAACAACATACGTGAGGTTAATACACCGCCATTAGTAACCAACTTGTCTGTATAGTTTTGCAGCGCTTACCTGTAAACAAAAATAGAAAATAAACATTAGAAAAGGTATTACCTACAAACAGTTTTATTCACACCGAGGAATAATGAGTGAAACAGTTACAGTTATAATAATGATTAATAAACCAGTGGCATACTTAATGAGAGAGAAAAGTAACACTTCAACGAATCTTTGTAGTTGAACTTTTTAGGCAACTTTGACAATTCGTTGTTTGTTGAATCAATCGTTTTCATATGCGTTCATTCATTCACCCGATTGGCAAGAATTTATTATGAAATCATTGCAAGTAAATTCCTGTACCCATTTACCTATACTACTTTTACTATATTTGCGAAAGATCCAGCCAATGAAAACGCTCCATTCCAAATTTTTACTGTAAATTTACGGAAATTTATGGGGCAATTTACATATGTATGCTCGTTTAAAACATAGTTACCTACATTTTTCTTACGGTAAATTTACTCATTTCTTGTCAATTAGGCAGCTGTTAATTTATTTGTTTAGTCAATCAGTCGTTTCATTTGTTCATTCTTTTCTTAGTTTAATCGGTCGTTTATGTGCTTGTCAGTGTGTTTGTTTCGTTGTTTGTTCATTCATTGGTTCATTTGGTGTCTACTGTGTCCATGTGTTCACTTGCTTATTTATTTGTTGGATTAGGTGTTCATTCATTTTAGTTCATTTGTTCATTTGTCAATTTATTGTTTTGTTCATAAACTAGGCATTTGATTGATTGGTTCATTCCTTTGTTTGTTCAATTAATCATTCATTTATTCAATCAACCACTCATTTCCCATTCATTCTTTCATTAATTTATCCATATTCATTGTTTGTTTGTTCATTTATTTTTTGTTTGTGCAATATCAATTGTTCATGATTTGTTTACTGAAGGGGTCGCTCGTTTGTTCATTTTTTGTTAGTTGAATTGGTCGTTCAATTATTCGTTTTGTATTAGTTTAATTGTTAGTCCGTTTTCATTGGTTCATCCACTTCTTTTTCATTCATTTGTTCGTTCATCCATTCATCCATTCATTCCTTCACTTCTTATTCACTTGTTTGCTCGCTTACTGGTTTGTCACTTCGTTTATTCGTTATATCAACTTATATTTGTTTGCATTCAGAATTGGACACAGCTCGTAATTTCTTCGTAGAATAAGCCGAATTGATTCAGGAATCAAAACCTGCAATTCCCTCTTTATTGAGGAATACTGAAGTTCTTCGAATCATGAATTTCAAAGGGCTTTGGAAACATTTTAAGAATCCGGATACTATTACAAATTCATTTTATCCCCAAATAGTTATTAATAGGTAACCTAAGTGTGGTGCTAGAATCCAGACTCTAATGGGTACCACTGATTTCAACAATCTTGAATCTTAGAATCCCTAAATATGCAGATGTGTTTAGTATTATGTACTCTGTGTTCATTTATGACAATTGAACACGATACCTAATGGATAACAAGGGTGAAGTAAAATGCTCTGTTATTTCTACAAAAAGCTTAATATGCATATTCGAGCCTTATTCCGCCGACGCAATAAAAACCTTTTCGACTTTATTTTGTATATGCGCAGACATGTTATATACAAATAATTAGTATGCACCAACTACTCGAAATACGAACAATGGTACCTAACTGTAGGTATGACAGGAACATGGTGTCTCGCAGCTTCACATGCTTGGGCAGGGTGAGAAAATACCTTCCAAAGATTTAAAAAAATATGCGATTTCTTCCTCATATTATGCGATGCACTCGTGAGGCACGCTAAACAATGTCGCTAAAAACGAACAATAACTTATTTCATTGTTTCGTATTTGTATATTGGTATTCGCAAAAAAGATATGCACGGTTATTAAATGAAAACTGGGATGTATTGACGCAGTTGTGACGAATTTATTTCCTCGTTTCGCCTTCGTCGAGTCAATTTGAATAAAAAAAAAAAATTATGTGCCGAGTCGAAGAGTTCTTTCATGCATTGTAGTCGCTCGTTATATTCAGCTATCTGCTTCTATCTACTTCCGAATCGAGGGTATAGTTATAGACCCAGCTTAGGGCTGTTGTTACGAGGGGCTTGTCTGAGTGTCTGCTCGTCTGCTACATCAGAAGTTGTTTCTCAAATTTCTCGTCAACAAATAATAAACTCGTATAATGGTACCTACATGCTGTGCTGCTTTTTGAGAGATGCTTCATGTACTATTTTATTACAATAGTTTTTCGAGCTCCCTCCTCCATAAGCTTTATTTAAATACCGCTCAATTTGCGACTGTTGACTATTAAGCATATTGTTTTACAACAAGTTATTGTACAGTAGAATTACACGCAAGTTCTACGTCGATTTGCAAAATACAAAACAATGTGGATATGAAAGTTATTCCAAATGAATTAACAACTCGTATTGTAAGTTGGGTAATATCATTTTGTTGTAAGTACTTATTCAGGAGGAAGGAAGACAGTGCAAACAAGAGGTGAGTTAGTCACAGAGAGAACATCCTAAAGAGGGTAGTTGCTCCCTTTCTCCTGCCCAGTTCCGCCACCTATTGAATTCGTTAAGACTCATCAGGCTGAAACTCGTTGATATTTTTCTAGAGGTCATTCTGATGCTGTTTGGATCCATCCAGCTGATTTAGAACCCAGTGAGATTCATCAACCGATTTTGAAATCCATTCGGATGCTTTGAACCCTTTTCTGGCTCTGCTAAGAGTCGATAAAATGCAACTACATTTTGTTAAGCTCGTTAACATGCATAAAGTGCTGAGGCTCGTTTTGGCTCATCACACCTCTGATAAGACTTATTCAGACTGCCTTAGAACTCGCCAAAATACATTCAGACCTTTTTTAAATTCCCACAAAGTCTAAGACTCACTTCGTCACCGACTGTCAAACTTTTTTTAAAATCCACTTTAACACTTCTAAAACTCAAACTCGGCTGAGACTCAACATGATTCGTCCAGATTTCTCTAGAACTTAGTCGGACTATTTTCCCCGAGGTCTCGGGGAAACCAGTCATTCGAAGCTCATTCAGACACTTTCAAATTATGACAGACTCAGATAAGACCCACAGGGAAACATTCAGGCAGTGATAAAAACTCGGTTAGACTCAGTGAAGATTGACTCAGACTTTGTTGAGACTTTCTTATGAAACTCCATCAGACCTCGGATGAAGACAGTGAGAAATAGTGGCTTCTGGAATTTGAATCCTAAATTCAGACTTCTTCTTTCCTACGAGGGCAAGGTCGCCAGCAGGTTTTAGTATACATAGACCCTTGTGAATTGAGTATTTTACGAGGGGACAAGACCGCTAAAGAGACCGTGGCTTTATGTCCATGAACCCAATTCATCAATACTTTGGCGGATTTTTCGGAATTTGTACGAGAATTAGTCCGAACAGCAGCGAGGGCATTCGGAATCAAAAAACGAGAGTGGGTAGAAAGCGCGTATATTGATACATAGTAAAAGTTAGTCTTAATACGAGTGCTAAAACGTATAAGCTGTAACTAAACTGAACGGATGTCCTGCCTGATCAATCGAGGGAGGAAAAGGAGAGCGAGTCGTGAAAATAATAAAAGAAGAAGAACGCGGTTTAGAAAACATTACATATAGGAAGTACAGGTATGCAGGAGACACAAGACATTTGTTAGACGCTCGCAACTCGCAACGTGCCACGCAAAAAGTAGCCAGGCAGGACGAGTTGTACGAAAATGTACATTCGAGAAAAGATGGTCACTGTACTTTCAAACTTTGACCATCAACTCATTAAAGTGATTAGTGCCCGTATTCAAAAAATCAACTCGAATTAGGAAACAGTTTCAAAATGGACGAGTATGTGATTCTTCCAGCGCTCGAATAATTGAACGAAAGCGAATACGCGAGTATATCCCCAACTGAGACTATCGATGACCCTTCTAACTGGATCTGTTTGTCACTCGAAGGATAATCTGTAGACAGTTCGTCGCCGAGGAAGTTCGACACTGTCGTGCCTACTAAATCACGCGTAGCTTCGCAAATTCGATTGTACTAGGTAAATCCAATTTACATTAATAATTTCCATCGACACGAGAGGGCATACATAATGTAGATATTCGTAACACCGCGAAATACGTATTTTCCAGCTTTCACAAGTACGAATAATGTTCAGTCACCTTGAAGTTGTCGTTCACTGGAATTCGTCGCATTTGATTAAAAAAAAAAAAAAAAGTTTCTGTCAGATCTGTGAACCGAAAACCGAAAAGCGAACCCTCGCCTCGCTTTCTGAGTTTCTAAATTCACGTTTCAATTGGAAAGGCCCCCCCATGAGATTAATGTTTTCTGTTTCAAATCAACGGTGACAAGATTTGTAGAATATGTTGTTCCCGTCGAGGTCTATGTATGCTGTCGATATCGGTTGTCAGTTTTAAAAAGAAAAACTTTATTAATGCCTCGTGTTATTTTCGGCGAGCGAATAGCATACGTGAGTATGTTCTCGAAGCGAACGAGACTCGACGACGGAATTGAAAAAAAAAAAAAAAAAAAAAAAAAAACCCCTCAAAAATCGCTCGTCGAACTGCGAACTATAAATCCAGTGAACTAAGAATACGAATTCGAAGCACCACATTACACACTCTTTTACAATCGATGATAGAGTCTATAAAAATCGCACTTACATGAAACTCTATCTGCATTTGGATGGTGAAATGCACGACCAATTTCGCCTAATAAGATATTCCGAAATATATTATTTCATTTCAATAACATTCTGTGTTTTTTCTCTCTCTCTGTCTCTGCTCTTTTTGTCTCCAGACCGAGAAAAATAGTTTTATCGCCGTTGTACATAGCAGTTGAAATTTCGTATTATAGATAGTTTTACCCACGTCCAACCTTACCTTTATAGTATATGACTCTGTTCTCATATTATAACGCAGCTAGTAGAAAGTGATATTGCCAATAAAATCCTTTATTCGTTTCTCCGAGAAAAAAATTTCCATTTTTACGCCGTACGTGGAATTCATTCTGCCCGTCGAGGAATAAAGCGGTGTAATTTTTTTCTCAGCTGCTTTTGGTTGGTTGTCGATAATCGACAAACTGCTAGAGTACGAAAATTCGAAAAAATCGTGTTCGGTCTGGCAGCGAATTCCATTATCTAACTGTGGTCGAACTGGACTAAGAAAAGAAACCGATAAACTAGTAACTAGTATGAGGATAAATCGACCAGTAGTTCCAAAGCAGTGGGTGTGGTCAGCATTATCGTCACAGACGATGAACCTTAAATTAACAGCTCATACGAATATCTATGTGCATTTGCCGTTCCATCTGGTGAGAGAACCACTCCGGCTGCAAATTGTTTATTTCTACTCCAATGGCTACTAAGGGACTACTTCGATAGTTTGTTAACTGCAGGGATGTATTTCGAAATGACACTTCGCTTACATTGATTACTGTATTGATTTTCTTTTCTCTTGTTCTCTGATCGAGTTGATGTGCTCGCGGATGATAACTCAAAATTAATGGCGCACTTTAGTATTCAAACGTGAAATTCGGTACGTGAGCTTCGGAAAATAGCTCAAGAACAGTCTGAATTGACAAGCTACTCAAACTACGCGACACTCAAAATGTACGAACTGACAAAAATAGATAAACAGCCTAAACTAAAACCGACCGACCAAACTAAAACTGGACCCTAATACGCAAAACCCAACCAAGCGATATTTTTGACTGCATGGAGTTATGTGTACACCACCGGATAGTGCTAGATGAGTAGAACACGATGAAACTTGTTTTTAAATTAAAACCAGCTAACTCAGCTAGATAAGACTACGTTCTGGCAACCATGGCGACAGAAAAGAAGAAGAGGAAAACAAAAATTCCGTTGGAAAGACGACATTAACAGTTTTTTAAAATTCAAAAATTTTCAAACAATAGCCACTACTAGGACTGAATGGGATCGTCTACGAGAAACCTTTGCCCGTTTCGGGCCATCGATTTAGGGGGCTCCACTTTGGGGTCCGAAAAACAAATGTAAAAGTAAACTATAGGTACTTTAATTGAAATAAACGTATTTAGATTTAGAACTCAGCTAGATATTAATTCTAGAAAATCAGCTACAAACGGCGATGCTGTACGAAACATTTCCTTCTAAAGCCGGGAATACACTTGAGACAGAGACAATTCGAGGCCGAACGAGGCAGCTTCGTTCGGCCTCGATTCAGCTAATTAAGACAACACAGCGAATGCCTCCGTTTGCCTCGGATTGCCTCGTGCGATGTTCGGACCCGATCCGATCGTTTTCGGTACATCAAAGTGAGAGAAACCCGAACTGGCCTGGATCACTGCCTTGTGGTGCCTCAGGTTGCCATCAGCGTTGCGTACCCAACAGACCCGCGAGGCCGAACGAGGCAGCTTCGTTCGGCCTCGATTCGGCTAATTAAGACAACGCAGCGAATGCCTCAGCTTGCCTCGGATTGCCTCGTGCGATGTTCGGACCCGATCCGATCGTTGTTGGTACATTAAAGTGAGGGAAACCCGAATTGGCCTGGATCACTGCCTCGTGGTGCCTCAGGTTGCCATCAGCGTTGCGTACCCAACAGACCCGCGAGGCCGAACGAGGCAAACCGACGCAGCCTGGTTCGGCCTCGTGTTGCTTCCGCCTCAAGTGTATTCCCGACTTAACGGGAATATCTCGAAAGTACACAAATGTCGCTTGGTTGGATTTTACTTAAAAGAGTTCAACTGACATGCAGCAAAATGGGAATAAATAGTTCGAAAGTGATAAATAACACAAACCGGTCAAACAACCAACAGTGTGTCTAACAACAAACAAAATAGACGAAAATATGAACAGCCCAAAAGGAACTAACCAGGAGCGCAACCAGAACTTTTTTGGTGGGGGTCAGAATTTAGAAAAAAAAACTTAGGCAGGGGTGAAAGCTCGATTTGGTACCTACCTGAATTTAGTACCTACATACGTATTTTCATGATGAGCTGTAAATTTGTACGAACCTACGACGCTACATAATCGCATCAGGCCATCGGCATCAATTTTGTTTTCGTTTCAAAATTGATTTTGAAAAAATTGTGAAAAATTTTGGAGGAGGCTGTAGCCCTCTAGCCAACTTCTTGGCTGCGCCTTTGGAACTAACAAGACTAAGATCTCAAACCGCCAAAGAGTTCGGAATTTTATTTTTAATTTTATTTGTGCCTTGCTCGACGGTGGGCTACAATCCGCGATTTTACACCTTTCTGTGAGTTACCAGGGGTTATAGCGGGACAAATGTGCGCATCTTTATGGGCGATCGATCATCCACCCTTTATTATTTCGTGTTTTTCGTTTCTCTCTTTTTGGATCGGTCGTTCATAAAAATGCCAGAACGCCTGTATCTGGAACAATTCCTGGAATGTAATTTTGATAAACTTTTTGAAGCTCTGTCCAAACAACCTGATAACGCTGCCTGGAAATAGAAGAATTACGCCGAGTTGGTTTTACAGGATAGCTACAACATCCTACAATACGAGTCCCGGGTCAGTGTTGCCACACGTTCTATTTTTTCCTTGGTACTCTCAAGAGTGATGAAAACATACGCGTGCCAAGTCACCCCATGATGCAAAGTCACCCCGTGTCGGATATCTGTTAAAGTCCAAAACTCCATAAAATACAGTACAGATGTCATTTCATAGGTTTAAAGAGTAGCCGAAATCATTTTTGGTAACAATTTAGGTAACCATATTCGAAGAATTGTGACGCATAGCTGATTGAGAGACAGGGTTTAAGAATTAAGATTGAGGATTTATCAGTAAATATAGATGCTCGACTTCGAACCCCGTCCATCGGTCTGCCTACGTGCCACAATTTGCTAACTAAGATCAATTCGTCATCAAAAATAAGTTAAGCGATCCTGTCAGCCACTAAAGCATCTGCGATACAATCCGCCGTTTCCCATAACGATGCAAAGTTTTAATGATGCACCTACCATAAATAGTAAACTATTGTAGCATGATAATTTGATGGGTCAATTTTTTGGTTTAAGAGTCTCGAGCTAGGAGCTGGGGACTTGAAGGAACGATGGTTTTCGTAAATCACAGTACATGCAGTCGGACATTTTCGACGTTTATTTTGAATCCGAACTGCATGCTGATGACGTTATCGGAACAGAAAGCGAATTCTCGATACACCTTAGAACATAGGCGTATTGTGGATAGACTTCTAGCCTGTACGAACCGGATCGATCACAGAGCCTGTACGAACCGGATCGATCACAGAGTCGCTCGTACAGTACTACAGAGATATCAAAATCGTTACATTCAAAATTAAGCCTGGACAGGTAATGCCTATTCAATTCACTGCATAGGTAGCCAGAGTACGACGCTCGCTTTGACAAGGAAGCAACAGCCTCCGAAGCGAGCACATGGTCTTACTTGCAATCACCATCGACAGGCTTTCTCCTGAAAGAATTGGCTGTGCTGCGGACTATGTTTTTCGACATAATGCTATCAGAAGTCGACGTCTCTTTCCATCCCTCGGGCTATTACTATTCTGCAGATGGTACGGGGTGGAGGGATGGAATGACAAGTATAGACTAGTCGGCGGAGTTATACAGATAACGAAGCGATGCACTGGGCTGAAGGTTGCAGCAAGGTTCATTTCGTTTCTTGAGCTACTACAGTATCAATTTACCGTTATGAATCTCGCTACAGATTTTCGCCTACGTGAAAGGCTTCGTACATCGTGTACTACTTACTCAGTTTGAAAACGTGTCACGCATTTTTGGAAGTTATATTCGTTTATTTTGTTTTCAAAATTCGAAATTCGACGGCATTTTCGATCGTCAGAAGTGTCTTATTGCTGTAAGTGACAGAACTGAAATGCCACAGTCTCATTTTTTGGATCCATTCACTGAGCCAACCACATGGTGAGAATGAGAAGGTATGTAATAAGCCTTGTCCAGCGAAACCGATTTCGAGTTCTTTTGGTTCACCAATGAAGATCTGGGTCTCCACAAAGTGTTCGCCGCGTCGAGAAATCGTGTTTCCAGTTCCGGGATGTCCGAGTCCAGACTGATCTACGGCGCGATTCGATCCGGACCATGCTGCCACGAGGCAAGATCACGAGGCCGATGCTACGAGATCATCATCGAATTCGCTGCCAGTGGCTCTAGGACCTTCCAGTATCGGCTAAGCATTACGTTTTATTTGTTCATTTTTATGTCAGATTGCGTACCTTAGTCCGATGATTTTCGATTATTATTATGAGTGTTTGTCTTGTAAGCCTAGCTCCCCTCATTTTGGATCTCATATTTCGCGTTGTTTCCGAATCAAGTGGGCAAAATTGAGTTTCCTCTAGGAACATCTTTCCTAGGAGGAACCAACCCAAAATTTATTGGAATTTTCGTTTTAGTAGGGTGAGCAGCTTAGTAACTTGGGTAATGAGTCTTCTACGTGTGATAGAAACGTGCTGTAGGTGATTCACATTCGCCTCAAATTGGAGTTTTGGGACAAGTTACTGTGCTATGTTATTTTTCAGTTCGTTCCTGCATTTAATCAGCTATCGTCGAGTTGCTGGAAGATTTGTAGCAGTGACGCCACTTCGCAGATCTAGATCCATCATCTCGCTTCGCAGACCATACGCACTTTAACGTTCCAGCTTATCCAGCGTTGGTGCACGTAACTCCAGTTTGAGTTCTTTTTGGTATCTTTAGCTGAAATGCTAAGTAAAGTACCTTATTTTTGGTTTTTCATCATCGACCCTTGGTAGTGCGATTCGCGAGTGCTAGCCTTAATATTCGTGCTTACCATAGGGAGCCGACGCCCTTTTTCAAACCCGCGTATATGATCCAGAGAGGGGGCGGAATAGAAATTCCCTTTACTTTCGGTCTGGGTTTCTCAAAATTTTCGAATCAAAAAGTATCCTTCTTTATTTTATTTTTCTTCCCCCCCCCCGATGTTTTCATTTCAGAATTTAGTGGAAAGCCTACGCGGAAATCACGCAAAGGCTCAGTATCCTGGTTACTGCACGTTCAGGGTGGGTGATTCAAAATTTAAGGTCCTGAGAGACCATTCAAAATCAGATCGTGACGAAGGAATCGTCACCAAATGTGTGATCGTCGAAAGCGATCGTTCCGAGGAACTCAGTCACTCCTCGAGCTCTTAAAGCAAGATTTATAGCCCAAATATCTAAATCTGAATGTCTCCCTGGGAGAAGGGGACTCCCGGTGGAGTAGTTTTTCGAATTTCACATTTCCTAGTCGAATATCTTTTGGTCAATTTCATTTTCCAGCCATCGAGGTGCTGATGATTGTTTCATATTATTCTAAATCTTAGGGGAGAGAGGACCCTATCTCGACATCGTTATCACTCAATGCAGTCTGATTGTAATGTTTATTTATTTATCATTGATTTCGAGCCCATATCTGAGGGCATATATCTATTTTTGATCGCGTACGAACAGACGTATCGCGAAGTAAGAGCCACTGGCTCCATGTTTATTTACAAAACCGTGGAGTATCTCCATTGAACCGTATTTTATTTTTATTTTCCTCTTATGAATTTTCAATTTTATTTCTCATTTATTATTTTATTTTCAAGTTAGAATACACGTAATTCTCGGGCTGTTTGACATGATTCTCATAATTTCAGTGAGGTGAATTTGAAACAACTTCATCTTTTTGTTTATTTTATCGAAAATACGTGGACGTACCACCATGCAAAGTGTTTGATTTATGGTACGTGGCATCCCTGGACTGGTTTCTAAATTAATTTTCCCTTTGGTGGACCTCTTTTCATTCAGGAACATGAAGAGTGGGTTCCCAAGTACTTACGTCCATTCTGATGGCTCAGGTCTTTCAGCATTATTTCATTAATGGAGTACACTGGGGACAGGGGTCATCGTGGACTCGCCCAGACTTCCGTGGGGCTTGGTGGTGGTCTGTGGTTAAACACCTATGAGTATGGTGATAGTGGGCTGAACGTTCGTTATTACGAGTTATTAGCCCCCTCAGTCGGCAATCTACTATCGGCAAATTTCCTACAGGTGAGATCCCTGGAAGCAGCTCGTTTTCTTCTTGGGCTCTTATTCCGAAATTTAGGCGGGACATCTGGCTTTCAGGAAATTTTGCTACACTATTATACAAGAAAGTAAGGTGAACGTATTCACGATAACCGCTTGTACGAGTATATGAAAGATAGTTTTCTCCATACTGATTGTCAAAGTTTTTGAAAATAGTTATACTGTTAATGTTCTTCAAACAAATCATGCTGTTCGTGTACACATTGAGTTATAAATTACCTGTTCTATTGATATCCTTTCAGTGAACTTACTATAAAAGCGATTACCAATCAGAACATCTGTCTTACGAATGACGGTAGGTATTTATTTTTCAAGACAAACGCGTAAACATAAGTAAATGATACGCACTTCAGACAAAGAATAAAAATACCACACAACATCTCAAAAAACTTTTTACAAACTAATTTTATTTTCTTGTTTCTTTGCTTTAGTTTTCTATTCACTTCGATACATCAAATGCCATGTTTCACTGGTCTATTTGGTAACCCTGATTTTCATTACGTCCCTGATAATATCTAATGGGTAGAACTTCAGTTTACCGCTAGGTATCCGGCAGTCAAAATTCACTTCTACAGTGAGTGTGAAGAAAATTTTTTTACTCGTTTCCTGTTCAACCGCCCAGTCGGTAACTGGGTAATATTTCGAGACGGCGTATATAATTTTCCTTGCAGCCCGCGGATGAAAATGCCAATTTTCAGAACTAACCAAGCGCGAAATTCCGCAGCCCAGAGACGTCTATCTTCCATCCTGGAATTAACTCGCCGGGCGCTTTTAATCTGTTCGTTAATTTTCGCGCATAGATCTACAATTTCCAAACAAAACTCATCCACTTGGTTGGCGAATTCGAATTAAAAACACACTTGTTAAAGCGAAAACATTATAAGGCATTTATCGATCTTCTCTTTTCCTTCTCTCTCGACACGTCAGAAACCGAATTCCAAGACACGTTTCCGTATAGATGTTTTCATTTTTCGATACGAGTCGCGATTTTCCCGTCTACTTGTATTCGAGGCGTTTTTGAAACTATGGTAACTGCACTCTTGAGGGTAACCAGCCTTATCCATTTATCGGATGCTTTTCTTATTCTTTTCCCCTTTTGTTTTCCGTTACCTGAAGCGTGCTGAAAAAGAATCTATAGTTGGCCAATTTTCCGCGTGTAATACTTTATTACAAGATGCCGAAGAGCCGGCGATCTGCTCTTTCTCTCTCGTTTGCTAAGACACGATGGAATAGTTCGGCGAAAATCGTTTACCGATCAAGTGGTGCCGCCGAGATTGCCAAGCATTAACAACATTTGCGCGGCAAAAATGTAATTTGAAAAGCAATTTTCACTCACGACCGAATTAGTCGAGCAGAGTTTCCGATGTTCCCGATAGCGAGATTGAAATCTCGGTAATTTGGAAGAGTCTAAGTTGGACGACGAGAGAAAACGCTCGTATCCGGTGTATACGAAGGAAGAAAGTCGAGTCACTTTAATTAGAAATAAATGCATTTTTAAATCGGTAATACGGCAATGGAGTGGAATGGGACGAGTGCTTAATTTTCATTCCTTTTTCACTTCGGTACAATGGCGCCCGGCTATCGGCGCTGCATTCGAGATCACGACATCCCGAGCGTTGAATTGATTACGCGAAACGAAGAAAAGTCTCTGAGCTCGGCGTCTGCATAGGAAAAAAATTCGAGTACGTTTGAGTGGGAAAAACTGTAGCTGCATTCTACGAGTGATTCGACCAGTTAATTGCACTCGACTTCGAATATTCACGTTTTCATTAAATTTACGACCAGCAAGTAGACAGAGATTAACTTCGTTTAAAGGGCAATGCAATTAGCAAGAACAGATGGAACAACTGATGGAAGACTGAGATGGTACCACTCAGAGGCGTTTTTACCGCTAGGCAACCTAGGCAGTTGCCTAGAGCGGCAACATTTCAGGGCGGCAAAATTTTGAATTTTCAAACAAACAAAAAAGAATGAAGGAAAAAAGGAATGAGAAAAGTGGAAAATGGAGAAGGAATAAAATATGTAAAGAAATGTTAAATTTTAATTCCCTAATTTTGGGGTGCATGGCTTCAATATGTTAGGAATCACTGCAGACAGCATTCGCTACAGCGAAGTCATTTCGTTAGCTCGTACCTGGCTCTTACGAGCAGGTAATCCTCTCTCATACCCCAACTGATGGTACAAAAACAGGCTCCAGCTGCCACCTACATACCTGGTAATCCTCTCTCATCCCCCAACTGATGGTGCAAAAACAGGCTCTAGCTGCCACCTACATATCTGCATAATGTGTTTCCGCCACGCGGACAGGAACTCGTAGGGACGACCCAGGATACTTGGTGCATTCTTCGACAGGCTACCATTGTGAGAGTCGTCTGTGCAGTATTGTGTTTCGTATCGTGATAGTGTAGTGGCAGCTGGACGAGCCAAATTGCATCTTAGGTGAGTTTACTCACGGTGTACCAATCTTTTCATAGGCTTACCCTACTTCGATATTGAATTGTTTCATTATATTAATTAGAATGATGAGTTGTGCATACTCAGACTGTCTTGCCGGGTATCGACGTACGCTCATTATGCAGAGCGGGACGCTCAGGCGAGAATATGACGTACAGCCTCACGTAAGCGGTCTCACGTAGCAGGGCGGTCCGTACTCAAGGAGTACGTAGGCCTCGAGGCGGAGGTCCCCTAACCCCCGCAAAACTGTGGCCAGGGTGGATTAGCGGCGTACCGACTGCGATACCTTGCACTGGCCGACGAGGCAGTGTGGCTTGCACTCAAGCCACGGGACAGATCATGAGGGTCATACCTCACAGTTTACATGTCTTGCTAGATTTCGAATCATGGTACTCAAACGCGATTATTATCTTAAATTCCAGGTGGTACCAATCGGCAGACGCGCTAAAGATCCGGCCCTCGCGCCTACAAGGTTTTCGCATCATTTGCTCAATTAACTGACAATATCGGTTATGTCTTCATTTTGTAAAATAAAGTTAATACGTTAAATTAGAGTTCATTTAGTTTCCCTTAATTTACCAACGTACCGGCCTTTCGACTTACTCCTCCTTTCCTCCTTTCTTTTTCATCTTTTCATTTCATACATTTATTTTATACAATTTTTACAAATAGAAAAAGTAACAACGCCATTTGAAAGATTTTTGTCATGTACGGAGTGACCGAAAAGTTTGTTCCTATTGAAAAATGCTTAGAGGGGTGCCAGGGAGTGCTGAGCATCCTTTAGCGCTTGCCGGAGCCCCCCTCCTAGAAAAATTTCGCGAATAAAAATAACGAATTTCTATATTTTTCTCGCTGGTTTTGTTCAAAAACTCTTCCTTCCACAACATGTTAATGTTTATAAACTTGGCAACACTGATTTTTCTTTGAAAGATAGACAAAAGTCGTGTGTTTGTCGTTCTTTATACGTGACGCGTCACAAGAAAAGGGCCCGAGTGTCCATCCTGCAGTTTCAGACACATAGGCCTTTTTCTTGTGTCACATTACAATTCACAAACACAGTAGTAGGCTCGCGATCCAGTTCACATTGAATATCAATGGCTACATGCCTGAATGGCTGTTCGTGAACTGATAACTTGATAAGACCGCAGAAATAGAATTTTTTTACTTCTAAAAGTTCGAAAATTTAATCGTTGTAAACGTGTTAATCTTTTCTTCCACGCGATATATTAAGCTTTTTCTTTTCAGTAGTTTGTCGGAAAGTTGAATCACCAGTTTTGATTATGAATTTTGAGACCAAATTCAATGTTCTTATTGTAGCACAGTAAAAGTTTGCTATTTTCCCCCAGAATGTGCGGTTTATATCAGTGGCGTAGAGCCAGGATTTTCTTGAGGGGTGGGAGGGCGGCAATGTAAGATTTTCAAGGGAGAAAAAGTTAAGAATTGAGGTTTTTTTTTTTTGAATCGACGATTTTAAGAAGATTGTTTTATAAAAATGAAGGTAAAATTACTGTTCGAGCGAAAATTTTTCGTAAAAAACGTGTTTTAAGGGCGAAAATTGCTCATTTCTGCATATTTCACAATCAGTCTCAGGTGCCTTGTAGGCATTCTCCTCCTTCAACCCCCCTCCCTTGGCTACACCACTCCTCGTAAAAATCTTCACATTATATACTATGTGTATCCTCAAGCTTCTCCCCCCCCCCCCGGTAAACCGCCAGCACTCCCTACCGCAGATGGCTGACTATGGGCCTGAGAAAATGCTTTCCCATCCAAAGGGGGTAAAAACAAGGGGATCCTTTGTCACCGAACTTATTTAACTGCGCCCTTGAACAAATCTTCAGAAATTTGGATTGGGAGGGAAGGAGACTAAAAATCCTAGGCAAGCAAACGATAAATCTAAGATTTGCAGACGATATAGTGCTCGTAACAAAGAGTTTCGAGGAAATGCTGGAAATGGTGAAAGACATAAAACAACACAGTGAGACTTTTGGACTATCCATGAACATGTCAAAATCAAAATTTATGTCGAACAGGGAGGGAATCAACGAATTCTGGTTAGACGGGGCAAAAATAGGCAGGGTGGAAGAATATAAATATTTAGACCAAACGTCAAAATTCACCTCCAATATGGAAGGTATTATAAACGAAAGAATCGCTAATGCATGGGAAGCATTTTGGCAAAACAAAAGAATTTTAAAAAGCGAAATGAAAAACAAATTCAAAATAAAAATTTTGGAGGGTTGTGTGCTACCGGTGTTGACATACGGGGGCCCAAACGTAGTCACTCACGAGAAAACAGTCTGAGCATCTTATAAAAACTCAAAACTCTATGCTAAAGAGTATACTGGGCGTGCACTTACAAGATAAGATAAAAACAAAATCCATTATAAAACAACAGGGAACAAAAAGTATCGGATATAAAATCAAAAAACTAAAATTTAAATATGCTGGTCACATGGCGAGAAGGAATCCTGAGAAATGGAACCTGCAATGTACTCTTTGGACCCTATTGAACCATAGCAGAGGCAAAGGCCGACCGACCACGCGCTGGATACATGAAATCTAAAACTGCTAGGGCCCTACTGGAAACAAGACAGCAACGAACAGGAAGGCTTGGAAGAGAGCGACAGAGACAGTCATATGCCCAACGGTGAGTGGAGTAGGTGTTGGTTCACAGACACGACAGAAAGAAAAGTAGAAATATAAGATTGTAAGCTACATGGAAACTCCTACTCAATGTCAAAATAAAAAAAAAATAAAAAAATAAAATAAAATTTGGTCTAAAGGGTATTAGCACTTTATCAGCCTAGTTCATAGTCACCTGGCCATTATAGACTGGACGCACTTATGACTCCATGTGTTTCTACAATGTATTTTTAATCAAATGGGGCGGCAGATTTTATATTGCCTAGAGCAGCTTCTTTCCTTAAAATGCCTCTAAAGTATCTCCAGATTCCGAGAATCCACAAGCGTCCCAAGAAGGGGAGAAGGACCACAAGTTGAACTTACAAGTCAAAAATGTGTGTGTAGTGTTATCCCAGTTACATTTCCTCTATCAGCTCTTATATCCCGAAACAAAAGACCTTAAACATGATTACCAATAGGTCTTTTTCCTGATATCTTTTCCAAGGACTACTAATAGGAGATGGGTTAGTCTGTAATTTTTCAGTCAAGAGCCGACCCTCTTCCAGCAGCTAGCTGCTTTTTTACAGTTTTGTTCAACCGGATAGTGATCTGAATTAAAAATATTATGTACTTCGAAATTGTTTCTTTGTGCGAAGTAAATGCATTATACCTACTACTTATTAAGTACATACAGTATTTAATAATTGGGGATCTGACTTCCAGAACGCGCTTAGTCTAAAACACAGAAGTTTGGGAAATTCGAAAAATGTAACTAAGGTCCTATTTCATTATCATACTGCATCAGTGCTTTGAACACATATAACTCGTCTCCTAATAGAGATAGAAATTTGCGGAGAACGTTGGAATGTGTATTTTCTTCTTCTCCACCAGATAGTGCTAAAATATCAATTTCGGTAATTTTGGACTACGTGCGTTTTGAAAGTCAGGTCCTCAATTGTCAAAACATCGTGATATTCTTAATTTTTTTTTCCAACACTCATTCTTTGCATACATGTATCATTTTTTGGGGGGAGGGGGGAGGGAGAAAAAAGTGGCTTTATTTTTTTTAAATATTGAGAACGAAATGAAAATAAACGGAGACCAGATAGTTCAAATATTAAAAAGCATTACCTATTTGTCGCAGAGGATATAATTCCACTAATGAAAAAATACGACTTTGGAAAAATGGGTCCGGAGTTAGTTTTTAGATAAGTTACTCGATGGAAATCCTATCTTTTAAAGTTATTCTCATTATTGATCTTAAAAATGTCCTTTGCTGTATTTCTAAAAACTTTTTTGTATTTTTGTCAGAGACTATGTTTGACAGCCGTATAGAAGATGGGGTAAATACATTTTTCCGATCACTTTGATTTCTATTTTTTGATTAAATTCGCCGTTGAATATCTTTTCAAGTGCCTAATAGCTTTTCCAGGCAGTAGAGGATCTCTTTTTCAGCTCCTTATCCACACAATTCTGAAAGATATTACTTGGTCAAGATAAGTGAATTCTTTTGCATAGCTTAATTTTTCTCCCAACTTGATTTCTTTCTGGAGACTTTTGGTTAAAATAAGCGTTTTTTGGTGGTTTACTTCTAGCAGTGCAATTCTGCTAATTTTAATCAGTTCTTCCAATATTATTTCTAGATCTTTACCTGAATTTGCGAGCAGTGCCACGTCATCAGCAAGCCCGAGATTGTAAGCCTTTTACCTGCTGCTATGATTCTTTTATTTTCTTGCTCGAGGGTGTTGAATAATTTTTGTAATATACAGCTGAAAATGTCTGGAGAGAGACGGTCCCTCAATTTGACCCCTGTACGTACAGGAAATTCCACATCTGTTCTCTCAAGTTCGATTACCCCTTTTACATCTCCATAAATCTCTTCGACGATTTCTGAACATGATTTTACATTTCTTGCCTCTGACACGTCTTGTAACACATATGTGTGATTAACCGTGGCAAAAGTTTTTTTTTTTTCTTTTTCAAGTCTACAAACAGGAATGTACTAATGGGGGCGAGGGGCAGCTTCCTCCTCCCTCCCACATAGGAATTTTTCACCCAGTAATTGGGAAAATTTACCTTTTCAGTCAGGCGGAGTTGGAAAAATCAAAGTCAAAAGGGTTTTTTTCTGCTATATTTGGGAATTTTGAACTGAGTCAGTTGGAAAAATTCAACAAGGCAAGGTTTTTTTTTTTTCTAAAAAAAAATTTGCTTTCACACTTGGGAATTTGGAGTTGAGTCAGTTGGGACTTTCAAAATTTTTGCCCCCTCCCCCTCCTCCCAGGAAAACTTTTCGGTAGGTCTCTGTCTACAAAACCAAAATAAATGTTGATATTAAATTCCTTTGCTGTCTCTATTACTGTTTTATTACCAAAATATGATCAAGGGTTGAAAATGATTTCCGGAATCTAGCCTGCTCCATAGACTGAGAATTTTTGAGAGTAATTTCATTCTTTTTTGTAAGACTTCTGCAAATCTCTAATATATAATATATAAAAGTGGTTTTTTGAGGTTGGCGGGTGAACTATTAGAGCTGAGAGGTGGTTCGTATTATCTGCATGGGTTCGTATGAATTCTGAAAAGGTTTTGAACTGAAAAAATTTCAGTACCCTTATTAGGAGGGGGACCACAAAATTTTGCTCTTTCTGGACCCCCTAATTTTTTTTTTCAACTTGGACTTTTCGGAAGTGTTTTATATCGAAATTCTTCATATTATATTATATTAAAATTTGTGGGTTGTAACTGTCTCCCTCAGACGTTATTAAGGGTTAAAAATCGGAAATTTCCAAAACAAACTCGAAGTATCCTATTATTACAATTACATATATACATACATACATATATATATATATATATATTTTATATATATATATATATATATATATATATATATATATATATGTGCTACGGTAAAGGTAAGCCCATTTCTGGAAACGCCAGTATCTTTGTGAGACCCGTTTCGACGTTGCGAGACCCAGTAGCGGAGGTGCATTTCGCTGTACCCCCCCATTTGAGGTACGGGGCTGAAACTTTTGTATTCGTTTGTATATCGTTTGTATACGTTTGTATAGCCCAAATTTTCGTTTGTATACATTCCCCTCTCCCGCTACTTCGAAAAAACGTTGGGGGGGGTACAGGGAAATGGTATACCCCCCCATTTGAGGTACGGGGCTGAAACTTTTGTATTCGTTTGTATATCATTTGTATACGTTTGTATAGCCCAAATTTTCGTTTGTATACATTCCCCTCTCCCGCTACTTCGAAAAAACGTTGGGGGGTACAGGGAAATGGTATACCCCCCCATTTGAGGTACGGGGCTGAAACTTTTGTATTCGTTTGTATATCGTTTGTATACGTTTGTATAGCCCAAATTTTCGTTTGTATACATTCCCCTCTCCCGCTACTTCGAAAAAACGTTGGGGGGGTACAGGGAAATGGTATACCCCCCCATTTGAGGTACGGGGCTGAAACTTTTGTATTCGTTTGTATATCGTTTGTATACGTTTGTATAGCCCAAATTTTCGTTTGTATACATTCCCCTCTCCCGCTTCTTCGAAAAAACGTTGGGGGGGTACAGGGAAATGGTATACCCCCCCATTTGAGGTACGGGGCTGAAACTTTTGTATTCGTTTGTATATCGTTTGTATACGTTTGTATAGCCCAAATTTTCGTTTGTATACATTCCCCTCTCCCGCTACTTCGAAAAAACGTTGGGGGGGTACAGGGAAATGGTATACACTTTCCAACATTTAAGATACAGCGCGGAAACTTTTATATTTGTTTGTATATCATTTGTATACGTTTGTATAGCCCAAAATTTCGTTTGTATACATCCACTCGTCTAGGTATATCAAGAATACGTTGCTGAGAGCGGGTACAGAGAAAGTGTATAGCCCCATTTGAGGTAAGTAACTGAAACTCTGTTTATTTTTTTGTAGATAGTTTATATACGTTTGTACCTATGGCCCAAATTTTCGTTTGTGTACATCCCTTCCCCCCGCGTTGAAAATACTTGTGGGTAAAGGGAAAATGGTCTACGCTTTCCCCCATTTGAAGTACAGGGCTGGAACTTTTGTATTTGTTTGTATATCATTCGTATACGTTTGTGTATAGCCCAGTCCTTTGAACAATATCAGTGCGCTCGTTTGTTCTGTGGAAATGTTTATCATCGCATATCGAAATCAATCCTAAGTGAAGTGTAAGTAGTTGTTTTTCAAAAGGGCCGAAAGTGTATCCAGTGAAATTTTATTGAAAAGATATTTATCTGTTCATTATCACAAAAGATTCAAGTTTAAGGTAAGACCATTGATTTTGAAAAATTTTAATTAAATTGGCGGGAAAATGGTTTTTTGCGTCTACCCCAAGGAAAAGTCATGCTGGGGCAATTGCAAAATCGAAAATACTTATGTATAATTTTGAATTTACCCCAACAATTTCTTTAAATCTTTTTTAGGTGTAAATGATCCGAAAATACCAAAAACCGGACTGAAACTTTGTTTATTCGTTTGTATACGTTGGTATAGCCCAAATTTTCGTGTGTATACATCCCCCTCTCCCGCTATACCGAAAAAACGTTGGGGTACAGGGAAATGGTATACCTCCCCGTTTGAGGTACGGGGCTGAAACCTTGTGTATTCGTATGTATAACCCAAATTTTCGTTCGTGTACGCGTAAATACACTTTTAATTTTGGGTGCGCTGCAGGAGAATTGTGTTCTTCCTGTATCTTCGTGTCGGTGGTTTGAGGAGTTTATGGTTTAATTTACGTGTCGTTTAAATATACTTTTTTTTTTTTTTTTCTTTTTTCTGTCAACAACATTGTTTGTATATACCTACTTGTTTTGCATTATTTAAAGAACTATTTGTATACTCTACAACTGTGTGTTCCCCTCCCCCTCTGCTGATATAGGAATACCGTCCTGTGATTTGTTATTTAGTCTAGGAAGAATGTTGTCACCATAATTCGGTTCATAGCTTTGAACAATAACGCCCGCAACTCGTTTTCATTCAACTTTATACATTATATTGACTACATATATATCACATGTCGTGGATAAGGAATACAATACAATACCTACTTTAATAAAGGAACATGGTACTTAAACTACTTGCTAATTGACTTTTAATGAAATATTTTCATTTTAACCTACTATTAGTACTGCGAGGTTTCACCAACCAATGAAGAATTCAGGTGTGGAACAGTCAATTATCACAAAAATAGTAAGGGTTGTACAGGAAACCTGATAGGTACCTATTTCTTGTTTTCACATCTGATATGAATCTGCGAGTGTGAAAATGGAATGGATGGAAAACGTTCGAGAATTTTCCACGTCAAAGGTACTGGAACTTGTAAGATATCCGGTCTTATTTTTAATCCCCACGTTTTGTTCTTAGCGGATTACCGAATCGAGATCGGACAAAGTGCAAACATGGGGTAAAGTCTCGGGAGTCTAAAAATGTTCCCTCCTCTTTGAGGTGGGCTACATCGTACTACCAACCGCAGAATAGTACATGGGACGATATGTCTTTATGCACATCGTTGGAAAGGGCACTTCCACCAAAATACAAATCCGTTAAAAAATATCCAAATTACTCACTGTTGGAGGGTGGAGCCAAAAGCAAACGAAAATTGATCCAAATCGAAGTGTTAGGACCTTACAAACAAGCTGTTTAAAAATAAGTTTCTGAGCTGATTGATTTACAATAGGGTATTATTTTTCCATTTCAGCCTATCATAATAAGGCTTCAAAGTCCGGATTTCAACTTACGCTCCTCTTTCGATTTAAATTCCAGATTTTAAATGTTCTATGATGTTATGTTGAATGGAGAAAGTAATGTCATTTAAGAAATGACCGACCTCAAAAATCCGTTTTCAATAGTTTGTTTACTAAATCATCACACTTCGATTTTTAATAAATTTTGACCTATTTCGGGTCACTGGCCAAAGGTGACGAATTTGGAATTATTTTTCTGACCCGTCTTTACAACGATGTGCATGAAGACGTACTTCCCCATTCAAGATTCTAAAGTTGGCGGTAGGTTGGAGCCGCCCTGAAAGGAGGGGAGAACATTTTTTCACGTCCGGAAGGAACTAGATTTAATCGACAACCCGTTCAGAAAGTGTTGTGGAAATGACTAATTCGAGAAGTATACTTCAATTAATTATGACATGGGTGAAAATCAGTGGTGGTGGGGATGGTAGTATGGGAGTAATGCACCTCCATTGTCGGTTCATCTGGTTCTAGTCGGCGAACGCGTGTACATGACTGAGCGAACGGCGAAGCAAACCCTTGAACGCGGGCCTCTTCAAACGCCGCGCCGGATCGTAATCGTATTCGGATGCCGACCTATCTGGCTCGTGGTGCCGGTCCGAATACGCATATTCACGGGGATGATAATTACGTGGCAGGCCGGTAAACGTCACAGGCGGACGGCGCCTGTTGTTACTCGAGATCGGCCTTTGGAACCAGGTGCCAAAATGTTGCGTACCGGTTCGAAAAGGGACCTGTCCTTGCCTCTCGAGCGTGTTTGACTGGGAGTTGAACGACTCGTTTGACCGCGTGATTTTGGTGAGGCAGCAACTGTTCTCAATTACCGCAAGAACCCGCATGGTGTGCAGCAATCTTCAGCGAGATTCGTTGATTGTTGTTGGCGACGGCTCACGATGAGTCCGGTGAACCTGGCGAGTCGATGATTGCTCTCAGTCAGAGTAACCATCGGTTGGCGATGGATCTCGGAACATTAGGTTTGGTAGGATGGGCGCTGAGTCACCGTTACGACGTCGGTGCGCCCTCGTTTACCCAGAATAGGTGGGCTCGTTTATAAGGACATGCACCGCGTCTATTGGTGTCGCAGGATTTGGTCGGTCTAATGAAAAAAACGGACCGTTTTAAGAAACGTGACTGCGGCTCGATGACCGGACTCGCCGATATCGAGGGGAAAAGAACTAAAAAGATCGGAAGAATACACCGGCCAATGGCCGAGAGATGAAAGGGAAGCGGCGAACGTGCGACCAGCGTATCTAGGGATGCTCGGAAATGGTTTCGGAAGGAAGCGAAGGACGGGCGGGAGGCAGACGATACTGGTTCGCGATGGTACTAATTAGGCCGCGCGATTCCCTGTAGATTTGCAGACTCCTAAATTTCGGGCGACAGGTGTGTCGTCATTAGAAAGTCTATATGATATAGTGTGTTGACATTTTTTTCATTTCAGTGCGTTTACTTTATGTATTACAGTTTTCATTTATATATTATTTCTAATCAGTGATCAACACGGTGAGTGGACAAATAATTACAATAATTATTAGGTATAATTAATTTGATTTTACGTATAATCTGTAGCATCTACCACGGCCGGCACTTTTTCATTTTCCAGTTAGGTGTAAACTCAAGACCGCTGACGGGGTAATTTCTAGGATAGGGGTAAAATTCTTTTCTCAACACGTAAATAATATTGCAAAAAATTTTTCCCCCATTTTAAGTGGTCAAGTTGTGTATTGTGGTTTTTTTTCTTCCTTTTTTTCGTCATTTAAAGAAACAAGTAATTGGAAATCCAGTTAGGTGCAAGCGCACGCTTGCTACTGGGGATTCGCTGGCCATGGCACCTACCTACAGTACACATATATACCTTGTTCTTATAGGTTGCCGCTAACAGGTGCATTTCCTCGACATACACATTTATGCTACCCCTCATCCTGAGATATTTGGAGAAACTTTTGGGGTGCTGTAAAAATGGGAGCAGCCCCACTTTCATTTAGGGGATCGACAATGGTGTCAATCGTTTGTGCTATGTGTGTGCTGGTTTGTGCTGAAAACTCCGTCGTTTATACTGACCCCCCCCCCTTCCTGAGATACTTGGGAAAACCTTTGAGGGTGCTGTAGAAACGGAAGCATCCCCATTTTTACCTAAGGGATTGGAAATTGTGTCAATTGTTTGTGCTGATTTGTACTGAAAACCCCGTCGTTTGTGCTTCCTCTATCCGATGATTTTGAGATTTATTTTTGGGGGATACTGAGAAAATGGTTCTTGACAAAGGGGTTAGACAGAAAATTAAAAAGTTAAAAGTTGATGCAATCGATTTTACTGATTTATTCTGCCTCCCCTAATCTCCTACCCCATCTCCCCGCCGAGAAAGGGCTCTTTGTCGTATAGTAGGAAACAATTCAGAGTTGCCTGAAAATGAAGGAGTAGGCAAAACATATGTAAACACTAAGGGAATGCGATAGAGAAGTTGTTTCTTTGTCTGTAATTAGCTTAATTATTTTTCCGAAGTTGACTTCATACGTTTCAAAACCCAACGACTTACATAATTCAATTTTGGACACGAATTTATTCATTATTAATGTAGTGATAGCGTACTGCTATTTTCACAATAAAATTTTTATTCAAACGAACGCAGAAATTTATTGTTTCCTGATTTTGACCAAAATCAAATCGCTTGCTCATTCACCTCATAATTGAGTTTTTTAATTTTTATTTATTGTTAAGAATAAACTGTGATGAATTTTGAAAATTCATGACAGTAGTAGGTACTGTCGCTTGTGTAAATATATTTCGCAGTAATAGTAAGTATGATTCATATAATTTTCAAGTTGTTTCCAAACTGTATCAACAGAAGGGCTAATTTCATGCATTTCTTCATCACAAAACTGATAATTCTTTTTATAAAGAAAAAAACACCATTCATCGATGTCAAATTTTGATTCCTTCGGCATTGTTCTACATTAAAAAGAATGTATACTTAGAATAAAATTGTTGGTAATTGAAAATATTTTATTTAGGAGGGAAGTCGTTGGCACCAAGATTAGTTCTATGCTTTTTTTAATTGAATAAATCAAGTAAAAATATGTTATTTAGGAGAAAAAATCATAGGTAGTTCAATTTTCTTATAATTTTTTAATTCAATAAATCAATCACATTACTTGATAAAGACGAATCTACATATCAAAGCGGAAGGTTTCCTCCCAAGATAAACGAAATAAAAGTAGTGGTTTAGCTCGAAGGCGTATTTGAAAAGGCTTTCGGAAGTCTGAACCTCTCCCTCTTTCGCTATTCGAAGGTATTTTCAAAATGGTAGAATTTTTTGATTTGAACCTTTTTTTCTGGGAGAAGGGGGAGAATTTCTGTCTTTGTATCGTTTGGGCTTGATAAAAAGTATGTATTTCTTCATCGGTACCAATATTTTTTTAATAATTTTTTAATTCAATACATCAATTACATTGCTTGATAAAAAGGCGGAATGTTTTCTCTCAAGTTAAACAAAATAAAATGGAAGTAGTGGTTTAGCTGAAAAGGTTTTAGAAAGTCTGGACCTCCCCCTTCGCGATTCGAAGATATTTTTAAAATGATAGAATTTTTCTTGATTTGAACATTTTCTTCTGGGGTGGGGGGGGGGACTTTTTGTCATTGCTTCGTTTGGACTTGATACAGAGTATTTCCCTACGAGAATAGAGAAACACTCTTCCTCAGATTTTTTGAAATTTTTATCATACTTCTTCGGGTTTTTTCAACGGTACCAATATTTTTCTAATAATTTTTTAATTCAATACATCAATTACATTAGTTGATGAAAAGATATCAAAGCGGAATGTTTTCTCTCAAGTTAAACAAAATAAAATAAACGTAGAATTACAAACGATGAAATAGGCAAGTAACACAATAATTTCGTATTCAGCTGTAGTTTACACTGGCTACATATTTGGTCAACCAGAAAGGGGGAAAGTATTTGATAGGAACTGTATCAATGAGGTAGCCACAGGTTTGGCTCAAAGGCATATTTAAAAAAGCTTTCGGAAATCTGGACCTCCCCTTCGCGATTCGAAAATTTTTTTTAAATGATAGAATTTTTGGCTTCGAACTTTCTTCTTTTTTTTTTTTGGGGGGGGGCGGGACTTTGTGTCTTTGCTTTGTTTTGGGTTGATAAAAAGTATTTGCCTATGAGAAGAGAGAAACTCTCGTCCTCAGATTTTTTGAAATTTTTATCATACATTTTCGGATACCTTAAACTACGAAAAACATTTCACTTCACCGCACCACCCATCTATTGAACCTCAATGGCGAAAAAGCGTTTCTTCAAAACAAAACAACTAATTTGATGTGCATTGAAAGAGAAATATTCATTCCATTAAAAATGTACAGGGAAGGCCTCGGTATACTCATATGAATTGTTTCAAAAATCCTTCCCCCCCCCCCAACGAGGTAAATATTGAGGGAAAAAATACAAAATTTTCATTTTTTATAAACATTGTTGTTTCTTTTTTTTTTCGAATTTTGAAGTAAAAATATGTGGGTGTTTTTCGGCTAATGTACTCTTGACCACATTTTTATTGAGTATTGCTAATCAAAGGAAAATAAATTTGATAATGATGGAAATCACCACGACATCGTCAGTAATGAAATCGAAAATCGTCAACTGTTTTCACAAAAACGGATAATTAAACATGTGCAACAGGTTAAATTTCGCCAAATGTTAGTGTTTACAGGCTGGTAGTGTTAGTTTCGTTTATTATCACTTGGGGGTACCAGAGTAGAAATTGATCCTAGGTACAACTGGTCCCAGGTACAACAGTTGCCCTTACAAAATGCAAAAGCATCCTTGAAAAATGAAATCAACAAAATTTGCTGGTCAGATTCTTACACAGATGTTCAAAAAAGCTACCCAAACTCGCGGTCATTAGTAGCAATACTAAAGAAAATCTGCATTTCTCATTCACACCCATCCCCTTGAGATGGACTTTTAATGTAGCGACTTTTATGCGTATTTTCCTGTTCTGTATTTCTCTCTCGCACACGCATGCATTCTGCCGCCTCTTTTCTCCCATTCTCTTTCCCGTTTCTTCTTTCACCCTCGTTTTATTACTCATCTATTGTCCGGCTAGGCAGTGATTCCATATGCAAAATTCCCTCGATATAATAGTGTCGCAAAATCTTTTCTCAGTTCGGTTTCATTTAATTTATTATTAGGTTCATCTGTACAGGTGGGTTTGCGGCTATAATTAAGAGGAAATATTCCGCAAAAAATCTGAGAAACGTGTTGACTACAAAAAAGTTGAAAGAAATAAAAAAAACGTTCTTTTCAATACGCATAATCCGAGACAGTTCTCACAATTTCAGTCAGTAATAGAACGGCTGTACTAGGTTTTAAAGCAGTCATTCATAATGTGAGTCTATGTAGATAATCGGCTACCTCAAAGGTAACAGCGAGACAAAAAATGAAAACAGATTTGACCTACAGAACAGAAACATTTCCTTTAGCTTGAACCGTCTTATCCCTGACAAAAGAGGCCGGCACGGGCTTCGACCTTTGCATAACATAACAAGAATCGTTCGCTTTGTTCCGTAGCCACTACTTGTTGAATGAATCGACGGTGACTATACTATACTACAGACCGGGTATTCCACAAAAGTTAACCTCCCCCCATTTTCCCCGAACCGATCGGTGGATCTTTGCCGGACGAATTGCCATCTTCCTGCGGTAAGGTCTAGTTTCTCTAGGGCTTGAAACATTTTCTCCCCCATTTATGAGGGGCTGTAACGGGCCACCAACTTCGGAATCGTAAATGGAAAGGTATGCTTTTATGCACATCGCTGGAAAAGGGCATATCCTGCAAAATACGAATCTTGAAAAAATTTCAAAATTCATTAATTTTGGGAGACAAGGGGCCTAAAGATGACCAAAATCCATCAAAAATCGAAGTGTCAGAAACCTAGCAAACAAACGATTAAAAGAGGGGTTTTCGAGGTCACGGATTCCGAATACACGATTTAACCCAGTTTAGGGCTTTAAAATCCAAATTTTCAACCTAAAACTGGTTCCATATTCACAAATTTTTGACTATCTGAATACAAATTATTAACCCTTAAATACCGCACGTAGGTTTTCTTCCGATATTACCACACATGTGACAATTGTCGCAGTATTTAAAAATTTATCAGTTTTATCATGAACCTATCAAATATTTTATAGTGCTATATGTATTTTTTCATGCTAAATTCAAATTTGAGGTTAAAATTTGATTATAATAAGAAAAAATACGCACAAATTTGAAAGTTCCCCCACCACTTTCTCGTTAATAGCTCACAACCGAAATTTTTTTTGTAATTTATAACATTATACTTTTGTCCTACAAATGGACTGAATACGGACACTTCTTGAAACTTGGTACAAGTTGCTTGTTACTATTTCCCTCCCCCTACCCCAATTTTGTTTATTTTAGCATAATTTTTACTTTGCCCATTCACATTTTCGGAATTAAATAAGAGACAATGAGTTATACATTCGCCGATAATTATGTTTCGTTAGAAAAAAAATAACTGGTTGCAAAAAACAGTAAAAAGTATTTTGCTAATTTAACTGAAAATCAATTTAAATAAATTCCTACCCCTTTGACAATTCGAGTAGGCAACCAAAACTCACACGCGAGAATGAAGGGAAATCATGTGCGCAAAGGTACTAGGGAGTTATGCGGTTGAGTCTCCCCCCTGACTCGCGCCGCTGCTGCCAATTTTAAACCACTGTGACAATTGTCACATGTGTGGTATTGAAGGTTTAAAGTGGCTTCACGCACATCGTTGAATAGGGAACTTCCTCCAGAGTATGAATTCATGAAAAAATTTCAAAATTCACCCAATTTGGAGGTAAGGGGCCTAGAGATGACCAAAATCCGTCCAAAATTGAAGTATCATGACCTTGCAAACAGACTATCGAAAAGGGGGTTTTCGAGGTCGCTGATTCCGAATGTCACACGGAAAAATCTCCGTTGATTTTTAAGGAATTTGACCGGAATTTTGTTGGGAAAAATTCCAAGAATTTCCAAAGAATGTTTTTGGAAACGTCGGGGAAAATATTGGATGGTTTTCAAGGAATTTCATCGGAAATTGTTGGAAAAAATTCCGATAACGTCCGAAGAATCTCATCAGAAATCGGAAAGAATCTCCGATAAATTTTAAGGAATTTTATTGGAAATTTTTGAAAAAAATTCCAATAATTTCCAAAGAATTTATTCGGAAACGTTGGAAAAAATCTCTAATAAATTTTAAGGAATTTTATGGGAACTCGGGAAAAATCTCCGATAAATTTTAAGGAATTTTATCGGAAATTGTTGGAAACTAATTCCGATAATTTCCGAAGAATCTCATCGGAAATCTTTGTGAAAAATTTCAAATGATTTCCAAAAAAATTTCATTAAACTCTTCGAGAATATTTTCCGATAATTTTTGAATTATTAAACTATTGGAGTATTCTCCCGAATATTTCCTATGACAAGGTTCAAAAATTATCGGGAAAACTTCCTCGAAGAATTTTGATGAAACTTTTTGTTTGGAAATTATAGGCAAATTTTTCTGAAGGTTTCCGATGAAATTCTTCGGACATTATCGAAATTTTTTCCAAAGATTTCGGATGAAATTCCTTAATAATCATATCCGAGATTTTTCCCGTTTCCAAAAAAAATCTTTACAATTCATCAGAGACTTTCCCGAGTTCCGATAAAATTCTTTAAAAATAATCGGAGATTTTTCCCGAATTCCGATGAATTTTTTTAAACATTATAGGAGATTTTCCTACCATTTACCGATGAAATTCCTTAAAATTCATCGGAGATTTTTCTCGAGTTCCGATGAAATTCCGTAAAATTTGTCGGAGATTTTCCCCGACGTTTCCGAAGAAATTCTTTGGAAATTATTGGAATTGTTTTCTAACAATACCGATGAAATTCCTTAAAAATTATCCGAGATTTTCCACGAAGTTTTCGGAGATTATAGAACATTTTTTCTGACATGTTTCGGTAAAATTCTTCAAGAACCATCGAAGTTTTCCCTTCGAATCGTTGCATTTTCTGTTGTCTGTCACGGCGCCACAGAGCACACTAATGTTGCGATTAAATCTGAATAGACGACCATCGTGTACCCGCTTATTCACAGGTATTACCACGCAACATGCCGGGTTTTCCTATGTTGCAACGAAAACTGAATAACCCTGTATGTCTTGTAAGTCCTAAAATGTCAAAAATTTGCACTTGACACCACCTTTCTCGTTCAAATTTCGGATTTCAGGGCCCTAGGATGCGCTGGATGTAGGAAATCACGTGATGAAACCAAAGTTTTGTCGCACAGATTCGTTTTTGGGGGAAGTTCCCTTTCCAATGACGTGCATTAAACCATTTGGATAATCTGCAATGAGAAATTCAAAAATTTGTCAATTGGAGCACTTTTAGGTATCTGATTTTGGATAGGTTTTGGCTAGGGTTAGACCCTGTCTCCCAAAATTGATGAATTTGCCATTTTTCTTCACGAATTCGTATTTTGGAGGAACTGCCCTATCCAACGATGTGCATGAAGCCACTTTGATAACGTGCGTTCAGAAACTCTAAAATTTGTAAATTAGAACCACTTTTGAGTCTAAAATTGAATTTTAGGGCCCTAAAACGGGTTGAATCGGAAGGAAAGCGTGACATTCGGAATCAGCGACCTTCGAAAACCCCCTTTTCGATAGTCTGTCTGCTAGGTCATGATACTTCAATTTTGGACAGATTTTGGTCATCTCTAGGCCCCTTACCACCATATTTGATGAATTTTGAAAATTTGTTGATGGATTCATACTCTGGAAGAAGTTCCCTATTCAACGATGTGCGTGAAGCCACTTTAATAATCTGCATTCAGAAAGTCAGAAATTTGTGAATAGGAACCAATAAATTTTATGTTGGAAATTTGGATTTAAAGCCCTAAACCGAGTTAAATCGTGTATTCGGAATCCGTGACCTCGAAAACCCGGCTTTCAATCGTTTGTTTGCTAAGTTATGACACTTTGATTTATGAAACCAGTTGATAAACAGAACACAAACGATTGACATAATTTTCGATCCCCTAGGTAAAAGTGGGGGTGCTTCCGTTCGTACAGTACCCCCAAAATTTTTCCCAAATATCTCAGGAAAGGGGATGGGGTTTTCAGTACACCACAGATAAACTCCCTACCCCATAGTGACCCCTTCTATGGTTTATCCTCTTTCCAACCATTAACTCCTTTTCCACCGTTGATATATTGAAAAGATGCACTCAATCAGTCCTCACCTATGGATCTCAAACGTGGGTCCTAACGAAGAAGTAAATAAAAAAATTAACTACTACAGTGCGAACAAGGACGAACTAAGGGGGAAGGCACGGTGGGGCAGCTTTCCCAAGCCTCCACCGGAGTTGTAAAATTTCAGTAGGTGGATCAAAAGTTAGGAAAATTCAACCAGTCAAAAGAGATTTCGTTTTTTTCCCCTTCTCAGGTAATACATACCAAAAAATTTGATACTTGAGAATTTTGAGTTGAGTCAGTTGTGAGTTAAACAAATTGTGCTTCCCTAGGAAAAACTCTTTGAGGAAACGGGTATTGAAAGAGGTAAGTTATAGAGATCAAGAAATTAAAATGGGATTACGCGGGACATACCGCACATCAAGAAGGGACACGATACAACAAAGTTATCAGTGAATGAGAATCTTACGATAAGAAAAGGAGAGAAAACCCAGGTACAAAATGGCATGATGATATAACAAAAATTACGGGAATAATGTAGGGAAGAGTAGCTCAAGGCCGAAAAATATGGAAAAAAACTGGGGAAGCTTATACCCAAAGGGTCTGAGTAGTTCGGGGTACGAAGTGCATATCTTCTGTTGTATGTATTTATCAAACTGTAGAACTACACAAATAGAAGGCGGATATTAATTACAATCCTAAAGATTTCAGTTTTTGGAAACTATATTCAGCATGTATATTCTAATTATCGTATTGAATTTTTAAGAAAACCCTAACACCTTTGTCTGAACAACACATACATGAAGCTATAAACTGCAAATGAATCAGGACACTCCGAATGAACGCAATGTGACTTGAAGAGCATGTGTGTCCAGGAGGTCAGCACCCGGTGGCAACTTTGTCAAATAGTTTTCCCCCCTAATTTTAGCACCCCCACATCTGACTCACTTAGGCCAACTCACTTTAGCCCACGGTCTAGAAGAGCCGCGAAGCGGGTCAGCTAGTACAATATATTTACGATGTGAATTGTGACAAGTGTATCATTTGTCTACTTTCGTGCCATTCTGCATGGCATTAATTACATACAATATTCCTATTTTCCACATAGATCATGCCACGTAAGAAATTATTCGATGAAGATGAAGTACGCAAAATAATCGCCAGTAGGAGTGACACTATATGGGATTGCAATAACCAGAGCCTCCACGGTCCCACACATTCATGTTGGAAGGAAATCGCTGAGGCGATGAACAATTCTATTTCTCCTGCATATATTTATACTATAGTGCAGCAAGACAGGTGTGTGGAACTAAGCTGACTATGAACAAAATTACGAGCACCCAGCTGCGTGAAATTTTGTATACTCTATATGTTTTGTAGTTAGAACTTTTGCAATGACTGCTGATGTCGGGTTTCTTATACTTTTTTTAAACATATTGCATGAAGCCAAATTTTATTTTAGATATTTATATTTCTGCGTACGTGATTTCGTAGGTACGGAATACGATCTAAATTATCGTTACCCATGAAAGAGAAGCAGCTATCATCAGAAGATGACAGTCGCCAACCTTGTTCAACATCAAGTAGTGAGGAGAATGTAGATGAAAACAAATTACCTTTTAACATTACACTTAGCGAAGAAGAATGGCACAACCTGTTCGTTGAGAAAGAGTACCAGCGAAGTGATCGCCCAAATTCTACTAGACGTTATATTGTACTGCAGCCGTATGAATGGGGACAAACTTTTCAACGTCATTTCTACAACGCCACCCGTCTTCCCTGTTGTCTACGGTTTCACAGAAATAAAATTCTTCCACAGGGTGCTTCATTTTTGAAAATCTCGGCAAACTGCAATACCTGCAACAGTAGGTTACAGGGGGTAGTTGAAATGGAACCAGCGGACAACAGGCCTCTTCTTGTGAAGTGTACATATGTGGGCCATTTTAACATATGCAACAGCAAACAAAAAAGGAAAATTGCCGGTACCCAAAAAGAAGAGTATCTCCGTAAACTGGAGCATGCATCAGCAGCAAACGTCCAGCGACTTCAGGCGAGAGACTTGATGGAGTATGGTGATCCGCAGCCGAGCCATTTGCCCACTGCAAACGCTTTGCGGGTGTTAAAATGTAAGGCAAAAAAAGCCAGCGAGGTTGATCCAAATCCTGCGATTGCTTTGTCTAAATTGAAAGAATGCCTTCCATATAGAGAAGCAATTCATAACGTTGGTCTAGACCCTTTTTATGTGCATTATTGGCTAACATCGGAATTAAATGAGTACAGAGTGTACTGTCGTGCACAGAAGACACCTAGTATTTCAATAGATGCCACCGGAGGTGTGGTACATAAATTCATTCTGCCTTCCGGCAGGTCAACGTCCCACATTTTCCTGTACCAAATCGCCGTGATGGACCGGAAGCGCCAACTTCAATTTTCAGTGGGTCACATGTTAAGCGAGCAACATAATAATAACGCAATATCTTATTGGCTGAGTGAGTGGGTCAGAAGAGATGTACCCCTGCCGAAGGTTGTCATTACTGATGAGAGTTTAGCATTAATGATGGCGGCAGTTAGAACATTCACCCAATATTCTACGCTGAAAAAGTACTTAAGCGTATGTTCGTCCTTGCTACGAGGTGAGTCAAGGAATGTTATTCAGTAATGTTATAATGAAACTTTCATGATGATGCCATGAAATTTACCTCCTACTACTATCCTCTCTTTCCATGTTTGAAATTATTACAGATTGAGCGAAAAGTAAATGAATTTTGTAAAGCAGTATACGTACTCGTACAAAGAAATATGGAAATGTCCATTCTGTTTTCGAGTAGACTGCAATAAAGATGCCAAAAAGGGGAAATGTGTATAGCAAGGGGAGGGGGCTAGAAGTTATGATAGGAAGTAGAGGTTCTTCATAATCACAGTGTGTGAAAAATTGTTTTCCTACGACTAACATTTTCCCGAACATGTTGTATATGTAATGGGCTGCGTTTTCATTGGGATCACTGTGTATTTGGAGTCATTAAAAATTCGAAGGGTGGGCTTAAGTGACCCTCAAATCCTAAGTATCCATAAAAATTTGATTTCTTGCCAACTACAATTTGTTCTCTATTTGTTCTAATTTGTTCTCTCATCTACATACTAAAATTCGTCGCCACAAAGCATTGGCCGACAATATGAACTTATGTGGTGGGGGCAAGTTGCCCTTATGTGCAAAATTCCCACATAATGGCGATTTTTCGGGCATTAAAACTTGTTCTCTATTTGTTCTAATTTTTCTCTCTTCTACACACTGCAATCCGTTGCCAAAATGCATTTGCCGACTCTACGAACTTTTCTGGTAGGGGTAAGTGACAATGCATCAATGGAAAGGCCTTTTTGGAATATTACACTTAGTAAGTTACATGTATAAGAATGGTACGGCTATTCGTTTAAGAAAGAAATCAGGGGATATTAGCTATGCTCCTCGTTTTGGTGAGTGTGCATACAGGGTACTCCATACATGTCCACTGTGTACTGAGAAGCGATTCGCAAGAAGAGAGCATAATCCAAAGAGAGCCTGATCCGAAGAGAGCATGAGAAATTCGCGCATAAGGGCCACCTACCCCCACCACATAAGTTCATATTTTCGGCCAAAGTTTTGTGGCGACGTTTTTTAGTGTGTAGATGAGAGAACAAATTAGAAAAAATAGAGAACAAATTGTAGTTGACAAGAAATCAAATTTCTATGGATACTTAGGACTTAAGAGTCACTTAAGCCCACCCTTTGAATTTCGAATGATTTCAAATACACAGTGATGGTGGATTGTGGTGTGTAGATTCGAGAACAAATTAGAACAAATAGAGAATAAATTGTAGTGGGGGACAAATTGCAATTAGGTGGGAAATTCGCACGTAAGGGTCACTTACCTCCACCACATAAGTTCATATTTCCGACCAATGCTTTCTGGCGATGGATTTTGGTGTGTAGATGAGAGAACAAATTAGAACGAGTGTAGAACAAATTTTAGTGTGCCGCAAATAGTATTTGTGTGGGATTATATGTAGCTGTTAGTAGATCCTGCCCCTCTTTTTGGTGTCTGTAAATAGAGGAGGGTGGCTGAACAAATTAGAACAAATGAAGAACAAATGTCTGATACTTGTAGCATGTCGCCAGCCCCTCAAATTAAGCTGCTAACTTTCGGGGTTTGGGTGGCGGGGGTAAGAACAAATTCTAAACATGGCTGAACAAATTAGAACAAATTATTGACATTATTTTTCTCCCCCGTTTCCACAATGAGGGGGCCGGCGACATGCACCTCTCTCTCGCCTCTTATATTTACCAATTAGTATGTAGAATATTTGGGAAGCTTGTCAGTAGATAGTAGATCACCTTGACGTCGCAGAAACTTTTTCATGAAATTATGCACTAAATAATAATGAAATTTTCCTTGAATTGCAGGTGAACTGGGCGTAGAAGTCCCAAGCTGCATGCTAAGAACTGATGTGAATCATATAATGCATAAGTTCAGTTGTTGGCCAGAAATAAAGTCGAGCAATAGACGGGTGAAGAACTTTTTCATGCGGTCATTTGGACTCCTTATAACATGTACGCAGTACGACAATTTTAAATACTTAATAAAATGTATTTTCATCGTGGCCCTCCATCAGGATGAAGGATTTAATGCAGAAGGGGAGGAAACTGCCTGTGAAGCCGCCAAGAAGTTCTTAAAGGAGAGAATTGAGGCACATAGTACGTGGAAGAAGGATGACTTCCCAAATTTTGATGAGGAAGACGACAACCTGCCGGAGCATGATCTGCCAGAGGACATCCGAGATGTACCTCAGGTGCCATTCTTCGAAGATATTGCTCTGATATTTACAAACTGTCGTCAGAGTGCTATAACAGAACGAAATCAAGGAGATCGTGACAATATTCAATACAATCCCAGCATAGCGCAAAAGTTACTTCAGCAGTGCAAATTACTTCCCTGTTGGTCGGCTGTAATGGTTTCAATTTTTGGTTTTGGCAATAGGACAGAAACCAGCGCCTCTTCAGAAAGCCTGTTTAAAGACCTGAAAAGAGTTGTCTTTAAACATATGCCACTGCCTGTGCGTACAGATGACTTCGTCCGGATCCATGTCGATAATAATGTGGGTCAAATGAACATCGTTGGTTCGTGTTCCGTTTTGCATGATTATTCAACACTGACAGAGGGTGCTGCAGGTGACAACAGTAAAGACAGGTCGAATCAGATCGAAGAAATCCGCGTGGGGGATACTGTAAGGGACACCAATGAAGAAAAGTCTCGGCAGCTCGAGGAAGTCCCTACAGAGGATCCCGCGGGGAACAATAACGAAGCAATATCGAAACAGATCGAAGAAGTGGTCGAAAAACCAGCCTGCAACTCCCCAGTAGAGAAAGCTGAGGAAAATTGGAGAGGGTTACAGTCTAAGCCACAAAATCAAAAGAAGCGAAAAGCAAGTTATCTGCTTCCAGATCCTACAATAAGTCGGGTGAATGACCGAAGCAAAAGTAAGTGTACGGTCTTGGGCATCCTGAAAAACGGCGGTCGCCCGGATTTATTAAGCGTCAGCATTGAAAACCGGCGCTATCAGTTTACCAACACCTGTCCTTTCGATGCTGTTTTTCAAGCGATAATTGCCGCATATGTGGATAGTCCCCGGTACCGCTCATTCATTGACGAGAATGCGTCATCGTTCTTATTATTTCGGATGATACAAAATGCAGTAAGAGACGGAATCACGGTGCAGACCTACCACAAACGGGGTATGCTGCTGCTGAAAGTATTTCCACAGCCTGAACCAACGAGTGTGACTATGCTAATGAAAGTGGATACGGCAACCACTGTAGAGAACATTATAAGTTGCCTCCTGAAGTCGTTTCCATCAATGAGAGAAACTCGCATATGCTCAGCCTGCAGAAAAGAATCGACCAGAGTCTTAGCTAGCCGCACAATTACCCTGAACACACCAGATTTGTCCGGGTTACAGGGTGCCTGCGACTTTTCTGCCCCTTCGGACATAACGTGTGCTTCCTGTCTCACACCATCAGTGGATGTGGACAGAAATATAGGTAATGTACAACTTCAACTCAATGCCGAATATGTACCGACGTTAGTTACAGTTTTCATGCAGGCGTCGAGCTTTCGAAACAAGTCATAGGCATTAGGTGCACGAACGAACATTTTTTTGGAAGTAGAGTAGAACTTCGATTATCCGACCATTCATTAACAAATATTTCGATTATTCTGGATCAATCCGGTCATCCAACATAAAACACTAAGTAGATTAATTTTTTAAATTCAGAATTCTACATTTTTCCAGCTTATGAGTCCCTCGAAGTGCCCATGAGAAGTAGAACGTGTACTGCCATCTCGACTCTCTGTCTCAAGTGTCGTTAAAGTAAACTCGACATTTCTTTTCAGTTGTTTCTTCATGTCATGCATTCATCGTATTTTCCATTGTTGGTGTCTTTTTTTGAAGTTCAGTTTATTGATGTGCCTTATTTGCTAGTTTTTCTCTCGTTCTCGCAACCTTCTTGAAGCGAGGCAGTCAATGATGTTTCAAAATTCCATGTTGAAAGAGGAATATAGATTTCCTCTAAAAATGTTACCTTTACTGTTGCCTGTCCTCTTTGGAAGAAACTCTCACTGGCGTGATTTAGGTAAGAAAATTAAGATCCCAGCCAATTTTGTCACCTCGCCCCTGTGCTGGAGTGTTTTAAATCGCTCCTAATGGTCTGATATACGTAAGAAAAAATGCACGGGGCTTTTCTTCCCTTTCTTCAGACGTGATCTCAATCCCAATATTGGTTGGTTTAGTCACATGTGAAATAAAATGATTTAAGGATCCTTGACAGAAATCTATTGACGTAGGCTTGCTGAGATTTCATAATAGCGTTCACAGAATGTTCGATTAACCAACTTTTTTGATTATCCGAAACACACTTCCTTTCCGTCTACCACGGATAATCGAGGTTCTATTGTAATATTCTCAGTGGCATACCGGAAAAACTGAGCCCCCCCCCCTGTTTTTGAAAATATCTTATACACATTTATGTCAAAAAAGTTTATTCGTTGGTATTTTTTATTAGAGGTATTCATTCCCTTTTAAATAACTATCAATAATTACAGTGTTTCGCATTAGTAGGGACTCTAGCAGAGGTAAGCCTGTGCTTTGCGAGATGTACTTCTCTTCCGATATGGTACTGGGTATATTTTCCAATAACCCTTACTCTGTGTTTCTGTTAACGTTAATCAGTTATTTTTTTTTGTTTTCCGCAGGCGAACACCTATTTTTAGAAATCATTGGACCTAACGTACGCGATGTACGATGTCAAGTGAATGTGGCACTGGGAGACATTCCCCAGACGTTAACAATTGAGGGCAAGGAGTTTCAATTTCGAGCAGTTATCAGCTTCATTGCCCCCCCTAATAAATATCGGAATGCAATAGGGCATTACGTCACCTACGTATGGCGTCCACATACGAGTTGGTGGGAATGCTACGACGATTTGGCTGACAAAACGCATATTGTTCGATCGAAGAAGGTAGTTCCTTGTCAAGTATTAATGTATACTTTTTCCAGCTAATTTTACTGAAATCAATTACTGAGCGTGTGAGCGAAGTAGCATAATGTACGTGCATATGCACGTTCGGAATTGAGGGAAAGCGGGTATCGGTTATTTACATTCAGTTATTATCAGTTGCAATCTGTACTGGGCAGGGGCGAGAGTTTCTGCAAAATATACTCTCTGAAAATAGTCTTATAGTCTTTACCTATTGTTGGTGGTATGATACTTGCCTCTTTGTTGCGTATAAGTAGTTAACAGATTTTCAGCTAGGGGAATTTTCACCAATGTGCAGAGGAGATGGAGGGATAACTTTCAGAGCACTAACATGAACAACTGAACAAGCAATTTTTCAGTCAGCAATGGTTGCAGAATGTTCCATTTTTCAGTATTATTCTGCATTAATTTAACGTAACTGGTAGTTTATACCAGCACTTTTTGTTGCTTCCTGTTGGGTATTACCTATAAACTTTGTTCAATACACTGACAATAGCTTTATTTCCATAACACTTATTTACATTATTGCAATACATATGTAACCTCAGACATTTGGCCCATAATACTGAGCATAAATCTCCCTCAGCCTTATCCATTCAGTCCTGTCATATGCTATTTGGTGGTATAGCTTATTGTTAAGGAATTTTTCTATATCGTCCCCTCCCCCATCTTGTTTTGTGTCTACCCTGCTTTCTTCCCTCTTTTATAAACCAATTGCTTATTTTATAGGACTTGCGGTTGTCTGCTAACCTTGAAACATGCCCTGCCCAGTCCCACTTTCTACGCCGCGCGAAATATGTTATGTTTAGGATATTTCTGAATTTCATTTTTATTGTTTTTCTTTTGACCTTATCATTTAATTTTATTCCTAACATTGATCTTTCCATGGCATTTTGCGTTACGTCTATCTTTTTGTAGTCTTTTTTTGTCATTTCCCATGTTTGCGCTCCGTATGTTAATGTGGGTACTATGCAACTATTGAAGATTCTGCTTTTTAAATTTTTACTATATTGACCTTTAAAGATTTTCCCCAGCCACCAGTATTTTCCCCATACTATTGCTATCCTACTGTTCCTTTCTTTTTCCATTTTATTTTCCCATGTTATTATTTGTCCTAGATATATTATTTCTTCTTCACATTTTATTAGGTTTACATTTATCCTTACTTCTTCTTGATTTTCCTCTATATCTTTAGTATTTTGGTTTTTTCGCTGTTCATTTCTAGGCCGGCTTCTTTCCCTTCTCTATTTAGCTCTTCTATCATTTCTCTCAGCTCTTGCACACTTTTACCTATCTGTATCACATCGTCAGCAAACCTCAAATTGTTTAAGTATTCCCCATTTATGTTTGCTCCCTTGCCTTCCCAATTTAGTGTTTTGAATACTTACTCGAGTGCACTTATGAACAGAATTGACGATATCGGATCTCCTCGTTCTACTCCTTTTTTCATTTTAAAGGCACTTCCTTCTATATCTGTTATTACTCTGGCCTCTAATTCCGTGTGCGTATTTTTAATTATACTTATGTACTTGGTTGGCGTGCCTTACTTTACTGGAGCTTCTATCATGAATTTTTGTCTTAATGAGTCGAACGATAGCTTTCGTGTAGTCAATAAATTCTAAATATACGTTTGTCCCATATTCCTTGCTTTTTTCTATTAGTTGATTTACTACATGTAGGTGGTCCGTAACTGAGAAATGTTTTCTAAAACCCGCTTGTTCCCTTGGTTGTTGTTGGTTCAGAGTATGCGAGATTCTGTTCTTTATTAGTTTTGAGAAAATTTTTACTAGCGTGGGACTTAAACCTATCGGCCGATAATTCTCTATTAATTGTCTGCTTCCCTTTTTATGGAGTATGATAATATCCGATTTTTTTCCATGGAGCAGGGATGTTTTCTTCTTCTAGTATGTTATTGTATAGTTTAGTAAGGAATTTGTTCAATACACTGCTTCCTATTTTTATATGTTCATTGGTTACAAATCCTGATGACATTTTTTTACCGTCTAGGTTTCTTGTTATTTCTTCAATCTCATCCTCTAGGAATGGGAGCTCCTGTTCTGCCTTTTCTTTTTGGTTATTTTTGCTTTTGCTTCCTATACCTTCTTGATGACTGTATAACTGAGTGTAATATTCAGATATTAATTTGTTTATATTTTTACGTTCGTATACTCTATTTCCTTTTTTTTCTATCATATGGGTTAATAGAATATTATTCTCTGAAGTTAGGTGCAACATGTACAGTACACTATGCTTGGTTTATTCCCTCTCGTGGTTATAACTTCCTCCTATTTTCAAAAATGTTTATTTCTTTTTTGTTATGTATGTTTATATTTCTTTTCTTATTCTTCTTACTTCAGGTATTATTATTATTATCATCATTATCATGTAAGTTGTTCATATTTTTCTTGTAATATGATAGTAAGTAATTTCTTCGTTACCACGTGTTACTAATTAATTGAAGTATACTTCTCGAATTAGTCATTTCCACAACACTTTCTGAACGGGTTGTCGATTAAATCTAGTTCCTTCCGGACGTGAAAAAATGTTCTCCCCTCCTTTCAGGGCGGCTCCAACCTACCGCCAACTTTAGAATCTTGAATGGGGAAGTACGTCTTCATGCACATCGTTGTAAAGACGGGTCAGAAAAATAATTCCAAATTCGTCACCTTTGGCCAGTGACCCGAAATAGGTCAAAATTTATTAAAAATCGAAGTGTGATGATTTAGTAAACAAACTATTGAAAACGGATTTTTGAGGTCGGTCATTTCTTAAATGACATTACTTTCTCCATTCAACATAACATCATAGAACATTTAAAATCTGGAATTTAAATCGAAAGAGGAGCGTAAGTTGAAATCCGGACTTTGAAGCCTTATTATGATAGGCTGAAATGGAAAAATAATACCCTATTGTAAATCAATCAGCTCAGAAACTTATTTTTAAACAGCTTGTTTGTAAGGTCCTAACACTTCGATTTGGATCAATTTTCGTTTGCTTTTGGCTCCACCCTCCAACAGTGAGTAATTTGGATATTTTTTAACGGATTTGTATTTTGGTGGAAGTGCCCTTTCCAACGATGTGCATAAAGACATATCGTCCCATGTACTATTCTGCGGTTGGTAGTACGATGTAGCCCACCTCAAAGAGGAGGGAACATTTTTAGACTCCCGAGACTTTACCCCATGTTTGCACTTTGTCCGATCTCGATTCGGTAATCCGCTAAGAACAAAACGTGGGGATTAAAAATAAGACCGGATATCTTACAAGTTCCAGTACCTTTGACGTGGAAAATTCTCGAACGTTTTCCATCCATTCCATTTTCACACTCGCAGATTCATATCAGATGTGAAAACAAGAAATAGGTACCTATCAGGTTTCCTGTACAACCCTTACTATTTTTGTGATAATTGACTGTTCCACACCTGAATTCTTCATTGGTTGGTGAAACCTCGCAGTACTAATAGTAGGTTAAAATGAAAATATTTCATTAAAAGTCAATTAGCAAGTAGTTTAAGTACCATGTTCCTTTATTAAAGTAGGTATTGTATTGTATTCCTTATCCACGACATGTGATATATATGTAGTCAATATAATGTATAAAGTTGAATGAAAACGAGTTGCGGGCGTTATTGTTCAAAGCTATGAACCGAATTATGGTGACAACATTCTTCCTAGACTAAATAACAAATCACAGGACGGTATTCCTATATCAGCAGAGGGGGAGGGGAACACACAGTTGTAGAGTATACAAATAGTTCTTTAAATAATGCAAAACAAGTAGGTATATACAAACAATGTTGTTGACAGAAAAAAGAAAAAAAAAAAAAAAAGTATATTTAAACGACACGTAAATTAAACCATAAACTCCTCAAACCACCGACACGAAGATACAGGAAGAACACAATTCTCCTGCAGCGCACCCAAAATTAAAAGTGTATTTACGCGTACACGAACGAAAATTTGGGTTATACATACGAATACACAAGGTTTCAGCCCCGTACCTCAAACGGGGAGGTATACCATTTCCCTGTACCCCAACGTTTTTTCGGTATAGCGGGAGAGGGGGATGTATACACACGAAAATTTGGGCTATACCAACGTATACAAACGAATAAACAAAGTTTCAGTCCGGTTTTTGGTATTTTCGGATCATTTACACCTAAAAAAGATTTAAAGAAATTGTTGGGGTAAATTCAAAATTATACATAAGTATTTTCGATTTTGCAATTGCCCCAGCATGACTTTTCCTTGGGGTAGACGCAAAAAACCATTTTCCCGCCAATTTAATTAAAATTTTTCAAAATCAATGGTCTTACCTTAAACTTGAATCTTTTGTGATAATGAACAGATAAATATCTTTTCAATAAAATTTCACTGGATACACTTTCGGCCCTTTTGAAAAACAACTACTTACACTTCACTTAGGATTGATTTCGATATGCGATGATAAACATTTCCACAGAACAAACGAGCGCACTGATATTGTTCAAAGGACTGGGCTATACACAAACGTATACGAATGATATACAAACAAATACAAAAGTTCCAGCCCTGTACTTCAAATGGGGGAAAGCGTAGACCATTTTCCCTTTACCCACAAGTATTTTCAACGCGGGGGGAAGGGATGTACACAAACGAAAATTTGGGCCATAGGTACAAACGTATATAAACTATCTACAAAAAAATAAACAGAGTTTCAGTTACTTACCTCAAATGGGGCTATACACTTTCTCTGTACCCGCTCTCAGCAACGTATTCTTGATATACCTAGACGAGTGGATGTATACAAACGAAATTTTGGGCTATACAAACGTATACAAATGATATACAAACAAATATAAAAGTTTCCGCGCTGTATCTTAAATGTTGGAAAGTGTATACCATTTCCCTGTACCCCCCCAACGTTTTTTCGAAGTAGCGGGAGAGGGGAATGTATACAAACGAAAATTTGGGCTATACAAACGTATACAAACGATATACAAACGAATACAAAAGTTTCAGCCCCGTACCTCAAATGGGGGGGTATACCATTTCCCTGTACCCCCCCAACGTTTTTTCGAAGAAGCGGGAGAGGGGAATGTATACAAACGAAAATTTGGGCTATACAAACGTATACAAACGATATACAAACGAATACAAAAGTTTCAGCCCCGTACCTCAAATGGGGGGGTATACCATTTCCCTGTACCCCCCCAACGTTTTTTCGAAGTAGCGGGAGAGGGGAATGTATACAAACGAAAATTTGGGCTATACAAACGTATACAAACGATATACAAACGAATACAAAAGTTTCAGCCCCGTACCTCAAATGGGGGGGTATACCATTTCCCTGTACCCCCCAACGTTTTTTCGAAGTAGCGGGAGAGGGGAATGTATACAAACGAAAATTTGGGCTATACAAACGTATACAAACGATATACAAACGAATACAAAAGTTTCAGCCCCGTACCTCAAATGGGGGGGTATACCATTTCCCTGTACCCCCCCAACGTTTTTTCGAAGTAGCGGGAGAGGGGAATGTATACAAACGAAAATTTGGGCTATACAAACGTATACAAACGATATACAAACGAATACAAAAGTTTCAGCCCCGTACCTCAAATGGGGGGGTACAGCGAAATGCACCTCAGTAGCGGGACTCGGAACGTTTTGCCGTGTTGTCCGGTTTTCCTGGGGTACCTCCCTCCAAGCAGTACGTATACGCATTTTCGTATGGGCCTCGGAACGTCTCTAGAGTACCTTCAATTATACAGAAATAGTTCGCGCACCTTTACACCAGAGGGCGCTGTTCACGTAGTGTGTATCAATCCGAGACCCAGTAAAGTATAAGGTATTCCGAGACCCATCACATCGGCAACATGTCGTGGTAAATTAATGTGCGTCTGACAAAGTCCAGGCTACGGCTTACATTTTTCAGCAATCAATTCCGTAATGGAAATATTGTTTTAGAATCAAAATTAAAGGGGTTTTGGAACTATTTTCAATGTTAGAACCGTGGCAAGAATTTTTTCAAAAGGCCTCTTTTAGACCTGGTTAAAGGTTGGCTTGTTGTGTTTTCTTTTTATATTATTTTTTTTTTTGCTCGTTTGCACCGATGAAAATACGTAGTCACGTATAAAAGTTCACGTTACGTCTAAGGTTTCTACTTTGGAAATACTTCCGGGTGCATATGATGACAAAAAAAAGGTTAATACTGGACCTGGACGCGGTTACCTTAATTCGAAAATTGGTATTTCAGAGGCAACTATTGCTGTAATTTCATTTTTACTGTGTCAAGTTCAACACGGAGAAAAAGGCACCATACCTAAACAATTGTACCACTTATTAGAAACTGATATGGTTTCTGCCTATCTTATTAAATTTTGTCTGTGGAAAGGACAAGTTTAAATGGTCAAACTGAATAGTAATTTCAAATCTATTATTTATTGTATGTACAAATCTATGAATTTTTCTTGTGATGTCTTGTAAGAGTCGTTGAAACAACTAGAAGAAATTATTCAGGTCTAGGCAGCTCTTACTAAAAATAGCTTAGCTGATGTAAATTCAAAAATAATAATAGAAATAATTACGATCAAAAAGGAGAATTTATGCAATGATAGTCTACTAAATATTGCCGAACTGTACTACACAAAATACACAAAACGGATAGTATAATAAAGAGAGTTAAACTGTTTAAGACGTACTACCCAGTACCTACATAGCGGACTAATTTTTGCCAGACTGTCTCACGCAAGGTATTATTCAGAATCACCGAAGAGAAACTGCCAAACTGTTTAGGAGAGTTTTTGTATATTTCGTCAGGTACCTGATGTGCAAGAGGCAGATCAGTGGCAGTCACAAAACTGCCACAAGTGCCATGAAGTGGCAAAATGAGTAGTTCTGAAGTTGGCCACATAGAAATATACAGAGGTCGCTTACATCAATTGTCACTCAATGAGCGTGTCAATTTTATGCCACTGATTGAGGCAATTTTTTTGCCAATTCATGACTATTTTTGCCATAAAGTGGCGTGTTACCCGAGTGTCAGAAGAGTGGCATTTTTTTGCCACTATATGACGAGTTTTCTTCCACTACTATTTAATATGAAAACGAAGAAAGTTCGATACAAGAATGTGATAATGTGCGTCGTACGATTTGAAAATATTGAGAAATGAATTTAAGTTTTACCGACGTCATTTCTGGGAGTAAAGTGGCTCTTTGACTCAGTGATAAGAACCCGGGAATAAATGACCATTTAATTCCCGCGGGGAAGTAAACAAACAATTTAATTCCCACCAGGAAGTAAACAAACCGTGTTATCATCTCCGGGCGGGAATTAAATGGAATGAAATACTGAATTCGTTGCGAAATAAGCAATATTTTTACAATCATTTATGTAAAAAACCATCTTCCTAATACAGGGGGGTATCGTGAACGTTTGACGATGTCGGGCGATACCCCATGTATAGAAATCTTACTATATTATAAAATCGTAGTGCTTAGGATGATTCTACACCTCATCCTGAATCCAACGATGCCCATATCTTCATTTTCAAAAAAATGTGACATTGAACCTTTTTTCCCTGTACCCTTCATATGCATATGATGTAAGTATTTCAAATTTAGAAGTGTCCACTGCAGGTAAAGTCGTATACTATCCGAGAGAAAAAAGCAGTTTTAATCAGAACATGTATTTTTTCGACTTCACATCAAGTTTACTGTTTAAAGGGAGACACATTGAAAATTACAGGCCAATGGTGACCCCATTATTGTATTTCAATTGGAATCTTTTATGGGGCCGAGGGGTCGACCGTGCCCCCAACTTTGGAAGTCCAATTCTCGAATATTCAGGCTTTATAAATAATTTTCCGCGAACCTCTTATTTTGTTGATCGAAGCTTTTTGTGGATCAGACAGGTGCCCCCTCCCCATCCCCAACTCCCAACCACAAAAATATTATTTGCGATATTTTGGCCGCTAAAAGTACGTATAGTTACTATAATTTATTTTTCGGTCGAAATCTAATGTGGATTTGAGAGGTAAAACGCATCCCGAATTCCTGGAAATCTACCTCTCGATGCTTCAAACTTTGCAATTGTTTTTAACTTCTTTTTGCGATTGATACATTCTGTAGACTCAAAAAGTAGACTCCCCGCCCAAACCCTGAAAGTGTAATTATTGATTTTTCGGCCTTTAAAAAATTACTTTCGATGAACTGTTTATGTTTTCTACTGAAATCATTTGTAGGGCCAAAGGACTGACTCTGCTCCCAACTCCGGAAGTCTAATTCTCGATTCTTCAATCTTCAACAATAGTTTTCTTTGAACCCCTTACTTTGTTAATCGATGTATTGTATGGAACAGAGGGAAGGATTCCTCGCCCCCAACTCCGGTCATGAAATTCTTGATTGTTAGGGGTAGAAAGATGATTTTCCATAACCCTTCTCTTGTTTGATCGAAATCATATGTGGACCCAAGGGATAGACCCCCCTCGCCTCCTAAAATATAAATCTCGATTTTCCGGGTTTTCAAATTTATTCTTGATGAAATTTTTTATTTTTTTGATTCACATCTATTGTGGTCCCGATGGGTTGACCCCACCTCCAACTCTGGAAATCAAATTCTCGATTTTTCTGACGTGAAAAATAATTTTCGATGAACCCCCTTATTTTTCTGATCGAAGTCTTTGGTGGAGCCGCGGGGTGGAACTCCACCCGAACTCCGAAAATCTAATTCTCGATTTTTTGGCCTTTAGAAATATTTTTAGTGACCTTTTCCATTTTTCAGTTGTTATCATTTGCGGGGTCAAATGGTTCAGTCCCGATGGGTTGACCCCGTCCCCAACCCTGGAAATCAAATACTCGATTTTTCCGACGTGAAAGATAATTCTCGGAGATCCCCTTATTTTTCTGATCGAAAAGTCTTTGTCGGACCCGAGGAGTGGAGCCCCACTCCAACTCCGAAAATCTAATTTTCGATTTTTTGCCCTTTAAAAATATTTTTCGTCTCTGGAAGTCTAATTCTCGATTTTTCAGTCTTGAACAATAATGTTCCGTGAACTTCTGTTTCGTTGGTCGAAGTATTTTGTGGATCTGATAGGTAAACCTACACCCGCAACTCCGAAAGTCTAATTTTCGACTTTGAATTATTAAATATTTATTTTCCTTTTTTTGATAAAATCTATTGCGGACTTGAGGGGTGGAGCCCATCCTGAACTCCGGAAATCTAATTCTCGATTTTTCAACTTCTGAATTATCTTTCATAAACCTCCTCTCATTTCGATTGCCACATTTTTTAGACTCGAGAGGTGGATTCTTGCCATCAACAATTCTTGATTTGTTGGCCTTTAAAATTATTTCTGATGAACTCTTTATTTCTCCGAGGAGTTGACCACACTCCCAACTTCGGACATTGGTCTCGATTTTTCAGGCTTGAAGGACGATTGTTTGTGAACCTCTTATTTTGTTAATCGAAGTGTTTTGTGGATCTGAGGGGTGGACCCTCACCCTAACCCCAGAAATCTAATTCTCGATTTTCAGCCTCTCAAATTTATTCCCGGTGATTGTTTACTTTTTCAATTGAAATCTTATGTGAGACCGAAGAGTTGACCCCACCCCAGACTTGGAAATTAAAATCTCGATTTTTCAGGCTTATAAATCATTTTTTGATAAACTTATATTTATGTTGGATCGAGGTCTTTTATGGATCCAAGGGGTGGACCACCACTTTAACGCCGAAAATCTATAGGCTTGAGAAATTGTTTTCCGTAAAACCATAGTTGTTGTATTATAAGCCTCCTGTGGACTCGAATGGTGGTGCCCCCACCCACAAGTCCGAACATTCTAATTCACGAATTTTCGGCATACAAAAATATTTTCGGTAACCTTTTTATTTTTTCAATTTGTAGATTTTTGGGGGCTGAGGAGTGCACCCCGCTCCCAACTCTGTAAGTCTAATTCATGATTTTCCGTCTTGAACAGTACTTTTCCGCGAACCCCTTATTTTGTCGATCTAACTACTTTGTGCATCTAAGGGGTGGACCCAACTCCCAACTCCGAAAATCAAATTCTCGATTTTTCAAACTTAAGAAATAAATTCTCCTTGAAACTCTTTTGTTCTGATCGGAAGTGTTTTGTGGACCTGAGGAGTAGAATTCTCAATTTTTCGGTCTTTAAAAATATTTTTGGAGACCTTTTTATTTTTTCAATTGGGATCTTTCGTGCAGCCGTTTATCTACTTTAAACATTATTCTTCGATAAATGTGACCGTCCAAATTAAAAGGGCACGTCGGTCCAAAACATTAATTTTACAGGAGACACCTAAAGATTCAAACGGGAATCTCGAAAACGCGATATCCTATAGACGTCCACTCTTGCGCTCTATCACTTTTGCTTTTTCGAGTTCACAGACTCACAGTGTTAAACAGTACTCTTTGACCTACCAAAATCGAACATAATCTCAAAGTCGATTTTTTTGCACCGAAGTGCCCTTTCAGTATGGACAGTCACAAATTTTTATTTTTTCCATCTAATTGTTTTGGTGATCCGATGGTGGAGCCCTGCCTCAGGCTTTGAAAATTTAACTCTCGATTTTTCAGAATTTAATGCTTATTCTTCGAGTACTTTTCATTCTCACGATCTGAATCTTTTGTGGACTCGAGAGGTGACCCCCTTTTTCCCGGTTGTTCGAATTTTGAAACTTATGTTTCATAAACTTGATTATTTGTTTCGATCGGTAGTTTTGTGAAGCCAAGAGATAGATTGTGGCCCTAGCTTTGGAAATTTAATTATCGATTTTTCGGATCTGGTTGAACTTTTTATTTTTCCTATTTCATCTCTCATGAGTTAGAGGGGTGTCCCCCACCTCCAACTTCGAAAATCTGTTTCTCAATTTTCGAGACTTTATTGGCGACGGTCTGTGAATTGATATCTCATGTGGATAAGTATAATTGAGCATCCCGGCGCAGTGAGTCCAGTATAAAAATCACAGAAAGGGTAAATGGAAAAGAAGGCAGATTATCCCAGTCAGAAAGGAAGAGGACGCACGCCAGAAACTAAGATCAGTGCAAGAGGAAATGAAATTCGAGGAAAATTTTGACGACAGTATGGATCAAGCTTTAAAAAACACGGTTGAAGAGTTTGGAGTGACGAGGGCTAAAGAGAAAACCAGGGATAAGCTTTCAAAATAGACTCTCGAATCAGGAAGAATAACCTTTGGAAAAATAGAAATAAAACACCATTAAACAAACCTGAGCGTACTAAAATACAAAAATTGGTGAAGATAAATGTTAGAGAACATATTAAGAAATATGATTAGGAAAAAATTCAAGATATTTTGGAAGAAAGTTGGTCCACCAAAATAGTTAGGCTCGAACTCGGTGGCAGGAGAGACGTTATGCTGAAGCTAAAAGATTCAGACAGGAAAAGTGACTCAAAATCAAGAAAAAATTGTAGAGGCAGCAACAATTTTTTACGAGGACTTTTACCGCGAGCAAAACGAGCTCATGAAAATAGCAAAAACTGGAGGGTGAAAGGAGGAAGAAATCCCGGAAATAATGGAGAGAGAAGTGGAATACGTACTAAATATGTAGACTGATAAATGACATAGCCCCAGGACCGGATGGAATTACGATCGAAATGCTGAAAAGGTTTGGCGATCAGAGAGTGCCACACCAGGTTAAAATATTTAACAAAATCGGAATTATGAAAACATGTCCAAAACAGTGGAACTTGGCCAAAATAATATTATTACACAAACAAGGAGGGAGGAACTCATTGAAAATTACAGGCCAATATGCTTAACATCGAACATCTTTAAAGCATGTATGGCAGTCTTAAAAAGACGTATGTATAACCATTTGGATTCAAATCATCAGGGGAATGAACAGGCGGGATTCAGAAAAGGCTTCTCAACTGTAAAGAATATTTTCGTTGTGAGCCAAATTATTGAAAAAACACACGAATATGACATAGAAATTGAAATATTTTGCATAGGCTTTCATGAGGCTGTTGATTCAGTGGATCATAAATACATATATATGTTGAAAGCACTGGAAAATAAGGGAATTGAAAGTGGGTTTATTAAAGTCATATAGAGAATTGCTATGCAAATTCGAGTGCAAGAGCCAGCCTTAAAAGCAAAGGGAGGGAATTCAAAATTGGGAGCGGAGTTCAACAAGGGGATACCTTGTCGCCAAATCTCTTCAACTGCATTATGGAAGATGTATTTCGCAATCTGAAGTGGAAAAGAAGGGGACTAAAAATAAATGGAGAATTTCTAAGTAATTTAAGGTACGCAAACTATATTATCTTATTTACAGAAAATAGTAAGGAGTTGAAGAAAATGGCAGAATAGCTATTGAGGGAATGCAAAAATGCTGGCCTCAAACTGAATGGTAGCAAATCAAAAATAATCGGAAGAGTGGAAAGAAAAAATCTAATAATCGATGGGTAAGAAAGAGATAGAAGAGGTAACAGAATCGAATATCTGTGGGGCAGATTATTAGTTTCGAAGAAAAAGATAAAGGAATTATGAGGCGTATTAAAAAGGGGTGGAACAACCCCTGGGCATTAAAATGTATTTTTTGCCGGAATTTCAACACCTTCCTCAAAATGGAAACACTAAATAGCTCAACGGTACCAGCCCTCAAGTATGGAGTACAAACCTGGTCCCTTACAGGAGACAAATCGTGAAGCTACAAATTACGTTCAGATCTAAGTTGAGGAAACTTCTAGGACTGCAATGGGTAGACAAAATCTCAAATGGAAAACTGTACGAAATGGCTGGAGGCGAGGATATAGGATATAATGTCGAACAATTTAAGTGGAAATATGTGGGGCATCTGGCGAGGGCAGATAGCAACAAATAGGGAGTAAAAGTACTCAAGTATGGATACGCTGCAAAGAAAAAGAACGATATGTAGGCCAGTAACTTGAAAACTTGCTGAAATCAACTACTCCTTTGCAATGCATTATGGTTTCAAACACAAATATTTATTTTCTGAATGAGGCCTCGCTTTCATTACACGGGGCATCCAGAAGATGCTACTTACATCTGAAGGTTCTTTGGTACACTGTGGGCCTCCTAATTTCGTCACTGTGCATACATCTTTATGTTTGTACTGTATTACAAAGCACATACATGTATTTTTTACAGTCTACTCAATGAAAGTGGACCTATCACCTTGAGCCTCCTCCAGGGGCGGATAAGTCATAGGGCGATTCGGGCAAATGCCCGGTGCGCCGCCGCCTGCATTTATAAAATACTTACAAAAATGAAATAAGCGCATGTTGCGACGACAGTCGAAAAACGTGCGGCGGCGCTGATCAATTTAGAGAGAAATAATGAGATTGAAAAATTTTAATGGGCAGACACATTTTGCACCGTTTGTCGACCAAACGTGTGTGTGTGTGTGTATGTGAGTACCTCCGCCCATTTTTGGGCATACGCCTCCACGTAGCTTTTCCATTTTTTTTATCCTGCGCTTATCTTTGCCACCCAGGGCCCCAGTTCTCTGACGAGAACGTGGAACTGAAAGACGGAAGCTATTGTGGACTTGAGGGGTGAAGCCCGCCCTGAACTCTGAAAATCTAATTCTCGATTCTTCAAATTTCTGAATTCTTTTACGTAAACCTCCCCTTTTTTCAACTGCTACATTTTGTACACTGGAAACGTGGATTCGCGCCCCCAACACCAAAAGAGTATACTTTCGAGTTTTTGTTGGTGAACTTTTTTTTTCTTGATTGAAATAATTTGTGATTCCGAGGGGTTGACCGCACCCCAACTCCGATAATCAGATTCTTGATTGTAGATGTTGAAAAACAATTTTCCATACGCCCCTTATTTTTAATCGAGATCTTTTGTGGATCAAGGAATAACTCTCCCACCTACGACGAAAATCTAAAACTCGATTTTCCAGCTTCTCAATGTTATTCTTGGTGAACGTCTTACTTTTTCAATTCAAATAATACGTTAACCCTCTTCTAATAATTTACGTTCGTTTTAATAATAGTTAGATTATAGCAGCAAAAGGCAATAACACTCTCAGTAAATAAAAATAATAATATAATATTGTGAACCCGATGGATTGTCTCGACCCCAATTCCGCAAATCTAATTCTCGATCTTTCAGCCTCTCAAGATTATTCATGGTTAACTTTTTTCGATTCAGATCTATTGTGGATCCGTTGGGTTGACCCCGACCCCAACTTCGGAAATTGAATTCTCCATTTGGTCGGCTTAAGAAATAATTTTCCGTGAGCCTCTGGTTATTTTTTTGTTCGAAGCTTGCATCGCAGGTGTTCATGAATAAACAAGATAACACACTAGAATAAGTGTGGCAACCGCGCTGGGCCTCGGCTTACCGTAACATATCTCCAATGGGTCTCACTTTGCCTCACAGTGTACTGGGGCTCGGAGTAGCGGTATATGTCTAACATATCTATATATCTTTACAGGTGATTTCTCCTACCCCTCTAAGGTTCCCAACATTTGTATGGTTTAGTGTTTCTTAAAATTTCAACTCCTGCCTCTTCAAGTATTAAATTAAAGGTGGGTCTCGGGTTGTCTGTTATATATACCGGGCCTCGGATTGGTAGTACGACAAATATATATATATATATATATATATATATATATATATATATATATATATATATATATATATATATATATATATGTAAGATCAGACGATTTTTGGAATGAGTAAACCGTGAAACGATTGAGAATGCGTTTATTCACAACGAATTCGAACAAAGTCCGTTTCGACGGTATACGCGAAACGTGGAAACAAATATGAAAATATTAAACGAATAATTGAACGCGAGAGAGAGAACGTGTGCATAGCATGAAAGCAGTAGAAAAACTGGGAACCCAGTTGAAATACGAAATCGAAGTCGTCTGTTGGAATACAAAGGTGATGCACAGAAAACATGATTAAACATGCGGAGTGGATGAACGAAACGAAGATAAGGGAAAGAAAGAACGAGCAGAGAGAGTGAATCTTACATATATTGATTTAATGCCATCACAATGTACTTAGATGTTGTTTCGTACTCATTTGTATACCACATGGTCTATTTTCAGCCTTGCATCATTTCCAAAAGTCCTAAAATTTCAGTTTTTGGAAAATATGTTCAGCATTTTTTTAAATTATCTGTTTAAATTTGGTGCTTAAGTTCACCTACCCATTTCCAAAAAACATGTATCTACCCGACATTAAGTAGGTACCTATATGTATAACCGCTAGTACAACTTGGGATACATGCGTAGAATAATACTTGGTCAGTCTCAAGTCTGGAGAACCAAATGTGAGGGAAATTGAGCACCAAATATTTCGTTTGATCAGTAATATGTACTGTGTCACAAGCCAGATACCAGGGTTCCTCCATCTAACTCACTTTAGCCTATGTGGTCTAAATGATCCGCAAATCGGGTAAGCTAATACTTTATACAAGGTGAGAATTATATTAATGCAGGATGCTTACTAGATTTGGGAAACAAAATATCATGACTTTTCATGACATTTTTTCATGACTATCACGGGGATATAAGAAGGAAGTGGGGGGGGGCAAACTCCTCGGCGCTTTGTGCTTCACGGGAGGCTCAATGCAGAGCGCGCTAAACTTACATTAATAAATAATATTCCCTCAATATTTTCTTCGCATTGAATGAATAACACAGATTTTTTTTGGTCATGAAAATATTGTAAACTATGACATCATGAAATACGTATCATTACTTTTCCGAGGTTTGGTTGAAATATCATGACTTTTCAGGCGAGTAAACACCCTGTAATGGGTCTGTAATTTCCGATATTTTTGGGGTCTCTTTGTTGAACAGTAAAATTATTTTAGCCAAGTTCCACTGACCTAGAATTGGATGTGAAAGCACAATTTTCAAAAATTCCCTGGAAAAGGAAATTCTTGAAGCTGTCATGTCCATAATCTTGACTACCAGTGCTTTCGCCATGGATGTCTACCGTCGTGAACAGAAGTCCTTCACCTCCTTAAATTCTGATGCTCCTGCTCTGTAAACTTGTTGAAAATATTCGCTACTACATGTAAACTAATAATTATTATGAAGAAAAAAAAAAAAGAGAAAAAAAGGAGAGAACAAAAATACCCTTCCTTAATATTCTTAGTTTCTGGAGAATGACCCACATACAAAGTCACATGATCTTTACCGTCTACTGAACTGAAATAGCGAAAATGCACTTCGAATCGACTAAATAAACCGCGTATTGGTTTCCCGGTGTCATGAAACACCAGAAGGCGACCTCGACGCAAATTGCGGTGTCAACTTGCACCATTGAAAGGGAAAATTATTCGCCCGACAGGGGCACACCCGCCCACCCTTACATGCATAGCGTCGCGTGTAAATTGTGTGACAACGTCGAAAAGGCTTTGCAGACGGCAGCGAGTGTTGTCTGCCACAGGTAAGACGGAAACGGTTCAACGTGCTATTTAATAACGAGCTAATTTCTAATCCGGACAAAACGTTGAGAAGGTTTCCACAAGAGAGAAAGAGACAGAGATAGAGCGAGAGAGAAAGAGGAAAACGTAGAAGCTGAAACAATATTACTAATTACTAAATTTAAACAAGAATTTTGGCCACCCTCCAGAAAGTCGGCTGGGTGGCTTACGTACAGCATGTTGGTCGCATTTCGCGGGTACGTTTAACATCGTATCGCGTCGCATCGACCTCTATCTCAGCATCTCCAGCAGTACTCCGAATGCAAGTTGAGTGTACCCCCCGCTGAGTATATTTGTGGTTAAGACCCTGAAGAATATTATAAGAAATGCTGCCGACCCCAGACCCCACATCGAGCCCCCTCAAGGGATCTTAAATATTTCCTTCCTCAGTTTTTCCTCAATAACCTCTTAACCGTAAGTCGTACTGCAGAAGTGAAAATGGCGAAATTTTGTATTCTAAATTTTAAGTCAAAACGGTCTCTTACAATCTTTCGTATTCCTCTTAGAATCGCACGAAACGGGGTGGTCAAAACTGAGCCCATATGTAAGGTGGACAATAAAGTGCGTGGCCTTCTTCTTCTTCTTCTTCTTCTTTTTATTATTATTTATGGTAACACTAAAGACTTCTACACAGTGACACCTAGTTTTACATGTCTCGAGAGATACAAATCAAAACTGAAAATCATTGAACGTGTAGTTTTGAGCATTCAATTTTTACTCCAGTAAGTGTGACGTGAATTGCCGATTCATCAGTTATGAATGAATTAACTGATCCGAGAGTGATAATTAAATTCTTGATAAAGATAATAAGATCATGGAGCAGCTTCAGCTTATTTACTGCCATAATGGCTAAAAGGCATCAGCTGTAAAAAAAATAAAAATTTAAAAAAAATATATAGAAGCGTATCGGCGGAAGCGTTACGGTTTTCGCTCAAGTAAACCCAGCAGTAAAAGCATATAAGAGCATGGCCGGGGGGCGTTACGGTTTTCACTCAAGTATACCCAGTAGTAAGAGCATATAGGAGCGTGGCGGGGGGAGCGTTACGGTTTTCACTCAAGTATACCCAGTAGTAAAAGAGTAACAGGAGCGTGTCGGGGGGAGGGGGGCGTTACAATTTTCGCTTAATTATACCCAGTAGTAAAAGCATATAAGATGATGACGTCATAGTAACGGGAACGTGTTGGGGAGGGGAGCGTTACGGTTTTCGTTCAAGTATACGCAGTAGTAATAAAAGCATATAAGAGCGTGGCTGGAGGAGAGGGGGTTACGGTTTTCACTTAAATATACCCAGTAGTAAAAGCATATAGGAGCGTTACGGGTTTCGCTCAAGTATACCTAGTAGTAATAGTATATTATTGCGTACATGTTGGAACATTGACAGGGGGAATGAAGGCTTGTTGAATACGTGTGCATGGCTGTTAAATACGTGCGCCGCTGTTAAGATGTCACGTTATGTTCTTAACAACGGAGGATAACGATGCATTCTGTGCGATCTATCTCATGATTGTTAAGTCCGACTTACGATCGGCAAAAAACATTTGTCAAGTGTACATTTTCCAACATGGACGCAATAAAAACATATAAATTGCTAATACAGGCATTAAGGATGATGATACTGTTATGATGATGATCTCAAGCTTTCATGTCTGATTAAGTCTTCATGCCATACGTCTTTACAGCTCATATCTCTCTGTTTTAATATCCCTATGTCTCTGTCTTTTATCGTATGTCTATATCTTATATTGGTGGCTTGGTGGCCGAGTGGATTCGAACGCTACCTCCTAAACCATGGAACGCGAATTTGAATCCCAGTGCGGACGGCAAATTTTAAAGATTAAAATATGATGATAAGAAAGTAATGGAATACACGAATATATGAACAACTTTAACATCCGACCAAGCCACACCCATTGTAGCAAGAGGTGGAGTTCAATTTCATTGCTCCGCCGGAATTCAAAAAGACTACATGGGTTAGCCACACCTATAGACTACTAACACCTGACTGGTTTGGTGTGCCATGCAGGATGCATGCCCCTTATAGAGAAGGAAAACTCTTTCATAACCATTCCCCAGTATTGGCTTGTCACCAAGGGGAATTAGACTAGAACCCTTGTATCAAAAATAACTGATCAAGGAGGCCTGTGTCCCAGTGGGTGGACCAAAACATCTGTTTCAAGGAACGTAGGAATAAACAAATTAGGGAGTTTCGAATTGGTATAGCAGAGAGGGGTAATGAAGTGGTGGCATTTTCTCGGAAGAGGTAAGATATAATAAAGGTATAATTAGGTGCATTAAGAGACACAGATATAAAGTATATGATACAGGCATAAAACAGTGATAAAGCAGACATAATAAAAGAGTCCGCCCGTTGCATGGAAGAACATTGTTACATGGATACATCATCCAGGCGACCTCGTTGACGCGCCAACTCACATTCCAGTGCCTTCTCTAGTCGTCTGTTCCCGGCTTTGCTCGACCATCTTCGTGTCGTCTCGTCGAAACGTGATGGAACAAATGACCGCATAAAGAGGAATACGCAACTACATCAAGATGGAAACGTTTTCCTGCGGAACGTACTCCGTGGAATTTTTCTCTTTTGCAAGGCGAGCCATTAGACATACAGTGTGGAACGGATCATCACGCAACATGGGAAAGTTCCATAAAGCGCACATTGATGTGTACCACTGTGGAAAACGTCATACTGAAGCAAATCAACACGCAACATTACGCTAGTTTGGAATAATTTCATCGAAAATATTTTTTTTTTTTAAATGCCAATAATTTTCGAAGAATCTTCACGGAAATCCTTAGAAAAAATTTCTGATGTTTCCCAAAGAATTTAATGAAAATTTTTCGAGAAAATCTTACGCTAATTTTTGAAGAATAATAGGAATTGGGAACAAACTACGACGATTTTTAAAGGATTTTATCAACAAATTCCAGGTAAAATGTTTTCCGAAGAATTATTTAATCGAAAATCGAGAAAAATCTTCGGAAAAATTCTTCAATGACCAGGAATTTCATCTAAAATTTTTGGAGAAAAAAATTCCGATACTTTCCAAAGAATCTCTTTGAACATCTTTTGGAAAAATGTCCAATGCTTTCCGAAGAATTTTTAAGAAAATCTTCGGGTATCTACGGGAAAATTTCTAACAATTTTCAGGAAATCTTTCTCGAAGGATTTTGATGGAATTTTTTGGAAAACATTGGAAATTTTTCCAAAGATTTCCCATGAGATTTTTCGGAAATTTTTTCCTACAAAATTCCTTAAAAATTGTTAGAAATTTTCCCGAAGATATTTGATGAAATTCTTCGGAGATCATCGAACATTCTTTCTGATGATTTTTCATAAAATTCTTCAAACCATCAGAGTTCCTCCAAATATTTCCTACGAAATTCTTCAAAAATTATCTGAAAATTCTCCCAAGGATTTTTGAAGAAATTCTTTGGAAAACATTGGACATTTTCCCTAAAGATGTTCGAAGAGATTCTTCGGAAAGTATCGGGATTTTTTTCTCCGAAAATTCTAGATAAAATTCCTGGTAATTGAAGAATTTTTCCGAAGATTTTTCTCGATTTTCGATTAAATCATTCTTCGGAGAACATTTTACCTGGAATTTGTTGATAAACTCCCTTAAAAACCGTCGTAGTTTTTCCCCTTTCCCCAATTCCTATTATTCTTCAAAAATTAGCGAAAGATTTTCTCGAAAAATTTTCATTAAATTCTTTGTGAAACATAGTCATTGGAAATTCTTTCTGAAGATTTCCGTTGAGATTCTTCGGAAATTATCGGTATTGTTTTTTTAAAAAACATTTTCGATGAAATTATTTCAACCTCTCGTAATGTTGCGTGTTGATTTTTGCACCAGTATGACGTTTTCCACAGTGGTACACATCAATGTGCGCTTTATGGGACTTTCCTATGTTGCGTGATAATCCGTTCCACACTGTATATCACTGTCAAAAAGTGGGAGCAGTGGCGGATTTACCTATGGGCAAAATGGGCAATCGCCCAGGGCGGCAGATTTTTGGGGGCGGCAAATTTTCCTCTTTTTTTTTTCACAAAAGAAAATTAAAAGTGATCAGTAAGTACAAGTAATATGTGCAAGCCGCCTATTAAACTTGCAATAACTATTCGTTTTCCTATATTTACCCATTCAACGCTTGTAAAATATTAAAAATCCAGGGGCGGCAGACATTCACTTGCCCAGGGGCGGAAAACTCCTAAATCCGCCACTGAGTGGGAGGAAACGGTTTTGAGACAGACTGGCTGACGGATCTGTTACGTTGTGCTCCCTGTTTTTTGGCGCGCCCACTTTTTGGAGGCTACGTTTGCTGTCCCCCCCCCCAAAAAAAAAACAAAACAAGAACAACAACAACAAAAAACTACTTAATAGAATAAACATTTGTAAAGATGATCAACAGCGAAAAAATATGACTTCAGATGACTTAGATGACCGGTAAATATCCAGACTTTTTAATAATATATGTTTCCAATCTTTCTAAATAATAACATAAACTTATATATAATATAAATAAATTAAAAAAAAGAAAAAAGGATTGACTGAGACAGTGAGATGGTAATGCTTTTTCTTGTCCTATCTGATGAATTGGACAGGCGGAATTTGTTGCGGATATTATTGTGTAACCCAAGATACCCCCCACACACACACACACAAAAATTATAGTAAGACAATCGGAAGTTATGGTTTAAAATTGGCTGACAACAAAATAATCTCAGTTTCAGGAGAATGACCTATGGAAAACCAACCAAAGTGTATTATATCATAAGGGGAATATTTTGAAGAGGACGATATTGCTATCGGCTAATTTTAATTTTAAATATTTTTTTCTAAAGTCGGCCACGAATTTTATTGTCATACCTCGTAATACAATACTTAACACAGGTTTTATGAGAAAGAGAATAGAATTTCTAATCTTTTGATGTCTCACCGACTTCTGGAAACCGAAGAGGAACAAGCCTCTCCCGGGTCCGTCTCCATACATTTTTATCTACCGACACCTAGAATTTTTTTCTCCCCTCTTCCACTTCGTTGAGTTACCTACCATATTTTGAAATTCTGTTTTTTTTAAATATTTTTTTGGAGGGGGAGGGGAAGTAGCATGGTATAATATCACTTTTTATTACAACTTTTTACACGTCTTAATGGCTTGAATTATTGAACTGAGGAATCGGATGTAGAGAGGTTTCAAGGTTGCAGAAATCGATTTCAATAATATTTGGCTGTAAATTCAAAATTGTGGCACCTGAGGAAGAGCGAGACTCAAATTTCATAAAATGTACTATGGATGTCCTTTCAAAAGTTGTAAGGGTCACTGAGGTCATTTCTAATATCGATTTGATCATGATTTCCAAACTGTGGAATTTGGAAGGGAGCCGCGACGTAAATTTTCCATGAAATCAAAACATAGAAATCATTTCTTCGGTTATTCGGATCGTAGAAGTTGATTAGACCATAGAAGAATTACACCTGGTAATATTAGGGGACTCCCCTTCAGAACTGACTGTCAGTCCTTTCCCCACCGTACATGATACAATCTCGAAAAGAGGGTGAAATCCACATTGAAATTTAATCCAGCTACTCTACAAAACCAGTAAAATAACATCAATATTATTTTTAATGGCATCTATTCGGGCCTCGCTCGGCCATTGAGGGGTCAGTTTGTTGATTAAAATGTTTTTGAAGTAGCTGAAGAACTTGTACACTTGATCAATTATACAAATTATACAAATTATCTTTGACCCTAACACGCCCCCTACTTATCCCACAATGTCACAATTTTCCGATTCGGGTAGATCTAATATGGAAATTGGACAGTAAACTCGAAAACCTACGAAACGGTATCCATATGGTAAATTTACCCCCCCCCTTCCGTAGCCTCCTAAATATCGTAACCTTTAAGGTTGGCTTTTATCAATGTTAAAATCGAATTTGGAAAACTTGATAAGGTTTAAACGACATCTATGTAGCATTTATAAAAACTTGGAGCGCCCGCTCTCTCCCATATGCCATTAGGATTAAACTGTTATCAGAAATGAATTCACTGACCCTCACAACCCCCATATAGGCCGGTTTTTCCAACTTCAGTTCTACTCAGATTAGGTTAATATCAGATTAAACTTCAGTTAACTCTCGAAGTGCGTCCAATTACATTAAGCGCCGTTTAAACCACAGTATTTTGTTGGTAAAACAATCGAAGGTTGGGTTTAAACTCGGATTATCTAATTTTGTAAAACCAATCCATAAAGGATATCCCATTGCATTCCATAAGATGTTTGAACCCTCATCTGCTCTCATGTGCCACAATTTTGGATTTATAACCAAACCATCATCAAAATCGAACCCTGTGACCTTTAAACCTTTACAGTGGACACGTAGATTCGGCAATTTGAGCCAGTAATTATGTACAAAGTTGTAATAAAAACGTCATTTATGATGCTAAAAATCACAGAAGAATGTCGAAATGTGGTATTTTGTGGGGGAGGGGGCAGGAGGCAGGGAGGAAAAATTCAAAGATTGGTGGATTGGGATGTATAGAAACGAGTCCGGAAGAGATTTGCACCCCTTCGGTTCCCCGAAGTCGACGAAAACGGCGTCTTTCTTACGCTCCTCTGGCGGACCATCAATTATGTTTCGACAAAACGCGAACATAAGCCTTCCTTAAGTGTCACCCGGAGACTTCGAGGTGTATAGCCGACGACGCATAATTTCGGCGATACACTTCGATACCTTCGTCGGTGAGTTTGAATATATTTCTCCTCGTAAAGCACCAAGCCATTTTCGTGGCGTACGCGTAAAGCGTGTACGAATACACATTTTTATATAATGGCTTCTTTCTTCAGGCTGTAGCGGGTGAAGCGCCCCAGAAAAGGCGGCCAGGATAACCATTTTTCTCAATAATACGTAATTTTTGAAAAGCTTTACGTTATAGCGAAACTCGATACCCGTACAATAGCAAATTTTTTCGGTTGGCATAGAGAAATAAAGAGAGAGAAAGAGGGGGGAGGGGGAAGGCATTCTGGAAATCTGGAATCTGTTTCGTTTTTCGGCTGTCCGAACCAGACCGTTTAAATGCGTAATCTAGTCGTCATAATCTATAATAGCCGGGCAAATTAGGAAATTCAGGGGGAACTAATGGGTTTCGCGGTCTAACCCCCATAGGTCATCAATCGCTTGGTTCGTGGCAGTCGCCTGCCCAGCGCTATCTGAACCAGATATTCGTGCTCACATCCCGCAAAATAACATTATTGCTAAAGGCAAAATTATAATTACGAAACTGGTGATGAAGTCATAGCTGAGCAACCCAGATGAAATGACGATAATAACATCATAAAAAGTGGTCAGGATTGATGACGTCATCATGCACGGGGGATGTCGCAGACAAACCGGGTTTGGGAATCAAGAACGATAACCGGGTTTAAAAATACAGAAAGACAGAAATCACAGTCTCGAATACCAAGGCTGGTATTGAAGCAGAATGGAGGTATTTTTCTGACGTGCACCTGGAATGCTTGCGACGACCCTCTCATCTCCAATATATATCGTTGTATAAATCGTCCTGCCTAGTTACTTTCTGCGTAGCACGATGCGAGTGTCTAACAACTGCCTTTTGTCTTCTGCATACCTAGTACTCCCTGTGCGTGATCTTTTCAAAACCACGTTCTTGTTGTTCTAACAACGCACTCATTGTCCATTTTCACCCTCAGTCGGCCAGGTAGGACATCCGTCTAATTCAGCTCCAGTTGAGTTACAGTTTATGTTTCAGTACTCGCAGTAAGACTTACTTTTGCTATCAGTCGATTAAACGCACTTTTGCCTAGAAACTCTCGTTTCTTTTATTTCACATGCCTTTGCTCCAGTCCGAACTAGATACTTCTCTCCTATTTCATTTCTTTAAAATTTATTTACTTTTAGTATTTTTTTGATTATTTTCTTATTTCCATCGAGTATTGTCTGGCCTAAGTTAAGGTTATTTGCTTTTTACTTTATTTGTTTATCGCTTCTACGTATTATTTTTCTTCAAGTATAGTTTGGCCATAGTTTTAAGTTTGTTTGCTGCTTTTCATTGTTTGCTTCTTATGTCATTTCTGCATGCATCTTTATTTTTTCTTCTTTTCATTTTTGTTATTTTATTATTTCTCTTCTAGTATTGTTTGATTTTGCACATTATTTTATTATTTTTATTTCATTTACTAATTTTTTATTATTGTTTCTGTTATTAGTTTATTATTTTCACTTCAAGTATTGTTGGCCATAGTTTTTTTTCCTTTTGTTTTTTATCCTATTCTGTTTTATTTCCTTCATGATTATTATTACTTTTATTATTTTATTTTAGTATTGTTTTAGTTATAATTTTATTTTGTTCAAAGTTTTTCTATGCTTTAGCTTGATTTTGTTTTTGATTTTTTTAATGCTGATTTAGTCAAATAAAGTGAGAGTAGCCCTCTCCATGCTCGCACAAATGTATGCATAGTGGAGGGGTCAGGTATTTATTGTAATATGATATTGAAATAATAAAATCTCTCTCTCTCTCTCTCTCTCTCTCTCTCTCTCTCACTCACTCACTCACTCACTCACTCACTCTCACTCATACAAATTTCAGAAAATACAAAGAACTGCAGTTTCAGATTCTGATCCGAGGTAACCAGTCTGCTCTTGCTGTACTTATAGAGTAGGTGACCTGCCAGGCGCTCTTACGTCAATCTATCCAATGTCTGTCTCCATGACAGGATCAGGTATCTGAAATACATAGATGACAGATTTGTGTCTCAAGTCTCATTGCTTAAAAGTCTTATTAGTTGGAGAAGAGTAATGAGCAATTGGGAGTATTCATATCGGGTACGTCCCAAGTCCCATATTTATCTTATGTCTGTCTCCATGTCTTAGGTCCCATAAGTGATATATACATAGTCTCAAGTTCGCCTTTATTGGATTTATAAAGCTATTTACATCTTATCAGCAGAAAAGGAGGAGCTAGCTATATCAGTAATATTTGGACGCTGTTTAACAAACGGGAACTAACCCACAAAATCCGCTTTTTGAGAACACGTCATTCAAAGTTCAAGAGCCATGTAGAAACTATATGACATTGCGTTTATTGATAAGCTTTTTTCAACGTGAGTACACATTTTTGAATCGGGGGCCCAATTTTGAAAAATTCTACGTTTTACGCTCTTTCTAACGATACTAATAACTCATTTTGTTTACAAATGTCGGTTGGTTCCCTTTTGCTAAACTGCGTCCATTTATCAGATATGTGATGAATTTAGATAATTCTTATATCTATAACGTTGTACGATGATGTCAGTCTTAGGCAATGTTGATGAGATGTAAACTAGGCAACGCGCTGCCACGCAGCCACCGCTCATGTTTTTGGGAAAATTCTTAGTGCACAGATCTAATGAGATGATGATAACGTCCATAAGGACTCAAGATCTCGCAGTCTAAGTTAGCCGGCGTGCTTTTCTCAAAAAGCCTATGTCTGCCTTTATGTCTCAGGTCTTGAGAAAGACTATGTTGTACAAAACGTGTTTTCAGACTTGAGATCTCGGAATTCCAGGAAGTTGGTCTGCTGGTCTGCCTTTGTCACATTAATAAGGTAGGCTATCGACCTGGCATTTTGACAGTCTTTAAGTCTTAGGTGTTAGAAAGAATCGAATCGAAAAAATGCATTACAAATTTGAATTTGTCGCGAAGAGAGGCAACGTGAATCCTCATATTTTGTGTAAATGATGAGTGTTATTCCAAACTGCCCCGAGTCAATTTTCACAAATAATGAGATAAGAGCACGACTTAGTGGCGAAAGGTGATTAGCTGATTACCAACAAGTTATCGAACTTCTGTTGTCCAGATCGCATGTAAAAAATCTCTATGGTGAGAAGTATAGACAACGATGAAAGAAATGTTCTTCCAAAACTGTAATAAGTTATGGTAGTCATTATCTTTCCTGTTGACATACGCTCCGCTCATTAATGAGTAGGATTTTTTATTTGTATAATTTATTCTTTGACGATTTATGTTGACGCACTGTACACCCATTTATCAAACAATTTGCGCATATTATGTGAAAAGGTTAGAATCGAAACCGACGCTTGCCATTTTACTCCAAGGGCGCAAGTAGGCAAAATACAGTGCACGGGTGCAGGAATATCTCTTTCTGCGCTTTTGAACGTGAAGTATGCAATACTTGTATACCGCGGACTCACAGGCACAGCTAAAGATATTCTTGCACCCGTGTACAATATTTTGCCTATCCGCACCCATGGAGTAAAATGGCATAGTTAACGCAGCCTGTTGTCACGAAATATAAATTTTGATTATCCGAATGGCTCTGTCATCGGCTTACTCGGTTTCATACAAAATGTGAGATATGAGCTATACTACCAGTGCAGCCAACGTTCACCTTCCTTTCGTTCCGTCTTTTTCACCGAGATAGGTATATGTGTTTTTCCCAACTTCACCGTTTTTGACTTAGGGCATTTTGGAATAACACTCTTCAAATATTCGTGCAAATATGAACCCAAAACAAGTGGCTCTGTTCACCACAGACGAGAGAATGACCCTCTTACATGTTACCGCTAAGACTCGCCCATAAAATTTTAATCGTGAATAGATACACGAGTAAGCAGACGGTCTTTTCACGACATCGATGTACTTTCACGCGCTGAGTCATGCTTCTTCCAATAATTTAACCTTTCAACTTCTAGCTCGTGTATAACCACAGTTAGCACAATATGTCGCCGAGTTTGATATTTGAAAGTACGAAAATTCTTTCAACAGAAATATAAAAAAAACTCGAAATTGAGGTAATCCACGCCGTTCCGATCGGCATTGGTACTCTTTTAAATCATCTCTCGGCTCTCGCCAACGTCAATTCTAAAGGAAGCACGCAGTCTGCTATTCGAACATAACGTGCACAACAATGGCGTGTAGGTAGAACGGGGTCAATAAAAATGAATTCCTTTTCAATATTTTCTTCATGTGCGTAAGCTTACGCTCGTAAGCTGGAAAATTCATCCCTTACATTCTGCATACTGATTTTTTTCTTCCTCATAACTCTACGTCATCAGAGACGCAGGTAGACTACTGAAATGTTGAACCGGCCTGATTGCTTCTCTATGCAAGATACAATTTTTCACCGCATTCGGTGGTACCATTCAGTTTTTTCTGTACCACCGGGTATTTTCTAATAAGTTCAAATCAATCTCAAAAGAATCTTAACAAATCTTAGTAAGACCTAACAGAGTTTTAAACAGACTGAATAGAGTATATAAGTATACCTGAATAAGTTTAGTTTCAATAAGAGTGTTCAGTTGTCTTTTGAGTTTTTAGAGGATTTTTCACTTTTAATCCGTAGGTTAAGAAAAAAAAGTACAAATTTGGGGTCACCCGCTCTTCTCCAATGCATATTTTCGTATAAATCGTCCTGCCTGGCTGCTTTCTGTGTTGCGCGATGCAAGCGTCTAACAAACGTCTTTTGTCTCCTGCATTCCTGTACTTCCAGTTCGTGACCATTTCAAAACCACGTTTTCCCTCTTATTCTCATGACTCACTCGCTTGCTTTTTCTCCCTTGATTGGCCAGGTAGGACATGCGTTTCTTTTAGTCATAGCCTATATATGTTTTAGCACTCTCTCGGTCAGATCTGTCTTTACACTATCACTCAGTACACGCGGTTCACAAGCGCAAACAGAATATATTTTTTAACTTCAACATTATCCTAAAAAATAATCAAATCAACTTAAATTTGCAGGAGTAGCCCAAGAGAATAAGAAAAAAAAAACTGTTCAGAGAGCTCCTTAGTTTTTCCAAAAACCATCGGCCTCCAGCTGGTGCTTTAAAGAGAGGGAGAAAAGTATCCAAAACTAATATTTTATGAATCCATAGAATAGAAAGTATTTATGTCACAAAATAATCTACATAAAATGCCCGACAAAATGATACCACATAGTATATAGCTACTTCAATGGCAACCATGAAACGAGGGGGGGGGGGTGGTGTCAAAGTAACCCACAATGTTGCTATACAAAATGATACCACATAGTCTATAGCTGCTTCACTGGTAACCATGAAACAAGGGGGGAGGGAGGATCAAAGTAGCCCACAATGCTGCTATACAATAGCACAGGCTTTATGGGTAGAAATGTAAAAGCATAGGCTTAGTTCTGTAAACGCAAGATGTATTAAACACCCTTGGAATTACTTCCCTACATCTGTACTTTTCATAATTCGAAATTTTTTCACCCCTTAGTTCCTTCATTACTTGTGTTTTCGGTATTTCACTGGGTTCTGTAGAAACCTAGATAATACTCGTAGAATTGTCTGAGTTTCAAGGGTAATAAAACAGAAATCGAAATATGTTCTATGAGAATTTTGAGACTAACATTTTGACCCTAACTGGAAAACTAGAGCCCCTGCAAGAGGGTAGCCGATCAAACACAATATATGAAGTAAGGTGGTCCTTGTTTCAAAAATTTCTTCGAAAAATGGTCTTTACACTCGGAAGTTGTTTCAAAAAATTCGAAAAAAATTAAAAAATTTGAGCTTGAATGGCTAATATTTTATCCGGGCCCCACGGTGTCCGAGTTCTGCGAGCATATCTTTTAGGAGATGTTAAATAAAAGTTCATTATAAACAAAGGAGCAGCTGGATAAGTACCAGGGTTAGCAGGTAAAATAATTGATGCAAAATAGCTTTTTATTTTACATTATACATATAAACTGTAAAATGAATGTAGAATGCGTCAAAATAAGTAAAAAATAAAAGTGAAGTTCAATTTTTCAATTGAAATTTAAAGCTAGCACATAATTTGTACTACAGTCAAAAATGGTCGTCTCCTTTATCATTCAGTTTTATCATTTATACTCTTCAAATTTACTATAAGTAACTCATTCGAAAAGTAGAATGTTTAATACATTATTTTAAACAATTACTTCCTGGATTTTCACAACTTATTCCAACTTAATCATTCCAACATACTTGACCCCTTGACCCCCTATCAACTTATCAATAGGTAAATTCCTAATAATAGCCCACTGAGTTAATATTGGTTATTTTTACTTTTTCTAATTAGATAAGTAGTTATTTAGATACATCAATGTTATATGAGTTTGATATTTGAAACAAGGGCAGGTAAATAAGCTTATTATTCATCAATCATCAATCGTTGTTTTTTTTCGCAATTTTTCATCAATTCTACATTTTACGTTTCCTTTTACATTTTACATACATTTTGCATAGAATGTAAAATAATCATTTTACATGGAGAATTCCAACCTTGATAAGTAGGGGAGAGTCGGGCAAAAGGAACCAGAGATATTTTTTTGAAATATAAACACTGGTAGAGGTTGGTAACACTGTTACTCGATAACGAGTGACGTGCCTATTAATTTGTGGCTGCCAAACCGACAAGCAAACAGAAGTTAGTATCGTGATAATATGATTTGTGAAAATGTTGTTTTTTTTCTTCGGATTTGCTTATTTTACTTTCTAAGTGATTTCGATGTGGTGAAAGCTGCAAATGTAAGTTTAACATCAAATTAAATGACATTTTACGCAGTATTAGATGCGATTGAAGAATCAAGTCGAACAAACTTTTGAAATTCAATTTCTGTACAATAGTATAAAGCGTGCTTTTGGGCAACAGGGACCGGACAAAAAGAACTAGCGGTATAATAAATTTTTCCCACATTTATAATTAATTTTTACTTCTTAGATGGTTCATCGATATAAATGAAAAACGAATAGAGGTGCAGAATATTTAGAGGAGGATATGATGGCAGCACTTAGATGCATTAAGGAAGATATAATGCACTTTCGAAAAGCGGGAAGAAAGTTTAATATACCTTACGCTACTTTGCGGAAGCACTGTGTTAAAGATCGCCTTAATAAGGTCAAAAATTAAGTATACAAATTACTGTATTCAACTTATTTACTTGCTGTACAAATCAAGTCTTTACAACGGAAGAAGAGCAACTACTAGTTGACTATGGGACTGTTAACAATACGTTCAGTGGATTAGATCGATAAGACTTGGCAAGCCTAGCTTTCGAATTTGTTCATCAAAATACCTCAAAAATAAAATAATTCCGAACCTTGTTTAGTTTTCGATTCATCCATTTCAAGATCGAAAGAAATTTGATTTCATTGCAGCCTTTGTTCCAAGTGGGCACACGAAGCATGTACCTCTTACTCAGGCATAAGTTTCCATGTATGTGATTTTTGCTCGTCTTAAAATTATATATGTTTATTTATTTATGTCCCCCTACAACAAGCGCCCAAAGGCACCAATAACAGGGAGGCATTTACATCGCGAGAAAATACTCTAAGAAAAGAATAAAAAAAGGATGCGATCCACAATGTTAAGACGCCGATACATAATACGCACAAGAGCTAGCAGACAGGTAAGGAGCGGCCGACATCCCGCAGCAGATGAGCAAGGGGCCCGCTGCAATGTGGGAGGAGAATCGAACTCTGAGAGGAGGCCCAAAATACCAGAAAACTTGCTTTTACTATTACTGTTATAATTACTGATACTATTACTGTCAATACTATTGTTACAATTTCTGTTATCATTACTTTTTATTTTCAGTTACTCCTGCGTGCACGAGTCTTCTTAATTGATAAGATGAATTCTTTTGTATTCATAAAGAACGTGTCAATGGATCGATTTTTCTGACTATTGTGTTGTATAACATGGCTAAGTTTGAGTTCGAGTTCGCAGGTTTACGTTGGGAAAGCAGGTCTGTGTTCCTTCCTTAGTAGGAAGGCGCACTCGTAGATATCGTTAGAATCAGGCTATCCGAGATTCGGTTATTTAAAATATCCCTAAAAAATATTAATTTCGCCAGCTGCCTCTTATTATTTAAACTTGCCATTTGAAAGCCAAATAAATTGATAATAAACGAATTCGAACAATTTAACCCTTTCGCTCCCAACGGGCCACCGTTCGTCCCACCAGTTTTTGAAAAATTCTACAGGGTCAAATATTAGTTGAAAATAGTGCTAATTGTACCCCCCTGGTAGAGTACCGACAGAAGCATGCATATCCTAGCTCAATCACGTCTCGGTAGATGGCGTGGTTGTTTTGGAAATAATATTGTTGACTCTCTCATTACTCTACCGGTTGTACATACGTTACCCCAGGTCCACCGGGAGCCCAAGGGAGAGTAAGAAATTATCCGACATCGGATTCGTATTATAGGGTGTCTACTCAACCATTTCCATTAAAAAAAAAATTCACATTGAAAACAAAAAATTGGGAGCGAAAGGATTAAAATTCTTCATTACGTGTTAAAACATGTAATTTCACTGGAGCTTCCTTTTGCACGGGCATTTTCTGGATGTTATAAAAAAGGCGTCTTCGAAAACTTGAATTATAAGGCCTTAAAACATTTTTAAATTTCATAAACCATACATTGTTGGAAAGCTAAGATTTCAAACTATCTTTTAGTGCAATTGGATTTCTCATTCAGTTACCAGAAAGAAAATCATTACCTCTAAAGCTAATGTGGTTCCTCTTGCCTGACTCTCCCCACATAGTCACAGCCACTGTTTTCTACTGATTTTACAGGATACATACTGGTAACGCATATATATCCCAAGAATAGCGATTGCAACACAACACTTTTTCCTGAATAGAAAAGAACCCGCGCCGTATTAATGGTGATACGTGGGTACATTGAAAATTTTAAATGACTGTTGGAAATTAATTGAAGCGAGAAGGGATAAAACACCACAAGGTAACGCAGCAGCAGCTTACTACACGCAGTAAGAGGAATTGATAAGAGAGGGGAATATTTTCCAGCGGTCTGTTAGTCAACACTGTTTCTCCATTTCATATCGTCCAACCAGAGAACAGCTCTCCCTCTATATCTCCTACCAAGCGCTGGGAGACGTCGACTATACATATAAGAAGATGCGTGACAGAAGAGATGAAGACATTCAGTTATTAGCTGAGAAAACTGGTACCTGATGTAACTACGGAACTCTATTATGAGTTGGAAAAACAATAGTTTTTTCCCTGATAGGTTTATAAATCCTCTAATTCGAGATGAGCCATTTTCCTGGGATGTAAAATAGACTAAAAAGATGTACCTTTGCATGGTCTCTTATGATAGCATTTTTTTTTCAGGATTTTTTTTCATTTTTCGACTTACAGTGGTCTTTTCTATATGCTGCATCAAATATACTTTTATTAGAGTTTTAGATTTATTTACAACTTATGTGAAAAAAACAGTTTCTTGAATGCGAACAGTGAAGTTCCTGGGAGCACAGAAATATCCATAAGAGATTGTGGTTGTAAGCTTGTTCTAAGCCCGCGCGGAAGCACCTGGTTCGTCTACTTACAACACACGGGCTACCTCTACTACTTGTCCTTATCCGACAGAATGAAAGGGCATGTATAAGCATGGTCGTGGTTAGTCTGTATCCTGTGAAGCCAGTGATTATAATATGTGTTTACTGTTTCCTTCTATTGTGATGAGTTTTTTATCATGTTTTGGGATCGCACCGCTTTTTCAAATGAATATTAAAATTAACCACGTATTCAATATTTAATTATAGAAAAACAAGTTTTCTGAAAAACTCTTTTATTTTGAAAATGGGAGTTATGTGTCTTAAAAACTGATATCCCATATTCACTGCCGAAAATCGACTGGGCGTGAAGTAATCATTCCATACAAGAAAAACTCTTTTGGAGTACTAAAGAAAACCAAAGTTAAACACATATACAATCTAGATTCAATTGAAGAGGGCCTCGTTATTTAAAGGTATATTTGCTCGTTGAAACGCGCACTTGAAGACCCGAAGGTAGTAAAACGACTCATCACTTTTCATACTGAGTTTTGAAACTGTCAAAATATATTAATTTCGAGAACTAAACCAAAAATACCTCTAAATGTTTGACAGTGAATGTATAATGAGTCATATCTTCTGACGTAAATAGAGTGGTCAAAGCACACGGATATCTTTGCGAAGCAGTCCGCGACGTTTTCAACGTCAATTAGACGAAGAATTTGTCCAACATACCGAATAACAGAGGGGATGCGCACTTTGCCACTTCTAATTTAATATTTATTCCGTTGTCATATCAAACGAGCATTTTTCGGGTCGCACATTTTTTCGTCGCCACTTCGTGTTGCTAAGAAATTGAAAACCGGAATACATTACGAAAACGCCAAAAACTAATAATATCTGTAAAATCGATTCTCAGCCAATTTTGAAGTGGCCTCACAAGCTGCTACCAAAATATCATTAAAAGGATAATAAATTATACGTTTTTCAAAAATATATAATCATCTGAGACGCCAAATATTAATTTGCGAAGATTGTACAAAGAAAATTTACATTTTCCGGCTATTTTACTCTTTTCTTCATTTTTTTTCCTTCTCTTATTCTGAACAACGGATCATTGTATACGTGAGTTGGTAACGAAGTCATTTACGGGGGAAAAAAAAAGAAAAAAAGTAATCCAGCTTACATTGTAAAGCAAATATCCCCGAGATGTTTTTTAAATTAGGAAAAAATGTCGTCGAGAATTTAATGACTTCGTGTTCGGCGAGAAAGTAAAACTGCGAATGCTTATTCGCCGTACATATTATTTGGGGTGTCGCAGAAAAATCCACCATTCGCTGTGAAAGGGTGACAAGACGTCCACGGTCTTGAGCAGTAGCACGGCCAGCCTAGTGTTCGAGTGCGGGGGATCGAGTCTCAACCAAAGGGAGAGGGGATGTGAAGTGGGACACTGTTTGACGAAGTCACGAGGGGGTCCAGACACCCAGGATCCCCTTGACTACGCCACTGGTCTTGAGACTCATTATAACTAGGTTTTCTCACTTAATGAGAATTAATCGAAAATTGTTAATACTGTGTTACAGTAACTCATGTAGACCCGTTAAGAGGTTTCAATACATATTGAGACTAATGAATATTCGGCCATCAGTGGCGGATCCAAGGGGAGGGGCCATGGGGTACATGGCCCCTGGTTGAAATTTTTAACGCAATAATCGGAAAACGGGAATAAAAATGATGAATTGTGCCCTTATTACACGCCACAAATGTATAATAACGCATCTATATATTCGTCATTACGTACCCCACATTGGATACAATATTTTTCCGGGAGCACTCCGCTCCCACACCCCTGCCAACATAAAAGCAACAGCTAATCAATATGCATCGCGGCTACTGTACCCCCCCCCCATCTCCTTTTTCTAAATCCGCGCCTGTCGGCCATCGTTCATGAAGAATGATTGGGGAAAGTTGTCAAGAATTTTTAAACGTCTATTGAGATTCGCTAATTTAGACTATGTCTCACCAGGGCAAGCTCTTGCCAGTCACCATCTTTTAGGACGTGATTATTTGATAAATAAATGAAACCGCGAAGTCATATTTCTAGTAAGCCATCGAATTATCCGGAAAGGGGCCATTGAAAATCTGTTACAACTGATGATCTAACTTCCAAAACGCGCTTAGTCCAAAAAATCGAAAATCGAGTTTTTAGCGCAATCTGGTGGAGGAAGTCAAAAGGCACCTTTCAGAGTTGCACAACTTAGGGACAGCTAAACCTTTCTTTGTTCTTTTTTATAATACTGAGTTACTTGTTTTTTCAAATTTCATGAATATAAGACTTTTACGACTGTAAGTCATACTGGTTTTTTCGTGGGGAGGGGAGGGGGTACAAGGATGTCTGAACGGCGGAGGAAGGGGGAACATTGTTCACATGTGCCTCGTGCACCGTAGTGGTCGTCTCTGAACTGTATCTTCCGATTTCCGACAGTTTCTAGGTCAAGATGTACGAATTTTAACTTTTCACATGACATGGTCTTCCAAAACAAGCTAAGTCCACGACTTCCCCACTTTGTACTCCTGTAGCTCGAAGACTATTCGCACGCCAACCTGCATACTCGGGTGGTATTAGCATTGACCCCTCTTCTTCCCATTCACCCAACTGAATCAGTGTTACCACTTATCGTTCGCGAGTCAGAATGTTTTTTTCTATTTCCCAACATTTCGTTTTTTGGACTAACCGCGTTTTGGAAGTCAGGTCCTCAACTGACCCCTCCTCCTAGAATTTGGATCATATTTATGCCTTCGAGATTAATTAGAAGATAAGTGAGAAATACTTAGAGCCTTCAATGATTTGTGTGACTGATAATTTTCTTACTGATAGTGGAAATGAAAATACATTTCAAAATATACGATTAAATTTTTTCAACTAGCTGGATTCTCAAGAAGACGACAGCTTTTCGATAATTATTAGGATTATTCAATTATTTTATTTCGAGAAGTTTGAAGAGAAATTTTTAAAACGGACTAAGACTTCAGTGCTTCTTCAGGGATCTGTAGATTGTCTCAGACTTATTTAAGACTGTTTCAAACTTTTTCAGTTCGTTTAAGACTGCGAACACTGTTCAAGCCTTGTTTAAGACTCCTTATGACTGTTTCAGACTTTATTATGGCTCTTACAAACACAATAAAGACTTTTAAAATTTCTCTGTACTTGTTATTAATATAAGACTTCAGGACTCCTGTATACTAGCTCAGACACTTCAAAGCTCATATAAGATTCTTCAAGATTACATGCAAGGCTTTCATTCAGCGCACTCGCTGAGTGTTGAAGATTCGTTTCAGACTTCAAGACTCGTCGAGGCTTATCAATACTTCAATTATATTTCTGTACTTACACCTTAAGATCCATTTCATACTATTTAAAGATTTTGGAATTTTGTTTAAGACCCACTTAAGATCGTTTAAAAGACTATTAACTACTTTTCGTATGTACTTATGACTTTTTCAGACTTGATAGGACTCTTCAAGGTTTCTTAAGGCTCTTCAAAATTTTTAAAGACAAATTGAAGATTCTTGAAGGCTTATTTAACTCGTCATACAATTCACTGAGATGTGTCTGAAACGCTTTATTAAGACACCTTCAGGCTTGCTAGCGGTTTTGTGAGACTTCATCAGCTTTCTGGTGATCTTATAAATCTGTTCAAAAGTTTTTAAGACTCGTTTAAGATTCTTGAAATCTTATTGAAGACTCCACGTATAAGACCCCAAATGTGTTTAATACGTACAATGATTTTCCGTACTTGTTTAAAATGTTGGTGCCTCCTTCAGACTTATCCAGGTCTACTTGAGACTTATTGGAGCTTCATCAAGCTGTCTTACATTTTCTTAAATATTTACGAATGAACTAATTATTTTATTTTTGAGTTTAAAAATTCATGTGATCAAAATCATTGCTTTCCTGTAATTCTACGCGACAGAAGTTTATTCTTATTTCAGTATCTAAAACTATACATTTAACTGAAATTAATACTATAAATATAATACTTTCAAAAATTCTTCAAAACCTCAGGATTCGTCGAAGATTTTTGAAGATTTATTTAAAACTCCATAAGACCCTCCGTGAGACGTTTAAGACAATTTTACGAATCTTAATAATGTTCCATACTTTTTTAAAAGAATGGTGCCTTCTTAAGGCATGCCCAGACTTCAGGGGTAAAACTTATAGGGGTGTGGGGGTTGAACCCCCCCCCAATAATTTGGCAGTCGACAAATTTAAAGACTGTTCATTTGACCCCCCCATCTCTTAATAACTCGACAGTCGGCAAATTTTGAAACTGTTCATTTGAATTTTCATTTTTTGTGCATGTTTTTTTGTTTATTTATTTTCTTTTTCAATTAAAAAATATTTCGATTAAAAAATTGGCAATTTTTTAAACATTTTGTCGGCGAATTTTTAGTTTTCAAAAAATATTTGTCGGCAAATTTGTCTTCTCCACCCTTCCAAACTGAAAGTCAAATTTCGTTTCTGAAAATGGAGTGCCCTGGACCCTCGTCACAGACTAGTCAGTCAAAAGCAGAAGGTTTCAGGCTGAGTATCAAACGTTCTAGTAGTTCACACATGTTTTCCGCAACAGCGGCTATTTGTCAACGGGCGGTTTCACCCTGTCCATAATTTCATGACCATTGTTCACATCACGTCTCCAGTACTCAGTACAAGGATATGATACGACTCAATCGACCCATGACGCGTCCATTTTCTCCTCTTGTGAATCCGTGAGGAGAAACTGGAAAAATTGCATATTATATAGCGACTCCTAAGTCAGTGATTCACTCATTCACTCAGTCACTTGCTTACTTATTTAGTAATTCACTGACTTATTCGGTCATTCATTCATTTTCTAATTCAGTTATTCATTCACTTCGTCATTCCGTTACTCACTGAGTCAGTGATTCACTCAGTCACTCGCTTACTTATTCAGTTATTCACACAGTTATCACTTACTCAGTGACTCAGTGATTCACTCACTCACTTGGTTATTCCCTCATTCTGTATTTACTTCCTCACTCCGTCACTCACTCACTCAGTCATTCGCTTACTTATTTAGTGATTCACTCACTTATTCAGTTATTCTCTTTTTCTAATTTGCTCTCCGCCCGAGTCCTGGAATCCGCCCTTTCGAGCATAAATTCAGAGACGCCGGGGAGGCTACTAGGACTGTCTTAGCCCTCTTCTCTTCTGCTGGAAAACCGGCTTAGATCGAAAATTCTGGCGAGTTGCTACGTGGGCTCGAACCCGGGACCTTCGGATTCTGAGACCAACGCGCTATCCACTCGGCCAACCAGACCTCACTCGGCCAACCAGACCTCTTATTCAGTTATTCATTCATTCTCTAATTTAGTCATTCATTCACTTCCTCTTTTCATCACTCGCTCAATAAGGCAGTGATTCACTCAGTCACTACCTTACTTATTTAGTGATTCACTCACTTACTCAGTTATTCATTCATTCTCTAATTCAGTTATTCATTCACTACCTCACTCCGTCACTCACCCAATGATTCTGTGATTCACTTACTCACTCAGTAATTCGCTTACTTATTTAGTTATTCACTCAGTTACTCGCTTACTTATTCAGTTATTCACACAGTTACTCAATCACTAGACTCAGTGACTCAGTCATTCACTCAGTGATTCAGTGATTCACTCACACCCCAATAATTAGGCAGTTAGCAAATTTTGAAACTGTTTATTTGAATTTTTAATTTTCTAAGAACGATTGTTTGTTGAGTTATTATAATTTTTTTAAATTAAGAAATATTTTGATTGAAAAATCGGCGAATTTTCAAATTTTTAGAAAATGTTGTCGGCAGATTTTTAGTTAAAAGAAAATATTTGTCGGCAAATTTTCCTTATCCACCCCCCCCCCCTCCAAACTGAAAGTCAAGTTTCGCCTCTACCAGACTTGTTTGAGACTTTTTAGAGTTTCATCAGGCTTTACATTTTCTCAAATTATTACATATGAATTAATTTTCGTTTTCAGTTTATAAATTCATGTGATTAAAGTCATTGTTTTCCTGCAATTCTGATTGACTGAAGTTGATAAATTTAACTGATTGGATTGGGAAGGAAAGGGAATCAGGACAGGAGGTCTGCCGCTAAGTAACCTACGTTCTGCTCATGACATTGTTCTGATGAGCAACAAATAGAGAAAACAGGAAAGTAGGCCTTACGAAGAACCTCACTAAAACAAAGGTAATGGCAAACTGAAGGGAGGGAAACTGTTGGCCAGAGAAGAAGAAACAAACGGTAAAGGAATAAAATATCTGGGCCAAATGGTGGCCATACAAGAAAGGGAAAACCTGAGCTGACAGTAAGAATAGCAAGCGCGCGGAAGAGTTTCTAGATAAATGAAAGGATTCTGAGAAGTAAAATCAAAAATATTGAAATAATGTGTTGTGCACTCACTCGTTTATGGAGCTCAACCCTGAGCTTTTACAGCTAAAATCAGAATGACATATACTATAATATGGTTCGAAGTATCATAAATGTGAAGATCAAGGACAAAATGAAAATAGGAACAATTTTGGAAAAACCTGGAGCAAAAGACATAGGATGGGCAATAACCAAATTAAAACTTAATCATGGGGGGGGGAGCATGTAGCTAGGGATAACCAAATATTGAGAAAATTGGTGGAGGAATGGGCTCCCAGTTACCTGTCAAAAGGAAGAGGGAGGCCACCAGTTCGCTGAAGGGACAATTTGGTAAGAAGCTTTGGAGCGTTTTTGGCCAGGGTAGGGAGGGATAAGGAAAGATGGGACAGGACGGTGAAAGCCTACGCCCACACTCGGGTAAATGAAGGCCCTCGCTGTAGTCCGGACTAAACACACTTCTTTCTCTCGTACATTTCCGAAAAACTCGCGGTTCTTAAAAGGACGCATCCTTCCGACTCTGTTCAGCCAATAACACGCCCCATTCAGTTTAAATGATGGCTCGAAACTCATTCAAAAAAATCCACTAGAAGCCTTTCAACTCTCTCTCTCTCTACGCTAGCGATTCAGAGACTCAGCTGAAAAGACTTATCGTTAGCCCTGGCCGTAGACATTAAAATATTGAAAAGCCATTCCATCAAAATGTATACATTTATACGCCAATAGTTTTATCAAAAATGGACCGAACCTTCTCGAGCGATCGCTATTTTAAATAATACTAAATTACGGAAAGTTACGAGCCATTGAAGTACGACAAACACTCTACGGAATTAATCTGCTACTATACGTTCTATTTTGCGGAAAATTCCGCGCGAACTCGGCTCTTGTCGTCTCGTTGGTTTCGCCGAACCTGAGGAAAGTGTAATCCGCCGACACGAAGTTTTCTCATAAATTTCAAAAGCCACTTTTTCCCGCGCTGAAAATACACGAGGGTGCGGGAGGACGTCGACCGACGTTGAGCTGGGGCGAAATTAAAAAGCGAATCATTTTCAATCGCGATGCAAATCTATAGGTCACCTTGAGACTCGCGGCGCGTCGCAAGCCATAGTGAATTACACACATGTAAATGTACAATAATTTTTGGCTGCTTTTCGTGGGGAGAGGGGGGGGGGCTCGTTAAAATCTGCCGTATTTGCCAAGCCGCAAAACCTATTTCCTGCTCCAGATAGTCGTCGTTCTCGGTTGAAAAAATTCGAATCGAATAGTGATATCGGCGCTGGAAAGAATAAAAAAGCCTACAAGATATTCCACGCCGGGAGTGGGACACCGTCACACAGAGACACCCATATACGTCGCCCATTTTTGGAGAACTTTCTACCTACACCCTACTACGCCGGCGGCTGTTTGTACAGATGCTACCAATTTCAGCGCGGATGACGCGTAATACATTCATTCGCCTTATAAGACAGAAAAAGAAGGAAAGAAAGAGAGAAAGTCCGAGGAGGGAAGTAGAATAAATTTGCTAAACGAAACCGAGACTCGTGTATACCTGGTTTTACACGAAAAACGGCTGTACTGCTTCGTAGAACAAACGGAGGAAACGCAAATAGTATGTATTCAGTCATATCTAGATGAACCCTTTTCAAAATTTTTGACAATTCCAGCCGGTAGCGACTGTCACTTGCATGCTTCTTTCAACTTTGAAATTCCGAGGACCAACAACGTTTACAGATTGTCTAGATTTATTTTGACAACGTGACGTGAAAAAACCGATACGGTTACTCGTTAACGTCTTACATAGGCGACGGAATATCATATACGATGGCCAGTGAATTCTACATAATTTCTGGAACGTTAATTCGTCTCCGAACTGAAAACACGTACTGGAGGGCTTCCAGGTAACCATGCACGAAAAGAAGGGCTTCTGCGTGTGTCATTTACAGTATCGGAAAATTTCGAGCTAGTTATTCAAACTGAATCGCTGTTCGTTATCATGCATGGACCATTTTCCAAGAACTGAGAATATTTTGTTACCAGTATATTTTGAACCCCATCTTTCGTTTTATTCATTATTGTTTATTTTTATTTCTTTATTTTTTCCTTCCTTTGGGTGATACCTTGCCACGGTAAGGAGGCTCAAGTGTAAATTTTTTTTAAAGACTCTCTATAAGGTTATACATTGTTGAAATTGCGACAAAGAGTACGTAAGAGAAGGCAAACTCCGACACATAAACCCAGTTGATAGCAATGAAAAAGTACAACAGTATCTCTTTCCAGGAAATGTAGCTTTTCCAGATATTAATTACTGGTGATGGCGTTCCAACAGGTCTATTATTTTCTCGGACATAAAAGCTCCCCATTCGGATGTTCGGGAGGCAGCTACTTGGGGGAGCATCATCATCGGTAAGTTTTAAAAAGAAAGGCGTAATTAAAATAGAAACTTGGAATGTGAGAAGCTTGAAACCAGTTGGAAGATTAGAGAATCTTAGGAGAAAAATGAGGAGGCTTGACCTAGGAATAGTTGGAACAAGTGAAGCAGGGTGGAAAGAGGACAATAATTTTCGGTCAGGAGACTTTAGAATAATAAATACAAAGATAATTAAAGGACAAGCAGGCGTCGGAGTTGTTTATGAATAAACAAATATACATAATCAACAGAATGAAAATTATTCTTGATAAAAATCAATACCAAACCAGTTCTCTTTTCTAATTTTTGCTCTTAACCCGAGCCCTGGAATCCACTCTTTTCGAATAGTACCCCAGAGACGTCGGGGAGGCTATTACGGCTGTCTTAGCCCTCTTCACTTCTCGCCGAAAACCCGGCATAGGTCGAAATGTAGGGAGTTTCTACGTAGGCTCGAACTCGGGACCTCTGGATTCGGAGACCAGCGCGCTATCCACTCGGCCACCAGACCCCACCAGTACTCAAAACAATAATGGAAGTGTATATGCCCACTAATACTCACGAAGACGAAAAGATTGAGCAGTTATATGAAGAATTGAAGGACTTTAGCCAGATGCACACTGACGAGATAACTTATCGTTGAAATATAGTGCATGGTATCGTATGTGCGGGTGAATCTCTGAATAACCTGAAAATTCACTTGCCTGATTTAAAAAATTTTCAACCTTCTTATTTCAATTTTGTTCTGGTGGAATACATGGTAGATATAGATAACTGAACAAGTATACAAGGTTGGTCCTACAGGAAACGTTCTACATGGGATGGGGGGGGGGCTTTCTGTATACTACGATGGAATTTCATCATAGTGTCAGAGAAAGACTGATATTCTTAATGTTCCAGGGTTACCAGAATGAAGATCAACAAGTGATACAACTAAGATCCAATGATTTCATCATTAATTAAAGTCATCAACGTCAGAAAGTGGAAGGAAAACAGCCTTATTCCATCGTAGTATTCGTCAAAATATAGTTTGATACTACCGTGGGGAAAAACTGTACACTAAGATAAAAAATTTAAACATTTTTCCAGGTCGGGAGGAAACAAAATTGGTCAACATGCAGAAATGGAGTACAGCAGCATGAAAACAGTGTTACCTGATGTAAAGAAGTTGAAGTCAATTTTTTGAACTTCAACTTCCCGGCGTATTTTTCTATACTACTATGGAATAGGAAAAATTTAGAATACTGTTTTCTAACAGAAGTTTGGCAAAAAGTTTACTTTAAATTTAAAAATTGGGAAAATTTCATGACTAAGTCATTACACCTAGTACATAGTGAAAAATCATTCAAGATCATTTTTTGCAGTCGATAATATACCATGTTCCCGTTGTAGGATGATTTAAATATTTCATATGACTTTGGCGCCGCTGGTAGTGAAAAATCATTCAAGATCATTTTTTGCAGTCGATAATATACCATGTTCCCGTTGTAGAATGATTTAAATACGTCATATGACTTTGGCACCGCTGGTAGACATAATATGTTTAAATTCTAAATTTTGATCTTCCTCATAAACCTACTTCAACATCGCTTTTGGTCATGTGAACCATAAGTATAGTATTTTTTCTTTTGTTGATAACACGTTGCTACAGCCAACTTTAGTTAGAAAACTGAGTTCGTTTCAGGACACTACGATAGAACTTTTCCTCTATTTGAGTATTTTTCTCAAATGTGGTCAGGTGCGGGCGAGTAGGTCATTGGTGTAGGGGGTAAAGGAGGTTTATGACTACTAATTCAATGGGGAAAAATTACGCTAGTGTTCTTAGTTATAGAGAGAGTAAGCGGTTACTGCAATTTTCTGGTTATTCAGAGATTCACCCATGCATGGAATCATGCAACTCTCCAAAACTGTTTTATATGAAATACCGCATGCGACTATGAAAAATCAATCTCATACGACTATCCAATACAAGGAGGTGAACCGCAAGGTAGCAGTCTTGGACCTCTCCTCTATGTACTTTTTACAGCCGACCTCCCAGACAGTAAGGGAGTCATTAAAGCTATCTTTGCAGACGATACAGCTCTCATTTCAGTCAGTGAACACCAATCAATAGCGACCAAACGACTGCAAGATGGGCTAGATAGTGTTAGTTTCATGGGCCGCCAGATGGCGCATTAAGCTGAAAGAGGCTGAGTCAACCCACACGACGTTCACCCTGAGGAATTATGTATTCCAGCCTATATTAATAGGGAGCTCGCTCGAAATGACAATTTCATGGGCCACCAAATGGCACATTAAGCTGATGAAAGCTGAGTCAACCCACACGACGTTCACCCTGAGGAATTATGTATTCCAGACTATATTAATAGGGAGCTTACTCGGAATGACACTTGACTCCAAGTTAAACAGGAAAAGTCACATCAAGAAAAAGCGCCAAGAGCTCGAGCTAGACTAAGAAGTATGTTATGGCTCATTGGCAGGAAATCCAAGCTGAGCACAGATAACAGCCAGCTGTATATGACCATCCTGAAGCCAATATGGCAGTACGGGCTCCAGCTATGGGTCGCGCGCAAAAAAAAATTGAGAGTCAATTCAACGATTCTAGAATAAGGTTCTTCGTTTCATCGTAAACGCCCCATGGTACGTCAGTACCCTGCCCCGCGACCTAAGAATCCCAACATTAGAGGAAGTCATCAAGGTAGCAGCTCAACGCCATGAGCGACGATGGCATCCTCACCCAAATCCCGAGGCAATTGTTCTTCTTGACACAACCCAGGACATCAGGAGACTGAAGAGGACTAAACCGTTGGATCTCGCTTAAAATTCACAGGGTCGAATTTTCCCACAAATCCTACCCACTCATATAATTAGCTTATGGGATCATTGTATATATTCACATGTAATTAATATTTGGATCGAGGAGGTATACGAGAAATTGGAAGGACTTAAGAAGCATGTTAGAGGCGAAGAGAATCTCATTATTATGGGTGATTGGAATACTAGAGTTGGTGAAGGCAAAGAAGGTATCATAGCTGGGGATTTTGGATTAGGAATGGGAAATGAAAGAGGAGAGCGTTTGATAGAGTTTTGTGCGAAATATAACTTAGTTATAGAAAATACTCAATTTAAAAATCATCATAAAATTAGGTACAGTGGCGTAGCCAGACTTGGTATGAAGGGGGGCGGGTCGTTTCACTTTCACAATATTACAGGTGTAATACTTACTATCACCAGAATAAATTTCAATTTTTTCACATTGTCGGCCGATGCCAGGGGTCCCCTCCCCCGTAGCTACGCCCCTGACAAGGTATGTATAAAAGAGTCTAGGTAACGAAGGTACATATCAAATTTTATATTATTAACAAAACAACGTTTTAGGAATCAAATATTAGACTGTAACACTAACTTATCCGGGAGCCGATATAATATTGACAGTGATCATACCTTGGTAGTACTGAAATGCAGGCTTAAATTGAAGAGATTTGGTTTGAAAAAAAAAAAATTAAGAAGATAGATTTTGAAAAAATTGGAAAATATTAACATTAGAAGGAAATATCAAGAAGATACTGTATCAGAATTAGCTAGAGGCTGAAAAAACACAGAAGATTGAAAGTGTTGAGGAAGGATGGAGTACAATAAAGAAGGGAATATGAAAATCAGCAGAAGAAAATCTAGGTGAAATTAAAAGAGAAGAAAAAAAGGAACTATTGATGAAAGAGGAAATCCTCAGCAAGGTGGATGAACGAAGAAAATGTAAGAATGCAAAATATAGTCAAAGTAGATAAGGTTATCAAAGGTTAAGGAATGGAATAAAGAGAACGCGTAAAAGGCAAAGGAGGAATCGATAAAAGAAAAAAGTGATAAGATAGAAGAGTTTATGAATAAAGGACAAATAGACTTGGCAAATACAAAAGTGTAAATTGTGTTTGGAGAAAGAAGGAATACAGCAAGTAGTATAAGAATCAAACAAATAAGGAGGGAGAGCCTATTTACACAACTGAAGGAAAAGGGAACAGGTGGGTAAAGAGGCACCTAGGAATAATATCACTGCTGCTAGAAGGAAGATTGGAAGGAACAAATTGGGTAGGTCGGCAAAGATTCCAGTATGTTCAACAAATAATCGAAGATGTCAAATGTCAGAGTTATTTGGAAATTAAGGAACTAGCACAAGGTAGGGAGATATAGCGAGCTGCATTTAACTGGTCGTAAGAGACTGAACTTTATAATCATCATCATACTTAGGGCTCTGTAAACTTCGTATATGCATGCTCGGCCACTATTTCCATCCTTTCATTTCCCGTGCAACCTCGATCATCGTTCGCGACGCATTCTGTGATGCGTTTGCTTGTTATCAGAAAAAATTAAGATGAAAATGGCGGATGAGCACACCCATACACAGTTCACAGAGCTTTAGTATAACATGGCATATAATCTACTTTATAAGAGAGAAACGTGTTTTTTTGAACGGAATTGGGTCCTCAGTGACTGTATGAAATGTACTGCAGTTCTTAGGATTCATAGATCTCATTGAGGAATGGAAAGTTTTAATGAACAAATTCTGAGACATGTATTTTAAAATCTGTAATAAAGCTTTTGAGTGGTGTTGCATGTGTGTCTATGAAGAAGTACACCATTCCGTGTATGATATCGCGAAAAGTATTGCCATTATGACAACGACATGCAGGGAAAATATCGCTAACATGTCGAACAACTAACGAATTGTCTAATGCAAGTTAATTAGGTACTTCTCCTGAGGGGCTGCAATTGAATTACCTATCTTGATAGAAGAAACGAGCATACTATCAGCTCCAGTTACTTCATCTTATTCTTATTTACAATTTCGTGATCTGATTCTTTCTCGTCGTTATCAGCTTAAGTTACTTTTTGCCGGCTTTGACATGGATACGTCCTGTTTAATGGCTCACCACGTGAAAGAGAAATTCCGTAGAAGACGTTCCGCAAAAAAAGTTCCGCAGAAAAACGTTACCATCGTGATATAGTTGCTTTTTCCTCTTTATGCGGTCATTCGTTCTATCACGTTTCGACCGGTCGACACGAAGAATGCCGAGCGGCACCGGAAATGGACGACTAGAAAAGGTATTAGAGTGTGGGTATGCGCGTTAAAGCGGTCGCTTGGATGACATATCCATTAAACAATGTCCTTCCAAGCAGCCGTTAGACTATTTTTTATTTATTTAGTAACTCACCAAGTAAATGAAGTCGATTCTTCATTTTGTACTCAAATTCGGATACATGAGGTTAATACACCACTATTATTAACTAACTTGTCTGTATAGTTTTGCAGCGCTTACCTGTAAACAAAAACAGAAAATAAACATTAGAAAAAGTATTAACTGCAAAAACAGTTCTATTTACATCAGGGAATACCAAGTGCAGTGCTATTGTAACTATGCCAGAAAAAGCAGGGGCAGATAGATGTGAAAATAATAGGACAATTATCTTTCGCATGCGTCAAAAATATTAACTCAGGTAATTTATAGGAGAATTGAGAGCAGAATAGATGCCAAGCTAAGAGATGATCAGTTTGGATTTGGAAAAAGTAGAAGTACTAGAGAAGCAGTGTTAGCGTTAAGATTAATTGTAGATGGATGACTCAAAAGGGCCAGGATACATATATGGTATTCGATGGTATTGAGAAAGCTTTTGACAATGTTAAATGGGATAAAATGTTTGATATTCTAAAAAGGTAAGAATAAAATTTAAAGAAAAACATGTAACTTTAAATTTATATAAAGGACAGAAAGCCACATTAGGAATAGAAGGGAAGAAAGGGGATGCTAATATAGAAAAAGTTGTAAGGCAGGCATGCTCCTAATCTCCTGTATTATTAAATTTATACGCAGAGTGGGCCATAAAAGAAATGAAAGAAAAATTTGAAGCAGGTGTCATTATATATGTATATGGAGCGCGAGTAAAGATGCTCAGGTTTGCAGATGACATTGTCTTATTAGCTGAAAGAAATATCGATTTGGAAAACATTTTAAATGGAATTGAGGAGATTTTGAGTATAGAATATCGCATGGGAATAAAAAAAAGTCAAACTAAAATAATGGTATGACATTGATGTGAACACGATAACTTAAATATAAATATTTGGCACGAAAAAATTGAGGAAGTTAACGAATTTTGCTACTTAGGGAGTAAAACAACAAAAGATGGAAAGAGTAAAAGGGATAAGTATTAGTAGTAGAATAGCACAAGCCAAATTAGCAATTTTTCAAAATCAAACATAAATTTGGAAATCAAAAAATTATTTTCGAGAACTTATGTTTGGAATTTAGCATCGTATAGATGTGAAACTTGGACCATAGGAGAACTAGAGAAGAGAATGATCAAAGATTTTGAGATGTGTCGCTATAGGCGAATACCTAGTATCAGATGGACGGATAAGGTAAGAAATGAGGAAGTACTTAAAAAAGAGAAGGTAAAATAAATGTTTGGAACTGTCTGAAAGAGAGATAAATTAAGAAGGCATAACTTGAGGTACCCAGGAATAATATCACTGCTGCTTGAAAGACAGGTGGAAGGAAAGAATTGGGTAGGTTGGCAAAGATTCCAGTATGTTTAACAGATAATCGAGAAGAGTTATTTGAAAATGAAAGAACTCGCACGAGATGGAGAGACACGGAGAGCAGCATCAAATTGGTCGTACAACTGATAATCTTATCATCATTATCATCATCTTTATTTTCTCAGAGTTGGGGAGTGTATTCTGTGTTACACAATAACATACGCAATAAATTTCACCAATCTAATGCATCGGACAGGACAATTAAGTTGTCTACGGCTATGAACGCCATGTCGCTCAAAAACATATCAGTAATAAAAAATTTCAATAGAGACATGATATACTGATTCCTAGCAGAAAAGAAACCAGGACAAATTTCGAATCCATACATGTATCTATGTTTTTTTATTATCACTTCTTTTACAACTTGTTGATATCTTTACGCAGTCAATAATATGTATATGTATTTGAAAAGCTTAGTTAACCTACTTTACAATGCAACTTCGCCTTTTTTTAAAAAAAAGTTCAATTGGTGAAAAGCTCTAGGCGAAATTGTGAACTGGTTTCAGTTTTAGTAGAGGCTGATAACAACGCCATATATTAAAATTCTTAATTTGGTTCTCATTTTCGGCAACTTTCATCAGGTGGACATTTGCTGGCTAGGCCCCTGCCTAAAAACTATTAGAAAAACCAAAAATAGCCCAAATCCGTAAGGCCGGATTAACATCGTTTGATTTTTTCGGTCTGGGGGGGGGGCAAGGAGCTTTCCAAATTGTTGTTTTTTTGGGAGGGGAGTACCTACAATCTTTAAGATATTTCGGGAGCAGATATCGAAAAATCCGAAAAATTGTAACAAATCGTTTGTACGTGAATCCACTTTAGAGTAATTGTAATGTCATTCCCCCCCCCCACACACACACAATTTCGGGAGAGCTACAATTTTTCGAAATTTGACTTGTGGTGGAGAAAATCAACATTCTCTTATGAAATTGAATAATATAACGAAATAGGGACTTTCTTCTCGCTCATTTCAAAAGTGTTACTGAGTTTGTATTTAATTAGAATTTCACGCTGACAATGAGCAAAATGTACGTAACTCACGAAAAATCGAATACGATGTCGAAAAAGGAGTTTTTAGAGTAACTGAAAACTCTGAACAAACCCGTCAAGTTTTTCATCTGAATTCAAAACGAGATCCCAAAGTGAACAAAATATCAAGCCCAAAACCTAAAAAATCGTTGAATTCGAAAATCTGCGACATTCTAGACCTGATTTGAGTTTAAAAGACTCTGTAAACCAAAATAAACAAGCACTGATTAGTTTTGTACAAATCAAGTGAACTATTGAACTGGAGAGATTTTACGATTACTAAATCTGAACTATCGGACAACTGTTACCTCATGCTGACTGTTGCCACGAAACTCAAATTTAATAACGGCCACTCATTCAGTTCCATCATTACAAAAATCCGAATTTGTTGGGAAGAATACAAACTGTCAAACAACGAATTTTCACAGGCATCTTATGATTTTCTGGAAATCGAATGCACAATGGAAATGAAGGTGGAGGGGAACTAGAAATTTAATAATGACTCCGGGATCTTTGAATCAACATTATCTCGGGTTCAAATGCTACCTGTTCGTGCGTAATGTTGAAAGGAGAAGCTTATTAGAATGTGCATTAATCAGAAGTCAGAATTTGAAATACAGAAACTGACAAACATTGATCGATGTTCAAACCCCAAGGAAACGATTAAACCAGCGTCTAATGTGATTCCTAATTTTGGTTCATTCGTATCCCCCCGCTCCCTAACACGTAATTTCTAATTCAGTTTTTTTTAAGGAAGGATGTACCTCTTCATTCCTTCCGTTCCAATAATCGTTCTCGGATGGTTTTGAAATTGGTTCTCCAATTTGGATTCTTGTAATCCGATGAAATCAAATCATTTCTGTTCTGGGGTCCTACCCGAGTCGACATCAACATTTTTACGTTCTAATGATGGAATTTTCAAACTCAGTGGCCGAACCCTCGTTCTGGCTTTCGAAGCCTAAATCGGGAATTCAAGAAAAATCTGATGAAATTTCCAAACACAGGGACCTAGACAATCGGTAATTTGATACTTCGCTCGAATGCCCCGGAAAAGTAAAATCTTCGACAATTTCAAGAGCCAGTTTTGACTTTCAGGGCTCAAATCGCTGTTCGGTGAGGAAACTTATAAAACTTTCGCATTCAAACACGGTACGATTTAGGTGCGTTACTCGAATTTCCAATAACAATCAAATTTGAACACTATAAGACTCACATTTAGATTCTGGAACTTCCTTTGATAGAGCGTATGGCAATGCATGCATGCTACATTAACTCCCCATACACCGCACTCCTAGCCTCAGAAACTACCCTTTCGAGTATCGCGTTGGGCCCGGGTCCCCATTTCGCCTCTCCTTTCTTCGGATTCGCGCTGTCCTGCCAAGGCCACTATGGGACACTTTATGGATTAAGGCGACGCTCACCCAGTGTTAACTGGAATTCGGGTACACCACAGCCGGACAGCGCTTCCTTCCTTCATCCTTCACCTCCTCGTCTGGGTAGATTCTGGAACGTGAACTAGAGTTTAAAAAAAAAATTAACAAAATTTCCACAGCAACCCCAAAATTTCTATTTTGATGATTTTTCAATGAAAAATTTCAAGTTAGTGATAAATTCTAGCCCCGTTGTGGGGTGAGGAATATTTTTCCTTGAAAGAAAAATAGACCCTGCTATCAGAGGGGCCGGGTAAGGAAAAAGAATGTAATTTTTTAATCATTTTCCCATTCATATAAGAGAAACATTTAAGAATGGGCTCACCTCCATTCGTTGCGGAGAGGGGGAGGAGGAGTGAATGAATGAATTATTTCATTCTGCACCTCTGCCTGCCACCTGAAGATCCAAGTGTGTCACAAGTCGATCCGACTGTGGAATAAAATATTGAAGGAAGAGGGGCTATTATTTTACAGTTAGTCTAAATTAATGGTCTTTATCTTTATTCGTTGATGATAAATTACAATGTTATATCGTTATATGCACCAGAGCCCAGCATCCGAAACCGTTACATACCTATTTTCTTTCTAGTCATTCTTATTTCAGTTTTTGACAGAACCAGTGGGCCAAGCCCAATTCTGACTATTTGGGCTGCGGGCCACCAGAAAATTTCTTAATATTCCTGGGGGGGGGGCATGTCGAGTACTGCAAAGCATTAACTACAAAGGGTAATGAAAGTCTGTTTCAGCATTATTTTAACATGATATGAGCCAACTTTAAGGAAATTGTAGTTGCGTATACCTTTTGGAAGGTCTCATGTCTCACGTCATAGGTCATTACGTTTCGCTGTTCAGGAGAACATTCAGCCTGCCAAATGTGAAAATTTCTCGGCTCTCAGAGCATTATCTTGATGAAAACCAAACTACTAGCAGATATATGCGTTACACTTATTTGACCTAGCCTCTCGTTTCTGGGCGAAGAGTATAAAATGTTTCTTCTCATTTTTGGAGCCGCTATACAGCCCCTACGCGCGAATTTTTCCTTTTTCACACGTTGATCCGATTACACCTCCTTGTTCACGATTTTCAAGAACACGCGATACTTCGGGGAAGCTCCTCACTTTAGTACGTGTACGAGTACGTATATAACTTTGCTGAGAAAATATACCGCTGAAACCTAATTGAAAACTCCTGTATGAAGAAAAAATAAGGTTCACGTTGGTAAAGCGAGCGAAAATAAGTTCATTAGTTAGATGGTCGTATGTTTGTGGTGAGCTACGGGCCGCCAGTGGTATAATGTCTACCCTTATTTCACGGCAATTCTTAGCATTTTAGGGCGCCTATATCTAGTTTACCCTTATTTAGAAACTCGTGATACAAACACAGGGCTGAGGCAACTCATCACATGAATTATTGCCGATTTAAAAATTGAAGTCCTGTGTACTCTATTAAATACGAAACAATTCAGCTCTCCCATTTATTTCTAAAAATAGGCGAGTGAAAATCATGTTTCAGTATTTAGAGAATACCAGCCACTTAGTTTCAAGGTGGAAAATGGTTGAAAAGCGATTCCCAGGTAGCCCAATTTAAGGGGGCGTATCCGTGAGCCAAGATCTCTTTAGCTGTCTCATGTACGAGGATATTAAATCAAATATGTTTTTGTCAAAATGTCTAAAAGACAAGGAGTCGAAATCTGAAATTCCTCCTTGTTCCTAAGTTTAGGACTGATGATAAATGTATGTCAGTCGGTCTGTCCAGGTCCAGTTCTTTATACTCAGTCCCTCCATCTTCCTCGCCGGTCCTGCGTCGCCACACGGACCAAGACGAGGAGGTGACGTGTGAGTGAAGAGGAGGCACGTCCGGCTGTGGGGGACCTAAATTCCAGGCCAGTGCTCAGGGAGCGCGGATCTCGGTCAGTATAGGGAACCCAATAGCCCTTGAAGGACGCGCGCACCGGAAGCGGAACGACGAAATGGGGGCTCGGGCCCGATCCCAAAGCGTTCCTCCAGCCACTGATGCGATACTCGAAAGGGTAGTTCCCGAGGCTGGGGGTGTGGTGTCATAGTGACCACTTTGGCATCCGTGCATCGCCATATGTCCCATCACAACGTCTTCCTCGTCGGATGGGAATCATGAGGGAGAGCACAGTTCAACTTTTGCTTCTTTTCTACTGAAAATCATATCCTAATTGGTATGATGAATGGGTGATAGCTAAGAACCGAGTGGCACAATTAAAATATCAGAACAATCGAGAATACTCTCATATTCTGCACGAGACACTACTTTTTCAATGTAAGGGAGCTAAGAAAGGAAGCAAAGAGAATCTTGGAATGCTAAAATCTTGCGGTTTCTTGGAGAATTATCCGTTCTTTCCCACATAGGGGCTGAGGTCAACAACTTCCTTTTTTTGCTGAAGAAAGGACGATAGAGGGGCGTATGGCGATGCACGCATGCCAAATTGGCCCCGGGGCACCGCACCCCCATCCCCGAAACACCCCGAAAGGGCCTGCGTCAGAATAGGGGGGCGCTGAAGAAAGGACACCAAAGAACCTATCGAAATTATTTGTACCTTGATTCGCTGAATTGGAACATTTATCAGGATATCTACAGACTCTTCAATTTTTTTTCTTCATTTTTTCCTGACCTCCTTTTTTGTTGCCACCTTGGCATAAGACTGTTATGTTGCGCAAACTTAGTAGTGAAGAAAGGGAGGAAAGGGTTACCAGTATAAATTCATTACGTCCATGCAATATTATTTCTTGATTCTCAGTTATTCACATTGTAGGATTTTCTACAGAATCTTCCATTTGAGGGTAATTTACTAATTTTTTCCTGACCTTTCAGGACGTTTTCCTGACTTCCTGACCTCGTAGACACCCTGCTTTATCAGGTGCAGATGCTTGATCCATCCCAGCTTTAGACCCCATGTTAAAGTGTGTTATGCTTCAAATTGGTGACAGCGGCTTGGCTTCGAAATATCGAAATGAAGGTTTTTGGGTTTTTGATTTCGACTACTGCCATGAATTTTCGATCAGATCCGGATTTCAGTCCCACAAGTCTGAGAAGAGGCAAAACTGACTTGACATGGAGAATCACAGTGTCATGTTAGGGGTGTTTTAGATAATTTTGTTCGAATATCCCAATAGTATTTCTGTTTAGACACTCCCAATTTAAAGTCTGTATGGGAAAATTATAATTATTTTTGATTTTATATTCAGTGTTATGTCATTGTTGGTAGGATACAGCTCCGCCTACCAACAATGACATACGGTGCGGAGACATGGGCGCTAACTAAAGCTAATGTAAGCAGGTTGCGAACCACCCAAAGGGCGATGGAACGTAGTATTCTGGGAATCAGAAGGAAAGATAAAGTGGAAATATCCACGATAAGGGCCAAAACTAAACTGACGGATATCGGGGAGGAGGTGAAAAAAATGTAAATGGAGGTACGGAGGTCACATTTTAAGACAGGAGGGGAGATGGGAAAGGAAAATAGAGGGATGGACTCCATACGACCAGAAAAGGGAAAGAGGAAGGCCAATCACCCGATGGCGAGACGAATTCCGAAAGGAACTCGGACCTATGTGGAGGAGATATACTCCGAACAGAAAAAAATGGAGGGTGATAGGGGAGGCGTATGCCCAGAAATGGGCGGGTAAAGCACTGGAAAATAGGTGGGGGGAGTTCGGTACCCCTCCCGACCCGCGACGCGGGCCGACGCATGTATAGTGAAGGTAACGATGTATAGATACCCAAAATAAACGCTGCTATTATTATTATTCAGTGTTATTTTTATATAAATTGACGCGAACCAATGTTGAACGAAGTATAAATTTATGAAAAGATTCAATTTCCTCTTCTGTCACCTTACAGTGGGTTCGAAGATAAATGGGCTAAAAGTCGATTGGACCTAAAAAAAAAAGTGATGAAGAAATAAAATCCAAATTGAAATTTTTAGTCACTGATTCCATTCGTGGCATCAAATTTGTTACGAACCTTAACCTGGATTCTTGAAATTCAAATCACTATTCATAATTTTCTCGATTTTTGAAATATTAAATAGAAAAATATTTTGTTATGTAAGTACGTTATTGCATAACTTGTGGCAACAGAAATACGAATTCCCAGCGAAAAATTAAAAATTTATTGGATCAGGGCGATTCGGCGGCAAATGCAATTTCTCTCGAAAATGAGATTTTGGTATGACTGTAAAAATGATTTCATTTTACTCACTCTAACTTCCACGTCGCAGTCCCTCTTAATTAATGTGAAATATTCTTATTCACTGCCAAACGTTTGTTCTAGCAGTGTAAAAAAAAAATTTCAATATCTTCCTTTTATGCACCAAATGTAGGGCATGGAATTGTATTATTGCTAGGTTTATAGAGCTTTTCGACTTAATCTTGAAAGTAGCTATCCTTTTAGAAATACCTTTTACTTCTAATATTGTTTGATTTAGATTACTTCGGGCAACTTAATAATAATGTTAGCGTTTATTGGAATTACATTGTTTTGACTATGCCTTTTATGCTTCTTAGTCGGTTATTTCGTCCCACCTTCGGGCAAACGCCTCTTCGATCCTTAGCGGTCGCGGAACCAGGCTTCCCGTCTCCAAGCTATCCCAGCGTATTTACATACAAATTTCGTCCCTCCATCTCGTAACGGTTTACCCCTACTTATTCTGTTATTGTACGGGGTCCATTCTAGCACTATTTTTCCCCATCTCTCCCTCTCCTTTATTATCTCTTACCAAATGGCCAGTGTATTTCATTTTTAGTTTCTTCGTTACGTATCTTATGTCCTTAGTCCCTTTTTGAGATCTAATTTTTGTGTTCCGAACATTGACTGTTGAAAGGTGACCTTTCTGGACCCTTTTCGACTTCAACATTGTTGAAATGAGATAAATACTGTTTACCTACGAATACTACCTGCTTGCACAATTGAGACTCAAACTAATCACAAATACCTGCTTTAGCCCTTTCGTGCACAACGGGAAGTATGCTTCCCAGCACCTAGAATAATTTATCGAAAATAGAGTTATGATGCTACCGTCTTGAAACTAGCTAAATTGTTCTAGGTGCTGGGAAGCATACTTCCCGTTGCGCAGGAAAGGGTTTTAACAATGAAACGTCACCGCTCTGACGTAGCCTGTTGTAAACAACATCCCTTGTAGGGACAGGTAACTCAGGACACTCATTATACCGTTTCTAACTATTGCTGAACATATGATTCGTGCTTGTGCGTTCCCTGCCGAATAATTGTGTGTTATTGTTTCTTGTGCAATCTTGTCTTTTTGTATTCGTGATTTTACGTTCTATGGCCATTTGAATCCGGTGGAATTTGTTCATTTGCGTTGCAGTTGGGGCCCATGCAAGCCTGGGATCCTTATGTTAATACAGAGTATGTATGTGCAGCTTTCCAGAACTTTCTATTTTATAGCCAGCAGAATTCTTTTGTTATATATCGCTTGTGCGTAGACAAGGGATTATTTGTAGCCAATGCGAACTTCCGATATCATCCAAGGAAACTGTACACTTGGAGGTCTCCAGGAGAGATATATCAAAACCAAATAGATTACTTTGTGGTGAGCAACCATAGGAAAACATCGATATGGGATGTTAAAATGTACCCAGGAGAAGACTGTGGTAGTGACCACCAGCTATAGTAAAAGAAATGGTTCCAAGACTAAGAACGAAGAAGAAGCCCAATGCGATTGAAGAGCCCTGTATACGAAACCGCAGTCAAGGAAACCCTGGAAAAACGCGCTGCCCAAGGAGAAATTTTGGACCTGAATGCCGAGGAAACATGGCTCAGAATGGAAGAAAGCCTAAAATTAGCGGCAAGGATGGTACAAAAATCAGCCAGAACGAGGAAGGAATGGATCACAGATGATACATGGAGGACAACTGAGGAACGGAAAACCCTGAAAGGAGAACTGTAGGATAAAAGGAAGAGGAAGCTGTACAAACAAAAAAGCAAAGAAGTCAGGAAAACATTCCAAGAAGATAGAAATTGGTATATAGAAGAAATCTGCAAAAAAATTGCGAAACATTAGCTCAAAAACGAGACTAAAGACATGTTTCAGAAAATCAGAAGGATCACACGAACTTTTGAAGCAAAAGCTCTACCTCTGAAAGGTCGCGATGGGAAAATGCTGAAAAGCTTAGGGGAATTCAAAACGTGATGGTGCGAATACTGTGAGAACCTGATAGTGGACGAAACCAGAAATGTTGGACGGAGAAACAAAGGACCAGGCAGTGAGGCGGAGCTAAATATCCTACTATCGGAGGTCGAAGTAGTAGTTAAAAAACTAAAAAAGAGTAAATCAGCAGGTGCTGGTGGCATAGTTTTGGAAATGCTGATAACAGCACCGGAGGAAAGCGCCAAATCACTACATCTCATATGCAACAAAATTTGGAAAAAGCAGAAATGGCCGAAGGACTGGACTGCTTCAGTATATATCTCTCTCCACAAAAAAGGGATTAAAATAGGACTGCTTAAGGGTGATTCTCCGGAAAATGGACAATTCAACGTGGACAAAAACAAAAAAAAAATGAGGTTCACTTTTCAAATTTTTGCGTTGAAATCGATACTAGGGGTATTGAGAAACCATATTCCGGTACCGGTCGGGCTTAAGTTTGATTTTGGGGGGTTGTAAAAAAAATTGTCGTCCATGTTGAAAGACAAATTTTTCACGTTTACATAGTGTGATAAGATGAGGCTGTACGATCAGACAGCGGCACCGTGAGTTACAATCTCACGGATCACGGTTTTATGAAGTACCAAAAATTCATCTAGGAAAGTAGTCTCTGTACGAAGAAGATTTAAAGGCTGTTTCTACAGACTGCTTCTAAGTGTCGAAAGATTCACGTCCTTCAACGTGGATACAAGAAATACGAGAGTATCCACGTTGAATTATATTTTATGTCCACGTTTGAGGACAAAATCGCCATTTTCTTTTTCCCATTGGGTAAATATGCGGAGAATATTTGATACACGTTGCTGAATGTAATGTGGCCAACATTAGATATATTATTACGTTTTTACAAATTCCGAGCTGTAAATTCAATATGGCTTGTTGATGTCCACGATGAAGGACACTTTTTTTTAGAAACCAGGATCCCAGCAATAAATGAGTATTTTAGCATACAAATTATCATTATTTCACAGAAGTTCTTACACAGGCTTCTAGAGGAAGTTATGACGAAGTTATATGAGCATTTGAGAGAAGTTTATGCTTATAGTAGAACCCTACGGAGAAGTTTGAAAATTATCCACGTTCAAGGACATATCTCTTCCTAGACACAACTTTGAGGCATTCTAATGGTTACTTAACTTGGTTAGAAAAAGATTGTAAGACTTATACCGTGTTGCCTCAACTTACCTCTTCAACAGTGGGAAACAGTAGTTCCTGAAAATTATGTATTAAACCCTTCCAGCGAGCAAAAAAACGGAACTAGACCAGGTTGACACCCACCTTCATGGACATTTCAGGTGCATTTTCGATTTTCTAAGGATGTTCTGCTGAACTAGGGAGAGCTTTTCCTCTGTCTCCATCAGAAGAGTTCATTTCCTCAATTTTGACATATTGCGCATAGCATTCTGATAATAAGTGGCAGAGTTACAGCCCATTTACATGAATTGTCCATTTTTCGGAGAATTACCCTTAAACTACAGAACAATTTCCTAAATATCACATACGATCCAAGGTTTACTCAATATCCTGCAGGAACGGATTAAGGCATACATCCTTCCACAGACACCGCCAGAACAGGCTAGTTTTGCCCCTGGCAGAGGCATGGGAGAGAAAATTCTCAATAATTACCAAGTGATAGAGAAAGCTTGGGAGTTCAATAAGCCAATTTATATGCTTCATCCCAAAGCACCTGTTTGCTCTGCTTAAGAGCTTATAAAAAGACAACTGCGCTCAAGTGAGAGTAGAAGGAGAACTCACGCAGCAATTCAAACCCGCCAAAGGAGTACGACAGGGATGTATACTCAGCCCTGTTCTTTTCAATGCCTATGGAGAGTTGGTTATGAGAGAAGCCCTGGATAGATGGGAAGGAGGAGTATTGCTAGGAGGGAAGTAGACAATACTACTCTGCTAGCTGTAAAGATAGAAGAACTGAGGGAACTACTGAAAAGAGTAGAGGCAGCTAGTATCGCAGTAGGCCTCAGAATAAATAAGTCCAAAACTAAAATTATATGATCATTGATCGCACAAATAACAACCAACCAGAGATCACAGATGTGGATGGAATAGAAGTAGTGTAAGACTTCACATACATGGGCTCCATGGTGTTCAACAGCGGTGGCTCAGAAGGAAAAATAAGAAGAAGAGCGGCAGGCAATCGCAAAAACAACATAAGGAAAGTTCAATCAAATCTGGAAAAGTCACAATGTTACAAAATACACCAAGCTGAAAATAATCAAGTCCCTTTGTTAATTGTTCTGTATGCAGCAGAGTGCTGGACAGTGAAAAACTTGACATACAGCAAATTGAGGCTTTGAGATGTACTGCTTAAATGAATGCTGAGAATCCTATGGACCAAGAAGAGGATGAATGCGTTGATACATGAAAAACTTGATGTGAAATGCAGACTCAGCACAGTCATCAGGAGACGCATTCTCAGTTACTTTGGTCACATAATCAGAAGGGACAATCTGGAGAAACTGACTGTGCAGGGAAGAGTAGAAGGTACCAGGTCGCGCGGAAATACAGAAAATCACCGACAAGAGGATGGACTGATGTACTAGGACAACCGACAACAGAGACAACCGACTCGGTTACCTGATCATGATACCCAAAACCGAGTGAACGAAAAAAGAGAACATTACATTTAGGACCAAAAGATTTTCCAAGCCTGGGCTGTGCATCTAGGTATTTCTTTATCTAATCTGTCTTTGAATGCTATAGTCTGACTTTTATGTAGACCCGTTCATCTACTTGTTCGATTTTTTCGTTCATTATTATGCCGTCTCTGGGTTATCTTTCCCGTTAGACAAGAGCTCAGTCTCTTTAAAATTTATTTTTAAACTCGCTTTCCCGCTAGTTATCATAAATTCTGACGCCATTTCTTGTAATTGTTTGAAGTTTTGCAAAATTATGGCAATATCATGGGCAAAGCGTAGGTGATTGCGCCACACTCCACAGAATTTTATTCCCTTGTTCGCCCACCCTACTTCCCACCCTACTTCCCAAGATATTTCTTCTATTACGTTGTTAAATAGTTTGGGGGAAATGGGTCTTCCCGTTCAACTTCCTTGTTAATTTCAAATGTTGGGCCGATTTTGTCTAGTTTAATTTTTGCTACAAAGTCTCTGAATAGTTCAATTAGAATTTGGGACCCCCTAATGCACGAGCGCTTTCCAAAGATCGGTCAGATTTACCATATGGAGCGCTTTTTTCTAAATCGGTGAAAAGTATGCGTAACTGTACATTGTATTAGTTGTTTTCTCTATCAGTTAGTTGATAGTAAATTATGTGGTCGATGATTAGTTCGCTCTTTGCGGAATTTTGCCTGTTCACTGCTTTGTGCTAGTTCTAAAGTGTTGTAGATTCTATTTTCCACCAGTTTTGCAAATGCTCTGCTGATATTTCATGTTAGGCTTACAGGCCTGTAAACAGTAACAAACAACCTTACTGAGGTCAAATTTTGTCAAATATCTGTAGAAACTTGTTGAACTTAATAAACTAAAAGTAGAGTCAATAACCCAGACTCTATAACTCACCCTCGCTAAGAGCGATCTTCCAACATTTCAGAACGGCTGAGGGAGCCTCCCCACGCTCTTCTCCCTCAAATACATACTATAACCCTGAGAACAGTTGTAGCTTACATAATACGTTCGAAAACCCGCTCTTGCTCCGTGAACTTACCAGTTCAATATGCATTCTCTTTTTTTTTCTTCCAGCCATTTCGCTGAGAGGCATAAAATTTGAATAAACTCTTCGTTATTCATTTTAATTTAAAGGTAAGGTTAAGCATTATGCAGAACATTTTGGTCAAGAAGATGATCGTTAGGACGAATATTTTTCTCGAGCAAATTTGTAATTCTCTCAGACTCGAGAGAGAGAAAGGGGGGGAGGGAGAAAGAGAAAAAAAAGAGGAAAGAACGGTGGAAAAAAATGTAAAAAAGTTGGAATGAAGAGTGAAGTAGATGAAAAATTCTCGTCCAGGTTGGGTTTTACAGAAAAGAAAGAAAAACAATGTATACGAGATCGAGATGCTTTTCAAAAAGCGAATCCTTTACGTAAGCATTGCATGTTAAAACTTAATGATGGTTATCAAGAGCCCTGATTTTTCCGGCCATTGAGAATCTTTCAGGTATTGACGACGGTTTATTGAACACGTGCACAAACGTCACCGTCGAGAGGCGTTATTACGTGCACGCAAGTTCTTTTTTTTTATTCGGAAAAAAAAATGTTTATCGGTTGATGAGTATTGTGTACTTCGCTGTATACACTTACCACTTACACCTATACAGAAGGCAGTGACTGTCTCGTAAAAAAAAGAGAGAGAGAAAAAAGAAAAACTACGGAGAAAAAGGGGGAAACACGAAAACTGAAGAACGTATAAGTTCGCGTAGAACGCGATGCGATGTGATAAAAATATACGACGTAATTACAAGTTTTCCAGAAACGAATTAAGAAACATCATAAATCAGAAGTAATGGCCAATAAAATATTATACATATCTGTTATTCGGCCCGGTGAATCTGAAAAGTTACTTCATAAAAGTCCGTTACTGTGTACACACGTCAGTTTAATAGGCGGCTTATCCGCGGATATAAGAACATTGTAGGCGGCGGTGATCTTTGATTCGCATCTTATGGTCGCGAAGGATTCGCGAGAACATTAATTTTTACCGCCCATTAATACATTGTCCAGAAAAAAACGCGAGCCGCTCCCGGATTTATAGATTGGTATATTTTTTATACCGATGTTTACGGCGGAAAAGGTAAGCCCTTTTCAGAGCTATGGGCATCAAAACTATTGAGCTCTTGCGTGGTTATATGGTGATGCCATAAGTCGATTCGTACAGTATATAACACAAACCTACGGGTATAGTTATGCCTTGTCATTGCTCCCGTCGTTGAAAAAACTCTAGGATCCGAGTTAGGCAAGCAGTCAATTAGATCCGATTCATTCGGATGACTACTTACGACCTGAGGCTCAGCAGAGAGACGTGACGATGAAAGGACAGGCCAAAGGAAAATATACACAGAACCAGTGACGTAGGAGTCGGGGCAGACGGGAAATGCCCAACACCACACTAGTAAGTCAGGCGGTGGGGCACAAGTATCACTTTGCCCCCCCCTCCTTTCAACAGAAGCGATGGATTTAGGCTTTCAGAATTTTACATCCGCGCCAGCTGCAAAAGGTGTCGGAAGAATGCAAAAATCATCTCGTTCCCGTTCTCGTTCGTTCTTCTCTAACTGCATGGGTTTCGTTCATGTTCCTCGTACTCCTTACCCTATATTTACCAACCTTCCTGTTCTCGTTTTCAGTCCCATCGTGTTCTTGAACGAGAACCGAGAACATATGTTTTATGTTTTTCTTCTCGTTCTTTCTTCCAATCCTGCTCAGGGGTGAAAGTAGAGCGAAAACTTTTGGGGCTGAAGCCCCAGCGCTTACAATCTTTTATACATATAAAAATAAATGTATGTCTGTCTGTCTGTGTATGCCCTTCATATTGGTGAGCTCGATCTGTGGACGGGTAGGAAGCACGGGAACCTGAACTTCGACCTGACCCAGGTCTTGAGCGGGCACGTATGTTTCGGCTCATACCTACACCGAATAGGATTGGCAGCGATCGCCGAGTGCACCCATTGCACAAGTGGAGAAGTGGACACGCCGTGGCACATACACTATTCGAGTGCGATGCCTGGGAGCAGGAGAGGCGCGGGGCGGTCACGATCGATCCCGGAGACGGCGTGATCGACCGTCTTGCGCCAGACACCCTCGTCCCGGAGCTGTTGAGGAGCCGTAGCAGTTGGAACCGGGTGTCGGCTTTCGTCTCGGCCATCATGCGAAGGAAGATGGAGGCAGAGTGGTCGAGACAGAGGACGCTAGGAGGACACGCTGAAGTTGCTGCTGCTGCCGCGGCGGCGGATACCGTTCAGCGGAGCTCGCCCGCAGTGTAGGGGCTGGAGCTACAAACAGAGGAGTCTCACGCGATGAGTGAGTGAAGAGGAAGAGGCAGCGCGTCCGGCTGTAAAGGACCTGAATTCCAGGCGAGCCCTCTGGGAGTCCGGACCTCGGTCAGTAGGGAACCCCAGGGTGGCCCTGGCAGGACGCGCGCACTGTTCCGGCCAGAAGAAATGGGAGCTCGGGCCCGGTCCCAAAGCGTTCCCCTCGGTACTGACGCGATGCCTGAAAGGGTAGTTTCCGGTGCTGGGAGGGCGGTGTCTCACAGGGGCCACTTTGGCATGCGTGCATTGCCATACGTCCCACCACACCATGCCCTTCACATTTCCATGGAAATTTCTATTAACAACTCGGCTACAGACTTTACTACACTGTTCATCCAATTGCCATGAAACTTTGGGAAGTTGTCCAATACACTCTCGCAAAGGTTTCTGAGGGGCAGTACTGGGGGGATGCTTCCCCAACACGCTTCTGTTACTATGATGTCATACTGCTGAGTATATTTGAGCGAAAACCGTCCCTCAGTGGTTGACATTTCCACGGAAGTTTCTATTAACAACACGGCTGCAAACTGCATGTGTCTCCTGCAGAGACACTTTCGTACCCTATTTTTAAAAAATTCCATGGAAATTTCTATCAACAACACGACTGCAGACTGTAGTCGCGCAGGGCACAGCAAAAATCAAGATCAGTGAGCACATGACTGGAAGAAAAATAAATTTCCATGGAAATGTCAGCCACTGAACTGAATTGTCACCATGAAGAGCAAAATCATACGGACTGGCTTCGTGTCGGGGGGGGGGGCATGGTACGGTTTTCGCTCAAGTACACCATCATGGTTGGAAGAAAATGGAAATATCGCAACCACTGAACTGAATTGTCACCATGAACAGCTAAAGAACTGCGAGCTGAACTGAGCTAGAAATGAGAAGAAGAAGAACTGTAGTTGCGCAGGATGCAGCAATGATCAAGATCAATGAGCACATGGCTGGAGTTATGGTTTTCGCTCAAATATACACATGGCTGGAAGAAAAATAAATTTTCATGGAAATGTCAACCACTGAATTCGTTTTGGGGAGCGTGTCAGAGGGACCTCCCCACTGTCGTTGCAGTGCTTATTTTCGCCGATCCATGGAAATAGTGAGAGAGGACAGCTTGTCACGACTGTTGCTATTGTGAAGGCTCATAACGTACGTAGGTATATAGAACGGTTTCTTTTTTTTAGTTTTTCAGTTTTCTACTGTTATTGCCTTTCAACTTAATAAAGTGAACAGTTTTATTTACAATGCCATGAGGCATGAAATATAATCTTTTACAACGAAGCCATAATGCAATTAGACTTCACAACATTGCGAATCAATCCAACCCATTTTATAAATTTCGGGACTTACGTTGTTTTTGAACTGTATGGTTCGATTGTAGATGGGGGACTTAAAAAGGGGTAGGATACACACGTATGGCATTCGTTAATTCTTAAAATGCTTTTAACGATGTTAAACGGGATAAAATGTTTGATATTCTCAAAATTTTAAACTTATATAACAGACAGGAGAGAACGGGGAGGCAAATATGAAGAAAGGTGTAAGGCAGGGGTGCTCGTTATCTCCAGCATTATTTAATTTGTACACAGAGTGGGATATAAAAGAAATAAAAGAAAAATTTGAAGCAGGTGTAACCATACACGGAGAGTGAGCAAAGATGCTCGGGTTAGCAGATAATATTGTCTTATTAACTGAAAGAAGTACTGATTTGGAAAATATTTTAAATAGAATGGAGGAGATTTTGAGTTAGAATATTGTATGAAAATAATTTTAAAAAAATAAAACCAAAGTGATGGTATGTAATCGATACGAACATGATAACTTAAAAATTGTTCAGGGAAAAATTGAGAAAGTAAGCGAATTTTGCTATATCAGGAGTAAAATAACAAAAGGCGGAGGGTGTAAAAGGGATATTAGTAGTAAGAATAGCTCAAGCTACATTAGAATTTTATCGAAAAAGTAATTTATGCTAATCAAAAACAGATCTGGAATTCAAAAAATTATTTTTAAAAACTTATGTTTGGGTGTAGCGTTGTATGAGTGTGAAATTTGGACCATAGGAAAACCACAGAAGGTAAAAAAATGTTAGCCTCAGTCCCCCAAAAGGTTCATAGAGTCCCACCCACACATATACTCTGGCTACGGGGCTGTTTTGGAATTTTTTGAAGATGAGAAATCATGATAAACTAATAAGTAATAAGGCATAACTTGAGGCACCCAGGAATAACATCATTCCTGCTAGAAGGAAGGGTGGAAGAAAAGGATTGAAGATACGGTTTCCAAACTGCCCTTAGTCTAAAAAAGAAAATCGAAATGCGATTTTCAGCGCTACCTAGTGGCCAATGCGAGCACTACAAAAGTAACTTTGTAGAATCTCGATACCTCGTTCGATGGTCGAATTACGCGCATTCAAAGAGCAGCGCCGGTGCAGGCAGCGTTTTGTTGTGTTCTTGTATTACGTCCAGTGCCAAACTGCCCTTTGTCCACGACCTTCGACCACTTTTCCTTCAATAATTCTAGATAGGCTGCATTCTCATTTTTGTGCGTCTTTGGTAGTATGGTAGAGGATTCAGGCTACTCGCTTGTACCATTCACAGAAGTTTTAAATGAACTGGTACAGTGTAGCACAGTTTTTATCGATTTCCCCAAAAAATAATTTTTGGACTAAGGGCAGTGTGGAAACCGTATCTTCAATTGAGTAGGTCGGCAAAGATTCCAGTATGTTCAACAGATAATTGAGAATATCAAATGTAAGAGTTATTTGGAGATGAAAAAACTTGCACAAGATAAGGAGAAATGGGGAGTTGCATCAAACCGGTCGTAAGACTGATAACTTTCTTATCATCATCATTATATCATATTAAACATGTTCTGGTTTCCTTTTGCGTTTGTAGAAAGATTTGTGGTCATTATTCAGTGGAATACGAGGAGAAAAATGTGGATTTACGTCGGTATTTTCTTGTGACTAATGCTTTGGAAAAAAGGTTCTCAAACAGCTTCGAACTTTGTACTTTACTTACTTTGGGCACTCACACACATCTACCTTGGTCTTTTTCATCATCAGTAGTATCACGATTAGGCTCCTCTACACTCTTTATCCCTCGAAACTGGAGGGCGATAGTACTGAACTCACTTGAGCCAACTCACTTTAGCCCACTCACTTAAGCCCACAGTCTAGGGTAACTTTATAAAAATTCAAAAAATCATAGCCCCCCTCCAGAAAAAAAATAAATAAAAAATGGATTTTTTTTCTCTGTAGTAATATGTACTTTCTTTGTAAGGGGGAAAACCATTAAAAAAAACAAACAAAAAAAACTACATTTTTCATTTAGGGGGGCTAATTTTGAAACTAGGGGGATTATCCCTCTGTCCCCTCCATTTTCGCCCCTGTTCTGCCTCCGTTAAACTATATTCGCGAATTACATGTCCTGTAGGAGTGTTACAATCGCTGGACGAGAAAGTGATCCTCTGTTATCAGCGTGACATGACATGATGCAATCCTTCGATTTAGAGTAGAATTTTGAATTTTAATTAATTCATTTGTCATGAAGAATTAACGTTTCTATCAATGTGGACAATATATTCAACTTCATCGGTCAAAAACCTCGGTGATCCTTCGTTTTAGCCCCGCAGCTCACAAAAGCAATTCACATTTTCAACGTAATTGAAGGGTCAGTTTCCAAATTGCCCTTAGTCCACAATCATAATTGTTGGGAAATAAGAAAAAAACGTTGTATGTCGGATTTTACAGTTGGTAACTCTGAAGTGACGCTTGGGATGGAGAGTTGAGTGAATTCCAGACATACTGTCAAAATTTAAAGTCAAACTGACAGTTAGCCTTCGAACTACATGGCTCCAAAGTAGGCAATGTCGTAGACTAAGGGCAGTTTGGAAAAGACGAAGTAGGACCTGCTTACGAACAACATGCTTTTGTTTAAAGAAATTGGTGTAGCTGGTGATCATCCATCCGAATCATTGTTGTTATGCCTCCCTACACTTTGAATGTGTCACATCCCTCCCACCCAATAAATAAGCTCAAAAATAGCAGGATTACATCGGGTATTGTAAGAATATATTCGTAATAATGTACAATTAACTGAAGATCTGACTTTCAAGGTGCATTAAGTCCAAAACACAGAAGTTTGGGAAATTAAAAAAATGTAACTAATTCCTATTTTATAATCATACTGTATCAGTGCTTTGAGCACATATAACTTGCCTCCTAATAGAGATAGAGAATAGCGGTGAACGCTGGAATGTGTATTTTCTTCTTCTCCACCAGATAGTGCTAAGATCTCAACTTCGGTAATTTTAGACTAAGCGCTTTTTGGAAGTCAGGTCCTCAACTCTGAGCAAACGAAAATGAAATGAAGTCAGCAGGACTACTTGCGGGGCCGTCCTCGCTTTGGAGGGAGTTCTTGAGCCGCTGGAGGAGTGCCTCTTGAACTTTGAAAATCGATAACTTGAGTTCTAATCGCGCAGATAAGTCTATCTCAACGCCAAGAGGTACAATTTGACTTCCTCCACCAGACTACTCTAAAATCTCAAATTTTCGTCATTTTAAACTAAGGGCAGTTTGGAATCCGACCCTTTAATTAGAATGAGCTCTTTAAGCACTGTATAAGGAATGTGAGTGATCTCATAAACTATTAGTAGTAGTAGTTTAAGAAATACTGGAAAATGATAATGATAGCCTTTTCAAAAATAGTTTAATTTGAATTTCATTAGTGTTAATAAATACTGGAAAATGATGATGATAGCCTTTTCAAAAATAGTTTAATTTGAATTTCATTAGTGTTAATAAAGTCCTACTTTTGACATACAACTTTCTTGTCCTCTTCACAGGAACTGATGTTTAATATGAACTCTACAGCTCCACATAGTTTCCTGAATTGAAAAACTGACTCTGACTGTAACCCTATACATGCTAATTATTCCTCAGTTATCTTGCAAAATATCAACCAATGTCAAATTATCCTTTTATAGTTTGTGAATCAAGGTTATATTGTGGAAATGTTCTGCTACTGGTTTGACATAATTGGTTCACATATTTCGGGGTCTCATTAATTTCATTCAATTCATGTACTCGTAAGTTCTCTGAAGGCAACAGTTCCACTCCTTCCGTTATACTAATAGATTACTACAACTAAAAATACTACAACACTTCAGCGAGCTCGCTTTCCTCGGGGATGAAGACTGATGAGGACCAACCTCTTGATAAGAATCTGTGAATTCTATGGACGTGTTCAGTGATATTTCAGTCTTTCAAGGGAGAAATATGTCTTCACCATTTTCAAAAATTCCTGTAAATCTGCAAATTTTTTAATTAATTCAGCAAAATTAATAAAATTTTACATTCACCAAATGGCAAACTGTTAAGCGATCACCTTCTCGTCCAGTTTCCAATAACGGCCCCCTGCAGTGCACCTTTCTGTGTAATTCACGAATATATAGAAGAGCTTTTTTCCAAAGTGGCCTAAGTCAGTTTTTCCCGTTCTGAGAAAATCGAGAAAAACCGTTTGTACGCCCCACAAAAAAGGCGAAAATGATATGAATCGACAGTCGAGTATAGAACCAAGTGTGAAAAAATTATCATCCTACCATCTCTCAAATATTGTAAGATGCCGTCAGAGTTTGTCGCGTTTCGGGACCGCGGGGGCAGCGAGACGCGCTTTCCGGGGGTGTGTGGTGATTGTCGAAGTCGCGATGATTGGTGACCTCACGGGGCACATTGCGGGAGAGAAGACTCTAAAACGCAGACATCTTCGATGCGAGAATAGTACGGTAATAACGACACGGAGGGGAGGGGGTGATACATAGAGATAAGTATATTCGATGTGATAGTGTTTATACAGGGGAAACAACGAGACGAACTACGGACGCGGCAATGGGAGTGATAGCGGCAACTACTTCACAATTTACAAGAGAAATACATCGAAAGTAGCGGACGACGGCGAACGTATACACATGGGGCCCGGGACTGGTTCTCAGATCAGCACTAGCACTACACACTGAGAGGTAGAGTCAAGATGCGGTTACTTCCTATTGACGATTGCGAAAGGGGACGAGGGAAGAGGGATTCGGGGGAACTGGTTTCCAGCCCGCATACCACGGAAGGAATCGGAGGAACTGGCTTCCAGCCCACATACCAATGTAGGATTCGGGGGAACTGGCTTTCAGCCCGAACGCCGAGAAAGGAAATGGGGGAACTGGTTTCCAGCCCACACCCCGAAGAGCAGAAGAAGGAATAGCGGAGAAAAGCAAGAAACGCGGTGAAGCAGGAATAGCTTGTTGCAATAAGCTTGCCCGAGTTGGCTCGACTACCCTGTTTCTCCGGGAGTTAGGTATACAGCAGCAACCGACTTCGTCCGCGAGTAGCGAAAAACTATCCTCGCGACACCAAAACGTTCTCTGGATAGCCAAAACGCGAGACCCGGTTTTGTGACGTAGTGCTCGACTCTGCTTCTAGCGGTAGTGGAATCTTGAAGTATTTACTCGCCCAAGTAGACAGAGTAGGCGCGTACGTAACAAGTTGGTGATTTACTGGACTTAGTCCACTCAGGCAGAAAATACTGCATTAACACAATAAAAGTTATAGCATTTTTAGGCCACTTTGGAACCAGTCTTCAATGTAAAACGCATAGAACATCAAACCTAACATGGGATAGAAGGTTCAGACCACGACTAGGTTGTACTTCATCATATTCTTTACTAGATTGCGCTACTATTTCAGAACCACTAAAAACTGACTTAGGCCTCTTTGGAAAAACGCTCTTCTTTTATTCTTGTTTTTATAAATACATCTATTAATGTTTTATTACGATCTACTACAATTTTGAGTGTTTCGTAATTCTTTGATGCTATCGCATTTATGTATATCTTGCCTTTATTGCATAAAATACCAGGAGAAAAAACGAAAAGGCAAATAAAAACTTTTCCCAAAATGTAATGAGAAAGTTCACTACATTAAATCAGTTAAGCCTTTAGAAACAACGTTATTAGCCCCATCCAAACGATACTGTTTACGCAACATACAGAGACGGAAATTACCCTTTTCGTCCCTAAGATACATCGTTTCTTAAGTGTCTTTGACTAAATGTTACTGCAATTATAGTTTTGAAATAAGCTATACAAGACATCTCACTATTTATTATGCGTATTTATAACAAATATTTTCGCCATAATTTCACACAACGCAGGCTTGAAAAATACGCGTCGATTTCAGGTCTCAGCTTGTCTGAAACCCTTCGTGGTAATCTCGAAAGCATCAGCCAACTACTGTTAATTAAAATACTTTGAATATCATCACTTCAAGGCGACACGACGTGACTTTCGCAATATAACTGTGCCTCAAATTTTCGAACTTACACTTTTTCTCTTCGCGAAAATTTCGAAACTATTTTGCCAAATTTTATTCCCGTTAGCGAACGTCGCATCGGGTTTTCTTTTATACCAGATTTCGGTCCCAGATTCTCAGTTGCTGTCGACTTTCATTCAAGAACTCGACCTCGGATCGCGGCCTGCTTCATGTAAGTAACCTCAGGATTATGATCCATTCTGGCAGCTAAAACTGATTTTTAACGAGTTAAAAGTTTCACGAATTAGAAAGCGTATTACTGTCGAAAAATAAGGTCGTTAAATTAAATTAAAGTGGAGGGAAAATCGGCCGCAGCAAGACATTAATGGCTTATATATAGCAGAAGTTCGCCGTTTCATTCGTCAAAAAAGTAGAGTCGTAGCGGTTTTTTTTTTTTTTTATTGGATTACAAAAACTCGAGGTACCCTTCCTTCGAAATAAGCTTGTAGGTGGAAATTTTCTGTTAAAATTAGTTTACTCAGAGAAAGATTTTTTTTTCAGGTAGAAGAAAGAAACGCCGTTCATGTCTGGTTACTGGATCTGTGTTAATTTTTCATTAGTAACGAATTCACAAAATTCAAACTAATGTGACACCATTCACTGTAAGTAGTTTAGCAAGTTTTATAACGTGGGAAAAGGGGGGCAGCAATTTGAAAACGTTACACAGATACGTATATAAGAAGATCAATGTCAGAAGACTGGCTCACTCTGAAGTGTCAAGGGCTGTTTTTAAATTAGTAGAGTCGATGAGTCAAATATGACCATAGGTCAATGCCACCTGCAAAAATTACGTTTTAAAATTCTGAAAGTGAAGGCAATTCGAGTTACCTTGTCCATAATTGTTTATGAACCATTCATTCCTTTTTGTTGGTTGCTGTAGCATATAATTATTTCTAAGTGGCTGCAATTCAAGCCGGTAGTCACATTTGAGACATTTATCCAAGTTAAACTACTGCCAAGGTGCAAACCTCTGAGACAGAAAAATATGAATTTCAAATACATTCAAAGTGAAATGGACCAGTGAATGAATAATTCGAACATTTTATCAGTATCTATCCGTTCAATATAATATTATGTACCTTTCAAAGTTAAAATAATCTACTGCAAAGTGAAGTAGTCAAATACTTCCGAGCCCTAAGTATAGAAATTGAATTGTAATTGATGGATGTTAATTAAGAATGCCTCAAACATTATTGTCCAGCCAAAGAATTCGGGAATCCGAAAAATTTTGATTGCGGCTGGCTATTCCGCGGTCCAACTTACATATAAAAAAACAAAAATTTCTCCTTGTTAAAATCAGTCAACACTGTGCCTCCCAACAAAATTTGAAGAAAACAAAAAACAAAACCAAACACTTCCAACATAGCAGGAGCCGCATAGTCCATGAGTCAATACAACACTTAAGAAAATGAAAGTCGTTATTCCAGAAACAATCACGAAACTATTTCAAAAACAAAACCACAGAATTTCTTACGTGGTTATGAGTATAAGGTAGGTACACGGTATAGTGGTGCACTCCCTTCCATATCCCGAAACAGGTTCCTACTTGTCATGATTACTCAAATATTTTTTTTCTCTATCATTAATTGAAGGGTAAAGAATCAAAAGCCACATTTGCCATTTTACTTCAAGGGCGCAAATAGGCAAAATACTGTACACGGGTGCAGGAATATCTTCGCTGCGCCTGTGAATATGCGATATGTATAACATATTCCACATTCACAGGCGCAGTAAAGATATTCCTGCGCCCGTGTGCAGTATTTTGCCTATTTGCGCCCTTGAAGTAAAATGGCAAATGTGAGTTTTGATCCTTTACCCCTCAATTACTTTTATTTTTTCAGTGCTCAGATAATTTTACTAGTTTCTATTTTTTACTTTAATTATATTTAGTTTCTTTATTTTTTCCCTCTGTTCTTAAGAGTATTTATTTCATTTAATTAGCCTTTTCGCTTTTATTGACACTTACCTGCAGTGGCGTATCCATAATAGTGTTCGAGGGAAGTCTGGTCTTGACCACAGGAGAAAAGGATGCTAGAGTGGGCGTTAAAATTTATAAAAAATACCATTTGGTGAAATCTTAAGGGGGTCCAGACCCCTCAACCCTCCTATGCCACTGCTTAGCTGTTACGACAAGGCCAAAGACATTTTTCCGAAATTATCAAATAAATTCGTATCATATATGACCTACCAAAATCTAAATTCATTCGATCCGACCGTCTATCATGGTCGAGAAGAAAAACTCAAAAATTGTCAAAAATACCTGTACTTCTTCTACAGGCAGGGGAGGGGGCTGATGCACCACCTATTAATATTACTCGATTAATTTTCCGAGGCTTACCTTTCCATAAAGTGGAGCAACAATCTGCCCGGTGAAAAAAAAAAAAAAAATTCATCACGTATGAATCGCTGGCACCAAAATGCACTAGTTGAAATTTGAGAATTCCTCAATTAAAACGAAAATTTGGTATAATGTTTCTTGCTCTTTCTTTCTTTAAGCGCATTTCGCTGGTTTTTAATGCACGACCCCATTGATTCGATTTATGGCTATATTTTTTCGGACTATTCAAGACTTTAAACTCAATTGGGAGACGTGAAACTACAAAAGGACACAAAAGCAAAGAGACCAACAAGAACATACAGGAAAATGATGAGACTGAATATAAAGAATTGGAGGTGGATGTACATATAATCATATAAGCACATGACGACTAACGGCAAGATTTAAAAAGTACAGGAAGGATCTTGTCTTTCAGCCTCCTGTCTATCTCGTAGGGAATTGATAACGCATATTGGACAGTAGGCGCCAAAGGAAAATGCGTAAACTCGCTTTCAAAACTTTATTTTTCTCATGACTTTTTATGACCAGTCTTTGTGTATTGTAACTTATCTAACTTTGGGTGCCGGTAAAGCAGCACAAATCCACGAAGAACACAGCGCCGAATGTGCAACCTGCAATGACGACAGAGGAAACAAATTATTTTCAGTTGGTCCACGATTAATACTGTTTTCCCCGTTAAGCATGATTTAGCCAAAGAACAGTTCTCCGCACGGACGTACAATAAATAGAGATGGATATTGTACCAAACTAGAGAAAAGACATGTACAGGCGTGCCGAATCGAAGGGTAGGGGGACGACCGGTAGCGAGACCACACCCTTAGTCCTGATGAAAATATTTTACATTACGCTTATAGGGAAACCAAATTTTTGAAAATTCGTCGAAAATCAATGGAACGAGCTACATATTTGAAATTTCGGACATTCATGGTATCCTTATCAGCTTCTCTGTAGTAGTTTTTTGAAAACTGAAACTGACATTCTTATTGGATTTATTCATATGAACCTAGGACTAGGTCTATGTACTTTTTTAATGCAGGAAAGGTGATTTTCCGGTGGAATCTCGTTTTGTCCGACTGAACAGGATTATGTAAGTGTTTTCTTAGGTGAAAAATTTCCTCTGGTCCAAAACAGAGGCTGAAAAATTCCACTCACTTGGGAATTTCGAAAAGACATTTTTAAACAAAACTATCAGAATAGAGTTCTCTGGGTCGTCGATTTCAAATCTCATTTCAGTTTATTGATCAGAAATCCGACCGAAATTTTAAATTTTAAAATCAAAATTTTGTTTGTTCTAATCAACTTTGAAAAAAAAAAAAAAGAACTTATGGTTGATCTGCGAATGTCTCAATGTGGCAATTGAAATGGAAAGCAAAAAAAAAAAATAATAATATTATGGTAATATGGTAGTAAAAATAATCAAAGAGAGAATCAACATCACATATTAAGAAGGTAGAGTATGGGCAATGAAAATGAATACAAAAGGTAACAAAGTGGACAAAAAACGTTGATTAATAAGTCTTGAAATAATAGTAGAAATATTAATTTCTCTATAATTATTCATACAACAGTTTCAATTAATGCCTCCAAGAAAAACGTAAAGAAATTTGAAAATTTGAAAAAACCATCAATGCATTCACTTGAGGTTGTCACATTTTCAACTATCCAATAAACACCAACAATAAGCTATAGCAGCCCTGAATTGAGATTAAGGCTGCTTACAAGCACCTGGGTCTCCAGCCGCTCAACAGGAACATTTTTTTCCCGTATCTGTTCAGTAGAGCTTTTTATTTACAGTGTCGGGTGTGGCTGGTGGCATATGCCGACGTGCTAAGGGCAAAAATGCTCAAAATTCTGCCACCCCTCAAAACAGGCCGCTTCAAACCGGAGCTTATTGGGCCCGTAGGCAAGGCGGCCACTCAATTTCTTTTCTTTCAAAAAAGTTGGAAAAGTGACTAAGATTAACAAAAAAGTGACCATTATCAGACCAACATGCTACTATTTTCAGACTTTTTAAAAATATTATACATATACATATTTTATACAGTAGTAGGCACATCTATGGAAAAAAGTTTCTGTATGTTTCTTCTTCTCTCACCTCTTAAATAGATTCTTCATATTTTCTATAACTTGAGAAAACATTTAAATAATTTAGAATATATATTTTTTTTTCCCAAATTTATCACGAATTTTCTTAAATTATCAATCTATCAGGGTTACCATCCATTTTCTTTCATTTTTCCCGGTAAAATGATACCCATATTGTGTGGAAATATTTTTGCATAGTGTGACTTTTTAGAGAATTTTTGGCATAATTTCAGCAGAATAAGCTCATAAGATATGCGTATCTTTTTCGTTTTTTAGAGAATATATTTTGGAGCCCTAGTGGTTAGTACAGTACTTATTGCGCAGTTTTTGATAGAGAACGCTACTATAAGTACTATTTCGATTCTAATTTATTTTATTATTTTTTGAAAATATTCAAACACGCTAGCCTCAGATTGTTTTGAATTTTAGAATTCTTTGGAAGAATTTTAAAGAGAAAAGTGACTTTTTATATAGAAAGTGACTTTAGTGACCAAATTTTAGCATATTATATGCTTTTACTGCGGGGTATACTTGAGCAACACCGTAATGAAAAATGTTACGAAAAACATAACGAAAACCATAACGCTCCCCCAACACGCTCCCCCGACACGAATTCAGTGGTCGACATTCACAATCTGCAGCCGTGTTGTTGATAGAAATTTCCATGCCCCTCGACACGAAGCCAGTCCGTATTAGCTCTTCATTTTTATTAGGGTACGAAAGCATATAAAATATTACACCACGTGTCTCTGTAGGAGACACGTATTTTTGGGTAGTTGACTGACTGATTAACTGATTAACCTGACTGACTGACTGACCCGACTGACTGTTTCTCAAGAAAAGGTTTTTCTTTTTTTTATCAGGGTACGAAAGCATATAAAATGTTACACCACGTGTCTCTGTAAGAGAAACGTATTTTAGGAGGTAGCAGGATGACAGGACTTCACACGCGGATCCACGGGGGGGGGGGGAATTTCTCGAGAACTGTGAGAGATAGGGAACACCTTAGAGAACATTTCTGCTTCTCGCAAGAGGAATTCTAGCTCTTTATTACCTTCATTTTAATAGTAATAGTGCCAGGGGTGCGGTGAAGTTTTCATTTTGGTGCATATTTGATCAAATATTGGAATAATTCGCAGTGCCTTCAATACATGCAAGAGGCAACCTAACGAACACCCATTTAAAATTGCATAAAATTGGTCATTTTCTGGAGGGAAAAACGAATAACTTCGGACTGGAGACAGATAGAGCAAAACGGTTAGGAACTTTAGTGAAAGGAAACCATTTTGAATAAGTCTGTCTTCTCGAGAACCTTGAAAGATAGGGAACGACTAAGAAATTTTTCTTATTGAAAGAGAAATTCCAACTTTTTATTACCTTCATTTTCATAATAAGTGCCAGAGGTGTGGTACAGTTTTAATTTTCCATCACAATTTTTCAAATTAAAAGAAAAAAAAAGGTGGAGTTTTATTCATTGATATGGCTCCAAGTAGAATCATGCCCGATAAAAGTAACGAGTATCAAATTTTATGTAAAATTCAGACTTCGCCAAAGGAGGTGGATTTTAATTTATGACGGTCGATTTCATGGTGTTGACTCTTGAAAATGCTTACAAAAAACTTTTTTCAATTATTCTTTGATAAGTTTCTGTGGAACAGTCTTTGAAAGATGACTTAAGGTGACGAAAGGTTGAAAAAGTGACCTAGTGGCCGCCCTGCGTAGGCAAGCCCGGGGCTGAACTACTGACTCATACAAACAAGAGATACAGACAATAACACGGCAATCCTCTTCTGTTTGGCCTCAGGTAAAATAACGTTATCGATTTATCCAGCGACAAAAATTAATTTATAGGAGGAAGCGTGTAGCATCTAGTAGTCCAAATTTTAAATTTCTAATTCATTCCCTGAATTAATTATGGGCTTTTGAAAAAACCAAATTTTCCATAAGCGCCATGATATTTTTGTTAGGACTAAGGGCGTGGTTTCGTTTAGTTTCATTACCCGACTTCCCTCTTGAATTCGGCATGCCGGGAGATGCAGTAGTGCAATATCCAGTTCTATTTAGTGGGTATGTGGGTATAGGTACATAGATGTCCGCGGTTCTCACACTTTAACGGTAGTTATGTAAATGTGCGTTTATAGTGGATCAAAGAGAAAAGAGCAGAGCAACGCAATATGTCGCAACGGAGATGAACGGAGCAGGGGGGGGAAGAACAGAGCAGAGCGAAGAAAATGACATTTTGTATTTCCTCTGCTGGGTTTTACTCTATTCCACTATAAGCAGGGGCGAAACTATAGTGGGTGTGGGGATTGAAACACCCCCCCCCCCAATAATCTGGCAGGCGGCAAATTTTGAAACAGTTAATTAAAATTTTTCCTTTTTTAATGAATGTTCGTTTATTTTTTTCTTCTTCAATTAACAAATATTTAATTTTTAAAAGATTTTGTCGGCGAATTTTTAGTTTTCAAAAAATATTTGTCGGCAAATTTTTCTTCTTCACCTCCCCAAACTGAAAGTAAAATTTCGTTTCTAAAAATGAAGTACCCCGGACTCCTATCAGAGACTAGTCAGTCAAAAGCCGAAGGTTTCAAGCTGGGTATCGAACGAACGTTATCTGAAAGGCTGAAACAAAGCTGAGATGTGCGGAAGACGTTTCAAAAATCTGAAAGTCGGTAGCAAACGTTGAATTTCGAATTTCCATGACTATTCTATTTTTACTAGATTCTCTGTTTGACCTAGAGCCAATAAAATTTGAGAAAGTTGAACATTTTATTAAAATCTAAAAGTTGAAAGCAAACGACTTATTTTCCAATGTCGCAAGCTGAACCCAATAGCAAATGTTCTATCATTTGATTTACGTGCTTTGGTCCTGGTGAATATAGGAGGGAAATTTAGTCTAGAACAAAAGTCATAACTCCATGTGTTTTTCCCATAAGAACGAAAGGGAGCTTATGGCACGGATGTCCCTAAACCCGATCGACCTGAAACTTTGTAGGTTTTTTTGTGATTGAGTTCATTGGAACCAATTTAGGAGACGAATTAAAGGAAATTCAGAAAAAGAAATCACCAAGAGTAAATAACAACTCCCTTAATGTGTAAAGAAAGTTGTGTGTTCCTTTCAAGCATTCCTGATATCCTTCTACCCTCCCCTCCTAGACTAGGGTATGCTCATGGGCGCAAATGTGAGTGCTTGAGGGATAAGGTTCCAATCTGCATTTGCAGGGACGAAACTAGGGGGAGGGGGGGGGGTGAAACACCCCCAATAATTTGACCGTCGGCAAATTTTGAAACTATTCATTAGAATTTTTCATTTCGTTTAATGTTTTAATAAAGCCTGAAAAAGTCTTGAACAAATTCGGAAGATCCTTGAAGTCTCAGAGAAGTCTGAAAGAGTCCTAAGAGTTTTACATAAGTTGGAGGCGGAGGTCTTGATGGGTCAAAAGAGTCTTATGAATCTAGGAAATCCCTCGGATGGTGTAGGTTTGCACAAGGGCCGAGAAAGGAGAATGTCTCCTCAAGTGGCTCACTATAAAAAAGGCGCTTCAAAAATAAGGTAAAAAGAGGAACGAAGGAAGGAAGAAAAATAGAAAAAAGGCAGACTTTTTTTGAGAGTACAAGGACGTTCTCAAAAATTAGTCCCCGGGCCCATACTTTGCATCTGTTTTATTATTATTTTTTTTCAAATAAGAAATATTTTGATTGAAAAATCGGCAAATTTTCAAATTTTCAAAAAATTTTGTCGGCGAATTTTTAGTTTTCAAAAAATATTTGTCGGCAAATTTTCCTTCTCCACCCCCCCCCTTCCAAAATGAAAGTCAAGTTTCGCCTCTGACTATAAGCGAACACTAAGATGAAGCTCAACAATAGAAGAGGCGTTCAATGGTGAGCAGTTACAGAAGAAGAACAGTCAGTGACCAACAGCCGTCCAAGAAGGACAGTTAGTGACCAGCAGTCATCCAGGAAGGACTAACAATGAGTAGGTACCTCGTATTATGGTGCATATTGTAACCTTGTAATGTATTTGGTTCAATTACACTACTGAATAACTATTTTGCGCATTTCGAGAGGTGATTCTGAGGTACTTTTTAACGCCGAACACGATACTGCGACCCATTTTTCTCTATCACGTCACAATTCGGAATTCTGAACGACTGAAGTTCGTTTCCATTTTGTTTTTGTAGTGGAATAAGCGGTACCACTGACTGAATATTATCAGTGTTATCAGACCACTATAACAGAAAACAAACAGACGGAAAACACACCACTACACACAACCTCAACACACAACAACACGAATCAGTATGACCACATTCAGTTCCTAAACCTCTTTTTGAACACATTTAGTTGAATTTTTTATAGTTTTTGATCAGGAAAAGTAAAGCGCTAAAATACACGAGTCAGGACATACGCCATTTTGGATCCGGAAGCGCCCGTCGATGCCGAATCCGATTATGCGGAGCGTACCGCCTAGTCAATTCGGCATCGACGGGCGCTTCTGGATCCAAAATGGCGCATGACCCTACTTGTATCTATAGCGCTCTAGAAAAACTAGACGTGATAGAGAAAAACGGCCGACGGCACTGTATTCGGCGCTGAAAAGTACTCAAGAATCACCTCCTTAAATGCGTTGTGCAAACAAAAAATTTCATGTTGTTCAGTAGTGTTATTAATATATTTTCATTATACTGTATAAATTTACTTAAGACAGTATCGAGTCCAAGTTCTCAACCTGGACTACACTACACAATATGAAATTGTGTTAATTCTTACGGAGCTGTGAAGTAAATCATGTCCTATACGATCAATTGTTCAACTAAAGCAGTTATAGACCGGCCAGATGTTCGAAATGTGAAGGGCTACTTGAACCGGGCAAATTGTAGGTTCGCTAGCATCGGTTGAAGAAAAATTGATGAAGAAAAGTAGTCGAAAAGGGGGAGTTCAGCGCAGCAGTTTATGGCAATTTTAAGGTTTTTTCAAAATATCTCGCGAATGAATGCGGTTAACGGAAAATTGAAAAGAACATGCCTTGTAGCGAATAAAATTCCCTTTCAGACGAGCTCATTTTAATCGAAATCCGAGAGATTTTCTCTTTCGCCTAAAAATAGCATTGAATCGTTGTTGTTGATTTAATTCGTGTTTGTAGTTGTTTGCCCGGTCCGAACACAGAAATCAACCCCAGCTTCTAAGATTATCCCCCATGCCGAGTGACAGCTTCAAATGAAAGACTGTTCCACAAAACTTACAAAGGCCACTCGTATTCGTAAGCGCGACTGAAAATCAGTTTCACTGCAAACCCGCAGGCCCCACACGTTCCACCCCCCCCGTCACCCCCTTTCTCAAAATTGTAACGGATTAGGGAAAAGCAAATATAATGGCGACGTTGAAACGTAATTTTGCTTACCTGTCTTCACTAATTTGAACGTGGCCGTGTTGTATGCCTTCAACTGGTCGTTGCAAGAAGGATGAGACAAATCCTTTAACGATGGTTCGTTTACGCTTGTGGCCATTTTCAAATTGCTTTTTTCCGGTTTCTCCTTTTTATTAGATTTATTCTGTTTGCCTTCCTTCTTGTTTGCGGCTTTGGCGGCGCACTCGTTAGCGGCGGACGGCGTTGGCGAAGGTTGGCCGAGGAGTGTTGACAATCTCTTGACCGACGTCGAAGATGAAGAACGGGCTTGTGCGGAAACTGCGAACAAACGAGACGGATGCAGTTGAATCACCGAATTCGAATTTCGTTTCATCGCGTTAACTGCGTAGATACATGAGCTCGCTACTTGAATCTCGATTCTGGTCGAGAAGCACTCGGCGACACCTCTTCATTCCGAATTATTATACACAGAAACCCTCACGGCTCGATCCACGAAAAAATGCAAACCACAACAAAATCAATAGCTTCGTAATTTTTTTTTTTTTTTTTTTACCAAGCATCCTTAGAAATAACATTCGCTGATAAGGTTTCCTTTGAAAAGTATGTAGATTTAAATCTTATTATTGTTGGCTTGTTTTTTACGCCAGCTTGGAGAGGTATTCAGTAACTTTCTTGCACTAAGTATTTAATACAGAAAAGAAAAAAAGAATTGAGAAAAACGAAGAAAAATATTTTGTCGAACATCGAACGAAGTATTGCTTTCGGTAAATTATTATTCGCATTTTATCCGATCCGCCCTATTTAATCGGATTTTCGGAACACCTTCGCAGGTTTTCCCCTTTTCTCTTTTTAACTGATGGTTTTATATCAGCTATTAGTCTTACCCCGATGGCAGGAATGGAGTCCGGACTATTATAAATATCTATGTGTAACAGCATGTGTAAGCGGAATGGTTTCCAACCAAAACGCCGAGGAAGAATGAATGAAATAGATTGATAGTTACATAGTTTGATCTAATGTAGGAGTATAATGAGGCCCATTAACGAAATTCCGATTATTTTGGTTTCCAAATCAATTTTCTTTCTTTGGGAAGGGGGAGGGGTATATGAGTAGAGAAGTAAATGTACAAGGGTCGTTCTCCAGAAACTGAGAATATTTCGTTAACTGTAAATTTTGAACCTTAACTTCCAATTCTTCTGTATTTCATTTTCATTCATCTTCATTTATTATTATTATTATTATAATATATTTTTTGGCGGGGGGGGGGGGGAGAGGAGTTATTCTGAGTCACACAATAACATCCGTAACAAAATCCTCCAATAAATTGATTATACAGTACAAGTGCCATTTTTTGAATGGAAAAAGCACAGGGATGTGTCCATTGTCATGGATGTTTCAATCTTGTCTTGCACTTGCTATATTTTTCTTAATTTTTGTTTCAAGTCGTTTTTCCCAATCCCCTCTCTGGTAGGTTTAGTGAGTGGGGGGGGAGGTATAACCAATACTCCTCACTTGGTACGATTAGGTGAGGTCTGGTTGGCTGAGTGGATAGCGCGTTGGTCTCAGGTTCGAGCCCACATAGCAACTCGTCAGAATTGTCGACCTAAGCCGGTTTTTCGGCCAGACGGGAAGAGGACTGAGACAGTCCTAACAGCCTCCCCGACGTCTCTGTAGTAATGCTCGAAAGGGCGGATTTCAGGACTCGAGTGGAGAGCAAATTAGAAAAAGAATAGGTGTCCCTATTTTAATGTTTTCGTCAATTGATTAGGGTCGCACTGAAATTTGTTTCAATGGACCTACAAACTCGCCATAAAAAATTTGAGCTCAATCTGAGGTCATTAACCCGGGCCACTTTGACCTTGAAGTTATGTGTAGTACTGAGATTTTACAAAAAACCGCGAATATTTCGGAACATATCAACTTCAGGACCGAAATGCACATATGATAAAATGTTCCTTGTTATATTTTCTATAAAAAAGATCCTATACAACTTTCCTCTAAAACGCATATTTACCGAGATAATCGCAATAGTGTGTGAAAGTTTCGAGGAACGTGGCTTTTGTTATTTTTTCTTCCATTTTATTATTCTATTTTATTTTATTACAGCTTTGACTAACAGTGTACAATACAATTTCCCTCAAACATTCGGAGCTTTGATGTAGATGAGCTATCATCCAGTCTGCCCATTTGAGGGCATACGCCTCTGACACGTTTTTTCAGTATTTTTTATTTGGGACGTTGCTGGCCCAGTGAGGACCTACATACCTCTGAATTTCGTCGAGCCATCTTGTATTAGGCTTTCCTCTGTTTCTTTTATTGCTTCTAGGTATCCATTGGGTGGTCAACAAGCGCCATCCCTCCCGGCCCCCCTAGTTATATGACCTGCATATACTCGAGCTTGAGAGTACCTAATATCTCGGATTTTGACTTTATTTGCAATTTTTTTAATGCTAATTTTATTTTTGATTTTCAACACATTTCTCATCATTGAATGCTGAGTTGTTTTTAGCCTAAAAACTTATTTCTTGGTTAATGACCACGCCTGACATCCGTATCCCAAATATTCGAATTATACACATGTCTAGAATGTTCATTTTTATGTTGCATTTCAAATTGCTTTTGAGAATGAACTTTTTGGCCCAAATGCTTTCCAAGAATTGGATATTCTTGCACTTCTTTCGATGCTCCCCCTCTAAAGAGATGATTTGTCCTAGATATCTGTATTCGTCCCCTTTGTTTATTACTAGGTTGACTTTTTAGATATGACCTACATGTTTTTTATTGGTCATTATTTTGGTTTCCGACTCGTTCATGTTTAGTCCCACTTTTACGCATTATTGCCTCAGATAATTTTTCATTTTTGCCAATTCTATTGCAATTTTTCCTATCAGTACGACATTATCAGCGAACCACAGATTGTTTAGATTTTTACCACCCACATTGATTCCCATTTTTCCCAATTCAATTTCCGAAAAATGTCTTCTAATATTGCATTAAAAAGGATTGTTGAAAACGGGTCAACGAGTTTCAACTGCCGCTGTATCCGGAACCTTCCTCCTTTTTAATCTATTTTTATTATGCTTGTCCATCTTTACCCCTTGAACGATGAGATGAAGAAAAACATGCGCAGGTTACTCGTGCAAGTAAGAAAACGCAAGTACTTGAAAATGTACACATGCAGAAGTGTTTGCGATTGTTAAAAGCTTGTATTTGCAAGATGTAGGGCTGTTGGTCTGACCCAAGTGATAAAAATTTGCGGAAGAGGCTAAACTGAAATGTTAATTAGGTATCCATGAGCCATAACTAATTCCAAATTCAATTATTGAAGAAAACCAATTTTGCGATCTAGAGTTAACTAACTGTTTTTATTGAGTCTTGAGCATCCTATGAATTCGTTGAAGACTTGGTATGGTGGATTTGAGAGGATGTATATCAACAATAGGAAACAGCGATTTGTCCATAAGAAATGACCCTGAATTCTGAGAACACGTGACTGTTCCTTAACAGTACAATGTTATATCTTATGCGCAAATTGTTCACTATTGTTGATATACATACATAATCCGAGGTTTACTCTATAGTAGGTACCCAACAAACGGTCATGGGTGTAGCCAGGTGAGGGAAGGGAACAAACTGGGGTGTTTGCCCCAGTAGACGGAGACTGAAGTAATATGGTAGTGCGCATTACCCGCCGTAAAATAATAACAAAAACCTATATTTTTCGAAAATTCCACGTAGTTATGCGATTATATCGATAAATGTTTTTTAAAGAAAAGTTGTACAAGACGATCTTATAGAAAATTTAACAAGGAACATTTTATGTTATGTGCATTTTGGTCCTAAAGTGAATATTTTTTTAGATAACTGCGATCTAGCTAGTAAAGATCAGTTATGAAAGAAAAAAAAACAACAAAAAAGCCATGTTCCTCGAAACTGTCATATATTTTTGCAATTATCTCGATGAATATGCGTTTCAGAGAAAAGTTGTATGGAATCTTTCTTATAAAAAATTTAACAAGAAACATTTTATGTTATATGCATTTTGGTCCTGAAGTTGATATTCTCCGAGATAGTCGGTTTTTTGTAAAATCTCAGTATTACACATAAGTTCAACGTCAAAGCGGCACGGGTTAGTGACCTCAGATTAAGTTCAAACTTTGTATGGCGAGTTTCTAGGTCCATTGGAACAAATTTTAGTGCGACGCTAATGAATTGGTGAAAACTTGTTAAATAAGGGACACCCTACTCCTAACCCACACCAATCCTAAATCTATTTTCAACTAACCCCAATCCCATAGACTCCGTACATCAAAAATCACCAAACCCCATAAGAAACAAAACAAGTAAAAAGAAAGCTTTATGTATGAAAATAGAGATACTCAACGTCAGAACTCTGTTAAGGAAGCAGAAAATCTAAAAGCACAGCACGAGTCTGTGCAAGGGGCCACAATTGACATTCTAGGAATTTCAGAAATCAGAAGAAATGATGAAAAAATATTTATTTACTTATTTGTTGCCTTAACCCGACAGAAAAGGACGAACATAGTTAAAATATAAAAGAAAATTACCAGAAACGGACGACCTTAGTGGGAGTCGTCATGACGTCGGATCCATCCAGTCCCGAGTATAGGTCGCTACCACCTGTGGGTCTGGTTGGCCGAGTGGATAGCGCGTTGGTCTCGAAATCCAGAGATCCCTGGTTCGAGCCCACGTAGCAACTCGCCAAATTTGGACTTAGGCCGGTTTTTCGTCCAGAAGGGAAGAGGGGTAAGGCAGCCCTAACAGCCTCCCCGACGTCTCTGAAGTAATGCTCGAAAGGGCGGATTCCAAGGCTCGGGTTGAGAGCAACTTAGAAAAAGGAGAAGGTCGCTACCACCTGTGCCCAAGTCCCTCTGCTCCCAGCAGTTCTCTACATAAAATCCCGAATCTCCGAACAATTTCGTCCTCAAAATTATAGAAAAGCTCTACGACCGCTCGGAGGCCCATGTCACGTGAAACTGGACCTTCCTGGGGATAAATTTAAGTTGGGTAAGGGAATAAAGCAGGGTGACCTTTCTCCGAATTCGTTCAATAGATGCCTCTAAGAATGACCAATGTGTAGGAATCGAAATCACGAATGCAAAAGGCGCTGACAACTATTCCATGGCACTGGACGAGGGCGTCACTAACCTCCAAGCAGAGGTAATGGCGATCACTGTGGCCATTGATAGAAACCAACAGAAGGGCCTTGTTAATAAGCAGATCTATAGCTGTACAGACAGTCAATCGGCTATCAAGGCATTATCGTCACACCAAACTACATTCCTGGTGGTGGCGGAGTGTATTAACAAATTATACACCCTTGCTCAGGAGAGCCGTCTCACCATACTATGGACACCAGGACACTGCGGCATGAAAGGAAACATGATCGTTGACAAGTTAGTGAAGGAGGGCATAGAAAAGAAACTGGCAACACCCAGGCCGTGTCCTCCTGTAGCATACACAGCGTCATAAAATCAAAACTTGAGGCTTGGATAAGTAAGCAGACGGAAATGCACTGACGGTTGGCCAGTGGCATGAAGGTCAGCAAAACACTGATAGGGAACGCTCCCAGTAAGTATGCCAAGTTCCTATTAGGGCTCGACAGGAAACATGCAAGGATCATGGTCGGACTACTAACTGGTCATCAGGCCACAAAACATATGTGGAATAAAATAGGAGTGGTGAAAAGCGGCTCCTGAAGGTACTGCGAAGAAGAGGAAGAAACCTCGATTCCTATCATATGTCGATGCCCAGCAATAGCGTGGACAAGACGCAAAGCACAGGGACTAGAGTATCCAGCACCCAGGTAAGTACAAGGGATAGAGCTCAGTAAAATTCTCACTTTGGCTATAAAAGTGAGACTACTGAACTGATCCTTAACAGTAACCTGAGGAACAGTGCAATGGACTACAAAGTCTGAGCACTCGGCGCATACAGCGCCACCTCACGCAAATGAATGTATTTTGCGTGACACAAATTCTCCCGTGATATGCTTTAATACTTTTTTAGATTTGACAAAGTCAGTTAAAATATCTGTTTTGATAACAAAATCGCAGCTGCATCGAAAATCTGACGAAGCATTTGCAGTCAGCAAGCCAAAAAACCTCTATTTCGATAGTTGTCCAATTCTCACATGCTTAAAATTTTCATGTTGATGGACTTTAAAGAATTTGTTTGACCTCTTAAGAAACTAGACCTTAGCATTTCAAAATTCAGGAACCTTCTAGGTCCTAATGTATATTGATCCAACAACGCTTTAAGACATCATTCAGTTGTGACATTAATGGGTAAGCAAATGTTGGGGTTAAAGGACACAAGTAAAATAGAATAATTAGGTAAGAAGAAATTGCGAGAAGCTTGGAAGTGTATGAGTAACTTTGTTACTAATTTTGCTACAGTTGACAGAACAAGAGGTTAATATAGGCTGGTGCAGGTCATGATAATTGAGATTACAACCACATACATTATGCATATTGTGTGCTTCATTTTCCTGCAATACAGACATGTGGAATTTATAGCCAATATATTTTTTGCTGAAATTTAAGCCCAAGTTACTCCACGTAGCGCTATTAGTATCTTTTGGCCCATTACCCACCTCAATTGAGACGCTAACTGATGTTTTTTCAGAAAGAATCTAGTTACTCCTTTTTCCCGGGGCGTCAGTCCAGCTACGAGTATTTGTCATGAACTGAGCTCTTATTCTTACAATTTCCTTTATTAGAACTTGAGGAGGGAGCAAAATGAAACTACTACTCTCCCAAGTTCACGAGTGGGCGCAAATGCTTCTTGCTCCCCAGCTCCGGTGCCACTGCAAAAACTAGAAAGTTGGTTAAACGCAGCATATAAGACCACCAGAGACCTCGTCTAGAAGGGGACCAGCCTCGTTGCCTCCTTCCCGCCCGCTTTTTAGAAGTAAAAGTTCTACATTCCAGCTGGATGGTATGAGACGTGAGGAGCTTTGGCAGCCCTCATCTGAGCGGTAAAACTTGGTCTTCGTTAATTGGCCATGAATCTGCATTTTTTATCGTCCACTCGGAAAAGAACTTTTTGCGGCAAGAAGTTTTCTCAAAAAACGCTTTGAATTTCAAGCTCGTCGTTTTTAAAACATTTAAACTGTAGGCGGGTGACTGATTTGATTTTCGTAAAAGTTAAATGAAATTTGGATTTTCGGTACAAGGAAAGAAATGTTTTCTCTTTGAAACATAAGAAGAGAAAAAAGAAACTGAAACTTCTTCGGAACATCAAATACTAACATTTTCGGCACGTCGTGGCCTAGTTATTTTTAATGTTTGGCGTTTGTTATACCTGATTCGGGTGCAAAATCTCATAAATTGAAATTTCGGTGAAGGTCTCTCGGCGGAGAATCTGCGTTCATCATCGATAAACGATAACCTGACGCAGGTTTCCGGTCGTTTAATTACTCGTAAACATATCGTACGCGGAATTAAATTAACGATGGTCGGCCATTTCGACTATTTGTGGAGGATTATACACCAGGATGGGTTTGGTTCCGTTTCGTTCCAATCCGTTCCCTGCTAGCTCATATTTCACTTCGCTAAAGCACCGGTGCCGTCCGGTCGAAATATTTCTCAGATAAGTGATAGTCTCTGCACGTGCACAGCATCCGACACCCGACCGGAGTATGCGAAAAAGTATGCTGACCAAAAGCTAATTTATATATCGACGTGTATATGATACACGAATGGTCGACTACCCATTGACCCATCTGCAATGTCGGCGTGTGATCTGAACATTTTAATCTTCTGTCCCCTGTCTTCTTGGTCCTATTTCCCATAATTACAGTTCGAATTTTCGTATTTCTACCATTTGTTCGTTCCAATCGCCAGCGATTGTATGCCTTTTAGGAAAGCGAAGGTTGCCATACATAATGGTTGTGCGGTGCTCTCCACCGCAACATTGATTTTGTTGCCGACCTTTCTGGACATCGTTTTTGTTGTATGTGTGTTACACATCAACGGCCTCCTGGCTACTTCCTGCATAGCATGATGCGAACGTCTTGGAAACATTTTTTGTCTCCTGCATTCCTGTGTATCTGGTACCTGATCTTTCAGGGTGTCTACCGGTCATGCAAGTCGTACAAGTCATACGAAAATCATACAGCTGCACTTACAAATTTGATAATTATTCTTGAAAAATCGCAATATTTACTATCAAAATGTGGCCAAATTGAAATTTAATCGAGAAATTGTGTTCTTTGCAACACTGTGTAATAATTCGATCGTTATTATTCAAGTTTCTTCAAAGTTTATGTTTGCAGTGAGCATGTTTTTGAATTTATCTTTTTTCTTTGTGGAAATTCTATTCAGGTGTGAAAATGTTCCGAAAAAAAGATCATAAAAAAGTCATACAAAAGCCATACAAAGGTCATACTTTCGAAAACTCCGTATTTAGTAGACACGCTGTCTTTTCAAAACCACGTTCTTCTCATTATTATTCTGATAACTCACTCTCCTTTTTTCTCCTTCGATAGGTGAGGCAGGACATCAGTTGAATTGAAGTAACTTTTTTCTAAAGCCTGCCCGGTTTGGAGGTTGGTGGGGTTCCAGGAAGTTTCTCAGTCTCATTTCGATCAGTTTTGAGAAAAAATCTGAAATGATGGGGGATAGGTTAATAGGCCTGCTATGTCAAATTTGGTATCTATTTCCTTTTTTGAAAAGCAAGACGATATCGGAGAGTTTCCAGTTCTTTGGCGTTGTACCGATTACCAAAATTTTATTGAAAAGATAGTTCGCAATTTTATCATTTCCTCACCCCCAAGATTCACACTTTGTGTCCTTCATTATCTCCTCTTCATAGCTCATTCTTTGCCTTCCCTTCGAGTTCTTTCTCTCAACTATTCCGTACAGCAGTAATAACGATATCCTTGAATGTCTCGTATTATGATCTATGTATTATTTCAACACCTCCTCTTTACAATGATATTCCAAATTTCTCTTTCCCTTCCTATTCGCCTTAATACTTTCTCATTCCTGATCTATTCTATCAATTTAATTTTCAATGTTCTGCAGTAACACACATTTCAAAATTTTCTATTTTTCTGTGTGTGTGTGTGTGTGTGTGTATGTGTTTCTATTGTCAAGATCTTACATCCATGTAATGCTATGCTTCAATTATAACGTAAAGTAGCCTAATATGGTCTCCTTTTGAGGCTGTAAAATACCCCTCCCCCAAAAAACAGCCCCAAAAATAGTATGCAGTCGTGGGAGAGAGTATTGAACGCCAAAACTCACAACACATTTTTTCTTTCGCTTATTCTTTAGAACACCAGACTTGAAGAGAAAAGTGCGAAGAGTTTTTCTCACTTATTTATAATATTTTCCTTTGGCTCGTAGTTGATTTGTACTTTTTCGATACCTAAATTCCCAGCGAAAAAATGATGCAGTGCGACTTTTTCCCGCGAGATGACACCATCAACAGATGAGGCCAGTGGCGGATCTAGAAATTTTCCAAGGAGGGTGTTTTGAAAATAAAACTTGTTTTTTGTATTTTCATTTTATTTTCGGTAGTCGTCATTTCTCAGTAGATTCTTGATATATTTTGAAATCTACACAGAACTACAGCACTGCAGGTGTACACGTTCACTACATTTTTATATAATGTGCTTTCGCAATGTTTCTTTTTTCCTTCTTTGGCCTGAAGAGGGGGTGTCCGACGCCCCCCTTTCTCAAGATCCACCACTGGATGAGGCAGAAAGGCTGTCACATTAGGAAAGGGTTGTATTAGGCTACGTTACCATTCGAAGATATCTTTAGGCTTACAAATCTATATTTACTATAAATAAGTCTTCTTTTTGAAAAGAAGCTCACTTAGCTTGCTCTATTCTACTCTTTATTTTTGTTTTTCTTCTTCCATCTAGCGTTATCAGACCAGCTCAGTATTTAAATTCCTGTACCTCTCTTATTTTTTCACCTCTTATTTCCATATTTATTAGATTTTGCTCCTATCTACTAACTACTATTACGTTTGTTTTATTCTTATTCATCTGTACTTTATAGTTTGTTCTTAATTTTTTATTCAACTTTTTCAACGTTTTCTTTAGTTCTTCTTTATTTCTTTCCATTATTGCAATATCATTTGCGAATCTTATCATTCTAACTGTCACCTGTAACATTTTCACATCTGATTTCCTTTCATTTATTTCTTCAATTACTTTTTCTATAATGTGGCAGTTTCTATAAAAAGGGGTAACTTTGTCGATCCGACGAATTTTGAGTTACAGATAGTACGTAATAGAGGAATGAGTGCCCGTTTCAAGGAGCTATCGGCGAGATCTCTAGCGTTTTTCTTTGCGGAGATACAAGCGGCCAAAGATGAGTGTAACGAGACCGCGCCAAAACAAGTTTTCGGGAAAACGCGTCTAAAGTTAGACACACCTTTTTCTCCCACTCCTTTAAGCGGCCGTAACTCGCCGCCGAGTCACGTTACCAGCCTCGATGAGGGCTTGTTGGAAAGGTAATTTTTCGCTCTTTTACGTGGTAACAATTCAGAACATCGGATTTATTCATGAGCTCCGAAAAACTGCGAAGAAGCGAACGCAGACATTCGAACTCTTTTCTCATTCTCTTTCATAATTCTCTTTCTGTCTCTCTCTTTTCTCTCTCACGCGCATAAATTTTGTCTCTTCGTTATTACAATGTTTTTTCTATAGAAATCGACCAAAATCTCAAAATTGATTTTTTTGACCAAAAAATATTGTTATCTTTTCTGCGTTTTCTGAGACTTTGATCAGTCGACAAAGTTACCCCTTTTTATAGAAACTGCCACATAGGTTGAACAGTACTGGTGATAAACAGCAACCCTTTCTCACTCCTTTTTGAATTTTCGCTTCTCCCACATCATTTTTTGTTTGTAGTTGAGCTCTTTGATCCTCATGTAAGTTCTATATTACTCTTTTTCCTTCGTACTCAACACCGATATCTCTTTTAATATTAAAACATTTTTGTCCATTTAATATTATCAAAGTCTTTTTCTCAATCTAAAATGCTACATATGTATCTAAATATTTTTTCAGCATTTTTTTATTCCCCTAAGAAAAGCCTCAAATGTAAAATTGTTTTCCTAGTCCTCTACCTTTTCCGAATTCAAACTGATCTTTTCCCATTTCATTTTACAACCTCTTATGTATTACTTATCTTTTCTAGAATCTTTTATTCATGCGAAAATGAACTTACAGTACGGCAATTTTTACATTCACTTGCTCATGTTTTTTCTTAGGGATTATAATTAACCTGCTTTTCTGGAAACCTGTTGGTATTTCTCCTTCCTCGTAAATTCTGAAAATTAATTTATTAACATTTTTTAAAACTACTCCTGCATTTGTAAATAACCCACTAGCAATTTCATCAACTCTTTCTGCTTTACCTGCTTTCATTTCTTTCAGAGCTTTATCAAATTCTGATCTTAAAATAGGATCTTCCCTTTCTTCATCCCCCACACAATTTTCATTCGTTTACTTATACCCGCTTCATTCTTATACAGTTTATGAATACAACTCATCCATCGGTAAAACTGAAAACAAATTGAGTTTACAGGTATAATTATTATACCTTCTTCTCTAGTACGAGCCAAATTAATAAAGAATGGACATCGCATGACCTAAGTATCAGAAAGGGAACATATTTTCGCAGAATATTGCCATGCGTACCGTAATTTAATTGAACAATCATTGAGTGGGCTTCACGACACCAGAAACAAGAATCTCATTAACAGTTGATTCTATTTAAAAAATGGTGAGACCAAAGTTTTAACTTTCAAAATAAAAAATATTCCTGTTTACTGTCAAAAGTTTGGTAAGCAGCCCATCTGAGATCTGCGAGGCCCAGCGCAATTTTCCAAGATTATGTCGGACAGGCGACGACAAAAAAGCAACAATAATTTTTTTAGATTTTGGAAGTAGAATTTACTAGGACACAAAGCCCCCTCGGCACTGATGCAATGCTTAAAAGGGTAGTTTCTGGTGCGGGAGTGCGGTGTCTCAGGGGCCACTTTGGCATGCGTGCATCGCCATACGTCCATTGATTAGTATGTACTTGTAGATTTATTTACTGTCATTGAGGCACCAAAATAAAAGGTTAGATGTCCTTGTCGCATCAAAAATTACAAAGTGGCACCAGAAATTGGTGTCACATTGTTTTTCAACGAGAGTGATCGCAAACGACTAGGAACACTCTCCACAATCGAAAAACGAAAAATAGCTCTGGTGCCGGAAGTTCGGTATTTTCAATTCTCCTATACAAATTAGTACTCAGTATTTATATCCTATATACAATTGCAACAGGTTGATGCACCACTGTTTATAATTGATTCTGTACAAAGTACGCGCAAAATGACAGCATAAGTTGGCAATATAGCATGTGCTAATAATGAATTTGAATAAAGGAGGGCTGTGAACTGAAACTTTACAAGGGTTGGTTTAGGTAAGAATACCCAAGGTCCGATGTTTTGGAATGAAATACCATGTTCGGTCTATGTATAAGACCAGTGGGGGTTATCCCGCGAGTTTCAATAGGAAGTTCAGTGATCCTGTGTGTTTCGATTTTGCAATGAGAAGATGAGACGCGAATAGAAATTTTGTGATGTGCTCTAATGTAGTGTTGATAAATATGTTGTTGTTGTTGTTATTTTTTTGTGTGTGGGGGGGGGGGGTCAAGTCGATTTTGTTTATTCTACGTCTGAAATTCAAATTTTGAGCACTAAATTGAAACAGAATCGCAAAATCTTACTGAGGGCAACCCGAAAACCCTCCTTCAAGTTTTTCGACAAAGTCACAGGTGGGTCGCTAATCTAGACTATCATCCCCAAATTTTTGATCCGACCCCCTGCAGACCACCAAATTTGAAGAAGAAAAATCAGATCTTTTTCATGAATTTTTCAAATTCTATGATATTTTATTTTTCAACATTTTTATTATTATTTATCCAGAATGTGACCAAAAATTTCCAGAAATCTTTCTTAATTTTAATAAATACCTGAGTAGTTCGAAGACGGACGACATCGAACTACTGATATTCAATTTCCTCCTATTTTGTACATTCATATACTTTAAAAATGCACTTTACGCGTTTTTTTTTTGCCGCGAAAATTTGAATTATTTCAGCAAAACTCAAAGTCGAAGCTTTTTCATGCTCTATAGAGATAGTAATTACTCGTATTAGTAGGCCAGTCTTTAAGTAGGCGTAAGGTAGTTAGGTTAGATTGTCAATATATTAGATTAGGTGCGAATGTCATAAATTCATTAGGGTCATGTGCTTTATTCAAGAATTTGTCCAAATCTTATTTTTAAGAGTATTTACTTTTTCAAACGGCGAGGCCCAGGGCAACTTGCACCCTGTTGTGACTTAGTCGTAAAGACTTTCGATGACTGAAAACGAAGACGAAGATGCCGTAACGAATTATAATATAACACTAATATTATACAGGCCTGAAAATACTAACATGGAAAAAAGAGTGGCAGATTCAGCCGCCAGTGAATTTTAAATTTGTACAACAATCTCCCCCTCAAAAAATTTAAGTTTTTAGAAGAAAAGAAATAATATGAAAATTGAAAATGAACATGAACATGAGGCACAATTAAAGAAAATCACGATACAGCGATTATTTTAAACGTTTTCTGAGAAAGGAAGAACTGGTCTCCTAGCGCGATTTGATCGCCTAGATGTGAGACGATAATCTGGAGCTTCTCGACAGTCGCTCTGTGGCTCCTGCGGTGGCTCAACATCTGGTACCCTGTACGACGCTGGTTTAGGTGGGTATGAGTAGTCTGGGTGTGCTGGAGTGTCAGTCTTCACTGCTGTTATTCTCAGTTGATTTATATATTGTTTGTGTATGCGCCCGAGTCTAACTTTACCATTTAGTGGCTCGTGCCTAACTTTTGAATGGCTGTACCGAGGACCCAAATATCTTTATTGTGCTCATGCACTCGCACTTAAACTCTCTCCGCGTCAGCAAGGGAACGCACCTAGGCTGAGGTCAACTGTGGCAGCTCTTTCTTTTGTGGTAAAATAGCGTCCAAGCGGATTTTACGGTGCAAATGTAATTCAGCAGGTGACTTCTCACATGCGAGTGGAGTAGCTCGATAACAGAAGAGAATTTGGCGCACTTTCTCTCCAAGTGACGATCCACCACTCGACATGGAACGCAGGCTCTGCTTAAGCGTTGGAACGCTTCACTCAGCAAGCCCATTGGTTGCTGGGTGACCCGGAGCAATTAGCCTTTGACGAATACCATTTTCAGTGCAAAACTGGCGGAACTCATCAGAGACAAAAATCGAGGCATTTTCAGAGACGATTGAGCGTGGAAAACCATGGAAAGCAAAGATCTCATTTAACAACTCGGTAGTGGATGCTGTAGCTGACGCTTGGGGTGACAGCTTGATTTCACACCATTTTGATTTGGCGTCGACACAAATGAGAAAATGGTAATTCTGAAACGGGGCTGCATAGTCGATATGGATCCTTTCCCAGTTCTCAGAAGGCACCTCCCACAGGTGCACTGGTACTTCTGGTGGATTTGTCTTAATAAGTGCACAATTCTCACATGACTTGACCAACTTTTCGAGTTCAGAATCGAGCCCTTGCCAATAAACGTTGAGGCGCGCCAATTGCTTCATTTTTGTGGTGCCCAAGTGAGTAGAATGTAGCTCATCCAAAACACACTTTTGAAGCGACTTTGGAATAACAATTCGCTCCTCTCGAACGAACATACCATCAACAATAGTGTAGGAGGAGTCCACTTTTGAGTGCAGCAACGATGCAAATAATGGTGCAAGATCAGAGTCCTTTTTTGACTCGGCGACAACTGACTCAGCATTGAGGCAGTCATTGGAAATTTGACACACTGTGACGGCACATAAACGATAGACCTCCTCAGAAAACGAAAACTAAGATGCCGCAACGAATTGTAATACAACACTGATATTATACTGGCCTGAAAATACTAACGTGGAAAAACGAGTGGCAGATTCAGCAGCCAATAAATTTTAAACTTGTACACCACACCCTTTGCCACCCGTTTCGGCGATGAGTTTGGTTGGCCGAGTCGATAGCGCATTGGCCTCGGAATCCGGAGGTCGGGGTTCGAGCCCACGTTGCGACTCTTCAGATTCCGATCTAAGCCGGTTTCACGGCCAGAAGGGAAAAGGATTAAGACAGCCCTAACAGCCTTCACGACGTCTCTGAATAAGTAATGCTCGAAAGGGCGGATTCCAGGGCTCAGGTTGAGAGCAAATTAGAAAAGGTATAAATCCCTCTCGGCGGGGCTGTTGATAGGATTTACAGTCCGCTAGACAAAACACCAATTGGGTTCTTCTTCGAACTCGAATCACATTATAAAGTTGTTAAAGTTCATTATCAAAATTTAAAGTGGGTATATCAATTGCAGAAGACTATGTCAGACAAGGCCATTCTCCCAGGAATATACATTTTGGCTCTCACTCTCCCCGCATTGTGAGATTTAGGGCCATTCAGGAATTCAACTTTCATGTTTGAGAAACATACATCGAAATTTCTGCCTCCTAAGTCAATTACAGCTCTGGCTTTCGTTCAACATTGCACAGTGGATCAATCAAAAATAAATGAATAAATAACTAAATATCGCGGCCATCGTATCAAACAACACTTCAAAGATCCTTGCATTTCCAATTCTGACAAACAAACAAGTATTTGCCAAACGCCGATTTTTCAAATAAAATAAGCAGGGCTCGCCTACCTCATTGGAAAGCACATAAACTTCACCTAAAACTGCAACTGTGGAAGCGGTTACAAACAGAATTCCTCATTCGCAAGTACATCAACTTCACAAATATTGCAATTATGCAGTCAAGAAATTACAACACAATCCCACACTCGGACTCCATCCTTATGTATCTAGGGTTTGCAGCAAAATAATTACACAAACAGTCTCCATTTCAGTCAATATCCAAAGAACCACTTTCCTCTTTTCTCTTCAGAGATTTCACTCCCTTGTATTCATATGATATTTCAAAATTTAGGCTTGGGTACACGAGCAGGCTTTCTCAGATCACACAACCCCCATCAAAAGTGGGAAATTCGACCGCCATGAAATCGACGGCGCAAGAATGGTTGCAGTCGCCTAAATTGAAGGGGACATTTGGCAGGAGTCACTTTTGATTCTCACTAGGCCATTGCATCGTAAAAATTGTTTTCTAAAGTCGATGTAAGACGCCCTCCTCTCCATAGTCACTTTTGCCCTGAGCATAATATCGGATAATATCCTATAAGGATTATTTTTGTCTTTTCCACTATTACGTACCTCTTTTTTGTAGGGCAGCGCACTGACAGCTGCAATGATGCTGGAATCTGGGTGGAGAAGGCCGAGCAAGTGTCAACTCTACTACGTCTTCGGCCGGAAAAATGACGTACATCCTTCGAAGCACAACATGGCGACGATGACATCACAGCGCCGCCGCTTAACCGAACAAACAGCCGTCGTTCTGGAAAATTACAGAAAAGAAGAAATTCTTGAAGGCTTGTAATTGAAATTAACATAAATAACTTGGCTGTGCCATATTTTACGAAACAGTACACGGGTGCGAGTGACCCGAAAATTGACACGATGAAATTCTCTCGACAGTGCAAATATCTGCAAACAAGACTTGTGCATACTTTCTTCGCAAATGATTTCCGCACAGCGTCTCTAATTTATTCCATATTCGCGTCGTACAGAAATATTCTAATATCTCAACTCTGCAGAGGGAAGCTGATTTCGAAAAAAGCATTTTCAGTTGTTGTTTTTTCTTTCTTTTTTTTTTTTTTTTTTTTTAGTTGAAAGGCGGGAAACAGGATTATTTCGTTAACTAGAAGTTTCGACAAATATTCCGTTTCGAAATCCACAACTCCGCTATCGCGACTTCTCCTTCGCTGTACATTGGTTTTTGGCGACAGCCACCCACCGCCGGCTGGGTCGTGGCTTGGGAACAAATCCCCCCACATGGAAAGTGTCGACAAGTTTCAAATAACGCCTAAGTAGCGTTTATACGAAAATCGCGCGTCTTTTAATCCTTCGTTGCCGGCGTTAAATTAAAATAATGTAAAATCTCGGATGCCATCGTCGCCCCCAGCGCAGACAGTTTTCCCACTTTTATTAGAAAATGAACAAAAAATGGCTGGAAACTGACTAACTCCAAGTTATATTGTATTCGTACGCCAGGCGACGAAAACGACAACACTGGTTTTAATTAAATTGTTTAAGCCTTGATTATACACGCACTTACACGCAAACTAATTAAACTTTTTCATTATTGTTAGAATTAAGGCCAAATTGTTCTATTTGCTTCTAATTTGTTCCCTAAAATCGATATTCGCTGGAATTCAATTTTGGTACTGATTCGAATCCATCGATTTTTTTCACCGACGAGTAACTCACATTTCCTGTTATTGTTTGCGTGCTTCGAATTCGAAACGTCTGTTTCGAAAAAAACGAGATAGTCTTTTATTTTTTCCCCCTCGACCAGAGTTGTTATAAATAATTTTGTAATTATAATAGTGTATAGTGAATTTCGGCTTGTTGTGTCAAGGTTCGCGTGAGAATAGATTTGGGGAAGAGTAGAGTTCGGTCTCGTGTGCTTGTAGCGAGCATAAGGATGTTTGGGCAGGTGCGGATACGGGAGAGGAAAGGGGAAATCGTCCCTCTAAATAAAAACTGAAAATATTTCAACCATGTCGAAGTACTGCAGTCTGAAACAAGCCAGCCTCAGTCTAAGCGTCTCAAGAAATAGAAGCATGTATGAAGGAGCTTCAAAAATCGTAAATGAGTATTGAAATCAGTTTTAAACAAGTTTAAAAGAGTTGTATTGCGCCAATTTTAGAGAGTCTAAACTGAGTCTCGGAAAGACTGAGAGCGTTTTAAGAGTTTTTACGAGTAAAAAGTCGTGATCACATACTGAAGAATCCTAAATATTTAATACCTGGCAGAGACTCAAGAGGAAATATTGCATTGGGTTCTGTTCTAAGGGCGTATGCTACTGCCATAGTTGAAGAGCTCTTTCCGAAGAGGCCTAAGACAAAAAAAAGTTATTTTTAAATTGTGTTCCTCCCCACTCTCTGCTGCGTTTTATTTGGAAAAAAGAAAATACTCTTAAGTGGTGTATCCAACTAATTCACAAAAATTACTCGTGAAAAACTGGTATGGAAGTCTTTCGACTTAGGCCATTTTGGAAACGAACTACTTTTTTTAATCGCTGGTAACGCTAGAACGAAGGGAACAAAGAATAAGGGAACCTACTTTTTGTATCTTCTATTTTGAACGACAAGATGGCGCATCAAACTCACTTTTCACAAAAACTGACTCAGGTCATTTTGGAAGAGAGCTCTTCCACTATAAAACATTCACCAATTATTTAGGACTACGACCCTTCAAAACTATATTAGGACTTCCAGACTTGATCAAGATTTATTAAGGTTTTTCCACACTCACCGGCGTAGAAAATCTCACTCAGTTTTGGGGGAAGGGGTATTGGTCCCTACAGCACATATCCTGTCATATTACTGATGTAATTAATGCGCTAAAATACATTCTGAAATGTTCTTTTCGACAGCGGGTGGGGAGGGGGGTGTAAGATTCTAACCGGACTCCCGCGCAGATCCAGCGCTAGAGATTTTGTCGCCCCTGGCAATGGAGGAACATTTGCCACCCCTGGCAAAAGAAACGAGGCACCAATCACGCCTTCGCGATAAGCCCATTAATTTTTTTGTAAGGGGCCATAATACCATGATGATTGATGAAATGCCGCCCCTACAAATTGGGCGCTCCGGGCGAGGGCCCGCTTTGCCCGTGCCTAGCGTCGGGCCTGCTCCCGCCCCCATTCCTACTCGAGTGTCCATACTTCATTTCAAGCACACGTTTTTCAAAGCTACTCCAAAATTTTTTGAGATCTGCAAACGCTGTTCAACCATGAATCGGTTAGAACCAAAAAGGGTTAGGTCCCAAATTCGCATTTTTCAGGAAGTGAAAAAGACAGTTTTATTCGAAAATTTGAAAATCGTGGAATACGTCCTCCAGGGTGGTGGTGGTAGAGGGTCACAAGAGACAACTTTTAAGCCCGATCCCGTCGAATAAAATTTTGTTGGGCCGGAGCTCGGGGGCTCAAAGTTTTTGAACTTGACCCCTTTCGGTTCGGAATGATTTTTTTTGCAGTTTTACAGCTCGAAATAATTGCTCCCTTTTGTATCCAGGCATAAAGGGGTCACTTTGGTCTTGGTCCAATTCCATCGAGCAAAATCCCTGCTTGTTAGAAAAAAAGTTATTTCTGCGCATCCGTGCCATTCAAAGGTACTGGGTGAAATACTCATTTGGTCCCAATCGGAATGTGAATAAAAGCTTGGGCCAACCAAGGAAGGTTATAGCGATTTCCCCAAAATGAAAATTCAGGTTAACTATTTTTTGAGAAAAAAAAAAATCTGAAGTTCCCAAATGGCCTTTTTTTTTTCTAGTACTGTTTTGAATTTACGTACGCATGTTTTGGAAATGATTATGAACACACTAGTGAATCAATTCTTTATGAAATTTCTAATGTGACCTTTTCACTCGGATAAAGGTGTTTGTTTGTTTTTTTGTATGAAAATATCTTCAAATGATCAGGAATGATGCATTTAGAACAAGGGTGTTTCAACAGTAATGTTACCCGAAATGCAAAGTGCTTGGTAGAGAACTTGAAGAAAGTTGGCAACACTGCCCATGCAGCGATAGCAACCCTGATTCATTACCTACAACCACCCTACCACATCGTTCTCGTCCTAGTGCTTACAATCTACAATGTGGGTGTGTGCCGTGAGGAGGTGCAGTGAGAGTTAAAATCAAGCGTTTGAGCAATAGAAGGCGTTATTTTGTATTCCAATCGCATTCATCAATCTTGCGCCTGCACTGCCGCCAATAGGCAACATTTCCAACTATGTTGTAATCTTTCATAGTCTAGAATGCATACAAGATGATTTCAGGCAGTTTTCATACATACCTACTGGTTTCTTTTCTCGATGGATTGGTAACCTTTATTTTTTTGTTGATACCAGTACACAAAATTAATGTTTCTGATCATTTTACGTTGAATCAACATTTGACCTTAACATTTCTATAAGAGTTTTCATTGTTCTTCGCATGAACATGAAAGGCTGAAAAGGACAAACTCCAGACCTTGTGAAGCTGGAACCCAAATTATTATTTATGCACCAATTTGACCTTGACTTTTCTCTGAAATCGACTTCAGTATAAATTTCAAGGTCTTCCGTTCAAGTAAGACCTAAGGACAAGGTTATAAGGGATCAAAAAAAAAAAATCTGAATCCAAGAATCCAAGTTCATGCGTTATAACTATTCAGAACATGAAAACTCGCAAGTAGTACCAAAATATGATACTGAATCTGGAAATCCGTATCGTCATCCAAAAATACAGACTTCCATTCAGAAGACAGTCCAGAATCTGAAAAGAATCCGAACGCAGGTGGGATTGTGATTCTTCTGGAAAACTGGATTCGGGGATAATCCATAGAGAATGCGCGTTAAAACTGTAGATTCTGTGGAAGTACCGAGTCCTCTGATATATTGAATCAAAAATCTTAACATGGATAAAGAACCGTGATACATATTTAAAATTCTAATACTTCCGTAATAGTGGCGATCCTGGAGACCCCCTAACTAAAAATGTAGGTTCCATCCCCCATTACCTCAACAAAATTGCGACACGAAGAAAATTTTGATTGATCTTTATGAAAACAGAAGTGTTTTAAATTAAAAAATTCTAAATCCCGAAAAAAAAGGTCATTTCGATACGAGAATTTCCTCTCCCCTTCCCTCGTGAAATGAGGCCACCGTTGTATATATGGATTCAAAAAATCCTAAAGCATAGACTCAAGATCCTGATACCCAACTGACGTGTTTGGCTTTAGTCACAAAATCGGTACATCGGTTACCTTTGAGACCAGTCACATTATAGGCTTAACCTGACTGTATGTATCAGCTAGTCACGGGCCTTTGCCTTAACATGAATGAGTTGTTACAAACGCGCCAGGCATCGACTCCGGCATGCGGCCAAAAACACACTTGATTTGCCGCAGACTTAGAGGCGCTGATTGAGCGAGCGCCCGTGTATTTTTTTCCTATTTAAAAGGAGCTAGCCCCAAATCGGAATCACGGCGCTGCATTTGGGCCAGCGCCTTTTGGCAACTGGGCTTCGAATTTTCATGCGAGTAATTTCTCGATCACATTCCAGCCGTTAATCATTAGGTACTTTTGACCTTCCTTCGTCAGTGACGTGCAGCTTCAAAATCCTAATAGGGATTCAGAAGCTTAACATGGACTCCATAGGAACCCAGACTCCTGACGGATTCTGCGGAAAACTGTACTAACTTAAAAGAAAATTAGAATCAGTATCAAAGAATCTGAATTCATTGGAAAAATGAATGAGAATCCTACTGAATTTTTCTCCACCACTGCCCATGAAGATCGGCAAACGCCATCAGATCCTGAACGGTAGGTACGACGGGAAGGAGAAAGAAAGAAGAGTCCAGTCTCTAAATTTTAAATCATAAAGTAAAAGCAGACATTGGCTGTAAGGTCTGAATGGAAGTTGGGGACTAGAGCGGCTGTTTTGTCCAAGCAGTCAATTGTAGCATCTCCTGATAATAGATTTTTAACTATCTTTAGAATTCTCCGAGGTAACTCATTCGACCTTCTTGGGGAAGGGGGCGTAGCTCCCTCTTTCCTTAAATCCTCAGTGAAGTCTACCAATGCATTATCTGACGTTGAAATTCTATAAAAAGTAGCTCAGAATTTTTCTTTTGTTTATACGTAGGTATTAGTATGTTGATTCATCGTGCGACCACCTTGCCATACAGAAATGTCCATGTATGAACTTCATGTGGCAAATACTTATGTATAAAGCACACGTACACCGATGATGCAGCACGCGGCATCAACAGTACATGAAGCAGCAGGTTATTATACTGTTGCATGTCAATGAATACTATTCAGCTGATCCACATCAGTCAGTAAAGAGCATTTCTCCCACCAAGCATCTCGTATAACTGGTGGAAGGGGTGAAGAACCCACATTCGTTCACTAGCCGAGCTAGAGTAAAGATCTATCGGATGTGTACCCTGATAACTCGTTCTAAATTGTTTTGCTGTTAGCTGTTACATTCTGCTACACATTTCCAAGTCAAGTAACTGCAAAATAATCTTGGAATATCTTGTACTAACGATGGAAGCTACAGAGACTCGATTAAAATTCATAACTGGGAATGTTACAGCAACTGCCTGGTACAAAATTACTCGTAATTGATTTAGCGAAGGGCCAGACCTTTAATTTAGCTGATAGTGTAGCTAAAAGGTCGTAGTTTTCAAATGAAAGTCGACGAGAAATATAGCTCTGATGCAGAGAAAAATAGCTGCGATGCCGACGACAGTTTTCTACATAATTCATGCGGCTATCTTCAACCTCACAGCTATATATATAGGTATAATGTAGATTTATTTTGATGGAAAATTCTTGTCTATGCCTGGAACGATAGCAGTGCGTTGTCAGACTTCTATCGGCTGGCCCTTTGTCTGACAGCTATAAGTTAATTGAAAAGGAAACTAGGAACCCCGTAGTACTGATGTGGTTTAATGTAAGGCAGTGTGACAAAATGAAGATAAATCTGAAATTTTCAAATTTCAGACAAAGCGGACGTATATACTTAAAGCTTTTCCACTCTTATCGTTTTACAATCGACTGTATTATTGTGTCCATGGTAACCGGGCAGTTGTAAAGCGTTTGATGTTGGTTTGAAAAGGCCGCTATTATAAAAATAAAATAATAGACGGAGAAAGTGATTTTGAAAGTGTGAAAATCAGACGAGAATATATTTACATTCAGCCACCCGCTCACTGATGAGTGACGATGGCGGCTGTTGGCCCGAATGCCTCAACTCGAATTCATTAGCTTCCTGCGAGTGTCGCTGCGCGAGTAATTTGTTCAACATTTTCACCTAGATTCGATTTTTTGGAACGCGGCGTTTTCTGTCATTTAATTTCGTAAATTGTTTCCATTCCAGAGAAGGAAAAAACGATCGTATTATCGGCTTGCCATCCTTGAAACACAGTTTAGTTTAAAATGGAAATTTAGATTAAATTCGTAGTTGTCTCTCTCTTGATCAGACAAGACGTCGAAATAGAATACTGTTTTCATATTGTATTTTAATGAGCGCAGGTAATATAAAACAAAATGAAAATGTTGGTACAGTTCCGAAAAATTCATTTATTTTAAACTGTTTCTAGTTGGATGAGAAACCCGGCTCATATAATAATTCATTTTGAGAACACCTGTGAAACCAATGCGCATATCGACAGTGAGCTCGACATTTTAATTTCGTAATTTCAGTTTACATTTCTTAGGCTGTTGCTGAGACATCATTGTTTGACGTCGCACTAGCCTAGAATTTTCTCATTTTGAATTCGAATTAATTACAAACAGAATAGTCTGATCAACATGTCAGTATTGTAAAAATAGTCGGATTGACAGGTCAGTATGGTAATAACAGTCAGATTGACGTGCCGGTACAGTAATAATAGTCGGATTGACGTGTTGATGATAGGGTAACAAAAGTTGGATTGACATGTTGATAAGGTAATAATGGTCAGACTGACATTTTGTTACCGTAATAATAGTCGGATTAGCATGTTGATATGGTAATAATAATCGGAGAAACATGTCAGTACAATAATAGTCAGATTGACATGTTGGCATGGTAATAATAGTTGAATTGGCATGTCGATGTGGTAATAATAGTTGAATCAAAATGTCCATACAGTAACAATATCAGTTCGATATGTCAATACAGTAATAATTGTGGGACTGGCATGTTAATACACTAATACTAGTCGGATTGACATGTCAATGTGATAATAATAGTGGATCAATGGGTGGTTATAGTAATAGTAAGATTGATATGTCAATATGATAATAATAGTCGAATTAACATGTCAGTGTGGTAATAATAAATAATCAAATTAACATGGTCAATGCAGTAATAACAGTATGGTTGACATGTCAATATTGTAATGACAGTCGGAACAGTATGTGAATACAGTAACAATAGGTAATAATAGTTGGATTGACATATCAGTGTAGTAATAATAGTGGAATCAACATGTCGATATAGTAACAATTGTCAGATCAACATGGCAATGCAATAATTATTGTGGGCTTGCCATATTAATACGGTAATAGTCGGATCGACTAGTCGATACTGTAATAATAACTGGATCAACATGTCAACACAGTAATAATTATTGTTGAATCAACGTGTCAATATGATAATAAGTATCAGATTGACATGTTGATGTGGTAATGTAGTAATAATAGTCGGATCAACAATTCCATCAGTAATTGATACTGAATTTTGTACCAAAAAACTGTTGGACAGTCGATGTCATACTTCTTCTAAAAGAACTTGCAGTCTGTTAATAATGAATATGGAATGGGAAAACTTATTAGAGTTCAGTCGAATCAGAAATAGGCAAATTAGATGACACGATAACTAAATCAAAGTTTGTATGCAAATTGATGACATTTTCAGCGACGCATGAGCAGCCAAAGTCGACAAGAAAGCCGAGGCGGTCGAGTTGATTTACCATACAAAATTCTCAAGAAAGTCGACTTCGACAATGATATCTGTTCAACTCGATTTTTCAGTAAATTTTGATGGTTGAATTCCATAAATTTGTCGTATCAGAAAAGTGACTGATTTTGAAAGTTGACAAAAGTGTGGACTCTTGTGTCGACAATATTTCACGACCAGATTTCAATCTTCAATATGTGGCAGTTTCTATAAAAATGGGTAACTTTGTCGATCAATTGAAGTCTCAGAAAACGCGAAAAAAGAAAAACAAAATTTTTTGGTCGAAAAATATCAATTTTGAGATTCTGGTTGATTTCTATAGAAAAACATCGCAATAATGAAGAGACAAAATTTACGCGCACAAGAGAGAAGAGGGAGAGAGACAAAGAGAATTATGAAAGAGAATGAGAAAAGAATGCGAATGTCTGCGTTCGCTTCTTTGTGGGTTTTCGGAGCTCACGAATAAATCCGATATTCTGAATTGTTACCACGCAGAATAGCGAAAAATTACCTTTCCAACAAGCCCTCGGCAAGGCTGGCAACGTGATTCCGCGGTGAGTTATGGCCGCTTGACAGAGTGGGAGAAAAAGGTGTGTCTTAACTTTAAACGCGTTTTTCCCAAAAACGGGTTTCCACGTGTTCTTGTTACACTCATCTTTGACCGCTTGTGTATCTCCAGAACAAAAAACGCTACAAATATCGCCGATAGCTCGTTGGAATGGGCACTCATTCCTCTATTACATACAGTCTGTAACTCAAAATTCGTCGAGTCGACAAAGCTACCCCTTTTTATAGAAACTGCCACATATAAAATTGGTTAATGTTAGATTTTTCTAGTCGGTCTCTTCATAGCCCATAACGACGTGATGGCGTTAACCTTCCAAGCTGGTGTTCATGAAAAGTTACCTCATTATTACAGCAAAAGGGAAGGGGATTAGGGCCGTAGCTATGGGGGGGGGGGTAACTTGACCGTAATCATCTTTCAGAGTCAAGTAATTGGCAATTTCAGGTACTTTTAGTTGCAGTTGGTAATTTCAAGAATTTTAAAAGCTCCCCCCCCACCCCCCACACAAAGTTCAAAAATGTAATTTTTTTCATTTTCGCCCCTCAATAAATTTGCTTTACTACAGCCCTGAAGAGATTTGCATTTTCTTATTCCTCCCGGTTTTTTCTCTCTTTCGTGCGTTTAATTTAATACGTTCTTTCACTCCTATATTAGAAGTATTTCTGATTGAGAAACAGTCAAACAGAACTTTCCACAAGGATAAACTCGCTCCTCCAAAACGAGTTGGCTTTTCAACGGCGGTAATATGTACAAGCGAGCTCTGGTCAGTTTAAAGAAGTAGGTATGTAGTAATACTGTTTAAAGGTAGCAGGACAGGATTATCAGGAAAGAAAATACGAGTAAATACTCAGTTCGGAGGGCACGGAAAATGAAACACAAGCGAGGATTTAAAACTCGGACCTAACGTGCTCTTAATTGAGCTACAAGCTTTCGTAGAGACATCAACACGGATTTAAAACTTGGTTGGTGAAACAAGAGAATGAAATTTGGGACCACGTTTCAATCCTATTCTTTTGGTAGCATATCAGTAGTGTCCACTGCATTTGTCTCAAATTACCTGACCCTGCTATTTACATATTGACTGATAGTGTGTGTGGAGATGTTTGGACTGAATGAAAATAGTCTGAAACGGAAGCTCGAATTGATGCTGACTTTCACCCGATTATCGAGTAACCAAGCATTCGATGATGAACACTTGATTGAGTATTATTTTGAGTGTTCCGATCTCGCAACCCGGTGCGCAATCAGTTACCCTAGTTACCCGCGGAAAAGTTACCCATTTGCAACCCTCAGTTACCCTCAGATTACCCGGAAACTCGTCAGTTATCCTTGGTTCTCATTTATAGTTACCTGGGTAACTGGCGGGAGTAGGCCGGACCAGAAGAGGGATTTCCCCCCACCCCAGCACCGGAACTTCTCGGGGCCCAGATTTTTCATAATCTGATTTTTTTTCGATCTTTAAATGCAAAATCATAATTTCCGAGAAGAATTTTTCCAACCGGGACCAGATTTTTCCTCAATGGTCTGCAGCGGCATCTGGAATTTTATTCGATAAAATGATTGCGGTCGCCCGATGATTGGACATTCAATTCACTTGAATCTTTCGTATTATTTCACAATCCAGTACCTACTTACTAAGCAGATTTCTGAGTTCTATTTGAAACTAAGACAAAACTAAGTTTTTGCGAACAGTGTTTACAGATGCATTAAAGTTTTATAGACACTTCTATGGGTACAAAGGCATATCTGAATTTTCCCTAAAATAGAGATTTACGGGGGAATAATCCAAGGCAACATTCAAGATTCACAAAACATTATGATTTTCAGGGGAAAAAGTCGCAGTTAAATTGAAACGGTTAATCATAACCCAGCACACAGCAAAGCAGAACACGGTTTCAAGGTGCATCATGAAGAAATTATATAAAAAGTGAATACTTTTCCGTAGTATTTAGTCACCACTACATTCTTTCACAACCTCTGACTAGTGAAAAATTTCCCCTCTAAGACTTCTACATAGGGGTAGAAGCTACCTAGATAAGATAGATTATGAGCAACTAAAAGAAGGTAATGGAACTAAAAAGGTCAAGGGAAATTATACTCCGAAAATTTGCAAATTACAACGATAATACAACAGAATATGTACTTCTAATTTAGATTACTTCGCAAGAAGATAAAATTTATGAAAAATTATAAATTAAAAACAAACAATTAAAAAGAACCGTACAAGGGCTTTGAAGGTTGTTAATTTTCATATTGTTATCCATTTAGGGTTCACGTTTGGCCCCATTCATGGTCACAAAATTCAAATTTCACCGAGAAGCACCTAACAAGAATTTTCAATACTCCAGTAAATATTTTTCTACGACTTTTGGGAGCCCAAATGCAGGATTTGGATTAGAAATTTGATGTGAGGTCAATCAGAGGCCTATGATACCTCTATTTCGACCGAGTTCTCAATTTTCTCTGTCAGTTCCATTTTGCCCTTTCAGGTATGAAAAATGAAGTTAGGGGCATTAATGGAAGCTATATCAAAAACTCGGTAAAATTTTCGAAATCAGCGATCCCAAAACCATTTTTTTGAGGATTTTTCATTGAAAAATTGCCAAATCACATAATTTTGAAACAACGTCAGCAATCTTCAATTTTTTTATTAAATTCCTGGATTTTGAAAAACTACTTGAAAGCTTGTTCCTAATAGTTTTAGTAATCATCTTGAAAAATATCTACTAAATTACCGCCATTATTTTCGTTGAACAACTGTTTGCAGTTTTCCTACTTTTTTTTTGTTTTTTTTTGTTTGTTTGTTTGTTTAAATTGTTATCCTTGGAATGAGTGGAAGCATTTTGTATTAGCTGTATAATTGAGATCTTTTCTTTCAACCCCTTACTTCACATATCTTTCTTTCCTCACTTTTTCTTTCTTTCTTTCTTTCTTTCTTTCTTTCTTCTTTCCTTCCTTCCTTTTTCCCGCTTCTGTCTATACCTTTCTTTCTTACCTTTCTTCTTCTTTTCTGTCCAGTGCCAAACTCAAAGGAACAGTAAGTGGGCATTCGCAGACAGCCTCCTTCAAAAAATTCACATTGTCCTACCCGACTATTATAGAACAAAAATATGTCCTGAATCTACAGTATCGATTTATTATTTGTTTGTGGAAAGAACGGGTCTACCAGAATTGTGCATTTTCTTATACAAAAGTCACCCCACCCCAGGAAAAAGTGTAATCTCTTTTTAGATGGTCAGACCTTTTTATGCACACACAAGTGGCCTCCAACAAAATTATCTGATCTTTTTTCCATTGATCTTTTTCCTAGTTGCCTCTCCTTGAACTCGGCGACCTTTTTTGGATTTCTGGAGGAGACAGGGTTCGCTAGAATAGTGCGATTTTTGGTGAGATCTGCTAAACCCCAAAACGGTGGGTTCGGCAGTGTCAAGTCCCCCCCCCCGGGTAAATTTTTGGTATTGGCGTTTTTAGACAAATTGGATCACTTAATCGAACAATCAAGAAAATCGTTAATTCGTTATTGCAATTCTTAATTTTGCTTGGATGAAAAAAAAAATGGTTTGCATCAGCGAGTTGGGTATTTTCAACGTCAGACGACAGAAAAGTCATTAGTATTATTCGAGATTTTAAACATTAAATGGCACAATGTCCAAATTGTTTTTTGTTTTTTTTTTAACGGAAAAGTTTTGCAAGGCATTTTCTAACCTCCTCCCTCCACGTTGATCTGGTCTGATCCGTCCCCTTGGCATGCACTGATAATAGTCTGGCATCTTTCCTGATGTATTTTCATCTAGATTTTGGGAAACTGGTATTTTTTAAGAATTGGCAGTTCTTACAAAATTTTTATCAGAAAATTGGAAACAGGAATTCACGAAAAAACTCGTAAAGCACAATCGATACAAAAGTCGACACTTTTGTTGACATTCACAATCAGTCAGTTTTCCAACACGACAAATTTGTTGAATTCGACACGTATGGTCGATTGAAACATTGAGTTTAAACCGATACTGTTGACATTGACTTTTCTCGTCTTTTGCAAATCAAAAACTGATGAAAAAGTTTATATCGGACATAAACTTGGCCACCTCAACTATTTTGTCGACTTCAGCTACTTAAGAGCCGATAAGAAAATCGATATTGAATTTTATACAGAAGAAAAAATCTGGGTAACCACAAACGTTTTGTCGATTTTGGCTATTCAAATGCCGTCATACATAGTTTGATCATGTTATCGATTCATTTAATTTTCCTATTTCTGATTCGACTTGACGGCAATAAATTTTTCCATTACATGTTCATTATCGATGATCTGCAGGTTTTTCTAAAAGAAATCTAATATCGGCTGTTCAACAGTTTTTCTATACAAAATTCCATATTGATTAGCTATTGAACTATCGATCCAAACTTCAATAGCGATAAACGTGTCGACATATCGATTCGACTTTTGTTACTGGTAGATATAACCATTTGTAATCAACTCCAAATAATTCCAGGCTAGTGGAACGTCAAATAATGTCTAAGCAACAGCATGAGAAATGTAACAGGAACTACGAAATTAAAATGTCGAGTAAGACGTCGAGCTCAGTGTCGACATCAGCACCTGTTTCACGGTACCAGTTGAAATATTGAAAACTGAGTATCATTTTGGGAAACAACTGTGGTATGGGTTGTAAAAAATTAGCACTTTTTTTTTTTTTGTAAAGAAGAAAGAGGTTTTTTAATCAATACAAAATCAGGGATTGTTGCATCATACATAGGCTGTCGCTTAGTAACTGAGACTAAAATTCGTACGGCCAACTAACGCTACCTATCGGTATTTCAACGTAGTAGGAGAATAATTTGGTTCATTAGCTATTGATTGAGACCACGCCGAGCTCATTTGATTGAAAAATCGCTGTTCCAGACCAATTTGAAAGAAACGATACGCGTTGACCCCTTCAGGTTTTTTAAAGATTTTTTTAAAGAAGGAAAAAAAGCATACGATTACAAAATTTTTTATTAATCATCATCTTCATTAAGTACACGAATATCTTTTTCAAAAAGAAGCGCCATTCATCGCTATACAGGTGTCCATTCGTTCTTGCCATTTATCGAACGTTTTCGCGTTTTCCACCGCCGGTAACGAGGAGAAAAACATCTGCGCCGCGGTGATGACTTCTTGATTCATGTTGAATTGACAACCGCGTAAGGCTGCCTTCAGTTGAGGAAATAACCAAAAGTCGCAGGGGGACAGGTCAGACGCGTCGCAGATGTTTTTCTCCTCGTTACTGGTAGTGGAATACGCGAAAACGTTTGATAAATGGCAAGAACATATGGATACCTGTATAGCCATGAATGGCGCTTATTTTGAAAAAGATATTCGTGTACTTAATGAAGATGATGATTAATAAAAAAATTTGTAATTGTATGCTTTTTTCTTCTTTAAAAAACCTGTAGGGGTCAACGCATAAGTTTTTTTTCTTCAAATTGGTCTGGAACAGCGAGTTTTCAATCCAATGAGCTCGGCGTGGTCTCAATTAACTAATGAACCAAATTATTCCCCTACTGCGTTGAAACGCCAATAGGTAGCGTTGGTGGGCAGTACGAATTTTAGTCTCAGTTACTTACCGACAGCCTATGTACATTCAACATGATATTTAATTTCAGAAACTAAAAAAATATATTGCGATATATAACATGTAATATTAATGATGTTACTAAGTTACTAATACTGGGTGATTGTTTAACAAGGAAACCGGCTTCAAGCTGCGCATCTGTCACTTGCCTCATCATGGAGACACTCAGGCAACAGCCGCGCAGCTCGAAGATTATACAATCACCCTGTATAATGATATTTCCTATCCCTGAATGAAACTGATGACCTTCCATTTAAGTTTTACATTTATTTGTGACATATCTATCTAACATCTCTTTTGCTGGACATGTATAAGGAGGTAGAAAAAGATGGTAGATTTTCATCCCCCCAGCAGTTTTGACATGGATATGTCTAATGGCTGGCCCTCATCCCATTTTCGACCGACACTAAACTTGATTCTAATTCAGTTCACAGTTCAGTTCAATTGTGCGCATTGCATGAAGCCAATCAGAAGGTATGATTTAGCTATTCATGGTCACAATTCAGTTCAGTAGTCCACATTTCCATGGAAATTATTTTTCCTTCTAGCCATGTGCTCATTGATCTTGATCTTTACTGGCCGATTAATTTGCAATAAGTTTAACATGGATATGTCTATTGTTTGTTAGTAAATTCCATGTAGACAGTGCGTTCTTTCTGTTTTTGACATTTTTATGCCTTTACTTTGGCACACAACGGAAAAAAGCGTTACTTTAGAGCGTGACAAAAAGAGCGTTACAAAATTGACTGACTGACTTATTCAACACTCTTCATTCGCCCACGAGTACCATACTCCTTGTATCAGCCTGTATTCCCTTGCAAGCATTACGTTCCTTGTACCAGCCTGTATTCCCTTGTGAGCATCACGTTCCTTGTACCAGCCTGTGAGCACTACGCTCTGCGAGTGCATCATCTTGCAGACGAGTCTGCAACCACGGGAGAGTATTTTCATGTCTGCTTCGCGAACTGTGCCGACATGAGAATGTCATCGTCCAGCAAACGTAGCGTCCAAAAAATGACGGCGTTAAAAAATATGGAGCGCAACGTGCTCTGTTCATTCTTTCTTTCCTTTCAACTTTATTTTCTCTTCTCTTCCATCTTCTTCAATGTTTATTTCCAACAATAAAGTGATACAACATATTATTTATTATTTGATATTCGCGTTTCCTCGTTTATTTCATATTTAAGTCCAGGTTACCATGATGAACTCCTCCAATACCGGAAATCGCATTCTAAGTTTGCTCAAGGTTCACCTATATAGCTCCTTACGTCGACTGTTTCTGACAGTTTTGCAAAGTTGGACGTTCAACAGTTCGTCGGTATTTTTCACTTGAATCGTATTACGAGTAAGTAAGTTAGAAGGTCTCCTTCTTGTTTTCGTAGCTACACCTCTGTAATCGCCGTTCCCGCCCCGGTAAGCGTTTAAACGGATACGACAGACGCGGTAGTAAGAATTTGCGCGTATCTGCACCGCATGCCCCCTGTCGTTCCCTAGTGCCCGAGTTCGCGTGGTACTTCTAAATAATGAAAATTCTACACGAGCAAAATTGGCTAACACAGGTCGGTATATAGGCTGAAGGAAAACCAAAAACTGGGTCTATTCGACCCGACTGCTTAATCAGTTATGAAAACGATGAGAACTTTTCCACTCTATTCTTGATTCGGACGTAAATTTTTAAACACACAACCGCGGAAAGAAGTTCAATTCTCGTTGCTATTTCACGCAAACAAAAATCACGATGTTCCTATACAGTTTTTTTTTTTTTTTTTTTTTTTTTCTGCTACTATTTTGCGGTGACAGAGCGCTGTCGTGAACGTTGTTGGCGCAGATAATTTATAGGCAATTTTCCCCGTATTTTTCGACCTGCAGTAACGCCTTCTTTTGGACTCACTCGCCGATTTGAATGTTGTTTTTTCAAGACGCAACAATTCCTTTCAATATCTCGGAAGCCTCGTTTCTCTCTTTCAATAATTGATGAAGGCGAAGCAAGAAAATTTTCACTTTTCACAGAAGGGAGAAAAGTTTCTTCGAGAGGAGCGCATTCTTTCGCCATCAATGATTAATTCATTACTACAACGTGCTTCGCTCGCGCTCGAGCTGGTTTTTATAAAATACTTGAAACTTTTCATCGGAGGAACTTCAAGTGACCTATTGAAGATTATTGTATTTCAGATATATACGCATAGTTTTGACACGTGACATGTTTTTCTGATATTCAGTGATTTAAGGGAGAATAGTGATGGTCGGGACAAGGGATGATTGAGACGGATGTTTTTGAGCAAATGAAGCAGCCTCATCCAATGGTCGCGATGGTTATTAATTAATTAGTTATTTTTTTGTTTAGCTGTAATTGAGTTAGGTAATTCTATCAGTCGAATCCGCGTAAAACCTCGTCACTCACCAGTCTAGCGGAAACGAGTTACAGGTATATATTTTCAAATAGTCAAAAGTGCCAGAAATCTGATATTGCAATCCTCGTAAGCTTATCTCGTTAGTACTCTTCAAACCTCGCATGTCTGACTTGAACGTTTTTTTCGAAAATAAAAATGTTCTAACTTTCAAAAACGCTTATATTTGACTTCAGCTGTTTTCTTTGGTTTTGTATCGAATTAAAATAATATTTCAGCGGAAATACTGTCAAAACAAAATCTTGTAAATTGTGAGGATGCACTTACGAAATCTCATAAGATATAAGTACATCCCTCTCTGGTCACTGATGCGATACTCGAAAGGGTAGTTTCCGGGGCCAGGGATGCGGTGTCTAGGGAGCCAATCTGCATGCGTGCATCGCCATACGCTCCACCAAACATTAAGTTGTAAGTACATAATGTAATAACTAAATCTCGTAAGCCGTAAATAATGTGTAAGTTGTGAAAGGTGGAACCAAAACCTCATAAATCAATGTTTCTCGGTTACAAACTCCATAAACAAAACGTTGATCGTATACATATAATTAATAAAAATAATGTAAAATAAGTAATAATGACAACCTCAAAATAAAAAGAACGAAAATCGAATCATGGGTTATTATTCAAAACAGTTTTTTTATGTCTGCTGAAAAATTTTTATACTATCACTTGCAAGGTTTTGATCCGGCGACAACGCGGCGAATAAATGGACTGCATTACTTTTCCAACTTTTCTATTAAAGTTAAAAATAAATTTAAAAAAATGAATAGAACCTTTTTTTATGCATGGAATCTTAGGAAGAACGATCTTGGTTCGGAACATTTTTTCCGGAAATTCAATAAATTTTGTCATTTTTGCAAACAATGTATTTTCCCAGGGGGGGGCTAATTTTTTGTTAGGGGGAGGAGCCGAACCCAATGGGTCGAGGGGTTTTATAGTGGTTAAGACTATACAAATATCAACGATATAGCGCAAAAATCCTGATACCATTTTTGTTTCTCTTTATTGCAAAACGTTGATTTAATTTTGCTGGGCTGCAAGTAAAGATGAATTTGTACACGTGATATTTTTCAAGAGGATGCGGTGATTCCCTCCTTGCGAATGTACATTTGTGTATAAATCCCCTTATCGTCCTGCCTGATCACTTTCTGCATAGTACGATGCGAACGTTCAACAAACGTCTTTTGTCTCCTGCATTCCTGAATTTTCGGCGTGTGATCTTTTCAAACCACCTCCTTCTTTTCCCTTTTATTCTCATGACTCACTTTCCTTTGTCTCCCTCGATTGGTCAGGTAGGATATCAGTTATTCAAGTCATAGTTTATGTTTCGCACATTGAAGATCTGTTTTTCTATCAAGCATTCGCGTTCTTTTTCTACTCGTTCTTGTTTTTTGATTTCGAATTCCCCCGCTGCGGTCCTTACTAAACATTTCTTTTTCGCGAACAATTTCCAAAAAATCCACAAGGACCTAAGAAGTGGAACTTTCCAAGTTTCGATTTCGACTAGTGAATTTTGAGAAACCACTATCCAATTTAGACATCAGCTAGATCTTAAAATAAAACTGAGGCACCTAATGAGACGGGAGTGGGTCAAAAATATTATAAAATGCGATAGGAATATCATTCCTTATACTCAACAGATCGCTTAATTAATTTCCGAAACCAATTTTGACTTCATGAAAACCGAAATACCTTTGGGGGGAGGATAAAGGGGACTCAAAATTGAAAAATCTACCGGCATAATATAGATATTGTTAATTAAGTGTTGAAGGTCACATAGTTAATTGTCGGTATAAAAAAATAATGAAATTTGTGTTCAATTTATTACAAGCCTAAGGGGTCAGTTGGGAGTTTTCAAACTTGTTTCATACTTCCAAGATCTCACTGGTTGAGAATAACGTTTTATCATATAAAAAATTCCATTATCAAAACCACCAAACAATACACAAAGGATATTCTTAGAAGAAATGAAAATTCATATTAAATTTGTTACAAGTCTATGGGGTCAATGTGAGTTCTGAAAATTGTTTCGCACTCCTGAGGCCCCACTGGTTCAAAATAAATTTTCATTCACTAAAAAGTTTCAGTGTCAAAACGATTTTAAAAAATTATAAATTGACAAATGATCTAATGTATTTGAAAAAATCTTTGCTACAAGTCTGTGGGGTCAATGTGGAAAAAACTTCAGTTTATAAGGCATTATGACATAATATTCGTACTGTTACGTCTTTGTTGGATTGTGTCTTCATTATATTTTATTCAGTTGGATTATGTCCTCATTGAGGTAAAATGTCAGCAGTTGATCTTAATGCCAATTGTTGGTCATTTATTTTTATTTCATCAGAAAATAATATCAGCTGCAATGGTCCGTACATGTTGCTCTCTACGTCATTACTCATTATGTTAAGGACAGTTGTTGCACTTTCCATTTTATGTATTTAGTCTGTAAAATTGCTTATTCGTAATCCAGTTACCATAACGTGGGGTAATATTGAAAGGAAATTGAAGAAACTGCTCGACTTCGGAAAAATAAAAAAAAAGTGTACAGAGGTGAAGGGATGGATGAAAAGGCATCAGTTAAAGAAGAACGAAATCTGTCGAAGTACATGTAAAATAAAATGTTTTGTGTAATGCTCTCGACAGTGTTCGAGTTTGAAGGAACTTTTCAAAGTTATCCCGGAAAAGGGGCAACTTTGAAAACTTTTTTCTACAAGTGATAGCGAACTAGTTTCGAACAGAACGTTATTAAGGATGGCCAGCAGTGTATACCAAATTTGATTTCGCGGGAGCAAAAAATTACCATTGTGAACAATAGTAAAATTGGTTTTTCCCTCTCTATCCTGCCACAGGCCCAATCGGGGTGATTCCGGGATAGAGGGTGCGATATTCCGCATCGCCATACGCCCCTTTATCATCGAATAGTAACAGAGGGGAACACAAATGAAAAAAAACACTGATGAAGCACATTTTTTTATACTTCCTTGCACCATGTTTCTTTTTCGAATTACAAGGCATGTCCTCCCTTCTGCAAATGACAGGATAATGTTTCTCATCAAGACACCAACCAGATTTTAAAAGATACCCCGCTCAGTATTTTTGTTCTACAGATCTCGTTTACTAAGGAAAATACAATTCGTTCAATAGCTTTCGTTTACCGAGGAAAGTACAATGTGAAAAACACTTATGAAGCCTCTCCACGATGAATGCCACCAGTACAAACTCGATCTGAGAGTTCTTTTCATTTATTAATACAACCCAGAAATAATAGTCGAACATTTTTACACCATTAATTTGATACTTTTCGAAGATCACATTATTATCACAGCTATTCACATTATTATGTTCACAGATCATAGACACCATGCTCTGATTACTCATTCCACTTTATACCTTTAACAGCAATCATCCCGAGTGCACGCTGTTCAACCCTGTCAAGGGGGGGGGGGAGAATACCCCGGGTCCGGACTTTCAAGGGGGCCTGAATTTCACTCACACTGTACATCAAATCAGCAACCACTCCTTACACCATGAAAGCAACCTCTTATCCCGTAGCTTATAATTTTTTTCCCATCTAATAAAAGAACAAATTGAATTGGAAGGGGCTGGGGCTGTTAGCCGCTTTTGTTTCAAGTCTGCGATTTTCAAAGTGACCCCTCATCTTCAGTGTCGCCCTACGTTACGGTATGGACTGTGGATCGTAGTGGCGTGATACATTCATTGAAAAAATTTCAGAAAAACTGAAATAGTAAATATTGTAATGATTATCTCAGTAATATTATTAATTATATCTTTAGATTACACATCAGGGTAAACATTCCTGTTTCGTTTTAGGATTTTTGAGCAACAGATCATGAGTGCTGGCATGTTGATAAAAACAAAGAAACATGTTTCCAAGATTTCAATGTTTCAATACCTATCGTTAAATTCATGGTTCCAATAAGTTTTATGTACTAAAATAGTAGTCTACAATTTCTTGAAGAATGACAGTTTTGGATGGGGGGGGGGAGGAGGAGAGAGATAAAAACCAGGCACTGACTGATATTTGGCAATTTTTTTTGTAAAATCATGTCAATAGTTATTTTCAAAAATTGACATGTTACTCACGTATTCACTCAATTCATTTGTTCTTATTGTCTTTTCTTTTCAATTAAAAACATACATGCCGAATCTTGATCAGGGTGCCTTATTAATCTTAGTCGGGTAAGAATTGGTGTTTTCTTATAAATTAAATTGTAACGATATTCGCACTACAAGACGCACGAATGGAATAACGACGTTTATTCCACACGAACACCAGAACACTAAGCACAATAGCAAAATCGCTTTGAAAACGCACAATTTATCGCATACAAAACGAGACTGTACGGCGACGGCCAGCGGCCTTTATATACCCTGGCGTTAACGGCGAAACTCCTTATCGCTCTCGTTATCGATCTTCTATTCTGTTGCTCGAAACGTGTCGATCGTTCATCATGGTGGATTCACATTCGAGTCGACGACTTCAGGCCAACATGTTTCGTCGGATGCTGTTTTGACAACACAACACAGCTACACACAATGTCGGCGACATCCTCCTAAAACCGGCGCTTGTTGATCCGGAGCGGGGAAAAGTTGTCCGTGACATGTCTGTGATAGGTCTGCGACAACGTTGGAAAGGAATGCAAATCCGAGGTTGTCGTCGACATTTAGAAGTTTCTTCGCGACATGTCGCCGACTCGAATGTAAATCCACCATCACTTATCTCGAATGTTTGAGAGCGTTCGCCACAACATTTTTCGATTTATAAAATACCTTGTTCCGTGTGAATAGGAAAAATAGTTCAGGCACCAACTATTTTTCATACTTGTATGGTAAAATGAAGGAATATTTGGTGATCACGATTTGGCCGCTGGTTCCAAATCTTAGCATTCTGACCCTTTGTAAACTTGATGTTTCTCCACAAGCGTAGGCAATACTGTTCTTGGTGATAGTTAATGATGAAGCATAAGGTTCGTACTACATTTGTCAACCGGCGACTTCCTTTTCCAGTATCCCCGCAGTAAGAGATTCAGCTTCTCAAAGAACCCGACTACTGGCACTTTACCTTATGCAATACTCTGTCGAATTATGTCTTACCGCGTCCATGTCTTATTATGTCTGATTATGTCTTTACACAAGTACAATTCTACCGGGAGTGAGCCTCCGTGTTTGAACTTGAAATAGTTGCAGTGCTCTCAGATAAAGAAGGGCTCAGACAGTTCCAAATTCAAGTTTCCTCGTGCCTAAACGTATCTTTGAGTTTCGAAAATAAGAATACGAGAGGTATTGGCGACGGAGGTCGACACGCACTCAGCTTCTAACGATGAATTACGAGATGAAATTACGTTGATGGAAGGGCGGCGGAGAAATGAATGGGCAGTAGGCTCGAAGGAAATGGGAGGCTATATAGCGAAAGTTTGATCACATTAGTTGCCTTTATTTATGACAAATACGGTGCCCCGCCGAAACAGAGCCATCCATTAAGCGAGTGCGTCGCGTGCCGGACATCTGTTAATTAGATGCTATAAATACCGCGAGGTTTTTGGACCATCTGAAAACTCGGTTACGTAAGCTCGGCGATACAAACTTGCGGCTCACTTTTGCACTGTACGTAATTCGCGCGTTAACAGCAAACTGCTAAAGTTACTCGAGATGCGTCGTTTTCGTTTTTATTTAGCTTCAAAGTTGTATAATGTGTCATCTACAAACTGCAAGATTACCTCGAGTTGATGTTTGCAGTTGTATGGAGCCAAAAAGTAGCCTAACCAAAACTTTAAACTTTCAAAACATTCACATAGCGATTCGATAATCTTCCGGTTGCACGTGCTTGCGATAAAAAGGAAATACCGAAGAACCGAAAAACGTACATGTTCGAAAGAGGAAGTTGGTCGTCGCTTTTTTTGTACCAAAAAAAAAAAAAAAAAAAAAAAGAAGAGGATTCGATAACTAGAAAGCTAAAAGCTGGTCGACCGTTGAAAGTATTAATACAATCCGGGTTTTTATACGCTTTTCGGATCAGCTTTACGAAAAATATTACACGGCTTTGGGAACACGACATGAGAGGAGCGCTTTATTTATTTTTGATAGACTTATTTGCCGTACTGAGTTATTCAAGAGAGAGAGGTTGTAAGATACAAAATGCCAGCGACGTGTGAGAATCAACTTTTCCAGCGATGGCATCTGCTTGATGTCCGACGGACGTGGAAAGTGAAACTTAGAGGCGATCTAGCGACATCGGCAGTACCCCGCACGTTATTCCGATTTCATCGGCTTTTATTTTCTTTGGCTTATAATGATTCCAGATGCGCCAATTGCGCATCTTCAACGGAAATGGTGACCATGCACCTTGGACCGGAATTACATCAGAACAGACGACAGAAAAGAGACGACTGAAAGTTGAAATTTGATTTAGTTGAAGCAGTACGTGAGTTATTCTCGAGAAACTGAGAATATTCTCTGTGCGGGTTTTATCCTACACAACTGGATCGCAAGTCGAGTAAAGGAAGTTAAGGGGATTTCGGAGAGAATCGCCGAGTTAAAGTTGAGGATAGGATTTGACAGTACGGAAATGATCACAATAATTCAAGTATACACTCCAACGCTACGTAGAAGAATCCTACAAATTGCTTGAGGACACGTACAATGCGAAAAAGTCATGCTATACAGTCAATCAATCAATCAGTACCCTTTATTGGCTCACGTTACAGGACTACACACGCAAAAGTTAATTAATGAAAGAAAATATTGGCTAGTAAGCCAAGCCCACCTCCTGGGCAAAGGTCTCCTCCAACCGAGGGTCCTGCGCCACCGTCGTAAACAGCTTGTGTTTTAGGAAATTCTTCATATCATTCGTCCACCTTGCCTTTTGAGCCCCCCCCCCGTCTCCTTTTCCTTCTTGAAACTAGAATAATGCCTTGTACCACCATCTGTAATCTGAGATTCTTGATATTTGTCCTGCCCACTCCCACTTTTTCTCCTAGTTTCTTCGACAATTTCCACCAGCCCTTTCAATTTCTTTTTCAGATTTACCATTATTTTCTTATCTTTCCGTTGGACGCCCAGTACCGATTATCATAGCGTGATGTGTAGCTTCGAGTTTTCTTTTCAAATTTTAATTTACAGTCCATGTTTGAAAGTCAGATATTATTACCGGAAGGATGCATAAATTCATTATCTTCACTTTACTCTCGTTAAGATATTTCCCTTTCATAATATATTTTAAGGACCAAAATTTTTTCCACCCCAACGCTATTCTATTATTAATTTCCTGTTCTATTCTGATGTCTAATGCGATAATTTGGCTAAGATATACTGTTTCCGAAATGTTGTCTAAAACTGTCTTTTATATGGATATTTTTCCAAGATACGTGTCGTTAGACATAATTTTTGTTCTGGATGTATTCATACTTAACCCTGCCTTTTTACTCTTTTCGTTTAAATCTGTAATCATTTCAGTAAGTTCATTTGGATCTTTTGCTACCAGGATGATATCGTCGGCGAACCTCAGATTATTTATAAATCCTCCGTTAATTTGGATACCTTTTTTCTCCCAAATTAGCCCTCCTAAAAACCTCTTCCAAGGCCGCGCAAGAAATAAGTGGTGAAACTGGATCTCCGTTTCGCCCCTTCCCCAATTTTAAATGGCATCCCATCCCTATCCGTGATGATTTTCGCACTTACATTAGTGTACATTTCTTGAATAATTTTATCCTACGAGTATATTTTAGGTATTCCCTGGTTTTTAAGAGCTTTTAGTATGAACATATATACGGTCAAGAAAGTCAAAGGCCTTCTGGTAGTCAATGAGAGCAAGATGGAGGCCGATCTGAAATTCGTTTGTTTTTTCAAGGTGTTTACAGGAATTGAAAAGTAAAATTTGAAGTACTTCTTCAGGACCCTTTGCAGGTCTGTAGCCGGAATATTTACCATTTTTTCCCTGAGTGTGCAAATCTTTTTATCAAGGGAAGCAATAGAAAAATACACGGTCGGCTCAACAAATGAGAATGGCGAAGCCCTAGTTAAGTTTGCAGACGCAACCATTCTAAAAATACACTGTCGGACAAAAGTCTTCATCCAACCTCAAAAAAATCATGATTCTCCTTTCATTAGCAAAAGGAAACCAGCAAATGACTGAAAATTCAGATATAATATTCTAGAACATTTCTTTTTTCACGTGTGTGCTGCGGAGGTATTCAGACATACTCGATACGGACGAAAGAAATCCCTAATGTAGCAAAAAATCGCATATCTCGTACATTTTGAATGAAAACGATCATGATAATTAGTTACAGCAAAAATTAAAAAAGAATGGCACACAGCAATATTTCAGGGCGAGATGTTCGACTTGACAGACCGAAATTTCGAGAGATTAGGTCACGAAATTATCTTAAACTGCACGAAGAAGTTAAAATCTCCAACAACAGTCCCAAAAAGTTAAATATTTTCAACATTCATTCGCCACCGAATATTTCCACTCAAGCTCCGCCCAATCAGTATTCTCCTTCAGAATCCCATCGTTTTCTCCTCTTTTTCCTCTAGTGTGAACAACGCTTCAGAAACAAATGTAAAACGACAAAGGTTTACTAAATGTTGATAAAACTAACTAGAAGTTGATCCTAGTAACGGGCTTTGCTCCCATGAGCCCGAATTACGGCTCGAAACCGGCTCGGCATGCTTCATGCTATCAATTAACGCACGCTGATCTCCTCCTCTGGTATTGGGACGCGTCAGCAAAGTGGCTGACATCTGGTGGACAAATGCAGAAGCTACCGAAACGTGACAGAAACGGGATCATAAGCGCCGACTTATGGGAAATATTGGGGAGGGGGGCAGAATCAGTCAGAGCGCGGTGTTTTCTTTGATTACTTAATTGAGACGCGTCTGATATTTCGGTATTATCGATTTTATTCTTATTCGTTTTCACTTTTTCTTCTTTTGTTAAATTTAAACATTGATGGTGAAATTTGTTGTACTTTTCCATTTTTGAGTTGAAAATATTGGGAGGAGGGGCCGCCCTTCCAAATTTTTCATTGGGGGGCAAAGCCCTCTAAAAAGTGCCAAGTCGGCGCCTATGAACGGGATGAAATACATAGCGCGCCATCTACTTTACAAATGGTGGCCAAAAGTGGAAGTACACAAAACGGGATGAAATATACTAGCGCTCCATCGCCGTGACGCGACCGAATCGCTTCCCATTCTTCTCACATGGCAGTTTTCGATGCATTGAGGGAATTTGCGGGGGGATTACGAGTTCGTATGCATCTACCCAGTCTGTCCCAGACGTGTACAATTGGGTTCAAGTCTGGGCTGCAAGCTGACCATTCAAGTTGTACAATTTCGAATTCTAAGAGTTTAAGCGTCCGTCGTGCTACATGCGGTCGTGCGTTACCGTGCATGAACAAGGAGCCCGCCCTCACAAATAGCATATAAGGCACAATATAATTTAGGAGAATGTCCTCAATATACACTGAAGCATTCACGGTGCCGGAGTCAAAAAATGGAGATCTGTCCTAGCATCACGCGAAATACCACCTGCAACTATAACGGAACCCCGAAGAAATTCGACCTCCGTGTAAACATACATTGAGCATATCACTGACCAGGGTGTCTCCACACGCGTACACATCCATTCTGTCCTGCGGGAGGAAATCTGGACTCATCCGTGAAGAAAACTCATCTCCAATACCCATTTCCGGGACTGCATGTGATTGTGAGCGAAATAAAAACGTCGTCGTCGGTGTTCCATAGTGAGTATCGGGACTTGTGCCGGTTTACAGTTACATAAACCATGTTCGCGAAGTCGGCGACGGACTGTTCGAGAATTCACAGGCGCGTTACAAAATTCCCTTCTCTAGCTATTCTATCTGATGTTAAACAAGGATCTCGCATCGCTTTTCTCGCAATATTTCTATTCTCTCGGACATTCGCAGCTCTTGAACGACCAGATCGCGGTCTATGGACGAATAATCTTGTGGCTACGTATCGTTGGTAAACGTGATTCACGGTGGTATGGGCCAGATTATACTGCAGAGAGACAGAACGACTTCACCCTTGTTAACGAGTGCAATAAGTTGTGCAGAAATTTCCGGCGAAATAGACCTATTTTAAAATTTTAATTCTTTCAATCGAATGCAACCTGACGCGAATATTTTCAATGCTACCAAATCAATCTGCCCCCGACCGCTCGTCAATGGAGTCCCGCAAGGCTCAATCCTCAGCGTAACCTTGTTTTTGATTGCTATTAATGAGATCACTTTCCAAGTTCGTTTCCCTCTCACACAATACTATTTGCCGATAACTTCAGCATTCACTTCCAATCCAAAAACCCACAACGTGCCACAGACTACTCCAAGAAAGAATAAAACTAATCGAAACATGGTCCTTCAGACACGGATTTTCTGTATATCACCAAGCAAACCAGAATTCATGATGTGCTAGCATCGAACAAACAATCTAACTTTTCCACCTCTTCTACTCAACTCACAATCAATTCCTCGCTCTAATTAAGTCAAATTTCTCAGCCTCTATCTTGACGCTCGCCTCTCTGGGTTACCTCATATAAAATACACAGAAGCCAAATGTATGCGCTCACTCAATGTTCTGAAGTGCCTCTCACATCCTTCCAAAGGATGTAGCAGAGGACTACTCATTCAGTTATACCAAACTCTGATGCCTTACCTTCGTAACTCTCACCACGTCCCCCATAATCGAATTTTGGCCCTCTCCAACTCCCACAAGCACATAAACAACACTCTCACCTACCTCTCCACTGCTGGAATAGCTCTGAGACATATAGACAACAACCTTTTCCGAGCCCATAGTCCAAGAGTGTAGCTCTATGGCTCAATAATCATAAGAGGAATATATAATCACACGCAAAAGAAAAATGTTAGCACGCGAAAGAAAAATGTTAGCACGCGAAAGAAAAATGTTAGCACGCGAAACACACAGAAAATAAATTGAAGATAACGACTTTTTAATGTTGTCCACGTGATGACGCACACACGACCATTTTAGCAGGTTTTGACAAGAAAAGTAATATTTTAACGCGATAAACTACAACAGCCGACCATAGTTTGACGTGTCTGAAAGGGTAAATCTAGGTAGCAGGGTACATACAAGTAGAGCCCTGTAAATACAAGTAAGGACACGCCATTTTGGCTCACACTGTGCCCGTGGATGTCGAATTCGACTATGTGGAGCATACCGCATAGTCAATTCGGCATCTATGGGCACGGTGTGAGCTAGAATGGTGTAATGTCTTCACTCGTATCTACAGAGCATTAGTACAAGGAACGAGTGTTCATTAGGTACTCAGTATATTTATGATTGTGTGCAAGTACTCCTTGAGCGTTAAAGTACAAACCTTATTTTACATACATAGACCTTAAGGTGAGTGGCAACAACCATGATATATTTAATATAACTAATCTATGCTACTGTCGAGTAACCGTTGAGACTCCAAGAAAGATCAAAGCACTTCCACAATGCAAACGGTGCCAAGACTACGGTCACTCTTTTAACTACTGTACCAAAACACCAAGATGCGTCAGGTGTGGAGGTGCTCACCTACATAATGATTGTAAGGTTCCCAAGACCACTCCGCCCAAATGTTTCAACTGCAAAGGCGATCATACAGCTAACTATAAAGGCTGCCCCTACTACAAATATAAATGTTCCACACGCGAACCCCCTAGGGTTACCGCTGTTGAACGTATTCGTTCCAACCCAATTGAAAAAAGTAGCACGACCAAAGATGTGTCCTATGCGGCCGTTGCAGCATCCCATAATTCTGCCTCTTCTATAGCTTTAAACAGCAATCAAACGCAACCTCGATCAAACAAACCAACTCCATCTGAAACATGTCAAATTCTTGAGCTACTTAAAAGTCTTGGTGCTTCCCAGAAAGCCATTGAAGAAAAACTTACTAGCCTAGAAGAGCGAGTATCTACCATTGAAGCCTACAACCATCCCAGTCCACCCCGCAAACGCAACAAGTAATGGAGCTTTTGAACTTCTTAAATCTTGTATGCTGGAACGCAAACGGCCTTTCAACCAGAAAAAGCGAACTTGAAGTCTTCCTCCACCAAAACGGCATAGATGTGGCTCTCATCTCTGAAACTCATCTCACAAGTACCACAAATCTACCTAAAATTCGCGACCTTATCGTCTACCCAGCTAATCATCCGAGCGGTCAAGCTAGAGGTGGCTCTGCCGTGCTAATCAAGAAGTCCCTGCAACATCATGATGTGGGAGTGATCATCACGCACAGTATTCAAGCTTCAGTGATAGCAGTAAAACTGAACAACCGTATGGTTCACCTGAGCAGCATTTACTGCCCTTCTAGAGGAGTATCTGCTAAAGATGCCTTTCTGGAGCTCTTCCACCATTTAGGTCACACCTTCATCCTAGGAGGAGATCTCAATGCTAAGCATCCTACCTGGGGATCACGAATCACCACCCAAAGAGGACGAGCTCTTTACCAAGCAATAACCGAGTACAATTGTCGAGCCATTCCGCCTGATGGTCCAACCAACTGGCCTGTTGACCTCAACAAACACCCAGACGTCATCGACTTCTTTATTTGCAAAGGTATTCCAGATAGCTATATAATATCTCGCACGATTACAGACTTGACCTCTGATCACATACCGGTTTTGTGTACAGTCTCTGATGGAATTATGAGACCCCCTGCTTCCCATACACTGGTAAACCGTACAACAGACTGGAACTCATTTCGCGAGCTGGTAGATAACCAACTTGACCTCAACGTCTGTCTCAACACTCCCGAAAAACTGGAAGAGAATACAAATCACTTCATCGAAACACTCCGACAGTGTACAAGACAGTGCACAACTTACAACACACCTAGCTCCACAGAATGTAGTTATCCTACCTTCATACGAAACCTAGTTCGACTGCGAAGAAAAGCTCGTAAAGATTGGCAACGACTCCGTACACCTAATCATAGGAAGACATTCAACAACCTCTCAAGAGAAACCTCCAAAGCTATAAAGCAATGGAAAAACGAATCCTTCAGAACATATCTGACCGAATTGGCACCCACTAAAGAAGCTGGTTTCTCACTATGGAAAGCAGCCAAACGAATACGTCGACCTCCTAATGTTAGGGCTCCTCTTAAGAGAGAAGACGGAACCTGGGCAAGAAGCGACCGAGAAAGAGCTGAAATTTTTGCCCAGTTCTACACTGAAAGATTCCGAACCAATGATATTAATTCTGACATCACTCCAATGCAGCTACCTCTCGATAAAGGGCATATCAAGCCTGCATCTCCCTTAGAAGTTGCCAGACTCATTGACAAACTCAAAGTGCACAAATCTCCGGGTCTTGATCAAGTAACCCCAATCATATTTCGAGAACTATCCAGAAGAGGGATAATTTACATCACACGACTATTCAGTGCGGCCCTACGTATGCGCCACGTACCACTGTCATGGAAATCAGCCAAAATGATTGTGATATTGAAACCAGGCAAGCCACCTGAAGACCCATCATCCTATCGCCCAATCTCCTTACTCTTTATCATAGCTAAGCTCTTTGAGAGAGTGGTTCTCTGCAGAATGCGATTCATCATCACGAAATCAATTATGCTACCAGATTTCCAGTTTGGTTTTCGACCGAAGCACGCAACGACTGAGCTGATACACCGAAGTTACTCATACCATTTCCCAGGCTCTAGAAAACAAAGAGTACGCCCCAACAGTGTTCTTAGATGTCAGATGTGCATTCGACAAAGTCTGGCACCAAGGCCTTTTGCATAAAATTACACCTCTATTTCCTGCCCCCATAATATTACTACTTGAGTCCAACCTCAACCGTCGATCCTTCGAAGTTCACATCGGTCAAGCTCACTCAAATAACAACCCGATAGACGCGGGTGTTCCTCAAGGAAGCGTCCTAGGTCCCGTACTTTTCCTGCTCTACACTATGGACATCCCTGAAAGTCCAAATGGTATGATATCCCTCTTTGCAGACGACACAGCCGTAACAGCACGCAACAAGAACTATGAGATCGCAAGCCAAAACCTCCAAAAAGCGATTGACAAAATATCCGCTTGGTCCAAAAGGTGGAAAATCGAACTAAACGAGTCAAAGTCAGTGAAGGTTGATTTCACATTACGTCCGTATCGTTATATCCCCATAATCATCAACGGAGCCCCGATTCCAACTGCCACCCATGCTCGCTACCTAGGCTTGCATCTCGACTGCAAGCTGAATTGGCAAGAACACATTCGTGCCAAAAGATAACTGCTTAATCTGCATTTTGACCGATTCCAATGGCTCATTGGACGACGATCAAACTTCAGCTTAGCAAACAAGAAGCTGATATATACAACGATCTTTAAGCCTATGTGGGCATATGGCTGCGAGCTATGGAGTACCACTCGCGATTCCAACCGGATAGTCATTGAACGCTTCCAGAACCAAGTCATGAGAACGATCACAAATGCGCCGTTCTATATCACCAATGAACAGCTCCGGACAGACCTCGGACTAGAAACTATTGGCGAAGTTATAGATAAAAGAATAACTTGCTATGTTGATTGATTGGAGAAACACCCGAATACAGTATCCATTCAGCTTCTGGACAACTGGAATGACACTCGCCGCTTGAAGCGACGCTACACGTTCGACCTCGCTTAGTACTACATACCTAGTAAATAGCCGCGTCTCATTCTGCTGTACGATACTTTAACTAGTGCTAGACACTTCAGTAATCCGTGTGTACCTTCCCTTATGATATAATTAGGTTAATGCAGTATAAAATGTAAATTTGCAGTTCCATAATAAACTATTATAAAATATATATATATATATATATATATATATATATATATTTGTCGTACTACCAATCCGAGGCCCGGTATATATAACAGACAACCCGAGACCCACCTTTAATTTAATACTTGAAGAGGCAGGAGTTGAAATTTTAAGAAACACTAAACTATACAAATGTTGGGAACCTTAGAGGGGTAGGAGAAATCACCTGTAAAGATATATAGATATGTTAGACATATACCGCTACTCCGAGCCCCAGTACACTGTGAGGCAAAGTGAGACCCATTGGAGATATGTTACGGTAAGCCGAGGCCCAGCGCGGTTGCCACACTTATTCTAGTGTGTTATCTTGTTTATTCATGAACACCTGCGATGCAAGCTTCGAACAAAAAAATAACCAGGGGCTCACGGAAAATTATTTCTTAAGCCGACCAAATGGAGAATTCAATTTCCGAAGTTGGGAAGTTGGGGTCGGGGTCAACCCAACGGATCCACAATAGATCTGAATCGAAAAAAGTTAACCATGAATAATCTTGAGAGGCTGAAAGATCGAGAATTAGATTTGCGGAATTGGGGTCGAGACAATCCATCGGGTTCACAATATTATATTATTATTTTTATTTACTGAGAGTGTTATTGCCTTTTGCTGCTATAATCTAACTATTATTAAAACAAACGTAAATTATTAGAAGAGGGTTAACGTATTATTTGAATTGAAAAAGTAAGACGTTCACCAAGAATAACATTGAGAAGCTGGAAAATCGAGTTTTAGATTTTCGTCGTAGGTGGGAGAGTTATTCCTTGATCCACAAAAGATCTCGATTAAAAATAAGGGGCGTATGGAAAATTGTTTTTCAACATCTACAATCAAGAATCTGATTATCGGAGTTGGGGTGCGGTCAACCCCTCGGAATCACAAATTATTTCAATCATGAAAAAAAAAGTTCACCAACAAAAACTCGAAAGTATACTCTTTTGGTGCTGGGGGCGCGAGTCCACGTTTCCAGTGTACAAAATGTAGCAGTTGAAAAAAGTGTTTACGTAAAAGAATTCAGAAATTTGAAGAATCGAGAATTAGATTTTCAGAGTTCAGGGCGGGCTTCACCCCTCAAGTCCACAATAGCTTCCGTCTTTCAGTTCCACGTTCTCGTCAGAGAACTGGGGCCCTGGGTGGCAAAGATAAGCGCAGGATAAAAAAAAATGGAAAAGCTACGTGGAGGCGTATGCCCAAAAATGGGCGGAGGTACTCACATACACACACACGCACGTTTGGTCGACAAACGGCGCAAAATGTGTCTGCCCATTAAAATTTTTCAATCTCATTATTTCTCTCTAAATTGATCAGCGCCGCCGCACGTTTTTCGACTGTCGTCGCAACATACGCTTATTTTATTTTTGTAAGTATTTTATAAATGCAGGCGGCGGCGCACCGGGCATTTGCCCGAATCGCCCTATGACTTATCCGCCCCTGGAGGAGGCTCAAGGTGATAGGTCCACTTTCATTGAATAGACTGTAAAAAATACATGTATGTGCTTTGTAATACAGTACAAACATAAAGATGTATGCACTGTGACGAAATTAGGAGGCCCACAGTGTACCAAAGAACCTTCAGATGTAAGTAGCATCTTCTGGATGCCCCTTGTAATGAAAGCGAGGCCTCATTCAGAAAATAAATATTTGTGTTTGAAACCATAATGCATTGCAAAGGAGTAGTTGATTTCAGCAAGTTTTCAAGTTACTGGCCTACCTATCGTTCTTTTTCTTTGCAGCGTATCCATAGTTGAGTACTTTTACTCCCTATTTGTTGCTATCTGCCCTCGCCAGATGCCCCACATATTTCCACTTAAATTGTTCGACATTATATCCTATATCCTCGCCTCCTACAGTTTTCCATTTGAGATTTTGTCTACCCATCGCAGTCATAGAAGTTTCCTCAACTTAGATCTGAACGTAATTTGTAGCTTCACGATTTGTCTCCTGTAAGGGACCAGGTTTGTACTCCATACTTGAGGGCTGGTACCGTTGAGCTATTTCGTGTTTCCATTTTGAGGAAGGTGTTGAAATTCCGGCAAAAAATACATTTTAATGCCCAGGGGTTGTTCCACCCCTTTTTAATACGCCTCATAATTCCTTTATCTTTTTCTTCGAAACTAATAATCTGCCCCACAGATATTCGATTCTGTTACCTCTTCTATCTCTTTCTTACCCATCGATTATTAGATTTTTTCTTTCCACTCTTCCGATTATTTTTGATTTGCTACCATTCAGTTTGAGGCCAGCATTTTTGCATTCCCTCAATAGCTATTCTGCCATTTTCTTCAACTCCTTACTATTTTCTGTAAATAAGATAATATAGTTTGCGTACCTTAAATTACTTAGAAATTCTCCATTTATTTTTAGTCCCCTTCTTTTCCACTTCAGATTGCGAAATACATCTTCCATAATGCAGTTGAAGAGATTTGGCGACCTCTCCATTATTTCCGGGATTTCTTCCTCCTTTCACCCTCCAGTTTTTGCTATTTTCATGAGCTCGTTTTGCTCGCGGTATAAGTCCTCGTAAAAACTTGTTGCTGCCTCTAGAATTTGTTCTTGATTCTGAGTCACTTTTCCTGTCTGATCTTTTAGCTTCAGCATAACGTCTCTCCCGCCATCGAGTTCGAGCCTAACTTTTTTGGTGGACCAACTTTCTACCAAAATATCTGGAATTTTTTCCTAATCATATTTCTTAATATCTTCTCTAACATTTTTCGACACCAATTTTTGTATTTTGGTTCGCTCAGGTTTGTTTAATGGTGTTTTATTTCTATTTTTCCAAAGGTTATTCTTCCTGATTCGAGAGTCTATTTTGAAAGCTTATTCCTGGTTTTCTCTTTAGCCCTCGTCACTCCAAACTCTTCAACCGTGTTTTTTAAAGCTTGATCCATACTGTCGTAAAAATTTTCCTCGAATTTCATTTCCTCTTGCACTGATCTTAGTTTCTGGCGTGCGGCCTCTTCCTTTCTGACTCTGATAATCTGCCTTCTTTTCCCTTTACCCTTTCTGTGATTTTTATACTGGACTCACTGCGCCGGGATGCCCAATTATGCTTATCCACATGAGATTTCAATTCACAGACCGTCGCCAATAACGTCTCGAAAATTGAGAAACAGATTTTCGAAGTTGGAGGTGGGGGACACCCCTCCAACTCATGAAAGATGAAATAGGAAAAATAAAAGTTCAACCAGATCCGATAAATCGATAATTAAATTTCCAAAGCTAGGGCCACAATCTATCTCTTGGCTTCACAAAACTACCGATCGAAACAAATAAGCAAGTTTATGAAACATAAGTTTCAAAATTCGAACAACCGGGAAAAAGGGGGTCATCTCTCGAGTCCACAAAAGATTCAGATCGTGAGAATAAAAAGTACTCGAAGAATAAGCATTAAATTCTGAAAAATCGAGAGTTAAATTTTCAAAGCCTGAGGCAGGGCTTCACCATCGGATCACCAAAACAATTAGATGGAAAAAATAAAAATTTGTGACTGTCCATACTGAAAGGGCACTTCGGTGCAAAGAAATCGACTTTGAGATTATGTTCGATTTTGGTAGGTCAAAGAGTACTGTTTAACACTGTGAGTCTGTGAACTCGAAAAAGCAAAAGTGATAGAGCGCAAGAGTGGTGGACGTCTATAGGCTATCGCGTTCTCGAGATTCCCGTTTTTATCTTTAAGTGTCCCCTGTAAAATTAATGTTTTGGACCGACGTGCCCTTTTAATTTGGACGGTCACATTTATCGAAAAATAATGTTTAAAGTAGATAAACGGCTGCACGAAAGATCCCAATTGAAAAAATAAAAAGGTTTCCAAAAATATTTTTAAAGACCGAAAAAAATTCTACTCCTCGGGTCCACAAAATGGAAAAGGTCACTAAAAATATTTCTAAAGGCCAAAAAATCGAGAATTAGATTTTCGGAGTTCGGGTGGGGGGTACCACCCCGCGGCTCCACCAAAGACTTCGATCAGAAAAATAAGGGGGTTCATCGAAAATTATTTTTCACGTCAGAAAAATCGAGAATTTGATTTCCAGAGTTGGAGGTGGGGTCAACACATCGGGACCACAATAGATTTGAATCGAAAAAATAAAAATTTCATCAAGAATAAATCTGAAAGCCCGGAAAATCGAGATTTATATTTTAGCAGGCAACGGGGGGAGGGTCTATCCCTTGGGTCTACATATGATTTCGATCGAACAATAGAAGGGTTATGGAAAATCAGCTTTCAATACCTACCAAACAAGAATTTCATGACCGGAGTTGGGGGCGAGGAATCCACCCCTCTGATCCATATAATACATCGATTAACTACGTAAAGGGTCCAAAGAAAACTATATATTGTTGAAGACTGAAGAATCAAGAATTAGACTTCCGGAGTTGGGAGCAGTGTCAATCCTTTGGTCCTATAGAAAACATGAACAGTTCATCGAAAGTAATTTTTTAAAGGCCGAAAAATCAATAATTACACTTTCAGGGTTTGGACGGGGGGTCTACTTTTTGAGTCTACAGAATGTATCAATCGCAAAAAGAAGTTAAAAACAATTGCAAAGTTTGAAGCATCGAGAGGTAGATTTCCAGGAATTCGGGATGCGTTTTACCTCTCAAATCCACATTAGATTTCGACCGAAAAATAAATTATAGTAACAATACGTACTTTTAGCGGCCAAAATATCGCAAATAATATTTTTGTGGTTGGGAGTTGGGGATGGGGAGGGGGCACCCGTCTGATCCACAAAAAGCTTCGATCAACAAAATAAGAGGTTCGCGGAAAATTATTTATAAAGCCTGAATATTCGAGAATTGGACTTCCAAAGTTGGGGGCACGGTCGACCCCTCGGCCCCATAAAAGATTCCAATTGAAATACAAAAATGGTCATCAAAAATATTTCTGACAATCGAAAAATCAAGAATTAGATTTTCGAAGTTGTGGGCGGCGGATCACTCGTCCTCGGGTCCACAAAATACTGTGAACAAAGAAATAAGCATGGGCTCACGGAAAATTATTTCTTAAGCCGATAAAATAAAGAATTCAATTTCCGGAGTTGGGGGCGGAGACAGTCCATTGGGTCCACGATATTATATTATTTTTTTTAGTTACTGAGAGTGTTATTGCCTTGCTGCTATAATCAAACTATTATTAAAACAAACGTAAATTATTAGAAGAGGATTAACGTATTATTTGAATTGAAAACATAAGTCGTTCTCCAAGAATAACTTTGAGAAGCTGAAAAATCGAGTTTTTTTGATTTTCGTCGTGGGTGGGGTAGTTATTCCTTGATCCACAAAAGATCTCGATTAAACATAAGGGGTGTATGGAAAATTGTTTTTTAACACCTACAATCGAGAATTTAATTACTGGAGTTGGGGTGCGGTCGACCCCTCAGAACCACAAATTATTTCAAACGAAAAAAAAAGTTCACCAACGAAAACTCGAAAATATACTCTTTTGGTGTTGGTGGCGCGAGTTCACTTCTCCAGTGTACAAAATGTATCAGTTGAAAAAAGGGGAGTTTACGTAAAATATTTCAGAAATTTGAAAAATCCAGAACAGGGTGTCTAACAAATTTTGGAAAGCGAAATGCAGGAGTTTTGCAGGAGATTTTGCAGGAGGTTTTTCAGCAGTTCAAACAACTAGAAACACCCCCCCCCCCCCCAAAAAAAAAAAAATCTGTATTAAAATGGTTTCAAAATTGAAAAGGACTAAAAAAATGATACTTTTTAAATTTTGAGAATAAAATTAATGAAGTACAAATGAAAATAATTTTGCAGACTTCCTCAAAAGTTTATCGTACAATGCTTTAAGAAAAGCGCGACATTCATCAAGAAATTTCATTTTCTTCAACGGGGAAAATTTGGATACAATTGTTTTGGCCCCAAATCCGACGTTAACCTTCTCTGGTGGTAAAAGGTTCTTTTTAGTACAAGTCGCTTAATGTCATAAAAATGAGCAAGTCCCGTCCTCCCGTATACAAATACATTGTAAATCTGCCGGTTATTGGAATGGGCAAGTCGCTTATTGTAATGAAGTACGACTATAATTTCCATGAAAAAACATGAGTTACTTGGCACTTTTTCTTTCACATGTTATCATTTCTATGCTTCTCGCTGGTCAGTCTGCGTCTTGTTACAAAACTGTGAGCAACCGTGTAACTATGTCGACTAAATCTACAAGCAATAAATGTCGTCGTGATCTTAGTGTCGCCGAGAAAGCTGAAATTTTACGCGAATATGATGCATTGCCTAAAACAGTGACGCAGAGTGAAGCGGCCATCAAGCTCCGTATTTCACAACCCTTTTTGTCGAAGTTGCTGAAGAAACGAGATAGCATCCAGGAAGCAATTACCAAGAATGAAAACAGCAGCCGAAAAAGAAAAAGAACAGGAAAAGATGGTGATGTCGAAGAGGCTTTGCTACAGTGGTTCAATCATGTTCGTGAAGCTGATGGGCGGGTTAATGGTCCTTTAATGCGCGAAAAAGCCGAGGAGTTAGCAAAAAAAATGGGAAAATCAGATATAAGAATTTTTGACATCATAAAATCATGTTCAGAATTTTTCCTGTCGTTTTGTGGAATACGCCGCTTTATGTCATAAAATCCTCTTTGCCCAACGTCATTATAATAAGCGACTTTTACTGTATCTTCAAAACTATATGTGACTTTGGAGAGAAATCTGGTACCGATGTTTCGAAGAACAGTTCTAAGATCTTCATAAAGAAAGGGTATCAATTGGCTCATCGCTCTGGTATTATATCAAAAAATGGTACAAGTCATCACACACTGAAGACATAAAATGTAATTTTGCTTCCAAAAACTCCTTTTTCAAAGCTTCAGTCACATAAGTGTAATTGTGTGTTTTAGGAGGTTTATTTTTGACGCCCTCAACATACTTCTTGACATGAGGTAGTATATTCAATGCTCTCTGTAATACCTTTCCATTTTCCAGCCATCGAACAGAGAAAAATTTTAATGTAAATAACGAAGATTTGGAATAATATTTAAAATCCGCGCGTCTAGTAGAGAAGTCTTTGAAGAGGTAATACAGACTTCGTAACAACCGATGAATATTCCAGTTGCTGCTATCGTGAGCAGTTTTATACTCGTTATGGACAATATGCAAGGTACAGGTACCCAAATTCAACATTTTGTTCATACCATTCTCTTCCATGTATTTCAACAGATCTGAATGTAATAATTTCAAATTAACGTTGGGGCCATCCATCGCCACTTGCAAAACGTTAGATAAATTCAACTTCAAATCTTTTAATGCATTTGTAATTGCTTCGAACAGTCCATCAGAAGTACATCGTTCTGGGAAAATGGAAGCTAAATAACGAGTTGATACCTCCTGTTTACTAGAATCCCAATAATGTACGATCATATCCATTTGGGCGCTTTGGCAAACTTTATTGAGATAGTGTCTGCGTTTTGAACTTCGTCTAGTAAGATCTGTCTGAAGTAAGGCCCAAGACCATATGTAATACAGTAGGCAATCTTATCTTTTTTTAAACTCATTTGCTAAAAAGTGCGTAAATTTTTCCACTTACGTTAGATACAGAATTGACATAGACGCAATATTTGCACCAGTACCAGTCAACGTATCAGCACTCCTACAAACGATACGCGTTAGGCAGCGCAACATACCTGCCACCTAGTTCAAAAACATGTTAATGCTAGCGCTAGTAATGGCACATTGCGGATTGATCAGTTTATGCAAACAACTGGTGGTGCAAACAACCATTTTTTTCATGAGAAAAGAAAAATTTTAATTCACTTTTTTTTCATTTCTCTGTGAAAATTGCAAGTTTGTAATACATGTTTCATGGTGCAGTAAAGTAAGATTTTTGCAGGAGGTTTGAGTGAAATGCAGGAGGTTTGCAGGAGATTTTGTGAAATGCAGGAGCATTTGAGCAAATGCAGGAGTTTTGCAGGAGATGCAGGAGATGCAGGAGGTGTTAGACACCTTGCAGAATTAGATTTCCAGAGTTCAGGACGGGCTTCATCACTCAAGTCCACAATAGCTTCCGTCTTTCAGTTACACGTTTAAAACTGCTGAAGTCAACTACTTCTTTCCAATGCATTATGGTTTCATACAAAAATATTTATTTTCTGAATGAGGCCTCGCTTTCATTGACACGGGGCATCCACAAGATGCTACTTTCATCTGAAGGCTCTTTGGTACACTGTGGGCCTCTTAATTTCGTCACAGTGTATACATCTTTCTGTTGTACTGTATTACAAAGCACATACGTATGTGTTTTTTCACAGACTCTACTCAATGAAAGTGGACCTGTCACCTTGAGCCTCTTCCAGGGGCGGATGGGCCATAGGGCAATTCGGGAAAATGCCCGGTGCGTCGCCGCCATTTTGCCGCTGCGGCGCCGGTATGTTAAAAAATGTAGGCATCTATAAAATACTTACAAAAATAAAATAAGCGTATGTTGCGACGACAGTCGAAAAACGTGCGGCGGCGCTGATCAATTTAGGGAGAAATAAAGTGATTGAAAAATTTAAATGGGCAGGCACATTTTGCGCTGTTTGTCGACCAAACGTGTGTGAGTAACCTCTGCCCATTTTTGGATATACGCCTCGACGTAGCTTCTCCACTTTATTTTATCCTGCGCTAATCTTTGCCACCCGGGGCCCCAGTTCTCTGACGAGTTCATCTGTCTATCTAGTTACTGGTCTACCTATCGTTCTTTTCCTTTGCAGCGTATCCAGTTGAGTAATTTTACTCCCCATCTGTTGCTATCCGCTGTCGCCAGATGCCCTACATATTTCCACTTTAATTGTTCGACATTATATCCTATGTCCCCGCCTCCCACCATTTTGTATAGCTTTGCATTTGAGATTTTGTCTACCCATCGCAGTCCTAGAAGTTTCCTCAACATAGATCTGAACGTAATTTGTAGCTTCACCATTTGTTTCCTGTAAGGGACCAGGTTTGTGTTCCAGACTTGAGGGCTGGTACCGCTGAGCTATCTAGTGTTTCCATTTTGAGGGCGGTTTTGAAATTCCGGTAAAAAATACATTTTAATGCCCAGAAGTTGTTCCACCCCTTTTTAATACGCCTCATAATTTCTTTATCGCTTTCTTCGAAAATAATAATCTGTCCCACAGATCTTCGATTTCCGTTACCTCCTCTATCTCTTGCCCATCGATTATCAGATTTTTAATTTCCCTCTTCCGATTATTTTTGATTTGCTACCATTCAGTTTGAGGCCAGCTTTTTTGCATTCCCTCAATAGCTTTTCTGCCATTTTCTTCAACTCCTTACTACTTTTTGCAAATAAGATAATATCGTTTGCGTACCTTAAATTACTTAGAAATTCTCCATTTATTTCTAGTCCCCTTCTTTTCCAGTTTAGATTGCGAAATACTTCTTCCAAAATGAAGTTTAAGAGGTTTGGGGACAAGATATCCCCTTGTTGAACCCTGCTCCCAATTTTGAATTCCCTCCCTTTGCTTTTAAGGCTGGCTCTTGCACTCGAATTTGCATAGCAATTCTGTATATGACTTTAATAAACCCACTTTCAATTCGCTTATTTTCCAGTGCTTTCAACATATATATGTATTTATGATCCACTGAATCAAATGCCTTCTGAAAGCCTATGAAAAATATTTCGCTTTCCACATCATATTCGTGTGTTTTTTCAATAATTTGGTTCACAACGAAAATATTTTCTACAGTTAAGAAGCCTTTTCTGAATCCCGCCTGTTCATTCCCCTGATGATTTGAATCCAAATGGTTATACATACGTCTTTTTAAGACTGCCATACATGCTTTAAAAATGTTCGATGTTAAGCATATTGGCTTGTAATTTTCAATGAGTTCCTTCCCTCCTTGTTTGTGTAATAATATTATTTTGGCCAAGTTCCACTGTTTTGGACATGTTTTCATAATTCCGATTTTGTTAAATAATTTAGCCTGGTGTGGCACTCTCTGATCGCCAAACCTTTTCAGCATTTCGTTCGTAATTCCATCCGGTCCTGGGGCTATTTCATTTTTCAGTCTGCGTATTTAGTACGTATTCCACTTCTCTCTCCATTATTTCCGGGATTTCTTCCTCCTTTCACCCTCCAGTTTTTGCTATTTTCATGAGCTCGTTTTGCTCGCGGTAAAAGTCCTCGTAAAAAATTGTTGCTGCCTCTACAATTTTTTCTTGATTTTGAGTCACTTTTCCTGTCTGAATCTTTTAGCTTCAGCATAACGTCTCTCCTGCCACCGAGTTCGAGCCTAACTATTTTGGTGGACCAACTTTCTTCCAAAATATCTTGAATTTTTTCCTAATCATATTTCTTAATATGTTCTCTAACATTTTTCTTCACCAATTTTTGTATTTTAGTACGCTCAGGTTTGTTTAATGGTGTTTTATTTCTATTTTTCCAAAGGTTATTCTTCCTGATTCGAGAATCTATTTTGAAAGCTTATCCCTGGTTTTCTCTTTAGCCCTCGTCACTCCAAACTCTTCAACCGTGTTTTTTAAAGCTTGATCCATACTGTCGTCAAAATTTTCCTCGAATTTCATTTCCTCTTGCACTGATCTTAGTTTCTGGCGTGCGTCCTCTTCCTTTCTGACTGGGATAATCTGCCTTCTTTTCCATTTACCCTTTCTGTGATTTTTATACTGGACTCACTGCGCCGGGATGCTCAATTATACTTATCCACATGAGATATCAATTCACAGACCGTCGCCAATAAAGTCTCGAAAATTGAGAAACAGATTTTCGAAGTTGGAGGTGGGGGACACCACTCCAACTCATGAGAGATGAAATAGGAAAAATAAAAAGTTCAACCAGATCCGAAAAATCGATAATTAAATTTCCAAAGCTAGGGCCACAATCTATCTCTTGGCTTCACAAAACTACCGATCGAAACAAATAATCAAGTTTATGAAACATAAGTTTCAAAATTCGAACAACCGGGAAAAAGGGGGTCACCTCTCGAGTCCACAAAAGATTCAGATCGTGAGAATAAAAAGCACTCGAAGAATAAGCATTAAATTCTGAAAAATCGAGAGTTAAATTTTCAAAGCCTGAGGCAGGGCTCCACCATCGGATCACCAAAACAATTAGATGGAAAAAATAAAAATTTGTGACTGTCCATACTGAAAGGGCACTTCAGTGCAAAAAAATCGACTTTGAGATTATGTTCGATTTTGGTAGGTCAAAGAGTACTGTTTAACACTGTGAGTCTGTGAACTCGAAAAAGCAAAAGTGATAGAGCGCAAGAGTGGACGTCTATAGGATATCGCGTTCTCGAGATTCCCGTTTGAATCTTTAGGTGTCTCCTGTAAAATTAATGTTTTGGACCGACGTGCCCTTTTAATTTGGACGGTCACATTTATCGAAGAATAATGTTTAAAGTAGATAAACGGCTGCACGAAAGATCCCAATTGAAAAAATAAAAAGGTCTCCAAAAATATTTTTAAAGACCGAAAAATTGAGAATTCTACTCCTCAGGTCCACAAAACACTTCCGATCAGAACAAAAGAGTTTGAAGGAGAATTTATTTCTTAAGTCTGAAAAATCGAGAATTTGATTTTCGGAGTTGGGAGTTGGGTCCACCCCTTAGATGCACAAAGTAGTTAGATCGACAAAATAAGGGGTTCGCGGAAAAGTACTGTTCAAGACGGAAAATCATGAATTAGATTTACAGAGTTGGGAGCGGGGTGCACTCCTCAGCCCCAAAAATCTACAAATTGAAAAAATAAAAAGGTTACCGAAAATATTCTTGTATGCCGAAAATTCGTGAAATAGAATGTTCGGACTTGTGGGTGGGGGCACCACCATTCGAGTCCACAGGAGGCTTATAATACAACAACTATGGTTTTACGGAAAACAATTTCTCAAGCCTATAGATTTTCGGCGTTAAAGTGGTGGTCCACCCCTTGGATCCATGAAAGACCTCGATCCAACATAAATATAAGTTTATCAAAAAATGATTTATAAGCCTGAAAAATCGAGATTTTAATTTCCAAATCTGGGGTGGGGTCAACTCTTCGGTCTCACATAAGATTTCAATTGAAAAAGTAAACAATCACCGGGAATAAATTTGAGAGGCTGAAAATCGAGAATTAGATTTCTGGTGTTAGGGTGAGGGTCCACCCCTCAGATCCACAAAACACTTCGATTAACAAAATAAGAGGTTCACAGACAATCGTCCTTCAAGCCTGAAAAATCGAGACCAATGTCCGAAGTTGGGGGTGTGGTCAACCCCTCGGAGAAATAAAGAGTTCATCAGAAATAATTTTAAAGGCCAACAAATCAAGAATTGTTGATGGCAAGAATCCACCTCTCGAGTCTAAAAAATGTGGCAATCGAAATGAGAGGAGGTTTATGAAAGATAATTCAGAAGTTGAAAAATCGAGAATTAGATTTCCGGAGTTCAGGATGGGCTCCACCCCTCAAGTCCGCAATAGATTTTATCAAAAAAAGGAAAATAAATATTTAATAATTCAAAGTCGAAAATTAGACTTTCGGAGTTGCGGGTGTAGGTTTACCTATCAGATCCACAAAATACTTCGACCAACGAAACAGAAGTTCACGGAACATTATTGTTCAAGACTGAAAAATCGAGAATTAGACTTCCAGAGACGAAAAATATTTTTAAAGGGCAAAAAATCGAAAATTAGATTTTCGGAATTGGAGTGGGGCTCCACACTCCTCGGGTCCGACAAAGACTTTTCCATCAGAAAAATAAGGGGATCTCCGAGAATTATCTTTCACGTCGGAAAAATCGAGTATTTGATTTCCAGGGTTGGGGACGGGGTCAACCCATCGGGACTGAACCATTTGACCCCGCAAATGATAACAACTGAAAAATGGAAAAGGTCACTAAAAATAGTTCTAAAGGCCAAAAAATCGAGAATTAGATTTTCGGAGTTCGGGTGGAGTTCCACCCCGCGGCTCCACCAAAGACTTCGATCAGAAAAATAAGGGGGTTCATCGAAAATTATTTTTCACGTCAGAAAAATCGAGAATTTGATTTCCAGAGTAGGAGGTGGGGTCAACCCATCGGGACCACAATAGATGTGAATCAAAAAAATAAAAAATTTCATCAAGAATAAATTTGAAAGCCCGGAAAATCGAGATTTATATTTTAGGAGGCGAGGGGGGTCTATCCCTTGGGTCCACATATGATTTCGATCAAACAAGAGAAGGGTTATGGAAAATCATCTTTCTACCCCTAACAATCAAGAATTTCATGACCGGAGTTGGGGGCGAGGAATCCTTCCCTCTGATCCATACAATACATCGATTAACAAAGTAAGGGGTTCAAAGAAAACTATTGTTGAAGATTGAAGAATCGAGAATTAGACTTCCGGAGTTGGGAGCAGAGTCAGTCCTTTGGCCCTACAAATGATTTCAGTAGAAAACATAAACAGTTCATCGAAAGTAATTTTTTAAAGGCCGAAAAATCAATAATTACACTTTCAGGGTTTGGGCGGGGAGTCTACTTTTTGAGTCTACAGAATGTATCAATCGCAAAAAGAAGTTAAAAACAATTGCAAAGTTTGAAGCATCGAGAGGTAGATTTCCAGGAATTCGGGATGCGTTTTACCTCTCAAATCCACATTAGATTTCGACCGAAAAATAAATTATAGTAACAATACGTACTTTTAGCGGCCAAAATATCGCAAATAATATTTTTGTGGTTGGGAGTTGGGGATGGGGAGGGGGCACCCGTCTGATCCACAAAAAGCTTCGATCAACAAAATAAGAGGTTCGCGGAAAATTATTTATAAAGCCTGAATATTCGAGAATTGGACTTCCAAAGTTGGGGGCACGGTCGACCCCTTGGCCCCATAAAAGATTCCAATTGAAAGACAATAATAGGGTCACCATTGGCCTGTAATTTTCAATGTGTCGCCCTTTAAACAGTAAACTTGATGTGAAGTCGAAAAAATACATGTTCTGATTAAAACTGCTTTTTTCTCTCGGATAGTATACGACTTTACCTGCAGTGGACACTTCTAAATTTGAAATACTTACATCATATGCATATGAAGGGTACAGGGAAAAAAGGTTCAATGTCACATTTTTTTGAAAATGAAGATATGGGCATCGTTGGATTCAGGATGAGGTGTAGAATCATCCTAAGCACTACGATTTTATAATATAGTAAGATTTCTATACATGGGGGTATCGCCCGACATCGTCAAACGTTCACGATACCCCCCTGTATTAGGAAGATGGTTTTTTACATAAATGATTGTAAAAATATTGCTTATTTCGCAACGAATTCAGTATTTCATTCCATTTAATTCCCGCCCGGAGATGATAACACGGTTTGTTTACTTCCTGGTGGGAATTAAATTGTTTGTTTACTTCCCCGCGGGAATTAAATGGTCATTTATTCCCGGGTTCTTATCACTGAGTCAAAGAGCCACTTTACTCCCAGAAATGACGTCGGTAAAACCTAAATTCATTTCTCAATATTTTCAAATCGTACGACGCACATTATCACATTCTTGTAACGAACTTTCTTCGTTTTCATATTAAATAGTAGTGGAAGAAAACTCGTCATATAGTGGCAAAAAAAATGCCACTCTTCTGACACTCGGGTAACACGCCACTTTATGGCAAAAATAGTCATAATTGGCAAAAAAATTGCCTCAATCAGTGGCATAAAATTGACACGCTCATTGAGTGACAATTGATGTAAGCGACCTCTGTATATTTCTATGTGGCCAACTTCAGAACTACTCATTTTGCCACTTCATGGCACTTGTGGCAGTTTTGTGACTGCCACTGATCTGCCTTTTGCACATCAGGTACCTGACGAAATATACAAAAACTCTCCTAAACAGTTTGGCAGTTTCTCTTCGGTGATTCTGAATAATACCTTGCGTGAGACAGTCTGGCAAAAATTAGTCCGCTATGTAGGTACTGGGTAGTACGTCTTAAACAGTTTAACTCTCTTTATTCTACTATCCGTTTTGTGTATTTTGTGTAGTACAGTTCGGCAATATTTAGTAGACTATCATTGCATAAATTCTCCTTTTTGATCGTAATTATTTCTATTATTATTTTTGAATTTACATCAGCTAAGCTATTTTTAGTAAGAGCTGCCTAGACCTGAATAATTTCTTCTAGTTGTTTCAACGACTCTTACAAGACATCACAAGAAAAATTCATAGATTTGTACATACAATAAATAATAGATTTGAAATTACTATTCAGTTTGACCATTTAAACTTGTCCTTTCCACAGACGATGACAAAAATTTAATAAGATAGGCAGAAACCATATCAGTTTCTAATAAGTGGTACAATTGTTTAGGTATGGTGCCTTTTTCTCCGTGTTGAACTTGACACAGTAAAAATGAAATTACAGCAATAGTTGCCTCTGAAATACCAATTTTCGAATTAAGGTAACCGCGTCCAGGTCCAGTATTAACCTTTTTTTTGTCATCATATGCACCCGGAAGTATTTCCAAAGTAGAAACCTTAGACGTAACGTGAACTTTTATACGTGACTACGTATTTTCATCGGTGCAGACGAGCAAAAAAAATAATATTAAAAAAAACCACAACAAGCCAACCTTTAACCAGGTCTAAAAGAGGCCTTTTGAAAAAATTCTTGCCACGGTTCTAACATTGAAAATAGTTCCAAAACCCCTTTAATTTTGATTCTAAAACAATATTTCCATTACGGAATTGATTGATGAAAATTGTAAGCCGTAGCCTGAACTTTGTCAGACGCACATTAATTTACCACGACATGTTGCCGATGTGATGGGTCTCGGAATACCTTATACTGTACTGGGTCTCGGATTGATACACACTACGTGAACAGCGCCCTCTGGTGTAAAGGTGCGCGAACTATTTCTGTATAATTGAAGGTACTCTAGAGACGTTCCGAGGCCCATACGAAAATGCGTATACGTACTGCTTGGAGGGAGGTACCCCAGGAAAACCGGACAACACGGCAAAACGTTCCGAGTCCCGCTACTGGGTCTCGCAACGTCGAAACGGGTCTCACAAAGATACTGGCGTTTCCAGAAATGGGCTTACCTTTACCGTAGCATATATATATATATATATATATATATATATATATATATATATATATATATATATATATATATATATATATTATCTTGCGTGCCAAGAAATGTTGTTTAATTTTTCTTATCGTTTCATATGATAACCGTAGCGTTTTTTTCCTGTTTACCTTTTTATTTTATCGTGAACTTCTTGTTTTCGCGTGCGTTTCATTATTCCTTCGCGTGCCGATAAATGTAACCCAAATAATAATAATTTCTAAAAAAAAGTGTACAACCGCTAAATTTAATTGCAAACAGATCTTTGTCTACATTGAACAGCATAGCCGCGTATATATGACATGTCAATTTTTCTCCACTTTCGGAAATCTAAGTCCCCCTCCCCAATTTTCTGTATGGATGAGTGCTCTGCGGAGCAGACGTAAATAGTAAAACAGTAAGAGAATATTTGCCATCAGAATACAAAATGAAGTCTACGGACTGAACTGTGAAAATACAGCATTTCGACTCATTCGACTGAAAAACAAAATGAAGGCGAGTAACAGAATGTAGTGCACGGTGTCCAAATGCTTAATATTCATAAGCGCACACGCATTTGCAGAGGCCAGAGCCACCATTTACTGGTCATTTTGACAGGCAAACCACAACCTGAAAATGACTCATTGAGGTTGGCGAACACTCTCAGTCAAAAATAGCACCGCGTGTCGAAAATTACATCTCGATATATCTACTCACGAGTTGACAGGCAATATTTATTTATTTTTTTCATTATCTCAATCAACTCGATCGCAATAATTCCAAAACGCATCCCAACCGAAACCGGCAATAATCAAAAAGATGTCTGTGTTGAAATACGAGTTTGGCCGACGAAAGTCACGCCACATCTTTTCACGTTTAATGATTCGTATACTACACGTTCTCGAATATTTTACGAAACGTGCTCGTGGTCATATGCGGTTAACGGCGAACATTTTTTCGGTCGTCAACGGTGCCAGTGCAGTGTCAAGAGCCGCCAGATTGCACTAAAATTGCGATCCGCGAAAGATTCGTTCGTTGCGGGCCACCGCACGGCCACATAGATGTGGATTTGATGAAAACTCGCGCCCTCCATCATGAACACGTGATCGGTATGTCAGTTCTGCAAAGCACATAGGTTAATTTGGATATTATTTGCACACCCTCCCTGCACCCTCGTACGCTCATAATTGGGGGAGAAAGAGGGGTTAAGATCACAGTCTAATAGGGATTGAAGTACAAAGACCAGCGAACCTGGTGGCACATAACATAAACGAAGAGAATACAGAACTCAGGAAATTTGTACGACCTTTTCTATCAGAATTTTTTTTTGCATTTTTCTTTCATTATTTGTTTATTTATCATTTCTTCTTGCAAGAGACACCTACGCTCGTTTTCAACTGAGTGTGTGAGACATTGCTCCCACTTGTCTGTTGTACATCCAACACGTTGCTTAAGACTTTCGTGAATTCTTCAAAACTTGGTAAAACACGCTTTGGGATTCCTTAAGACTCTTGAAGCCTCGTTGAAAACTCTTCTATACCTCTTTTCAAGTTCTCTAAAAAATTTCTCCAGCCTTGTAAACATTTTCAGACTTACTTCAGATTTGCTACGACTATTTAAAGCTAGGTTAAGACCCGTCCAAGCTTAATGAAGAGTCTTGAAAGCAGGAGTATTCCAAAGCAACTTTTCCTTCTTTTTCTTTTAAAATTCTTCAATTTTTTTTTTTTTTAATTTCACTTGTTCGCGTTTCATAGGTTTCAGAGGTGACAGGATTGGTCAGCGAGAAGTTCTTCTTTTCATCGCATCAATTCTCGTGTTATAATTGTTATTCATTACATCATGCTGTTTAAAGGCACCGCGTGAAGGTTCCCATCGGTGCGGGTGGTAGGGTAGGAGGGCTAAGAATCTGATTTTGCTAACTGGTGAATATTTTCGAAATATTTTTCATGTTTTGGAAGATCGCCGATGTTGTTTTCTATTTACACATTTAATAGAAGGTATATTCCTGTTTCTCCGAGAAATTTGACTTTGGAGTCTCGAACGCTGATATCCAAGAGGTTTTTGAAGATTCAAATCGCGCCCTTAGGTGGCAAAAATGCAGTTTTTTCAATTAAAAATGTTTGCTAAGAAGCCTTTGAACCCTCCTCCTTTCCGATGGCCTAGCTGTGGTACTGCGTAAGACCGGATATAAAATGTAATGCCTGGTGACTAGATAATGAGATATTCGAAACCAGGTAGCAGTGGCATTCAAACAACTGATTCTCGACTTTTCTTTGATTTTCAGGATCAAATTAGGATTACTCCTCATATACGAAATTCTGATTATACAGGGCCTGCATATGATTCAAGAATCCAACGTAATACTAGGAACGCGTGATCAAAGAAAACTCTACGTCGATATTTCGTTTGATCCCTCAAAAAAAGTCAATCTCACTTACTTGGAGTGTCCAATTTTAACTTTGGAACCTGAATACGAGTTGGGTCAGAAGTCCGACGACAGAAATTCATTTCCTCAATTGTTTGACCCTTCTCATTTAAGTTTCCAACGTTAGCGTTACACTCGAGCCCTCCTTGTGAAGCGAACATTTTCTTCACCTGCAGGAAACTCACTAGTTCATGATTGTTTTGATGATCTCTCTGTACTCTTTATCAATCCAACCACACTTTCAAAGAATGCGGGGAGCACCAGTTCCTGAAAACCTCTGCACATTCGGTTGGTCAAACAGATTTTTTTCGCAGAAATTTCCAAGATTTTCGTTGAGATTTTTCGTGTTTGCAACTCAACCCCCACCTTAGTGTGACATTTTCGATTGTTGTCCTCATCCTCGTGGGCACAATTTTTAATATACGCCTGAAAGTAATTGCTATTACGGTGGTTATTACTAAAATAATTTCTCCCTTTCCTTCGAAATGTCGGTAAAATATTCTTCGAAAAATTGCCCTCGCCCAGAAGTTGTTACAAATAATTTAAAAAAAATCTCAAACTGTCTGGGCTCGATCAGATAGTATGGGGTCAACGCATAGTGTTTTCGGTCAAAACTGGTTATTTCAAAATAAATAATACCTAAAAATTAAGAAATATGTATCGATTTTATTATGAAACTCGAATGACTTGTTTGGGATCAGCATATAACGCATACTAATTCACATTTGTCAATATTAGCACAGCAACGATTCAAATTTTGAAACACATAAATTTTTTGGCCACGAAAAAATTTGGGATTTTAATGTGCATTCGTGCATTCCAGATTCACACTGGAAGCCGGACTTTAAGGCACTGAATAAAAAAAAATAAATATATAACTCTGACACATTTTGAAAATTGAAGTAATCACCAATTTTATTTTAATGTATGAGGATTGTAGAGTAAAGTATAAATGTAAAATTTAAATTTCACGGCTTCACTTGTATAGAAATGGCACCGGTTTAAATATCGAGGAATGTGGTTGGATACCCTCTCGTCCCTCCCAATCATCTTGGAAATAGAAGCCGAGCGGCATTAGGTAGAGCTAAGAATGTACAATCCAGAAACATTTTGAAAAAGCAAGGAATCATGCGCTGAAGGAGAGTGATTCAAAAAACTTGACAAAAATACGGTCCAAAAGTGAAAAATTCAATTAAAAAAATTCTGATGTTTAATTTATAGAGGGTAGCCTTATTTTTCATTTTCCAACCACGTTTCTTCAGTTTTTCCCGCAAATTTCTGTTTTTCAAATTACGGGACGAACCAAGTTTTCAAAAATTTTCCTAAATTTACATTCTCTGCTCTATTAAATGGCGATCAGCCCTTATGCTTAAGTTGATTATGAGGGGCACGAGAGCATCGTAAAACAGTTGGAATGCTAAATAAACAACTCATTTCTCGATATTCAAACCGGTGCTATTACAAGTGAAGCTGGAAAGTTCGACATTTATCACATGAGGTGCATGTTTTATGAACAAATCCTTATGATTTTTACTAAACGAGGTGCGAATTTATGAATCTATATTTTGAATTTTTTTAAAGATAATTCTTCATTTTTAGATTACGTTTTCCGACACTTTTATCAAACCTCATTTCTTCAATTCAAATTATTTTTCTGGATCTAAATTTCTTCGTCTATTCAGTGTCACAGAGCCCAACTTCCTACGTGGATCAGGGGAAGCACTTGAAACGCCAGAAGTTTTACATAATCTCAAAAATTACATTTTTCAGCATTTCAATCGTTGCTACACTGGAGAATATAAATGGATAAAATATTTCAAGCATAATGTACAGACCCCAGAAAATGACGATTTTATCGCTATCGATAAACTTTTTGTTACAAGTGATCAATTTTGACCGAAAAAGCTGAACTTTAACCCCCTTGGTGGACGGGTTATAATACTATCCAATAGTGTTCAAACTTTTTGAAATTATTTAAAAAAAATTATTAGACAAATTTAAGGAGAAGGAAGTGATTTTCCTGGAAAATTTTTAAAATAAGGACCACCCTACTGTGTATACTGTACTCCTCATTATTCTCAATTATAGCTTATCTCATTCCTTCCTTCTCATAGATAAATCGATTGAAAAATGAATGCAGCTATCTTAACCTTTAATATTTATATTGTATTGGATAACAATTTTGACCTCGACCTTTTCCTGTTGTGCTCATATTGTCAGTGTAGAGGTGAACCGGTATCGAAACTGAATTTAGGGTCCTTTACTATCCGACAACCGATATACCGAGGGACCTCTTGTACACTTTCTTTGCTCGAAAACTCCCCCCTCCCCCCCAAGAAAAAAAATACTACCTGCTCAAATCATTGAAACTCAGAAACGCGAGATTTCACGTGTGCGATAGTCGAGAGGTCAGGGGCACGGGATGACATTAAATTGCTAGGAGTAGAAAACTACGGAAGTACGTAATTGCGTGCATGTAAAATTTAAACTTCTCCTGTTCTCGAAACCCTATGACTTGAGAAAAACGCTCAAAAAACTAATTCTGCGTAAGATTTATGTCAAGACTGTACTGCTCGGAATATTCATTTCAACCCAACCCTCCTCAGTGATGTTTCTGGGGTAGTCACGAAAAAATGAGCAGAGACAATTTTTACAGATTATCTAGTACAGAACAATTTTTGGTTACAAAATCTGTTTTTCCCCATAACACTCCAGATTTTTGAAACTGATTTTGATGGATTATAACCCCTTACAAATTATCAGAAAGAGAATGGGCCAATAATGGCGATCCTGGAAAATTTTGAAGTCATCAGCTCCCCCCCCCCCCTAAAAATTGAAAGAATTTAGATTTTCTCGTCCTATCCCCCTCCACAAATTAATAAAAAATGAATTCAGCGACCTTCACACCCCTACACATTTGACACATATTATGTACTCTATGACAGTTTTGACCGCGATCTTTTCTTATGGCACCTGAATTTCAACACAGAAGCGAACCGATATCGAAATTGAAGTCGGGGTCCTTCAATATCCGACAAATGATATATATTGAGAATCCTCTTGTGCACTTTATTAGCTCTAAAACGTCCCTCAAAGTACTGCCTGTCCAAATCACAGAAAAGTAAAAGCACGGGATTCCACACGTGTGGTACTCGAGAGGTAGGAGCATGGAGGACAAGAAATTGCTAGGAGTCGAGAACTACGGAGGTATACAAAATCACGTGCATGTGAAATTTGAACTCCTAATTCCATGAACTGAGAAAATAGCTCAAAAACCGATTTTTCCTGTTAGGTTTATGCTGAGCCTGTACTGCTCGGAGGGGTCATTTCAACCCACTCCTCCCCAGTGATGATTCTGGGGTAGGTGCAAAAAATGAACAGAGACAATTCTTACAAATAATCTGGTGCAAAACAATTTTTGGTAACAAAATCTTTTTCCTCCGTAACACTCGAAATTTTTGAAACTGATTTTGATGGATTATAACCCCTTACAAATTATCAGAAAGGGAAGGGGTCAATAGTGGTGACCCTGGGATTTTGGGATTGCAGCTCCCGCTTTCCTAAAAAATCGGACGTATTTAGATTTTTTTGTTGTATCCCCCTTTCCGTAGATATATTAAAATAAAATAACTCAGAGACCTAAACGCCTCTACACATTTGATGCATATTTTTGTATTTTATGTTATATTCAACCTCAAAACATGCTTTTCAATATTAGGGGCGAACCGGTATCGAAATTGAATTCAAAGTCCTTCAGTACCCGACAACCGACAAACCGAGGGACCTCTTGTACACTATCAGCTCGAAAACTTCCCCAAAATACCGCCTGCCCGACGCACAGAAACGCAGAAACACGAGATTCCCCATATGTGGTACTCAAAAGGTGAAGTCATAAAGGAGAGACAAGAAATTGCTACGAGTCGAAAACTTCGGAGGTAGGAAATCAAGTGCATCTCGTAACCCTATGAAATGAGAAAGACGCTCGAAAAACTGATTTTTCTCAGGGTGAGATTTATGTTAAGACTGTACTGCTCAGAAGGGTCATTTCAAACCACTTCTCTCTCGTGATGTTTCCGGGGATAGGTACGAAAAAAGTAATGTAGACAATTTTTATAGAGAATCTGGTGCAGAAGAAATCTTACTTGAAATATATTTTTCCCGTAACATTCGTGAATTTTGAAACCGCTATTGACGAGTTATAACATCTTCAAAATTAGCGGAAGAGGTAGGGGTCAATGGTGGCAATCCTGAGGTTTTGGGGTTTCCAGCAACTTCCCCTCTAAAAAGTTGTAAGATTTTAGACTTGTCTGCTTGTATAGTTCTTTACGGGGTCATGTAGGCAAATTTGTAGCACTTTTTTGCTATATGGTTTGCGAGCGAAGAGCAAACCATTTAGCGATCGCCACCGTTGGTAGGGGTGGGGACTTTCAGTATATCAGATAGTATACCAACCTTTTTTGTTTTTCAATCAGATTTATTTTGGAATGGGTTCCACAAAAGTGGTGCCCGCCCCTTCTACTTATAACAGTTTTCAGATATAGCGACTTAGCCAAGGAGGTCGACATATCTCGTCCTGCCTAACCACTTCCTGTGTAGCACGATGCAGTTACCTAACAAATGTCTTTTGTCTCCTGCATACCTGTACATCTGGTGGCCTTTACAAAACCACGTTCTTCATTTACTCTCTTGGCTCATTCTCCTTTTTTCTACGATCGGTCAGGTAGGGCATTAGTTTAAAATTTTCAGTTTATATTTAGTAGCTCAGTACATCCGTTCAGATACAGCACAGTCACCGTTTACATTTCGCACTCTCAAGATCTGTTTGTACTATCGTTCGACACGTACGCTCTCGTCTCTTGATTCGAAAGCCCTCGCTGTGACCCGGACTAAACACTATTCTCCCTCGTACCAATGTCGAAAAACCCGCAATTTCCGCAAACCCTTCGCAATTTCATCAAATAGTTTTTGTTTTTTTTTTAATTTTAGCACGCCCTCTAGTACCTTCACCCCTATGATCAAGACCAGTCTCCCCTCGAACACGAGGCTGTCCACGTTATTGGTCAGAAAATTCCCCTTTACCCCTTTTCCCCCTGGAATTTGATTATTTTCTTAGGTTGAAATACTAGGTAACTCATTTAAAATTCTCATTATGAGCGCTACACAGTGGAAAGGCGGAGGGGGGGGTGTCAGTAACTTATCTTTTCACCTTAATTGGATACGAGAACATCTTTCGATTTACATGCAAACGAAAAGCCACGTCTGCTAGACTTCTGGACGCCTTAAAAAGAGACACGACCACGTTCTGACGCAGGTGACCCCAACTTTCTGAACTCCAGTCAGTGACAAATTGACGAGTGTTCGCAGCAGACAACAGGAACACACATTTCACTGTACAGTCGATCTGCAGCGTGTGCTGCAGAGCCGCAGACGTCTACACCTCACAGCTTCCGTTTTCCGGACGATTACTCGACGTCGACGTTTCCTCAAAAAAGTTATTTTAAACGTTTTCGCATGCATCGGCTACTTCAAAACGAAGCATCGGTTACTTTGTTTGGTCTGGTTGTCGGCACTTCTCCAACACAGACCGGCGCGTTTATTATCTCAGGCCACCAAAGATTGTACGTAAAAGTCAAAAAAAAAAAAAAAAAAAAAAAAATCAGTCATAGAGACTTTGCCGTGTATACTCAAACAATACAGATGGCATCTCGGTATTTTTATGTCATATATTTCTTCGGCTATATTTCGGAAAATAGAACATACACTGAGTGAGAGAGGAAAAGAAAGATTTCTTGCCAGTAAATCTTATTTTCTCTTGTTTTTGCTCGAAGCACGTGCGACGACGAAACTATCAAAAAGCGTATAATTGCTGTAAACAATTTTGTCGCCTGTTGAGTGGAGAAATTTCTCGTCTTCATTGCCGGCCACGACCTACCTCCGTGATTCGATTTAAAGGCCGTTGACGAGTGTATACAAAATGGAGGTATAAATGTATAATGAATAAATCTCAAGATCACGGATGGAAAACAAACGCACTAAAATTTAACGATTATGCGAAATTTGTTCGTCTCTGCGAATCTGTATACATTATTTGGAAGTGAGTTCCTCAACAATTCAGTTCTTTCCCCTGAACAGCAAACATGAAAAAATTTGTTTGTATTTCTCCATACAAGTATTACGTATTTATGGATTTTTTTTTTAAAGCTCTGCAAACAGGCGAAATGGAACGAGCAAGGGGGTAGATAAGGCGAGACGCGTAATCCAGATTTGCGAGGCGGAGATTTTATCCGATTCGCGTGTATATTTTCCAATTTATTAAAAAGGTCAGCTGTATAAACGCAATTTGCGATGTATACAATTCGGACAACTTCACTTTTAACTTCAATGTTTTTCATTTGACTTGATACTGTACTGTATAGCCCGGTGATTTTCAAAGTGGGGCGGGGTGCCACCCTAGGGGAGCGCAGACCGATTGAGCAAGCGTATCACAAACCCGTAAATCACTTACATGAGAAGCCTTTTTTCACCGCGAGCGTAGATTCTTTTTATTTAATCACGATTTTTTTGTTTTGCTACCGTTTGTTTGTGACAGACCATTTTTATAAAATAAAACTTTTGTAAACTATGGTTTTTGTGCTAATAACCCTTATTGTATTCTAAATTGCGGAGGGGGCCGTGAGTAGTTGATTTCAGGCTGTAGGGAGGCGTGATTAAAAAAAAAAGTTTGGAACCCCTGGTATAGCCTGAGCTTTAGTAGTTTTTTATACCGTATTTTTATTGACATTCTCAGGGTTTAGCCCTTTCCACCTCTTTAGGTGCCGTAATTTACAGATTAGAGTCGAAATGTTATCAAAGACTAGTACTGCGACTGTAAATTAAATATACTAAACGACATCCACATTGGACCCTACGAAAATTTTGAACTCCTCTCACTTCCAGTACCACAATTTTCAACTTTTACGGATGCACCAACATCAGAATTAAAATATGTGATCTTAAAACCCTTGTTCCCGACTAAAATTTCGATTAAATAATTTCACAGGGTGTCTAACAACATTAAAATTTAAAAATATAGGACTTCACAGGACTTACACAGGACTTTTTATGCAAATTGAATCGCAACTTTCGCAGTCCTGCAAGAATATTTTCTTAGTTTTTATAAACATATAGAAAAAAAAACTGTTCTTTTAGAAACAATTTTCATTTCAAAAATGTACAAATTCAATTCAGACGTACAGTTATTTTCATTATCCTCCTCTCATCTTTTTCTTTCTTCCTCGCGAGCTGTTTTCTTATCTTCATAGGATTAAAACAGAAAATAGAGTACGTTTATAGGCTTATAGTACTGTTTCAAAAATAGAATACTTTATAGCATTTATAGGACTAATTAATTATTTCTCTTTAATTATTTTTAATTTATCAGTTATGTTTGCTAACGTAATAATATCTAAAATAGTTTCGCTTGACCGATTGTTTTTAATAATTAAAACCTAAGACTTTAAGAAATCAAATCCACATAATTCATTATTTTCAGTTACTTAATCAATATTTTCAAACAAAATAATTGTTTTTAAGAAATTATTTAGTTTTAGTTGACGGATTTTCTCATTAATTAAATATTCTCAACTGATTATATTTTAATTATTATTTTTAATTACAAAATTTTTTGATTAATTTATTAATTTTAATTATTAATTATAGTTGATAAATTTTATTAACAAATTCGCTTTTGTTAATTTTCAATTAATTAGCTTCAATTATGTTCAATTAATTGATTATTTTCTACTATTCGATTATTCCTGATTAATCTATTATGCTTTATTAATTACTTGTTATTTTTGAAAATTCAACTGTTTTCAGTTTATTCATCCAACGTTTCCCTCATTCTCGTTTGGTGCTATAATTTTAGATTTAGGGTTAAACCAATATCGAAAATAAATTCCGCGACTTCCACAATCTGAAAAATGATGCCTATATTGTCTCGGTCAATTTTTGTTTTTTTGAAATTAGCCACAATTTTGAATTTAGGGGCAAACTTATGTCGAAAATGAATTCCGCGAGTTCTATACTCTGCTGAACGGTACTTCAAATGCGTCGTTCGCACAAATGAAAATTAAGGTCCAAAAATAACTTCCAAAAATCTTCTTGAATACTAATGAAATAACAAAAAAACACAAATTTACATGCGCTGTGTACAAGGGAAGGGGATAAGGGTGTGAATAAAATTCTTACGGGCGGTTGGGTATCGATGTACGGCAACAGAGGCCCCTGGTTAATTTGCGTCACAACTATTCGCACAAGTTGCTGAAACTGATAAAATGTTGAAAATTCTCATCGTGTCCCATGAGGCCTGAGAGTTAATATATGGTAAAGTGAAGGGTAATTTTTACCCCCTTTCTTTCACGACGCTTCTAAGTCAGTTACAAAAAAATTGTAAAGGACCCTTCCTATAGAGAATAGAGTTCAGAATAAATTTCACTTCAATTTTTTTCTATAAAGGCGATAGGAAGCGAGTTCAAGACGGGTTTGAAGGTTTCTCTCTCCATGGTACCGGAAGCCTGGGTCGGGTCGGAGGGCGGGTATTTTCTTTCCCTTCATCAAGACGATGTCCTGAACATTTCTGCCGAAAATCATCTCCGCATGATTTTTGGCCAAATTCATCTAATACTGTAAGTGGCATCATTTCGTTGGTTATTTCAAGTAGAATTTTCATCACTGAGATATCCCGTGGCGTCCTTAAGGTGAATAAATGGGCGATGAGCGAGTGGTGGGTGGGGGGGGAGGGGTTGCAATGTCCATGAAAATTACAAGTAAGCATAAAATTTTAAAAATCACATTCAAGGTGGAAGAAAAAGAATAAAGGCAGGGTTGATCTCTCCGGAAGATTTTCGCTGGGTTATTTTGAAAACTAAAAGGCGCCATTGAATAGCAAGGAAAATCATCAACGAGTTATGACAAAAAGTTTGAAATTATAATACTTTAATAAAATGGAATTTTGAACTTGATGCAATATGGGGAGTCTTCAAGCAACATGTATACACACTGTGAGTAAGATTAGTGTAAAACTGATATCACATAGGAAAAAAATTGAAAAAAGGTTACAATAAAAATGTTTTAAAAAATGAAAAATTTGGCAAAACTGGAAATTAAATATTCAATTTGAGATCAATATTCTTCAAAAGCCGTACATGAAAACTGTGTAAGATTGAATAATGGCCAAAATTTTCAAGGAAAAAAAAAACTCAAGAACTGAATATCGATGTCTAACTATTTTAGTTGATTCGCAACTCGAATAGGAAAATTTACCCTGATTCGTGAAAAACAGCAGTCAGCCTGGGAAAACCACAATGAGTTCAGACAAGAATCTGGGAGGGAAAAAAATTTTTAATTCGAATAATTCGATGAAATACAAAATTGAACTTCATTTAACATCGAAATTCTTCAAAAAAGTCGACTATGAAATTTGAGTAAGGTTTGCGAAAAATTGTTTTAAAATAGGAGAAAAATAATCCAAGGGGTAAAAATGAAAACCTTGACAAAATTGGATACCGGTTTCAATTCTGAATCAGAAGTCTTCAAAAAACATATACACGATAATTTTATAAGATTCGTGGAAAATTCCAGTAATATTCTTGAATAGTGATCAAAGAAGAATGTCAAACGATTTCGGAGGAAAGTAAACTCAAAATTCAAACAAATTAGATAAATCCGAAAATTTAAATCAATTCTATCCAAGATATTTTAAGCAAATCGAGAAGAAAAATTCTACCTGATTCGTGGAAAATGGCAGTTACTCAAGGAAAATCATAAGTGTGTTCAGAGAAGAATTTGGAAGGAAAGAACATTTTAAAATTCGAATAATTCGGTAAAATGGTATACTGAATCTAATTTAATACTTTGAGTCTTCAAACAACCAGTATATCAAATTTGAGCAAAAGTGGTGAAAAATCGAGGTTACCAAGGGAAAAATTAATCAAAGGGTGTTATAATAAAAATTCTGAGGGGAAAAAATGGTGAATTGGATAGAAATGGAAACTGAACTTGATTCAGGAACATAGGAGTAGTATATGGGGCACTGGAGGACACATTCCGCAGCAGGCCACGCCCCCTGGGGGATGCCCCGATGACATATGCAACCTCAAATGACTTGTAAAAATTTTTTTTCGAAATATTTTTTCCCTTAAGTGACGCCTATACTACTCATAAGTAATTCTTTAAAACAACCGTGTACAAAAATTGAGTAAGCTTCTCGGATAATTTTAGTCACTTTTTTGAAAAATTATCGACGGCTATGTCAACAACAATCTCGAGAATGAAAAAAATCTCAAAATTTGAAAAATTTGCGAGAGTTGAAAATGAACATGGGTTGATACTATAGGCTTTCAACTTACTATACATGAAAACTTGAACTTGCAGCAGTGGATGCCTACTATTGGTTAAGTTCATATAGTAGGTGCTGAGAAATTCTGCAGTCGGTGGAGGGGGGGCGGTCGACTGAGTACGGGGTTTGCAATTTCCAAGAAAAATTACAAAGAAGCGTTAACACTTGACAAACACATTCGTGAGTGGGGAGCAATGAATAAAGGATGGGTGGGACTCTCCTGAAGATTTTCCTTGAGTAATTTTCAAAATTGGGAGACACCACTGGAGCTATCATAGTCTTCAGACATTTAGTTTTTGAGAACAATGTGAAAAAATGATTTTGGGGGCTTTGTACTACAATTCGTGGACATACAGGCGTCGGATAGGCGGCAGATTTTTTCTCTTATTCAGAGGCATATACCAAGAAATATTGAAAAATAATTTTATTTACTAATTATGTTCAGGTTAGGTCTTTTTTATTTCACCTAATTCGACTGGGTTACGAAAAGGTGATCAAAAATTATTAATGGAAAAGGAAATAAATAAAACGATTTCAGAAACTACAGCAGCATGATGTACACAGGATAAAAGGGTACATAAGAGTGGATACAGACAATAATTTCAGGAGAGGGGGTGTCCAAATGAAAAATGTTACAGACAAAACATAATAGCTCCAGGTCACTATAGACAGCTTTAGATATTTCGTGAAGGGAGGGGGTGAGGCGGGGTGGGCGTTAGGTCCCCAAAACCCCCTGTATCTGCCACTGGAGGGTACAGTAGACTGGCACCCGGTAACTAATTTTAGGTGCGACTGAATCAAGGGGAACAAGGTACAGGTACATATTGACACGTATTTTGATTTTCATACAGACCTGAGTGCAATAAATACTTAATTTCATTGATTTTTGTATTATTTTTACGAAAAAAAGTCTGAAAAAATTCGTTTGTCTCTCCACCTACCCAAAATTAAGCCTAGAAACAAAAATGGATGCTCTAGTGCTTCCATCTCCATTGTTAAATAGAGCTAGGTACTACTCGCCCAGTGAGTCACTTTTCCCTTCCACTTGATCTATCTATTTGTGAGACGCTCTGTAAATAGGTACCATATGTCGGGGAAATGAATTTTGCCCTACAGCACAAAATATGTTTTCAGGTTGGAAATTTCGTGCTTCCAATTTCAATGGAAACTGCTTCTAGACGCACCTGGCCACAGTATACAGTAGAAAATAGTCTAGGACGTGATATTTCAAGTTTACAATTGAATTATGATCTACAGGTTTAGTGTTTGGAAGAGGTACCATAAGTCGCACCGATCTTGTTTATGTTTGTGCGTTCGTTATCACTACAGCTGCGCATAATAATTCTTATCGCATTACTGATGAGTCAACTGTTTCAAATGTATGGCCGTGCAGAACTTCGCTTTGGGACTTATCAGTTTCTCAAAAGCAACCCTTTTCGTGTTCTTCATACGGACCGTCATCTTCAAAGCTGTATATGTTTTGGTACATATTCGCAGGATATCGTGGCAGAATTTGAGACGGATTGACGCAGTAGACGCCAAGACATCAATTTTTTTGTGTATTTTTCTGTTACACAACCATAAATTAAAATTTCACATCCTCAAATTTCAACTGTTCTTATGTCAATCTGTATTGAAACTAGAGACCTCATTTTGTTTTTGAAGTGTAGGTACATTTGTGTTCTATTATATCCTACTAGAAGCTCAAAAACAAGTTCTTCGACTTATGGTACCTTTTCACAGAGGGCTTTATACATGTACAACATTCGCTGAAATTTAAAGCTATCGATTTTGTTCATTTTCACAATTTTGCAGGTGTTTCAAGGGGAGTATGAAAAAGTACAAAATGACACACAATTTCGTTTCCCAGTTTTCATCTCTCAATCGTCTTACTTCGACTCAAACTGGCTGACATTTTGGTACAAGGTGTCTGTGCATTAACGTAATACATACATTTAAGAAACAAGTCGAATACATAACTACAATTCCAGCTAAAAGCAAAGAACTGAAAATTGCGCCACTCTGTACCGACCTACCCTATACGAATATTTTCAGTATTCCATGAGTTAGACGAAAAATTAAATCTGCAACATTATAAAACACAGATCGTCGTTTTGCGATGCAATTTCGGAAGTGTCTTCGGCTATTCGTGTAAATATTTTATAACTCGGGCAGCCACCGGTGTGTTGCTTATTTTAGACGATGAATTTAACGTCGAGTTGCCCTCTCCCCGATCCTCACCGTACGAATGTTTATATATAAATAAAAGTAAAATGTGCGACTTCTTCCACTCGAAAATTAACGCTAACGCCGCCGCCGCGCTCAGTTGCCCGCCAAAACCAAAACAGGATAGTTGGAGTCCGGAACAGAGCAAATGGGAGCTGTCGTTCGACTTTTTTCCTTCTTTTTTGCGTACTTGAATGCATACGAACGTGCACACGTATGTACACGTGCGGCACGTTTCCCTCAGGGGTGTGCGAACTCACGAAAAACTAGTTGCTGCTTTCGTTTTCGCATTTATTCTACATACTCGCCGACCCACACAAGGGACGTATATGGAATACTTTCCACCCGATGAATTGAAAAACAACCTTGGTGCGAAGGTACGTGTGTAATTTTCCATCGCGATACGGCGTTCAGTCGTCGCTGGAATGCGCAATCGGGCCTTTTCCATTTTAATATTTAACCGAATTTAAGAATACGAAACCGCGGGCATTCGGGTTCCACAGACGAGAGGGTAGGTAGGTGACGAAACGCACACTCGAACTCTAAATTTGTTTTCTATACATGTGCCCGGACCCCGACACCCCGGTTTCGCCCACAGACGATTTTCGGGGAAATTTTCTCTTCGTAGGAGCAATAAACGAATGCAAATTGAGTTTTCAACAGCCTTCGAACTGCTGCTGAACCTGAATGCACAATAGATGTTCGTAATTCCGGAAACCGATGGCTCGGTGGCACCACCGTATACTACGCTGGTAATATACTGAATACTACACCAGACTGTATAGGAGAAAAGTTTAATGAATTGACGCGAGATTATGTAAATTGAATTTTGCAAGTCTTAAACTGAGACAGATGAGAAGTAATACTAAAGTCGCGAAAACACGACTTGCGGCGCGCTTTCTTCTGTGTCGTATGAACCTCCCCTCCCCCGTGCGTCTATGTAAATGGGCAAATATTTATTATAACGTTTTTAGACGAAATTATTCACTCTAATATACTTCAATTTGGCGATAAAATACATATACGTACAAACTGACTGATTACTATGAAATGCGTCGAGTAAATCGCGCTTTTAACCGAACAAATGTCTGAGAATGGCGTAAGGGAAGGAAGTATCCGTAAAAATTGACTGATTACTCTGAAATGCGCCGAGGAAATCAAGAATTTAAAGCGGAGAGACTAACGAAAAGGTCTGACAATAACACATTTTATTTTTTTGGCGAAACAGTAGGTTACAGGGGGTTCGGTTTTATGTTGCCAGTAAAGTAAGCAATAGAATCCTGGAAGTTAAGGGAATTTCCGAGAGAATTGCTGCACTAAAACTAAAGCTGAAAAACGTAACCGATCTGGCTTTAATTCAAATATATGCACCCATGTTCAACGCAGATGAAATGAAAACTCAAAACTGCTACGATCTGCTTGAACACGTACACCAAAAAGAAAAGCAATACAACACGATTAATGGCGGACTTTCATGAAAAGCTAGGTGCACGAGGCTCAAAGGATGAAAGTATTAGTTGATTTACGTTTACCAACACAAACACAAATGGAGACAAGTAACCGCGTTACTCGGAGAGGGTCGGCAAGAAAGCTAGTATCTTGATGTTAACAAGAAATAATAATGAAAAAGAAAAAAAAATCCATGGAAAAACTAATAAATAAAAAATTCTATTAACAATGCGAACGCACTCTGCAATCAATTTAATAAAACAATGGTTGGAAGAAAAGGAAGAAACAATAATGAATGAAAAAAAAGTGATTGCAAGAGGCTCTGTGTCAACCCTAAGAACGAAATTTTCATGTTTCACATGAAAATTAGTGATGATGATGATAAGGTCATCAGAGTCTTACGACCGGTTTGATGCAGCTCTCCATTTCTCTCTGTCTTGTACAAGTTCTTTCATTTCCTAATAACACTTACATTTGACATCCTTGATTATCTGTTGAACATACTGGACTCTTTGCTGACCCCCACCCAATTCTTTCCTTCCACTCCACCTTCTAACAGCAGTGATATTATTCTTGGGTGCTTTAAATTATGCCCTGTTAGTTTATCTCTCCTTCTCTTAAGACAATTCCACGTATCCATTTTACCTCCTACTCTCTTAAGCACTTCCTCATTTCTTACCTTATCCGTCAATTTGATGCTAAGTATCCGTCTATAGCACCACCTCTGGTTTTCCTATGGTCGGAGAAGAACTCAGCCTAAGCCGAAGATCCTAATTGTGAGAGGCAAGATATCTTATTTATTATCTTTCGTGAGCAGGCACGGACACACGAGGAGGGAGAAAGGGACCACTACCCCTCTTAGAGAGAAAAGTTCGAATCACAAATGTCTCAAAAATCGATTACAGGCGATATTGAAATCACGTAACAGAAGATAGCAGGCGGTAACCTAATATCAAGTAACATCGAGTAGCAATCTGTCAGTTTTCGAAAACGAATATCGTGTGACGAACAGAAATTGTATGCTGGCTTTTTGGTTAGGAGACAAATACGAAATTAAATCTCAGCAGGAGAACTGGAATCTCTAGGCCGGTGATTTCCTTTTAGTTTACAGGCTTAGGCGCTTAGGCTCGACTATAATTACACAACAACGTGTTCTGTAGGTAGTTTGGCTGTAATTGAAGTCTTCAGACATTGAAGGACTGCGTCTGTATGTAAACTTTCGTATCAGTCGGCAGTAATAATTCAGAAACTTCGCAGCTTCGAGGGGGTTACATCCTACATGCTTCTATTTTTATCGCACTGTATTCCGAAGTCGAAGTTTCAGTTTTCTATCCTCCACCGTTTGATTTATGCTCGGAAATCAGGCGTTAAAATCTGAAACTCCGTCATTCGTTCGTCGAGCATTTAAATTAATTTCGCCCCCTGACGAGATTATGCGTTTGGAAGACAAAAGCAGTTTAAAGTGACTAAACACCCGCTTCGTTTAATCGTTTATGGCATTTTATCAGCTCGCCGATTATTTTGTGAATGGGGAACTGCTCTTCATGCTCGTACAGTCACTACAGTGTCTGAGTCGGCCAAATCACTCGCGATTGTTCGGTTGCTTATACCCGTATCAGCATTCATATACTCCAGAACTATTGTAGTAGAAACAGTAAATAATTATATTATCGTTACCTACACGCTGTTATGCAGATGAGCTTTAAAATAATAATACATATTATCGTGAAACGACAACGTGCGACCAATGCAATACTGATTAGAGGATGCATGGAAATATAATTTAATGCAAAAAGCCACTCTTGTGCATCAGAAAAGAAATTTAATTAGGTTACAGTTAATTGAAAAATGCTTTTTGCGAGGCAGTGGTTCAGCAGAGCTGAGATAGCAAAAAAAATTTATAAACCTTTACCTCTGACTGAGCTTTTTAAAAAAGAGGGAACAGAGAGTAATAAGGTACCTGCTCCGAATAATGCCAGGTTCCTAACAACGCCATCTATCTATTTCTTGGTAGGTAACATAGATACCAGGTTGAAACTCCATCCAAGTATGCTGAATGTGTTATCATTTTGTGCCGCTCGATGGCGTAGAAATCTCGTGCATTGACATTCAAAAAAAGTGATTTGAAATTTTTTCCTGGTGTTTCAATTTTAGCGGTTAGTTGCGCGAAATGAAATTCCGGTGTAAACAAAAGCTCTCAAGTAAGTTCTTTTATTACGAATATACAGCGTAAATTTACCCCTTTTTTTATGTACTGCACTGAGAGAATGATGAGAATAATGATTTCTTCGAACTTTTATGCAATTAAAGTTCAGTATTACTTGCTCCTAATAACGAAACAAACCAGAAGAGAGACATATAATAGATACTTACAACTATGGTAAACGAAACATGAGAGAACTGGACCTAAAAATAGTAAACGGCTTTTTCAAGAAAAAGAGGAGATGGACGTGGATCCGCCCAAATCAAGAACACAAGAACCAGATGGATTTCGTCCTAACACCTAGGAAAAACAACAATATACTACATTTTGAGGTTTCAAACAGGTTCAAATTCGTCTCCGATCATAGACTCAAATTCGTAGTTTTAAGACTATCCAAAGCAAACTACTATAAAAAACAACGAAAAGAAAACTCCCGGTATCAGTGACATAGAAAGCTACAGAAACAAAGTAACTTCAGCCTTAAAAAAACTGATCGACCTGAATGTAAAAAATATAGAAAACCGTTATGAGGCTCTCTGTGTGGCTATACAAGAAAGTTCAGGCTACAAAAACAACAAAGAAGGTGAACAAACTCCACCTACAGCAACTACAAAAGAAAACTTAAAAAATTTATGGGATACAAGAAAGAGACTACTACACAAAAAAAAAAAAAAATCCACTGACAGGGTTGAACTGAACATGGTATAAAAAAAAATAAAATAAAAGCCATACAAAGGGAAAAAGAAGAACGTTGGAGAACAGATCTGATCAGTTCAACTCTGGAATGTACAAAGAATATGAAAAAACTAAACCGAAGTCTATCACTTGGAACTCAATTAACAACATATCTACTAAACAATGAAGGAAACAGGATCTATGATCGGGACGAAATAAACAAAATGGCCACAGAATCTTATAAAAATCTTTACTCATCCCAAACAACGACCAGCAGATCACTTCAAACCAGCTTGTCCAATGAGATAAGCGAACCAGAACCGCCATTTATACACTCTAAAGTAGAATATGTGATTAAAAATGTGAAAAAAATAAGGCACCAGGAAACGACGGAATAAAAAACGAACACATAACCTGCGGAGGGGGGGGGGGATGACAGAAACACTTACTTCTCTTTTCAACAAAATTCTGATTTCAGGCAAAATACCCCAAAATTGGAAACTTTCAGATATAATTCTCTTACATAAAAAAGGAAATAGATACCTTATTGGGAACTACAGACCAATCAGCTTATCTCCCACAATCTCAAAAATCTTCTCGAAACTAATCGAAACGAGAATCAAGCATTATTAATCGAAACGAGAATCAAGCATTATTTAGAACCCCAATAACCTCCCAACCAAGCGGGCTTTAGGAAGAATTTCTCTACATTGGACCATCTTCATACGATAAGCCAAATCCTAGAAAAATCCTTGGAATACGGTCTCAACACAAGCATTGCGTTTATATTGACTATAATAAAGCATTCGATTCCTTAGATCACTGCTTTATTTTGGAATCACTAAAGAATCAGGGAGTACCTCTTCAACTCACGGAGTTAATAAAAGAAATGTATTCGGGACCAAAAAGCAGAATCGTTACCGACAAAAGTGGAAATTACTTTGAAATCGAGAAAGGAGTCCGACAGGGCGACCCACTGTCACCCATACTTTTTAATCTGACATTAGAGGAAATATTTAGGAAACTTGATTGGGAAAACAAAGGTCTAATTCAATCGACACCAGAGTCTCCAACTTAAGATTTGCAGATGATATTGCTGTAATATCAAACTCAATGGGGGAGCTAGACGAAATGATACACGAACTCAACAAAATTGGAAAAACAGCTGAATTGACAATAAACACTGATAAATCAAAAATCATAACAACCTCAACGAATCCAACAAAAATCAAGATAGGAAACAAAAATATTGAAGTAGTCCCAGAAACAGTATAATTGGGCCAACTAATATCACTAGAAAATAGAACCGAAAAGGAGATAAAACGTAGGATCACACTGGCGTGGAAGAAGTTTTGGACACTAAAGCACACATTTAAAAGAAAATTCAAAAACAGGCAAAAAGGCAAAATCTTCAATACGTGCATAACACCAGTTTTAACATATGGCTCCCCCACTTGGTCCCCTACTTTCAGACAAATTAAGAAAATTGAGACAACACAAAACTCCATGATGAGGTCGATCCTAGGCTTAAAAATCAAAGACCAAGTCAGTATGAAAAACATTTGGAAAAAATTACCCAACATCAAAAACTGTGTACAATCAATCCGAAATTTAAAATGAGGGTGGGCGGGACATATAGCCAGAACAACCTCAAGACAGAATAACCTATCAAGCTACTTCTGATATTTAAACCAAGTCAAAAGAAAAAAGGGCAAACCAAAAACTAGGTGGAGGGACGAAATCGATCAACTTCTGAAAAATAAGCTTTTCCATCAAGTGGCACAAGATCGCAAAGAATGGGAGAGGGTGAGATGTACCTTTGCCTACTATGGGCCGACAGCACACTCAGAACAGTGAGCGCTCTCTAAAGGCGCGACCGCGAGGAAGGTAAATAGGTAGATACTACTATAAAACTGTAAAATGCTCTCAACAAAAGGTATAATAAAATTGTCTTTTGTTTTCCCTACATTCAATACAAGAAATACTGATCTATTTGTAACACGTAGAGGCTCAGCATCAAGTGAATCGGTTAGAACCAAAAGGAGTTAAGTCCAAAAATCGCACTTTTCAGGAAGCGAAAAAAATCTGTTTTATTCGAAAATCTGAAAATCGTGGGATACATCCTTCAGGGTGGTGGTAGAGGGTCACAAGAGACAACTTTTAAGCCCGGTCCAGTCGAATAAAATTTTGATAGGCCAAAGCTCGGGAGGAGGGCCCAAAGATTCGGATTTAATCCCTTTTGGTTCGGAATGATTTTTTATTTGCAGTTTTTCGGCTCGAGATTGTCCCCCCTCCCTTTTGTAGTCAGACATAAAGGGGTCACTTTAGCCTTGGTCCCATTCCAATCTAGCGAAATCCCTGCTTGTAAGAAAAAAAGTTCTGAAGCTGTATTGGAAAATTACGATTTCGTTTTTGAAAATAGCACTTTCCAGGTATAAAAATGCAAAAAGAGGGGGGGGGGCTGGAATTTTTTATTTATTTCTATATTCTATACTAAAATACACAATTTTTAAACAATTTCTGGAAAAAATCCATTTTTTGAAATAATTTTATTACAAAAAAATGAAAGAAAGCGATGTTGCCAAAAAGCACTTCCCAGCTGTTTCACGAAATTTCGACCACACCAGTAGATTCGCGATACTTCAATACCCCATAATCCGTGAAAAAAGCAAAACCGACAAAAGTGGACTTAACCCCTTTTGGTTCTAACCGATTCAAGTATGGACAATACTCTACCCAAAAGGACCCTGGACCCTGGGATCGACATATTCTTCACAGTATATTTCATCGTCATTAAAGTACTCGAGGGTATGTAGGTCCTAGTCTCTGCAGTTCTTTTTCTTTCCCTTATACCGCACAAGTGTGGTTTGTTTTGGCCCCTTGGCTTCCTTCAACCCTCAGTTTTCAATTCACAATTTTCAACTGCCACCTGTGGACATGTGCGCTCATCACCCCCATTCTACCCTTACTCTGGTGCCTCTCTGTCCCTCTCTCTTTGTGTCATATTTTCCTTCTTCTTTATCTCACACCCTTCATTTGAACAGTACTTTTTATTTTTATTGTTAAGAATTATTATGTTATACCTACAGTTCCTCCTTGTCAATGGGACCCTCGGGCATCTGTTGGGAGGGACTCAAATATAAATAAATAAATCAGATTGGAAAATAAGTGGCGATTATAGAGTGAACGAGCGTTATTAAGTAGATGCACAGAAAGGAACTTGTGAAGTGTCTACAAATTTTGCCAGTGCTCAGTATAACATACTGCGTCAGTTTTTACGATATTATATTTCTTTCAATAAAACTTCTGATTAAAAATGGAATTTTGTCATTAATAAATTGTAAATTGTCCCTGTCCCCTCTGCTTTATCTGTCACTGATTTATTCCCCAAAAGCACTCCAAGAAAATCTTGAAATATCATTTAAAAAAAAAAAAAAAAAATACACGAGCTGGCGTTGTTAGGAACACATGAAGAGGGGCTCTAAACACCACCAACTAATTTCATGAGGTTAAGGCTCGACACTAAATCAAGTATCTCATAAATGAGGTCAAAAACACGTACTTTAATCTTTCTTCTTTCAACCCCCCCCCCCCCAGGTATGAACAAGATCTCTCACTCACTCCCGCCACAAAAGGAAACAAAATCGACACGACTTCCTAAATGTTCTGAATGAAAACAACAAACACATAATACTGTCAGTCATACGATGTCAAGATAACGGCAACACCAAATGCACCACAAACCCTACTATTCATAAGTGGACTCAGTGTCAAGGACTGCTTAACACTAAATGCATTACTAGTAATGGGAGACGGGAACTTACAGAAGTGGACTCAATGTTAAGTATTGCTCGAACATCAAGTGCACTACTAGTAATAGAGATGGGAACTTACAGAGGTGGACTCAATGTCAAGGATTGCTCGAACATAGCAAGTGCACCACTAGTAATGTTCACTTATTACAGGTTGTTGGCTGACAGGAGTCGGTGAATATACTGCAGGGTTCGTTATAGTTAGCATTTGCACAACTTATTACAGAGCCTGTCAACGTATTGCCACTCGGGGCCAGTGCGCAGGCGAGCGGTAGCGAGAGAGAAATAGAGAGAGAGAAAGAGAGCGAAGTAGAGAGAACGAGATCAACTTTGGTAAAATTAGTAGCAAAATCTAACGGTTATCTGACCTGTGAATCTTCACAATTTTGTTTGGACTGGCGGCAACACAAACACGAGCGCAAATTCACTTTCTCAGTAAATTACACGACGCACGAGAACGCAAGAAAAACTCACTTTTGAACCATATATGAAGATCTGAACAGAAATGAGACTAAGGTCTCCTGCTGACTACCAGGTACTGCAGTGCCTGGTATAAACATGATCATGACTCATTGGTTTTACGTTAGTTTTCGGTTAACAGGCTCAAGCGATTGGCTTGGTTGAAGTATCTGAAGCTGTCCGGTACGAGGAGTTACAAAAGAGACTGAACCTTTTTTACCTTATCTATTTTATCGTTTCGGCTATTGACAATAGCGAAACACTACTGCTATCAGTCAGAGTCGAATTTTCCGGTTACAGGCTGAAAAGCTTTGCTTTGAAAGTATTCGAGACTGTCCTTCTCGAGATACCAACTGATCGCATGAATTCAATATTTCGACTATTAATTATAGTGGGTTACTAATAATTAATGTCGAAGTCGAATTTTTTCGACAGGACTCTAGAAAAAGCAGAAAATTTAAAAAATCTGGAACAAAAGTGATAATTGAGGCTAAACTGGATATCCTGGGAATCTCAGAGGTCAGAATACAAGGCGAAATATCAATGCAAAGGAAAAAAGGTTCAACCTTTTATCACATCGGAAATAGCATAGGCATAAAACGTGCAGAATTTCTAGTAAGTCCACAACTTAGGAATAGCATCCCTGAGACGAAAGGAATATCGGACAGAACAGCCACTCTAAAATTAAAAATCTACCAAACAAAGCTAAATCTAATACAGGTACATATACCCAATGCGGCATCTATGGAAGAAGAAAATGAAAAATTTTAGGAACTTCTGCACGGAATCCTTTTGGCATCTGAATAAAATTCTAAAACAAAAACATTAATTATGGACGACTTCAACAGTCGAATCGGGAAAAGCAATTTCGATTAAAAACACTTAATAGGCACCTACAACTATGGAAAACGCAACAAAAGAGGAACAAGGCTGATCCAGTTTTGTCAAGAATTAGACGTAAAAATCTGGGACGGATTTTTTAAGAAAAAAACGAAGTGGACGTGGGTCAGCCCAAACCAGGAACACAAAAATAGCTGCGGTTTCCTTGTTTCTTGGGGCGTTATCGTTTCCCGATTCCATTAATTTAAAACATTGCAGTTATCAAGCACTAAATTCTGACAATTTTAGTATCTAATAACTGAACTGAAGCGGTAATATATTCTTAAAATTGGTAGATGTACATTATAAAGCTTCATACTCGACACACTTCCCATTTCGCCATCTCGTGTGTCTTACAATCCCATCCCATTTTCTCATCGCTACTCGAGTAAGTAAGATACAACATCCACTACCGACTGAACAATGAAGATTATTTCAAACCCTCACCAAAATTTCGAAAATAAACAATATTGAAGACTCCATTCACAAAGTTCCCTTAGTCCAAAATTACTAAAGTCGGTTTTTGGCGCCATCAGGTGGAGAATGTCATTACGCCTCTCCCGGGTGTTATAGATTATTAAACTCGAGTGTAAGTACTTTCTAAGGACAGCTGATAAGAGTGAAATCACACTGTTTATGTTAATCAAGCAAGATACTATAGAGTCACATGCATTATTCAGACCTAGAAGACGAGAGTTTTCCACTGTCAGGACGGTTTTGGGACCATAGCATAGAATTTTCACAGAGAGCTCACATGTCTTCCTACAACAAACTGCCCTTAGTCCACGACCTTCCCCACTTTGCAGCCCTACAACTCGAAGACTATAAGGCCGATAGTTTTCAAATTTTGACAGTGTTGCTACTGTATCCTTGACTTTCCATTAAAACCATCCAATCAATGTTATCAACCTCACATAAAGAATGGGAAGGGTTTTTCTTTTTTGATTCACAAAACTTTGGTGTTTTGGATTACGGGCACTTTATGAATCAGGTCTTCAGCTGTCATTCTTTATTTTGGCGCATTTAAATTTCTACCCGTTGTGCACCTTGTACAACTCCAGCATTTGCTGAGTAATTCGAGCAAATTTCTTGAGCATATGTTCCAAAAACCCGATAATTTCTTACGTTCAACATTTCTAAAATCAAGCATTTTCTCTCAGATCAGCTGTTGCAAATTTTTCAGAGATGCTCAGCATTTATTAACGAGCACGTGCTCGGCTGCTACCACTAGAACAAGCAATACGAAACTGACAAAGAGCCCGAACCTGAAAACAAGCAAAACCAACCAAAAATGCCATAAATCAACCGAGGTCGAGCATGAACAAGAACGATGACTGTAGATGACCCAATACATACAACGTAAATGAAACATGACACCAAATTTAACCGGAGAGCAACAACTAAAACTAACCGTAAACAAAAACCGCCCTAATTGACATCTTCTCAAATTTCGAGATTTCTATCCGGCTTTCAGTTCGGCATTAGGTAATTTATGTCTGGGAATAGATTTTTTTTTCATACTGAGTAAAAAACTGACTGCATTTTAAAATCAAATAAGAGTATCGGATTCGATGTTTACTGAATCGTTAATTTCGAATATCTCGTGGTAAAAATCCAACCAAAAAGTCCACGAGTCGCCTAAAACAACCAAAATGGCTACATCTTACCAACAACAACGTGTTAAGTAACTGTGGCAGTGCAGGGAATAAGGTCCCACTTTGTCGATCCTAGTTTGTGAGATACGGCGATTTTTGTAAATCAAAGTTCAAAACTCGACTTCGGTAGAATGAACCTTCCTCTTTCGAATGACATCCGTTTCTCTTTGTCTGTCTTCGTTCGTTCATTACAGACAAAAACATGAACCCATCTCCACTCTGTTTTGCTCCCACCGAGCTCATTTTTTTTCTCCCTGGAAATTAAACGCTTTCACTTTGTATTAGTTTTCTGAAAAGGCCTCACTTCGACAACGAAATTTTTATAAAACTTCAGACCAAATGAGACCTCGCGGAGCACTCTAGCGTTGATTCATTTCAGAGATATGCCCCTTTAAATTTGTTTTTTTTTTTTTTTTTAAACCTTCTTTAAGACGTAATTTTCTCAAAATCAGGTTTTCTGAAATCTCAACTTTAAACAACCATAACTCGACGAATTTTAGAGCTAGAGAGCTCCAAAAGGTCTCATTTTGTCAGACATTTTAACTAGTATATGCCGGTACTCATAACATCATATTAACAAAGTAGGACCTTATTCCTTTCACTACCACAGATAAATAAAAGGAAATTTTAAAAAAATGATCAAGGTGTACCAAAATACTAAACCTGCTAATACCTTAGAATTGAAGAAAAGTTTAAGGTGACGAACTGTCCAAAGCTGACGAAACAGTTCAAAACAAAAAAGTGACCCAACAGCTCAGACCAACAGACAGACTGAAACTGAGAAGCAACCCAAAAGTAACAAATAGTAAGAAATAGGTGAGCACGGAACAAGTGGTAGATAAGCGAAAATGGCCCCCTCACTAAACAGAAAATTTGTTTGGTCGCTGGGTACTTGTAATTTAGCCTTAAAATATTCTCCAAGCAAGTTTAAATTTATTTATTCACCCTCGATTATCATAATGTGTTCGATGACCAGCACTAACTAATAACGCGTGTAAAAAGTATACAGGAGAATATCAAATTTCGAGGACAGACTGCTCGCTGTTTGACTTAATTTCCTTTACTGAAGCTCGTTCGGTACAATCTTACAAGAGTATAAAAAAAAAAAGTACGAAGAACACCTGAATTCATAGAGCTTTTTGGCGCATAATTTCATTACCATAATTTTTCTGTCGGTCAAATTAATTTGCACTTGATAAGATCGCCCCAATTTTCTCTGCGTAAGTTCAGTCGAGGTAGACGTTAGAGGCAAATGAAAGAAAAAAGGCCATCAATATTTTTTTCTTACTAAAGTACTTGGAATGGTTCCCTTATGAATCTGAGAGAGTTCCTCGTGCGAAACTGCTTTGCTTCTTTTCCGAAAGGTAGAACGTGTTACGAATTCCCGAGTTTTCCATTTTACTCGAAGGAGGGGGGGGAGGGCTAATTTACTATCGCTGGTTTTGTAAATGTGACTGAACTCGTTTTGGATATCATGTGTTCATTCTGATAAACATTGCAATACCTAAAAGAAAGAAGACTGAAACGCGAAGACGCCAATAAGGTGACCACTCGAAATTGCAGGGGGGGGGGAATGAAAGAATAATCTTATTAAATCAGAATTACTAAAAAATGACCAGAATTGGAGACCATTTGCAAATGTTTCCTTCTTTTTTGTGCTTCTCTCACTACACACGTCATCATATATTTTCATACCCTTAACTACAAAAAATTGATTTTTTTATAAATTGAGATAAATTACCAGAAATTCGATTTTCTACTCACCTCGCCGGTTATACCCACGTACTTAATTATTTTATAATATTCAGTTACAGTCCTTCTCAGAAACAACTGACTATCTGGAATTGTGTTAGAAGTTTTTGCTGCAATCTGCCGGAAAATTAATTGAATTTCAATTTTATTTACACTGCACAGCGTAAACACAAAATAAAGGGGGGAAACGTCTTCATAGTCAACGGAATTTCCAGAGAGAAACTTCCCATTTTAAGAGAAAAATGACCAAAACCGTAGATGATTTAGGATGGGAAAAATTACCAAACGGTAACCCTGTGCCAACTGAAGGACAGAATGGGTAAAGGTTGTTGAACTCGTTTTTGATATCAACTCGACTCTAAGATATACAAACTGAGGCATACTGACTTGAAAGAGGGGTTTGACTCGATACGTGTTGAAGATCGAAACTGATACGTTTTTCATGTTTTAAGCTTGAATGGTCATTGTAACAATCTACCACCTAGTAAGGCTTTTCAAAACAGTTTGTCTCTTGTTTTGGTCCCTTCTTCCATATCGTCCAACACTGTCAATTGGATGAAAAGTTTGATTTTGAAAAGTAATAAAATATAAGTCTCAAGTCTTTGTGGCTCAGTGATCAAAATTCTTCGTTATTTGAGAAAAAAGGTTTTCTAGCTTTGCAGACAATCCAAATCAGTAATCCTAACTGATAGAAATTTAGAGATTGGCAACTAAAAAGAAAAACTTCACAATTTCTTCAAATGGGCAAACTGATGAAAACAATTTCAACGGAATTCTATTTTTCTCACATCAGGAATGGGTAGAATCAAGAAAAATATGATTTGATTCACAAATCACTTTCAAAGATACAGTTCACGGATCAAAAATTACACTACTTTTACGGAAGAAATTACGACAACTATAATTGGAATCACGAGTCACTCCTAAAGCAACATGGAAAAAGTGATTCGCGAATCATTTTTTGTCCATTTCTGTCCTACATAAAATGCTAATACTTCCTGACAGAAATGTTGGAATTAGTATTCCCTCTACTTCTGACGCAAAAAAGATCCGGTGAATCCCAGTTGCGTCCCGACCATCAATTTTTGTCTCAGTTACGTCCCACTATGAAAAAAGGCACATCTTAATTACGTCCCAGACATGTCTGAATTGCGTCCCATTTATTTCCCTTCCCACTTAACCAGACATTCACATCAGATCTCATCGTACTAAAACACTAAAAGCTCCTGATTCAAAAGATGGGTGCTAATGCATACTTAATAGAATTGATTAGAATAGGTTTCCCAACTTTAGTGAACTCTTCGATGACAATGAACTGCTTTACTAGTTGGTTCATAATGGATACCGAAATAATTCCCCCTCTTGGAGCAGGAGAACCGTTCAATTTTTCAGTATTATTATAATGCCAATGCTGCCCATAGGAAATATATAATATCAATACTGTCCACAAGAAAATGTTTAAATTGATCGAAAAAGAGAAGAGTCATTACTTCATTACGTCCTGAATTCGACCATCAGACTAGAAATATTCCATTCCAACGGTAATTTCTAATTCCACCTGTTGAAAATGGCCGTACTGAAGACTACGTAAAAGAATTTCGAAATTGATCTCCAAAGAAGAAAGAAGTTCTTATGGTTTAGTGGACTTCGTGAACAAAATTCCTCGATTTTTGAGAGAAGAAGAAATTCAAGGTTTGCCAACATCGAATGACCTTATATGCAGACATCCATCAAAAGAGAAAATTTAAAAAAAAAATCTGCTTTTAGCGTCTAATCTAAGTTTTGCGATTGGGTTCAAGTTATCTTTGTAAATGTAAGAACAGAGAAGTTTCAATTACATCAAAATTGTTGAACCTAGAATTCTTGTGCGCACTTCACCAACCCTGATACACGACTGCCGAATACATATTAAAACTGAATTCGTGATTTCGTAATTCCATTTTGGATCAGTTACACGCCGCTTTAAATCAAAAGAATATTGCTGCGCCAGGAAACGAAAATGCACCAAACTTTTCAGAAACCGGAGTAGCGGAAATATCTAAAAGAATTTCGTGTAATCTACGCGCGTGTGTGTATGTATGTATATATGTAATCTCAAATTCATCCAATGATTTAAGCGCAGCCCCTGCCCTATCGAAGTTTTCGAATGCTGCACTTTTTTTCTTCCTTTCTTTATGTAACGTGTTCTATTAGTAAATTTTTCATTTCTCGTAACCTAGCAACTCAGTTTAAGAAATGTTTGTAACTTTATCTCTGTATGTAAGAATAATATTTTATAAGAAGTTGCCTTATACGCTCTTACTCCTCTTAAAATATTATAAGTCCATTAAAATTATACTAATTGGCGCCGGTGGTCTTTCCTCTGGAGAAGTAAAATCCTTCAGGAAGAAGCCAGAACTTTTAAAAGAACCAAAATTATGTATTTTTTTGAAAATCCAGAGGAGGGAAAATAAGCCTTGTTTGTCATTCCCCGGTGAACTCAAAGATATTTTGTTCAGTAGAGCTCGCGGCGGAGCAAAGCCAAATCTCTACCTTCAATAATTCAACTTACTTCATGCCACTAGAGAAAAGCAGTTCATAAGGTTGGGGTGCTCCGTTTTAGGTGCACTATCCAGCAATATCAAGCAGGGCAACTTAATCAGTCAGCACGTATTTATCTTCGCCGAGTCTCACGATTGAAGGAGCACAGACAGGATACTATTGAATTTAGAATTACTGCTCATCGATTTATGAAAACAAACAATTCATTCAGGTTCCCTTCAAATGTTTCGATTATATAATCCAGAATAATAGGCTCACAATTAAGATCGAAAACAAAAACACTAACATATGACAACAACACTTCGTATACTCTGGAAAAACTAACTTCACCAAACTCTCAACTGCAGACAAGCTCAAACATAACCACTGCACCTACTCAAAACAAACATTTAAGATGCAGGTTACCTTTTATTCTTTCATCCTTCTGCCCCCCACATAAGCTATCCGCAGTTGGGTAGAGTAACCAGATGGTATTTTAAATAAATAAAAGATCAAAAAACTTAGAAAATCTCAGCAGCCACGCAACATTTGAAGTCCAAAAATGTAACTGTTCAAAATAAAGCCTAAAAGTGTTTCTTCTCGCGTTTTTAAGGGGTGCAGTGCTCCACTCAGGTGTCATAAGAGTGCACCCCTTCCCCTCCTCCACGGCCAACAGAACAAGGTACTCCAATTTACATCGCTCTCTAATGATATTGCTGTCTTGTCACATTGCTAATTTAATCGTATTCGGAAGTCGCAGATTCGGTGTTGGCTGTACGCGAGGAAAATGTCGCGAGCGCCAAAGATGAAACGTGTCAGTCAGAATTTAATATGTTAGAATCTACGTGTTAATTAGAGAGTACAGAATACCTACTCGCTAACTTAAACTATTTGTGTTTGCGATTGCGTGTATTCATTTTCATAGACGTGTCGCGGCAATGGCACACAGAGCACGAAAGTGGAGATATACTCGCACGCAGCGCGACAAACGACACTCAATTTTACTTTCTTCTGTCTTCTTTCTCTTCCCTCGACCATTCATTAAAACAAAAAATTCTATAACCCTCATAAATTTTACTTTATACATTTTACCAAGCGTTGTGTTGGTGAACTGTTAACTTCAAATGCTCAGGGTTGCCTTTCATTACACTCAGATCCGCGGACTGTAACTAACTGAAAATGATTTTGTAGCCGGGGGGGGGGGGCTTCTCCAAAATACCCTCGATTGCTGGTAACAAATATAACTTTCAGTACCACTTTTGCTTTCAATCTAGTTGTCTACAATGGAACTATTCTCACCAGACAACAGGATAATACTAAAAGTCAGAAGTATCGTCTACCAAAAAGTGTAGAATGGCGCATGGCAGCGAGTATATAAGTTTACCTTGTCCATTAAAACTTAGGTCACTCGTTTTGAGCCAATATGAAGCATGAACATGAAAAATACCTCACTTAAATACACGGAGTGAGGTCTGCTTCGATCATGAAACAGTCTAGGTCAGAGGTTTAAAGGTATGTGCCCAAGATCAAGAAAAATCCTACCGATAATGAACTTTCAACTGTGGATATCAAAGAACCCGCGCAATGAGGAATAAAATCTAGAACTTGAAAGATTGAATTTGTATTCAAATTGGTGAATTAGAATTATGTAGCCCTTCACAATTAAGGTAAGAACTTCAAATTTCAATATGAGATTTTCGCTAACTTTTGTATAGATCTTTGTATCAGATCTCACGGGCTCGGTCTCAATAGCAAACTTTTGTTAGAAACTTCATGTCTTAGCCTAGTTTCTAGAATACATGCGCGCGCACCCGCAGGTCCCGTTGACATTTCGGCTACCCGACAGATGTTCGTGTTTGGTTCCTTCCGAGTTTGTTAGTCTAGCCAGGATTGTTATTCCGCTCCTTTTGCTACTGTACGTGTCGTCTCGGGACCTGCATGGTGGAGGGTCGTTCGAGTTCCATACTACGCACTGCCTCTGAAGGAGTACGTAAACATGGAACAATAACCTCCAATTCGGTAGCAGAACGAGGTGAATAACATTAACAAACTCGGGAGCAACCGAACACGAATATCTGTCGGGTAGCCGAAATGTCAACGGGACCTGCGGGTGCGCGCGCATGTATTATAGAAACTAGGCTAAGAAATGAAGTTTCTAACAAAAGTTTGCCATTGAGATCGAGCCCGTGAGATCTGATACGAAGATCTCTACAAAAGTTAGCGAAAATCTCACATTGAAATTTAGAGTTCTCACCTTAATTGTGAAGGGCTACATAATTCTAATTCACCAATTTGAGTATAAATTCAGACTTTCAAGTTCTAGATCTTATTCCTCATTGCGCGGGTTCTTTGATATCCACAGTTCAATGTTTATTATTGGTAGGATTTTTCTTGCGTTTCGCTCGAACGTCAACGGGACCTGCGGGTGCACACGCATATATTCTAGGAACTAGACATATGAAGTTTCTAACAACTTAATTTTTCGTGGGTGTTAGATATTTTTTAATATTCAGACATTTTTAATCACCTCTGTAATATAAGATTTTGATGTGTAGAATCGGGAATATATTCTGTAAAATGGATTTCCATGCACATCAGTTGTAGGTTTCTTCTCCCAAAGATCATTAACTGCGTCCTTTCTTTTAGAAAATTTTGAAATTAGATTGGGATTCCTGGAGTTTTTAACCATAGAATTTTTCGAATATTTTGAGTTATAAATTCGTTTATTTTTACACGCACATTTCATATCTGTAGGCATTCTATCTGTCCCAAGTAATCCCCTTCTACATGTCGTCCCCACGTTATTGGCCCATAAATAAAAAACTTGGTCAAAAAGCTGTATTCTGAAAGAAAACATAAGATTTGCATTGCAGCTTTGAAGTCAAATTCATAATTAGCGCATATAAAACCAATTCGGGAACATAATACGCAATATTTGAATCTTGGAATTTTTATACTTCAACAGACAGCTGAGTGAAAAGAATTTGCATTAAAATTTAATGGTGAAATTCCATAATTTAAAATCTTTCAGACCTTACAACTATTGGAAATCAAAGTGTTTTGTTTTGTTTTTTTTGCGCTGCATCATATTCAACACTGAGTACAGTGAGACGAACTGCAGTCCTGCTGGAAGAACAGTTATTTTTCTATTAATTTATGTAGGTGGTAAGACCGGTAGGACGCAGCGTCCTGCCGGAAGTACGTTGTACATATGTATTATCATTAACATTATGTACTTAGACTTTTTTCAAAATTAAGTTTCATCGATGCCCTAATATAAAACAATTTTCTCAAAATTCAATACTCAACTTGGGCGCGATTCTTATATTTTTGAGAATATTCAGAATTGCATCAATTTTTAGGACGTGTTAGTCGTAATCATTCCATCTTTTTCAATGACGGCTTTTTTGATCATTGAAGCATTTTCTGAAGAATCCTCGTGCAAATCCTATGATGACAAGACACTAGCAGTACGGGCTAATACTAGTCAAAAAAATTGAAAAAAATTCTGATGTTGCCTACCCAAAGAGAAGAACTAAGTGGCTGTCTCAATCCAAATAAGAAAATTCATAAAATGAGGGACCACCTATTGTAGATATTATATATGGTTCCTATAACATTTATTAGCAAAGGCATAGTTTGAGGGGAACTTGGAAGGAAGGAGTCTCGAACGGAGAGGAGTTTCGACTCCCGAAGTTTTTCAAATCTTCCTTATGGAGAACTGTATTTCTCCCATATTTTTACCCTTTTTTGGAAAAGTGAGCAAATTTTACGAATCTGTTCAAGGATTTGAAAATGAACAGTTTGAATTCTGGCTCATCTCGCCTCCCGGAAGTCCGGAAGTGTTCTACCATTGCTTCTGCTGAGAAGTGTCGCTTATTTTCTGCAACATTTAATGAGCAAAAAATTGAAAGTAAAATAGTTGAAAGTAGGTAAAAGCAGGATTTCAGATTGGTTATTTTATTATTGTTTTTTAGATTGAATCCCACTTCAAACTCCGCGAGCGACACAAGTACTCCAATTATCTCTGAAAATACTGCATTCAATTCCTTCACTATTCTTCACTCGAATTAAGAAAGAAATCGCACAAAAGAAAATACAAAAGAACATTAAAAAATTCTTCACTGAACCTCTTGTCTTCACTTCTCTTCTTAAATGTTTCATATACCTAGAGGACGTTTCCCTCCGCTTGGCATAAAAGTTTAGTGGAAGAATTTGCTCTCTGGTTGGACGGTAAAAAGTGGGGACACTGTTAACTAACATACAGCAGGAAAATATGTAAATACGTCCCCATTAGTTCCTCATGTTGCCTACAATCCACTCCCATTCATTTTTTAAATGAATTCATTATGTTTCTTTTTCTATTATTGTGAACAGATTGCTTATTCCAATGGCATTCCTGCTGTGGGCTCCTTCTATCCATAAATAAATACATAAATAAATGGACAATAAAAGTGCACTAATTATCAGGCCTGTGGAGAGAGGGGGAAATGGGGGGGGGGTTTCCCCGGGCCCGAGTTTTTTTCTTAGGGAGTTCGGTAAGGGTTTTAAGGGTCCGCCAGTGCTAAAAAATCTGCCTTTACAAAAAGGTGCCCTAAAACATTGTTTTTTTTTTGCTCAGGGTTGCCACTTTTTTCAGGATTGATTTTCCCTGACTTTTCCCGGTTTTCCAGGCCAACTTTTCCAATTTTCCCTGACTTTTTTACAGGATTCCGAGAAAGCCCAGAGGGAGGAGAGTCACAGAAATTTTTTACAATACAGATTTTTAAAAAATCGCTATCGAGAAGAAGAAGGTACAGATGTAATTTATGTAATATTTTTCAATATTATAGACTATTTCATTTGCGAATAGATTATCATTATTCTTATGTTATGATAAAAAAAGTTTACTCTGATAAAATACGAACTCGTTTGTTATTTTCAGAAAATTTCCCTGACTTAAAAATTCCCTGACTTTTCCCTGACTGACCAAATTCCCTGACTTTTCCCGGTTTTCCAGAAAGTGGCAACCCTGTTGCTCTTACCTACTTTTACACCCCCCCCCCCCAGTGGCCGGATTTCCTCTGCACGGCCCTGCTAATTATTTATACTTTAATTTTGAATTCCAGAATGAAGGGTATTCATTTCATCAGAAACATGATGGGTGACTCTTATGAGTTTAAAGTTCGAGTTATCAAAGATCCCAACAAATTCTCACTTTTTGGAGTTATTGCTCAGAAAATACTGAGCATTTCTCAATTTTTGCTAGCTAGTTGCCAATGATTGAGCACAGTTTGTCTGTTTCTGACAGATCACCACAACTGGGCTGTTTATTCAGTTTCAAACTATTCCTCGGAATCGTTTTCTTTTCACATGGGCGGATTGGTCGAATTACTGAATTTAAAACTTAGGCGAGGAATATCTTCACCCCAACTTCTTGTTTAGCGTCTATTACAGGGACCCGGCTTCCGAATAACATCTCTAATCGGTAAACCCGCTCTTTATAACGTGTTTTGAATCTTTTCCATTTTTCCAACCAGACCTATCTGCTCTTATCTCCTAATAATTAGGGATGACAGAAATGCTTATGCGGTATGAAACAGTACAACACACATATAATTCCGTTTGATTTTCAATAGTCCAAAATATGTGTGGTTCATGGTGATTTTTCAAGAAATTGGCATTTTAGGTGTGAGGTTGTTGCAAATTAAATGAAGCAAGAGTGATAAGGATCGCTAAATAACGCAGCCGCAGATTACCGCATGCATTAAGAGGAACTGATAAAGAAGATATTTTTCTCCTGTATATTAGTCAACACTGGTCCACCATTTCACGCTGTCCAATCAGAAAGCAGTTCTTTCGCTGCACCTTCTGCCAAATGGTAGAAGATATCCGCTATAAGGCAATGCACGACTGAAAAACAGACATTCTGTTACCAACTGAGCCAGCTTTAAGGCAGAGTAAAGGCAAATCATTCTGTTTTAGATTTATTTACTACAAAAAACCCTTGTATTTTCGATTCGCTTGATGACTTTTTAATTGACTAATTTTATTCTCACGTACTCATAAGTTTACAATCGAATTTGACCTGTCTCTTAATGCAGCATGTCTGACCCATAGGCTGCTAATGAGATAAAAATACAGAAATAAGAACCATTGAAATTAAACTTTGACCATTAAAGTAACGTACTTAAATTTGTAATATTGCTACTGGATCGATGTTTTCACGGAGTAAAGGGTCGTAGACTCACTGAAACTGGGAGTACAGAAACAGTCTCCTCAAGCGTCTGTTTCAAACGCAGATGTAGAAATGAAAGTCAGATGCAAGGATTGGCATAAAATTCATTTAGGTTCACCGTCACACTTCCTCCCTTTTCGTACATAGATTTTCTCCTGCGTAACACGATGTGAACGTTTTAGAAACGTCTTTTGTCTCCTGCATTCCTGCATGCTCATTTCAAAACTACGTGCTTCTTCCTCTTCTTCTTATTCTCAAGACTCACTCTCCTTTCTTCTCATTCAACCGCTCAAGCAGGACATCAGTAGTGTTACAGGTCAGGCACAGTCAGGAACAGTTGAAGTTTTAGCACTATACTGCTGAGATCTGTGTACACTAACGATCGATCAATACACGTGCTTTCTCTATACTCTTTCGTTTCTTTTGATTTCGTAAATGCTATCGATCCGGTCCGGACTCGATACTCCTCTGTCGCGAAACTCGATAAACCCACAATATAAAACTAGACTCATTTTCAAAATCACTTCAGGTCGAGAAAATTCGTTGGATGTCAAATGTAATTGCGAGAAGTTAGGAACTTGGAACTGGGGACAAGCCATGGAAATAATAGGTGTTTTGTAATTATTCATAGAGACTAGAATAATTGCCTTATTTCACAAATAAATAAAAAATGTATTCTACACGAAGGTTATTTTAAATTGTGAAAGTATCGAAAATAATGTCATACTTTAGGCAAGCAAAATACCCGGCTTTTGGAAATTCCCCATACATTTATCTTTCAAACAAAATTTGGATGTAGCGAAATTCGAGGAGGAGTTCTCTTCACGATATTCGTTCGTACACGAACAGAATTGAAGGATTCAGGAAAAAAAAAAGATGCTGAGATATTTCGTACATTGAAAATGATTGTTTACGAAACCCATTTTCTCACTCTTATCCTTCTTATCATAAATTTTAATTTCGGTATTTCTCTCGCAGATATTGTAATTTTCTCTGCATTTTATATCATTTGCCCATTTCCCTCGATTCTGTCCTTTTTTTCTCTTTTTTCTTTGGTCGACGAAAATCTGTTCGTTTCAATTTAAACGGGAAAAGGGGGAAACCTGTGCCGGTAAGATAATCTACACTTCTAACAATAATTTTGCGCAATCAAAAAGTGATAAATTGAGAGTGTTTTCCAAATTGGAGGCGTGTCGCGGTATCGCTCAGCTATGGAGAAAAGGAAAAACAGAGAGAAAGTTTTCATTGTTCGAGGTAATAAAAGAATATAAGGGAAATAAGAAGAGCCGGAAAAATGGTTTTGTAAAGTCAGACGAAACAACTTGAAAAAACATAAGCTTAAGGTATAAAACGGTGTTGCGTTTCTTTGAACAGCAGCCGAGTATGCAATACGTGCTGTTCGGATCAGTCATTTACTTTTTATTAGCATAAAAATGAATACGTCTAACTTGCACACATTAGTTAACGGCTTTCAGAGAAGAGAGTTTTCATTGCCTGAAAAAAGTATTTATCGAGGAAAACTGCTCGAATATGAAAATGTTAACTGGTGAACACTCATTCGGAATCACATTTTTTAAACCATTAGGTGATGATAAAGAGATGATTCCCGAAAAGAAATCAAGTTCAAGGAAAATTTCTCAATTTGCCGGCCACGCAGTTGCAGAAGTGTGACAGATCGTCAGCGGGAAATTGGAAATATTTTTTCATTTCAATGCAGCATGATTCCTTTCCATGGAAAATGTTCTCAAATTTTGTCTCTTCCACAAGTCCAGCTTTTCTGAGTCAGCATCCATTTTTTCCTACTTTATCAAAATTTGGTGCCAATACTTAATGGAGCAATTATTCCTTTGTTTGTTCACAAAAACGTGTAGGTAACATTGTTATCTTGTATCTTACTCAAAGTTATCTCTCCTGTAACTCGCCATCCCACGATGAATCACAACACAGAAAGAAACAGCCGGTGAGGTACTTTGTATCTTGGTGAAAGTTGTCCCTCTTGAAATTTACCAGCCCTTCATAAACGTCGATGACCCCCAGCGTAGGGAAACACAGATAGTCAGGTACCTACCCAGAGTTCAACCTATAAACCTAATGACTTTAAACCTTTCCAATTTTCTTGGCTACTACTCAGTTCTGACTTGGTCTTATACATTATATTTGAAGTGACTGAGTTATGCTATTGAATTTTAGTTCGAAGAAGAACCGGATGAGTGGTGTCAAAGCGGGTGGCATTTCCCTGCAAAAATGTTTGGGGAGGTACAAAATATCATTTGCACCGTCCAAAAATTGCAAAAATTAGCAAAAACTATTCAGCACGTTGATAACAAACATTTGGAGAGATTTCAGAGATAAGAGTTACAAAATGTTTCGAGATTTATAATATTTTTGCTTGATATCTCCTCTCCACTTTTAATGGACAAGAAACCACTTTTTTTTGTAATACTTCCTTGAGCTAAATTTAAATCGTTTGTAACTCCCTAACATAAAACCTTTCGATGCCACAGAAGCGGACTGCACAGAAATGAATCTTGAGGTATATCATTAGAAAAATCTCCACGTTCAAGAAAACGTGTCTGTCTTTCCCATTGTGTTCTGGATATTTTCACTTTTTCATTCTGTGAGACTTGAAAAAGTAAATACTTATACGTTTCACTTTTTCATGTATGTTTCTTAGACACGATTTAGTTCACTGACTTTCAAAAAGGATCACCTAAGAGGTGACGACTTGAATAAACTATAAGAGCCTCGTCAAATTTAGGTTCGTGTTTATTAAATTGAAGAATTTTGTTGTCAACGTGGACTCTCAAAGTCCCTTTTCAAAGTATGAATTTTGAGACAATAGAACTTCATAATAAAAAATGTTTCATACTATTTCATGGGCCCCCTTCCTTATTCAAAATGTCCGAGTACATCACTGATTGGCTACTTGGAGTAGATACCATTCTCACCGCTGTACTTGCAGTGACCATTTTAAATCTCATTAGGACGTAGGGACAGTTAAAAATGTGTTTTTTTTTTCGTTTATTGTTGGTAGTTTCTTATGTGTTGCGCTTATATTATAGCCATTTTAATCGTCTAGGAATCATAATCTGATGGTAAAAATTAACTGTACTACAGCTTGCAGAGTTCCTGAAATTCTCTCATTTCTCCAACAATATGAAAAGGAAAGGGGTAAAGATGAAAATTCATATAAAATTTAGATGCGAATAGAAACTTATTATTTACGTAAAGAAACATTCCGTATACTTTCTATGTATATTGTCTATTTTTATTCCAAAAATATATTTCATATAAAGTTGTGTGACATGAGAGGTGGACTACAAGGAGTGTACGAAGTAGAATTTATCTGGTTATCAGCAAAGTGCGGTAAAAATTCATTTTTATATGACTGTCAGCCTACTCGTAGCGAACATCCTTTTTAGAACTAGAATTCTGCTATCCTATGCAGCCTATACTTTTTTTTTTCTAGCATCATGTTAAACAGTTATTTTCAGCTCTGTAAGAAATTTCTAATAAAAAATGCTTATTAAAGGAGATTGACGACAACCGGAACAATCAGCTGTGAAAACAAGAGCTAAAGAGGCAAGAACAGGTTTTTAAATTTATCTCTTCATATGAATTCAACGGTGATAAATCCAAGAGAATATTAGTACCTTCTTTATGTTTCTTAAAATCAATTTGTATCACCATGAACGTGACAAATTTCTTAACACAAGAACTGGTAGACTCTACTTCTACCCTAGTTTGTTGGATCTTCAACTTGATCATTGTTGATTCTTGATTGAGTAGAGAAATATAGGAACTCACCTCTTGTGTCGACGTCTTGAAACGCCCTCGATGTTCAAGAACTCAGCTTTCATCCCATAACAAATCTTCAAATAATGTTGAATTCCAATCTGTGAAACATTCAAGAAATTAATTAAATTTTGAAGCTTCAATTTTTAATATTACATCATCAACATGATCATTATAATATAAAGTTTCGATTATCACCCGGCAAACAATAAATAAAACAGAAATACGCATGGGAGCTACATTACAGTCTTCTTATTGCATAGGCTTTATAACTGAATTTTCAAAAATTCGCTGAGACGACTCAGTATCAGATTTTTACTACAGAAAAAAAACCTAAGTTTTTATTAAAATATTTCTGATTTTTATTAGATGTTAAGAGTCGCTACCGAAAGGTGAATCCTCGCAAGTAATCCACGTGAAAATGCTATTATTCGTAATTTGTTTCAACCCCATTTGGAGACACTTAAAGGGATCGGATTCGGAAACTAAGTTGAATAACGAATTCAGCGATCTTGAAAACCTATAAATCAACTCTTATCTCGAGTTTTATTTCTTTGATCTTTGCTCCCTTTTTTCCGAATCACATTGGGAGAGGTCATGGCGCTCCCAAAACATTTTATGCCCTGTATCAGTAAGTAACACGCTTCGAGCGGTTTTTCGGCTTAATTGGTAGGCTTCGTTAATTTTCCTTTTCAACATTTAGTTTTTACTGATGTAAGACCGAACTCATATGCACATGTAAGACTTCAAATTTGAAAATTAAAAATATTAGACTTTTATTGGACTCTTTTCGGTATTTTTATGTTTTACCACGACCACAAAAAGAAGGGACCACGCAGAGTATGCTTGAGTACTTCGAAGATACAGAAAATATGTCCAAAAAAGTCAGGTTGGGATCATTTCTGATTCCAATAGTACATAATTCCTCATTTTTCAATTTTTACTTAACCTGTATTAAAATTTATTAAAACGATTGAACTTTTATTGGACTTATTGGACCACTTTTCAAATATTGGACTTTTATTGAACTTATTAGCCAGGCAGACACCCTTTTTCACCTTGAAATGTAATAAGAATTCAAAATGATTCAATGGATGACTTATATTTTTTTTTTAGGGAGAATCAAATGATAGGAAGCTCCCGAAAAAACTTCGAATTTGCAAATAAAGACGGCCTTACTATACCTTTATCCACTCTCCTTCAAATGCTCGAAAATCCTCCACAAGAGCAGCAAGGAGATGCGTATTGAATGCAAGAATGTGATGAGTTGCCTCAATATTTCAGTCAGTCAGAAAAAAGGTCTTTGTTGCGGGATCAGATGGGATTTTGGAAAAAGAAAATTGATCAAAAAAATCAAGATTTGTTTGAACATTTTAACTCAGGTAGTGTTAGATTACGATTTTCTTAGTAGCGCCGCATTTGCGGCATTTTTTCAGCTGTTCCGTTCCCTGTGCTACGCGTTTATAGGGCTGCTTGGCGCTACGCGTTTTGAAAAAAGGAAAAATGTTCCCGCATGTTTTGAGCATTGTGAAATTGCGAAGGTAAACTCGATCGCGTTTATACCAGCAAGAAGCCAACGAAATATTACTGTAGAAAAGCCAAAGTAATTAAACGCCCCGGTGTGTACTCTCATTGCTACGAATTATTATATTTTTGATTTTACACTGCATTTCAAAATTGCGAATTCATTGATGTTAGATCGTGTTTCGTCATACTTATCAAATTTAAGGTCAAACAAGGTTATCTATCCAAAGGGCTCTACTTCTGCTTGTCCACTCCAAAGTTTTTCCAATTAGCGATATCAACGTTCTATAGCAAGCTGTTAAGTGGTAACGAGTCCTCTTTGCAATCCTTTCGTCTCGAGTTCAAATACCACCAACGCCGGAAAGCTAGCGATACTCGAATACCCTCACTAATATCTTAGCGACTACAGTATCAATCGAAGAGGAAAAACATAGCGCGTCCTGTAAGTAACCCCCATCAGTCCACACGAACAAGGCATTACAATCACAGAGCGTGTTACCACCAGATCGGAAAGACTGGTACTGTGCGTGCGCACATTTTGGACAGCTCACTCAACGTCGTGAAACACGTGGCTAGTAAGTGAACTGCGGCTGCCTACTCTTCCGCACAGAGAAGGAAAACTCTAACGCAACAAAACCGTGAGGAAAGTAACGGCAAACGACCCCTACTAACCTGCCCAGGAGGGTCGCGCGTCAAAAAACTGCCACCGCCAACATCCGATAGGGCGTTTGAAGAAGTAGCGAGAAAAATCTCTCTCCACAAACTGTCACTTCAGCACGTTCCCTTCTGGTTATACAGAAAGATCATATCGTGCTCTATAACTTCGTGTGAGTACAATCGTCCGCCATTTTGACGTCAACCTTACCCGTGGATGCCGAATTGACTACGTGGTACGCTCCGCATTGTCGGATTCGGCATCCACGGGCGCGGTTGGAGTCAAAATGGCGGACGATCGTACTCTAGTGGTACCAGACAGGTACAAATTTATCTGTATTCACACCGATTTTTAGCTCTAAAATTTACAGAAATCCGACAATATTCACCAGGAACTGAAGAAAAAAAAGAAAGTTTTAGAAACATAGCAAATGGTACATTATAAGTGGGTATGTGAATTTTATACTTAAAAAGTCTGAATTACCTTCATTAGGAACGTTGAATACTAAGTAGTAATTTACAAATAACGAGCAGCCCGCAATGTAGAGCTGACTAGTTCCCTGGCCCGTAACGAGCAAAGGTTTCACGTAAGCGCTCCCACTCTTTACTGTGTTTTGCTACTGTTTTAAAATTTTTATTTAATTTTTTGAAAATTTATTCATGTCATCCTTACATTGCATGATTTATTTATTCCTACTTCTCTTTCAATCCCACGGCTGCCAAAATGTATCCTCGAGCCACGCAAAGTAGCCAAAGTGAAAGTATGCAAAAAAAAAAATTTAAAAAAAGGAGATATTCTTAAACATTATACAGTTGTAAAAATTTCGCAAAATTATTTTGTTTTTCCTGAATTTTTTGAAAAAATTGACAACATTTTACGTATTTTCTGGACAGAAATGGAAATGCTTCCCGTAGTATAGAAAAAATTGCAGAAAAGGAAAAAATAGATTTTTCAGAAACAAAGAAAACGGGAGAAATGTATTAAAAAATGCTCCAAAATTCGTTAAAATCGCCAAAATATGCTTTCATGCTCAAATGTGCCACAAGTATTGTTCATGTAAGTCAGAATCTTATGAATTACAAAGGTGGTAGAAAAAATATGTAAAAACATAAAAAACACATCCCTAATTACATTTTCTTCAATACAAACATTCAACACGGACCTGCGATGACCCTCTCCCTTCTAATGTACATTTTCGTGTACATCAGCCAGCCTAGCTACTTTCTGCAAAGCACGATGCCAACGTCCAAGGACCTTCCTTTGCCATCTGAATACCAGTACTTCCTGTACGTGATCTTTTTTCTAAGCACCCTCCTCCACTTCTTCTTATTCTCAACACTCACTGTGCTACTCCCTCGATAGGCTAGGCAGGACATACATTTATAGTTACAATTTATATTTAGCTTTCACATAGGGATGGACTCATTCTATCAGTTAATTGATGCATGTGTTTTTTCCACAAGCTCTGATTCCTCTAATTTCGAATGCCCTCGCTCCGGTCCGGACTAAACACTTCTCTCTTTGACAAAACTCAAAAAATCCGCACGTCCATTGTTGTAAAATTTTTTCTGTTGAAGATGCAAAATCCAGCGAGAGTTGTTTTCACTATTTTATATAACCCCCTCTCCCCTCCATTATTCGCCAAGACGCATCGACTCGTGAACATGATGCAGTAAAAAGTCAAAACATAAGCTCGAAATGTACCAGGATTAATGTGGTTTTGTGTTTTATGGTTTTTGAATGCACATCTGTATTAACCTAAATGATATAAAAAGGCCAAATGTCAACCAGTTTTCACTAGAAATACATAACCTACAAGACTTTGTTTTTGAAACAGTGTTTGTATTTCAATCCAGAAAACTGGAAATGGGCTCAGTCATGTTAACCTAAATAAAACAGAAATGCAAATAGGCACAAAATACGAGTATGTGTTGAAACAGGTCAAGTCCATTTTTTAGCAGGTGTGATGGAAAGTAGAATTCCAACTTCGACATACGGTTCCCAAAGCTTTATCCTAAATTTCATCGAGTTTTACGTAAGGGGGAGGGGGTGTAAGGAGAAAGAATACCGATTAAAATACGAACTTCTGTTAAAACTCAAATAAAAAAAAATGGTTCACGTTTTCAATTTTTCCAACTGCTATTAGAATTTGTGGAAAGCCGATTTTTCAAACAATACTGGGCGATGACCCCAACCCACTCGTTGCTACAACCCTTAATTTATGCAATTAGATGACTAACTGCATGGCAGGCTTGTAAAACAAACTAGTAAACAAGACCTTTAAAGTTATGTTCTCGGTTCTCTTGTACGATCGTAGAAGAATATTTATTTCTAGGAGATCTTGACGATTTTGAGAATTACAAAACACAAAAACCTGGTTTTTTCCATCTCGTAACCTTAAGATCACTTGAAGTGCAGTAGAGTGATTTCGCGAATCAGAGTAATTGTCTAGCACTTAAGGCCACTTCCAATTTTATTCCCAGCCCGGCGATGAGACTTTAAAACTCAAATCATTTATGTTAATACGAAAATCAATGTCAATTAAATCGAAAATGGGAATCGAGGACATTTTTTACACAACGCTGCTGTCATTGTTCCCTCGACGACCACTAACCTCATAATGTCAATTAAAAACCGAGTTACGTTCGCTAAGTATTCTTCGGACCATCCCGCATTAAGTTTTCCAGTGGGGACAACGAAAAAAAAAAAAAAAAAAAATTATTGTGAAAAAGTATCTACCTTTTCTAAACCAGGCACAAAGAAGCTTTTCGCCGCACACTTTTGCGACAGGAAACTCTCTTAAAACCGCCGCCACGCTCGTTTATTGAGCTGAAATATTCTCTGCTCCAGTTGAAATTCACAAAAATGAGAAGGAAAATGACTAATAGCAAATACTGCGAATTTTAACGTTATTACCGCGTATGTCGGTGCATTTTAAAAAGATGCGACGACCTGAATTTACTACCCCAGCTGAAATTGAGAGGAGAGCAGTCACTTAACTACACATAGAAAACACCAGTGCGGCTCAGTGGCACGAACAATGATGATGGCGTGATTAAAACTCCACGACTAAAATTCGCAGTTGAAACGAATTGGGTACTTCAGCATTTTCAGCGATGTGTATTTCTCGAGTAATGCGAATACAGCAAGCAAAAAAGAAAAAAAAAATTGGGGTAAAACGAAGTAACAGACCAGACGTTGCTCACAATTTTCGAGGGTGGTGGCGTACACAACCTGCTAAAATTCCAACCTATCACTTCTGCTAATTTTTTTCGAAATATACTCGCGTATGGAGTGGTTCTTCAAGACCACTTGAAGAACATGAGAAAGATTTTAAGTTACACGATTCTAGATTGCTAAAGCGTGCCTTTCTCTAGTCTCACCTTCCAAAAAGAAAGTGTCCGAGAACTTTAGTACCCGAACATATCAACAATACGTTATTCGCTCAATTTTCTCTAATTGAGGTCCGCTCCTTCCTTCCTAATTTCCAAAAAGAAGTTAAAATAATGCCAAGAATGAATTTAGTAACCATCAAACCAGTATTTGTGTGTATGAATATGAAAAGATACCATTTATCCAATATCAAGTTATCAATACAATCGATAACCCATGTACAGATTATAAGATCGACGCAAATGACCTTTGAAGTCGAGTGTCGCAAAACAAAATAAAATTTATTTTTTATTATACGTACAATTAACTTTCGTTTATACCAGTCCCCACCGCCCTCCCTTCTCTGGACAGAAAACTCGTGGCCCCAGGACTTATAGTAGATGGTGTTTGATAAAATTTAGTTTTAGGTAAACATATTAATAACCTAAGCCGATGTATATGTGGCACTTTCTATAAAAAGGGGTAACGTTGTCAATCAATTGAAGTCTTGGAAAACGCGAAAAAATAAAATCAAACATTTTTGGTCGAAAAAATCAAGTTTAAGATTTTTGTTGATTTCTATAGAAAAAACATCGCAATAATGAAGAGACAAAATTAACGCGCATGCGAGAGAAGAGGGAGAGAGAGAAAGAGAATTATGAAAGAGAATGAGAGAAGAATGCGAATGTCTGCGTTCGCTTCTTCCTGGTTTTTTGGAGCTCACGAATAAATCCGATGTTCTGAATTGTTACCAAACAGAAGAGCGAAAAATTACCTTTCCAACAAGCCCTCGTCGAGGCTGGTAACGTGATTCTGCGGCGAGTTAGGGCCGCTTGACGGAGTGGGAGAAAAAGGTGTGTCTAACTTTAAATGCGTTTTTCCCAAAAACATGTTTTTGCGCGTTCCCGTTACACTCATCTTTGACGGCTTGTATCTCCGGAATAAAAAATGCTACAAATCTCGCCGATAGCTCGTTGGAATGGGCATTCATTCCTCTATTACGTACTGCCAATACCTCAAAATTCGTCGGATCAACAAAGTTACCCCTCCCCTTTTTTATAGAAACTGCCACATACTATACATCGGCTTAGGGTATTTCTTGTCCCAGATCGGTTTCAAATATTTGAAAAAAAAATCTGCCAAGTTTGAGCAAAATTGTTGAATGGTACCCCGTACCTTGAAAGGGTTAAAGTTCTTATGAGAGCTAATATCAATTTTTAAATATAAGCCTAAAAATTATCCAGTTCCTCACATTAATGTCTTCAGGTATTTATTCACAGGATTTTCCTTCTTTTTTCTCCTTGGGCACCACAGGAGGCTGATTTTAAATTATTTCAATTTTATTCCAGTTTACACATTATTTATGTCTAAATATGTGTAAGAATTTCCTGGGTAATTGAGTTCATGTTTGGAGTTCTTCTTCCTCTCCTATTACCCTTCAAGCTCCACAGGTGACTGATCTTGAAACTGAAATGATGAAACATCAACTGCTATATGGAGCACAAAGGATAAGAAGAAGGGAAGAAATAATTCCAAAATGAACTCAAGGACTTAAAAAAACTCTTTATTCGGACATAAAGAACGCAGAAATGGAACATTCAAGATGAATAATAAGACCAATAAAAAAAAAGTAATAATAAACGGAAACAACGTAAAAATGCAAAAGGAAGGAACATACGAGTATTTTGGACAAATAATAACCTTCAACAATAAAACAGAATAAAAGATCAACCAAATTCCACGACTTTTCCAGGTTTCTCAGGAAGTGGCTGTTCTTACACAAAACTGACTAGATAGTAGTGTTGAAGTTTTCGCACAGTGGAAGCACAAAATAAAGAAAAAAATAATAATTTTTTCATGATCAGTTGAATCTTTAGAATTTGAAGGAGAAACTTCCTCAAAAATGACTTATATGACCATTTTAGGAGAAGAATGACCAAAAATAATATGATCTCGGATGACATAAAATGAAAAAAAAATGACCAAGTGGTCATCCTGCCTCTATTTCAGGGAAGGACAAGATAATTTGATCTCGATAAATAATAATCCAGATGATCTCAATATCACGATGAGCCAGTGGTGCCGATTTTCTATTATGAAAAGGGCAGGGCAAAGAGTAAAAACAAGAGTGGGATTAAATTTTTTCTTAACACGTTCAGGACGGCCAATATTTTGCGCTTAAGCTCAGAATCCCCCCCCCCCCCGGAAAACATTAAGAATGCTTCCTTTTTTTCCCTTGAACATTTAATCGTATCTTTTTACTTTTTTTTGTTCTAAGTGGTATGTACTATACTCCGCGTACCCTCATTATGTTGCCACTGTTCTGACTAAGATATTATAAAAATCAGGACAAAATCGTGATCCGCAGATCGAAAAGACCTTGAGATAATGATCGCAGATCATGTTTTCTAAAATGATATTTCTAGCTAAATTTTTCAAATGATGCCAAGATTGAGTAATCTTAAACCTCTAAGTAATGATTTCACCCATCCCTGCCTCACAGAAATGTTTTCTAATTAAATCAAGGTATGGTCAGGGTTGAATTCTTCCTTCCTCCAGTAAAAACTGGAAGCGCATGTACATGTTATGACGTCATAACTACTGTGTTCACATTGAGAGTTGATTTTGATGCCGCCAATCTTTAAATCATAGTTCACGATCTATTCAGTCTACAAAAGAAATGAAAACGGGTATTTATTTTTGATGACGAGTCTTTTCAGTTTACATTGAATATTATTAATTTTGAGAACCTAGTTCACGTCCCTACCGTACACACCTAAACGTTCTGCATCCAGACAAGTCACCTATGGCTGCATTTGGAAATATCTTTCGTGCAAGTAATACACTCATCCGACTCTCCATAATGCCCACCTATTGCAGAACAATTTCCGCGGGTCACAGCGATCCAAGTGGAAATTGAATTCCCATTTTACTTTTCAATTTCGTTGTTCACATTCCTCAAATAGAGGGCTTCGATATGAATGTCATTCACTCTTTTCCACTCAGACTTCCATTTTGTTAGCACGGTGAAAAGAAGTCCACGCTTCTATCCCACACAAGAGATGGCATTTGGAACTGAGGGTATAACCCAAAAAGTAGGTCAACTATTTTACTTTCCAACCTTATTATGCATTAGGTAAATTAATTACCCGAACCTAATGACATGATTTTGTAACGAATTGTCTCACAGCACCGGCGCAGACAGGAAACAGTATTTTGTCTGTCACTTTTTATTTTTCTTTTCCTGATTTCAGAACAGTGCCAACGTGACAGTTGGAATTAGGCACGATTATTCATCCATACCGACTGTCTGAAATCGTTAGACTAACTTTATAATCACGTTCATATTATACGTGGATTCGTTCGAGGTATTTATTTTCTTCCGTGCTCGGCTGTTCATTCTAGTTCAACAGCTCTCGTGGAAACTTGCGATAAACGTGGAAAAACGTGCTAAAAGAGACAAGAAGGGAGCTTGAAAAAGTAAAACTAATTTAGGAAACCGTACGTATATACAGAAACAGGGGTGCGATAGCTTCCATTTATGTCAAGGTGCCAATCACCGTTCATGTAGGAGATGAACTTTACGTGGCGGTAATAATATTACTCGAATGAAAACACAATAAATTGGTAAATATCAATCCGTTCTCTATACCTGTGCACAAATTAGAATGACGCGACTACGAACATCAGGGCGACAAAAAAATTCTATCCGACGGGTTCGGCCAGTAACATAAGTTATTTACAGCATTCGCCCTGCATACATAGTGGTTTAGAAAGCGAGGGAAAATGGGAATGCTGAACCCCCTGCGTGAATAAAAAGATATAAGTGCGCGATTTCGAGGCGGGGGAAGCTATTACTGAATTCGAGCAGAGAATGTTACACACTTCTCACTAGTTCTCAAAACGAGAATTTTTTGCTGGATTATGAGACAAACGAAACGAACACCAAACGAAGTTACTCGAGTGAAGTTCTAAGGAAAACGGAATCGATTCACTTTGAGTATCCGTGGACCAGAGATACGTAGAAAGTTCCCCTCCTCCTTCCAAAAGACAAAACCTCGATTCCGATACCTGTAAAATCACATACGATTCTGGTTTCGCAAAAACAGGAATCGCGATACCAAATTTTGGAATCGATTCCAGAATCGGCGATACGGACTACTCACGCTCAAGAATTGCCGATTCTTAATTCCGGACTCGCGCCCTGCTCATTTCCAGACTACTGGACATGTTCATCTTCAAAATCGAATCACATTAGGGTTGCAAAAGTTCACCATAGATATTTCAGCTCGCCAAGTCAATCACAGCCGCTTGGAGCATCGAAATCACGATTTTCATCGAATATCGTTTTTGGTGATTCTTTAATATTTGGTGGAACCCCTTCAAATATAACTCTGTTTTAATACTTTTCTAAGCAAGAATTCTAGCAAGGATAATAAATAAGAGGATACGAAATAAAATGAAAGAAAAAGTGAGAGAAGATCAGTTTGGAATGAGAAAAAGTAGAGGAACTAGGGAGGCAATTTTATGTTCGAGGCTTTTATCAGAAAAAGGGCTGAAAAAAGGTTCGGATACATACGTAGCATCTGTAGATTAGTAGATTTAGAAAAATCTTTTGATATAGTTGAATGGTCAAAAATGTTTCAAACATTGAAGGAGATAGGAGTTTTAAGTATAAGGAAAGAAAAGTAATATGGAACCTATATAAGGATCAAAAGGCTCAAATACAAGTACAGGATGAAGTGGGAGAAGCGAAACTTCAAAAAGGAGTGAGACAAGGTTGCCGTTTATCACCAGAACAGTTTAGCCTATTTCATAGAAGAAATAATTGAGGAAATGAACGAATAAGAATCAGGCGAAATAATAGAAGGGGAGACGTTATGATGATAAGGTTCGCAGATGAAATTGCGATAATGTAAAGAAGTAAAGAAGAACAAAAGGAAACATTGAAAAATTTAAGTAGTGTGAAATTGGGGAGTTTATTGACTCCGTCCATTTAAAATGTACACAGAGGCGTGGCCTAATTCTTATTCTTCAGAGCCAGAATTGGTCCCGAAAATTGGGTGGACCCGGTAACAGCCACCTCCCTCCTTGTGTATAATAAACTGGAATATGAAATATAACACATGGTGGTGAGAGGGAAAAAAGAGTCTCTTTGTCCCCATGCCTTCAGGTAGAGCTCTATAACTTCGTGTGAGTACGATTGTCCGCCATTTTGACGTCAATCTTACCCGTGGATGCCGAACTGACTCCGCGGTCGCTCCGCATAGTCGGATTCGGCATCCACGGGCGCGGTTGGAGTCAAAATGGCGGACGACTGTACTCACACGAAGTTATAGAGCTCTACTTGAGGGTGCCACGGACCCTTACTCCCACTCCCCACCCCTTCCTTCATGGTTGAACTGAATGTATTTTGTATAAAATATTTATAATATGAAATATAACACACGGTGGCTAGAGGGAGAAAGGGAATATTTACCTATGCCCCTGTCTCGAGGGTACCAGAACCTCTCCCCCTCCCCCTGTCTTGAGGGTGCTACAGGTCTCTTCCCTTCCCCTCCTCTTCCTTATGCTCAAAAACGGGTAGTTTCACAATTCGAAGTATTAGGAAAATAGGAATTATTTGCAGGTCTTTCCAAGCTATATCAGAATTTAGATGAGTCATCAAAATATGAGATGTATCTCGTTTCGCGATTGACTGCGTCACTCTAATTGACTTCATTTTCTTAGTGTACTTTACCGCCTTAGATCAAACACTAATCGGGTAATTTCGGCCAACAAGACGTTTCTGTCAAGGTTTTTATAACTAGAGAAGGTTGGCCGAAGTTACCCGATTTTACAGTATATGGTATAGAAATATGGTGGGAAAAGACCTCTGTCAGCAATTTTTTACGCCAAATTTCTTGGAACTTTTTTCAATAGACTGAGCAAAGGAATTTTATCTCAAACCTGTCATTATGGACTTATCACCAATGATTTATGAGGAAAAATTCAGTTTTTTACTATTCGCATACATTGATTTTTTGCGATAATGCAAGGAATTTTATCTCAAACCTGTCATTAAAGACTTATCACCAATGATTTATGGGGGAGACATTCCAATATCCTCTGTATATTATGGGATAGAATTATTGTGGGAACAGACCAGTGTGCATTCTAACGGGCAGTTCGACCCATTTTGGGCAGCTCCAAGAAAACGGTACAAACATTTCTTCAAAAATTGAAAACGAAAGCAAACAAAAGATTAAAGAATATGTAACAAAAACGAATATACTTAGGTAAGTAATATGTATTTTCTGTAAAAAACATTCCAAGTTAAAAAAAAAAAAAAATAGTGGAAAAAAAACCATCAATTTTTCCAATTTGGGCAACTCCAAAAATGCTTAGAATACACACTGGTGCAGATCAATGTCAGCAATTTATATCAAAGGAATTTTATCTCGAATGTGTCATTATGACCTATTCTATTTTTTACTGTTGGCATCCTTTGATCTTTTCCAATATTCTGGGTGTATCATGTGCATTCCATAAGGAATGTATAGAATGAAATTTCCTATCGCGGATTTGATCTGACACAACGGGTTATAAATCATACACCGGGGAGATATTGTGACATTTCGATAAAACAGATCTAAAATTTCTTATCACAGATTTGGTCATGAGACAATAGGTTATAAATCATACACTGCCTTTTTGATAAAGATTGTATAGATTTGAAAATCTAATAAATTAAAAATTGACCTAACACATTCCAATCCTCGTGGTATTTGATCTAGGACGGTAACGTACAAGGGAAATTAATTCAATAAGAGTGACGCAGTCAATCACAAAACGAGATATATTTCATATTTTGATGACACAGCATCTAAATTACGGTAGCTGGAAAAGACCAGCAAATAATTCCTTTTCTCCTAATACTTCGAATCGCGAAATGACCAGTTTTCAAGCATGGGGAAGAGGAGGGGGCTGTGGTACCCTCGGGACATAAAGGAGGTAAAGGAATTTAAATACTTAGGTAGTCTCATTTTGCAAAATGGACGAATAAGTAAGATGAGATTTCTTCAAGCGTATATTTGGAGTATAGCATTGTATTGATGTGAGACCTGGACAATAGGAACACGAGAAAGAAAAAGGATAGAAGCTTTTGAAATGTCGTGTTATCGGAGAATGTTGAAAATCAAATGGACAGAAAAGATCAGGAGTGAGGAAGTACTGAGGCAAACAGGAAGGAAAAGAGAAATTGGGAATATAATCGTAAAGATAAAGAGTTAAAATGATTGATTATAACATAACACATCCAATGGTATTGTAATTAAATTATACGAGATTCAGGCAACACGTTACAGAATTGTGCGATTAACACAGCGTAGAGGAAAATACTTAGCAAATGGGCTTGGGTGGACTCCACTTGGGGGTTCTTCTGCGATTCGGAAGGTGGGCCTTCAGGGGGGAGATGCGGCGCTACAACCGGTGGATGAACAAAACTGCTTCTTCTTTTCTTTTTTTCATTTTTATTTTCTATTATCGTTTTCATTTTAAATCATTTGTTAAATTATTTCACACACCCTCTACATAATTGGCCCACGGGCTGTGAAGAGGGTGCCCAAATAAATAAATATTATTATTATTATTATTATTACTGCTGGAGGGAATGGTTGAGGGTCAGAATTGGGAAGGAAGGCAAAGAATGAGCTATGAAGAGCAGATAATGAAGGATACAAAGTGATCCTTCTCAGAAATTATTGGCACAGGAGAGAAAAAAGCGGCGAGATACAGCCTACTAGTCGAGAAACTAAGGACTATAACAACAACATCTGAGTCAATGATAATAAAATAACACAGAAAAACGTTTCGACAAAAAACACGCAGCTTTCGAAGTGAGATTGGTGCGAACTTTAAGAACTGTAACAAGTCTTTTTTAAAACCAACTGGACGCTCTTAAGGGTAACAGAACCAACCGACCATTTCTTGAAAAAATGAGTTATTAGTATCGTTGGAAACAGCGAAAAAAGTGGAATTTTTCAAAATAGAAAAGCTTATCAGTAAACGCTACACCACATAGTTTCTACGTGACTCTTGAATTTCGAATCACGTGTTCTCAAAAAAAAAGAGATTTTGTCGGTTGGTTCGGTTACGCTTAACAGCGTAACTATGAACACAAATTAGCAATTCAGTCTGGGTAACTGTTTCCTCGTCCGCTGTGTATAATCCATCAAATTTTATAACAGCTGCGGACTGATGAGTTATAACTTGAAAACCAACTGCATTTCGAATACAGAGTCGAGTGGAAATCGAACTCAATCCTCGTCTATCCTTCTAATTAGTTGCGATCCCGGACGAAATACAGCCGAATTGATTCGCGTTCCCTGTTCACAGGCACACGATTCAACAAGTCCAGCTATATTGCTGACCTGTTACGCAAATTGCAGACTACTCGTCAAAAGCGCGGCGGCTCTCTAATGGCCTTAATATAATACGAACATAAAGCCTAAAACGTGAAATACGATATTTCCAACAGGTAGATGAATAAATTGTCGAATTAATTTACCGAACCGCGGCCGAGGTGTCGAATACCATTACCCCTAAATCGAATAACAAAAAATTTTCACTTCCGAGTCTAATAAAAAAACTTGCGGTCTGAAACGCCAAAATTTACAGTTGAAACCCCCTTTCTGTATACTTCGCCGGGTAGCAAAGAATTTTTGTAAACCTTTTCAACAGAACATCCGCCACTGAGCTTATGTAATTTCGTTAAGCCCGCTATACGGCATTTAAAAAGGGCCAGTGTAATTAATCATTTATCGTTATGGACACCTCTGCGCGTTTTTTCAAAAACCGCAAATCGCGCCCTCATTTTTTTATTAACATTTTTATTCTTTCGTCTTTTCACGCCTGCATTCACCGTTCATCGATTATACGTCCTCGATTTAATGCGGCCTATTTTCAGTTCACTTTTCAAAAATCTTTCAAATTCTGCGTTTGGTTACACGATGTGCGCGGAAGATTCGCGTCGTCCGAATTTGATTAAATCGATGCGAGAAATGGCGAACGCAGTCCTTCGGCGATGACAGTAGTGTCACCCGTAAACGACATTTCACACCTGGCAACACTGACCATTCTGAAGACACAATTTGAAATCGTCTGCCAATGTTACAACACATACAAATGACGGTGTGTACATGCATTGACGTCACTGCTCAGACATTTGCCAAAGATTAGAATGCTTAACAAGCGGACATTTTTATTCGTAATCTCCGAATATATGAGAAGTACGAACGTTGATACGTGGACTCGAAATCCGTTTTACGCCACCGAGAGAGTTCGTAGCTATAAATTCTGTTCGAAAAAACCTGATTCGGATGCATCACAGGGGATAGAACTTTCCACTTTCGAATAACACCGAGAGAATAAAGAAAATGTGTCGAACGGCAAACACATAACATAGAACGAAAGTTTTAATCTGGAAGTAAACAATTAACCGAATCCCGAAGGAAGAAAAATTGTGAAAAACTTGGAATTCGAAAGTTTTGTACAGACGGACCAGATAAATAATTTTGTCCTCTTTAAAAGCAGATGTATAGGAGAAGGTAAACACGAAAAAGTTTTCACACTTTTGGTATCTCCTTCTTCCCTTTCCAGGATAGGCGAGCCCGAAGACATCTGCCGATGAAAAATTACTTCTGCAAAAACTTAATCGAGAAATGCGCTGGAACCAGAGACGAAACTTGACTTTCAGTTTGGGGGAGGGGCCCAGGGTGGAGAAGAAAAATTTGCCGATAAATATTTTTTAATTCGCCGACAAAGTTATAAAAAAAATTAAAATTCTGCCAATTTTTCAATCAAAATATGTTTTAATTGAAAAAAAAAAAAAAAATAATAATAATAATAATAATAAACAAACAAACAACAAAGTTCTTAGAAAATGAAAAATTCAAATGAATAATTTCAAAATTTGCCGACTGCCAAATTATTGGGGGTGGGGTGTTTCACCCCCATCCCTCTCCGCCCATAGTTTCGTCCCTGCAAATGCTGACTGGAATCTTATCCCCCAAGTACTCACATTTTCGCACGTGAACGTACCCTAGTCTGGGAGGGTAAGCTGGAAGTATGTTAGAAATATGTAATTGAAAGGAACACACAACTTTCTTTACACGTTAAGGTGGTCGTTATTTACTCTTGGTGAAATTTTCTTCTGAATTTCTTGTGATTCGCCTACTAAACTGGTTCCAATAAAATAAAATAAAATGGGGAAAAAAATTACAAAGTTTTAGGTCGATTGGATTAGGGGAATCTGTGCCACAAGCTCCCTTTTATTCACATGGAGTCTTGACTTTTGTTGTAGAATAAATTTCCCTCTTGCCCCAAGTCTGACACTGGCACTAGGCCCAGAGGGGGGCTATGCCCAACAAAAAAAAAATCAGCCCTCTATCTAAAAACAATAGGGACATATGGAATAACGGTAATCATAATCGCACTTTGAAAAACCACATCATGGATTTGCTCCATTTCAACTGTCAGGGCTTTGGGATTTAAACCTGCACTAGAGTGCGCTGCAAAATCACCGCGCGGGTGTTAGCGGGTGAAAATGAGTGAGTGATCATGTGTACTTTCAAACAGAAAATCTACTACCTTCAGGAGGGGAAAAAACGTGTAAAACTTATTCTGCCAGTAGAACTGATTACAATACAATTTTTGGTGATGATGCAGTTAAATTTAGGACAAATTTTCTTTGAAAGTGGATTTCTAATCGACTTAATGATGGTTGAAGTTTACTAAACGCTTACGGTAAATCATACGTAATCACTCTCACACATACACAGGGCTACCAACACTTGAAACTTTAAGTTTAAACCCCATTGGCTACCGAAGAAAGGTTAGCTGAATTCGAAAATGCCTTCCTCCAACGATGTGTAGCGATTATCGGCTTATCAGAAATAAAAAGAATGAGCGAAAGTTTAGCCGTCAGAAAAAATGGACACACATTTTATTATTTTGGGGGGACAGTGGGATACAGGGGGCAGGGTTTTATACTGATAAAAAGCACATCAACTAAATTTTGGAATTAAAAGGATTTTTGGAAAGACTAGCAATGTTGAAATTAAAAATCAACGAAAAAGAAAACATTTCTATATTCCAAGCAGAGGCATCACTGGATTTTTTTTTGGGGGGGGGGGATTTTTTTAGTAGTGTTGACCTACACTCAACGGCATTGTTGGATTTTTTTAGGAGAGGGGTGTAGTATGTTGTATCAAAGTGTCTAACAGTCATTGAAGTCATTTATGTTTAGTCATGGTTATTTGAAAATTTAAGTCAGCAAATTATACCTTGAAAGAGGAAACAAAGAATTTAGAATTGGAAAACTCTATTTTAATGACCAGGGCTGCAATTTTTATGCGAATACATATTTTTATCTATGGCGTGTAGGTATAAGTTTCGAAAAATCTTCACGAATCACAGAATTCTGAGTCAAATGAGCAGCACTTTTCATCCAGCACATTCCGTATATTTTGCACCACTTCTGCTTATTTTTCAAATTTCCCCTAAAAATGTGATTTCTTTAGTTCTGAGAATGATGTCAGACTCCAAAAAAATTGAGAAGACCTAATGGTTAATGAAGCAGTAGAACAGCTTTCAGAAAAATATGTTCTTTTGCTCGTGAGATAACCTATCTTACCCGTATCACATTCATCAATCATCAAGAAATTACAAATAGGTGCACTATCTCCAGGGTGCATTTCCTATTAAAAGAAGATTGGATTCTCAAGGAGATACTTTGCTGGTTCATATTAAAATATGTGGCGGTTTCTATAAAAAGGGGTAACTTTGTCAATCCGACGAATTTTGAGTTACGGATAGTAGGTAATAGAGGAATGAATGCCCGTTCCGACGAGCTATTGGTGAGATCTGTAGCGTTTTTTGTTGCGGAGATCCAAGGGGTCAAAGATGAGTGTCACAGAAATGCGCGAAAACACGTTTTAGAGAAAAACGCGTCTAAAGTTAGACACACCTTTTTCTCCCACTCCTTCAAGCGGCCGTAACTCGCCGCGGAATCACGTTACCACTTACCAACCTCAACAAGGGCTTGTTGGAAAGGTAATTTTTCACTCTTCTACGTGGCAACAATTCAGAACATCAGATTCATTTGTGAGCTCCGAAAAATCGCGAAGAAGCGAACTCAGACATTCGCATTCTTTTCTCATTCTCTTTCATAATTCTCTTCCTCTCTCTCCCTCTTCTCTCTTACGCGGGTAACTTTTGTCTCATCGTTATTGGGATACTTTTTCTATAGAAATCACCCAAAATCTCAAAACTGATTTTTTTTTACCAAATTTTTTTTTTTTTCTTTTCTTCACATTTTCTGAGACTTTGATCGATCAACAAAGTTACCCCTTTTTATAGAAACTGCCACATATGATAAAAATTGTCTCAGTATATCCAACTTAATTTTTCCTCTGAAATGATATATCCATATTGTATTTGCATATTTATGCATATTTTACCATTTTGGCGCATATTTTCGGCATATTATTTAGACTGAATTCAGCGCACAAGATATGCGCACATTTTGCTATTTTGTGTGCATAAAAACTGCAGCCCTGATAATGACGATAAATCGAAATATCAGCTTACAAGAGTCTTCGCATGTATGACATACTCTTGTGAGTCGTGTGAGACGTCATCACCATGCGCGTATTAAGGTAGGTGAGCTCAACAAGGCCCTAATTTAAGGTCTTAGCTATCCAGACTTTCATGTAAGTGATTTTATGTTTTTCCTTTTTTGTGTTATAGTCGTCGACTGAATGGCTAGCTTGAAATTTTTCTATATTGCTCCACGTTCCTCAGATCTTCTAATAAAAGTACCCCTTTTTCAAAACTTGATAAGGCCAGCGCACCAAAGAAGGCTGGGCCTAAAACCTAATAAGACCCAACCTAATACCTAATAAGCCTGACCTGATATTCGGTAAATAAAAAGTTAAGCGTGGTTCAAATAGAAATTTATGAGTAAGTTATAACTGAAATGATAATCAATTGATCTTACCAGGTTAGACCTTAATAGGTAACATAACACTATTTCTCGTAAGTATCGCATACCTCGGTTCCAAATTGCTCAAATTTCACTTTTCTGGCGTAGAGGTTGAGGGTTATTCCAAATCCATACAACAACAAATGAACTTATCCCAGAAATTTTTAATCTGTTCGCTTCACTCGCATGGATACCAACTACCCTCTAGTACAAGAAACAAACATTTCAGAAGGATCAACTCTACACCCATAGGCATAAATTGGAGGGCTTGGGGACTGAGCTCCACAATAAAACTGAAAAATTATGCAAGTGAAAGAATTTTTAGCACTATTTTTATATTTCTCAGCCCGACCATGAGGCTCCCCACCTCACTTCAGGACGGGTATTTGAGCTTAGGCCCTTCTCCTATTCATGTTTCTGTGTCAGTGTAAATAAAAGCAAACCACAATTTGAGTTTTCGACTTCTATTGCTCTGAAAACACAGAAATATTCATATACGTTCACAATAACCTATTATCAATATCTGAAACTATGTTTCCACTCAAATTTCATTGAACTTCCGTTTGTCGCAGTCGTGTCAACCTCACTTGTACCCCGGTAACAGTATCCAGACATCATACGTAGAGCCCTAACGGTTTTCTTCTAAATTGAAATTCTTTTACAGAAACACCTGAATAACTCAGATGACTAATTCGTGGCCCGTCTGGTCTGTTTCAAGGAGAAATACTTTCGCGTTAAATCCTCTAATGCATTTAGAATTTTCATGCCTGAGAAAATGGAAAAGTTGTGAAATAGTATTCCGCTTTTTACTCTCGATCGACTGGAATTGCAATACACATTATCAAATTTAAATAATATAAGAAAATACCGACGCTCGTCGCGACGTCTACCAATGTAAGTCGCGCATTTTAAATTACACATTTAGCCTTATGAATTATTTAAGTAGTTTTAAGTGGAATTCAAACTTTCTATATAGCTTAAAAGTGGTTACAGCCACTGCAAACTAATGGAGGAATGGGTTCAAAATACTCGTAGATGATAATATTACAGCTGTCACGCTATCAAAAACGCAAACATCGAATACATGCGGCGTGCAAATTGAAGAATTTAAGTAATTTGTGGGCCTTAACAAAACGAGAGTGATTTATTATAATAGAAATGAAACTACAGAATTACAGAACCAGAAGCGGATACAGAAAATAATGGGGGGGGGGAATGAAAAATGTTATAGATGAAACATAATACTCTAGGTCACTGTAGACAGATTTAGATACTTCGAGGGCGAGATGGGGAGTCTGGATTCCCTATATCCGCCACTGTACAGAACTTTCAAAAGTGAAAGAATTGATATCACAGAACTGAAGAAAGTAACAAGGTTTTGGTCAGTGCACTACCGTCTCATTTCACCCTGATACATTCGAGTAACTTTTATGCAAACTTTCTGATGGTGATATTGAACAATAAAAGTACGAATAGAAGGAAGTCGATACAGCACACTGGGCTCGGGTTTTAAAAATACAAAATTTCAAATAGATCGGTAGAACTTCGAGGGAGAAATATTGAATTGTGGAACTGGAGCTGGGGGACAGTAGGATCATTTATCCCTCCCCCTCAGTTTCAGCAAAAGAAATTGTAAGAAGGAAAGCATCCGGGAAATTAAGCTGAACATTCATTTTCCTTTGAACAGAAGAAAAAAAGAACGTCAAATTCTCTTTCTCCAGCGAGGGCCATGAAGGGATCCACCGACATGGAAATTTTTAATATATAAGAACACATTGATCAAACTGAAGCACCTAGAAATACTCGAGTGCTGACATCCGCCATTTTGAGTCGCTTGGTGCCCGATAATTCACAATTCGATACGCGGAACAGATATAAAGAAAAGTTCATAATATTTCTAAGTTTTGATTTTCAGATATTTTTTAATTAATAAATTTATTTGTAATAACTGAAAATTTAAGTTTCATAAAACGTTCCGCGTAGTCAAGGAACTCAAAATGGCGGATGTCAGTACTCGGGTGTTTCCAGGCGCTCCAGGCGAACTATCGAAATAGCAGGGAATGTTCCGTAAAATTTCCAGTTTAGCTTCGATCTGGCTACCGAAACAGAAATAGTAACTTTTGATAACTTTTTACTGAACGAAGGTTATTTGACTTGGCAAATTAAACAATGTATCAAAGCACATCTTTGAAAAGTTTGTAGGGGAAAGACTCCTTATGGTACGCGGGTGCCTTTAAGTATACGCAGCGGGTTTTCTCGGCCTGGTAACACTGTAAAAATCTTTGAACAATTTTACCTGATCCGTACATTAAATACGCATATTTTGAAATTACTCTCGCAATCCTAAAAAAGCGTTTTTCTAGATGTCAATTATAATTTCGTGCTCATGAAAAGTTAGACCGGTAAAAATTCGATTAAAATTGAAGAAATGCTGTAAAAAGTAAGTACCATACATCTTATAGAAAATTTTATGCTCTTTCAGAATATGATAACCACTGACCACTTCTACCGGTCAAAAAACTTTTTATCGCAACTTTTGTGTTTTGAAAAAATTATGACATTTTTCAAAAACAGGGGTTCCTGGAGCACGCACCTAATATTTTTGTTTTTTACAGAATGACTTGCTCTAAACCAGTTACAATCAATGGAGCACGGGGGCACGTGCCCCCAATATTCTTACATAGTCCTCTAATATCGGTGATTTTTGAAAAATACCTCAATTTTCGACTTTTGTTCCCTTCAGAATCTTATCCCTCCCCCCCCCTTGGGAAAATTCTGGCTACGCCCCTGGTTCCAATCAATAAAAAGTTGGCATTTACTGAAGAATCCAACAAAAACTTACTTGGAACAAGGATCGAGAACCACATTCGTAGCTGTTTTTTATTCAATTTATAGGGTGCGTATCATTAGGGGCCGTCTGCGTACTTTTAGGATACCATTTTTTTGAAAGTTCGATTTTGACACTTTCTACTTTAGCTTTCATAACTTGAAAAGTTTTTACCCAAACTAAATGAAAATTCTGCGGAAGACGTGGGATAAGTGGGGCAACCACCCATCAAAACTTCAGCTTAATTGGATAATTAGGAGAGGCGCTAGAATCTTTTAAGCACCAAGTGCGTCGTATAAGGAGCCTTTCCCCGATCAAGTACGTAAAATACAAATACTTTGAGAAAACTTTTCGTCTCTCTCTCTCTCTCCCCTCTCCTCTCCACCAGAAAGTAGGTCAAAAGAGTAGAAATTGTGATTGGCAAAACTGACTCGGCCAAAAAAATGAAGAACGCTATTGAAATACAAATAGTTTTTCATTTCGAACATTGCATCAAATTTCAGATCTAGCTAGCCTCAATCTGAGCACCGAAATAAACATTTCCTGATGAAAGTGACAATTTTACAGTTTTTCAGTGAGCCAGCTTCAAGAACTTTGTTATGATGTTTGGGTGAAGTGTAATTACAAAATCGTTGAGGAAACACGGAGATTCCTTACGTATATTATGGATCGAATAAAGGATCGCAGAATGTAACTTGAAATGACAATCTTAAACGGACTAAAAAACTGAAAAACTGAAGAAATAGAAACTATTTCAATCACTTATTAATTTGTTCACCATATCAATAGTTTGAGCCGAATCAAATTTTAGTTGCCAAAATTCAAATTTTACAGGAGTAGCATAGCATTTTCTTGGATTTTAACATCTCAGATGAAGACTCTGGTAAAGAAGATAAATACAACTTAAAAATCAGAAATCGTGGAAACACCTTACCTTTTTTTAGCTTCTTAAATTTGGCATTTGGATTATCCTGATTTTTTTTATTCAACTCACTGCCCTTTACATATTTTTCTTTAAATAATTTTTTTTTTGATTTTTCCCTCGTAGATTTCAATTTACACGAACCGTCCCAACGAATTGTATGAAGATACTATCTGAAGTAATGATATCAATTTCAATTTATTCTTTTCAAAAGATAAACAAAACATACAGAGTAAAAGAATGAAACAGAATTTTTTCATTTTAAAATTTGGCTTTAGGTGTTCCAGTCTGAAACTGAAGGAGAATACAATACAACAACATTCGAAATAAGCAACCAAGATCTCTTATTTTGTATGTTACAAGACCGAGTTAATTTACCCACCTCAAGTCCTCTTTCGACTTACCCTGATGCAACAGAAAATATTTTCAACTTCTTGCTGCAGCTTTGAACTTTTGTTGCCACAAAATTTCTAACAAAAAACTTACGTGAAGAGTGAAGAAAAACCTTGCATTCACAATTAAAGAAAAAAAAAAAAAAAAACAACGGAGAAAACTGCGAAGTGAAACTGGGATTACAAGGATTCAAGTCAAGCTTAGCAAACAGAATTTGATGCAATAAAATCAGAGACGAAGAACCTCATTTTAGACTTTATTTCTTCAGCACTTTTTTGAGTCCAGTCGATTTTGCTCATTTTAAGTTGTTTTCGACTCCATTAAAAGGCGACGGAGGGGGACATTCAAGCTTTTCGAAAATTTACATTCCATTCGACATTCATTTCCCAACGATATGTAAGCAATAAACTTCGAACAATTTAGAAGTACATTATAATTTTTCATAGTGAATTTTAGGTTAAAGGCCTTTAAACGCAAAATCTGATGGATATTCGAACAAAATGACTTAGATACTCCCTATTCTGACACCGTTTTGACTCATCTCAAAAATGAAATCTCCCGGATTTGATCAAAAATCAGTAGCAAGTATCGAAATCAACGACCCAAAGACCCTTATTACGATATTTTGAAGTCGAGTCACTGTCGCCAGTTTGAATAATAAAATTTTCATTTTAGAGCCTAAATCGGGGGGATAGATCAAACATCTCTATGTGACTGGATGTTCGGATTCATCGAAGATATATTGTTCGATATATTATCTTTAGAAAGAAACGGAGTTGGTAGACCCTAACCTTGTTTGAGACGGAACGAATTTTTCTATCCTGTAAGAAATATGATTATTTTAGCATTTCAATATTCTGTTTGGTTTTTCTTTCAGATGCTTACAGTAAAGAGTACACCATACCACTGCAGTGACGTAGCCAGGATTTTTCCAAAGAAAGGGGAGAGGATCAGCAAAAATAATATTTTTTGAGGGGAGGGGGGTACACCTAATATGAACTTTATGTTTTTACACTGACGTATCAGTATGTTGTGCTTTTCAACTTCAATTAGGCATCTGAATTCAAATTTCATTTCGCGCAGCATTTACTGTGATAATGCCAGCATATACTAAATTCTGATCTCAAGGGGGGGGGATTCATTCCCCAATCCCCCCCTGGCTACGCCACTGTATAATTTCAGAATAAGATGATATCTTTGATTTTTCGGAAATTTCGATTGTACCACTCGGTTTCTAATTCTTACCCCCTCATAATAAAGAAGCACAGGGGTGATAGAGGCGGTAATTTTCAGGCATCATTATGCCTTCCCGCCTGCGATAGTACTTGTGTACATTTTAGGGAGGGTAAGCTTCCACAGTTTTGAAACTCATCCCCCTAATCCCTCCTGGCTACGCCACTGTATAATTGCAGAATAAGATTATACTCCGATTATTCTGAAATTTGGATTGTACCACTCGGTTTTTAATTTTTACGAAACTCGGTAAGACTATGTTAGTACTTTCAAGTATCAGTTCATTCTGAAATGTTCTGCACGTCTTTTAAATTCCCTGCCAATCTCTAAATCTTCTGCCACTGCATTCAGAAAAAGTAGTTTTTTCATTACCTAATTGAAAACCCTCTCAATGGTGTCGGGTATTGGCAGTGTACTTTCCCGTGGGGTTCAAAGCACTGATAACACCGCCGCACGCCCCTCAAAAGACCGTTGGGTCGAATAGCACACAATTTTCGCTGACAAATGGCAGACGCCCTTCGAATACTCGATAGGTTGTAAATTGTGGCCTCTAAATATTCTACTTATACATTGTATCGAGTGCTCGTACACGTGTACGCCGTGATGACAAAAAACGTACAAAAGAAAGGAGACCAGATGAGGAAACGTAAAAGGGTACTTAAAAGTTAACGTGCATACGATAAATTTACGACTGTAGTGAATAACGCCGCACTAAATCTGTCGGTTTTCGCTTAAAACTTAATAACAAATGTAAATCCTAACGAAATAAATCATTCGGCATCGGATGAGAGAAGACCACGAGGCAAAGGCTTCAGAGAGTTACGAGACAATATAGACCCTTTTTACAGACACGCAGACACGTGCATACGATTCGGTCTAATTACAACAACAGTGATCATTTTACTCATTCAGTTTTTGAGAACTCAGCTTCTGCACAGTCATATTCCGACCAACTGCTGATTCAGGAAGAAATCCAGACAAAGACAATTCAGAATACGTAGGAATGCAACTCCCACCCGGGATACTTGCAAATTTTTGTTGCTGTTGGAGGTAGCGGAGATAGGGGCTGGAGATATACCATTCCTTCCCAATTTTTAAGGCGAAGTCGGAACCATAATTCTATACTCGTTTTGTACTATTTTACGCCGTGATTTCCAAATTTTGTGCTGAACCCCTTCCCGAGTTGAGAAGCCCTAGGTGTATTTTTAAATTTACTTGTTATTTTTTCTTCATTTTTAGTTTGGTATTTCTATTTAGTTATGTGTGTTCTGAACTTGCCTTACTACAAGTGTGGAAATAATCTGAACGCAAATGACCATAGCTGTCCGGGGTCATAAATTATCAGAGAGGAAGGAGTAGGAACTAAAGTATTCATAAAACACAATTTTCAGATTTTTAGGTTTCAGGTACGTATGTATAATCATTGTTCCCTATTTTTAGCTAATGATCACACATGGTCTTGGTGTTTATATGCATTCGAATTTCAATAGCGATGTTTGGCAGGATACATTTTAATGCATATTTATTTTTATTTTTACATCCAGGACTTAGACTTAACAATGACACGTCTTGGAACGCGCATAATATAGTCGCTACACTGCCCACCCACATCCACCTTTTTGCCTTGGACAGTCATTGCCGGACCAATTCGTCACGCCATCGTGTTGGTGACCAATCCCTCCTCCTTGTATAGTCTACAGGGGTCCATTCTTCTACTGCCTTGTTCCATTTTCCCAAGTCCATTGTTACAAGAACCTCATACCTGAGTTCAAGTTGCTTAGCTAAACCCCTTATATCTTTAGTGTTGGATTTTGCCCTGATACTTTTAATTTTAATGCTTAAAATGCTTCTCAACATTCTGTTATGGGTTCTCAACTTTTCTATGTGGGATTTGGCTAATAGCCATGTCTGTGCCCCATGCAGTAGTGAAGGAACTACCAGAGACAGATTTTAGATTAGTTTTGAAAATGTTTTTATGAGATCAAAAATTTCTCCACGCATTTGCTGTTCCGACTTTTAGCTCTATTTTCACGCTGTCTTCAAAAGCTAGCATCTGGCTTCGGTCTTTGTATTCAGAGACCTGATCAATTTTGTAACCATCTACTACAAAACAATTAATTCTCCTATTGGACAATAGTTCAGTTTTCGCGGTGTTGATTGACAGGCCCACTCTTCTGCTTTCGTTATAAAGATCTTCATTCATTTGTTCTAAATCGTCTATCTTGCTGCTTATCAGGACAATGTCGTCTGCAAAGCACAGATTGTTCAGCTAGCACCCGTTGATGTTGATTCTCCTTCCCTCTCATTCAAGATTGTGGAAAACTTTTTCCTCCAACACACTGTTGAATAGGTTGGCTGAAAGAGGATTACCTTGTATTACATTTTTCCCTAGATTGAATTCTTTGCCTTTCAAATCCAAGCTTACGTGGGCTTTAGAATTTTGATACAGACTGCACGGTACATAGAAATTCATAAAATTTTTTGGGTATAATCTTACTTTTATACCTTCAACGTCGTAACAGTCCTCGTCCCACATCCCGGGAACGCTACGTAGGTGCAAAAATAATCTGCCTACTGGCGGTAAAATGCGAAGTCCAGCGCTGGACGTACGGACACAAGTTGTGGATAACTGACATTTCTTCGCTGAAAGCAGTGATATCGGAAAAATATCGCAAATTCTAGGTTATTATTCATAAGGCCTGTACTACTCTGTTTCAGTGTAACGATCACGCTGAACTGCTTTTTTAAGCCATTTATAGGGAGTTACGATAGATAGTAAGAAATTTCGTAACACAGAATTTGAACGAGGAATAATATGGGTTAAACACATTTTAAATTTGTGATCCTAAATGATAACACCACGTGTGCTGAAGTTTTTTCGAGAACATTGCATTTGGAGCTTTATTGAGTTTTGCGAGAGAAAAGTGTCTAGTCCGTACCGGAGTGAAGTCATATGAAATCAAATAAAGAAACAAGAGAGTCAAGAGAAACCCCTGCATGTATTAATCGATTGATAATATTATACAGATTTCACAGAGAGTGCTAAAACGTAAACTGTAACTGACTGTAGCTCAACTGAGGTCCTGCCTGACCGACCGAAGGAGAAAAAAGTTGAGTGAGTCATGGAATAAGAAGAAGAAGAAGGTCGTGGGTTTTTCAAAAGATCACATTCCGGATGTACAGGAATACAATAAACAAAATACATTTCTGAACCCTCGCATCGTGCTACGCAGGTAGTAGCCAGGAAGGACATTCCTATGTAACATATATCGTTAATGGTGGGGCGTATGGCGGTGCACGTATGCCAAATTGGCCCTCTGACACCGCAGCCACTAACCTAGAATTATCCCGATTGGGCCTACATCAGGATAGGGGGAACGCTTTGAGGGGGCAACTCTTCTACTCCCATTCATCCTTTCGCCTCTTCTTTATACAACAAAAACTATGTACCTACACAACAGGTCGGTAACCAAGTCACTTAAATGATTTTCCCTTATTTTATTCAGTTTTCCAGGCCAATTTTCCAAATTTTCCCTAAACATTTTTTTGAGCTAGTACTGTACACAGCTTTGAGAATACTTTCTAAAAGAAGTAAGTTATTACGCTTTACGCTGACATTTATTCTTGAAAAGTAGGGCATATTCTTTCATTTTCATAATCCTCAAAAAGTTCCTTGATTTTGATCAAAATTATAGCAATTCCCTGACTATTCCAGACTGATAAAATTCCCTGACTTTTCGGAGAAACTTTAATTGCATGTTGAAATAAAGTGAATGAACGATAGGAAAATAGCTATAAAATCGAATGTATGAACCATAGGAAATGTGCCAATTAACGTTACACATTGCCCGCTTTTCTAAAATGAAGTAACATTAATTTGAAATGAGTTCAACGACTAAAAAATATATTGTACTTCCAATTTTTCCCATTCTCTTCCATGGGCCATCCTCAAGTCTATCCATGGTGTCTACACAATTTGAAAAATCAAAATAATTGACTTTTATTTGACCGATAAACAGGGACGTACCGATAGGGGGTAGGGGGTAACTAAACTCCCCTTCGTAGGAATTTTTTACTCAGTAGTTGGGGAAATTTACCATTTCAGTCAGGCGGAGGCGGGAAAATCCAACAGGTCAAAAGTTTTTTTTCTATTTTTTTTTTTACTTGCTTCGACGTTTGGGAATTGAGTTGAGAAGTTGGGAAAATCCAACAAGTCCAAAGGTTTTTTTTTTTTTACTTTGATATTTGGGAATTCCGAGTTGAATCAGCATCAGTTGGAAAAATCCAATATATCAATCAAAAGTTGTGTTTTCGTTTTTGCTTGCTTTGACATTTGGGAATTCAGTTGAGAAGTTGGGAAAATCCAAAAAATCAAAAGTTCTTTCCTTTTTGGCTTTGATACTTGGGAACTTTGAGTTGAGTCATCAGTTGAAAAAAATCCAATTTGCTTTGATACTTGGAAATGTTGAGTTGAGTCAGCTGGGTCTTTCACAATTTTTGTCCCCCCCCCCTCTCACCCCAGGTTAAACTCTTCAGAACGTCCCTGCCTATAAATTTAACTTTATATAGGACTGCGAAAAGGCGCGCCGTATGAAGGAACATGCAAGCAGTCCAGCAAATCGTAAAACTGCAAAATTAGTCTGATATGCTATATATGGCGCAAATAATAAAGAAGAACAAAATGCAATTGAGGAGCTCACTTCCAAAGTGACCTAACTGAAAAATTTTAGTTTTGAGAAGAACAAACAAAACACTTTATAAGCAAAACAGTAAATTAGGTAATGGATTTTTTAAGGTAGGTATCAACAAGTTCAATCGTCAAGAGAAATTTGTCGTTCTTGTTTTTGCAAACTAGCGCGGCAAGACAGCGTGTTTAAAACAAAAACTCAAGTAATGAAAACAAAAACTCAAGAAATCATAATTTTGCAGTTAGGTCACTTTGGAAGTGTGCTCCTCAATTATTGAAAACTGGAACAAAAGTTTTTAATTCTAGCTTTGTTATTTTTTAGTTCATTCATCGTTCCTAGTCATTCATATAACTAACATTACTTGACCTATAGAAGAATTCTGAGAAAATACTTGACTTTTACTTTATCACTTGACTTTTTCTTTAAATACTTGACTTTTAGTTGACTTACTTGACCCTGAAGACACCTTGCTATCTCAATTTTTTCAGACCCAAGCTAGTATTACCTTTTTCAGCCGGTACAGGAGAAGGAAAAATTTATCACCATGAAACGGCATCTATCCCTTTTCTACTTTTCCCCAAACAACTAGCCCAACTTTCTTCGCTGGTATCCTCAAGCAAATATGATCTGGATCCGAGTCAGTTTTACCGTGGACTCTTTTTGACCCTACACAGATCCCTCAGCGATGATAGGTTCGCTATTCATTTTTTTTTTTTTTTTTTTTTAATTTTACTCCAAATGTCTTTTTCCAACAGCTCTCATCTAGTCTCACTCAAGTGTTTTTCAGACCCGAGTCAATTTCACCTTCTTGTCGCTGGTATAGGATAAAGAAAAATTTAGCTCCATTAAAGTGCCCTCCACCTCTTTCCGCTCTTCTCCAGAATGATAACCCAATCTTCCTCGCCCGCCTCCTCTCGCTAGTATGATCCCGATCCAAGTTATTTTCATATTTTGCACTCCCTTGATTTTGAGGATCCCTTAATACCCTCAGGTCCGCCATTTACTCATTCACTCTGTTTTATCGGGCGATTAAATGACACTGCTGACTTTTCCCGGTTTTCCAGACAGTAGCTACCCTGGTAACGTTAAAAAGTCAATCGCGGTGGAGGGCACCACACATTCAACGTGCTCTCTGTCACATTAGTGAGAACGCCACTTTTTTTTCGACGGTTTATTACTCTGTTGCACATGTGAAAAGGGGGAAAAGGGAACGGAAGAAGCGCCTTCACACGCAAATAGCCGAGACGACGATTCTTGGTGAGGTAGAATTTACAGTCCCAACACCTGTACTGCACAGATATTTATCAATGAATTGATACACATTTATTTATTAGATGAAGTATAAAAATAAACGCATTTTAGCATTCGTGCTTCGAATCAGAGCGAAGCGCACAAGCAACAAAAATGACGCACTAGCCCCTCTAGTGTGAATAGTCACCTTTCCCTCTCTCGTCAGGCCCACGTGGTCATAATTCGTTTCGTTATTCTCTCGTTGAATGAAGTACAGTAATAAGTTATTCACTATCTAAAACAGTCGAAAAAATTGAGCTGAATTCACACTAATCTGATCAAGAGCATTTGAGATGCGATGTTTTCTGAGAAAACATGAACATACTCTAAAGGGATCTTATCATGCAAGGTCACATAGAGTAAATAGGTCTCGAAATTCCGGAAAAGAAATGATGCTCGGGGGACATCGATCCTGCTGGATGAAATGCTTTACCAAGATTACCAAAGACATTTCGTTTGTAGGGAGTCATTTTGAAGAGGTTTGTGAAAGACAATCTCTGTTCAATCTTCCTTGCCTATTGCTGGGACATTTGAGTGTCTCAAATCACAGAATCACACCACGTTGACGAATTTTATCACGGTAAACCAACACGAAAATATGAGACTTTCCGCACTGCCTTTTTTTGTTTAGTTTTCTATCCGAGTTCGTGTCTTACAAAATAATGCGATCATAAAATTTTTATTATCATTGTCTACCGTTATAGGGTTATACCCTCTTCGAAGACTTTTCGCAATTCGGTCGCGCTAGTTCGATGTTTCAAACTTTACGAGGCATCTAATACCACGCCGTCTATCATCAGCACTACAGATACACTTACTCAAGAGTCTCTCCGTACCGGTGCCTTATCACCATCAATTTTTCACTTGTCCTTCAACACGTTTCTATCGTCTGTGAAGAGATACCCTGTATACCTGTATCCCAAAACACCGAAAGACTTTTCCTAAAAAGTATTCTTCTTTACAGCGTAATGACCAAAACGACTGGCGAGTGCTGATGGGTTATTTCAAGCAACTATTTATACAGAAGCTCATCTTTAAGGCGTATGTCTCGAACATCCCAAGCCTGATGAATTAAGCTTCGTATAATATTTACGAATCAAAAAATTCATTCACACAGAGACGAAGTCACGGTGATGATTGGCACGCGCTGTACACAACATCAAGGGCCGTTCTGTGGGAAAATTTAACGCGGAATGAACAAATAAATAACGTAATTACAGTCCGGGTTGAAAAATTGCGCGTATAAATCAAAGCAGCGGATTTTTTTTTCCAACAAATTTTGAAAAGGCGAGTCTGTCCCGAAATATTGTAAAGAAGAAAATCTAGTGCTCAAAAACGACTTGCACGTTTTTTCGACGTTTTATTATTACACATGGTAGATCGTAAATATCGGCGCAGATCCCCTTTTCGCCGTCCAGGCTTAAGGAGACGTATAATACTTTAATATTGATGGTGTCAGCCGAGTGAGACACCGAGGATATGGAAATTTTATTCGACTGACTGACGTGTGTGCGTGGCGGTGTGACATAACCGAATATAACTCCTGAATCGTTATACTCCTACAGCACTATACAACTAAAACGCAAAATTTTATGCTCCATAAATTTGTACTTTCGCATGCCTGTCATAAAACCAACTATACCATATTTTCAAAGAAAAATAAGAAAAACATACGTAGCGAAAAGTGTAGACGCAGTCCTGATGTTTACAGTACGACGATCAGAACTTTGCTTGGTAAATTCGAGATTAGTTCCTCCTGCATTAAAATGGTCCTTATTTATAAAATTTTCCCGGGAAATTTCCCTCACTCCTGAACGTTATTCCAAATCTTAAAAAACAAATCGCAGAAAAAGTTTGAGCTCAATCGGATAAGAACCCGTGCCCCACAGAAGTCTAAGTTCAGCTTTTTCGGTAAAAACTGGCCATTTAATGAAGAATAGGTAAGATCAGGCGGGGTAAATGCGATTTCGGGGAAAGTGCATCCGACAACTGTAAAACAGCCAGTGTGAACATTTTATATGCTGCGCCCTAGTGAGCATGTTGAGAACTACGCAATTAACAAGCGGAATGAGTCAAAAGCCAAGTCATTGTGGAATTGGAAGGGATGCGTAAATTTACTGGTGACCGAATTTTTATATCAACATTGAAGTTAGACGCAAATTATTCATCGGTCATAAAACGAAAAGTTTCCAGTTCAGCGGCGTAGCCAGACTGGATATGAAGAGGGGGGGGGGGTCGTTTCACTTTTATAACATTACAGGTGTGATACTTACTATTACCAGAATAAATTAAATTTTTTTCACATTATCGGCCGTTGCCAGGGGGGTCCCGACCCCCCACCCGTAGCTACGCCCCTGTTCCAGTTACAAACTGTTTGGTAAATACATATCAGTGGTGACGATATTTAAACATTTTTGATGTCGATAATACCGATATTTCTCATTTCAATATCGATATTTTGATATTTTACCGACATTTTGCCATCATTATTGCTCTTTAATGATGACGATATTTAAAAAGTTTGACATAAATAACATCGATATTTCTTATTTTAATATCGATATTGGTTCGATATTTTGAAATATCAATATATTGATATTTTATTGACATATTGCATTTATTATTGCTCTCCAGAGATGGTAATATTTGAAAATTTTCGACATCGATAATATCGATATTTCTCATACTAATATCGATATTGGTTCCGAATATCGACATTTTGACATTTTATAGATATTTTGTTATCACTAATACATACTTTGTATGGAATATTTCACAGAAGTTAGTTTATTTCTTTAAAATGTGGCACATAGAACGCACCTGACCATAACTTAATTTCTGTAAAATTTAGAGTAAGTAAATTATCCTCCTCCTTTATAGTTTAACAGTGGTGCGACATGGCACTCGCAAAACAGATCGAGGGACATAGTATACCTAATCCTTGACATGCCTATACTTAAAAAGTTTATAACTTCCGAAAAAATCAATCCACAACGTTCTAATTTATTATAGTTAAAGATAAATCTTTAAAAAATGACGAAATTTTTCCTTGGAATGTATCATGTGGTTTATAATGAGAAAATCCGGACTACTGACGCACTAACCCACATTCAAGAGAAAGTGCGCCCCTCTAAAATTCTTTTTGTAGCTAGTGTTGATGTATAATTGTATCATAAGTGTCTGCCTGAATCGGTAGTGAATAAAAAAGTAAATCATTTGCATTGGACATTTCTATTAACTTTCTTATAACTGTGATAACCTTCGAAACTCGGAGATTATCAGGCATCTAAGGACAACTGGGAGAACAGGGTGATACCACTGCTTAGCCACGACTAGCTTTGGGAAGGATCTGCAGGGTGTGCAGGTAGGATACCACTGAGCGTATGGTTTCGGATGCGTGTAGTACTCCGAGGTAACTGACCTTGATGAGTACCTCGATGTTGGAGAATATCTTGCACCGGGTAAATAACGTAGACCAAAGTAGACACGTTTTTTTACATACGAGTTTTATTCGCCGAAAAACAAAACTTTTTTCAGTACCGACCAACCAATTTTTTTTCTCAAGCCCTCTCCTCCTCCCCCCCTGTTTCTCTCTTCTCGAAGTAGATGATCAGCTGAGTTCACTTCACAGACATAGGAAAATTACATAGATGGGACAAAACATAGATACTTCGGAAAATAGAAAATGGACAGGTGATAACAGGAAACGACAGGATTAGACTTGTTAGGAAAGGAAACAAGTGAACTTACACTGTCACCGACAAAAAGAAGGAAAACAAGGGAGACCAGGACGATCTAGATCCCGGGATCGAAGTGTAGGATACCACATAACTGAGATAAGGAACGCAGCCACTCAACCTCTTTTCTATAAAGATCAGAGACAAGGTCTGCATTTAGACAATGGACACACGTATCCAAAAGTTCATTTTTGAAAATCATATTATAGCCATACAGCACAGCAAGTTGTAGCAAGGTCCATTTCGTCAACCCCCCCCCCCCATTTGAATTTAAGGGTTGAAACTATGTTAACGAATTGGCTCGAATTGTGCTGCCCCCAAATGGGAGAATCATCATGGGGGGCCGGGGAAATGCCTGCTCCCCAGTTGCGATTTGAGAGCTGAAACTGTGTTAACGAATTGTGCTCGAATTGTGCCGAAATGTGCTGACATTATTGCGAATTGTGCTGCTCTCTAAATGGGAGACCCACCATGGGGGATGGGGAAATGCCTGCCCCCAAGTTGCCGCTTTCGGTAGTGTTCATTGATCTGAGTTACAGTTCAGTTCAGTGGCGTTTTATTTCCGAGAAATCAATCAGTTGAAAATAATAACAATAATAAATTATAAGCAGGGCCGTACATTTAAATAAGGGGGGTGCGATTAAGATAATTTTTTTCTTCGAGGGGGCACAGTCATAGATCCACCCTCTTCTCCATCTCAACCCACTGTTTTTTCGTGTTTTTTTTTTCTGGTCAATGGGAGGGGTTTGAACCCCCCTCCTCGTTGGTACGGCCCTGATTATAAACAACAGTTCTGAATTTATTAGGGTCGGTAATAGGTCTCTAACAATAACAATTTTTTCTTTCTTTTCTGTTTTGTTTCTTCTCAGATGTGCTCATTGATCTTAATCTTCATTACTGTGCGAGCGTTACTTTCAATGTATAGAGTCGAGGAGAAGAAATTTGAAAAATTCGATTATTTACGTTTTATTTTGAATTTTACTTATGACGTGAGTATTGTGCGTTTCGTACTTTTTTACAAAAGGAACTATTTTCTCAAGTAAAGTGGAGAAATTAGCTGGCTTTAGAAGAGGTATAAGTGTATTATTTGTTAAGGTATGCAATATGGGTTCTCTGTTCAATTAGTGTAGAATTTCTTTGAATCGAACCAAGTACATAATATAACGTTCTGTGGTACTTTTTATCAGTAAATTTTCCAAGGAATATGCGATGTGAATTATGTCTCATAAATATGGTAAAATTATCAATGGTAATTTTGGTATTCTGTTTCAGGTTTCGAGTGATGAAGCCTAGCGTTGTAGTTGTCTCCATCTAAAGACGGAACAACTGCGTTACCCTCCGTAGCGATAATGGGAATGTGTAATGAGGCAAATGAACAATCAAGTACATACATAGTGAACAAGTACATGATAAAGCCTAACTATATGGTGCGCAGAGAGTTTATAAATGTAGATCAGTACACCAGAAGCAGAGTCGTATAGGTATATTACAAGAAGCATCGAGGAGAAATACTACAGCAAAGATTACAAATTTATCAAGCAACAAGCGAATCGAAATCAAATTTTGTAGCCTGCTGTTGAATTCTTGAACATAGCGAAGATATTCATCCTGAGTATGTATAAGTTGCAGTAGACTGTTTTTCTGTTTTTTGATCATTCTATGTCAACGCAGAAGTACGTATTTATGAGAAACAAATAAATGTACTTCCAATGTTCTCAAAACTAGATGCCAGTTAACAAGTGTTGATAGCATTGGTGATAATCTTTTGGTTATGCCTATTCAAATTGTAAACTTTATTCGAATTGAAATAAAATTCTTTCTTTGTCTTTAGCGTATGAAGAATTACAATTTTCTAAGATGCCACCAGAATTGTTTGGACTGATTAAAGAGTACCTCTCTGTTGATAGAGTGATAGGGGTAGGTGATACAGCTGCGTCACAGCAGTCTGCAGCTTTGCAATTTGAAGGTGTTGCCGATCTTCTTCAAATAACGAAGTTACTACTTGTTTCTTTTTACAGTTATTAGAGAAGAAAACTGGTTTTTCCTTCCCAGACTGAGAAAAACTTCCTCTAACTGACCAAATCAGACTTTTTCATGCCCACGTACGCATATTAAAATAACGTTCCATTATGCCAAGATTGCTCCTAGAAGGCCTGTAATTATTCGTTGGAATTAATCGATGGTGTTCTATGAAATATGAATGTTGTAGTTACTTCGTTCTGCCAGCTGGGTGCTGTAAGAAAATTCGGTTTTTTATTTTCTACAGTAATTGTGTCTGTGCAATTACACGATTTTTTCCCAATGAGTATTCTGTAGCTACTGCAAAATACAGGATCCCAGGGTAATTTTCCAGGCTGTACTTGCCGCGTGTAAATCTAACATCATTTTGTGATATTACTCGCGAGTTAGTACGATACATAAACTGACTTGGCATAGCTTCGTTAATGGCAGTCGAGGGGCCAGCTCAGTGATAGTAATGAAATGACGGAGAAGTTGGGCAAATGTATATTATAGTATATATATAGGCCCGAGATACGCATCAAGATGATGGGCCCGGAATATGTTTCTTTCTTCATTCTCTTCCTAAACTTTTGTTCCTACCTTCTTTATGTTTTCAATTTCGTAACTTCTCGTTAAAAACTTTTCCATTTTTTTTCTTTCTCTCTTGATGCCGTCGTTAATTTATGAAGTTCTATATCATTTTTAGATGACAGCTTTCGTTTCAATTTCAAAAATATATTATTCCGTAATGCGTGTATTTTTCTGAAACGAGGACTGGGGCCGTTTACGCGATCGTTTGTATCGGCGGTTTAGCTTCTCGTCCTCTGCACAAGAGTATACTCTCGACTCGAGTAGATCTTGTATCAGAGGGAGGAGCGAATCTTCAGAGGCTTTTCAACGCAAAAGTGGCCGGCTCAACTCCAGGACGTGACATTTTCGCATCGAATTCTCAATTCAAACAAAAAAAATTTCCTCGTTAGTGCTTTTCGAGTTTGAAGGTTTTCCTCCCGATGATTACGGCGCCGTTTTTATGATCATTTTACAACCAATGTTATCCAGTCAACCGCGCATAATTCTGCGGAGCATTTCGAACAATATGCCCTGCCAAACGAGTTCGGCCAAGAAGTACAAGATTTTTCCTTCAAGGATGTTCGGCTCGGTGCCTGGCTATATCGAATGCGAGCATCGTTCATCCCTGCTCAGACGAACTGAAAAGCGTATTTTGCCACCGATTAAGGGATGGTGGTTTTCGCGATACGAGTGTATGCCACGATACCGCGATATGAGAATCTTACCTATACAATGATCTCGACTCGGCGGTGCCGGCAATACGCAAAAAACAGAACCAACTTCGCGCCGGAATTACACCTCTCGGTATCGACGAAACTTCGAAAAAGCTCGATTAATATTCATGAATTGGAAATTTCGTCGAAAGGGAAAATTTGTTAAAAGTGTTGTTGTCAATTAAGCTGTCGTGGTCCTTCATTACGAAGCTGCAAATTGCGTTTATTAATATCATTCAATTTTTTGGGGCGGCCGCGAAGCGAATGTGGTAACGACGAAATTATACCGGTATGTCGTACAATCTTGTTAGCGCGTAAATGCGAGCTCAATTGACGGCGATACTTTGACGAGCTTAAGGGTAGCACACCCTTTCCCCCACAAAAAAATTCGACACGACTGAATTCCATCGCCGGTGCTGTATTCTCTCTCTCTCTCCTGTTCATTTCGACCATTCGGAAAAGCTTCAGTCGCCAATCCAGCCGTCCAGTGGTCAGTCTGACCGGAAGTTCTGCCGTGTTCCGGGTAACGCTAAAATGATAATTGGCAGTCCCAAGGGAGAGTTCGGACCGCTCTTAATTACAGTAATACACATAGTACTCATTTGAGTGAAATGAAAAAGAAAAATTTTCGAATTTGGATGAAACAACTATAGTCTACGCAAATTAAGCAATAATGCAGAGATAACTAGGAAAATGATACACCAGTAATGGAAAACGAACAAAAGACAAAATCACAAAATCGAGACTGGAGAAATTTAAAGATTCCAGCAAAATAATAACAACAGAGAACATTAAATTACAACAAAAATTCGACTTTTTTCACTAAAGTAAGTAGATACATACTGGGTGATGACAAACGATTAATTTTTTTTCTTTATGTGAATCGACTTTTTGGAGGAGTGAATCGATTTGAAATCGTGTCTTTCATTCTCATGTCGCTTAGCATAATCTATCAATTGATACTGGCGCTTAGCATAATCTATTATTGATTATAATGACCAGAGACCGGAAGTTGTGGTTATGACCTTTTCTTTCATGAAGAGATCAGGGCCGTATTTAGAGGAGGACCCATGGCCCAGGGCTCTACATTTGTCCTTTTAAAATGGGGCCCCCCACAAAGGAAAATCAAAAACACCATGTGAAAAAATGAAAGGCTGCGCTGCGCGTCAGTGTATTTTGTCGATAAAAAACGAAAAACTTTTTTCATTTTTTTAGAGTCTGATGTTCACACTCTTGAAACAGAGTTGCTGCGGTACAGGCTCTTCTCTACCATGCGTGTCATACAGTGCGACGATGTATGTAGTATCAAATTGTAGAACAATATTTTTGGTAAAGTTAAAATAAAGACTCTGAGGAGAGGACACATTCACCCGTCGTTACAATCCGGCCTTAGATACGTCCCTGCACAACTCGATTTCTGGATTACTGGTAAACTAAAACCCCTTCCCATCTAGATTTATGAAACACTCCAAAATCTCTCAGAAGAATTACACATATCGTACTTATCTCGGGACATTCGGAGCAAAGTGACCGTCACTTGCCTGAGATTCAAGATCTTCAGTTCGGTGCTGCAACATTGGACAACTTCTTACCAAGTAAGAGTTCGAGATGTATGTGAGTTTGAGCCACAGAACTAGTTATTTCTGCGGTGACCTTTTTTTTCGAATGTGCAGTTTCATATAAATCGTCTTGCTAGTCTGCTTTCGGCGTAACACAATGCCAGGTGTCTCACAAATGTCTTGTCTCCTGCATTTCTGCACTTGCGGTCCGTGATCTTTTCAAAACTACGTTCATCTTCTTTTTATTCTCATGACTTACTTTTCTTTTGCTCCCTCGATCGGCCAGGTAAGACATTCGTTTAGTTATAGTTCAGTCACAGTTGAGTTACAGTTTATGTACAGCACTCCAAAGATCTGTTTTTGCTATAGGTCAATCAATTCTCGCGTTTTTTCAACTCACATTCATATCCGTGATTTCGAATGTGCTATGGTCCGGACCAAACAGTTCTCTTGCAAAACTCGAGAAACCCGCACCTCCAAAATCGAGGACGTCGGCAAGTGTTACTACAACGAGCTAATCCGCTACTCCAAAACCAGTAGGAGGTGAAGGTAAGTTCGGATACCTCTCGTAGCTCTCAATCATACTTCCGTAAGAGGGCATCTACATTTGAGGACCTGACTTCCAAAACGAGCTCAATCCAAAAAACGAAACGTTGGGAAATCGAAAAAAACATTCTCACTCGCGAACGATAAGTAGTAACACTGATTCAATTGCGTGGGTGGTAAGAGGATGAGGGGTCAATGCTAATACCACCCAAGTATGAGAATTGGCGTGCGAACAGTCTTCGAGCTACAGGAGTATAAAGTGGGGAAGTCGTGGACTTAGCTCATTTTGGCAGACCATGTCATACTTGTAAAAGGTCAAAATTCGTACATCTTGACCTAGAAATTGTCGAAAATCGGAAGATACAGCTTAGAGATGACCATTCCGGTAAACGAGACACACGTGAACACTGTCCCCTCCTCCTCCCTTCACCCTTCAGACATCTTTGTATCCTCCCGAACAGGAAAAAGCAAGTATGACTTACAGTCGTAAGAGTCTCATATTCATAAAATTTGAAAAAACAAGTAAGTCAGGATTATAAAAAAGAACGAAAGAAAGGTTTAGCTGGCTCTAAGTCGTGATAAAATCGTGAAACCAACTCTGAAGGGTGCCTTTTGACTTCCTCCACCAGATTGCGTTAAAAACTCGATTTTAGATTTTTTGGACTACGCGCGTTTTGGAAGTCATGTTCTCACTCGTGTTTATACACAGGCCAGTTAGGTAGGTAGCGAGTTTCATTCCACACGCACGGGCTCATTAATCATGTAAGATATGTTGCAAAAGTAAAAGAACGAATTCTTCTTCAAAACTATATTCTATTAAGAAAAAAGAAATCATAATAATACTGATTGAAATTGAAATTGAAATGGTGTATTTTTGATGATAATGATATTTCAAAAATAAATACATAAATGTAGTTGGGGTCCCCAGAACTTTTGGCCCCTCCCGCTCATGAGGCTGAATCTGGCCTTGGAAGAGAAAATCGGGTTATAGTTAAAACATTTTTTGATTCACCCATTTTAGGATCTTCTAGCGAAGTTTAATTTTGCCTCATACTGCCGATCTGATGGACGTTTTTGTCGAAAATGTCTTTTTAGCGCCAAAAACGGTTTTCCAAATTTTCAAATATTTTTGTTTCGAAATATTGGAAACCTGATATTTCTCGCTCAAGATGACTGTGGTATTCATTCATATTTCTGCTTGTTTCTCTCGTCGATTAAGGAGTGAAAATAGTTAAAAGTATAATAAGTAGATGTGACAATAGAAAATATGTGGTAGTGTAAGGAATAAGGTCCTACCGGTACCGGATTAAGGGACTTAGCCGGCACGGCCAAAACATTTTCTTGACCCCCTATATTTCACAAAACAAAAGTATTATTAATAACATTTTTGAAAAATTTGTCACCCTCAAAAATTTGCCGCTCGAAGCTACAAGGCTTTGCTTCTAGAAAACTACGGCGCTGGGTCCTACTTCGTCGATGTGGAGTTATAAGAACCGGCATGTATCAGATAAGATTTCTGACAAAATGAGATCTCGCGGAGCTGTCTAGCTTCAAGATTCGTCGAGATATGGCTGTTTGAAGTTGAGATTTCAAAAAAACTGATTTTGAGAAAAAAACAAATTAAATAAGGTTCAAAAAAATAAATAAAATAAATAAATAAAAAATTACGAATTCAAAGTGGCATATCCCTACGATAAATAAAGTTGGAGAGCTCTGCGAGGTCTCATTTTGTCAGAAATTTTATAAAAAATTTTGTCGGCAAAGTGGGACCTTTTCAGAAAACTAATACAAAATGAAAAAGAGTTTAATTTCCAGTGAGAACAAAACTGAGCTGGGTGGGCGCAAATCAGAGACGAGGTGGGTTCACGCTTTTGTCCGTAATGAACGAACAAAGCAGCCAGAGAAAAACGGATAACGGCATTCGAAAGAGGACGGTTTATTCTACCAAATCTTTACGAATCATAATGTCGAGAGTTTTGATCTTGATTCACAAAAATCTTCGTATCTTAAAAACTAGGATCGACAAAGTGGGACCTTATTTCCCGCACTGAAACATATTATGACGTTGGTTCACACACAATGAACCGCTATAATGAGAAAGAAAAAGGTGAAGGTGGGGACAAAGGCGAAAGAATAAAGAAGGTTATAGGGGGGCACCTAGTCAACCAACAGAAGGAAGTTCTACAGGAAGCGGTTCATTTCTAGAAAATTTCAGACATTAAATTTTACTCTTGACAAAAAAAAAAAAAAAAGGAAAGACACATGAATGGTTAGTTGATACTATCCATGAACGATGCAATTGGGACTGTGCAAATTGTAGAAGCGCTAGTGTAGAATAGGTATTTTTTGATAAGCGAACTGTATTCTTGACGTCACACAGCGAGTTACAGTTCTTGGTTACTGTTAGCAAAAATACCCTTTTTTGGCCAAGAAACGTTTTGACTCCCATAAGAAAAACACAGGGAGCAAAGATCAATATGTTACTACCTGAGAATAAGAAATTTGTTAATAACCAGAAGTTTATTAACAAATGCTAGAAACCTTCCAGATTAAAAATGTATACCTTTGGTTTCTAAGAAATTTCTTATTCTCAAGTAATAACATAATGATCTTTGCTCCGTCTGTTTTTCTTATGTGAGTCAAAGTAACCATCACCATTCGCTTATCAGTTGGGTTTAGTTCCGGCGTTGTTGTTGTTGTTGTTGTTGTTTGCACAGTCCGATATAGTTGATTGCTATGGCCTAGTTCACACGATGCTGGTACAAGAAGCGCAGGCTAGTAAGTGCGTGAACCAGCTTCGGGTGAATAGAGAACCAGCATGAAGTTTACCAGCTTACCAGCCTAGCATGGAAGTTGAAAATATTCAACTTTTGAGCTGGTAAGCTGTTTTGGCTCTTATCAGCAACTTGACACGCTCCGTCTGAACATAAATTTGACTAGCACACCAGCTCGCGCACCAACGAGTAACTTTGCACGCCAGCGTACCAGCGTCGTGTGAAGTAGGCTTAAGAATGATCGGCGGAGCCCAGAGGTATACCTGCTTCAAGTCTTTAATGTACGCTCAGCTCTTAGAACGCGAGTGAGTCTTCATTCAGTTTTAAAACCAAGGAACGGCAACGGCGTACCAACCGAGTGCATAAGATTTCAAAATTCATATTGTGTTCTACTAGAATTTCGTGTAGAAATATCGAAAATTGCCTTTCATCAAATATGTACATCGATAAAGATGCATTTTTCCATAACATCATTTAAACATCGTATTATTCTGTAGAACGTTCTACTTCCATCAAAAATTGATCAAAAACAATAAGGTGTTAATATAATTGTGAATGGTTAAGTCGATATAAAAGAATGGATAATGAATAATGTGCCCATAAAACATGCCAAATCCCTGGTAAGCCTCTTGTGTCAAGAAGACAACATTTTTGAGAAAGTAAATTGAAGTAGTGAAAGGGGAGGAGTAATGAATGATTTTCTACTTTGGAAGGTACTAGTGCTCCCTTGCTCCATAATGGTATGGGTCAAGAACCAGGAAAAATTGCTAAAGAACTGACCAAGAAACAAACAATACGCTAAAAAAGTATGAAAAAAAGAGATATCCAAAAACTCAGTCTACAATTGAAAGAAAGTAGAAAAACTTGTTTTTATTTTTTTCAGGATCGAAAATATATTTGTAGTGCTAACGTTGAATTTAGTGCCAAAGAATGGTTTTTAGCGCCGAAAATGTTTTTGAAAGGTAAAAAATGGTTTTAGGCGCCAAAAATGATTTTAATGCCAAAATGATTTTTAGTGCAGAAAATGGTTATTTCAGTGTCGGAAATGTATTTTTACGACCGGTTAAATGCCGAAAATGGCATTTTCACGACCAGTCACACGCCGAAAACGCTATTTTTACAATTATAACTTCCAGTGTCTGATCATGACATTTAACATAGTTCAACGCCGATAATATTATGTCGTTGAAATGAATTTTTTTCCAAAATAAATCAATCAAATCAATAATTTACAGCTTCTAGGGAATATCGAGTTAAATCTAACCTGTTCTTCACCAACTTAATGTGAAAAACTAACCCACAGAAAAAAAATAATGAAAATAATGAATACTTATTATCAAAGACCGGAAGCTCTGGTCGTAAGAAATCACATTTTCATAATTTAAAAACAGTGATTTCGGCATTTTTCTGGTTGTCAAAGTACCAGTTTCGGGACTTAAAATATTGAAATTCTAATTCAGTTTTTTATTGTTAGTGAACAGAAGACAACTTTTAGGTTCACCCTCACTTTTCGGTGATAAAATTGTATTCGTTCAGTAGGTTTCGTGTTTGTTTTCTACTCTATTCGTACCTAAGAATCATTGTTCTGCTTGCGAATAACGAGTCATTTCTTTCTCTAACCTCCTTCCATCCCCCACCCCCAACACATGATTAGGTGGTTTATTGATTTCGATCAAGTTCTGATAAGATTAATGGAGTTACGACGAAAATATCAAAAAATAAGGAAAAAACAACTAATTTTGGAAATGCTAACGACCAATAATTTTCACAAATGTTTCTTTCACATTTTCATTCAGTTGTTCCTTTTTTTTTTAAAGTTCTTCGGTTCCTTTCCCGTTCTCCTTTCAAATCATTATGTCGCATTTGTGTCCTTTTGATTTACAATGGCAATATCGAACGTAACCGTATTCTTTTTACACATAAAATAAGACCAATTGAATCGAATTTCGAAGATATTCTACCTATACTTTCGTTTTCATATCCTTAACATCCGTTTTTAATATTCCTTCGAATGAGAAATGGGCCGGATGCTATATACATTTATGTGTAATACAAAAACTGTCACATTCTATCTCAGGTGTTTAATGTCGTTGAAGAAAAAGTGCTTCTGAAATTTCGGTAACTCGAACAAGCCTTTCTGGAGTTATACAAGCTACTCTGGAGCTTACAAACACGTTTTTCCGACACCAAAAAGACATTTTTGGATCTCACAAGGTGTTATATGGAAAAAAAAACGTAACAAGCGGGAGTTTACTTAAAATTGTTGAGTGTTTTTCCAGTCAAGATACTGAAGTAGGGGAGTTCGAACCACCAAAAAACCTATTTTTTCAGAAATTTCGAGTACTATGAGATGTACAAGAAAATTTTCGAACAAAACTTGTTCTACTCGAGATCCCCGTAAAAAAGTTTCTTGTACTTTTTCTGTACCTACCTCAAAAACTTCACAAATCGGGGTTTAAAATGACCCTTTCGAGCAGCACAGTTTAACGTATAGGCTTCGAGATACGAAAGGCTTTCTCATTTCATAGGAGTAGTTCAGGCTTTACGTGCACACGATACCCTACCTTCGTAGCTTTCCATCCCTCGAAATTTTTTGCCCCTGTTCATGTATATTTTCCCATAACACAACACTGGGTTAGAGAACACAAATTATCCTGATCATTATTCTTTTTTTGTTGTGATTTTTGTCTTGGGTATAATTTAACAATAGTTTAAAAATAACTTGAAAGCTTTTTCCTGTTTTTATCTGGTTATAATATTACCCTTTACAAATTGGTTCTGCAGGGCGATTTGAGTAAAAAAATGGGCTTTGCGTTTTTATCCCGCATTCAAATTAAAAAAACGAAAACAAAACGTGACCTGTATATGACAGGAACACATGCCAGGTTTATCGAGAGGGTTACAGAGATGTGGGGGAGATGCCTCCCACAAGCCTTCGGAGTCGGTGTTTCATGGCAAATCTGATTACTTAGGTTCCATTTTGAATGGACCATCGACCGACAAAACTAAAAACTCGTTAACTTTTTTTATTTACATGAAAAACATCATGTAAAGGAGTTGGCATTTGTTGGATATTTCTTCGGCATTTTCTTTGGATAACAGTACGTAGGATATAAATGTCACTGAAATATATTATTTTTATTTATTTATTTTATTATATTTTTTCTAGTACTCGAATGAGCATTTTGGACATTAGTCGCTGATTAGTAACTACAATTCGAGTGAACGGGTATCATCTTCTCATGAGCGAACTTTGGTTGTAAAATCTGTGGAGGGTTAGACAGACTATCCTGTACAAAAATTCCATTTTGCCCCCCCCCACCCATCATATTCTTCATGTATTATTAAAACTTTCTGAGATGGAGGCCGAAGTCAACCTCTAGGCGAGGGAGGGGGACAGCTTTCCTTGCAGTTGCGTTAGAAGGTATTCTTTCGAGAAGCACAAAAAAAATTTTATTTGGCAATAAAAAAAAACACAGGTTCTCTGGTCTCTCTTCCAAGTGAAAATAACAAGCAAAACATTTTGAAAAAATCTTGTAGATCTCCAAATTAATAGTCAATTCTGTCTCTATGCTGAAGGCGGCTTTTTCATCCAATTGCTGAATAAATTTTCCAGTTTTCCCCCAAGTCTACACTCACCTCTTAATTTCTTTGGGTGTGGTGGGAGGGGGGGATCACGTTTACTTCTGTACACCTTCATTCTGACGCCACAGTTCCCGTATTAGTAAACGCGAAAAACATGCAGAGTACGAATTTTCAGTCATAGACACGTCTCTTGGTCCACATGCTCTAGTGTCACAATTTTTTCTCACATGACGACATGACCAATTCGAGAGCCCTGAGTGGTTTCCAACTGTTATACGTACGCCTAAATGAGCAGCGCCTTGTCCAATATTACCCTCTGGATATGTAAACTCCGAATAATGATACGAACTGTTCAACCAAAAGAATACTACATAACTTTTTGAAATAGTTTGATTAGTCCTAGTGTAAGATCCCCTCTGGCCACTGATGCGATACTCGAAAGGGTAGTTCCTGGGGCCGGGATTGCGGTGTCTGGGAGCCACTTTGGTATATGTACATCGCCATACGCTCCACCGAAGCACTAGTGTAAGATAACCCTCTACAAAATGGACCTTGTGAACAACTAAGTCCGATTTTAGATTATCTACTAGCGACCTGCAATGGTTCAGTGTTTAGGACGTTCGATGCTTGTCAACACAAATGAACTACACTGCTGGACTACAATAACTTGAAATGTGACAAAACCACGGAAAGATTGACAAAAACCTTCGGAAGAAGTTTATGTTGCTGGTTTTGAGTCTGTACAGAAGGGGAGAAGTATTTAGTCTAGACCGCAGCGAGGACATTCAAAATCGCAAAACGAGAGAGAGTGTAGAAAAGCGCGTGTATTCATCGATAGAAAAATCAGATCTTCAGAGTGTGAAACATAAACCGTGACTGAACAGTAACTGAACTGTACTAATGTCCTGCCTGGCCGATCGAGGGAAGAAAAAAAGGAAATGAGTAAGAACAGCGCGTTTTAGAAAAGATCACGCACCGGAAATGCAGGTATGCAGGAGACAAAAGACGTTCCTGAGACGTTCTTATCGCGCTACAAAGAAACTGATTAGGCAAGACGATTAGACGAGTTATACAAAAATGTACATTCGAGAGGGTAGTACCGCCGCAAAGTCAACCATGGCATTCAGAAGTTGCGAAAATCTACAGGAATCTCGAAATCTTTTCTCAGAACTGTCTCAAGGAGCTTATTTATCTACTTGTTGAATCATATTTATATTTTCCATTTCCTTGGGGAGAGCGGGTAGAATGCACCTCTGTACCCAACTCCCTATTAACGCCACAGTTTTTCGGCCCCCAGAAAAGTTCATTGTATGTTCGCAGAGTTCAATTCGTAGAAATTCATAGGAATGTTTGTACTGTACAAAAAAACTGCATTTTCACGCATTTAATTTTTCCACAAGGAGTCGAATCATTTTTCCGTGCTGGGGTGCTAGATCATTCTTCTGTTCGCGAGGGATGAATCAGTTCTCGGGGGGGGGGGAAGTTCAGTTCCCACAACCATTAAAAAGTTCGCTGATGCATCTCTTTCTAAAGGTGAGTCCACACGAACAGAAATTTGGTTGTACGACATCATACGACGACGTTGCGCTACACGCAACATATTGCGGTCGTGCAAAAAGATGTTGTACAACTGACGTCCACATATACACGACTAAATTGAAATAGTTTAGCGCGACTATACGAAATTCCACAATTTTTTTCTAGGCGTCTAGCATTCATTTCCCCGGCCAAAGGGCCATCTTCTTTTCATCGCCCATGGTAATAAGACAACGCGAACTATATACTCGTATCTGTTCAATGCAAAATGAACAATGATGAACAACTTGAATTAGGCCCGTAGCCAGACTGTGATTCTTGAAGGGGCCAATAATATAGTGAGGAGGGGGAAATGTTTTGAAAATCTGTCAAAATCAAATACATAGGTGCATACAGGGATAGCCGGGTTTCCTTCTTCCATAGGAAAACTAGTTTTTCGCCACGTTGTTTCGTTAGGCGAGCGGTCTCTTCGACAAGAATTTCATGGAAAGTATTCGGGGAACACTTCGATGGCTTTTGAAGAATTTTATCAAGAATCTTCAGGAAGAATTTTCTAAATCTCCGTAGAATTTCATCAAAAATCTTCTAGAAAAATCACCTATTCAGGAAAACTTGGCGATAATTTTCGAAGAATTTCATCGGACATCATTGAGAAATATCTCCAATGATTTCAGTCGAATTTTGTCAGATATTTTAGGGAAAATCTCCAATGATTCCCAACCACTTTATCAAGAATCTTCGAGACGCATCTCTGATGGTTTTGGAAGGATATAGAGATTTTCGTCAAACATGTTCGGGGAAAATCTCCAATGATTTCTAAGGAATTAATCAGAAATCTTGGAGAAAAAATGTGATGATTTCCGGAGAATTTCAGCGAAAATAATTAGAAGAAAGTCCATTGTTTTCCAAAGAATTTCCTCGAAAATTTTCCGATAATTTTTAAAGACTTGTATCGGAAATTTTCAGAAAACAACTCTGATAATTTCCGAAGAGTCTCATCGAAAAATTTTAGAAAGAATTTCCAATGTTTTCCGAGACAGTTCTTTCTAAAGAAAACCTTCAAGAATCATCGAAGGTACTTCTCAATGATTTCCGATAAAAACCTTTGGGATGGTCGCAGAGTTTTCCTAAAATTTCCCACAAATTTCTCCTGAAATCATCGGATAATGTGTTTCAGTGATGTCCGATAGAATTCATTGTGAATGATCGGAAATTTACCCTTAATATTTTCGATAAAGTTGGCTGGAAATAATCTTTGACAATCAAAAGAATAGTCCCGAATATTTTTCATGAAATTTCTTGGAAATAATCGAAGGTTTTTTCTGAAGATTTTCGGTATAATTCTCCAAAACTCTTGGTATTACTCCCCGGGTGCTTGCGATAAAATTCTCCAAATATTATCAAGAAATTTTCTTGAAGAATTTTTATGAAATTTTTTGGTAAACAATGGAGATTTTTTCTAAAGATTTCCAATGCGATTCTTCGGAAATTATTGGAAATTTTTTCCGAAAATTTACAATGAAATTGCTTAAAAATCATTCGAGACTTTTCCCGAAGATTTACGATGAAATTCCTCGGAGATTATCGAACATTTTTCCAGCAGATTTTCGTTGAAATTCTCCTTCAAATAAAATTTCAATAATGTTATATTTCGCAATTTATTGTAACTCTGAAATCATTATGAAAGTTGAAACTAAAGTCTGAAAAGTGAAAAATATACTAGAAAAAGCCAAGAAAAGATAATTACGAAAAAATAGATGAACAAGGAATGAACAAGTTGATCAAGTCCAAAAATCGTGTACCAGTTCTTGTTCTTTTTTTGGGGAGATGAACTAGTTCAGAACTAAGTTCACAAAATAGTGAACAAGAGCAAGAGAACAACTTGCCCTGAGAACGCCCTTCTCTGACGTCAACCAACAGTAAGTCACATCAATTTCCCAGAAGACGCGCAAAATCACGTCCACACTGGTCCTTTTTGCACACAACATAGTCGCGCAACAGTGTGTCTCGCGATTTCCCTTTGAAGTGGACCGACATTCTGCGGATCGAGAATTCGGTCGTACGACACAGTCCCACAACCAAAAAAGTCGCACAACACACATCGCATTGCTGTCCACACTACTACGACCGCGACATGTTGCGTGTCACGCAACGTCGTCATATGATGTCGCACAACCAAATTTCTGTTCGTGTGGACGTGCCTTAACTTATGATGATGATTCCACAAGCCAGCGGCAACGAAACGATATACACATAAATAGGAGGCGATAATCCCAACAACCGAAAACAGTGAGGATTAACTCTAAATCCGATACAAAAACCAGTAAGCAGGCTGCACAGGAGCACATCCCGGAGTCAAATGAGAGATAGAAATCCAATACGAGCATAAAGTTTGTTCTGACAGTAAGTACTCCCCCTGCCCGATTCTAATGCTCTTCTCTGGCCGTTACTGTACCCCTGCCTGGTCGATTTGAAATGAATTTGAACACGCAGTTTACAAAGAGAGAAACCTTACTAAATTCTTTTACATCCGTTTTACGTTCGCCATAAAATTAACCCGAGCGACAATATAAGCGTTACAGAACATTGTAGATTTTCTTTTCCGCGCAAATCAATCAACGTCTGCGAAATAAGCAGCGCCGCGGCGGGCAAAAGATCTATCTGAATCGGAATAAATTAAATTACAAATTCAGATATAACAAAATGGCGTACAGAGTTTAATCTGATGTTTAATAAATTACACGCGATACGCGAGCTGAGAAAGCATTATTATTGGAAATTATATGGAACATCAAAATTAGTGGCGCGCCTTCGATAGTCAGACAATCGAAACGGTTTTACAACCGTTTAATACGATTTTCGTGGCTGAGCTTTTCCACACGGGTAGCGGAGAGGGAGCGGGGGCGGGGGCGACGAATGTCGAGTATGCGAGAAGAGGACATATGAAAGCCGAGCACGTCCTAAATGTTAATGAGCGTGTGTGGAAGAAAAGCCTTCATAAATAATGAGCCAGAGAGAGAACGCGTTTATCGTGTGTAAAATTTTATATGGCATTTGTAATTGGAACCGAAAAGCTCGAAATAATTGGTTTCTCGAGTGCAGCAGCAACAGCAGCGGCGGTAGCGAAAGTGTATAAAAACAAATTTACACAATCGTTCGCGGGTCGTTACCGTGCACTCATTTCTGATTTTGTATTTGCGCGTCAGTTCGATGCTCTTTTCGATGTAATACAGCGACCGCAACTTTCGAAAAGTTCGAGTTATTCAATTCGAGGATCATCTCGCACCTGAACACGTCCCACGCTTTCTACAATACGCAAAAGTAAACGGGAGAATAGCAATGATCACCTGCTACGTTCGCCCACTTCGAGTACCGAAATGGCGAATTTAAATGCTCGGAGACTGTATGCTCTTTCTGGTCCCCAGACTGCGAAATCCGCTTCCACTTGACACTCCATCTTCTCTTGACACTTTGTCGAAGCTCGCAAGTCGTCCTTATCTAGGCACTTATCTGCACTCTGAAGTAGACACGAAACAAACGTAATGCCTTGAGAGAAATTTATTCAAAATCTGATCACTCGGATCTGTCGTCACATTTTCATATACTTTAAAGAATGTTTCACAGATTTTCTTTTCTTCTTAAAATGTATTGCGTAGTAGGATAGACCTCCTCTTGGGTGATACCTTGCCGTGGTGCGGAGAAAGGAGGTTTACGCTTTTACGTGTACAAAAATAATAATAATAATAATTCTATGTTGAACTTTTCCACCTGTACAGTGCAACCAGAAATTCAGACGTGAGCACAACTGACACATACAGAAATAACTCAGCTAAGGTAGATCCGAGCCCAAGTGGTATGTAGAAAACGAGTACAATAGAAGTACCAATATCGCGACAAAGACTCCAAAAAACTCACTGATCTCTGACCTGGTCTTCAGACATGCGGTACCTTTTACAGGAAACATCGCAGCAAATACTGCACACAGCTAACGAAATCACAAAAATAACATACGAAATGCCTATACAACCGATTTCAAATTCGAAGACTTGAATTTCCCCAAATGTATTCGGTTAAATTCTTACAGGTCATTCGTGGACCAATGGAGCTAAATTCCACAGTAGTGCGGTGGACCAATGAGGGCTCAACTGCACATATGCGAAAGAACCTAACAAGTCGAGGTTAAAACAAATCCAAAATAGTCTGTGGGGAGGGGTCAGAGGTCGAACTGAGCAACACGTTAAAGGATTAATTAATTACGGTTAATTAATACAGTTTAATTGGGTTGATGTTGAATCATATAAGAGTTGAATCAGATTAAAGTTGAAAGAATATAAATCAACGATTCTTGAAAAGTCGTCAGTCTTGATCAGGGTTTGAAGATTCTAATCGTTGAAATCGCGACCAAAAGTACCTAGGAGAAGGCAAATTCCAACAGATAAACCCCGTTGAAAGCAATGAAAAACTATAACAGTATCTCTTTCCAAGATATGTAGCTTTTTCAATTATTAATTACTGATTATGGCGTTCTAACAGGTATATAATTTTTCCAGACATAAAAAGCTCGGATTCGGATGTCCGCTACAGAGCTACTTGGGGGACCATCATCATCGGTAAGTTTTAAAAAGAAAGGCACAGTTAAAATAGGAACTTGGAATGTGAGAAACTTGAATGGAGTTGGAAGATTAGAGAATCTTAAAGAGAGAAATGAAGAGGCTTGACCTTAGGAATACTTCGAATAAGTGCATGAAGTAAGGTAGAAAGAGGAGAGTGATTTTTGGTCAGGAGACTTCAGAAAAATAAATACACAGGGAATAAAAATGCAAGTAGATGTCGGAATTGTTATAAATCAATAAATTGGAAATTAAGTTATAAACAACGGAGGAAAAGGTTATTCTTGATAAAAATCAATACCAAACCAGTACTAACAACAATAATAAAAGTGTATAATGTGGCAGTTTCTGTAGAAAGGGGTAACTTTGTCGATCGATCAAAGTCTCAGAACACGCGAAAAAAGAAAAACAAAATTTGTTGGTTGAAAAATCAGTTTTGAGATTTTGGTTGAGTTCTATAGAAAAAACATCGCAGTAACAGAAGACAAAATTTACGGAGACAAAATTCACGTGTATGAGAGAGAAGAGGGAGAGAGAGAAAGAGAATTATGAAAGAGAATGAGAAAAGAATGCGAATGTCTGCGTTCGCTTCTTCATGGTTTTTCGGAGCTCACGAATAAATCCGATGTTCTGAATTTATTGTTACCACAAAGGAGAGCGAAAAATTACCTTTCCAACAAGCCCTCGTCGAGGCTGGTAACGTGATTCCGCGGCGAGTTAGGGCCGCTTGACGGAGTGGGAGAAAAAGGTGTGTCTAACTTTAAACGCGTTTTTCCCAAAAACGTGTTTTTGCACGTTTTAGTTACACTCATCTTTCTAACCGCTTGTATCTCCGGAACAAAAAACGCGACAAATCTCGCCGATAGCTCGTTGGAATGGGCATTCATTCCTCTATTACGTACTGTCTGTAACTCAAAATTCGTCGTATCAACAAAGTTACCTGTTTTTATAGAAACTGCCACATTATGTTTACTAATACTCACAAGAACGAAGAAATTGAGGAGGTATACGAAGAATTAGAAAGCCTTATGCAGCATGTTACAGACAAAGAGGATCTCATAATTATGGGTGATTGAAATGCTAGAGTTGGCGAAGGAAAAGAATGTAATACAGTCGGGGATTTTGGATTAGGAATGAGAAAAAAAAGAGAGAAGAGAGTGTTTGATTCATTCAGTCTTGTGTGAAGAATAACTTAGTTATAGGAAATACCTAATTTAAGAATCATTATAGAAGGTATATGTGGAAGAGTCCAGGTAAAGAAGATAGATATCAAATTGATTATATTCCGGCCTCTGATGTGATGCCCGAAAGGGTAGTTTCCAGTCCTGGGGGTGCGGTGTCATAGGGGCCACATTGGCATGCGTGCATCGCCATACGTCCCACTACACCATATTATAACTAAACAACGTTTTAGGAATCAAATATTACGACTGTAAAACTTATCCGGGAACCGATATTGACAGTGATCATGACTTCGTAGTAATGAAATGCAGGCTTACATTGAAGAAACTAGGTAGAAAAGAAAAGGTAAAAAGATGGAATTTGAAAAAGTTGGAAAATATTGATATTAGAGGGAAATATCAAGAGGATATTCGATTCGACTTAGAGGTTGAAGAAACACAGAAAATTAACCGTGTGGAGAAAGAATGGGGTAAAATAAAGGAAGGGATATTAAAATCAGCAGAAGAAAACCGAGGTAAGACTAAGAGAGAAGAAAAGTAACCATGGATGAAGGAAAAACTCCTCAGAAAGATAAATGAACGAAGGAAATATAAGAAGGCAAACGAAAGGGAAGGTAGATTAGCTTATCAAAGATTAAGGAATGAAATAAAGAGAGAGTGTAAAAAGACAAATGGATGAAAGAAAAATGTGATAAGATAGAAGAGTTTATGAATAAGGGACAAATTGGGAAGTTAACATTGCCTAGGTAGCACTAGTGTTACACACTAACACAAACTAAGTAACGCTTAACACATTGGAATCGCCTGGGGGATTATTTCAGCTTCCCTATTCTACATCGAAAATCGCGATTTACAAATTCACGTAATTTCATTTAAAAAATTCCCTTGTGGAAATTCTTTTTTATCCTGATAGCTCAATGCTATTGCTGAAAATATTTTAACCAACTTTCTTTCAAAAACGATTTCTATAGCACGCCAAAGGCGTTCAAAGATCACCTTCTTTTGCACTTTTTTTATATGAACGAGTTAAATTATCCCCCAGCTGTAGAAGCAGGACTACATAGGCGCAAATAGGGGGGGGTTTGTGGCTTAGCCCCCCCCCCCAACTCTGAAAGATTACCAAAGAAAATTATGCAGGGAGTGGTGTTGCTTCATAATAAGGGGGCTTAAGCCCCCCCAGTTCTGAGCCCTATTCACGCTTCTGCAGGGGACTACCAACATAGGTTCTATAGACTTGGCCTATAGAAAATTAAAAACGGAATTTGAAGAAAGAAGCAAGCACGCATATAATATAACAAATAATAAGGAGGGAGAGCCTATTTACACAGCTGAAGGAAAAGTGAACAGATGGGTAGAGTATGTAGAAGGACTATACAGTAATAATGAGGATGAAGAGATAAGAATGGAGAGGGAGGAAGATGTGGAAGAAGATGAGAGGGGAGACTCAATTTTAAGAAGTGAATTTGACAAAGCATTGAAAGTTCCAGGAGTGGATAAGATACCAGCCGAATTATTACAGAACTTAGGAGAATACGTACTTGATAAATTGTACAAATGAGTATATTATATTTATGATCCAGGGAAAATGCCAGTGATTTTAAAAAGAATGCAATTGTAACCATACCAAAACAAGTAGGAGCATAAGTGTGAAAATGATCGAACAATTAGTCTTATTTTGCATACGTCAAAAATAGTAACTAGGATAATTTACAGGAGAATTGAGAATAGAATAGATGCAGAACTAGGAGATGATCAGTTTAGATTTAGAAAAGGTAGAGGGGCCGGGGAAGCAGTGTTAGCTTCGAGATTAATAGTAGATGGGAGACTCAAAAGGGGGCAGGATACATATATGGCATTCGTTGATACTGAAAAAGCTTTTGACAATGTTAAATGAAATAAAATATTTGATATTTTAAAACAGATAGGAATAAAATTTAAAGAAAAACAAGTTATTTTGAACTTCTACAAAGAACAGAAAGCCACATTACAAATAGGAGAGGAAGGGGAGGCTAATATAGAAAAATTTTAAGAAAGGGGTGCTCCTTATCCCCCGTATTATTTAATTTGTGCATAGAGTGGGCCATAAAAGAAATAGAAGAAAAATTTGAAGCAGATGTCACTATACATATGCAGAGCGAGTGAAGACGCTAAAGTTTGCAGATGATATTGTCTTATTAGCTAAAAGGAGTATTGATTTTGGAAACAATTTTAAATGGGATGGAGGAGATTTTGAGCATAGAATATCGTATGAGAATACATAAAAATTAAACTACAGTAATATGGTATGTAATCGATGTGAACATGATAGCACAAAGATACGTAAATATTTGGCACGGAAAAATTGCGGATGAGCGAATTTTTCTACTTACGAAGTAAAATAACAAAAGATGGAAGGAGTAAAAGGGATATTAGTAGTAGAACAGCACAAGCCAATTTGGCATTTTATCGAAAATGTAATCTTTGCAAATCAAAAATAAATCCGGAAATTACAAAATTATCCTTGAAAACTTACGTTTGGAGAGTAGCCTTGTATGGATGTGAAACTTGGACCATAAGAAAACCAGAGAAGAGAAGGATCGAAGTTTTTGAGATGTGGTGCAATAGGCAGATACTTAACATCAAATGGACGGATAAGTTATGAAATCAGGAAGTACTTAGTGGAGTTGGAGGTAAGATGGATATTTAGAATTGTTTGAAGAGTAGGAGAGATAAACTAATAGGGCATAACTTGAGGCACTAAGGAATAATATCATTGCTGCTAGAAGGAAGAGTGGAAGGAAAGAATTGGGATGGTCGGCAAGGATTCCAGTATACCTATTCAGCAGATAATCAAGGTTATCAAATGTAAGTGTTATTACACGAAATGAAAGAGCTCGCACAAGACAGCGACAAATGGAGAGCTGCATCAAATTCAGGAGTGTCGTGATCCCTTTGGTCCAATGAAGAAGCCCCTCTCAAACTCCGTTGGTTCACCCCCTCCCCCTACTTTGAAATAGCAGTAAATTTTTTCTCTGCCTGACAAGTGACGAAGCAACCCCTTCATGTACTACATATACTATTCATTGTACTTCAGTGCATGAATCAGCAAAGAAAAATAAAAAATGATTGGCCATTAAAACTGAAACATCAAAGTTGGAATTTTTCTGCTTCCTATCATTTAGAATCTTTATAACACTTGTGATCCGTTTATTTTACGAGATTACGGAAAATTTAGTATAATTAGTTTTAAAATGCCGAGAAAAGTTTTATCTATTTGAATTTCGTTGTAAGGAATTGCTTTGCAATCAAACCATCAGAAGTGACAAGTGGAACGAACACTGCAAAAGGAAGCACGCCCAAAAATTTAAAGAGGGAATCGAAAATACAAAAAAAAAAAACTGTATGGTGAGGGAAGGTGGTAGCAGCGAATGGAAAAAATTTACGACAGATGAAAAGAGAGAGTAAGTATTAAGTTGTACATTCATCATGACAACATCAGAGTTATGCACTTTTTTTAGGTTTATTCGACCCTTGAATTTCTGTATGAAATAATGTCAGGTCACCGAAAGAATGCGATACGTCATCAACTGCTAGCAAAGCAACCACCCCTTCTACAATTTATGAATTGGGTCAAAGTAAGTGTAGTCAGTCTGACGTAGAGGACCCTCAACCCTCAACTTCATCTTCGCCAAGGAGATGAAAACGTATATGCTTCCGAAGAATCAATGTTAGTTAACCAACCTTTGCTATAAATAATGAAGATTGAAGTGGAAAATCCAATTAGAAGCAGCATTTTGAATGACTGTATATCGGCCATGATGATTCTAACTTCAGAAAGTGATATTCTAAAGAGTGTGTCCAATGAAGAGATAATTGGCAAGTTTGCTGAAAAGAGCAAGGTTTATTCATCCATGTTACTTAAGAAATGATTTTGTATATTACTTTCTTTAAGTATGTTTCGCAAAAATGGTCATTACGTTCCACGTTCTGAATAATAAAAATGTACTACAAACATTTTCTATTTCATCTTCTGACCAGGAAAAAAAAAAAAGAAGAAAAGCCCCCCCCCCCCAAAAAAAAAAAAACGAATATGAAGAATCTTCTCCACCAAATTGGTCTCATAACACTCCTGAAACCGGTCGTAAGACTGATAACCTTATCAGCATCATCATCAGTAGGATAGCGATGGGACAGATGAACATCCTCGCAGTCTGACATTCAGTTTATTCCGGGAGAAAAATCCCCCCCCCCCCCCCGGAAGACTGAAACGTGCCGACAACTCTGGGATTTCAAGAAAAAATACACAAAAAAATGTATCGAAATGCCCAAAAACTATTTCGACGTTCATCAACGCAGATTTTTCTTTTTTGACATAAAATTGATGTCGAATTGATGAGGTGAAACACCATCAAATTGAAATGAACGTGTTTTGACTGTGATCGAGACGTCGATTTCTTGAAGATGAAAATTGTTATTAAATCGACGTTGCTTTAACCGCCAAATCAGCGTTCTTTCAAGTGTAATGTCAACATAGCCTCCATTGCTAACAAATTTAATTTATCCTTCACTCAGAGGCTTTGATCAGAACCTACTGCGTGCTCCTGAGAATAATGATGAAGGAATTGAGTAAAATGCCGCCATTTTACAAAAAACACAACATTCGCTAAAAGGAAGAAGGAGATTAATCCTTGGTGAAAGCGGACGAGGCCTTTCTAAATGACACGAGAGCTGTCATTGTACAATTTCATTGTATCAATATTATCTTTTTCCATTAACATTAATCTAAGCCCATTATTTTCAGAAATTTGTGATGCGAATCGAGGAAATGGACCTCGAAATCTCCTTTCCCCGCTGTGAGGTGGAAAGTTCAACGCAAAAGAAGATACACGACCAAAATTCAACTGAGATCCCTTTACGCCTTACACCTGTAACAGAGTGGTAAAATCAACTGACAGACATGCATGGCAACCTAAAGTCAACCTTACAATCCCCTTTCCCCGCTGTAAGAAGGTGGTAATTATTTCAACTGTAAAAGAAAGATACACCACCGAAATTCAACTGAGATCCCTCTATCCCTGAAACCTGTAACAGGGTGGTAAAATCAATTGTACAGACATGCATCTCGTATTTTTAGGTGGTGAAAGAACAGTGGTAAGTGGTATCAAAATTATACTTACATTATCCTCTAAGCACATCTGTAGCTCTAATCGGGGGCATAGCCCTCGGGCAGTAAATACCTCGTTAAAGTTAAAATAAAATAAAAAATAAAAAAATCGATGGCGCGACACAGTTTACCACTCAATTACCACTTTCTATTCTAAGTATTAAATATAAGGTGGTAAAATCTTCGTGGCGTTCCAAAATGAGTAGATTTTCCTATTGGGGTCGTGAATTCCAAAAAGAACAGGGGTTCACAGAAATTTGCGTAGCTAAACTTCGTCAAAGCGACACCTCAGAAATACATAGATTGATTTGCAAACTAGTTTAGAAAACATGGCCTACCAGAACAGACCCATACCTGAGTACTCAAGAGCATATTAACCTACAATGTAAATATACGATAAATGGAAATAAATTTAATGAAGTTTAGAAATACATTTTCCAGATTCATAATATTTGGGGAAAAAGATTCGGGAAAGTGTCCGGATACCACCCTGCTCCCCAACCCTCTCTCCAAGAACATGTTCTTCGCGACAGTCCTGTCAGCGACCATGCTCCCTTATCACAAAATGGCTGTGTTCTGGTTGCGCCTCTTAGGGTACCTCGTAGGTATTTCAGACTGCCTAACACAAGCGGTGGAATGATGGAGAAGATGAAATAACAAAACGGTGCATTCCAATGAGAAGAAAGGGAATTTAGATCAAGCTGATTGCCCAATTCTAAAAACTGGACGAGAAAAACTTTCAGTTTTTAGGTTTTCCAGGTGATTCGATTTCGCTAATTTTGACATAGCTCGCAGGATTAACAAGGAAGAAATAGAAATGCAAAGGCATTGAAATTTGGGCATACGAAACAAGAAATCTTGACACGAATGCCTCAAGCCTCCTGCCATCAGACCTACCACGAGGAAAAGAATCGCATGCATCGGTAGTCGTGTGATGCAGTTGCGGATTCGTTTGAGAATTTTCGTTGATTAAAGTGGCCAACAAAATAAATTAAACTTTTGGAACGGCTTGTCAGCGACCAGCATCCGTCTTCGTACACTCCTGCTGCAGAAGCTTATACCAGATTTACCGTTATTCCATTTCCGCGCCTTTCTGACGTGCTGCTAGTTTTTAGAATTTTTCCAACACGGATTACAAGAGAGAAAGAGAGGAGTGCTTTCACTTGTCGAAAAAAAAAATTATTCGTTTCAGCGAGCCAACAATAACGATTTTTCAACGGACGTAAGTCACTCCTCACTCGGCCGAATGGACCACACGGAGAGTAGACATCGCGTGCTTTTCACGAATTATAGACATCGGGCTCGGGGTAGCTACTTTTTCGCCGAGCTTTATTAGAAAAGGTAATCCGGCTTGTCAGTTTCTCGGGAACCTACGGGATCTTAAAATGTTTAATTAAGACTTCACTTTCGTTTAACGATTAGGTGGATACATCGAGTACACGCAAACTATACAGGATTCCGCTCCAATTTTCCAAACTTAATAATGCATTCTGGTTTTCGCGTGTTCCATCCCAGTGAAAATGAACGGCAGTGTATTACCAGCATTGCACATTGTTTATTAAAACCGGAAACATTATACGGGGGTGCCGGACTGGTGTCGATAAATTGACGTGGAAAATGTTTTGAAAGTTGCACATTGTGGGAGGTGGACGTCGGTGGACTATTTCGTGTTACAGGTGGTTTTACATATGTTGGGGATATTTTGAGAAAACGTACTACTTCGGACCAACCAAGCATATTCATACCGAATATTGTGAAAACAAACTAGCAATTTTGAACGACTGTTTAAGATATCGAGTTACTGTCTAGTTCCTTTTTAGACTGAAGTGAATTCATCAGCAACGATTCATTTTCGTATCACTCATAATAGTACCAATTTCACCTGGAAAAGCACTCGGAAAATGGTGTACACGGTGGGGTAGGATATCCAATGAAAAATACTTCGACGTATCTTTCGCGTGATCAGTGAATCCATCCATCAATGGATCATATATATATATCAATTCCACTGGCGAAACCATTTTGCTGATGACCAGCTCACCCTCACCGTTAATCGAATTTCAGGCCCGATAATATCTAAATATACTTCTCACTTTTCGACCTCTAGCCAGAGCCAGACTTTTAATACCAAATTTATATAATGTCACTTTAGTTCTGCATCGGGATCGACGACACTAAAATATTCCATGTTCCCGGACGCGATTCTCGGTGAGTTATAAATAAAATTTCGTCCACTCACTTATAACGTTCCGCTCGTTCCTACGATTTTGCACCAGAATATGCTCGCACACGAATTTTTCAAAACCAACGACGAACATTTACCACCAAAATAAGAAAACCAAAAATTAAAATTACATCACCACTCGAACCGGTTTTACTACAAAATGGTGTACGTTAACCCGAAAAGGCAGAAAGTCGAGAGAAAAAATTAATCAACTGATAAGTCAAGAAAAGAAAACGAAAAAAGATAACGTTTGAAAGTTCTATAGAAAAAAAAAAATTTACGAAAAAAAAAGATCGCGACGTTGAATTTGAAAAAAATGAACTAAGAGTCGACGGGACAAACGTAAACGACGAAATGTATTAAAAGCCGAAGCACAATATTGAATTTCCAGTTCAGTCTTCCGACTTTTGCGAGTCGTTCGCGAACGTACGACTCTTTACGGCTGAACGGAATCAAGGTAAAATGATTCGATTAATAAACTTAAGCACACTGTGCGGCACTACGGGCTACGGCTGCGGCACCGCACGACATAAACGTGAACAAGTCAAAATATTAGAGAAAAATGTTTTCGTAAGATGAAATGGGGACAAAACGATTAAATTATGGACTTGTGTTTTTATTTTATTATTATTATTATTTTTTTTTTACATAATCTCTCTCGTACAGCGCGAGATGAATATAGATTGTGTTCTGCATGTAAAAATAGAGGAAGTCGGGAAAATGTGCACCGCATACGAACTGAATCACATGTTCGGGGTGTTTCGGGTATGTGTTCGGGGTAGGCAACACGCAACAATGACTCGGATGCTCGTTATCGCTTTAAAATTCGCATTGCATTTCATCGCTTTATTAGCCCATGGAATTGCGAGGACGTGCCGAAGCAACTCTACCTGTAAGGGGGGAGGGGCAAATTCCGCCGACTGAAACATTCTTCTGACTGATACTGGCCGGTCACTTTTACGACGGCGTAATATCGAGAAATAGGAATAGTGACCGTGGCACTGTTCAAGATTGGCAGTACTCAGGGGACTCCACGCCCTGGCTGCTTCGCGGCTTAACCCATCGCAAGGGCGCTGTCAGGGGTTGTCGAGGAGGCCTCCCCTTTGCGATCTCATCAAACAGTGGTTTCTCTAATTTTAGCAACCCCTCTAACCCCCTTCCCCTTGACTAAGACTAGACCACTCTCGAACGCTAGGCTGGCTACGCCACTAATCCACCATGATTGGCTTCGGCTGTTGAAAGGACCTAAATAAATAAATAAATAAATAAATAATGTACATTACAGTTTTTACACCAAATACGAAGCCATTTTCAGTCTTTTTGGGTCTTTTTCTGCAGCTTTTTGCACAGTCTTCTCTTGCATTTTTCACATTTTCTGGCGCTGTGTGCCAGTTTCTCTCTATCTTTCTACGTATTTTTCCTTTTTTCTAATTTTTTTATCCCCCCTTTTTTTTCTTCTTATTTTTTTTTATATCTTCCCGCGTTTTTTATTATTGTACAGCCTTGGATTGTACATAGGGTCACGGGTGGTTAGTTGACCCAAGTTGTTAGTTGACACACTGCTTTGTTCTCGAGCTACATTAGTGCGATCTGGGCGAAATTTCTGTGGTAGCCCCGTAACTGTATTACCTACCTACAGATGTAAACTTGGCATCGTAGCATGAAGCGTGTTTTCGGGAGTGCCGAGAATGTGATTTCCGTGATAGGAAGTAAATTATTTCGTGAATTTCATTTTTCAGTTTCGAAAAAAATAATTTAGCCAAAAGTAAGTGTATTGTACTTCATTAAAAAAAAAAAAAATTAGTAAGAAAATGAATCGTAATAAGTTTGATGTCAAAAATTTTGAATTTCAATCGAATGTGATGGTCCAAAGGGGAAAAAAGCGAAGTTGTTAGCTGACACAGATGAGGGTGTTGTTAGTTGTCACACCAATTTCAAAAGACGTTTTTACTTCTAGATGGATCAGCATTACAGACGCCGACTTATGGAAAATATTGGGGGGGGGGGTAGAACCAAAGTTATCACGGTTCTTAAGATCGGTTAAAGATCGCTCTCCTTGAAAATTCGAATGGTCGTCTTCCATCTATTTTGGTGCCAAAATTATTAATACAGACATAATGGTTAAATATGTCGTTATGTTTTATCAACTGGAATTTTTCCCCAGTGGGAGAGAGGGAGAGGAGGGGTAGGAAAGATCTTTTTTTATTACAGAGAGAAGAGATGGGGCAGATTAACTCTGCACAGTAAGCCAATGACCTCAGGGGATGGTTCCAAGAAAATGAGTAGGAAATCATGAATTGGTAGATTATTCATTACTAGGGGGCTTCGCCCCCTGGCCGCTTCGCGCCTCGTCCAACCGCCACAGTTCTCAGTATTTGGTCTGAAACTTTTGTTCCTGATTTGAGGTTTGCTTTGTGCTTCTTTTGCTCTCCCTCTATCAGTGGTCCTCAATCATCCACCATGAACCCCCTTCCATCCTTTCTTTATCACGAGCCTCCTCCTCCTCCACCACGACCCCCTCGTTTACCATGGTTGCTCTCCGCCTCCATGGTCACACCTCAACAGTCGCCGCCCTCCTCAGCCACAAACTCCTCCCCCACAATGGCCATAATCTCCTACCAAAGGCTCCAATGCCCACCCCATGGTCTCTTACCTACGCAGTATCCCCCTGCGAACCCTTTCCTCCTCAGCTCTACAATCATCGACCACCACAACGGACCTCCACCACCTGGGCCTTAATCTATTCACATTGCCCTCTCCCTCGCTCCATGACCTTTTCCATCCACAGCTTCTCCCCCACATGGCACCCTCCGTTCATCCCTCTGATTATCACCCAGTCCTCCACCTAGTCTCTCCCGATTACCCTCTTCCACCCCGAGTGCCCTCCATTAGGACCACGTCCTTCGACCACCCCACACCACTATGGCCTTCATTTCTGTTCACATACCACACCCCCACCAAGACCTCTTCACCCATCACTACGACCTCCCCAATGACGGTCTTAGTCCCTCTCTACAGCCTTCCCCTTCCGCGGCTCCATCACCCTACGGCCTCCTCGCTCAACCACCATGAAGATCCCCTGTTCCTCCAACCAGGAGCTTCCACCAACATGACCACTCCTCCCCCACAAGAACCCTTCTCTCCAAGACCACCTTCCCGGGACCAGAACCTTCCGCACCATGGCCTTCATTTGCCTTCCCGGCCGCCTCTCTCACCAAGGACTTCCTCCTCCACCAGGACCTCTTACTCACCATTACCCCCTCCACTCGGAGCCTTTATCTCCCGCTACAGTCCCCGCCACCACCGTGGTTTTCCTCCCCTTCAGGAGTTCCCTCCTTCACCATGAGTATCGCTTAGGGTAGGCAACCCGCAGCGACTTGAGATCTTGGAAATTATGGGTAATTATGTCATTATACGTCTTTTTATGTCTTATTATGTAGGTTATGTCTTAGGTGGTAGGGACAAAGGCCGGGATTTAGATATCAGGCTTGCAGTTGTTTTCCAGGAGGGGGGAAGGGGAGTTTTGGTTTTTAATCCACCATGAACCACCTCCTAGGGGTAGGCGTCTCATGGAGAAATAAGCAATTAGTGGCGCAGGGTAGGCGATCCGCAGTCTCTACTCCCTCCCAATGGCGGCCTTAGTCCTTCTCTATAGCCTTCCCTTCCGCGGCTCTATCACCCTATTGCCTCCTCGGTCAACCACCTGGTCCTCCAACCAGGAGCTTCCACCACCATGACAACCCGCAGTATGGGTAATTTTATGTCATTATATGTCTTTTTATGTCTTATTATGTCTGTTATGTCTTAAAACATATGTCCTTGAAAGTAGCCGAACGAAGGTGGTAGGAATGAAGGCCGGGATTTAGATATCAGTTTCGGAGTTTTTTTTCAGAGGGGGGAAGGGGAGGAGGAGTTTTGGTTTTAAATATACCTATAGAGAGATAGAGAGATGTCTTTTTATGTCTTATGTCGGTTATGTCTTCAAACTTGGATATCTTTTATGTTAAAACAGATTATGTCCTTGAAAGTAGCTGATCTGCCCCTGCAATTTTCTGATTTTTAGGTAGGCAACCCGCAGTTGGGGTAATTATGTCATTATATGTATTTTTATGTCTCATTATGTCTGGTATGTCTTAGATGAAGGCTGGGATTTAGATATCAGGCTCCTTGGAATTTTTTCCCAGGTGAGGGAGGGGGAGAGGGGAAGAGTTTCGGCTTTTAATATATAAAAAAAGAGAGGAGAGATTAGGCCGGGATTTAGATATCAGGCTCCTTGAAGTTTTTTTTGAGGAGGGGAGAGGGGGAGGGGAGGAGTTTGGTTTTTAATATATAGAGAGATTATGTCTGTGTTATGTCTTGAAACTTATGTCCTTGAAAGTAGCTGATACGTATGCCCCTGCGATTTTTGTAATTTTTAGGTAGGCAACCCGCAGTGCGGTTTTTTCAGGAGGGGAGAGGGGAGGAGTTTTGATTTTTAATAAATAGAGAGATCATGCTAGTTGAATACAGTGTAGTTTCACTCCCTGATATAGATCAAGCACTTGCGGGATTAGCGCCAAAAGTCAGTTCAGGGATGATGGAGATGAAATTTAACAGTTTCAATGTCGCTGAATTCCCTTTTGAGGATAAATTATGGTTCCGATCCATTGGGATTCCACGTTTTAGTCCAACCAAAAGGGATTCTGGACAAAACACTGCCATTTGATCGTGACTGTAATCAGGTTATAGAGTTTCAAGGTCGCTGAGGTCAGTTTTGAAGGCAAATTTTGGTTGCGACCACCTGAGGGTCCTAAGGGTTCTGGCTCAATACTGGCCGTTGCTAAAAAAATTGTCTGTATCTCTTGAGGTGGCAAAGTGAGATGGAGAGAGCGAAGGAAAATCAAATCCGAAAATGACTTTCAGAATTGAATTTAGCAATCTTGAGAACCTATAAATTGGACAAAAAACACGAGTCCTTGGGATTGAACTTTCTTCAGTGGAACCTCAAGAGATCTGATGATGAATTACTTTCAAAATTTAAATACGTGATTTCGAAAACTTATAAATCGATTCCCGTTTGAAATTCTATTTTTTCACCCTCCGTCCACCATTTGTGAACCTCACTGCGAGAGGAGTGGAAGGGAGGTCAGAATAATCTTTCAAGCACTATGTTGATAAGCGAAATCTTCTGGGATAATCTCGAGCAGAGTTCGTTATTTTCGAGATAAAAAAATTCTCTTTAGTATTTTTAGTTTTTATTGAGATGCGACCTAAAACGTTCATGTAAATTGTGTTAAATTTCATCCCTCTTATGGGTCGGGTACAAATTGTTCGATAACTTTGAAACTTGTAACCCATCTTTATGTGACATACCACAATCTTAGGGGGTACCACAACAAATATTCAAATTCTACCAAAATAAAAATTTTGTCACAGAAAAAAACGAGCTACATTACTGATTCTCTTGTGGGTCTGGTTCAAATTGTTCGATAACTTTGAAACTTGCCACGCATTTTTTTGATGCACCACAATTTTAGGGGTACCACAACAAGTATTCAAATAAAGCCAAGAAACCGAGTCGCCCTCTACTGATTATTCGAAATTGTTTAAATTTAATCAGACTCATTTAAGACTCACGCAGGTCTTAATTAGTATCCCTACTGAGTTTTCTGTTCCATCCGCCTTTTTTGTACCCTTTCTACCTCTTTTTGTATGTGTCTATCTGTGTTTTTCTACAGTTTTTGTGACTTTTTCTTAGGAAGGGGTGACCTAACCTAGCGAACTCCAAATACATACAGATTTTTCGAAGTAAATGTCAATTTTGCTAAATTTGACAGCTCTGAAAACTGTTTAAGGAGAGCTTTACTTCATCCCTTCGATACGTTTCTACTGTAAAGCAAGAGCCGAAGGTTTTTGTTTAGTCAGCCTATAGGTAACTCAGCTGAATTCTCTCCACGTAATTCTGATGTTCTGGTGATCTGGAAATTCGGTTTCATTCTTTCAAGGTGTAACATCAAGCCATCAAATCATCACAAGGTACACGTGTAGTTCGTGGTTAGGTTTGTTGGGTACCAATATACAACCAGAATAACAGCAAAAATAAGTAAAATCAAAAGCAGTGAGTCTTCGTCCAGTCAACAGCCAGGCAAAACAATCAACAGTGAACTAAATAGAACTATAGCTAGAATGCCAGTCTAAAAGCGATGGCTGTGGTATCTGTTCGTCCCAGGACAGGATTACACGAATAAATTTACTGCCGACTCACGAGGTAGATCTAATGACAGGCTTAATTTTTAGCCACACCATCAGTTACATTCGACCGAGCGAATCCTTTGAATTATTATACTCAATTAATCTACCTGCTTTTTTAAACCCATTAATACCCCGTCATTGAATTTGCGATTTTGAAATTGAAGAATGATATATGCTTTCTTCGGTACATAACCTGTACCAGAGAGCAGTACGAAATAGTCAAGTGTTGTGTCGTCTTCTCGCGAATCGTCATAAAAATATACGCGTCTTGGGAACAATTCTAGTTTTATCTTCATTTCTCAATTACACTGACGATCGGTTGGCATACACGTGCTTATGGTGTTGTTCGACTATATGAAGTAAGACAGATTAGGTGTTAGTTTCTGGATACACGAGGCTCACTTTATGTTTCATCTTTTCATCGTCTCCAATCAGGCTCGAACATCTCGATTTAATTAAGAGTATTGATGAAACACCAGAAGCAAAATTCTGACATCTTTCTTTCGTCTATAGAAGATACACGTGCGCATACCTAATTAGCGATGCATTCAAGAAAAACATACCGACGGATTCAAATAAAATGGCGGCCAGCAAGCAACACTTATATTAGTCTTTAGTTTGACATCGACAGGAAGAATAAGTGAGGAAACTGTAACATGAGAAAACTTTGAAGCTTTCTCACGCTTCTCAAGATATCTAATATCTACATTTGGGTGACTTCTGTTTCAAATATCTCCTCAGATCGGCACTCCCGCATTCGGAAATAGTTCCTAATACCCTCAGAGGTAGAATTCAGCATTTGTGGTTCAAATTGTCTTTTTGGGATGAAAGTATCAAAAAGTAAATAATTTAGCGATCTGAAGAGTTGGGTAGATTTTTCACGAGGACTCTCTTCTTAGCCGGCTTCAATAAAATACAAAAACATGTCTAAAAAGTTTTCCTTTGATCAGATAAGAGGGATTAATCCCGCACACTCCCTCCCCCTCTTATAGGAAAATACATGGATTTCCAAGATTTGTAAACCAAATTTCATTTCATTAGCTCAGTGCTTTTTACATCGTAATACATATTTTTATTTTAAGCATGTGACTTTTTTCTTGAATAGAAAAATCCTTGAAAGAATGTTGACAGAGAGTTGGTCAGGTCTTCGACTATATTCTGTAGAAAATTAGGTTAGGTATAAATACAGATATTTTGAAAAATAGTACGTCAAGAATCTGAAAATTTTGAAAAACTTCTGAAGAAATTTAAGAATATTGAAATTACAAAACATGATGTTGCACATTCATATCTCCCCAACGAGCGCTAGTACACCTTCGTAATTCGATTATTTCACGAAATACAGCGAACATTTGATTACATTTCACGAAAATACCAATTTTATAGAAACATCGAAAATTCGAGAACGCATGGGGGTCATTCTCTGAAGATCATGAAAATTCGCGTGGGCACCTACATCTCGGGAACCAACTGAGCTAGAAATATAATTTATTTTTCTGTACATAGGTAATAGTCTCCCCTATGACCCACAACTTCAACTTTCCAAATTTGGTGAAATAAAAATTTTGATAAACCAATTGAAGTTCTAAAATGTCATTCGTCGTAGGTGTGAGTAAAACAACTTCGATCGTAAAATCGAAAATAACTTTTATGTTTACAAGTATTGGTACAACTGGATAGCATCGTTGTGATGGAGTGCTTTGAGATGATGGATTGGTAACAGTGGAAGCATAGTTTCCTGGCTCTAATAGACACAGTAGCTGGGATCAAGATCCGTGAGCAAAAAAAAGATCATCCGTCATGGGCTGTATTCAACCAATCAGTGAATCGTGTTACTCGATATTTTGTAACCGGAAAAGTGGCTAGACTGATTCAATACTCTGATAAGAAGAACGGTCAAATGTTTTTCTCTCCATAAAAGAAAAACCGAGAATTATCAAAATCTCGAATAAATAGCGAGTGTCTGATATTTCTTCCGTCATCAGTAATGGACACTTGTGCGCTGTCACGGAAGATAATGAAAACTTGAACAATACTCATCTCAGGTAAGTAATAGATCGCAGATGAAACTCATCTACTTCATTTTTCTGTAACATAAAAATCTAAGTTCAGACTCACCATTTTCCTGAAATCGTCATTCGTCATGGGCAATCATTTTTGTCAATCGTCATGGAAAGTCGAATTTTGATTTCATGACGAATGACTCGACTGAGATTTGAGAAGGTTGAGTGTTGTAAGAATGTTCTATTATGCATCCCCAAAGAGTTAGCATAAAAAAATTTCACTATTCAATAGTTCAAATTTTGTAAAAATGAAGAGCGTATTTTCATGATTTTCGGAGAACGACCCATGGGTGCTTTATAAAATGGTTCCCATCGCAACGGATCCAGGGGCTACTGGAACTTCTGCCCTCCCTCCTTCGGCGCCATCGAACTTGCACTAGACATTATGGTATATTCAATTGAAAATAAAAGTTTCAGCGCGCTCCCAACATAGAAAGGAACCTTTCAGGCCAGAAACTGTATTTTCCAATTCATTTCTGGTTTAAAATTCAGAACTAATACGAGTATATCGCTCTTTGCGCCCCCGAATATTCAGTGGTTTATTATTTACTTCCCCCATGCAATTTTGGACTTACAGAATTCTCTAAAACATCGACCCCCCCCCCAAGTTTATCGGACACATTTGCAAGCAATTCTGAACCGGTTTCTTGATCGTATCCTATGCTTCACTGATGATTCAAAGTATAACCGACGCACTGCTTACGCCTACTCCATAGATAGTCTACTACACTTCTTCCGAGGTAAAACACAGCTTCCATCTACACAGCCGAACTCCATGCTATGTTACAGTGCCTAGTCACGATCTCCTCGCTCGAAGAACCACCCACCCCCACCCACTACCTGGTCCTCTCAGATTCACTTTCCTCCGTAATGTCTATTTCTGATCGCCTTTCAACGCACACTCTCTATATTTCGCTGTTTTTCATCGAATGTATCAAATGTCTCCTAAGTATTCCACAAATACAGAAAAGTTTTGCAAGTACACAACATACTTAAACCCAAGTTTGAGGGTCTCTCTGGTTAATGAAGACTTATTGGTTGGCCACCCTCCAGCTCACCCTCTTACGTTTCATTCACAATATTTTTCCCAAAATGATTCATTCATTTCGGTTATTGATCCAGCATTTGTTCCAGTTTACTACCGTAAGAGAAAATCAATTTCAAAATTCTGTCGGCATGATGTACGAGAACTGTTCAAATGGACCATAGGGGAATATGTAATGTGATGGTTGGTAATACTGCATACCATCGTGTAGCCTATTCTTTTAATGATTAGTTTCAAGTCGATCGTTGCAGTGAGTGGACGTAGGTAGGTGATGATTCGCGGAACGTGTGTTCGATATTCTCCTATCATGTCCAGTCAAATCTTACTGCATCATGTCAATGGGTGGCCCCCACGTCGCTCTCATTCTAGAAGATTTCTCGAAGGTCGCGGCGTGGAATCTGTCCCCACCCACCACGGAGTCCATATTTGGCTCCTTGCATCTTCTAGCTGTACTCTAAAGTCAAGTTTGTGTTCAGGAGATGGAAATTCAAGACCAATGATTAAATAGTCAAAGCTGTGGAGGCGCGCTGCAAAGAGCTCCAGAAAGATCGTCTGACATTTGTGTTTAAAAAGTGGCAGGAATGGTGGAAAAAGTTTACTGGAACCGAGGAGGGTCATTTTGGAAAAGAGCATGTGGATTCAGAAGGCCCGAATAAGTTTTCTTCCCGCAGAGCGTTTGTATCATTACTTTTTGAGCAGCCCGTGTACTGGCTGCAGGCAACAACAACCCTAAATTTCATTAAAATCCGTCGAGTTTTCGTGAGGCACTGGCTAATATTATCTGATTAGGCTCAAAATTTTTTGAGAATTTTTTCGAAATCGGAAAAATTCCCGAGGAGGGGAGCGCAGATCCGAGACAATTTTCAAAACAAAGACTACCCTAATTTACATATTTGCAAAGTAGTTGATTTTTCAGTTCTCAAAATCGTATATGTAGCGCAATTGGTTCATTCTCACCCAGTGGTAACGGTTTAAAAAAAAAAACAACAAAAAAAAAACACGATTATTTTATCCTCTCTCATTTCGCCTATTCCCGCAAATTTTGCAACGGAATTGTACTATACTGCTACTAACGAAGCGTTATCTGGAAATGAAAGCGCGTTCAAAATTAAATAAAAGATAGAACCGTAATTTACTGTCAAGCGACTTCGGGTATGTGCCGGTGCTACACTGCGCTCTGTAAAAGATGTTGATAATTAGAATGGGAGTGAGAATTATGAGGCGAATCTAAAATGCACGGGCATGCTTCGAGTGAGACTTTCAGCCTTATAGCTTCTATAGAAAGAAAATCCGCTGAGAACAGAAAGAACGATTTCGAACGTTCCCGTTTGGTTTTTATTTGTAGCAGAAGGGGCACAGATATTTGTATTTAAAAAATGAATTTAAAATGTTTCGCAGCCTGCGTAATAATTTTAAAGTCGAAAAATAAACCGCGTTGAGAAAACAAAATTATTCAGTTCCAGTTTCAGATCAACACTGTGCGCGTAAGTGGTGCACTGTACCTTAAGTAGTTGAAAATAAGCTCTTAAAATACATTTAAAGTTATGAACATGAGTGGCAGAGGCAGCGTTGGCCTTTGCGAGGTCTTTTATGTCTAGCCTTCTTCGTAGCACAAAAAGATGAGTGCAAGCAAGGAGTTGCGTTTACTATGTAAGTAAATGTCGATATATCAGGTTGTAGCCTTCTGTAAGCCTTGATTGGTAGGGGTTATAGAGTTTAAATAATCTCAGAGTTTGCAAGAAATCCTGTAATCGATATCCGTAAAGCTATTAAACCCACTTACTAGGGTATTACCCCTGTGAAGGTCTTGTGGCAGGGGTATACTCAAAATGGCCTCAAAAATGAGTTAAGCGTACCTGCAAACAGTAAAAAGGAGTAATCACAAGTATTTTTTCACTTTCTATCAACTGGAATTCGCGACTAAGTTGATGAACCTTTGAGAGCCTCATCTTTGACCATCCTCCATGCTCCTCTAATTTTTTTTTTTTTTTTGAAAAATATGCATTGGAGAAACAGACCAATATTTATGGGTACAACCCATTTATTTACTCCTTTTCGATTTTTAACAGCGAAATAAGCTGAATGGCACTTTCCCTCATATGGAATTCTATGCTAAATTTTACACTGTTAGTGGGAGTACTGAAGATCTTTTTCCACTGAAATATAGGGGTACCGAGTTTTTACAACTAAATGCAAAGGTACATTTTTTGCATGGGGAGAACGTTGGAAAAAAGTAAAATAAGTGCTACGGCCAAAAAAAAGCAAATAGTGTTGATTGACTTGAGTCAAATGGAAATTCGCTCAAGTGTGGATGTGACAAAAAAGTCGCCAGAAGTCGAAAGTTGAGTCGAATCTTGTCACATGCAACCCAGAGAAAGTCGGTCTAATTAAAGTCAGTCGAATGGAATCGCCTCAGCGTGGACGCATTGTCAAGTCGCATGGGGTTGATAACGTGTAGTGTGAACACACCTGTACGACTGACGATCTTTTCAACTTCTTCATCATGCGTTAATGTGCACATGTGAGGGACCGCCCGTGTTGATCAGGTCAGGCAAATCAAACGGAGTTGATTGGCTCTATTCAACGTACTGTAGGCGCACACTTCCTCGTCGCGCGTTAATGTGGGTATGTGACGAACCTCCCATGTTGATCCGGTCAGTCAAGTCAAACGGAGTTGATCGGCTCCATTTAATGTACTGTAGGCGTACCTGACTGACGACTGACAATGCTTTTGACGTTTTCGTTACGCATTAATGTAGGCGTGTGACGAACCGCGCGTGTTGACCAGGTCAGTCAAATTAACCGGAGTCGATCGACTCCGTTCGACATAGTGTGGACGCACTGTCTTTAGACGCACCTTACAAATATTTTGAGCCTCAAGTCTCGTTCACACTAGCGTTTAATTCGCTGCGAATGAGCGTGTAGCGAATAAGGTTAAAACTGTTCAACTTTATTTGCTCCACGCTGTGCTAAAAGCTTTTTTGCCATTCACACACTCGCTGCATGCTCATTCACAGCGACTTAAACGCTAGTGTGAACGAGGCTTTATGAAATATTTTTCATGGACATTTTAGATTGGTTGGACATTCTATAGGTGTACCCACACTACATTGAATGGAGTTGATTGATTCTATTTAATTTGACTGACTGGGTCAATACAGGTAGTTCATCACGTGTTCACATTGACACATGATGAAGAAGTTGAAAGAATTGTCAGTCATCAATTAGGTGCGTCCACACTGTGTCGGGTGGAGTTGATCAACACTGTTTGACTTGAGGATGCGTCACACTGAGGCGACTTCATTCGATTGACTTGGACCAGATCAGCTTTTTCTGGGTTGCATTTGACTTGATTCGACTTTTGAGTCTCAGACGACTCTCATACTTGGGCGAGACTTTCCATTTGACTAAAGTCAATCGACACCATTCGCTTTTGATTTATCATGTGTAGACACAGAATTAGAAATCTTAAATTTTTTTTTCTAACTTATACTAAGAGGTTCTAAGTTCCCGACAGTGAATTAATACATCATGTATTAAATATAAATTCTATCTAGTATTTTAAATATTTCGTTGCAGAGGACCAAAATTCGACCATGGAGGTCGTGGTGAGAGTTATGAAGGCAGGTGAGGGAGGGGCATGAGAAGAGGTGGTCCACTGTGAGAGGGTCTTCATCTTCACAGTGTGGGCAGTTGGGGGGATAAAGGTTAGTGCAAAGATGCACATGTATGAGGCGTGTATGTCCAATCCTTAGGCGGGTGATGATAACTTCCCCGCGGCGGGAGGAACGTTGGGACGTTGACCAGGGGACAGGTGTAACCTTGATTTGTGCAAGCTTGTTGTGCCGAGAGGCTTGATGCCGCCACTCCTTGAACCACTTATGCAAAATGGTCTGGCAAATGACGGATGAGATCTGTTGAGATAGGGAGGGGTGACAAGTGATATATGGGAGCTATGTAGCTTGCTGTGCTGCTTGATCAACTGCCTCATTTCTCGGGGATACTAAAGCACCTGGAAACAACGGAGTATGGACATCCGCCATCTTGAGTCCATCGCACCCGTCGATGCCAAACTGACTACCCGGTACACTCCGCTAGCTCCGCATAGTCGGATTCGGCATCGACGGATGCGATTGGACGCAAGATGGCGGATGTCCATATTCGGGTGTTTCCAGGTGCTCTAGGGATACCAATATGGCTTGGGATCCAGATGAGTGAAATGCTCTTGATGGTGAAGGAAATGACATGGAGAATGAGAATCAAATTAAGTTTACTTAGGAAACATTTCAAGTTCAAATTTTGCAAACATTGTTTTTAGATCAAAAGGCAACCAAATCGCGTAACTTATCGAAAAAACAATGAAACATTTTTCGCGCCACATTATTGTAGATTGGGGAATGGGAACTGTTGAGTGGAAGTACAATAAAAACAAATGACAGAAAATTGTCCAGGCTTCTGAGCAAATCCTAAGCGAAGAAATACAATAGTGATTCGGTTAACAGCCCTAATTTTTACGATTTTTGCGAAGCAACCCGATTGACAATGAAGCCGAATGTGAGTGCATTTGTGAACATCACTCAGTAATCACACATCACACGAATGCTGAGCGATCACTTCACACACACTATCTTAAAACGATGAGATGTTGACCACTCACAAAAAAATGTGATCGGCCAAAAGTCTCAAAACGGTAGTGGTTTGTGATATGTTGTGTGAGTGATCTCCAAATTGTCAATCGGGAAATACCTTTTATTTTGTATTCACTTTTCATTTTGTACTATGAAGACATAACCAATCAGAGAATATTATTTGGTTCATATCAAGATCTATTAGTTCGGTACATCGAAAGGATATACAGGGTGATTTTTAATAAGGAATCCGGCGTGCAACTGTCGTTTGCGTGCCTTCATGATGAGCTCATCATGGAGACACGCAGGCGACGTTCGCGTAGCTCGAAGCCTTCGACCATACACTACATAGACTGCTAGAACCATACGGAGTTAAATGGGAGGAATTGAAGGCATGTTTACCTAAATCAGCCCGAAATTGTTTTGTGAGTTGTGTTGAGTGATAACAACTGATAATGCATGAAGTACAATGTTAAGCCGAAGTGCTGTTTCGTTCGATTCAATTTTTGTAAAAATATATTTAGAATAAAAATTCACATATGTCACACAATGCTGAGCGATACACTTCACACACACTATCTTAAAACGATGAAGATGTTGACCACTCACAAAAAAATGTAATCGTCGAAAGTACTCAAAACGGTATGGTTTGTGATATGTTGTGTGATTGATCTTCAAATTGTCATCTCGACAATACAGTTGAGTGGGTACTTTGGCTTAATCTCACGATTCCATTTCAGATATTAAAACAATTTCTATGCATAAAATAACAAAATGAGATGCGAGCTTCAAGAAAAATAACAAATACGGATTCTTCCGTGATTACTGCTGATAACAGGAAGGGTACAATTTTGTACAGGCGATTTTGGTCAACATGCCTTCACGGAATTACGTAGTTCTAGCAGTCTATGTAAAGTGTACGGTCGAAGCTCGAAGCCGGTTTCCTTATTAAACACAATCATCCTGCACTAGGGACTGAAAGCCGAACGATAAAGCTTTCACTCTCGCCTTCAGCTTTTGACTTGAAGAATACGGCTTTCGCTTTCGGCTTTGAACTCAATCAGCTTTTGCCTTTCGGCTCTAGCGTTCATGCCAAAATCGTTCGGCTATCGGCTTTCCAGCTTTCGGATTTTCGAGCAGTTTTCTTTTTACAATATTATTGCTCCCCCCCCCCCACCTGGCACTTATTGATTTATGCATTTATTTAGAACGTGTTTTTTGGTGCCTATACCCTTTAGGGAGTCTAGGACTCTGAGCAGTTGATTTTTGGCAATTCCCATTATCAGTAGCCGGCGCTCTTTCTTTTGGATCTTTTCCAAGGTGTATGACAAATTAACAATAGACTCTGCAGTTAAGATAGGTAAAAAAGTGAGGTCATTTCTTAAAAGTCAAAAAAAGCCGAAAAAGAGTCGGATTTTGCTTTCGGCTTTCGAACCCAGTCGGCTTTTCCGACTTTCGGCTTTGGCTTTCATGTCAAAATCTTTCGGCTCTACAGTATGGTCTAATACACGGCACAACTAATACTGGAAACTCCCATTTGAAATACATTTAGCACTTTTAACTCAGCATTTAGCGCAATCTAGTGGCAGGGTTTTTCATCATAATAATTTAGCATTGTGATGAACAGATAAACACCAGTATTAATAGAGCAAACCAGACACACAATGAATGACATATCTTAGTACCAAACCCTGCCACTAGGATTTTATATTTAACATCATAGTTTCCGTAGTTCAGTGTATTCGGTATGGTATGATACCGTCCTTGGTATGATCCATTGTTCAGATATAGAGCGCTTGGAGCGCTATAGTTTAGGGATCGGCAAGCGATGAGGAAAAATGTTTCAATTAGAATGAACTGAAGGTTCGTTAAAAGGATGAGGACTGAATCGTCTTTTTCATTATTTTCATTTTATTTCATCAGCGTTTGCTGTTGTTTGCTGTTCATTCGATAGCTGCTCAGCGGATAGCGAGCGCGCTTGTAACTTTTAGTTATATAACTTTTGTTTTCATATTGTTAATGAATGTAGAAACCCTCTTGCCAGGAACAAGTAGCTCATAGCGTCTCACTCCTCATGAAGTGCTGAAGTTTGTAAGTATTAGGGCATGTCACAATCTATTGCAGCGATCTTGGTGAGTGGTTCAGTTCCGAATAGACAAGCACAGTGCTACACATCACCCAGACTTCACTGTCGGTCTACTATTTCAATATCACCAAATACTCTGCTGGGAGTCACTCTTATCTCGGGGTTCGCGAATTTAACATATGCCACATGAGTTTCGTTTGAATTTCATCACATGGTTTTCCTGTTATACCTAAGATATTTGCCAATTTCCCCCAGATTTAATTGGACTTCTCCATACCTAATATCTACCAATCCAAATTATAATCTCAGTGTTTCAAGCTTCTTTATTTGGAAACACTCGATGATGCTTCAGACCTACACGCAAGAAGGGACAAATGGTGGCCTGCCTATCCCCTCAACGAAGAAATAATCTACTGATACCCCTCTCCGCGTTACTTACCCCGCTAGAAATGTTCATAAATGTTTTATGCCACCTGATACAAGAAGCTGATTAAGGGCTTGTGATGCCCTTGAAAAGGCCGACGAAGTCGAAATAAAGTGAGAAAATAAAATACAACTCGAATTGAAAAAGATATGATACTCATTAACACCACCAACTTGTTTATTTTCGGTACTTGGTTCATGAAACCTACCTACTGACTTCACTGTTGCGGCGAATTTGGCTCCTAAAAATATCAACACCGAATAAAATCATATGTTTGTGTTCAAGTAAATCGGTATTTTGGCTCATTAATTGAGCTAGTAGATGAGAGCATGTACCGAACTTAAAATGTCTCTGGTATAATTTACTTTAAAAATACAGCGTTTATTTTCACTCATAATTTTTATTAACAAAAATTTTGAAAACCTCACTAAGCTCCACTATTCTACAAGTTTTTTAATTAGTTTGCGTGAAATTAAGAAGATTATAGAAAAATAATTATCGCCACTGTACTGCCGTAGTAATAAGTAGCAAAGCTGTATGTACATAAAATTATTTATAAACATCCCACTGAACAACTGAACCTACCAGGAAGATGATTCAACATGATGTTATACATTATATGTAGTCTCCGAGAATGATATAAAATAAATTTATATTTGGCTGACCCATCTCGTCGACTCTTTCCTCCTTTCACTCCATCCGCGTCTTTAATGTTTCTTGTGTTGATTCTTCGTTTGATTAATTTGAAAAATACTTCCACTGTTTTTCCCCTTCCGCGTTTTTCTTTTTTTTTTTCTTCCCATCTTCCTCGCTCAGTCACTTTTTGTAGCAGTAATTTGGGAAGTACGCATTTAAATGGCGATGTGTAGACCAGCTAATCTATTTCCTCCAAATACTTAACTACATGTTTTTTTCCTTCTTCTTTTACTTTCTCATTCTTCTTCTTTAAAGAAAGAAATTTTCTGGTAACGTTTAGTTGAACCGTGACGTTTTAACCCCGGCGTTATTTATCATAGGTTTTTATTTTAAAAATTTCATTCATATCATCGTAACTATCAACAAATAATTATGAGGGAATTCTTAATTAATTACATCCTAATACAGCTTTTGTTTCTTTTATATATTTTTTCTTTGAAGCAAATTAAACGATTGGAAAACTTGGCGTGTGAGTTTCATGAGCCGGGCAGGCAGAAACAGGAAAAACTTCTGGTTGTGTATTTCAGTTTTCATTTTGTAAATCAAATTAAGTAGGAAAAAATCTGAGGTAAAAAAGAATGAATACCCCAACCCCGCTTGCAGATTCCGTGGGGGTCAATGTCAACTCAAATTTATCGTCTACTCCACCCAGGAGACACACAGTCCCGAATGGTCCCTAAGTTATAACGTAGCCGAGAGGAAGGGTAAGAAGCTAACAAGCAAGACAGCCTTTAAGATTCTTCATTACAACTGCCAAGGAATGGTGTCCAAAAATAGGATTTATGAATTTGCGAAAGCCCTTCAAAAGATCAATTGGGATGCAGTGGGTCAAGCTGAAGTAAGAAAATGGGAATTACTTTTATTTTTACAGGACTACAAAAGGCTAACGAGGAGTTGTATTCTACATACAGAGCTACTCAGCGAACCGTGTGACAGAGTTCAAGATTTCAAAGAGCATAGCAATCTTAAAACTCAATCTAGGCGAAAATAGGACGTTGTCAATAATCCAGGTCTACGCCCCGACCAGTAGGTATGGCTTTGTAATCCGAAATTAAATAATTTTACATCCAGTTAGAGTCACTAATGGAAAGCGAGAAAAGATATTACACGTTGGCAATGTGGAGGGGGGGGGGCTGGAGTGCTGAAATTGGCAGTGATGCACCCTTGTCCAAAAGTCTAGGAAAATTTCGTACAGGGGCGTTGAACGAAAATGGGGATAGGCTGACCTAGTTGGCTTCGAGAAACAATCTAAAAATTATCAACACATTCTTTAAAAAGCAACTTAGAAGGAAATGGACTTGTAAATCCCCTAATAATAAATTAAAAAAGACGAAACTGACCACTTCTTGATAAATAACTCTGGATCCGTTACAAACTATAACTTCCTATGCTCCTCCGACCACAGAATTGGTAGAGCCGAGTTAAGGCCCAAGACGTTTCAGGTATAAAGACTGCCGCCAAAGGAATTTTAAATCGCAATCTAATTATGCCGCTGTATAAAGCGAGTGAAGCGAATACATGTTTCAGATTGAAACTAGAAAACTCAAGAGTCGATACTGGGGATGGACCTGCAGGACTCGTACGATCAGTTTAAGGAAATTCTAAAAGAAACGGAACAGTTAAGAAGTGTGACGAAGGCCAAACCATTATTGGATGACAAGCTTCGAGTGAGAACCAAGTCTACTTATCTGTAAGAGATCTGAAATTAGAAGAAAGGCTAATATTAGCCAACACAACCAAATGGAGCTCACAGAACTAAACAAGATTATCAAAAGAGCGGTCCAACAAGATATCATGAAGTTTCATTTGTAGGGTGTGCCAATTTACTTTTTCTTCTTTTGTAGTCCAGAGCGCTTTCGGCTTTTATGCCATCATCAGTGGAGTACCCTAAATGAGACTTGTCTCTTGTGTTCCTGTAGTCATAGTCCAGGGTAGTACCATATGGCGAACCTTTTTAGTCGTCTGCTCCTATTGGTTGTCTGTGATTATGCAGTCTGTATTACTAACAGTTTAACAACAAATATTACGAACAAACAGGAGACCCAGCAATGGGGTCACCCATTCTAGCCGAAAAATACACGAACAAATTAGAAAATGACCTGCTAAACAACAGCAAACATAAGAAAAACATAAAGCTATGGACAAGATACGTAGACGACATATTAATCATCTGGACAGGAACAGATAGGCAACTAGACCAATTCCTCACGGAGACAAATAGCATAAACAACATAAAGTTTCAAATGATAAAAGACAACAAAACCATCAACTATCTTGACCTTACAATACAAATACAAGACAAGAGGATACAGTATAACATTTACAGAGAACTCACCCACACTGACGCAATAATACCCAGACTCATTCCACCATCAAAAACACAAAATGGCAGTACTACACAACTACTACCCCAGAGCAGTCAACATACTAAACGACAACAACCTCAGAATAACAGAAATCAACAAAATTAAGCAAATAGCAATTAACAACAAATACCAACCACAAACAGTAGACACAATAATTAACGAACTAACACTATCAAAAAGCACAGACACTGAACCAACAACCACAAAAACAGACAAATACGCAGGAGGAATATCAGTCACATCAGGAACACATGTCTACAAAATACAAAAAATCTTTAACAAATACGACATAAAACTCGGAATCAAAAACAGACCACCTCTCTGATCAAACAAATAAGTGCAATGACAAAACAGGAGCAATAGAGGACAGAAACAACAGTAGCGGAGTATGCAGACTGGACTGTGAACACTGTGACATAGAAGCAGGCAGAAAATTCACAACCAGAATCAAATAACATGAAAATCATAGAAGCTAAATGATGACAAATCACTGTTTGGAAAACACTGCAATGACCAGAAAAGCCAGAAAGGCAATTTCCAAAAGGCAGCATCTGCTATTTTTGGCTAATTAATAAATCTCACCATATTATTAAATTTAATAAATTAAATCTTGAAATTAAAATTAATATAATTATAATAAATAAAAATAATAATAACTAATATTTTTTATCTCATCATAATTTTTAATTATAATGAAAACAAACTTAATATTATTTTTTATAAATAATATCTTTATTAACAATACTTTTTATCAAACCCAAATATCAAGCTACACAAGTACATAGCAGAGTGGAAATAATCGAGGAAGCAACAAAGTTTTATAGAAACTTGTATTCGGATTCACCACCTTCCTTGGAACTAAAGGAATACGAAGGTTCTTCAGCAAATAATTCCAGGAAGAATGGATTACCTACCTGAGTTTCAAAAAGGCGAGCTTTGTATTTTAAAAAGTGGGAAGGTTGCAGGCTTGGGCAAAATAGAAAATTCCGCATAGCAAACTTTTATGGACGCACTTTCGCCCTTCCTGGCAGCTCTATTCAATCACATACTGAAAGTCTGGTCACTCCTATATAGTGGCAATAATCAGAAATATTACTAATTCTCAAGAAAGGTGATATAAATAATCTGAACAATTATAGACCTAGACGTCTGACTTCCAATGTGAGCAAAGTGTTTCTCAAACTTATTGCAAATGGAATTTACAAAAGGTTTTTGACTTTCAGCAGCCAGCTGAACAAGCAGGTTTTAGGTAGGGCTTTTCTACTATTGATCATATATTCATGCCGAACCAGATCGTTGAGAATGCCAGAAAATATAATCTGGCCTTATGTTTATAGATCATAACAAAGCTTTTGACTTGGTATTCCATAGTCCATATGGAAAGTTATGAAAAATCGGGTGTGAGAGCAGATATTATATCGGGGTTCAACAAAATGTATCAAAATTTTAAAGCCCAAGTAAGCTTGGATTTGAAAGACAGAGAATTCAGTCGGGAGAAAGGTGTACAACAAGATGATCCTCTTTCACCTAACCTATTCAACAGTGTGTTGGAGAATATTTTCCGCAATCTTATATGAAAGAGAAGGAGAATCAATATCAACGGGTGCTGGCTAAACAATTTACGCTTTGCAGATGATGACATAGTCCTGACAAGCAGCTAGATATAAGATCTGAGCAAAAACGGGGGTAAGACATTTGAAGCGAAGGCAGAAGAGATGGCCTGTCAATTAACACTTTTCAAACTAAACTATTGTTCAATAGGAAAATTAATGGTTTTGAAGTAGATGGTTGCAAAATTGATCAGGTCTCTGAATACAAATACCTAACTAGCTTTTGAAGACAGGATGGAAAGAAAATTAAAAGCCAGAACAACAAATGTCTGAAGAAATTTTTGGTTCCACAAAAACATTTTCAAAAGTAATCCAAATCTGTCTCTGAAAATACAAAATCCTTCACCTGTGTGTAGTTCCTTCGCTACGGTATGGGACACAGACACGTGCATCAACAAAATCCCAAGTAAAAAAGTCGAGAACAACACCAACAGAATGTTGGGAAGCGTTTTACGCATTAAAATCAAGGATAAAATCCGAAATTAAAAATACTAGAGCCAAAACCAACACTAAAGTTCTAGGGGATTTAGCTAAACAACTTAAACTCGGGTACGTGGGTCATGTAGCAAGAGACTTGGGAAACTGGAACAAGGCAGTAGGAAAATGGACCTCTTTAGACCGTATAAGGAGGAGAGGCAGGCCATCAATCAGACAGCGCAACGTTGGTCCCGGGACCAGAACGGTCTGAAAAAAGTGGAACCAGACGATGGATGCCTATACCAAAAATGGATGAACTTGACAGCGTAGCAAATACCTGTGTGACATCGGTCTACTTTTAATAAACTGAACCATTTACGTAAAATAGCTCATTGTACACATGAACAAGCGCGAGAGTTCCAAAATGGTGTTTTCATATCATCTTATGCAACTAATTTTTCAAATTTTTGCTGGCTGTAAGCCCCGTGGAAAAATTATGAAGGGTACTGGGAAAGAAGAAAGTAATTTATTTTGTGGAGAAGCAAGAAAAATGAAAAACTTTATGTGGATCTTTACCTGCACATGAATTTTGAAACTCGCTTTTTTGGGCTGTGGTATTAGGCTTATTATCATAGCTCAGCTACTTCTACTCATTACGCCCGTTCCAACAACAGTACTGATAACTCAACTTCGCCAAAAAATGAATTATCTGCTTCTTTCCCTGTATCCTTCATTCATAATATCTGTCTCTGGACTAATTTTTTGCGTAAATTACGCATATCGCCTTTAAATGGCGACTGAATAATTTTCTCGCATTCAAAATGGTTGTTCAAAGATTAAAAATGGCAAAATGTTGATCTCAGACTATGAAAACAGGGAGTTGATGCTGATTATACAGGTTTGACATCAACGTTTTCATGACAACTCATTTGCATCCCAAAATGACCGTTCAAAGACCAAAAAAGGCGAACTTTGTGGAGCATAGATTAACAATCTGATAATACACAGACCCAGGAAACAAATGTCAACACGATTAAATCGGTCACCCATCACTTTTCCATCACGAATTTCTGGTCAAGTTCAAAGAACACTCGACTTTGATACAAAGAAGTCAGGTTACCTTTGCTAACAGAGTAACTCCCGGATAGAAATCAATGCACAACTGGATTCAAAAGTCGCGTAGTCTCCACTTTATATCCAAGTCGAGTATTTCGACCATAATGTCATGCGGGAAAAGTGACGTATTATGAACGTCTATGAAAGGGTCGATTTTTACCTCGGCTGTGGTTATGTTAAATACAAGTCTCTACATTACTTGAAAACATTACTTACCAAATTAGGTGTAGGTACTATTCTATCTTCAATGTTTTTCAATCAGGAATACGGGAACGTTTTTCGAACAAAACACGCGGAAGTTTATCACTTTAGAATGGATCACAATTTCAGAGAGAGAATAACCGGATAACGTGATTCGCACTATAAAAACTGTAATTCAGGTCTGATAAGTACTGCGTTCTATCTTCAATCAACGTTTTGCATTAACTCTTTTAACAGATCAGTTTCAAGGAGAATAACCGGATAACGCAATTCACTACAAGAAGTGTAACTCGGTTTAACAAGTACTATTTTATCTTCAATCACTGTTGCAATCAAAAATACGCGAACATTTCGAAAAAACCAGGAAACTATCACTCCTTGAAATCACGATTTCAAGAATAATAAAATAACCGAACTGAATAATGCACAGTCATTAATACAAGCCGTAACTCAGATACAGTAACGACTGCATAGGCGTAGCGTCTGATTGTAATCCTGGATGGCGTGATAGTGATAGCGTAAGGTGTCCGAGACCGAGACATAATTCGCAACCCGCAGTACACATCGATAATGGGCATTGTGACATGGTGAGCAGGGATGGAAAAGCTGAATGAATTAGCTTTGCTTCCGGCTTCCAATATTCCCACATTGAAACTGTTTCCAACTTCCGACTTTTTGCTTAAATACAAAAACTTCCAGCTTCCTGTTTTTTGGCTTCTAGCTTCCATCTTCATGCCCATCAAAATTTTTCACGAGGAGTTAACGGTTTTTAATTTAGCCCTCTTGAGTTTTAATTTTTTGATTGGTTTGGTCCTAAAACTCATAAGTCATAATATTCTAGCGTGAGTACATTATTAATCGACCCAGACTGAGGTAAATGGAGAAAGTAATAAACGTAAAATTCGCAAATGTAAAAAAATGAAGTAGCAGAAAGAAGAAGCTAAAATAAGTAGGAAAATAACTGGCTTCCACTACCAGCTTCCAATCTTTTACATTAGGCTTCCAACTTCTAGCTTCTGCTATTTTTAGATTAAATTCATTAGCTTCTGGCTTCCAGCTTCCATTTCCATCCCTGATTGTGAGTGATTGCAAAGTTGGATTTTGGATAGTTGGAGCTTGGAGGGAAGGACGCGTTCAAGAACACACATTATCATCAACGCCGTGAAAAAATTATGTTTCTTAACTGGACCAGACTTTAGACAATAATCTGGGTAGACATAATAGTTATTTTCGTTACAAGTGGGTAAAGTGAGCAGAGTGTTCGCTCACTTTTCTACACGATGAGTGACGAATGTAACTTTATCCAACATAATAATGAGGAGTGTAATTGCGACTTGCGAGTCAATACACACGAATTGACATACGTGCACATTCGCACCAAGATAGTAGGTAGATGATACTTTTTATGTTTCAATTTCTGTAATTTGTAATACCTAAGTATATCAATTATAGTCGGTATTGTTATATTTTACTTAAATTTGAACTGTAACATTAGAACGTATTCCTGTTATAAAAGGAAATCCACATAGTGAAATTCATGCTAGGAGCTCCATCTTCCCGAGGAACTACCTTTGTGAGCAAAATGTTTTGAAGTGAAGCGTGCGATAAATTCAGTCAGAGATTCCTCGAGAAACATAATCTTCGGGAAGGTGTTATGTTGGACAAAGGCTTTGCAACTGCTTTATCATTATATTGAAAATGTGACTATAGCTTTCATAAGCTGCATGGCTAAAACGAATGAGTTATCAATATTCCTGACGGATGAAGTTAAATATGTATATCGTCCACATCGATAGAAACATTCATTTTGCGTGACAAATATGTAAATTTAAAATTCAAGAATCTACTCAAAATTAAAAGATTACATCCAGTCTTATCAGATCACGTTTGTCCAGCAATAGTAGCACTCCTACAGGGCATGTAATTCGCAAATGCGACTTTTTGTGTTTTCGTCACGTGTTGTAGGCAAGCCGTGAGATAATAGTTAATATTTTCATTACAAGTGCGTAAAGTGAGCAGAGTGTTCACTCACTTTTCCACGAATGACAAACGTAACTTTATCCAACATAATAATGAGGAGTGTAGTTGCGAATTGCGAGTCAATACACGAATTGACATACATGCACATTCGCATCAAGATAGTATAGCTAGGTAGATGATAATTTTTTTGTTTCAATTTCTGTAATTTGCAATACATCAATTTATAGTCGGTATTGTTGTATTTCACTTAAATTTGAATTGCAACATTAGAACGTATTCCTGTTATAAGGAAATCCACATAGTGAAATTCATGCTAGGAACTCCATCTTCCCAAGGAACTACCTTCGTGAGCCAAATGTTTTGAAGAGAAGCGTGCGATAAATTCACAGTTAGAGATTCCAAGATTCTCGAGAAATGTAATCTTCGGGAAGGTGTTGTGTTGGACAAAGGCTTTGCAACTGCTTTATCATTAGGGTGACTAGCTTTCATAAGCTGCATGGCTAAAACGAATGGGTTACCAATGTTCTTGACGGATGAAGTTAAAAATATATCGTCCACATCGATAGAAACATTCATTTTGCGTGACAAATGTATAAATTATCCATTAAAATTCAAAAATCTAGGTACTCAAAATCAAAAGATTACATCCAGTCTTATCAGATCACGTTTGTTCAGCGATTGTAGCACTCCTACAGGGCATGTAGTTCACAAATGCGACTTTTTGTATTTTCATCACGTGTTGTGGGCAAGCCGTGAGGTAACAATTTTAATTCTATACATGATATGTTAAAACAGTATTTTGATGGTAAGCTACGTGCGGGTAAAAGTGCATTTTACCCGCACCTGTGCTAGGCGTGAAAGAAAAATAAGGTACAATGAAGAAACAGGTCAACCACAGTATGAACCAATGAAAACTCTTGAAAAGTTCAACAAGCGTGAGAAGCGTGAGAGCATGATTAGTTCACGTGTTCACGTTCCTTCCATTCCATGAATTCGTGTATCCTGATCCTGATAGTGTGAATCTGAATTCTTGTGATTTTGATTTTGAAATAGAAGAGGGTAGATTTATGTTTTAACATCATATAGAATAAAATATCTTACAATACATGCGGGTATTGTGAACGTTTACCAACTCAGCAAATTGCTCAACTCGCCTAACGGCTCATAGCGTAAACTTTTGCTTCGTTGGGTAAATATTCACTTTACCCACATGTATAGTAATATACTATTACCTCACTCTCCGTTTCAGTCAAATAAAAAAGCCAGTTTACTCATTCGATGCTGTTTGGAAAAACAGTCTTTTTCAATTGTATGTTGGATAAAAGTATCTTACAATACATGCGGGTGTCGTGAACGTTTACCAACTCAGCAAATTGCTCAACTCGCCTAACGGCTCATATCGCAAACTTTTGCTTCGTTGGGTAAACATTCACTTTACCCACATGTATAGTAATATACTATTATTGTAGAGGCGCAACCCAGATCAGGAGCCGCATTTATTATCAGTTGTTCAGTGAAAGGTATTATAGGAAGGAAAAAATTTGCATTATTTGAATGCTGAGCTTCCTGAAAAAACATATTGAAAGAATAAATTTACATTGTATCCGAATCTACCGAAAACTTATTGGTGAGTACATTGATACACTTAGTTTTTCAAAATATTAACGCTATAATCAGTGAAATTGAAATTCCTGAAAATTACCCGGTAGGTATTTGTACCACAGACTATTCTGAATCTTCAGGTGTCATATTATGTTAGAGATATCATGCAGGAAGCAAGGAAGGACATAAACGGGTGAATGTTGTAGCTCCTGATATGGAAAGAGCTGCGAAAGCAGTATTTTGAGGAATGCTCGTTCTAGGAAATTACAGAAATATTTGGGGTTCGTGGTACAACGTTCTTCCTATACTAATAATGTAATTTATGACCTCATTCTACATTTTTCTGTTGGGCATGGAAAGCTGGCACACTATTTACCTACTTTAAAGTAAGTCGATTGACTTCATTATAATATACAAGCAGGGATGACATTCTGAACGATTTTCTGCAGAAGCCTGTGTGGTACAACGTGTGCAAAACCATGTTCCATAAGTAGAGCTTTTCTGAAGCACATATATAGCAAAAACCAAAAGTTTACTCAAGTCTATACATATAGACCCTTTTTTCACGAAAGTTTATATATTTTCATTTAAAACCCAACGGACTTTTTCTGACGTACCATATGTTTGCAATGTAAATCATGGTCAAATGATACAATGTTCTCCCCCAATATTTACGGGCTTACGTGTTTAAATATTGGTACTTGCTAATATTAAGACACTCGTGTAAAGTTGCAAATGGACAAATAGTATAACTGACGTGGGCGTTAGGCAGTTGTAGTAATACGTCCTTTTCTTCCCATGAGGAGTCCTAGAAAAACTGCCTGACTGCTTATAGAAAGGCCTATAAGAAACGTTTTCTTCTATCAACTTTAAGTGTGATAAAGCCCATGAAGTTGTGTGCCGACACGATTCGCTTGAAATTCGCCACTGATGACCTAATTTTAGATGATTCCCTAGATTTTGATGAACTGCCTCCATATTGGTAATTTTTGGTAGTTGACAGCATGAAATGAAACTGGCCCTGTCAGGTATTTCAGTGTTTTTTCTCTTATACCGCAAGACAAATATGAGTTCAGAGTGGGTTGAAGTTAGAATTCAATTACACAGACGTGTGTGTATCAATTTTTAACACTTGCACACAAATTGGAACGCAACTTCTTCGTTGATTTGAGAAAATAAAATTTTTATCCAATTATATGTAGCATCTGGATGCGATATTCTCAGTAAAATGTGGGAATAGTAAGCGCCTCCGTTTGGAGACATAAGGGTAAACGAGGGCTGGGAGACGGAGATTGTGAGGCATTATACTTTCCTTTTAGTCCCCCGTCCACGGCATGCTTTATTTCCATTAATTTTTTTCTTCTCTCGTACCGTTGAAATTCCTGATAAATTCGTAAAATTCGCTCCGGCAATCTTCTATTCTCGCGAATTGCTACGAATGCTCATCTCATTCCAGGTACAGGTACTCGTATCTCAAATTTTCATTCTCCCTAATGATTAACAGCAGTTCTTTCACCTCTCTACTAGTTCCCTATGGGATATTGGAATATCTCTGATCTGCCGTTTCGACGCTGATTTTATGACTTTTTAATCTTCAGTATAGCTGCAACACTTTGATGTGAAAGAACGTCGTTTGTAAGAATTGAGCTTTATTCTTTCAATATCGAACTGGAATACGTTCGGCGACGCTCGAAATATTTCTTTCAATTTTGTTAAACATGATTGAAACAGCTTTGAGATGTTAAGAACAGTGCTTTGCGTCTGTAAGTAAGCGAACTTCAGCACTAGCAACGCGAATGTTCTAATAACTTCATTTTCTGCACCGAGCGGTCAGAATGCTTATTAAGTACCCTCCGACCAACGTACTGGGCGAAATTATTTTCCCAGCCACTGGAAAAGAGTAAAAATACGAGCTCGATAGTTCGAAACGATACCTACCCATTCAATGTTAAAATCAATATTGTGCCTTCATTTGCAGCTTTTTCTCGATTTCGTAGAAAAAAGTTTCTACCCATGTGTTTATTCGAGGGAAACGTAAAGTAATTACCTCTCCTATAAGTCTAAAATCGTTCCGACGGCCATGGAATGTCTCTCACGCTACTATCTTGCATATATATGTGTACCTTTACTCAACTATGTAATCCGAGTCAAATGTACCCCATCTGTAATGAAATATTCTGCCACATCTTTGAAGATGAAGGAAGTAGACATTGTGGACTGAAAATATGGCTTTTCGTTTAAAAGGTATGATACATAAAAGTAATTTCAAGTATGGATGCAGGTACAAGTAATGTGATACAAATCATATACGCTACATTTTCTTCAATCATGAAATGCACAGGTAATCCTGCTAGCAAGTTTGAACACTCCCTTGTTCTGTGGCTGGTAATGTAAAAACCCTTGCAGCTTCCTCGAAAATATTCTAGTCAGCTATTTCATGGTTTCATCGAGATATGTGTTCCTGTTTTCAACCATCCGCTGAACTGAATCAGATGAGTGCATTTTCTCTTTGGTCAATTTTGCCACAAAAGATGCCCGGGTGGCTTCCCGAAGTAGGTATTTGTGTCAGATTTTTCATGGTTTCATCCACTTACCTACAACACTGATTCTATCAAACTGAGTGATGGTGGCGTTTTCTCTATACTTTTATTGCGGGTGTGAAATAGGGCTTTAAAATTCCCAAAACATTCCACAGTCAGCTATTTCATGGTTTCATCCAGTCGGGTTACTATTTTCAACCGCCTGTTGAACTGAATGATGACAGCGTTTTTATCCTTTATCCTATTTGATCACTGTTAGCGCAAAAGACTCCCATAAGGCTTCTCGAAGAATTCTATATATACTCATAGCTGTTTCATGGCTTTATCTTGTACCTACTATTTTCAACCATCTGTTGAGCTGAGTGATAACATATATGTCTCATCTCTCTCTCTCTCTCTCTCTCTACTCTCCCTGTGTGTGCAAGAGAAGTAGATTAAACTTCCTAAAATATTTTACAGTCAGCTGTTTCACATCTTCATCCAACTGAGTTAGGTACTAATTTTCAACTATCTGTTGAGCTGAGCCGCGAGTGTGTTTTTCTTATCTTTCTCTGTTTATAGTTGCTATCGTTGTAAAAGGCACCTGTGCTGGTTCTCTGAGCATTCTAATCAGCTGTCACCTGGTTTTATTCAGTTGTATTACATGTATGTTCAACCAATGGTGGTTGCATTTTGTTTTCCTGTCGCTGTTGGTGTAGAAGCCATGCATGTGACTTTCTGAATGATTCTATAATCTAGGTATATGTATGTGTAGAGCTTCTCATGGCTTTATCCAATTGCTCAACTGTTTTCAACCATCTTTTGAGCTGTGGTATAAAAGTGAGTTTTTCTCTACTTCCTTTCGAAATATGTTCCAGTTGGCCTGTTTGTGGGTTAGTGATAGTTGAGATATGACTGGGTTGTGGCTAAAAATATGACAATGAGAGTTATACTCCTTGGGTTATACCAACTGCCTTTTTCAGAAACGCAAGGTTCTCTGAAAAACGTACCTAAGTTTTATAGGTATAATGGAAACGCAAATTTTCATTCAAGTTCCGGGTGATAAGTTGTACTTTTTTTTATTTATTTTTATTTCTTAATTGCATATTTATGTTCTTTGAGATTTGGGGAACAAAGAATAACAAACACTTTTGGTAAAAAATTATCGCGTTCTTTTTCATCTTCTTCTTCAAGTTGAGCTTCCTTTTGGCATTTTGATCATTTTTGGCACAGGACTAGAATAGATTAAGAATAGATACTTTCTAGTATATTGACTGTCAGTCTGAAAATCACTCTTCAAAATGAACTGAATGATGAGGATAAGTGATAAGATGTAGTAAATATGTTCTATCGTTTCGCATAGATCTATCGATTTTTCAGCACCAAGAACGTTTCTGGTTGGCTGTGCGCTGGAAGCTTGAGGTTCAAAAGCAAAATGCAAATGCAGTGTTATAAAACATTAATTTAAAAATAATAATAATAATAAATTTTTAAAAAATAACTCTGAAGAATCGAATAAGTACCTACCTAATATTGTTAAAACTGATGATCAACTTAGAATGAAATTTCTACAGTTTAAATGAAATATTGGAGAGATGGAAATCCGCAAACAATTGGAAATCATTATAGAGTAAACGCGAGCAAACAGCAAATGTCACATAGAAAAAGCAAACAGTTAGTCACCCGAATTCCTGCAATTTAAAATCCTTGAAGTTTTTTGAACGGTGTCTACTATTCCTCCTCTTGTTCTACCTTCCGAGGGTCTCGTTTGGTAGATTGATTTGAGGTATGAGCATGAATCTCGATGCTTCCCTGATTGATTTAATGATGTATATGAATGTTGTGAAGGTCTTGTATCAGTCTGTTGGCGTTTCAAATACGTAGACTATGTAAGTTATTCTGGAGGTGTGCAATAGGTAATATAGATGTATATATATATTTTTTAATTTAAATTATTTTATAATATTATGTATTTGGGAATTCCAGTTGAAATATCGCTTATATTTTCTCAAGTTGATTGAATTATTGTGAAATCATCTTGCTCAGCGGAAAGGCACTTTGGTCTCGTGATGGGTTTGTTGTATTTTAGACATTTCCCTGCTTTTTCAGCAAACGTAATTTCAGCAGTTCATTTCTAGTGCATTTGCTCACATTAATAGCTTGTTGTTGGCGTTGTTTGTGGTTTATATTTATTCCTAAAATACTTCCTCTCTCTTCCAATTTTGTTGACTGGCTACTAGAATTAGTCTAGTGCAGACTTATCGAAACACCCTTGGGGGACCTCACCTCATAGTCCTGTTGTTACAGCTCTGGCTGCTAGTTTCGTCTCTCCAGTTCCTTTGTCATTCTCATAGTTTTGTCTGTAGTTTACTAGCTGGTGCAATTTTTGAGAGTTGGCGCACGCTAAGACCCTGCGAACTAGAGGATCTTTCATTCGTTCATTCATCCATATTTTCAAAATCTTTCTTGACTGGACTTGCCTCTACAGAGCTCTATCTAGACTCTTGTGTGCTTCTGACAATGTCTATTGGTGGTGTATACGAATGATTGTACTCGTATTTTACCTTATTTTGTCTGCTAAAAGGTTTTACCTTAATCTAAGCCAAAATATTCTCATGCCTCTGGATGTATAGCCCGTTTTGACCCTAAGCTGAGGCTACCTCTTCTTTTCTTCATAGCAAAAATTCATTCACAATTCGAGTTCATGTAAAGAAAGCCAAGTTTGCAGGTATAAATTATATACATATAGGAGTGTGCATATTTCTAGGAACATCAGCGCTCTCTCACGCCGGCAGTAAAATATAATTTTGTTTCCCAGTTCGTTGCCGGTTGATAAGATGGAGCCACGCCATTAACTATAGAATCCATCGCTTTGGGCTAAAATATAATTTTTCGTTTCAAACTATTTGGTGTTCATTATTCGAGTTTCAATGATTTTGCCGCAGTTCTCGTTTGTTGTAGTTGCTGTTGACCGTACAAACAATAGGTCTTAATAATGTTACGTACGGTGGAGTGAAATTTGCGTTGGCCGTATTTTTTTGTACCCAACTAATTTCATTTTGACTACACGACTGACCACTAATTAAATGTAATCACGAGCAAGGTCACCTGAACGGTTGACTGCAATTTTCAAAGGAACTGTAGCCTAAACAAGCAGTGTGGGTTTATCTGCTCGCCATCTAAACTTGTATAGAAGTAAAACTGATAATTAATTTCTTATTATTAGTTGTAACTTAATTTGAAGAATGATGAGAGTCCCTTTTACAGCAGAATAGAGATTATCCTACTCATATCCTCACTAACTTTGTTCAAAGGGCCATTGGATTTTCTTTTGAATGGCCATTCCCCATAAAGGCTAATTTTTAGTGACATGCTCCGCGTCAAGACTCCGAAGCCTTGATGGTCGAAAAGGAGAGCTGTATGTAAGAAAGAAAGTAGTAAGACCATGGTGGCACTGGGTTGGAGGGTATTGTGGAGGGATTATGTGTAATATTCTCAACAGAGGCACTCCAGCACTGAGTCATTATTCGAGAGAAAATATCAGTTGAGCGAGCAGACAGTGGCGGCCAAACAAGGATCAAGGTGGTGTTGTCACACTACTTTTGAAGAGATGGGTGGTTCCAAGAGCAGATGAAGAAAGAAAATAAGATAAACAAAAATAAAAAAATTAAAGAAAAAAAGAGAACTGAATGATGAATTCATCAGGGATACACTTACCTCGGACGGAAAATTTTCCAGTAATTTTGCCTTTTTACTCACAAAATGAGCACAAGTGAACTTAAACTATCTGGAATTGAGTAGTGGTGGAGCAAAGGGTAGGTACCACTTCCAATAAAAAGAAAGTTTCAAATTGTGACTCAATACGCAGCCAATTGCAACTAGGAAAAACTGAAATTAAAATCAAAACTGAGATAAATTATATGGATCTGAAAACGTCATGACAGTTAGATGGACAGGCTGAAAAAGTCATTGAGATTGAAGACTAAGTTAGAATACCTCTCCACCATTCGATGACTTCGTAGAAAAATCCCTCTGAAAAGCGTAAAATTCCTTGAAAATACACTTACCGCAGTCAACTTATTTTTTTGTTTGTTTTAAGAATTTAGGATAGTAAACTGGGCAGCTGCAGATGAGTTAGCAAAATGAAAGCGTGTGTAGCTGTGTTGTGTTGTCAAAACAGCATCTGACAAAACATGTTGGCCTGAAGTCACCGACTCGAATACTCGTATAAATCCACCATGAGTAATACAAACCTTAATTCACCAAGTTGTAGGTATCTGCATATGTTGCCTTCAAAGTGATTAGTATTCGGCTTTCACAGGCACTGTCTTCCTTAGACAGTATGGTCATATTTTTGATACCAAAATAATACCACCAATGCATTTAGAATTTCTTTTGTATTTCTACACCGTGTAACATGAGGTCACTTTGATATAAAATTTCACACTTCTTTTTTTTTTTTTAGAATAAATGAGAGTTGTAGAAATTTTATAATGGGTTTGACGGTGGATGTTTCATCATTTTATGTCAGAGTATACTTTGAGAAGCCTAAATAAAATTTTGGTAATTTTCTCCCCGACCGTCAACTCCTTCCTATCTACCTGAAGTTGCGGAAAGAAGTTACACTGCGGTGGGGTTACTTCGTACCATTGTTTATTCTCCATAATATAATATTATTATGTATTTCAAGAGCCAGAATTTATTCTAAACCAAAGAGTTAGACACGTCCCCTGCTTGTATCAGGGAAGAGGGTAAAGAGAAAAACCTGGGACAAAAGAAAATATAACAGAGTTTAGTACAAAATATTGGGACAAAATTTGAACAAAATCATTCAGTTCGAGCACCGAGTATAAATTGTGCTTAGGGAAGTTCTATTTTGTGCGATAAGTGCCCTAATTCATACTTGAATTGGTCCGTTTTCGATCGTAGACAGTAGATTTAGATTTGCATTACAATTACACAGGGAAATTCTCGTCAAAATAAAATCATTTAGGGTTATTACAGACAGTGTGGAAAAAGGGAATTGTACGCTAGGGGTGTACTTGGATTTACAGAAAGCCTTTGACACTGTGAACCACAGTCTAATGGTACAGAAACTGTGTCACGCCGAGGACAATTACTAAAGTGGTTTAAATCTTACCTCAGCAACAGGAAACAATGTGTTGAAATTAACGGGCATAGTAGTTCAGTAGTTTATACTAAACATGGCGTCCCCCAAGGGAGTGTACTCGGGCCAATTTTATTTATAATATACATCAACGAACTTTTTTCGCTACCGCTTCATGGGAAAGCAATCTGCTATACTGATGATACATCCCTCAGCTATAGTGCTACATCAAAGTCCAATATAGAGAGTGAGTTTGCACAAGACGTGAGAATACTGCTGCCATGGTTCAAGAAAAATAAATTAACCCTAAATGTTAACAAGTGTATGTTTGTGCAGTTTGGTTATAAAAACACTAATGGTAATGAAGTAACTCTACACATATGCCCCCATTCTCAGAATGAAGATCAAACCCGTAATTGTGATTGTCCAGTTTTAAGGAGGGCACATGCAGTAAAATACCTCGGCATATATTTGGATGAAAAACTGACCTGGAATGTTCACTCAGAATACCTTCAGGGAAAACTAAGAAAACTAAATTACCTCTTCTTCCATCTGAGGGGATTCTTCAGCAAAGGACACCTGATAAGAGTATATACGGCAATCTACGAATCGGTCTTAACAACTGGAATCATTCATTGGGGAGCATCCCCCCATACTAGTCCTCTAAAAATATTGCAGAACGGTGTTCTAAAATGCATACTAAGGCTTCCTAGGCTCACTAGTACTGAAATGCTATACAACCAAGCAAAGAGAATGACCTTATGCCAGCTACACCAATATCGATTACTTATGTTCGCTGTAAAGCATCGGCAACTCACTGCATTCATATCTGGGTCTGGTGACGGCGGTGCAACAAGAGCCAGGGCTGCAGTATTACTTCAGCATCCAAACTGGAGGAAGTATCACTCCAGACTTCAGTGTCTATACCAAGTATGCGAGCTGTACAATTCCCTTCCACGTAATATTAGAGAAATTAAAAAAATAGGGGAATATAAAAGAAAAGTGAAAGAACATCTATCCAAAGAGGTATGCAGACCCTAAATGACCCCACTTGCACTGATCCAAAATTCCATCACAGTCCCCAATTTCAATTTCAATTTCCAGTCCTTTCCCCTACGGGTTCAGGGTCGGTAAGTTGCAAAATTAAAACGTACCTCAAGTTTGATGGGTCTCTGTGTTTTTGGCTTGCTTGCGTTGCTCTGTTGAGTTTAAATGTGGATTTTGAATCTAGTCTGTGTTTTTAGTTTTTCTGTTTTTTTTAGTTTTGTGGTTTCCCTGTAAGCCTGTTTCATCTGTGAATCTGAATTGTTTCAATGTTTAGATGTTCCCAATTTTAATTTTAATTTTAATTTCTCGTTTACCATAATTTTTCGTTTACCATTATGTTTATTTACTTCTGCTTTTATTGTTTTTACTTTGTTTTTTGCTCTATTTTTGCTCTGTTATTGCTCTGCTTTTGTTCTGTTTTTGCTCTGCTTTTGCTCTGTCTTTGCTCTGTTTTTATTGCGTTTTTATTCTTTTATTGCGTTTTTATACTATTATTCCGTCTTTGCTCTGTTTATTCTGTCTACATTCTGTGCTCTATCTTGATTTTATTATTTTATTTTTATTTTATTTTTATTCTATCTTGTTTTGATCGTCTGTTTCTTATTTTCCATTTTTTTTGGTCGGCCTACCCATCTATTTATTGTATATATCTTTAGTATTTATGGCGATTACTTAAATTTTCAATTTCAAAGTACAAACATATACTCCTGGTGGGCCGCATGGCCCGAAATGGAGGATCTATTATTACCATTACTACTGTCGCCGGTTGTCTGCGTCCACTGTTGTTTGTTATTTACTGTTAGAGTTGGTTTTGGGAGTGTTCATGTTTGTTAAGTGTTTTTGTTAAATTGAGATAATACTTACTCGAATAATAATCCGCCGCCCGTTAGCGCCATAAGGCGCACAGGGTGGCGTACATTACATTAAATACCTAGATCAAACATACTATGTATTATTCAACTAAAATAAATTGAATTGAATTGAATTGAATTGAATTGAAAGTGCCGTAATATGGGGTACATAACTTGGAGAGAAAAAGGATAAATTATCATCAAAGATTCGGCAATGTTTTTGGTCGGGGTGTATGAAGAAAAGTATACCGTATTAGTCCAGGCGTTAACAATTGAATGTACGAGTATAGCTTGTATTCATATTATTCCAAATAAAAAAAAAAAAAATGTTATTTGCTGGTCAACCAAACGTGCTCCCAATATGGGCTGCCCTGGTTCTTAATACAGGGTACGCATTAAATAGAGAATTTGAGAGAAAGAAGTTCAATGCAAATTAAGGAAATTATTATTTGAAATCGGGCAAGTTTAAAATAAGTCAATAAAAATTTGTGGCCTGATTACCGAGTTTTAAAGATAAAAATATCAGTTTTTTTGGGGTTTCTTCCGCATTCAATCATCATAACATAGATCGCATGTTTTCGAGCAATCTAATCTGCACTCAAGCAGTACCCCATGTTAGGACACCACTACAAATTCTTACCCAACAAAGTAAAACAATCAATAATTTTGAAGAAATAACTTACGTCCTTCCAAATTTATTTCAAATTATTCGCAAATGAACGTTTTCCCTTACTTACTGAATGTAAAATTTGTTCAAATTTTTCACTCTCTTTTATAGTCTGTCGAACTTCGCACTTCTTTTTTCCTTGCACGTCTCGAAAACAATAAATCTTTGTAAAATTGTATACAACGTTTCTGGATAGAAACATTTCGTATAAAATTTGGTTTCTTGTTTGTGTTTACTACTTCCACTACTTTTTGACAGAGCGCGCTGCATATTGCGTGACATCAGTGGGTATAACCCATTTTAGGAACTACCCCATATTAGGACACTTTACGCTACCAGCTTACCACGTGTTTCTTGATTGGCCCAAAGTTACCCTAGAATACACAGTGAACAAACTATTAAAACAAAACCTCGGTATATGGGAGGAAAACGTTCTTCTCGCTTCTAATTAATTCTTTTATGGTACTTCTCCGAGATTTGTTTTTTGGTAGAATTTAGACAAATTTAGAGACACTCTATCTTCAGAGAATTCGTATCCTATGGAATGTGTCCGGTAAAGAATGCGATTAATAATAATCGTTCAACAAGGAAAATTCAGGAATGTCAAGACGAATATGTGAAATATTAAAACAGAATAAAAAGTAGGGCGTTCTCTATCGGCTGATGCATCAACTTCGTCTTCCAACCGCACTGAGTCGCTGCTGCGATACTTCACTGCTCTTTCCCAGAGTTGGATCAAAATTATCAGGCTGGATTAAAGTAACCCCACGGTCCATTAATACAGGGTGTTTCTTCTGCAATGACCCCCTTCCACCTAGTAAGCAGGCAACCTAGCCCGACAATATGTAGATAAGTTTGCATACTCGTACTTTTGAAAGGTCACTTGGTCAAATTTTGAAACGTTTCTTTGAAATTTTTTATTCTTCTCACGACTGCAGGTAGACAGAAAAATGGTACTAGTAAGTAATAGTAGAGGGCAGTTGTGGTAACCACAGAAAAAAAAATGGAACCGGTTCAACAGGGTGTTCATAAAATCAATTTTAGTACAAATTATATTGGAAAATTTTCACAGTTCCTTATTTTTCCGTGAAACTTATTCTCTTCAACTAGTGTTTTTTATTTGAAATAGAATGTAAATTAAATTTCCCATAAGAAAGGTTATGAGTAATTTTATTGCATCTGGATTAGAACTGCTCAAAATGGAGTTCAAGATATCACCGTTAAGAATTATTACTTTTTAATACTGATTCACAGACCGTATGAAGATACTCGTAATAATCATTAGGCCAGGGAGAAATATGCAAATGCTTATTTTTTTGTTTACATTGCCGCTCAAATCTGAGCAATTTATTTTACATTTCATATCCTCCATAGTCTGCACACCAAATTTGAAAACGCATATTTTTGCATATTTGAGAATATATGCATATTTGAAAGTAAATGCATATTTCTGCATATTATAGATAATTTTACTAGAAAATGAGCTTTAAGTCCCGAAAACTTTTGAAATATACTCAAGAAATGATTGAGTGGGGGGAAGGGAAGTTCATTTGGCCAGACTGGGGAGATGTTGTTGACGGTGGCGGCGGAATGAGCAGTGTTTTTTTTTTAATTGTCTTTTATTATTTCAGTAATTTACAAGTATGTAAAATTATTATGTTTCTGGGTCACCTAGTAACTGGCCGAAATTGGCTGTCAGGGGACCCCCCCCCCCGATTAAATAACTAAATAAATAGATGTTACTAGGGTTTTCAAAAAAAAAAAAAAAACGAATGAAAAAAAATACGTGAAGAGTCGCAGCATGCAAAACCTCATCGAAAATTTGAAAAATTACGTCTTTGTTTTATTGAATAAGAACCTTTTGTGAAAAAATATATATACTTAGGTTATATGAATTTTGCACACGTATTCATCTGCAAAAGTGTTTTAATTTTATGAATATGATTTTATGAAAAACACAAAAAAGTAAGAATAAATGGGGAATAGAAGTGCATAAAAACAAATGCATATATTTGCATATTTAGAGGAAAATATATGCATATTAAAAAAAAGTGCACATTTTCCCTGCTCTAATAATCATCTTCTTCAACTACTTTACCACTTTACAGAGTTATATCGTTTACGGGGCTTATTCACTTTTCTCCTTTCATCTATTCACCCCATATTTTAAATTGAGGTCCATGCATTGAGGGAGGGGGTATTCTAATATTTTGTAAAGTTTAATGGGGGTATCCAGTAATTGGTTCCAATGGTCGCTAAATTCGGTTTTGGTAACATTTTGACCATATTTCCCGAACTGTGGCGCATACTGATGGGAAGGAGGTGCAAGATAACAGAGTATGATTTTTTGTATGGGCGAAATGAAGAGAATAGTGTACCACAGCGGAAGACCTCAGTCGAGGAGCGAATTATTGACGCGGATACAGGAACGAATGAAATAGATAATAAAAAATACAGATGCGCCAGACGCGTCTACCATTTCGATAATTCGGCGGGCCAAAATATGATAGAACGTCATGAAAACCGCTTTGAACAATTTTTGTAACATATTCTGAAAATACCTAAAATATCCCTCAAAAACAATTACTTCATAAAATTTTTAAATGTACGAATAGGAAAAAATTCCTTTATTGATTGAAAATTTCTTGATCCGTACAGCAAAAGTGAGATATTGGGGTGGGGAAAAAAGAGCAAGAAGAATTTGTTGCTAATTAAAATTTAGCATCTTTAAAAAACAAGTCTTATGGGCAATAAAAAAATACGTATCAATAATTTTGTACTAAGTGAAATTTATTTTATGAAAATCATGTTTAATCCATTTCCATGATCTTTCATTTTTTTCTGTGTAGTTGCCACAAGTGTCATAATCGGTGTGCGCCACAGTTCGGGGAACATGGCCAAAATGTTACAAAACCCGAATTTAGTGACTTTTGGAACCAATTTTTGGATACTCATATTAAAATTTACAAAATACTAGAACCCTCCCTCCGCTCATTGTATGGGCTTCAGTTTCAAATATGGGGTAAATCGATGAAAGGAGGGAGGTGAATACACCCAATAAACAACATAACTCTGTGATGGTAACGTGGCTGAAGAAGATGACTATTGTCTTCATGAGGTCTGTGCCTCTGTGGTAAAAAGTAATAATTCTTAACAGGAATACCTCAAACTCCATTCTCAGCAGTTCTAATCCAGATATAGGAAAAATTGCTGATGGCCTTTTTTATGGGAAATTTAATGTAAAATCTATTGCAAATAAAAAAACACTAGCTTAAGAGGGCACGTTTAACGGGAAATTGAGAAAATGTGAGAATTTTCTGATATAATTTGTACTAAAATTGATTTTATGAAAACCCTGTTGAACCGATTCCGACCATTTTTTTCTGTGGTTAACACAACTGCCCTCTACTATTACCTACCGGTACAATGTTTTAGTCTGTCTGCGGTCGTGAGAAGAAAAAAAATTAAAGGTTAAAAACTAGTCGACATTTGATCGAGTGTCCCTTCAAAAGTAAAAGTAAGCAATCACATCTAGAGATTGTTGGGTTAGGTTGCCTCCATACCAGGTGGAAGGGGGTCATTGCAGAAGAGATATCCTGTATAAGTACAAAGTCTCTACGTTTTCAATTTTCTGTGGGATCCGACCCGGAGACAGTGGATTTCCCGGAGGTTCCAGACCCTCGACCTCCCACTAATTATGCCCCTGCAGGTAGCTTTCCAATACATTCTCATTCTGCTCAACATGGACTTCCTACCGATCTATTAAACTTCAAAAAGTATCTTCCGGATTACAGATTCAGCAATCTCTCGACTCCTGCTAAAAACAATCCAGAATTTGCTGCGTTTGATCAGCCCCTTCCCCATACAAGCTTAATATGATAATATTCTCGATAATTTTAAAATACAAAGCTTTGCTCAAACATATGACCTGAACTTGTCTCTTGTTTCACATTAAGGAAAAACAGTGTTATAGCCCGAAATATTTGGATTTTCGAGGAAAGGTACATGTCTGTGTATACATACCACAAAAGATGCACGGTCACGTATTTATTAATGATATTCATTTCACGAATATAGGCCGAAATAGATTCTGTCGGTTATGATGACGAAGGATACACCTATCGATTACACCGAACGTTTTGAATTCGAACAGGTTGTTGATTCAGGTGCTTTAAATACATTATTTAATAAATGGAAACCAAAGTACGATGATAGACGTAGGCAAATACCACTTCGTTTATTTTCAAAGCCACCTACTTAGTTTGGTTCGGTTTGTGACAATGGTGCGAAGCAATCCTGTATTCGATCGTTAACAGGTAACTGACAGTTTTTTTGTGTATTACATAAGCTCGATAAAGTTCTCGTCTTTTGGTCGCCGTTTTGAAAAAGCTTTCCGCGGAAAAAGATGATTCGTATGTGCGAGTGTTCACGGTTTTACGTATTTATTGTCAGTGCTTTCGTCGTACAGCTGGGTACAATAGTTGGAAGACTTGACGTTTAATGTAAGTTGTCGAAGTAAAAGGGAAAATAGGTACTATTTTATGTATACGTGTGCTTAAGCATCGGTTTAGAAAGTTGTTTCCGATTTGGTAGTGGCGCTGGAGCCGAGGGGCTGGAGACACTTACCCCCTCCCTTACTGGTGAATCTAGTAGACAAAAGTATCGCTCTGCCCTCCTTTCCCAGTTTTAACGAAAACATTGTAAGAATGAGAGCTCGCTTACAGGGAACGGCTTTTATGACTGGGCAAATATGCTGGATGCACGTTTTTCTTCAAACCCCAGACAAAGAAATGGCTTATTTTCTTCTGAATAAAACTTCCATTACCGTCACAACAGAGGTGGGTGGTAAGCAAAGGGATAAGGTAACGGCGCCAAATATCGCCCAGTCTTCTAATATCGCCCACTTCAATATCTCGTCTGTTGATTGCACAACCTGGCGGTCAGTTATAGTACTAGACGTGGTTTGTTGGTTTATGTCTATCTTTTTGCATCCTGTGTAGATGGCCGATACAGAATTCCATAAGGAGAAAGGAAGAAGGTTCACACAGATCCTATGACGAACAAATTTCAAGTGTTGGTGCTATTTCCTCACTGTGCAGCCCAGCAAAGTTGTGTTGTGTCGAACATTTTTCAGTGCGGTTTTGTCATTTTATTATGTCTTTTGTCAGATCTGCCTTCAATCGAACTCCCATTCCTTTCACAAGAACCAATCATCATCGGCGATAAAAATATACATCGGAGTTGAAAGAATTCATGAAAGTCGCAAATACAAGCAGTGCCCTCTTGGTTTCTACAATCTTAAATGAAGTTTTCTTCCCTTACTTCCTCGGAAAATGAAATTTTGCTATGTGGTACCGATTACAAGTTCCCAGTTGAGTAAGTTAAGCCAGGAACGTAAAGCAGGAAATAAGAATTTCTACGATGCGAGCTTACTTGTTACTTTCACAACGTAAGTTAGGCTAAGTTTCGTCCGTTACTTAAGTTACTCGTATTCAGCTGTCTAATTTTCATGTAAAGTTTCTTTTGTTAACTCGGTTTAACTTTCGGGCTGCACTGCACCCGAGAGAAGAAAAGAATTGATCATATTTGCCCAGATCGTGGGTGAAACTGGGGCAATAAATGTAAAGTGGTCTTCGTGAATGAAACTGCGAACTTTTATACACTTAGTTTGTTCAGCCGAAGCCACTTGCTCGCGGTGTAACCGGGTATACGAAGAAATTCTCGAGTAATTTGATGAAATTTTAAAAATTCGTTCGCGGAAAGAGTAAACAAAACAGTCTCATTAAAAAATGTATCGGGTTACGTTAAAAGGTTACAAAGCAGAATATACCAGGAAATCTGAAGAAGGAAAATCTCAACATCCGCCGGCCTTTGATTTTCGATTATAAGAAAACAAGGTTCGAACATGGTACAGAAAAAAGCTCTTCGATTTAACTGAAAATATAACTTATTCTATTTGCGCTGGTTGGAGACAAGAAAATAAGTTCTCGGCGTGTGTACGTGAACGGCGCTTATTTATTCTTCCATCGCCTACATCTTGTGAAGTTGGAGGCGAAATTGACAAGAAATAAACTATACGACTGAAAAAATATTTTCCGTAACAAAAAGGATTTCTAGAAAGTTGTTGACGCGTTGAAGTAGCCATTAACATTCTAAGGTGCTTCCCCCCCCCCTAATTTTTCGTCTAAATTTTGATTTCCCCTCCCCTTTCCACAAAAATCTGGGAAACTGTTATACAATTTCATCGAGCTGTTTATAAATATGGTGATATAACATTTCTTCGGCATATGCCGTTTTAGAATCGGCACGAGTGCTGTTTGAAAATTACTCTTTATATAAACATTCTCCAGATTTTTGAAGCTATTTTCTCACAATGTTGTATCAATGAAACTGTGTGTGTGCGTGCGTGTGGAGGTCTCCTCTCCTTAAGTTTCAACCTACGCTAGGTAAAACGATATTCTTTTACATTTTGATGTATCCGCTGTGCTGTTAGTGAGATTACCCCCCCCCCCCCCAGTAAAGCTACTTACGGACCTGAACAGAGGCATTCCAGTTTTCACACGTCACCTCTCTACGGCGAAGTTTTACGCTGTTCCTGCTTTCATTCCTCGAAATCAGCTGTGCACAACTTATGTCTTGTTGTGTTTTAGCCTTTCTAGTCTTTGATCCCTTCAATTCCAACAAAATTTTGGAATCAGCTGTGCACAACTTGTATCTTATTCTGGTTTGGCCTTTGTAGCCTTTGATCCCTTCGATTCCAACAAAACTGATATCTACGGAATACTAGTACATTCCAGTAGTATGTCTGGGAACCGTTCAGCGAAATATTCATTTGGTCACGAGCCTTTGGTGTTTTTCAAAATCGAATACCTCATCTACTTTCCATCAAAATTTGATGTGTTTAATTTTAGTTTAAACTGAACGTCTGAAAATGTGTAAGTTGGGTCAAAGTTCTCCATTGATCACAATACTATGGGTCTCTACTAACCTGGGTGGGTTTTTGTCTTATGAGGGTAGAATAGTGACTCGAAATAGGGAATTTATATAAAATTATCTTTGTATCAAACAGCTACATAATGAAATGTAGTGGAAGTGCTAATTTTGGGTTACTATTTTGCTCCTACAGTCCAAAGGAAAGAAGTATCCCTCCTGATGCTGAATATTTTCAACATGCTGATCAGTGCAGCAATTCGTCCGATTGCACCAATTTTCAGCCTACCATTCATCTTTGCATACGTTAAAAATGGTAAATTATCTTCACCAAATCTTGACCAAGAATTGGGATAGCGTAGGGCTGTAACCTGTTAAAATGTTGGCCAAATCTAGACACAGGTATTTTGAGAATCCTTAGTTCCAAATTTGAAGTTTTTTCTACATTTTAAGAAAATATTGGAAGATTTTTCAACTATAGTCCAGCGGCTCAACCCTCAATATTATACGTTCTTCAGGCGCTGCATTCGTTGCCGAATGTCGGCGGTCGCGGTTTCTGACGTGCGACTCTTCTGGGCAGGTTAGTTGGGGTAGTTTGCCGTTGCTATCACCACGGTTTTGTTGCGTTTGAGTTTTCCTTCTCTGTGCCGAAGAGTAAGCAGCCGCAGCTGGTTTACTAGCCAAGTGTTTTCACTACATTGAGTAAGTCTGTCCACGCATAGCATCAATCTTTCTGATCTGGTTGTAACACTTCGCGATTGTAGTGCCTAGTTCATGTGAATTGGCGAGGGTTACGGGGCGGATTTAGGGAATAAGTTTAGGGGAAGGAACTTAGGAAACAATGCACAACATTTCTTGCCCTCTCTTTGAAACGTTTCACGGACTTCCTCTCAATGCAGTAAAAGTGAAGAGAGAGGTGTAGCATTACAAAAAATTTCTTTCTTTCTTTCTTTCTTTCTTTCTTTCTTTCTTTCTTTCTTCTCTCTTTTTTTCTTTCTTAATCTTTTTTTCCTTTTTCCGTTTCTTTTTTTGAATTTTTTTACCCCCACCCCCGTAGATCCGCCACTAGAAAGCGCTATGTTTCCGCCTCGATTGTTAGTCGCTGTGTTCGCTAGGATGTCAATATGGGAGTGTTCGAATGTTAGCTTTCTGACGTTGGTGAGACTTGAACCCGAGACGCAAAGAGTCATTTTTCTCAGGTGAAAAGGAGGAAGAGGGCAGGTTTACATACCACAGAGACTTCTGTCTTCATGTCTTATGTCGTCTGTGTCTCACGTTATTATGTATTATCAGCTGAAGTATTTTTCTCGGAGGTGGAGAAGGAGATCAGATCTTCATGAGCTGGTGACTTTATTTCTAATGTGATTTATATCTCATCAGCTGAAGTAGTTCCTCCCAGGGGTGGAGCCTCGTGAAAACTGGCATAAGTACTAATAATACATCTTTGTATTTCCCACGAGATACATGGTACAGTCAAGTTGTGGTTTACAAAAGTAAAAGTACACATCGATTTAATGATAATTTAAGAAATCATCAGAGAATTGAAGAAAAGTGACACATTAAAGAAAAAAAATACAGCCAAAATGACGAATTTGAAAAAAGGTGACTCACTAAAATAAGAAAAAATGGTACATTTGTAAAGTTTCCTTTCATTTTCTTGATTTATGGCTGATGTAATTATGATCAAAATTAATTTAAAAATGCAATAAAAACAAAGATAATGTGAAATGTAAAATTTGAATTTTGAAGCATCCAGTCTATTATAGGTTCAATTCAAAAACTAAAATAATGTGCACATAAAAACCCCTCAAGCATTTTCAGAGAATATGGTTTGTGTTTGCATTTATGCCACTTTTCATCAGCTCTTGTTTGTAGTGTGTTATGTCTTCACATCTTGACAGTATTGCCAGTTCAGCAGCTTCTTGCTACTAAATTTGGCAGATTTTTGATAACACCCTTTTTGTGGAAATATTCAATAAAATATGACATTTTTTAAAAGTAAATTTGACAGCACTTTATGGAGGATTAAAATATCAAAAACTTTTTGGTAACTTTTTTCTTAGTTCTTGACATCATTGTAAATCGTTTGTTATAGCCAGTTCTGAGACAAAAACGTACACAAAAGGACTTAAAACACTTGTACTAAAAAGAAGAGGGAGACTATAGGTTTTCAATACAAGTTTCTTCATGTCTTATCACCTAGATTAGTTTTTTCAGAGCGGATGGCTGGGGGGTTTTGAAGTATAGAGATTCACGGCTTCGCGTCTCATGTTGTTTTATCCGATATCTCATCGACTGAAAAACGTTTTCATAACTAAGATAAAGAGATATCAATTGATAAGATACAAAATTAAAGTATAGGAAGAATAATGAAATAATGAAATGTAATAAAGGCATAATGATAAATAAAGATACAATCAGACATTAGAATATAATAGATATACGATAAAAGTAAAACAAGACAGAAAACAGATACGGTAAAGATAGACTAAGTTATAATAATGACATAATCAGGCATAATAATATGGGTCTGATTTAAAGGCCCGACAAAACGATGGGATACATCGATGGGATACATCGATAGGAACAAATACAAATACGACAATTTCTGCAGTAAACAATAAAACAACGAATTGTCCGATTTTAAAAATAAGTGAGGAGATGTAAAAAATTGAATTAAACTACACGAAGTAGGATGCACGACAATAATATACAATGCACTGCTGAAAATTAATTACCACAGTAACCTGGGTGGCGACAAATTAAATGTTAGTAGCGACTTCTTGTGTGGACGTCAATTTGAGTGAAAACTATGAATAAATGAAAAACATTTTCAGCGCTCTATAACTGGTCAGCCGTTGATGATACAGAAAATATGTAAGAACATAAATTATTAGAAATTTTATTTACTTCAATTTTATTCTGAAGTATTTTTTCAATAAATCTGATACGAAGCCAGTTATGGGTCAAAAACTAAATTTTACAACCTTCTGCCCTTTGTGGCACCAGAAGCCCGAGGCGGGGCGGGGATTTTTTGTATGTTCATCGGGATGGGGTTCCGAACATTTCTGCCAAATATAATTTCAGTACTATTTTTTGTTGAATTGAGCTCATTTTTGTGGTAATTTTACAACCTAACCTAACTGAAGGCGTTCCTGGCAGCAGCATCAACCAATTGTTGTGGATTTCAACGTTCCCGGGAAGCCAAACGAGAGAAAGAGGGATATTGTTTTAGGATAGGTACCGAGAGTGTCATACAGTGTAAATATGCTGGACATGGAGTTGAAAGGACAGACGTACCGGATGGATGACGGTAAGCTGAGGAAGTACGTGATGAGGAGAATAGAAAAGGGGAAAAGGGAAACTTATAGGAGTAATGTAAGACAGAGGTAGATTGCTATAAGCGACAGTAAAGATTGATTGAGAGGGGTTTAGTCTGAAGTGAAAGAATTTATTGTTGATAGCGTATGCAGCAGATGCAGAGGAGTTTGTTTTAGAGCCATCAGTGTAGCAGATAGTGGTAGAGAAAAATTGAGTTACGAGGTATGGGATTTGTTTGGTATGTTTTTCGGGTGGTACAATTTTTGTTGAATTTAGAGAGGTGCAAGTTAATGGTGAAAGGATGCGACCCATGGGGAAGGGTCAAAGAAGATTATCACATTTATTATGTTTCCTCGCGAACACACGTCAGTAAAGTCAGTCCCGAAAAAATACTGCAAATAAGTCAGAGAGAATTTTGTGACAAAAGAGAAACACCTAATTTAGTTTTTGTTGAGACGTATTCGACACGATGTATTCGGCGACCGAGTGAGGAAATACAAAAGGAGAAGACTTCCTGGATACTCGAATAATACGATTCAAACTGGAGTGCGAGGAGGATGGGTGGCGCGAGGAAGATAATGTACACCTTGGTGCATGATATGTCTCCCGAAGCCAAATTTCCGTCTCATTCGATGACAGTTTCTTTAATTTCCGGCGGTTTTTCGACACAAGAAAATGCCGCAGCTGTTATTTGTACCGTCTATAGTCGTTTAACGGAAATATTCCGCCCTCCGTTATACGCAAAATTGTTTTCTTCTAAATTTCCAGCATCTCGCTGGCAGATGATGACGATGACGTTTATTCGTGTGGGTATCGTTTCCACCACCGCCGCCCCCTCTCAGTTCTTTATATACGAAAATGAAATTAATTCGAGAGCATTATAGGAGTACGTGTGTACGTAATTTAAAATCGATACAAGGCGCCTTCGTAAGCATCCATCAAATTGCATGTTTCGACCATCTCCTTCATAGTTAATAAATATTTTGCATTTATTATTTAAGAGAGAAAATCGATCATATCGTCTCTTTTTCATGACCTGTTTTATTTGTAGAGCGAGAGCCCGCATACAGAACTTTACATATAACGATATGTTTGTGTGTTTATCAGAAACGGAAACTAAAGATGAATTAACATCAACAAACCGATATAATACTGCGTTTAGGAAAATTAATATTATCAAATGCGAATCGCGGTTACATGTCGCTAATTGTGTTTGACTTGACATTTGAAAGTAAACGAATACCAAATTTGGAGCAATTTTGTTTCAGATTGCGCGCAGCTCATAAACGGTATTTTAATTATGTCGAGATGGATTCACTCATGGGTACGTTACACCTATACGCTTAAAAATATTTCTCGGTCGAGATAGGATAATGAAATTCATTTTTATGAAGCCACAAAAAGCTACCTGCCTATGTTGGTACATTCCAACTAAAATTTACATACGGGAACACGTGGCGCGGCGCGGTGTGTGACGAAAGATCTGGGAACTAAAACGTTGATTTTGCGAGGGCAACAGTAGGAAACTTGGAATTGGTGGTTGAAAAATAAAGAGTGTGCGAGTTGACTTTGGAGAACGTAAAATAAGTTATACCATCACCTTTGAATGTGGAAATCATAGGAAACCATACAAGAGGGCTACAATATGGAACCAAGATTCTCGAATAGTCCAGTAGAATTAACCAAAAATGGGATAAATAATGCAACAATTATCGGAATTCGGAACTTTTGACATATTTGTGGTTAGTTGCGCTTGTTGATTAGCCTATTACGCGTTCTGAAGAATACGAGTGGAGCTCCGCTGGACAGGGTCACATAGGTTCCCAAAATTGAACGTTTTATTATAAGTCGATATGGCAGTGCAGGCCCAGATTTCGAGATACGGCGATTTTTTGTGAATCAAGGTCGAAACTGTCGAAATTGAAATTCGTGACGATTTCTGTAGAATAAACCCTTTTCTTCCGTATGACGTTATCAGTTTTTTTTTCTGTCTGCGTTCTTCCATTACAGAGGAAAACGTGAACCTACCTCGTCTCTGTTTTGTCCCCACTCAGCTCAGATTTGTTCTCACTGGAAATTGAATTCTATCATTTTGTATTAGTTTTCTGAAAAGATCCCATTTTGTCGACGAAATTCTTTGTGAAATTTCCGACAAAATTAGACCTCGCGGAGCTATATAGCTTAATTTGTATCAGAGATATGCCACTTTAAATGTGTAATTTTTTTTTTTTTTTTTAAACTTTTTTTTCATTGTATTTTTCTTGAAATTAGGTTTTCTTAAATCTCAACTTTAAGCAGTTATATCTCGGCGAATTTTGGAGCTAAAAAACTACAGAAGGTCTCATTTTGTCAGAAATGTTATCTACTATACGCCCCAATGCCGTATTTCCCTAGAAGACAACGCAGCCGTGGCTTCGAGCGACAAATTTTCCAGGGCGGTAAATTATTCGAAAATGTAGAAAACAACGTAACGGTAAATGGCTTTATTATTACTATTATTATCATTATTTTGGAACATAGGGCAGCAAAAAGTTTTAACCAAGGGCGGCTAAGCCCCTTAGTCCGGCACTGATATGCCGGTACTCATTACTCCATATCAACAAAGTGTGACCTTATTCTTTGGACTATCACAAATATTGGTCCCGTCGAAAAATGTTTCAAATTTTCATAAAGTAAGTTTTTTTTTTTTTGTTTTTTTTTTGTAACTAGCACAGAACCATCGTTAGAGGGGACGATAATGATGATGATGATGATGATATATTCCTTAGTCTCTCGAATAGTAGACTGCGTTCTCCACTTTTCTCTCTTCTGTGCTAATATTTTAATTTCTGAGAAGGATTCTCATTTTGCATCCTTCATTATCTGCTCTTCATTGCTCATTGTTCGTCTTCCTTTCCTGTTCTGAAGAGGGTCAAAATGATCTTTGACTATATCATACATTAACACAGACTTTCTGGGAGAAATCGTCAAATTATTGACATTCTTCCAATGTCACGAAGTTCAGCAAGTAGCGAAGTTACGATTTATCCCCGGAGTCTTTTCCTTGTCCCGCTGTATCAGTTCAAAAATCTCACCCCCCCCCCCCCCCCGCAAAACCACATTCTGGATTTTCTATTTTTCTGTGTTATTCATTAATTTGATATCAAAGATCTTCCTAAGCTGTAATAGTTATCGCAGATTTACTAGCCTCAATTCAAATTTTAGGAAAATTAATAATTAAATAAATGTGAGAACATTTTATTATTGATATTATTCCAGTTAATCGACTTTTTTTCTTCAAATTTATTTTTTGTCTTTAATTTTTATTTTAATCTGAACTACCTATTCATTTATAAATTTTTTATTTGAAAATAATATAATTCTAATTAATTTAATACTAAAATTTATAACACAAATTAATAAAATAAAAAAGTAATAAATAATTTAAATAAATAAATAAAATAGTATATTACACACCAAGAGTCAAAAGTGAATGTTTACATGATGAGAGAAAGTTTGCGAACAAGCGTAGTGAGTGAACAATTCACGAGTCATGTAATCTCACTTTTAGCTCTTGTTGTGTAAGATATGTTTTATACACTACTTGATCAGAAGCGACAATGTTTTTCTCTGACATGGTCTGTATTTCTTTTTTTTTAATCTATTGATTTATTTAAATTATAGACAGGTGATTTTTGTGTGCGTAATTAATTCAAAAATTTAATTTGCTCAGTAAATTACTACAAAGTACAGTATCACAGTCTTGTCTTCAGTTTGTTCACGTGCACAAACAGCACACACAGGTAGTGGCCAGCAAAAACGTAACAACGGTTAACAACGAACGGTAACAGCTGTACCACATTGTGAATATTTAAATGCGTTCTTAAGTCGCTATTTTGTAATTCGCTCCGTGGCCGAGTGATTAGAGACAATCGCTGCATTTCAGTCAAATGTTTCAATCGGACTCCCCCGCCCCTGTATTTGGTTGCCAAACCATTTAGTTAAAGGCAAGGTTGGATGGAACTAAGTTTAAAGACGTTGATTTTTCTCCTTCAAAGGAGCACCTATGCTTTTTTCAATCCATACGGCCAAAACACAGATTATTAATCTTTTCACCATTGCCGAAAAATCATCAACTTCCAAATTGATAATAAGATGGCCATACTAAATCTGGAAACTGTTTTTCATCTAGAAGGCATATCATATTATTAGCAAATCCTGAAGAATTCTACGAGCGAAAGGATCTTTAGCCCCATTTTGATACTATTAGTCCCCCATGAGCCCTCATCTATTCCAGGTTAGCTTTCCTTCTTCTTTTCCTAATGACATATGACGAAGCGAAATGCATAAGGTATCTCCAATCGTTCAAAAAAAGACTTTATTCGAAGTCTTTTTTCTATTTTTTTGGTTTTCAAATAAATTATGAAGTGAGTTTTAGTTTGGACCGTCGACTGACAGTTCTTAAAGTTACTAAATTCTAATATATGCATTCCTGTTATTAATAGTTCTGTTGTTTTGTTTCTTGTTTTCAATCATTAAATGAATTCTGAACTTTGCACTTGGACTCAAAGTTACTAAAAGTAATGTGCATTCTTGCTAATACTTTGGTTTTGTAATTTCATTAAATGAATTTGGAATTCAGATGTGACACAAAAAAACATAAAACTGAGCGAAATACAGCGTTTTTAAAATGAAGATGTAAGTTTGAGAGTAAGAATCAAGATGCAAAGTTAGAGGCTAAGGCCTTTGTCTTAGAATTATTTTAGAGATCAAAGCTGATGCTTCCATCTTGCATACCAGTTTACACAATGAAAATAGCATCACAATAACCGTAACTGTTAAACAAATATAGATGAAATAGAATTATTCACATAACAATAATCAAATTTAATGATCAATTTTTCCAGTGTTTAGACTTAATTGGGATTTAAAAATGCACTAGAGTGCGCTGCAAAATCACCTGCGCCGGTGATAATGAATGAGTGATCATGTGTACTTTCAAATAGAAACACTGCTATCTTCAGGAGGGTAAAAAATCGAGTAAAAATTGTTCTGCCAGTAGAACTCGTTATAATTCAATTTTTTGGTGATGATGCAGTTAAATTTAGGACAAATTTCCTTTGGAAGTGAATTTCTAATCGATTTAATGATAGTTGAAGTTCGCTACACACGCTTATGGTAAATCATAAGTGATCACTCATAGTGAAACTCTAAGTTTAAATCCCAATGAGCCGATTCCTGAGCTTTTTTCTCCCCAGATGCATCACTATACTAAAAAATCTGTCCCTTCAACCACTGATGCGATACTCGAAAGGGTAGTTTCCGGGGCCGGGGTGGCGGTGTCATAGGGGCCACTTTGACATGCGTGCATCGCCATACATCCCACCACACCATCCCAAAGAATCTCATGACGTAAAAACATAAAAACTGGGGTTAGTGACTTCGAATATTATCGATTATAGGGTTCGTGAGTTGCCTAGTTTATTTATGAGGCTGTTTCGGCTGTAAATTCTGCCCAAAGGGTTTCATAGAGATGCAGCCTGAAGTTGTATTGGCGGGTATCAAAATTATATCAAATACGAGGTTTCTGAAGTGACTGAGCCTGTTTTTGAGGCAATTTCAGGTGTAACTCTACATTGAGATGAGAGCTACACAGGGAGCTACAACTTGAGCCCATGTACTCAGCTTTCAATATCTGAGATTGTCACCTCCTGTGAAGTCTCCTGGGTAAGGTTTACACCTGGATCTACCCTAAAAACGAACTCAACAACTTGAGAAACCCTAAGTTTGATATCACTGATGCCCATATCTTCAACTTCCATGTTCCACGCCTTTGCCCTATGCAGAAGAGTTATATGGTTACAGCTAAAATAACCTCAGAGAGAACTCGAAAACACGTGAACTAGAAAATGGATATGTCGAAAGCTATTAATCCCAGTTTCCATTAGTTGACCCGCCGGGGATTTTTTGAGAATGGGGATGTGCCTAAGAAAACTTCAAGAGAAAGAGTCCGACCGCTGCATGGAAGGACATTGTTACATGGATATGTCGTCCAGACGACCGCATTGACGCGCATGCCAACATCCATGCCCTCTCTAGTCGTCCATTCTCGGCGTTGCTCGGCATTCTTTGTATCGGCCAGTCGAAACGTGAAGGAACGAATGACAGCGTAAAAAGGAATACGCAACTACATCACGATGGTAACGTTTTTCTGTGGAACATATTTTGCGGAGCGTTTTTTACGGGAAGTTCTCTGTGGAACTTTTTCCGATGTAATTTTCTCTTTCGTGTGGCGAGCCAAGACATATCCATGTTAATAACGTAATTGTAGCTACAACCATGCACTATATATGAATCAAATAATGTAACCATAAAAAGAACCGCTTGTATCGTAGTCTTTCGGTTATAGGTAACAGCTTTAAAATAAATTGCTGGCTGCCTAAACTGATATGTTAGACCGGAAATTTTGATGTTTCTTGGATTTGTGTCCGCGCCAGCTCGATATATTGCGAAGAGAAAAGGTTTTTCCTCTAGTAATCCAAATGGCCCGGATCAAATCGGCGCATTGAATACGAAATCGAAAGATTGTTGTTCTAAGATGAAAAGGAATTTTTACTATTGAATTATTCAACTATATACACCGCAAACGTTGTTATCTTCGACCTGAAAGTTTTCCTACCAGTTTTCCGTTATCCAGCTGAGCCCAAATTGAATGAGGAATTTGTATAAATGCAAATGCAATTCGCGAACACGCTTTTTATTTCCGACTCATTTGCACGTTTTAACAGAGCTCATCGCGACCACGCCACAATTCAAAATTTGCTTTACATTCTTGATAGACGGACGAGAGAGAAAAAAAATTCCGAACACGCTGGGTATTTGCAGCGTTTGGCGACAAAATTGATTTAATATACGCAGGCAACTGTTCAAGAAAATTAACTCTCTCGATTGTAGGCGCAGGGGTATTTTGATTTATTTATTTATCGTATTTCCTCACCCTCGATTTCACGGTCTATTTCCACAGTTAAGTGCTATCGCCGCGTGTGTCTCCTCTCTCGGCGACCGTATGTAGGCCCGTCGACACCTTCCGAGGTTAAGATAGGCTATGACAAAAGTACATTAATCTATGAACTGCTGGCCCCGTTGATCTCAATTCCTTTTAAAATTGAACAAGTCTTTTTCTTCGCCTCGGTGTAAGTAGAAATTAAAAAGGAAAATGCTTTCGAAATACATTCCCGAATGTAGGTCATTTATTGACCACCCACTCTGCGCCACGAGAGGTCGGAAAAATCAAATTGAAATGCTACCGAGAGCTGTTGTTCTCGTCACCGACTCGATACAAAAAACTTTCCCATTTTTGAGTACTCAAATATTAGCATTTGCGATTTTACGATTATTTTATGCGCACGTAGTGATCGTCGACTGGGAGTGTTGCAGTTCTCTCACTCGAGTAGATACGTCTGGCTAAGAATAATGAGCTGATTACGTCATCAAAAATTCAATAAAATCGATGCGAACACACGATAAAGCTTTTTATCTTATTTTTCACGCATTTCCGCGTGTGTACCGACATTAAATAAAAATAAATAAAACGTGGATGTATGGAATTTTGGTTCCGTCGAAGGCGCGAACTCACGTGGGTAGAGGACACCCAAAGCGAAAAGGAAAACTAATCAATAATGGAGTAGCAGTCTCGTGCGCAGGGGCTGAAATAGATGAAAGCACACTCTGTATACACTTTCAGAAGTTCCTATTTTGTGCTCGTGCCGAGACCCGCGTCGCCCAGATATTGTTTTTTCCTTTTCTAGCGAGTGGTGAAAAGTATTATGGAAATTTAATAAACGGAACGTATCGAATTAACAGCATTCGCAGTTCGTGCATATGGTAAGTTTTTGGCCAATTTTCTATTATGTTACCGCATTTGCGAGTTCGCACACAGCCGAGGCAGCGAGGCGATTCGAAACAGCCGTTGGGAAACGAAAATCAGGATAGATTTTAACAGCTAATTATAATCGATACGAAAGGTAACTCACGAAACGAGAACATTTTCGATATGCAAGTGAAACCCTTCAGCATAAGTTAGAACGTGTGGTCTGGGCACGAAAGTGAACTTTTCATGCAACATGGTAGGAAATATGTTACACTTAAGGTGACCATCAACGTAAGATTTTTCTTACCGATATTTATATCTAATCATTCCTAAGTAAAAGCTCGTCCAGCCTTCACATTGTTAGGAATTTGAAAGTGCACGTGGTTACACGTCGACAATTTGATTTCAAAACACCTGCTGAGTTCAAGATGGTGCCCACAGGTCAGTAGAGGTGCATCCGTTTGTTCGCAGATGAAATTATACTGTCTTCGTTCATAATAATTTGAGTGTCCTGAAATTCGAAATTATTGTCGGTGTAATGGAGCTCGCGAATGAAACAATATGTTGAAGTAACAGTTCGGTCACACAGGTGGTATGCCATTCCTCAATTTTACGGGCCATAGTGGGCCTTCATTGAAATCAAAACTACTGGATTGTGTAGTCGTGTCACAGCGGTAAAGTATACACTTGCTGATTCTTCGAATTTTGTACGAGAGAAGTATTCAGTCTGGACTGTAGAGAGTGCATTCCTTAAAAGATGAAAGCGAGTAGAAAAAGTACGTGTAAGTGAACCTGCTGGACTGTCGATAAACGATGGTAAGACTTGTCATAGTCTTCTCAAGAAGCCAATCAGATGCTTCATATAGATCAACAGAGAAGAAATCGGGCAAGTCTCCTCAATACAGTATTTAAGCGCTGCTCTAGTTGATTCGTGTACATCGATAAGGCGATCCGTTCTAGAATAGGCCAAGCCAAAACGACCTTCTTGAATATGAAAAATCTATTCTGCAGGCGCTGTTCCAGCAAGAATCTTCGCATTCGCATGCTGAAGTGCTACGTTCACTTAGAAAGAAAGCATGAATTTGACATGTACACTTTTCGACGTACTATGCTGAAGATTCCATGGATCCAAAAAGTTACAAATGCCGAGGTACTCAGAAGAATGAAAATGTCTCCGGAATTTCTCAATACCTTCATAGAGAGGAAATGGCAATATGTACCTGAAACACATTATGAGAGGCCAATACGGGATATTAAGATTGATCATTGAAGGCAAGATAGCTGAGAAAATATCGACAGGTCGATACAAAGCTCCTGGACGAAAGACGGCGATGGTCCGGGTGCTCGACGATCAAACTGTTCCATTCGGCAACTTCTGAAACTACAATAGCCACGTGGATCGCGAAACTCCGTCGTGCAGACGGCGAATGAAAGGAGAAAAGATTGAATGATCGATAGTAAAAGCAGATCTGACTGAGAGTGCTAAAACATAAACTGTAACTGAACTCTAACTGAACGGATGTCTTACCTGCTTGACCAAAAGGAAAGTGAGTCATAGGAATTAAAAAAAAAATAACGTGATTTTGAAAAGATCGGGTACAGGAGGTACAGGAATGCAGGAGACAAAAGACGTTTGTTAGACACTCGCATCATGCCTTGCAAAAACCAGCCAGGCAGGACATATATTCGAGAGAAGGTCACCGCGTACTCTCAGACTTTATATAAGAACTGCGAGATGATCCTGTGCAATGTTGACTGACGCATCGACATTTGTATCTACTTACATAATTCTTTTTTTTTTCTCTTTTTTTCGAGTTTTTGTGCCAAATACCTTGGAACACAATATTGCATTAAACCCAACCATATAAGAATTATGACAATAACTTGATACAAAAATTATTCAGTCTAAACTATTAGTAGACATGCCATTGCCAATGTCGACTGCACAATTGAATCTACCTTTTGTTAGCGCCAAATTGTGAAATTCGTCATTCATGAAGTGAAATGTCGAGGCCTTATGTTAATTTTCGGATACGCAGTGTGGAAACCAGGGATGTCAAAGAAGCTGGAAGTGGAAGCCGGAAGTTTTTATGTATCCTCACTCAAATCGAGTAGCCGGTAGCCGGAAGCCAATTCCAGTTGGAAGCCAGAAGTTGGAAGAGAAGTCTTTGGTTTATCGACTTCTTTTTGGCTTCCAAGTTTCAACTCAGAGTCAGCATTTGGCCCAACTTGTCAGTCATTATTTATTTTAAAAAAAGAGCTCTTAAACTCGTTGCTTTAAAGTATTTTTTGAACGAAAGTAGATTATTCCTTTTAAACTTGTTTTGTGCTTCTTATTCTTTGGAAGGGGGGGGGAGGGGGCTTAAACGATGCTAGAGGTGAAATAAAGTGAAATGTCGGGAGCTAGAAGTCGGAAGGTGGAAGTTTTTTGTAATAACAAAAGCCGAAAGCCGGAAGTTTTTAAATTACAAAATTGAAAGAAGTCGTAAGCTGGAAGCTTTTTAAAATTATGGAAGCCAGAAGCGGGAAGAGAAGTTTTTTCAATAAGCTTCTCATCCCTTGTGGAAACCGTCAATTTATAAAGTGACTCACAAAAGGCGAGTCATTTTATAAAGTGACTAAACCCATTTCTGCAACACCTTTGAATCGACTACCATCTCGAAAATAAACCGAAAATGGAGATTCAACTGCTCTAGTGACACCTTGGGCGAGTCAAAACCAAGAACCAACTGAATTCCAGAATCGAGAAAAAGAAGCAAACATTTTTGGACTCACTTCAAACACTTTGTCAGCACCCTCACCACTGGAGCATATATTGAAAGTACTTCAAAACGAAGTTGGGGCCAAATGGTACTAAATTTCCACATATTTTTATACGTTGCGATTGCACCAGTGCTATGAGATATAAAAGTATGCGATGCAAATGTCGTCGCGCGAATGTCTTCTGTAATAGTGGGTGTCACGGACAATGTTTTTGCAGTAATAAGCAATGAGGACATTTCGACTTCTTTTTTAATACACCAGGGATGAAAATATACGGGGTGTGGGGGTTGAACCCCCTCCCAATAATTTGGTGGTCGGCAAGTTTTGAAATTGTTCACTTGAATTTTTCATTTTTTGAGAACATTTGTTTGTTCATTTATTATTATTTTTTTCAATTCAGGAATATTTCGATTTAAAAATCGGCAAATTTTCAAATTTTTTCAAATCTTGTCGGCAAATTTTTCTTTTCTACCTCTCTCCCTCCCATCCCAAACTAAAATTCAAATTTCGTCTCTGACTCACACCTATTTTTCTGACTCGTGAACCTCTCATTTCGTTTTATGTTTCGACTTTAATTTTAAATAGTCCATTTTATTGAAATTCTGTAATTATACAGTTCACCAGGCACCTATTCGTCATTTTATATAATACCTAGTCATTTTAAATATTTCCTAGGCCGATAGTGAATATTTCTATTATTTGCCTAAAATTACTAGCCATTTTATTACCTGCCTAGTCACTGCATAAAATGCCTGAATTTCACAATTTGCTGCTAACATATACATCGATATATTACAGTGTTAATAGTGATATGTCGATACTTATCGACAACAATTTCAACAGAAATGTCGACTATACGAAAATTTGTCGACGTCTACTGAACGCGTGTCAATTCGCCGCATATGTACTACAATGTTTATAGCAATGTCGATATATAGACACTTGTTGACTAACATGTCAACTGCATTTTACATCCACTGAACATTTGTGCATCATTTTGTCTATGGACGTGTATATACTATGTAATCGACACAAAGCAGAGCATCGACATTCATATGAGCAATAAAAATGCCCTGGATTTCAATACTGACATTTTAGTCTACATTTCCAAACGTATGTGTTTCACGGGGAGTATGCTCTTGAGACTTGGGACTCAATACTTACGCGTGTCGTGGAACCTAATTCATAATGAGCGTGTATCAAATTCATTCTACGTTCTTGAACAGAGTAAACAACAATGAAGAGGGCGCCATTTGATATATAGCTGCGTTTTGGGATGTATTTTCGTGATAATTATAATGAATAAATTGGAGAATATTCCTTCCCCAGATGGACATATCTCACATTTCGACAGTTGAAATTTGATGAGCAGGTCTTATAAGCTATCATGCACACACGTTCTTTCACAGCAGATATCATTATTTCAATAAGAACTGTGAGAGAAACATCTCCTTAAAGCTTGATACTTATTTACTAACAATAGTCTACATTAGAGGTGCTGTAACAATGCCATTTTGAGGGATGATCCTCAGGGTTTTTTATTTTTATTTATTTATTTATTTATTTTTTTGGGGGGGGGGGGTTCTTGTGATTGGTCTTCTAACAATAAAAAATTATTCTTGTTTTTTTTTTCATGTGAATAGGTATATAATACTCCTGCTTAAGTATCAATGAAAAACAAAAACTTCTTTACGACTCATTTTATTAATAATCGGGGTATCAATACGAATTTTTGACAAAACAATCGATAATTTCTCCATTATGTATTTCACTGAGAATATCTTTTTCTGATGCCCCATCACTGCTGATAACCATTCATCCAACGTGTCGTAATTTGAAGTGGATTCTTAATAATTTTTTCGTTTCTCCGGGGGGGGGGGGCGATTTCCCTCAGTTGATCAGGGGGATCACAGCATTTCTGGCCTATATAGTGTGTTTGAAAGAACCTGACTCGTAATCAGCAAATTACAGGCTCACTCTATGTTTCTTGCCCGGAAATAAACAACACCAAGGATGGTCATCTTTTAGTAGCTTCGAGACGTATTTTGGTAATGACAGTCAAATATTCCCGATAAACGAAAGAATTTTCTCTTTTAACAGACACATCTCACATTTCCACAACTGAAATTGATTCATAGGTCTTATAAGCAATTCAGTACACACAGTCTCATTCCTAACAAACACCAGGAGCCGCGAACTTTATTATGAGAAAAATTAATTTTATAACCACCTTCACGACACTACTGAAAAAAATGAAATTTTTTGTTTGCACAACGCATTTAAGGAGGTGTTCGTCGCTGAATACAGTGCTGTCGGCCGTTTTTCTCTATCATGTTTAGTTTTTCTGCGATCAAAAACTATAAAAAATTCAACTAAATATGTTCAAAAAGAGGTTTAGGAGCTGAATGTGGTCATACTGATTCGTGTTTTTGTGTTTTGAGGTTGTGTGTAGTGGTGTGTATTCCGTCTGTTTGTTTTCGGTTATAGTGGTCTGATAACACTGATAATATTCAGTCAGTGGTACCGCTTATTCCACTGCAAAAACAAAATGGAAACGAATTTCAGTTGTTCAGAACTCCGAATGATGACATGATGGAGAAAAATGGGTCGCAGTATCGTGTTCAGCTTCACAAAGTACCTTAGAATCACCTCACAAAATGCGATGTGCAAAATAGTTGTTTAGTAGTGTTATCAGTGTCGATAAGTTGGTAGTAAGATAGTCTTAAGTTGAAGTATTCTACTGGTGCACGAAAAAACTACAGGAAACGCAGCTGAAGTGCATTTAAGATGACAAGAGTCTGTCAAGAAACCATCAGGTTTCTTAGACAGATCTTAGACCAAGGAAAGAGAGAGACTGGAGACCCCATCCCCCATTTTCACAACTGTGATAGATCAGACGGAAAACTTGATAATATATTCGTAGGATTGTCAGAAATGGTTCAAGTGGGAAAGCAGTAGAGACCCCGTCTCCTCCGATGCTCTGAGATTATGTCTGAATGTACGTGTAAATCATAGATTGATCTACAATAAAAATAAAAATCTGGCCTTCGGGGACCTCTGAGTCGAGAACACAAATCGCAGGATCTCTCTCTCTCTCTCTCTCTCTCTCTCTCTCTCTTGCTCTCTCGCTGTCTTTTCTTCTTCTTCTTCTTCTTCTTCTTCTTCTTTATTTTACAATTTGATTTTTAAAATTCTGAAAGTGTTTTTGTTGTTTTCTTTTTTATTTGTTGAATTTACAAATGTTATCATTAGTTGGAAAAATCGAATTTCCCGTGAAAAAAATTTTTAGTCAGAAAAATCAAGTTTTCTCCCCTTTTTCCTAAAAAGTGGTTTGGAATGTACCATCTCTTACTATAGTTAGAAGAAAACACGTGATACACAAGTATCCTCCTGCATTTCATAAATTGGCCGTTTGCTCTTTCATGGATAGGAGATAAGTCCTGAGTCAAAACTGAGACTCAAGAAGTCAACATCCGACTCGTCTGTATCGAATTCTCGACGGAATTTCTTAAAAGAGTCTCATTGACAAAGTTTAAATGAGTCCTGTCAGAATGATTTTTCCTAAAACATTCTTGTACTCTAAATAATTCTTGTCGGAGTCTAAGGGAGTCTCAACAGAACCTGGCGAGTTTTTATGAATCAGGGCAGGATTTGAGTATTATTAATGTTTGAAACGAAAATTTACAAAAGTCTTGATGCATCCGTCCTAAATGAAGTTATAAGGAAGTTCCAATGAGTCTTAATGAGTCCTAAGCGTTAAATAAGTTTCAACAAATTACAGTAGAATATGGATGATTCTTTAGTCTTAACGCAATCCTAATGAGCCTGACTGAGTTTTAATATAATTTGAATGGATCATACTGGTCTTGATAGAGTCTGTGTGATACTTATACCTAAGTCTAAAATATTTCGAAAACGTCTTAACGAAGTCACAGTGAAGCCTTGGAAATTCCAACTGAGTTTCAATTAGCTCTAGAAAAGTCTGAGTGACTCTTAAACCCCGTTTTAAAGATCTTCTCATGATGAGAATAAACTCGACGAATCTGACTAGAGTCTGAATGAGCCTGATGAGTCTTACAAGTCCTATATCAGTCAGATGAATGGACGTTAGGAGGGATATGTTTGAAAAGTACATAGAGGCATTCCAAAAGTTCGAATTGGTGCGAATGAATCAGAAAAGGGTTAAAACAAAATTAAAATGATTTTTGTGGGGGGTCTTAAATCAGTTTTTACGTGTCCGTGTGAACCACATAAGTTCGAGGGAATGTTCGTAAGTACTGACTGAGTATGATTGATGTTTAGGAATTTGAGTGAGCTCGAATAGATCTCAAAGGAAATGATTCGTAGGCAGTTCTGAATATGTGTGAATGAGTTTCAGAATAGTTTCAATTAATCTGTAAATGCAGTTCCAATTAACTCAAATGAATGTTGACTAAAAAAAAAATGGACCCGTGAAGAATATATGCCATTCACATTGAGCTCGACATTTTGATTTAGTAGTTTCTGTTATATTTATTATGCTGTCGCTTAGACATCATCATTTGACGTCACACTATCCTGGAATTACCTTATTTCAAATTAATTACAAATGAGTAATAATCGCTGAATCGACATGCCAACACGTTTGTCACTGTCGAATTTCTGATCGACAGTTTAGTAGGTAAATGTCATTAAATTTTGTACTGAAAAACTGTTAGACAGCCGATATCATATTTCTTCGAGAAAAAATTTGCAGATTGTCAACATCGAATATGTATACTCAATGGAAAAGCTTATATTAGCGTCAAGTCGAACCGAAAACAGAAAAACTAGGTGACTCAATAGTAATATCAAAGTCTGTATGGAAATCTACCTCGAATTCATCATCGGCATTTGATTAGCCAAAGTGGGCAAAAATATGTAGTTACCAAGAGATTTTTCTGTATTTCAGTGTAAACTTTCTCATCGGCTCTTGAATAGCCGAAGTCCGGAGTTAATTTACTCTATGTAATTCGAAATCGACGTTGTCATCGATTTTTAATTAGCAACTGACGACAAAGAATTCCGACATCGACAACAATATCGGTTTCAACTCGACTTTTCAAGTATGACTTTGCGTGCCGAATTTGATGGGAAAATGACGGATTTTTAATGTCGACAAAAGTGTCGACTTTTGTATCTACCGTATTTTACAGGATCATAAGGGCCTGGACAAGAGTTTTAACCAGCCCTAAAAGTATAGCCGAATAAAACTTAGCAGAGTCTGAAGAATCTTAAGGAGTTCTAAGGGATTCTAAATGTGTCTTTTATGAGTCTGAATAAGTCTTATCTGAAATAATTGGCTTCCATTAGCTCCGTGGAAAAATAATGGAGCCAAATGCACTCGCAGATTCAGTTTCCCAGTTTTTTACCATTAATTATTGTAATAGTAGCGTTGTTGAAAATCAAACATGTTCTAAAGTACAATACGAATATGGAAAACTGCGTCTTCAAAATCATTGAATTTCCTGTTACGTGTAGAACACTGTTAAGGTTGACAGAAGCATCGACATTTGTATCGACAGCATTTTTTTGTTTTATTTTTAAGTTTTTGTATACAAATATTTTGAAACATATCGTATTAATTTCAACTATATAAGAATTATGGCATGAACTTAATTTATACAAATATAATTCAGCCTAAAACATTTGCCGATTAGACATATTGATGCAAATGTTGACTGTACCATTGGGTCTAATTTTGTATACACTGATACTACAGTCTTGATAGTAATGTCGGTACTTGCTGACTCTAATATCAACTGAAATGTAGACTATACGAAAATTTTCGACGTCTACTGAACGCGTGTCAATTTGCTGCATACTACAATGTCTATAATAATGTCGATATATGTAGATAATTGTTGACTGGAGTGTCAACTGCAATTTACGTTCACTGAACTCTTGCTCATCATTTGGTCTATGGAAATATACTCGTATATTACACAGTGGACAGTAAACAGAGCATCGACGTTTGTATGTGTGGTGCACATGAAAATATATGTGCTAAAAGTGTCCTGAATTTCAATACTGACATGTTAGTCGACATTCCTATATGCACGTGTTTCACAGGAATTAGTTTGATTTTATTTCAAGAACTAGTGCATCAGTGAAGCGGGATGTAAAAAATCGAAAACTAACACGGATATCTGATCCTTGCTGCTGCCAGTCATCTAACTCATTTTTCGTATCAATGTAATCTAAAGTGAAATGTTCCTGCCCCTGGATTTCAGGTTCAGGATGCTAAACGGAGCTCATTTAGAGGAATGACATACGAGCTTCTCGTTGTCACCAGTTTGTTTGTACGTTGACCTTCACCTGCCCATTACACTTCATATAATAAAGTCCTCAACAAACTAGCTCGCTTTTGTCAAGCCGGCGTAATGAATAGTTCTTCCCTAAGTCAGGTACAAAATGATATTTTCCAACACTTGCTCAGAAAACACGTTATTACTCCTGCATTCAGTGATCAGAAAGTTTTCAGTTTCTGTCCTATCTCGACCAGAGACAGTATCTTGTTCGTAGGAGATAACCGGCATTTCATTTCCTAACCACCATTGGCTTTTGTAGCATTTATAAAATTTTTCTTCTTTTAGATGGCTGGTCAACAGGATGGAAAATGGCAGAAAGAAGGCCCCGACCAGAATTTCGATTACATGTTCAAGTTGTTGATTATCGGTAACAGCAGCGTGGGTAAAACGTCTTTCCTGTTCCGGTACGCGGACGATTCCTTTACGTCCGCTTTTGTATCCACCGTTGGGATAGACTTCAAAGTGAAAACAGTCTTCCGCCATGACAAACGAGTTAAATTACAAATTTGGGTGAGCGTTGCTGGCTTAATCGAGTGAATGGGTTTTTTTTTGTTTTTTTTTAATCAAGTTAAACGAGAACATTTATTCGAACTTGGTTGTTTTTGTTGTTCAGGATACCGCAGGGCAAGAAAGGTACAGAACAATAACGACCGCTTATTACCGAGGCGCAATGGGATTCATATTAATGTACGACATTACGAACGAAGAATCATATAACAGCGTGCAAGACTGGTTAGTACAAAAAAAAAATGTTTAATTTGGTTCGGGATCCATAATTGGTTGTGATACCAGCAAAATGTAACTGTGGAATAAAAGAACCTTTTTCAACTAAAGTAACAGACATATCGTCAGTTTAATTATAAAAGCTTCTAAGTCCCAATTTTGGCAAATGACTTTTTTGTTGATTGAGATAGAAGTGACTGTACCGCACCCTACGGTGATAGCCAAAACATTCTAAAACGACTTAAAATCTTTTAAAGAAGGAATGAAAGAAATATGTAACATTTTAATAAATGGTCCTCCTAAATGTTTTTGGTCTCTCCTGTAAGATTTGAACGATGGCACTTAGAAGGTTTTATAATAAAGCTGACATTATATCTACATGCAAAATTTTTTCTGGGGTTGGCCCATCTTCAATGCCCGACATTTATTTAAAATGAGGATATCGAGACTAGTTTATTCTTAGGGTAATACCGTACAGTAAGGTGTGCGCTGTCTTCGTATTGGCGGCCCAGTGTCTCGTGTATTACGTATACTTTCTTTCTGTTGGTGTTTATTATCTGTCCTATTTACCCAATGTCTGGTGAGTTATGCTGTACTGTGGTGAGTGTGTTATGTACTGTCTTCCCATTGACTGTTATCGTCTGTTCTGCCTATTCAATACATGGCGAGTTTGCGTGATGTGGTAAATGTGTTATGTACCTACTGTCTTCTTCTTTTTCATTATTGCTCTCAACCCGAGACCTGGAATCCGCCCTTTCGAACATTACCTCAGATACGTCGGGGAGACTGTTAGGGCTGTCTTAGCCTTCTCCTCATCCCAAAAAACCGGCAGAGATCGAAATGTAGCGAGTTGCTACGTGGGCTCGAACCCGAGATCTCCGGATTCCGAGATCAGCGCACTATCCACTCGGCCAACCAGACCCCTATGTACTGCCTTCCTGTTGGTTGTTTTACCATTTGGTCTGTTTTGTCCAGTGTCTGATGAGTGACGCAGTGTACTGCGGTGAGTGTGTTGTACTAGTCTTCCTATTGGTTGTTATCGTCTGTTCTGCTTATCCAATACATGGCGAGTTTGCGTACTGGGGTAAATGAGGTAGGTATTTCTGTCTTCCTATTGTTGTTACCATCTGTTCTGTTTGTGCAATGTTTGATGAGTTATGCAGTGTAATGTGGTGAGTGTGTTATATTATACTGTCTTCCCATTATCATCTGTTTTGTTTGTCCAATACTTAGCGACTTACACAGTATGCTGTGATGAGTGTAGTATGTACTGTCTTTCTGTTCATTGTTACCGTCTATTCTGTTTGTCCAGTATGTGTCAGCTGGAAAGTGGTCTGCTGTTAAAGTTCGCTGATGAGTCAATATTGAAGAATGAATCTCATATTGGACTTGTTTTCAGTTCATTTCCTTCTGTCTATTTCCTTTTCTCATATTGTTTTATATACTTAGTTAATATGGTATTGTAAATATGTCAGTCACATTCGTGTTGTCATTTGAATGTGTGTCAAATAGTAGTTTGTCATCTCTAAAGATCGGTGATCTTTCACGTTCTTTAATTCTGATTGGAACTTTCTAGTGACATGCGGTTATTTTTCCTAGGAGGTAAGCGATAAGCGTAGAAGTGAAGTAAAAATCAAAATAAAAGTATGAAATATGCTACTACAAAACGGCATTGATGAAATTATTAAATTGTCGTATTCTCCTGTGCAGGGTCATTCCATATGCATTTATTCTTTTCTGTGACGAATAATAGGCATAGGAACGTACCACCGAAGAGTTTCTTCTTGGGGATACGGGGGCAAAAATTATGAAAGTCCCCCCCGACTCAACTCAGAATTACCAAGTATCAAAGCAGAAAAAAAAACCTTTTAACTTGTTGGATTTTCCCAACTTCGCCTGATTGAAATTATAAATTTTCCCAACTGCTAGATGAAAAATTCTTACTTGGGGGAGTTGCCCCCCTCCCTATATCGGTACGTCCCTGAATAGATATGGCCAACAAAGCAGTTTTCCACCATCTTCACAACCGGTTAACCACAAAATGTTTTCATATTGCGATGCGTGGCAATGTCCAGTAAAACTCGAACCACCTCTCTTTTGCTCAGTTTTTAAAAATGGTAATTCTGGTTTAGGCTTCCCACCATTAATAATTTCTAATTGTTCATTAAATGTAAGTTGCAAAAACGGCTTTTCAATAAGATCTCTAATACGCATTTTGTGGGCAAAAAAACACGGAACATTCAAACATAATTTGTTGACTAGTAGAACATAATCACGTTTCACTGTCAACTTTGACGTTTGTGTGTAGCCAAGCCGAGCCAAGCCGGACTCAGAACGCTTCCAGAACGCAACCAAACGTACAGGTTTCGTCGCGTTAAATACGCTAGTGTGTTTTTGTGTTGATAATTAACATGGTGGCGGGGCGTAAGTCGTGCAATGTTACGTGCAGTATGGAAAAGAAGCGATAGATCCGACGCACACCTCGCTGGCCTTTTCTACCAGTCTCTACTTTCAAAGTCATGTTGCAGTATTCTGTCTCATTTGTAGACAATGTTGTAATTAATCTCTCCTGTCTGTTTCTATATTTTGTCATTATTTATAGGTACCTATGTTCCGTATTTTTCATACGAAGTTTCTTGAGTATTTTTCTTTTGTGTGTTGTGTTTGTCATTTTCCTAAGTGTTAATCTTTTTATTACCCTGTCTATTTTGGAGTTAGTAGTAGTTGTGGCTCTTCATTTTGTCTTACTATGAGTATAAATATGTCTACAATCTAAGTGAAAAAGGTACCTACTTTTACTCCACAGATTAATTATTAGGTCTTACCATTGAAACACTAACGCACTACACTAGGAACATGGCAAAATTGTTATACGCATTCAGATGACGCACACGGTGGTTGTGGTCTGTTTTCAGTTTGGTGGCCAGTTTTTTAAATTAATCCATCTGCTCGAATAGAAACCATTTAGCTGAACTGTAGGCATGTAAAAGTGTGAGGAAATGGAATTATGTGCTATTGAGGAGTACGATACAGTGATCAGAAAGATTGAATAACCAAGGCAGAATTTCTGTGGGTTATTCTTCGAAAATGTTGATATTTCAGCCCCGAACAGTTATATCACAAGCTTTAATGATACGGTCACCCCCCCCCCCCCCCTGATAGATATGACTTACCTAGTTTTCAAGCTTTCAGAAGAAAATTTGATCCACTTTTAATGGGTCAAAATTGGACGAAATATGCTCAAATGTCCGTCGGCATGGCTGTCCCTCGAACGAATTTCATTAGTATAATTTTTTTATAAATTTTCAAGCTGTATATTAGAACAAACTGACAACGTAGTGCTACTTTAAATGGATGAAGGAATCATAAGATAACATTGAAATCGGACCTTCACAGGTGGGAGTCAGTATGGTCAGCTTTGAAAATTGTCCCTCGATTTTTTGTCCATCGGCATGGCTCTTTTTGAACCAATCACAGAACAGGCGTTTCAATAATTTTTCGTCGCAGTTAATGGTCAAATTGAATATTCTTATCAGAGCAATACGGTCCGTATATCAAATCCCGTTGTTTTTTTTTGTGACAAGACTCGTGAATTCGCATATTATTGTCCAAAATTAAGAGTTAAAAAAAAGTATCCTTCGGCATGGTCATCTTTATGCAACGGTAGACGTTCATTATCCAAAAATAATTACCTTTGTCAACTCTCTATATAATTTTTTGTTTAGAATCTACTAATCGACGGCAGAACACTTTTTGTTCGCTATTGTCTTTCGGCATGGAATTTTCCATGTGTCCTTCGGCATGGAATTCATCATTTTGATTGCTACGCCAAAATACAGAATCCCCTCACTGTCGACCCAATCTTACCAATATGTTACAGAACGCCTCTTAACGACTCCCATAAAAAAATTCAAATATCCTCTATTTTCCTCCATGAAAAAACACTCCTGAATTATCAACATTTTTGAAGAATGACCTATCTACGGATAAGAAAACTCAACTTCTTCGCAGTTTGTGAGACCTTAATTAAGCTTGTATGTTATATAGTTTGTCAACTTTGAATTTAGTTAGAACTCTGTAAAATTTTAAGATAGTCGCGTACACATCCCGTTAGGTGGCCATGGAGGAACAGTAATACTTTATCATGAGGTCGACATACTGAAAAAAAAAAAAAAAAAAAAAAAAACCGGTATCAGTGTGAGTTCCAGAAGAGGGAAAGAATGGCTTGTAATAATTTCTCATACCTAACGGAAATTTTTTTGAACACGAAAATACTTGAACTGTCACCGATCGGTAAAGTGACTCTCAGAATGACAGTCATATTGAACTTAAATCGCCCTTGTTTTGCACACAATATAATTACTTATCTATGCATTACACTGAATGTACACATTACCTACCAATATGTATTAGTAGTTCTTCAGGGCAGAACCTCCGCCAAATGAAAACAGCTGTTATAGATTCTATTAAAGTAATTTATAATTTTGATCGTTTCCAAACGGAAAATTCCGTTGACAAATTAAGAATAAGAGTCACGACTATTTTTCTCATCAACAGGGTGACACAAATAAAAACGTACTCCTGGGATAACGCGCAGGTAGTTCTCGTCGGTAACAAATGCGACATGGAAGACGAACGGGTCATCTCCTATGAAAGAGGAAGACAGCTGGCCGATCAACTTGGCATCGAATTTTTTGAAACATCTGCAAAAGACAACGTTAATGTTAAGGTAAATCATAATAGTAAACACATACTACATAGTGCATACACATTCTAATGTTTTATGGTATAGTACATCACTGAGGGTAGAAGGAGGGCTTTGGTTTCATCCCCCCTATTCTGATGCAGACCCATTCGGGGCGTTTCCGGGATAGGGGAGGCGGTGTTCCGGAGCCAATTGAGCATATGTTCATCGCCATAAGCCCCTCTGTCAGTCTCCAGTTTCTGTAGGAGGGAAAAGGTAAGGAAATGGCAGCCTCCCATGTAGAAGCATCCTGCACTAATGTGCACCTACAATTTTTTTTTTCATTTAAATAATTATACGAGCCTAATTGATCACAATAATATTGTTTTAAGCACAATATTATCGTTTGAGAGAATCAATGCTAAGTACATTTCCCACATAAGTTTACGTTAGTTACGTTGAATTAAGTGAGAACTAAAAAGCAAAAAGGAGGAAAGAAAATTTAAATAATGAAATAAATAACTTAATAATTTTTAAATTTCTCGGAGTGATCCACAAAATGTCTTCGGAATAGTCTCCTTAGAGTTTAGTGAGTTATCGAGTATATGTACTGCAAGGTGATGGTCATGGCATGATAGTCTGGAGGCCTGCCTGGAAGCTGCTTCACTGATTGCTAGGCTCACACTGGGCATTTCCGTTTAGTCGTGAAGTTTTGCTATTCTTGTGTAAAGTGGTGGTTTTAATATCAGCTAGAGTATGCTGTTTTGAAAACTTTGAAGAGATTTGATGTTTGAGTTTTTCGAAGTTCCTCATATCGGCGCTACATGCATCCGGACAGGAGGATCATTTTATAAATTAATACTAACAAATGAGACAATTTTTGACCCAAACTTAACATGGGGCCCCAATATCCCTTGCTCCTTTCACAGTAATTGGGGAAGGGGATACGCACCAACAAATCAGTGCTTGCACTAACGAAGTACTAGAAAATGAGACCATTTTTGACCTGGAACTTGAAATGAGGGGCTACCGTTTCTGGGGCCCTTCCTATGGTTTTCTGCTTTTTTTTTTTTTTTTTTTTTTGAAAAGGGACTGATCATGAATAGAATAAATCCGTGCACTAATGGATAATAATGAAAAATTAACAAATGAGTATATTTTGGAGGGAAAAATCTGAAACAGATTTGGTTAGCCTGTTTAACGGATTTTGATAATCTACAGAAGGGGTTGAAAGATAATGGAATAGAAAGTGTACTGACAAAGCACGAGTAAGTTATAGCCTATTTTGAACGAAAACTTCAAAATTGCGGCTGGCAAAATGGACCATTAAATTTTCTGATTAAGAGCAGTTGAACGAGTATTTATGTGAAAAGAAATGAAATTGGCCAAGAATTATCGAACCGAGAGGCAACGGGCCCTGGTCTCCCCAGATCCATTTACCAGTTGAAAACATCGTTTTTTAAATGAAAAATCAAAGAAAAAAGACCTTTCTTCTTCTTTGGTTCGTCAATGTCCAAAATGATCAAATCCTAAATTGGCGAAACTGATATTTTGGCTAAGAACGATAGCATGGAGGGGAAATCGGCTTCCTAGACCTTTTTTCTCATTGAGAGTGGCATAAATACATGGTGGTCTGAGTATACATCCCTCAGCGAAAAGTGAAATTTCAAAGCTTGTCAACGACACTTTACTCTTGCTTACATAACGTTTGAATCTCTATCTCTCAGGAGAATTTCCAATTTACCCAACTGCCCGCTGAAAATTGTTTGAAAATTAAAAAATAAAACTTTTTTCCTCATGTGGTTTGGCAATGTCCGAAATTTTTGTAAGTTAATGAAGTCAAATGCTCTGAGTAAGGGAAACTGACATTCTTTTATAGTTTGAAACTTTAGATCTCCACATTCCTTCGAAGGGATAGAGATTCGTTTTTACATTTTTGGGGTCGCTGAATTCTATTTAAATGGCATGTGGACAAGGCCGGTGCGAGGGAGGAGAGTTTTGGTGGTATCATACCCCCAGTCATTTTTCATTTGGCAATTTTGGCAAAATTTGGCTCAGTCTGAAATTGATATTTCTTTTACGTAACGATTTCACATTTAAAAAAAAAAAAAATACCGAATGAAAAAGTTGGGAAAATTCGACAAGTCGAAAGCTTTTTTTTGTGTTCACGGGTTATTTGACAGCTCAGATGGGAATTTTCAGTTGAAAAGTTTAAAAGATCCAAGAAGTCAAAAGCCTTTTTTTTTTTTGCTTCGACGATGTATGAAGTCGGAAAATATGTGACTAAAATTTCTGTTTGGCAATTCGGCATTTTAATACCCCCCCCCCCTTCAGTAAAAATTGAATTTAGGTGATTCTACCAGCAGAGAGATTTTCTAACTTCCAAAATTTTTAAAGTTTTTGTAGAACGATTTTTTAACTTCTAGTAGGTTTAAATAATTTTTGGTATTTTTTTTTCGAGATTTGTTTTTTTAAGATTCATTTTTTACCTCCTCAAAACTAAGTATCTACACTCAGATATTCATTTTTGTCAATAATTTTCCAGTAAAAAAAGAAAAAAACCTTAACAAAGTAATGATAAGTGCACCACTGAAATGGAAAGTTTTGTAATTGTAATTGAAAAACAGCCATATTCAATTCAAGACAGACAAATTTCATCTACAATATGAAGCTGTTGTCTTTTACTATGTGATTATTTGAACGATTAAATTGAATTATCATTAACCTGCCAAAAATCTCCTTATCCTGGAAACGGAAAAATAATATTGAGCGGTAGTGAGATTTCAACAGAAAAACTGTAAACGTCCAGATTTCAGGGTAACACAAGGTCTATCTTGAATTCCATTAATAATTTCATCTTCAGATTTAATTTATCCACGTATAAATAATTCTAGATTTTGATGATTATTTCCATCTTCAATTTTAATATTACTAAGATTAACAATTAATAATAATATCAATACAGGGTGAAATGTATACCCTTCATTATCAATTCAAAATAATATTTTAATAAATTTTATTATTTTTGCATTACATATTAATGGTATATCATCAATTTTAAGTTCTTTAAATTTTATTTTAACAATTATTTTTATACAACCTAATAATATATTATTAAATGAAATTTCATTACTTTGCTGATTAATTATAATTACTCTTGCTAACTGGAAATAAAGTAGCATTCTGATGTATCTCCAATTAAAAATAGAAAAATAACCACTTGGACTAGCTTCAAGCATTTACACGGTATAATGATCGAATCAAATACGCAAGCGCAATAGTCTGTACTCTTTCAACGCTACACGTGTACTGGCACACTGGTGCGTAGCAGTGCAGTGTTGCCAGATCCAAAACTTTGAAAAACAGTGTACAAGTTTAAAAAAAAAAACGTATTTTGCAAGAAAAAGCCGTACGGTTTTATCCAACACACTGGAGGCAGGGTTTTCTAGCAATTAATAATTTTTTAAAATTTTATTTTTATTTAATAGACACGTTGAACGCTAAACCCGGATCAAGAGAAAATGTAGTTTTCGTTTTTGTAACAGATTTCAACGAATTTCTCTAAATTTAGTGATTAAAAGTGGAAATTAATGCTTCGGCGTTTATTTTGGCCCTGAAGCTGTACTTTTACATTTGGCTGTAGGCTGCCACTCAAAAAGCTGTAGTTTTGGTACACGGCCAAAAGTTGGGCCGTAGGTTTATAGCGGCCTCCAATAGCCGTAGTTTTATGGCTGAGGTCGTATATGTGGTAACGCTGACCGCGTAGGAACGTCTCAAGAATGTATTAGAAGGCTGTCGTAACCTTGAAGCCTTTGTATCAGCCTGATAAAATTCACTATGGACACATACTCAGCTCTGCTTTATACAATTCATGTTTAGTTAGGGTCATGACCAAAAATTCAAGACATACAGTTAGTCAGCTCAGGTACGTACCGATCGGTGGAGGAGGGGCAACTTACCTCCCTGTAGGAATTTTTCACTCAGCAGTTGGGAAAATTTACCATTTCAATCAGGGACGAAATTAAGGGGGGCACGGAAGCCTCCGGATCAAAAGTTAAGCATATACCAGGCCCGTAGCTAACGCCAAGGCAGCCGAGTACGCCGCCGTGGCTAGCACATTCTCAAAAAAAAAAATAATAATAAATAAATAAATAAATAAATAATAAATTAATTTTTTGTGTTGTACTCTTATGGCTCATGCCCTGGTTGAATATCAAATGCCCTAGCACACACAAACAGTTAGTAACGGGCCTGGCCAGTGCAACAAAATGTTGATACTTGGGAATTTTGAGTTGAGTTAGTTGAGATTTTTTTACAATTTTTATCCCCCTCCCACTCAGAAAAAACTTTTCGGTACGTCCGTGAGTCAGACTCTCTGTTCCCCATCTCTTATTTTCGTTGATCTCTTCACATACTTGCCGTCAAGAAAGTTCTATCTTCCAGTGTGACTGAAAATTGGCTATCTGGCATCATTACAGATTCACGAAGGAATTAAGTGTACTTCGTGACATGCCACGGTAATGAGAATAGGAGATTTATCAATTTTTTTGGGAGTGAAGTGGGCGCTATTTGATTGTAAAAAATAGATGACTTGATTATTCAAAGCAATCTTTAATAAGATAAATTTTGAAATCTGGGAAAAATTATAATTTAGCTCGAAAATAGCTTGAGACACACGGAATGCCATCTTCCATTATTTGTTAAATCCTACCGCTGGGGTGCCACCAAAGGGAGTCTATACCCATTAACCCGTTTTCCCATACATCATTCCATTTACAGGCTTTCAAGGTCGCCGAGCTTGGTACTAATAGCAATTCTTCAATCAACGACCCATTCAAAGAGGGGAGGGGTCCAGAAGAAATTCGGGAAAAATCAAGAGTATATATAAGGTTTACCCTGTCGTGTACTTTTCTTAATGAAACTTTGTTTGTTTCTTCCAGGCGGTATTCGAAACACTAGTAGATATAATATGCGACAAAATGTCCGAGAGCTTGGACTCGGATCCGAACTTGGTGTCAGGAGCGAAAGGCACCAGACTAACCGAACAACCGCAAGGTTCCAACAATCCGAATTGTAACTGTTAAAATCTATTACCGATGTACAGAGCTTCCGACAAATTCTGTTATTCGTCCTTCGTCGAATTTACCTTCAATTACAATTTTTCGTTTTTCACTTTTGTAAAACTGTACAAATATCGCTCCCGAAACATATTTTCGTTATTTCCTTCTTTCCTTTCTTGTTTTCTTGTTGTCTCTTGTTTTTGACTCGAATTGATTTTTTTTTTCCTTTTTTTTTTTCTGTTCACAATATTATACTCGTTGAGAGAATTATCTAACCATAAGGGCAAAGAATAAAATTGGCGTTCGACGTAGGCCTATATTCATTTTATTTTTAATTACAGAAAATTCTGTTTTTTCAAACCGGCTCGCTAAAATCCGAATCGATCGGTATTATTTTATTACTATAACATATCAGGGAAAGAAAAAAAAGGTACCAACAGTTTTAACGAACTCTTTACCAAATGTCGTCTGCTCTGCTTGGCTACCAAATTGTACATATTATTCGCTTTCGGTGTTCGCAAGTAGATTTTACGGGTAGGAAAAGGTTAAGAGAAGAATAGTGAAACATACATTGAATATATAAGTACTTTAAGTACTCACTACGATATACCGAAAACAAATGCATTGGCGGTTCGTTTTACCTAATTCAGCGTTTTATGTCGTTCGCTACACCGTATATCGTGTTCTAAACATATTATTGACCACTTATTTGAAAAACTTTTCAAATAGTTGGTTTGAAAGGTTGCAACGTATCTAATTGTTAATTTCTTCTATCGTTAGTAATACATTGCTTCTTGTACATGGTTCTCAAACTCAACTGAGATATTTTTATACAGGGTTGAGTTGTGACTATTTCGTTAATTTTTCAATTCCGAGTATCGGAGCTGAGAGTAGCTCATCGCGATTATTCCTTAAAATTTCGTGTCTTTGAGTGGTGTATAATTACTGTATAACTTTATAGGCCTAACTATCGCTTACGAATAGAGTAACGTCGTCGAAGTGAGAACGTTAAATTTCACTCATTTTCGGCTACGCAGTGTACTCGAGAATGAGGAGACGATTTTCGGCTGACCCTGGAAAAGGTCGCAATGGCTTGTCACTAATTCAGCTCTCGACGAGACAATTACGTTTTATTTTTTAGTCGAAAATCAATAACATCTTATCAAGCACTCGCCAGAGGCGAAACGTGTCGTTAATTCACGTCGTTCATTTTCGAAGTGTCGACCTTCTGAAATTCGAAATGTCCTTCTATTGTTGCTGAGTATGAAACAATAGAATTATTTAGGGTTGCACTGGAAAGAAAATTGATTTGTCAGGTTATGCTTAGTAGGGATACTATTTAATTGCTTAACATCGCAGAAATCATCGTAATTCTATTTTGAGATGCGTCGAAGTGTATTTCAAATAGGTACACAAATCGTATGTCGTAAATTACCGGCGACTTACGAATTGCTTGGACAAGTTTCGTGTACTTATATGTAATGTTCATATATATTTTGTAAAACATTCTTATATCAACCCCTCTTAAAGTATTAAGATCCTCTACATAATTTATGTAAGCTATTTGTATTTCTGTATGCATACATTATAAATATCGTTAATTTAATTTGAAAAAATTGTAGCAGAATTAATAAAATGCTATATGAAAATCAAATTCGAATGGTGATTATTGAACAGCGAGGTGCCATGCGAACTGCTCCGATGAAAAGATAAACATAGAAACGATGAAAACATTATTTAGCCGGGGGAGGGAGGAAAGAAGGCACACGTAGACGTTTTTTTTCTTTTGGAAAATAGAAGATTGCAGCATTCGAGATATATCTTTTGGGACTGTGCAAACTGTAGAAGCGCTAGCGTCGAATAGGTATTTTCTGATAAGCGAGCGCTGATCGTATTCACTTTATAGGAACTTTCCAAGGTGGTGGCGCGCTAGTATCGTTGTTACTGATAAAGCAAATAACAACAACAGTGAAGCAGGATCACATTTATCGCAGTTACATTTAGTGTGCACAGAGTACATTAAGATTTTAGTTCTTCCTCTTTTTTTATAGCTTCGGCAAGACAATCAACGCGTTTTATTACATCCACAGCACGAATCATCATAAATAATTAATTAATTACGAATAAAAGATCATAACGTAATAAATTGTAGTGGAAAACTGAAATAGTAATGTAAAATTGACGAAGTATCCTGCTTCACTGTTGTTATTGTTTTTTTTCTTTTTTCATTATTGATGATAACGTGCGGTTCATAAAAAAACCACCAGATTTCGCCCACTCCGTTGGAAAGTTCCTATTCCTATAATGTAACTATCACCTTTCGCTTTTCAGTTTGGTTTAGTTCAGGCGTTGTTGTTGTTGTTTGCCCAGGCCGAATAGGTACAATGGACTGATAACACGGTGCCGATTTCGTTATCACAAACGGTATAAAATCAAATGACGTAGATGCATTTATATAGTTTCTCTTATTTATCTACCTTATAATTATTTTAAATCGTTATTTGTCTTTATAATGCGAATTTAAGAGGTCATTCTTTTATTTACCTACACATACATAACTTTCAATATCGCTGCGCAGTATTTTATTGGAAGTTCTATTCAGGAATCCACAAAATGGAAACGTTCTCAGTTAAAGACCTCTCAAGCTTTCAGGTATAATATTTACGCTTATTTTCCTTGTGGTGCGGCGGCGTCCTGAGAGAACTACATTGGAATTATAACTTTGATTGGAATTCTAATTGTGAATCGTTATTGGGTTTCACAGAAGATGGAAAATTGTATGCTGGGTGGACGCAAAAAATGTAGGAATAAATCAGAGATCAAATTGCTTTGTAGTGAGAATGAAGACTGAAGTACGTTGATTCAGCGCTCAAATTGTTTCTAACTGATCAAGAATTTGTAACGTTTGAGAGAATCGCTGTAATGATGTGTAGAGCTACTAATTTCAACTCTTTATTCAAGACAGGTTCTCATTGTATTTGCATGAGGACCTTTCTCGCAAAACAAGCTCCACCTGGCGGAGCTCGTTTTTGCCGAAATTTCGATTTTTAGATTCTCTAGTCGCCTATCTTACTAAATTATTGAGTGCTTTTAACAGGAACTCTTCCAATTTTTCATGTCTGATGTTCAGTGGTGGCGATTTGTGATGTTCCCAGGGGGGCACAAACTGATGATCTACTGATATTTTCCTTGGGGGGGGGGGAGGGGAGGGTGTAATTTCGGAGAAATAACACTATAGCTTCGCTTGATTCATTACAAGAAGTGCAATTAAACCGCGTTCACGGTTACTGGAAATGAATTTTACAAATATCAATATGCAATTACTATATTATGTTTAGGAAATTTCAAGTAAAAACACATTTGCAATAAAATAATGCAAATGTGTTTCGTCCCATTGAATTCTTTACAATAAATTCGTGAGTTGCTTTTTCTACATCATAAACAAAATCATTATATCGTTCACAAGATGCGGGCTTCCGTATGCACTGTGCACTCTACAAATTTGCTAGCACCAACCCTGTAATAATCAGTTCGGGCAGTGCTTCTTTTGTTTCATCTCTGTTTACGTTTGATGATATGTATAAGTATATATAATGTGAGCACTTTCTTCATGAAACTCCAGATTATTCAGTTGTAAACTTTTTACTTTCAAGAGTTATAATTCATCTGCACCCCTTCACAGAAAAACAATAATTTTACCAGGGGGCACAGTCCCCTGATTTTTTCTAGGGGGCATGTGCCCCCGTGCCCCCAGGATCGCCACCACTGCTGATGTTTGTTGCTCTGTTACGGAGGGGGGGGGGGCAAAAATTGTGAAAGTCCCAACTGACACCAAGTATTAAAGCAAAAAAAAAAACCTATTGATTTGTTGGATTTTTCCAACTGACTCAACTTAAAATTCTCAAACATAACAGCCAAAAAATACCTTTGAATTGTTGGATTTTTCCAACTTCGCAACTCAATTCCCAAGTATCAAAGAAAGAAAAAAAACCTTGGATTTTCCCAACGACTGAGTGAAAAATTTTTCCAGGGGGAGTTGCCCCCCCCCCCAATCGATACGTGCCTGGATAGACATGGCCAACAAAACAGTTCTCCACCATCTTCACAACCGGTTAACCAAAACGTTTTCATATTGCAATACTTGGCAATGGCTAGTGAAACTCAAGCCATCTCTCGTTTGCTCAGTTTTTAAAAATGGTGATTCTGGTTTAGGCTTTCCACCATTAATAATTTCTATTGCTTATAAGTCGCGAAAACGGTTTTTCAATAAGATCTGAATACGCATTTTGGGGTCAAAAAACACGGAGTATTTAAACATAAAGTGTTGACTAGTAAAAGAACATAATCACGTTTCACTGTCAACTTCGAAGTTCGTGTGCAGCCAGCCGAGCCAAGCCTGACACAAAGCGCCTCCAGAACGAAATCAAACGCACAGGTTTCGTCGTGTTGAACATGCTAGTGTGTTTTTGTGTTGGTGATTATCACGGAGGCGGAGTGTAAGTAGTGCAATGCGTACAGTATGGAAATGAAGCGTTAGATCCAACGCACACCTTACTGGTCCATACAAATATACATGTACGAGGATTGCTGGATGCTAAACAGTATACATCTCCCGTGAATTTTTTACCATACTTAAGCGTAAGCGTCAATACACTCTCTGTTTTGTTTGTTACAAGTTGAAGTCGGTATTGTATACATGAGAACTTATTTTCTCGGGAATTTTCAGGGTAAGCGGCGCTTACCTTGCCTGCCTGGAATGCACGCCACTGCGCTGAATCTTTTTCATAATAACCATTTTTACAATAACTTATCTACTCTATCAGTAGTTATTTTGCTTCAACGTCAACTTGCCGAGAAAAAATTGATGCGCGGAGCTCATTCTGCTAGAGAGGTCCTCACTTGTATCTAATACTGCTCTGGGGGTTGTGTATCTTCAGTTTTATTTCAAGTTATAATCCTGCTGTCATACTGTCTTCATTTGAATGTATTTTTATGTCACTTAGATTATCTTTTTGTACATTACTATCGCCTGCGACTTATACCGACTTTCAATGTCTTGTATAAAAATTATGTATTTGAGCCAGAGTTTATCAAAGTATTTTATAGATAAAAATCAATGTAAATCGAAATAATTATCTAGTAAATAAATGAAAGAAACTATGTAAATGCATCCTCGCAACTTTATTTTATACTGTTGTGATAATGAAATCGGCACCTTGTTATCAGTCCATCTTACCTATTGTACTACAGCGCCTTATATCTATATATAGGAGAATGCTGCATTATTCCCTAAATCCTAGTAATGCCCGATTAATCAGTTAAAATAGAATAATCGATTTTCATCAAAGAAATCGATTAAAAATCGATTTTGACACAACCCGCAAAATATTCTTGGCAAAAAATCGATTTAAAAAAAATCATTGCGTGTTTATAGGTGTTCTCTTATTATTGGGTGGAAGGGGGAAAAATGAGAATACAGGATTGCAGTCTTCAGACAGTGTTTGAACCTGGAATAGTATCTCTAGGAGTACCAGTGTGCGGTGCGCTACTAGCGCTAAGGTGACTTGAGTGAAAACTAAAAATAGGTTTTGAGGAAAATCGTTCGAGCCCGCCATTTATTTCAGAACATGTTTAAGTAGTAAGGTACCTATCTACAAGTTGACTAATTTCGTATTTTATTTTATATTTTCAATTTTTTCATGACAGTAACATTCCAAAATAAATGGACAGTGATGCCACATCATAAAGGAAGAATTCTGCTGTACATTGTACGGCAGTCTGAAGCATAGCAGCCAAGATCGGTACATCGGGCCTTCTTGGGCTCCTCTACCTTGTATACTCGAAAGAAATATTTGAATGAGCGCTAATAATCGCAAATTTTGGAGAATCATTCAGTTGACACGTACCTGATGTTCATTGATCAGCCCATGTGACATGTCTCGGTTGAAAATCGTTGTTCAAGCTCACTTGATCGTTGAATAATCGTTTCTTACGATAAAACAAGAAACTGCACACCGCTAAGATGATTATTTGCATTAAACCGAATACCAGGAACAACGTGATTAGAGCGGGCCAGCTTATGCACACGTTTTCTTCGGAATCTAAAAATATGAACACAGTAATGTATAATGCACCATCGTAGCATACACTGGGGAAATAAAATTCCATTTTTAAAGAGACTAAAAATTTTGATGGAGCTGAAATCGCGAAAATTTTAGGTCAAGTAAAAGAGAATATCTCAAGAGAGGAAGCATATGCCCGGACTTTCAGAAGCTTTCCTTCAACAGAAGTCGTCGACTGATGTTCGTAAGTAATATCTCTTATGCCAGGGAAAGCAAACAGAATTTTCGAAAAAGCATGTTTGGGAACGAATGGGAACAATGGAGTTTATAGCAAGGGGGATAGCGACAATGTTGTCTTTTATTTGGGGGCACTGCTCTCCTTTGCAATCTCTGGTTACAGCTCTGAAGTGATCGGAAGTTTTTTCTAATTTTATCGCACAGTTGATAATTTTGACATCAGTTGAGCCAGTAAACTAAAACCAGAGTGAAATTATTGCTTGTCAACCGACGCTGTTGAGGAAAATGTTTACAACATAAACGCGCACGTTTGAATATACCCAATACGAGTAACTAGGTTATTATGACAAAAGATCGAAGCAAGAACAAGGTGTTAAATTAGGATCAAGGTTCTTCGTATCGCGAAATACCGAAAATGAAATTATGTCCCGCATGTGTGCCGTCACTTATTCCGTATTTTACATTGGGTTCGATGTTATCGTTAATTTACCTGGCATCGAGTACATAGAGGCGATTTCTGTCGAGTTGTAAGAGTCTTCTTGGGTCGGTGACCTCACTATGATGGCCAGCTGCAGAGGAACTTCTTGTTTATTGAGATCGTCGTTCGTGGATCGTCGTTTTCGGCCCCACGAATTCAGTCCATTACCGCAGTCAGTCTGCAAATGTAATGCGCCGTCGTTGGTTGCCCACATCTTCAACGACTTATCTCATAAGACACCTTCTGGACTACTTACCGGTTGGCATACACCTTCGCAAATGGTAAGTATAAGACTGAATTTCAGTATCGGTGACGACGGAAAACGGAACGCCTTGAACACGGCTGAGAGCACTGTTGAGCTTTTCGGGGTGAGAGCAGGAAATGTACTTGGATCTGGTGGACAGCCTCGCCAATCCAGTAAGAGCAGCGAATCTCGTCCGTCGCCTGAGCTGGCTATCAAGTGCCCCGCTCGAAGCATGGATACATCTAAAAACATGTTTAAAACATCAACTGATGAAATAGATTGATTTTCTATACTTTACCCATTGTAGTCACCAATTCGTGAATTTAGATGACTGTTACGAAATGGGATCAAGATGGGATAAACGGTTATAATCGAGGACTAAGATCTAGTTCATTCCAGGGTGAATGATTTCTCCCTCCTTCAGGAAATGGGCTAGTACGTGCCACTAACTTTGGAATTTTAATATCGAGAACAATATCAAAATAGAAGTATTTCGAGTTGCTGAACTTCAAAATTCAAATATATTTTTGATCTGATCTCAGTGTGGCCCGAATTCGACTTTTCCCCTTCTGATGCATCAGATTTAATTTGCCTAGAAAGAAGAACAAGGTATCGGAAATAAAATTTTTGGGTCGCTGGGTTTGCAGATTGTATCAAATTTTTGATTCGATCCAGATTGGAACGCCAAAATCCAAATTTGGGTTCTTCAAATGAACTAATTTGATTTTGTTTAAAAAAATTGAACACGGTATATCAGAATACGGATTTTTCGAGTCATTGAGTTGGAAAACTTCATCGCATTTGTAATCCGTCTCAAAATTTAAATTTGAGTTTTTCAAATACATCAATTTGACTTGGCTGAACAAACTGAACAAGGTTCTGGAAAAGCGGTTTTGGGGCTCTCATTTGAAAATTTCATTATATTTTTTAATCATGTCATGATTTAGGTCCCATGATGTAAATTTGATTTCATCAAGTGGGTAAAATTAACTCTTTGGGGGCTCCGATTGTAAAGGTTTCAATAGAATTTTTAGTCCGACCTTGCTTTAGGTTCAAAATCCAAATGTGATTTCATAAAGTAAGCAGAATTGATTCTTTGGGGGCTCTAACTCTAAAAATGCCATTAGATTTTTTAATTTGACCCGGTTCTAGAACTCAAATTTTATTCCTTCAAGTAGGCGATATTGATCCAACTCAGAAAATCAAACAAGGTTGAATGACGGATTATCGTGTCGCTCATTTTGAATACCAAATTAAAATATTTGATCAAATCCCAATTCGGACACTAAAATCTAAATTGAACTTCTTTGAATTGGCAAAATTAACCGATGCAGAAAATTAAACACTGTTTCGGTATAATTGAGTTGAAAATTTTGTTTGACTTTTGATTCAATCCACTATGGGCCACAAAAAGTGTAATGCCCTCTTTTTCCAGGACCAATTTTTATGGATGGTTCAAAATTCAGAAGAAACCCCTCTCATTTCCTACTTATTAAAAATTGATCCTTACTACGAAGAATTACAAAGAATTTATCCTATCCTCATTGACCCTATTTTAAAAATCAACGAAGTTACAGAAGAAGCGGTTTCTCTGTCGTTGAGCTCGAAAATTCAATCACGTTTTCATTTAAATAGCAGTCAGTGCCACAAATTTGACTATTTTTACCTTGAAAAAGTCAATTCAATTTTGGTGAAAACCTAAGTAAAGTATCGGCAGAGTTCTTCTGAGTCACTAATTTGCAAACAAACTCAAAAAGATTTCGTGGACTCATTATAATTTGGTAACCAAAATTCAAATAGTTCACAAATTTGACTTGAAAAAAATCGAAGACCAAGCTGTCAACGTTAGATTAGAGTATGTTACCCCTCCCCCCACTGACTCATATTCTTTTCATTGCCAACTCGTTTCTTCTTGTACAAAAGAAAAACATAATTTTCTTATTTTTTCACAAAGAAAGGAAAACATTTTTTGCTGTTTAAATAAAAAAAAGAGCAGAGCACGCATAAAAAATACATGTTTTTTTTCTCAAAGAAAAATGGTAGGCATAGGCGCCGACTCATGGAAAATATTGGGGGGGCAGATTCAGTCGGAGCGCGGTTTTTTCTTTGATTATTTTATTGAGACGCGTTTGATATTTCGGTATTATCGATTTATTCCTATTCGTTCTCTTTTTTTATTTTTTGTTAAATTTAAAAATTGATGATAAAATCTGTTGTACTTTTTCCATTTTTGAGTTGAAAATATTGGGGGCCCCCCCAAAAAAAGCCAAGTCGACGTCTATAATATTAGGGTTTCCTTTTTTCGGAGAGAAAAGAGTAAAGATCTTCTGATTGAGGAAAGGGAAGGGACAATTTTCCTCACTTCCCTTGAGGAAAAACAAGTTTTTCTTTCCTCTAAGAATGAAGAAAAGGAAAAATTTGCTTTTCTTTTCTCAAAAACAAAAAAAGACAAAAGAAAACAAAGCGCTTTTCGCCGAAGAAGAAGACAAAAATTTTTATCGTTTTATTCTAGAAGTAAGCAACATGATTTCCATTCTTCAAAAAAAGGACCTCACGATTTAAAAAAAAAAGTATAAATGGAATCTGCGGGGGTAGCGTCCTCCAAAAAAAAAAGGACCAATTTGGGCCACCCTATCGCAAAATGATGTGCTAAGAAAACGGTGTGAGCAAAGTAATCCCACAAACAACTTTACAAAATCTACAGTAGCCTCAAAGAAAGTCAAGTCGGAACACTGAATGAATTCACAGAAACTTTGAATTTAATCTCAAATAAATTGGGAGCATAGTCGTAGCATGAACCAAAGATTTGGGGGGGGGGGGATAGACACTATTGTTAGCTGAGCCAGCAAAAATTCCGGCTCCTACACTTTTTGATGAGTCTTTTTTGGTGTATTTATCGTTATGAGAGGGTCAGAGTTGAAACAATTTTTCAGCTGGTTATTCATTTGTATAAGTGTAAGTACTCGGAGGACCGGACATATTTTGGAAAATTATTGGGGCCATAGCCCCTTTGTACCTGTAATTAGTAGGAATTCTAAAGAAGCCTTGGAGAATATAAAACAAGCTGAAGAAGCATTGAAGAGTTTGAAAAATCTGAAGCTTATCTGGATGAGTTGTAAAAAGTTGTAAGCAAACCTAAAAGAATCTTTAACGGTTCAAAAGTAATCTTAAGTGTGTTTTAACGAGTCTGAAAGGAAGTCTTGAACAAAAGAGGCAGAATAAGGAACTGATGGGGCCCCGGCCCTCGAAATTTCTAAATTGTTTACGCAAGCATAAATAAGAAAAAATATTCAAATATAAAGTCCATTTTATCAAAATTTTGATGGATTATTCTTTTAAATCTTTCCTTGACATCGCCCTTTCTTTAGAAAAATATCTTCCTCTACTTATAGTTTCAGGGAAAGTCAAACAAGTTTAGCGAAATCTTAAGAAGTCTCAACGAAGAGATTGAGATTTTTTCACTTTCTTATTTCTTTTGTTAGTTTTTTTTTAAATTTTGTAAAACATTTTTTAAAATTTATTTTTACTTTTTTCCTCCGTTACATTGTTTTTTTCCCCGTTACAGTTCCCTCCTATAATTGGCTTCGGCTGTTGGAGAGAACAAAATAAAGAAAATAAAATATAAAATAAAAATAATGAGATATTTCTGGGAGGTGGAGGCGGGTGGCTTAAGACTCAGAATACAATATTTTATTTTGAAATATGCGAATTATGCGCACACACTTCACGAGGAGGAAGGAATTCAGGAAGGAGGAAGTGAAACTAAAATCCTCGGGGTGGGGGGGGGGTAAAAGAGTCCGGGGACCTCTTAGTTTACCCTATCTAACTTGGCCGCTACTTCAATCATGTCTAGAATGATCTTACGTACATATGAAAGAGTTTACAGAACAGCACTGCATTTCCCTAGAAGCCAACGAAGCTATGGCTTTGAGCGGCAAATTTTTTGAAGATATAGATAACAAGCAATGGTAAATTGTTTTTTGTTGTTGTTTTTTTTTTGGAACACGGGGGCAGCAAAATGTTTTGGCTGACGGTGGCTAAGCTCCTTAATCCGGCATTTTTACAGAATACTAAATGTGCCTGGAAAGTCTCAACTATGTCTAAAAAATTTCGAAGAATTTTGTGTTAGTCTTGCAGCACTTTGTAAAGAAGCTTGAAAAAATTCCTCAGCTGCATTTAAATCTGTCTAAACTTTCAGTTCCGTGGGCGGAACTTAAAATTATTACTTTATACAATTTTGCACACGTCATTTTTATGGTAAAATGATGAGAACTTTCGAGTTAGATCACCATCGAAATTCAAAACAATTTTCTTTTTGTTGCACAGTACCTATCCGTGATCTGTTAACGGTTTAAATAGAGTCACCTGATGTGCTGCGTAGCGTCTCTCCTAAACTCATAGATGAACTTGGACGCAGATGTAGCTATTTATGTTACCGCTAGTTTTTGTACGACTAAATATAGATGGCGAAATTAACCTTGCATTTCAGTCATTGGCGATTACTTCTTGGAGTCAGATCCCGTGATACTTACTCCTCCACTCTTGTTAGAGTTTCATTCCAGCTTACTTGTCCTTTGGGACAATAGGGGCCGGTACGCTTGAAGCCAGGTTGGTAGCACTGGCGAATCATCGCTTACTGGGCTGTCCAACCGGCCGGCAGATCTAAGCGAGGGGAAGGACCACAACTAGGGAGTAGTCCTATGTTGGTGACCTTAGCACCAGAGGTCCTATATGCTGGTTTCTTCTTATGTTTGAACAACCAATGCAAGCTGTACTTGGATTCCAATTATTTTCAATTCAAAAAGCAGTGACTGATTATGCTAACCGGAAATATCACTTGACTCTAGATCAGAGTTCTCATTCTTAGCGATGAAGACTTTCTTCAAAACTGATCCTGACATCGAAGGCGACAGCTGTTTTGAAAAATTGTACTAAAATTAAAACTTCCGCAAAAACACCTTGAATGATTATGGAATCGATTCAACATGATTTCGAGCCGATTGGATTCCAATTACCAATCAATGCAAGAAGTAGCGACTGACTACGCTAACCAGAACTATCACTTGACTACCACTAAATCGAAGTTTTTATTCTTAGAAATCCTCTCTTCAGAACTGATCTTGACATCGAAGGCGACAGCCTTCTCCAAAAATTGTACTAAAATAAAAATTTCCGCATAATTACCTTAAATGACCATGGAATTGATCCGACAGATCCATATTAGCAAGACCGGATTTGCACCTTGTGGTGCAGTGGGAAGAGTGGAGGTGCGTCTATGTCGCTTGAAGAGCCAGAATCAGCGCTTCCTGCCTCGAGGGGGCGACTCTCATTTTCAAATTGCACTAATTAATTTCTTCAGTGTATGAATAATAAATGAGGTACCGTAGTTTGAGCTGACTGAAAATAAGTGAGTGCAATATTTTTTCACAGGCTGAAACTCATCCAATGGCCCCTATCGAAGCAGGCGCCTGAGACAGCTGCCCAGTTTGCCCATGGAAAATCTGGCACTCCGCATTAGTCGGGAATAAGAATGGCATTAATCTCAATACGATTGATGTGGACTAAATGAGGTAGACGTATCCCATAGACGTATCAGCATCAATCAGTTATATCCAACTTACTGAATGGAGAGTAAATATCCACTCTCAGTTCCAGTTCCTCTCCCAACATCGTCTCGGAGGCTTCAGTTCCTCCTCGAGCTAAATCCAAAATCCTCAACCGAGCAGTTGGCGACACGCTGCTGACGTTCGCTACTTCGTTTACTATGGACGTCTGTACTCTAAATTAAAATAAATACGTGAGATGGATATAATTCTGGTTTTGTATATCTGCAGTGTGTTTGTGTCGAATGGCATTAACGGTATGTCCATTTCTCGTGCTAGAAAATAAATGTAGACGCTAATGGCTTACGGTGGCTCGGCTACTCCGAAACTGGCGTCCAGAGTGATGTTGTTGAACAGCGGCCTTGGCAGTCTGTCTGTACCATCTTCAGCGATGCATGTCACCTTTGCGATCCGATCTCCTAGAGTTTGTATAATGGGATGTCTTTGGATAGCGATAACGGCGGTTGCTAATTTCCTAATGGAACCGAACCAAAAAAAAAACATGTTTCATTGTTGAAGAACAAGAATACGAGCAGGAAAACTCTTGTCACAGGAAAGATATTTAGAGAAATTGCCGTACCTGTTGCCATAGCCGACAGAATGCGCAACGAATATTCCGCACCTGTTTAGCATTTCCGGATTTGTGGTAATTGGCAGTACTAATGTGGTGACGTCTTGGTTGTGCCCGCTAACCCCGCATTGCTCTGAGTAGCCGACAGCGAACATGCGACCTTGGAACCCCTTGTAATGCAGAGTTATGGCCATGCTGCTCGCCGAGCATTCGACTTTCACTGCGAAATGAGAGAAGAAACTGAGTATGAATTTTTAAACCTATGGCCGCGGTGTAACTTCGTTGCCCGTTAATAAAGTTGCTGCCAAGAGTAATTGTGTATAAAAAATGAACCTCGGTTTTCTTCCAGGTCTAATCAAAATGAGTTTACTGGGGATTCCCGTTCAGCTCTTAGCTATGGCACCATCGTGCTTGTATGTCTTCAAATTGGCCTGTTCTTCTACAGCAAATATACCCAAGACTGAACCTCGTGAATAAGCATATCCAGTTACGAGCCTACTTTGGATTCCCTGTAGTTTGCAAATTTCCTCGTAATTTACTTTAATTTCTTAAGTACTTTAGAATCTCCGAACCAATAATCAGGGGTAACATTCTTGGAAAAAATTCATTTTTTCTCGGATTTTCTAATTTTTCTACCTAATAATAATTATTGTAAACATGAATTTTCATCCCCCCCCCGGAAATACCTGCAATTCTGAATAACTTGAGCCCGCTGTAGTTGTCGAAACACGTAAGGATATGGGATGAATTATTTTGAAAATTCGAGACTGAAATCGTCGAAAACGGGGTAACATGGATTGTGCTGAAAATACATGTAAGGTAGGTGAGCTCAATAAGGCCCGATGAACCATAATCTTGGCAGCTAAGCTTCAGATTGTATTACAATTTCAGCAAAGTTATTCCTTCATGATGTGGCAACACTGCCTACTTGTTTTTATCATGATATCAGTCCGCCGGTGCGAGATATGGAAGTTGATATTTTTTCAACAATGGAAAAAGTGCCCCAATATGATTTTTATGTATCTTGGAGGATTTATTATGCCAGCCAAAAGAAATTTATTCAGAAATCAAATGTTGAATAATTTTTGTAGTGGTAGTTCGTTAACGATCGACGCCAGAAAATTGCAATTGAGCAATTTGGAACCGAGGCATATGATGTTCAAGAAAAATAATGGCATATACAACCTGATACGGCCCAACTTAGTGAGATAAATTGTGTATCATTTCAGTTGTAACTCACTCATAAATTTCTATTTGAATCATACCTTTTTATTTGCCGAATTTCAGATCGGGCCTTATTTGGTTTTCCGTTGGGCCTTATTTGATTTTAGGTCGGACTTTTTGGACACACCAGGCTATATTAGGGTTTGAATCAGGAGTATTTTCTGTAGAGGATTTGAAGGGGGCTGAGCAGTGTAGAAAAATTTCAAAATAGCCAATTTGTAAATAGTTCAGTCGACATCTACCACAAAAAAAAAAAAAAAAAGAAAAAAGAAAACACTTACATGAAAACTTGGAGAGTCAAAACCTTGAATTCGGGCCTTATTGAGCTCACCTGACTTAACTGAACAGAAAAATTCGCAGGTAATGGCATGGAGCATCTTTGATATGTTATAAGTAAGCATTCTGTATGTAATAAATTTTACACATGTGTTGCATAGTACATAGTTTATGAATTGGAAATTAAAAAATATATGACCTGGAATCATGAAATGTGCCTCTGGTGTCAAAAAATCATTTTTCACTTTCTTGACAATTCTTACAGAAAAAAACACGCTCTTCCGAATGAAACAAATCGCAGCTTCCTATCTTCATTAGTTTTTCCACAGATTGCATTTAAAAATTATGTCAAAAGTTTAAAAACATCCATTTATATGGTGTTGCGTGAAATGGGCCTATGGGAATGGCAGAGAACAAGAATTCAAAACGCGGTTGTCATAGCAACGCGTAAACACACCACTACCACCATCCCATCTTTACACTTGTTTATCTCGAAAACTTGTTTTCGCATGAGAGGCACATTTCATGATTCCAGGTCAAATATACCATCTACACACATAAAATACAGATGTATCTGTAGGTATTTCCATCAGTCCCACTATAATGAATATGAGTCCATTACCTACATTGAGGAGAACAACATTCTTAGTACCTAAAAAATAAATGGGGACTAATAACTGTACACTATCAATGTTATCCCGTTTTTGAAATACTCGATTCCCAACGCGAGATAACTTTTTTTGGTTTTCATACAAACATCTGATTACTTACTTCTGTCTATAGTTTATAATAATGATAACATGAAAAAATCTTCATTACAAACCGATATTGCTGAATTTTCTTTAAAAAAATTGTTAGTTAAAACTTTTGCCATTTTTTAAATTATTTATATTCGAATTACGACAGCACAACAAAGATCACTGATAGCAAGTGAAGAACATAGACTGAACACGCCTCATTCTAACAAGATGGGAGCACTGTAGTTCATTAGTTCGACCTCTAGATTGCGCGATAATCGAAAAACATAGTTATCAAATTTACACCTGGATTATCAGTGTTAGCCCCGATTATTGGTAGTATACAACTGTATTTAGTAATTATTTTAACTGATCAGGTACTTTGAAATCTTTATAGCATGAAAATGTCCCCAGTAATTAATTTAACTTCTTAGGTATACCGTCAAGTGGGGCGACTTTGATTGTAGGTGATGTCTGAAACTTGCCTATTTTTTCGCTAACTACCTGTGAAATTGTTATCAGAAGAGTAACGTTCGCAATTTTCAAATAATTGGCAACATGGCTCTATCCAGCTGGACTAATTTCAAAGACCTATGTTAATCACTGGTCAAGCCATCAGGAATGAAAAATTTAATCATTTTTTGAACCCAAAAATGAAGTGCTACAGCTACAGAAAAACGCACGTGAGGAAGCTACTGACTAATATACTGGGTATATTTAAATGTGGTGAAGTAGAATGGATCTAAAAACCAAAACACACCTCAGTAGAAAGATCAATATTTCAGGAATATGAGGCATTTACTCGAATGGGGAGGAGGGGTTGCGTTTATTCACTCAAGATTGGACAGGATTCGAATAAGATGATTCGCGAATCCGAAATCGAAATAATCTCTGGACCAATTACCTATGATTCGAAATATTTATTCAGTGCTTTGATAGTACATATTTGCCAGATCATTTTTTGTGGAATGTGTCTCTGTGATTCGGATCATCTCTAAAAGAACTCAACGTCGGATACAACCTCTTCTTCTTTCTTTTCTCCCTCTTTTTGGGTGAGGGGAGAGTAACTAAACATTAAAAAATAATAAAAACTATCTTGATTTTTGGTTCATATTTATAAGTTTCCAATCAATTTTTCTCTCTTAATTATCATTGATCTGTGATTCGATTCATGTTTTCAATGATTCGCGAGAAAAGTACCTTCAAAAATTGTATCGAATTTGGAAGATAATTAACGTTTGCATTTTCGATTAAGTTTTCTAAGATGTCTTCTTCAAGAGAAAAATATTTTCAGACAGTTCTTGCGCCGAAAAATGTAGGCAATTACTCTCAAGTTTCCAAGACAAATTTAAATCTGTCTTTGAAATTGAGCTATAGATGCGTTCTTTGACCAATTTTAACCCATTCCGCATAACTTTCGAGCATATCTTAGCAACGGAGTATTGCCGCCAAAATCGGGCAACGAATTCGAATTCAGCCGCCAAAACTGGGCAAGAATAAGAAGTTGTTTCTTGACGTCTGGAAATTTCTCCGTATTATATAAGCAAATGAAAATTCTAAAAAGTCCCAAATTGGGTGAAACGGTGATTTCTCAACGATCCTATCTTTTACTTCAGTCGGACAATTTATACCCACAATTTTGTTGAATTTGGAGAATAATTGCCTTTGGAATTGTCAGGTTGTACATCATTCCTTTTTTCCAACAAAAAATTTTTCGGAGAGTTTTTGCGCCAGGACCTGGTAGCAAAATAACTCATTTTTTTGAGAAAAATTGCTATTCGCCTTCAATGGCGCAATAATCTTATACTGTGAGTGGATGTTTAGAGCAGAAAAAAAAAAACAGTTTTAAAATTAGAACCTTATCCTTCACTGGGGTGCCCAACACGATTGAGTGGGGGCCTCGCATATTTGGACCTCCGTTGTTGCACTCCTGTTCGCCTTCAAAACTGAGCCAGTTACTTTTTAACCAATTTCACCACTATTTTACATTTTGCCAAATGATTTTGTAGGCCTGTCACTGACCTGAAGTTACACTGAAGCCTTTCCCGCAAGTTTCGTCAAAACTGAAGGGAATCAAATACCAAAAGTGTCACTTTTATGGTGAACTGATGAAAGATTACCAAAATTTAACAATGATTACCGCATAATTTTACCGTGAAAAACTTATTCTACGAATTTTTTCCCTATTTGGTCAACTGCATCTATTTCTTTAATATTATCGGCGATTGTTACTTGTTAATGCAAATCTTATCCTCCCTATTTCATTATTCATAATTAATTATTATACATTACGGGCTAATTCGAGGTAACGAGGCGGGGCTTAATACCAGGAGGCCACAGAAGCTCAAACTGCTAATTGCTTAATGGAGTTGGCAGACATTTCTTAACTTCTAAGTTTCGTCGAAAGATGTCTTTTGCAATCTTAGTTTTCAGAATTGATTGATCTTTCTTGTAAACTAGTCAGGGATAATCAAGATTCCAAAGAAATCGGAGTAAGCTAATTTTTGGCAGAACTTACTACTGCATATTCATATTTCAGTCTTTATTCCGTTCAATTTCGAGCTCCCCTCTCCTTCCTAATTATTTTGAAAAAAATTCAGCGAATCTAAAAACCTAATACATATTCTATATTCATGTTGCATTTCACTTCATGTTGCCCTCTCCCTTTCTCCTCCTTAACTCCTCCCGGTGCGATAATTTTCAGTTGATGGCGCAACTGATGCCAAAAATGAATTCAGCGACCAGGAAAATCTATTCCTCGGTACCCGCGTCACATGTTTCCTCTCGTTTAATTTTGAGCCCCTTTTTTCTCCTTCAACCAGTTCCAAATTTTCAAATTATTGTGAGAAGGATGTGTGAGAAAAGAATTTTAATGAGACGTGTATTTGGGCAATTCTGAAAACGTGACGCAAAATGGTGGGCCCTAGTTTCCCTATCGATATGATTCAAGCTCGAAATAATATTTATCGCCATTTCTGGTCAAGTTGAAAACATCTGTAATAGAATTATCTTCTATCTAGAACTTTGTCTGCAAAGTGAAAGTTCGCTATGTTGAGTGATTGGAGTATTTTGTATACTTATAACTACTTATATTGAAAAAGGGTAATATTGATGACTTTTCATTGGATATTTCTATAAATCGTAGTTCATTTAGCTTTACGTTAGATTACGTAACTGTTATTACTCTCCCGAGTACAAGATTCCAAGTCGACTACAAAAGTTCGACTGAGATCTTGTATGAAGAAAGGATGTGACTTTGAGGGTTGACATTAAATGTGACGTGTGGTGCACAACTTATATGGTACTTGAACGTTAAGGCGTCTTTTACCAACGATGGACTGTTCTACGGCAGTTTTGTAGAACTGCTGTGACGCCGTGACGTTCTGAGACGACCAAAGCTTCAGGCCGACAAGTTGACAATAGTAGCTGTTGATCTATAGATGGGCCTATTTACCGCCTACATTAGGTCTACGATGGCACTATGACAGGATATGAACGAGGAACTTCCGGTACCTATTGTATGATATTACTGGCATGGCAGGAGTGCTTCTCTGGCTTACTTGACTACTCGGTAGGGGAGATATGCTGCGTGCAGCTACTCCAGTGGATTTCCAACTTATAGCTGGACTGTCGAGTTGAATTATTGAAGCCAGAGTCGGACTGTGGGGTTAAGTTGGACTAGAGCAACTAGTCAGGTTGATCTGATGTACTGTCAACAAAGTGTTGGTTACTCACTCCACGTTGAGGTCGGTATCAAGTCAGTTCCTTAATGCTGAGGACAAAAGGACGCGTTCTGCTGTGGACACCGAAGGCTGTCAGAGAACGATTTTCTTGCCATTACACATGATGCAATCGAGACTGTTCGGGGACATTACCAAGAGTTGTTGTTGAGGCTGCAGTGGCGGTGGTCAACGGCAGTAGTGCATCTGACGTCTGAAGTATGAGAGGGTTGAGTTCCCTGAAGTTGAAGGGTTCAATATCCTGGAGTTGGTGTTACCAAGAGAGGATTACTAGTAGAATTGAAGACAAATTGAGTCTAGCTTTTGAGATATTTAATTGAAAAGGCTAAAGCTTAGCTTAGCATATTAGCTCAGTTTTGGAAACTAGGCCAATGAAGATGTTACCATGTTTACAAACCTTTTTACAGAATGTGCTATATCTATTATTTTGGCTAGACGATCTGACGAAATTATTATTCATGTACCTCTTTGGTAAGTTTCTGTACGAATAGTTGAAAAAAAGGGCGATCCGGAATGTCGTGTCTTACAGATGTTAAAAACGAATTTGGAAACCTTGGAAACCTAGTATTTAATATCCGTATTGCATTTACATGATTCCGCCTCCTCCCCCAGGTGCCACAATTTTCACGTAAGCCTGAAAGTGATTGAAAAATTGAATCCGAATGCCTGGAACATCCTACGTACATTCGGAGCGCTGATATCATTGTTGTTCACATTCAAACCGATAAACATCCATCCCAGCAGCTGCTCAACAAACCACAGTGAAACACCAACAAATACAAAAACACTATTTCAAACGTCTGGTAACTGAGGGCGAGGGGCTTGGGGAACAAAAACTCCCGCGGAGCAATGTAAGGTACACTATGAAGGTGAGCGTTATTGTACAACCTGGCTTTATATTTTCATTTTGTCATGTCCCTCGCAAGAGTGTGTTGTATGTACGGAGCAATTTAAAAGGTATAATGCGAAGGTGGGCCTTATTATACCACCTGGCCTCACATTATTTTCATCGTATCGTCCCTCTCGCAACAATTCGATGTATGTACTTACAATCGATGCAGGTAAGTTTCTCTACATATGTGGTACACGGAATCGGCATCAATGGACCGGCCGTCAGCGTGTCGTCGCTATGCAGATAGCAGACCGTATCCGTTCCATACTGAGGACTTGTCGAGCACTTATGGGTGAAGCCACGGCACGTGAAATACTGCTCCGTTTCGCACCTCTCCCGGCACTAATAAACGACAAAGCACGCTGAGGAATTAAACGTAATTAGGGCCATCCGCAGATTCGGCGGTTCTTAATTAAATTAATTCACTGTATCGTTACCTGATCTATATTGATATTGGGTATTTGTAAGTCGATTTCAATCAGAGTGTAATTGTAGATGGGCTCGTGCCAACAACCGACATTATTAAGTCCAGTATCTGCGAGAAAGTAAAAAAAAAAAAAGAAAATCAATTATCAAAACTCATTATCGTCACACTGCTTCTTCCTGATAGCACTGGTAATCATCTATACAAGCACGATGGCAGTTGTCCAGCGAAAAGTAAATTATTTGATCGGCTTGCCAACAGAGAAATGCTCTGTGAATTCGTCAGTCGGAAAGAGTATCGTGGCAAGCTTTTATCTAACGTGACCGAATGACAAGAAAATGGACGAGCTGGAGGGTTGGAACAGCACCTGCAATGCAGAGATTCTCGATGTAATCCACTCCCTCTTGAACGCCGGGATTGAAAGCTTCTGGCTTAGTCCTTCGATTCTCGGAACTCAAGGTACAGGTTTTTGACCAGTGCTGATACTGGGCCGAGTAGCACGGAGTATTTTGACCGTAGCGATATTGAGTGGTGCCGGTCAGACACAATTGCGCGCATTGCCACTGGTCGGCCACATTTGGTACTACGTGTTGCTGGTGTCCAATCAATTCGGAATTGGGTGCGAACTCCACCGGCCACGCTTTCTTGGTGCAGTTCGTAGGAACTGCGAATGAAAAAGGTTGTAGTGTAGTTAGTAACACAGGTGAACTAAGTACAAGTTAACCTGTACAAGGTTAACCTGTTTTAAAGAAGGTTCTATCCAGAGAGTCGGTGCTTTGTATGAAGTCAAATGGACCATGGCCTGGAAACATTTGGCTAGAAGAGGTGTCTGGGAAAATTAGAGTAGAAGAGGCAAAACGAAAAGAAACAAAGCAAAAGATAGCAGATTTCTCAAAAAATTGACAGATCCATTTTTTAGGGCCAGAGGTGAGTTGGGGCGTCTTTCAATGTTTGGCTCTATCTGACCTTATGACTTCGTGTTCAGTATAGGGTTTTTTGGGGATATTTCTCGGTAATTGGTCAGATTTAGTCGCTCGTTGTTGGATGTGATCAAATTTGCTCGTTTCTGGTCATTTTAGTGATCCTCATTACTGGTCATGTTTTGTGTCAAAATGTTATATATAGTCTCTTTTAGTATTTTTTGTCACTTTTGAGCAGTAGCGGGTTTAGGTTGGCTGCCGCCGTGTGTAAAATTTTTCTTGCTGCCCTTGGGGATAAGCTGACTTGTACTCAAATCTGAAAATCTATTCTTAGTCGCATCAGGCGCTATTCTCATGTGTCTCGATTACAGTAGATACGATTTTTTTTCTTCTTTTTCTCTTAAATATTTGCCGTCCTGTGCAAGTGCACAGTCTGCGCATATGGTAAATCCCCTGCTGCTTTTGAGTGCTTTGAGATAACATGTTTGGTCAGATTAAGTCATCTGGTCGCTCATAGTCAGACTAGGTCGTCAATAATCATGCATAGCAAAGGTTGTCTTCGGCTTCGATCCCTTCGAGTCACAGTTTCGTTTGCTTTTAACAAACTTTATTATTCTTACCTTAATCATAATCAGTTTTCTTTACCCATGTGTAATCATGTTTAGCTTAGTAAATTTTGGCACGGTAAATTTCATTTGTGGAGAGGTTAAGTTGATAGATTTTGGTTGGATTTGGCAGCCTTTGCTATGATGGTAGATTCGGATCGGGTTTTGTCAGAGACATATCAAAGAGTTTTGCCAGGGGGGGGGGGGTAAAATTTGTGAAAGTCCCATTTAACTCGACTTAAAACTTCCTACAATCAAAGCAAAAAAACATTTTGACTTGTTGGACTTTTCCAACTGGCTCAACTCAAAACTTTGACTCTACCGACAGTTCCTCATTTCCGGATCGATTCTTCTTGAAAACAGGTAGGTATAACTAACTGGTATTACGTGCAACAATATGTACCTTGTAAACATATTTTTAAAAAGAAGTTGCTATTTCTGGCAGGCAGGTATTCATTGGCGTTCATGTCAGCTCGGGTTACTCGAAAACACGAAGCTCTCTGGTAATCGACAATGAAACCAGCACAGTCGTCAGACGACTGGCACCTGCGGAAAAATGAAGTTATAAATGAAACTCGTAAGCATTCAGTTTTTTTCTAGATAGGTATACATGGAAATTGCTACTCAGTTCTAATAAAGCCACAAACGTCGAACATCCTTGAATTCTTTTTTCGCTCTAGCTTTCATTAATAGAGTTTCAAACAGAACTGATTTTGGCGCAGCTTTAACCAGAAACGTTTTCAATCCCACTCAATCATTTATTTCTTTGGAGCTGTTTCCCCCGTCGGTATTGTGGAAAATTAAGTCGCGTCGTGAAATTATAAAAGTATCGGTAGAATAAACTCCATCTGAAACTCTCCGGACCTCTACCGCTCGCCTCGTTATCGAATTCTTACGAATGAAAAATAGAGAACACCTGGTTCTCGAAAGAAAATTCTCTCAAGGGAAAAAATCAGATAAGGTGTATAAATAACCAGCTAATAATTTCGGGTAAGCTTAAGTTATTTCTGCTGAGGAGTACACCCAGCTACGTCTAAAAATGTTTTTAAAACTGGAGATCAGTTTAAAAGAACGTGAATACTGCGCAGATGTAGGCGGATTTTTGCCTGGACCGTTTCCGCGACACTGACATCACTTAGACCGAATTTACTTCAAATGAACTCGCAGTTTGCAAAATTACGAGCACGCTATCCATCGAGCACGAGTGAGGAATTAGTCTCGAAAACGGTTTCTCCAAATTAACGTCGGTCTTTCGAAGGCGGGAAATTCCGCAGTGAAATTTTCTGCCGTTTTACTAGACACCGGCTTCTTTCCAATGGTAATATTTGACCGTTCGAAATTACCAAAAATTAATTTTCTAGTATTTACCTGTTGTAACATTCGGCAGTGATGGCTGTCCCTCGAGTAGTGACATACAGCAGGAGAGGTTGCACTGTAGTTCTGGGAACCGCAGATGATATCTTGGCGAATGTCGTGGGTCCTCCGCCTGGACAAAATTGAGCTGTGGAACAAAATTACAAAAAACAGTTCAGTGGGCGTTTATACCGCACATCTCGTCTAATCTTGACTCCACATAATCAATGGCTACTTAAAAATAGTAATCATTCCTTCTCCCGTTGATTTTCAAATTTGAATCCAGTTTTGAGGATGCTTTGTGGATGCGATTCTGAGTGTTACTCGAAGAGATTCTGACGAGACCTAACTACTCTGAAATTTGGTCAGGAACCCCCTCCCTCCTCAACAGGCTAGCAGCACCCAACGAAGAAGAAAAGTTGGACTCTTAATCACGTAGATGGATGTTTTTGTTGCCGGATTCCATGTTAAGGCTCCAAATTCCAGATGTGATACTAGCGAATAATGCAAAAATTTTACAGTATCGGATTTTTTGAAGAATTTTGTGTTTCCGAATATAAGCCAAATTTATCTCCATGCTTTTACATTCACGTGCAGTACACGTGATCAGTAATATCAGTTTAGTAGGGGAAAGGACCATAAGCCGCGCAACTCCCTAAGAGTGCGCGTGGCTGATTTCTCGGAAGGTATAAAAGTCAGTCGCATTCAAATGGTATTTGAACTGAATTACGTTCGGTTTCGATTTTTCAAATGACGTTATATTATTAGATACACCTTTGATTTCGTAATTATTTCTCATTTTGAAGTATTTATATAATGATCTTTGCTCCGTGTGTCTTTCTTACGGGAGTCAATACGTTCGTTGGTCCAAAGACGTGTACTTTTGCTAAAATTCAACTCACTGTGTGATGTCACGGTAAACCGGTTGATTGGGGGAATTCAAATAGGGTGCTTCTAGCGGCTTCGATTTTTCGAGAAGTTTTTCACTTAGCACCTTTGTTCTTCGAGGGAGCTAGATTTTTGCACTCAGTTCTTTTGTGAATTCATTTAGCATTTTTGTTCTGAGAGCGAATTAGTTTTTTTCTCCCACTTAGCACTATCGTAAAGCGCACTCTAGCGGCAAAACTAAGACGTTTTCAGTAATCTCGATAAGTCAGGGAAATGGTGTGGTGGGACGTATGGCGATGCATGCATGACAAAGTGGCCCCTAAGACATCACCGCATCCCCGGCCTCGGAAACTACCCTTTCGAGTATCGTATCAGCGGCCGGGTCCGAGCCTCTATCTTGCCGGCGTCCTGCAAGGGCCACCGTGGGGTTTCCTATTGACTGAGGTCCACGCTCCCTGAGAACTCACCTGGAATTCAGGTCCCCCACAGCCGGACGCGCTGCCTCTTCACTCACCCCTCACCTCATCATCTTTGTATGTGTGGTGACGCAGGCAGGTGGTAGAGGCAGGGGAGCCCTGCCGGGGGATCCGCAGCAGCTGCAGCCACTTTTCTACGATGGTACAGAGTTGTCCCGTTCGATGGTGTGGACCGAGCTTGGTTCGTCGGCCCTCTGCCTCGACCACTCCGTTTGCACCTTCCTCTTCATAGTGGCCGAGACAAAGGCCGACAACCGGTTTTATACGCTTCGACTCTTCATCATCTCCGGAACCAGGGTGTCTGGCGCGAGACGGCTAATCACGCCGTCGTCGTTGTCGCTTCTGCCGCCGGGATCAATCGCTGTTGCCGTCCCGCGCTTCTCCTGCTCCCAGGCCTCACACTCGAACAGGGTGTGCCAAGGTGTGTTTTCCGCCCCTCGATCACAGTGCGTGCACATGGGGCTCGGCGCTATCGCCATCCAGTGTAGTTACGTGCCGAAGCATCCGTGGCCATTCAGGACTTGGGGCAGGTGGAAGTTCAGCTCTCTAAGAGATCTTACTACCCATACATCGAGGTCGCGTATCAGCATTCGGGTCCACTCGCCCTTGGTCGAATGGTCGAGCGCGTCCTTCCACTTTAGAAGTGCGTTCCGCTAGATGACTCGCTTGACCCGAAGAGCTTCCCGCTCCATCTTCACTCTCTTCTTCGCTCTATATACCTCTGCTATTTCGCCAACCTTCAGTTTGATCGGCGGTATACACGCTAACACGCCTACTGGCTCCGAAAAAACAGTGCGGTACGGACCGACACACCTCATCGCGGCTTTCCGCTGAATCTTCTCCATCTCCGCTCTTCTGTAGGGAATCTTAATGGTGTCGGCAAATACTGGCGCTCCGATAGGAGGGCCGACATGATGACGTTGACGTACATCTTCCTTTTCTTCTCTCGCGGTCCCCCAAGGTTCGTCATCAGACGGGACAGCTATCCGGCTACTCGATCCGTCTTTTCTTAGCTGCCCGTCGGAAGCGCTCTCAGAAATGCAACTTCCCGTCGAATCACAGCCCCAGGTACTTCAGGGCTGTACAGAACCCAATCTCCGCACCTTTTAGGATAAAGGTGGGTGTGCTGAACTTGCGTCGCTTCGTGAACAGTACGACTTCCGTCTTCTGTACCGCCAAGCACAGCCCTATCGACTCGATCCAGTGGGTCAGCATCTCCAACGCCTGGTGAACTCGTCGCGTGATGTCTGCTGTCGACTCGGCTTGGCGCACCACCAGCGTATCGTCGGCGTAGCAGTTCAGCTTGACGCATCGTGGTAGTGCCAGCCTCAGCATTCCGTTGAAGGCGACACTCCACAAGGTAGGTCCGAGTACTGACCTCTCTCGTAACGGGTCCAGCCACCGATTCCATCTCTATTCGGCGGCCGTTCAAGTAACTGCGAATGGCGCGCACGAGGTAACCAGGTATCCGCGCCAACTCCAACACCTCCATGATATGCGTATACGACTCTTCAACTTCAGCACGGCGTCCACAGTCGAGCGGCTAGTTCTGAATCCGTACTGACTGCTCGAAATCGTCTTCCGTTTCCTAAAGTGCTCCTGCAGCCTATCCACAATGGTACGCTCAAACACCTTGCCGACAGTGTCGAGCAGGCATATAGGCCGGTACGAGGACGGCTGGCCATTTGGCATTCCTGGCTTCTTGATCAGTTCCAGCCGCGCTGTCTTCCATCTGCTCGGAAATGTTCCCTCCTGCTACTTGCGATTGAAAACGTTGGTCAGGAGGGACGGGTCTGCTCGGTGCACTACTTCCCAGACGACTTGGTAATCATGTCCGGACCCTTGTTTGTCCTGATCCGGCCGATCGCGCAGCCAATTTTCCAAAACTAAGCAGAAGGAAATCCTCTCGCACCTCGACGGATGCCGCCATTAGCGAAGGGCGCTGGGGAAACAATCTCCTTCCGGCTTTCCGCATGACCACCTTGTACGGCTTGCCGAAGGGGTCGTCGTCCGCTTCCTTGCATAGCTCCTCCCAAGCCGCCTTCCTGCTTCTTCGTATGGCCGACTTGAGAGTACGACGAGCCTGCTGGTACTGCTGTGATGCTTCTGCCGCCTCTTCGTCGTCTCTCCTCGTCCACTGGTATCGACGACGAAGTCGGTTACATTCTCTCCGCAGCTCGGCGATGTCCTCGGTCCACCAATAGACGGGCTGTCTCAGGCCGCAGTCACTGTCCTGATGGCGTTCGCGGCTGCGGCTTCCGCGCTCTCTTCTTCTTCTGCCTGACACTCTGCCGTTCCTCAGGTGAGAGCCGGAAAGCTTGCCTCTAATTGATTCGCATCGAGCTTCCTGATCGCCCATCTTCCCAGCTTCCTTGGAGCAGTGACCTCGGTTCCTCTATCCAGCTTAAAGTTAATATACCCTGACTTCTCATCCAGCACGGACCAGCTCTTGATCCAGCGGGCCAGTCCGGCTGACGCGAAGTGACGTCTATAACCGACCCCACCTCTTGATGAAATCGGGTGGGAGTGCAACCCGTGTTCATCGGAACAATGACTTGCCGGGCGGCAAACTCCCCGAGGGCATATCCTCAGGGATCGGTTCGGCCCCTGCCATTCCTCAGATTTGACGTTGAAATCTCCAGCTACGATGACTCTTGTCGTCCTCCTCGCGATGCTCTCCTCGAGACAGACGAGGTAGGTCTCAAACTCCTCTGGAGAAGTAGCCGCTGTATACGGTGATATCGCCAACCTGTACAGCTACGTATACTTCTCATCTTTTACTTCGCCTGGAGCTGTGGGACACAGGGCGGACGCCAACGGCTGTCAGTCCAGTATGATCTCTGTACCATCCTTGAACTTCGTCCAGCCTGTAGGGCTCACTCGCTATCACCAGGTCAACCCGTCTCACTCCCAGTGTGCTCCACAGGGGAGAGGGTGATAGCTGATGGTCTGCTGAATATTTTCCAACCGTTAAACGCATTTTTTTAAAAATTCCCTTAGCACCATTGAGCACGAGACCACCGGCATGCTCCCCCTCGAAAATTTACAGAGGGAAGTTGCTCCTGTTCCCCCTAGAAATTTGTTTCTTGAACTAATGAAGACCGACTTTCCAAAACCTGTTGAGTCCATTTTTTCAAATCTTGTGATACCGATATCACGGAATAGCCTGTGCTGATGCCCTTTTCATTGTAGCACTTATTTCTTCAATTTTCAGCAGAAACGAGTGTATAATTCATCATTTTATGTTTTTGAACTTTCCAAAACTTGCTTAAGTCCACGAGGTTCTCCACTTCTGACTTGTGTCGAGAGGCTACACTGATGTTTTTTTTACATAACAAGTATGAGATAGGTCGAGTGTAGTCTTCTGAAGACGTGCAAACATACTGCGTTTAAATATCTAGAATACGAAAGGCGTGATACGTTTTTCTCAATTATCCAGAAATCACTTTTTTGGACTTAACAGGTTTTAGAATGTCGGTCTTCAAATTTCAGTACGTATGACTTCCACTCGAAAATTTACAGAGACGAATTGCTCCTGTGGCCCTGGCAGTTCCACTGCCTATTAGTTATTATCAACAAGTAAGCGTAGAAACAAATCTTGGACATTTGAAGCATTAAATGAGTGTATCTAATTTTTACTCGAAATGGGTTGTACACTGTAATCGGGACTGAACGAAAGTTACGCAGTAATAGATAACACGAGTTATGTTTGACCTATAAACGTTATCAGTAGTACATATAATCCTAATTTACAGACACAGAGGTACTGAACTTTAGAGACCAGTACTCGGGAAAAATATTAATTTCCCGTCGGACTTATTGTCCACTCTAATTCCTAATTTAGAATTATCTCTTCATTGAAGTACGGTTGGCTATATTCATTATTTTCAAAATCAGTCATGACTGCGCGATGTGAAAAACTAATCTGAAAAAATGTGTCCGAGCTAATTACGTGTTTCTTCGGTTTCCTGTTTTATAAGTGCACAGCTGTACACCTCTCATGATGATTAGGTTATTGCGGTGTAGTCTGCTCTGTAAGTTCGACCGGAGTTCTTACCGTCCAGAGATAAAATTATTTGCACCAGGCAGTTAAGAACTTAAGAGACCCAAGTTGACCGCATTTTACAATTTTGAAAAAAATAAAAAAGTGATATAGGAGTTGCCACGCTACTCATCACTTTACGAAACTAAATTCCAGTTCCAGACAAAATTAACCAGGTAACTAGGTACAGACTGCTGTTCTACTTTTCCACGATCTCCAAAAAGAAATATTTATAACCTTCGTAAGACTTTTTTTTTTTTAATCATCTTTGCTTGTGTTTTCATATCTTGTTATGTTTGCCAGCTCCGTTACACAAAGTCGGTAAGGGCTGGGAGGAGATATAAAAATTTTCCTGAAGTGGACTAGCAGAGGTCACAAGGTGATTTTTGGGGAAGGGAACTTAGTTTGATGACTATTCAATCTACGAACCTGCACCAGAATGTAAATTTGTAATGCGATAAAATCATACTCCCCCTTCCTTAATTCTGTATAGTAAATTTCATCCGCTTAGCATACAGGGATCAAGTCTCCGAGCACCAAATGATAAGATTTAGGATGCAATCGCCAAACTTGAAAATTTGAATCTAGTAAAATTAAAACCAAACCACTCCTTTTCGACATGAAGGTTTCTTCAACACACTCCCTCTCCAGCCTTGAAAAGAAAGTTAACCAACTGTTAACAAATACTTTGGTACACCGGTGTGCCTCCCATCGTAACACTTCGTAAATGAAGACCGTTTTACCAAAATCATTCAAGTCCATTTTCGCAGTTTCGAGAAGATCGAACAAAGAGTGAGAAACAACTTGCCACCGGTAGTTGGTGCATGCGAACGGGTGGGTTGGCAGAATACAGTCATCGAGAATGGGAAAAGATACCGTTTCCACCCTCTTGGAACCACGTTGAGGGAAAAACGATAGACTTAGTTGGTTTTGCCTGACCACAAACTCGTTATCGCATTACAGGAAAGAAACAACATCGGAAAGCGAACTGGTATTATCTAACAAACTACTGTGAAAAACGAACACAATCACTTTTACTACGCGCCTCCTCCACTTGGTTTTCACGCTACCTATCATCACTGGACTTAGCTGGTTTTGGAAGATCGTACTGATGTTCGAATGCCTTTCGATCACGTAAACACGGAACGAAATAGATCTTAATTCTAGCAGCCGTCGATAGAGGCACTTCCATAATACATACGAACGCTAGTTTCGCGGTTTCTTCAAAACTGGACTTAACTGGTTTTGGAAAAACGGTCTTCAAATTCACTAGTCTCGAAAGTTCGATCGGAGTTTTCGAGTTTATTTCGTAAAAATTATCTTTGTACACATTCGAAATTCAGATTTTGACATATCTCTCACGGAACCTAATCTTGATTTTTAACAACCTTCCTCGGACTGTTGACATGATCTGAGAAACGTAGTCTGGGGTTCAGGTGGTAAATTAAATAAGGGGAAGGGAAGTAGGAGAGGTTCAAGAAATATTATTCGAGATACTAGTCATCGAATTAGAGTTTCGGAGTTTCTGCAAAAGAGGGATGAGACCAACTGAATCAGTGAGAACTAAAAGGCAATTATGACTTAAATTGGCAGTATTGAGTTAGCGACGCCAGCCAATGCATGAAGGCATGGCAGATCGACTGGTGAAATTGAAATTTCGTTTACGCGTCAGGAACTGACTACATCGCACCCGAAAATTTCATGTTTCTGTGTCAAAAATAAAGCCATTTTTCAGCTTCGTAACTTATTATTTTTGACTCGAAAATTGGTGATTTTCAGGGGGAAACGAGAATTTCGGCGCTACACATTTTCGTTCTCACTTCCAGGGAATTTATTAAATTGAAATGATGTGGTGGGACGTATGGCGATGCACGCATGCCAAAATGCCCCTATGACACCGCACCCCCGGCCACGGGAACTACCCTTTCGAGTATCGCGTCAGTGACCGGAGGGACGCTTTGAGGCCGGACCCAAGCCCCCATTTTTACGTGCCGGAACGGTGCACGCGTCCTACCAGGGCCACCATGGGGTTCCCTACTGACCGAGGTCTGCACTCCCTGAGCGCTCGCCTGGAAATTTCAGGTCCCCACGGCCGGACGCACTACCTCTCTTCACTCACCCCTCACTTCCTCATCTTGGTCCGTGTGTCGACGCAGGCAGGTGGTGACGACGGGTGAGCCCTGCCGGTGGGTCCGCAGTGCAGCTGCAGCAGCTCTTCCTAGGATGGTACAGAGTTCTCCTCCTGTTCGATGGTGTAGGCCGAGCTTGGTGAATCGCCGGCCCTCTGTCTTGACCACTCCGTCTGCATCTTCTTCTTCATGATGCCCGAGACAAAGGCCGACATCCCGGTTCCAACGGCTTTCGTTCTTCATCATCTCCGGAACCAGGGTGTCCGGCGCGAGACGGCTGATCACGCCGACGTCGTCGTCTTCTTCTTCATCGTCGCCGCCGGGATCGATCGCTGTTGTGGCCGTCCCGCGCCTCTCCTGCTCCCAGGCCTCACACTCGAACAGGGTGTGCCAAGGTGTGTCCTCCGCCCCTCGATTACAGTGCGCGCACACGGGGCTCGGCGCTATTGACATCCGATGTAGGTACGTGCCGAAGCACCCGTGGCCGCTCAATACTTGGGTAAGGTGGAAGTTAAGCGCTCCGTACGTTCTTCCTACCCATTTGTCGAGTTCGCCTATCAGCGCTCGGGTCCACTCGCCCTTGGTCGAATGGGCGAGCGCGTCCTTCCATTTCCGAAGCGTGTCCTGCTGGATGACTCGCTTGACCCGAAGTGCTTCTATTAAATTGAAATGGGACCAAGTCTAAAAGCAGTGCGGGAAGAAGTCTCATGCGATTTCCAGTCGTAATATTCACTTTTGGTCACCATTGAGAACCAAAAGGGGTTAGTTCCAAAAACTTTGAGCAGCTGTGTCTGAGGTAGTCTTGACATTTTTTTTTTCTCACAATACCCTTAAAAACGTCTTTCGTGGTCCCCTTTCACTGCCCTAAACAATGTTTCTGACGAATTTTTGGTTATGTATTCATTAGTTTTTTGCTTCTTCTGAATAGCGTGAAAAATGAACTTAATACTTTTTGGTTCTCATCAGTTCAATTAATGGTAGTTTTTTGCGATGGTATTCGACTGATAGGTTTTCCGAGTTCGATGAACTCGAGCAGGTGACTCAGTCATTGATCTAACACTATCAAGGTGTCACCATATGCAGTTCGGCGATGAAGATTAAATAAAAGTCAGTTGATGAGATGGTGTTCGATTTTGTCTCCTTATGTGAAGCCCTGAGGAAGGGGCAAAGCTAATTCCAAAAATGATCCCCAGAGTCGAGCTGAGCGATCTAGAAAACTTATAAATCACATACTATCGCAAAAAAGCACCATTATTGGTCTCAGTCACCTCTAGTGGTATACTGGAAGACCGGATCCCAAAATAACCCCCAAAATCGAATTCACAGACGTTGAGAAACTTTACACCAACTCGTGTCTCAAATTTTATTTTCGATTCCTCCTTTCCCCGGTTGGAGCCCCTCCGTAAGGCCACTATCCCAAATTGTGGAGTCATACATACTATTATAAATTGAATTACCAGCAAATGACCAGTCGAAAACTCGGAGTACAAATTCTTAACACATTTAGAAACCGAAATGTTCGTTATGAAAGTCTAAACTCCATGTATTTTTTCATGAAAAAGAGAGGGGGCTTGCGGTGCGAGTTCCCCGAATCTGAACAATTTTTCTTTGTTTATTTTATTAAAACCAATTTAGAAGAAGAACCCGAGGAAATTCAAAAACGAATCCACCAAAAGTAAATGATGACCACCCTATTCTTCATTTATGGAGAGCGGAGATGAATTCAGTTTTTTAAAAAAATACTTTGGATTTCTGATAATGGAAAAAAAAAAAAAGTGGCACAGATCAGTGGTGACCGTTTGAAACAGAGTTGAAAAATAGTAATTTAACAAGAACTTCGAGTTATATCAGTTGTGCGGCCGTCTATAAACTACAAGTTTGGATACGGCAAAAAATCTTGATTTAAAGCAGAAAATTCAAGTGATTTAAGTCGTTTAAGACATCTAGATGTTCTAAACAAAAATCACTTTTTCTATTTTGAGATAAAGTTTTTTTTTTTGTTTTAAGTAAGAACTACCCTGTCTTTTTTATTGATTTTGCTCAAAACCATTATATTTAATGTTAGGTTCATCAAAATTTGTATTTCATCAGTTTTTTCAAAATTTTTTTACTTTATTTCAATTTTTTTTGACCGAATGGCCAACTTTTTTAAAACGAAAAATTCTGAGCCAGTACGCACTTACGGTTGAAGTTTAACATAAGTGTAAGGGGGGATGCAATATTCCTCTAAAACAACTAAAAAATAGTCCGAAAAAGAGATCATCCCAAAAAATTTATTCGTCTTAATATGACAAAAAACTCCATCGGAAATGTACTGAAAAAAATTTCATATAGGGGTGTACGAGGGTTCCTCAGGGTTGTTTGGGATTTACGATAACACGATGGCCTTCACTCAATGTTAAAAGTAAATACATGTAGCGTGATAAGTTAATATTGTAGTTTTTGGATTCTTTAACCCAGGCTTGAGGTCTTTTCAGATGCACTCCAATCGCCAAAGAATTGACGTGGGATCAGCACATAGGAATTGAGTTATTTTAGATTCCAGTATATCAACTGTAGGGTTCTTTGAATAGCTGAGTTTATATTTGAGGTCACCTGTAACTTCTACCTAGTAAGCTTCACAGGGGGCTACAACTTAAATTATTGAAAATTTTACAAGTGGATTTCGATGATAGGAGGTTTCTTGAGGTGTTTAGTTTATTGCTGGAGTAGGGGCAACGGTTGTAGGTTGACACGCGAAAAGTTTCTTGGATATAACATTTGAAATTTCTATCAAATCATCTCGATTTATACACCATTGGAACGAGGATAAAAAAAGCTACAAAATGATGGGCTAGTTGATTAAATTAAATTAAAGGGTACCAGAAAAATTGAAAAAATATGATGAATTGCAAGCAAAGCGAGTAAAAATGTTTTCAGTTCATTCTGAATGCACTGTAAACTGAAGTACGTTTATCAATCTTAGCCAATCTGGTAACCCCACACTCCCAGGGACAAAAACAAGGGAGCATGAGGCACTTTGCCCCCAAGCTTCCGCCAAAATTGGGAAATTTCAGTACATGGACCAAAAGTTCGAGAAATCCAGTAGCAGAAATCGGATTTTTCGGCATTGAAACTTGTGAATTTCGGCATCAAAATCGGAAAATTCGGCATAATCCGGCATTAAAAAAAATGTAGGGAAAAATCAATTTGTATCTCATTTACGTATTCGATGATAATTAGAAAATTACAAATCAATGTAGCAGATAGGCTCAACTCTTGCTTTCTTCGAATGTTTTAATTCTAATTATAAGTGTAAATGTTGATAGAAATAAAAGAAAAGAAAAAAATAGCGGCGTATCGAAAGGTTGTTTTATACAAGGGGGAGGGTAAAAATTTGAAATTAAACTCGAAAAACGAGAAAAATGTTTTCTTGTCTTTCAAAACGTGAAAGAAAGAAACAAAAATCACGTAAAGTTACAAGAATCTCGGAATCTCGTAATTTTTTCGAGGCTCCTTTCTTATTCACTTGCTGAACACTCAGTTTTCATTTCTATTAATGAAGGGAGGGGGGAATGATACTGTGTACCCCTCGACGAGACTTAATCTGATATGTGGAAATAGTACATAACGCCTATATTTGACAATTCGATAGTCGTTAGCGTCATATTCGAACTGTAGTACAGTACTTCATTCCTTAAATTTATTCGAGAACAACGATTTTTTGTTGTTTCGGCATTTTTCGGCAAAATAGAATTTTTTCCCTGCGTCCCATTTCTCATGATTCGAACTTCATTTTGACTCACACTGATTTCATCCTCAAGCCCTCAAGGAAGAAAGTGCCCAATGCCGAGGAATCCGGTCTCTACCAAGAAGTCGAAAGTTTTTTTTTTTTTTTTTAAGCCAATACAACAATATCAACAAATTTTTATACATGGGAATTTTGACTCGAATCAGTTGGAAATTTAACAATTTCTTCCCCTTGAGGAAAAAACTCTTCGCTACGTCCCTATACACTTCACTCCAGAAACAATGGCCAATTAGAGACTCCGATAGAAAAATTTGAAAGCCGAACTCGCAATGATAAATGTATATACATTCTCCATAAACACCATCGTCATTGAAACGTATAACGTAGATAATTTCGCACGTTAATGAATTTCCGGTAATGAAGACAAATGAAGCGTAATGTCACACCGAGTTCGGTCACTCCAACCTGCGAGTCTGGATACCCACGCACCTCGCCTCGGAAACCGCGATTTGCGAGAGGAAAAAAAAACAACACACACAGCCGCTGAGCTATGTAGATCAATAAAAAACCAGATGCTCGAACCGACATAGCATAAGAATTTCCTTACAACCGCGAATAAATATTTTTGCGTCGTCAAATATTGAAACTCACCAGAACAGGATGTCAGAAACATCGATAAAATGTAAATCACGGCGCATTTTCCTCGATGCGCAACTTTCATACCGTCGCCGAGGAAATCCACTCCTTTCGATCGATAGTTCTCCTTCGAGATGCGGCTAAGGATCGGCAAAGGTGGCTTTTGTCGCCAACAAGTTCATTTACGGCCTCCTCTCCAACTGGTCACATGCTGCGCGAATAAATTTTCGATATTTTCGCCTTCACACCCACGCTGGTGTCCCGTATTCGCAAATCATTCGCGAAATCGGCCGCGATGAAAACTCCTAAGAATACGCGAGTAATCCGATGGCGAGAGAAACAAAAACTTTTTTTCCCCCGAACTGAGACAGGTACCGTTTTCGATGACAACACTTTCACTGTCGACGACACTATATAAACACACTATGCCTCGTCACGATAAAGTTGACAGCGTTTCATTGTTTATGTAAAAAGTTTTTTAAATAGTTTAAGAGAAGGGGCCGTCGGTACGGGAACCTTGAACAGGTACATTATTATTCGTAATACGTTTTTGAAGATTCGTTGTAGACGCGCCGCACCGGCCGGGAAAAATTTAATGCGTTGAGTGTCGGCGACCAGTCATCATCGCAGGATTGATTTGCTCCGAAATGACTGTTTGTTTGCATTGGGTCTCGGAATCCGGTACGCATTCCTGGAAGCCTGAGACGTAATCCGACTTCTTTTGGTATTACTCAGCGGAATACCCGCAGATACATGTGGAAGATTCGGGCTAACGGTATAGTCGGGATGCTAGTTGCATAATATGAAAGGTACCCTGTATATTTTGATGAAAAAGTGCCATTCGGAATATTGTTTATAGTTGAAGCCCTCGGGAATATTTGAAGAAATGTTACCAACCCCATTCCACGTCGACCTCCTTCCAGGGGGTCATAAGTGCAGATTTCTTCAGTTTATCCTCAATATCCTCTCGATCAAGTAATGCTCGATAGGGCGGATTCCAGGGCTCGGGTTGAGAGTAAAATTAGAAAAGACTCTTCAACACTTCATCTCGACTTTTTGAGTTTTCTCAAGACTCGTTTGAGATCCTCGAAAAACTTTTTTAAGACTGTGCATGATTCTTCTTGACTTGTTTACGACTCGGTGCGATTCTCTCACGCACGTTTAAGATTCTTTGAAACACTTTCGACAACTCGCTTCAGGCACTGTGTATAACCTTGCTATTTGAAGAATATCTGAATTCAGTATTTTTTGGGGGGAGAGACAATTATTACCTCCACCGCATCTTTATAGCATTCGGCATATACAGGGTGTCTCTTTTGCAATAACCTCCCTTCCACCTGGTACGTAGGCAACTTACCCCGACCACGTTTAGATATATTTGCGTTCTCTCATTTTTGAAGGGGCTGAGTTATGGTCAAATTTTGAAAAGTTTTCTATCTTTGATGTTCTTTTTCTTCTCATGACCGGAGATAGACAGCAAAATGGTACCAGTGGGTAGTAGTAGAGGGCAATTGTGGTAACCACAGAAAGAAAATGATCGTAATCGGTTCAACAGGGTGTTAATAAAATCAATTTTAGCACAAATTATATCAAAAAATTTTCACATTTTTTCAATTTCCCGAGAAACCTACCTTCTCAGGCTACAATTTTTTTATTTGCAGTATATTGTACATTAATATTTCCCTTAAAAAAGGTCATTAGAAATTTTCTGGTATATAGATTAGAACTGCTGAAAATGGAGTTCAAGGTATCCTCGTTGAAAATTATTACTTTTTAACACAGACGATGCTCAGACCGTATGAAGATAATGATCATCTTCTTCAGCTACTTTACCATTTCGCAGAGTTATATCGTTTATGGGCAGGGGCGTAGCTATGGAGGGGGGACTGACCCCCTCTTGGCTTCGGCCGACAATGTGAAAAAAATGGAAATTTATTCTGGTAATAGTAAGTATTACACCTGTAATGTTGTAAAAGTGAAACGACCCCACCCCCTTCATACCAAGTCTGACTGTGCCACTGTTTATGGGGCTTATTCACCTCCCTCCTTTCATCTATTTACCCCATATTTGAGATTGAGGCCCATTCAATGAGGAGGGAGGGTTCTGGTTCGTAATGGAAATAAGAATATGCTAATTTTTAATATGCTGAGCATTTTGAGAATATTCTCAGCATATGCTCGTTGAGTAAATGCTCCAAAATTTGAGCATATGCTTAATGAGCAAATGATCACCCAAGCATTAAAATAATGAGCATTTTCCCGAGCATTTTCTCATTTATATATGCTCAATGAGCAAATGCTCGGGAAAGCATAAAAATAATGAGCATTTTTCCAAGCATTTTCTCATTTTTCTCGATCATTTTCTCATTTTTTGATCATTTTCTCATTTATACAGAGTACAGACAAAACGAGTATAAATTTCAAAAATGCTGAGCATATGCTCATCCAATAGAAAAAGCTCTGCCATTTTAAGCATATTCTCATGCGGAGCATATGCTTGGGCATTTTGAGAATATGCTGACCAAAAGAAAATACTCGAGCATTTTTCATCACTAGTTCTGGTATTTTGTAAAGTTCAGTGCGGGTATCCAATAACACTACACAACAATTTGAGAATTTTTTATAAAATAATGACATGAGAATTATATATGATTTTAAGGCAAAATGCCAATCCTTGGTCACTATGCCGAATTATGGTCAATTTTCAAAGTATCACAAGTAGAATTATTTTAATTGGTATAAGTTCTGCTATCTATGGTAGGTTGTTCTCTAGGTGTCTACCTTCCGAATGACACATTTTGCGCTGTGAAATAGGGATTTGTTGAGAAGTTATCAATGATTTTATTTAAAAAATTTATCTGCTTATTTTTCACGTTTTTTGATGTACCAAAGAAACAAAGGAATGTGCGGAAAAAATTAATTATAATTATGCTAAGTATTTATTGATTTTGTTGGTTCCAATTGTGTTTTTATTATTTTATAAGGTTCAAAGACACCTTTTCTAGAGAAATATTTGAAAGTGTTTACCATCTTGCACTGACGCGGAGATTGAAGATTTTCCAAATTTCTTTTGAAATTGCCATAATTTCGCGAAAATTGAACTTTTCTGGGTTTTTACTCGCTTCAGGGGTATTTATTTTGTGTCCTAAATTTATTTCTGATCGAGAAATTAAACAAAAACACGATTTGAATGTTGACTCAGATTTGGCATGACCAAGAACTGGCAACTGTTTGAAAATCAACAAGCTACGAAAACTTCCAGTTGAGTTGAATTTTCATGCAATTTTCTGTCGACCAAGAATTGGCAAATCGATGTCGAATTTTAAACAACAATAAAAACTCACTATTCATCTTACCGCATTTCGGTTTTCAGATTCATAGTTCGTTTTACTTGGTCTTTCATGCTATAATAAGCGAAATTACATTCGGAGAGGAGACCAAAAATTGGTAACCATGCCAAATTATGTTCAAATTGATATTTTTCAACAATATATCTACCAGCTATGTTGGGTGCTTCGTAATCATTGCAATTTGTTCATCAATCCTTTGATCTTACGATGCCATAATGGCTAACTTTTTATACTCATTTTAATGGCGGGCGTTTTAAAGAATGAGCTGACAAACTACTGGCATGTTGCCTTATGTGTATTTTCAACCTGGAATTTAATGTCAATGTTAAATTTCAAATTGCTGTTCATTTTTCCCTATCTCCTCAGATTCGAAACTTGATTTTCAGTTTGGGGAGGGGGTGGAGAAATTTTTTTGAAAACTAAAAATTCACCGACAAATTTTTTTTTAATTGAAAATTTGCCGATTTTGTAATCAAAATATTTTTTAATTGAAAAAATAATAATCAGTAAAATAAGCAAACAAACAAAACAATCGTTCTTTAGGAAATGTAAAATTCAGATGAACAAAATTTCAAAATTTGCCGACTGTCAAATTATCAAGGGGTGTCTATAAATGCAGATTGGAACCTTATCCCCCAAGCATTCACATTTGCGCACATAAACATGTCTCAGTCTGGGAGGGTAAGCTGCAAGGATGTTAGGAATACTTGAGAGGAACATTCAACTTCCTTTATACATTAAGGTGGTTTTTATTTACTCTTGGTAATATTTTCCCCTGAATTTCCTCTAATTCGTCTCCTAAACTGGTTCCAATAAAATCAAAAAACAAAAACATCTACAAAGTTTTAAGTTGATTGGATTATGGGAATCTGTGCCAGAAGCTCCCTTTCGTTCTTATGGGAAAAACACATGTAGTTTTGACTTGGGTTCCAGACTAAATGTCCCTTTACATTCACCAAGACCAAAGCCCGTCAATCAAACAATAGAGCATTTGCTGTCAGATTCTGCTTGTGACATTGGAAAATAAGTATTTTACTTCAAACTTTTAGATTTTAATAAAATGTTCAGCTTTCTCAAATTTCAGGCTGTAGGTCTAACAGAGAATCTAGTAAAAACGGAATAGTCATTGAAATTTGAAATTTAATGTTTGCTACTGACTTTCAGATTTTTGAAATGTCTTCCACATTCAGTTTTTTTTCAACCTATCAGATAACGTTCGACACTCAGCTTGGAACCTTCGGCTTTTGACGGACTAGTCTCTGACAGGAGCCAACGTACTCTTATTTTCAGAAGCAAAATTTCATTTTCAGTTTGGAGAACTGGAGAAGAAAAATCTGCCGACAGTTATTTTTTGAAAACTAAAAATTTGCCGACAAAATGTTTATAAAATAAAATTAATTTCGATTTTTGACTCGAAATATTTTTAATAAAAAAGATAATACACAAACAAACATTCATAAGAAATGAAGATTCAAATGAACAGTTTCAAAATGTGCTGACTGCCAAATTATTGCAAGGGGAGGAAGGAGGGGAGGGGTGTCAATACCCCCTCTTCTATAGTTTTGTCCACGTATTTCCTTTTTAAATGCGAATTTTAGTATCATCACGATAACACCACTGATCAAACAACTACGCGCCTGTTCAGTATTACATATTATCAGTATCAGTGTAGTTATTCGTGGACGACAAAAAGGAATGAAACGTGAAAATGTTGATAAAATTTTAATTTTGAATATGGAAACCGAGGGGTTTCCAAGAAAAAAGGTCAACGCCATTTTATTCAGCATTGAAAATACATATACTTAACTAAATCGTATAATCGCATCCCATTGATTGGTTCCAAAGGCCGCTAAATTTAATTTGGTAATATTTTGGCCATATTTCCCAAACTGTGGTGCATACCAATGGGAACGAGGTGTAAGATGACAGTTGTGGTAACTATACAGAAAAAATTAAAGATCAAGAAAAGTGCATGATTGAATATGATTTTCAGAAAATAAATTCTACTTAGTACAAAATTGTATTGGGAAATGTTGGTATCTTTTCTATTTACTGTAACACTCTAGGGGGGGGGGTCTTAATTTAGTATTGAGGAATGTTATTTATATAGGGTAAAGAATCTAGGCCTAATAAATTGCGGTTGACATGAATAGAAAGACCAGCTGGGTTATGGTCTTATGGTTATGAATAATGAAAAAAGTTTTCTCCCATATTCAGATTGATTGCGATTATATGGCAGAATTACAAAATTATTGCTATCGAACCAAATTAACGTGAAAATTTCATTCATTATTGGCTGACTGTTCCGGTTTTATTTTTGTTCTTGTCTCTTACAGTTTGACAGTTAGTTATCTTGTTTTACCAAGAATTTTGTGAACTAAAATTTTAAGAATATTTCTAATCTCAATCGTTTTTTAAGAAATAAATTGGTATATTGATACAATGCGTGGGAGATATTCTACGAGTAACTCAAATTGCACCAATACCTATAGTGTATTACTATGGTTTATGCGGAGGAAATAGTTAGGAAGCAGCTCGACGTTATGCAGAAGATTTTCCAGAACAGCGCCACCCACACAGTAGAGTATTTAGAGGAATTTTCATCCGACTGAAAGAGTTTGGTTGCTTCTACAATCCGATCGTTGAGAGGTCTACCAATCGCCTTGTGATTGTCGACGAGCCGATACTTGATCTGATACAAGAAAATTCCTAATTACTTTTTTTTATGGGGAATTTAATGTACAATCGATTGCAATTAAAAAAACCAACAAAAAAACCAGTAGCTGAAGAGGGCAAATTTCACGGGAAATTGAAAAAATGTGAAAATTTTCTGATATAATTTGCACTAAAATTGATTTTATTAACACCCTGTTGAACCGATTTCGACCATTTTTTCTGTGGTTACCACAACTGCCCTCTACTATTACATACGGGTACAATTTTTCTGTCTATCTCCAGCCGTGAGAAGACGAAAAAAATTTCCAAGATGGAAAACTTTTCAAAATGTGACCATAACGCGGCCACTTCAAAAGTAAGCGTATGCAAACATATCTACATAGTGTTGGAGTAGGTTGCCTACTTACCACTTGGAAAGGGGTCATTACAAAAGAGACATCCTGTATAAGGGACAGAACAGAAAGCTACATAAGGAATAGAAGGAGAAACAGGGTAGGCTAATATAGAAAAAGGTCTCAGGCAGGGGTGCTCTTTATTTCCAGTATTATTTAATTCGTACATAAAGTGAACTATAAAAGAAATAACAGAAAAATTTGAAGCCGGTGTAATCATACATGGAGAGTGAGTAAAGATGCCCATGTTTGCACATGATATTGTCTTATTAGCTGAAAGAAGTACTGATTTGGAAACATTTAAAATGGAATCGAGGAGATCGCATGAAAATAGAAAAAAATAAAACTAAAGTCATGGTACGTAATCGATGTAAACAATATAGCTTAAATATGAAAATCGGTCAAGAAAAAATTGAGGACATAAGGAAATTTTGCTATATAGGAGGTAAAAAAACGAAAGATGAGGGTAAAAGGGATATTTAGCACAAGCCAAATTAGCATTTTATCGAAAAAGTAATCTTTTCAGATCAAAAATCTGTACACGGATGAATCTCTGTTCACGCATGATCGCATTCTAAGTACACGTAATAGTCAAATGTGGGCCAAATTCCGCATGCTACTTATGAACACAGTACCCAGCAAAAATTCAGTATCAATGTATGGTGTGGAGTTATTTGGAAGTACCCGTGGGACCGTCAATTTTTTCAGATACTTTGAATTCAGAACGTTATCGTGATTTTTTACGCACAAAACTACCTGACCTATTAGCAGAACAAGTAACATTAGGGACCAGGAGGGGTATGTTCTTTCAGCACAGTGGTGCACAGGCTCATTTTGAAGTTATTGTGAGAAATCAACTGGATCAGGATTTTCCAATCCTCTGGACAGGACGTTCTGGTCTAGTTCCATGGCCTCCGGGCTCACCTGACATGACGCCATGTGATTTTTGTAGGGATTTAATGAAAAGAATAGTGTACTGTAGCGAAAGACCTCAGACGAAGAGCGAATTATTGACGCGGATATACAGGAAGGAATAAAACAGATAAGAGAAAATACAGATGCGCTGCACCGCCAACAATATCCATCCATGTTACGCGGTCTTCTGCCACTCTTGCGTATCTAGCTAATGTTCCTTGGACATTAAAATGTACCAAAATGAACCAAGAAATGACCAAACGTACCAGAAAATGTACCACATCCTACCAAGAATAATAAAAATGCACTAAAATGTACTAGAATAACGAAATCACCAGATACATTGTAAAAGATAAGTTGAAATGTACCAAATCTTGCAGACATAGGCGGAGGATTCTCAAAATTTCATCTAAAATCTTAAATAAGTCCAGGAATTGGGTGCCTTTTAACTCCATACGCTTATCTCTTCTATAGAGACGGCCTTTGAGTTTTCGAGGGCTTATATCTGCCGCCACACAACAAAAATTGGCTGGGGGAAACCAATATAGAATCACGGCTGTAAACATAGGAAGGCATGAGAAACTGCCCCTCCCTCCTCATCTTTTAAAGTTAGTTTAAGTATTGGCAAGTAGAAAATTTCAGGTGCTCAGTTTCTATACGCACCTTAAACAGTTTTCGGTTCTTTTTTTTTTTTTTTTTTTTTGTTTGCTTAGTTGGACGTGCACTTTGGATGCATCAACTTGTGTTGTAAGTGTGCAACGACAACGCGGAAATCTATTTTATGCAGTTCCGAGAGAATCCTACGCTGAATAATAATACGAATGTATAACTATTTTGGCGAAACTTTCCTTTAAGAGACTGTAGAATTCTTTCACTTCTTCCACTAGACAGCGGAATTACCGCAATAAACTGGGAAAATCTAAGCCCTGCAAACCTTCAGACTAAATACGAAGCGCTTATAGACATTATCCACAAAATCTACAACCAATTTGGAAAAGACCCTAAAAAAATCAAAACCGATGACAAATTGAGGCGGACAACAAAGGAAATGATCTATAAGCGCACAACTTTAAAACAAAAAAATAACCCCTCCCTCAAAGACCGTGTCGAAGTATGCGAACTGAACAAATTTATTAAGAAATTGATAAGAAAAGATGTCAAAGAGTATGAAGAAGAGATTGCAGAGTCGATAGTTCAAGAGAACTGGTCGACCAGACAAGCTCGAAGGGCGGTGGCCAGAGGGAGATGCCTACTTCCCAGAATTAGGAACGAAGACAATCAGCTGATAACAAATCGCGACGAAATAGCTAAAACAGCCGCCAGATTTTATCAGAATCTCTACTCCGTTGAACATAATGGAAACAATAACTGGCGCAACCACCTGTCTAACCGCGACGAGGTCCCCCAAGTTTACTCCAAACGAGGTAGCTAGAGAGATTGCTAAAATAAAGTTAAACAAGGCACCAGGGCCAGATGGGATAAGGAACGAAATGTTAAAAGACTTTCGTGAGATCTTGGCGCATCCTTTGGCCTCTCTCTTCAACGCCGTTACCTCCTTAGGACTTGCTCCTAGCCAGTGGTACTTGGCAGAAATAATTCTCCTACATAAAAAAGGTGACAGGGCTGATATAAACAATTATCGCCCCATTAGCCTGTCCTCAAACGTCTGCAAATTGTGCATGAAAAACATTAAAAAAAGAATCTACAATATTCTGGATGCCCAACAGCCCGCGGAGCAAGCGGGATTCAGGAAAAATTTCAGCACGATTGACCATATTCACGCGATAAATCAGCTAATAGAAAAAACGAACGAATTTCAAATCAATGTTGTATTACTATTTGTGGACTTCAACAAAGCATTCGATTCCTTGCTACACAGCTGCATTTGGTCAACCTTGGCAAAACAAGGAGTCCACGAAAAAATTATAGAAATGCTACACAAAATCTACCTTCACTCAGAAGCAGTCATCTCTCTGGACAAAAATACTGAAAAAATCAAAATTGGCAGAGGGGTAAGACAAGGGGATCCCGTCTCCCCTAACTTATTCAACGCGGTCTTGGAAGAAGTATTCCGGAGTATAAATTGGGAGGGCAAGGGGTTAAAAATTAGGGGCTCAATTTTTGACAACATCAAAACATTACACAACTTGAGATTCGCGGATGATATTGTGATAATCGCCAAAAACGCCGAAGAAGCTAAGCTTATGGGGGAAGACCTAAGGAGAGAAAGCGAAAAAGTGGGCTTAAGTATAAATTGGAAGAAAACAAAAGTTATGTCAAACATCCAGAATCTGGGGGAAATAGAAATTAGCAGCCAGAAGATTGAGAAGGTCACGGAATTCAAATACTTAGGCCAAATGGTATCATTTGAGAATAGGTCAGAAAAGGAAACAAAAATCAGAAGAGCCAATGCCTGGAAAGCATTTTGGGGCTAAAACATTTTTTGGAATGGAAAACTCAGTTTGAAAGCAAAAATTAAAATTTTCGAAAGCAACGTCATCCCTGTACTAACTTATGGCGCCCAAACCTGGGCACTCACCAAAAAACAAACGGAAAAATTAATTACAACTCAAAATTCTATGCTGCGAAATCTTCTGAAGATCAAAATCAAGGATAAAGTTCGAATTTCAAAAATCCTCGAGAAAACAAAAGCCAAAGGTGTGGGCGTCACCATTAAAAAACTCAAACTCAAATTTGCTGGACACCTAGCCAGAGAGTTCTCATTCAAATGGAACAAAATTCTAACGATGTGGATGCCCTCGGGCAAACGTAAAAGAGGGAGGCCAGTGGCGAGATGGATCGATGAGGTTAGGCAGGTGGCAGGTCATCAATGGTTAACAAGAGCTAGCAATAGGAAAAAATGGGCTGAATTGTCCACGACTTATGCCCAAAAATGGGCGGCTGAGGGCTGAGTAAGGGGGAGGTGCACTTCTCCTGTCTATTACACTCGTTTCCTTTTTGTATATTTTTCTTGTTCTCTTTCTATTTATGCACAGTACTTATATATATGTATACACGCTTGTAGCCCCAGCGGGTCACCAAATATATAAAAAAAAAAAAAAAAAAAAACTATTTTGGCGCCCAGTCAACCTTTCATACTGATATCAATCGTCACTTACGGTTTGCAATTTCATTAGAAACTAATTTACAGTAGGACGTAATATGGGAGCGAATGTGCGCTATAATTTTATAACACCTGCATGTAGAAGTCATCACTACCATTTATTCAAAAATCATTAGCAAATATCTTTGTACCATCGTTTGTGTAGAGCAAAGAGCGAAGATCACGCCTAGATTGCGTGGGTCAACTACAGAATGTTACCTAACACTGATATTCAACTCGTTAATCAGGTATGCACGATGAATACATCGTTAGATGTACCTAACAGTTCGACTTAAATAATGCAACAAGCCAGCCGTATGTTTTCTAATTTAAATTTTAGCCCGAAAAATGTGTCTAGTAAAACAGACCGAGAAAATGAAAGCAGTAAGTTTCGTTAGACGAGGAAGAAAAAGAGAAAGCTACTTTAGTTCGACCGACCTCAAATATGACGGAGATATGGATGATTTCGAAAATAATTTCCAACTTATGAGGTATCAAGTCATTGCTGGAGAAAATATAATCTCCCTCATCGAAACAAAAAAATCACGAACTTTAATGAAGGTCAAGTTCGCAATATTAGTTTAAAAATTAAAAAAAAAAAAAAAAAAAAAAAAAAAGGAAAATGAATAAATAAATCAGCAAATCTGAATTTTGGTACAGTTGGTCAGTTAAGCTGATCATGATCAACGTAATAAAAGTCCGTAAGAATCCGAAGGCATGTTCCCCCACCAGGAGGTCAAACAGGTCCACAAAATTTAATTTTAATTTTAAGTCAATAAAACAGAGGAGTAAAACAGGGATACCCCCTTTTCCCAACCTGTTTAACGCAGTGCTACAGGAAGTGTTTCGACAAATTAACTGGGAAAGGAGAGGAATTAAAATTAGATGGCTCTATTCTGATAAAGCCAAAAATTTGATCATCGCAAAAAATGCAGAAGAACTGCGGGGTACGGTTGAAGACCCGAGGAGAGAAAGCGAGAAGATAGGGCTCTCCATCAACTTTACTAAAACAAAAATTTTAACCAACATAATTCCCTTCGGCGAGATCAAAATCAATAATGAAATGATCGAGATAGTTTTCGAGTATAAGTATCCGGGCCAAGCAGTGCAAGGGCTGGAGCTTCAATCAGAAGAGTCTCACACGATGAGTGAGTGAAGAGGAAGAGGCAGCGCGTCCGGCTGCGGGAACCTGAAATTTCCAGGCGAGTGCTCTGGGAGCGCGGACCTCGGTCAGTAGGGAACCCCGTGGTGGCCCTGGCAGGACGCGTGCACCGTTCCGGCCAGGAGGAATGGGGGCTCGAGCCCGGCCTCAAAGCGTTCCCCTCGGTACCGATGCGATGCCCGAAAGGGTAGTTTCCGGTGCCGGGGGTGCGGTGTCTCAGGGGCCACTTTGGCATGCGTGCATCGCCATACGTCCCACAACACCAAATATGGTATCGTTCGTCAACAAAACTGAAAACAAACTAAAAATCAGAAGGGCAAATGCATGGAAAACGTTTTGGGTACAAAGATTGGTACTAAAAGGTAACATGAAATTGAAAAGTATAAGAATTTTCGAAAATACAGTTATCCAGGTTTCAACGTACGGAGCCAGGCATGGGCCTGTATTAAAAAGCAAGCACAAAAAATATACGCGACTCAAAACGCAATTCTTAGAAGCATTCTAAACGTTAAAAAGAAGGACCACGCTCGAATGATGGACATATTTGGCAATTTCAAGGCAAAATCTGTAGAAAGTACAAAGGTAGTCAAAACAACACTCAAATTAAAAATTGTATAGTGGAGTTATACAACCATTCGAGCAGGTTCATAACAGAGGTGATAGAGCAACTCATTCTAAGGTGGTATACAAAGTTTCAACTCGGTAACTGTCTGAGTTATCAATCTACAGAGCAAATGGAAATATGCTAGGTGTACCCCTATTATTTTTTTTGAAGAGAGCGAAAAATTTGGAAAAACGTTTATTATACAATAGACCTTTTCAGGGGCGACGTCATATTGACTCATGAGTAGGACTGTTGCGCAGCTGCTCCAGCATTCACATCAATTCGCAGCCTGCAGGGTCCAGCTTGTTTTTTTTACATTCAATTTACAGGTAAAACTGCATAAGGGAACATTCGTTCTTGTTTAGTCCAGGTGAATTAGCATTTTTGATGGAATTAATTGCAGCTCAGCTGAAACTTGGCACGATTGTTTGGTACCCTCTTCGGAAAAGCCCCGCATTCCCCCTCCCCGGTGTGAGTATCACCTCTCAGAGTCCAAAAAGTGCCCCCGGAAACAGTTTTTGGCTTTTATCTAGCTTAAAATTGAGTTATAGGTAAAAATATTCCTACCAAAATTAAAGAGCGTACAATTTTCTACAAAAATTATATCTATGTTTTTTTTCGTGAATCCCATGCCAACCAAGATAATCGGTGTTCAAGATCAAACGAGCATGTAAATATGAAGTAACCTACAACGTACGCGGTATACGAACGCTGAAATAATCGCGAGAACACATGAAGCTAGATACAAGCCAAAGACTGTTTACCAGGGCACTTTTTGGACTCTGAGGGGTGATGCTCACACCGGGGGAGGGGGGATTACGGGGCTTTTCCGAAGAGGGTACTAAACAATCCTACCAAGTTTCAGCTGTGCTGCAATTAATTCCATCAAACACCCCTTTTTCAGCTAATTCTCCTGGACTACTTTGCGAATCCATAAATATGAAAGAGAGCATTTCTTAATATTGAACGATGATTTAAACTAAAACTAAGTGCTTTTAGATCAGAAATAAACGTTCGGAGGCATTCAGACATACTCTCTTTCATAATATGGACTCGCAATGAAGAACGAATGTTCGCTTATGGAGTTTTATTTATGTAAAATGAATGTAAACACAACAAGCTGGACCCTGATGGCTGCGACTGGCTGGAGCAGCTGCGCAACAGTCCTTTTCATGACGTCACCGTGAAAATGTCCATTTCTTTTGTCAGTCACACCTGTTATATTGTTCCTTCGAGTCAATACACATCTGCCATCGGGCACGCCATTTTTGAAACGTTATCTCGAATTGAGTGGGCAAGAGTTGTTTGAAAGTAATCGACGTTATGCAGGACTTCGTCGTTGGTTCGAAGCGCTGACTGGGAAAGTTTGCTTTCAGAGCAGGGAATAGCCAGAAGTCGCAGGGTGTCCAGATCATGCCACATTTACCCAATAAGCCCTGACCTGGCAACCTGCAACTTCTGGCTGTTCCTGGTCTGAAAGCAAAAACTTGCCCGATCAGCGCTTCAAAACCAACGACGAAATCCTGCATAACGTCGACAACTTTTTCAGACTACTTCTGCCCGCCTGATTCGAGAAACGTTTTAAAAATGGCGTGCCCGATGGCAGATGCGTATTGATTCGAAGGGAGGATATTTTGAAGAAAAAAGAAACCAACAGGTGTAACTGACAAAAGAAATTGTATTTGTGTCAATAAATGGTTTTACGAATTTTTCGTATTCTTAAAAAAAAGTGACAGTGGTACACCCAAAACATGTTCCCATCAAACTGCTATTGGTAACAAAGACAGTTAGTGAGTTGAAACTTTGTATACTATCTTAAAATGAGTTGCTATACCACCTTCGTTACGTGCTTTCTCGACTGGTTGCATAACCACGTTATACGAATTTCAGTCCGAATACTTTTCTGCCACTATGTATTATCAAAATACTTAAATTTAAATATGCGGGCCATCTTGCCAGAGAATCCAACTCGAAATGGGATAGGGTAACGTTTTGGATTCCTCAGAGAAAACGCAAACGGTGGAGGCCAGTGATGCGACGGGCCGACGAGATTGGTCAGGTGGCTGGCTCAAACTAGTTCTCTATAGTAAAAAACAGATGAAAATGGCCTGAATTGAGCAAGGCCTATGCCCAAAAATGGGCTATCTGAGTGCTGAGTTTGTGGCGGCGTGGATTCACCCGCATATCGATACCAAATGTAATTTACAGATATCAGGCACTGAGTTTATAAGCCTAATAATAAAAAAAATAATAAAAACTTCTTTTCGGTATCGCTTATCTTTTTTTCCTAATTCTCTCAGGCCCCCTTCAGTTAGGCACAGGCCCGGAGCCAGGATTTTTTCGTCAGGTAGGCCACATTTAGGCCATATAATTCTCAATTAAGCCACAGCTCATAGTTCACCCATCCCCCCCCCCATCGACCCCAAAAAATAATAAAATAATAACAAATAAATGAATAAGTTAAGAAGAAATTTTAATTTGAAAATACAAACTGACAAATATTAATGTTCGTTAAGACACGAAGGGAGCGTTGCAGATGGGAAATTTTGGATACTGGACGAAAATATGATCCATACTGATAAGGGCGTATGGAAAGTACAGTGGCAAATCGAATTTAAAAGAGTAAATTACTGAATATTTACTGTGATTTCCATGAACGCGTCTTGATGTGAGCGCATTATATTTGAAATTTACTGGGGAACAGATTAAGTTCTCTTCAGTTTTCAAAAAAAAAAAAATTAATATTTATCGAGATATTCTAGATTTTACGAAATTCTCTCTAAGCGCAATACATTTAATCATATTTTCGTCCAGTTTCCTAATATTTCCACCTGCAGCGCACCCTTCGTGTTCTGTCGCGAATAGAATAAGAAATTTTCCCCTTGTAACCTACATAGCGACTTGGTTCGCTCTCTCTTTTGTAGAATCTTGATTTTTGATTCATGAATGTGAAACATGCAGAACTCAGAACTGTTGTTACAGACCACGTAGTTTTTCATTATTCCAAGTAGGTAGGCCATAGAGTAGGCCGAGACATTTTGGGGATAGGCCCGGCCTACTCGGCCTACCCCCTGGCTTCGGGCCTAGTTAGGCACCCGGACTAGTGGCCTGTTTTTGACCCCTTTTGTGAATCCAGCGCTGCACTCATCCTGGCGTTTGTCGATAAATAGGTCATTACCGGTCGTAATCCGGTAGAAGAGACCAACGTTGGTCTGCTCAGCTGTTACGGACACTCCTGCGGGCGATTGAGTAATTCGCAATGCCCGCGAATACGACACACGCGTGTGATATTTCAAATCTTACTTTTCGTTTCACCCGCAGTCACAGCGCGGTGTCACAGACCCAAACTTCGTTAATTCGAATCTCTTGTGCAGGAAAATGAATCAGAAGACCTCTCATTGCCGCTCGAGCACGTTCACTACAAACGCATAACGTCACGTATTCTCCGTTGACCTTTTCCATCCGACAATCATCTACTTGATCGCCCATTCCATTTTAAATAGACAGAGAGAGAGAGAGAGAGTGAGAGAGAGAGAGAGAAAGAGAGAGAAGAAAAAACCCTGGTCAATAATTAAAGCAAACAAAACTCGCGCTAAGGTTACGGGTTTGGAGAGAAAAAAATCATATACGTATTTCCATTATGCAACCTGTGGATTCGTAAAATCAGCATAATAAAGCGCATCTTTTCCCTCAAACGAATAAACAAAGAAACGATTTTTAACCGAGTTTTGAAATGCAACGATATTATTTGTTATCAGTAATGCCGGAGTCCGGTGGAATGTGTTCACGACAATACTAATGAGCTACATTGTTACGAATTAGCAGTACCTGTGTTTTATAAATTCTGTACCAGCCTGTGTATTTCGAGGTGAAGCGATGTCGATGCTATACATATAATGTGTTTCTATGGTATATTGTCATTCACTTTCACTAGGAACGCGTGCGATAATTCGTCAAGTTCAAAATTAGAATGAACTTCCAAATTGCCTTCAATTTTTTCCACAATTTTTCATAGTTCGAGTCGTTACGGGGATTACACGCTGATTTGGTTAAGAACGGAAGATGTCCTGGATTCCACCAATACATAATTTTCGTTCATGGAGCAGGTGGTCAGTAAATCAGCGGCAGATTACCTTAGACGCAGGAGCGGCAAATTTTTAGGGGCGGCAAAAAAACGGAAAATTATTCCGGTAAACGGAGGAGAAATGAAAAATAAAAATGATCAGCGAGACCAGGGCCGTAGCCACTGGTAGCGCTTGCCAGAGCCCCCCTGGCGAAATTTCGTGAATAAAAATAACGAATTACTTATATTTTTCTTCCTAGTTTTGTTCGAAATTTTTCTTTCCACGACATTTTTATGTTTATAAGGTTGGCAACACTGATTTTGCTTTGAAAGATAGACGAATCGGGTGTTTGTCATCTATCTTCTATATTATAAATCTTCTATATCTTTTCTTCTTCTTCTATATTATAAATGAGTCGATGAAATGCCATCACGCTCGATAGGCTGGACAGATTCTTTTGAAAAATGTCTCAAATGAAAGCTTGGGTTCCCTAGGAGGTTTTTTTTTTTTTTTTAAAAAAAAAAACATTGCAGAGAAGTGCAGTCAGTAAGCTGTAATTAAGTTTTAAAAGTAGTTTTGCATCTGTGTCTATGTGTGAGTGTTCCGCGCGCTTACCCCGTCATTGTAAACGCGTGTTAGAGTAATCAGTGTGACCAGCAGGAAGTATTCTATATAACACATCGTGAATATAGAACGATCAGGGTTTCTTTTATCTAAAAGCGTATCAGTGTACATACTGCGGTTGATCAGGCTATGTTGCGTTTTTACCGACTTTTCGAAGAATTCGAAAGGAGGTATTGTTTTTGTTCATAGGGTGGGGGTTTGAGGTCAGAGTGAATTTTCTTTACGTTTTGAGGTGTGAGGAGTTCGAAAATATCATTCATTCTATTTCAGGTATCCTTATATATATATATATATATAGGTATATAGGTATATAGGTATATATATATGTTATAGAACAGCACTTGAAGTTGTGCATGTGAAATTTTGGTGAGGATTCGCCGAAAGGGGGCTGTGGGGGAGAGGGTCCAACTTTTCTTTCGATTATTTCTCATCATCTCAGCTTGGGGACGAAAAAATATACTGGAACTCATTTGAAGAAAATTTCATTTTACATATTTTTAGTTATTATCATTTTTCGCAGCACCCCAAAGGGGAGGGAGATAACCGGGGTAGCAAATTGGGATTTAGTGTTAAAAATGTGGTCAATTTTTCTACGTGTCGAAAATGTCGAGATATCGACCTTTCGATATAATGCGTTTATTCAGATTCATTCCCAACAATAGTTGTTAGTCGTCGGTACTGCTATTGTTAGCAAGATAAGCAGTTACTGGTATCAGTTCTTTTATTTGAACTCTGTCCATGTAAATTCGTGTTGCCTGCATTTGAACTACCACGCGTCTAAATTCGTGCTGTGTGTATTTGAACTATTTGTGTTTGTTTTGAAGTGCGTCGCTTGTTTTCCTTTAACGTTATCCCATTTTCGCTGTTTTGTTGAGTTTTTGTTTTATTTTTCGAGATCTCTGTTATGGTTGTTTTTATGGTTAAAAGTTCCTCTTAGTTATTTTTTTCGGTTTTTTCTTCTGTTTCTATTCTGTTGAATTTTTTGCATACAGCTTTCATTTTTCCTAGTCATCGCCTCCTTTTTTCTATTATTATTATTATTATTATTATTATTATTACTAATATTATTATTTTGCTGATTTGGAGTTTTTCTTTTATTTTTCAGGATTTTTTTTATGTAAGATACTAAATTTGAAAAGTCGGTACTGCTGTCGCTGCTGCGACAGCGTTTTTTTATTATTGAACTTTTACTTCATAAATCCTTTTGTAGGGCTTCATGTGTTCAAAACTTGGGCCATATGTGTCGTTTTTTAATTATCGAATTTTCATTTTACAAATACTTTTTTGCTTAATTTTTCATTTATTAAAGAGATTAATGTAATACATAAAGGCAAGTCTCGATTTTTCCTGACCAGTGTTCTCAGGTATTACTGAAGGAAATCTTTTTAAAAATGTCTCATCTAGAAGTAAGTATTCCCTAGCAGGCTTATGGCGTGAAAATTTTTTGATAACTGTGACGTAAAACGTACTGACTTTCCGATGCGCAGAATCCCACCAGTTACCCAAGTAACTGAACGGGAACCAAAAGGGTAACTGACAGGTTTCTGGGTAATCTGAGGGTAACTGGACGCTGTTAAGTATAAGGGAACCAACCTGTAAAATCTGTTTTTTGAGAACACGTGATTCGAAGTTCACGAGCCATGTAGAAACTATGTGACATAGCGTTTACGGATAAGATATTTTCAACGTGAGTGCACATTTTTGAATCGGGGGGCCAATTTTGAAAAATTATGCTTTTTATGCACTTACCAATAACGATACTAAATTCTACTTTTTATGCGCTTACCAATAACGATACTAAATGTCAGCTGGTTCCCTTGCGCTTAACAGCGTCCAACTGACGGTTGCAAATGGGTGACTTTTCCGCGGGTAACTAGGGTAACTGATTGCGCATCCGGTTGGGAGGCAGATATACCAAGTTCAAAACTCAGTTCATGTTGCGTTTTTTTACTATAGATCTTTCATTTTACAAACATGTTTTTGCTTCATTTTTCAATTATTGAGAAGATTAAAGAGATGTAAGTGAATGTTTCATGTTGCGTTTTTTTACTATCAAACTTTTATATTTTACAAATAATACTTTTTTTAATTTCATCTGACTGGGACTGGGCAAATTGTAGAAGCGCTAGCGTCGTATCTTTTAGTGCGTTTGTTATTACACAATGATAAGGAGAACATACATATTATAGCGGTATACCTGTGACATAAACGTACAAACTGTTATCAAAGCCGATATTTTTTATGTTTTTGAGAGCCTCTGACTGGGACTGTGCAAACTGTCGAATCTTTTAGTGCGTTTTTTTTTTTTACTATCAAACTTTTATTTTACAAATACTTTTTTGCTTCAGTTTTCATTTATTGAAGAGATTAAAGAGATTTAGATGATAAGTATACCGGCTAGGCATTTTCAAAGTGCGAAATTACAATCTTACTGCATACAATGATAAGAAGAACGTGTAGCGCGACCTGTGACACAAACATACAAACTGTTACCTATCAAAGTTGTTATCTATAATTAATGTTTTTGAAAGCCTCTGACTGGGACTGTGCAAATTATAGAAGCGCCAGCGTCAAATAGGTTATAATGTAGACCATCACCATTCGAACTTTTATCCTCTGAGGTCTATTCTGAAATATTTTATTAAAAATACAGTAGAAATCGCTTATAGCGAGTTTCAAGGGACCAAGACAAATTGCTCGCTATAACAGATACTCGCTTTAACCGGTTGTAAGGAGGTGCTCGTAATAGACGTAATATCGATGTAATGAGGAACTCGTAATAAAAAAATGTAATTTCAGGGGGAAAAAGTCTTCAACATTTTTACAGTATTGTAACGTGTTGTACTTACTTACTCGTACGAGTATCATTATTTACAAATTCTGTTATCGTAGTCTGCCTAAAGTTAGTTAAAAGAGTGTTCACAAATTTTTTTTCTACTGCTTCATCCAACAGTTTTAAAGCTACCATCTCACTTTCAGACAAGTCTTCATTTGTTAAACAGTACGCCTGCAATACTGCTAAAGCTGCCCGAGCTTTCGCAATGGTCGGTACCTCAGCTGTCTCCGATGGTGTTGAAGCTTCTTTTTCTTCAGCATCTTCTCTGTCGTCCTCAATGGTAGCGTTTTGTACAATTGTTTCATCGGACAGTATTTCAGATGTAATCACATCATCGTCAGCGTGGACAAAGTCAGAAAAAGTCACTGGCATCTCAAACCAAATTGACTAATTTCACTCGCTAACTCATCTACTGGACTCACAAAAGTGGTAGGCCAATGGTTTGTCCAGCCCGCGTGACTGAAGCAGTTTGCTATGGTGTCACTTGTAACCGTATCCCACGCTTTCTTCAGCATGATAATGGCATCTAATAGAGAGATTTCCGTCGTTACCTTTCGTTCAGCATTCTCTATCATTTAAGTAATGAAAGATTGGTACTGTACTAGTTCAAATATGAAAGAATGATGATGTGTGATATGATGTTGCTCGTTACAACAGGTATAAATTTCACATTTTGAAGGGGAAACAGCTCTTTATACCCAATATCTCGCTATAGCCGATCCTCGGTATCTCAGATTTTTTTAAACACGTACTATATGGACCTCACGCCGGGACCGAGCGATTTCCTCATTACAACCGATTGCTCGTTTCAACCGGACTCGTTATAGATGATTTCTACTGTAATATAATAGTAAGGTAAGCTACCTATTCTGAGCCTAGCATCAATTGCGAGTCCTTTTTTTGAAAACGCGTTTTCTCGCTAGATCGAGGCATTGGACAACCGTCAAACCTCTTCCATTCGAAGGACCAACATGTTTTACACTATCCATGTTGGTTTTAAGTTCATAACTCAATGTGTTTGTTGTGATGGAATTTTTTTTCAAAGTTGTTATTAGAACATGCCTTATTTTTCATGTGTGTGAAATATCAATTCTGTGAAAAACGATCGATAAGTACTTTAAATTAATATTTTCTCAACGTATTGTATATGGTTGTGCAGAGGAGAGTCTAGGGAACATTTTTCCGCTTGAGTTTTCGATTTCGGTCCGCATATATGTGTGTGCGGAAAGAATAAAGGAATTCAAAAAATGGGGAGAAAAGTTTGCAAAAATCGCGAAAAATCAAAGTAAATGATCGAGTAATCGAATGAAAAGTGTAGTACAAGTGATACTTTAACTTATAAGACCAAATTTTACGTTTTTTCAGTTACTTTTTCTAATCAAACTTTAGCCCGAACCACAATTGGTATTACCTTTTTTCAGACCCATTATTGGTACTGTGAATTTACTCGACTTTAATGTGTTTTTACAATACTTAAAAGTCAAATAAAACGAGTCGACGTGTTTTTAAAATAAATTTGAAATGCTTACTTAAGTAAACTACATCATTTTTCATTTGATTTATTATATCTACCTACCAATTGTGGGTATATCAAAAAATTCGTATCAATTGTGGGTCGTTGCCAATTAATATAAAAGTTGTTCGGATCGAGAAAATTCCACCTGGAATTTGAACAACTTAGAAGGCCTCAGTGTCATTTGCGAGGATATTTTATAGTGAATTGCTGGAGAATCAGAAAATACCCATAATGGGGAGCAGCACTCAATCTTGGGTTTTGAGAACTTTTAGGAAAAAATTCATCAAAAATTCAAAAGTGCTTAAAACTCAAAAGTAACTGTCACAAGTAGTAATAAGTTATTTATGATAGGTAATATTTATTACTGTTGAAGCAGGGCGTGACAATGAACAAAAACACCCTCAGTACTCCAATTGAGGTCGTGAAATGTAGCGGATAATTTGATCACTTCTTATTTTTAAGATAGAGAAGAACGGGTAATCCGATTTAATTTTCAAAGATTACGAAGCTTACACATTTATGAAAAAACCTGCGGTGATGACTTCTAAAACAATCACAATTCACCCCCACCCCCCATATAGTCCTGACCTCGCCCCCTGCGACTTTTGGTTATTTCCTCAACTAAAGGCAGATTTACGGGGTTGTCAATTCAACACGAATCAAGAAGTCGCATCACTTGGCGCAGATGTTTTTCTCCTCCTTACCGGCGGCGGAATACGCGAAAACGTTTGATAAATGGCAAGAACGAATGGACACCTGTATAGCCATGAATGTCGCTTATTTTGAAAATGATATTCGTGTACTTAATAAAGATGATGATTAATAAAAAATTTTGTAATTGTATGCTGTTTATCCTTCTTTAAAAAAATCTTTAAAAAACCAGTAAGGGTCAACATATATGGTTTTTTTTCAAATTGGTCTGGAACAGCGAGTTTTCAATCAAATTAGCTCGGCATGGTCTCAATCGATAGCTAATGAATCAAATTATCTCCCTACTGCGTTGAAACGCCGATAGGTAGCGTTGGTGGGCCGTACGAATTTTAGTCGCAGTTACTTAGCGACAACCTATGTATATTCTGAAATATCACCGTATACCAGGATTTGAATTGTTTTTCAGATTATTGAAGAATATACGAGGTAAACTGCATAAAAATGATACCTAATTAGTAGCAGAATTCCAGATTCGGAGCGAGCACCATTGTACCTCGAATGATTGCACCCCGCATCCACACAATTATAATCTTGACATAGCGAAGAACGATTTCGAAATTCAAATTGCTAATAATTCAACTTATCTTATATAATAACGCGCAGTGTAACAGAAATGGATAACAACGACCAAAATTTAGAATGGTAGGTAAATCTAGGAATACAAAATTTCTATCGTATTTTCATCGCATTTTTAAAAATTCACCGAAAATCAAATTTTTAATGGATGAATGTGATTTTTTTTTTGTATCATATAAAGAGGTTTCAAAATTCAATTCAAAAGTACCTATCCTTATTTTAAAATATGGAAAATTCGATTTTTGAAAGTTTTTCAAAAGTTACTGAATACTGATGAATTGTCTCTTATGGAAGAAAAAAAAAAACTTGTTGAAATGATAGAGCGTATGGCGATGCACGCACGCCGAAGTAGCGCCCCAGAGACGCCGCACCTCCGGCACCGGAAACTACCCTTTCCAGTATCGCATCAGTGGCTGGAGGGACGCTTTGAGGCCGGCCCGAGTCCCCATCTCGTCGTTTCACTACCGGTGTGCGCTGTCCTGCAAGGGCCACCATGGCACTTCCTACTGACCGAGGTTAACGCTCGCCCAGCACTAACTTGGAATTGGGGTGCACCACAGCCGTACACGCTTCCTCTTCACTCATCCCTCATCTCCTCATCTTGGTACGTGTGGCAACGCAGGAAGGTGGTGACGGCGGGTGTGCCCTGCGGGGGGAGGGAGTCCGCAGCAGTTGCAGCAGCTTTTCTAAGATAATACAGAGTTGTTGTGTTCGATGGTGTGGGCCGAGCTTTGTCCACCATCAACCCACGACCACTTTGTCTGCATCTTTTTCTTCATAATAGTGGAGACAATAACTGACACCAACCCTGTCGAGAGGGGGGGAGATACCCCGGGCCCGGACTTTCAAGAGGGCCCGATATTTTTAAAATACTTGAATTTCAACGCTTACGACTACATCATACTGTACATCAAATCAGCAATCACTCCTTACACCATGAAAAAACCCGCTCATCCTGTAGCTTATATGTAATTTTTTCCCATCTGTCAAAAGAAAAAAATGAACTGGAAGGAGGGGGCCAGTGAAAATTCCCTCCAGGCGCTCACCGTTGTAGGTTGCTTTCAAAGTGAGCAAACCTCTGTATTCTTAAAATAACCTTGCCTTGGTCTGTTACCGCATTACATGGAGTAACTGAGCGAGCACAATTCTCAGGGGAAACATATTATGACCCATCAGACGAATTTTTCACTACTTTCAAGTCTATCAGGATACTTTCATCCCCTCTAATGTCATAGCCTGGTAAAACTGCGGATTTATCTCGGTCTGTTGACTCCAAACAGAGGTCAGCAAATATCCTCAAATACGGTTTCACAATCTGGAATCCACCATTTGTGTTTCCTTACCTTGAGCATTCCCAAAGTTCTGTACGTACGTCCGTGGGTTACTTCCTTCCTTAACTCGCTAGTTAACGATGTATATTTTGTAGTACCTGTAAATATAACTTAGTCATCGAGTGCCAAGTGGTAATTTTTTTAGTAAATTCAAGCTGTTTTGAAATCGCATATCGCGAGTATGTCAGTATTGTTTAGTCACGTTCCGCAGTCCAGTCATTCCTCAAAGATTTACGACGGCACATTAGCACGATCGAACTAATCAGCAATTGTAATTTGGTAAAGCCGGCCAAACATTGCGCCGGTTCCCGTGTTACGATTTCTCGTTTACGTCCAAATGCGTTACCCTGAGAATAAAAATATCACACTCTGTGACATCTTATTATCGGGCCTGGACATCAGTAACGACGTGCCAGAGTAAATCTAGCACCGGCACCATATTTTCCAGCAGAGAGTACATCGCCGTGTACATTTAAATAATTTACATATTTACATTATTTTTCGTTTCCAGCCTAATACTTGCGCTGTAAATTTAAATTACGCCGATTACCTTCGTTTTTATGTCATCCGCAGCCGCAGCTTCTCCAGTATTATGAACTACCACCGAAAACGTGCCTACTTCATGAGTCATGTTCATATTATACGGTGCATGACACGAAAATTCTCCCATAGTTTCTTTTTATCGCGAAGTCAGATCGCGGTGGGACAGGCGAGGATCTTCAAGGGCTAAGGTCTAGTTTATTTGGGTGAAAAAATCTTCTCTCTCCCACAAGGGAGGCTGGGATGATGTTCTATCAACTTGGGAAACTCAAATGGAAACAGATATCGAAAGAAGTATCGTGGTTTTTTGGGTCGCTCATTCTGTAATCAGATTTTCGCTTCGACCTTGATTTGGACCCAATTGAGTATTCTTCCTTCTTCCCTAGTAACATGATCGAGTGCGAAATCGATACGGAATTCAGCGAAACTATTCGATTCCAAAACCAAATCAAATCGACACGAAAAATTAGGTAAAATTTCGAATTTTGTTTTCATCAAATTATTATTTTATACGAGAATATCAATTCGTATTTCTGATTTTGATGTGTGAACGTGAATGAGGCTGATACCGAGTGTTTTTCTCAGGTTAATGTGAGGAGTTATCTGTCAAAAGGGCCCCTATTGAGCGGGGGCCCTTTTTGCGGATATGCTGATTTTCGAATTCTCCGTGTCTTACTTTATCAGAAAACCCTCGCTCTATGTACCAACATATGATATTCAGCGAAATTGGCGCCAATAAATGATTACAAATGCATTGTATTAACATGGATTTTATGCTGGAATGTGTACAAACTTATCAAAAGTCAATGAAATCAAGCATACATTACAATAGAATGAATAGCGAGTAACTCCATCCACGATAATACACCTCAGAAATTACACATTTTGGTTGCGTTATGAGCAAGGAGAGACATCTTCGCTACTATATTAGCTTCAATCACAAGAATAGACAATAACACTCATCATACAGCAAGTTAGGAATTGTATTGTTTCATAAGTTGTATTAATGTATGGTAACTAGCAAAGTAGAAGAGTAAATGCATAAAATTCACCAATATTATCATGGGAAAACAGCTACTGATAAACCACGACACGTCCCACCACACTAATTTTCCCATCGCTCTAAAAAGGGCCCCTGTCATCCTCCTTCTTTCTTAATTCGTCCGCGTTTGTTTCTGAACGAACTAAACAATTAATCAGTCATTCCTGTTAATGGAGTCACTGTGAACACTTTTTATAATAACATATTTTTCAGTTAAATTAGTCTGAAAGGAGTATTTCAACTTGAAAACTTTGAAGTTGTTTTTCTCAAAATCATAATTGCTCTCAGGGGCCTTTTTGATAGACAACTACTCATGTTTATTACATCTTATGTACGTGTACATACGAGCTTAATGTTTAACACCGTAATACCAGGTAACTTTTGGGACAAAAAATAATGTCAACTTGGAACAATTTTGACCTTTATTTTTTGAAGGCGGGTAACACTGCTATATTACACGCTAGCGCTCCAGCGGAAAAACTATCATGTTGTGCATACATTTTTGTACAATGTCTATGTGTATTGCTTATCACCCGGCGTTTGTATGGGAATTGGAGTTATCACTTCCGTGTTCTTGAAATTCGTTTGTCTTTTAATATTGGAAATAACTTGATTCGAGCGACCAACTTTAAATGGTGCGGTTTTAAATGTAAGTATGTGAATAAACAGAATACCCGAGAATGAATCGTGTTTGCTTTCGACAGTGGCGCTTGTGGTTTTAAAAGTGAAAGTGAACGTATAATAAAAGAAACAGGTAGGAAGATGGTTTTGCATTGTGCTTACGGTCTCTCCAAGAGTTACTCGAGGTATCAACATAAGGAATCGATGAAAGGAGTTCATTTTGTGAGGTTTGTAATATTATTATGTATAATTCTTGCTGAAGAAGTTCATTTTATGAGGTTTGTAATATTATTGTGCATGATTCTTGCTGAAATTAGGGTTGGCGTGAACCAATTGACATTTGTAAACAAAATTAGTTATCAGTATTGTTGGAAAGAGCGTAAAAAGTAGAATTTTTCGGAATTGGGCCCCCGATTCAAAAATGTGTACTCACGTTGATCAAAGCGTATCAGTAAACGCTATGTCATATAGTTTCTACATAGCTCTTGAACTTAGAATCACGTGTTCTCAAAAAACAGATTTTGCTGGTTCCCTTACGCTTAACAGCGTCCAAGTCCGATCCTACTTTTTGTTTGAAGTTAGTTAGTGGAATAGCCGCCCAGACTTCAGCTGAAAGGCCGACCCTATTACTAGGTCGCAAAGCGACCTGGCTTGTTTTGAGTGGTTGCACTGGAAATCCAGTGGTACCATCGCGTTCCTCGTAAGAAGTACTTTGTTACACCGCTTAACACAAAACTGCCAAGATTGCACTTATACACCCTTGCAAAAGGCTGTTCACTTGGTTCTGAGTTACCTGTATTTTATTAAGTTTCGACTTCTTCGCGCAGCTCCAGAGGGCTATACCGTAGGTCCATATCGGTTTTAGGATTTGTTTGTTCAGCAATATTTTGTTTTGCAGTGATAGTTAGGAGAATGTTTTCAGCAGCCAGTACATTTTTCTTCGTTTTCGCGTTAATTCCCATTTTTTTGAGCCTGACATGTTCCTTCCAGTTCAGTCGACTGTCAAAAATCATTCCTAGATATCTGGCGGTGCATTTCTGCGGTATTATTTGATTGTAACGGGTTGGTAGTTCACTTTGCGTGAGGCAAACGAGTCGTGTGTACCGATTTGTCTTCGTTGATTTTAATTCTCCACCACTTAGTCCACTTACTGGGTGAGTCGAGTGAATTTTGGAGATTCTCAGTAGCTTCAGCCAAACTGTCGCTTGTAGCTAGAATGGCCGTATCGTCAACAAATGTGGCCATCGTTGTATATGTCTTGTTTTTGGAATTTTGGCTGTAAACAAGAGGTATAATCTGGGTCCCGGGACACTCCCCTGTGGAACGCCTGCTTGGATGGGTTTCGGTTGCGAGTAGTCGTCGCCCTGTTTCACGCGAAAGAATCGATCAGTCAAGTAAGATTTAATTAGTTTGCAATAGCTCTTTGGCAAAAATTTCGAAATGAAAATCGATATCAAAATCTATATTGACAAATATTGCCAAGTAATATATTAATTTGGAAATCGATTCGAAATTTTTATCGATAATGAAATCAGTCTTGATTTTACCATCGAAAATAAAGTCAATCATTCCCTTGATAATTAATTTAAAATAAGCGGCCTATCTGTTGAGAAAATTATGGCTTGACCCCCTCTACCAATTTTCCTTTGCCCCTGATCTATATAAATTTCGAGTGTAAAATCGATAATTGTGATTTACTTAAGCAGTGATTGCTTTTTCGATATTGATGATCGAGCCGATTTTCGAATAGAAATTCGAGATCAAAATTTACATTACTGATCGAATTAAAGTCAGTAAACCGTGATTGCTGCGCTATGTATTACTGTATATTTGTGTGCCACTATGTAATCACGATAAAACATTAACATAACTACTCAAAATCGAAACTCTGATACTTAATTCAATAAGAACTTTGATGTTGATTGTTTTGCGAGGGTGGAGGGCGAAATTAATTATACCGTAGAAATAATTCAAGGTATCAAAATAGGAATTTCACGAGTCCCCGATTTTGAAAATTTTATCGGGGTTTCGATCCGATCCCTGATTTTGATCCCAAAGTCTAAATTTGATCCTTTTAAACGGGACAAGTTGACTTTGTAGAAAAAATTAATCAAGGTATCGAAACAGGAGTTTGTTGGGTCTCTGATTTCGAAAATTTTGTCCGATTTTCGATCCGATCCCGATTTTGGTCTCAATATTTAAGTTTGAATCCTTGAAATGGGCTACCTTGACTTTCCCGGAAAAATTGAACAAGATATCTGAACAGAATTTTTTTGTCTGATTTCAAAAGTTAAATCAAATTTTTGATTCGATTCCAACTTTGGTCCTAAAATTAAAATTTAAATCCTTCAAATCGGCCAACATTACTTTGCTATAAAAATGAAAGAAGGGATTTCTGAGGTCCTTCATTTCAAAAATCTAATAAAATTTCCGATCTCATTCCGACTTTAGCTCCAAAATTCAAATTGGGCTCTTTTAAACGGGCTAACTAACACTGACAAAAAATTGAACAAGGGAGGGAAATCGGAGTTTTTGGGTCAATGATTTCTCTAAAATTTCATCAGATTTTTAATCCGACTGTGAATTGGGTCACAAAATTTAGCGTTACAGAGAAAATTAAACAGGGTACCTGAATAGGAAGTTCCTGGGTCTTTGATCTTAGACATGCTAATCAGATTTTTGATCTGTTCCCGAATTGTGCCCAGAATCCAAAATTTACTCTCGAAAACTGTTAAAATCAATTTGATTTTGAAAAACGGAAACTACGAAAACGGGATTTTCTGGGTCACTGATTTTTAATTATTAACATTAGGTTTGCGACCCGACCCGGATTGGGGCACCGAAATGCAAATTTTACCATATTATGAGGTACAAGATCAACTCAAGTTCGGGAATTTGAAGAAATTAACGAAATTAGAAGTTCCTTCTTGAGTCACCGATTTCAGATTTTTGATCCTAGCTAAATAATTACGGCTTCGGAATCCAAATTTCACGCTTGAAATTGGCAAAACTGACTTAACTCGAGGAATTTAACTAACAATCGATTTACGATGGTTTGGGTCTTCAATTTCGATTTTCCGTCAAATTCTGGATTTTGTCATATTTCGACTCGAAAGATCTAAAATTTACAGTTGAAATGAGCAAAATTAGGAAAGGGCAAACTATCTATCAAGACGAACAGAAACTTGTTCCATTCCTTGAAAAATGAGAAGAAAAACTGGCTCCTTTCCTGAATGACAATAACCTTTTTTTTTTTTTTTTTTAAAGAAGAAAATAGTTTTTTATTTTTGTTGAACGCGACGAACTTTATTCCATTTCTTGAGGGAGAGATATATTCGATTCCTTGGAAAAAGAGGAGAGGGGAATATTTCCTTCTTTTTTTTTCCTGATTGGGAAGAATCTCGTTTTGATCTTTAAGAATGGAGAAATCGTTGCACTTCTAAATTTTACGATGAAACAATTATTGTCTATTCAATGAGAATTTTTTTTTTCTTTTCAACGAGAGAATATTGGAAATGAGAAACTCCATATTTTCCTCAATGAAGGAGGATAATTCGTCGATTAAAAAGGACTTCTTTCCTTCATTCCTTTTCATGAAGAAAATAATTTCTATTGTACGAGAAAAGGTAAGAAAATATTCCTCTCCTGTTCTTGAGTGAGAAGAACCTCTCTTTCCTCCAGCAAAAGAAAACGTGTTCGTTCTCATGAAGAAAGAGAAAGAAACTCCTCTTCTCTTTTCCGAATAAGAAAAACTTCACTCCTGTCTTTGGGGGAGGAAAACGTTTTTCGACTCATAGAATGATGGGGAAAATGATTATTTTCCTTGCTGAATGAGAACCTCGGTCCTCTCTTTGATTTGGAATGATTCCATCACAGTTTCATTCAGATTCCTGTAAGAGTCCAATCATCTAGAACTGTTTCATTCAAATGGGCCAATTTGACTTGGCCAAAAATATTGAACAAAGCATCTAATTATGGGTTCCTAAAAAACCAATCAAACATTTGATTTGACTCCGATGTGGATCCAAAATTTAAATTTCTTTCACAAAGTACAGGCAGTAGTTTTCTTCAGTCACTGTTTTCAAAACTTCCGAATTCGATTTTTCCTCCTCTTGACGGACTCCATTGACTTTACTGATAAAGTTAACAAGGTATCAGAATTAGAGATTTTTGGGGTCGCTGATTTCAAAAATTCAGCCAATTTAGGCTCCGAACTGACTTTTTTCTCATCCAAAAGGCCAAATGATCAGATGTTCCATGTAAATAGGAAAAAAACCTATCCGTTTCCAAAATAAGAACTTGGACTTTTATAACGAGGAAGCGGGAAAGAATCGTTATGAAGGTTTTTTATTTTTAGTCGCTAATTTCTTATAACTTCAGATTTCGTGATCCTATCCCAATTAGGTCTCCCAAAATTCACATTTCAATCTGTAGGTAGAATTAACGTGGCCATCGAAAATCTTGTGTCATAGAATTCCCCTGTCCGTGAGACCCTCATAGATATTATTGATCCCGACGTGCGCAAGCAGGCCACAAAAAATGATCACGGGTACCTGAAGAAGACAAAGCAGAGGTATGCGGGACTGGCAAGAAGCAGTCAAGGTTCACAGTTCACAGGTTCTAGTACCAGGAAGCCCAGTTGTGGTAAAAGAATAGAGCCCTTTCAAACGCCTCTCCGTAAAAATAATGGTTTTTCGGGTCACAGACACCGATTTCGAATGCTGCATTAGAATTTTGCTCCCACTCTAATTTGGCCCACAAAACTTGAATTTCATTCTTGAAATGGACAAAATGGAATTAAAGGAAAAAATCTATGTAGGGGTTTCTTAGGACCCTAATTTCGAATATTTTATCAGATTCTTTTGACGTAGCCGTGGTTTGGTCCCAAAATCAAATTTCATATTATTTTGAAGGATGCGAAATCAACTTGAGTGAAGAATTGAGATTATACAGTTCAAAAAGTTTTATCGGAGAAACGTGAATACTTGGGCGCGCAAGAGGGGCTTATAGGTATATGGACCCTTTCTGCTGGTAATTGATAATCTGAATCCTTGGAAGCCTTGCTACTGTTGAATACTGACTTTAAGGATCGCGTTCTCATGTCTTTCATCGTTCCTTACACTGTGAGCAGTTATGAGCCCATTTTACCAATAAAAAAAAGGGTATCGGGGGAGCGTTACGGTTTTCGGTCAAGTATACTCAGTAGTAAAAGCATAATATAAAATGCTAAATGATATATTCTGGTGACCCTTTCTCTCCAATGTACATTTTCATATAAATCGTTCTGCTCTTGGCTACTTTCTGCGTAATACGATGCGAATGTCTGACAAACGTCTTTTGTCTCTAGCATACTTGTACTTTCTGTATCTGATATTTTCAAATTCACATTTTTTTTTGATGATGATAATGATGCTGCTACTGCTGCTGATGATGATGATGATGATGACGACTCACTCTCATTTTTCCTCCCTCGATCGGTCAGGCAAGACATCCGTTCAGTTACAGTCTTTATGTTTTAGCACTCGCGTTAAGACTTACTTTTACTATCGGTACATGCGCTTTCTATACACTTTTTTTGATGTCAAATGCCCTCGCTCCATCCGAACTACACTTATCATATAAATTCCAAAAAACCTGCATTACTACGAAATGACAAAGTGGCAATGGTCACCAACGAAATGCTCTTTGTTTTGACCACCTATACCACAATTAAAACATTGCCATCAATAACTAACGAATAATTCTTTTATTTAAATATAACAAGGCATAACAATGAATAAAATAGTGAACAGTTTTTAGAATTATTCGTTTTTTTAAATATTTCAATATTTAATATCCCGTTCTAAAAACTATGTAACCTAATAACAATGAATTTCTTTACGATAAAATACGGAAACTGGGTTCTTAATATCAACTTGGCCATGGTAGGTAAGGCGGATTCCGTTTTCCAATAATTTTCACTTTCACTAAAACTTCTGATTAAAAATTGTGTACACAGGAGCTTCGAACCATATTCACTACTCGAGTACGTGCTTCGAAAATCACAAAGTATTCTCGTTAAAAAATAAAATTACGAGACTTCAATTTTTTTTCTTCTTCAATTTCTTAATTTATTCATTCAACGAATGAATACTCGAGCCTTTGAAACAAGAGAAGGTAAACAGTTATTCACGAGCCATTTTGAATTCGGATGTACTTACAATTTCAAAAACTGTTGGATACTAATTGGTCGAAATGGACCTCTCTGGATCATTGGCTACTTTGTTAAAAGGAAACAGATTTGTAAATCATAAAACAGGTCACAGGTATATCGAATTCGAAGCTGAATAAAGATCGAAGCCGCTTCAAATTCGTAATTTTGTTTAGTAAGGATGGGATATGCATCCAGACACCGTTACTTAAATTGAAAAGGCTTGTCACGGCTTAAAACCACTTAACACTTACGCCAAACAGATAGTAAAAATCCCTGGTAACTTACAACCAATCACAACAATCTGGTGAAACAATCTAGAATCACTTAAATCTAAAATTGTAATCTGTACTCGTTATGTATAAAATTCAAAAATAATTTATGTACGTAATAATCGCACTTAAATTTGAGCGAAAAACGAAAAAAAAAACAATTTTGATTTAACAATTACTTACGAATGTAAAAAGTACTAATGATAGATGTAATTAAAGTAGAAAAGTGCGTTTTCTATATAATAGGTAATGTTTTTACGCTGCAACGAGTTTTGAGAAAATTTAAACATTACTAAACGTCATCGACTGACGAGAGCCGTTTTAAACTTCAGTCAAGACGGGGAAGGCAGAGTTGAGAGAGAGCATTTCTCTCAAATTCGTGTCAACCATTCACCAAACTTTCATCCATTGCAAATGTCTCCACATTGAATACACTCTACAGTGCACGACGAAGCGATCTTTCCAGACAAAAATGAAGCAAATCCTGAATCGAATCCACAAGCCTCCTATATGCGCCCCAAAATTTTGAATAATTTTGTTCAGAAAGCAAAAGAGGTAGTAGGTTTTATAGAAGGCTTTAAAAATGTCAAAATTTGTTTTACAATATTATCACTTCGCGTACAAACAGATTACCCAGAGCATTCAACTTTTCTTTTCTCCGTAAGTATCACCTTTTATTCAAAATAATTTTGTTCCCTTTCAGAGACATTTTTGGAGGGGGAGGGACTTAACAGCACCCAGGTAAATGCATTTTACAAACACGAAGTTCCATTTGTAGATGCGATGTACTGAAATTAGTAAAATAGTTGATGACTCAGGCTTAGATAAGTGTGGGATTTGGCCTATTGTTCGTTTAAAGATTCCAAGTTATAAAATGGAGTGGTTTTTTTTTTTTTTTTTTTTTTTTTGAACATTAGTAGCGTAAGTGGAATGTTTATCTGAAGTTAGGGAAAAATTATGTAGGTAATATAAGAAAAGTTACAAATTTTATCAAATTTGGACTGCTAAAATAGTGCTCTAATTTCGACTGATACAACTTTGCCAAGATTTTAAAAATTAAAATGTTGCCAAAATTTTTGAAATTTAAAAAAAATATCTCGTACAATTTTAATTTTTCCTGGCTCCGAGGAAGGTATAGGAAAAAGGACCATAAGAGTGCGTAGCTCCTAAGAGTGCGCGCAGCTGATTTCTCGGTAACTTGCGCCCTCTTACAGCTGTTTATAGAACCTAAGTATACGTTGTGAATCTATGTTCACATTGATTAGTTACCAAAGTACTATATGCAGCTATAAAAATAAGTTCAAGTTTCAATGTTTTCGTTATTTTGATTGCAATATCGTCGAGGTCCAATGTTGTAACCAGATGAGTCATTTCAAGAAGGGTATAAGGCCGACATATGTACATTTCAAGAAGATACTGTTTCAGATTCTTCGCATCTTCTTCTTTCCAATGAGACTAAGCCCACCGCTCTAACTCGATTAGGGAATGAGTTATCGCGATAATAAAACTCGAAAGTCAATGAAAAATTGACCTTATTAAAAAAATTACGTTCATGAATTCCTTTTGTAGAAAACGAAGACCACGCTAATTTTTTTAGGCAGCTACGTGGTTAGTAGTCGTTTCCAAGCAGCATTTTCCTCGTTTTTTGTTTTCTTTAAATTAGTTCTTTTTCCCCCCTAAATTTTCATTACTCGAATGGTTTTCCATAAGCATCAAGAGATACGCGGCTACCCCTAGCTCGTGGAAAACCACTAAGCCAAACACATATGTCTCTCTTTCAACCACCACTCATTGAGCCTTGCATAATTTATGGAGGCTTTCGCTGAAACGTGAACTCTTCGTCCTGACTGCTTTACTGACATTGATTAGGCAATCGTCAATATATACGGATTACAAGAATTGCGTGTTTAGAATATTTTCATAAAAATAACAATAGTGTACGTAGTATATAGGTACAAATGCTCAGACCCTTTGATACTCGTCATTAGGAAATAGAGCCTTGTAAGCTCTGGCTTTAACTCCTTGCAATGTAAACAACAACACGAAATAAACGTTAAAAACAGTGGAAAATGCTAAACACTAAATATTATGTAGTAATCTAGAAATTCATTTCAGCCAAAACGCAGAATAATGAGTGTCAAAGTTTGTATAACAGAGCAAGTAACATCATCGCTAATTGGTCATATTAAATTCATTAAGAATTAGCATTCGGCTTGATTCTCTACAAATAATTAAAAAAAGACGGTGTTTGATTCTGGTTGCAAATTTTATATAGTAAGGTATCGACGTATTTATAGCGAATAATCTAAATTATTTTAAAAGCAAATTGATGGAACGTAAATACGAGTATATCGAAAAAATAAGGTAGGTGAATATATTCGACAATAATGGAAAAAAAAATCAACAAAATGAGAAGTACGTTAACGTTATTTCAGAATAGAAAATAAAAATGAGAGACGATAATAAAACAAGTTGGGTGAGAAGTGATAAGCTGAATGACTTCAATTGGATGGACTTATACACTAGCTGTGCTTTTATTAATCAACTCTCAGAGTAAGATTGGAAGATGATTATTCAGAGATTCAATCATTGGTTTGTCTACCCAATTAATGTAACCCTGAATATAAAAAGAAAAACCTAGTCTTTCATAACAGATGTTCGCGAACAACACATTCAAAATGCTTTCAGTTAGATCAGTGTGAATATCACTTTGTAATCTGAATGCTTTTTGATCTCGATATCGTAACAGCTCTGAGAAATCGTCGAGAATTTAAAGGTGCGTTCACACTAATTTGAAGGAACGCACTACGCGTTGTTCTCAAATAAAAATTTGCTTTGACATACTTGCAGGGGTGATTAAAGTGTAACGTTTCAGGATAACGTAGGTAAAATGTAATTGTAACAGATGGTCAAATGTGCAATGTAACGTAAGAGTAATATTGTATTGTAATGGATTATCCATTGCCGATTGTTAGTTACAAACTCTTGAGAGATGAGAATAGGAAGGGGCTAATCAGAAAGAAAATTAGGTGATCAAGGGGAACGTTACTGCAATAATGATGTTTAACTTCTCACAGAACAATTTACAACCCAGTGGGATGAGGATGGGAAGGGCTGATTAGAAAGAAAAAGGAGGTGATTAAGGGGAACGTTACTGTAGTAATGATGTTTAACCTATAACAGAACAATTTAATAGTAACTGCAACGAATGAGGACTGAATTTTCTTTTTATTTTCTAGTTTTCAGTTCTTAGGATTGGGATGTTTGCTCCAAATTCAGCATTTCAATTTCAGGTATTGTTCGAAGAAAACAAGAAAAAAACGTAAAGTTTTAAATTAGTTTTTATTTTGATTTTGTTCACAGATTTTTTGTTTTTACTTTGTATTTACTGTGCTTTTGCCTTTTTCCTTTGTTTTCACCATATTTTTCCATTTCCTTCCAATACTACAATTTTCAATCTTTACCACTGCTAGTCCCACGAAAACAAAATGTAACAACACATTGGTTCTAGTTCGAATTGGAATTTCTGATTCCCATCGGTTTTAATAAGGACATTATATTAATGGTAATCCCCACTTCAGATATTTTCTATGGAAACACTGCAGCCCACACCCACAGACACTAATAAGAAGCTTAGCTCCCCCCCCCCATTCTCGGAAAAAAACTCAAAAAACTGAAAACATATGTGTATAGGAGCGAAAGAATTTTCAGTATTGTTTTGATACTTTATTGGTAGCCCCCCCCCCCCAGATGATCTCCCCGCTCCAGATCTACTATTTGAGTTTATGCCCACTCTGTGTTTTTGTTAGTTGCCCTTTCAATTACACTATTCTTCAGAATATTTTACGTTCCTAAAATACCACATGTATGATTTACTAAGGAATCATGTGGAACTTAGTTTCTTAATTTTGTTCTTACTTTTCATGCACATAAGACACTACACAGACAAGTGGACTTTATAATCTCTATTGAGCGTACCAATTGTTAATTATACTTGGTTCTTTAGTTTTGGTATCTTTAGTTGAAAATAGGTTTTTTTAAACTCACACATGAGAAGTAGTCATTTCTCAACAGTTTTATGTCGCTAAAGTTCCAATTTTTAAGCGAGCTATTAAACTGTACAAAAAAGACGTGAGGCACGTTTTCTATGCACTAGGGCAAAAAAGTAAAACAACGTGCCGATAGATTTCAATGTACACAGCTAAACAGTGAACAGCGCGTTTTCTCCGTTTTCTCTCCCTGTTCTGGTTTTTCTCTCCTTGTTTCTTTTTTTCTCTCCCGCTTTGGCGAACTCTGTGGTTCGACCGAGAAAACGGCCCTTCTTCCCCGGAAAACTGTTTCATAATGAGCCATTTCTACGGTATGTATGGCATAAAATATCTTATGATGTTAGCGCATAGAGTGCGCGATCATTAACTCGTGTTTTCGCTAACCTCGCCTTCGGCTCGTTTCGCGAATGTTCGCACTCGTTAATAATCTCGCACTTCATGCACTAGCAGCATAATATACTATTTCATTTGTGGGAAGAACGATTAAACATGTGTAAATTTAAGTATTTGTTCTTGGTTTTGTTTTTTCACTCGTTTCAGTGTATTAACGCAAATCTTTGACAACAACGCGTTCCAAATGCTTTCCGCTAGCTTAGTGTGAATACATCTTTATAATATAACGTTTTGAGACCTCGGCATCTCAAGAGCTCCCCTGAAAGCCTTCAGAATTCAAAGCTACATTCACACTAGTCTTATAGAAAGCATTTATTTGAACAAGTTGTTCACGAAAATTGACTGTGACATGCTAGCAAGGGTGGTTAGTAACATTTTAGGATACAATACAACAGTAACGGATCATTAAATGTGTAGTGTGGCATAATAGTAAGACTATAAATTCATTTTGGAGTAATGGTAATGGTAATAGGTTGTCCGTTTTATACAAGAGATTATCAGTTATAACCTGGAGGAGATGAGACAAGAGAAGGGGGTGATTAAATGGGAAAATGGGTGGGCTTTAAAGTTACTATAACAGAAAAATAAAAGTGAGCAAATAATGTTTACCCTGCAACAGAATTATGTAACGTGACTATAACATAACTTCAATATGTGAGGGCGGTAACCTATTGTATGTAATGTTACATTAGGACCAGGGGTGTGGAATAATGGTGAAGTATTTTTCTTTTCATTTTCTAGTAGTTTTCAAATTTTTGGATTAAGCCTTGGAATTCTGTCAACAGTTTCCAGGATTTCTGCTCCAAATTTATTAATCCGATTTCAAGCTTTGTTTACAAAAAAAAAACAACTTCGCTCTTCAATTGATTTTTGTTTTAATTTGGTTCACAGATTTTAATGTTTCAAATTTTTTTCACTAGTTATTGCCTGTTATTTCTATTTTTTTGGTAATTAAAAAAAAATATTATTTATTATTTTTTGTTTTTCTCCAATACTTAGGTTTCTATTCTTTTTCTTCTTTCTTAACGCTGCCCCCCCCATAAAAGTAATGATTTATCCATTTTCGCTCTTAAATCAGACTTTATGATTCTTATTGGTTATGATATCCTTGGTTGAGAATGATCAAATTTTTCGGATTCAGTTTTTGCAAAAAGGGATTAAAAATGGCGAAGTTTAGTTGTTCTGATTTTTAATTTCCTTTCAACTCCTTTGCTAGCATGTCAAAATAAATTGTCTAGAATAACGCATTCAAAATGCTTTTTCTCAGGTTAGTGTGGACACAACTTTATGATCTCATTGTTTGTGACCTCAGCAGCTCACAAAAAGCGTTGAGAATGTAAAGCCACTTCACACTAATGGTCGCGTTGCTCTCAAAAATTTCAGGTGAGTGTGGACGCTACTTACAAATCTTATCACTGACTTCACAAAAAGCACTGAGAATGTTCGGCCACGTTTACACTAATCAGGCAGAACGCATTTTGAAAGCGCTGCTCTCAAAAATTTCAGGTTAATGTGAATGCAACAAACTTATAATCTTACCTGTTTGTGACCACAACAGCTCACAAAAAGATTGTGAATGTACAGCTGTATTCACACTAACCTGATGGAAAGCATTGTGAACGAAATTTGCTTCGACCCAGACATTAGTCTATTTTTAATATTCAGGATCACTTATACCTTCTTGCAATATGATTTTAAGCTGACCAAATCAAGTTTAAATTTCAAAAATTACAACAAAATTGTAAAGAAAGAAAAAAAAAAACAGAAACAAAAAGAAACAAACAATAATAAGAGGAATAATAAGAACAATAAACAAAAACAGTATCGCCGATCAAAATACATCAAAATTCTTAACAATTAATAAAATATTAATAAGCAAACAATTAATCGTACTTAGATGTATTTTTTTTTACATTTATCACATTTCATAAATACTAACTGTAGGTGAAGATCACTAGTTTACTTGTTTTTTTATGCGTGTTCAGAGAGACTACTACCTGGATTATCAGTTTGGCGACCGCCTAATCGCCCGGCACTGTAATAATGTTTACACAAGAAAATACATTGCTCGAAATCTTAACACAATACATTATAAAATTGGAAATTCGCTGAGCCTCACACGAATAGATCGACGTTCTTCAAATATTCGTACATGACGATGGCACACACGAAATATTTGTAAGAATAGAAAAGTGTACCGGCGAGCGACGACGAAGCTTTGAAAAAATTCGTTCACCTTTCCATTTTATAAACTGAATTACGACCCTGGCTTTTTACCTTCCTGATAACTCATGCTATCAGAGTGTATGAAGCTGTAGTTGGACGTGCTGCGCCTAATAGCGGTTGAGAGATTTTTTTTTTTTTTAATAAACCGAGTTGCGAGCTTACTACTCACTCCTCGAAGACTAAAGATTCGTTCGATGAGGGTGGAAGTACAAAACTCAGGTCGGATTCTTTTCCTCCAGCGCCTTCATCAAGCTTTCTTTCAGTTCCACATCCGACAGCTGCGAAAGTGATTTTAACTCGTCCAAGGAGAGGCGTAGCAGGGGAGTTGCAATCTGATCACAAGGTTTAGCAGTGGCAGTGCCGACTTCGACATCAGTCGTTTTCCTTTTCCGTTTAGGTAGGTGCATGATGATCTTGGGCCTGGTGTCCTCGAGGGTATCCTCGAATACGGGCTGAGGCTCGTCCAGACTGCTTCTTTCGGATTCGAAATGCGCCGACTGTCTACGACTAGCTGTTCCGGAAGGGGACTGCAGCTGCAATGGAGAGCCCTCGGCCGATTCGGATGGCAGGACGATCTCTATGATATGCTCGCTGGATTTGACAGAATTGTTTCTACTTAGATCGTCAACGACGTACTCGCTAAACAGTTGGTCGGCGTGTTCGCTGCAGTTGCCGCCTTCGCATCTGCGCAAAAAAAAAAGAAAGAGATTTACATTATTAATTGCCAATACCTACTGTCTTGATATGAGAAGGAAGGCAATATTGTAGGTTAAGCCCCCTCACCATACCAAGGTAACACACGTAGATGGGGAGACCATCCTTACACTTCCGTAAAGTTTCGCGAGTCCACGAATCGCAAGAGCATTTTCGGGTTCAAATCGAACACCTGACTGCCTCTCAGCACCATAGAGTTCTTTCAAATCCCTCTGCCTTTGTCGCTATACCTGATGTCTTAAAGCAAGAAAGCTGAGAATACTCACGCAAGAAAATCTTCGTTATTCAACGTTAACTTGGGCGCACAGATCTTGTTTTGAGCTCTGCCCTTGTTCAAGCCCCTGAACGAGGACGAATCCACATTACTGAATTTGCGAGCTGCGACTGGCCCGATATCTCTCGAGAATAAAGAAGTGGAAGCTCTGCGCGGTGAGAAGACTTGAGAGGACACCGAGCTACTAGCGACGCAAGGTGGTGGACTTCTAGGAGCTTTAACCAAATTAGATTCGGACGGACTAGAACTGACTGGCTTTGGTTCGACGGTTTCGAGATCTGAGCTAGACAGACTAGGCTGAATAAACGAGTAGTCGTCTCTGAGCATTTGACTAGCCCGTCTGGTATTAATATCTGGAGGACTGTTGTCGCCGGTTCCGTGACTCAGTCTTCTGCCTATGGCTTGAGCTCCGTAGTAGTCGATAAATCGACCAGTGGCCATATTGATATCGGAACCCATGCGACTGATATCCAAATTGCCACTGCTTTTCGACCGAAATACATCTTTACTGAAACGGCGAGCGAAGTCCAGCCTGGATGGGAAGAATGAGAATTATGGTTCAGCAGCTCGTTGAAAGAATAGAGGATAGAAAGCTATTTGATCTCAAAGTCGTTACATTTACCTGCTAGGTGAGAGCTTGCTGCGATGCTTCAGCAGTCCCGTCGGACTCAGAAGAATTTGAGGATTTTTGTGATAGTATTTTATCCTCGGGCTGATTTTGTCGTCTCCTCGGTTCGAATCTTTTCGTTCTTCTTGTTGCACTCTGAAGTGGAAGAGAAAATTACTCGTGCTGGTCAAAGTACCTACTTTGGAAATTTGAGTGGTCGCGTGTTTGTATCGTAAGTATTTCGCATAGTTTACCTTCGTATTTCTTGGATCATTTCGAAAAATTGAGCTTTACTTTTTTGCTGTTGTTGCCGCTGCTCGTGTTCTTTCTGCAATGAAGAATATAATCGGATTAGTAAAGTATATTAAAAGTACAAATGGCTCCGGCCGAGTCCGAATTCATTGGTTTAATCGTGTATTGGTTGGTCTTTATTCGCGGAAAGAGATCCCCAACCCCAGACCGCTCACCAGATTATCACAGGGGTATCGTGATCCCCTTGGTCCAATGAAGAAGCCTTTATCAAACGCTGTTGGTTGATCTTCCTAATTTGAAATAGCAGTAACTTTTTTCTTTGGCTGACAGAATGGGGTATTCCTTCTTTTTGCAATATTCATTCCACTTGTCCCTTCTGATAGTTTGACTGCAAAGCAATTCTTTACAGCGAAATCTAAATAAAACGTTTCTCGACATTTTAGAACTAATTATATTAAATTTTTCGTATTCTCGTCAAATAAACTAACCACAAGTGTCATAAAAATTCTAAATGATAAGAACTAGAAAAACTCCAACTTTGATATTTTAGTTTTTGTGACCAATAATTTTTTCTTTTTCTTTTTCTTTTTCTTTTTCTTTTTCTTTTTCTTTTTCTTATTCTTTTCTTTTCTTTTCCTTTTCTTTTCTTCTCTTTTTCTTCTCTTTTTCTTTTCTTTTTCTTTTCTTTTCTTTTTTGCTGATCCATGCACTGAAGTACAATAAATAGTATAATATGTAGTACATGAAGGGATTGCTTCATCACTTAATGTCGTTTCAGTAATTACATTCTGTGTTATGAATAATAAAAATGTACTACAAACATTTCCTATTTCCTCATCTGACCAGGAAAAAAAGAAAGAAAAAAGCTCCCCGCCACTAAAACGAATCGAAGAATCTTCTTCACCAATATGACCTCACGATACCCCTGATCAATTAAATTTTTTGGAAACGAGCTCGATTTGGAAAATATTAACCCTGTTTCGAAGCGATGAAGGTTGAACTTTTCGTAATTAAAATGGGGACTAGAAAAATGGCAAGAGATCGCAAATTTTTATAAAACTCGTTTTAGTATAGTTGTCGCACTTTATATGTATGTGACAAAATTTTACTCCTATTTACCTACTTTGATTCATCAGAGTTTTGCCAATTTATTGATTGATGAACGTACTTTATGTTTTGGATCAAAATATTTGACCACTCAACGAACTTCTTTTAATAACATTAAATATCAGAATGCGCGGCCATTACACCGAGTGAAAATCTCATATGTTGAAAGATTTTATCAAGTTATCAATGGGTACTTATTTCCTAGCTGGGTCTTGGAAATTTGAGAAAAACGCAGAAAACCTCAACAAAAAATGAAATGGTGAACGAACAAGAATCTTCAGAAAATGACAAAACTGACTAATTTTCCAGTCCTGGAGAACGGCTAGCTTAATGTGGGCAAGTAAACTACAGAAGCTTTTAATCATTCATCTTTAGCATTATTGTCATAAACACTGACAACTTATTTTCCAAGTTACGTAAATGTTTGGGTCGTCGGTGTTTCTCTTTGGTCACCGTAAGAATTTGGTTAGTTCGGCGGTCTATAGAACAATAGCTGTAGAAATCGATTAAATTAAATAAAAAAATGTAGCTGCCGGTGTACAGCTGAGTGTTGTAACCTTTAAAAAGTATTGACAGTATAAAAATTTGAATAATTATATCGACACCGAGAATGCGTTGGAACTGAGAGAAAACGTTTATATGCCCCTCCACTCAGAGAATTTGATGAGAGATGGCTCCAGTGTCTATAGGCATAATATATAGACTTTCACGAGATTTGGAGAAAAATTTCTATTAATTTCTGTGAGAACTGTAATATTTTCATTAGATTTGATAACAATAAATATTTTCAGGGGAATTAATAGAGATATATGAATTTCCAATGGATTTAGTGGCATCGCGAGTCATGAGCCCGATGCGCAATAAGTTACCCTCTAGTTACTCGCGGAAAAGTTACCCATTTGCAACCCTCGGTCACCCTCAGATTACCTCAGATTACCCAGAAGTCCATCAGTTCCCTTTGGTTCCCCTTTAGTTACCCAAGTAACTGGCGGGATTTTGCGCATCGGGAAGGCGTGAGGGATAGAAATAGGTCAGAAGTCGAAAATACCAATCCGGTGCCAAAATTTTCCGCGCTCAACGATTTCCATATTTTGCCGACGAATATTAAAAATCCCGACTAAATACCGTAAAGTACAGTAACTTGGGACGGGGGTACAACTTGGGACAGATGTTAAATTTTTTGAGTAAGTCGTGATAACACTGGTTCCGTACCCGCTAGCGCTCTGCGCAGTGTAAAACGCAATCACTTTTTTCTCAGAGCACTAGCGGGTATCCAACCAGTGTTACCGCGGCTTACACGAAAAATGTAACATATGTCCCAAGAAGTCATCGGACTTTACGGTAGTACATACACGCTGAAACCGAACGAAAACTTCTCGTAAAATGCAGACTGGATGCAGAAATTGTTCATTCAAACGAAAAAAGTAGAATAAGTAAATAAATAAATAAAATAAGAAAGTGAACGAGTTAACGCATTTTTTGTTTTGTCGACACATGTTCCCAAACGTCGACTGAATAATCAAATTTGCCGAAAAATAGCTACTCCGAAGATTCGTAAGAGGACATCCCCACCCTCGCTTTGCACTTTCATGGATTCGATAAAAATGTGAATTTTAATTATATTTGATGGAAATCTAAATTTTCATAAGAATTAATAGAAATATACAGACTCATTTCCATTAGATCTGATAAGAATATACATTTTCAACCAGTTAGAAAAAATATAAAATATTATCAGGTAAGCTGAAACTTTCATTAAATTTGATAGAATATAGAAAATTTTAATGATATTGGACAAGAATTTCATGTTTTATTTGATCTGATTGAAATGTACTTTTCTTATAGGTTTGATTCAAATGAAAATTTCTATCATATTATTTGAATGAAATAGAAAATTTCAATGAATTTAATAATTTAATTATAAATTTTAGTCAAGCTCAGTAGAGGTGTAAATTTTATTTGAACTTGGTAAAACGGTAAATTTCTCCAGCGTATCTGATGAACACACAAATCAGATTCCTATACAACTCTAAATACTTATCCATCAAATTTTGTTGAAATGTACCTAATTTCTCATGAGATTTGATAAACATGTAAGCTTCCACTAAATTGGGTGAGTATGAAAATTTTCGTACGATTGGATTCAGTTCAAATCTTTATAAATTCTAATTAGATTTGATGACAATGTAATGTTATATCAAATTTGACAAAAATATGAATAAATTTTGATTGGACTGCACAGAAATCTAAATTTTTCTTAAAGGGAATAGAAAAAAAAAAAAAAATGTAAAACTTCATTCGATTTGATAGAAATTTATGAAAAATTAGTATACTGACGTTCATGGGAATAGTGATGAAAATATAAACTTTCATCAAATTTGTCAGACACATATATTTGTGAATCTGATTAAGAAGGATATTTTATTGTAGAAAAGCTCAATAAAGGGGTAAATCAATAAACTTGTAATAGATTTGATAAGCACATCAATACTGATCAAATTCTATAAACATCTAAATTATTATTTCATTTAGTGAAATTTAAATTTTCATGGGATAGGATAAGTAGCTAAATTGTTACCAAATTGTCAGGAAAATAATTTTTCAGTGAACTGGATAGACACATATATTATGAAAAATGTACCTCGCGTTTGTTAAAAATGTAAACGGCCAGAAATTTAAGATTAAATTTTTATTGAATTTAATAGAAATTTAAATTTCTATCAAGTATGAGAGATTTGTATGGAAGGGTAAGATTCCACCAAAAGTGAAGAAAATGGTAAGCCATGTAGGTTCAATAGGAATAATAGAGGAGCGTTTTCCCAAACTGAGCTATAAAGGTACCATTGGTCGATTTTGTGTTTCCGACGGAATCCGATAGATGACAGTAGCGTGCAGAAGTGTACGAAGTAGCAATCGCTTATCTATCGTAATTTACAACCTATAAGATAAAGTGTATTTGACCTTCAAAAATGGTTTTTCCAAACTGAGCTAAAGTGATAAAAATTGCATGCACAGATGTTTTTTTTCTTTTTTTCCCTTTTTTTTCCGATTCAGGTTGTGAGGAATGATATAGAAAACATATTCTCTAAGTATCGTTAACTAATAAACATTATTCGATTTTTTATCGAATAAAACCATCGAAAAATGGCAATGTGTTTTCCCAAACTGAGCTAAAGGTAGGAGGTTGGCTACTTTAACATGAAATATCTTGCCAACCAATGATGTTAGAGTTTCCAAACCAACGAGCCTCTTTCAGTCGTACGTATGTTCATGAAGCCATATTGATCATCTGTAAAACAATGTTACCAAATGGAAAAACGTGAAACTTTTTTTCGTCTCTTGAAAAATATTGTTTTCTACCTTTAGCCCAGTTTGTAAAAACGCTCCTCTATTTTTTGCATAAGAAAAGTTTACTACAGATTTGATAGAAATGTCAATTTTCATAGAATTTGATAGAAATATATTAAATTGTTGAATGAGGAAGAAATGTGAAGTTTCATCAATTTTAGCATAAATCTGCATAATCGCCACTGAATTTGATAGAAATCTAAATATCGAACATGACCGACTTACCATAGAATTTGTATAGAAGATTAAAACTCCACCAAACTAGATAGAAATATAAATTTTTAAGGATTTGACAGAAATATATAAAAATTTACATTAGATTCGTTAAAACTGTGATTTCTTTCGAGATTTAATTGAAACTTGAATTCCCAACAAACTTGGTAGAAATAGAAATTTTCATGTCGCAGGTCGCTCATGTCCTGCACATAAGACGCGCACTCTTTGCATACAGAAAGTGCCCTGTCGAGTGGAAGAATGGAAGCATGCTCTTTATGGTCTCCAGGTGGAGGTACAATCTCCTATCCTCTCTGCTTGCATGAATTTTTTGATGAGTATGGTCATTCTGCAGTATTGCACCCACAGTTTTGATGCTGGGCTTTGTTGTTCCAACTGATCCATCGCCGTTTTGAATTTGGCACAAATAAGCTGAACAGCTTCATTTTCTGCAGCTTGCAGAATCACCCTTCTTTCGTTTGCTAGTAGCAGCTTTTCAGTTTTCACATGTTCCTTCTCAGTGAGCTCTATTTCGTTGTTCAAAATCAAGATGGCCAAAGCGAGATTTATGAGCATGTGAGCTCTCACAGTGCCAATGTAGGATTTTGTCTACACTGTTCTCTGCATACTAGGGTGCCTCTTTTAGAAGTTATAAGTCAAAAACTGAAGAATGTCCGAAAATTTCGAGGTTTTTCGAGCACCACGCAATTAGCGCAGGTCTTTCGAAGCTGCAAACTTAGTTTTACCCTATTGGTACCCATCCTTACAACAGATCGTGTCGATTTTTTGCGACATACTGCGGTTTTTGTGTCTATGGTGACTAGCTAATGGTCTGTGTTGTGTTAGAGTTTCCTTCTCTGTGTCGAAGGGAGTGCAGCCGCAGTTTTTCTTATTAAGCTACGAGTACGTGTTTCACAACGTTGAGACAGCTGTCCACGACGTGCACACGCACAGTAGGTATCAATTTTTCTAATCTGGTGGTAATACACCCTGCGATTGTAATGTCTTGGTTGTGTGAACGAGGGGGGGGGGGTTACAGAATGCGCTATGTTTCCACCTTGATTGATACTGTAGTCCCTGTGTTTGCTAGGAAGTTGGTGGGGTATTCGAATATGACTAACGACCAGTTTTCGAAATGTCAGACTGAACATTCTTGTATTGCGAGATAGTGTACTTTTATATTACAACTACAATTTGGCCCCTTCAGTTCTTTCAACGCATTTAACTATCAGGCATCAACATATGAGAGGAATGTTTCATTTTTACCCGGTCGGCAACAGTCAATGGGACACGGGGAAGGGGTTCAAATGGTGCTCCCCACTCAGTCGATCACATTATCTGACATGAGGATTACAACACGCTCAACTCTACACTGACGATATAATCTTGAAATTCCGTACTCGTTTGACGCTTTTCTGGAACAAACTCGTGATCTGTCCTTGTCTCAAGGTGTGAACGAGTTCTCGAGCCGCGTGATGAGGTGACACCAGCTCCACGCAGTTGATAAACCTGTACAATTTCTGATAAATTGAGAAAAATGATTACAACGAGGCTCGAAAAACGTCGCAACTTTGCAAACACGAAGCTCGTCGATGGTTACCTACCTGGCTGAAGAACATCACGTTACGACTTTTCCAAATTGAGCTTTTCGGTTTCTTCCTTAACGACGGTAACGTATATTTGTAGAACAGATGTTCGGACAGCAGAATTAAGCAGCCTATTACCACGCCCAATCCTAACATTAGAAACACCCCTGGAAAAACACCGTCGATTAGTCATCTCTTTTCCGGATGATATTTCCGCGCCGCCCCCGCCGAGATAATTTCACAAAGCATTTTCTTACCGGCAACAGCTGCGACGCCCAATGGTCGGGGCTGCGCCATATCGGTGGCTAATTTGAAACAAGGCAGCCCCCCGTACCACTTCTCTTGCAATATATCGATGTAACCGTTAGTCGAATATTTGGCGATCACGGCCGATATGCTATCCTGTGGACAACCAAAACACTGAAATTTGGTATTTGCAAGTATATCAAGTTCGCTCGTGCTTTTTCTGACTGCACGTTGAGAGACAGTGACGGCGAGAGGAGGGGGCGGGGTGCAAAAAATGCATTTACACCGGGCTCGGCTGTTTTCCAAGGGCCAGTAAAATTTGGCCGAAGACAAGTTTTACGAGCCCATGGAAAAATATGCGCGGGGGGTTAAAAGAGTGAAGGACGACCACCAGAAGCAAAGTTCCAAATTAATTTTAGAAAAATAGTAAAATTTGCACGGCACTCGCCGTAACTGCTGAGAGAAAAATATAAGACTGAGTTCTGAATGTTGAAGAAGAAAAAAAGACGATGGTCTTAAGGGTCTTATCCCCAACATTATACAGAGCGAGTCAGAAACATGTACACCCTTATATGTGACCCCGATCCAGGAAAGGTAAGCTAAAGTCGAAGAACTACTATGTTGAGGAAACGATAGAAACAAAAACTGATACTGCGCATTTTTTGGAAATGGTACGAGAAGTCTTCGGTATGGACCGTAGCGAGGACATTCGAAATAAAAAAAACGAGAGCAAGTAGAAAAGTGCGTGTATTAATTGACTGATAGCAACAGCAATAGTCTAGGCCTTACACACATTTCAGAAAAACATTCTGAGGGAATAAGCGGGACTTTGTTAGAAAATGTAGTACTAGGTGCCAGAAACAACTTCCTAACAATTCCCCCCCCCCATTCCCCCAATGCTGTGGAAGATTTTCTGTGGCAAGTTAAAGTCCCCCAATTTCAGTTTTTGGCTTATATCTCAGAAAATTGGAGCCCTAGAGAAAAAAGTTTCAGACAAAAATATTCCTCGTAAAATTTGCTACGAAACGCATATATCACATGTTAGCCTACAAGGTCTAATCCTTAGCCTACAATACCATCCAAAGTTGGACAACTTAAAAAAATTTCGAAAAATTGACAAATTATGGCGAATATTGTGGCAAAGGTGAGTTATAGGAAAAATTGTTTCAAACAAAAAGGATGCCTCGTAAAATGTGCCATAGAATGGACTATCTTTAGTCTAGTCCAGGCCTAATTGTTCGCTCATAAAATTCGTCGAAGCATAATACTCAACATGAGGGTTCCTACTCGAACGTCTCCTAAAATACAGTTAATATTAACTCTAGATGAAAATTTCCCGCAAAGATTGTTCTTCACTCAACTTCAAACAGATCTCTTACAGTTTCTTGTAACTGACCCCAGAACACCCTAAATCGGGGTTATAAGTAACCCTTCGTTTTTTCATAAAATAAATCAGGCCTTATGGAAGAAAACAGCGGTGGATACATGGGGTCTGGACCCCCTCCCATTAAAATATCTAAATCTATCTACAGTGACCTAGAGCTATTGTATTTCAATGATACCATTTGTCATTCGGATTCCCCCCTCGAAATTATTTTCCGTATCCGACCCTGGCAGGAGATGCAGTTTTTTATGCTTATTCTCGGTCTTACATATTTCAGTGGGAAATACAGAATGAATATCACCATTGGACCTGCTTTTATACTCCCCCGACTACCCATCTCTAGAATTCTTTCCACTCCCTCCATCTACCCCAGCTTTGACATGGTGGCCAGCCCCCCTCCCAAAAAAAAACTTCCCTAACTTCTCCAGATTTTTTCCGAATTTTTTCAGTCCATTTTCCAACTTTTTCATAACAAACAAATTATTTAAAAAAATAAAAAATATTCAATTGAGCCTGACAGGAAAAATTGTGCAATACTTTCACATCATAAAATTTCCTTCAAATTTCCTTCAAAATTTCGTGACTTTTTCGATTTTCTTTCAAAATTCCTTGACTTTTTCTTGACTTCTTCATCTGTGCTCACATTCCCTGACTTTTCCCGGTTTTCCAGTAACTGGTCACCCTGCTTGAGATACCACAATTTAAAATTTGATTTTTTACTGAATCAAAATTTATTAGACTCCTTAAAATTTTCATACGCGAGATAATGGTCGGGGATTCAAGGTCGCAGAAATATCAATAAATTGGTACTTTAGTGTGCCTTAAAATTAAAAATGTTGCACATGAGGAAGTTCAAAAATTTCATAAAATAAAATATGAATGTCATTTCATAAATTTGAAGAGTAACTAATTACAAATTGTACCACCTAGAGAGGTGGATTCTAAATGAAGACTTTGAAAAATAAAATACAAATATGAATATTGTTTCTTAGTTTCGAAGGGTCCCTGAGTTAAATTTATAATTTACCCCTAATTTGCAAGTTGTAGCATTCAGGAAGGAGGAAGGGGCTTGAAATTCCATATTATACAATATACATGTAATTTCGCAGGTGTAAAGGGTCACTGAACTCATTACATGAATGGATGTGTCCTAACTTGCAAAGTTTAGAATTCGGGAAGGACGAAGGAACAGAACAGTGAAGATGAAAGTGCAGTGAAAGTCACATATGCACATATATTGTAACCTTGTAAAATTGACTGCTGTCCAGATCCGTAATATACAACTTCCTACACTAATGTTTATACTGTCGATTACCAGGTGATACATCTCAAGTGGATCAGTTATGGGAGGATCCGTAGACCTAACACCTCACCCCACGTTGCTCAGAATGCCGGTGAAGATTCGTTAAACTGAGAGAAGTAAGCGCGTGAAGTTCGTTTTTGACTGTCCCGACTGATCGGCAGACTAAGACGAGGAGAAAGTTCCTGCGAGAGACAAGGAGGCAAGCTTTAGGCCTAGGCTAGGCTAAGAGTAATCCATTCTACGGCAAATTTTACGAAGCATCTTTTCGGTCTGAAACAATTTTTCCTAGAACTCGCCGTTTCCGAGATATTGGCCATAATTTGTCAATTTTTCAAGATTTTCTAAAATTGTCCAACTTTGGACCGTGATTGTAGGCTGAGGATCAGACCTAAGCTAACACGTGATGTATACGTTTCGTATAAAATTTTACGAGGAATATTTTTTATTTGAAACTTTTTTCTCTAGACCTTCAATTTTCTGAGATATAAGCCAAAAACTGAAACTGCAGGGATTGCATGGGGAAGAGATGCGAAGGTATGGGATCGTTGGAGAAAGGTGGAGGAGGCCTACGCCCATCAATGGGCGCATTGATTGAATGTAATATACACATGTACATTGTAATTACTCTATAAGTTAATGCAAAAACGGCTGTAAAATAAAAGAAACAATAAAATAATAACATGGGATGTATACGATTCGTAGAAAATTTTATGAGGAATCTTTTATGATGGAAACTTTTTTCTCTAAAGCTTCAATTTTCTTAGATATGAACCAAAATCTGAAACTGGGGGCTTTAACTTGCCATAGAAAATGTTGTACATAATTAGAGGGGGGGGGCGGATACATTACTCAGTAAGAGATGACTGTACATACATTCCGTACATCTGAACTTAAGCCGTCAGAATGCATTGGCGAGACAGGTGAGCGATACTCATGAAAAATCAGTGCGCAGACTTTCAGTTTTGGTGATCATTACCAGATTTTACTATTAATTACTAAAATGTTTGAATCACTGTACAATATTGGGGGTGGAACCTTTCAAGTCCATCGTTGTCTTTTCTTTATTTATTTTACTTTCTCAACTTTTAGTACTCAGAGTGAATTTCCAATATACCTGATTTCCTTACTCTTGCAGTAACAATAACATAAAATTATCGAGGAAAGTTCCTCTTCGATTTCGGCCTGAAAAAAGTTACCTTTAGCGGGAATCCTTTCATCATGCCGATCGCGTACGTATCCTCATTAATTGTATCCCCCACCTTTTGCAATTTGCACCCGTGGTCCGTTGCTCTGTAGTAGTCTAGTATCGGCGTGTCGGCGATGAGAATATCTAAACTACCGTTCCTAATGCACATACAAACGATCGATTATTTAAATTTTATACACGAAAAAGGAAATATCATTGGCTGAAACGCTTTCTCGGTTTGTTGCAAAAAGTGCTTTGTAATCGCCAGTTCGCTTGAACGAGGGATGAAGGGATCACAAATGGACGATTAAATTTCACTTTATAATTTTTCCTTTACTAGTATTATTTTTTTAATGGAATTAGAGTAAACTACCAAATTAGAGTCAGTCTACTGAAGTGGAATCACTTTTACCACAGACCCCAAACTATGCCAATTTTTTGATGGTTTTATTTTCCAAGTATATTTCTAGATTGTAGATTAAAACACGGATCTAATAGTATCTTAATTTAAAATGGTGATTATGATGATGACATATTCCTTAGAGTCTATCGACATCGACCAGTAAGTTGCTTCTTTTCAATTCTCTCTCTACTGTGCTAATCATTTCATTTCTGAGAAGGATTTACAATTTACATCCTTCATTATCTGCTCTTCATAGCTGTTTCTTTACTCTTTTCTTTTCAGTTATTTCCCTAAATTATTTCTTTGTCTTTTAACTCTCCTTTTACAGTTACATGTGGCAGTGCAAAAAAAAAAAGTCCCCATTTTATTGACCCTAGTTTATGAGATGCGGCCAACTGTTGAAATCGAGATTCCTGACAATTTTGGTAGAGAGTTACTGTGAGAGGGGGTGTAAAACGCGCCCGGATTTTTTCCATGGGCCAAATTTCACAGGGCTCAGATTGTATTAGTTTTTTGAGACGAATTCGAATCCGTTGTCAAAATTGAGCTAGAGTCAATTTTTGACCCATTTTGACCGCATTTTCGAGTATATTTCGGCAATTTTGCCAACTTTTCAAAAATGTAGTGACGCCTTAAACTCGTTGGATCTGCAATACAATTCGCACCAATATGCATTTGCGAGATTGGGAATTTCCTTGGGCGAACTGGTAAAAGGCGAAAATCTTTGGATTGGAAACTGCTAGAGGAAAACTGAAAAATACGTTTTATTCGAAATTTCCTTCTCTATCCAGAATTTTACACCGCACTGCTCTAACTGCCTCCATTCCAAAATTATTCGCGAATTGTCGGTTCGCCCCAGAAAAATAGAAGATACAATGGGTTGAATTGGTGTGCGATGTGTGGCATTTTCAACGTGTCAAAGGCGCTAACACAAAAAAGGTTTTTAATTTCTTGTTTTTCGGCAGCGGTGCGTCGTCGCCAAATTTGAACTCCACATTCGGACTCAGCACGAGAAACTGAGTAAAAAACAGTCTTTAATTAAAAATTTTTGAATTTGAAGATTTTGAAAATTCCTCCATACTACATCATGTCTTTTGTAGGCCGAAGAAATTTTCGGAGAGCTTCAGCGTCGGCGCTGGCGCTGATTACTCAGTTTTTCGAGACGAATTCGAATCCGCTGTCAAAATTGAGCTACAGTCAATTTTCGACCTACTTTGACCACATTTTCAAGTGCGCCTTCGACACGTTGAATATGCCACACATCGCACACCAATTCAACCCACTGTACCTTCTATTTTGCTGGAGCGAACTGAAAATTCGCGAATAATTTCGGAACGGAGGCAGTTAGAGCAGTGCGGTTTGAAATTCTGGATAGAGAAGGAAATTTCGAATAAAACGTATTTTTCAGTTTTCCTCTAGCAGTCTCCAATCCAAAGTTTTTCGTATTTTATCAGTACGCCCCAGGAAATTCTCAATCTCGCAAATGCATATTGGTGCGAATTGTATTGCAGATCCAACGAGTTTAAGGCGTCACTACATTTTTAAAAAGTTGGCGAAATTGCCAAAATACACTCGAAAATGTGTCAAAATGGGTCAAAAATTGACTCTAGCTCAATTTTGACAACGGGTTCAAATTCCTTTCGAAAAACTGAGTAATCAGCGCCAGCGCCGACGCCGAAGCTCTTCGGAAATTTTTTCGGCCCACAAAAGACATAATGTATAGTTTGGAGAAATTTTCAAAAGTTTCAAAATCAAAAATTTTGAATTAAAAACTGTTTTGTACTCAGTTTCTCACGCTGCGTCCAAATGTGGACTTCAAATTTGGCAGCGACGCACCGTTGCCGAGAAACACAAAATTGAAAACTTTTTGTGTTAGCCCCTTCGACACGTTGCATATGCCACACATCGCACATAATTCCAACCCATTCTACCTTCTTTTTTACTGGGGCGAACCGACAATTCGCGAATAATTTTGGAACGGAGGCAGTTAGAGCAGTGCGGTTTGAAATTCTGGATGGAGGAGACAATTTCGAATAAAATGTATTTTTCAGTTTTCCCTTAGCAGTTTCCAATCCAAACATTTTTGCCTTTTACCAGTTCGCCCAAGGAAATTCGCAATCTCGCAAATGCATATTGGTGCGAATTGTATTGCAGATCCAACGAGTTTAAGGCATCACTACATTTTTGAAAAGTTGGCGAAATTGCCGAAAGACGGGTCTATTACTCTCCCCCACCCCATTTGATTTTAGACCCGATTTTGGGGTAGAGGAAATGTACCCTAAATGTACCGCTAATAGTACAAAATGTACCTCCTCTCCTTGCAAAGGGGGAACAAAAGTACTTTGGTGAGGCCAGGTTAATGGAACCCCCCCCCCCAATTTGTCTGATTTCGTCTAATTTGGTTCGAATGAAATGTACCCGAAATGTACTGAAATGTATCACCAATTATCTGAAATGTACCCCCTTTATAGCCGCGGGTGGAAGGATTCAATTTGGTGGGGCTGTGGTAACGTTAGCCCCTCCCCCATTTGTTCCCATTTTACCAAATTTGTGCAGAATGAAATGCACCTGAAATGTACCGAAATGTATGTACCATCACTCATATAAAATGTAACCCCTCCCTTCCCATGTAATACCGAAAGTATAAGGGGGCTGAAATGAATTAGAGCTCCCAACTTTGCTGATTTCGTCAAATTTGGTTCGAATTAAATATTCCCGTAATGTACTGAAATGTACCACCAATTATCTGAAATGTACCCTCTTTATAGCTGCGGGGGGAGGATTAAATTAGGTGGGGATGTGGTAATGTTCTGCACAAATTCGGTGAAAGTGGAACGAATGGGGGGGGCTAACGTTAGCACAGCCCCATTATATTTAATCCTCCCCTTGCGATGATAGAGGGGATACATTTCAGATAGTTGGTGGTAAATTTCGCTTATATTTCATTCTAATTAGGTGAAATTGGAACAAATGGGTGGGGGGCTAACGTTACCACAGCCCACTAAATTTAATCCTCCCCATGCGGCTATAAAGGGGGTACAATTCAAATAATTGGTGGTACATTTTGGTACATTTTGGGTACATTTCATTCGAACCAAATTTGACGAAATCAGAAAAATTGGGGGGGCTCCAGTTACCCTGGCCCCTCCAAAGTACTTTTGTTCCCTCTTCACAAGGGGAGGAGGTACATTTTGTAATATTTGCGGTACATTTGGGTACATTTCGGGTAGATTTCTCCTAACCCAAAATAGGGTCTAAAATCAAATTTGGGGGGCCAGGGTAACGAACCTCCGAAAATGTGTGACTGGCGCCACACTGATAGCTTATAATTCTATCTTTTTGCCCCTCTCTGGAAAAACTTCTAGCTACGCCTATGAAAGTGGTCCTAATTTGGTAGGATTTTATTTTCATCCTAATTTGGTAGGTGTTTGCGGTACATATTTCTTAAATAAGTAATGAAACTAGATCAAACATCAATTTACTGTACAAAATTGAAAAAATATTTGAGGTGTTGAAGGACACCCGTCAGAAGCAAAGCTTCTTTAGCGCTATGTGAGTTGCTACACTAGTCGGTAGGTGCGTGTACTGAATGTTATCTGATAGACTAGTGACGAAGGTGTATGAAAGAAGCAATCTGGATTCACATACGGGCTTTTTCTCCCCCTCTCTTTCTCTTTCTTCTTTCTCTATCACACTAAATGTGGGTGGAGCATTACTACGTCCCTTCCGTTGCATGTTTCCACGTTCGTTTCACGTTTTCTATGTTAACCACCCATCCTGATCCTGCGTAAAAAAAAACTTTGCTTCAAAAATAACAAATTGCTAAGAATAAGGAATATTTTAGTAGCGTCACCTATAGTATTTTATTTTCACTCCCAAATTATAAACAAGTAAAATCCTACCAAAATCGGACCGGCCGATTTTGGTGGTTTGAAAATGTTTTTGTTTTTGCAGTATTTTTGTTTTGGATTATCAGTGATATTTATTATATGACATACATACAAATACTCGTTACTAAATTGTGGACTAAAAAAAAAAAGTTATTGATTCTGGTTTGGAAGACTTTCCAAAATTGAGAAAGAAGGGATGTTACTAATTCAGTGCTTTACAAGTGTAGAATATTTTGACTTGTACTCATAGCATGTCATAGTGAACGTATGAGCCTCATGAAAGCTCATAATCCGACCTTTTTACTTTTCATTTTGAGTGGGTTTAATGTGGGACCGAAAAACATGAGCCGTAATTGGTAGTTTACTCTATGTCAAATTTATTTTCTCAGAATCGACGATACGTGAATTCATTTTCTTACTTTAATAATTGAACACCTTCGGCTACTGAAATGACTGAATAGCGTTGCATATGGTCCCATAACATTTGATTGGTGCTCCGCACGTAATACTCAGCAGCTGAAGACTTTGGAGCTCCTACTCGCTGCGTTAAAAGCTGTGAAAAATAATTGATATGATTATCAAACATTTATTCGGAAATTTTCAAAAAACTTATAATTTATAATGCGGAAATGAAAATAGAAAAAGAATTTAATCCCAAGATTCGAATTACTCGGAATTAAATTGCTGGGAATACAGCTTCATAAGGCGTCGTTTTTTAGGTTTTCTTCATTCAACTTATCATTATTATTTTTTATAAAGAAAATTGGTATTAGACTAAAAATTAATGTCTTATGAACCTTAAAGAGCAATCTGGGGTAGACTAAAAATGTATTAATAAACAAAATTTTAGGCTGGAATCCAGAATCCATAAAGATGTATGTAATTCTGGATTCCCATTCTCCACGGACTTTGCCTAAGTACTTTAGCTCTAGACTTGTGAACTACCGAGTAGGTCCGTGAAGTTGCATATCAATCCACTGCAGGCAATTTTAACGGCATAAATATTTTATTGTTGTGGAAATAATGATCTTCTTTTTTACCAGTGTATTCATTTTATCAGCGGGTTTTTGGAATTATAGATTTAAACGAGTATATAAAATTACCATCCCCTGCACCGATCTAAGTTAATTTTCGAAATCAGCGACCCAAACCAACAGTATTGAGGTACTATGGTCGATTTTCGAAATCGGGTCGTTTTCTCTCTCTTGAAGCAGTCAAACGTGAATTCAAGAACCCAAATCCGGTATCAGGATTCTTCTTCACTGAGGATGGATTTCATTGTGTTGACCCTTAGACTAAAGTTGGTAAAAATTACTCACTTGTGAGCGTAAAACTAGCTGTAATCTTCCAATTTCAATTTAAAAAAATTATATTCTGGATCATCACGCCAAGTGATCATACCCCCCCCCCCCCGCCACCCTCTTAAAACCAGGTATGTAGGAATCTGAATTGGGTCGGAATTCGATTAAATTTGTGAGATTAGCTACCCAAAAATCCCTATTCCTTAGCCCAGTAGAACGGGAACAAAGTGAACATTGGGATCTAAATTGGAGTAGGATACAGTAGTGGCAACTTCAATACTGTCCTGAGGCTCGGGCAGTACACGACACTACTTAGGCAACACACGAAAAAATTTCGAAAAATACCTCAAAAACCTATAAGTTCATTTGAATATTTGGATATAAATTTGGGTTAGTCGAAGTTTTTGAAATTAAATTCGCATTGTCCAAAAAATTTACGTTTTTTTTCCTCGCATAAATTGACCAGAATAATTTAGCAATCCCCCCTCCCCTCAGTTTAAAAAAGTCGGAAAACACACAAAGAAAATCTAAGTTGCCACCACTGGTAAGATATACAATTGATTTTCAAAACCAGCGACCTACAGACCCATATCTTGATAGAATTTTGACATGATTCCAGATTCGAATTTCGGAGTCCGAGTGAAGGATGTTTGGGGAAGTGTATGGCAATACTCGTACGTCATATTGGTTTCCCAACTACCGTACCTCTGACCCTGGAAATTGCCCTTGTGTGGCCCTGCACAGCAGGAATAAAATTAATTTTGGGCAAACTGGAGTAGGATATACGGTCTGATGGAACCAACATTTTTGACATGATTTTATTGGGTATTCCGAGCTTTGGTGGAACGCCCATCTTCAGACTCCGAAAATCTGCCATGTTGAATGCGCAGAGACAGTCTAAAAATTTGGCTATATAAGATATTTTCAGGATGGATGCATCGCTCGTTCTTCTGTCTCCGATGTTAGAGCGTGAAGAACCTACGTACTCAGGGTGTCGACCGATACGGGAAATCCGGGAAATGTACAGGAATTTCAGGGACTCGGGAAAAATGCGGGAAATATACGGGAATCTCAGAAATTTCAGAATCGATACGGGAAATCGGCCCAAGCAATCGATAAAGGCGCTTTGTGTATATATAATATAAAAATAAACTTCCGAAAACTCAAAATTACCTCCTCAATAACTTGAAAATATACGGGAATTTCGTCAATTCTAATCCGGGAAAACCGGGAAATATACGAAAATTTTATTTCAAACCTCTGGTCGATACCCTGGTACTTCTTCTATTTTTGATGACCTACTTAACAAAAACTTAAAAAATTATTGATTCTGTCGCGTTCTCTGCTATAAAAACCTATCGTGCTCGAACCGATAGTAATTTTATAGTTTTTAAAGTAGATGGACGAACCCCCTACAGGAACTACTGCTAGCGCTCCTGGCTAATTCATCCCGAAACATGTCATGTTACCAGACACTGAAACAACATTGTTCCATCTAGTTTTCGGTGCTCCAATTCAATTCTTTAGACGCTGGGTAGAGTTGTTCTTCACTGTGTTATCAAATTAGATTGTTCAAGTATGCTAATTTTTGAAGTTCATTTATTTCGAAAAATTGAACGTTGTTAAGCAAAACAGAACAAAGCGATCATTTGTTGACAAAATGAGTTATTCGTATCGTTGGAAAGTGCGGAAAAAGTATCTATAATTCTTACAAAATTGAGCACCTGTTATAAAAATGTGCACCCACGTTAAAAAGAGCTTATCAGTAAACGCTATGCGTCGTATAGTTTCTATATGGCTCTTGAACTTTGAATCACGTGTTCTCAACAAACAGATTTTATCGCTTAGTTCTGTTTTGCTCAACACCGTCCAATTATAAACGTGAAAAAAATGAAAGTAAGTAGCATACAAGCTCTACTTCCGAATGACATATGATATTTCAAAAGTATTTATATTTAGAATCGAATGTTCCTGATTTTTTTTTAGAAGTTTCTAAGGTGGTTCATATTTATACCTAGGTCCATATTAGTATCTCAATTTTCAGTTTCACAAAAGTTGCGGTATAGCGGAAACTCAGAAAATTTAAATTCTTTTGATCCTTAAATCTAGACTAAGGTAAGGTGCCAATTATTGGTCTAGTGCCAATTAATGGTCAAAATTTCGGAGCGATAAATCTGGCTCGCTAGAGCGGATAAGAATTTTATTATTTTTATCAGTGTCGGCAGCCACATAGTACTTCAGAATGATCTGCATTCGAAGTGATTTTGATGATCGCGTTGAAGATATGAGCCGTGGAAAAATTGTCCTATTTTTGGCGTGTTAACATGTATGCAGGGCCGGATTTACGAATAGGCAAAGTAGGCAATTGCCTACAACGAAAGCTCATGAGTGGCGCCTATAGGCGCCACTCGTTTCATTGGCGCTATTCGAATTCTCACGAAATTTTGAAATTGATTTTTAAAAATACATACGAATGGATATTCCCCTCTAGTTTCGGTTTTAGAAGAGATTAAGAATGATGAGAGAGCCAGGATAAGGAGACCCAATTTCAAAATAATAATATTCTAAAGAAGCTCCTTTCTCCAACAACTCACCTTATGATTATTTTGTGGACAAAAATACTGAAAAGACTGAATGAGACGAATATAACTTTACAAAAAGTCAGAATATCTCTGAATGAAATTATATTTTCAAGACTTGAGAGGACGATACAATGAGTTAATTTCAGAGATGAACACAACATCCCACACTTCTCCATATATGACTGTGCCGGATGAAGGTGATTCTCATCAGGGTGGAACTAGGGTGCCTAGAATTCGAAGGACTAAAAGATTTCATGATGAAACTCAGACTCCTGAGGTCATACTGACCGGGGTCAAAAAAAATAGAAGTGGAAGGTTTCAACGTGATTATTGATAATTTGGTCAACGAGATGGAGCGGAGGAAGACAGCTTACAATGATATAAATGATAACTTTGAATTTCTTTTTCGGAAAATGTGATGAACATAACGAGGAATTAAGGAAAAGTGCGAAACAATTTTCAGAATTTTATGATGTCGATGTATCCAATGACATAATTGAGGAAGCAATTCAATTCAAGTATTTTTTGCAGAGTCAAAATCTTAAAAGTCCTCTTAAATCGGATCCCTTGGAAAATTTCCAGTGTATCACAAAAAGTAATTTGATGTCCACCTTTCCAAACATATTTATTGCTTATCAAATCTTCTTAACATTACCGGCCAGCAATTATTCTGGGGAAAGGAGTTTTTCAGCTTTGCGACGTATCAAAAATTACCTAAAGAATACGCTGAGTCAGATTAAAACTTCATATCTCTCGTTGTTGCACGCTAAGTCTAAACTGACCAAAGAATATGATTTTAATCAGATTACTGATGCATTTGCGACCAAAAAAAGCCAGAAATAAATCTTTCTAGAGTGTTTTGCACCATATTTCAAAGTAAATATAATACGGTTGGCCGTCTATCACAATATGATTGGTGACTCTTTTTATTATTTGTTTTTGTATTATTATACATCTCTATCATTTACTCGTGCATTATTGTTGAATTTTCATTACCTATTTATTACCAAACTTTCGATTTCGTTTATAACCTACAATTATTTCTTATTTTTATTCTCATCATATACCTAGTATAAGTATACTTTCATTTTCATTTGTTCAATTATTATCATAAGTTTAATCTTTGGTCTCGCTATCTAGTTTTTGGTTCATCAATCATCAACACTATTTTTTTGTAGTTTTTTATTATTCCTAATTCCTAATACATGATCATATTATTCATATTTCAATGATTAATCAGGGGAGGGAGAGAGAGAGAGAGAAAGAGAGAGAAAAGAATGAGGATATTTTCTCCCACGAAAAAAATGTTAAGGGGGGGGGGGGGAGATTTCAGGGTGAAAATTCATAGGCGCCGCTTTCCGTTTTGCCTACGACGCCACAGAAGGTAAATCCGGCCCTGCATGTATGCATTTTCGACATCCATCAGCAAAATCGGAAAAGTAAGAAAGTATTTCATGCAATTAATTTCGGACTTTTTGTAATTGTGAGTTCAAAGGACATACTCGTGTATACTAAGGAACATTTTTCGTGTATTGAACAGACGATTGACTAGCTGCTACTTATCGAGTTCTGGTCCTGGTAATTGGAGATGGAATCTGGAACTGATTTTACCCCGGTCCTATCATTATGTATTTTGATTTCAGTAAGTTAGGAAGCCCATTTGAGAGTTGCAGAACGTATGGCAATGATGAAATTCAATATACGGGAGAAAGAAATTTGACCAATATTTGGCTGTAATTTCTTCTTTTCATTCCGTCAACGTCAGATAATTTTTTTCAGATTGTGCCAAATATTGGTCTACCAATAATTTTGGCAAAACTTCACGTACTTTCAAAAATTTACCAAAAATAGCACTTGAGTTTGTCATCGGCGCGTGTAGGTAAAATACAGTCCTGATGGCATACACTACCATATTATGCTATGATTAAAAATGGAAAATCTTGTAGACCACTAACTGGCAACAGTTGCCAAATTCTGATATTTGGACCCTTCGTAGAATACCTGTAGATGGATCTGGGGGGAGGGGGTCGATGACAGCGCCATCTTATCATATGTTGTAGAGAAAGGATGAAGGTATCCATCGATTCCAAAATGAACTCCCCATCTACTTAGAGCTCGAGATAAGAACGTCCAAAGAAACCTGACCAACAAGTCACACCTCACCTTGATGATGATGATGATGATGATAAGGTTATCAGTTTTACGACCGATTTGATGCAGCTCTCTATTTCTCCCGAACCAATGAATGGCTTTCTACCTCTTAATGCTTTAAACCTTGTGACAAAATTCTCATTAAGATTAGATCATTTTGAGTCGAGTCGTTGACTTTAAAAAAGTTAAGGTGGTCTATAATTGTACCTTTTACTCTATTTATTTGTTAAGCTAATAATTTTTTCGTAGCTCGTAAATGCGTTTTGGCCATCACTATTGGAATTCAATCAACATTCATATCCGCGACTTGTGGTCTTATTCGCTGCAGAGACATACGTCCAGCCTCCTGCGAATAGCAAAGCATCACTACCACCAGGTGGGTCATCTTTACGACACCCGTCAACTTTCCAAATTCCTCCAATGATCGCCAGATGACCAGCCGATGCGTGTATTCCCTAAATATAGCTTGCTCTGAGAAACCCTGCGTCACCTTCACTTGGCGCGGTAATTTCAGGCAAAAATGAACTCCCCCCGAACGTAACGCTGTTCTCGACATTTTTCAAATTCCATTCTCCGACCCAAGTACGGCTAGGCCACTAATCGTTAATAACAGCTCGAAATTCGCGGCTGAAATTTCGCTCGAGTATCCGCAGCCCGGTCATCGGTGGTCGAAAAAATTGCGAACTCGTATCGCGTTGCGTTTCTGTCGATGATGGCGGCGCTATGAAAAAGCTCGTGCTTTCGGTAGCAGATAAATGTGTACAGAAACTTGATTCAGACTCCAAACTACGAGTAGAATTAATACAACGCACTTAATGACTTCGCAGTCCCGAAAATTAATTAAAGAGACGCGATGCACCGAATAACGAACTGTACATAGTTGACTAGAAAACAAACGAGAGAGAGCAACTCGCTCAGTTCGGAGCTGCGAAAGGGCGAAATGCGAACGCGTTCAGCTTTCTAGGTTTTACCTTATAAAACAATTTTCCGAGTGTTGCGATTGCTACCCAGATATATTTATTTCGGTCGGTATTAAAAAATTCCTTCGCGCTAAAATTCGTCTTCCAGGATGCCACGTTTTCCATATTTTCTTTCGGTAAGAAATCGCGAATGTACTCGAGCGCTTCGAGTATCAGTTAGATTTGGAAAACGATGCGATCAAATTCCAAAAAAATGCTAATGGATTAGCTATTGCAAACTGTATACATGCGAAAAGTATCTCAACTTTTTTTTTCGTAAAACGGAAACACCGGCGAACAGCCATGTGGGTGGAGTTTCGAAGCCCAGCCAGATCCTTTTATTTCTGCACGACGAGGAAACGCAACGCAGCGCCAGTTCTGTGTACAGCTCATCTATCAACTTGCATGAAAGCTCGCTTTTCCAGCGTTTAAACTCGAATTCAGCTCGTACAGATACGAGTATTTTCCGCATCCCTTTTACTTCGCAATACACGAACCTTGTACCCCGGTCCGTCAAACGGCCACAGGTAACACGGTTTCCCCAGACCTCTTCGAACGGCGTAATGTAGTTAATGATGTACTTACACTCCTGTCATGATGATCACCGACTGCAGTGTGAAAGAATAATCCGGCAATCAATGCAGCTATGTTGGCGGTGTAGCTGGCAATAAATATAACCGAGAAGCCACCCCACACATTTATCAAAAACTTGTTCGGCCACGATTTAGGAGCTTTAAACTGTACCAAATGACCGCACAGCAATCCCCACATGACCCATAATGCGGAAGCCATGCTGTAACATAAATTAAATTCAATATCGAGTCCGTTGTATCAACACAACAAGTTACCAGTTATGTGCCACAATTAGCATCAGCATATCGTTTTTGTAAGCCCGAAGGCGAGAAACGAGACGACTTACCCGAAGTTTTTGCTCCTCTGACGTCCCCAAGGGTTCAGGCCGAACGGGCTCAACCATTCGTAAATGGCGACCGCGATCGCAGTCACATGCAGCGAGGTGAAAATGGCAATCCACAGATTCGGGCTGAATGGCAGCAGAAAGGCTAGCAGCGGAATGTCGGTGCTCTCTTTCGGAGCTGCGAGGAAGGAGACGCCGCTAAAAAAGTACGGCACCGAAAAGTCGATCACCTGCGCCCTGTGGGACAAATTACAAAGCTAAAAACGTCTTTTTGAGAAATGTTTAGAAGAATATAATAATACTGTATATTCGGTCACCCGTTTTACACCCAATTATCTCACGAATGGAGCCCCTTTAGAATTTGTAAATGGAATTAAACTTAACGTAAATTCAAATCTTGAAAAAGATAGAAAACAAGCTTTTGAAAACTCCATTCAGAACCATAAAGTAAATAAAAGTCGTTATGATAAAGTTCGTCAGAAGTCACCATTCAAGATTGATGATATGGTCTATGTAAACCACGGTAGCAGTCTTAATCGTAATAAGCTAGATGAGATCAGAACCGGACCATTTAGAATAATTCGTAAAATTTCGGATGTGTTATTTGAAATCGACTCCGGATTTCGCAGGAAGGAGTCAAATATTTTCCATGTATGTAAGATGCATCCATATCAGAATTGATGTTTTTTTTCTCTTTTTTTTTTCCTTCATCTCATAAATGTATACTTTTGCGGTTGTTTATTTCGGTGGGTTTGTATTCTGGGTGTGGGGATGTAAAATTATGTCTCATAATTTTAACATAGCATCATATTTTTCTTCTTTTTGCTGTACCTACTCGTCCTGCATAAACACACACTCCTCGTACACTTGCTCCTCGTTTATTTTCCTGCAGTATTATGCTTATAATCATTTGTATACGCAACTCGCCTTATCGGTTAAATCCACTTTTCGTCTGGTATTCTTGTAATGGACATTTCACTCTCAAACCTGATACTTTCTTCACCTTCGATTGAATGCTGAATGCTGGTTATTATGGTAGTGAAGTTTAGTCTGTAAACGTCGCTCTTTTGGAGCAGATCATTTATTTTGTCAGTTGAAGAACTATCTTGAAATTCTGATTTCAGTAGTTTCTTACAGTTTAATTATTTTTCGTGTAATATATTTTGTTTTGCCACGTAAACTTGTTTAATTTTCTTGCTGCAAATCAGTAATTCGTCTTCATTCTCCTCTGACTTACATGTATATCAAGTATGTGGGATGTAGAGGTATAAGGTATGTGGAACGCACGCTATACAAGTATATGCAAAGTAACTGTAAATGAGGAAAAATACGTAGCGGTACTCCAGTGGTAGAAAAGGATATACAGGGTTAGTCAGTTTAAAACGCAGCATGAAAAATCTCGTTCACGGCAATAAAGTGAAGCGTGTTCGGCGCGTTTTTTATTCTTCCAAAAGGGTAAAATAACCTCCGGGGAAAGTGTCCGATGATTTTCGAAAAATTTCATCAACAATGAAAGAAAATAATGCGATAATTTCCGAAGAATCTCAACGGAAATCTTTCGAAAAAATTTCCAATGTTTTCCAACGAATTTCATTAAAATTCTTCGAGAAAATGTTCCGATTAGGAAATATCCGGGGGAAAACTCCTGCGGTTTTTGAAGAATTTCATCGAAAATCTTCAGGAAAAATGTTCGGCAAAATTCTCCGATGACTTCTAAGGAATTTCAGCGAAAAATGTTGGGAAAAATTCTAATAATTTCCGAAGAATCTCTGGTTTCTAAAGAATTTCTTCAAAAATCTTCGCGGGAGTTTCCCCATAATTTTTAAGAATTTCACAGGTAATATTCATGGGAAAACTCGGACGGATTTTGAAGAATTTTACCGACAATTATCAAGTAAAATGTTCTTCGAAGAATTTCATCAAAAATCTATGGGAAAAATCTTCGGGAAAATTCTCCAATGACATCTAAGGTATTTTATCGAAAATTTTTGAAAAAAAAATCCGATAATTTTCGAAGAAACTTATCAGAAATCTTCAACGAAAATTTCCAATGTTTTCCAAAAAGTATCATTAAAATTCATTGAGAAAATTTTCCGATAATTTTTGAAAAATTTCCTAGGAAATTATTCGGGGAAAAACGCCGATGATTTGTGAAGGATTTTATCAAAAATCTTCATGAAAAATGTTCGATAATGTCCGAAGAATTTCATTGTAAATCTTCGGAAAAATCTCCGATAATTTTTAAAGAATTTCATCAGAAAGTTTTAGAAAGAATTTTTATAATTTCTGCATGGTTATGCAGTTTAAAATTTCATCAGAGATTTTTCCCGGATATTTCTTGTGAAATTCTTCAAAAATTATCGGAAAACTCCCCCGAAGATTTTTAAAGAATCTCTTTGGAAAACATTGGAAATTTTCCCTGAAGATTTCCGATAAGATTCTTCGGAAATTATCGGAATGTTTTCCAACGATTTCCAATGCAGCCTCGGATTTGAAGTTTTGCCGCCCTAAGCGCACATAAAATTTGCCGCCTCTGAAATCTTGCATGCCTTAAGTACTTTTTTGTTGCATTAGATCCCATGCATGATTACAACAAAATAAAATGTTGCCGTCCCTAAAAATTTGCCGCCCTAAGCACGTGCTTAGTGGTCAATCCTGGGTTGTTCCAATGAAATTTCTTAGAAGTTATCGGAGAATTTTCCCGAAGATTTCTCCTGAAGATTTTCGATTGAACTCTTCGGAGAACATTTTACTTCGACGATTTTTGAAGAATTGTATCAACAATCTTCAGGTAAAATGTTCTCCGTGAAATTTCATCGAAAATCATCGGGAGGATTCTCCGATATGACTTCTGAAAAATTTCATCGGAAATTTTTGGGAAAAAATTCCGATAATTGACGCCAAAGAATCGCAACGCAAATCTTTTACGAAAAGCCCGTTCGTTGCATGTTAATCGCGTTGGTACAACCTATCAGAGACACTTCTCAGTAATTTCCAATTAAATCCTTTGAAATAATTGCAGATTTTTTCTAAAGTTTCGAAAAAACTTCTCCTAAAATTATCGGAGATGTTTTTCAACAATCATGGGAATATTTTCGAAAATTGGCCAAGAAATTCTTTGATTAGAAAATTTCCAATGCAATTTTTGGGAAATTATCAAATATTTTCAGCAAAAATTTCTGATGAAATTTTAAAAAAATCATTAAGAGATTTTCCCCGAAGTTTTGGATGAAATTTCTCGAAGATCTTCCTGAAGATTTTTCATTAAATTTTTCAAAAACTGACAGAGTTCCCCTCCCCCGCCTCCTAATATTTCCTATGAAATACTTCCAATGTTGTCGGGAAATTTTCTCGAAATAATTTTTTGTTGGAAAATATTGGAAATTTTCTCAAAAGATTTCCGATGAAATTCTGCGGGAGATTTTTTATTGAATTGTTCAAAAACTGACGGAGTTCCCCCCCCCTCCCCCAAATTATTTCCAATGAAATACTTCCAAAGTTGTCGGGAGATTTTTCAGAAGTAGTTTTTTGTTGGAAAATATTGGAAATTTTTTCAAAAGATTTCCGATAAAATTCTTCGGAAGTTTTCGGATTTTTCTTTCCATTTCCAATGAACTTCCTTTAAAAATCATCCGGGAATTTCTCTACAGATTTCGAATGAGATTCTTTGGACATTATTGAAATTTTTTCAAAAAAATTTATCATGAAATTCCTCAAAGATCATCGAAAATTATTCCTGAAGATTTTCGATGAATCTCTTCGGAGAATATTTTCCTGGGGGTTAGTTGTATCGAAAATTACTGGAATTTGTTTCCGAAAATTTCCAGTGAAATTCCTTAAAAATCATTGGAAAATTTAGCCAAAGATTGTCGATGAAATTCTTCGAAAATCATCGGAGATTTTCCCCGAGGATTATTGAATAAGAAACGCATCGAATACGCGTCACTAATTCATTGTTTTAAAAAAATAAGAGACGCGCCGAGTACGCTTCACTTGTAAATTACAAGATTTTTCATGCTGCGTTTTAAACTGACTAAGCAGTTCCGTCATTGCACTGGCTTATCATAATACGAGTGTACGAACCGCGTCGGTCTAGTCACATTAACACGCAGCGAACGGGATTTTCCTATGCTGCGTTTTAAACTGACTAACCCTGTATAGCTCACTGTAGTGGTAATGTGGTGGTACATTACAGCGGTATCACAAATGCCAAGAATATGGCTCACGCATGTGTAAAGTAGTGGTAAAGAAGGCAAGATACATCGGGGTATTCAAGTGGTATACTGAACGTATCCCAACTTGTATGGTGGTAACACTACTGGTTTACCCTGTCCACGCACCAGCATAAAAGTGTAAATTAGTACAGTGTTGATCAGTTGTACGACTCTATTGCGCCGTGGTGAGCGGCGTTACCACTCTATTGCCTTGTAGTGATACCACTAATTTTTCCAATTTTGAGTGGTGACATATTATTCAACGGGTAATGGGGAACCAAGCGTAACTGACGGGTTTATGGGTAAGCTGAGGGTAACTGAGGGTTGCAAATGGCAAACTCTTCCGCGGGTAACGAGGGTAACTGATTGCGCATCGGGAACTAGGGTGTCTTTACTGAAAGCTGATAATGCAACAATGGCCGCGATGATGTCATCATTGTGACATCTGAGGTGTCGGTGAAAACATGACGCGTACACAGATTTTGGTTAACCACTAGTCAATAAACATATCCATGTCAACAAATCAGCTGTAATTTCGAAACTTAAGACCATTTTTATTGACCTCAAATTATCCATATTCGGGACCTATGTGTATAGCCTCAAATTTGGACCATTTGAGTTCACGAACTATAAATAATAATGTTGTAAAAATGTAAAAAATCCACAGGATATATGTATACGTTTTCATTCATATCCTTTTCCGCTCAGCAATAGGTACTTTTTCTTCAACATCACAAACGCGCTTATCATCACGCTCGCGTCGCGTGACGTCACACAGTGAGTTACTGTTGGCAAAAGTACCCGTCTTTGCTCCAACGAACGTATCAATTCCCATATGAAAAACACACGGAGCGAAGATCAATATGTTACTACCTAAGAATAAGAAATGTGTTATAAACTAAAGGTACATATTTTTAATCCAGAGGGTTCTGAGAATTTGCTAATAAACTTAGTCTGGTTTCTAACAAATTTCTTCTTCTCAGTAACTCACTCTGCGCAGGAAAGACACTCGAAGAAGGCTGAGGGCTGCACTGAAAAATAATACACCGGCTTACTGGGAATTATATCATGAGGCCCACAAATCATATAAAAAGGCGGTAAAGCAAGCCAAAACAGAGGGGTGGAGACGTTTCTGCGAATCTATAGAAAAGATACCGGAGACGGCACGCCTGCAAAAACTTCTCAGTAAGGAAAGGTGGGTGGAAGAGGGGCCGCTCGAACTCCCGACAGGTGGTTTCTCCACCACCCCGAGAGAGGCAATAGAGCACCTCATTGACACGCACTTTCCGGGAGCAAAAATTATGGAAAACACACAGCCGCAACCAGGAGCCGACTGTGTGCAAAAAGGAACAGATTGGGAAACAGCGAAGGAGGTGGTTACACCAGACAGGGTATGTTGGACGGTAAACACATTCTCGCCGTACGAAGCACCGGGCCCAGATGGAATCTACCCAGTCTGCCTACAGACAGGACTAGAGACCATAATGGGAACGTTCATTAGGGTCCTCAGGGCATCATTAGCCCTAAGGCACAATCCAAAATCGTAGAGGGGTGTGAGAGTGGTTTTTTTGCCTAAACCAGGCACAGACCCCTGCAAGGCCAAATCCTAGAGGCCGATAAGTCTCTCATCATTCATGCTAAAAACCTTGGAAAGGCTGATAGACAGGCACCTAAGAGAGGTTACCCTGAAAAGATTCCCACTAAATGAGAACCAGCATGCATATAGGGCAGGCAAATCAGTAGAGTCATCACTGCACTCACTTGTTACAGCAATCGAGAGAGGGATGACTGGCGGAGATTATGTCCTGGCAACATTCATGGATATACAGGGAGCGTTTGACGCGACCTCTCATGAATCCATAGAAACAGCCCTGAGGGAAAAGGAAGTGAAGGAAAGCTTAATAAACTGGATTGTATCTATGCTAAAAGGTAGGGAGATCCGGATAACATACCAACAAGAACGGATCCATGCAACTACCATCAGGGGCTGCCCACAAGGGGGAGTACTCTCTCCCCTACTGTGGAACCTGGTGGTGGACAGCTTGCTGGAGGAGTTAAATGGGCAAAAAATATACACACAGGGCTACGCTGACGATTTGGCTGTGGTGGTAACCGGCAAATTTCCGGGAACCATCACGAGATAACTCAGTGCGGACTCCGATGTGTGGAAAAATGGTGTGCGAAAAAGGGGTTATCAATAAACCCGGACAAAACGGAGATCACTCTTTTCCCTCGTAAAAGGAAAGGCAAGGAGTTGATCAAGGTGCAATACAAGGGAAGGCCGTTAGCCTTCACAGGAAAGGTGAAGTACTTAGGAGTATATCTTGACGAAAAACTCTCCTGGAGGGATCACGTTTCAGATAAAAGAAGAAAAGGGATTGAGGCTCTTTGGGCTTGCCGCACTTATGTCGGCAGGACCTGGGGACTCTCTCCCAGAATGATGCACTGGATATATACCGGTGTAATACGCCCCAGAATCACATATGCGGCCATTGTGTGGTGGGGCCGGGTCCACCTGGCCAACGTGTCAGAGAGGAACTAGACCACCTGCAAAGGCTCGCGTGCGTGATGACAACGGGAGCAATGAGTACGGTGCCGACAAAGGCACTAGAAAGGCTCCTGAACATGCCACCATTTCACACTGCTATAGCAGCAGTGGCGATAATGGGGGCTTATCGTCTGGGTCAACCAAACCTTCGGGCCCATAAGACAGGCCACGGAAGGATATGGGAGATGGCCGAGACGATAGACAAATGCTTTGGGATGTCAAAAGATAGAATTGCGATGGAACATTTCTTTGACGAACCATACCGTGCGCTGATACCCACACGGGAGGCTTGGGGAAAGAGGTGGCCAAGCATTCTAGGAAAGGAGGAGAATGTGTGGTTTGCAGATGCCTCTAAGTATGACCAAAGGGTAGGAATCAGAATCGCGAATGCAAAAGGCGCTGACAACTGTTCAGTGGCACTGGACCAGGGCGTCACTATCCTCCAAGTGGAGATAATGGCGATCACGGTGGCCATTGAGAGAAGCCAGCAGAAGGGCCTTGTTAATAAGCAGATCTATATCTGTACAGACAGTCAATCAGCTATCAAAGTACTATCGTCACACCAAACTACATCCCTGGTAGTGGCGGAGTGTGTTAACAAACTATACACTCTTGCTCAGGAGAACCGGGTCACCGTACTATGGACACCGGGACACTGCGGCATAAAAGGGAACATGATCGCTGGCAAGCTAGCGAAGGAGGGCACCAAAAAGGAACTGGCAACGCCTAGGCCGTGTCTTCCTGTAGCATACAGCGTCATAAAATCCAAAGTAAAGGCCTGGATAAGCAAGTAGACGGAAATGCACTGGCGGTTGGCTAGTAGCATGAACGTCAGTAAAACACTGATAGGGGACACCCCCAGTAAGTATGCCAAGTTCCTATTAGGGCTTGACAGGAAACATGCAAGGCTACTAACCGGTCATGGGACCACAAAACACATGTGGTATAAAATAGGAGTGGTAAGAAGCGGCTCCTGTAGGTACTGTGAAGAAGAGGAAGAAACCTCGATCCATATCATCTGTCGGTGCCTAGCAATAGCCGGGACAAGACGCGAAGCATTGGGGCTAGAATATCCAGCACCCAGTGAAGTCAAAGGGATAAAGCTAAGTAAAATACTCACTTTGGCTATAAAAGTGAGGCTGAGCTGAATCCTTAACAGCAACTTGAGGAATAGTGCAATGGACTGCAAAGTCTGAGCGCTCGGTGCATGTATATGTAACTCCCTCTGTGACGTCACTGGAATACGCGCCCACTGCATTCACGGTAAACCAGTTCTCCCCACTATGTTCAGGTTAAGAAAACCCTTTTTTATCGTCAGAGTTCAGTCAGTGTTTTTCGAGGTTCTTTCAGGTTGTATCTGCTTTCTCTCAACCCAGGCACGACGGAAATCATTTTACGACTTCGTTCTATGGTACACATATGTACAAAAAAAGGGCACGGCGCCGTTACGCTTACTTCATTTTGACTCGAGTTTTAGGAAACGTCCATAAACGAGTCACCGATCCGCCTTCGGTATGTCACCTTATATAGCGACAAAGGTACAACATCAGCCATCGCATCGGTCGTGAAAATGCAACAGAGCAAGTAGGTACATCGAAAACTCGTTGAAATTAAAATAGTCGCAGGTAACTTCATTTTCATAATGAAACTTTTATAACGTCTTCAAAGTGAATAAATGAATAATAAACAATTGACAGCTTCGCGTAGTCAAGTGCAGGAGGAATATTAATGTTTGTATTTAATTCGCGATAGGTGAAGCTTTCTACGACTCGGTATCGTACGTCAGAAGTTTAATAAATGTAATTTTCTTCCTTCGGTTGATGTAAAATGCGAAAATGTGTTTTAGGTGGGTCCGGAGTGCTTCAGGAAAGTTTCTCGTCCTCTCTATTTCCCTATCGGTACATCATATTTCAAATTGGCCTTTGAATCTTCTACAGAAACTGCGGAGTTTTTGAATGTAAGAAGTTACAACTCTTTGGGAACAATATAACTTTTAGACACTCAACTTTGAGAATAGATAAGATAGAATACCTACGTACACTTTTTTAGATTTCCATTAGCACTGGCCTGGCAAGTCTTTATTTATTTATACCAACCCTATCTTCTGAAAAAGCTGAAGTAGTACCGGATTTTAGGTAGATGTGCTCCGGAGCAAATCTCAGAAAGCGTCCCCTGGCTCTCTTTTCCCGCTTTTCTTTCTTTCGTTTTCCCTTCTCGCTTTTCCTCTCCCCTTATTTTTATTTTCATTTTCTTGGCGCCCCAGAGCAATTGCCGTCTTGGCCTCTTATATGAATCCACCTATGTAGGTAGTACACTTGAAGTATGAATGTTACTCTGCAACCAACTCCCTCATTCAATTCATTATAGGTACCTCACAGTAAGAAACTAACAGCCACTCTTGGTACATTTGGTTAGAAACTCTAGGTAATTTTTAATCAGTCAAAAACTATAATTAACATAGAATTTCTTGGGAAAATGTGCTTTAAATTGCACACTACAAAAAATAAATAGCACCATAATTGTGCATACGGTAATGTCTGCCTGCATCTTCAACTCTACTAGCGCTACCTACGTCAAATTCATATGTTTTGTACAGTATGATGTCAAGATTCCATCCATCTAGTAATCGGTAGAATCTATAACGTTACTATCACTTTATCATGTTCCATAATTTTTTTTGCTGATTTTTCCAAAGATATGAGTGAAGATCTGAGAATTTTTTGGAGCCATATAATCAAAGTTAAAATATTCCAATATTATATATCAATGAAATCGTCAGAAAATTCCAAACTCCTATCACAGATAATTTTTGTGACAACTCGATTCTAATTTTCCTCCCAGTTGTCTCCATGACACACTTTTTCAGACCTCATGGCTTCGGTGAATTTCATTAGGTAAATTATTTTGTTCTTTCAGCTTTCAAGTTGGGTATAACAGAATTATTTATAATTATTATTTTACATTCGAAAGTTATAAGCACTCTTGATAGTTAAGGAGTATCATGTACCTTGGACTATACGTTGTACCTCGAAACACTGGGCACAAAAGCGCCATCTGTTGGCCGAATGTTCTGAAATTGAAACTTCATATGTATTTCCTACCCTACTACGTACGTATCTGGCTATAGAATAAGTTAACAACGCGCGTTCCAATTTTATTAATAAAAACATGATTTTGATATGCCAAAGTTACACCATAATGAGTGATTTTCAAAGGAATATTATACAAGTCGAAAGTTTCATATCTCAAATCTTTTTGAACATGCTGAGTGCCTACTACTTGCTTCTATAATGTATATCACCATAGAAAATTCCGAGGAAAAATTTTTTGACCGAAATCTAGAAATTTAACAATATTGTATCGTGGAGCACAATAAATTTTTTCATATTTTTGAATTTTTAGTCATTGTTATTTTGGAGTTATAATGCCAAGAAGTTAAACAAATAAAAAACGGAGTCCGCCAGACGTCGATGGGATTGAAAAGGCGTTTGATATCAGTGAGGTCTGTATGCAAGTCGTTTGAAATTACAAAGAGTGCTCTTCTGCGATAATTAAATTTACAAAAAGAAAATGCAGGTTTGTTATTAAGATTTGTCCATGTTTTTCCTTACGGAAAAATCCTATTTAAAATGTTCTACTCCAAGGTACAATTGCATGGCGGACCAAGATACAATAGGGATTTTGTGTCTGGGTCCATAAATTTTGAGTTGCAACATTATAACTTTGGTCGGGTTTGGGTCATTATTTTGGGCTAAACATTTCACAGTATATGCTTTAAGACGGTATTATCACTTGGTAAAAATTTCAATCCTTTATGACCAAATGCAAGGTCGCTAAGATCAAAAAAAAAAAAAAAGGTGGTCCGAGGTACAAGACTCTTTCCTAATTTTTCAAATTTGCTGATCATTTGCGTAATGCGGCACACGACACTCATTTTCTAAAATTTGTTGAATTAATCGTACTTTGGTTTTCACCAGGGAGACTGGATGTGCACTATTTTCCACTCATGCGATGGAATCAGAGATATTTTCCGAAAATTTTTGATGAAATTCTTCGGAAATCAGCCCACAATTTTATCGAAAATAATTTGAGAAAAATCTCCGACAATGTCAAAAAAACGTTATCGGAAACCTTCAAAAATAATCTCCACTGATTTTCGGAAAATTTTATAGAAAATTTTTAGAAAAATTTCCAACGAAAATCTCTGATCCCATTGCGTGAGTGGGAACAGGACAAGTAGTTTCAATTCTTCGGCATCGGAATTTTTCCCAAAAGCTTCCGATGAAATTCCCTAAAAATCATCGGAGATTTTTCTCGAAGATTTAGGATAAAATTCTTGGAAGATCATCGAATATTTTTCCTGAAGATTTTTGAAAAAATTCTTCAAAAACCACCGGAGTTTTCCCCCGAATATTTCCTATGAAATACTTCAAAATTTGCCAGAAAATTTTGTCGATGAGTTTTGATGAAATTTTCTTTTCTCTCTATATACTAAAAAAGTAAAATCCGCCGCCGCCGCCACCGCCGCCGCCGCCGCCGCCACCTCCGGGGGAAAAAAACGCACTGCGGGTTGCCTATCTAAAAATCCGAAAAATTGAAGGGGCAGATCAGCTACTTTCAAGGACAACGCACTGCGGGTTGCCTATCTAAAAATCCGAAAAATTGCAGGGGCAGATTAGCTACTTTCAAGGACATCATCTGTTCTAATATAAAAGATCTCCAAGTTTTAAGACATAACCGACATAATAAGACATAAAAAGACATAAAATGACATAATTACCCATAATCTTCAAGATAACAAGTCGCTGCAGATTGCCTACCCGGCCCCTTAATTACTCAATTTTCCAGGGGTAGCGGTTGTGGAGGAAGCTCCTGAAGGGGGAGGAAAGCCCTTGGAAGATTGCAGGGGCAGATCAACTACTTTCAAGGACATACTCGGTTCTAGCATAAAAGATCTCCAAGTTGTAAGACATAACTGACATAATAAGACATAAAAAGACATAAAATGACATAATTACTCATAATCTTCAAGATCACAATTCGTTGCAGGTTGCCTACCCAGCCCCTTAATTGCTCAATTTTCCAGGGGTAGTTTACCCTCAGGAGGGGGTTCATGGTTGAGAAGGGAACTCCTGAAGGGGGAGGAGGGCCCATGTGGGGGCGTGGGCTGTGGACGAAGATGAAGGCCCTGGGTGGGGCGGGAGTAAGAGGACCTGGTGGAGGAGAAAGTCCTTGGTGAGAGAGGGCACCTTGGAGAGAAATGGCCGTGGTGTAGGAGGGGCTGGTGGCGGGGTGGCGTCTTGAGGGGAAGGGCGCTCGGGAGAGGGGTGATCATGGTTGTGAGAGCTCCTGGGTGGATGGTCAGGGATCTTCAAGGGGGTTGGAGCGCTATAGTGAGGACAGGGGCTCTAATGGGAGATGAAGCCCAGGGGGTAGTGGTGGGTGAGAGGTCCTCATGGTGGAGGAAATCCTTGATAAGAGAGGGTGGCCATTGAGGAAGCTGGAGGTAGTGCTGTTCTAATCTAAAAGATCTTCAAGTTTTAAGACATAACCGACATAATAAGACATTAAAAGGCATAAAATGACATAATTACCCATAATCTTCAAGATCACAAGTCGCTGCAGGTTGCCTACCCGGCCCCTTAATAACTGAATTTTCCAGGGGTAGCCTACCCTCAGGAGGGGGTTCATGGTTGTGGAAGAAGCTCCTGAAGGGGGAGGAGAGCCCCTGTAGGGGCGTGGGTTGTGGACAGAGATGAAGGCCCTGGGTGGGGCGGGAGTAAGAAGACCTGGTAGAGGAGAAAGTCCTTGGTGAGAGAGGGAAACTTGGAGAGAAATGGCCGTGGTGCGGGAGGGGCTGGCGGTGGGGTGGGGTCCTAAGGGAGAAGGGCGCTCGGGGGAGAGGTGGTCATGGTTGTGAGAGCTCCTGGGTAGATGGTCAGGGATCTTCAAGGGGGTTGGAAGGCCATAGTGAGGACAGGGGCTCTGATGGGAGATGAAGCCCAGGGGGTAGTGGTGGGTGAGAGGTCCTCGTGGCGGAGGAAATCCTTAGTAGGAGAGGGTGGCCATTGATGAAGGAGGAAGTAGTGGTGGGTGAGGATCCTAGAGGTGCAGTCAAATTTTGGTAGATAAAGGCCTGGGGGTGTAAGAGGTACTCATGGTGGAAGAGGGAGCTCCTGAAAGGAAGGAAAACCACGGCAGTGGCGGGGACTGTAGAGGAAGATAAAGGTCTCGGGGGGGGGATGGTGTGTAAGAGGTCCTGATGGAGGAGGAAGTCCTTGGTGAGAGAGGCGGCCGGGAAGGCGAATGAAGGCCCTGGTGCGGAAGGTTCTGGTCCCGGGCAGGTGGTCTTGAAGGGAAGGGTTCTCATGGAGGAGGGTTGGTTATGGTGGTGGAAGCTCCTGGTTGGAGGACCAGGGGATCTTCGTGGTGGTTGAGCGAGGAGGCCTTAGAGCGATGGACCCGCAGAAGGGGAAGGCTGTAGAGAGGGACTAAGGCCGCCATTGGGGAGGTCATACTGATGGGTGAAGAGGTCTTGGTGGGGGGTGTGGTATGTGAACAAAAATGAAGGCCACAGTGGTGTGGGGTGGTCGAAGGACGTGGTCCTAATGGAGGGCACTCGTGGTGGAAGAGGGTGATCAGGGGAGACTAGGTGGAGGACTATGGCCATTGTGGGGGAGGAGTTTGTGGCTGAGGAGGGTTGCGACTGTTGAGGTGTGACCGTGGAGGCGGAGAGCAACCATGGTCAACGACGGGGTCGTGGTGGAGGAGGAGGAGGATCGTGATAAAGAAAGGATGGAAGAGGGTTCGTGGTGGATGATTGAGGACTGCTGATAGAGGGGGAGCAAAAGAAGCACAAAGCAAATCTCAACTCAGGAACAAAAGTTTCAGACCACACGGACGAGGCGCGAAGCGCCGAGTAAGGCCGGCACGAGCGAAGCGAGTGACGGCGGGGGGGTTGGGCCGCGAAGCGGCCAGGGGGCGAAGCCCCCTAGTAAATATTGAAAATAGTTTTTAAAGATTTCCGATGAGATTCTTCGTTAATTACCGGAATTTTTTCCCAAAAGTTTCCGACGAAATTCCTTGAAAATCATTGCAGATTCTTCTTGACATCCAATAAAATTATTATTCTTTGGAAATCATCGGAGATTTTTCCTGAAGAATTTCGATAAAATTCTACAAAAACCATCGGAGTTCTTTCCCAAATACATTTCCTATTCAAAAATTATCGGAAAATTTTCTCGAAGAATTTTAATAAAATTTTTTAGAAAACATTAGAAATTTTTTCGAAATATTTCCGATGGGATTCTTCGGAACTTTGCTGAATTTTTTTCCCAAAGATTTCCGATGAAATTCGTTTAAAATCACCGGAGATTTTCCTCGAAGTTTTCCAATGAAATTATTCTTTGGAAATCATCAGGGATTTTTCCTGATGCATTTCGATAAAATTCTTCAAAAACCATCAGATTTTTCGAAAAATTTTCGGTTTAATTCTTTGAAAATTATCGGTAGTGATGCGGGAATATTCGATTCACTAATCGATTAATCGATTAATTAAAAGTAGGTAATCGATTAAAAAACCTCAATTATTTTAATCTTCCCAATTAGTCAATTATTCGATTATTTTGCTTTGATTAATCGATCATTTTGACTTGATGAATCAATTAATTCGTTATCAAATTTTTGCCACCATGTGAATGGTGAATGACTGAACTGAATGTGAGTTTCCAATTCGGATTTACGATTTAGAATTTTTTTCATATTATAATGAAAGTTCAAATTTGATCAATTACGATTGCGAACCGAAGGCGGTGGAAAATAAAATCATAAAATGATTTCAAAATTCAAACTTCGTTCATCTTCGTCGACATCGAACTCAAAGAAGCGGTCGGCGTCGCCATCGCGGATATTTGAAGTTTACTACGCTCATAATTCATAAATAACTATTAAGTATTAACTGCGATTTCAAAATTCCTATTACAATTTTTATTTTTGTACCAAGTTTGTGCTTCAGTTCTTTTAATTTTTAGCGATCCATCAGATCATTGGCAATTACGGAATTTCAGTCATTAGCAATTACAGAGTCTTAGAGGTGAGTACAAAAATAATCGATTAGACTATTTTGGTAATTCGAAATAATCGATTAATCGATTACTTTGAATAATTGATTAATTCACATCACTAATTATTGGAAGATTTCGAAGAAATTCTTTGGAAAACATTGGAAGTTTTTTCTGAAGATTTCCGATGAAATTCTCTGAAAATACTTAGAAATTGTGCTCAAAGATTTCTGATTAAATTCGTTGGAAATCATCGACGATTTTCCCTGAACAACTCTGATGAAATTCTTCGGAAATCATCGGTAATTTATCCCACACATTTCCGATGAAAATCTTTGGAAATCATCGAACCTTTCTTCTGAAGAAATGCTTCAAAAATCATCACAGATATTTCTCGATGATTTCCAACAAAATCCTCTGGTATCACTGGAGATTTTCCTTAAAATTTTCAACAAAATTCTCTTGAAATCATCGGAGATTTTTTTCTGACGTAACTCCTTTATCCTCGATGTCATTTTTGGCCCAAAATTATTTACCCTTGAATTATGACAACAAAAACAAACATCCCTGAAGTGAAGAATATAAAAAAGCTAACCAAAAAGCACCTATGTTGGTAGCCCTGCTGCTACAATGAAGGGATAATTTAACTCGTTCATATAAAAAAGTGTAAAAGGAGTGATCTTTGAACGCCTTTGGTGTGTTATAAAAATTGTTTTTTAAAGAAGGAGTGGCCTCTACGTGTTGCAAGAGTGCGTCAGATGTTCCCCAGGGTTCGGTTTTGGGTCCATACCTATTCCTAATTTTTGTCAATGATATTTCGGAAAAAATCCAATTTTCAAAATTATCGCTGTACGCAGATGATATGAAAATTTTTAAAATTATAAAATCCTAAAATGATTGTGTTAAACTGCAACAAGATCTTGACTCATTAGTTGAGTGGAGTGATAGTAATTTGTTACCATTTAATACTGACAATTGTGAAAAAATTAACTTTTCATGAAAAATATGTCCCATATTACATGAGTATAGAACAAAAAACAAAAAAACAAACACACACACTTAGGTTTGTAAATTCTGTAAAAGACATCTAGGCATCATTTTGGATTCGGAATTATTATTCAACATGCATATCGATCACATAACTTTAAAATCTAAAAGAATGGTTGACTTCATAAAGAGAAATGGAATTTGTTATAAAAATTTAGAAACAATGAAAATTCTTTATCCTAGTTTTGTCATATCAATATTGGAATTCTCCTCTGTTGCGTGGGATCCCAAAACTCAACAAGGTAAATATAGAATCGAGAAAACTCAAAAAAGAATTTTGAAATACTTATATTGCAAAATCTTTACACATTATCCTTCTGAAATTATATATAATGAATTTCTGGTTTTGGCTTTGAGATTATGAGTCTAAAAATTAGAAGATGTCTGGCGAAGTTGATCTTCTTGAGGGATGTTCTGAATAACAAAATTTTGGATTCCAACAACTTAACACGTATTCAATTCAGGGTCTCTACATTCAATACAAGAAATACTGATATATTTGTAACTTGTAGAGGCTCAGCATCAAGTATTGACAATACTCTAGCATTATATAATAATATTACCCAAGAAGACCCCGGGATTGACATATTCTTCATGAGTAGTAGACAGTGTACTTTATCAGTCATTAAAGTACTCGAGGGTATGTACGTCCTAGTCCCTGCAGTTGTTTTCGTTATACGGCACAAGTGCGGTTTTTTTGGCCTTTCAGCTTCCTTCAACTCTCAGTTCTCAATTCACAATTTTCAACTGCCACCCGTGGACCTGTGCGTCCCTAACTCCCGCTTTGCCTTTGTTCTGGTGCCTGTCTCCCCTCCCTCTTTCTGTCATCTTTTCCTTATTAAAAGAAATCCCGCCCCCTTCATTCGAAAAGTATTATTTGTTTTTAAGAGTTATATTGTACCTACAGTCCCTCCCTGTTAATAGGACCCCCGGGCACCTGTTGGTAGAGGGGACTCATTCAGCAATAGCATTGAGCTACTAGGATAAAAAGAATTATTTCCGTGGACATTTTTTAAATGAAATTACGTGAAATTTAAAAACGCGATTTTGGACATATTAGAATAGGGAAGATGAACTAACCCCCAGACATTTCCAGTATGTTAAGGGTTACTTTGTTTGTGTTAGCGCGTTACACTAGCACTGCTTGGGCAATGTTAATTTCCCAATATATTGAACACTCTTACTTTCACCAAGATGAAAACGAACGCTGTAGCTTCATTAGTTCCGCCGTTAGAGCGCGTGATAGTCGAAAAGACATCGTTTATCGTTATTAGCGTTACCTTTGGATCATCAATATTACCCCCGAGTATTGGTATTTTTCATTCCTGAATCGGCGTTCATCATTCAGGTCTAATCCGCAAACGTATCTTACAGAGAATAGTAGATATACAAACCTGGAACTACTAACACTCAGCGCTGAAAATGACATATGAGCTGCGCCCGAAATCAGATCACCAACAATCCCATTCCATTTCGGCTCTCCAGTATCGGTTACCATTTTCGACCCGAACAAGCCATCGGCTACAATATACAACTGAAAATCGAACTCCAGTTCCTCGGCCACGTTCTCAAGAAGGTCCATCGATAATCCGTAACAGCAGTTCGTTTTGAATTTGTGCCTGCAAACGAACGTTTTACTGATGATTACACTTCTGCCTTCAGGTGTTGAGTAACAGACAATACACGACTGGAAAAAGTACGTAAACCCACCCGAAATGATGATTCCTGATGTCATCAATGCCGTCCCATATAGGCTTCGATTTTTCTAGTTGTATTCGGTCGAGCACGTTAACTTCGTCTTGCTCCTCGGTGCGTTCCATCTCGTTAAACAATAACGTCAAGTTGTCCTTGTCCGAAGTCAAAAACTGATGGCACTCGATGCCTGTAAGATAAAAGTAAATCTCCCAATACAAACTTGTAAACAGCATGCAAACGATTTTCCCGGGCAGCGCCCGTGAAGTTGAAAACGGACAGCAGTTAGAGCGAGAAAGAGGAAACGAGAGAGGAGAAAGAGAGAGAGAGAGAGAGAGAGAAGCAGGAGAGAAATAAAAAGCTGTTGACAGTAGCCTTTCTTTTCTTTATTGGGCTATAAACAAACAAAGCCTTCCGACGTCCTAAAAACCCGGCGCAGCACTTTGCATGCAAAACAATTCGTCTTGGCAAGTTAGTGCAACTTCTGCCACCGTTTCCCTGAGCTAACATTTTTTCGACCTTCGAACCCATTACCGTGGTCTGTGAAAGCTTGAAACGCTCAGGCTTCACCTCCCACTCAATGAATACATAATCGACATTGACGAATTTCCATTAACTACCTTGTGATTCGGTCGACAGAATTGATTTAGCAGAAGGAGACGTAACTCTATATGAGTACATATGTAGGGGTAGGTATACCTTTTTATAAATGGAAGTTTTAAGGAAGCAGATAAGGATGGAAAAGACGACGGCGAATCAATAAAGAAACAGAAGTGAGACACAACGAAGCGTGTAATTTTTCGTTTGCGCTCCGTGTAATAAGGATTTATGTTGTGCAGGAATCCAGGCACATACGCTCTTATGCACGGAGAAGGAGGAAGAACTCGAGTGTGTGCTAATGCCGCCGAATGAAGTCGCATTTATTTTTGTCTCAGTCGAAAATACTTGGGAGGGGAAATTCGTAAATGTAGTTTTCTCTCATTTGTTGTACGCGGTAGAATGGTAAGATCGCGAATGATGAAAAGTTTTACCTCGTAGACATTGGCCGTCCTCGTCGAGTTCGCCGATCATGACGAAGGGCGGCGCGAACGCGGTCACGATACGAAAAATGCTTCTGGAACCGCGGCCGGTGGAAACTGGGATGATGTCGCCGCCGGGCCACACTATCGTCTCCAAGTGCACGTTCTCCTCGCCGACCATGCTTCCGATAGTTCGCCACTTCCGTGATTCCAGAGCTGTCGTGTTCGCTTTTTTCAGTTTGGTAAGGTACAGACCTGGTGAATGTAAACAGAAGACGAGATAAGTGTTACTCAGTGGTACCACAGCCAGGGGTGGCAGTTGCTTACCCCACTTGTGAAGCTAAGAGGGAATCATTTGGCCCCCTCTCAGCGTTCAAACAAAAAAAGTGTAACAACGAGAGCTCGCTTATACGAAACGATGGATATGAGCTCGCCCATTTTGCTTCGAATTGAAAAAAGTGAACTGGCTTGGATTCTTCTGAAACTCTTCAGTTACCGTCACAATTAAGGTGGACGGTGAATAAAGTGGTACTAGGGAAATGACTGCAACGTTGAGTACAGCAAGCCTAAATTTCAGCATATAATGTCGAGAGTGCTGTGACCTTCTCCTCTCCAATTTCCATATTCTTAGAAATTGTCCCGACTGGCTACTTTCTGCGTAGCACGATAAGAACGTCTAAAAACGTATTTTGTTCCCTGCATACCTGTACATCCTGTGCATGATCTTTTCCCAACCACGTTCTACTTTTTCTTATTCTCATGATTCACTCTCCTTTTTCTCCCTTGATCGGTTAGGTAGGACATCATTTTGGCCACAGTCACAGTTTATGTGTTCGCACCCTTGCGACAGTATTACCAGATCTGGTTCAAATGGACCAACTTTGAAGATTCGGAAAATTTTTGAAATATTTTAGTTCATTTTCTGGTCCACTGAATATTTTGGTCCATTTCCTAGTCCTTTTTCAACATTTGTAAAAAATAATGTATAACGGAAGCATAACATTTTTTCTTTTCTTCCACTGCAACATAAATCATAATCTTTCCACACCTTTTGGCTCTGTAGGAAAGACTCTTCCATAAGCCGTAACTCTGTTAGAAGCTTGTGTTCCATACTGTCCACCAATTTTGTCAATCCTTATCACTGGGGACACTAGCGTTCCTAGCTACATTTTGATTGCCCACTATTTGGATTGGGTCCATTTGATCTAATTTTTGCAAATTACACCTGGCAGCACTGCTTTTTGGAGGGATGTTTTGGTTCTCTGTGGTAAAATCAAGTTCTGGGGATTTTTTTTTTCTTTCCCTATTGACAATTGTATCTCTATATATACCGGATTTAATCTAGATATGTCGAATTATGCCAGATTCTATATCGACATCCCGAATAAATCCCCGTTTAAATATCGACGTTTTCGATATAGTCATTTGACGTGATTTTTCTATATAGATACAATCTCGACATTTTCTATATAGGTAGAGATGTGATTTTTCTATATAGATACAATCTCGACATTTTCTATATAGGTAGAGATGTGATTTTTCTATATAGATACAATCTCGACATTTTCTATATGGACGGAGACGTGATTTTTCGATATCGATTTTAAAACGAAAAAGTCGAGATCTACGAGAGTCCCAAAAAATTCTGCCTGCCGACAATCTTTTCGGAATAATTTTAATATTTAAATGTTTTTATTTCCTTAAGACTCGTACCAATGCATTTTACTTTTGCGATGGTTTACTTTCTTACCTACATTATTCACTATTGATGCATCATGATGAAGCTCGAGAATTCTATAGTTTATACTTATTCTAGAAACCGCGAATCAAAATAAGTATCATTCTGTGTTATGTTAACTCCCTAATTTGTCTAACGAACGGACTATTCGAGTTGACATAAGGAGCTCCAATCTGTATTGTTCACGTGATAGAATCGTGCAAGAATAAATAAATGAATGAATAAAGTGCTGAAAAAGTGATCACTTTCGGGAACATTTTAGTCGGATTAAAATGAACACATGAACTCATGTGAAATGGAAATTCTATAATAACTGTTAACTTAATTCTCTAAATACTTTCATTTTCGCGAGTTATACTGTGACACAGGCGTACGGGTCCCGATGTGCAAAACCGAAATCTTGTAACAAAAATTTTTGCTACATTGTCGCAAGTCTGTTACACTGTCACAAAAACTGTAGTTTATAAATTTGCTAAATGGGGACGGACAGATGGCGCTGGAGTCAAACTGCGACAGGAAAGAGTGAAGCAAATCAGCTACATAATTGTTACATTGTAACACTTTATTTTCGTAACACGGTAACAAAAACGTGTTACTGTGTCTCAATTTGGAAGTAGAAAATTTTCGAATATTTCATCGCTGTAATACATTTATGATGTGCATGTGTGTGAGAGCGTAAATAGGTGACAGCTACGAATTCAAATTAGAGTAGAGTTCGTGGTAGGTATGAGAAGTTGGTTTTTGATCGCTTTTTCCGTTACTAACTGCAAATATTGTTGAGTCAATTTTGCATAGTCAACCTAATGTCTGGAGGGGGGGGGGTACTAAACGGGGTGCTAAAATTAGGAAAACCAATTCTTGACTAACCACACCCCTTGACCTCCTTTTCGCTATGCTACTGATAATGATCAATAAAAATATTGTTTGCATTCTAACTGGTCTACGGTAGATTTACATATGTATAAAGTTTTCGTTAAGCGTATTTCTTCCTTAAAACTTATGGTCCTCCATCCAGAAAGCCATTAGCGACTCGCTTTACTAGGTGCTAGAGTATGTAATTATGTAACAATTATGCGCAATTCGCGCAATCCCAGGGACTGGAGCTTGCGGTTCGCATTTTCGCTTTTGTTTTCCATGTATACTCGTATATGAACAAGTGTCAGTACAAAGGCCGATGACCAGAGTGAGAGCGACTCATTCTTTGATGAGAATCAACGAAGAAACATCTGGTCCGAGTTTTATTGCCCTGATCCGGGAATGTTGCCTCTTGCCTCTGTGATATGTTCCCAAACACAATATACGCTATAAGGAACAAAGGATACATTCCTAAAAAAGAGAAATTGATCGTCCTTCTGCAACCACGGTCTCGATTTAAAAATAACGTTGAAAACCGGCTGGAAGAGATGTAGGGCAGTTTGTACGAGTATTAGGTTTTCGAAGTGCGACGTATCGTTTATTTTTGAATGCTTACGAGTTGTTAGTGTAGAATTATTTCAGTGCGGTAGAATATCGGTTTCGTAATTAAAACTATTTCGATTCGAGTTTATCTTGTTCGAAGTGTCATACTTATCGACACCGACTAGAATTTTGAATGCCGAGGAGCAGATGTCACCGGTATTCTCCCCAATCACTTTTGCTGTGCAAATTGGAAGGCCGTCTGAAGAACTTCAAGTTGCCTTGCAGTAAGGTTGTGGGGGCTGGAATTGGCTCCTCTGTTATATATGTAAATAATATAATATGACAGGGACCAATTCTAAACAGCGCCTAGACGGAACTCAATTGTATGAAACACTATACGCAGTAAGTAACCTTATTATGTCTTCATATTTCATATCTACACTATATTGAGATTTTACATTAATGCAGATTGCTGGTAAAGAAATGTTTAGTGGTAATTTCGTGAGATCAGGTGTGTCCATTTTTACTAGTTTTGAGAAAAACAACAGAGGAAGCACCTGATTTTTCAAGGCGGAGTCTTGTATGTTAACTGGTAGATTCACACAGAGATATGGAGGACAAGGTTGAAAATTGACTTAAAATGAAAAGTCGATGGCCTCCATTAGGAAAATGTGAGACTTATTGGGACCACTGTTGTTTGTTTTTCCGACAAAAATTTGTAAAAACATTACAATTTTCGTTGCTCGCTCTTATGAAATCGGGACTCATCTCAGTTGAAAAATTTTGGACTTCTTTCCCCTTCTCTGCATAGTGTAAAGCATGGGACGGACTTATATAGGTAATATATAATCACAATGGAAACTCAAAATCACTTGTAAAATATTTATATCTGATTTTTTTGAGTTATCACAGAATCTGCAATAATTTGTAAGAGCGTAATTCACTGTACATTTAGACGCTGATAAGCAGAAACTGAACAAGCGACATTTTTTGACAAAATGAATTATTAGTATCGTTAGAAAGAGCTTTTAAAAAGTAGAATTTTGTAAGTAACGGTTCCCGAATCAAAAATGCGTACCCATTTTGAAGAAAGCTTATCAGTAAACACTAGGTCATATAGTTTCCATATGGCTCTTGAACTTTGAATCATGTGTTCTTAAAAACAAATTTTGTCGCTTGGTCCGTTTCTGCTTAACAGCGTCTATTTCAATGAGAAAACTATTTATTGCCGGGTAAAATATGTGTTTCTTTCCTTTGTTTAGATTTCATACCGAAGCATCATCGACTTCCCGGCAATAATGACATAAAAAACAAATAAGAGCCAAACTCGTTCAATCCTCAGATCACGTAAGGAGAAGAGAGCTAGGAGCGATTTACAGAAGGCGGAACAGGTAACTGTTTATTTTCAATAAATGAGCATGCTCAATCGTCAACAAACTCATAAACAAACCTAATTTTGATTTTACTATGAAGCAAAACTATAGGCATTCATGATTAACAATCTGTTTCAGATTAAGGCTTAAACTAACTCTACTGTTGATAATGCTATAGAAGATTATAGCGTCGAAGTTCATTATGGTGTAAGCGATCATCACGAGTATCAACCACAGTAAGTACCAATAAATTTGTACATTAACTATTTTTTTTTCTTACTATTCATAAGAAGTTTTCCAGGTTATATCTCTGTGAGGATGATCGACAGTTTACATGAGAATTCTGCGAGGCAATATCGAATTGATTCTTGCAATCGGAGGTGTAGCGAATGAGGGGGGGGCTGTCCCCCAATCAGTGGAATTGGAAAAATTGGCCAAATTCTTGCCAATTGGCAAATCGAACGATCTGGACACCCGACATTTTTTATTTAGCCAGCAGAGTCCCACCGACAAGTTGGGAAAATCGACAAGTCAAAACTATTTTTGGCTTTGATAGTTTATTTGACCAGCTCACAGAGGGGAATTTTGAGTTAAGAAGTTACAAAATTCCGGAAAGTCAAAAGCTTGTTTTGGCACTACAGTTAGGAATTTTGAGTTGAGTAGTTGGAACTTTCACAATTTTACCCCCCCCCCCCCCCACCCACCCTAATGAAAACTCTTTGCTACGCTCCTACTCATGATTCTGATGTTGGTGGTGGTTCAGTGGGTAATCCTGATTACAGAGTTTATTACAATTATTAGAATTTTGAGGCACCCCCATGCTGAGAATCTAACTTTGTGACATACGGGACCCTTTCCATCCGATCCGCTATTTCATAGTCTATCCAAAACATTCAACACCTAAGAATTGCAGTTTTATGGGTCAAGTGGCATTGCTTCTAGTACGACGATTTTATTGTTTACGATAGTAGCTATTTTGAAAACACATACCGTATAATTACGCAATTGAATAATGGTCGATTTACATTATGGAAGGAAAAGTTCAAGTTGATAATGGAAACTGAAAACTTGGGATATTTTGTGAGAATTTAGAATCTATCTTTACCACAGGGCTAATTTTGATATTATTTTTGTTAGTTACGAAACAAATTGGATGCCACTTTTAACGATGTTTCGGAGCCGAACCTGGACGGTAGTGACGATGGTGAAGACGTCGAAATAAGCGAGGATGAAGATGACATTATTATTATTATTACTGTTATTATTATGATTATTGTTATTATTGTTGTTGTTGTTGTTATTATTATTGTTATTGTTATTATTGTTTGCTGTAATACTTCATACACAACTTTAAAAACTTGCGAATGTTGTTATGTTTACATTTTTAGATGTTGATCTTGCCCTGTTCAGTATGCAGGTTTATTATCGCTTAAATTTGTACTTTGGTTCTTTTCAGTGTACCATCTTTCAATGTAATACTTGCAAAATGGTAGAAGAAATTGAGTACCAAAAAAATTCAATATTCCTGCCCTGTCACTGTGTCAGTATACAGAGGCATTACTGGAAAATTTTTTGGGTCGTAATTTTTTCAGTCGTGTTGACCCATATTTGTCGGCATTGTTGGATTTTTGGGGGAAGGGGTAATTGCTGTATCACATAATACTAATTCGTTTACAAATTTTTTATAACTACAAGTATAAATATAATTTGCATTTGAATTTGGGGGGAGGGGGGATTTTGATTATTCCCTTACTCCCCCCCCCAAAAAAAAAAAATTGGGGTTAATATTATCCGTCCTCCCCCCACCCGGCGACGCCCATATCAGTATAGCATTTAAAACATAATTCTATTGAAAACGAACAGTATAGTGAATGTGTGCGTGAGCATCGAAAATAGCTATATAGAAACAACCCAGAAATGAGATCGAAAAATTCTATATCGAAAAAGCTATATAGAAATTTAACTTCAGAAGCGATATAGGTACGATATAGCAATGTCGATATAGATACGATATAGCCCTGTCGATATAGGTACGATATAGCCCTGTCGATATAGGTACGATATAGCACTGTCGATATAGATACGATATAGCAATGTCGATATCGAGTATATATCCGTACAATGTCGACATTCTATATCGTCATTTGTCGAGATCAATTAGCAATATTCGAGCTGGAAACGATATCGATTTAATCTCGACGTCGATTTAGAATCCGGAATAAATCTGACATAAATCCGGAATAATTGTCAACAGGGTTTGGTCCTGTTTTTCATGGTAAACTGGTACGTTTTCAAGAAGTTAATTTGGCAACACTGATCTAGGTCAGATTCACTTTTACTATCAGTGTTGCCAGAACACGGCTTCTCTCTGATAGACCTAGCAAAATATTTCAATTTAGAAGCGAAAATTTCATTTTAACATCTTAATGCTCGTTGGGAAACTCATTTCAAACGGACTTTTTGAAATCTGGCAAAATCTAGCAGACTTTGGAACATCCAAGAGCAGAATTCAATTTTCACTTATAGCAACACTGTTTACTATCGATCAGTGCACGTGCTTTCTACACTCGCTCGTTTTTAATTTTGAATATCTTCGCTGCGACCTGCTCATGCAATCTCGAAAATCCTGCAGTCTCATTCCCTCGTACCTAAGTAACAATTTGATGGAAAATTAATTAAGTGCTAAGAACTATCGCTGCAGCAATAAGCTATCAGCTTGTACAAAAAAAATGACGAATTAGTTGTTTTTACATCTAGATTTCCGATCCGGCCTCGAGGCCCAAAAACACCAAATTCTGGACGAAAATGGCCAAACTAAGTTTGCATAGAAGATGGAACAATTTAATCAGGGTAGGGTTTTCTTGGGTCGCTTATTTCGAATCTCTTATCAAATTTTTGATTCATCCTTGAATTATGCCCCAAATTCGACATTTTACCCTTCAAGGGTCCGGATTTGACTTGGCTCCAAAAGTCAAGCAAGGTATCGAAGTATGGATTCTCTAGGTCGTAAATTTTGAAAATGGCCTTCGATTTTTCATTCTGCCCAGGACTTGAAAATTTTATTTTTCTAAACTAAAATGTAAGAAATTATTAACTTACTTTGAAGAATTGAACAATATAATGGGGATTCCTGCGATCGCTATTTCAGAAACGGTATTAGTTTCTTTTACTTAGCCGCAAATTGGATTTCAAAATTCAAAATTTACCTTCTAAAGGAGCAAAATTGACTTGCCGTAAAAATTTGAAGAAAATATCAAATTGGGTAATTTTGAACCGCTAATTTTGATTTCAGTATTTCATTTGATTTCCAATGTTGAGTTGATTGTATGTACGTTTCCTCCCCTTCCACCTCAATGGTGACACTTTGACCAATTTTCCAAATTAAGTAAATTTCAGCCTTTCCAAGGGTAACATTTCGAATCGGTGGGCCAAATAATCTAGGAAGTATCAAAAATCTGATACTATATTCAAAATTAGCGATCCAAAAGAGGTCAGTTTCGTAATTTTGATATTTCATTCAAATTTTTAAGCCCTTCGATACTTTGTTGGGAAGTAGAGGTTGGTCGCTGATTTTGAGTATCACATCACATTTTTGAACCGGCCTCGTTTAGAGCTGGAAAATCCAAATTTCGAACACGCGGAAAGTTAAAATTCATTTTTCTTGAAGAATTGAATAAATGCAATTTCTTAGGGTGAGGGATCACCGATTTCGAATGTTGAGTCAGATTTTTTTATCGGGCTCCGATTTGAATAACAAAATTCTCTTTACAGGAAGAGCAAAAATGACTTTCATTGAAACATTGACTGGCGTCGTAAATTTGGGTACCTAGAATCTAAATTTTATCCTCAAGGTGGGGGGGAGGGTGAATTTGGCTTTACAAAAGAACTAGGAAAACCAGTAATGAGTTAACCTCACGACTCCGCTTTAATTGGTCGCCCAACCTCTTATTTTTTATCGCTAAGTCAGATCTTCACAGGATAAAAATTGATCTTAAAGATACAAAAATATCAGAAACATTAGAAGAAATTATCGAAAACAAAACATGAAAGTAAAAGGAAGACCAATAAGACGAAATCATGATTTGTTAGTGGTATCAGAATTATTTATCATTTAATACTGAGATCTCGGGTTCAAGCCCACGTAGCAACTCGCCAGATTTCGACCTAGGCCGGTTTTTCGGCTAGAAGGGAAGAGGGCTCAGACAGCCCTAAAAGCCTCCTTGACATCTCTGAAGTAATGCTCGAAAGGGCGGATTCCAGGGCTCGGGTTGAGAGCAAATTAGAAAAAGAGACTATGCTGCGCTGACTGTCGAACTTAATCAATGGCGAATTTACGGGGAATTGAGTATGCAATTTCATATACATGCAGTTGATGAACAATGCAGAAGGCAGAAAGATTATTCTTCATCATCTTTTCTGAAAGCCACATCGCATCAACCTGTAGTTAACGAAGAACTTCAAGGGAGGGTCCACTTTTTTTTTGAGTGGAAAATTTTTTCTCCTCAAAAAGGGGTTTTGAATGTACTTCTAGTCACAGAGAAAGCGTTGCTAAATAAAATAAGTTGAGTTTCCTTGGGTTTCTTGTATGTCGAGCACACCATCAGATTTTTGAACCGAACCGATTTAGACTCAGAAATTTAAATTTTGGATTAAAAATGGTCAGAGTAAATTGGATCGCACATTTGAACAAAGTATTGAAATAGGGTGTTTTAGATCGCCGATTCCAGTTGACATTTTCATGTCTTTGCTTTCGTATATAAACGAAAAAATTTCAAAAACCATTACTTTAAAGCGTTATACTTTCGAGTCTCATGAAAAAAAGAGCTGATCGAAAACTTTGGCACATGAATGAAAAAAGAGTTACTTTTTGAGCGTTACTTCTCTTGATCATATCCTAATAAAAAAAATTTTCCATGGGAATTTGTATTAACAACGCGGCTGCAGGCTGTTTGAGCATTACTTCTATCCGTATAATTTAGCTCTTCATGGTCACAATTCAGTTCAGTGGTTCAAATTTCCATGGAGAATTTTATTTCTTCCAGCGATCCCCCGACACAAAGCCAGCCCGTATGATTTCTTCTTCCAGCCGTGGGTATATTTTAGCGAAAACTGTCCCCCCCCCCCCACACACACACACACGAAGCCAGTCCATATAAATTAGCTCTTCATGATGACAATTTAGTTAAATGGTTGATATTTCCATGAAATTTCTATTAACAACATGGCTGCAGACTGCGGTCGCGCAGCAACAATTTCATTATTTCTTGTCGAGAGTCAAAATGGGTGCTTTTTTGCCGACCCTCCTCAAGGAACGAGGTTACTTGTTTTGACATTTTCATGTCTTCGCTTTGGCACATAAACGAAAATATTTATTTATTCTTCATGTTGCAAACGGATCTGCAATCATACGAGAGAGCATTTTCATGTTTCTTGTGAAGATACTCATCATCCGTTTACTGATGGTCAATCTGCAAAATTCTTATGGAAATTTTTAATGCTGGAAGTGGTTGGAAGAACAAAACATTTCCATGGAATTATTTGGTGACTCTCCAAAGTAACGCTCAAAAAGTAACATTTTTCGAAAATTATCGTTTATGTGCCGAAGCAAAGACATGAAAATGGCAAAAGTCATTTTAGTAGATATAATAGTAAGAGAATTGCAATTTGCGATTCACGAAGTGAATCTAAAATGGTTGAGCCATCAGTCTAGCAAATCTAGCTAAAGTATGCAGTGAATCGATTTCCCGATTTTATATTATCATTTTGTATCTAAATAGAGAGTAAAAACTTTCACAAAAAGGAATTTTCCATAGACATTTTTTTATTAGTGTATGATCAGGGACAGTAATGCTGAAAAATAAACTTTTTTCATTTATGTACCAAAGCTCTCAATCAGCTGTTTTCTTTTTTTTCATGGGGCTATAAAGTAACGCTTCAAAGTAACGTTTTTTGAAAGTTTGTTTCTATGTGCCAAAGCAAAAGCATAATGTTGTTGCTGCGCGACTGCAGTCTGCAGCCATGTTGTTAATAGAAACTTCCATGGAAATGTCAACCACTGAACTGAATTGCTATCATGAAGAGCTAAATCATATGGACTGGCTTTGTGTTGGGAGAGCGAGATTTCGATTCTTGCCTCAGAAGTAACGCACAACCCATAGCTGGAAGAAAAATAAATTTCCATGGAAATGTCACCTACGGAATTCGCGTTGGGGGAGCGTTACGGGAGGAGGGGGGGGGACGTTACGGACGCTGAAGTAACGCTTTAAAGTAATGTTTTTTGAAATTTTTTCCATGTGCCAAAGCAAGGACAATGAAATCACTGAATTCGTGTCGAGCGTTACAGGCGCTAAAGTAACGCTTTAAGAGAATGTTTTCTTTGAAATTTTTTCTATGTGCTAAAGCAAAGACATGAAAATGTCAAAAACCTTACTTTTTGAGCGTTAACTTTGAGCGTTACTTTAAAATGTTACTTTTGAGAGTTACTTTAGAGCATTTGATCGAGTGCTATGGCACATAAATGGAAAAGTGTTACTTTTTGAGCATTACTTCTCTTAATCATACCATAATTTAAAAAAATTTCCATGGAGATTTTTATTAACAAGACGGCTGCAGACTGTTTGAGCGTTACATCTATCCATATGATTTTATTATGACTATTATTTATTATTATTCGTGCTTGTACCCCCTCCCCCTGAGTAGTGCCCAAAGGTCCCAATAATGGTGAGGAACTGTACAGAATTGAAAATTAAATGTAAAAAATAAAAACAAAAACTAAAGAAAAATTAAAATTAAAAAGTAAGAAGGTTGGCTGACAGGCAACAGAAAAAAGCGTTACTCTGGAGCATCACGAAAATAGCATTATGGGCTGTCTGACTGGCGAGACTGTCCGGCAGGATAGGCTAGCTGTATAGGGAACACTCACTAGTGTATCAGTTTTCGGACGCGTCTGCAACCACCAGAGAGCATTTTCATGTCTTTCCGCTCCTCGGATTCGGCCGACATGAGAATGTCGACGGTCGCATCGCTTTCTGATTCTTCGTCGGTACAAGTCGTTGATTGTCGTCTGTCAAACTGATGCACTAGCGGGACGTAGTACTCGAAGGCTAGTACAAGGAACGTAGTGCTCCTCTCAGGCTGATACAAGGAGCGTTGCCAGTCGGAAGCGCCTCGCGCCTGAGCCTCGTTTTATAAGAATTACATTTCGCACCTTTATTCTGGCGACGAAATTTCAGTGAAATACTTCAAGCGTATGTCTATTGGTTGACCAGCATAGCCACATTGCTAGCGCAACACAACTATAGTGACACCATCCCGACAGGAAGCCGTTCCGTATGATTTAGCTCTTCGTTAAATTATAAATCGATAGTCAGTCAGTCAGTCAGTCCAGTCCAGTCTGAGTAACGCTTTTTCCTTTTGAGTGCCGAAGTAAAGACATGAAAATGTCAATAGTCAGCTAGCCAGTCAGCCAGCCAGCGAGCCTAGCCAGCCCCTAATGCTATTTTCGTCACACTTCAGAGTAACGCTTTATTCCGTTGCCAGCCAGCCTAGCCAGTGCGATTTTCGTAACGCTATTTTTGTCACGCTAAACAGTAACGCTTTTTTTCCATTGTGTGCCAAAGTACAGACATAAAAATTTCAAAAATAGAAAATGAAAACAAAAACAAAAACTGATCTATAGAGGGTGACAGGTTGGCACCGGAACAGATATATGGGATCGGTTGCGGAGAGGGTCCTCGATCACCACCGAGAGGTCCGGAAATTAAGGGATTTAACAGCCAAGGAGTATACGAGTATGCCTTTTCATGGTCACAATTCAGTTCAGTGGTTCAAATTTCCACGGAAATTTGTATTTCTTCTAGCCATCCCTCCCTAGTCCGTTTAATTCAGCTTTTCATGATGACAATTCATTTCAGCGGTTGATATTTCCATGGAAATGGCTATTAATAACATGGCTGCAGATTGCGGTCCCGCAGCAACAATTTCATTATATCTTGTCGTGACGAGTCAAGATGTGTGCTTTGTTGCCGACCCTCCTCGAGGAACAAGATTACTTGTTTTCTCTTCTCTTCTCATTTTCAGTCCAGTTCACAGTTCAGTTCAGTGGTGTGTATTGCGTGAAGCCAATCCGTATGATTTAGCTCTTCATGGTCACAAGTCAGTTCACAATTCAGTTCAGTGGTCCACATTTTAATGGAAATTTTTATTTCTCCTAGCCATTTTCAGTATTTAATGTAGCATGTTCTATTGAGCAAAAACCGTAACGCTCTTCTGACACGCTCCTGGTCCAAATTTTGGTGGAAATTATTTCTAGCATTTCCTGTTTAGTATTTTATATGCTTTTATTAGGGGTATACTTGAGCAGAAACCGTAACGCTCCCTCGTAACGTCCCCGTAACGCTCCCCGTTACGCTCCCCGTAACGCTCTCCCGACACACTTCCGCTCCAAATTTCCGCAGATTTCCATGGAAATTATCATTTTATATGCTTTTACTACTGGATATACTTGAGCCCCCGCAAACGGGTCTGCCACCCGGGAGAGCATTTTCATGTCTCGATTTCTTATTGCATCAGTTTCTTGATGCAGTTTAGACGTGACCCCGAAAATACAAGTTTTAGACCTAAATATGGTCAAAACCTAATTGACTCGAAGAATTGAACAAAGTTTCTAAGTAACCTTGATAGGATATTCGAAATTGACGATTAATGAACCCTCTACTTCTACATTTTATTCAGTACTTGCCTATTTAAGATTCTAAAGTTGCTGTTACCTTTGATCCCACTTTTTTTGGGGGTGGGGAGGGATTTTCACTCGATTAGAAACTAAGCCTTGTCTCTTGAAGATCTATTTTTGTTCCCTGAAGATCTAACTTCGGGAAAAAGAAAGAGAGGAACTAAATCGTGAAATATATGTATAATGTATCGGTCTAATTTTCACCTTAAAATGGTAATCCCCAACCACGATGTATTTCACTCGTCTTTAATCTTGATGGTCTAATATGAACATTTCAGCCATCGTTGACGTTTATACGATATTGTTTATAGGTTACCCAAATAAATCTAGTGAGATCCAGCTTTTAAACTCGCGACATTACGCGTCTTGTGGTTTTGGGACCTGCAATCTGCTTCCACCGGAACGTTTTACTCCTAAACCCAAAAGTAATATTCCACGTTATGTTTGTGTTGCCACGGACTATGTAAAACTCGACACACGAGCGAGAGAAGGATGCGGGTTGTTGTTTTAGAACTGCAGGTATATTATTTAAAGAGCTTACATTCTGTAGGCAGACTGGATCAACTACAAGAGTGTTATCTTCGTCCTAATCTTCAAACGCAGTAAGGTTTTACATACATTTTCATCGTTAAGTCTCGCAAATTGTCGGTACCATCAATAGTAAGGGGTGGTAGAATAAGGGTATTCCTTTGCAGATTCACTAACTCGCGAATTTTCTCTGGAAAAAAGTGAATTCGAGTTTCGTATCGTAATAGGCCAAGTTTAAGTCGTACGATTAAATTGTATCAACGCCGATACTCAGGCACATCTCATGCACTCATTCCCCGTAAATATAAGCGAAACTACGAAATCAAGAAAACGATATCGCAGATACCCACGACTCACATTACTCTGCTACTAACGATCGAAAAGGCGGCTGGACTCAGGTCGAGGTAAAACGGAGGAAGCCTTAATGGAAGTTGTAATCAGAAAAGTTTACGATCTAACGCAGACTAGGGTCTGGCTTACAGGAAATCCTGAGATACCTTCACTCATTTCTACTATCTCGCTTCATTTCCTGAGACGCTGGGCAGTTATTCCTCGAACGTAATAAAGATAGAGAATTTTTAGTGATTTCAGAGTAGCCCGGCGTTATTTTGGTTTCATTAAACATCGAAATTGTTTTAGCAAATAGCGGCTTTGGTTTTCGTATTACCGCCGAAACTGTCGAATTACCGAGGCAGAACGCTCGGCGGTTTTAATGCCCGAAAGGGATTCGACATTTTATTCACGACTCATTTTCGAGATTTTTTTGGCTTCAGATTTAGCGTAGCGTAAGTGTTCATCGTAGACTCGCAGAATACGCGAAATGATTAGGAGAAGCTGATGACAAGATGAATGTTCGTACCTATTACACTGTGTAACAATTTTTCTTTCTCGGGTTGTCCGTGGGTTCTTGTTGGTATTTTTGGATAGCTTAGGTCTAGAAAAAACAAAAAACTGCAATAGACCACTTAGATTTTGTTTTTGTTCTAGCTATCTGTCTGATAAAACACATATACCTACTACTACTGCGAGACCAAATTCAAAAGGCGTACAAAATTTTGTTTGCGCACAATATATGATGAAAATTAGTTACAAAATGAGGAGAAAATACTAAGAAAACTCCTAGACCTCTTTGAAGCCCTAAAAGGGCGCAATACGTTCGTCGGCCCAACGACGGATACTTTTGCTAACAGTAACTCACTGTGTGACGTCACGGGAAATCTGTCTGTTATCTTGCTTGAAAACAAAGTCTCAGTCTATCGATGGTCCATTTGTCATTAGCTATATTATGATGTAAGAGACAAGAACAGACCATAAGTAGCCATGCCTAAATATTTTGTTGCATAGTGTTATGAACGATATTTAAAATGTAACGATAAACAAGCTCTTCCGCAAATTCTTTATCACTAGGGTCAGACCAACGTCCTACCTCTTGCAAATACAAACTTTTAACAATCGTAAACACTTCTACATACGTCCATCTTCAGGTTGAGCATACCAAATGTTTATTATAGTGCCTTCGGCAGAAACTGGCACTTTTCAAGCACTTATGTATTCTTGCTTGCATGAGCAGTGTAACCACTTCTACTCCCCTATTGACCAAATCTACAGAAATTTCGCTTACTCAGTTGCGGAAATTTCAAATTTCCGCAAAAAATTCGAGGCAGATGCAGAATTCGGGAGCAGAACGTAGCGATTTTTCTGATTTTTCCGCTGCAGTATCTGCAGCGTCTCCAGAATTCCTGTCCATTACGTTGCGTTACGCTGCGATTATCTAACCCGCGGCGGGCGCGGATTTTACAATTACGCTGCATTCAGCAGCTTAAAATAAAGTCGCAACTGATGCGTAATTTAAATATTGAGGCGTTCAGCTGCGAATAATGAACGTGCCTCAGTAGCGGACATTGTGGAATTTCTGTTCTGCCGCGACTTTATCTGTTCCGCATCAATAGTGGCTGACGCAGAATAAAATGTTCTGCGGCGACTTTATTTGTTCCGCATCAGAAGTGACTGACGCGGAATAAAAGTTGAGGCGTTCTACCGCGACTATTCCACATTCCGCGGCAGTAACGATTAGTGCGAAATATGAAAGTCGACACGTTCTACTGCGATCCTAATAACTGCTGCTGATCCAGAATTTTTTGGCCAGTATCGTTTAGAAGCTGCAAATACAAAGCAGTGGCTGATGCGGACTTCAATATTAGAAGTGCTCCATTGTGACTGTGTATTCAATCTGCTGCACAGAATTTTTCTTAATATAGGCTAAAGGTACCGCAAAATTCAATAATAAACAATAAAGGATCTGTAGTAATAATCCTCCCTTTAAACCTCCCTAAACCTCCCTTCGATCCTCATTGTCACCAAGAAAACATATCTGTAGAACAAATTTTTTTCTTGTGTCTCAAAAAATTCAAATCGTTTTGAATTTTTATTGACGCTCGGATCATTTTTATGGTCTCTGATCATTATAATGACGTTGTTCTGTGTACACGTTCTTTATTATTGACGCAGCGCTCGAAATGATTGACCATGTATAATTCGCGTAAGTTGCCTCCAGGAAAAACGGTACATCCCTGCATTTTCGGAGCCTTTCCAATAATACGACGAGTATCCCGATGAACAGTTTCATTGTGGTTGCCTTGAAGTTGCGAAAGAGGAGATATTATATTAAACTACCTATCCATCAAAACCACAAAAATAACGGAAAATCGATTTTTTTACAGACCACGTTTCACCAGTTTCACCTTTCATGTACGAATGTAAATGTAGCGCAGTGCGCGATGATTTGGTTTCCCTATGTAGTCCCCGTATGAATAATGCAGTTATAGGGGGGAGAATTCCGCAGCCCCATAAGTTGATGACAGACAGAAAAAATAGTAGGTAATAGTATAGCAAAAATTTTCCTAGCATTTCATGTAATTTTCCATCTGTGTCCTCTTCCCCCTAGACCGTCCCTAAAAGTAGACATATTTGTCCGAGGCACCCTGTTGTCAAGAGCGGACATTAAAAATTTGAAAACCTGAGTATAAATACCTATTTTCACTAACTCGAGCACCCGTAACCCATTCGATAATTTGAATGCGTATAAATTGGAACGAAATAACTGTCAAACGACCGTTCGCAATTCATTTTATTTTACTTATGGCAGTGAGGTGTCGTCAAATTATCAAATATTTGATAACTGAACGGAAAAAGTCATCCAAGACCGATACAATAAGACAAAGACATTATGAAAATCGAAAATGTTGACAAAAATTAACGTTGGAATTGAAAGTGTATGTCAAACCCAGTGTGACCAGATTGAACAGAAATTTTTTTGAACTTAGAGAAAGGCCCTTAACATGGGAACGTTATATGCCTTTCTTTCTTTACTATTTTCCATTACTGCAGGCTGCGTAGCTGCCGGTCACTTAGTGTCGCCGAAGGCTAAGTCGTCGTGTGATGTGTTGGCCGCTGTCCGGCTGTCCATTATTCGAAATAACGATAAACGAAAGTTTCCTGCAATTTCCGATCTTGTTCTATCGAAGTGAATGTGGTGCAAACTTATGAAATTAAAGCGTTTAAATTGTTGCAATTACTGTCGTTCATGGGAAGATTTTGTCACAAGGTCGTTTCCTATTAGGTATCGGTTATTTGCTAATGAAGAGAGGAACAAGTGATCAATTTATTTGATGAACTTGGTAAGTATTTACATTACCGGTAGCTGGTAGTACTATCTGACATCCGTTTCATATTGCACTGACATTTGTGCATTTGCATGAACACAGATTTATGACAAATGTAATCGCAGTTCCAACGTGCCCATTGTCCACTATTCAGCAATCCAAGTCGTCAGTTCACTCGTAAGTACAGTATTCATGTTTCAATATGCACGTTCAAAGGCTCGAGCATGGTGCAGGAACTTTATGCTTGACGACTATTTTGGCAAAATTGCACTCGTATGACGAGCGTGCGCACGAACGAATGTCACGCAACAATTTTCCTTAACGTATCCGCATTTAATCAATGTACAGTACCGTTAAATACATTCATTCTGAACGTATTCAACGGTATTCAGAAATGAGATGTCGCTACTGCAAGATGCAGCGTACCGTTTTGTCAAATTCAAATTAGATTCTCATTTCGGCATTGGTTTTGATTAACAAAAAAATTGAAGCCAGTCTCAAGTTCTGAAATGTGGTACATGGTACAATTGACTAGTTCATGGACAATTGCTATCAGTTATCCAGGTGAGCGTTGTGAAGAAATTTTGTGAAATAGCTGTGTCTCAAGATTGTTTCACAGTTTGTATGTACTTTGTGTTCATATTTCTTTTTGGAAACGAAATAAATCCAAAAATATCAGAACTCTAACCTCGCGAATCAAATAATGTGAAACTGATACAAATGAAGTTGGTGGCTGAATGAACGAACCTCTAGTATTTATCATTGGTAGCGCAAATAGTTTGCTGTTGATAGGATTTTGTTGAACTCATTGCGGTTTCTGAAGTCAGTGGGTGGGTGTTTTTCCCTTCATGTGAAATTTCCCGTTACAGTAGCGTTAGAAAGGGTGAATTCCGAATTCGACATCGTGAAAATCAATCTGATCTTCAAGTTCCTGGTTCAGAGTATTTCTTTGGTTGCGTGTACATTTTCATAGAGGGAATCGATATGGTGATTATTAGGTCTGTTCAGGCAGCGTACAGAAATTCATCTTGATGATTTTTTCTGAAAGTTCTGTACAAACGTCTCTGTTTGTTTCTGTAAGTTTCTGTAGTGCTGTTGTGTAATCGTTTTAGCGTATGCTCAAACACTTTTTCTGCACTTTCTGTTGAAATTTCTGATCAACGTTCATTTTCATGGATAAATCTCCACATAAAATAAAATTGAACAATTGCAAATCACCTTCAACGTTCTCTCTTGAAATTATTTAATTGTTATCAAATTTTTTATAAGGATTTCATTGATAAATCTCCACATAAAATAAAATTGAACAATTGCAAATCACTTTCAACGTTCTATTATGAAATTATTTAATTGTTAGCAAATTTTTTATAAGGAATAACCAAAGTTTTTTTCCGTTCCAACTGTTCACAAAAAAGTTACAGAAACTTACAGTACCTCCAGAGGTACTGTAAGTTCTGCAAGTACATAAACTTACAGAAACTCCAGAAAGTCGGTGCTCGAACATTCTCTCTGCAGTTACAGAAAGTGCAGAAAAGTTGCCCAAACGCACTTTCTGTACATTTTGTCAATTTTGGTAGTTTCTGTATGCTGCCCAAACAGACCTATTTTGTTTCAACAGACGCTAATATTTTTTCCTAACAGACGCTAATATTTTTTCCTGACATCTTGGCCGTATTATATGGGGTTAGCAGGGTGTCCATTTAGTCACTTTTTTCTACAAAGGTCACTTCTTGCCACTCATTCTGTATACATTTCACTTTTCAATAATCTGCTCTCATGCTGAAAATTTAATTTTCAGATTCCAGAAATGCAGCCACCCAGCACGCGAATGCGACGCGAAATTTATCTGAAAAACTTGCATACATTGTTCGTTTATTTTCAAATAAACATTGTTTTCTTTCATATTAGCATCAGAAATTAATGAAAGTCGCCGTAGTATGCATTGTAGAATATTCTGCTTTGTACAGCAGTAAAATAATAGTCGCTCCTGAACGCTGCTGAATAAAATTTTCTGCGCAGTTCTGCTTCCAATATAGTCCGCTCCGAGACGCTCCAGAGAAATAATTATGTGGCAGAATATATAATTGATGAAACGTAGTGGAACGCTGCGGAAAATAGATTTTGTTCGAGGCGGAACAATGCGGAAATAGATTTTGTTCGAAGCGGAATAATGCGGAAATATGATTTTTTCCGCGTCAGTAGAGGAATAGAATTCTGCAGCTGAACGTTGCGTGGTAGGAATACCGTACAGGATTGCGGAAACGGATTCAGTTTCTTCGCGACTGAAGTTGCGGAAATTATTTTCCGTTTCAGTAGCGAGAAAAAAGTGTCTCATTTTGCAGAAATTTTGTGACGCTGCGGAATTTTGCGGAATTTAAATGTGAAAATGGTCAATAGGGTCATGCTTTTTTCATCTCATCGTTCAAGGGGTGGAGATGGACACATGCAGAAGTGTTTGCGATCGTTAAGAGTTTGGATTTGCAAGATGTAGGACGATGGTCTGACTCTAGTGATAAAGAATTTCCGGAAGAGCCTACCGTTAACTAGGTATCCATGAGCCATAACTAATTCCAAATTGAATGATTGAAAAAAACTGAACTTTGCGATCTACTGTTAACAAACTGTTTTTATTGAGTTTTGAGCATTCTAAGATTCCGTTGAAGATATGGTATGGTGGACTTGAGATGAGGTACATATATCAACGATAGGGAACAGCGATTTGCCCATAGGAAATTACCCAGAATTCTGAGAACACATGACTATTCCTTCACAGCACAATGTTATATGTATTTTATGCGCAAATCGTTGACTATTGTATATATTCGTACACAATCCCAGGTCTACTCTATAGTTGGTACCCAACTAACTGTCATGGGTGCAGCCAGGTGGGGGAGGGGCAAACTGGAGTACTTGCCCCAGTAGACAGAGACTGAAGGTATATTGCAATGTGCATTACCTGACATTAATAGACATTTTAGCCGTAAAATAATTAAAACACCTATGTTTTTCGGAAATTCTACGCATTTTTGCGATTATCTCGAAAAATATGTTTTCTAAAGAAAAGTCGTGTGAGACCTTTTTATAGAAAATTCAAGCAGCAACATTTTATGTTCTTTGCATTTTGATCCTAAAGTGAATATTCTTTTTAGATAACTGCGATTTAGTTAGTAAAAGATCAGTTAGGTATGAAAGAAAAAATAACAAAAGTCACGCGCTCCTGGAAACCTTCACACGTTTTTGCGATTATCACGATAAATATGCATTCGAGCGAAAAGTTTTGTGGGATCTTTTTCATAGAAAATTTAACACGAAATATTTTATGTTATATGCATTTTGGTCTTGAAAGTTATACGTTCCGAGATATTCGCAGTTTTTTTGGACAATCTCAGTATTATTCATAACTTCAAGGTCAAAGCGACACGGGTTAACGATTTCAGATTGAGCTCAAATTTTTCATGACGAGTTTCTAGGTCCATTGGAACAAATTTCAGCGCTCACCTAATCGATTGGCGAAAACTTGTAAAATAAGGGACACTCTAATAAACATTTACGTTTTTGGAAAATGAATTGAGTAGAAAGTGATTTATGGAGTAGTCGTTCAGTCCAAAATGGCCACCACTGTCTGATTTATCTCCAGTTTCGAATTTTCCCCTCAGGATTTCTAAATCAGAGATGATAGATGCGATTAAAGTTTTTCAGGTACTGTTAGTCTATTTAGTAGATGTATTCGTTGCCAATTAATTAAAACGAGAGGTGAAAACGCATTAAGAAGTAACGCAGCCGCAGTGCAGCAAGACGAACTGATACAGGAATCTGCTATTTCTGTGTTGCATGTTAGTCAACACTGTACTACCATTCCACATCATCCAACCAGAGAGCAATTCTCCCACTCAACCTCCTGTCAAGCGGTAGGAAACGTCAGCAATATAAGGCGATGTATGCCAAGAGAGAAGACATTCAGATACCAGTCGAGCTACAGGGAAAAACAAGAAGAATATTTTTAGCATTTTGTTCCATCAGTGTGGGTTTTGGATTTATCCATATAACACATTTTTATTATTTTAATTTTTCTTATTCAGTATTTTTATACTTCATGTAGTCTATTTAGTCTATTCAATCATTCAAGTGTTTTAAAACATTTCAGACTTCTCAATCTCTCTAGAACTTTCGAACAATATTGGTAGTAAATATTGACGGTGGTAGTGGTGACAGTCCTGTAGAGCAGAAGAGGCAAAACTCTCTGAAAAAATTGCAATTAATACAACTTCGTCAATACCAAATATCATCCTTGTATTTCTCCCCTATACAACCCATTTTGAAAAACAATAAACTTAGGTACAATTTTGTGGCTTGGTTAAAAAGTCTTGAGAATATAATCAATAAAAAAATAATAAACTTGACCCTCCTTCGGGGAAAGTACGAATCGTTACCACTGATTATCAGTAATACAGACAGGTTTTTGTCTTATTGTGCCTGGTTCCTTAATTTTTTGCATTAAAAGTCTTTTTCTTGCTTACATCTTTCTTTCTTCTTTTTTTTTCTGCTTGAACGGATTTTGCTTTTTTTTTTACACTTATGAGCTACAAAATTGGGTCAAAAAAACTCCAAACAGTTTTTATTATCATTAGGGTCGGCTAGTATGTAGTAGCACAGCCTATTGCAATCGCTCATTTTCCTTCTCCAGTATGATCATGACCAGCTCAGTTCAGTTCAGTGGTGCGTCATTTCAGATGTGTTGACCAGAGTGGATCCGAGTCACAGTTCAGTTCAATAGCGCTTTATTTCGGAGGAAACAATTAGTTGAACATAATACAAATAATTATAAGAAATAATTTCGATTTTATTAGGGTTGGCAAGGAGTTTCTTGCAATTACTTTTTTTTTTCCTCTTCATTTTTTTTCTCCTTCATTAGTGCTCATTGATCGTGATCTTCATGACCGTGCGAGCGTAATTTTCATTTTTTTTCAATGTACAAAGCAAAGGAGATGATGAAATGAAAAATTATTACATACCTATCATGACAACTAAAAAATGATAACTAATAAGCAACAATAATTTTGATTTTATTCTTATTCCTCAGTTATTGCCCTGTTACGTTGACTACTGAGTACTGTGCCGTTGAAAAAGATTTTGAAAATTGAAAGAAATCCTTTAATGGATTTACAAGAGGTAGGTAAGCTTTACTCAAGTATAAAATGAGTTCTTGGTTTGATAAGAGTACCTTACTATTCCTTTGAACTGAGTCAAGTAGAATATGCGCAGTAGAAAATTCGTCTCAATTACGAGTAGATTCTTAACGCAGTAGCAATGTAATGTTGCGTATCCAAGTGTAAGATGGGTACTTATCAGTAAATTTTTCAAGGAATAATGCGATGTGAATTATAAAAGTACGACCTAATAGTAATTTTCGTATTCTGTTTCAGGTTTTGAGCAGTGAAGCTTTCACCGTAATATCAGTAATCTGTTGTCAATTATTACATATCGGCTAATGATTGATTATTGACGATTATTCTGTTTTTCGATACTCAATAGTATTTTCTATTTCTCATCAATTGCATTTATGTTCATAAGGGACCTAGTTAAGTTGTACAGAGTATAAAAGGACGGATTGTACATATGTGTAGTTGCGGAGATTATCTTTTGATCGTTCTACGTCCATGCTGAGTTACGAAGTTCGTATGACAAACACAGATGTACTTGATGTTCTCAAAACTTCATATGCTCGTTAACAAATTTTGATAGTACTACTGATAATTTTGGTTGTGCTTATTCAAATTGTAAACTTTATTTGAATCGAAATAAACTTTCTTTTACGAATCGATATAAAATTCCTCTGTTGTTTTGAGAGTATGATGAGTTACAATTTCCTAATATTAAAATGCCAAATGAACTGATTGAATTGAGTGACATAGAAGAACGTTTTCCGACTCCATGAATTCGTTTCATTCAAATTCGAGAGTCATTAATTTGTAGACACTTCTTTCAGAGAAAATGTTTGCTTTGTGATTGCAGTCTGCAGCTTCGCAGTTTGAAGCCTTGAACTTACCATGTGTTATTCGTGTACCTGTAGTGTCATCCTAATTACGTTTCATCTATCAGCTCTTATGTTAAGAAAAAAAGACCTTAAACATAACTGTCGATAGGTCTTTTTTTCCTGACATTTCCAAAGACCACGAAAATAAAAATTAAAAGCTAGCTCCTGTATCTCTATTTTCCAGCCGACCCTTTTTAAGCAGCGAAGCTGCTTGTTATTATTATTATTTTTAATGCAATCAGTAGTACAATTTCTGCAACTATCAGAACTATCGATACTTAAAGAGTGTCGCACTTGCCAGTCACTAGTCTTTATTGTCTGAGAGCTGAAGGAAGGCCAGTAGAGGAACGTGGAGGAAGGGGTTCATGAGCCAAGGGGCACAAAAAATATTCTTTGTAAGTCTTGTTTATTTTTTAGTTCTTTTATAACCCTTCAGGATCATTGCCTACGAGTGTTTTTGGGTGGAAGGGGTTGAGGGAGTGTACAGAGCAAAAATGCAAAAACTAAAATGTATCAAATTTTCGGTTGAAACTTGAAAAAAAAAGTTTACTCCAAATTTGGCGGGGAGCCGACATTTTAAACAATGTAAATTGTGAGAACCCATCACCGCACTGCCCTAAGTTCCAATACCCTTCTTTAATCTTTTCAGTCTTTTTAGCTGTTCAGCCTTTTCAGTCCTTTTAGACTAAATAAGTATATACTGAGATATTAGAAAAATTAAAACTGTTATGAAGCCTGAAAAGACTGTGTGGACTGAAAAGTCAGCGCAAAACTAGAAAGAACGAATGGCTTCACTGCATCAGTAAACTGAAAAGTTAAAAACAATAAAACAAGACCAAACAGACTGGGAAGATAAAAAAAATTAATGGGATCAGAAAAACTATACTCTTACTTAATAAGAATATTAAAAATAAAGAAAATAGTGAACTAACTGAACCGATTGAAAATCTTTATACTGAAATACTAAAAAAAGACTGAACGAAAATGACTGAGGGCTGAAAACCCTAATACCTATATTAGAAAAGAAAAGTTCAGGGAAGCTAAGAAGACTGAGAAGTTTGACAAGACTAAGACGACTGGAATGATTGGAAATTCTGAAAATATTCAAAGTGTAGACTAAAAGACTAAACTGACGCAGAGTGAGAAAATTGAGAAGACTAAAAATACAAAACAGACCACAAAACAAAGAGTTTAGGAAGACTAAAAATAAAAGAGAAGATTAGGAAAACTGAAAAAATCAGGGTGCTTTCGAAGACAGATACAACTGCAAGGAATGAAAGACGGAATGAATTGAAAACAGTGAAAAGCTTCCAGGGAAACCAAAAAGATCAGGAAGGCTAAAAACAGACAGCTTGAATCACCAAGACTGGAAAGGCTGAAAATTCGAAAAATATTGAAATGACTAGGATGACTAAGAGGACTGAGAAGATTAGAGAGACTAAATAAAGCTCAAATAATAAGAAGTCTACAACGACTAAAAGGATTGTAACGACAAAAAAAAAAAAAAAAAAAAAAAAAAAAAACTAAGATAAATGAGAATTTTAAGTAGAAACTGCCAAAAGTGAGGAGAGTGAGGAAACTTCGAGGACCAAAAAAACATACAAGATGCTTTCATAAAAAAATACTTTATCGACAGACACGATCAATGAGGGGCTAAGTTGCCAGAAACAAAAGGTAAAGAGAGAAAAGCGTGTTTCCCAACTGCGAGAGCTCATTACGTTATAAATTTCTGTTTAAGATTACCTGATTTATTATGCACGATATTTTCTTCGGGCACTAGATTTAGAATTTTAAACTTTGCCGCTAAACTCGAGTTCCACGATTCTTCAAAATGCGACTCGTTCAGTTTCAGTCGACCCGCCAGCGCTTCCTTCACCGTTAGTTTCAAATTTCTGCAAGAAAAACAAATTTATAAATATAGGAACATAATACTCGTCATTAATGTGATTATTCGCAAATTTTGCGCGAAAAAATTTCGCCCTTTAGGGAGCGCGAGTTTTTCAAATTAACGCTTTCGTTCTCAAATGTTTTTTACGTCAGCTTTTTGTTTCACAGTTTGCCGCCTTGCCGGGTTAACATTAATAAAATTAAACCTCGGCCGTGTATCCGCATAAAATGGATCGGGGTTAATCTTGCGGAGAATACCTCCGTCAATCATTTTTAGGTCGAATGCGGCGACGTACTATATAGCCGGCCAAAAGCTGTACAGGGTAGTACGCTTGTTCTCGCAACAATGTTAAATCCCATTAAAGGGGAAAAAAGGTTACTTCTTTCTCGAGTTTGAGATTGGATATCAAGAGTGAATGGTCTCAAATCCCTCCCGTCAAATAGGGAAGTAAACTAGGTTCATAGATTAAATAAAATGTCATATAAGCTGAAGGACCAAGTCGTCAAAAACAAATACTCGTTCTCATTTCTTTTGTTGACCGAATAGATCGTGAGCTATGAATTTTTAAAGATTGACTGCATTGAAATCAACACCGCGATGTGAACGCAGTAGTTGTGATGTCAAAATATGAGTACTGTACCCTCCATGGGGCTACTTTGGTAATGCAGGGGCCACTTTTATAACGTCAAAAATCTTTATTTAGCGCGCTCTAGACGGTTTCATTTTGAAATTACCGCGTTTCTGTCAAGGTTTTGTGAAAGAAGAATGTTACCGGCTTTCAATATGCCCAAATAGGATACGTAAACATTCACAGTTTGTAGTTTTCGTTCACGTGAATAAAAGTGGCAAAAATTTAGTGAAAATAAATTTGCAAAACCCTCATTTGAAAAATTATCAATAATTTATGCATTTTAGCGTAGTTTAGTATGTAGTGAAGTGTAACTCTTTCTCTATCTAAGAACAGCAGAAAATTTTTATTGAAAGTCCTTTTCATCTGATAACGGTTCTTACTTGGTGGGGCTACTTACTTTGATACCGGAATTTTTTATCTAGATGTTTTATTTTTACAGATGTTGCGCAAGTATAAGCGACAAGTGGGCTTTAGGACCTACAAAAATTATTCTAAGGTTGCTGTGAATAGTGCATTAGGAATCGAAGGAAGGTCGTTTATATTCACGGTTTCATTCAAATATAAAATATCTCATCGACACTTACATAATAAGGTCCATGGTAAGAACATTGAAAATCATGGATATCCAAATGTCTTAACACTTAATTTTGAACGTCGGATTGTTGAATGTTCAATGACCTGCCAAGGTTGGGGATTTCGATATCAAAAAATGATTTGAGATATTTAGTATAATCCTTGTTGAGGTTTATAGGTTAGTTAAATGCTACAAATATCTCTTTATACCTGCCCATGATTCGTCATAAATACCTACAATCACTGTGTTATTATGGTTTCATTTCACAGGTATAACTATATCAACGTTTAAAGATGGTTTACCAGGGCCTGATTGGGAGAGAAGCTTCTTACAGAGACATCAATCAAAATTAAGAGAAAGGCAGGTATCTCTCAGTCGCAGCAAAGCCGAAGTAAATGTTGTAACCATGACATCATATTTCAACGAACTTAAGCAGAGTTTGGAAGGTGTGCCTCCTGAGAACATCTAAAACTATGATGAAAGCGCAACAAAACAGACGACCCAGGTTTCAAAAAAAAAAATGATATTTAAAAAAAGTGAGTAATTTCCATACAATTTTAACACAATTTCAGTTGAATTTCGTTTCTAAGTACCTATCTACCTATTCACACTTTGTTTACCCGATGCGTAAAATCCCACCAGTTACCCGGGTAACTAAAGGGAAACAAGGGTAACAAATGGGTAATTTTTTGCCGCGGGTAAGTAAATGGTAACTAATTACGTAGTATCCCGCCAGTTACCCGGGTAACTAAAGGGGAACAAGGGTAATCTGGGGTGACCCGAGGGTAACAAATGGGTAACTACATAGGCTGTCGCTAAGTAACTGAGCAAAGTCATATAGATACCCAAGTTAGACGACTCTCCATTTAACCAATGTTAAATATCGTATGTTATGATAATTTATCCCGATAGGAGCGCTGGCAATGTTCTACTAACGTGAAATCAATGCAATCATTGGGAGCCCTAACAAGGTTTTGCGATATCTCGACAACGGTCGAGTTTTATGAAAAAATGAAAAGAACCAAATTTATTTTACCTGTCATTTTCTATCAGGTAAGATCAGTTTCGAAATTTTACCCACAAAAATTACGAATTTACTCGCATTCGATGGGAAATTCCAAGGTGAACAAATTTAGCTCTTTCCAATTTTTCATCAAAATCGATAATTTTTGAGCTAATCCGCAAAAACGTAAAAACGTCCATTTATATAAGCGCAATGCAAACAAGGAGTTCAGCGATAGCAGCGCGCTGGCATGACGACAAAACGCGGAAACGCGCCAGTCGTCTAACTTGTTGTATCATATGACTTTGTAACTGAGACTAAAATTCGTACGGCCCACCAACGCTATCTATCGACGTTTCAACGCAGTACCGGAATAATTTGGATCATTAGCTATCAATTGAGACCACGCTGAGCTCATTTGATTGAAAACTCGCTGATCCAGACCAATTTGAAAGAAACCATATGCGTTGACCCATCCAGGTTTTTTAAAGATTATTTTAAAGAATGAAAAAAGCATACAATTACAAAACTTTTTATTAATCATCATCTTCATTAGGTACACGAATATCTTTTTCAAAATAAGCGCCATTCATGGCTATACACAGGCGTCCATTTGTTCTTGCCATTTATCGAATGTTTTCACGTATTCCGCCACCGGTAACGAGGAGAAAAACATCTCTGCGCCGCGGTGATGACTTCTAAAAAAAAAGACAATTCATCCCTACCCCACGTATAGTCCTGACCTTGCCCCCTGCGACATTTGGTTATTTCCTCAACTGAAGGCAGCCTTCCGTGGTCGTCAGTTCAACACTAATCAAGAAGTTCTCACCGCGGCGCAGATGTTTTTCTCCTCGTATTACAATTTAGAACTTTGGTAGATGGAGCTAGCAGTTCTAGGGCACTTAACAGCTTTGAGTCCGTAAATCAAACCTGCTCCAAGATCGTAGCATGCAATACTCGTATGTATTTCAATCAATATGCGATAAAAATAAGAAAAATGCCCAAATATGCACACATACGCGCTAAAATGTACGATTTTATGCGAGAATATGCAATTTTTTTCAAGTATGCAGGAATATGCGAACCATGTTGGGCCCATTTCGCTTAGTATTTCATGAATATTGTAAAGATAATGTGAATACGCGCAGAAATAATAAAAAGGGTAAAAAATATACAAATGCGAAAAAACTTGTCCTCTTACTGAACTATTTTCAGCGTACACTGAGAAAAATTTCTCGCATTCTGGCGAGACTCTGATTTTCAGCAGTTTCAAGATTTTCTATATGTTTCAACTGATCTAGTCACTATTTTTACTGTATTCTGGTCGCAAATTACTATAATTTTTCCTAATTTGTTAATTTTTACTAGATTTTAGCGAAAATTACGAGAATGTGAGTTACAGAGTACAACTCCTGAACGTCAGAGAGATTTCCAGAATTACAGTAAAACCTCGATAAATGAAACCGCGATAACTGAAAAACTCGGTAAGTGGAAGGAGAATTGTCTTCCCTTTACCTTCAATGATTTTACATGTAAATTTACATTGACAAATGAAAGTAGCCCCTCGATAAGTGAAGTAGATTTTTTCGTCGGAGTAGCAATATGTACATACATATTTACTGAAAGTAGTCGAATTTTTCATGGTAAACCTCTATAAGTGAAATGGTGACCATATGAACCTATGTAAGTGAAATAGTGAGTCTTTTCTACCCGCCCATCAAGACTCATTCTTGCTTGATCTTGTCAATTCATGCCTCTTTACCAAGATTGACGTTTTCGCTTCTTACGCAAACGGTATACTATTCGCCAAAAAGAGCGTTTATTATAAACAAAAAACGATAGACAATTATTTTAAATGAAAATTAAAAACTTTTTGGTAGAAAAACTCGTTGCATAATTATTGAAAATTAGACAATTACTGTATTTTAAATGAAAATTAAAATTTGTTGGTAGAAAAACTCGTTAATTGAAAATTTAGCTGACGATAACCTGTGTAACTGAAAACCCCGCAAATTGAAAAACTCGATAACTGCAACATTTCTTTTCTTCCCTTCTTCGGATTTCACTTATCTAGGTTTCACTGTATATTGATTTTCCCCATAAAATCTTTCTCAGTGCTATTTCTGGAATTTTCAATAATTTCTGTTGTACGTATCACGATGAATAATAAATAAAACAATAAAAAATTATGTGCAAAATTTCTTTTAATTATATATATTTTTTAAATGTGTCATTCCACGGTAAAAGGTCCCACCTGGTCGAAATGGAGTTAACAATACTACGTTATACTCGAGAGAATTTTCGTTAAAATGAGCCCTTGTCGAGGTCCATACGTTAAAACCCCACTGCAGTATGACACAAAGAACATGAAGTAGCGAAAATTCTGATTTCGAGAAAACGGTGTGTTAAGTTTTGCAACACTGAATCGCGTGAGAATAGCGCTCTTGAACTCTATAGAAGGGGACAGATGAATGATTCTACGTTCATTGGCAAGTCAACACTGTAGTTTACCTTTTCCAACCTCGTTTCATGTGCATTCATTCTAGCGAGTAGCGATGTGAAGAGAAGTTGTACCCTGTTCCTCATTTCCTCCTACCAGACCACCTCATTCTCATTCTACGTTGTAGTATTCCGCATTCACAAGCTTATACCGCCGTTCTGTGAACTGCTGCCAACCTCAAGATAAATCTTGAGATCTCAAGATTTTGAGGTTTTCCTCAAGATCTCAAAAGAGTTTTCACGAATTTACATAAAACTGACATTGCTTTTTTAAATTTTTCACTTCCAAAATTTGCAAATGAAAAATTTATTGCCTTATGGGAGTAATAAGCTCTCAGATTTTACACAGAAATGGAAATTTAGAATATATCTGTGATCTGCTACAAGAAAAAGGCCCTTAGAACAGTTCGATGCCACTAATATAAGTCCACAGTACTTAAGAACAAAAGTGGGGGAAAAAAGGAAAATCTTTAGGATTGTGAGCAGAACAGAGGATGGAGGGGTTAAAACAACAAATGTGATAAGTCAGTAAACATTTTATGGTTGGGCAACATAGGAAAGACGAAAAATTTTGTCTCAAGATTTTTTATGTAGAATCCTGGGATTTTTCAACAGGCTTGGTTGGCATCAATGGTTCGGTGCTGTGTACGATTATAAGAAACCAGCTGTTAGCATTCGAATTACGTGTATTTTTTTTAATGCAAAATTAATGTTCATTCCGATAAAATAACCGATAAGAACTGAGAATCTTATCAATCGACCACTTGGGACCATTTCAAAATCATGTAGTTCGATACTTCAAATCGATATTTCGATATGTTATTGGAAGTGATCGAGTCTGCGGTCAATTCCAACGAAAAGAAAATAGTTCAAAGGACCTAAATTGATCTACTCGTAAATACGAAATCACCTTTTTTGACTCTAATCACTATTTTTTGCTCTTGCTTGAAAACTATGATCGACCAGGTGGGACCATTTACTATGGAATGACACAAATAGTAAATGTACTCATGAGAAATTATCAGTTATTACTTGAGGTATTACTTGAGGATTTTTTTTAGAGCGGGGGGGGGGGTGTAAATTATTTACAACTGCGAGAATTATACTGATTTAACTGTGTCTTCATTCAAGCGAATAGCAATATTATGTATGTACTTTAAAAAAGAATAAACAAATTTCAATTAAAAAAAAATTTTGTATGATGCATTATAAGAATACTGAGGTTATAAAACGCATAGTCTATTTAAAGGGGGGGGGGAAATGAAAATTCCTAGTACTCTTCCTGCTGCATAATGAGTTCAATAAGGAGATGATATCTGCTAAATCACTTATGAAATCGAGACAAAAATTCGGCAACAGTAAGGTAATTTTGGTCATCGAAAATCAAAATTTTACCATAAAAATGAGGTCCGTCGTAATAATTTTCCAAGGGACTTTTCAAGCACGCTGCTGAAAACTCCGTCGAAGAGATAATTCATGTGAAAAAAAGTTCTTATCGGAGATTTTATCCCAGATATTGATTTTTTAGCTTCGGATAACAAAATCCTCCTACAGTCCTGGAAAATTTTACCTGCCTCAATCTCTAAAAAATATTAAAAATACAAACCTAATATTAAAAAAACAGTAACTGGACTTTAAAAAGGTCTCGACGGAGTATTTAAGAATCTTTATGAAATTTTAAATGAGTTTTTAACAACGTATCAAAATGAAAGTTTACCACGTCCCTGAGTTTGAATATTCCATCAGATTTCTTATCTGGTCTTCTGAATCAATATTGTCCATTTCAACGATAAAATCTAGATTTTGAGGTGCAAAATCGAAGCTGCATTAATATCCGATGATATATCCAAAATTAGTGACTGAAAGAACTTCATTATGATTTTGATCGAAATAATTCCATTTGAACTTCCAAAATTGGTGGTAAGTTTGACCTCTCTGTCATAGGGGAAGACACTTTCCACTTCACCCTACTGTACTCATATCTCCGTCAAGTATGGAATAGTCTCAAATGACTCCAGGAAGGCGTTAAAAATAGTTTTAACCATGTCCAGAAGGATTTAAACAGATCTGAAAAAGTCTTAAAATTATCTTAGTGAGTCTGAAAGAAATCTTAAAGAATCCTGATGAATCACAAACAAAGCTAGAAATGTCATAGAAAGTCGAAATCAGGCCGGGCTGTGGAGAGAGACAAATTTTTCCAATTCGCAGTCACATTGAAAGATTTTCTAAAAGTGTATAGTGTAAGGAGGAGCAGAGAGAGAAGGATCCCCTGTATGATGATAAAAGAGCAGATAATATATTTATAGATTTCACATTATCTTCATTATCATCATTATTCATGCGTATCTTTGCAATATGGGGAAATTTTATGCGTCGCAAAATGATACTCTGCAAAGCGTACAATCCATGGAATACACTCGCGATATTGAGACACATACTTTATCGCCAAATAAATACTGCCGCATCTTTCTGGAGCAAGGGATCGATAAAGTTAATAAGAATTATAAGCACCTCATTGGACCTCACCCATTTTTGGAAAAGAAAACCTTCAATTTATTTTATACGTTTTTCAAGTGTCTAATTCTAAGTATAGAATTTTAAAACTGAACAACAAAAGATTTTTTATCAATGCAGCTTATCCGATTCAGGGGTATAGTGACCAAAGGAAAAGGAAGAGGAACTAACCCCTATCGAGTCCGCCAGTTGGGAAAAGTTGGGAAATGCCGTTCGCAGGGGAAACATTTGACCCCAAAAGCGCAACAGATCCAGTTTTGCCTGTTTTCAGACTCAAATCATCACAAAAATTCAAACATTTTTCGTATGATCCGCTCGCGAAATTTGTCAATGTTCAGTTGGGAAGTTCGTCTTCTCTCCCCTCTCAATACGGTTTGCTTCGCAATGCCCCTAATACAATTTTCACAGCCAAATCAAATCTGTCCATCTTAAGCAAGAATTTTGAATTTTATGGATCACAAACCTGAGCACCAACAAAATCTCACAAATAAAAGAAAGTTTTGGAACTCACTTGGCTTCAAATGAAAAAAAGAATTTGAAATAAGCACATCAGGAAAAATTGACACGAAAGATCGAAAATATGGAATCAAAAAATAAAAACTGTGATTTGCGAGACATAACACGACGAGGCAAATAGAGGTGGGAAAGGAGGGTCCTAGAGAAGATATTCTGGTGTGATGGGACGTATGGCGATGCACGTATGCCAAAGTGGCTCCTGAGACACCGCACCCCCGGCCCCGGAAATTACCCTTTCGAGTATCGCATCAGCGGTCAGAAGGACGCTTTGAGGCCGACCTTAGCCCCCATTTCGCCGTTCCGCTTCCGGTGCGCGCTGTCTTGCGAGGGCAACCATGGGCCCCACCTACTGACCGAAGTTACCGTTCCCAGCACTAACCTGGAATTTGGGCGCCCTAAGCCGGACGCGCTTCCTCTTCACTCATCCCTCACGTCCTCGTCTTGATGCGTGTGGCGACGCAGGAAGGTGGTGACAGTGAGAGAGAGAAGACCTCATACGACAAAGAATAAAATAGAAGACCCCACCGAAGTTGGGAAGACGAAACAAGTATGTTTTTGGCATACTTTGGAGAAGAGATGTAAGGTTTCGTGGGCGCTGGGTAAAAGTTGGGGTGGCCTAATGCCCAAAGATGGGCTAAGACTAATTGTAAACATAAGCAAATTCTTATATTGTACAGTCAACTCTTGAATTATGAATAAAGGCTGATTATTATTATTATTGAATTTTAGCACCCAGCTAAAGCCGGATGAAAAATCTGATGAAGTATCCGAATTCAGTGACCTCAAAAAACGAATATTTCAATTCGTCATTCGGTTTTCAAACATGAATGTTTGCTTTTAAAAGTAAAATTTGGATTTGATTTTAGGAGCCAAATCGTTCGCAGATTGAAATTCTAGAGTCAGCGATCTACAAAAATCTCATTTTGATAGTTGGCAGGATACTTTTTCATGTCTCTTAATTTCAGAATTAAGGCAAAAGAAATTGTTGGCATTTTTCGGAATCTAAAATTTCGACCAGCTTATGCTTTGGAAAATACAAAACCCGCTTCTCAGATGACATATACTACTCGACCTGAGAACTTCTGAGTGAATTTAAATAGCACGCAGGCACTGCGGCTGCATAAACTTTTTCTAACGTCTCACAGAAAATTGAATGTCGATTCTAAATTTGTTTGGAGCATCTCTCAAGCTCTTCTCATTAATGAACTAATCAGAGATAAAGTTTTACGTTGTTGGTTTGAGATCTCCTCCGCCGAGACCAGAGATACCGAACATTTGTAAATTTCACTGCAGCTGTTTCATACCATCCGCCATTCCCGATCTCAAACACGAGGAAAAATAAATAAAAATTTTCTTTTTCTCAAATTGGATTTAATATTTGTTACGGAATCGAACGCATCACCTTGTATATTTATTGCAGATAAAAACGCCGTAAAAGGCGACCGGGTACATGCGACCAGAATGTCGAATGAAAGAAGGGACTCCGCTACGAAATTTCGCCTTTGACGAGCGAACGATGCCGATGCCGGCTGCACAAATTGATCCCAAATTAGCTCAACGGAAATCGTCGCCCGGCAACTGAGCCGCGGCTGTCGCCAGAATTTTTACGTTAGAAAATTTTTCACGAGGAAAACGGAAGCACGAAGAAATCGGAGTCGGTATGAAAATAAGGCCACCCCGGGATTCGGGTAGACGCGGGGGGACAGGACTCAAAAACGAAGGACGACGTCGTGATATATTTCTTCTCGGTGACAAGCGAACCCACTGATAGATTACTATCACCTCCGAAGTAAATCTGCTAACTTCGAAGCACATTAATAATTATAGATCAATCTCGCCAGTACGCCTGTACTATTTTTTTTTTCTCACGATCCTGTTCCGAGCACACGGGGTACCCTAAAGGCGGCTTTTCCGTTCTATAACCGTGTCGGATGTGAAACTTTTCTCTACATTTGGATTCGAGCCAGGAATATGCCCAAGATTTTCAGTTCAGGTAGTAAGTTCGCACAAGGTGACTTGTGGGGATATTTTTTCCCATTTTCGTCAGAGAGGTCGACAAAGCAAAAGGAAATCGTATGAATGACATGATACATAAATACTAGTATGATGCGGAGGTTAATAATCTATATTATACCGGGTGTTCCACGAAAGTTACCCCCGATTTTTCCCCCGAACCGATCGGCGGATCTTTGCCGGACACATTGCCATCTTCCTGCGGTAAAGTCTAGTTTCTCTAGGGCTTGAAAAATTTTCTCCTCCATTTATGGGGAGCTGTAACGTGCCACCAACTTCGGAATCTTAAATGGAATGGTATGCCTTTATGCACATCGCTGGAAAGGGCATATCCTGCAAAATACGAATCCGTGAAAAATATATCAAAATTTATCAATTTTGGGGGCAAAGGGCGTACAGATGACCAAAATCCATCAAAAATCAAAGTGTCATAACGTAGCAAACAAACGATTGAAAGAGGGGTTTTCGAGATCACGGATTCCGAATTACGCGATTTAACCCGGTTTAGGGCTTTAAAATCCAAATTTTCAACCTAAAATTGGTTCCATACTCACAAATTTTTGACTTTCAGAATGCAGATTATTAAAGTGGCTTCACGCACATGGTTGAATAGGGAACTTCCTCCAGAATATGAATCTATGAATAAAATTTCAAAATTCATCAAATTTGGGGTAAGGGGCTTACAGATGACCAACATCCGTCCAAAATTGAAGTATCATGACCTAGCAAACAGACTATCGAAAAAGGGGTTTTCGAAGTCGTTGATTCCGAATGTCACACGGAAAAATCTCCGCTGATTTTTAAGGAATTTCACCGGAATTTTGGACGAAAAAAATTCCAAGAATTTCCAAAGAATTCTTTTGGAAACGTCGGGGAAGATATTGGATGATTTTTAAGGAATTTCATCGGACATTTTTGCAAAAAATTCGCATAACGTCCGAAGAATCTCATAGGAAATCCTTAGAAAAAATTTCACATAATTTCCAAGACATTTCATTAAAATTAAAAAAAAAAATTTCAATAATTTTTGTAGTATTTCTGGGAAATACTCGGTAAAAATCTCTGATAATTTTTAAAGAATTTCATTGGAACTCTGAAAGAATCTATGATAAATTTTAAGGAATTTTATCTGAAATTGTTGAAGAAAATTCCAATACTTTCCAAAGAATTTCTTCGGAAACGTTAGAAAAAATCGCCAATAAATTTTAAGGAATTGTATGAGAACTCGGGAAAAACTCCGATCAATTTTAAGAAATTTTATCGGAAATTGTTGGAAACTAATTCTGATAATTTCCGAAGAGCTTTTCGAGAATATTTTCCGATGATTTGTAAATTATTAAAACATTGGAGTATTCCCGGAATATTTCCTATGATAAGCTTCAAAAATTATCGGAAAAACTTCCTCGAAGAATTTTGATGAAACTTTTTGGAAATTATAGGAAATTTTTTCTAAAAGTTTCCGATGAGATTCTTCGGACATTGTCGGAATTTTTCCCAACAATATCCGTTGAAATTCTTAATTATCGGAGATTTTTCCCGAGTTCCGATAAAATTCCTTAAAAATCATCGCAGACTTTTCCAACAATCTCCGATGAAATTTCTTAATATTTATCCGAGATTTTTCCCGAGTTCCGAAAAATTTCCTTAAAAATTATCGAAGATTTTTCTTAAGTATTTTTCAGAAATACTTCAAAAATTATCGAAATATTTTTTTGAAGAATTTTGATGAAATTCCTTAATAAAATTATATATCTGAGATTTTTCCCGTTTCCCCAAAAAATTATTTACAATTAATCGGAGACTTTTCCGAGTTCCGATAAAATTCTTTAAAAATGATCGGAGATTTTTCCCGAGTTCCGATGAATTTTTTTAAAAATTATAGGAGATTTTCCTACCATTTCCGATGAAATTCCGTAAAATTTATCGGAGATTTTCCCCGACGTTTCCGAGGAAATTCTTTGGAAATTATTGGATTTTTTCCCAACAATAGACCGATGAAATTCTTTAAGAATCATCTGAGATTTTCCCCGAAGTTTCCGAAGAAATTCTCCGGAGATTATCGAACATTTTTCCTGACGAGTTTCGATAAAATTCTTCTAAAACCATCGAAGTTTTCCCCCCGAATTGTTGCATTTTTCTGTTGTCCGTCACGGCGCCACAGAGCACAGTAATGTTGCGTCTAAATCTGAATAAACGGCCATCGTGGCCCGCTTATTCATTTACCACGCAACATGCCGGGTTTTCCTATATTGCAACGAAAACCGAATAACCCTGTATGTCTTGTAAGGTCCAAAATGTAAAAAATTTGTATTTGACACCACCTTTATCATTCAAATTTCGGATTTCGCGGCCCTAGGACGCGCTGGATGTAGGAAATCACGTGACGAACCAACACTTTTTTTCGCACAGATTCGTTTTTGGGGGAAGTTTACTTTCCAATGACGTGCATAAAGCCATTTGGATAATCTGCAATGAGAAATTCAAAAATTTATAAATGGCATCACTTTTAGGTATCTGATTTTGGATACGTTTTGGCTAGGGTTAGACCCTGTCTTCTAAAATTGATAAATTCGCCATTTTTCTTCACGAATTCGTATTTTGGAAGAACTGCCCTATCCAACGATGTGCATGAAGCCACTTTGATAACTTGCGTTTGAAAACTCAAAAATTTGTAAATTAGAATCACTTTTCAGTCTAAAATCGAATTTTAGGGCCCTAGAACGGGTTGAATCGGGAGGAAAGTGTGACATTCGTAATCAGCGACCTCGAAAACCCCCTTTTTGATAGTCTGTCTACTAGGTCATGATACTTCAATTTCCGATGGATTTGGTTCGACTCTAGGCCCCTTACCCTCAAATTTGATGAATTTTGCAATTTTCTTCATGGATTCATACTCTGGAGGAGGTTCCCTATTCAACGATGTGCGTGAAGCCACTTCAATAATCTGCATTCAGAAAGTCAAAAATTTGTAAATAGGAACCAATTCTAGGTTGAAAATTGGATTTTAAAGCCCTAAACCGGGTTAAATCGTGTATTCGGAATCCGTGATCTCAAAAACCCCTCTTTCAATCGTTTGTTTGCTACGTTATGACACTTTGATTTCTGATGGATTTTGGTCATCTGTAGGCCTCTTGCCCCCAAAATTGATGAATTTTGATTTTTTGTTTTCATGGATTCGTATTTTGCAGGATATGCCATTTCCAGCGATGTGCATAAAGGCATACCTTTCCATTTAAGATTCCGAAGTTAGTGGCACGTTACAGCCCCCATAAATTGGGAGAACATTTTCCAAGCCCTGGAGAAACCAAACCTTACCGCAGGAAGAAGGCAATTTGTCCGACAAAGATCCGTTAATCGGTTCGGGAAAAAATAGGGTGGGAGTAACTTTCGTGGAACACCCTGTATACAAACGAAGTCGGGTTATTTGCATCATTTATAACTCAAGAATGGCTGGACTGATTTTTATGATCTTAGATTGGTTGGATTTATATTAAGAAAATTCAGGTTTTCTTACATACATTTTGTATACGGAACGTTTTTTTTTCCAGTTTTTCAGTTTTCTGAAATATCTTATTTTCGCCTAGCCATGGAAATCGGTTTTCGCTCAAGTATACCCATGGCTGAACGAGAAATAAATTTCCATGGAAATGTAAGCCACTGAACTGAATTGTCACAATGAAGAGCTAAATCATACGGACTGGCTTCGGGTCGGGGGAGCGTTACGGTTTTTGCTCAGGTGCACCTCACGACTGTGGCTGTTGTGAATAAAAGTTAAAATAAAACCAGGTGAGATTCATAAAATAGAGGAATGTAGTCAAAGAATGGTCGCCAAGGAAGTGAAAAACAAGAAGAGGTAGACCGCAGGTGGAAGGACAAGTTGACAAGAGAACTTGGGAGACTATGAGGCAGGGTGAGAAAGCACAGGGGGGTGTGGACGAGGGCGATGGACGCCCATGCTCGAAACCAGGTGCATTCGACGACATGACGTTTTGGAGTAATGTGTCAGATGTTTCACTGGGAACAAATTCCAGCACAAAGTTCAATATTGCACTCGGAAAAGGAATGAAATAGACTCCGGCTTGAAAACTTTGAACGAAGATTCGAAATAAAGTTTTTTCTTAGGAAGTGGGTGATTTTGAATATCGCGTTAGATTTTCCACGTGCCCACATTTTAGGATCCAAATTCAACCAATTAATGTGCACAATTTAGTTGATTTTGGAAAATATCGAAGTCCTGGTGTTGGGTAACCGAATTGAAGTAGCTTATTACATTCATCATCTAGCCTTATTCGAGTCCCAAATCGTAATTCATAGTCAAGATTGACAATTTAACTGAGTAATTCGAAGAAATTTTCACAATTATCGGTCGTACCAAGAAGAACCGAAAGTCACTGAAAGAAAATAATCGAGTTTCCTGCCCACCTCTGCCACATTTGAGGGTCAAATGAAAACTTCTTATATATTATACATATATGATGAATAAATATTATGTTTCATAATAGAAATGATAATGTTAACATTTTTTCATCTTAATCCGAATCTTTTTGTATCTTTTTGCGCTGAATCCTGAGAAAGTTATTGGCAAATGGCATTACACTGCGAGAAATGTTCTTGTAAAAATTAGATACTCTCTGAGGACGTTGCTATTCACGCCGCTAACGCAGAACCATTAACTACTGTCAATTTGAATATTGTGACCTTGTGGAAAATCCAACGCGATCTTTGGAATTACCCTCTCCCCTAAAGTAAAAATTTTATTTCGATGCTTCATTCAAATTTACTCGTTTCCCGGATACAATATCAAATTTTGTGCCGAAATTTATTCTCACTGAAACATCTGATTACATTAGATATTCAAAAAGAAAAAGAAATTCCAAAAAATTTCAATTTCGATGACTCGTTCATTTTCTGAAATGTTAATTTAATCAATTTGAAAAGAATACTCGGTTTTGACCTTCAAGCCAATATCGGATCGACATGAAAAGTCAAATTTATCGAAGGTAGCAAACCGAAAAACTGTAGAAAATATTGAATAATGAGACTGACGAAATGACGAGACAACCTGAAGTTAAGAAAACTTTTGATAACGAACTGAAAGAAGCATATGAATAAACTTATGGATGGAGCTTTCATAATTTACATTCAATGTCAACATTTTAGAAATCGACAAAGTTAATAGGTCAATATAAGCAATCAGTAACCAATGATTACTGAATAAAATTATTTGGATTTCGAGATTGTTCTTTTTCAATAAAAATATCACTCTTTCCACACATGATTTTATTTTTAAAAGCTGAGCCGAGGTTGAATTAGAGATCAGATACAATATTTGAAGTAAGCGATCCGAAAAAGTCGTATTTCATCGATATGTGTTCAATTTTTTAGTCCAAGTCAATTTTCTTGCTTTGATAAGGAAAATGTTGAATTTGTGGTCCAAATCAGAGCCTGATCAAAAAATCTAATGAGATATTCAAAATTAGTACTTCGTCCCCTCCAAGAAAAAAAATTCTGATAATTTCTTCAATACTGAAGAAAACTTCTTTTCTAATTTGCTTTCAACCCGAGCCCTGGGTTCCACCCTTTCGAGCATTACCTCAGAGACGTCGGGGAGCTGTTAGGGCGGTCTTAGCCCTCTTTTCCTTTCTGGCCGAAAAATCGGCCTGGTGAGTTGCTACGGGGGCTCGAACCCGGGGCCCCCGGATTCCGAGACCAACGCGCTATCCACTTGGCCAACCAGACCCCCTTCTTAAGCCAACTGAATCTGACCCATTTAGGGCCAAAAATTTAGATTTATAATCTCCAAATCCGTTCCAAATCGAAAATCCAATGCAGTATTCGGAATTAATGACCCAAGAAATTCCTGTTTTGATACCTTGTTCAAATTTTCAAATCAATTTAATTTCACCAATTTTGCATTCAAATTTGGAATTTTTGAGCTAAGATCGGGGATGAATCAAGAAACTAACGCAATAACCGCCGGAACCGGTGGCACAAAGAAACCTATTTGGATATTTGTTGAAATTTTTAAGCCAATTTAATTTTGACTTTTTTGGGTTCTAAATTTAGAATTTTTGACTCAAATTGGGGCCAAAGAAAAATATAATGTGATAATTTGAATCTGTGACCTCGAGGAGCCATGTTTTGATACTGTGTTGAAATTTTCAAGCTAATTTAATTTTGCCCATTTTAGGACTTACATTGGATTTCTTAGCTTAAGTAAATCAGAGCCAAATCAAAAATTTGTCGTCGTGATTTGAATCAGCAATCTTTTGTTCAAATTTTTAAGCCAATTCAATTTTGCCCATTTTGGGTTTAAGATATCGGTTTTTGTACCAACGGGGCTGAACTAAAAATCTAATGAGATAAACAGAATCTGTGGCCGAGAGAAAAATCCTGTATACCTAGTTATTTTGTTGAAATCTTCAAGCCAATTTCATTTTGTTCATTTTCAGTCTTACATTTGGATTTTTGGGCCAAAATCGGGGCGGAATTGAAAATCTGTCACTATAATCGTACTCAGAGACTCAATTTTTTCCCCAATTTTTTGCGTAAATTTTTAAGCCAATTTCATTTGATCCATTTTGGGTGTAAAATTATTTAGACTTTTGGGCTTCAGTCGGGACCAGATCTAAAATCTGAAGCGAGATTTAAAATCAGTGACCCAAGGAATTTCTATAAACATGTACATTTTAGATTCCAAGGTGAGTGATAAGTTCGAGCCCCCTTTCCGAGGAAGAGAAATATTATTTACCCGAAAAGAAACTAGATCTGACTTTGCGTTCAAAAAAAAAATTGGGGGCAAATGGTAAAAAACTCTGTATTTAGTGCAGTGACTGGGAAGACAGTTAGTTCCACTAGATAGTGTGAAATTGGAGAGATTTTGCTTCAACTATTTATGGATTTAAAAATACATTTCCACCCTTCCCACTTGCCTGAATGGTCCAATTGAACCCATCATTGGAACTCTTCCTTCATTATCCCACTCCAACATATTGAAATTTCAGATTCCTAATTAAGTTACAACATTCGTCATTGTCGGGCACTGGTATGATCAATGAGACCTAGCGTCGGGTTTAGATAAGGAGCAAGAGGGACCATTTGCCTCAAGTTCCTAGTTGGAAGAAGGTACCTGGAAAAATTTCGATAAGGTATGTGGAAAGGAAGCGGAAGAAAGGAAAAACGGACGTAACCGAATCGACTATAATGATACAAAAATTGAACAGGGAGCTAAAATAGAGGTGTTTGGGTCAGAGACTTGAACATTCCATTCGATTTTCAGTTCGAATATATCACCTGGAATAAAAATTCGACACTAACGAGCAGAAAATTTGTCACAACTAAAAAAATTAAGAATTTATAACGAAATTAAAGGTGTTTTAATTGATCGATAAATGTTTGTTGTTGAGATAAAATTCCCCTCTTTTCTATTTAGGGAATTTTTTATGCGCTCCCGAGAAATGTTATTGAAAGTGTTATACTCGTAATGCTCTTTTTTTAAAACTTGAGTAGAAGTGCATACTTGTGAATGCATATAATTACCATACTGCAGCTCACCTACACAAAAGTTATAGACCATATTACATAAATTAGATTTTCAGCCTGTCAATTGGAGAAAATCACTTCAACATATAAGAATTCTCAAAATTATCTGCTAGTAAGTTTCTTCCCATGCCGTCACGAAAGTTACACTTTCGTCAGTTTTCGAATTTTCACATTACGATGTTCTCTGGACCGGAAATAACTCCGAGAACACTACTTGGTATTAACTTCCAACTAATGTTCTCTCGATTCAGGGCGGAAACTCTTGATGAAAGTTTTTGACCTTTAGCTGCTCTTTAGACGTATTTTACAGCAATCATCAAAAAACATTTTCGCGCCGATTCAACAAACACTAACATTGTCCTCATTCTAGTTCGTAGTGCCCAAAGGATTTACCATGAAATATTTACAGAAATGAAACAAACAAAAAAGAAATTAATGCAATTTCCAAGGGAATACGGTAAAAAAAATATGTTCCTTTTCGAATTACCGAGGAATGGCTGATAGCCCCTTCACCCTCCAAACATTACGAAAGCTGCGAAGGAATAAATTAAACATTTATCTTGCGCGTTAACAGATTTCCAAAGAATTGTCTTTTCTCTCACCCACCCTTCGGGTTAGACAGTTATAGAAGTTTTCGGAAACATTAATTCTCCAGTCGGTTTAATTTTATCGACGGGTACACTCATGATTCCGTTGGACTGATGATGGATATAATACCACAGATCCTAACAAATTAGTTTGAAATGCATTACTTCTGGATGCTGGGCAGCTCAAACTTGTGGAATTTGTTTTCTCTCGGCGATCTGACTATTATTTTGTACCCCTCGGAGAGCTTCCCTTACCCTTATTGCCCTGGTGTGATGACATAGAGAATAGTGCCTTCGAGAAAATAAGCCGCCCGCGCTTTGTGATCCCAGTAGTGAAAGATCTACAGAAATGTGAGAGCATAGCATGGTTAAAGACGGATAGACAACAGGCCGAAGAACAGAAACACAAATAGAAGGACAAAGAGGCAAACTGATAGGCAAACAGGCAGCAAGTAGCCCGCTACACAAACAAATACTAGACAGGAAAGAAAGCAGCCCCTTTACCCACAGAGACCGAAGAATAGAGGGCAGGGGAAGAAAAAAATGTAAACACCAGTGGTGTTGGAAGGGTTTGTAAAAAGGGGGGCATTAAAATTATGAGATTTCAAATCGACGAGCAAAGGGAAAAAAAAGGGTTCTGTCCTTAAAAGTGGAGAAGAAGCGAAAACTCTTCAAAATGTACAAAATTCTTTTAATTCTCAGAAATCTCGTGAATCTTGGGTCAAAAATTTCTCAAAGCACCTTCTTACAATTTGCTGAATGAATTCTCAATTGTTCCCAATTTTCTCTTGAGGGGGAAGGTACAAATTGTAATCTGTATCGCCCATGTTTTAGGGACACAATATACCAGTGTACCCCCTGATCCAACATTACGGGTAGACACTAAAAATTAGTACATAATTAAACAATCTCATTCTAGTGTCCATTTCTGAGTGTGAGTGAACTTGGTAATATTCCGTGAATAGGGTGTGCCAATTCACTTTTCCTTCTTCTGTATTCCAGAACGCTTTCAGCCGAAAGCGCTCTGGAATACAGAAAAAGGAAACGTGAATTGACACACCCTACTCACGGAATCTTATTCTACCTTACCTATTTGTAGACTTTTCTTGAGACTTTTCCAGACCATCTGAAGACTCTTGGTGACTAGTTTGATTCAAATTCAGTAAAACCACTCTAAACATATTTGAAATGTATTTAAAACTTTCAAGATTCATCCAAATTTGCATAACAAGCTCATTAAGATTCCTTGTGGCTCTTCAGAACGTTTTCAGTCTTTTGAAACGCTGTAAGACTTCTCCTGTCTGTTCAACCACTTGCAAAGTATTTTGAATGACCAAAAATCGTTTGCTCTGGGTGCGACAATATCCCTGCCATCCTCTCCCCAAGTAGCCGCTTATTTCCACAATTCCAGTTATGAATTCAAGTAGCCCAGTAAAATTAGATCAAAGATGGGGAAATGGAGGATAAAGCTGGTTCGTATCAATTATTATTTTTTTTTGCCGAATGCTGTTGACGTTAGCTTTCCAAATTATTTGAAGAAATCTTCAGCCACTAGGTGGCTTGATAATTTCTTGCGGGGGTTGAAACCCCCTTTTTCCGTGGAAACACCAAGAACTAATTAAAAGAAAATATTACAAACAAAAATTGATCTTGGCCTGATTCTGTATAAGGACGATTCTATTCCGTTTGTTTCCTAACTACCCTAGAAATGTCGAAAAAGGGGTGGCCATGACTGTTTCCTTGTTTACATGGGCCTGAAGAAAAGTAGTTTTATGATTCTAACGACTTCAATAAACAGAAAGGATGTAAATCATTCCCAGACACGTTCCTCTACATCTCCATATACTCATTCCTGGGATGTTTTCCCGCCGACTCACCCCTATCCGTAGGTGCTACACTATGAAAATCATCTTTTCCAGTATTTTTTAAAGTATCGAGTACATTTCATTCGAACCAAATTTGACGAAATCAGACAATTTGGTGGAGGGCTCCCGTTACCCTCGCCCCACCAAAGTACTTTTGTTCCACCTTCGCAAGGGGAGGAGTTACATTTTGTAATATTAGCTGTACATTTGGGTACATTTCGGGGTACGTTTAATACTTACGATATGAATAGTGGGTATACCGATGCAAGGACCTCTGACTTAAATGAATTTATTGAGTTGTGCTGCCTGGAGTCATGCAATAAGGTACTGAATAACCTGGGTAGGACACTCGACTTAGTATTAACTAATATTGTAGATACCAGGGTTTATCAAGAAGAATCACTAGTACTCCAATCAGATAGAAGTCACCCACCTCTAAGAATCACATTCCCAGTAGCTTTCAAAAACTGCACAAACCAAAAAAGAGCCTCAATGAACGACAATAGCAAGTTTCTCAACTATGCCAAAGCAGACTTTTTAAGCATGTATTGTAAGTTTCGGAACATAAACTGGTCTCCTCTTTAATAATAATAATAATAATAATAATAATAAACAGCGTTTATTTGGTATCTATGTAATGTACGTACAACAACGGTTTATTTGTATGGCACTACGTGCCGCGAGTGGCGAGGGGATCGTGACTCCCCCTCCCCTTTTTCCATTTTTTCTTTACCCGCCCATTTCTGGGCATACGCCTCCCCTTTCCTCTTCCAGTTTACCCTGTCCAGGGTCTGCCTTCTCCACAAGGGTCCGAGTTCTTTTTGGAATTCATCTCTCCAGCGAGTTATTGGTCTGCCTACTCCTCTTTCGAAACCGTATGGGGTCCAACCCTCCAATTTCCTCTCCCATCTCCCATCTTGTCTTGAAATGTGCCCCCCATATCTCCATTTTGCCCTTTTAACTTCCGCACCAATGTCTTTTAGCCCAGTTTTTGGCCTGATTGTTGCTATCCCCACTTTGTCTTTCTTTTTAATATTCAGCGTACTGCGCTCCATTGCTCTTTGTGTAGTATTTAGCTTGCTTACATTAGTTTTTGTCAGCGCCCAGGTCTGTGCTCCATATGTTAGGACCGGCTGGACGCAACTGCGCCAGACTTCCGCCTTGGTCTGTATTGGAAGTTTGCCCTTGAAGACACTTTTCTGATTCCAATACTTACTCCATCCATTTTTTATCCTAGCTGAAATTTCCTTTTCTCTGGCATTTCGAAATGACAAGATATGCCCTAGGTACTTTACTTCATCTACCCACTCAATGTTTTCGCCTAGTAATGATACTTGAGTTTTTGGTGCATTTGATAATAATTGGGTTTTGTCCATGTTTACACTTAGCCCCGCGTCTTTACATACATTGATAAACTCCTTTACATTTTTTAGTAGTTCATCCATGTCTTTTGCAATTAGCACCACGTCGTCCGCGAATCTCAGGTTGTTCAGGTACTCCCCTTCGATTTTGATTCCCCTCTCCTCCCAATCTAATTGGCGCATCGCTTCCTCCAGAACGCAGTTAAACAGATTGGGTGACAGTGGGTCCCCCTGTCTGACTCCTCTTTCTATTCTAAAATTTTCCCCGCGTTTGTCTAGCTTTACATATGCTGTGACACCATCATAGAGATTTTTAATTACATTTATTTCTTTTTGCCCAACCCCTCTTTATACGATCGAAAATAGTGACAGCGCTGTCGCGTATTTCAGCGAACAAGTTCAAAAGGTGATAACAGATACAGTGTCCCACTCAAAGAAAAAAGAAACAACTCTTATCCTAAGTGGTTCACTCGTGAACTGGTTCAAAATTTAAGGAGAAAGGAAAAGTACCGTCTCAAGTTCAAGAAAACAGGAAACAATATGTATATTTTTGCGTTTCAGGACCAGCGGAGAAAAGTCAAACAGTTGATAAAGAAAGCTCGGAAATCTTTCGAAATTAGTGCAGAGAACAGTATAAAAGAGAATTCCAGACGATTCTGGTCTTACGTTAACAGTAAAAGAAAAAAAGGAATAGATGCAAACACATATAATATGTATAATGGAAACACCATCTACTCAACGAAGGGGATAGCAGCCGCGTTCGCTGAAAATTTCGCTTCTGTATTTTCCAAATCACAGACAGCTACAACTCCCGGGTCATTATTTTCTGGAAAATCCCACGTAATTATACAACTAAATAATATTTCTTGTTGGGAGGTTGATAAAGCCTTGCAACTTATAAAACCCAAACGCACACTAGGTCCTGATAATATACCCCCGTACATATACAAGGCTTGTCGAAAATTCTTTGTAAAACCGTTAATGTATATATTTAATTTGATAATACGAACATCAACGTTTCCAAAAAATATGGAAAATATCCAGCGTAACACCAATCCCTAAAAGCGACAATATAAACGATATTACCAACTATAGGCCAACATCAATCTTACCAATGCCTGCAAAAGTCTTTGAATCCATAATATATAAAAAAATCTATGAACAGGTCCAGAACCGAATCTCCAATTGCCAACACGGTTTCATGGAAGGTAGATCTGTTGTGACTAATTTAGTATCGTTTGTAAACTATACATCATATAACCTTGACCAAAACATACAGGTGGACGCAATCCACACGGACTTTCAAAAGGCGTTCGATAAAGTAGACCACAGAATTTTAGTTCACAAATTAAGTGAGATTGGATTCTCCGACCAGCTCTCGGCACTATTTTCCTCATACCTTTCCGAGAGACAGCAGTATGTTCTCTATAAAAAAACAAAATCTAAAATGTTTTCATGTACATCTGGAGTACCCCAAGGATCAAATCTTGGCCCCCTTCTTTTCCTTTTATTTATCAATGATATAACACAACATGTTAGGCACTCCAAAATACTTCTTTATGCGGATGACCTGAAACTATTCAAACGGATACAAACGAAATATGATGCACAGCTTCTCCAAGAGGATCTTGACGCAATCACAACTTAGAGCGAAAGAAACAAGCTTCCGTTTAATAACCAAAAATGTGTTACAATTACGTACACAAGAAAAGTTAACTCGATTGATACTACCTACATGATTGGAGAATATGAACTCACATCAGTAACTGAAATAAGAGATCTCGGAGTCATTCTTGATGCCAAATTAAATTTTAAAATGCATATCAGGCAAGCGGTTAGTAAAGCAAGGAAAATGGTCGGCTTTATTATGCGAAATACATCTAATTTTACCGATATAGACACTATAAAAATGTTATACTACTCATTGGTTAGATCTCATCTTGAATTTGCCTCCGTGGTATGGAGTCCAGCTACTGCTGATGCAATAACTTTGGTAGAAAATGTACAAAAGCGCTTTTTAAGATACCTTTACTACAGACATTTTTCTTATTATTGTTATTCGATCACATATTCCGAGTTGCACCAAGGGTATGAAACTAAAAGCCTAAGCGGAAGAAGGAACATAGCAGGCCTGGTCTTTCTACACAAAATAATTCATAACAAGATAAATGAACCGACGTTACTTGAGAATGTAAGAATACGTATACCTAGTTTCAATAGGGCTCTATAGTTTCACCTGGGTATACTAAGCCACCATTTTGGTTCGTACTGCGCCCGTCGATGCCGAATTGACTACGCGTTACGCTCCGCATAGTCGGATTCGGCATCCACGGGCGCAGTAAGAACCAAAATGGCGGCTTAGTATACCCAGGTGAAACTATAGAGCCCTAGTTTCAATAGTAGAAGGACCGACGTATTCTTACTTCCGGTAACTCACACGGGTCATTTTATGAATGTTTCATTCAACCGCATTATGAAGTTGTATAACTACATGGTACAATTAGACAAAAGCCTAGATATTCTTGATTCACTGAATCAATTAAAATTTAAACGTGGCATCAATGACTTCTTCAGCTGAGCTTTTCTGTACAACAAACCTTTTCCTCGAATAATTATCTATATCAATTCTTCTTGTCCGTTTCCTCAGTTGTGTTTGTTTAAAAGACCCCAAGACGGGGCTAAGTATCGCTGGGAGTGAGGTCACGGGGGTGGCCTACAACTGGCAGGTGGATGGGGTAGGGACACGGGGGAATGGCTGGCGATTCGAAAAATAGATATCTTATTTTTTCATTATTTTTTTATTTTTCATTATTATTATTATTTTTTATTTATTTTTTTAATTTATTTATTTATTTTTATTATTATTATTTTTTATTCTTTTTCTCTTTCAGTTGTCTTTTTCCTCTTTCTTTTTCTTTAGTTACTTTTTCTTTTCTTTCCATTCCTTTCTTTTCTTTTCTTTTCTTTTTTCTTTCTTTATATTTAGCTATATGTATTAAGAACTTTTTGTATATGCCCCCCACTGTAATTGGCCATCAGGCTGTTGTGGAGGGCTAATTATCAATAAATAAATAAATAAATTTCCCCGACCCTAAAATCGGGTCTAAAATCAGATTTAGAGAGGGCCAGGGTAACGGACCCCCAGCGGGACTCTGCGCCAGCCCACAAATCACGGTAGGCGCAACAATGGCTGCGTGACCACTTTCCTGAGTTTGTTAAGCATCAATAATGGCTCTCTGGCAGTCCAGACCTACATCCGTTGGACTACCAGCTGTGGCATGATATCGAGGAGGATGCTTGTAGCTGTCCATATATACCACTTTAGAAGCACTCAAATCTAGTATTCGTTGAGTAGTAGCAGATTTACCACTTGAACGTGTGCATCCCTGTATTGACTAGTGGTCAGATCGATTAAGAAAGAGTGTGAAGACAAAAAAGGGCATTTCGAGTAAGTTTTTTTTTTTTTTTTTTTTGTTATTCTGAATCGAAATTTTGTGTGCTTTCTCATGGTGATTTTCCCCCATAGTAAATATTTTTCAAAATTCACTCATATTACAACGTATTAAAATTTATGGCTACAAAAAATAATAATAATAAAATAAAATATTTTCAAAATAAGGACCACCCTAAGGTACAACGTCATAACCCCAAGTTACGTAATACTCATTGAAATTGGCCAGCGTTAAACTTCAGGGGGTTAATTTTCACAGCCCTCATTGTGCTGAATGTTGTTGCACTACTGAGCGAGCAATTCGCTTTCGCATTCGCGATAGCGTCGCGACGCTCAGCGGTTGGCATGCAGGTGGTGAAGAAAAATTTAGAACGCGTGCGCATGACGAGGGCAAATACCCAGGCCGCTTTCACACTGAGCAATAGATTAGCTTAAATTTGTATCAAATCCCAGATCGGCTTAATTAGTTCTGTTTCAGCTGAACTAAAAACGTTCTAAATTCACAGAGTGGGTTTTCCGCAATCTGAGAGAGGGTGAGAACATTCGAATCGTTACGACACGTAATTGGAAAACTCGCTATCGGCACCGGGAAAACGCTATCGTATACAAAGCTGATAAAACTTACTTGGTCAACTCCTCCATAATCGAGTTCGGATCGTGGCTAACTGGAACGAAGTCGAAACAGGATATCCTCGGAAGATCGAGCAGTTTGGACAGCTTGGCGTCGCCGTACTTGGCTATCACATCTTTCAGGGCCCCGATCAACAGCTTCAGGCTGCTCTTGACGTAGTTCTTGTCCACTTTGGCCGGCATCAGCTGGATGGCGAGTATGCCGACCGGCATCTCGGGCACCGTCCGGTTTTTCATCATCGGCGTCCCCGCCAACGTATCCTCGACGAACACGGGCACTTCGAAATTGACCGAAAAGTCGTCCTGACTGGGCGGCTTCGGCTTGACAAGGTCGACTACGCTTTCGAGCACGTGACTGTCGACGGCACCGGCGAAGCCGAAGCCGATTTCGGGTTGCACGTGCCCGGGGTCGGTCGCGTTCGCAGGGTCGAAAAATTTCGCGGCGTTCCGTTTGCGCTTGGAGGGCGCTGGAAAGGACGACGAGGCGGAGACGTTCGGCAGTCGGCTGGCGATATTGACTCGTTTTTCTTTCTTATTATCATTAATTAGTCCGGAATGATTCGTTTCTCCATTAATCACAGATAAAAATAACGTGGCGTTTTCTTTATTCGCGCCGCTCGATTTTAATCTAATTGGCGTCTTATTCATCAGGGCGCTTCTCTTAATTTTCTCTTTGAATTTTTCCTCTTTATTCCAGTGGCTTCTTTTTCGGTACAGCGGGAAGTGGTGTTTCAGCAGCGTATTTATGGACGCGTCTTTATTAGTACGCGTTGGCAGTACATCGTTATTCGTATTTATAACGTTATTATACAAATTTTTATCAGTCTTATTTTCGTAACCGTTACTACGATTAGTGGTATTACAAAATAGCGGATTACTAGTAATTAGGTTATTGTCTCTAGTTCTAAGGAGTTTTTTATTACAGTTACTACTAGTCGCGTTCGCCGCTTTACTTTGGTTCGCGTAGAAATTAGGAGCGTGCCTGACTTTACGCATTTCGACGAGGAAACTCGACTCCTTCATTTTCTCGAGCTTTATGCTGCGGTCATTTATCAGCATCGCGCCAGTGTCGATCCACAGCCATACGAAATCACCGTTAACCATATTTAGTTTCTTGCTTTCCTGTATCACCCGTTTCGCGTCACCGCCTTCGCAAATAAGCACGATGACCCCTTTAGTGGACTTGGAGACGTCTGAAAGGAGCCTGCAAAATACCGAGCAAACAAGATAGACTAGCGCTGAAGGAAAAAATCGACACCCTTATTAAATAAATAGAGGAATGACTCTCTTCTTTGTGGTCGTCTCTCTCTCTCTCTCTCTCTCTCTCTCTCTCTCTCTCTCTCTCTCTCTCTCTCTCTCTCTCTCTCTTTGCACTCTCAGGACGGATATATTTGCCCAAACTCGAGCAGTTTTCTAGCTCAGTTTCGGAGCACAGATAACGCGTTATTTTCGAAAAGTATGTATGTATTCTCCGCATTTACATATCTGCTCACCAGCGCTAAATGACTGCATGGCTTTCTACGTACGCGTTTTTATTTCAGAGTGCAATGAAACGACACGAAATACAAAAAGTTTAGGATGGCGAATGTGGACAAAATCGTTGCGAGATGGAAGTAAGAGAAATAGGAGCCCGTTGTACAACTCTAAATGAGATCTTGCAGAAAGAAATTTTCTCGCGCTGGTTGCGTTCTTCAGCATATTCCGGGACATCTAATCCGCTATCAGTGCTGGGCTAAGGTGTAACGAAGCCGAGGTCGGTGGCTAAAGAGCCCTTTTGTAACGTGTCTTGCAGTGGCCCGCACTGAGCTTTTCAACTAGTGCGGATCGAAAGCTGTGGACGGAAATGGGGGACCCACTCGGAGCTAACTAGATATTAAAAAGCATTCGAAAATGAGTTCAGGAAACGGCGGATTAAAGGGTAGACTTCTTGAATTACCTCCCTAAGACGACTTTACTTTCTCCCACAATTCCTTCCTTTTAAAGAATAATCAGCTCTAACATTGCTCTTATTTACTTTTGGTGGATTTTTTCGAATTTTATAGGGGATCTTCCGTAGATCGGTTTGAATAAAATAGAATTGGGACCTTCGCTCCTTGGCCGCTTTGCGGCCCAACCCCCGCAAAGATTCTTTCACAGATTGTCCCTTCTAAGTTTTCAATCGCACTGAATGACTGAACCGAACGTAATGTCCACATTCCATAGAAATAACGAAATTGTTAAGCAAAGCTCGTACCGAGCGGCCAGGTGACGAGGCCGATGATTTTGGGAAAATTCTCGTCGAACTGATGCAATGAGATGATGATGACGGCATAAAACGTCTTGAGATCTGAAGGTTCAACATAATCGGTCTTTCCTATTCGTGAAGATCATGTGTTTTTATATCTCAAGTCTTGAGGAAGATGACGATAAGTTAATCAGTCTTACGACCGGTTTGACTCAGCTTTCCGTTTTTCCCCATTTTGTGCTAGTTCTTTCATTTTCAAATAACTCTCACATTTGACATTCCCAGTGTTATCTTTTGAACCTATTGGAATCTTTGTCGACCTACCCAAGTTTTTCTTTCCACACTTCCTTCTAGCAGCAGTGATATTATTCCTAAGTGCCTCAAGTCATGCCCTATTAGTTTATCTCTTCTCCACGTCAGACATTTCCAAATGTACATTTTATACCTCCTACTCTTTTAAGTACTTCCTTATGTATTACCTGATCCGTCCATTTAATGCTGAGTATCCGCCTATAGCACCACATCTCAAAAGCCTCGACCCTTCTCTTCTCTGGTTTTCCTATATGGTCTATGTTTCACATTCATACTAGGCTAGACTTCGAACATAAGTTTTCAAGAATAATTTTTTGATTTCCAGATTTATTTTTGATTTGAAAAGATTACTTTTTCAATAAGATGCTAATTTGGCTTGTGCTATTTTACTACTGATATACCTTTTACTCCTTCTATCTTTTATTATTTTACTCCCTAAATAGCAAAATTCGCTTACCTCTTCAATTTTTTCTTGACCATTTTTTATATTTAAGCTATCACGTATCCATCGATTATGTACCATTACATTAGTTTTATTTTTCTTTATTTTCATACGATATTCTATACTCAAAATCTCCTCCATTCCATTTAAAATGTTTTTCAAATCAATACTTCTTTCAGCTAATAAGACAATATCATCTGGAAACCTGAGCATCTATACTCGCTCTCCATGTATGGTTACACCTACTTCAAATTTTTCTGTTATTTCTTTTGTAGCTCACTCTGTGTACAAATTAAAAAAAAACGGGAGATAAGGAGCACCCTACCTTAGACCTTTTTCTATATTAGCCTACCCGGATTCTCCTACTCCTTATGTAGTTTTCTGTCCCTCATACAGGGTGTCTCTTTTGCAATGACTCCTTTTTCAGCTGGTCGGGGCAACCTATCCCGCCTATATGTAGAAATTTTTGCATACTCTTACTTTTGACGGGACTGAGTTATGGTTGAATTTTGAAAAGTTTTCAATCTTTGAATTTTTGTTTTCTTCTCATGACTGGAGACAGAAGCATGGTACCAGTAGGTAGTAGTAGAGGGCTGTTGCGGTAACCATAGAGAAGAAATGGTCGGAATTGGTTCAACAGAGTGTTTATAAAATCAGTTTTAGTGCAAATTATATCGGAACATTTTCACATTTTTTCAATTTCCCGTGAAACTTGCCCTTTTAAGCTACTGTTTTTTTATTTGCAATAGATTGCAAATTAAATTTCCATAAAAAAAGCAGTTAACAATTTTCTTGTATCTTGATTAAAACTGCTCAAAATGAAGTTTAAGATATCCTCGTTAAGAATTATTACTTTTCAACACAGATGCACAGATCTTATAAAGATAATAATCATCTTCTTCAGCTACTTTAACACTTCACAGAGTTATATCGTTTATTGAGCTTATTCACCTCCCTTCCTTCATCTATTTATCCCATATTTGAAATTGAGGCCTATGCAATAAAAATTTGTTGCACGAATTTCTGTTTAGTACTTTTCACGTAATTAAAAAAAAATAAACTAGATCAGCTTCTCTATGTCACCCTGCATATCAAATCTGCAAAAATTCCTTATTTATAACCCCTTCTCCCCTGCCCTCCGTGAGTACCATTAATTTTCATATTAGCTGAAAATTGATGTCAGAAATTAATTTTATGGCCCAGAAAAAATAATAATAAACAATAAAAATTTCGAATTCCTAGTGCCTGCTCCCGATCATAGGTCCTTCAATTTGTATTGTAGCTGAAATTTAATGTCAGAAATGGATCTGATGGCTCCGAAAACCTGAGAAAACATACCCATATTCAACATAATTTTTGTGCCCCCCCCCCCACGTACTCTCTTAGGCTCCAGACTTTCAATTAGGCGTAAACAGATACAAAAAACGAATTCAGTAATCTTCAAAAACCTGGTTATCAATGTCTCAATACTTTTTTCGGACTTTTACAAATTCGAGAAATTCTTCGATAAAAAATTTCACTAAATACAAAAAACAAGAAGAACACGGGTAATGTTGAAAATGATGAAACTGAGAGGATGGGATGAGCTATCCGGAATCGGTGAAGGAAGCTATCCGAAAAGGATTTTAGGAATTGCTAGGTACAGGGGGCCTACGCCGGTCCCGATGAAGCCTCTGTTAATTTATAGCAACAAAAGGAGTAATTTCCAACTCCTTCTTTCTGATAGTTCGGCAATATTAGGTTAAGTCTTTGTGGTGCTTCCTCGCTTATTAACAGTCTCATCAACTTTTTAAAGCTTCTCTTAGGTCTTTATTTTGACCTCATTTTGTTATTTTCAGTTTACTTTCAGTTTAAGCCGTGACCCCGGAAGCATATACATCAATGGTTTACTTCCTGACAGAGTTCAGGTGACTTTCTCAGTCACTATTGGGGTATGAATATCGCAGTGGGCTTCTTTTCCCTCTTCATTTTTTTTACTACAACTTTTCTTTTACAAAATTATGAGAGGAATACTGGAACATTTTCTTTCGAAATGTGATGATAGTTCCTAATATGTATCTATGAATAAAAATTAGGCAGCTTAAGGCGCAGCATTCCGATTTCATGTAGTTTTTTTTTCTGGGATTGAGAGAGCTCATACGAAAAATATCCGCCCAATTCCAGCCTGGTATCAAATATTTTTTTCAATTTTTCTTATTTTCCCAGACTTAGTGACTCGATGTTGAATGTTATGATTCTTAAACTTGGGATGAAATGGATCAGACAGTGATAATACTTCACTAAGATGCACCTTCTCACACTGATACATTACCCGAGAGAAAGAATCATAAAATTGAAAATACTTTTCTAAAAAATGAATCATAAAATTTACAATCAAAACTTCAAATTGATTTGAATTCCTTGAACGCATAGTGTATCCATCCATAATAATCTGTCCCTGAACTCACAAAAATGCTTTCAAATTACAATAATTAGAAACGAAAAACCTATTATCACCAAGTATCAAATTAAGGGCTACACATTACACACTGGAAAATTAATCTGAGGTACGAGACTAAAAGGGCCAGTATTATTCATTCATTCATTCAAAAAGCTTTATTAATGTAATCTACGAATTATGTATACAGCATGTATTCTTATACTTAATACTTACAGTATCTTACATTTAGCCCATGAAATTGGGCATAAGCTTCCCTCAGCCTCGTCCATTCTAGCCTGTCATCAGCCACTCTATGATATAGCCTATTGCCCAAAAAATTTTCAATGTCATCCTTCCATCTAGTTTTCTGTCTGCCCAGTTTTCGTCCTGATTTGAGATACCAGTTGTTTATTTTGTATGTCCATCGATCATCTTATAGCATTGAAATGTGACCAGCCCAATCCAACTTTTTACGACGTGCAACATACATGGAGTTCAAATTGTTTTTAAATTTATTTTTTATTATGTCATTTCTAGCTCTGTCTTTCAATTTCATTCCCAGCATAGACCTTTCCATGGCATTTTGCATTACATTTATTTTATTATAGTCTTTTTTAGTCATTGTCCATGTTTGTGCTCCATAGGTTACTGCCGGTAATATACAACTGTTAAAAATATTACTTTTTAAGCTTCCTCTAAATTTACCTTTGAAGATTTTCCCTAACGTCCAAAATTTTCCCCAGGCTATTGCAATTCTTCGCTTTCTTTCCTTTTCCATCCCGTACTCCAGTGCTATTATTTGTCCTAAGTAGATTATTTCTTTTTCATACTTTACAACTTTACCATTTATCCTAATTTCTTCGTGATTTTCATCATCTGTTAGTATTTTTGTCTTCTCTACATTTATTTACAGTCCGGCTATTTCTCCTTCACTATTTAATTCTTCTATCATTTCCTTCAATTCTTGCATACTTTTACCAACTAAGATCACATCATCTGCGAAACGCGAGTTATTTTACTCGTAGCTCCCCATTTATGTTTATTGCTTTCTCTTTCCAGTCTAATTTTTTGAACACTTCTTCACGGGCGCTGATAAATAAGATTGCTGACAGTGGGTCCCCTTGTTTTACTCCTTTTTTTATTTTGAAATAGCTCCCTTTCACATCAGTTATCACCCTAGCTTCTCATTCGGTATGCATATTACTAATTAAGTTTATGTATCTTTTTGGAACGGCTTGCTTTTTTAATGATTTTATCATAAATTTAAGCCTTAGCGAATCAAATGCCTTTGTATAATCAATAAAAGCGAGATATACATTTTTATTGTATTCTCTGTTTTTTTCTACTATCGGTTAACCACATGGAGATGATCTGTAACTGAAAAGTTTTTTTTAAAGCCGGCTTGTTCTTTTGGTTGTTGCTGGTTTAGGATATGGGATATTCCATTTTTTTTAATCAGTTTTGAGAAGATTTTTGCTAAGGTGAGGTTTAAACTCATTGGTCGGTAGTTCTCTATCAGATGCCTATTTCCTTTTTTGAAGATTAAAATAATGTCTGACTTTTTCCATGAAGTGGGTATAGTTTCTTCCTCTAAAATTTTATTAAAGAGTTTCCTTAAATATTTATTTAGAATACTACTTCCAGTTTTTATGTGTTCATTTGTTATATAAAACCTGATGATATCTTTTTGCTGTTCAAGGTTTTTGTTACTTCCTCAATTTATTCGTCCAAGAAAGGGGGTTTGGTTTCGTAATTTCTTTCATGTTCGGTCTCATTTGCGTTTTCTAGATCCTCCCTATCATTATATAACTTCGAGTAATGCTCTAAAGCTATTCTGTTGATCTTTTTGCGATCGTAAATTTTGTTGCCATCTTGATCCATCAAGTAAGTTGTCCATGTCCTTCCCAGGGATGGTTTCTTTCTTATTTCTTTTGTACTTTTGTTTGATTTTATTATACTATTAATTATTTCGTATTCTCTGTGCTGATTGTATTCTCTTAATTTAGTTTTTACTAGTTTACTCAACAGGTTCATCTCAATTTTTTCTGTCTTGCTCCTATTTCTTTTCCGCTTTAAAGTTTCCCTCTCTCTTATCAATTTCTTAATACTATCTGCCATACCTTTCTTTTCTTTTTTCTCCGAATTGTTTTGTGTTTGGGTGGTTTGGACAGCCTTTTGAATTTTATCGACGAGCCATTCATGATATATTTTAGCATTTGATTCTTCCTTTGGTTCGGATTCTGCGAGTAGTTCTCTTAGCTCATTCATATAGTTTATTCTAACTTCTGGGTTTGATAAGTCTAGGTTCTTATGTATATTTTTGTTTCCTTTGTCCCTCCAGTTTTTTGTCGATATTTCACATTTAATTGGTTTATGATCAGAATTAAATTTGAATTTTTGACTTAAATTGAAATCTGTAATCTTGTTAAATTTGATTGGGGCTAACATGTAGTCAATTTGATTTTTGGTTTCATAATTTGGAGATATCCAGGTCCACTTTTTCCCCTTTCTTTTCTTGAAAAAACTATCAATGATTTTAAAATTATTTTCCAGGCAGAAATCTATTAGCCGTTGCCCTCTTCTATTTCTCACTCCATAATTATAAGGTCCCATTATTTGGCTCTCGTTACCTGCCCTGCTTCCTATTTGGCTATTGAAATCTCCTATTATAATTAGTTGGTGCTTTAGACTACTGCTTTGTTTGTTTATTATTTCATTCATTTCGTCATAGAAAACTTCAATTCTCTCGTCATTTGCTGATGTAGTTGGAGCATAGACTTGCAATATCGTTAATGTATTTTTATTTTCCAGTCTTATTTCGATAAACGCTAGCCTATCGTTTATACCTTCAAACTCTAGTATTCTATCTTTCCAATCACGTCCTACTGAAAAACCCACTCCTCTCTATCCTCCCTTCTTTCCTATATGGCATAGAACATTACCCGAATTTAAATTTATGATCCTTTCTCCTTCTCTTCTTATTTCTGATAGTCCCAGGATATCTATTCTTGACTCTCTGAAGGCTTCTTTCAGTTCGTCTAGATTATCTCTATTTTTCAGGGTTCTTATATTTAAACTGGCGATTGTAATTTTTTTACTATTTAATTTAGCTTTATTTGGCTGAATGGTTAGTCGAACTTGTCCTAGCTGACTAGGCTTACCTATTATCATTGACTCCCGGTTAACATTCATCCCGCAGTGTAACTGGGTCATTAAGAAAGCCAGATCTACACTTGGTTTTATGTATCGTCAATATCACTCTTTTCACAAGTCCGCGAAACTCTTCTGCTGTTATATTTTGCCTATGTGCGTTTACATCTTGAGTTTGCATTTTCAATTTGGTACGTAAGTACTATATCAAATTGAATCACCAAATTGAACAAATTCAAAAACGATTCTTAAAATTCTTATGTAACAAAAAATTTTAATATTATCCTGTGGATCTGCCATATAAAGAATTGTTGGAGCGGTACCAAATCCAGTCTCTTTCCACTCGATGGAAAATATCATCTATCCTATTAATTAATAACCTGCTGTCCAGTAATTTGAGTGAACCCATCATTTTAGATAAAATAGGAATTAAGGTTTCAAACCGGTTTCTGAAATTTTTAACATGCCTATGACCAGAATAAAAATTTTCGATCCGTCACTAATTCTTACAGGTCTCATTCTATCACATAAGCTTTTATATGGAAAGAAAGAAACAGATTTTTTAGATCCTGAAGGTAGGAAAGAAGTTTAAAAAAAAAAAAAAAAAAAAAAAAAAAAAAACTAAAACAATGGTTCTAAACCTCAAAAAACAAAACAAATAAATAACTAGAGAGAACGTGAGTATACGATGGTTGTTGATTATGCAGTTTGGAGTGAATGTGATAACTGATATTGAGTGTCTGGTGAATATCTTTCATGTGAGTTTGAATGCATGGTGTGGTGGGACATATGGCGATGTACGCATGCCAAAGTGGCCCCTGAGACACCGCACCCCGGCCCTGGAAACTACTCTTTCGAGTATCGCATCAGTGGCCGGAGGAACGCTTTGAGGCCGGCCCGAGCCCTTATTCCACCTTCCGCTTCCGGTGCGCGCGTCCTGCGAGAGACATCATGGGGTCCCCTATTGACCAAGGTTAGTGTTCTCAACACTAGCCTGAAAATTTCAGGTTCCCCACAACCGGACGCGGTCTGGGTTTGAGTGCATGTGGTAATAACTGTAATTCAATGAGTGATTGAGTGATTGTGGAGTTAACTAAGTACAAATGCTAGAGTCATGAGGGAAAACAGAATAGATTTTAATTTTCATTATATCTAATTTTTGTCTGTTTCTTTTTTTCCCACTCCATCACTGTTGTTTTAAGTTTATTTCAAGTTTACATCTTAATTTCAATCCTAAATAATGTAGTGCTCTCCAGTGGCGTAGCCAGGATTTTTCCAAGGAGTGGAATCAGCAAAACTTTGGGGGGGGGGGGGGGGTACACCTAACATGAACTGTATGTTTTTACATTGACGTATCAGTATGTTGTGCTTTTCAACTTCAGTTATGTATCTGGATTTATATTTCATTTCACGCATTCACTGTGATACTGCCAGCATATAAAAAAATTCTCATCTCAAGGGGGGATTCATTCCCCTAATCCCCCCCCTTGGCTACGCCACTGATGCTCTCCTGCCAATAAGTGGGTTTCCTCGGAGCATGGGAAGGATGAAATACTGTTTTTTTTGTTTTTGTTTCATTTTGTTTTTTGTTTTCATTATTATTATTATTATTATTATTATTTTTTATTTTAAACAAGTCTGTATTTTCTTTTTTTACAGTTGTATTATTAAGTAAGAACGGTCTCCTCTGTAATTGGCCAATGACTGTTGAGGGGACTTTAAATAAATTAAAAAAAATAAAAAAATAAAATAAAATATGAAATATTCGAAATGATACGGAAGATTGAAAATAAATCTTCTTTCAACGTCAAGTGTAGTTGTATACACTTGGTGTCTTCTGATTATCAATATGGCACCCTTCTTTCTGCGGTCTTTGTCAAGAAGTAGCTATCACTTCATACAGCAAAAAAAAAAATTTCGTAACATTTTTTACAAATTATAACGGCTTATATTAGCTTACACGTAATTGAAATACTTCACACATAATTGTCTAACAACCTCTCCGTCTTTGGCTACACCTATACGCACATCAGTAAGAAAATATTCTCAAATATGAAACTGAACTTACGAAGAGGATAAAATGAACGTAAATCATACAGGCGTCCGTAAGATTCAAGTCTGAAATCCGTTGCAGGACTAGTCAGTCGAGATTCAAGCTTGCTGATTCGAATCATTCGAAGACTTAATATATTGATGATTCACGCAGTGAAGTCTTAAATGACTGACAGGGACTAGAAAATGCTTTTATTAGGAAATACCGAAGGGTAGGTTTCTACTCCAAGTGTTACATTCGCGGTAGAAGAAATTCTTTTTCGTATACTTTAAAACTTCTTAATAGAATTTCACGGAAGCAAAAAAATATTTTCGATTTTTTTTTCTTGCCAGCTCGAGTTAATAAAACTGAAAAAGAGGATATCTATTTTCTTTCACGTCTGATAATCCAAAATTTTATCAATAAATGACACCCATTTTTTTATGTGACTGAATGATTTTAATTTTTTTTTTTTTTTTTGTATTTAAAGACCCACCGAACAATTTCTTGATATTCACGATCAGAAATGAATTAGATCAAAAGTGAATTATGCTTCCTTTAGGACGCATTACTTGTCCTAATATATCATCAGTCGACAGGGCTCTTCATTGTGGAATCTAGGGTGGTGTTTCTCAAGATTATTTTACGACAGTGGAAGGAACGGAATTCCTCGAGCTTGATCAAGTTTAATGCATTTGGAATGCTCTAATTTGCCCGGACCGTTTTCGGACGGAAACGGAGCACACACTGCGCGAGTCGAACTTGCACAAAATTGGCCAAAATGAACCCTAAGAAATCCTCGTAACTTATACCATGCACATCACCGCCGAATTTAAAGAGTTCTGAAAAAGAGGTATTAAACTTTTTACATAACCAATGAACGTTCTGGAGACGTGCCCAGGATAACTATGTCGTAAAACGAGCCAACTTCCAACCAGTGTATAACAACTGGTCGGTAAGTAGGTTTATTGAATTTTGGTTTACATCAATAAACAGAATCTTGAATCTGGGCGCAGCAAGTTCGAGATGAAAAATAAAAAAACCAACTCGTATATTTTGGCTTTATTTGCCTCGACGTCAACGCTCGTTTTGACCCGAAATACGGTGCACTAAAAATCGATTTTTCAGCAGGTAATTTCGGGAACACCTTCTGCAATTTATTATTTTTATACACTCCTAGGGTCATCATATCCCCGTGTAGTCTTCACTCGAATGCGGCGTAAGTTGGGACGATGTATAACCGAGTAAGATGGATGTAAAATAACAAAGTAAATTTGCACCTGCGACGTCGGATCTTACATGTCTGCAAAAAAAAAAAAGTCAACTGACGGTCTCAGTTAAGTCACGAATAGTTGTAAAATGTGCCAGTCGAGGGAAGAAGAGTTCCTGTAAGAACTAAGAAACATTTCCCGCCCGTTACAATTGAGAAAAATTATTCGCGATGGTCAGGTAATGAAGAAAGCTCGGTGACAAATACACACGTTCATCCCCCGAACCAAATCGATAAATTGTCAACCCCGAACTTTGTACGGGTTACACGGGGCACAAATACGGGTAATTTCGTCTTCAAGAAAGTATATCCAAAGAATAGCAATGCGAAAAAGGTAAAATGCGAGGTAACCTCGCGGAAGTTAATGACTCACCGAAATATATAATACGACGTTGAATCCGGCCTGAATTGTAAGATGGTTGGTAACAATGGCGGTTGATTGATGATGTCTTTGTAAACTTTACTCGCCAATAGTGTCGTCGTATGCATAACGGTGAAAGCATGCCAGTGCGTTGCCAATAATAAAGAACGCAAAGACCGTAACACCTCGTACGAGCCCGGATCCAGTCTGACTTCGAAACGGCTCAGTGGTACCTGAAAATTGTGGAGAAAAACCAAAATTAGTTCTAAGAACAAGTTGAAATGGGAATAATTTGAAAACTGTATCGTCTTATGTTTGGTGTCAACGTAATGAACCTCTCAAACCATGGGGTGGTTTTTAAATTCTAGAATGAAATAAAACCGGAGGAAAACCATCGAGTTCATAATTCATATTTGAACAGTATGAGATAGTAATGCAGCTAGTGTAGTGTTCGAGGTGGGAGTCTAGTCTTGACCAAGGAGCGAGAGGGTGTTGCAGAAGGTGCTAAAATTGGAAAAAACTTTATTTAACGAAGTCGTAAGGGGGTCCAGAAGGCCTCAACCCCCCCCCCCTCCTTGGCTATCCCACTGGTTCGAGAACTTAAGCGCGGGATAAAATTCTATTCTTCACTGATTCAATAGCAAATCCAAGAAGCAATCCTAAGTAAGGCAGTAAGATAGTTTACCTTGAACTACATTTTCATGTCATCTAGACTAGAGGATAATTAGATGAAAAATATTGGAGTTTTAAAAGAACTGCATTGGCTATTTTCTTATTTTGGACTTGAAAAAGAAAATACCTTTGACAGCGGGTTTTCGAATTTTCCAGGTTTATTAGATTCACAGCTAGGTAACGATTTTTGAAGGTTATGATTGAATATTCATTTTAACTTACTACTAACTATTCTTCCGGGGAGAGGAGCCAGTCCTAAGACTATAGCAACAGTTCCGCAATATTCGTTAAAAAATCTAATGAATTTTCCTAAACTTGTGTAAGAGACTCTCAAGATTCTTTTGTATTTACTGAAGCATCGCTGAGACACTGTTCAAAACTTGTTGAAAACTCTTTTTGACTCCCCCAAATTAGGTCAAAACTTTTTAAAATTTTTCCACACTTTTATAAGAATCCGTAAGAGTAGCTAATTCTTTTTAGTGTTCATTAAGCACTAGAACTCCCACACAGCAGTCCACTACTCCTCTAGATACTGAGATAGGAGTAAAGCTTTAGGGATCTGGTTGGCCGACGGGGTCTGGTTGGCTGAGTGGATAGAGCGTTGGTCTCAGAATCCGGAGGTCCCGGGTTCGAGCCCACATAGCAACTCGCCAGATTTCGACCTAGGCCAATTTTTCGGCCAAAAGGGAAGAGGGCTAAAAGAGCCCTAACAGCCTCTCCGACATCTCTGAAGTAATGCTCGAAAGGGCGGATTCCAGGGATCGGGTTGAGGGCGAATTAGAAAAAGAGGTGTAAAGCTGTAATAATGTCGCAGATTTGCTCACGATTCGTAACACACTTCCATACTTGTTCAAACCCCGCTTCAAAACTCGTTAAAAATTCTGCGTGAGGCGCTCATTATGTCGGAAAAATTAATTTTGCTACACAGCATAACACGTGTTTTCAATACGAAAATTCCGTTCTTCGGATTTTAACGGAAACTGCTTCTAGATACACCTGGCCACAGTGTACAGTACAATATAGTCGTCTAGGACGTGATATTTCAAGTTTAGAAACGGATTACAATACAGTGGCTAGTTCTTGGAAAAGGTACCATAAGTCGCACCGATCTTGTTTTCCTTTTTGGGCGCGTTATCACCACAGCTATGCATAATAATTACTATCACGTTACCGATGAGTTAATTTTTTCAAAGGTATGACCTTTCAGAACTTCGTTTTCGAACATATCACATTTTTCAAAACCAAGCTTTCACTGGTTCGTCATACGGACTGGCGTATTCAACGTTGTATTCCTCGAGGTACAGGCATTGAATGCATTTGAAACTGGCAAGATATTTTGGTACTTGTTTGCAAGATATCATACGAAAATTTGAAACGAATTGGCGTGGTAGACGCTGAGATATCGATTTTTTAGTGTATCTTTCTGTTTCACAACTTTAAACATATTTTCCTCAAAATTAAAGGTTTTTTACATCTTCAAATTTCAGCTGCTTTTATTTCAGTTCTGTTGAAGCTATAAACATAGGTTTTTCTTGAAATGCAGGAACATTTGTGCTCTATCAGATGCTTCCAAAAACTCAAAAGCAAGTTCTCCGACATATGGTACCTTTTCACAAAAAGCCTCATTTAGACACAGATGATTTAAAACTCTTCCGAACTTATTCAAGATCCACTAGGACTCTTCGAAAATAATTGAATACTGTTTTAATTCGTTCAACACATGGTAAAATTCATCCAAACTTGCTGAAGATTCTCTAAGACTCTTCTATAACTCTTTCAGACTTGATGAAAAATCATTTTAAGAAATTTGCAGATTTATTCAAAACTCAAGAGACTAGAAAAGAATCGAGATAAAATAACATCTCTGGCATAAATCCATTAAAAATACCCAAAAAAATTAGTTTTCTTCATTCAATTTCTTCCTTTCTTTTCTTTCTGTCGCTCTTTTGATTTCTTCTGTATTTTCATACTTTCCTGGTTCGTTCTTCAGCCGTCCTTTCCATTCATTGCGGACCACTTCCCTCATTTCGCATCTCTAGTAAGTCCTAAGCGCAATAATATGATATGCTCTATGAAGAGTTATGGGATAAGTCAGTTGACATCCAATTAATGAGACATAAGATATAAAGAAATGAAATATGCATGTTTGAGAGATAAAGTAATAAGATACATTGACTTATAAAGTTAAGACTTCAGAGATTTAATATCACTACTTACTTTATAATTTGCCCAACACAAAAATATGATATATAAATTTGACCCAATGAGATTTGTAGACCCACTTATTAAGACCTAGTCAGTGCATGCCTGTATGTCTTATGTATTCATATTTTATCAGGGAACAATGTTTTTTGCTTACTTGGTGATCCAAGCTCCTGATAAGTTACATATATAAAACCAAGAAGATGGTTGATCTAAAACGAATAGGTACGAAGATTAGGTACTTACTGTATCGACTGACATAACTGACAAACTTAATTATCAATAAGGGAGATATAGCTGATAAAAATAATATTCATAGATTGACTGATAAAGCTAATATGCCATGAACTAATTACTAATAAGATAAGGCTAATGCACCTGAAATGATATATAAAATAGATAAGATCCATACAACTGATAAGGATTTGTCTGTATGTCTAGGTACATATCATTAGTTTTTTTCATTTTTGTTTCTGTGTGTCATGGCAATTTTACATTTTTAAACATCAGAACATCTTCTAATGTATCTCACGTCTTTATTTACATCTTTACTTATCTATGTATCTATTCTTATACCTTTGCATTTTTAGTTATGTGCAACTGCAGCTCTGCATATGTTTACATCTTTACATTTTACAATCTCACAGTTTTTACATCTCAATGCCATTACATTGTAACGACATTATGTCATTATATTTTTATACAGTAATATTGTTTGTTTCTTGACTTACAACATTGTATCTTCACTTATATCTTCATTCAAATCTTTATTTGCCTCTGTACATATTACCTTACCTTACATATTTTATTCTGTAGTTCTGCACATATTTACATTTTATCATCTTTGCATCCTCATATATGACGTCGGTATGTCTGTATATCTGCATATCTTTACATTTTGCCACCATTACATCTTCATGTCTATAATCTTGTGTCATTACATTACTACATCATTACAATTTTGATAGTTCTTTACATCTTCACATAAGATCACTTTTGACTTTCTAAATATCACATCTTATGTTTTCACTTACAAGTTTGTATCTGTAATACTATCTTTACTTGCCTCTGCACATCTATTCCGACATTAATATACTATAGTATTTCTGTAAATCTGCACATCTGCACATGTGCATATATTACGCTCTTTACATTTTTACATATATCTTTATGTTTTCACATCTTCAGGACTTATCTTCACATTTACACGATTACGCCGCCTACATTCATTACTTCTTCATAAATCGTTATGTCTTTCATGTTCTTACAATTAAGTATGTCACTGAGATGTCTTCACCCTTAGTTAATTACCTTATTATACCTTATATTTTTAAACATGTCTGTACCAACGTTTCAAAAATGTTAACATTGAGAAATAATAACCAGAATTGGATATTTGCTGCACTAAACCTGAAAATGGCAGAATTGAAAATGATTACACATCTGTGATGTGGAATGAAAAACCCACCTTACATAAAAAATTGAGATTTTGAGAAAAACGCGTTTAAAGATATTGTGCTACATTCCCATTTACGTTGTGTCTATACAAACTCTGGTCCCCGAGCTATCTAGCATCACTTTTACAAAGTAGTAATGATCTTATATGAAAGAGTTATACAGTTGCAACAAATTTATGTCATAAATCCGAAAATGAGTTTTCTGATGAAAGGTCGGTTTTCTCATTTCACATCACATTCTGTCTTTCTTTTTTAGGGTCGGCGCAGCCGAGTCTTATACAATGGAAAAATAGTAATAAAGTTCAAAGGTCAGTTTTCTCATTTCACATCACATTCTGCCTTTCTTATTTAGGGTTGGCGCAGCGGAGCCTTATACACCAGAAACATCCCGATCGGCAAGTACCGACATTATTTCTACAGTGTCGAATTCTGCTCATTTCGACCGTCGAATTGTCGAACACTGACCAATCTGAAAGCAGCTTGACTGCACCGCCGGTTGCATTTCTTCGACAGACATACCGACATTTCGACAAACCGACATTTCGACAAACCGACATTTCGACAGACCGACATTTCGACGGACATACCGATATTTCGATAGACCGACATTTCGACAGACATACCGATATTTCGATAGATCGACATTTCGACAGACATACCGATATTTCGATAGACCTACATTTTGACAGACTGACAATTCGACGGGTATGCCGACATTTTTTGACAGGCAGTCCGACAATTTGATAATTGCATTCCCCATCGTTTTCAATTATTTTCAGTACTACACCAGCTCCAGAGGCGCAAGTGAGGGTGTTTAGCCCTCTCCCCATCTCGTAAAAGTCCTTCCAGTCTTCTGAAAATTCCCCTAAAACTCACAAAAAAATATGTGGTAAAGTACTAAATTTTTTTTATGCTTCTCATTTTGAATTTTGCTGGGGGCTTCAGCCCTCCCCCAGCTCCGACAAGCTACTTGTGCTTATGAATAACTTAAACATGATTCAATCTGCTGAGAAGCGTCTCCTTTAAAATTGCTTACTCTAATACATACAAAATGAAAAATAAGTAAGAGTTCTTTCAATTAATGTATATTAAAAATAATACAAATATCCAGAAAATAACAATTATGAAATTTTAGACATTTTCAGTATACTAGAGCCCCAATACGGATTGCGGCAACTGCGGGGCTGAACTTTCGCGTATCCCCCTACTCGTCTCCATCGGGCGCCACCCCCTCAAATGGAAAAACTCCCACAGGCAAGTCGCGCGTTTATAAAGGTAAGCCGAAAACCAAATTAAACATTTTTACATGTACCTAATACCCAAGGTTTAGCCGGTAGTGATCGTATCTTTGAATTTGAAAGAAATATAAAAAAATTACAGTTTGACATCATCGGACTTTCGGAAACACGGATCCTGGGGGGAAAATTTCTGAAAAAGAAGAACGGTCACTACTTCTTTTACTCCGGTCATACCAAGGGTTCAGAGGAACTGATTTCTATGTACTAAATAAAAATTGGGTTAAAAAAATTACTCAAATCAAAGGTATCTCAGATAGGATAAGTTTGCTAAAATTAAATATCGGAAAAAAAAATACAAATCTTTTGATAATTCAAATCTACGCCCCCACAGGCAGATATAAAAGAAACTGAATACTTTTATAAAGTGCTACAAAATACTTACTTTTGACGCGGAGAAGGAATACTACAATGTAATTATGGGAGACTTCAATACCAAGCTAGGCAAACAAGTAGACCCCGAATGTTATAGGGTAAATTTTGTACAGGAGAAACTCTAAACAGGAATGGTCAATGTACGTTGAACTTCATAGAAAATAATTCATTGAAAGTAGCTAACTCCTTCTTCGAGAAGAGAAAAAATAAGAAATGGACATGGCTAGCACTCCACGGCACTACCAGAAACGAAATTGATAGTAAGCGACTTGAAAATAGTGTCAGACGTGTCTAGATGTGACCAGTTTGAATTTCCCTCAGGCCATAGGCTATTACGAATGAAAATTGGGATACCAAGAAGAACAAAAATCAAGAACTATATTAAAACAAATAAACCTAGTAAAAGCATGATTCTCAATGGGAAAGTTGAGGAAGCACAAAGGTATATGGGAAGGGAGCTGCAAAAGGTTAACTGGAATGATTCCTGTTCGATGCAGGTCTTATATGACAAAATTGAAAAAACAGTTAAAATGGTTTTTGAAAAATTTAGCAAAAAAAAAGTTGAAGGCTCCATAACAAACAAAATATCAGAAAAAACCAAATCATATCATTATGCGATAGAAGAAATTTGTTGGCTACAAAATTAAACAAAGATTTAAAGGAAAAGACAGAATTAACTGAACTGAGGAAAACTGTTAAAAAGGCAATTAAAAAGGATACTCACACACACGATATAAACACAATGTACGAAGTTATAAAACAATCAGGTTTAGTGAAGAAAGCGAAACGCGAAGTTTTTCAGGACCAAGCTATCATCCCAAAAATTAAAAACAGAGAAGCTAAATTTGTTTTTGACAGGGAAAAGATTCTATACGGAACTATATAGCAAAGACCAAAAAGAACAAGTAGTAGATATTCTCATGGAAATGAATAATAAAGAAATAGTACCACATTTCTAGAAAATTAAATCTTGTCCATCTTGAGGAAATTAAATCCTACTAAAGCAATGGGTCCAGATAAGATGGGGAATTATGAACTCAAAATTTTGCAGAAGAATTAACACCAACTCTGACAAAAATTTTCAATTTGATTTTAGAAAAAGAAACAACTCCATCCCAATGGAGCTTTCCCGAAATAATTTTATTTTTCAAAAAAGGGGATACAAACGATATAAACAATTATAGACACATAAGTCTAACTTCAAATATTGGAAAGATTTTTGGCAAACTAGGTACTGAAAACCGGAATAAACACACAACTAGACGAATGTCAAGGTCCGGAACAGACTGGCTTTTGTAAAAATCGATCAACCACTGACCAGTTATTTATAATTGGTTAGTTAATAGAAAAAACTAGGGAATATAACCAACCATACCTGCTATTTATAGATTTTCAAAAAGATTTTGATTCTATTTATCTATCCGCATTCCACACTCTGGGGAGCCCTAATTCGACAGGGGAGAAAGTGATCAAAATTATAAAAGGAATGTACAAGAATAACAGCGGGAGAGTGCGGCTGGACAAAACAGGGAAAACGTTTAAAATTGAAAGGGGAGTTAGACAGGGAGACCCCTCTCCCCGAATCTCTTCAATAGCTTGTCAGAGGATATTTTTCAAAATTTGGATTGGGAACAAAAAGGAATAAAAATAAACGGTGAATGGCTCAGCAATTTGAGAATTGCTGATGATGTGGCTTTAATTTCTCAGGACGCAAGAGAGATGCAAACTATGGTAACCGAACTAACCCTACAATGTGGCAAAGAGGGATTAACTATAAATACGAATAAAACGGTATTATTATTATCCAACACAAAATTCAGTCAAGACATAGTGATTGACGGCAACAAAATTAGAATCGAAGAATAGCACAACATACCTGGGACAAATTATCTCTTTTAAAGACAAGTCAGAAAAAGAAATTGTAAAAAAAAGAACGCAAGCATGGAAAAGCTTTTGGGCATTGAAAAATGTTTTCAAAAATAAAATGCCACTGGAAATGAAGAAGAAAATTTGGTTGGAAGTCATGCACTTTACCAGTACTACTGTATGGATCTCAAACTTGGACCACAACCGAAAATCAAAATAAAAAATTAAGCAGTACTCTCAATTGGCAATGGAGAGGGCGATGATTGGAGTAAAAAGAGGGGCCGGCTAACTAATAAATTGGTAAGGGCAAAATCAATGGTTTGGGACTGTACATATGTAATAAAAAAAACTGAAATTTGACTATGCTGGACATGTTGCCAGGGAGGAAGGTAAAAGATTGGAAAGAAAAGTTCTGGATTGGATACCCAGTGATGGAAAAAGAAAGGTAGGGAGACCTGCCACCCGCTGAATCGACGAAATTAGGCAACATGCCGGAGTTGCCTGGGGGAGGGACGGGAGGGGCAGGGACCGGTGGAAACGAGTAGGGAAGGCCAATGCCCGAAGATGGGCGCATTAAATTTGTAACAAATACGCAAAATTCGGTTGTATGTCAATGGCTGTAAAATAATAAAATAAACAAAAAGTTGAGGAAAATTTCAAGTCTTATAATGATGCCAAAGTAGTCAGTTGACCATCATGATTTCCAAGTCTATCGGTAGCGTCGATGGCCACGTGAGCAATATTACCTGTAAAAATAAATAAATATCAGCTGGAGAAGACAAAGTAATCTTAATGAAATTATTAGATTCTACCCTATTCTGACGCAGGCCCATTCGGGGCGTTTCCGGGATAGGGAGTGCTGTGTCCCGGGGCCAATTTGGCATGCGTGCATCGCCATACGTCATATGGGTACAGCTGTCAGAAGAAAACGATGGGTTAATAATAATCTTAGATATACAGTTCTCGGTCCGACCAATTAGGGGAGAAGTATTAAAGGTCTCAGGCTACCGCCAGTTTTTTAAAGGAGAATTTCCCCGAAATTACCCGTCATCACATCGAGAACTCACTTAAGCCTCTCCTGCACGGATCTTCTCCTCAACCACAGGTTCACTCCTCCCGATCCCTTCCACACAACAGCTCCCTAACACAATCACTCGCTCTCACCACAGACCCCTTGAAAATTACAACCCGCTACAGAACCACAGCCGGCTTCTCTCCCACTATAATCGCTCCATCACCGCTCCATCACCACTCTCTCTCTCTCTCTCTCTCTCTCTCGCTCTCGCTCTCGCTCTCTCCACCATGGCAACCCCTTACAGTCCTCTACCAGACAACAACTGTCTTCCCATCAGTAGTCCCAATCCAGGGCCACTTACTACTTGGAACCTCCTAGATAGAGACCTGAGATGTAAATTCTGGCCTGTGTGTGGTGGTTGAGGTGAAGGAGGAGGGCCGTGATGGGGGGGGGGAGTCATGATGGGAGAAAAAGACTGGGGACGTGTCGGTGACCAGGCAAGCAATATTAACTGTAAAAAGAAATAAAACTTAGCTGGAGAAAACGAACAAAATACATGAGGGGTACATCTTCCAGAAGGAAATCTTCTTTCAAATTTCTTACATTCTCACAAATACATACTTTGTACTTGCATAAGATACTAAACAAATTTATCCTATCAAATGTTGTATTAAAGTAGCATAGGTAGTGTTGACTTACTAGAAGGCATCTCCGGCAGAACATTCTTAAGGACTGGACTAATTTCCCTGTTTTGACCTACACACCTGCTGAAGCGTTGTATGGTCAGTCACAGTTTATATGTTTTAGCACTCGTCTTATAAGATCTGTTCTTTACTTTTGGTAGATGCATGCGCTATTTCTACTCGCCCTAGTTCTCTGATAATGCCCTCGTTGCGGACTGGATTTACTCAAAAACCAAAAACCTCCAATAGTCCCGCGCGCACACACATAAATTTTGAAATACGGGGTCCGAATGGTCAAGCAGAAATCTTTTAAACAGCGGGTGGGCCAGCCTAGAGAGAATTTTCGCAATCTTCCCCCACCACGTTGATCTGCTCCTGGAATAATTAGTAACTGAATATTACATTAGATGACATAGAAATGACATAACTTACCTATAAATTACACCATTCAATACGCCAAAGCAGAGAAACACACGACACAATCGCTTTCTGAAACCATCAAACATCAACTTTGAAACGCCGACGCTAAGTCGCCGAAATGCCGGTTACTGATGGACTACCACTACACATTGAACCAGTTAGACGTAAGCGCTAACATCACCGACGCGACGTTAACTTACCACACTTACTTGTATACTGCTTTTCCCAAAAAGTTAGAACTGCAGGGCCACTATTGAAGATCCAAATTAACAATAACAATGCACTTATTCAAAATTCAAATTATCAGCGAAAACTCTAACTTGTTAAAAACTAGCCAAGAACTGTCAGACACACGAATCGAATGATGCAATAAGAGATAAGACTAACGAGTAACGACTTTTTCGAAATTTACATTATCTCAGATCTTCCTTCATCGTACACCTATCGGATATGTTCGGGTGTCTCCGTTCTGTCGATCCTGGTCGAGTACTGTCTGTCACCGTCAAAAAAGTGATGTCGAACACCGTCGCCGTTGACGAAATGCGTTTTCTCATTAATTCCGCAAAATTACTGCATTTTTGTCGATTTGTCGGCAATTGCCGGCTGTCGAAGTGTCGATCGACAGTTATTTTGCCCATCGGGATAGTAGTAAAGTTCAACCTAGTGCAACAGAGTGGCGCTTGCGTTTTAAAATGTAAGTATGTGGACAAACAAATGAGATACACATACACGAGTGAATCACGTTTGCTTTCAACAGTGGCGCTTGTGGTTTCAAATGTAAAAGTGAACGTAATCGTGTGTAAAAGAAACAGATATAGGTAGGAAGATGGTTTTACATAGTCTCTGCAAAAGTGACTCGAGGTATCAACATAAGGAATCGATGAAATGAGTTCATTTTGTGAGGTTTGTAATATTATTGTGTACAATTCTTGCTGAAATCAGGGTCAGCGTGAACCAACCGAAATTTGTAAATAAAATGAGTTATTATTATCGTTGGAAAGAGCGCAAAAAGTAGAATTTTTCAGAATTGGGCCCCCGATTCAAAAATGTGTACTCACGTTGATCAAAGCTTATCAGTAAACGCTACGTCACATGGTATCTATATGGCTCTTGAACTTAGAATCACCGTGTTCTCAAAAAACAGATTTTGCTTGTTGGTTTCCTTACGCTTAACAGCGTCCAAGTACGATCGTACTTTTTGGTCGAAGTTGGTTAGTGGGAATAGTCGCCAGGACTTCAGCTGAAAGGCCGACCATATCTAGGTCGGAAAGCGATCTGGTTTGTTTCTTTCAGTCTGGGCACTCAGTAGCTGATACGCGTATCACGGACTTACTGGCAGTCTCTTAGTAGAATTAACTGACTGGATGACTAGATTTTGGAGTTACAGTTCTGCTCTTGTATCTTGGGTTTCAGTTTGGTGTGTTTTCTATTTCAGGTGAGATGTGAAGTCTGTAGGTTTTTAGTATTAGAAAGATCTAGAGCAAATTACTAGCTATCCGTTAAAATGTTATACAATAGAAATTGGTCATAATAATGTTGAAGGAATTTATTTTTTCACTAGTAAAACCTTTCACCGATATTGTTTATCTCAAATTACCTCTCCTCAGACTTGAAAGTTGTTTCGTTCAAAGTGGTGTATCACTTTTTAAGCAGTATTGTTACAAACCAATGTCCACTAGTTCACTGAACTAACCCATTGGTCAGTCATTCACAGAGTATATTTTCAAAACAATTTTGTCGCAATTTTTATTTAGTGCTGAATACCAATTAGGCAGCATGAGCTACAATGCTCGCAGCGCCTGCAGCCTGAAAACCTTTAAATACAAAACAGATGATTTGTTAGTTGTTCTGTGGTCAACACTGTTTTCTGCCGTGATCCACTGCGGCTGTACATATAAGGCACTGCAGGATGAAGAAAATTGAGTCAATGAACAGCGATTCCTGATGAGGAAGGATTAACAAGGATTCCTACTAGGTATCTACTTATTGGGATATATAGGTGTTATAACTCGGTACATGTACTCGGTTTAATTAAATCGCTCTTTATTGTCGCATATTACAACTTTTTCTTTCTGTATGGGGGCAATTTCTCCTATTGACAAGCATCCACGCCTGCTTGGATCCGTTCTCGACGTCACATTACACTGGAGCTACTCATCCTTTCATACAAATCGTGGGCTGTAAACTTGATTTCCAGTCATCATTGCGACCTCTTCTGACATATCATAAAACTTATATTAACTTTTATTTACTCGACATCTCAGTTTCAAAGTGAGCTGTATGGTATATTCCAGCAAACGACAATGAGATTTCAGGATGGTAAGCAGAAGCTAAGAAGCAGAAAGCTAAAACGTATTTCGCGAAATATCTGTATTTGACATGATAAACGATTCACGCTGTTTTTAGTGTTCCAATATTCGCTTCGGATTTTCAGTTGAAAATCGTTATTCAAATAACGGCTCTCGGCTGCGAGTGCTGCTGCGTGTATCATCCGTTAATGCCATTAACCTAACCCTTTTTTGATAATGGCATTAATTCAGTATCATCAGGTATTAGATTAGGTTTGTTCTATTCCGGGGGCCGACTACGTCTGTTTGCTGAAATTTCGTGTTTCTCATTCATTAATTACGACGAAGATGGGTTTCTTAGTTCTGCGAAGGTTGCATGTTCGTACCGGCTATTTGCAGTGTTTCATCTGCGAACAAATGCGCCGTGGTTGGTGTACATTGCGAGATGGGTCGCTGGAGTGGAATCTCGATGGATATCTATGTATAGAAAAGGACGGAGAAAATGAGAATTCGTTGGGTTTTTATTCGAGCGAATATGGAACAGCCACTTGGGCGATTTAATGAGTCGTTAGAGTGGTGAAGATCCGTCTAAAAATGGCTTTTTTAAAACAGAATTTTTGGCGCAGGTAACTGATGGAAGGGAAATTAGCACCATGAGCTCGAAAGTTCTCTCGAATAGGGACGCTATTTCTGAACTTGCGTGGGCGACAATACACGTGTATTCAACTTGCGAAGTCGTCAAAATAATTTGAGTAAGCGACGACGTGAGAATGCCGAGACTCTGGAGAATTTTGAAGAATTTCTTCGCAGTCGTCCTGCAGCGTGCTCTAATTGGCAGGCTTTTTATCATAGCACAAAAAAAGTTATAATTAGAAGTACTACCTACATATAATCAGTAATTTATCTCATTTTGAAAAGTAAGGGTGAAACTGCTTCCAGGGGAGTTTGAATTCAATACTAGCAGTTATTTAAAGAAAATGTAGTTTTTCGTGCAGCCTTATTTTTGTTACGTAGTGATATGTCTCTGACATGCCTCTAGTGAAAACCAAATTTGAAAAGAAAGGAAACGAAAATTGGATACAGAGAAGACTTTCCATTCCGAACTTTTCTTCCACGAAGTGACAGTCGTCGGAGTTTTTGTGAGCAACCCTGTTCAGTTCAGAATTTCAGAAAGATCTTAATACTCATTTTGATATCTAAGTAATCTGTGTTCGAAAAATAAGGTCCAACCGATGCTGACAGAAAATCTAGTGACTCTGAAACCTACTATTTCGTATCCATATTGCTCTTTTCAGCTTATTCAGTCATAAACCGTATTCTATCTCCTCATTTTCATCTACCTAATACTGGTAAAAATCCACTATTCGACATCCAAATTGCATTTTATGTGAATTTGACAGTCGATCCGTTCAGGCCTGTCAACCTCAGAGATTCATCCTTAGATATAAAGATATTATTCAGGCTTTAGGAACAAGTTTCAACAATTTTTGTAGGGATTTTCGAAATGTTAATGATTTTTTGTGGATTTTTAAGAATTTCCGCGAAAATGCCCAGAAAATGAAATTTCCTATAGAATTTTGCATGTTAACTGAGTGTAATATTGTAAGTAAAAATATCAGAAAGAAGACCAAACGATCAACCAGGAATCATGAATATATTTTTATATAGTCTACTGCATCCTACAGCTTCGATGGGAGATAAAAGAGAGAGAAAGAGAGAGAGAGAGAGAGAGAGAGAGAGAGAGAGAGAGAGAGAGAGAAACCGAAATGGAAAAGAAATGTTGAAAGAGGATGTTGTTAAAGGATTTTTCAGAGGATTTTTTGTGTTTTCAAAGATTTTTTACGGTTTATGTTCGCTTTCAGTTCACGTCTCGAAGTTAGCAGGCTTGGACCTGTTTCTCTCAGTGCCCCAATTCAAGGATCAAACTAATACCGAAACACAGTTGAGCGATCGTGAAAACTATATTTTAAAACCTTATTGCATTATCCGATTTTTTCAATTGCGAGTGGCCTCCTCCCTCACCTCGTTTATACTTTTCCAGCTTATAATAAAACTAGGATCAACACTGAATTCAACAGCCCAAAAAGCTACTATTTGATGTTATATTTTACATAATTTTCTATTTCGACTGCTTTCTCTTGGTGCTTTAGACACAGTGATCTTGAATGGCCTACCATTATTAATCGATTTAATCATTTGCCTCAAATGTCGGAAAGTTTTCCAATTAAAATTATTTTGAGTACCAAAAAGAAACTCAAAAACAGGCTGTTCGTAAGCGGGTTTCAGCAGAAAGAGGAAAAATTCCCGGAACTGAAAATCTGTGGAAGTACGGAGGCGATTTCGGAGAAAACTGGGGACCCTTCTGTTCACCAAAACTTTGCAAAAGGATGATTTAAACCGAACCCCAATTTTTATCTTTACATGTTCTATGTTGACGTCGAGTCATCCAGTAAAGTCATAATCAATTATCTCCCTCTATGTCATTTATGTGGCAGATAGCAAAATATCGCAAATATTTGATGTAAAATCGTCGTTGAATGGTTTCCGCTCGAAACCTTATTCTTCATGTATCTCTTTTCTAATTTTTGCTCTCAACCCGAGCCCTGGAATCCGTCCTTTCGAACATTATCTCGAGGAGACTGTTATAGGACTGTCTTGGCCCTCTTCTCTTCTTGCCGAAAAACCGGCCTAAGTCGAAATGTAGCGAGTTGCTACGTGGGCTCGAACCCGGAATCTCCGGATTTCGAGAACAGCGCACTATTCACTCGGCCAACCAGACCCCAGACTCTTCTTGCATCTGTAATGAACAATGATTTCTTCGGTGGGGGTGGGGGAGGGAGAGAAAATAGCACAGGGTGTATGAAACGGAGTGTGTAGTACGCAGGTGCCCAAAATGCAAAAATTGCGTCATATGGCACGGACCTCCAACAATGTGGCATTCTTAGGTATATATCTGGCCAAATGTGGAATGTTAGATGGTTGATCTCAGTTCTGATTGGTGAAGATTATTGATACACTGTCACACTCTAAAAATCGCATTTCCCGTGTCACACTGGTGTCACACTTTGCAGATTGAGCGGGTAGCAGCCCCCCGTAGTGTCACCTCATTTTCAGATGACCACACGGAAATAAGAGGGGGGAAACTAAGAGCAAGATAACAAGTAAGCTTTTCAAAAAATCTAGGCAAAAGAAAACTTAATTCCAATTTTGGTATCCAAATTTGGAAAATAGAATTTTAGAAGGGAAACTATCTGCAGACGGGAAGCAATCAACGTCCCCATTTTCCCCTCTCTGACTCTGCGGACCTGATTAAAATAATTCTTCAACATAGCGGAAAATATTCATCATGAATTAAACAACGAACTGTCTATACGTTGATAACAAACTTATGGCACATGTGCTTTCGGCCTTTGGCTACTTAGAGTCGAAATTTAGATCCTTGAGATATTGGCAGAAAATATGCAGAAAGCTAAATTTAGATTTATGGACTTAGTTTTCATTTTTTTCACATTATGCGGTCGAAAATTCACAATAATATAGCTCATGCGAGTACAGCTGAAGACTCTATAGAATTCTGCAGGTTCACTAAGGTTTAGGAAGAATAATGTGATATGATACTACCTACATTAAATAATTAATGAGCAATATGGTATTTCGTGTCGCCATTATCAATGGAGCTAGCTGTGAGACTGATCCCCTCTGTGGAGCTGCCCCCTCACTTCAGTGTAGGCCAGTCGGACAGGGAATACTCAGAGCGAAAATCCACCTACGTTCTTGACTTGACTACTTGACTATAAGCGCACCTGTATGTATACTTTTAGTGAGGGTTCGTCGGGGGATGGGTAAAAGCGAGAGCAAGGGTTGTAGCACCACATGTTCAGACTCCAAAACAATACTTGATCAACTAGACGGTGTAAGATTTCCATATACAGGATGTCTCTTTTGCAATGACCGCCCTTCCACCTGGTAAGTAGGCGACTTACCCCGGCAATATGTAGATATATCTGCATACTAACTTTTGAAGGGGCTGAGTTATGGTCAAATTTTGAAAAGTTTTCTATCTTTGAAAATTTTTTTCTTCTTACGACTGAAGAGAGACAGAAAAGTGGTACCAGTAGGTAACAATAGAGGACAGTTGGGGTAAAAACAGAAAAAATGGTTGGAATCGGTTCAACAGGGTGTTCATAAAATCAATTTTAGTATAAATTATATCAGAAAATTTTCACATTTTTTCAATTTCTCGTAAAACTTGCCCTTGTAAGCCACTATTTCTTTATTTCCAATAGATTTTACATTAAATTTCCCATAAAGAAGATCATTAGCAATTTTCTTTTATCTGGGTTAGAACTGCTCAAAATGGAGTTCAAGATATCCCCGTCAAGAATTATTATTTTTTAACACAGATGCACGGACCTTGTGAAGATAATAAGCATCTTCTTCAGCTATTTTACCACTTCATAGAGTTATATCGTTTATGAGGTTATTCACCTCCCTCCTTTCTTCTATTTACCCCATATTTGAAATTGAGGCCCATGCAATGAGAGGAGGAGGGTTCTAGTATTTTGTGAAATTTAATGTCGGTATCCAATAATTGGTTCCAAAGGTTGCTAAATTCGGTTTTGGTAACATTTTGGCCATATTCCCCGAACAGTGGCACATGCCGATGGGAAGGATGTGCAAGATGACAGTTACACAGAAAGAAAGATCATGGAAAGTGGTTGAGCATGATTTTCATAAAATTAACTTCATTTAGCACAAAATTATTGACACATATTTTTATATGACTCACAAAACTTGCCTGCTGTCTCAAAAGGCTAAATTTTAATTAGCAATAAATTCCTCTTGCACCTTCTTTCTCACCTCAATATCTCACTTGCTTCACGGAGCAAAAAATTTTCAATAACAGGGACTTATTCCTATTCGTACATTTAAAAGTTTTACAAAGTAATTGTTTTTGAGGCGCCATAATAGAGCTACGTGTAACCCCTTACCATTTTACAGTCAACTTATTGGTCAACAAAGTTGGAAACATTTCATGTGGGTATGTGAGAGCGAAAGTACAAAATGTAATTTCAATCGACTATCTATTTTCTTTCATTCTTTTTTCTTCCTTTTTCCTTCAATTTTTCTTTCCTTCCTCTCACTATAATATTAATACAAGTAGTTTAGGCCAAAAATTTAACGAACTTTGAAATGAAAGTAACATACGGTTTTGGTCTTTCATTCTCGAATTTCTGTATACCACTTGTGCCATACGTCTTGAAAAAGGGGAAGTAACTTACTCCGGATGGTAGTTGAGAGATAGAATAGATTTGCATTTCGGATTCCTACACTTATCTGGATGTAGAAGGACGAATATTACTGTTATTCTAAGCTAATATATTTATAAAGATAACAGCTGATAAGAACGTACCCCACACTCTCTAGCAAACATCTAGAAGAACCAAGGAACCAGAGCTGGAGCTCGGGGCCCCAAAACCAACCATTTTTCGGGGAAACCGGTGCTGATACTCAAAAAGAATTATTTTCTGCAACCAGAGTTAGGAACAGATTATTTACTGGAGCAAAATCCATAGCCAATTTCAGAATTTTATGGGAGCCAAAACTTTAACGCTGCCTCTCAAGTCTGCTTCTCTTCCTCATGTTCCCTCGACCTCACCTACCCCCATCCTCTTAGTCACGAGTTCACCTCCTCTCCTCAGCCGCTCTTTACAAATAACCTCAGTCGGAGCAACAAACACATGTTCGGTGCAGCCGAAGCCAAAGTCAACAAGAATTTTCTGCCGGAGCTAGAGCCAGGGTCTGATAAAAATTAATCTGCCGGAGTCGCATACAAAATTGAGTAAAAATTATTTGTCGGAGCCGTAGCCAATTCCAGAAATTTTAACGGGAAACAGAGTCAAAGCTAAATTCATATTTTCCCCGGAGCCAGAATCAGTTCGCAGCGGCTCCGATTTTGAGGCTAGGTCCAGGTTCCTGTGAGCAATCTTCAACTACAATATGTTCAATACTAAATTCAAGAACAAATAATTTACTACAAAAGTGCTTTATGCATACAGGTGCGCTACAATTACGATCGCCCGCCATTTTGAATCCAATCGCGCCCGTTGATGCCGGATTGACTACCCGGTACGCTCCGCATAGTCGGTTTCGGCATCCACGGGCAACGTTGAAGTCAAAATGGCGGACGATCGTACTTACACGAAGTATACAGCATTCTACTACAAAATCATAGCCCCAATAGAATTTTTACCCCTACTGTATTTATACTCCGCGTACCCAGTATGGTTGGTACGGACCCCTGGTACCCTTGCCGAGCTGAATAAATAAATAAGTTCAAAACCTGTTTCGCAAGTTGAAAAAACGTCTTCAAAAGTTTCAAAGACAATTTTCTTTCCTCTAATAATTGGTTATTGACTCAAACTAATATTTTCGTAACCCCTAATATAAGACTTTCCGACGCCACTGCGTATACCCAGGGGTATATTATGCTCATGTATATTCAATAATTGTAATATCAGCACGCATAATAGAACAGGAAAATTGAGTATACGATTTTCCCATTAGAGGAAGGGAAAGTATACGTATACTGATCCTGCAAGTCTGATACCCAGTCTGCTATCAGAATAATACAAATTTGTAAAACATAGCTTTTATGGACCCTATAGAGTAAATACATCTTAAGATTTCCGATCTTCCGGCTTTAGAGGGTATCCTATAGTGGAGAGGTCAACGACCTGTGGTGTACTGCGAAATGAAAATTTCATATCTTGTTCTCCGTGTGGATCAAGCAATGTACGCATATATGTATACCTATCTATTTCTCTGCACATGGTGCCCTTTTACTGACATCGCGGCAAAATGTGTCATATATTATCTTCTTTTTTTTTCTTTTTTTTTTAACAATTTCACTTCTCGGAACATGCGTCATTGCTCAGCAAATTGAGCGAATATCAAGCTTCCTACACATGACATCGAAATTACGTTATTAAGGGTGATAAGAAAATATCGTCGCATTTTACGAATCATTTTTATGGCACTATCTCCCCCTGTTTCGAAAAAATATTTTGTTTCTGCGCGTTTTTGATGGCTGAGATAACATTTCAGCATCCTGCCGCAAACGAAAATTACTGATTTCTGAAATTTGTGATAAGAAACCAGAATCGAACGATATGATTGCGGTATTTTACAGCCCAGAAGCTACTACTTTATTTTGTTGGCTTTAAGTGTTAGTTAAGACTTCTGAACTCTTATACCCACAGTTGTGTAGTCGATTATCTAGCTCCAGTAATTTGAAATACTAAATTGCAAATAAAGAAATGAGAAACATTCTGGAATTTTATCTAGCACTATATAGAGCACCTCCGAGCCTCTCAACCAACACTGCATCGGTTCATTATTTTTCTCGAAGAGTTACAAGAGAAAAAAAAAAGATTAGCTCCCTGTCACTCAAGTAACATGCAACCGGGTAGTTTTCCAGCACACTTGCAAAATCAGCTAATCCAGGAGCGTAGTCTTATTCGGTATTGTAAAAATACAATTTCTACTTGTACAGGATCTTTCGAAAACTGCCCGCCCCCCATTAGTGTTTTCTTCGAATGCGAAATCGGATCTGCAGTGGACAAAAATGGATCAAGTGATAAAGGTCTAGTTTCTTTTCGGGTAGGAAAGTTCTCTCCCCAAAAATTTTGGAATCTTAAATGAAAAGCTATATGGAACAAAACATTATTGTATCTGAGTTTTGAGTCGACTGCAATTATAACCCAACAATTAAAATTTCGATTACAATGGATATTACAAATTAAATTAGCTTTAAAGAATTGAGTAAACCATCAAATTTTCTATTTTTTTTTGCGAGGAGGACAAGGGGGGAGTCTGATTTCGAATGTCGCATCAGAGTTTTGATCTGGCCTCAATATAACTCTTAGATTCAAAATTATCCCCATCAAAGTGAGAAAACTGACCGTGATAGAAAAATTGGACAACATCTCGAAATTAGTTGTTTTGGGCCGCTAACTTTGAGTACTTATTGCGTCAGATTGATCCGAATCCAATTTGGCTTTCAGAAATCGAGCGAACAAGGGTCTTTTTGATCACTTATTCGTATAATTGCATTAAATTCTTCATGTACACTCGATATGGACAACAATATCGAAATTAATTACTTGGTAAGAGGCTGAAATCAACATGGTTTGAAAAATTGAGCAAAATATCGAAATAGATTTTTCTTAAATCGTTTATTTGGAATAAACGTCTCAAATTGTTCACCGGAGACCGATTCGAGTTATATAAAATTTGATGTGTGTTACCTTGAAAATGGAGGGGCAGGAATTTACTCCAGGTTGAAAGAGCGAATGGAGTATCGAAATAGGTTTATTCATTGGAGTGGGAGATCACTGATTCCGAACATCACGTTGGATTTCCCATTTGTTCCCGATTTGAGCCCATGATCAACAAACCTATTACATTTCAGTAAATGGGCAAATTTGAGGTGATTTAGAAAAGTAACGAGGTACAGTTTTTGGGCATCACAATCAAATATCTTATTCCATTCAGCATTCGGCTTTAATTGGGACCCAAAGTCGCAATTCGCAGTGAAACATAACCAATTTTACTGTGTCACTCAGAGGCATTTTCACAAATATTTTTCAAAAAGTAATATCAAGGAGAAATCGAAGGTTATTGAAAAAAAATCAAGTTTTATAGTCTTTTCTACTAGATTAATGGATTAAATGGAAACTTGAAGTGAACACAGTTGAATAATTTCAGAAATCGGAAGAAATGCCCTAATGCAGTTTTCTTGGCCACTAATTCTGAGTACGTACCAACTGAATTTAATTTTCTATTCGACGCTCGTTTCCGCTCTTGCAATCCATATTTCATCTTGATGGAGCAAGAGAAGGGATCATTTAATTCGGAAAATCAGACAAAATATCATGTGTTTGTTTTTTTTTTTTGTTGTAGTAGTAGTAGTAGGTATATATTGAAGTTTGAATTATTTCGTTACGTTAAGTATCAGGTTATGTGTGAAGCCACAATTCCTAGTTTTCAGAATAAAAGTGTCAATAATTTTTCAAATTCTTGTCCAACTTCGACTGGGAATGATAATATTTACTGAGGTGAGTATAAATCTTGTACCAAATGGAATCACAAATTTTTTGGGTAGAACTAAAAGTTTGGCCTCTATATGCCTCACAAAGTGTCAAAAGAATGTCTTGTAATACGAAAAATTTGCTAAATCTGGAACAGTAAAGAAACAATTGAAATGAGTGATGGTAATTGTTCCTCGCCCATGTTCCCTTCAATAAATGTTGCACTACCGTCATCAAAAGAAAATCAGGGCCTGGAGAGTAAATTAAAATGAATGAATACTTGAGTAAATAAACATGGAAAATATGCGATTTTTTTCAGAACCTCCTCCAAAATTACGATTTTGTACTTGAAGACCCTCCTCCTTCCGTCAATAAAGATCAGCCAATATAAAAATGTTCAAACGATAAAATATCAAGATATCCAGACCCTAGAAATTTCGGAGGTCCTTTTCCTTCTCGGTCAGACCTGCGACACACAGGTGTGGAAGAACAATTAAGAAAACTCATACATCTAATACAGCTTTCTATAAATCATTCATTCCAAATAGCAAATTTTTCTTCATGTTAAGTAGTCTTCCAATCCACTTGATGGAAAAAAGAGGCTCTTCGATTTTATCATAATGAATTAATGATGCCATTCGCCCTCAACTTTCATTCGATTCAACGTAGAAGAGTATTATTTCAAACTAAAATATGATTAAAATTAGAATTTTTATTGTGAAATACATAATTATGTTTATTCAACTGGGCTGATAGTTTCCATCTAACACGTAAATGTGGTCGAAGAAAGAGAGCAGAAAAGTCGATTTCTTTTTCAGTGACTTCCGTTTTCGCTTGGTACTGATTTTTAAACAATTTTATTTGTGAGAATGGCTCTAAAAATAGTTAATTTTTATTGTGAATAATGACTTGGACCTCTAAGCGAGGCCAAAGGTTGAAAGTAATGATAGTTAAATTCTAGCCCCAAACGCTGTACTCGCCACTTTTCTAAATCAACTCAGTTTTTCCCATTAAAAGAAGTCTATCTTGAAACAAATTTTGGTTAGTTTTAATGGATGCGAAATTTTATAATGCGACGTAGAAAAGAGATAATGGTAATGAATTAAGTATACACATGATTAGGTAACTTGAGCCTTTCACAAACGTTATTTCAAATATTTGCTGTAGGTAGAATGAGACTGGATTTACAATTCATACCCGTAAGACGAGTGTTGATATCGACACTGAGTGCGACATTTAACTCGAAACTTTAATTAGTAATTTCTGTTACATTTCTGATGCTGTTGCTTAAGTGACATCATTATTTGACTTCGCACTAACCTGGAATTATTGCGAATTAATTAGAATATTTATAACAGTAATAACACATAATAGTCGAATCGACAAATCGATACGTTTGTCGCTATTCAAATTTGAATCGACAAGTCAATAGGTAAATAATATTAAATTTTGTATAGAAAAACTGCTGAACAGCCGAAATCATATTTCTTCTAGAAATACTAACAGGTTGTCGATATTGAATATGTTGAGAAACATTTCTTGGCGTCAAGTCGAATCAGAAATAGGAAAATTAGATTGCCCAGCGATGAGTTTAATGTTCGCATAGAAATCAATGTCGACTTTTTCCTCGGCATTTGAGTGATAGAAGTTAAAAAAAATCTGCGTTTGTAAAGACATTTTTCTGTACACATAATTCAATAGAAACTTTCTCATCGGCTCTTAAGTGGTCAAATTCTACGAAAAAGTCGAGGTGGTCGAGTTGATTTAACTTTTTCATCGGTTTTTGACTATCAAAAATCGGGCGGAAAAAGTACTTTGCGTGTTGAATTTAACAAATTTGTTGAGTCGGAAAAATGACTGATTTTGAATGTTGACAAAAGTGTTGACTTCTGTATCGACTATTTTTCACAGGTAGTTATGCGTCGTTTTGTTCCAGATCAGCTACCATTTGGGTAACTGATATAATTTAAAAAAATTTTAAGATTTCCAAAAACACTTTTAAAATTTTGTTTTTCGAAAATACGATTTCAGGCATCTTGTTTTCAAAATGAGTTCCCATGCACCTTCATAGCTCAGTTCCGATTCAACCGTGTTACTGTGTACATGCTCGCTATCACGTCTATTGTAATCGATCTTTATTATTCTTTCGGCCGGTTTGTACAGGCGCGTTTTGAATCATATGATTCCTTTCGTCACATCGAAACCAGTGCATTACATTACTTTATTTATCGTGTTTCCGTGTAATTTGCTTGGTCTCGGCCCGCCGGCCGAGTATGGCCACAGCTGAAGAGCTCGCTGCTATACAAAAGCAACTTGAAGAGCTCCGTAATGAACTGAAGTCCGTTAAGGATGAGAACCAACAATTGAAGAGAAAACTTGGCATCCGCCAATTTCTCCAGTCACCACCCTCGAATCGCGACTCCCCGATGGAGACAGTTTCCGACGCGTCTCCAAATCAACCCATTCCAAGCGTCAGAAAACCTCCCCCCTTCTACATTAGTGGCGTGAAATCCATCGCCAACTTAAACAAGCTAATCAAGTTGGCCAATATCACTCCACACGAAATGAGAGCGATGTTCAACGGTGAGTTAAAACTTACACTTACTAACTCCGACGACTATCGTAAAAGTCGTTTTATTTTAAGTGAAATCTCAGCACTCCCTTGACTCTGAGAAAAAATTACTTGGACCCATCAAGTTTCACACCTATCGTCTTCATGAGGACAAACCTTTCACCGTATTTATTAGAGGCCTTCACCATACGACTGAGCTACAGGACATCGTCTCTGAGCTAGCCGAAGCTGGACACAATGTCACTAACATCATCAACGTCCATATTAAAAAGCGAAACGACAAAAAATCCACAACCATTAAACTACCGCTCTTTAAGATTGACCTTAAAGTCCTCAAAAACAACCGTGATATTTTCGACTTGACTACTCTTTGTTCCTGTCGTATAACTGTCGAAAAACCCCGAAAAGTTAGCGCTATTCCACAATGCAGGCGTTGCCAGGACTTTGGCCACTCCGCTAATTATTGTACAAAAACGCCAAAGTGCGTAAAATGTGGAGATAGACATCTCGTTAAGGATTGCCAAACTGCACAATCTACTCCACCTCGCTGTGCCAATTGTAACCAAAACCACACTGCGAACTACAAAGGATGCTCATATTACCAGGCTAAAGTTGCCGCGTCCAGTAATACTCCAAAAGTCACAGCTGTGGATCGTATCAGATCATCTAGTGCTACTGGAACCATCCCAATGGGTGGAGCTCGTACATATGCATCTGTATCATCAGTCAATCGCCCTGTACACATCGTGAAAACTTCTCCTCCTACACAGAGTTCTGACTCTTCTTCCAAGGAGTACTTACAACTGACAGAAATCCTCAAACGTCTTGATACCACTCAAAAGACAATTGTCGAAAAACTCACTGGTCTCGAAAGTCGTGTTGCAGCCATAGAAAGCACAACTTCTACACCGAGTCCTCCCCGTAAAACCAGGAAAAAAATGAGCCGCTCATCGCAAATGAGAATTCTAGGTTGGAATACCAACGGGCTTCTCTCTCGCAAAACTGAAATTGAATCATTTCTGCACCTCCATGATATTGATATTTTGTTAGTATCAGAAACTCATCTCATCAGTTACAACAACCTTCCCAAAATACGTAACTATGTTGGATATCTGGCGAATCATCCTAGTGGTAACTCGCGAGGAGGCTCAGCAGTCTTCATTAAACGAAATCTTCCTCATCATGACATTGGAGCATTTACAACCGATGGAATACAATCATCCGTCATTGCGGTCAAACTCAACAACTCGACCCTTCACGTAGGCAGCATTTACTGTCCACCTCGTATTCTCCTGGTGCAATCGAACTTCGTAGACCTATTCAAACACCTAGGACACAAATGGTTATTAGGAGGTGATTTCAATGCGAAACATTCTGCATGGGGCTCACGCCTCACCTCTCCGCGTGGACGCGTGTTACAGAAGGCTATTCTACACAAAAATTCATTTTCTATCTCAACTGGCAGCCCAACTTTCTGGCCTGCAGATCAGAGCAAACTACCAGACATTATCGACTTTTTTATCGGTGAAGGTATAAATCCATGTAATACCAAAGCCGAAACTATTATTGACCTCGGATCGGACCATCTACCTGTCCTGCTGACCTTGTTTGACATGCCAGCCCGAAGCGTTCCTTCGTCTCCGCTTGTCAACAAATCTACTAACTGGGATTTGTATCGTTCGTACTTCGACCGTCTGGTTAACTTAAATATTCGCCTAAAAGATACAGGAGAGCTTGATGGTGAAGCAGAGAAACTGACCTCGTTCTTTCTACAAAGTAGTGAGCACAGCACAAAACCAATGGCACCTACTTCCGCCTCTGTTGACTACCCTTATTTCATTCATAGCTTAGTACGTCGTCGTCGTCGTGCAGCTAGAACCGTATGGCAGCATCACAGGACCGTAACAAACAAACGCGCCTTCAACCGCTTGTGTAAACAAACTTCCAAAGCTATACAACAGTGGAAGAATAACACGTTTAGGACCTTCCTTTCCGATCTTGCTCCCACAAAGGAGGCCGGCTACTCCTTATGGACAGCAGCAAGGCGTATTCGTCGTCCCACACTGTATAATGCGCCACTTAAAGATCAGCATGGCAACTGGGCCAGAAGTGACAATGACAAAGCAGAATTACTCGCTCAACATCTCAGCAGTATTTTTAAAGACGATAATATCCAGTCTAATATTACTACGACAAACCCTCTACTCGATTTTGGTAAGATCAAGTTTGCATCACCTATGGAAGTGGCCACACTTATTGACAACTTGAAACTTCGTAAAGCTCCTGGTCCGGACAAAGTGCTACCTATCATGCTGCAGGAACTTCCTCGCAAAGGAATAGTGTACATCACATATCTGATCAACGCTGCGATTCGACTTCGACACGTCCCTCTGGCATGGAAACAGGCCAAAGTTATTGTTATTCTCAAACCTGACAAACCTCCTGAACTCCCCAGCAGTTATCGTCCCATATCATTACTTCCCATTGTTTCTAAAATCTTTGAGAAAATTATCCGTAACCGTCTTTTAACAATAATTCACAATCAGAACCTACTCCCACCGTTTCAGTTTGGATTTAGAGAAAAACACGCAACAGTCGAACAAATTCATCAAGTCACACATACCGTCTCACAAGCGTTGGAAGATAAAAACTATGCATCGGCCGTATTTCTTGACGTCAGCAGCGCCTTCAACAAGGTATGACACCGTGGACTAATCCACAAACTACTACCATACTTCCCATCCTGCCTCTGCAGGTTGATCAAATCATACCTAAGTGACTGTCAATTTAAAGTTCACATCAGAACCGAATCTTCTCGCTGAACCAGCATTGCCGCAGGTGTACCACAAGGCAGTGTGTTGGGTCCTATATTGTACCTTCTCTACACGACGGACATCCCACAAACTGAGGGTGTCATCACTGTGCTCTTTGCAGACGACATGGGTCTTATTGCTCGCAACATATCCTATGATACGGCGGTATCTTCTCTTCAGACAGCAGTCGATCGAGTTTGCCACTGGGCAAGTAGCTGGAAAATATTGCTCAACAAGAAGAAATCAGTCCGCGTTGACTTTACCTCGCGACCTCATGGGTATTTCCCCACTATCATTGACGGTGAGCCAGTCCCAGTAACCGGTAACGCCAGATACTTGGGACTTTACCTCGACAGTAAACTCAACTGGCAAGAGCATGTCAAACGAAAGCGTAAACTTCTCGACCTTCAATACAGGAAGTTCTACTGGTTAATTGGCCGTCATTCCAATCTAAACCTAGCCAATAAACGTCTTATATATACCACAATATTCAAGCCTATGTGGACATACGGCAGTGAGATATGGGGATCCACCAGTAAATCAAACCAATTAATAATCGAACGATTTCAGAACAAATTTATGCGCACAATAACCAGAGCCCCGTGGTTTGTTTCAAATGCTCAACTTCGCTCTGATTTGTCCCTGGACACTGTTGGAGAAACAATCACCAAAAAAGCCAACAATTATATCAAGCGTCTCCACAATCATCCCAACGTTGAAGCAATAATTCTACTTGACGACTCCAGCGACACCAGAAGGCTATGTCGACAATACCCATTAGACCTTATAAATTAAATAGACTATCTATTTAAGTTATTTGTGTTTTTCACTAAATGGTATGTATTTACTACGAGTGCGCATATGTAAAATAACCCGTTTTCTCTACTTTGTTATACGTATTGGTTAATGCTGTACTATATGGCAGTTCCAAATAAAAATTATAGTACAAAAAAAAAACCTTCATAGCTCAATTTTTAATGTAATACAGCGAAGGTTGATCATGGTTTTGAGCAGCCGTCATTTTTGAAAAATATCGATAATTTGAGAACGGAGCAAATTTTTCAAAATGGATCTACAGGCCTTTTTGTGAGGTACACACTAAAACCGCCCCAGTAAGTTCGTCGAAATTGAGCGCGTTAATTGCGGAAAATGTTATTTTTTGCTAGAATTCGTACAGAATATCACTAACTGATATATCAGTAACAAATTTAGTCTTTTTTTCCGTTTGTAGTATCAAAGATCTCCCTTGCTATTCTCCATGTTCATTTAATTGGTTAATCATTTATATCTCATATCTGCGGAATAAATTTATTGGGTATATAAGTACATATATATTTTTTTGATAAAGTAAGTCCCCCATCAGAATGCTTATTATATTTCATCCTGCCGGTAACGATACTTAAAAACAGCCTCTGCGTCACTAGGCTTATATGTACTATATAAAGTCCGTCTAGACGAAGCTTATTCATCATTTGCATTAAATTTTTTTCTTTACGAATGCATGAATAACGTGATTTTCGACACGCAAACCGGACACAAAACGTGAATCTTTTGGGCACATTTCGAAGAATCCGTGCTGAACATTTTCGAGCGTGCGAAAAAGTAAGCTTGCGAAAAGCGGGCTGTTTCAACAAGTTACTCCTTTTTGTTTTCGCAAGCTCACTTTTTTCCTTTCACAATCGTTTATTCGTGCATTTGTTGAAAAAAAAAAGTATCGTGCGATGCCTGCGTGGAAAAAGCTTTTTGTACTCGTGTAATTTTCCGCCCTCGCTTGACTCGTTCTCAAAAAGCTTCCTTTCCACCCTTGCGTCGCAATATAGTATTTTTATAGGGCTGAATTACTAGTTTTTCATGAAATTTATTCGCCGAGTTGGTAATGTGATCGTATTTTAGAATGAATCGCCGATTATTAATTCATTTATTCGTTTTGATCTACTTCTTCGTGTTTTGCCTGAGCGCTCAAAGTAAGTGAAGACGTAATTACCATAACATTTCTAAAATTAATTCTGAATTGCTTAGGTACCATTTTTTAATAATTACTTTACGAACATAATAAGTAGTTACTTAACATGATTACTTATGTACCTCCACAGCTTTTCCAAGAACCTCAGATTGTGGGAAATCTTATCCAACTAAAGTAATCGTCAATGGGACTGAGGTCACAGCTGGTGATTCGCCATGGCATGTTGCAGTATACAAGTTGGGATCAAATTCTTCTGCTACGCTCATCTGCGGTGGTACAATTGTGTCTCCAGTTATGGTTATTTCAGGTAGGCACATATGTACCAGAGTACTTATACGTAACACTGAGGGCATAATATACTCTACACTACGATATTGTTCTCGATGTACTACGAAAAGTAGAATATAGATATCCGAGAGAAAAAAAGTTTGCAAGTTATCGAAGGGTTTTTAAAACTGCCTGAGAATCTTAGCGAGGTTTCCTCACTAACTGAATTATCCCGTTGATAGTTGCCGTAATAATTATTACCTAGTCTGAGAAATGAACTGATTTTGTATTTAATTATACAAGCAGTAGAAAAATGGGGGGAAAAATTGGAAGATTTTTTAACTAGTGTGGGACTTTTTTTTTTTTTTTACATTAACGAGACTTTTAATGTCTAACGGCTATGGTCTCGGAATGGAATTACATGGAATTACAATAGTTACAGGGTTTGAGTTTTATGGTTATAGGTAAGCGGTGTACATCTTAAGATTTAAAATACGAGTAGGTTTAGTATACAGTTCTGAACTAGGACTTACATATATAAGGAGTGGAGAGCTCTGTTGAAATAGGACCTTCAAAAAACCAAGTTACAGAGAATAAGAAAAATGGAGGGGAAACAGAAAAATGAGGACGAAATGATTTTTTGGGAATTCTCTTCAATAACCTTCTTTTTTTTTCTAAATCTGCTCTCTCAACCTGAGCCCTGGAATCCGCCCTTTCGAGCATTAGCCCCGGGCGTAGTTTATATAAATCCAAAATCGGTTCTAACAAATTGTAGACAAGACTGAATGAGTTTCAATAAAATTTGAAAGAGGCCTAAAAATATCCTGCATAAGACTAGAGGAGCGCTGAAAAGCAGGAAACAGTCATAAAAAGGTCTTCGCGAGTATTAAATTCAACAGACCTAATGAGTTTTTAACACGTATTACAGTGTCTTGACTGAGTTCAAGTAATTCTTGAGAAATCATATAAAAGTCTCACAGTTCGGCTCAAATACGTCTTAAACGAGTAGTGAAGAGTTCCACTAAGTTTTGAAGAGTCAAACAAGTCTCATACAATGTTGAAAAAAAAAAAAAAAAAAATCAGAAAATGTGTAGGAGAGTTTTAAGGAATTTTTTAAACAAATATTAAAGACTATAAAATACATGAATTTTGAAAAAAAAATCACTTGATCTATAAAGGGTTAGTCGGGTTTCCTTCCGCCATAGGAAAATTAGTTTTTCACGAAACCAGGCACACGTTGTTTCGCCAGGCAAGTGGTCTCTTCAACAAGAATTTCATGGAAAATATTTGGAGAAAACTCCGACGGCTTTTGAAGAATTTTATCAAGAATCCTTAGGAAAAATTTTCTAATCTCCGAAGAATTTTCCCGAAAATCTTCTGGAAATTTTCCAATAAAATTTAAAGAATTGCATCGGAAATTTTCGGAAACCAACTCCGATAATTTCCGAAGAATCTCTCCGAAAATTTTTAGAAAAAATTTTCAATGTTTTCCAAAAAAATGTTCATCAGCATTCTTCGAGAAAATTTCCTGACAATTTTTGAAGAATGTCAGAGGAAATATTCGAAGAAAAACTCCGATGGTTTCTGATGAATTTCATCGAATATCTTTTAGGAAAATGTTCGATAATCTCCGAAGAATTTCATCGTAGATCTTCGGAAAAGATCTCGGATGATTTTTAAGCAATTTCATTGTAAATTTTCGGGAAAAAATTAGAATAGTTTCGGAAATTCTTAGAAAAAATCTGCATTGTTTTCCAAAAAATTGCATGAAAATTCTTCAAGAAAATTTCCTGAGAATTTTCGGAGAATTTTATCGAAAGCACTCGGGGAATAACACCAAAAGTTTTGAAGAATTGTACCGAAAATATTCAGAAAAAACCTTCAATTATTTCCAAGAAATTCCATGAAAAATATTCGGGACAATTCTATTGGTTTCCAAAGGTTATTTCCGACGAACTTTATCGAAAATATTAGAGGTATATTTCCGATCATTTCCAATGAATTTTATCGGACATCATTGAAAAACAATATCCGATGATTTCAGGAGAAATTTGGGGATATTTTAGGAAAACTTTGCAATTATTCCAAGGGACTTTATCGGAAATCATTGAGAAGTACCTTCGATGATTCTTGAAGGTTTTCTTCGGAAGGAACTTTCTTAGAAAGCATTGGAAATTTTTTCTAAAAACTTTCGATGAGATTCTTCGGAAATTATCGGAGTTGGTTTCCGAAAATTTTTGATGTAACCCTTTAAAAATTATCGGAAAACTATCCCGAAGATTTTCGAGGAAAATCTTTGGAAAACACAGGACTTTTTTCTGAATATTTCCGATGGAATTCTGCGGAAATCATCACATTTTTTCTCCAAGATTTCTGATTAATTCTTTAGAAATCATTGAAGATTCTCTCCCAACGTTTTTAACGAAAATCTCTGAAAGTATCAAAATTTTTTCGGAAGATATCCTTCCAAAATCATCAGAGATACTTCTCAATGATTCTCGATAAAATTGATTGGAATCATTAAAAATTTTTCCTAAAATTTCTGACAAAATTCGGCTGATAAAATTCATTGAAAATCATCGGAAATTTACCCCTAATATTTTCGATAAAGTGCGTCGGAAATATAAGATCTTTGATAATAATCAAAAGAATCGTCCCGAATAGTTTTCATGAAATTCCTTGGAAATATTCGAAGATTTTTTCTGAAGATTTTCGGTATAATTCTTCATAACTCCCGTTGTTATTCCGCGCACGCTTTCGATAAACTTCTCCAAGAATTATCAGGAAATTTTAAGGAAGAATTTCTATGAAATATTTCAGAAGACAATGGAGATTTTTTCTAAAGATTTCCGAAATTATTGGACATTTTTTCCTAACCTTTACAATGAAGTTGTTTAAAAATAATCCAGGATTTTTTCCGAAAATTCAGGATGAAATTCGTTGGCGATTATCGAACATTTTTTCAGAAGGTTTTCGATGAAATTCATCAGAAACCATCGGTGTGTATCTCCGAATATTTCCTGTGAAATTCTTCAAAAATTGTCTGGAAATTTTCTCGAAGAATGCTAATAAAACATTGGAAATTTTTTCCAAACATTTTCGATGAGATTCAACGGAATTTATCGAAGTTGTTTTCCGAAAATGTCTGATGTAATTCTTTAAAAATTATTGGAAAATTTTCCCGAAGATTTTCGAGGAAATTCTTTGGAAAACACTGGACTTTTTCTGAATGTTTCCGATGAAATTCTCCAGAAATCATATCACATTTTTTCTCCAAGATTTCTGATTAATTCCTTAGAAATCATTGGAGATTTTCCCTGAACATTTTCAACGAAAATCTCTGAAAAGCATTAAAATTTTTTCAAAGGATATCCTTCCAAAATCGTCAGAGATAACAGAGATACTTTTTGATGATTCTTGAAATTGTTTGGAATCATTGGAGATTTTTACTAAAATTTCTCACAAAATTCACCTGAAATCATTGGAGGTATTTCTCAGTGATGTCCGATGAAATTCTTCGAAGATTTAGAACATTTTTCCTGAAGATTCTTGATAAAATTCTTCAAAAGCCATCGGAGTTTTCCCCGAATATTTCCCATGAAATTCTTGTCGAAGAGACCGCTCGCTTGGCGAAACAACGTGCACCTGGTTCCGCAAAAAACTAGTTTTCCTATGGCGGAATGAAAACCGACTAACCCTGTAGATTCCCCAGAAATTAACGATTTGGAAGGTAGCACACTGGACTAGAATACTATTTTAGCTCGAATTCAGTCGTAATAACATTTAGGATTTGATAGTCATATTCGTATTTAAGACTGACTGTAAAATTTGAATTGGCTAGAACTTTTATCGTTAAACCACTCGGGGGGCCTACGACACATCATAATTTTTAAACTAAGTCAACATACTATAGGTATGTGTATTAAAAATTGAATATTTTCGGCTGGAGAATTAAAATGTTTAAGACTTTTCGCCATGCAGCCTTTTTCATAGTGCCCTGTTTGCCAAAAAGTACCCCAAATTATCAAAGTTGAGAAAACATGGATGTATGTGTATTATTACATGGTATTTTGGATTGGAGGATTCGAATTTTTGCAAGAACTTTCTCTTTAGGACTCCTCATGGTGCCCCAGGAGAGTGGGCATTGATCAAACAAATTTTAAAAATTAAGTGGAATCTCACCTTGTGTATTAATACAGAAAGTATTTCATTACGGCGCCTATTTGTCTATTTAAAGCCCGTGAGATCAGATCAATATACGAGTACATATAAAGAAAGACGGGTCTAATAATTTCCATTGAACTTCGATTTTACTAAAACAATTTCTACTTCCTCAAGTATGGGAGGGGTCGGGCTCAGAAATGGCATCAAATTTAAAATTTTAAATAGAAAGGCATCGAACAAAACAACTAAATACGGTTTATTTGGGGTCGATGATTTCAAATTTCTATTGAGCACAGTTGAATAACCAAACCAAATTTCAAAATAAAAATGATAATTTTTAATAACTTTTTCATTGTGAGGTATGTAAGTCTTTTCCAAGTTGATTTGTGAAGAAGTAAGGGGCAGTTGGCGTCACAATTGTATTATGAAGAATGACGATTCTCTTTTGTCCACGGTATATAACAATTGCAAGACCACTTAAGACAAAATTAATAAAATTAACTAGATCCTTTGGATAAAGAAAATTCTAGAAAGCCGTATTGAATTTTTGAATTTTCTTAATTGTACATGCACATTTGTGCAAGATTCGTAAAAGGAAAAATCTTGGAGAACAATTACCGAGATGCATTTCAGTTCTTCGTCCACTGTTGTGGGTTACGTAAACTTTACTTATTCCAAGTCATTTTTTGACGTGTTCTGGGACACAAAGGCAAAACTTCAGTTTTACGTAACAAATTTGTAATTCCCAAGAAGAAGGAATTTCGGTGGCACTTGGAAAGAAATTTGAAAATTTATTGTCACTTTTATTCTAACGATTGGAAATTGTGGTTTCATACAACGGGTGTCCAAAAAATAAGTGAGAATATTTTTGTCTAGCGATGGCAAGACTGCCATGCGAAAATCTGAGATCACCATCGTTTTCTACTGAAAATACATTAAGAAACAGAGAGTTCTGAGTTTATCTCTCATTTTAAAAAACCCTGTATAAATTTTCAATGAAAACTTCGCAATTAAAAAACGAAATGCGGTGTGCGCTAAAATTTTGCCATCGGTTGAAGTATCCGGAACAACAGGTGGTCGAAATGATGAAAAAAGCTTACAAATAAGCATATGTCTGGGTGATTCTACGATGTATTGATGGTATAATAAGTTTTTAATAAGGGCAAAAAATCCACAGAACCGAATCCGCGATCCAGCTGTCCCCCCATCGCTTCTAACGACGTTAGTACAAAAAAGATTTGGTTCATGGTGCAGGAGGATCGTCGTATGTCGACAAGAGGGCTAGCCGAATTAATAAACATCTAAATCGTCGGTTGCCACAATTTTAAAACAGACGGTATTGTTGAAAAAAATGGTACAATATCATGATAACACCCCGGCACACACGGTGCAACTTACTGTTGCCTATCTCGCGACAACAGGCGTTAAAACTATGTCACATTCGCCTAATTCACTAAACCTCGCACCGCGCGATTTTTGTTATTTCCGAAGTTGAAAGAATCTTTGAGGGGGGGGGGGGAGGAGGTCAGTTTTGTCGAATATGATGCGGTGACTGGAGCTATGAAGGTTTTTTTCAAAGGCTTTCCGAAGATGGCTTCTATAGCTACTTCCAAAAGTGGAGAGAAAAGGTGAGATAAGTGTATAGAGTCGATGATAGAGGGGCCTATGGCGATGCACGCATGCCAAGTTGGCCCTGAGACCCGCACCCCTACCCCGGAAATGCCACGAATGGGCCTGTGTCAGAATAGGGAGGAGAGTGTATAGAGTTCGGAGGAAACCATTTTGAAAAACTGTAAAAACTTTTGACTGCAAATACCTATAGTATTCGATTTTTGCCGATTTTTTTCTCACTTATTTTTAGACACTTTTTGTATTCCATCTGATACAAAATGCATTTAATGAAATACTTGATACCACACTATCTGACAACCCTAATTTGCGACGTGTTGTTCAACTCTTCGTGTCAAATCAGTTGTGTCCATTTAACGAAGAAAATGTATAATTTGTGGGTCCAGCAGATATGCGATATTCGAAATCAGCGGCCTTCAAGAAAATCAAATTCTACACATTATTCAACCATTTTTCAAGCAGATTTATTTTGACTCATTTCGGACCTAAAATATATAAGTTTTTGGTCTAAAAATAGGGGTTTGATCCAAAACCTGACGCAATATTCGAAATCAGTTACCAACAGGCCCGTGCGCAGAAATTATACAAGGGGGTGACCATATACTTCATGTTAGTTAGGTTATAAAGGGCAGTGATCGCCATAAATTATTATATTATCTACATATCAACAGAGGTCAAGGGGGAGGGGGTTAAACCCCCAACCTTCCCCCCTTACGCACGGGCCTGGTTACCAATGCAACTATTATTTCGATATCTCATTTGGTACCTACGCTTTTATTTATAATTCTAACATATTAATAGCACGTCCGTGCCCCTTTTTGAAGGAGAGAAATTTCTTTGACTGAAAAGAAACTAGATCGTGTCCCGTAAAGATTCCACAACGCGATCAAAATAATAAAAATTAAAAATAATTGAAAATAGAGAAAATAATTTGTGGAACACCTTGCATATGTATATATGTTACCGTTAATGTGTATAATCAGTTAAAGTACATATATAATTTCATTAAAATGCTTACTAGTTTCGAGCCCCTAATTCCTTCCCTTAAGGAGTGTGGCATTTTTGTGAACGACCAACCAAGCAAAACCAAGGTATTTCGATCGCTCACAAACATGTGCACATTGTACTGCTGATACCTTCCGTTTACCAGCGGGTACGTGCTTAAGTCAGAAAATCGGCGTCAACGCTCAAAAAATGCAGGCATCCAAAAGGGCCTGGGAAAAGCCACGACTAGCTCATACGAGACTTGCCCAGGGAGCGGGAGGTGCCAGGGCTTTGGAAGGCGGTTACCCAGATCACATGCTGAATATTCTATAGTTCCGGGGACAGAAGCGAGAAAAAATAAAAATAAAAGCTAAGACATCTCTCTCTAAGCCGTGGTCCCTTACATTCTCTCTTACATAAAAGGGTACTTACGACCTCATGTCGCGGTCAATGCGGTGCTCGAAAAAGAAAAAAAAGCATGATTCCCCATCAACGCAGACACATTAATTTATTAAACAAAAACAAATAAAAAAGAGAAAAAAAAAGAGGAACTCGATTTCGGCCGGTGGCGGTGACGGTCGCGAAGCGACGGCTGGCCAAAAGGGCCACACGAAGGTTCACGAACACGCGGTCGAAAAGAGAAAGATCGGCGGTCGCGGCGACAGCAGGTCGCGGAAAACTCCAAAAAGTGCACTGCTGGTCGCGGTATTGGACGTGGAAAAAGTCCACGATTAAAGTTCTCAATGAGAAAAAAAAGAAAGCTGCAAAAGGCAGTCAAATTTTGAAAAAAGTCGAAGCAAAAGCACGGTAAAGCGTACCAACAATTAGCGAAAAGAGACGAAGAAAAAGGTGTGGATAAGACCATCGGAAAAAGTACATATGCCTCGCACTCATCGGTGCAATTAGCAGCGATGACCGCGGTGCGGTAGGGGTAGAGGGAGGAAAACAGCAAGAATTTTCATGCAGGATGATTAGGATAGACTGAGGGGGAAAGTGGAAAAGCGGTTACGGGAAAGGAGAGAAGAGAGGACGTGCTAATGCCGGTGACGTTAATTTTGAATGCGTGTACTCGCACGTTTCTACGCCACAATGCCCCGCGGGCTGGGGGCTAACGCAGCGTTAGATCCCAGCACGAAAGACTTCATGGCGCGGAAACTCTTCCTCGGGTGACCCCTTCAGCCAGCCGTCCTGGATGAACAAATTCACAAAAAAAAAACTGATAAAAAAAAAAAAAAAAAAAACTATACAAAACAAAGAAGGATAACAAAAAAAACTTGAGAAACAAAAAGGAACAAAAACTTTTAACTGAAAACTTAGGAACTAGATTGAAAGAAAAGAAAAAAAAACTAAAAAAAAAACATGTAGACGAAACCTTTCCGCGGATGCGGTACTTAAAATAAAACAGAAAAACAAAACAAAAAAAAATCAACTTCGGTCCTGAGCCATCTCCGCTGGGGCGGGATTTAATACTAAAAAAAAATAAATATACTGCATTTTCCGCAAATGCGGGACTTAAGAAATAGTGGAACCTAGCAAAACAAAAAAAAATCTTCTTTCCGCGAATGCGGTGGCGGGCGCGGTGGCGGTGGCGGTGGCGGTTTAACTTTCGTGCACCTCGGTCTCAGTGCACATAAACTGCACCTTTGCCGTCGTGCCGGGCGGTCTAATAGATGCCAGTTGCGGTTCCGGCTCGCGGTGAAAGCTGTATGTCCGCTCGAAGTCGGTGCCCAAGACGATACGCGGGTCGTTCGTGGGCCATCGTTTGGCCACCACTGCGGTGACGGGGGTGCTTGCCCCGGCTATGACCAGTTCTACCCGCGCCTCCTGGTCGTAGACGACCCTCTTCGTCGTCTTCCAAAAGACATGCAGGGGGGCGGGCTTCGCCGGGCGGACTCGCAGTCCCTCAGCCACATCCGGGGACACAACTGACTGCGGTAGTCTAAAGTCGTACATCGCGGTGAATAGCCGGTTCCCTATCGCGACGCTGAAGGTGGGGAGCTTCCGGACCTTCCCTGACCGGTTGTCCTGATAGTCCTCTAGGCTCTCCTTCAGGCCTTTCTCGGGACGTTGGCCTTTCTCCGGACATTGGTCTTTGAGCTCCGCCATCTCTAGCCGCAGCTGAGCTACCGCCCTCTCTAAATATTCCACGCGCGCAAGAATTTGTGTGCGCGTGGGGAGGGCCTGGCTCGATTCTGGCGTCGACGCGGTAGCGGTAGTAGCCGTGGTTGCGGTAGTTACAGCCGCTGTTGCAATGACCAACGTCTCGAGCGACGTTGCGGTGGCGGTGGTAGTGGCTACGGCGGCCGTGGTCGCCGTAGTCGAGGTTGCGGTAGCCATGATTTCAGCTTCTGCCGTGACCACAGGCTCCGCCGAAGTCGCGGTAGCTGTCGTACTAGTTCCGATAGCGGCACTGGTGGTTATCGCTCCCGAGGCTACTCCAGTCGCGGTAGTAGTGGTCGGTGGAGCGGTGCAGGACCAACCCGATCCCACCGTCAGCGGTCTCTCGGCGAAGCTCACGTGCTTCGGCCGTGGGGTGTCGGTTGGTGCCGGCATCCTCAGCATAGCCGTTTGCGAGGGGGCACGCGGTCGCACTATCGGCGCTAGGCCTGGTGGCGGTCGGGGCGGTCGGACCATTCCTTCCGTCGCTTGCGTCTCGCCCGGGCATGCGGCCAACGGCGTCGGGTGAAACTGCTCCAATCTAACCTCAATCGTGGTCGGCACCGGGTCCGCGAACTGCTTGGGCCAGAACGACCCTTCCGGCAACATCAGCTGTCTGGTGAAGGGCAGCAGGCGGTGGATGTGTCCCGACGGACAAGGGGCGTATTGCGCGGATTCAGAGTTCATCTTCAGCTGTCGACATTACACATAAAGAGTTATAATAAATTAGACATACCTATTTGCATAATTACATCTAACTTATGGTGACAAAGTGAGGTAGAGGGGCGGGGGAGACGGACAGGGGTTATCAGGTAGAAGCACGGGGAAGATTTATTATGGAACAGGCGAAAGCGGTTTAGAGGTGGGTAGATTTTGAGCGGTGCGCGGTTCCGTGAGTCTGAATAGATTGCGGACGTTCTGGACCTCCTCTGCAGAGTCATCCTCCATCGTTCGCAGTACTACCGTGTTCGCGGTAATAATCTTTTTTACGCGGTATGGCCCGCGGGCGGTTACACAGAGCTTGGCCATGACATGCTTTTCTTTGCTCGAGATAGGGTGTGTTTTTACGAACACTAGGTCCCCTACTCGGACAAATTCGCGGTGAATCGGCGGATTTTTTTGCATGCGCTGTGCTTTAACCTGATCAAGGCGCTTCTGGACTTGGCGGTTCGTTTGTATCAGGTCCACTGGCGGTGGTTTTCGCAGGCGGGATGACAGCGGATCGGTGGGTGCTCGGCCTTTGACCAATACTACTGGCGCAGTCTGTGTAGTGCGGTGTTCGGTCTCATTGATCGATGCTTCCACATCCCGGATTAGGTCGACCCACTTGCCTTGCTTATTTCCACGCAAGTGGGCGCGGAAACGATCGCCTAATACTCGCATTACTCGTTCCGCGGGTGAAGAAGCAGGATTATACGGCGCCACGTGCCGTATTTCAATTTTTCTCTTGCTCCAGTGGCTTTCCCAAAGCTCGGACCGGAAGCAGGATTGGTTGTCGCTGATGAGTGCGGTGACTTGGCCGAAGTCCTGGATGAAGGATTCGATGGCTTTAATAGCATTTGCGGTGCCTGCCTTACGGAGCGGAAAAAGGCGGGTGTAGCGGGTGTAGACGTCCATGACTACTAAGATCAGGTTGAGTCCTCCCCGCGCTGTTGGTAGCGGTCCCCAAAAATCGATTGCCACGGCCTGGCCTTTCTCACGGACTTCGATTGGTATGTAGTGAGTTTGAATTCGCCGTTTATTTTTCTTGCATGTATTGCAGGTTTGGCAGGCCGCAATCAGCTCATACACTTGTTCTCGCAGGGCCGGCCATGAGAAGTGTCGCAGCAATACTGTAGTCGTCTTTTCGATTCCAATATGCCCATAGAACCGGTGGTAGAAGTTGATGAGTTCTCCGCGAATATTGGCTGGTACCAATAGTCGCAAGATTCCGTCTCGTCCGCGGCGGTAGATCAGTCCATCTTCGATGGTAATTTGGCGCGGTACGGCTTGCTGCAGTTCTTGGATCTCCGCATCCGTCGACTGGGCAATTGCAAAATTATCAAACACTCGCACCAACTCTTCGGTGGGCTCCACCCCAAAGAAGGCGATGTTCTGATCTGCAGTCGCGGTATATCGGTCCGAATATTTACCGACGAGCAGTCCGTGAAAACGGACTAATTTGTTTATAGGTGCTTTCACGGTCTGGAAGTCGACGTGAAATTCTCGGATGAAGGTTTGAAATTTTAGGACGCGGGTAGGCCAGTACGGTCGCGGTCGCAGTAGGTCGGACCAGGCATGAGATCCGTGTACGATAATGTGGGCCCCATGCAGTATGTAGTAATATTTTTTCAACGTGTGCACGAGACTGAGCAGCTCCAATTCTCCTTCTGGATAGTTCAGCTCAGCTCCGCGTAGAGCTCGGCCGTCGAACGCGATCGGCAGTGGTCGCTGATGTTCGTCGAGCTGGTATATTGAGCTGACCAGGCCTTTTGTTGTTCCTGATACCACAACATGAAATGGTTGTTGCGGATGAGGATACGCTTGCTGAATGCGGTCGGCCAGCATCTGTTTGATTCGCTGAAAGGCGGCGGTTTGCGGTTCTCCCCAGACAAAAGGTGTCTTGGCGGAGATGAGAGACGTAATCGGTTGTGCTACTGCTGCCAATTCGGGTAAATTTGCGCGGTAGAAGTTGATGCTGCCCATGAACGCCATAATAGCGGTACGGTTGGAGGGCGGTGGAATTTCGAGCATTTTCCTCACATTGTCCGGGTCGGGACGCACACCAGTAGCGTCCACAATCCATCCTAGGAACGGTACGGCAGTTTTGAACCACTGGCATTTCGTCCAGTTCAATGTCATCCCGGCGGCAGCTATTTTAGAGACAACCATCTCGCAGTGGATTCGATGGTCGGCTTCATTTTCCGAGTAGATGATGCAGTCATCTACATAGGATGCGGTGAATTCCTCCGTCCCTTGCAGTACTCTCTGTAGCGCGGCGATGAATGCCGCCATCGAGTCGTTGGTTCCAAAGCTGACTCGGGTAAATTTGAGCGGTCTGCCGTTGAAAACTACGGTACAATAGGGCTGTGATTCTGCGTTGAGCGGTATCTGTAGGAACCCTTGTCGGAAATCGATCTTGCTGAAGATTCGGCTGCCGCGGAATCTTGTTTTGAGGTGGTCCAAACGCGGGACTTCGTGGTTTTGTGGCGATATAAAACCATTAAGCACCCGGAAGTCTCCGCAGACTCGGTAGGTGTCATCTTTCTTCTTGATCGCAACGAGCGGGATGCGGTGCGGGGCGTCTGAGTCCACCAAGATGCCCTCTCTTATCCACTCGTTTATGGTTGCCGCCACGGCGGTTTCTTTGCGCTTAGGCACAGGATAATCCTTTTCCCGCGCACTATACCGGGCTTGGTGATGTTGAACTTGTGTTCATATACAGAACACCGGCCAATCCTCTCCTCAAAGACCTCCTTATGGTTCCGCAGGAAGTCTTCCAGCCACCGGCTGGTTTCATTCATGCCCCGGGTAGACGTTTCTGGAAGCGGTGTGTTCTTGCCCCAGGCTGCCGCGGTTTCGGCAGTCTCTATTGTTCTCAGCATAGTCAGATCCTCCGTGCCCCGGGTGACGTTACTAGCAGTGTAAGAACGCACTGCCATACTCTCATTTGCCTCTCGGATTCGAATTCTAGGCACGATAGAAGTAGGCGACGGGTTGTCCGAGGTTACCGTCGCAGATGATTTGGTTGTCGAGGGTATGGGTTGTGGACTTCCTGTCACGTTCGTGAAATTGATCTGGGTCTCGCTATTCACAGCGCTCATTGAAGGTGGCGGTACCGCCGCCTCGACCATGGGTGGTTCGGCTGGATCGCAACGTTCTAGCGGTATCTGAAAGTGCGGTGTCACTGCCTCCACTATCAGTCGTTTTTTTGGTAGACTGATATCTATCAGATAGCGGTCAATGAAGTCTCGGCCCATAAGGCAGGCCACACGAGTGTGAGCGGTAACGCAAAAGCGTTGCCGGAAGAGGTATGACGGTAGTCCACCATCGCAGCAGTTGAATGGAATTTCTGCGGTCTTGGACATCTGCACTCTTTCCCCTGTGAGCGTAGACATTTGCAGCGGCGCACAGGTGGTAGCGGCAAAGTCTTCATATGGGTTAGCATTCTTGATATATTCGAACAGTTCAGCTGATAGAATACACATTGGGCTGCCCGTGTCGATCAGGGCTTCGAAGTGCAGTGATCCGACTGTACAGCGGATCTTGCCGGCGGGATTAGGCTTCCAACCTATCTGCATTACGCTGATTACATCAGCTGTAGGTCGCGGTTTGGCTCGCAGATTACGAAATCGGGTCGGATCTTTTTGATACTCGATCAATCCTCGCAGTCCTCGCCTTACGGTTTCAGCCGCTTTCGCTGACCAGGCCTTGAAATTCGGCCCCTGGGCATCAGCCTTCCGGAACATGGTGTGGTCGATTTGGAAGTCTCCGGCTTTCAGGTTCGCCGGCCAACGCTCCACATTTCGGTTGACAAATTTAGATGCGGCGAAAATGTCGAAAGTGCGAAATACGTGCACTGCTTGCGGTAATTCGGACCGCAAACGCCACATACAGCGGTTCATCTCGGCTAGTTGTTCCCATATCGCATCGCTGCGGTGGTGCCAGAGTGGTGTAACCTCGCAGAGGATGATAGATTGGATACTGCCCCTTGTTAGCAGCATGGTGACTGTAGTTTTGAAGTCGGCTATCCATTTCTGGATATCACGAATTCCTCGTGCATATTCATCCAGACCAATAGCTAGGATGATTCTTGTTCCTAGCAGCGCGATGTGCGAGCCCAAGCGGGTGACCAATTCGGCTACAGTTAAACCTGGTTGCAGCAGGACAGTTGTGCGATGAACACAAGCCACATCTTGTTCGGCATTAATTTCGCGAGCAATCTGAACAGCCATCAGGTCTCCGATAATCTCGTGATCACCCCACTTGACGGTGGAAACTTGCGCGGTGTGGTTCTCCTTCGCAGGCTGAGCAGGATTCATGACTCCAATGTTGGAATCCGGCTCCTCGGCGTGGTTGTTACCGCAGTGATAGGAGCTCGGGGTATGGTTGAACTCCGACTCATCATATTCGTCATCACAAGAATACAAATCATAAGGTTCCATCGCACAGATCGTATCCTTGCTGGCTTTGGCAGGATAGTTTGATTTCCGATATCGCTCGTCGCTGGTCTGGTACCGGTCCTCATGAGGGCGCGGTGGTCGTTCTGCTTCTCCAGGGAGCGGCGGCTTTCGCGAGCGAGAAGTAGGCGGAATTTTCCATTGAGACGCGGTTCTCAACATTCCCTTAATATCCCGCACACTATGGTCGATCAACTCTAGCTGCAAATCAGACGGCATCTTTCTGCGGAGGTCGGAAAGAAGCTCTGCCGGTTCAATGTACCTTACATACTGCAGCTTGCGGTACCACCGGTATAAGAACGTTTGCGGTTCTTCGCGGTACGGGTCATAGGACGCGTTGTCGAACTCGAATACTAGGGCCTTTTGTTCTGACACTGCCCAAAACGCATCTATGAATGCGTGCACTGTCTGTTCAAAACTGTCGCCATGTTCCATGGACAGTGACATCCATTCACACCCACCGATGACTAGATTACGGAACCGTTTCACCCGTTCCGATGACGAGGAGCAGAAGTCACCGATCCTCTCAGTAAAAAGGGTTACGAACTCGACAGGTGTTCGGCGGTCTTTGCGTCCACGGAATGGTTCGAGTATCTCTTTGTCCTTGAACATCTGCGGCACTTTTGAAAAGTTCAGATGTCCAATTTCTGCTCGGGTATTGCGACGAGTCAAGTCGCGCGTGATGTTGGCAGTGTAGTGACGGCTTGGATACGCACAGGAGTCCTCCTCCATCTCGGCCATAGAGTCAGCACCCGAATGAGTACGGCGGTAACGACGCGGCGGTGTTGGAGGCATGCGTCGGAAACGCGGGTGATCGGTTGATCGATTGGACCCCTCAGAATCATCCCCCGAATCTGGCGACTCTTCCTGGCGCGACACGTGACGCTGAACATCGTTTCTCGTGGATTCAAACGGTGGTCTTTGTGTAGATTGTGAGGTGGTTAAGAAATCTACAGATTTACGTACCAGATCTTTCTGCCGTGGAGGTTGGTCAAAATCGGTAGTTCGTGGTGGTTGTCTCTCAGGCAGCGGTATACGCGGGAATTCTAGTCGCGTACTCTCGGTGCCTAACGCTGGTATTTTTGAGGTCGTTGTTTTCAGTTCCTCAAATCGCGAGGAAAATTCGTGACGCATAAGCTCGAGATCGCGGGCGCTCTGATTTTGTTGACCTTCCAACAAAGTCTTAAAATGATTGGTCAGATCGACTACCTGTTGGTTGTGGGTCTGCTGCAGGCGTCGTTCGAGATCCTCAGCTCTGGCGAGTGCTGCTTCCGTTTTCGCCCGAGCTTCTCTTTCGGCGCTCTCACGCGCCTGGTCGCGGTTCTCTTCATCCTTGTCCGCCTCGCTGACGAGTGTCTCGAGGTGCTTTCTCAGCTCTTCAGGGTCGGAGGGCAAACGGGAGAAGTCAAACCGTTGTGCGAAACGCCCTTTCTTTGGCGGGTCGGTAAGTGGCAGTTTGCCGGCGGTAGTTTTCTTAATAACGGGACCTTTTTGCTCAGGCGATTTCGGTTCTTTGTTCATGGCGATAGGGAGAATAGGTTGAAAATCGTTAGGAATACTAACAGAAATCAGTGAAAATAAGGGACACAAAAGGTACTATCACTGAAAGGAAGTACGTGAAAGCTGACGAAATATCAACAGTAGATAATGCAGTACAACACAGAATCAAATCAAATTCAAATATTTATTCGGCAAATTGAGAGAATCGAGAGAATGTAAGGGGGACTTGGGAGAGAGAGAGAGCGAAGAATAACTAAAAAAACCAAAAGAAATTAATAAAGAAAAAGCAAATGCAAATAAATAATACGTAATGTAAGATAAGACTGGGTAGCCAGGTCTCGACTCACCGGTAGAGGTAAAAAAGAAAACCGAAAGCGGTAACGAAACGAGAAGAAAAAAACAAAACAAAACAGAAGAGAGCAAATGAAATAAACAAAACAAAACAACAACAAATAAAAACGAGATAAAATAATTACAAGCGAAAATAAACAAATTAGTGGCAGAAAACCATGTGCAAAATGCAGAATTACGTGATATGAAACGAAAATCGAAAAATCAAACGTAAATAAGCAGCGCACGCTGCCGGCGTTGAGATACCCGGACAGCGTGGACGGAGTCTAGTGCGGTGTTGCCAAATGGGCTCCTGCACAGACCGAAGACAAGCAGACTTTGTACTGCGACGCTGGGCGTTTGGTTCGCAACGTTGCCGAAATGCGGCATAAGAACGGTCGAAAAGGTAAACAAACAACAAAGCCCACAACGTCGTCGCATTACAGGTCTGACGTCACGAAAAACTGACGATGCGGTGGTCGAGTGGCTACCTTACGTTACTAAAAAGCAAGGACGGAAAGCACAGAAAACAGCTGACCGTCGAAAGGAAAGAAAAATAAAGAAAAACGAGAACGACATGCCTCGGTGCGGTACTGTGACGTCAGCCGAAAGAAAAGGAAAACGTAGCTGCGCCCAGGAAATTACGTTAACCGAGCATGCGGAAACCAGAAACCGGTCAATTTTGAGCGCCACTGTATTTTGCAGTGAAAACACAGAAAAGAAAAGATGAATTTGGAAAATAAATAAAACGAAAAAGAAACTAAAACGAAGAAAGAATTTAATGTTACGTTAGTTGGCGCATGGAAATTTACGTTAATCTAACGAACATCGGAACTGTAGAGGCATCAACATGATACTTGGGTAACACGAAAATTTTGATGGGAAGTAATTTTGAAAACCCTGAGAGATTTGGTATTCAAATCTCGCCCCACGTTGGGCGCCAAATTAAGCTGTGGCATTTTTGTGAACGACCAACCAAGCAAAACCAAGGTATTTCGATCGCTCACAAACATGTGCACATTGTACTGCTGATACCTTCCGTTTACCAGCGGGTACGTGCTTAAGTCAGAAAATCGGCGTCAACGCTCAAAAAATGCAGGCATCCGAAAGGGCCTGGGAAAAGCCACGACTAGCTCATACGAGACTTGCCCAGGGAGCGGGAGGTGCCAGGGCTTTGGAAGGCGGTTACCCAGATCACATGCTGAATATTCTATAGTTCCGGGGACAGAAGCGAGAAAAAGTAAAAATAAAAGCTAAGACATCTCTCTCTCTCTAAGCCGTGGTCCCTTACATTCTCTCTTACATAAAAGGGTACTTACGACCTCATGTCGCGGTCAATGCGGTGCTCGAAAAAGAAAAAAAAGCATGATTCCCCATCAACGCAGACACATTAATTTATTAAACAAAAACAAATAAAAAAGAGAAAAAAAAAGAGGAACTCGATTTCGGCCGGTGGCGGTGACGGTCGCGAAGCGACGGCTGGCCAAAAGGGCCACACGAAGGTTCACGAACACGCGGTCGAAAAGAGAAAGATCGGCGGTCGCGGCGACAGCAGGTCGCGGAAAACTCCAAAAAGTGCACTGCTGGTCGCGGTATTGGACGTGGAAAAAGTCCACGATTAAAGTTCTCAATGAGAAAAAAAAGAAAGCTGCAAAAGGCAGTCAAATTTCGAAAAAAGTCGAAGCAAAAGCACGGTAAAGCGTACCAACAATTAGCGAAAAGAGACGAAGAAAAAGGTGTGGATAAGACCATCGGAAAAAGTACATATGCCTCGCACTCATCGGTGCAATTAGCAGCGATGACCGCGGTGCGGTAGGGGTAGAGGGAGGAAAACAGCAAGAATTTTCATGCAGGATGATTAGGATAGACTGAGGGGGAAAGTGGAAAAGCGGTTACGGGAAAGGAGAGAAGAGAGGACGTGCTAATGCCGGTGACGTTAATTTTGAATGCGTGTACTCGCACGTTTCTACGCCACAGGAGTAATTGGCTAAAAATTTTGGAGGTCTTTAATTTTCATCTGTCTACACAGCAGTTCAAAGTTACAGCCTGGTTGCTTCGAAGGAATGCCGTTGAAGGGCTATGAATTGTGAAAAATCAGGACTTTCGATTGGTTTTAACCTCTGTATGATGCTTTTGAAGTTGACATGGCTGAAAATTCCAACAAATGAGGTGCAGACCAATTAAAATAACAGGCTTACTAAATTTAACCCCGATCCATCAATAAGAGAAGGCATGAAGGGCAGAAAACGGGACTACACAATTTAATGACACTAAAATCATATTCTTCTTCAGCTCGCCACTGTTTTCATGATGGAAATACGAAGCAGGAAAATGGTGATGCTCTTTATGAGATGTTTGTTGGAAAACTCACCATTGACTACCATCAATACGATGGCGCCTTGCAAAGCGCATACAAAGTAAATACTAATTTATTTATAAATATAATGTCGTTCATTTTCTGAATGGAGAGCACCTTAGAGAATAGGTGATCTGTATTAACCAATACCTAGAATTGAGTCATGTTGAGCAACACTTATCGTTAAGAGATTAGATATTTTGAATGTAGACTAAAAAGTAGAAAATGATAGGAATATTGCTCTTGGTACCTAATTACCAATGAGGATACGAGAGAACTTTTCGAAAGAAGAGTTCAATTACGTTATTGCAAGCATTTCGGTCGCATTTCGCAAGATTTCTTTGTGAATTAGCTTACTGCTGCAACCTTTCCTCGACCACAGTCATTCAGATTATTATTAATTACCAATAGGGCTGAGATAATGTTTCTCTTCTCAAAATGGGTACTTATACCCTGAGAAAATCCGAATCCATGGACGACGAATTTCACTTTTACGAGAATTCAAGAAAAGCTCCATTAATATCAAAAATATAGAATAGCAATTCTGACTTTCATCCTCAAATTTTCTATAGTGTGCGTCAGAAAGTAGACAGGCTGCTTATTTATTTACACAGTTATTAAATGAAGTAAATGAGAGTTTATTTTCCAGGTGAAGGAGATTCGCTTTCCACCGTATTCTCCTAGATTGAATAAGTATTATTGGAGCAATATAGCAGTTTTAGTACCACGAGAACCGATTATATTCAATAGTTGGGTACTTCCTGCCTGCATTGACTGGAACGGGAAATCTCCTTTTCACCCACCGAAATACTCGTACATCGATGGAAAGGTATGAAACTAGCATGCAAGTCGGGGACATAAGATACAGGAATGTAAACCGCTACCAATATGTTTTTCCGTTTACATTGCTCCGCTAATTTCTTCACATTTGTCTATTGTCGATAGTGCAGGTAGAGAATCATACACTAAAATACTTTTCATAGAACGGGAAGTGAGGCTGTACGCAGAAAATATAACAAAATTTTAGTTGAAATGGTAGGAAAAGTCCCAATTCTCCAATGTTTTCAACTACCTACTAGAATTTGCCGAGTGCCAACTCGTGATGCAAATATTAAGTAGGGGAAAGAGTTCCAAGATGACACACGGTTTTCTCTTCGACCTGTAACTCGTCACTAAAACATTCTATTGTCTCAAAACTTGTACTGTTTGGAAGATAGCTACTCCAGCTTCAAAATGATTTTGTCACAAAAAATTTTCTTGGATTGATTTTTTGGGGGTGGGGAGAGGTGTGCTTTGTTTTTCTTAATCCAAGTCAGTTTTGCTTTTTTTTCTCCGAATTTGCGGCATCGAAGGGGGTTGTATCAAAATTCTAATTCGATATTTTAAATCATCGAACCAAAAACCCAGTGCTTTGGCACATTCCCGATCTGCAAAATCAGCGTCAAAAGACACTCTTGACACTCTTTTTGAGTCAAAATAGAGTCGGTGAGTCGGTCCTTCACAATCACGTAGGCTCCGCCCACTTGTATAGCAGAATTGATCGGTCAAAAGTGTGTCAAGAAGGCAAAAGTGCGTCGGAGTGTTCTGACTGGTTGAATGATTGTCAGAAAGTCAGAATACCGTGTCAAAATTCGCAAAATTGACGCAGATCAAAATTGTGTCAATCCTTATAGATCGGGTTGTTTGATTTTTTAATTCCAAGTTAGTTTTCCTTCTTTTTTTTCGAATCTGGTACATCAGGAGAGATCGGAACAAAGGAATTTAAAATGTTATTTCGTTCTATCCTACTGGATAGCATTATATTTGCCATTTTGGGTATGTGAAATCAAGCTGAACATCACCTGAGTGACCGTTCTGACTGCCTTCTCATCCGGTGCGTGGTCCTCCGTTTCTAGGATTGGTGTTATTTTGACATTTTGTGGACGGGGCAATAAAATATGAATAAAAATAAAATGTACATTCATCAATTTGATCTAATTCAATATTTCTTAATCTGTTTTAAAGATTGCTGGTTGGAAGATACATATTGCAGAGTACTTGCCTAGAAACAGAATACAACTTTCCGCTGATTTGCAGTACATCAGTTATGATGAATGTCTGAAAAAGAATGTTTCCGTGGATTTGGATCAATTCTGCGCCAATTCAGTCCACGGTTAGTTATCTCATTGGACATTCTTAATTTTCATGCTTATGGCAGCGCTAGATTGAGGGAAAATGCGCATCGGGACAGCGTTTAAAAACACGTCTTCTCAAAAATAATTTCTCAGGTTTTGTAATATGTGGAACCATAACAATACGGTACAGCCAATTATTGGACAAGATTCACATTAGTTGATTTTGTATTATTTTTTAACGCTGAGAACGATGGCGCAATCAGTTTTTATGTTTTGTTTTTGTAGAACATCGCGTTCTTCTTTACAAAAGCTGCCTAATTTTCCCTTATTCTGAGTGAGAAACCCAAAGTGGCAACACTTATTATCTACCGCGTATTTGTAATCTGTATAACATCTGTTGAGCAGTGCATTCGCTTCATGCAACAAAAAATTACCATTTCTCCGTTTTTAGGGATATTTTTTACAAGAAAATACGACCTAAGTACTACAAAAAAAACAAAACGCAAACGTCATTAAATTCAGCATGAAAAATACTTCTAGAAGGACCTGATACTGTTCTTGTAAATTTTGATGAATTTCATTTTGTTGCGTAGTGTAACTGTAGGGGGAGAAATGTAATAATAATCAAATTACTACTTGAAATTACTACATCTTATTTTTATACAGGCTTCAGCACGAAATTCGCATTTCCCTTTATTTCGAATGTAAATTCACATGAGACGTACAGGATCACGAAAAGCAGGGTATAATTTACGTATTTTATGGTGAAGAATTTCCCCCTACAATTAAGTTAGAGGGAAAGGGTGTAACATTCCACTAACATTAAAAGTTCTGCTTCAAGCATGTCTAACAAAGTAGTAAAATAGAGGCATTTGGCCCGCTGTTTAGGAAAATTTTTGATCGGAGTCGGACTCAGGGACTAAATTTGATTTTCCCCTTCTAAAAGATCAAACTGAAGAAAGTATTGGAATAGGGTTATTCTTCGGCCCCTCATTTTATAAATCTTGTACGGTTGTACATTAATTCGGGTACCAGGATTCAAATTCGACTTCCGCTAATGCTACAGGGCAACTGAACCCAACTTCGAAAATCGAAACACGTATCAAACAGGGATACTTTTTGGGTCGCGGATTTGGAGACCTTCTAGTCAGAGTTTTAGTTCGGCCTCATTTTCGGCTCCCGAAATTGAAATTTACCGTCTGATAGCGGGAAAACTTAACTGAAAACCAGAAATCGAAAAAAGTATCGACGTCTGGTTGGCCAAGTGGATAGCGCGTTGGTCTCGGAATCTGGAGGTCCCGGTCACGTAGCAACTCACCAGAGTTCTACCTAGGCCGGTCATTCGGCCAGAAGATAAGAAGGCTAAGACAGCCCTAACAGCTCCCCGACGTCTCTGAGGTAATGCTCGAAAAGGCGGATTCCAGGGCTCCGGTTGAAAGCAAATTAGAGAAAAGAAGAAGGTTACTTTGGTCACTAACATAAAAATTCAATTATATACTTGATTTAACTTCCATTCGGTCTTTAAAGTACTAACTTAGCTCTTCTAATAAGTAATTCTGATTCAGCTTGGACAGTTGAATACTGATTCAACTGAAAATTAAATAATGTAACTGTTAAAATATAAGGACTTTAGCCGGTTTGTTTGAATGCCAGATTAGATAACTGATCAGCCATATAAGTATTCCCCTTTTCCCCTTCAATTGAAAATTTGCATTTTTGTTTCTTTATTGTTGTTAAAGTCACACGTGTTACAGAGTTAGTAAAATGTTGATATCGGAACTGCCTTCTCCTCCTCAGGTAACAAAATTCTGTTTATCGAATTTAATTACCTGGTTAGAAATCTGATGAGTAAATGTATGCAGGGGAAATTTTACTTTGCTCCTACTTCCCTAACCCCACTAGAGACCAGGACTGGTTATTGGCCTGTTACTGATTCGGTTTTGAGCTGCGTAATTTGAAAATAACATTTTACCCCAAAGAAAAGGGTGAGTCAGTTCTAACTAGGGTTTGGTCAGTCGCGGATGCAGTATTTCAGTATGCGGGGGAGTGGATTATTGATGAACAAAATATTCTTTCTAGAAAGCAAAAAGGCAGAAACTATGACCAGCAAATTTTAGCGATCTTTAAGGTTTCACTAACTTAAGCTATTTTGTGTGTACCACGTAAATATGACAAAAAACCTGCTATGATGACAAAAATACGAACAAGTTCTGATTTTCAAAACCTAGTTACCCCTCCTTCTCCCGACCATCCATTGCCATGGAGTTTGGCATTTCTGAGTCTCCTATGTCCGCAATTATGAATTTCTCAAAAGGCAAGCACATTTTTTCTTTTACCTACAAAAATATTTTGGCGTTACCCCTACCACAAGGCTAAGGGTGTGGTAATTATAAGGAGCCATCTATATACAGTAGATTCCGCCTATTATTATCGCGGTTAATGTTATAATTCGCTTAATGTTATTAAAAGTGGTAAACACGAAACATTTATATCTTAACACATGTAAAATATTCTTATGTAATTGATCGTCCGCATAATGTTATCAATTTTCCTTCTATTTTTGGTCACTTTTTACACGTATGGCATCATCTCATCCTCTTTCATACTCATTACCTACAACAGTGCACAGTTTGTGTATGACTGAACGTTCACGTCATTCTTCTCTTGACCTAAAATAGGGGACGTGCTGATGGGGGGGGGGAGGACAACTTCGCCCCGTAGGAATTTTTTACTCAGCAGTTGGGAAAATTTATCATTTCAGTTAGGCGAGTTGAGAAAATCCAACAAGTTCAAAGTTTTTCTTCTTTTGCATTGATACTTGGGAATTTTGAGTTGAGTCAGTTAAGAAAATCCAACAGGTCAAATTGTTTTGTTTTTTTTTGCTTTGATACTTGGGAATTCTGAGTTGAGTCAGTTGGGACTTTCACCATTCTTACACCCTCCCTCCCCCCTCCCTGGCAAAACTCTTTGGTACCTCCCTGCCTAAAATTGTTCTACAATGAGTAGTCGTATACACCAAAACGTAAATTAAATGCATTAGAAGTTTTGAATGAAGGTTACGAATATTTTACGGTGAAAATTTTTATCTTCATTATATGACGTTGGTAAAAAAATATGTTGGAACAGCAAGAAGCAAACAAAAATTGACCTTTTTTCCCATCGAGAATAATTATTGATGAATAAATTTTTTTTGATTTTCCCGGTTACTGTTGTTGTTCGGTTATTGTTATTAAATTTACCTCGGACCAATGCGATAACATTTTAAGCGGAATCCACTGTATATATTTTTGGACAGCTCTTTCACTGGTTCGATCTTCACTCTCTACAGCTAATGTCTGCAAAATTTCAGCTTGATCGGATAATATTAACCCATTCCTAATCGCCTCTGCCTATTAGGTTTGACATTTTTTTATTTCAGTTATTTCCAAATTGAAACATGAAAATAATTCTGGAATGTATCTACAATGATATTTCCCCACCCTCCGCTAGAGTTCCCCGAGAAGGGGCCAAGAAAATAGGTAATCAGATCTTTATTGACATGGTACTCGATTTATAGTTTTTCAAAGTTGCCGAATCCGATTCGACATTGTTTTTGGGGTTCAACTACCTTAGGGAGCACTGGAGGGAAGGTCTGGACTCAAATTTTGTTCAAGCAGACTATGTTCAAGCTTTAATAAGTACTGAAGGGGGAAAATGGCAAGACATATGATAAAAACTTGAGTACTGGGAGCGATTATGCACGAGTAAATATTCTTTTTTTGAACTCAAATTTTACCCACATCAGGTTAAAAGGTCGACTACCTATATGGTGGCGGGTAAATAAAATATGAAAGTCGTCAAAATAAGGACCTCTCTATGGTATATATGTTACGCAGAGTTCATCAAATTGACGATTTCATAAAACTGGCAGATATCTTGCTGATTCTATAAAATCAGTAGCGCAAGAGCAGTTTGTTGCCGAATTTATAAAATCAACAAAATTTTTTGCGAAATTTATAAAATAGGCGAGTGCTTGCCAATTTCACAAAATCAGTAATAAATGATTGTTGCTGATGAGTGTACCTGACGGATGAGGTCAGAATTTTAACGTGCTTACTAGAAAGCAAAATCTATGACAAGATAAAATGAAGACAAGTACCTACTACTCATAATTCAAAAAATGTCCCTGACTTGTTAAATCATGACTTCTCTATGGATAAAATGAGACATAGATTCCATCTGTACCTCCGAAAGTGCTCTCCAGTATTTGTTTACAAGCAGTGCCAGTGAAGTTATTTCTTATGACTCTGATTTTGCGTTTGACCTAATGGATCAAGATAAACGGACTTGTGAACATGAGGCGGAAGCTGAGGGAATTTCGAAAGATGTTGAAGGCATAGAGGGCAGGCGGTTCCAGAACAGAATTACCAACTATACAATAGCGTACAAAATATCCTCTTAAATCAATAAGAATAATACGTCCACTTTTTGCCCCAACAGTGTTTCGTTTTTTGCCCCTAAGTGGTTCATTTTCAGCTCCATAAATTTAACTTACTTTAGGTGTGGAATAATTATTACGAGCAGAGTAAATTATTGATTATTAAATATTGATATTAATTAAAATATTAATATTTTAATAATTTCCCATCGAGGGAAAAATTATTCCAACCAATTTAAAAATTATTGCGCAGTGGAAAATTCAATAGGTCACTCTCATCATTGCCCACAATTAAGGACAAGGAAAATTCATTGACAGAATTTATTAATGAAAACCGTATCAATTAAATAAACCACAAATTAACTCTACTATGAGCAATCAAGTCCATCGCGGACAGTGGACCACTAAGGTCAAACGAAGCTACGAGCCTCAGCATTGACTCTTCTGTGAGAAGTCAATTGTGTCCATCGGGGACAAGGTACCATTACAGGCAAAGCAGCCAGTTTAAGAATTATCAAACTTCTCTTACGAAGGGCCCGCGAAGAGGACAAAGTTATTTCTCAAATTTGGAGGATCGTTTTCCTCAATAACATAACCAAGTAGGGCAGAACACTCATGTACCGTAATTGTAAAATAAATACGCCAGTTGATAAACGGATAAATACGTAACTATCTGACCTGAGAAATGGTTCTTCTGTTTTTACCACACCAAAAACAATTTTGTTTATAAATCACTTTAGAAATGCACGAAACTATCCGCGGCCCACAAACCAACGTACCATACGAAACGCGAAAAACTAGGTGTCGGGCAAATTTACCTCTCCCGAGGTTGCCGATTTTATGAAATCGTCAATTTGATGAATTCGGCGTAACACCTCTGTGAAGATGGTCATGGACAGGACTTTGAAGGCAGGGCTGTAACAAACAGTTTTGGTTGGCGAAAGTGCGAAATCTGAAAAAAAAATCAACACTTTGTCGACTAGCTATTCCCAAATGCCGACTGTTGAAATATGATTGGAGTGACTCCCTACCCTATCTCCACATGATTCTTCTTAAAATCCTATAATCCTATTTCTCGAATTTGAATTTTTATTCAAATCCCAATTCCAGGTCTCAAACTCTTAACTGGACCTTAATGTTCTCAGATGTTTTTCATAACACTGATTGCACGAGCCAACAGGTGACTTTTCGCTTATTATTGAACTTGGGGTCCTTAGAAATTCCAAATATAATTTGGGACAGTTGAGCAAAGTTCTTAAAAGGGTTTTCTATATTTACTCAAAACCAGGAGTGATTCAAACACCGCTATTCTAGTACACAGTTTGTTGTTGTTGTTGTTTTTTTTTTGTCAAATTTTTATTGCTACTGAGAGTCAGAATCGAATCGAAAATCCAATGAAATGTTCAGATCACCAATTCGAAAAACCTATTTCAGCTTCCTCTGTTTTAATTTCATTGCGAGTTAAAATTTGAAAAAGCTACTTCAAAAAAAAAAGTTTATAGGCCACGATTTAATTTTTGCATTTTTAAATAAAAATTTCCATATACGAGTATGATATAACAACATGGAGAAAATAAGATTACATAAAGAGTACATGGGAGAAGAGGGCTAACTCAATTTCTTAAAATTTTTCAGAAGATGAAATTTTGTGGGTAGAACGGCAATAACCTTCATCATGCGTGATATCTGAAACGTAAAAATTGTTGTATATTCTCTATGTGAAGCGGAATGTAATTATCAATGAAAATGATCAATAATAAATTCTTTCGGATTCGAAAAATTAGTCACAACTTCCGAAGGTCCGTTTGTACGAGGGAAAAACGGGCTAACTCCTTAATCTGAAAGTTTTCATACCATATTCTGAGCGCACTGTGTTATGTTATGTACAAATATTTAATGTATCAAAACACAGGATCCGAAAATTCAGTCATAATTTAAAAAAATATTAATAGAAGCAGGCAGGTGTTACAAAAACTATTAATTTTCACTTTACTAAAATTTTAACTAAACTGAAATCATCAGTTTTGTACTCTTTCATGTTGTCTAAGGTAGGTAGGTACTTGAAAAAAGTACAAAAATTTACGAATCCTGTGTTTCAGCAAGTGATACGTATAAGTAAGAAACTGAAAATATCACGAAAATTTGAAAACTACAAACTTGTGTGCAGAATATTTATTAGTCTTTCAAGAGGGATTTCTCACAGCTATTTTTCCAGAATGACGTTTTGATTTGTAGAACATCATAAAAAGTAAGCTAATTCTGGAAAAAATTGACACACAAAGGCAAGAGCTCAGGAACGAACGAGAAGGAATGACACCGTTACTGCACAGCAAGGACCTACACGGGAACAGATGCCGAGGGGAGCCTGCCCGTTAGCCTATTATTCCGCAGTACCGCTCAAGAAGTCCCACTGCTCTCCTGTGCAGCATATATTTGAAGCTATTTATGCACGATTTGCCCCTATTTTGACCAGTCAATCGTGTTCGCCCACCATCAATCTATAAAAATGTATCGTTTCATTTCCCGAGAAAAATCAAGTTAGCCCTCTTTTCCAACTGAGTGTTTGTTATCTCATTCTTTAATCTACAAGCTAAGAGCCCTAAACTGTAAATTGCGGCTCCTATTCCACAGTGGCATCTGACCCACAACGACCCTAAATAATGAACCTATGTTCTTGTAGATGCTGCATGTGCAGGTGACCATGGCAGTGGTTTACTATTCAACAATGAAGAAACCGAGCAGTATTACTTACGAGGCGTCTTCAACGCGACGGATATTTGCATTAGTTCAATGACTTTTAGGTTCACTAACATAAAGTTCTACATTGACTGGTTGAATGCAGTTAATGAGCAACAGTACACATTACTTCTAGCTGCCAGAAATGGTACTTTTGATGTAGTCGTAAATCTGATCGAAAGTAAAGCAGCAGGCATCTACTTGACTAATAATCAGGGTGATACTGCTCTACATTTGGCTGCAGAAAATGGCCATTTAAATATTGTAATACACCTAATTGAGCGAGGGACTGATATAAATGTGAAGAATATTTGGGAAGTTACACCTTTACATCAAGCTGCTGAAAACGGCCGTATAAATGTTGTAAACTACCTAATTAACAAAAGGGCTGATGTAAATGTAAAGAACGCTTTGGGACAGTCACCTTTACTTCGAGCTGCAGAAAGAGGTCACATTAACGTAGTTGAATGTTTGACAAGCAACCAAGCAAATGTTAATCTGAAGGACAACAAGGGTAATACTGCTTTACATTTGGCTGCAGAAAACAACCGGAAGGATGTTTTAGAACACCTAGTTGACGCAACAGCGAATGTAAATGTGCAGAATTCTCTGGGAGTGACTCCTCTGCTTCGAGCTGCCGAAAGAGGTTATTTCAAGGTAGTCGAATATTTGACTAAGAACCAAGCCGACGTTAATTTGAGGGATAACTGGGGTGATACAGCTTTGCATATTGCTACATTTTTCGGCCACCTTAATGTAACTCAACATCTTGTTGCTGTTACAAATGGCACTGGCTTGAATACACAGGGCTCAGATAAAGAGACACCCTTACTTAAGGCGGCCAAGAATGGTCACACAGACATAGTAAGATACCTGGTCACCGAGACGAATGCCGATGCTGAATTGAAAAACAATGAGGGTTTTACTGCAGTACACTATTTAGTCCAAGATAGCCACTGGGATGTGGTTTGGTTCATAATAAATAGAACAAATGCCAACCCCAATGTGAGGGCAGGTGATGGTAGAATCCTTCTCCATTATGCCGCTAAAAATAACAATTCTGATCTTGTACGCTTTCTGGTAAACGAGAAGAAATCTGATGTTAACGCTAAGAGCAATGATGGGAGCACACCGTTAATCGAAGCTGCCAGTAATGGACACTTGAATATAGTCAAGTCCTTCAAAGAACAGTCGGTGAACTTAAATTTGAAAAATAACCGGGGTGATACCGCAATTCATGAGGCAGCTAAGAATGGCTACACGAAAATAGTCGAATACCTTGCCGAAATTGGAGCTGATATAAATGTGAAAGGATCAACGGGAGAATTGCCTCTACTTAAGGCTGCCAGGCATGGTCACCTCGATATAGTCAAATACTTGATAAAGAATAAGGCGGACATCGACTGGGCAAAGAATAAATGGGATAATACCGCTTTACATTTAGCTGCATATAATGGTCACAAAAATGTGGTTCAATACCTCGTCGATGGACAATACTCCGATTTGAACGCAACGGGGCTTTGGCAAGAGACACCTCTACTCAAGTCTGCCAAGCGAGGACACTGGGCGGTAATACAGTACTTAATCACGAAAAAGGCAGACATCAATTCGAAAAATTATCAAAATTATACCGCTTTACATTTAGCCGCCAAATATGGTCACAAGGATGTCGCTGTATACCTTGTCGAAAATGGTGCCGCTTTAAATTTGAAGGGATTGGACGGAATGACTCCATTACAGTTAGCTGCCAGACAAGGTCACGTGGACATTGTAAAACACTTGACTGAAGAAAAGGCGGATATCAATGTGAAAGATAGGTACAATAATACAGCTCTACATTGGGCGTCATACATGGGTCATGTGAATGTTATTGAGTACCTGGTCGGTCTAAAGAATGTTGAGTCGAATATGGCAGGTTCTTATGGTGAGACATCTGTGCATAAAGCTGCCAGATATGGTCACGCCAGTGTTGTAAAGTACTTGGTTGAAGAATGGAATGCTGAAGTCAACATTCATAATAGGCTGAATGACATGCCTTCAGTTGCTGCTACTAAAGCTTCCAAGATCAATATTGCTGTGTACTTGAAGAAAATGTATATAATCCGTATGGCCGAAGAAGAGGGTTTGGATGTTATGGCTGGTAGAGGTTACCTTGATGTGGTCAAATATATAATAGAAAACAGAGCGGGTATTAGTTTTGACGCCTGGCTTCAAAATGGTTTAGATGCCCTAAATGCAGCTATAGCACATAATAAGACAGATGTAATTAAATACCTTGTTCAAACATGTGCAGTGAAGGTTACAAATGGTAGCTGGATTGAAATTTCACCTTTAGAGATTGCTGTCACGTTCGAAAATTTACCAATAGTAAAATACTTGATGGAAGAATTACCAGATATAAACAAGTGGGGAGATTCTGTGTGTTCCGATCCTACAAGGACATCACCTTTATTTCTTGCTACGAGTTGTCTAAGTATTTTTAAATACCTTTTTGAAAGAGGTATTGATATGGATTCAACAAAAGGATTCAGTAGACCTACACATTTGCGAATCACACGTCGCTCTCTGAAAGATACCCGCTTCAATACTCTTGCCTACCGCCGTTTTAGAATTATTCAATATGAAACAGTAAATATCAGTGATGGGTCGGATATCGGTATCAATGATGGTAAAAGTGATAATTCGTTTTATTCATGTCTTGGTTTAAATGACTATTTGTATGAGGCGGTGAATTTAGGTCTCCTAGATACAGTGGAATACCTTGTGGAGTATAAAGCTGATATAAATGTAAGAGATAATAATGAATATACGCTTTTACATATCGCTGCCACCGAAAATCATTTAAACATTGTGAAATACTTATCAGAGAAGAAGGAAGTGAACATTGAAGCCAAGGAAAAACATGGTAAAACAGCTTTAGATTTGGCGTTGGAAAAAGGATACTTAGATGTGATTAAATACTTTGTCGATGAAATGGGTATGAATCTGAATGTGAAACCAGTAGATTTAATTGTAGCCGTCTACCGACGTGAAACAGATCTGCTAAAGTACCTAGTACAGCATATCACGGACGCTAATAGTAACGAGAACAATAGCGGCGTTACAGACTCTTTTGAAATGAATGCTTGTAAATACTTGGTCGAGCGTAAAGATGTGAATGCGAAAACATATAAAGGAGAAACCATGTTACATGCTGCCACATTCATTGGTAATTTAAATATGGTAAAATACCTAATACAGAATGGAGCGGATATCCATGTTAAGAGTGATAATGGTCTCACAGTTGTACATACGGCGGCAGCAAGTGGAAATGTACATGTAGTAGACTATCTAGTTCAGAGTGGTTGTGACTTGAATGCAAAAGATGATGATGAGGGATTTACAACATTGCATATAGCCGCCACAAACGATAATTTGGACGTGGTGAAGTACCTTATAGAGCACAAGATGGATATTAATGCTACGACGAAAGATGACAACACGGCGTTACATTTTGCGGTATTCCATGGAAATTTAATTATAGTGAAATACCTAGTCCAAAGTGGTGCTGACTTGAATGCGAATGATGTTAACCTGGAAACTCCTTTACATTATGCCGCTCGGATGGGGAACTTATTAGTGGTAAAATACCTCACAGAACATAACGCGGATATCAACGCTAGAAATTCCGATGGTGACACGGCTTTAAATATAGCTAATGACCTATATTTTACAGATGTATTCGAATATCTTCAATGTAAGACTGATACTAATCTGAATAATAATCAAGGTGATTCCGAAGATTGTTGATGAAAATCAAATGAACATATCAACACGGAGGGTTGGCATAGGTGCAAATAGTGAGGGGCTTGGGGGGCTTAGCCCCCAAACTTCTAAATAATTCCCCCAAACACTGAGAAATTACCAAAGAAAATGATGCGGAGGGGTGATGTTACTTCATAATACGGGGGCTTAAGCCCTTCCTAGTTCTGAGCCCTGTTTCCGTTTCTGAGGGTTGGAATGTTGATATGAGGGATGAAAACGCCGCCACTAGCTCTTTATTTTTTGGGTATGTAGTACCTACTACCTACATAAATTACCTACTATAGCCGACATTATACTTTCGCACAGATGAAAATATAACCACATGCCCACAATAACAAATTCGAAAATTTAAACGCCATAAAAATTCTCTAAAATGCGTACCTAGAACTAGAATACTGTGTTGCCATATTACATCCTTAAATTTCCACAGAATCAATATTCTCACTTCTTTCTGATCGTTACACGATTATAGCGCATTCAAACGGGTTGCGGCCACGAGAAAACCTCTCGCTAGCCCCATCTGGTGCATCTGCCGTACCCAGGAAAATACTTTTGCTGCCGGTGTTGTAACCATCATGACTGTAACCCTTGATCCTATTACATATGTAGATAAGATATCAATGCAAAATTATAGTCTCATTGTTCCTGTTATAAAATAACTGATAATGAGTTGCTTCCGATAGTTTTTCTGCTGTCGTTCGATTTGCGTTCGATGGTGAAATGTGAGATAAGTACACGAGTTCTGCCCTGTAAAGTTGAAAGAACATTGTACGAGTTGTGTCCTGTACAGGTCAGGGACGCCGGAAGAAATATTTTTCCGGGGGAGGGGGGCACTAATGAATACATTTTTAGGGCAAATAACTATAGTATGTAGGTATAGCGATTGAAATATTAGTTGGAAAAAAATTACAGAAGGCCTGCGTAATTAATAACGAACTTCAATTCAATTACCTATCTGTAATTTGACTTTGACCAAGGGGGCAAAATGATACTTTAGCCCCACGATCAGTTGATAGCGTGTATGCGTGTGTGTGTGTGTGGGGGGGGGGGGGGTTAATGCCCCTCTTGCCCACCTCTCTCCGGCGCTCCCGGTACAGGTACAATCATCAATGAATTGATAACGATTAACTGTGTGTATAGTTTCACCGAGTCATACGAAGTACATGACAGTTCAGTTCATGCGTATCCTGTGATAAGTGCAACGATGTTTAGCGAAAAAGGCAAGAAGTTGTTCGTCTTGAATTCTTTCAAATCTCGATTTCACAAAATCCTAGCGGGTAATGTGCAAAGATGGGCTTGCACAAATAAAAAATGTGCAGCGTAGATATAGAGGATTACGCAGTTTAAAACGCAGCATAGGAAAAACTTGTTCGCTGCGTATTAATAGGACTACACAGACGCGGTGCGTACACTTGTCATGGTAAGCCAGGGCAAAGGTATACTGCTGCTTCAAAAGAATAGTGACACAACTGCAAATCCGGTTTTTGCAAAGTTAAAACGTATAGGCACTTAACAGGTCGCAAAAACACTATAGGAAAAACGACACAAGTGCCCTCTATCGGCAGTTTGTTGTATTACACTTTTACACTTCCGTCGTTCTTCCTAGGCAGGGGCGAAACTATAGGAGGCTATTATGATTTTTTGAGTAAGAACTAAAATTTTTTTAATTTATTAATAATTTTTAATTTAAAAATAAAATAAAAGTTATATTAAATTGTAAATTTAATTGTGATAAAATTATCTTTATTTTTGTTAATTTTTATAATAAAATTTAAAAAAAAATTAATTTAATAACTTCTAAAAAATTTATATAAATAATATTTTTGCAAATAAAGTCTTTTGGATTTTTACAGTTTTTAAAAAAGTAATAAATTTTATTAAATTGGATTAAAAGGTTGAACCCCCCCCCCCCCCCAAAAAAAAAAAAAATTGGGCAGTCGGCAAATCTTGAAACAGGTCATTTGAATTTTTCACTTTTTATGAGTTTATTTATTTATTCTTTTTTCAAGTAAAAAATATTTCGATTGAAAAATCGGCAAATTTTCAATTTCTAAACGATTTTGTCGGCAAATTTTTCTTCTTCACCTCCCCAAACTGAATGTCAAATTTAGTTCCTGAAAATTGAGTACCTGTGACTTCTGTCAGAGACTAGTCAATCAAAAGCCTAATGTTTCAACCTGAGTATCGAACGTTATCTGAAAGGTTGAACAAAGCTGAGACGTGCAAACAGTTCGAAAATCTGAAAGTCGGTAGCAAACGTTGAATTTCGAATTTCAATGAATTTATGTTCTTACTAGATTCTCTATTTGACCTACAGCCTAAAATTTAAGAAAGTTGAACGTTTTATAAAAATCTAAAAGCAAGCCCATAGTAGCCACCTGCGGTAGGTGGTGCTGACTGTTTACCAGGGGGGGGGACTTGGGGATACACATAGTATATAATGTGAAGAGTTCTACGAGACAGTGGTATAGCCAGGGGGGACAAAGGGGGCGAATTCCCTCCAAGGTACCTGAAATAGAATGTAAAATATGCAGAAATGAGCTATTTTTCACTTTAAATAACATTTTTTCGAATGATTTTTGCTCGAGTAATAAATTTACCTTCATTTTCATACAATAGTCCTCTAATATCGGCGATTTTTCAAAAATACTTCAATTTTCGACTTTGTCTCCCTTGAAAATCTTACTTTGCCCCCCCCCCTCTCCCCCGGAAAATCCTGGCTACGCTACTGATTGAATTTGTTCTCAAAATTCATAATCAAAACTGGTGATTCAACTTACCGACAACCAGCTGGAAAAAAAATTGAATAGATCGCGTGAAACAAATTGACACAGAACAATCAAATTTTCGAACTTTTAGAAGTAAAAAAAAAAAAAATCTATTTTGTGGACTTATCAAGATATCAGTTCTCAAACAGCCATTCACGAATTTAGCCATCGATCTTCAACATGAACTGGATCGCGAGCCTTCCACTGTGTTTGTGAATATAGTAATGTGACACAAGAAGAAGGCCTATGTGTCTGAAACTGCTGGATGGACACTCGGGCCCTTTTTCTGTGACACGTCACATATAAAGAACGACAAACATACGATTCTTCTATCTTTCAAAGCAGAATCAATGTTGACAAGTTTATAAACATTAAAATGTAGTGGAAAGAAAAGTTTTGAACAAAACTAGCGAGACAATAGAAGGAATTCGTTATTATTATTCACGAAATTTTGCCAGGGGAAGATCCGGCAAGCGTTAGGGGGTGTTCAGTACCCCGTAGCATCACTCTAGCTAGGGACCTGGCTTAGTGATGATTTTTTTACAGGGTGGTATCTCTGCCTAGGGCGGGGCTCAAGATACCTTTAGAGGGGCTCAGCCCCAGCTTGCCTCCCATGGTTACCGGGCTGTCTAAAAGTTGAAAGCAAAAGACTTATTTTCCAATGTCACAAGCTGAATCCGATAGCAAATGTTCTATTATTTAATTTATGTACTTTGGTCCTGGTGAATATAGAAGGGAAATTTAATCTGGAACAAAAGTCAAAAATTCATGTGTTTTTCCCATAAGAACGAAAGGGAGCTTGTGGCACGGATTCCCCTAAACCCAATCGACCTGAAACTTCGTAGTTTTTTATTTATTTTTTATTTTTATTGATTTCATTGGAACTAATTTAGGAGGTGAATCAGAGGAAATTCAGACGAAAAAAAAAAAAGATCACCAAGAGTAAATAACAACCACCCTAATGTGTAAAGGAAGTTGTGGATTCCCCTCAAGTATTCATAATATCTTTCCAGCTTACCCTCCCAGACTAAGATATGCTCATGTGCGCATATGTGAGTGCTTGGGGGATAAGGTTTCAATCTGCGTTTGCAGGAACAAAACTATGGGGGGGGAGGTGAAAAAACCCAATAATTTGACAGTTGGCAAATTTTGAAACTGATCATTTGAATTGTTCATTTTCTATGGTGTAATGTCTTCATGAAGCCTGAAAATGTCTTGAACAAATTCGGAAGATTCTTGAAGTCTCAGAGAAAAGCCTGAAAGAATCCGAAAAGTCTTACATAAGTAGGAGGAGGAGGTCTTAATGGGTCAAAAGAGTCTTATTATTCTAGTATTAAATGAATCCAAGAAACCTCTCGGATGGTGTATGTTTGCCCAAGGGCCGAGGAAGGAGAATGTCGCAAGTGGCTCACTATAAAAAAGGCGCTTCAAAAATAAGGTAAAAAGAGGAACGGAGGAAGGAAGGAAGGAAGAAAAATAGAGAGTAGAAAAAAGGCAGACTTTCTTGAGGGTCTAAGAACGTTCTCAGAAATTAGTCCCCGGGCCCATATTTTGCTTTTGATTTTTTTAAAGGAAATATTTTAATTGAAAAATCGGCAAATTTTCAAATTTCTTAAATATTTTGTCGGCGAATTTTTAGTTTTCAAAAAATATATGTTGGCAAATTTTCCTTCTCCACCCCCCCCCCCAAATGAAAGTCAAGTTGTCAAGTTTCGCCTCTGTTCCTAGGTAACCATAGTGTTTTTGCGACCTGTTAAACGTTCTAACTGCGAAGAAACCGGATTTGCAGTTACGTCACTATTCTTGTGAAGCAGCGATATGCAATTTAAGATGCAGCATGAAAAATTTCGTTTTTATAGCGTCTTAAAGAAGTAATGTGTACTCGAAAGGAAATCCATCTGAAATTTTTGGGATAAATTACCGATGATTACCGAAGAATTTCATCAGAAATGTTCGTGGAAAATCTCCGATGATTTCGAAAAGAAATTGTATCAGATATCTTTGGGAACAATCTCTGATAATTTCCGGAGAATTTCCTCGAAAATCTTCAAAAACAATTTTCAGTGTTTTCCTACGAAGTTCTTCGAAAACCTTCGGGAAAATTTTCTGATAATTTTTGAAGAATTTCATAGGAAATATCCGGGGAAACACTTCGATGGTTTTTGAAGAATTTTATTGAAATTCTTCAGGAAAAATCTCCGATGATTTTCAAAAAATAATTTCATTGGAAATCTTCGAGAAGAATCTCCGATGATTTTTAAGGATCCAATTTCATCGGAAATTTTTGGGTAAAAATTCCGATAACTTCTGAAGAATCTCAACGGAAATCTTTAGAAAAAATTTCCAATCTTATCCAAAAAATTTCATCAAAATTGTTCGAGAAAATTTTCCGTTTTTTGAAGAATTCCATAGGAAATATTCGGGGAAACACTCCGATGGGTTTTGAAGAATTTTATCGAAAATCTTCTGGAAAAATATCCTAGTAGCGGTAACGGTTGATTCACTATGAGTGTGGTATGCATGCGGTAAATATGTATGTGATTTCTCACTGTCGCGGTTTGGATGCGATCGCAGAGCGGTTGTCTGTATTTTTTATGCGTGTGCCCCTGTAAATGGTATTGCTCCTGTGTGTATTTGTCTGTTTTTGTAAACTACCTCGAACTAACAATACAAATAAAAGACAAAAAGATACAGCACAACATTTACAGAAAACCCACCCACACGGACGCAATACTACCCAATGATTCATTCCACCATCAAAAGCACAAAATGGCAGCACTGCACAACTACTGCCACAAAGCAATCAACATCCCGATGCGCAAAATCCCACCAGTTACCCGGGTAACTAAAGGGGGACAAGGGTATTCTGAGGGTAACTGTGGGTAACAAATGGGTAACTTTTCCGCCGCGGGTAACTAGAAAATAACTAACTGCGTAGTATCCCGCCACTTACCTGGGTAACTAAAGGGGAACAAGGGTAATCTGAGGGTAACAAACTTCTCCGCGGGTAACTGGGTAACTCGAAGGTAACTGATTACGCATCGGGATATTAAACAACAACGACCACAGAACAACAGAAATTAACAAAATCAAACAAATAACCATTATTAACAAATACCAACCACACACAGTAGACAGAAAAACTAACAAATTAATACAACAAAAAAGTACAGACACTGAACCAACAACCACGAAAACAGGCAAATATGCCGGAGCAATACCATTCACAGGGACGTACACCTACAAAATACAGAAAATCTTCCACCAACACAACATAAAACTCGGAATCAGAAACAGACCACCCTGATCAAACAAATAATAAGTATCGACAAAACAGAAACAAACGACATGAACAGTAGCGGAGTGTACAAACTGGACTGCGATCACTCACAACATGACATACATAGGAGAAACAGGCAGAAAATTCATAACTAGAACAAAAGAGCATGAAAAATCACAGAAGCTGAAGGATGACAAATCTCTTTTTTGAAAACACTGCAGTGACCAAGGACGACCGACTACAAATTGACAGAAAAATACAAAATTCAACACATAGAAAACAACACAAGGAAAAGTAAATTAAAAGAACACCTAAAGATAATAAAGGCAAAAATAGAACAAACTAGAAGTTTGACTGGTCTACTCCAGAAGTTCAGTTATATTAGATAACCAATTGTCATTTCTAAACTAAGTATGTAATTTACCCGATACTACATGCCCATGTCGAAGTGTATTTTCATAAGAATAATTACAAAGAATAAGTTGTTTTTTTCTTATATTAGCTAGCCAATTGTTATTTCGAAACTATGTATGTAATTTACCGATACTAAGTACATGCCTATATTGAAGTGTATTTTTTCATAAGATTAATTATAAAGAATAAGTTGTGTTTTCCTTATATTAGCTAGCCAATTGTTATTTCTAAACTAAGTATGTAATTTACCGATACTATATGCTTATATCAAAGTGTATTTTCATAAGATTAATTATAACAAGTAAGCTGTTTTTTTTTCTTAATAAAAAACTTTTGTATTAAATTTAAAACACGTTTTTCATTTATTCCTTTTGCTTTCTGTTTCGAACAGTCCTTGTTCCACATAAAGAATTGAAGAAGAAGACTTGCATACAGAAAATAAAAACATAAGAAATTGTATTTTGTCGACCCTGTGCTCTATAAAATTTTATAGGGGTGACATGCCATTCAAAAATTTTTGATTTTTATTTCTTATTGCCTTTGAATCACCTTCTCCTTTCTTGTAAATAAAAAGTAATTTTTCTAGGTTTGTATTTCAACAATATTTCCTTTATGTACCTAGTTTATAATATGAGAATTCGTTTCATGGAAATAAATTAGGGTAACCTTTATTTTGCCAAATAGATTCCTTTTGCCTGCCCTTGTTTGGTTATCTGTACTACCGAAAACTAATAATGTGTAAAATTTGAATTTGATCTGATTCTATTAACTCATGCCTGATGACCATCTCCACTTCTTATAGAAATAGGGTTTTAACATTTTTGAAAACCGTCTAATGTTTTCATAATAAAAAGTTTGAAGCAATACAAAAAATACAGAGTTAAAAAATGTGAAGGGTGTTAGCCCCTGAATCTTGTAGAATATACCAATAGTAACTTCATAATAAATAATAATAACACAGTAAAGCTCGAAGACGTGTATTGCATCGAAAGATAGAATAGTAATATAGAGTCGAACGCGACGACGATTGCTAATAGAATAAACTGTAAGAGACGCAGCAGACAACGAGTGCATCTGCAGAGCGTCCCGACGTGGTAACACGTACAGCAGTAGTGCCAACATCTCAACACTCCCTTCCGCTCTAAGCGAAATGAGTACCAAAACCATTACTCATAAGAATAAACAGGATTTCAACGAAATCTCAATCGATTTACTCGAGAGGTAACTTATTTACAAATAGACTCGAGAGTTCAAAACAACAAACAAAAACATAACGACATATGATAAGTATCACAACAAAAAGGAACATCGAAAAGTAAAAGTAATAAATTGACAACGGTAGGCATAGGCCATAGCCTCAAAATGCAGGTTCGCAAAAATACAAAAAATATGCGAAATGTATACAACATAGATACTCGACAAGATACAAAACAAACGAAAGAATAATTCGAAAATGAAAAACTCGATTATTTAGGATATTCAAAAATGACTCGACGATTTTAGAAAACACGATGACTCGAAAAATTCAACGATCGTATTCCACTCGATTGGTGAAAAACACGTTTCTTAAGATTCTGAAAACACACGAAAATGTTAGAACATCTCAAATTGGTTTATAAATTCCTGTGGAATAAATACACGATTAAGTTTCATTTAAGATTGCAGATCTCAATCTCTCATGACTCTCGATACTTAAGGGCTTGGTCATAATGTCAGCTAATTGAAATTGCGTGGCTATCCACTGAAGATTGACTCGACCTTTCTTTTCACATTCTCGAACATAGTTGTGTTTAATTTCCGTCATGTGACGAAGATTCACTTGCCCGCTGGTAGGAGCGCTTTTAATAGCAGCTTGATTATCACAGTACAGTGTGATAGGAAAAAGACTCGACTTAAGTACTCGACGTAACGTAAGATCTAGGGATACGACTTCTTTACAAGTTTCAGACATTGCTATAAACTCTGCCTCACAAGTAGATAACGCGACGTAAGTTTGCTTAACCGTTCGCCAAGCGATAGTATCACCATAAAGTTGGATAATATAACCGCACGTTGAAACTGAACCTTCACGATCAGCGAAGCTCGCATCAGAATATGCGACGAGAGAAGCTAATGACGACGTATAGCGTAAACCTAACGACTTAGTTCCGTTTAGATATCGAAAGACTCGTTTAACTCTACCCCAATCATCACTCGAAGGGTTGATTTGATTTCGACTTAACACATTGACAGCGTAAGACAAATCAGGTCGCGTTGCACCAGCTAGGTACAAAATGCTACCTACGGCTTCACGATATGGAACATTAATTCGACTATCTGGTTTTAAATCATTTACAGACTCTGACTCGAGAGGCGATTCTAAAGACTCACTAGACTTTTGATTTCTAGCTACTCGACGTGTAATAGCAGGGGTACGGTGGCATCGAGATTCTTGAAACCCAAAACGCATAAGGATTTTCAAAATGTAGTCTTCCTGCGTGATATTCATAACTCGATTCACACGATCACGATCAATTTTCATGCCCAAGAATGATTTAGGTTCTCCCATATCAGTTAACTTGAACACATTACTCAAACCAGACTTGATTTTCATTCGAGACTCGTTATTAGACGCAATTAACATATCATCGACATACAGGATTAAGATCACTAACTTATGCTTATTCTGGCTAGTGAAAAGACATGGTTCTCGATCGTCATTGACCAACCCCAAAGTAAGAGCGACTTGTGTAAATCTCTCATTCCACTTTTTAGGACTAATCTTTAACCCGTATAAGGCGCGCTTTAAACGACACACTTTAGTTTGACGAATGTAATCATTACACTTGTAGCCATCTGGCAACTTCATATAAATTTCTTCATCTCCGAGTTCGGAGTTCAGAAAAGCTGTAGTAACATCGAGTTGAACTGCGAATAAATCCAATTTGTTTATCATTGAAAGTACAGCACGTACAATAGGCAATCGAGACACGGGAGCGTAAGTTTCACTAAGACCATACCCGATCGGCAAGTACCGACACTATTTCGACAGTGTCGAATTCTGCTCATTTCGACCATCGAATTGTCGAACACTGACCAATCAGAAAGCAGCTTGACTGCACTGCCGGTTGCATTTCTTCGAATTCCGCAAAATTACTGCATTTTTGTCGATTTGTCGGCAATTGCCGGCTGTCGAAGTGTCGATCGACAGTTATTTTGCCCATAGGGTAGACATTTCTGTCTTTAAAACCACGAATAACTAGTCTTGCTTTATATTTAGTTTTACCTTCGAGAAATTTACGTTTAAAAACCCATCGAGAATCTATAAGATTTAATTTACTCCCATCAGACATTGACTTTGGTTTATCTATCAAAGACCATACACGATTTTCGTCCATAGAGCTGAGCTCTGTATCGATAGCCTTACGCCAGGCATCGCTTTCAGACGTACGCATAGCTTCGAGATAACTCGACGGATCTCCCTTAACTTCCGCTAAGAGACAGTAGAACTTGCAGTCAAGCTCTTCGCTTTCATGTATTTCGTCTGGGGTTGGAATGGTAATTGATTGAAATAACAACGAGAGTTCATCTTCGACACTACGAATTTCCGGACTAATTGACTCACTCGACTCACTCGATTTACTCACAAAATTCGCTAATTTTGGTTTAACATCAAAACTTCGAAGACTTTGTTTTCTGCTGGATAGCGACGGACTAGATTCGAGAGGTACATCGATTCTCGCATGCTTCACAGGGACTTTCAGCTCACTGGAAGTTTTCTTCGATCCTTTAGGTCGTCCACGCTTCCTAACAGAGACTTCCACTTTATCAGGTTGGTCAGAATCATCTTCGACTAAATTATCAAACCAAGTTTGATCGATACTCGACTCATTTTGATCTGGCCAATCCTTGATGGCATTTGATCCGTATTTATCACCGTAGACCAAATTTTCATTAAAACGAACATTTCGAGACTCAAAAATTTTACCACTTTCAGGTTGCAAAATCTGATATGCAGTGTTAGTATACCCGACTAGGACTCCACGAATACCACAATGTGAAAACTTCGACTCTGGCGCGCGTTGCTTCTTAGCATACGACATGCAGCCATATCTACGCAACTGTTCTGTATGACAGCGAATGTGCGGCGCAAAACGTCGCAATGGTACCTGAAAATCGATGGCTCGATGTGGTGTGCGATTGTACATGTGTACAGCTGCCGACACCGCTAAATCCCACATATTCTTTGGAAGTCGAGAGTCGAACATTAGGGACTGAACTTTGTTCTGTAGGGTGCGGTTGTAGCGTTCAGCAACACCGGCATGCTGCGGCGTGTCCGGAGCCGCTAGCTGCCTTTCAATACCTTCCTTTTCTAAAACAGTAGAAGTCTACCCTCCAGAATACTCCGTACCTTGATCAGTACGCAGGAAACAGACCTTGACATCTTCACCTAAAAGGTTCCGACAACTTCGAATAAAAGCCTCGAGACAGTGTCCTGTTTCATCCTTTGTACGAATAGTGTATGACATAGCTAGCCTCGAATAGTCATCGATAAAAGACACGATAAAGACCTTCTGTCCTGGATGACTGGGCGGACTGATTTTGCCCATAACATCCGAATGGATAATTTGAAGAGGGCGTGATGCTCGACAACGCTCGCTCTTGAACGGTAGTCTCTCGATTTTAGCTAGAGCACAGATCTCACAATCCTTAATACTCTCATCGAAATTGATTTTTGCTAGACTTGCATCGACCCGCTTAAGTTGATTCAGATATTTCAAACTCGCATGACCTAGTCTTACATGCCACAAGAGGCCTGCATTCATTCTTTGTGGTTGACCCACCATAACCGTGTTTGGTTCCATCTCGAGATCTTTGATCGACTCACTAGGTTCCTGAAAATCTAACTTAATAATTTGACGATCTGTGATCGTCGCCTCGAATTTCCTAGCCAAGGAACTTGCTGGTTCAGAAAGTTTACATTTGTTCACAATCTCACCAACTTCACGAAATTCACTCTTCGAAACTTCAACACTCGATTCCTGACTTACGACATGATTAGATCCCTCATCACCGTGTTCAGTAATCTCCATTGGAATTGAGTTGGGTTTAGGAGTTACGACAGTTACCTCCGCTCCCTCCTCAGAGACACTACTATCGGTGGGACCTACTCCCTTCGACGTTGATACCGTTGTACTTTGTGACTGTTTACTTTTCGACCTGAGATTATACTCTCCCGACAAGGCTTCGAAATTAACACCCGATAAATTGCATTCTTCGAGAGCGCTACCCGCTAGATGAGCTGAACACTGATACGTCCCGTATCTGTAGTCAGCTTGCTCACCCGACCTAACATCGAATTCGACAATCCACATGGGTTGTTCATATTTACCACGAACGATGGTTTCACCCGATTCTTTGTCAAAGATTTTAAGTTCTCGATCATCGAGATACACGCTAAGACCACTATCTACGAAATGACGTAACGATAATAGATTACGACTCAAACTACTAGTTGCTAAAACGTTCGGAAGAATCAATTGTTTACCTCCACCTGCACTTGAGATCAGTACCAGATTACCGTAACCATCTAACTCAAGATTTGCCGAAGTATTTTTATTCGCGCTCCGGATGAAGTCTCCCTCACTACGTTTAAAATCTGTAAGGACCAAGTGGGACTTAACTAAGTGCTCTGTAGCACCAGTGTCAGCGACAAACTCGATAGAATTCGAGACTGGATTCTCGACTAGGGACTCGACATCATTTATACATAGTTTTTCAGTATTATATACTAAAGCCTCAACCATCGACATACCTGTTTTGGTTTGGTTTTCGTTGGACTTGTTACCGTTGTTTTGTTTTGCCGACTTCTGACCAGTATTACCCTTAGAATTAAAATTCTTTCCGTCCTTCTTCTTTCCTTTGCCTTTACGTTCCGTATTCCCAAATTTTTGATTCTTTTGGTTAGAACCACCACCACCACCGCTCGACTTTTTACCTTTGTTGCTTCGATTGTCCCGTTTAAATTTCTTTTTGAAATTAGCTGATTTCTTTACATACCCGCGACCTCGACTCAACCGTCCTCGACTGCTGGTACCCGCCTTCCGCCTACGGCACTCTTCCGCCTTGTGGTCCGTCATCAGCTTGCATTCGAAACAGCGATTTAGGCCCGACTTGGCGTACTTACACGTTGACTGCATGTGACCAGCCTCGCCACAGATGTAGTAGTACGTATTTACTTCGAGAGCTTGCTTCGAGTTGGTAGAAGATTCCTTCTTGCTACCGGCGGAGGCTTTTTCAACCGACTCATCCTTTAAAAGAAAAGTTTTAAGTTGATCAAGAGTGAAAGATTCACCTGTTACCATTTGACGTGACCAAACTTGCCCTTTGATAACTGAACAATTTTTGGCAGTAGCATTAAAATATATACTTCGACATTCTGTATCAGACAATTTTGGTAATTCGAGATTATTACGTTTTTGCACTAATTCATCGAATTTGACGTTAAATTCCGCTGCGGACATTCGAGAGGGCTCGTAAATTAAGCTAGTTAATTCCGCAATAACGTTATTAGGGTTACAGCTCGTTTCCGCATCCTTAAGCTGTTTGACACGATCCATTAGGTCTTTTGGATCCTTCAAATCTAGCATTTGGTTTTTATAAGATTCATCGACTCTTTGCAGAATTAAATCCCGAGCGTATCCCTTCCGAATAAAGTTTTCTGTTTCTGAAAATTCCCTAAAAGGAAAAGCTTGGCAGTCAGCAAGATCTAAAAGGCCGCGAGCTCTAAGCTCCAATTTCATCTGGTCTAACCAGACTTCATACCTAGTCTTCAAGAGTAATTTAAAATCCCTTTTTATTGGATCTTTAACCACTAGGCCTTCGAGATTGATAATTGCTCGATGGTTATCATTGACACTAGGTGTCCTACCCGACTCGATGGCGGTTGACCCTGTAACGTATTATCGGTTTTTCTATGTTATCTTCTTTTCACATTTGAACATGCCGGGTTCGTTACCTGGTGTCGCAGTTGCTGCGAGTTGTACATTAGATATTACCGCCGACTTCAGTTACGTGATACGCACTGCCAAATACACATGAAGCACGACTCTCTCTCTTTTTGATTCGCGAAGTACTCATTGGAACAAAGTGGCGACCAGTGACAGTGAAACATTTTTTCAATCGTATTTTTTCGAACCGCTGTTCAGTGTAGTGATTAGTAGAAAAAATGGCACCACCCGAAATGTCAAGCGGAAGCCAAAATGCAGCCGGACCCGGCCATAAAAGATTCGAACTGCCGCTCTACACACCAGGTAACCCTGACTTATGGTTTTTAACTTGTGAAATCATATTTGACGATTACGAAATAACGACGGAAAAAAAGCGTTTCTCCGCCATACTGCAACGGCTCGGAACTGACCAAATTACAATGCTGGAAAGCATCATCCGTCAAAAGCCGGAAAACCCTTACACGCAGGCAAAATCGCGACTCATTGCGGCGGATGGAAAATCTGCAGAAGAAAAGCTTAACGAACTTCTTCGCGGCGCAGACATACCGACTGGAACTAGACCCTGTATCATTCTTCAGAAGCTGCGGGCACTTGTCGGTGCAGACCCCGATGCTGACAGAATTGTACGACCAATTTGGCTCCAAAAATTACCACTACGCACACAAGAGGTACTGTCTGCTAATTCGACTGATCCTCTTGATAGTGTGTGTAAAACTGCCGATCGCCTACATGAGCTCCAGGAACGGAATGGCCTAAACATTCACGCAGTGACCACATCCAGCGCCGCCCATTCCGCCCCGTCCGGAACTGACGAGTGCCTAACCACAGTGCTGCGCCAACTCACGTCTGAAATCGCGGCACTTCGAGCTGACAGGCGCGATCACCGCCCTCGCGAGCGCAGCCGCGACCACAGCCGCGACCGCAGCTACTCGCGTCCGCGCTACTCATCACGCTCGCGCACACGATCCCAAACTCCGGGACGTGAATTAAAACCCGAAGTTATTGACGGCCAATGCTGGTACCACTTTACATATGGCGATCGAGCGCGGAACTGCGCACCAGGCTGCAAACGGGCCGGACAGGGAAACGCCAACTGAAGGCAGAATGTGCGGCCACCCTGCCTTCATCAATCTTGCGCTCGCCGCGTCTGTTTGTAAAAGCCAAGGAATTTACAGACCCTTTCCTTGCCGACACGGGCTCTGATGTTTCGGCGCTACCCCAAAACTGCGCCGGGAGTTTCAATTGCGCACACAACTTTGATCTGTTTGCAATCAATGGCAGTTCCATAACGACGTATGGCACCAAGGACACCACCATTGACCTGGGCCTGACACGAAAATTCCGCTGGAATTTCACCATAGCGGACATCAAGCAGCCAATCCTGGGAGCCGACTTCTTAAAATACTACAACCTCCTTCCCGATCTGACCAACAAACGACTCATTGACGGGCAGAACCTCTGCAGTACACCATGTGAACTTCGCAACTGTGCACAACCATCTATCTCGTCGATTCAAAAGTCCAAAGTGCAGGACAAACGATTGCTCCACCTTCTCGAGACTTATGATAACATCACAAAACCACCGCAGTACAAAGATGACATCCAACACAACGTAGTATGTTATATTGAGACGACAGGTATGCCAACGTTTGAGAAGCCTCGCCGTTTGAGGCCTGATGTTGAAATTGAGGTAAGGAACGAATATAGGGAACAGCTCAAAACTGGGTTGGTCAGAATCTCGAAGTCGCAATGGGCCTCTGGCCTAATAGTTAAACGCGAAAAAAATAAGCTTCGATTGATTGGCGATTATCGGAAACTTAACTCGCAGACCATACCTGACCGCTACCCTATACCCGTCATTTACGACGCAATTAGTTTCCTTAAGAATAAATGTGTTTTTTCAAAAATTGATTTAGTAAGAGCTTTTCACAATATTCCGGTGTATGAGGCGCATGTAGAGAAAACGGCGGTTGTCTCACCAGCAGGATTGTATGAGAATGTCAGAATGCCTTTCGGTCTTAGAAACGCCCCCTCTGTGTTCCAAAGATTCATGAACTCCGTACTTTCTGAACTGCCATTTTGTACTGTCTATATCGATGATATCCTGATCTTTTCTGAGTCAGTAAACGAGCATTATTCGCATATCAAAACTGTTTTTCAGAGGCTACACAAATTTGGCCTCGCGATTAATTTGAATAAATGCAGTTTTTGTGTTTCAGAATTAGATTTTCTAGGGTACCGTATAACCCCACAGGGGTTCACACCGACTGACAATCGAATAGCTTTCATAAAAGAAATGAAACCGCCTACCAACATGACCACACTGCGTCGAACTCTCGGGCTTCTGAATTTTTATCGCCAATTCACAAAAAAAGCAGCAGAAACGTTAGCGCCACTGCAAGACCTTTTGAAGGGGCACCCACGAAAAAATGACCGCACAAAAATACGATGGACGCCGGAATTGAAAAAAAATTTCGAAGAAGCAAAAGCGGCTTTTGCTCAACACGTACAACTCAACTACCAGAAAAAGGACGCTGCACTCTACTTAACATGTGACGCATCAAAAACTGCAATCGGGGCAGTTTTGGAACAAGAAGGTGATGCGGGTAAGAGAGAACCACTGGGGTTTTTCTCAAGAAAGCTGACCGAACGCGAGAAAAAATGGCCGGTCTACGACCTTGAACTTTTGGCAATTTACGCTGCTACGGAGCATTTTGAGCCACTGATAGCCGGACGGAACCTGACAATTGTGACAGACCACCGCCCTCTAACCTATCTTTTTACGACAAAGAAAAAAGATAAAATCGAAAGAAGATCACGATACGCCGAATACATCGGACAATTCAGCACAAAGATAGTCCATTTGGCAGGCGCGACAAACTTGGTGGCCGACGCACTCAGTAGGCCTGAAGGGGATGCGGAAATCTGTCAGATCAATGCAAAAATTTCGCTGCAAGTTATAGCGAGAGCGCAGAGTGAAGACGACGAAATACAGCGGTGGCGACGAGAAGGGCATCGAGACCAAATCCTTCGAGAAGTGAAAATTAGCAACAATGAGTTCCTGTTGTGTTCGAGATTTGGAGGAATCGATAGGCCAATGGTACCTGGAAAACTGCGCCAACAGATCTATGGACAGGTCCACAACATCGCCCATAACGGACTGAAAGCGACCCTACGACTAATCAGATCCAAATACTATTGGCCTAAGATGACGGCGGACATCAGGAGGTGGCATAAAGCGTGCCCGCAGTGCCAACAAATTAAAGTAACACGTCACACAAATCCAGAGCGAGGCCAGTTCCCACAGTGCAACAAATTTGAGCATGTACACCTGGATTTAGTTGGACCAATGAAGCCATCAAACGGGTACACTTATCTCTGCACCTTCATCGATCGGACGTCGAGGTGGATTGAGGCAGTCCCACTCAAAACCGTCACAGCTGAAGCAGTTGCCAAAGCTTTTTACACGCAATGGATAGCGAGGTATGGGACCCCGCTGAAAATAACAACTGACCGAGGACCTCAATTCAGATCTGAGCTTTTCTGTGAACTTGCAGGACTACTAGGCGCGCAACATATTCAAACAACGGCCTACCACCCCCAAGCAAACGGCATGATCGAAAGAGTTCACCGAAGATTAAAGGAACTATTGATTTGCCACGCAGCCAACTGGAGCACTTATTTGCCATCCATACTTTTGGGATTGCGAGCAGCACCCCGGGACGAGTCAGGAAACTCGTGTGCAGAACTGGTTTTTGGCCAAGGACTGCGATTGCCAGGCGAAATGTATCAAACGTCGCAGACAGCTCAAGATACAACAGACTTTGTGAAGCAGCTGCGGAAGATGTTGCGCGACATAAAACCGGAGAGAATACAGGAGCGCCGAAATGGGAAAATTTTTGTACATCCCGACCTCGCGACGTGTAAAAGAGTTTATGTACGAGTGGATAGAGTAAAAGCCTCCTTGGAGGCCCCATATCAAGGCCCCTACAAAGTCGTGAAAAGAAAAAAGCATTTCTACGAGCTTGAAATCGACGGGAAAAAGGATACAGTCAGTATATCGAGACTCAAACCGGCTTACGAACTTTGCGGCGACCACGACGAAATGGAGGAAAAAACGCTGGAAAAACCTAGGTCGATTTTAAAGAAAACAGGTAACCCGCCCTCAATAGTAAGAGAGGGTCAAACTACTTTGAATACTAATCATAATTCTAAGCCGATCTTTATTAACGATGATTCTTACGAAAATCCTAATTTTCCTTTTAATCAGATGTTTGTCAGCGATCACCAGAGTGAGCAAAGAGAGAGTGAACAGTCGAGAGCAACCGTAACTATTGCTATCCCAGATTCCCCTCCTGCTAATCACGAACAACAATGGCGAGGGTATCAAAATTTGAGACAGTCAAATCGAGTGAGAAAACCGCCTAGTAAATACAGAGATTTTATTACTTCTTAGGTATTTGTGTTTTTACCTCACGACTATTTTACGAATATTTATTTGTCTTTTTTTTTTTTTTTTTTTTTTTCATTATTTAGTACCAGCAAACGTAACTGTATGTACATTTTCCATTTCGTTATTGTGTTCATCGGGTTCTACCTAATTTTGCTATGTATTTTTTTTTCACGAGAGTAACTCTATTGATCCTGCTATATCATTTACCTACTTGACTATGATTTTTGTGAATTTCGTGTAGATTAACTCGTCCATTAGGCTAAGTTTTTCTTTCCCTTGCAACAAATTTTTATTGTATTTATGTATTACTTGATTTTTTTTCTTAGCTAGCTCCGCTACAAGGGGGGGGGGATATTTTGTAACGTATTATCGGTTTTTCTATGTTATCTTCTTTTCACATTTGAACATGCCGGGTTCGTTACCTGGTGTCGCAGTTGCTGCGAGTTGTACATTAGATATTACCGCCGACTTCAGTTACGTGATACGCACTGCCAAATACACATGAAGCACGACTCTCTCTCTTTTTGATTCGCGAAGTACTCATTGGAACAACCCGCCTGGCTGACCTCTCTCTGAGCTGTTACCAAACCTCCCTTCCTCAGGAAGCCTACTTCGCGTGCCGTTTGAAATAGGAATGTCTGTACCAGAATTCGCGAAACATTGTGGTCGGTAATAATTAGATTCCACATTTACCTGACGAGCTCCGGATGGTGTCATGGAGCGTTGATGTCTGTTGTGCCTTCCCGAAGGAGACGGCGACTGTTCGCGAGAGCGGCGGTGTGAATTTGAACGGTTGCGGGCAGAGGACCTCGATGACGACCGACTCGACTGACTCGAGAGTTCCGAACTCGACTGCATTTGGTTGTGAACATTGATGACGACGTCCTTTACTTCGACCAGGACCGTCTTAACCTCCTGCATTGTTTCCTTCTGCTCCTGGGTGGCTTTGACGAATGTTTCCACCATCTCAGCCATCCACGTTCTAAATCCTTCCTCGAAAGGAGAGGCTCGAGAGTTTGTACCTACGGAACGATTTCTATTAATACTCGATAACTTACTTTGTGCCGGAGCTCGAACATTAATATTGCGAGCAACAGCAACACGACTAGGAACACGACCCGTTGAAGATTTTGATGTGCGTATCCAAGTGGAACGCATTCGGAAAACCACTTCCACTACTACATTGATGAGCTCTATATATTAAAACAGGGTTAGATGCAAGAGTGGTAGTAAGCGTTTGTGGACAATCTGCGTTGTGGAATTCCCACTTTAAAATGTACACCAAGCATCTATCTATTGGCGAGCGCATTCAGGTGGATATACATTCATAAAAGCACTACCACTACTACATTGATGAGCTTTATGATGAAAACCGGTTTAGATGTGTGGGTGGTAGTGACAGTGAGCATTCCCGGACAATCTGCGTGGTGGAATTTCAACTTTAAAACCACAACATAACCGCTACCCCACCGTTTCTGCACTTGTACTATGACGACCAATCAAAACGTTTCTGTTGAAAACGGTTGATATTTCAAACAAAACAGAATTACCTACTAATGCGCTTGATACTGATAACTATATCATTCGGTTGTTCCGTGTTACTTTTCAGTTTTCGAATAATTGTCAGAAAGTTTCGAGTGTTGTTTTCAATTTGCAATTTAAGAGAACTAAGTATTCAGTGTTTTGTCGATTGCATTTCCTAAATACCTATGTCGCATAAAAGATTAAATGTTGGAGAATTCTACAATCCATTCCAACAAAAGTTCGTGGAAAAAAAGCAAACATTTTGCAGCGAGAGGTCTTTTGGTGACCAGGTAAGGCTTGAAAAATGTTGTAATATCCTTGTTATGTAGTAAGTACTAAGCTCGAAATGTACAGATCCGGAATGGTACAAGCATTTTTGTACTGTGCGCGAATCGAACGACCCACTTTTATCTGAAACTGAGATATCCGACTTAATACAATTAATACTGTACCGTTCGCGATTAGTGTACCAACTTGTAGAAAATAAATAACATTGTGGGTACAGAATATATTGTACAAACCCTGGAATAGATTCTATTTGTATGTAATAATCCCTTATTGCCCTTTACATGGTTCAACATGATAGTTCTTATAGTGCAGTGACCAACGTTGGAGGTGTGCATCATTCTCATGCAATCACTTTATTCGAAAGGGGTTGTAATTTAGCATACAGTTTTTGCAGAAGCTAATGCTAGGGGTCAAGTCGACTTGATCGATGTGCAGTCATATAGAAAATGGCCAGTTTCAATTTATTGTGAATTATCAAGATCACCAGGTTAAATTTTTACACTTATGTGCTCTCAAAAAACGAAGACCGCTGCAGAAGTTGCTTAGAATTTAATTGACATTTTTTATGGATTCAGTGCCCCCTCCCTGTTACAATCTAATAATTATCGCGAATTCGTAAATGCCATTATCAGTGATTTGGAACTGTTATGGCCGGGTCTCAATTCTGAAAGTCAGAGAGGTATCAAGCAACCAAACCGCGATGTTGAGGAAAAGGCGAGAGCTTGGATGATTGACAATGGTTTGACTGTCTGGGCTGATGAATTATGTACGTTTTGTCCAAATTTCAAAAAAATAAGTTATCCCTCAGGAATTAAACAATCCCCTTTTGAGGCGCTGTTTGACAGGAAAGCGAAATTAGAAGTATCAGTGTGATAGAAGTTACACGAAAAACTGACCTCAAAATAAGAAAAAAAAAAAGAAAAAAAAAGAAAAAAAAAGAGGAGAACAGTTCGTCTTCAAACGATAATGTAATGCTGGAAAAGCTATACGTACTGTTTCCATCAAGAGGAATCTAGATGAGGGATACTATAATGGCTGTATATCTCTATTTTCTTCTTTGTCAGCTTTTGGTCTTATTGGTACAAACTTTTCATACATTTCGCAAATGGTACTGCATTATTTGTACCTAGTCCGATATTTCGGGTTCAGTGCAAATAAGTTGGTCGTTCGATTCGCGCATGGTACAAAAATGCTTATACAATTCCCGATCTGTACAATTTCGCGTTTGGTACGTAACATCCTGACCGTTATCTGTGAGAAGATATACCCTTCCCCGTTAAAGAGCATTATTGTTGTAACTATATGTATAATATATTGTAGTTTCTGCCTTCTATAATTGGTGGACAGGTATTTGGGTGATTCCATATTGAATTTCCAGCTAGGAATTTGTAAAAAATGTAATACTTAATATCAGTAGTTGTATCTAATGTTGGCCACATTACATTCAGCTACATGTATCAAATATTCTCCGCATATTTACCCAATAGGAAAAGGAAAATGGCAATTTTGTTCTTAAGCGTGGACATAAAATAGGTATGTTCAATGTGGACACTCACATATTTCTTGTATCCACGACGAAAGACGTGAATCTTTTGACACTTAGAAGCAGTCTGTAGAAACAGCCTCTAAATCTTCTTTGTGCAGAGACTACTTTCCTAGATGAATTGTAGGTACTTTGTAAAACCGTGATCTGTAAGATTGTAACCTATATTGCCGCTGTGTGATCATACAGCCTCATCTTATCGCACTATGTAAAAAACGTGAAAAATTTGTCTTTCAACGTGAACATCAATTTTTTATGACTCTACACCCCCCCCCCCAAAAAAAAAAGAAAAAAAAATTTAAGCCCGCCCGTTGACGGAATACGGTTTTCTCAGTGCCCCTAGTATCGATTTCAACGAAAATACATTTGGAAAGTGAACCTCGTTTTTTTGTTTTTGTCCATGTCGAATTGTCTAATTTTCAGAGAATTACCCATTTACTGTATAGAGCATTATGGTATGCCTTCCCTTAGGAGATATCACAAATTTATTATTTGTCTATTATTCCATTTATTATCTCCTAATTTGCGCATATTCATTTTGCAGAAATAGCATCAACTATCACCAAAAATATATCCAAAACCTTGAACATTGTTCAGGAATGGATCAGAAATAAGCGGCGGGGCACAAAAATACGAAATGACCAACGAAACAGTGCACAACCACGACCAAGTATAAAAAAAAGGCGGACAAATAGTTCAACACAGCCCGGACATTCGTTTCCAAATTTGAATCAAAGTCAAATATCTTCGTTACTGCGCACCCCTTTCACTTCCTCAAAACATCATACCTTGCAAACAATAGTGACATTAGATGGACCGTCCATCTCATCAAATTCCAGAATAGAATGTATACAATACTTTAGAATTTGTTTTTTATTTAAATTGTTTTTTAATGAATGATTTTTTATTTATTTTAAATAATATTTCAGGGTGTCTACACATATTGATAAGCAGTTTGGTTCTCGCACTGAGCTTGTCATACGTTCATGGTTTTGCCCGCTTCACGCTTATTAACTGTTCGGTTTCTTTCAGAACTTCCTCAAACTGATTGTACGAGTCCTACAGGTCCGCCGCCCGTGTTGGTTCTATCCTATTTTTGGACGCCATTCCTTTGCAGTTGTAATGTAAAATTTGTAAGTCAGTCTTGCTCTCTCTGCTATCTTATATATATTTTGGGACAAGTGTTTTGTAAATTAGCTCAACCATTTCTTTGGAGAGGTGCTCGTCTATGAAAATCAACTGGGAAGCCAGCTCAGATTACCTGGCCATTCAGCTTTTCCTTCTTATAGTTTTCTACCAGGTCTTATTTGACCCCATTACTATTTAGTCTAACAATCATTGTTAAGGTCTGATTTCTTGAAGGCAGCCCTTGTACTGCCCAGAAATAGTAGTCTTGGAGCTCTTCCTCAAGGTTTTCTGTCGCCTTATTAAATATTTTCTTCACATCTTCTGACTCCTGGTACAGAATGCCATTAATTATGACATTGTTTTTCTTGCTTTATTGCAGAAATAGACTTTAAAAAAAACTTCTAAATTCGAGTACATGTAACGTTTATCTTTTTTGTTGTTTCAGTTGTATGAGATGTGTAGTGAGTTTATTCTGTCTTGATATTCATTTTTTTTTTTTTTTTAACATACCTACATATTTACTTTTTTGATGTACCATGTGCATATGTGTTACCGGAAATGTTGATTGTTCAGAGATTACAAAAACGCCTAGTCCATCACACGAGTTCCTAAAATGACCAGGTCGTGACTACTATAATGACTAGCAGTGGCGCAAATACGGGAGAACCCCCCCCCCCCCGAACCTCTTATAAGTTTATTTTTTGTTCATTTAATGAAAATTTAACATGATGAAAAAATACCTTCTTTTTATTCTATGATTTCAGCCCCCCCCCCCAGAACCCAGAAGGAACGATTAGTTACGCTACTAATGACTAGGACGTAATAACGTGTATTTTAATTGTTGTAGGCAATGCGTTGTTGATTTATAAGATTATAAAGCTGGCCTAGGCTGTCTTGTGAGTGCCGGAGAGGTAGTAGGTACTATCAATCTTGAGGACAAAGAATGACTCAGTAGTGAAAATGAACAAAAAAATAGTTTATGCTTTTACATGCTTGTATTACGTTGGTAAGAAAACCCATCTAAAATAATTGTAGAATTAAGTACAATATGACGTTTTATTCTACAGATGAGAGGAAAGCACGAACAAGAAGAAATCTGGAACATCCGAAACATATAATGAGTTATCACGTTTTCAGTTATCGTTGAGCCGTCAGTGTAGAAACGCGCATGCGCGGGAACATATTATAGAACAGGTGTTTTTTCTAAAATTCCCTAGACATTTAAAATTTCATAAATCCCACTTGTGACGTGTCCAAGAAAAGGGTCTTAATAGTGAGTGAACATTCAGGCTCTTTTCTTGTGACATGTCACTCTTCTGTTCTTTAAAATCACGACGCACTTAAGCAGTCACTTTAGCTCCTAAAAACTGTGATTAAAATCGTACTTTACCATCATCTGTAGAATAAATTTATAAAATTACTCGTAAATTTTCGAAACTTCTGCCATATTTTTAAACTTTAGATTAATTACTGTTAGATCTTTCAAACTTGAATTCGGTAATATGTAGTTTACACGAATGTTATAAAGAAGGTATACTAATTTGGTGCGGTAGGTACACCTATAGTCATTTCAAAATGCAATTAGGGGTCGTTCATTAATTACGTACAGGCCCCCCCGGCGGGGGGGATAAAAATCTCTACATGGCCTTACTGAGAAGGGGAGAGGTAGAAGCCATTCTTACGTAATATTTTATTACGTAATTTTTAATGTAGCCACCACTCAGGCGACACATTTTCTACATGCAGCCGCTAAAGATGAGTGAATACTTATACAGTGAAACCTGTTGAACCTTTTCAAATGATATTAATTTATTTTAAAGCTTTTTAGGAAAATTCATGAAAAAATCACGTAATAAGGGGGAGGGGGTTCAGTTAATCTTATGTGTCCTTACATGGGGGTAGGGGTCAAAAACGGCCAAAATCATCCTTACATAATTAATGAATGACCCCTTAATCCACGTTTGCATGTGTTCAAATGTGCCCAGAAGTTGTGATCAAACGAAACTGTATATGCAAAGTACTAGTGCGCAGAGGTATACTAGACACTGCCTGCTCCTGATTAGGAATTGACGAATAGGCCTAGTCAATTTTGCGAATTTCAAGATTTCCTAAATTATTACGGAATTCAAGTTATTTAGTTACTATCCCTCGTTCCTAAAACCCAACGACAGTGATGTTATTGCCTGGACATTCTCAAGTTTTCCATAATTTTCGACACTTCCGGTAACACAAATACAATACTATTGTCTGTACAAGCTCGTTCTCTCCTCTTTGATGCCGAATTCTGTTATGGAAATATTCTGATGTAATAAAGTACTTTTCATTTATAATTAATAAATTTTTTATTATGTCCTTAATTGTCAGGGGCGGATACAGAAAATAATTTCGGGGAGGGGGAGGGGTCCGAATGGAAAATGGTATAGACGAAACATAATAGCTTTAGGTCACTATAGACAGATTTAAACGTTTGGTATTTCATGGGGGCGAACTCCCCCCCCCCTCTGTATCCGCCACAGTAAATTGTGCATAGTGGCATAACGTGCATAAGAACACTGCCATATGTATGCGCGAAAATTTTGGCTTGCGTAGTGGTTTCGCACACGTAATGTAATGGTACGGCATAGTTGGAAACTAGTGATCCGTGAGCGCATTTCCACTACAAATAAATGTGTTCTTGGGGAAGCACCACTGCCAAACGCATTCCATGCGTGTGCGTTTCTTTTGAAAAGACAATAATTCGTAGTGGCATTACCACTCTAATACGTGCATGCAGAGCAACTACATTTTCATCTTTTAATGTGAAAATTTTCAAGGGGGTAGTGGTACGACGTAGTGGGAAACAAGTGGTCCGTGAGCGCAGTTCTACTACGAAGAAATCGACGTAGTGGGAAACAAGTGGTCCGTGAGCGCAGTTCCACTACGAAGAGATATGTCGTCGGCGTAGCGCCACTGCCATCCGCATTCCATGCGTGTGCGTTTTCTTTGAAAAGACAATGGGCCGTAGTGGCATTTCCACTCTAATACGTGTACGCAGCGCAACTAGATTTTCATGTTTTTAGTGGGAAAATCTTCTACGGGGATGAGGTACTGATTTATTTCCACGACTAGATACACGACTAGGTAATCGGCTGGGATTCCGATCATACGCACGATTAGAAGTATAATTTAGGCTTGCTACTTTACCTACTGAGGTGCCTGCCTGGTTGCGACACACCTTATACCTCGAAACAAAATCAACTGGGACTGCCTCCGGAGTGGTAGTCTCCGTGCTCGCTGTGCTGAGTGTGGCATACTCGACTTGGCTTGATGACTGACTCGAAGGAGTACTCGACGCTGGAATGGGTTGTGACAAATCCGGGACTGGAGTCGCTGGCGTTGTGTCCATTGCTGAAACAGGCTGTGGTTTGTGTTCAATTACTGGCTGCGAGACGGAATTGGCCATAGACCCGGCCGCAAACCGCTCGGCTTCACTGACGACAGCGGAGACCATTGCGCGGACATCCGCTTCCACAGGGAATGAACTAGGCACCTGCGATTCAATTGACGAAATCGATCCCTGATCCTCCTGGTCACTTTCGTGGTCATTGGAAGGGCCAGAAAGCAATTGCCACTCTCCATTGACCAGATCTGTTTTCACATTTACCCAAATTAGAAACACGATACTTCGAGAGCAGTATGAACACGACAAAGTAAAAACACGAAACTTGATGTGCGAAACTGGTTGAGTTCGACTTAATTCATTCGAGAGGAATTCGACAAAAATCGATAATTCGATTGTAAATCTAAATTTGATAAAAGTGATTAAATAATTAAATTCGATTAACTTTGATAGTCTCTGATAAGAAACGATAAAGTTTGATGAAACGATTAACTTCGATTACTCCGATTAAGATCGATAAAAACGATAAAAATCGATGGTTCGATTAATTTCGATTAAATCGATTTATTTGGCTGGGTTTTCATGATTTTTCGCCCTCGACACCCGTTTTACGTAATTAACCAAATTTCTTTTTCTAGGGAAGTGTTCACACACGAAAACAACTTCTCTCACATGGATTCAAGTTGATCAGACTCAAAATTCACGTGTTTTGACCGTCGATTTCCCCATAACAAAAAAATTGAAGTTTGAGTTGCCCACGAGGTCGCAAGAACGCAATACGAAAACGAAAACAATCAAGACTCCATCTCATAAAAAATGAGCTTCCGAACGTGAACAGGAATTACTGAGGACGCTGCAATAACCCTGACCACATCCAGGCACCATGAGGCATGAGCGGCACCACAACATGGCTTTCGAAATGGTATTCAAAATTTTGAACTCGACCTTTTGTTATGAACGATCGGGCTCGACCACTGAAACATGCTCTGAGGACGCTGCAGAAACACATCGCAATGACCAAGTGGGTTTGACTTGTAGTACTCAAAAAGAGAACTCCAACTCAAGTGCTCCAGTATTCAAAAACGTGCTATAAATTGGCGCATCGACTTCAAGAGGACCCGAGATGTACGTTTTACTCAATACTTCGAAAATACAGACGTGTGCGGGTTACGCGCACGTCCGAACTCGTGCTAGCAACACGCATTTTTGAACATTTACGTAATTTTACAATTTTGGACAATAAGCCGTCGATGTGCTTTTTCATCAACTTGGAGCTGCTTATTAATCTGACCACACGCCGCTTGAACAGCATGACTACACATGATTCGTTTTGAAAGCATGGTCAGATACCTTGGTACCGTCCAACCTAGCAGGTCCCACTGCATGGTTAGAAAAGGTAAGTGTCAATAGCTTCAACTTTTTGGCCCACGAAAGTTTACGCCCACGACTTCGATTATCTAGAATGTTGACACAATTTTTCCGAAGGAAAACTTAGGGAATCCTACCTCAGCTAGTTTCGCACATTGTTTCAAACCACGACTACACATTGACAATGAAGTAAGTTACTTACTGAAAGTAAAAACCTCCTCAGTCGCCTTTTTCACGACATCTACTCGACTAGTGGTAATTTGAATGGCTCGAATATCATCTTCTTCCGTTAATTGATCGCCAAACTCGAGACTGGCTAATGCCGACGCAAAATAAAGATCGAAAGACGGGTCCACGTGCTCCATTATAAAATATCTCGATTGTAACTTTTAAACTTCGAAAAACGACTCGAAAAACGCGGTGACAAACTTTTGAATGAAAAAGGTTACTACCACTAACTTTCCCAGACGGTACTGATTAGGGTCTTCAATCAAACTAATTACAATTGCAATTTACAACGACGATTGGGTGACAGAAACAAAAACGCGAAAGTGAAAACGAGAGAGCACGTGCAGACTTCGAAAAACAACACCTAAACCGTGGTGTGACCCGTTGAAGCAGTGAACGCTGGCCGTTTCAGAGAAGATGGCATAACGTTCGATTTCGGCTATTCCTTCCCTCCCTTCGTACCAGTTGATGCCTATCTCACCGAAACTGCGCAGAGCGCATTCAGCGATTTACCCCGCATTTGTAGCCCTGCCCGGCGGCTATTCGACTTTTGTTCAACCTTCGAGATCCAGCATGGACTGCCGGTGCCGGTGAGGCCTGTACGCACTGACGCGCAAACTCGATTCTCTTTCGTTATCTCGACTAGTTTGTGTGGGTAAAAGGCAACGCGTATACGAGCGAGTGAATTTTTCCTTATTTGCACGACTTGACTAACGAAGACTCGATAACAAAGCGCTGGCTGCTAGTGTGCTGTTTCTAGTTTGTATTGTTTGGCCCGACTCGACTTTTAGCGCGCACAGCTCTTTGTATTACCACCATGCTTTGTGACTTTATGATACAACGGACGGATTTCTTCGACTGGCTCGACTTTACGTACATCGATAGCAAAACATGCATAGATTCACGTCTGTGTGTGTAAATCTTTTAACTCAATATCCTGTCCGTGTCACAAGCAATACCATTTCTAAGAATTGTGTAGTATGCCGATTTTTGGTTCGAAAGCATGCAAAGACTAGAGGGGAACGGTAGGGTCAGAGATAATGCTGGCATTCGGCATGGGCCGGACAATGCACACGAGAAACGTGATGACAATACTTGGAATTATCAACAGCAAGTTCTGACATCTAAATCCCTGGCTGTGAACGAGAACATTATACAATATTATACTCGAACAACATTTAATATGGATCCATATATTTTGGTGTACACCTTAAGATTACGTACGACTAGTCACATGTGCATTCTATAGCAGAATACGCACTAACTTAGAAGTTTTCAACGAAAGCGTGCAGAATTCGATAATTCGCTGAGCGGTATAACTACGATTTTCAATCTACATTTCTAACTACGAGCGCCCGTATTAATTAAACACTTGTTACTTGTACAATCATGGAAATTGATCTCCACGCGGTGGAAAAGTGTAGACAAACGTACTGTCGAACTGGACCCGAAACCTGAAGGGTGTTAGCCCCTGAATCTCGTAGAATATACCAATAGTAACTTCATAATAAATAATAATAACACAGTAAAGCTCGAAGACGTGTATTGCATCGAAAGATAGAATAGTAATATAGACTCGAACGCGACGACGATTGCTAATAGAATAAACTGTAAGAGACGCAGCAGACAACGAGTGCAGCTGCAGAGCGTCCCGACGTGGTAACACGTACAGCAGTAGTGCCAACATCTCAACAAAATGACTTGTATGTTCAATTTCTGCCGAATGTCCCCTGTTGTATGGATCCTTATTATGTTAAAAATGTTACATACATAATTGCTTAAGACACTTCTCTCAAATTTAGTATGTAATTTTGTGTACCTCATAGTACAAATTCTTCGGAACATCTCTGAAATAAACCAGAGGCGACGGAAAAGAGAGCACAAATGTATGCTGACCCGCTCAAAAAATTAAGAGACACTTTATAAGAAAGTAAAATTTGGCCTTTGCACCCCCTCTCTCCAAAACTGGACTTCCTCTGATTATGCTAACACAGAGGAGATACGATGAATTACGACCTTACAATTTTCTTCGAATTTGAGGCAAAAAAATGTATAACTTCCCATTATAAAACTTGTAAGTTAATTTCAAAGCTGTAAAATCTGGTATAACTCGCATTATACGGCGAATCACGTTTTCGCGGATCACATTGCTTAACGATGCCCCCTCATTAATTTATTTCCACTCTTATTGCACTGAGCTCAAGCTACGTGAAGTTTCCTGCTAATGTGCAGCGTGTCTCAAAGGTCTGTCATGGCACCTAATAGCGTAATTTCGCGGTTTCGCAGTTTTAATCGGTATACTTCTCGAGACTCGTTTATTGAACCCAAACAGGTGCGATAAATTTTCTTTAAACGCGTCCTCATCCGCGCGACAATCAGTCTAGGCAAGATAATTGTGTATTATGGGGCAAGGGCTAAAAGTGAGCAAATGCCGACTCGTTTGAAGTTTCCGGAAGGAGCCGAAAGTGCCTAAGGAATCACACTTGTCGCTATTCGGTCATGTTCATGGGATACTCTATTCAACGAATGCGAAGAAAAACAAAGTGAACGAATCCAGTCGGGACAAGTTTTAAGGAAAATGACGTCCTTTCCATGAGTCACTAATAAGAATGTAACTTTTCCAAATGGCGCTTAAAAACAATAAAATTAATATAACCGAACGAGCCGTCGGTGAACGAAACATCGTGATGCTATCGGTGTTGCCAGCAGCCAAATTTCTTTAAATCAGTGGTTCCATGCAATAATTTTGGCTGTTTGGCACGAACCGGAAACTAAGAAGTATATTACGTCACTAGAGAAAAAACAGTTAAACACAACTCTTGTGTTGCAGCCCTACGCTTCAGCTCATGCTTCAAATTTACAATCGTCGTATTTCATTATTTCTTCCCGAGTTGTACTACGATATTTTTCTCAACGCCTTCGCAGATAGTGAAAAATCACATGTAACCTATGACCCACAAGGAGGTAATGAGGAACTTTCCGTGCAGGTATTGAAAAGATCTTTACTCCCGCTACTTTATTTTCCCCTGTCTAGATTCGTCGCTAAACGGCCACTTTTAACTCCCTGAACAAGGCATTATAATGCACTTTTAGAGCAAGTGTGGAATAAAAATAAATAGAAAATATGAATTCCCGTTGTAAGGTATTCATGGTTAGTGAATTCGATTTCAATATCAGTATAAAGTTAAATTCTAAATTGCGGCACCAAGTGGAGAGGGAGACAAAAACGTCATACCGTGCAATCTGGACATGATTTTTTACGTTTCTAAGGTCGCTGAACTCGTTTATTGTGTCAGTTTCACTGTAAAATGAAAATGGTGGATCCTGCAGAAGGGAAAGAGAGCATAAAAATGAAGATGATAACCTATCTTTTTCGTAGGTTTTACGGTTCGCTGAACCAGGGCCGCCAAGAGCCAAACCAGGCCCGGGGGAAAAATCTGCGGGCCTACACTGAAATTATTTGCTCGTAAAAAAGCATGTTGTCTATTTGATAATTATAATTTCCGTGACTCTGCGGACCCCATAAAAAAAAACGGGCCCGGGGGAAAGTGGTTGCCCTGCGCTGAACTTCTTTTTGATTTAAATCTCAAATTGAAATGAAAATTGTAACACCTGGTTCAGGAGAAGAGGGCACGAGAATGTAGATGATGACATGTGCAATATAAATTTTAGTGTCCATTTCGGAGTGCGAGAGAGCTTGGTAATATTCCATTTGTTCGATGTGCTAATCCACTTTTCACTGATTGAACAGACTGCATAATCACAGGCAACCAATAGGAGCACACGACTAAACAGGTTCACCATACAGTATTACTCTCGCCTATAACGACAGGATTGCAAGAGGCAAGTTTCATTTAGGGTACTCCACTGATGATATGGCATAATATCCAAAAGCGCTGTGGACTACAGAAGAAGAAAAAAACTGCTTTCGCTTCGCGAAAGCAGTACCGACTTTTCGGCCTTCGGCCGAAAAGCACTCGGAACTCGCTTCGCTCGTTCCTCGCAGTAGTAGCGAAAAGTACTCGGAACTCGCTTCGCTCGTTCCTCGCGAAATCAAGACACTGTCGACACGTTTTAAGTCGTTAACGTTTTCAAAAACGCAAATGTCGACAAGGACTAGTGGTATTCGGCTGAAATGTTTAAGGCCATTCACGTTTTAAAAAACGCAACTCTCGACAGGGAATAGTATTATAATAAAAAAAATATAAAACTACCCGGCTATCAAAATTAGAGTTCGTATAAATTTGAAATCGATACATTCAAGGCGGAAACGTGTAAGACCGAAACATTTGTATAATACAACAAAACTACGCGGCTATCAAAATTCGATTTCGTATAAATTAAATCCCAAACAACATCGAGTACATAAGTCGCCTTGCGCTTCTTATGCTGAACTTAAATTGAGGAAACTCGTGAACGACTCAACCGATTGTCATCAAACTTTCACCAATACAACTTCGAGTACTTCTCTATAATGTACCAAAATTTGGAATCAAATGATTCGATAGTTCCTGAGATTTTTTTGCCACAAATTTTGTCCTCAAGGAAAACTCACGAACGGCTCGACCGATTGCCTTCAAAAGCTTATTTTAACAACTTCGAGTACTTCTCCATAATATACCAAAATTTGGAATCAATTGATTCAATAGTTTCTGAGATTTTCTTCCCACAAAATTAAGGTGTACATATATATATATATATATATATATATATATATATATATATATATATATATATATATATATATATATATATATATATATATATATATATATATATATATAATATATATATATATATATATATATATATATATATATATATATATATATATATATATATATATATAAGGAAACCTGAAATTCAGCCACTATTACAGTCGTGTTCTAAACACTCTGAAACGCAAAAAAAACATTGCCCCCGCCCCCAACTTCACAACCGTGACGAGTGTAATACCTCCCTTTTCTTCGAAAAGTCGGTAAAAGTGAATTGGCATACTCTACGAATGGAATGTGCAATATAAATTGTTTGAAAGATGCTAAACTCTATGCTGATGTGGATTGCGACGTAAAATAGAAATTGTTGTTCCTGAGGGAGGGAGAATAAAAAAGAAGATGACAACAACTGGAATATGGGAGTTACTTTGTACGTTTTGCAGTCACTCAAATCGTTTGTTATGCTAATATCCCCTCCTCTTGAGTGATACCTTGCCGTAATGAAGAGACTTAAACGTAAAAATAAAAAATAAATAAATAAAGGCTCTCTATGAGGTTATATGTGACCTGGAATCATGAAATGCACCTTTCGTGCGGAAACAGATTTCTGAGATCAACGAGGGTAAAGATGAGATGGTGGTAGTGGTGCTCACAGATGTACATAGTGTGTACATCTGTGGTGGTGCGCGTACGCGTTGTTATGACAACCGTGTTTCGAATTCTTGTTCTCTGCCATTCCTGTAGATTTCACACGACATCAAATAAACGGATGTTTTTAGACTTTTTGCGTGATTTTTAAATGTAATTTGTGGAGAAACTAATGAAAATAGGAAGCTGCGATTTATTTCATTCGAAAGAGCGTGATTTTTTTCTATAAGAATTGTCAAAAAAGTAAAAAATGACTTTTTGACACCAGAGGCACATTTTCTGATTCCAGGTCACATATATCGTTAAAATCGCGACAAAAAGCACCTACGAGAAGACAAACTCCGACAGATAAACCCTGTTAAAAGCAATGAAAAACTACAACAGTATCTCTGTCCAGAAAATATAGCTCTTATAGTAATTACTGATGATAGCGTTCCAAAAGGTACATAATTTTTCCGGACGTTTAACGCCCCTCATTCGGATGTCCGGAAGGAAGTTACTTAGAGGAGCATCACCATCGGATTTCAAATGTTAGAGTTATTTGGGAATGAAAGAACTCGCACAAGATAGGAAGAATGCAGAGCTGCATCAAACTGGCTGCAAGACGGATAACCTTATCATCAGCTAATATTCCCTAAAATGGACATTGTGGATCCTTGAGGAATGATGACAGAAGCATCAGATTCAAGTAAAAATATGTTTCTAAAGTGCCCAGGTTTATTTAGGATCTAAAAGTGTGTATTCAAATTCCAAAACAAATGTATTAAAAAAAAATAATAAATAAATAAAAACCTATAAATCGAGGACTTAAAAAAATGTACGCGTATACAACTAAAAAAATATATTTAAAATACAAAAATAATATATGTTAGAGCTAGCAGGGGTAAATTTGAATCCGGACATAATCTTATTTCTTGTTAATTTGAGCAGCCGCGACAACTGATATCTCCGATTTTGACCGAACTGGGTAAATGGCTTGAGTGTATCTCACAAATATGCATTTAAAACCGCTCAGTAAAATGTTCATCCGTTCTCGATGTTTCCATATTTCTCTAAAATTACTGCTTTTAAAATAGACGATTGATTTGTCACTATAGCTCTATTAATATCTGTTGTGAGAAGATCGAGGTATCGTCATAAATGCTCAAAGTTATACACTCTAGTTTCTTTTTATGTGGAAAAAATTTTTAATTTGAAACCTTTGTTTTCCAAAATACCTAGGTGTGCATACATTTGGCTACATTTTTTCACAGATTATAGTGAAAGGTCTGGCCAACTCCTGTCAAAATTTGGTGAGAGTACTCGTATTTTTTCATTCAATAGAGAGAATAAGCGTACTACTGAGTTACAATGAAGCCTTGCTTGCCAGTTTGGTCAAAAATAAAGGAGTCAAGGGTAAAAAAGTCATTTTTCGATCGAACTTACATTGATCTACGTTTCAAGTAGTAGAATTGATACACTTGTATTTACTCGTTATTTTCCTTCGTGTGTTTCCTGTTTCCTCCCCTAATCCAAGAAGTCACAATTTTTGTATTCGGATACAACTAATATCAAAATTGAATTTGGTAATCTTGAAAACATAGAGAATGACATAAATTATATACTGTTGTTTTCATTTTTATGTCCACACTCTTTTTCTAAGAGTCACGGAGAATGACAAAACGCAATATCTGATTTTTTAGCATTTTTGAGACAGATCTACTGTCTTATGGGAAATTCAACGGGGAATCAATTGGTAACACTGGCGAAGCGTATTTTTCACATCTAATACTCGTAAACTAGGTTGAAAGGTTCTCTCTCGCGTCAAAACGCAACATTTCCGCACCGATTTGCGTCAAAACGCAATAACTACAGCTTTTTTCGCGTAACGCAATATAAGATCGTTTTGTTACAAAACGCGATAACTGAAATCAAAATTCGCTCTCCCTTCCCAATACCAATGGAAAATTGTGACAAATGACCAAATTTATCTAGTAGGACCCTACTCTCTTGCCAGTGAGACCATTTGAACCAAACTGACCACACCAACTTTGCAGAACAGTTCTTCGCCTTTTTCTCAAAATGACAAAAAATTAGATATTGCGTTTTGTCATTCACCTCCTCCAATATCAGAAACAAGTTGGTTTAGTGGAACGTATGGCGATGCACGCATGTCAAAGTAGCTCCAGAGACACCGCACCGGGGCGCCGGAAACTACCTTTCGAGTAGTGCATCAGGTCAGAAACAAGTTGAGCAATTTTCAAAAAATACACTCTGATAATCAGATTGGACTTATTGTCATCATCATTTCCGTGCCTTCTTCCCCTTTCTCAGGAGTCACAATTTTAATTTCTGTATGAAATTGACACAAGACGATGAGTTCAGTGACGCTCAAAAAACCTACAAAATGATAGCCATATCATATTTGTTATCACCTTCACTTTTATGCCGTCATTCCCTCGCTCCAGAAGGCACAGTATTCAGGTCACCACCTCCAAAATATATAAAATCATATCCACATTGCACTTATAACATTATTGTCGCCCCCTTCCCTTGGTGTTACAGTGTTGGACTTAGCGTCAAACTGATACTAAAATTGAGTTAAGCGACCTCAAATACCTTACAATTGGTATACTGTTTTCTTTAATTTCGTTTTTAAGATTTAAAACATTCACAATTCCAAATTTCCTTTGGAAGTACAGCACAAAAAACACAATCTTGCAAGTATGGTAGGTAAAAATGGTAGAGGGGGTCAGGGAGGTACCGATAGGAAAGGTAAGGGTGGGCCAACTCCCCCCCCCCCGGTAGGAATTTTTCGCTTAGCAGTTGGGGAAATTAACCATTTCAGTCAGGCGGAGTTGGAAAAATCCAACAAGTCAAAAGGTTTTTATTTATTTATTTTATTATTATTTTCTTTTTTCTTGCTTTGATACTTGGGAATTGAGTTGAGAAGTTGGGAAGATCCAACAAGTCAAAGGTTTTTTTCCCTTTGCTTTCATATTTGGAAATTTTGAATTTTGAGTTGAGTCAGTTGGAAAAATCCAAGTCAAAAGTGTTTTTTTTTTGGGGGGGGGGGCTCTCTGGTACTTGGGAATTGAGTTGAAAAATTGGGAAATCCAACAAGTCAAAGTTTTTTTGTTTTTTTTTCGGGTTTGATATTTGGGAATCTTGAGTTGATTCAGTTTGAAAAATCCAACAAGCCAAAAGGTTTTTTTTTGCTTTGATAATTGGGAATTTTGAGTTGTGTTAGCTGGCACCTTCACAAGTTTTACCGCCACCCCCCCAGGAAAACTCTTCGGTACGTCCCTAGAGAGGAGAAAGACAAATATTTTAGAGATAGGTAGGTATAAGGGTAGGGAAACGTGGCCTATAAGGGTTGGAAAACGTGTCCTATAAGGGTTGGAAAACGTGTCCTATATGGGTTGGAAAACGTATCTGATGGCATCTTTTACCTCATTTGGTCACAAAATTTGGTGACCTCAAAAAGTAACCAAAAATCAATGTCTTCTCTCATAAGGCTAGAGTTGATGTATGATGGTGCAAAGGGTCATTTTAAATCTCTCTTTTACGAAACGTACCTGGGAAATAAAAAAACAGTTATATAACCTGTTTTATGAACAATTCTACAAGGAACCTTTTTCGTTTGAAACATTTTTTTGTAAATTCGGTAATTTTCAATACGTTTGCTAAAATTTGAATTTGGGAGGCTTTGACCTGCTAAAATAATGGAATAAGGAGTGAGGATAGCAATTTCTTACATACTAGTCTGGGGCTATTATTAGAGTTCTACAATAAAATCGTTGCTAGCAAAACTTGTTCTGATTTTTCCCCAGTGGCCTCTAATTTGCGCAGACCAAAAGCACGATAATTCGACGATGAAGACTGCGAACTAAGCGGAACCAGCACGCACCGATGGTTAATTAACCCAAGTGGTAATTTTAGTTTCTTAATCGATATGGGAAATGATGTGCCGAGTACCGGTACCGCCGTACATGTGCCTTGTCCTTCTACCTGGAAATAACGTATTCCCGGGCCGATTCGCGGCCGTCGAGTGGCTAACGCGGTCAATATTATCCGCCTGAAGTTCCTCTGTAATAACTAATAACGTAATTTGCGCTTACCCTTTCGAAATAGCCGGGTTGCACTTCGCCAGTAGCCCACAGCACCGGTATATTATTGTGCAGAGAGGTCAGGACATGGCCGAATCCGGACTTGAACGAGCTGAACACCACGGCCGCAATTATGGGCTTGTGATTCCACGCTGTGCAGGCCTCCTCTACGTCCTTGATAGTGTAGCCTTCCGCATCGCTTATCGCCGTATAGTGAGGAACTACTTTCAAATTAGTGGCCGTCGTAAAATCCTCAGACAGTGACGTCACCGTTTGCTTTATCACTCGGCTGAAAACCGTTTCTTTCGATTTCGGGTAAATTACCGCTATGAATATTTCAGCAACGCCGGCGCTTTCTTCGCTTTGAGTATTGCTGAAACAGAACGGCAAACGACCAATTAATATCTGTCGCCATTGTAAGCCAGTCAGTGAAGACCCGACATAGACTGAAATTGAAAAGAAAAGCAGGCTCGCTGAATAATTACGGAATATATCATCTGAGCACAGTCCTGGTTGTTGCCTTACTAACCAAAGGGAATCTGTCGGGATGTTTCTTCACTTAGAGAAAAATTTCGCAGAAAATGCTCCGCAAAAAACGTGGATTAAAGAGGGCAGAAATTAATTTTTGTGCAGAAAATCGTCAACCATGACTCAGGTTCTGATAAAAATTGAAGGTATTCAAATTTTCTACAGAAAATCTCATTTACTTTTTCCCTCTGATTGCCTTGAGAAGGTCACTCGGTGGCGTCAAAGTTAGTCCCCTTTTTCATCACACTCTAACACGTGTCTCCTAGTGTGAAGAATTGTTTTTAGCGTGTTTAAAAAAAGAAAAAGAAACACGCTTATGCGATTGTTCGCGAATTAGAAGGACGAGCGGGGGTAAAAAATTTAGTATTTCTGGATGCAGGATAACTGGGAGAACCCAAAACTGCAATGTCTAAATGTGTATGTTCATCTAAAAAAGTTCAAGCCACTGCTTTGGCCAACAGATGTTTAGGTGATTCAAGTTTAAGAATGAGCTCAACTTATTTAGTGGGTTGTCTACCAGAGAATATATACAGGTGGTTCAAAAGTTAGTTCACAATGTGAATGAACTTTCCTTAGAAATTGTGAAATAACTTTTGAAACCCCCTATATATGTAAGACTGAGAGAGTAATTTTTCCTACAATCAGTTTCATCTAGCGAACTATAAGTCCTACTGAACTTTTGATGTTAACAATGATATTATTACCTTGAACTCCACAATTTCGGTCATTACCATTTTTTTGTAGTATCGTGAAGGAGGCCAATCAATATTTGTTCACTCAAATAGAATTGTATGAACAACAATGTCGGACGCAATCACGTTCCATTTAAATTTCAGTTCTTGCAATTTCCATTCCTCACGTGGAGCAAGGGCTGTTAATATTTTATAAGAATTACTCATTCTTGATTATCGGTAGACAAAACGCATTGGTACAATGGGTATTTTGTTTTGGAACACACACACAAACATTTGTGTGAGGTGGCGCTGAATGCGCCGAGTGCTCAGACTTTGTAGTCCATTGCACGCTTCCTTAGGTTAGTGTTAAGGATCAGCTCAGTAGTCTCACTTTTATAGCCAAAGTGAAAATTTTACTGAATTCTATCCCTTTGACTTTACTGGGTGTCGGATACTCCAGTCCCAGTGCCTCGTGTCTTGTCTGGTCTATTGCTGGGCATTGACATGGTGTGGTGGGATGTATGGCAATGCACGCATGCCAAAGTGGCCCATATGATACCGCACCCCCAGCACCGGAAACTACTATTTCGGGCATCGCATCAGTGCGGAGAGGAACTGGGCATGGACATATGATATGGATCAAGGTTTCTTCCTCTTCTCTACAGTACCTGCAGGAGCCGCTTTTCGCCACTCCTATTTTATACCACTTGTGTCTTGTGGCCCCATGACCAGTTAGTAGTTCGACCATGAGACTTGCATGTTTCCTGCCAAGTCCTAGTAGGAATTTGGCGTACTTACTGGGGGTGTCCTTTTTCGCTGACTTTCATGCCACTGGCTATCCGCAAATGCATTTCTGTCTGCTTACTTATCCAAGCCTTCACTGTGGATTTTCCGGCCCTGTGTGCTACAGGAAGATACGGCCTGAGCATTGCCAGTTCCTTTTTTATACCCCACTTCGCTAGCTTGTCAGCAATTATGTTCCGTTTTATGCCGTAGTGTCCCGCACAGTAGTCCAGATTGAAATTCCAGTAGGACAAAAATCGAGAAGTCAAAAGTTGGAAAATGCATGGGACAAGTGTGTAAACTGGTTGTATATGAACCAAATGACTCGTATTTGGCTATTGTTCGAGAAAGAAATGCGATGCGTCATCGCTATAGCAATGCGAACATGCAAACTCTGACAATAGTCTTACTATAGTGGAAATATGTATTCGCATGTTACAATAGTAGTAGAATGAAAAAAAGTAGAATACTGTGGCTAGTTTGACGTAGTATGTTCCGTAGTACCTCACTATGTGTATTAATCTTTTTTTTTATATTTAATACGAACATCCTGCGCTTGAAAACTAAGTAATTCCAACTCATTATGGAAAATAAGTCAATATAAAATAATGTTTTTAAAAGTTGTTACTTTGATTCTACATTCCATGGTTGGAGTGGAGTCACGTGAACAACGTATTACGAAATCGGCGTCCAGGTTTGCCCAGGCTTGTAAATATTTTAGAAAATGCCAAAATGACTTTCAATAAGAATTGTGCTATTAATACATTTGCAAATAAAAGATAGTTCGAAATGGATTTTCGTTCCGCTTTATTAAAGAAAATATTGTCACCAAGTAAAAATTTCAATTTTTACTATGGTTTTTGGCCCCCCGAAAATAAAATGTACTGATAATTCATGATCTCACACAAACAAATAGATGTAAAAGGTCGAATATGAGGGAGGGCCTTCAAGGAGCTCAAATTCAAAAAATGATCCTAAATTCGTAATCTACGACCCAGGAAACGTAACTTTTCATGTGCCATATCAATATAATACTGCAAAATTTCCAAACATTTTATTGGGGGGGGGGGGTTCAAAGGGGGTCCAATTTGAAAAATAATACCATATTCGTAATCTACGCCTCCAGAAATGTAACTTTTTGATATGTCACATCAATATATCGCAAAATTTTCAAAAACTTTATTTGGAGGGCTTCCAGGGGATGGGGGTCCAATTTGAAAAAATACCAAATTCGTAACCTACGATCCAAAAAATGTAACTTTTTATACAATCACACTAGCATACTGTAAAAATTCAAAAAACTTTATTTAAGGGGCTTCAAGGGGGAGGGACTGCAAATCGAAAAGTAATACCAAAATTGTAATCTACGACCCAAAAAATGTAACTTTTGATATGTCACACCAATATGATATTGCAAAATTTCCAAAAAATTTATTTGAGAGGGAAGGGGATTCACGGGGGTTTAATTTGAGAAAGAATCCCAAATTCGTAATCTATGACCCGAAAAATGTAACTTTTGACATATCATATCAATACACTGTAAAATTTCCAAAAATGTTATTGGGGGTTCAAGGGGCAGGGGGTCCTCTTAGAAAAATAATACCAAATTCGTAATCTAGGATCCAAAAAACATGACCATAGACCTTTATACCATGAAAATCGGTCTTACTGATTTTTGTACAGCTAGAATTTCAATCTATACCACTGTGTCCCGGCGGTGTCCATAGTACGGTGACATGGTTTTCCTGGACAAGAAGGGTGGATATAAATTGTAAACGTAGTCCGCCACCACCAGGGATGTAGTTTGATGTGAAGATAGTGCCTTAATAGCCGTTTGACATAGATTCGCTTATTAACAAGGCCCTTCTGCTGGCTTCTGTCAATGGTCACCATTATCGCCATTACCTCTGCTTGGAGGATAGTGACGCCCTCGCCCAGTGCCATTGAATAGTAGTCAACGCCTTTTGCATTCGTGATTCCGATTCCTACACCCTGGTCATTCTTAGAAGCATCTGTAAACCACACATGCTCCTCTTTTCCTAGAATGCTTGGCCACCTCTTTTCCTAAGCTTCCCGTGTGAGGGTCAGTGCCCGGTATGGCTTGACAAAGAAGTGTAATATAGCGATTCTATCCTTTGGTATCCCAAAGCATTTCCCATCGTCTCATACATCTCCCATATCCTTCTGGGACCTGTTTTTTGGGCCCGAAGGTTTGGTTGGTTCAGACGATAAGCCCGTCCTTTATCGCAGCTGGTTGTATAGCAGCGTGAAATTGTGGCAAGTTTAGGAGTCTTTCAAGTGCCTTATCCGGTGCCGTTCTCATTGCACTCGTTGCCATCACGCGACGCGAGCCTTTGCAGGTGATCTAGTTCTTCTCTGAATTTGGCCATGCAATGGCCGCATATGCGATTCTAAGACATATTACCAGTGCTTCATTTTGGAATAGTCCCCAGGTTTTGCCGATAAAGGTGTGGCAAGCCCAAAGAACGTCAATCCCTTTTCTTATTTTCTCTGAGATGTGATCCCTCCAGGAGAGTTTTTCGTCAAGATATACTCCTAAGTATTTCACCTTTCCTGCGAGGGCTAAAGGTCTTCCTTTGTATTGCGCCTTGATCAACTCCCTGCCCTTTCTTCTTTGAGCGAAAAGTGATCTCAGTTTTGTCCCGGTTTATCGATAACCCCTTTTTCGCACACCTTTTTCCACTCATCGGAGTCCCCACGGCGTTAACTCTGCGATGGTTTCTGAAAATTTGCCGGTTACTTCCACAGCCAAATTGCCAGTGTACCCTTGTGTATATATTTTTTGACTATTAAACTCATCCAGCAAATTGTCCACCACTCTCATCGGAGTCCCCACTGCGTTAACTCCGCGATGGTTCCTGGAAATTTGCCGGTTACCACCTCAGCCAAATCGTCAGCGTAGCCTTGTGTGCACATTTTTTGACTATTTAACTCATCCAGCAAACTATCCACTACTAAGCTCCACAGTAGGAGAGAGTGTACTCCCCCCTATGGGCAGCGTTTGATGGTCGTTGCATGGATTTGTTCTTGTTGGTTAAGTTATCTGAATCTCCCTGCCTTGGAGTATAGATACTATCCAGCTTATAAGGCTTTCCTTCACTTCCTTTCCCTCAGGGCTGTTTCTCTTGATTTATGAGAAGTCGCATCAAACACTCCCTGTATATCCATGAATGTTGCCAGGACTTAATCGCCGCCAGTCATTCCTCTCTACATATAGATCTGTACACATGATATATAGTGGAAGGCCTGCTTAGAGGTCAAAAGGATTTTGGACTCAAGTGACCCATATACTACTAAGACTTTGTGCCGTTATTCCCGGGAAAGGACGAAAGGACTGTGCAGTTCACTGACTATATTTTCGAAACGTATATTTCTCCTGACGCAACATTTCCTCCCTCTATTTGGGCAGACCACTCCGCTAACTGCAATCGGACCACCGATAGTTGCGAAAGTTTTCATTCTAAATTGAACAGCTGCTTCTACAACGCCCATCTTAATCTCAGTCAACCTTCTCGTGGTGTCTCCTGGGTCGCGCTAATAGATTGAGGAGTAGCCAGAAACGGGGACGCAATTCGTACGAGACGTTGGGCCAGAATTCATTCGTTTGGGGGAAAATACTGGGCCGCAATTCATACCAATTTTCACTGATAGGCCGCAACTTACCGACACCGGTCAGTTTGCCTAGGGTTCCTGATAGCTCTTCGTTCCTCCCTAGGTGCCCGAATCTGCGGTATTAGATGTATCGGTGATCCGATAAAGAAGGTTCGTCCAACACTTCCCATCCTTGGACTCGGTTCTTAAGTGTGGAATTACAAAGTGTCGGGTCTATATAACTTTTGTTTAGGAAACTTTGGATCGATTTTCCATGTCAATGTAATGTATAGTCGTTAGAGCGACTGCTCGTAGAGCAGAAGATTAAGTGTTCTTCTTTCTTCTTTATTACGGTAAACAAGGGTGCAACAACGGGAGGTCTAAAGGTGGCAGGGCACCCACTCAGTTGTGATGGGCACCCCCAGCGAAGGATAATGTTTTGATTTAAGAATTGTTATCCTTTTGACATTTTCATGTCTTTACTTTGGCACACGAACGGGGAAAACATTACATTTGAGGAGTAACGAAAAGGAGTAATGAAAAGGAATGTGATAAGGAAAGGCACGTTACCATTTCCATGGAATTTTATATTTGTTCCAGCCATGGGTATATTTGAGCGAAAATTGTCATCGATAGGCCAATGCTCTGAGCACCCACTCACAGTATGACATTGTTGCGCCTTTGATGATACAAATCCCGTTTGGTATTCCTTTTGTTCGCCTCTTGAACTCGCTCGCTTTGCTTGCAAGTTTTCAAAATAAACGTTCCAGCTAGACCACAGCAGGATCCTAAAAATTAGGACAAAGATTTCGAGTTTTAGTTATGGGTAACGAAGGCTATATAACAACGAACGAACTAAAACCACTATAAGTGATGCAAGAAGGTGTATTGCAGGTTGTGGCATTGTCTATACACAGGAACAACATAAATAAAATAGTAGAGCACGTAACACCTATAATCGTTACAAGTGACCGCTAGAGCAAACACGGCAGAATGGCTGCTTCGAAATAATATCAACAACGAGCAGTTTTTGGCAGCCGTTGAATTCCACCCGTTTTTCTATCACGAGGCGTCGGCATCTTGGCGTGTTGCCCTTTATTAAAACTCGCGGCTTATTTCGTAATAGCTTTTTACATTTCGCAGCTCGCGAAGAGCTGCCTACCTTTCTTCAAACGTTTGCTTAAGAATACGAGAGTGTGCTAAACAGTTAGACAGGCCGCGAAAATATAAATGTCATCACCGGGCAGGGCGCAATTAAAATAGAAAATTTAATAAAATTTTCTCTCCGCCCGGATCAGCGTCCGCATTTCTGCCCCATTTATCGATTCGAACCGAGTCCAAAAGTTTTCCAGTTTTTCGGCTCGCAACTTTTACGCCACGATGAATAATTTTCCAGCCAAAAATGTATTAACGAGTTTGCGGAGAAAAAATATATATAACGCGCCGAGAGAGGCACGAAAAGTTCGGGCGCGGAATAAGTAAAGTTGCCGAGAACTGAGAACAGTTCGAAAGCAGACGAGCGTCGTTAATCGAGTTGGCTTTTTGATTTACGCGTACATTTTGGGCTATTTAGATTTGTCGTTGATATTCAATTGCGGTCGGCTTCTCCGCTCGAAAAATCAGGACCTCGAAACTTTCATTGTTTGCCAGTGTAAATTACGCCGAACATGAACCAGATTAATGTTGCGACGAAAATACCGGTCGTGAAAGTTGACAGGCTTTCGCCAAACAACGTCGAGCGCGAACAAGAGTGAAATTATTCAAGAATATCGCGAGATACAGAATAAAAGCTACGCATATGTTTTGGGCATGTGATATAGCCGATTAGCATTGTAACCGGAAAGTTTAACTGTCTTTGATTTGCAGAACAGACGTACGATCAAATTTGATTGGGGGATATTGTCAAGTTCTTACAAACAGTAGCGCCGAAAACTTCTTGAAACGTGGTATCGAAGAACCCCAGGACCGTAACCAGACTGAATCTTCAATGGGGATAAACTTGCAGGCCAGAGAGGGCGAAGATTTTTTCATCGATTTTAAATACTTCTAATTGCAATTTTTCTCGTACCCCCCCCCCCCCCCCACACACACAAATCTCATTTCGCATACTAGCAGTACTGCTAATTAGAAATGAGAAAACTGCAAACATTTTTCTACGTATAACTTTAAAATGTTGCAAGAGTGTTTTTTTTTGGGGGGGGGGGGGATTTTTATTTAAAACTAGGGGGCTTCGCCCCCTGGCCGCTTCGCGGCCCAACCCCCCCGCCGTCACTCGCTTCGCTCGTGCCGGCCTTAAAAGTGAAAAAAGAAGTGTCAAAAACAGCAATTCTTCATGTTTTTAGCTCATCTTTATTTATGTTTATGAATTTTAAATGAGTTTGATAATTATGAAGAATTTTCCAAAATATCAGGAAAACGCAGAAATTTGAGAGGAAATGTATCTTTTCAAAAGATTTTTGCCGTTTTCAGCTTCGATCTTTTATTTTAATTTACTGTAAACTGGGGTAACTTTACCAACTTTCTCATGTTTTTGAAGCTTTAACCCGCTCCAGCGGTTGCAAATGAAGGGAACGGTAGTCATGTATGGCATTACTGGAAAGAGGAAGATTCAGAGAATATTTTGTTTTAAAAATGAGTATACTCTTGCATGCGACCGAGAACAGTTACAAGCCTCTGAAAAAAGTGTGTAAAATTATACCACGATGGAGGAACTTCACACATTCGTAAGAAATATGTATAAAATATGAAAAGAAGTGATGTTTGACTGAAACAAAAGTTGAAATTGGTTATTTCATGAAAAATAGTCGAAAATAAATTGTCTGTTAGTTTTCACAGAACGACAGCGCTTTTCAGCCAGTAGCAAGTACTTGAAACGACGCAGTGCAAATGGGTGCTGTTAAGCAAAAAGAACTTAAGTAACATTTATTGATAAAATAAGTTATTAATATCGTTGGAAAGAGCGTAAAAAGTAGAATTTTCCAAAATTGGGCCCTCAGTTCAAAAATGTGTACCCAGATTAAAAAAAGCTTAGGGGAGACCGGGATAAGTTGTTCACGAGGTAAGTTGTCTCAGCCTCCATGTCACTTTGGTAAAAGGTGTTTTTTTGAATCTGATGACGTCGCGCTACTCCTTAGTATACCGACACGTCATCTATACTTGATAGACCTCGCGATTATGGAACCGACCTGATTTATAGTGGTTTGATATTTTGATAACACAAACTTTGGCAAAAAGTGATATACTCCTAAGTACTTCACCTTTCCTGTGAGGGCTAACAGTCTTCCCCTGTATTGCACCTTGATAAACTCCTTGCCCTTCCTTTTGCCGGTGAAAAGAGTGATCTTAGTTTTGTCTCCTATTTATGGATAACCCCTTTCTCGCACACCATTTTTCAAGATATCGGAGTCCCCACTGCGTTAATTCCACGTTGGTTCCCGGAAATTTGCCGGTTACCACCATATTTCCTTTTGTGGGTGAAAAGAGTGATCTTAGTTTTGTCTCCGATTTATGGATAACTCCTTTTTTGCACACAATTTTTTAAGATATCGGAGTCCCCACTGCGTTAATTCCACGATGGTTCCCGGAAATTTGCCGGTTACCACCATATTTTCTGATCATTTAACTCATCTAGCAAACTGTCCATCATTAAACTCCACAGTACGGGAGAGAGTACCCCCCCCCCCCTGTGGACAACCCCTGATGGCAGAGGCGGACTTAGGGTATTTTGCGCTTGAGGCTAATGAAAAATTTGCGCCACGCTCAAAATTTTTTTCCTCGCTTCGCTCGCAATGACTGCAGATAACATAGATATTCCAGCAAACTTGCTTTGTCAATTACACGAATGGAACGCAACTAAATAAATTATTTCATCGAATAGTGCATTTTTCCTTTAATTTTTTTTCTTTTTCCTCATTTTTCTTTTCCTCTTTCCCCCCCCCCAAAAAAAAAAAAAATTTTGCGCCGAGACTGCAGCCGCGTATCAGCCTTTTGGAAAATACAGCTCTGCCTGATGGTCATTGTATAGATTTGTTCTTTTTAGTATGTATCTGGATCTTTTTGCCTTTTCACATAGATACAATCCAGTTTATTAAGCTTTCCTAGCTCTATTGTACCTAACTGTACCATTAAAAAAGTGATCACAATCTATCCATACCGTCCCACTTGACGATAAAAACACGATACTTCATGGTGACGCAGTTTTTCGGGGAAAGGTGGAATGAACTGTAGCCCTGTATCCCGTCTCAATATCACTGACCATAACGTTATTACTTGATAGTCAATATACTGACCGCAAGCAGTAACACGTACAATTCTCCAGTTATTCTTTTCTTGTATCAAATAGTAACCTCAATTTTTTTTCTCTTTTTGTGTGTGTGTGTTTTGGTATGCGTTTAACCTTATTCAGTTTTTCGGGCGAAGTAAATCAGTACAATGCGAAAGAATAACCGACGGACATGAAACCGTAATTTGAAAACCTCGTACTCGCGAACCCCTACCCAGCGTTACTTTGAAAGCCAAGCCCATGCCTGGCTTTTTGTGTCGTACGACCCGACCAGAAAGCTGCCCGGGGCTACACGTAGACGGCTCACCGTGGAAGGTCGAACAGTTGCGAAAATCTAAAAACAATATAACTTGCATATTATATTGCGGCGAAGTTACTCGTGTATTTCGGGTAAAGAAGAGCCGGAAAAAATCGTCTTCGAAAAATCCGCTTCGAGTGTGGACTAAAGATGAAAAATTTCTACTTCGAAGCTTTCAAATCCGGCTGCGATTGTAAAAACAATGGACGATTGAATTACGATAAGCGATTTTACCTCTCAGATAGACGCGCTTCACAGAGAGGTTCACAGCCGAGGGCGAAAAACGCGGTCTTAACGATTTTTCGAGGAAAAAATAAATAAATAATATCCTGCCGATGGCTTCCGTTGAACTTGAGAAGGAACATTATCTTTTATGATCGGAGCGAATCCACCGAAGTAAGTCTTATCGCCCGCGTTGAAAAATTACTTAATCGGCTGTTAAAATTTTTTTTTTAAATTAATTTATTGTAAAATTCCGCGTTAAGAGATGTTTAAGCTCCGCGATAAAGTTTGAATATTCAACTAAAGTGATTTACGACATCTTAAAATAATCACTAATATTCCAGATTACTTCGAAAGTAACTCTTGCTTTTCATTATGAAGGCTATACTACTTCGTCTCCTAAGATTACGATTTGCTGACCGATTAAATAATTTAAAACAAAATCAAAGTGAATAGTTTTTTTGCTAAGCCGTCCAGACCTAGAAAACCCAGAAAACGAGAACTATTTTTGATATGTTAAGTCAAAATTTACGATGAAGTTAGAACTTTATGTATTTTAGCTCTTTTTTTTTATAGAAAACAACGGCTATCGTTATTCATAATTTACTTAAAAACAGCGATTGCTCATTGACGTAATTGCGAAAGGGTAAGGTGGGATAGATTTTCCTGGAATTTCATGACAAATAAAAACGAATTGCAGCAATTTCTCGTTAAGAAATTTTTCTAAGTGTATAGGCTGTTCGGATATTATTAAGAAATTTGAAATCTTGAAGCGAAAAAAAATTCAGAATTCATGAGGATGGATAACTTTGATTCACCTCCAGTGCTCCGTTTCTGATCAGTTTGCCATGGATTGTGTTTCTTTTCCATCCTGAGATATTAAAGTCACATCGTGCGCTAATCTTGAGTTGCTGAGCCTTTCCACATTACCTTTTTGTTCACAGTTTAAATGTTGAAATGTATCTTCCAATAAACAATTAAATAAGTTGGGAGATAAGGGGTTCCCTTGTTTATTTTAAAATTTGTACCTATTTTGTCCAAACCAGTTTTTTCGCTGTTGTTCTTGTACATTTCTTTTATAATTTTTGTCATATTCTCGGGAGTACTTTGTCAGCTTAAGACTCTCCAAATTGCGTATAAGTGAATGGAATCCAAGGATTTTTAGAAATCAGTGAATAATAAATACAATGATTGGTTATATTCTTTCGTTTTCTCTATTAATTGATTGATTATAAATAATTGGTCGATGATGGAACGATTTTTGCGGAAGCCGGCTTGTTCAAGTCCTTGGCATTAGTCTAATTGTGGGTAGATACGATCTTTTATCAATTTGCCAAAAACGTTTCCCAAACTAGAATTAAAGCTTATAGGCCTGTAGTTGTTTGTTTCATTTTTATCTCCTTTTTTGAAAAGAAGTATTATTTCTGGAGAGCCCCATTGGGATGGAATCGTCTTTTCTTTGAGAATATTTTTACTAAAAATTTTTGTCGAACTTGGTGTTAATTCAAGACAGACCAACCGATAAATGAGTAAGGGATAAATTAAAAGTTAAGGACTGTAAATTTGTCACGAAAAAATTGAAATTTGACCATGCGGGCCATGTTGTTTTGGAATGGGTACCCAGGGCAGCAATAAGAAATGTAGGGAGACCTAATACCCGATGGGTTGATGAAATCAGGCAACATGCCGGTGTTGCAGGGAAGAGTTGCCGAGGAAAGGGGCTGCTGAAAAAGAGTGGGACGGCCTATGTCCGGAAACGGGCGCATTAACTAAGCAAATCTTTATGTAAGCTAATCTTCAGATGTATGAACGAGCTGCAAGATAAATAAAACGATATATTCCTATAATTTTTTCAAAAGCTGTTTTTTTTTGTTTTTGTTTTTTTTTGTATCTCTGCTACTCAACGATAGTGAAATTTTAGATTTTAGCTCAAAAAGCTCCTTCTCATGATTCAAGATTTTTCAGGCAAATTGCCAAATGTTGATCTAGGTATCAAATGTTGATCCTTCTTTTCAAAGTCAATAAATCATCGTCGGTGGGCTCCCAACTTTTTTTTTCGTAATGAATTATATAGATTGAACCTTCACTTTCCGTCCTATATTTATAGTTTCGTCTGTAAAAACGTGATTGGTGTTACCGCATGATAATTTTGAGATTCCTATGTTGAAAAATGTGCTAAAATTCAAAAATTTTTGAACTTGGGAAAAAGTAATTTGGAAATATCGAAATGGTAAATACCGCAATTCATTTTTTGACATGTGTGGCTATTTATACATACTGATATGGGTTCAAATGAAGTTTCCTTTGAAAGATTTTGAAATTTTTAATTCGAACCGGCTGTTTCCAGGTCACATGAATTCGAGTGAAAAAATGATAATAAAAAGTGTTCCAATTCGAAATTTTTCAAAAATTTACAGTTTCTGTGAGCTAAGTTACCAGTGTTATTGATAAAATTCATGTTTCCGGTATCAAAGTTAAGGATTTCGGGGTTTGAAAAGGGATCAAGATATGACACTGATCAACATTTTGGAAAAAATTTTCATACCTGGGATAAGCGTCAAATGTTAATCTAGGTATCAAATGCTAATCAAATCAACGTTCGATATTAGTAATAGTATAATAAGCGTCACTTCATACCACTTTGAGTCCTAGTTTTATCAGTCCTTATACCCGAGGAAACATTATAGCACACTCAATGGGCATTTTCCCAAATGGACCAAACAACGAATATTTTGGATCACCTTAACTGGAAAAACAATCTGTTTAAGCAAAACTCGATTCGTTTAAAATTAGCGAAAATATTCGCTGTTCGGTCCATTCAGAAAAATGTCCATTGAATGTGCTATAATGTTTTCTCGGGTATAAGGACTGATAAAATAAGGGCTCTAAGTGGTATGAAATGACGCTTATACTACTGATATTTTTTTTGTAATATGTGTCTGTAATGGAAAATATTGTATATTTTACCATCCCGATCAAAATGTATGAAATGTTTCAGTGTGTAAGTAAATATAATGAGATTGAGATTGAAATCCCTCAAGGGATCAACATTGGATAGCGGGTGTCAAATGATATTTTTTTACCTTTTTTGAAATCTTTGTGGACCAGCATTAGCCGAACTTTGAAAAAGTTCAATTGAGAAAAGTGAAAGCAGAAGGTTGAAATTTATTATTAATCGCACTTTCGGGGATCAGTATTGATATGGGGGCGGAAAAAGCCATTTGAAAAAAGTAGATCAATATTTGACTTTTTACTGTATTATACTTGTTATTGCTCAACGATTTTGAAATTTCAGTTTTCAGTTGCAAAAACCACCTCTTCCATATTTTGAAAAATTTTATTTTCAAAAGTCAGTAAATTTAGTAATTACGGCTTTGCATACATTTTTTTTTTAAACTTGGAGATTATTTTTAAATTTTAATTTTAGTCGAAAAAATCACAAATTGAGTAAATTTAGTAATTGCGGCTGGCAAAATAATAAAAATTGAAGAAGTTGCATGCTTTTTTTTTTACTTGGAAATTATTTTTAAATTTTAGTTTTTAGTCGGAAAAAACATTCCTCGTCATAATTTGAAAATTTTAAGATTTATTAAGCTTACCAGTTATAACTAGAAAAATTGGAAACGTCAAAACATTTTTCTTACACGTAACGATTATTTTAAGACTTTAATTTTAAATTGGAAAAATCATTCCTTTTCCATAATTTAAAATTTTTCAATTGTTGCTGAATATACTACCTCTTTTTACTGGGGGTGGGGGGGGGGTATCGCTAATATAAAAATTTTGATTCTTGGCTGGGAAAACTCTTATTGATAATTCAGAATATGTCAAGAATTCCTAAATGTAGCGGCTACTGATGGTAAATCAAAACTGTAAAATTATTGTAATTTTTTTTTCTATTTGTTTTTATTAGTTTTTATTGTAGTTCTCAGTTGGGAAACCCACCGTCCCCTGTGTCCACAATTTAAAATTTGTTCAATAGTTGCTAAATTTAGCTTCTATTTCAGCATTAATTATAGATGATTTTACTACTGGGTATACTTGAGCGAAAACCGTAACGCTCCACCGACACGAATTCAGTGGTTCACATTTCCATAGAAATTTATTTTTCTTCCAGCCATGGGTATATTTGAGCGAAAACCGTAACTCCCGCCATGTGCTCATTGATCTTGATCTTTGCTGCGCCATGCGCGACTACAGTTCTTCTTTTCTCTTCTCATTTCCAGCTCAGTTCAGCTCGTAGTTCTTTAGCTCTTCATAGTGATAATTCATTTCAGAGGTTGACATTTCCATTTTCTTCCAGCCATGGGTATACTTGAGCGAAAAGCGTAACGCTCCCCGGACACGCTCCCCCAACACGAATTCAGTGGTTGAAATTTATTGACATTTGCTGCTTCCTACGCGACTGCAGTCTGTAGGTGTGTTGTTAACACCAATTTCCATGCCCGACAACATGAAGCCAGTCTGTTTGATTTAGCTCTTCATGGTGACAATTCAGTTCAGTGGTTGACATTTCCAAGGAAATTTATTTTTCTTCCAGCCATGTGGTCATTGATCTTGATCTTTGCTGCGTCCTGCGCGATGACTACAGTCTGCAGCCGTGTTGTTAATAGAAATTTCCATGGAATTTTGTTTTTATTAGGATACGAAAGCAGATAAAACGTTTTTTTCCTGTTTCTCAATGATCTTAAAATTCCACTTTTCAGTTAAAAAATTCGAACTTTTGTGGGTCCCTCTCAAAAAAAAAGTCGTTTCGGTATAACACAGAATTTCGAATATCTCGTTTTTAATATGAATTCCGCTCAGAAGAATGACTCTTGACACGTGTGTCAACCAATCACACTTAATAAAAATTACTTCGGCAATAAAATACAACTGAGTTATATTGGAAGTACGTGGATGATTCACTCAGTCTGTTGAAAATAGGGAAGGGCGGAAAATTTGGTGTCATTTAAAATGGAATCCTCCAACAACCAACAATTTTGAATTTCTGGGTTAAGGGGTCTATACACTGCTTAAAATGGGGGGGGGGAAGTCTAGGTCCGTAACCAGGGGGAGAGCAGAGGCAACTTAGACGTCCCGAAGGAGAAATACCGCTCTTAACTCCAAGATCATTTATCAAAAATTTTAACAACACTGTTCTGCAAAATTTCGCTTTTTTTTTGCTCAAAGATGAAAATATACGGTAGTGTAAACAGTGTTACCAAAACCTTAAACGTGTTTTTCTCGCATAATTGGTTTTAGCACTAAACATCCTTCCTTCGTGCAGAGGGTCACATTTACGGTCTTGCCGACCCTAAAAATTCTGAAATACTATCCAAAAATGGTTTACGACACTGAATTCAGCCTAAAAAACAGTTTAAGAATCGTATGTTTAACATGGGTAATGTTGATTGGCTTCCAAAAACGAGCAAATACTTTTACGTAAGGATTATAGCGTTGCAGCAATATTGCTTACATCTGAATTTCTCAAACCTTCTGGAAATCATTTGTTTCTAAGCCAACTGGCTGGAGAATTGTTTGTGTAAGTATCAGAGAATACGACTGCATTAAAAATAAATGTTTGATTAGGTTTTCAGTTGCTTTTCAGTAGACTAAAACGTATGCAATTTCGGCCTTTTTTTCATATACATATTTCGAAAATTTAACACAAAATTGAGAAAAATTTTGATGTGCTAGGAAAAAACGGGTTGTGGTATTGAATTCAGCGTTAAAAATACTTCCAGATTTGTATTTTTTTATCTTTGAGGGGGAAAAAAAAACAAAAAAAAAACGAAATCTTACAGAACAGTGTTACAAAAATTTTTGATAAATGGCCTTGGAGTTTAGAGTTTTATTTCTCTTGTAAGACGTCTAAAAATAGCGAATTTTACCAGGGAATAAAGAGCACAGTCGAGGGGCATTACTTCCTTCCTTGGGCCACAGCGTACGAAAAACCCTAGACTGATCGAATGATTGAATAAGAAAGGAAACCTTAGATATTATCGAGAGCATCTACAACCTTTTTGTCTGTCTCTTAGGGCGTGCAAATTACAGCGTGTCCATTTTACGCAAGATGATTTTCAGTTGAAAGAGTACACCGTTTACAATTTACACTAGCCAGTTTCCGTGTGCTACTTACATGGTGTACAAATTACTCAGCAGGTGTGTGCAAATTACGAACTCCCTGCAAAGTGGAGGACCAGACAGAGTGGAGCAGATCGATTGATGGATCCCTGAGGCTTCAGGCATGAAACATGGGGACCGATGACAATGGACACGAATTGAACTAAAATTTGAGAATACACAGATTGACTTACGCCCCTTTAATATCAATGTTTCGCGGGAAACCGTACCTTAAATGATAGTTCAAGCCTATATATGCATTGAGGTAGTGGCAAAATTTTAAGGATTTCAGACTTGCGAACCAAGGGGAGGTTTGAAGTCCGTGGTGTTGATTTTCAAAACCGATAAGGAACATTCATTTAAAAGCAGACTGAGCCAAATTGTTTCAATTTTTGGGAGCATTTATTGAAAAATGTTTATTTTGAACAGTCAAGGGACTGATTATTTCTCACATATCCCTCCACCCCGAAACCGAGTATGTGCGAACCTGAAGTACGTCATCAATCACCTCCTTGAAAGGGAGTCGTACCAATAATGAATATTCTCTTAAAATCTACGATTTACTAATCAAAAAATTCACATTTCCCACACTCCCAATTTTTTTCCGACTCCTGAGACGTTCTCAAAAAAATTCGAATCGAACGTAGATTTCAAATTCCCGAATTCTGGATTCACTTCTACTGCTCCAATTCTAGTCAAAAATAACTGATCCATGACAATAATATTTCTATTAGAGACGCGAACAGCAAAAGCAAAGTTAAGTTGACGCAGTATTCGATCTTCGTGATGCTATTCCTTCGAGGCCTTTTATCGTCGTATTTTCCTCGCTCGTTTTCATTTCCATCAATACATATTAACGTGTCAACAAATAACTTTTGACTCGTGCTTTCGATTCGAGTTCCGGCTTGGCGCAGCCTTTCCTTAGTATACACTTTTGATAGCGCCTGTCCAGACTACATTTTAGACCCATTTCGACCTTTTTAATGTCTTATCCCAAGTTAGAATTGTTTCAAAGTTTCCATTGTTGCAGTTTCCCGATATCCGCGCTCTATACATCGTTTTATTGTCTAATTTTTTTCATAGACGATGTTATCCTATTACCGACTTTTGTTGTGCGCGGCAATATCATGATAGACGGCCAATGTAACTCGATATTGGGACACTTGTAAGCTCTATTGTTGAGGAAGAAAATACGTTAATAGCTGATCGAACGCGGGGTGATATTGATCAAGAAATGAGAAATGAAACGGCAGTTCGCCGACTGCGAATGGCGACAGCATTTATGAGGAACGCGATTTGGCGTAGCGATTTCTGCCGCGGGCAAATTATAGGAAATATACAGCTACGAAACGTGTCTGTATCTGATCCTCGTGCTGAGTTTATGTGCCTGGATTAATTTATTGACCATGAGACTTTGATCACGTAACAAAAACTTTCGGAATTTCCAGCCTCAACAGGGAAGTTTTTATACTGACACAAATTTGATACTTTACTCCGTTGAATTATACTGAACGATTTTTTTTTTCAGCATAGTTTACTAACTATAATCTCATAAATCACCTTTCTTTGAAGTAGACTTTTCTATACGATACTGCAGCTGATGTTACAATTATCGGGAGCCACGTGTGGGAACAGATTGGTTCCCCTACTTTCAAATCAACGGTGAAGTAGACCGCTTACCCGTACGAACCGACTGATCTCCTCGGTGAAACCACAATACAAGTACAGGTTGGTGACAGATCTCAAAAGCTCACACTTGTTGTCGTACGTGGTTTTGGGATCTTCTTTTCAGGAAAAATTGGATGCACGCATTCAACATCGGGCCATGCAGCAACATCGCTCGTAAATATATTTGATACCAGTCGCCAGGAATGAAGAGATCTCTGCCCTCGCAAATTAACAATGTAAAAGACGACATGGAGCGGAGCATTTGATCCGAATTTAGTGACTCTTTTCCCGGAAAACTCGGCACAGTTCGCGGTTTTCAGACAAATCAGATTTTCAATCTGGGTCTAATGTGAGCCTTAGAATTGAAAGTTCGCCCTGGAAAAATTGACTTAGATTTGTGAAACTGAAGACAAGTGTCAAAGTAGGGGACCATCAGATCGCGTAAATTCGAATATCTCGTCAGATTTGTGCTCTGAAAAAGTAGCAAAATTCTATACTTCCAAGGGGGTAAAAGTGAATCCACTTAGAAAATTGAATGCAGCATCAAATAATGAGGTTTTTGAGCCTCGTATCTCAAGATTATCCCTAAATTTTACATTTGACCAAATTTCACCTTTAGGAAAGCAAAAAACGATTGAAATTTGTTGGAAAAAATCACAATCAAAATTAGGAGCTTTTGACTGCTGATTTCAAATTTCCCACCAGATTTGCACTCTGTTACTGATCTGGGCATTCAAATTCAAATTCTACCTCTGAAATGTGACAAAATTGACTCGACTGAAAAAAACTGAGTCAGTGTAGCAAGTTTTTGTGTTGATTTCGAGTTTTCCATCAAATTTCCAATCTGGCTAGAATTTGGGCCTCGCAACTGAAAATCCGCCCTCGGCAAAACTGACTTAGATTTGAAGGACTGAATGAACAAAAGCATTCCAGTTGGGGCTCACCGGATCGTTTAAATTCGAATATATTGTCAGATCTGTTATCCAAGGAACTACAAGTATCCAAATTCAATACGTCCGAGATTCAATTGGAAAATTGAATGCGGTATCAAATAACAAGGGATCCCAAAAATTTCACCAAATTTTGAATTTGGTCCTGATTTGAGCTACCCACTCGACATTTCACAATTAAAAAAGCCAGTGGGACTTAAAACAGAACCTAATTATAAGTCTGATAAAATTTCAAATATCAGCGACCCCACAAACCACTATTATTGCCGTGCTATGCCCTTCGTAATGGAAATCAATTTCTGATATAATTAACTAAACTCGAACGCAATTAAAAACCAAAATGCTGCGGAAAAGTTTGTTTTTATTTCGCTAATTACGAGCAGAAGTTCTCACGTGCCACCCAGCAGAGTTTCATAATTAGAACATTAATTATTCATGCGGACGTCCTTTGTGGTATTTCAACGAACTCTTCTCTATTCGAGCCTAAACAAACTGTACTAAAAATTGCGCATCAACATCGTTATTCTTGATTCTTCGCTTTTAATTTACTATTGATACAACGTGTAACTACTTTATATTACTCGAGCGTAGAGGGCTCTTCATCATCGCGCAGTTACAAGTCTCGTTAATCTAACAAAACGGACACCAGATTAACCGCGAGAATGAATAGTTTTCCTCCCTCGAATGGAAAAGTAGCCGTTAATGGAGCTTAAAAGTGTGAAACACAAGCACGAGTTATTTCACATGGTAGATCGGCTGGACATTTCAGCATGTTGGTACAGCCACACTCTTACACTCGCTCCTGTTGAACATGTTTTCGCTCAAATTAGCTGGAATAAGCCCCGTCATTTCAAATACGAAATAAAAAATCGATTAGCATCGTCGAAACGACGTATTGAATGTTCGTATTTCAACTTTACGAATCAATCATCTTACCATGGGTGCCATATAATTTCAACTGAACATTTATTCCTTCTTAATAAGTCATCTCTTTATTATAGAGTCCTTCGAGTAATATAAAGCATATTTTTTCTTCATCCGGACTGACTATTCATCAATAATTCAAAGAGAAAAACCTACGCGAAAGATGAAAGAATATGATTCCGACGAGTTGAGAAAGAATATTTTGAATCTTAAGACCCTCGGATTATTAAACAAATCCATTCGATGCTGCAAAAAAAGAAAAGAAAAAAAAAGAGAAAGAAATCCCTCTGCACACGCTGCACAGGTTCCAATTAAAAAGGCGGTGCGCATTTATTATTTCAAAATTTATCGAAATTCGTACCCGCTTTATTTGTCGAAATGTCAAATTTGAAAGCTTTGGATGGCAAAAATCTACCCACAGTTCAATTGATTTCCTGCTTGAGAAGTGGAGGAGGCGTCATAAGGAAATTTTCTCGGTAGCGTTCCTTCAGCCAGAATTTGAAGTGAAAACTTGACTATATGGTTCGGCTTTTTTACTCCCACTCTCTTTAGTACCATCTTAAACCGAGGATAGGGAAGGGGAAAGACAACGAAGGGTGGAGTCGAGAATCGGTTGGGAATAGGTGAACCTGAGAAATACTGTTAGAATTCAGTTCCTTATCTATGAGTTGCTTATCACCCTCGGAATAACGAGTATATTTTAGTCTGAATTAAACTATACAAGAGAAAAAATGAATGTATTATTTTCCATCCTTCGCCGATTCTGATTCTTGGTCAAGAAAAGAGTTTTTTAAGAAATTTCAAACTTTCGATTCAAAAGCGCTTTGGTCGATTGAGGTTTTCTGGACGAATCAGGAAATTTTGAAACCAGTGCGAGGGCGCAAAAGTTTATAAGTCCCATATGGAGCCAGATAAAATTTCTAAAGTTGATATCGTATATTTCTTTTTTTGTAAAAATAGTAAAAAAAAATCCACTTTTTTACATTGGTTAGTTTTATTGGTTTTGTGCAATCTTTTTCATGCGGAGCAGCTCCTCGTGGGTTTGGCGCCAATGTACCAATGAGATAACTTTGATATGGCCTTTATTTTATGGAATATTTTCTCTTAAAAATGACATCGTCTAAAATTGATAGTTTTAGAGACTTTTTGGGACTATTTCGGGTAAATATCCAATATCCGAACTACATATTTTGTCAATTTTAAATTTTTTGAGAAAAATGATTTAGGATTTTCAATTTTTTAAGAAATTATTTTTTTTTTTAAATTCGTTTTACTTTTAGAAAATTGAAAAATCGTAACAACCTTATTATTTGTTGCAATCTAGTATACTGATTTAAAATTATTACGAAGTACATAGTTTGGGAGCAACAGAAATATAAAAATAAGGTTCAGTTTATCGAGACCTTTTATTTGATACCCATGAAGCCATAGTTTTATAGGGACTTTTCATGGACTGTTTAGGTCTTATTAAAGACTTTTAATACAGCCTTTCTTTTGAGTTTTTAGCGCCTAAGAATCTGGGCCCTGGTTGTAACCTGTTGGAAGTCCTTAACATTTTGTTCTAAGTCTTGCTGTGACTCGATAAAGATTTGTTAAGACTTACTATGATTCTTCGATGATACGTCTGGACTCTGTGAAACTTGTTGAGTCTCTATTAAGATTTTTTTTAAGGGTTTTTAAGCTCGCCATATTTAAGACTCTTGAGAATTCTGTTTGGACTTGTTAATACTACATACGAGGGGTCTAGGTGCAAACAAGACAAGATACCAATTTCAGGAAATCGAGTTAAGCACGGTACTGGATAGTGCATTGCAAGTCGAATCGAATGGTGTAAACAGAATTTTGCGAAATCCCTTTCTTCAGTGTAAAATAGGCTTTCAAAATACATGGTTGGACAAAAGTGACACTTTCCAATGGATCATGTGAATTTTCGAGATTTGGGTTTCGGTGATTGCATTCTAGGCAGACTGCTTGCTGTAATCGAAGTTGCATTGTGTAAAAGGTTCTCAATTTACGTTGTTGGAATGATAGCAGAATTATTTGGTCGCTGATTGGATAAACTTTTCATCAATAAGTAGGTATTTCTTTGGAATTTCATCTTAACTTTGGCCGAAATGAGGGGATAATGGCTTACAGCAATGCAATTTCGATTTCAGTGAGTGTTAGTCAGTAATACTCCACGCTTTTACCAGAATGATACGCCAAAGAAATCGCGTTGTTGGGTCAAAACTGACATGTTCCAACGCATATTGTGGTCCCAAACCCACCAGGGGCAGATTATCCAAAAAAATTGGGAACATGTTTCAAATCTACGAGGAATGATTCGGAGAAATTTCCATATAGGTTTTGTAGGAGTCAGTTTCTCGTGTTTTCTGAAAAATATTAAGATTTTTGGAACGTCTCTTCTTTGTGCCCAGATCACTCATATTTTCTAATAAGTTAAGATAACCTAATATGGAGCGGCTCTCAACATGGACTACCGGCTTATCCCGTCTGGTTATGGCGCTACCTGCCGGCAAAAAATCTAAGATGTGGCGTTGACGTCAAAATTCAAACTTGGAATCATTAAAAAAAAAATAATAAATACAAGGCGAAAGCAATTATGATGCAATCAACTTTTTTTTTTTGACATGCAAGTTTTGTGTCATAATTTTGGAAAAAAGTGATTGAAAAATAGTTTTGAAGGTATTATCTTTAGCCTAAGTGAATACGATTTGAATTCTATATGTGACCTGGAATCATAAAATGTGCCTCTGGTGTCAAAAAATCATTTCTCACATTCTTGACAATTCTTATAGAAAAAAAAAATCGCACTCTTTCGAATGAAACAAATCTCAGCTTTCTATCTTCATTGGTTGTTCCACAAATTGAATTAAAAAATCACGTCAAAGTTTAAAAACATCCGTTATTTATACGGCATTGTGTGAAATGGGCCTTTAGGGACGACAGAGAACAAGAATTCGAAACGCGGTTGTCGTAGCAACGCGTAAACACACCACTACAGATGTACACGCTATGTAAATCTGTGCACACCGCCACTACCACTATCCCATCATTGCACACCTTTATCTCAAAAACCTGTTTTCACACGAGAGGCATATTTCATGATTCCAGGTCACATATAAAGTTTCAGAACCAGCAGTACGTCATTTTGAAGAATATTTATTTTGATACCTCAATATGGACCACCTATGATAAGTTTTACAGATGATAAAAAGTCATAAGTTATGAATCGGGGGGGGGAGTCGGCTGTTCTCAGCGTTTTAAAAAACTGGATGTCTAAAAGCCTCCAAATGGCGAATACCTTCTTTCCTGAAAATACAAAATGTAAATGGACTTAGCAGTCACCGGGGAGGGGGGATACAGAAACGAAACTGACCATCTTTTAGTTAATGATCTGTCAACAGAGGAAAAATCGGTTGTGTTACCGGGTTTCTGATTTGGTGCCGATCACAGGTTGTGTAGAGGACTGTATGTTTCCCCAGAAGAGCGAAGTATAAGGATCAGAAAAAGGATTGTACTGGTATGTTTTTATTCCTACGCGCTTTCTAGGTGAGGCTGGAACAACTGGACAGGCTTGATCCCGAATAACCAAATTATACCATCCAAGAGATATACGACTACACAGTTGTCTGCTGAAACCAAGCTACTTATCGAGAAGAGGGAAGAGCTAAAGTAGAAAGATAAGGAACATTCGAAAGAAAAAATCTAGTTGCTTCTTCTAAGGAAAAAAGTGAGGACAGAAATTAGAAAAGACTTGAGGAAATACGAAGGCAAATTATTTAGGAGTATCTGGGCAAACAATGGATCGTTTAGGAAAGTAAACAAAGAGTTATTTATGAGTAAGAAATTCATTCCGAGTAGGCGCAACAATCGAGGTGAGCCGGTACATGGTCGAAGCGAAATTGCAAAGATGGTTACTAACTTCTTCAAGGAAATGTGTACAAAACCAGAGGATTTAGGTGGGTGAGAGGGCCCTGGAAGGGGGGAAACAAGATCAAAATATCGGCTATACTCCAGGCCGAGGTGGAAAATGCATAACAATCCATTAGAACGGAGAAAGCTGTGGAGCAGATAAGATAAGCAATAGGTCCCTTTTAAGCTTTTTACAGCGGAGCTTGCACCCACTTGCTCGAAACTGTTTAACAAAATGTTGAACGGTGAAGTAACCCCCGCTCAAGAGGGGAAAGCAGGAATTATTTTATCCTTCGAAAAAGGGAAAAATCCCGATTGACAATTTGAAAAGCACTCACAAACCACTACCGTTTTGAGACTTTTGGCCAATCACATTTTTTTGTGAGTGTTCAACACCTTATCATTTTAAGATAGTGTGTGTGAAGTGATCTCTCAACATTAGTGTGATTACTGAGTGATGTTCACAAATGCACTCACAATTGAAGAGTGACTTTGCAAACGGTACTTGGTCCAAAAAGTGAAATGTTGGAGAAATTGAAAAAACTACAGCACTTTTGTAGAACAGATTTTTTTTTAGCTAAGTGGAAACATTGAATCCCCTACATATAACACGTAAGTACCTATCAACCTGACACAGTGTTAATTTTTACCTGTATAACAAAAAATATGTTGGACAACCGTGGACTAAGTGCCGTTTGACAATATTTTTCCGCAGATGAAAACATAGCAAAAATGAAAATAGTCGGAAAAGCATCATAGACGAAAATAAAAATACTGATAACGAATAATGTAAACGAAAATTCGGACTAAGTGCCGTTTGCGAATACTAAATTCACGAACTCATACTTCAAACATAGAAAACACATAGAAAAACCGATAATTTCGTGATTCTGTATTGGGACGAGTGTAGAGTCGGATGTCTCCCACCAGATTGCGCTACAGTCTCAAAATCATAATTTTGGACTTAGTGCTGTTTGCAAAGTCACTCTTCAATTGGCCTCATTGTCAATCTGGATATAATATAAAAAATTATAGACCCATTAGTCCAGCCTCTCGGAAAAATCTTTATGGAAATTCTGAAGGACAGACCGTACCCCCCGCTGAATTCAAAACAGTCGAGGAAACAAGCAGGCTTTCGCAAATTTGTTGTTCGGAACAACAGAGAGGGAGGGCTTCTTTAATTTGAGGGGGGGATAGTGTGAGGGCTCTGATTACGGCGCTAACCTAGATTTTTCAAGTCAAATCTTCAAAATATGTCTTCAGCGTGGACGTTCGTCTTTCGCGTGGACAGCAAAAATTTCCATATTCTTTATACAACGAACTAGTGACTACATCAATCGGCCATGCATACGCATATTGAGTGTCTAGACCGACCTCTCAAAGTATTCTAGTGAAGATATTCTGAAAATTTATCAAGAAATTTTCTCAACTTTGTGATGTTAAGTCCTTTTCTTAATTTGAGAATCACCCAAATGATCTCCTTTGAAAGGACCAGAGAGAAGAAATTTCGAATCGCATTCCAAGAGGGTACTCTTTTTCTACTTTTTACTTTCAACCCGAGCCCTGGAATCTGCCCTTTCGAGCATTATCTCAGAGATGTAGGGGAGGCTCTTAGGGCTCTCTTAGCCCTCTTCTCTTCTTGCAGAAAAACCGGCCTAGATCGAAATATAGCGAGTTGCTACGTGGGCTCGAACCCGGGACCTCCAAACACCGAGACCAGCGCGGTATCCACTCGGCCAACTAGACCCCCAAAGTGGGTGCTACACTTTGATCTTAGTCGAAATGCCGAGAAGCTTTGGCCATTGATGCAATACTCAAAAGGGTAGTTTCCGAGGCCGGGGATGCGGTGTCTCAAGGGCTACCTTGGTACAAGTGCATCGCCATACGACCCACCATACCATTCAAAGTGGGTGGAGAAAGTAATGGAATTTGAAATAATCTTCAAATGCAGATCTCCAATTTCAGCTATGGCGGAGGTTTGGCGTAGCTGGGTTCAACCTGTGTTGACATATGGGACCCAAACGTGGGCGCTAACCAAAGCTAATGTGAGGAAGTTAAGAGTGACATAAGGATCAATTGAACGCAGTATGTTAAATGTCAAAAAGCTAGACAAAGTCGAAGGGTCTTGGTTAAGGGCAAAAACGCTGGTGGAGGATATAGGAAGGGTTGTCAAGAAAAATAAATGGAACGATGGGAGCATATCATGGGACAGAGGGAGGGCGATGGGAAAATCGATTGGAGGGGTCGACAGCATACGATCTTAAGAGGGACAAGGGAGGCCAACTTCCTGGTGGAGGGATGAATTTCGAAAGACACTTGGCCCGGGGTGGAGAAGACGTACCCCAGATAGCATAATATGGAAAAATATGGGAAGGTATATGTCCAGAAATGTGCGGGTAAAACAGAAGGACAGTCAGGGGGAGCAGGAACTCCACACCATCTGCCACATGCAGTACTGAGGCATTGGAATTATACTGTTTGCTTTTTTATTGAATAATGGTTCCGGAGGCTAAGTCGCCAGGTTTCCGTCATAAGATGTCAGTGATACCCAATAAAATGCAGTTATTATTACTATGTTTCATCTCTACTTAAAACAATCGTCCGTGGGTCTACAGTTGACTTTAATCTGAAATTCGAATTTCAAAGCTTAGCGTAGTGAATAACTGACTGGTGTGTCGAAGAAACCAAAAATTCTAGTACTTTTGCGGCTCTTTCGGGTTTTGTGCGAGGAGGTCACAATGAGAAAACGAGAGCAAGTATAAAAAGTGCGCGTACTGAACGATTGATAGTGAAAGCTGATCTGCGCGAGTGCTAAACATAACTAAGCATAATCTGTAACAGAACTGGTGATCTGCCTGGCCGATCGAGGGAGGAAAAAAGACAGCGAAAAGGAACGTATTTTTGAAAAGATCACGTACCGGATGTGCAGGTATACAGGAGACAAAAGACGTTTGCGAGACATACGCATCGTGCTACACAAAAAGTAGCCAGGCAGGACGGTTTACCCGAAAATGTACATTCGCGAGGAGAGGGTTACCACACTTCTAGTTCCGGAACCTGTCATCCCGTTGTCAGAAGCTAGTCCTCTGATTTGTTCCCACGTTCCCCAATTAATAACTTAGTTATCCGAATACTGACGAGGTACTTACTTCAAATCCACAGAACTGAAGTGCTCGCTGACAGATGACGTGTTCTCGGCATGCGCTTGCTCCTCTTCGTGCAATAATAAATGAAACATTAACATGAAAATGACGTAAAGCAGGTAAGAATAAATTCTTATGAATTTATTCATTAATATCATAATCTGTCAGCACTCATGTCCTGTTTTCAGTGTGTCCTAACGTGCGCAATAGAGGAGTTCGGCGGTGTCGGCGATAAATTCATTTTATAATTCGCGTTCGTGGGCGCACGTCTCACGTCTCAGACCTCACGTCGGGTCGTCTACTTTTGTATTTTAGAAAATTAATCAAACGGAAATTTTCATCGTCGGGGAAAAAATGAGCGTGACGACGAAGCTCAAAGGCGGAATAAATTTTTGATGAAAAATCATCTGGCGGAAGTTACTGAAGTTTTGATCTCAACCAAAGAAAGAAAAAAAAAGGAAAAAAAAAAGGTTTTTCATCTTCGTCGTCGACGGTTCGAGTTTACATTGTGAGAGCGGGCGGCTGCAGGTCTCCGGATTGCACCTGAAACACACAAGTCGAAGTGTTTCTTTTAGCAATAAATTAGATATGTTTGCAAGCCAGAATACGTTCACACTTTACGTACACGGTAGGATAGGTAAATTTACCGACACTTGGGTGGAAAATATTTTCAATTAGTCTTTGCCTTTGTATCACCTGGGAGCCTTCACTCGCTGGCCGTTTCACGAGTTTATATCCATACACATGCTGAAACATGTCTCTTTGATATTCATTCATTTATTCATTATTTTGTTTGGTTTCTCCGGCCTGCGTTCGGTGGTATCGAGAAATGTAACCGAGTTGAGAAATTGAAATTTTGATATGTTATCCACGATGGCCAAGAAAAAGTTAAGTACAAAGACGAGCTCAAGTAAATCAGTAAAGAGGGAGGGACAAAAATATAGTCTTGTATGAAATGGCGTTTCTCAACGTTCCAGTCGACTGAAAAATTGACTTAGACAACAGGAATTTATAGTCTTATGTGATTGAAGTTTCAGTGGAGGAGAATACTGGGACCGAGAAAGATCGAATGTAAATTTCATACCACAAATGATCGAATAGAAGACCGGTCACGAATCATTCTTCAACCTGTCCCAAACGCACAGGCGTGTAGCGTCATCTAGCATTATTATAAAGAAACAAACAGCCCCCCGCCTCGCCAGATAGTCCTGTCGTATAGACAAAAAAACGATCAAAGTACGGAAAAATTAGGAAAATCTGAAATTTGGTCTACTGGTACCTCTTATTTCTCCAAACAACATACAAAATGTCGCCAGCTAGATGACGCTTGCGACTTCCCCCGGAGGTAAAATATGTGGCACAGGACGGTTTTTCGTCAATATCTCGTTCAATATTGGATTTAGGCAAACAAGTTTAGAGTAAAATTTGTAGAACACTAAAAATAGATAAATTATGTTTCGTACAAAATCTGTGTGCGACGCTTAGTTCCTGAGATATTTGAAGGTAATGAAGGATAAGTTCTTTTATACATGCGCGTGTACAGTATTCCATTGCCTATCTTCCCGTATACCCAAAAACTCGTTTTGCGTATTACTAGAGTAATATTCCATTCACAAAGTCCCCGCATGTTCTACCCAAACCTTGGCGTGGGTGTATAACTAGTGTACAGACCAGATGTTCCATTAACGTACTGTAGCACAAAGATTTGGCCTTCAATAGAAACGTAAATTGAAGAGCTTTTTTCCAAAGTGACCTAAGTCAGTTTTTGACATTGTGAGAAAATTGATAAAAACAATTTGTACGCCCCACAAAAAAGGCGGAACTGACGAATCGGTACTCAAGGATAGTACCAACCGAATGTGAACAAAATTACGTATCATCCTACTATCCGTCAGAATATTGTAAGAGGCTGTCAAAAATTGGTGACCTGTCTGACTTAGGCCAGTTCGGCATAAAATACTCCATAACACAATAAAAATAATTAAGTAGTTGTATTTCTGTTATCAGAATATTTTTAATAGCTTTTAGGCCACTTTGAAAACAGTCTTCAACGTAAAACACACAGAACATCGAACCTAATATAGATAAGGGATTCAGACCACGACTGATGACGATTGTACTTTATCATATCCTCTACCAGACTGCGTTGCTATCTCAGAACTGCCAGAAATTGACTTAGGTCACTTTGGGGAACTAAATCCAATATCCAACGAGATATTGATGAAAACCCGTTCTGCGCCACACATTTTACTTCATACTGGGAAAATGCAAGTGTCATCTGGCTAACGACTTTTATAGTATGTTGTTTGGGGAAATAAGAAGTACCAGTATACCAAATTTCAGCTTTCCCCTAATTTTTCCCCACTTTGATTTTTTTTTTTTTTTTGTCTAATATAACTTGACTAATAAAAAGAGGATTTGAACGAGATAGCTTTCGGTCTGTTTCTGTTATTAAACAAGAAAGTGATAAATTATTGTACAAATACGTGAACCATTCCAAGAATCTTACAAATTAATTTTACTTCCTTGGGTAAGACGCTGTAGGCGGGACCGGGACAGGGAACAGACCAAAACCGAATTAATTAGTTTTTTGGTTGCATTCAGTCGCCACCAATACCGAGGCCGAGTGAATTATAAACTGTTTAGAGAGACTGAAACCAGAAACGACCAACTGATTTAAAAATGAAAAGACTTAGATCGGGACCGAAGGGACGACTAAGAAAATTGAAAAATTGAGATCGGGAAGATGGATCGAATCAGTTTTCAAAATTGCCATTCCTAAGATCGACAGGTATTAAGAATTTTGATGTTGAATGTGTTGAAGACCCAGTCAGTATTAGTTCAGTTCAATCTTCTTGGAGGAATGAAATTGATCTTATTATAACCGTCTCAATTTTTTAGTTAGTTTGTTTATTTGAGCGAGTGATTTTCCTGAGTAATGAACTCGTGAGCGGAACGAGAGAGTTTTCTTGGACTGCCTGGCTGTCTGGCTAGCTGCCGAATAAAAGTCTGACAAGTCTTAACATAGTTTGATTGTGTTTTAACAACTCTCATGCACTTCTAAATAAGATTTGAGAGTCTAAGAGACAGTTCAAATCCTGAATTAGTCTAAATCTGAATGAGCACAAGACGAGTCTGAAATGAGTCTTCACATTAATTTTGGGCTTCTCAAGAATCTACAAAAGTGTCAAGCCATTTGATAGTTTTGAGCTGTTAGTCATTTTTCAATGTTCATAAGTTTTAAACTTTCTGTGACTTCTTAACTATTGTTTGGTTTCATGCTGTTTGTTTGTTTGATTATTTGATTATTTGCTTCCTTGCGTATTTATTTGTTCATTCGTTGTTTGCTTGTTTATTTATTAGTTTGTATTTTATCTTTTCGTTGATTTATTTGTTTGTTTGTTTCACGATGTGTGTCACTAATTTTGACTTGTCTTATCTATGTTTGAAATCTTCAACAGCTTTTGAGTACATTTCTGTTTTGTTGTCAGTTTGTTGTGTGACAGGTGGGACTTGGTCTGCACATTTTTTGATTTCAAAATTCGTTCTTCTCGATCTCCGCGATCGCTTTCGGCCAAATACACGTAGCAACCTAGGTTGGAATTCGAATTTTTTTGTGTACATCTATATTTAGACGTATAGTCGCTGTAGCCACGTGCATTTCTCGTCCGATCTCACCCTTTCGTCCATCCTTTTCCTTCACATAGTCACAAGGTCCTTGATATCCTTGCCTCCCATATCCCTTTTTTTAAGTTTTACCAGAATTTCAGTAGGTCTCATCCTGTTTAGAAATTGGTTATCCTCAAGAAACTGAGAATATTAAGGTGACATTTCTTTTCTCGTTAGACTCTTTTTTTTTCATAATTTTTAGTTTATGCGGAGTAGAGAATGTTCAACGAGTATACAGAGCAGGAGCATCAAAATTTAGAGGGGGAGACAAATTTTGTCACATGTCGGTAGGCTACCAATTGGTCAGAAGACGAAAACCCTTTGAGACTCTAATTTAAATAGTTGCTTTATCGGCTTAGCTAAATCTTGATCCGAATCCGCATATACAAATCGGTCGGCCCTTTCCAGACCGACTGGAATTTTCCACCCTCCCCGACCCTATCCACCCATTCGTACGGATATCCTAAGGGAGAGCCGGTTCAGGACGGATTAAAGGAAGTTCGGTGGAAATTTCGATATGGAAAATTTGATAACACCAGCTCTTTGTCAAATTTGCTTAAGATCACTTTTAGAAGTCATTAAATTAGCCTCTTCAATGAGCGCCGGGCAATTATTTTAACAAGATTAATTTATCCGCTGTTTAAGGAAGTTAGCACCGCACATAATCTGACTGTGCGCCTGCTGAGTCGGGGAATTCGGACGACGTTGATTTATGAGCAAGAGAATGCCGTCCTTCGAGACTGTTTAAAGATATAGCTTCTCTCCGTAAGAACGCGTTTCTGTATGAAGACACGCGGTTGTAACAATCGAAGGCGAAAGAAAAAATGAGATAAATTTATCGGTTTTTTTGAAATTGACTTATAGGTTTCGTGTTTATTTAGACGGTTATACCGAAAATAGAGTAGAACGGGGTGACGGAAGAGCGATAAAGAATTTATCATCGGTCTTGCGTTCAGAAAGGAGCACTACATTGCCTGATTTCTCAAGTATTGACCGACTGCTTCGTAAAACTGATGAGAATTTCAAGACAGTGCTTCCAAATTTTTATAGCGTCAGATGCATGACTATAGCAATTTCTTCACCTGGCAAATGAAAACTAAAATTCTCAAAGTGCGCGTGCCAAATTGGACAGTAAATTTCAGTTAAGATTACATTAGAGGAAAAGGCTCATTCAGATTCGGCTTTGGCCAGGTCGGTGACTCGGACTGCAAAGAGCTGAAAAATCAATGGGGTGCCGACGGCAAGTCGTGTGGCTCACTTCATATGGAGGCAACGATTTTATTTTATATTACAATTTGTAGAACTGCCCTAGGACAGTCACTTGCTAGATGATCATCCGTGAATATCTACAAGATAATCGAGTGAGCATCATCGCGCCCAAGCTAGATCTAAGTACAATTTATACGGAATTGATTTACAACACAGAATAAGCTCTATAATACTATATCCGCAGGCATCTATCTTTTTAGGCAGGAGATTGGGAGTGTTTTCAGGAGTTGGATAGCCAGAAAGTTACGGTGACGATGCAATCGTGTCTCGTATGATGTGGGAAATTCACCGACGATTGATTGGCCTTCCCAACTCAGAAATCGTTGTGTAAAGAGTCATTTCAGACGTACCTAGGTGCACAAGATAAACTGCATAAGATCAGATTTCGCACAGGGGTTCAGTGAAAATTCGCCGCACAAAAATTTGACTGCGAATATTATCCTTGAGAGCACGGTCATTCGGTTTTCAAGAAGGTCCTATCCGCGGATACGACCTATCTGAGGACATTCGCGAAAGCTGAATAGGGTCACTCAAACTGAGACACCCTGTGTAACTGGAGTCGATGAAATAACTGCTACTGAAGGCGAACACGAAATTCTTGAGAACATAAAAAGTACAAACAGCCCGCGTTGGCAAATTAAAAGCGGCGAATGCTATACGCAGTGAGAGAACAAACCCTGGCTCGGAATTTGTAAGTTTATCGCTCGTTAAATTGAAGAAAATTTAACGAACCTCCTCGTTTGAATATCAGCTCAGCGAGCTCCATTTTAGTCTTGCGACGATATGGAAATATTATGGCGTTAAAAAATTATTTCACAGCACCAAGATGCTATTCTAAAGTGCGTAACTTCATCAATCTTCGCCGGTCCTCGTTTAGGATACGAAATTTCTTCATGAATAATGTGATAACGACTCGAACTGATAAAAGAAGTAGCCCCATCAACGTTATTAATACGCTGACTGCCCTTTGATACTGGACAAAAAATGAAGTCGAAAATTTTAAAGTGTAATTCGTTCCACTCTGTGGCATTTAAACAACGAGCCGATGTTCATGTCGCGGCGATGTTCCACATCTTGTCGTCCTCAGTGTCCGGTGTATTTTGTAATTCATGATGATGAGATTTGGATGATATTTTGTGGAACCAATCCAACGCGAGATAAAATCGAACGGTGGCTCGGTACGTATGCCAAAGTGGCTCTCCGGACACCGCACCCCTTGCCTCGGAAACTACCCGTTCTAGTATCACGTCGGCGACCAGAGGGGACGACGCTTTGAGGGGTCAGCCTCAAAGCGTCGTCCCCTCTGGTCGCCGACGTGATACTAGAACGGGTAGTTTCCAAGGCAAGGGGTGCGGTGTCCGGGGAGCCACTTTGGCATACGTGTGCACGTTGTTTGTTATGCTGATGACTAGTGATTACACCAATACACGGACACTGGTGATAGTAATTTGCAAGTCTCCCGAAGAAAAGGGAAGATTCGCAGTTGAGACGGTATGCAAGGTGACACACTTGATTCTACAACACTTCGCTCCCCGTTCCAGAACCCCCCCCCCCTCTATGTATGCTACTTTGGCGTGGTGAGGAGGCTTAAAGAAGAACTAACATAGAAGTAGGAAAACTCCGATAACCCTCGATGAAAGCATTCTTCTCTTGTGTCCCATCTCCAAAATTATGATGGCAACTTACGAAGCAAAGTAATAATAATGCCGGATGTAAAAAGTCTCGGAAACTAGTGAGAAATCATCAGAATAATCGCGGACAAGGTATTGCAGTGTAAAAGGTGTCAAGACCTCGGCCATAGCTAAAAATATTGTCGTCGAGACCCAAAATGCGTCAAGCGCGGCAAAGTCCAATAAACGAAAGTTAAATATGCAAACTGTCAGGGTGGTTATACGGCGAATTATCGTGGCTGCCCAGTTTACAAAAGTAAGAGGCTATAACTGACCCGCACGCAGCGACAGCAAAACACAGATCGCGAGCCAACAAACGGGAGAAACAAAGCATGCCTGCCGAGAGTCGGACAGACAGTTCACAGGCCAGAGTAGCTGGAAATAAAAACGCAGGCAAAAGAAGATATCTAGTCACGAATTCTAAGTGAGCTCGACGAATTATCTACTACAGTCAGAAGCATCGAGTCCAGAGTCAGCTCACTAGAAACACGCCAACCTCAGTGCTCAACCTTATCCAAAGGCTTTCCTCTTAAGAAGCAAAAAGGACTTCGTTCGCCAAAATACTAACATGGAACGCCAAAGGCCTACCGAATTCGAATTCTTCTTAGAAAACCAAAAGATCGATGTCGCACTAATGTCAGAGACACACGTCTTTGATAGACTTTACATCAAGAAGGTGCAGAACTACGCTGCATATGCGAGTAACCATCCGAGTGGCAAGGCGCAGGGAGGAGTCGCCATTTTCGTACGAACCACTTTTTTACACTCAGGGAACAATCATCCAAGCCGCAGCTATCTCAACCAAACTCAACGGCAGTAAATTAGCTGTCGCAGCGGTCTACTACCCTTCAAATGCTAGGCCGAGCGCCAAGGCCGATACATTTCAAGAGCTCTTCCGTCTCCTCGGTGACAGATAGATGTACGAAGGAGACTTTAATGCTAGAAACACGCATTGGGGTTCCCGCAACACCTCGACGAGGGGTGAAGAAATACTCAAAGCAATGAACAACTGCAACAGCGAAGCGATCTCAGGTGGACAGCCAACTTATTGGCCCACCGACGTAAATAAATTTCCTGACTTGCTCGACTTTTTCATTGTTAAAAAAGTCTCACCAAATTACATCAACGTCTCAAATATATGTGACCTCTTATCTAACCACTCACCTCTGATTTTAACGATCAGCGCTGCAATAATCAGGAAACTGATCCCATCTCTGATCACTACTAAACTTACCAACTGATATAAGTATCGTGAGACCCTGTCAAATCAAATCAATCTCAAAGTGAGGTTCAAAACTGCGGACGAGTTAGATATCGTTGTCACCAACCTTACTAACATGATTCTGACAGCCGCCAGGGCAGCTACACCGGAAACAAGCACCACTCAAAATCGCGAAATCTTGTACCCGGAGGAGGTTCTGAAGATGGTCAAGAAACGTAGAACAGCTAGGAAGCTGTAGCAACGTACTCGTCTACCAGAAGATGAAAGTTCATGTAACAAATTGAACAAACTGACGAAGCAGCTACTTAAAAAAATCCGAAACGAAACGTTCGATGACCGAATAGCAAATCTGTCGCCCAACAGCTCTTCAAATTGCTCACTGTGGAAGGTAACCAAGGGGATCAAGAAACCGCACATCCAAGTCCCACCAATCAACGATGCATTTGGCAACTGGACTAGAAGTAGTGAAGAAATCGCGAAAGCTTTTGCTCAACATTTATCAAACACGTTCCAGCTGCACGACACACAGTCTTACTCAACTTCAGAACTCAAATTTTCTAGACGTTGTTTCACTAAGCCGACGACACCGAAGGAAGTCGCCCAACTCAACGACAGACTAAAAACTAAGAAGGCTCCGAGATTCGACAAAGTATCAACCTTGCTCATAAAAGAACTTTCAGAAAAAGGAATCGTTCTTCTTACGTATCTGTTCAATGCAGTCCTCTGACTTGAATACTTCCTCCGACACTGGAAGATAGCAAAAATCATTCTCATACCAAAGGCCGAGAAGCCGGTGGAACTCGCCTCTTCTTATCGTCTTATCTCTCTCCTGCCTATCCTCTCCAAGATGATGGAACGAATCATACTAACTCGAATCGAGACTTTTTTTCGTGGTAAAGGAGTCATACCAGAGCACCAGTTTGGATTTCAAAGGAAACATACCGCTATAGACCAGGGTACATAGAATTGTGAAGTTCATCGAAGAGACGTTAGAAGAGAAAAAATGTTGCGAAGCAGTATTTTCAGATGTCAGTCAAGCTTTCGACCGCGTTTGTTTCGAAGGCCTTCTTCTAAAGCTCAGCAGATTTCTTCCTGGCAACATTTGCGAGATTCTGTCCTCTCACCTAGAGAATCGTAAATTGCTGTGCACTACGAAGGAGTAGTCTCATATGAATACTCAGTTGAAGCGGGGGTACCCCAATACAGTATCTCAGGACCTCTGCTCCATGTATTGTTCATTGTTGACTTTCCCACTTGTGAAGCAGTTATCAACGCCGCATTTGCAGATGATACCGCGCTAATTTCTGTCAATGATCATCAATAAACAGTTATCACTAATCAGAAGCAGTCGATAGAGTTTCCGACTGGGCCAATAGATGGCGCATCAAATTAAAGGAATTGAAATCAAGTCACACCACATTCACGCTCAGGAACTATAGCTACCAGCCCATTCTGATCAACGGGACCATTGTTCCGAAAACTGAAACATCTAAATATCTTGGAATGCATTTGGACTCCAAACGAAATTGAAAACCTCACGTGAGAATGAAAAGGCAAGAGTTTGACCATAGAATAGGGAATATGCATTGACTCATTAGAAGGCAATCTAAACTGAGGCTCAAAAACAAACGCTTGTTATACTCTTTCGGTCTGGCAATACGACTCTTAGTTCTGGGACTGCACGAGGAAATCCAGCCGTGACATCATATAACGGTTCCAGAACAAAATATTACGCATCACTGCTAACGCTCCCTGGTTTGTTAGCAACAATCGCAACGTGAAGACAGTTAAGGAAGTAATCAGGAAGAGGTCTCTTCAGCACGAAAGGCGACTCCACCGACACCGAAGCCATCATTCTACTTGATACCGAGACCGACGTCAGGAGGTTGAAACATACTAAGCCAACTGACCCGCTCAGTTGAAAGCCCCAAGGACGAAGCGAGACACTGGTCAACCTTCTACGCTTCATCAATTAGTAGTATTTCCTTTTACTAATTGAATTGTATCATACATTTCAGAGAATGCCCTCGGGCAACACTAAAAACACAAATGTTAAAGTAAAAAAAAAAAAATCTCCAGAAACTGAGACAATTAAGGCGGCATTTCCTTTTAGGCTGCCAGACCATTTTTTGTATCTTTCCAGGACAAGAGATAAAAACATATTTACGGCGATTCGGTTATGCAGTTTTATTAACATCACTGAGGATATTGTAGTGTGTACAACGAGAGTCAAAGAAATTGCATATCCAAGACTTATTAGGATCTGTGTTCACATGCGAATCTTTGGTTTAGTTTTCATTTTTCTATAATTCTTTCTCCCTCTGTGTGTGCTATCTTGCCGTGGTGAGGGGAATTAAATTATTAATTAACTAATTATTTATTCTTTATTTTCGCCTGACAGTGAAGCACGGCCGAGAACAAAGTACAGAACAGATTTGGATCTTTCAATAAAGAACGAAAATCTCACAAATGAAACAAGCAAGATACAGTGAAATCTCGTTAACTCGAAGCTGAAGGGAATGACATTTTCATTCGAAATAACAAGTTTTTGAGGTATCGAACTTCGAGATAAGTTCACAGAAGTTCGAGTTATCAGATTTCGAGATAAATACGTAAAATTCCGATGTATCAAGTTTTTCTCTGAAAAATAAGAAATTAATGCAGTACAGCATATGTATCTTAAAAATAGTCTACAATTGTTTTTGTTGCATATTTAAAAATCTTGTCTTCTCGAGTTTGCTGCCTAATTTGAATAACATATCAAATGTCATGTCCTCGATATCCGCAGAGGTCTCTAGGGCTTCGAATGCGTGACACTCCTTCGCTACTGTACTTCTTCCGTTTCGTCCCCTTCATCGCAACATTCTTATATAATATCCTCATCGCTCAGCGTTAAAGAAGTAGGTACGTCATCGTCAACAAAAATAAGGTCAAGGCAGTCATCTATCCTATTTGCCTTTTGCTGTAATTTTGACCAGGACAACGACACCATCTAACAGTGAAGAAGTGCAGACAAGCAGTGGTGACAATGTCGTGTTGTGGAATGACGTGGAGAATGGTGTTTTCATCTTTGGAACTTCAGGGAATCTCGTCTCGAAGCAGTCAGAAAGTGCAGCGTGCTCTATGTCGACGGAACTTTCAAGTGCTGTCCTAAATTCTTTTGCCAACTTTTTACGGTCCACGGCTTTTTGAACGGGCACTACATTCGGTTAGTGTTCTCGCTTCTGAAGGACAAGAAAAGCTGCTCATGCGTTCACGTCTTTAATACCACCTCTCGTAAATGAGCGAATTTCGAAGAATCGATAATCAAAGCTGTTGGAATAGCATGGCCCACAGCGACATCTCAAGGATGCAGATTTCATCTAACACAGAGTTGGTGGCGCAAAATACAAAACCTCGGTCTCGCTTCTGACTATCTGGCGCACAATGACATAGGTCAGTTATTGAGTTATGTGTTTGGTTTACCGCTACTTGCCCCGCACATGGTTGAGGACTGCCTCGCCCGAAGACTTTATGTCAATTATATCCAACACGTCGCCACCACTGATGTAATTTTTTGATTATTTAGCATAGGCGTACATTGACTCTCTCACAGCCAAATCGCCTTCTATGTAGGCTAAAATGAGCTGCAGCGCACAAAGAACTACAAATGCATGTGAGAGTTTCCACAGCAAGTACAATGGTATTTTCTACACCCATCACCCTGATATTTTTAAATTTCTGGAGGTCCTAAAACATATACAATTCGACACATAAGCTGCTATCAACTCTGCCAATCAACACCGACGAGAAAAAGTATACCACGAAGCTAACTTTGTCCTAGAACATATTGAAAAATACCGGAGTGGACAAACAACACGATTCGATTTTGTGAAGCCTATGTCCGAAAAAAAATAATAAACCGCATGCAATTTGACGAATGTAGTCCAACCACGACTCTGAAAATGAAAACTATAATAGAAACTTAACGACTTGGTGATGGATGGGGTTTGGTCCAGTTCGTCTTCATGCGGTGCACCCTGGGTAACGCTAAACGAACTGCAACAACGGAACTACGGCCTCCTTATTCGGAAGGCATGGAGACTACGACCGTTTTCTACCTCTCACTTGTTCGGGAGGCAGGGGGATTGTAAATCATCGAATGGGAGGCTTCAGGTATACCCCCGAAGAAATATATCGAAAATCATGCCTTGAACAGCTCCAAGACTCATAGAAGAATTTAGGCGCAACATCAACTTCACTAAGAAGATTTCTAGAAGCAATGATCATAAAAGTTCGTGTGGGGGGGGGGGTCCGCAACCTCGGATAAATCGATGCCTCTGTACTCAGTTTACGACTCCAGCGAAACAGCTGATTTCGGTATTCGTGTATATAGTTTTCGAGTTCATAATTCACAGCGTTCAAGTTCCACGGAAATTGGGCGAAAATGACGGCGAATTCTAATTTATTCGAACCGACATGGCGGAATGTCTGACCACGGAATACCCTCGCCGTCGGAAAATACGATGTACAGGGGCAGACTGAAGCTAACCATGCAAATGAAAACGAGCTAAAAGGGCCGACACGTTGCACCCGAGCCACAAAGTATAATTCTTCGTTACCGGAGTTATCTCCGGTTGTGCTACAAGGGCGGAATGCGCTGTTAAGAACATTTCGTGTAATATTGCCGACATCCCTCGAATGATGAGACAAACACGTACGTCGAAACGAATTTGGGAGTTGATACTCACATCCGGAAAGTGCTAAGCTTGACAGAAGTAGCGCGGTCCTTGTACAGAGGACTCGCCGTGTCATCATTTATGGAGAGTTTTAAAAAATGTTTGCCAGTTTCGAGTAGAGAAGTAAAACGTGAATGCGAAGATACGCTGTTGAACACGAGACGGAACTGAACTCGTACGTACAACTCTATCGATTGAAAATAATGAGAAAAAACTTTCGATATAGTCGCGAAAATAAAATGAACATAAAGAAGTTCGATTTTGATGTTCCTTTATGGCTTGTGTGCTCAGCGTCCTTGTACCGCTGTAAAACCGAATATGTGGGCGATTGCGGTGCTGATACGTCAGAAAGACCGTAAAATAAAATTTGCTGATGCCATTAAATGACGAAGTCAACAGAGTAAGTAGAAATATTTGTTCGTTTGATTTGTCACACTTTCCACTCTTCTGCTTAATCGAAAGAGACGACATCGGCCATTGACACTTCTGTATTCGCTGAATAGGAGGTTGCGCAAGTGAAAAATATTATGTTTCAATATTCAGTCATTCGGGCTGACAAATGTTTTGGTTGAAGGTAGAGAGGCACAAACCTAACAACTGAAATTTCAACTAACAAATTTCATTTGGCAAGCAGAAAAAGAAATACTTTCCCGATTAGCTCGAATTTGCCGAAAATATTCCACGACAAGGCTCGTAACACAGAGAGCTCCAGAGGATGTACGGTGTGGTGGGACGTATGGCGATACACGCATGTCAAAGTGGCCCGTATGACACCGGACCCCCGGTCTCGGAAACTACCATTTCGAGTATCGCATCAGTGTCCGGAGGGACGCTTTGCGGCCGAGCCCGAGCTCCCATTTTGCTGTTCCTCTTTCGGTGCGCGCGTCCTGCAAGGGCCATCATGGGGTTCCCTACTGACCGATGTTTGCGCTCTCCGAGTACTAGTCTAGAATTCAGGTCCCCCACAGCCGGTCGCACTGCCTCTTCGCTCTCCTCAGCTCCTCGTCTTAGTCCGTGTGGCGACGCAGGCAGATGGTGACGACGGGGGAGCCCTACCGGGGGTCCGCAGCGCAGCTGCAGCAGCTGTCCTAGGATGGTACACAGTTGTTCTGTTCGATGATGTGGGCCGAGCTTGATTCGTCGTCGGTCCTCTACCTCGAGCACTCCGTCTGCATCCTCCTCTTCATGATGGCCGAGTTAAAGGCCGACCCAACTACTTCTACTCTTCATCATCTCCGGAACCAGGGTGTCCGCTGCGAAACGGCTGATCACGCCGTCGTTGTCGTTGATGGCCCTGCGCCGGGATCGATCGTTGTTTTTGCCATCCCACGCCGGTCCTGCTCCCAGGCCTCACACTCGAACAGGGTGTGCCAAAATGGGAATGTCCTCCACCCCTCGATTACAGTGCGTGAACACGAGGCTCATCGCTCCAGAGGATGTATAATAAGCTAGCTGTAAACGAGTGAGCCTGTTTTCGAATTGAATCTCAAAGTCTGTAGGGTCATACTCAGCTCTATTATTTGCTACTGGGAAACTTCTCACTTACTGAAAGGATAGTGAAGAAAGACATTTAAGACACCTATTTTTTCTTACTCTTGGAATATATTTATTTTACCTTCCCACATCCACAGTTGAGCCCGATTCAGGATATGGAGCAGGGGGAACAGTTGAGATATTACTAATTACAGTACATCGCCTCAGTTTGAATACCACGTAATTCCAAATTTCATGGAAAATAGGTTTTGTCCGGGGGGGGGGGGGGTCGAGGGATTTAAATATAAGATCCTCGTAAGTCGACACAGGCCAGATTCAGGAGGGGATTCTCTACCATCGACCACATCCATACGCTCAATCAGACAATAGGAAGATCAGAGGAACACAACTTGGAATTACACTTGGTTTTTACTGATTTTCGGAAGGCTTTCGACATAGTAAATCAGAAGTGTCTAAGGCTAGCGCTAATGGAACAGGGAATAGACGGGAATACTTCGGAAATCATAAAAAACTTGTAAGAAAGCGCCACCGCTTATATAAAAATGGACAAAAAGGGAGAAATATTCAAAATCAACAGAGCAGTTGCGCAAGGCGACCCTCTATCACCAAAATTGTTCAACGCGATTCTAAAATGGGCATTCAAAAAACTAGATTAGGAAAGTTATGGATTGAAGATGAATGGCATTATTTTGAATAATTTAAGATTTGCAGATGACATATAGTGCTAAGAAGGAGCAATAGGGAAGAAATACAAATAATAGTGAACGACATAACAAGTAGGTACCAGCGCAGAAGGTGGGCTACAGAATAACACTTCCAAAACGAAATACATGAGCAATAGATCAAGAGAAAATCTGATGGTGGGGGAGTCGAAATTGAAGGAGTGAAAGAATATACATATTTAGGACGGATGATTTCATTCGAACAGAGGCTGAATAAAGAATTGCGAGAAAGGAGAAGAAAGTCACGGAGGGGTTATTGGTCTCTAAGACAGGTACTCAAGGGGAGAATGCAGTTAACCTCTAAGATCAGAATTCTAGAAACATACGTGATGCCGATACTCACGTACGGCGCGAAAACCTGGACTTAGACAAAAAAACAAGCCAACAGCCTCCAAGTGACACAAAGAAACATGGAATGAAGTACATCAGGAATTTTTTTTTGTAAATGGAGAAAATCAGAAACTCGTTAATAAGGGAGAAGTCAGGAAGCAGGGACGTTCTGGAGACAGTAAGAAGGATGAAATTCAGATATGCAGGCCATTTGGCCAGAATGAAAATAAACTCATGGGCTAAAAGAACTACGGATTGGACACCTTACGGCAATAAACGGAGAAGAGACAGACCGACAACGAGATGGAGGTAAGACCTAGAGGAAAGGCTAGGAGTTCTATTGAGGAGGGAAGCTCAAAACAGAGCGATTTGGGATAGGATAAGGGAGACCTATGCCCGGGAGTGGGCTTTCGATAGGTAAAAATTAAGATAGTGTACATCAACTAATAGTATAAGATGTATAATTACCGGAATAATGGTTTATATTAATATAAGTCACAAGTGTACTTCACCACTCCTATCGGCGAGATTAAAAACCTCGAGGTCGTTTATCCAAATTGTCTATCCGTCTTTTGTTTTCTGACATTTGTGCATTTTTGGTCGACAAATAGTTAATCGGTATGTGTATAGAAAAAAAAAAAAAAAAAAAAAGAAACCATACGAGAAATAACTGAGCCAACAGCTCAGGCGCGAACCACCACCAGCCCCCGATGTCCACTCCCACACACGCATATCATGCATATCAGATTCATGCACCCAGTTCCACATTTACTCAGACAGGCAGCAATCAACTCATAAACACTTAATCCGGCTTTTTTTTTTTTTTTTTTTTTTTAGGATTTCATTTAAGGAAGAACGAGAGAGAATAAAAAGTTGAAGTTGAGGCTAAAATTGATGGCATTTAGTTTTTAAGATTTTATTTTACATACAGTTTTTATCAGGTCTCCCCAACCTTTTGGGTCAGTGATGTCTAAATGTTTATAATGAACTAGCTGACTTGCTCCGCAGCTCGTCTAGGCCACATAGGCTAAAGTGAGTTAGATGGAGGAACACTGGTATCTGGATTGTAATAAGGTATATGTAAATTACTAATCATCAAAAATATTATTTGGTGCTCAATTTCCCTCACATTTGGTTTCCAGACTTGAAACTGACTAAGTATTATTTCACGCAGGTATCCCTAGTTGTACCCGCAGACAGGGCCGGTAACTTCTCATAATGCCATGTATAGCAAGAAAAACAACACTGATTTTACACAATAACGTTTCATTATCGTATCATTAGGCCGGATGCATAAAAATTAAGTTTTAACGTCGAAGCAGGAGAGCGGAGTGAGAGCCGTCGCTCCGAAGGGAAAGATAGAAGTTTAAGGTTTTGCTTTAATCTGTATGCATTTAAGCTTTCTCTTTCTCTTCAAAGCGAACGCTCCACAAAATGAAGCGAGTACTTCACAGATACGAGAAACAACGTTTGTTCAAGTAATTACCAGCCGACGTATGTGTCTAAGGAACTTCTTCTAAATCGAAAATCATTCAAAGATGGTGGTGGTGTACAGGTGGAAATCGCACCAAACGTACCCAACAATGAAATAATTTTTGGGGAAAATCTCCGATGATTTCCGAATAATTTCCTCGAAAATCGTCGGGAACAATCTCCAATGACTTCCAAAGAATTTCATCAGAAATCTTCGAGAAGATTCCTTTGATTTCCGAAGAACTTTATCGAAAATATTAGGGAAAAATTTCCGATTATTTTCGCAGAATTTCATCGGACATCATTGAGGAAAATCTTCGATGATTTCAGGAGAATTTTTTTGGAAATCTTTTCCGAAGAATTTCATTGGAAATCTTTAGAAAACATTTCCAATCTTTTCCAAAGAATTTCTTCGAAAATCTTCAGGAAAATTTTCATGAAGAATTTTATCGGATAATATTTGAGAAAAAACTCCGATGGTTTTTGAGAGAATCTTATCGAGAATTTTCAGGAAGAATTTCTGATGATTTCCACAGAAAAATTTCAATGGAAATCATCGAGAATCTCCGATGATTTTCAAAGAATTTCATCGGAAATTTTTGGGGAAAAAATTCTGATAATTTTCGAAGAACTGAGACTATTCCATTCATTGCGATGGAATCAGAGCTTTTCCTAGAAGATTTCTACTGAAGTTCTTCGGAAATTAGCCCACAATTTCCGAAGAATTTTATCGAAAATTATTTGAGAGAAATCTCCGACAATTTCAAAAAAGTGTCATTGGAAATCTTCGAAAATAATTTTCACTAATTTTCGGAGAATATCTTGAGAAAAAATTTCCAACGATTTCCGAAAAAATGTATGAAAAATCTTCGGGGTGATCTCTGATCCCATCGCATGAGCGAGAAATAATCTCCATTCTTCGGGAATCGGAATAATTTTCCAAAAATTCCTGATGAAATTCCTTAAAAATCATCGGAGATTCTTCTCGAAGATTTCCAATGAAATTCTTCGAAGATCATCGAACATTTTTCCAGAAGATTTTTGATAAAATTCTTCAAAAACCATCGGAGTCTCCCCTCCCCCTGAATATTTTCCATAAGATTCTTTAAAAATTATCAGAAAATTTTCTCGATGAATTTTGATGACATTTTTTGGAAAACATTGACAGTTTTTTCTAACGACTTGCAATGAGATTCTTCATTAATTACTGGAATTTTTTCCCAAAAATTCTCGATGAAATTCCTTAAAAATCATCGGAGATTTTTCCTGAACACTTTCGATAAAATTCTTCAAAAACTATCGGAGTTTTTCCCCAAATGTTTCCTATTCAAAAATTATTGGAAAATTTTCTCGAAGAATTTTGATAACATTTTTTGGAAGACATTGGAAATTCTTTCAAAAGATTTCCAATGGAATTCTTCGGAAATTTTCTGAACTTTTCTCCAAAAATTTCCAATGAAATTCGTTTAAAATCATAGGAGAAATTTCTCGAATTTCCAATGAAATTATTCTTCGGAAATCATCACGGATTTTCTCTAATGATTTCCGATAAAATTCTTCAAAAACCATCGGATTTCTCCGAAATATTTTTGACAAAATTCTGTAAAAATTATCAGAAGATTTCTGAAGAAATTCTTCGAAAAACATTGGAAATTTTCTCTAAAGATTTCCGATGAAATTTTCTAGAAATTCTTATAGGCTGTTCTCAAAGATTTCTGAAAAATTCCCTGAAAATTAACGGTAATTTATCCGAAAAACTCCCGATGAAAATCTCTCGAAATCATCGAACCTTTTCCTTTTAAAGAAATACTTCAAAAATCATCAGAGATATTTCTAGGTGATTTCCAATAAAACCCTTTGGTGCCGTTGGAGTTTTTCCTTAAAATTTTCAACAAAATTCTCCTGAAATCATCGGAGATTTTTCTCAGTGATGTCCGATGAAATTCTTCTTTCCTTAATATTTTCGATAAAATTTCTCGAAGATTATCTTCGGAAATCAAAGGAATCTTCTTGAAGATGAGTGATAACTACATGTGTTTTTCGAAAAGAAGTCTACTCGGGACTAGATGCATTTCTTCGCGAGTGAAAGCTTCACTTTTGAAGTTAATACTCTTTTTTATGCACACAACTCGACGGGAAATCTTTTTCCCCAAGCAAACGCTCTCACTCCCGAGGACAAGCTTCCTCTTCACTTTTTTCATGCATACCTCCAATTGTACCAATAATTTCCCTGGTGTTGCCATGTATAGCATTCGTTACATCCGCAGTATAGAAGTTGCCGACCCGGCCGGGAGACTTTTTATAAATGGAATGACGATCATCAGTATGAAAAAAATGTCCCTGCTTACTACCGTATTAGGAAAAAAAAAAAGTCTACGCCAGTCAATTCCAGAAAAGGGAAAACATGAAATTTTTATGTACATAATTTTTTTATTGAAAAATAACTGATCGTTCTCTCAAGAAACAAGAACTTCTTTCCTTGTTCAGCATTGAGGACAAGAGCGTCATGAGCCCTGTCGGCAAGAGAGTAGGGGGTAGGAAGGTCTGAAACTTCAACTTGGTATAAAATTTTCCGCACAACCAAAAAGAAGAAAATAAAATAGCAAAACAGCTCAGCTATTTTTATATTTTGTCAACTACTGTTTAGAATCCCCCCCCCCCAAAGGGGCTGAAATAGAATGAAAAATTTTCAATAAATGCTAACTGGGTGCCAAAATTGTTTGTCCAAGCCAAAACAAAGAAAGAAACTCAGCTCTTTCACATTTTACCGACTGTTCTTGAAAATTACGACTTACCGATTTAATGTTCGTATAAAAATTTTGATCTTAGCAAGAAACAAAGTCAATAATTTTTTTGGTTTTGTCGACTAATGGTCTAAACTCCAAAATGTCGCCCTCCTAAATTGTTAAATTTGCCGAGAAATGCCATGTCCAAAGGTTCATGGAAAATGTGTCACACCCTTTCGCTCCACCCCCTAAATGAGGAAGTTGTTTTTTTTTAAATAACAAGTTGAAAATCTTCCTTCTTTAATGAGGATTTTTTTTTTTAAGCGAAGCTTCTTTACGTAGGTTCAGAATGGGTAGCTGATGCAGAAAAAGCTAAACGAACGCGAAATTATGCAACGAAGGTGACGCAGTGAGGCTTCAGCCACTTTTAGTGAGATAGGAAGCGAAAAGAGGCTGCGCATATGTGAAACCAGACTGCTTCCCCTCCACACCTCCATTAACAGTTTTCTGCTAGATAACATTCAGTATACACACCTACCGACTGATGTAACAAGTCAGACAGTACGAAAGAAGCTTCCCCTCTGTCGGATGTCCCCCGACCTTTCACGTATTTTTGAAGTAAAGCTTTTCTATTCTTCGCAAAATGAAGAAAATTGTTTGTATTTCCTGTGTAGCCAGACTACGATTCTTCTCTTCACGAAGACATAGAGGAAACGTTTATTTTTCCATTATTTCTGACCTTGAGGCACTTCCCCCGCTTTTTCGGGCGAGAAGAGTAAATGACAATAACGAATTTGAATTTTCTGTCTTCAGCTCAGTCTTGCTCTTTTCTGTCCTCCTGTGCTTCTTATGTAGTCGAACAAGTTACCCTTACATGTGGTTTGGATTTTCTCCCAGCCTCTTCAAATTTTCGATAGGTCTAATATTGCCTTTTTGGAAAATTGAAATGCTTTTTCTAATCAGTAAAATTTTCGTATTTCAAAAGGGTTTGCGGATTTTCCGAGTTCCATGAGAGAAGTCTTAGTCAGAACCGGTGTAATGGCATAAAAAATATTTAAAAAAAAAAAAAAAGAAAAAGGGAAAAAAAAGGAATGTGTAGAAAAAGAGCGAGTATTGAACGATCGTACGAACAGATCTTAATGCGAGTACTATACAAAAGGTATCAACTGTGACTGTATTGAATTAATGTTCTGCCTGACCGATCGAGGGACGAAAAAAGGAGGGGGAGACATGCGAATAGTATAATTATAATAAGAAGAAAAAGAAGAAGAAGAAGAACGTACTTTTGAAAAGATCACGGACCGGAAGTGCACGAATGCAGGAGACAAAAGACGTTAAGGAGAGGATCACCACAGGTTCTTAGGTTCAAGATGTCTATTTCAATTTCATTCCAAAACATTTTTGATTTTACACTGTTTCCGCTTCCCTCTTATTTCTTGCAGAGCGAGTATAGGAGTATGAAATATGAATATATTCTCCATTGCGAGTACCAGGCTTCCTGAGTGAGGTTATCGTATTACACGTGTAATTTAAAAACCTGGGAGCATATCGTTCATACGATACCGAGTGGAGGTGGAAAAAATCCGTGTTCAATTTAACGAAGTTTTATTCGCTTACAAACTTTCACAGAAGTCCGCAGCAAATTAAATTACATTGGTTGCTGCAGCGGATTTAATTTTACAAGTCTAGCTCGGTGAAATTCTGTGCCGCTTTCGCTAATTACCTTATCTCAATTTTTCAGATTATAAATCTTCCGTCGTTGGATGATTCCTTCGTTTCTCCTATTTCTACGTATATACATTGTTCTTATATAGATTTCAACTTCTTGATTGATAGCGAACGGCAATTGTCATTAATTAATGCTCGACATCATTAGAGTATACTGATCCTCTTTTCGAAGTTCTGAGTGTTTTTTCAATTCAGCCCCCGTTATACTACATCGAGATAAAGTTTGGGTATTAAAGCGGGGTTTATTGCAGTGACACTGAGTGATATTCAATTTTCACAGTGGGAGGTTGTGATAATTCATTTTTTTCTTAAGAATAAGAATTAAACTTAGTTTACAATTATATTTGCCTATTAAAACTGCCAGCGGCGGATATATTAATAAATACGGTAATAGTTGTCGCTGGTTGAGTCATCCTCAGTTTGGTATGAATACTCTTACTTGCGTCTTCAAGGTAGATCGTTGAGTTTGAATCTCTACACTCATCGGATCTTTTAGGTATTGTCTAAGAGCCCGACGGCTGTAGGATTCTCGTCATCGTTTAGCTGCCTTTCATATTGCACGGCGAACCGGGTTAAGGGGTCACTCAAGAAGGTTGAAGCTTAACATTGGATTTCCCATCACGCTAACAAACCTTAGAATTGTAGATGACATTGTTCTGTTTTCAGGATCAATCAAGGAAATAGAAATTATGTTGTCAAAACTGAATGCACAGAGTTTAAAATCAGACCTCTCAATTAACACACAAAAAGCAAAAATATTAGAAAGAGATAACAAGCTACGGTGACCCCCTCCTTTTATATGTACATTTTCGTATAAATCGTCTTGCCTGGTAACTTTCTTTGTAGCACTATGCGAGCATCTAACAAACGCCTTTTGTCTCCTGCATTCCTGCACTTCCGGTGTTCTTCTTCTTATTCTCATCACTCACTCGCCTTTTTCTCCCTCGATCAGTCAGGTAAGATATCCGTTTACTTCAGTAGCGGTTCAATCATAGTTTAGTTACAGTTAACCCTTGGCACTCCCTCTAAGATTTGCTTTACTATCTGTCGTGAAGCAAAAATCACCTTCTGCAATTCCCGAAGGCTTCTTTCTCTCACGCCATTCAATTGGCGTCATACAGTCGCCTGTCTGATTATTTTTGATCCAATGTATAATTATTTGAATTAATGATATAGCAACCGTACCGAAGAACCATCGGTAGCTCGAACCTTGAACAATATTCGAAAACATCAAACACGTCTATGATCCACGCACACGCGCCTTATTCCTCAACGATCATCCCAAAATGCCTAAAACCCGGGGACCGCACGAGTACACACAGAAAACAATGTACAAATACCATCATCATCATCATCGTCTCCAACTGACGATCTTAGTACCCAATTAGATAATTTCCGTCTTCCACATTTCGAAATATCGATCATACTCACACCCCGGGAACCATCAAATAACCAATTACCAAATTATCAACAAGACCGTCCATCACTTTCGCTCACGTCTAGCTCACCCGAAACGATCCATCGTCCGGATCATCCAAACCATCGCACCATCGCGTATGGTCCTGCCATCCTCAAAATCATTTCATCAAGGAGAATCCCCATCTTAAATGGGCCGAGCCGAAATACGAAGCTTGGACTTTATAAACTCTTTACACGGGCCGAAATCCCGGTCTTGATTCAGTCTTGCTCTCTCCAAAAAGTTAAGTGGAGACTTCTTTCACGTACCTCGCATCCGGATCTGGGACTTGGAAAATTAACCGTGTAACTGATCTTATGTCGTGTCGTATGTTCTCAAAAGCCTAGTGGCTAACCGCTGTCGTTCAATAATGTAAAGTCAAAGTATTGTCGAAAGTATTAATAAATTTATTCGAATCAATCTGACCCGGCCAAGTCATTTGTCAGGCTGAGAATCTCTAATTGGGGGCTTGTTACGAATCAGCCTCTTGAGCCCACACACTGTGGACTCTTCCGGTCATGGTCACTCTACTACACCAACCAGCAGAAGCCCGAGAGGCTCTATGACCTCACGACACTATCACTCAATCAATACTCGCATTTGCTCTACAAGCTCTCGTCTCTTTAATTTCGAGTGCCCTAGCTGCGGTGAGGACCAAAGTTTTCTTTCGCGTAAAACTAAAAAGAAAAAACCGCAAAATTAGGATTAATAGGATCAATGATATTTTCCTTTGAGTGGAAAGAGACTGGACTTGGTACCCCTCCAGCAATTCTTCATAATATGGTAAATCCCCAAGATAATATTAAAATTGTTTGTTATTTAAAATTTTTTAAACTTATTTTTGAATTTATTCAATTTGGTAATTCAGTTTGATAGTACTTACATACCAAATTGAAGATGAAATTGTGATAGACGGTAAAACATTGAGATAGTTGGTGAAGGAACTCATCTTGGGCAAAATCTGACGTCTGACAATTATATTGGGATGTAAACTTCAAGATTCAAGTGTTGGCAACGCTGTATAATATTTGAGTTATCACGTATGATTTACTACAAGCGTATAATCAGTTCTACTGGTAGAATAATTTATACTCGTTTTTTACCCTCCTGAAGACAGCAGTTTTTCTATTTGAAAAAACACATGATCACTTATTTATTTTCACACGCACAGGTGATTTTGCAGCGCACTCTAGTGCAGGTTTATATCCCAATTGAGACTGAAGTTAACGCCAGGATAACCAAAGCTGGGTAAAAATATCGATCGTGAGGAGAAATCTTCAAAAGCTTCTTCAACCCACTGGAAACGGGCGTTTGGAGAAAAGTGAATACATAAATGGCGGACCTGGAGGGTGATAAGGGAACCTTAGAGTCGGAGAGGGGGTCCGAAAAAGTGGAAATAACTCGGATCAGGGTCATACTAGAGGGAAGAGGCGAGCGAGGAAGATTCTGTTATCATTCTGGGGAAGAGCGGACAGAGGTGAAGGGAATTTTAATGAAGTCGAATTTTTTCCTTATCCTAGACCAGCTACAAGAATGTGAAATTGACTCGGGCCTGAAAAACACTCGAGGTAGACTTGAGGAGAGCCGTTGGAAAACGACATTTAGGGTGAAACTGAAAAATATGAATACGGAGCCGACGATTGGTGTGGGATCTTTAGGGTCAAGAAGAGTCCAAAACGGTAACACTGCCTCGGATCCAGGTCACACTTGCGTGAAGATGCCAGTGAGGAAAAATAGGCTAATTGTTTGTAGAAACGTAGAAAGCGATAGGGGCCTTTTGACGGTGATAAATTGTTCTTCATCCTATACCAGCTGCAAAAAGGTGAAACTAACTTGGACATGAGAAAAAGTTGAGGGAGACACGAGGAGAGCCCATGAAAGAGGACGCACGAAAAAAACACAAAAAAAAAGGGTAATGTATTTTTCAGTTGTTGAGCTCATTACAAGTTAATGTTATTCCGGGTGTCTACCGGGCCAATAATTCCAATAAAAGTTCAACATTTGAAAAATGGTCCAATAAGTCCAATGAAAGTTTTTATAATTATAATATAGGTTCAATACAAATTGAAAATTTAATGATAATAATAATAACGTAGTGTGGTCGAAAACTCAACTTCGATTACTAGGTCTTTTGCAAACTCAATTTTTGGGCATGTAAAAAGCCCGAAAAGAGTCCAATGAAAGTCCAATCTTTTTAATTTTCAAACTTGTTAGATACCTTGTTATTTCATTACAGAAAAGCGAGCAATGTGTAACCTTTCCTATTGTTCATACACTCGATTTTATAGTCATCTTCGTATCGTTTATTCACTTTATTCTATCCTGCAATTAAAGTCTCCCCTAACTTTTTTACCTATTTGTTTATTCATAACTATTCCGACGCCTGCTTGGCCTTTTATGTCCTTTGTATTTATTATTATAAAGTCTGCTGACCAAAAATCATTCTCCTCTTTCCATTCCACTTCACTTATCTCAACTATTCCTAGGCCAAGCCTCTTCATTTCTCTCTCAAGATTCTCTAATCTCCTAACTCCATTCAAGCATTTTACATTCCGAATTCCTACTTTAATTGCGCCCTTCTTTTTAAAACTTTCCGATGATGATGCCTCTCCAAATAGCTCTCTCCTGGGCATCCACATGAAGGGTTTTTTATGTCTGGAAAAATTATATACATGTTGGAACGCCATCATCAGTAATTATTATTTGGAAAAGCTACGTTTCCTGGAAAGAGATACTGTTGTAGTTTTTCATTGCTTTCAACAGGGTTTATCTGTTGGAGTTTGCCACCTCCTCTTGGGTGATACCTTGCCGTGATGAGGAGGCTTGAGCGTAAAAAATAAAATTAAAAAAACTCTCTATGAGGTTATGCATACATCGTTAGAATCGCGACTAAAAGCAACTAGGAGAAGGCATAAGGTAGGTAGGTATATTGTGTACCTTTAATAATGAACATACAAAATATATCTACACTTCTCTTCAAATATCTCACGAACTAAGCATCGTACATAGTTCTTGTATGGAACATAATTTCTGTATTTTTTAGTGCTCTACAAATTTTATCCGAAACTTTTTCGTCTAAATTCAATATTTAACGAGAAATTGACGAAAAACCGTTTCACGCCACAATTTTTACTCCCTGATAGGGAAAACGCAAGCGTTATCTGGCTGGCGACTTTTAGTACGCTATGTAGGGTAGGAAGAGGTACTACCAAATTTCAGCTTTCCCCTAATTCCCCCCTCCTACCTCAAATTTGCTAATATGACTAGACTATACAACGACTGAACGTAATACGATAAATGAAGTCGCGTGATCTGGTAATATATTAGGTTAGAAATATCGGTATCAGCTTCCACGATCGCGACTGAATTACCGAATAAATTCGAGGTGGAAACCGACAAACAGACCATTTTTCTGTGGAAGCTGAAATATACATACGACTATACACACGTTACCGTTAACTTTATCCGACGTATTTCTTTAATCCCATCTACACCGAACTTAAAAGCTACAGATGCCGGAGGACTGTAGCAGAAGCGAGCCGAAATACCGAATCGGAGCATATCGTTTAATTTGCTCGAATAAATAGGGAGAAAGCACCCAGAAAGCCGGAGAGAGAAAGGTTATAAAATTTACCTTTCGTACAAACAAACGAATTCTAATCTTCCGGCGAAATAAAGAAATCTCCCGACGAAATAAAGAAAACCGTCTCGAATGTTCTCCCTTTTTCTTCTTCGGTTATTCAGTTTCTCCATTTTCGAAATCGTGTAGTAGCCCGGCCGATTTTTGAAGGACTGTTAAATCGTTATACCTCCGTAGCCTTACACCGTTATTTCCATTGTCGGAATAAAATGCTGTTCGGATTCTCTTCTCGATGAGCTGCTTGTATGGCGGTTGCAAAATTCAGATGAAAAGAAAATTCGCGCGCCCACGATCGATATTATATACAGCGAAATTAGAAATTCATTCATTTGGACGTCTTTGTGATCGGTTCGGCTCCTCTGCGGTGGAGCGTATTCGTTGTAACGTTCCACCGTTTCCGCCCGAACACATAATAAAAATTGTTCCTATCTAAATACTGAAGCAAAACAATCCCTCGCGAGAGAATTTTTTTCAGCACTGACGTAATCATTTTCTCGAAATCTTTCGTCCGTCATTTCGACTCGACATTCGATGAGTTTTCGACAGGAAGAGGTGCGGGGGGAAGGGGTAGCGTGATAAGAAAATATACAAGTGGAAGAATTATTTCGACTTCACATAGTGTGAAAATTCTGAAACCCGTTTTTCTGTTCTCCTGCCAAATTTTTCGTTCAAAATTAGGTCATCCGCAGGGGCGTACTCACGAGTCGAGAAATCGGGAATTTTCCGAAAGGCCTTTGCACGATGAGGTCACAGTCAAGATGACAATTACGAGAGGCGTTCAAAAAGTAAGGTAACAAGGGCTATTATAGAATAACTATAAATCGTTTAACATTTTATTTCACAAAATTTGAAAAGATACAACCTCAAGCTACTTCTCAATATAGTTACTTTCATGATTGAAGCATTTATCTCATTGGTTTACGAACTTCGAGCTGCCTTCACTGTAGAATTTTCTACCTAACGAATCAAAGCAATTTACAAGGGGCATTCAAAATGTAAAGTAACATGGCTTGTTATATTAAAATCAGTGGAGGGATTGTGAATCTGGCAACGTAGCACGCTTCTATGTTCTCTTTACATTAGGACAACATACTTTCCTTCCATTTTTGTAATCGTGTAGAAGGTTTCTCGCGCAGTAAACTAAATGATGGCATGCGTGTTCTGGAATTCTCGTGGAATTCTCTTGGTTTTGGTTAATTTTCTCCCATACAGTACAACGGTAAACTCAGATTTATTCTGCGACCAGCTGAACCACTTACGTAAAAGAATTAAGGACAGCACCCGGATTGTCAACTCGAGGTGTTTGGTTTCTGCAAGAAATCGAACCTCTCGAGTCTCACTACTGCTTTGTTGAAGCCGTTTTCAAGTGGGATGTTTTGCCGCGCTCAGCCCACTCTCCTGACTTGGCCGCCTCCGATTTTCATCTATTTCCGTATCATTTTAAAACGATGCTTGGATGGAACTCGGTTAAAAACGACGATAAGCTGCAAAAAACAGTTCTAAATTGGTTTGATTCGTTGGACGGAACTTCTAGAAGGAAAACATCTATAAGTTAGTGAACCGATGAGATGAATGCCTTAATCGAGAAGGTAACTATGTTGAGAAATAGTTCAAAGTTGCATCTTTCAAAATTTGTAAGGTAAAATTTTTACAATTTACGGTTATTTCCTAGTAGCCCTTGTTACCTTACAATCCTGGAATGTTACTTTTTTGCAGAGAAATTTATAGGATGACCAACTGTTTGCATTTCCGTAAACATGTTTGCTTTTTTCATGTGACATTTTTGCTGTTTGCTCGCGTTTATTGATGATTTCCAATTGTTTACGAATTTCCACCTCTCCAACCTTTCATTTAAACTGTAGAAATTTCATTTTGAGTTGATCATTGATTTCAACAATATTATTCGACTCAGTTATTTTTTCTAGTTTTTTTTATTTAATGTTTAGTAACACTATATTTGCACTTCTCTCAAACCTCAAGCTTCCAGGGTGCAGCAAATCAGAAATGTTTTTGATGCTAAAAAGTCGATAGATCGATGCGAAACGATAGAACATACTGCACCTTATCACTTATCCTTATCATTCAGTTTATTTTGAAAAGTGATTTTCAAATTGACAGTCAACGTACCTAAGAGTGTTTCTGTTCTTAATCTGGACGCTATTTAGCAAAAGGGAACCAACTAGCAAAATCGACTTTTTGAGAACACGTGATTCGAAGTTCAAGAGCCACGTAGAAACTATATGACATAGCGTTTACTGATAAGATTTTTTTGATTTTGACATGAGTACACATTTTTGAATTAGGAGCCCAATTTTGAAAAATTCTACTTTTTACGCTGTTTCCAGCGATACTGATAACTCATTTTCTTTACAAATATTGGTTGGTTCCCTTTTGCTGAATAGCGTCCATTTATTCTAGTCCTGCGCCAAGAATAATTTCATCAGAAACAAAATGCTAAAAGCAAGCTCAGCTTGAGAAAGAGGGAAGAGATAATTTTCTACTGTTCCCCTAATTCTCGAAAAACAAGTAAATGTGCAGTTAGAAAAAAAAATTAGTGAAGAAATTTACGTTTCTGAAAAAATTAATTGGTAACCCTAAATTTATGTATCTGTTGATACACTTTACCCTGGTTGCCCATTAGGGTGGTCCAAGAAAAGTTTGTATTTCGAAAAGTTGTGTTTTCAAAGACAACAGTAAAAACATCCCGGCGAACATTTTTTTCCTCCATGAAAATTTCATCAGAATCTTCATCCAGCGCCACTTCGAACACCAATATCCCAGTTCACTTTTGAAATTGGCAAATTTTACTTTACTCGGAAAATCGAATAAACAATCCAAGTTCAGATTTTGAGTTTCTGAATTCGAAAATTTAATACCATCAGAGTGGTTCATAGAAATTCGAATAACACTACACGACAATTTGAGATATTGTAAAAAAAAAAAAACAATGACATTAGAACATATGATTCCATAAGAATTTTCAACGAGGAATTTAATGCCGATGTTAATTTCTGGATTGTAGTTCATTTTTTTCTTATCTTTCATCTCAAATGCGAATTTTAGTATCATCAAGATATTACCACTGATCAAATAGTTATCAGTATCAGTGTAGCTATTCCTAGACGACAAAATGTAATAAAACGAGAAATATTTGATGAAATTTTCATTTTGAATATGGAAAACGAGAGGTTCTCGAGAAAAATGGTGAGCGCCATCGTATTCAGCATTCCAAATAGAGCAAAAATTATATAATCTCATCCCACTGTTTTTTATGCTGTTATGTAGTTTAATGGATATCACTATAGAAAGGAGTTTAGTTGGCCACTGGATGAAAAATTGAGTTATAGAATGGATTTCTCAGAGAGCCAATTCGGAATAAGTATTTTCCTTAAATTTCTAACCAAGCGCTTTTCTGAGATCTTGAAAAATCCAGGCTGGGAGCCCAAAATGAATGAACGTTAATTTATCTCTCAAAATTACGCGAACTGTTAAAATTGCAAACTTTGATCACTGAGTTCGAATACGCGTCAAATTTTTGATCTGACTTCATTCGATACCTCATAGCCCATGATCCGGATTTGAAATTGAGAAAATTTAACTTTTCAGTTTCATCTCCACTCCAATCCAAAAGCCGGTGGAAGAAAGTGAATTTAAAATTTTGAGGTCTATCTCGAGAGTCAGTTGAAGAATCTTATGTAATATTCGCTGCTGGCTACGCAAACGCCTCTGTACCGATATTTCGTTCAATTTTCCAAGCTAAGTCAATTTTTTCCACTTCGAACATGAAATTCGGACTCAAATACCAGGAATGGGGCAGGATCACGAATCTGATAAAGTGTTCGAAATCAGTGACGTAAGAGATCCTGTTCAATCAGTTTCCTCAAATTTGTAAGCTGAATAAATTTTTCCCAATTCAAGTATAAAATACGGATTTCGGGTGTCCACTTGGCACAGAGAGAAAATCGTTTTGAAGGAACAGTACTGTTTATAAGCACAAGTGGAGTGAAGAGAGGGGAGGATCGCTATTAAAATAATACTGAAATTTTTTCTGTCGTTCTTGTAGGGGCAGGGGGCAATCAGAAAAAGTGCAACTACGGTAATCAGTATAATCAATACAGAAAATTGCAATTTAAAAGTCTATATAATATCACGCCAGTCTATTTTGAGGACTGAGTACCTGGCAGTTGGGGGGAAAAAAAAAAAAAAAGAAGACGAAGATGAGATCTGAAAGCTCCGTTCTCACAATTATAAAACCGTCTAAGTGCTATTACGCAAATTTTATAGGAGAGACAAAAAACATTTAGGAGGGCCATTTATTCAAATGTTACACTTTTTTTTCATTCCTTTTTAAAAAAATTTTGAAGTCATTTTAGAATGTTGTGGCTAGGTATTATCATAGGATGCGGTACAGGAGGTCTGGTTGGCCGAGTGGATAGCGCGTTGGTCTCGGAATCCGAAGGTCTCGAGTTCGAACCCACGTAGCAACTCGCCAGATTTCGTTCTAGGCCGGTTTTTCGGCCAGAAGAGAAGAGGGCAAAGACAGGTCTAACAGCCTTCCCGGCGTCTCTGAAGTAATGCTCGAACGGGCGGATACCAGGGCTCGGGTTAAGAGCAAATTAGAAATAGGAGGGTGCGGTACAGGCACATCTATCTCAATCAACAAAAAAGTCATTTTGCCAAAATTGGGATTTAGAAGGTTTTATAATTAGCCTGACGCATTACTTTGTTGAAGATTGTTGGCGAAAGGGCCTTTCCTTGTGACACCCTTGCATTCAGTTTTGTTCGTAAATTAGGTCGCCATCATTATAAAACCTGACTTCGCGGTTTTCTAAGAAGCTTTTAACTATTTTCAGTAAGTTAGTCTGTACTGTGTCTTCCCTTAAGCATTCTAATATTGCCGACCATTTTATTGAATCAAATGCACCACTGATATCAAATCTGATGAGGAGAATTATTTTGTAATCATATTTTCTTGTGCACCATTCTACAAATATTATATTCATGCATCTATTAATTAATTCGTTCATTCATTTTTCTGGGTGAGGTGGCGCTGTATGCGCCGAGTTCTCAAACTTTGTAGTCCATTGCACTATTCCTCAAGTTGCTGTTATGGATTAGCTCAGTAGCCTCACTTTTGTAGCCAAAGTTAGAATTTTACTGAGCTCTATCCCTTTGACTTCACTGGGTGCTGGATACTCTTCCCACTGCTTCGCGTCTTATCCCGGTTATTGCTGGGCATTTACATATGATATGGATCGAGGTTTCTTCCTCTTCTCACAGTACCTACAGGAGCCGCTTTTCACCACTTCTATTTTATACCACATGCGTTTGGCGGCCCCATGACCAGTTAGTAGTCCGACCATGAGCCTTGAATGTTTCCTGTCAATCCTTAATAGGAACTTGGCATATTTACAGGGGGCGTCCCCTATCAGTGTTTTGCTGACTTTCATGCCACTGGCCAACCGCCAGTGTATTTCCGTCTGCTTACTTATCCAAGCCTTTACTTTGGATTTTATGAGGCTGTATGCTACAGGAAGATACGGCCTATGTGTTGCCAGTTCCTTTTTTGTGCCCTCCATCGCTAGCTGGTCAGCGATCATGTTTCCTTTTATGCCGCAGTGTCCCGGTGTCCATAGTATGGTGACACGGTTCTCCTGAGTCGGGGTGTATAATTTTTTAACACACTCCGCCACCACCAGGGATGTAGTTTGATGTGAAGATAGTGCCTGAATAGCCGATTAACTACCTGTACAGATACAGATCTGCTTATTAACAAGGCCCTTCTACACTGGCTTTTATCAATGGCCACCGTGATCGCCATTACCTCTGCTTGGAGGGCATCTATTAATTGCTTTTTCAGTAGATTTTTTCCCAATATACCCAAACTGATGATTGTGTATCGTTGTATTGATTGTTATATGGTTTCAATTTTTGCCCTGATGATTTTTTCAAGAATTTCCCCCCAATCAGGTAATAGAGCATTAGGGCGTTAGGAATGGAAGTAGGGATGGGTCTTTTCCCGGTTTATTTAACAATTTTATTTTACCAATTTTCCAATAGCTCGGGAGACTACAGAATTCTAGATATTTATTGTGAATTGTTATCAAGAGATTAGGATGGTTTCTGTTTATGATTTTGATCATTTTATTTGATACATTATCATTGCCATTTGCTTTTTTATTGTTTACAGTTCTTATTATGTGATTTAGTTCGTAATTTTCTATTGATAATTTTGAGCTGTAGTTGGATAGTCTCTCGAGGAATCATGTATTTTGGGAAATAATTTGGTAATTATGAGTTCATACTTTTCTTTTTCATTTGTTTTAAGCTCATTGTTGTCATTTTTGAGAGGAGGGAAATTGAATTTGGATCCTTTCTCCATTGTTATTTTATATGGTTTACTCCATACACGTGAATTAATGTTTCGTTTTTTATTTTGTATTTGTGCTTCGTTCTTGCGAGTCTTTTCATTATTCTTTTATATTTCTCTAGTTTGTCATTCCACCATGGATTTTTAAAATTGATTTTTCTAATTTTAGTACTTTTAATTCTAATTTTTTCTGTTTGTTCTAGAACATTATTTACATCCTTATCTATTTCTGTTAAATTTTTTTCTTGATTTTTTATTGTATTTTGTATTGTGGTGAAGTCTTTTTCTATTAGTTTATTTTAAGTTTCGTAATCAGTGGCTTTAATTTGCTCAGCGTTTTTGCAAGTCTTTCCTTCTGAGTCATCCTTTATTGAATCTTATTGTTTTGTGTTAAGATACAGAGCTGAAGCTCTCCCTCATGAGCCAAAATTCAGTTCTCGCCCAAATCATCTGCTACTGCTTATATGTAATAAGAATCTTATAGCCCGTATTTGTCGTGAAAGACTGAACAATATAAACTGAGCTAAGTCACTAGGGAAACCAAAACATTTAATAATCTGGATACATAATTCAGTCAGTAATTACGTTTATCGTATACTCAGGCCTACTGAACCATTTACAGCGTTTCTTACCTCACTAATTTTAGGTAACGGTTTTCTGAATTGATTATCCAGGATAATTAGTCGGTTTGTATCCCCTAAGGCTTCTGTATTCATGTACTTATGTATAATAAGCCCGTGGATTCGGTGGTTTCTTTTACACTATTGTATTCGATCCGCTTGAATAATGCCCAGAAAATAGCTACAGTTCACGTCAAACGATTTGCTCCGACGTAAAGTGTTTTTATTTTTCGAATTGACTGAACATTTCCTCTTCTTCGTCATTGCACATTGAAAACAAGATCGTTCGATTCGCGTATTATGGCTCGAAAGTTATAAAACTTTTATACGCGAACAGAAACACGATTTTTGCGCTACTTAACCCGCCCACAAAAAGGTCAAAAAGTTACTCTGCGGCGTATTCGAAGACTTTAGGCAGATAAAAACGTAACCAGATTCTGTATTTTTTTAACCCGCCAAACCGTGGCAGATGCGACATTACGACTAAAGCTTTTAAACCCTTTCGCGATGAACACTTTCCGACGATACCATACAAGGACCGGTCACAGGACCCGTGGTTTTGAAATTGACGCGCCCAAGTCGAGAAATGTTCGAAAATACATTTCCCGATGCCGTTCGCATTGTTTTAGAACCATTTTGCACGAAAATTCAACGTAAATTTCGAATGAATTATTCGCATTTTAACTGCCGCCATAAAAGAATTTTCCGCCAGATATATTCCCCGTCTTCGGGGAAAATAAATAACGATAATATTATCAAAAACATTTCACGGCCGTTTTCCCGGTACATATGCCGTTTTCTACAATAGGCCTGTATATATCATTTAAGGAAGAGCGATTAACTTAGGGCGATCCCCGGTGCCCCTCCATTTTCTGCATTCCAGTTCGGAGGCGACACTTGAGAACTCATCGATGCCCGAAACCTTTTCGGCAGTTCGCGCCGCCAAAATACGCTCGCTCGATGTAGGAAATTTCTGCATATTTCCGGATAATTACCTTCGAGACGCACAGCGAAGGGACGAAGCTTTTGTGCATGATAAACTATTAAAAACGTAATTCGAAAAATGTCTTCGCATAAAATATTAAAAAGGTCCGTTTATGAAGAGTTATAGCCTTTCGTAATGATGCGCTTCTCACGCCACACGGTTTTCGCTTCCTCGACTCGGCTGCGTGGAATGCCGGCTCCCGGATGGCAAAAGTGGACCGAGGGAGAGGGCGAGCGCGAACTCATTTTCTTTAAAACCTGGTCCGAAAAGTTAAAAATACCAAATTTTCGCCGGTAACGCGATATTTTCCACTAGCGAGATGTTCCGAGAATAAGGGGGGGGGGAGTGATAAAATAAATTATTTATAACTCGAGTTGCCGATTCCCTCGAAATATGGAAGTTACTAGAGTACGTGTATAATTATTAAGTGACTGATAACAGCAACATACAGCATCGTCTAGACGCGATTAATCTTCTCCGAAATCACCCATCCGGCGGCTCGGAACATAAGGGATGTATCGACATCGAAAACTGATTTCAAAACGTTTATTCCTTTTCTATGTATACGGAAACGAGTTCGAGTTCAAATTCCCGGGAAGATCGAAAACTTATCTTATAAACTGCTGTATAAATTTCACGGCGAACTTTCGAGTTATAAACGTTAAATAAGTGGGTTTATTGAAGTGAATACACTTCCTGAAAGTTTTCTCTACTCCCCCGCGATAATCCGATCGCGAAGAATTTCTGCACCCCCCCCCCTCGTTCCGTCAAATGACAAAGAAAACTTATTAAGTTGACAATTTTTCTTTTACCCAGGAGGTCTGCTGTATAATCCGATCTGGTGTGATGGAGGAGAGGGCGATATCTATCCGGATCCTGAATTAAAATTAGAGCACCCAAGAAATAGTTATAAATCCTCTTGCATGCTTTGAGAACAATATAAATCCATCTTCGGCCCCGTTTCCCTCACTACCGCGTCGTGTGTAACTTAATTAAGGTAAGCGGAGTAAAGTTTCTCCTCTGTATGGCGAATACATATTTAGACTCGACTTTCGTGGTTGGTTTTGTGGGACTACAGAGCTATATAATTTTAAGTATTTCGTTTTGAATTAACGCTGTACACTAGCTACGAGATCGCCGTGCGGCCAAGTGGTAAGGTACCCGCTTCGTAATTCTTGCGTCCTGGGTTCAAATCCCACCAATGTCGGAAAGCTAATGATATTTATCATAGCGACTACAGTATCAGTCGCGGTGGAACCATGGCATTACAATCGCAGGGCGTGTTATCGCCAGATCAGAAAGATTGGTACTGTGCGTGTGCACGTCGTGGACAGCTTACTCAACATTGTGAAATACGTGGCTAGTAAGTGAACTGCGGCTGCACTCTTCGGTACAGAGAAGGAAAACTCCAACGCAACAAAACTACGGGGAAAGTACGGCAAAATACACCGACTAACTCGCAGGAGAGTCGTGACTCAGAAACCGCAACCACAAACGTTCGGTATCGGATACGGCGCCTGAGGGGGAAAAAAAGACTAGCTACCAACGTTCATGATAGCAAAACTGTCCAAATATCATCAGTAGAGTCGGATTTATGAGGGTGCGGGTTTTGTGAGATTTGTACGAGACGCGACAACTTCTTCGGACCGCAGCGAGGGCATTTGAAATCAGAATACGAGAATGAGTAGGAGAAGTGCGGTTATTGAACAATCGATAGATAAAAGCAAATCTTTGTGAATGCGAAACATGAACGTGACTAAACTAGACTAAACTAAGCGGATGTCCTACCTGGCCGATCAAGGGCGAAAAAAGAGAAAGAGGCATGAAAATAAGAAGAACCTGATTTCGAAAGGTCACGCACAAGAAATGCAGACACGCAGAGGACAAAAGACGTTTATTAGACCCTCGCATCGTGCTACGCAGGAAGTAGCCGGATAAGATAATCTTTACAAAAATGTACATTCGAGAAGAGATGGTTGTTGCATGTAAAATTCGAGAGAGTGGAATAGAAAAGACAAAAATAAAATAAAAAAATGAAAAATAGAATGAGAAGCTAAAAAGGTTAAGTGGCGGAGAATTGGTCGAAGGTGAAATCCAAATTCCTTTTGTTCCCAAAACCCAGCAAACGAGAAGAAAAAACAACCAAAACACGGAATTCATCTCCATAAGGATTGTATTTGAGCGTATTGGGTAGAATGCTTATTTGACACCTCCTCCTTCAATTTGTGAGATTTTACAGAAAGATACGAAAAAATCACAGGGCATGGGTTCTCAGAGGAATCTGGTCAAGAACAGTTTTGGTAAAAAAAAAAAATCTTGGTGAATGCGAAACATAAATTGTAACTAAACTAAATGGATGTCCTCCCTGGCCAATCGAAGGAGAAAAATGACAGTGAGCTATGATAATAAGAAGAAGGTGGTTTTGATAAATTATGCACAGGAAGCGCAGATATGCAGAGGACAAAAGATGTCTGTTAGACCCTCGCATCGTGCTACGCAGGAAGTAGCCAGGTAAGATGATCTATACAAAAATGTTCATTCGAGAGGAAAGGGTCGTCGCATGTGTTATTTGAAAGAGTAGAGTAGAGAAGACCAAAACAAATTTAAAAAAACTAGAATGAGAAGCTAAAAAGGTTAAGCACAGAGAATCGGTCAAAGGTGAAACCAAAATTCCTTCTGTTCCAAAACCCAGCAAATGAGAAGAAAACACAACCAAAACACAGAGTTCATCTCCATAAGGACTGTATTTGAGCGTACTTGGTGGAATACTTATTTGACACCTCCTCCTAAAGTTTATGAGATTCTACAGACAGATACGAAAAAATCACAGGCCATGGGTTCTCAAAGAAATCTGGTCAAGAATAATTTTGGTTTAAAAAAAAGTGTCTTTTTGGAAGTGTGAAACATAAACTGTAACTAATATTATTTTAATTAATCGATTCTTTTCTATACATTTTTTATTACCAATAATTATTTTAATAATAACTATAATTCATTTAATAATTTCATATTACAACAAATCTCTAACTTTTATTCTAATAAATGTAAACTTTAATTTAATTAATTTTATTAATATAAATTTTATTTTAATTATATGAATTAATAACTCAAATTTATAAAAAATTATTTTAGGCTATAAAAATTTTTACTCAAATTTATCTATAAAAATATTATTAATTTTATTTATTTTTTCAGAATTTATATTTTTTCCAACATTTAAAACTAAATAATAATTGAATATTATTAATATTAATAATAATCCTATTTTAATAATACATTTAATTAATATATTTTAAAAATCATTATTTGTAAAATGGATATCCTACCTGGCCGATCGAGGGTGGAAAATGAGAGTGAGCTTGAGAATAAGATGAAGGTGGTTTTGAGAAAATGATGCACAGGAAGTGCAGATATGCAGAGGACAAAACATGTCTGTTAGACCCTCGCATCGTGCTACGCAGGAATCAGCCAGGTAAGATGATCTATTCAAAAACTCACATTCGAGAGCAGAGGGTCGTCGCATGTGTTATTTGAGAGAGTAGAGAAGATAAAAAAAAAAAAAGAAAAAAGCTAGAATGAGAAGCTAAAAGGTTAAGGGCGGAGAACCGGTCAAAGTGAAACCCAAATTCCTTCTGTTCCCAAAGCACAGTAATTGTTTTTAATACATAACTTTTTATTTGAAGCTGCCTCTGGGCATTTACATACACTTTTCTTATGGCGAGCACGAGGGAACTAAAGAAGACTTACAATTAAATTTCTTAGCTGTTTGAAAAAAGAAACAATAGTGAGGGGTGAAGAAAGAAAAACAAAGATACATAAATAATAAGGTGGGTCATTCTCCAAATAAAACATAATTCAAGGTGCTTTTTTTTTTGATAATTTGAAAGTAATTTTTGTAGATTTTTTTTTCATGAAATGTTGAACTTACACTTTCATGAAGGCCGCCCAGGGGTGAAACGGTCTCCCACTACTTTACTGAGGTCTGGGGCCTCATTTGTAAACAACGAAGGAATTACTGCAAACTACGATGGAATTTCCAGTATTTTTGTAATTTTTTTTTTCTCGAAAAATGCTTGTATCGGCTGAGTGGTAAACACCGCGTGACCAGCCCAGTTTGAAAGTGAAATTATTGAACTTTGACTTCCAGATTTCACTTTGGATTTTGAAACATAAAACTTCAATTTTCGTCTTTCAACATTTTCATTTTTTCTATTTCACTTTCAACATTAAAAAATCGTTTCACCTTCAACTGTAAAACTCTCAGCTTTCAACTTTTCCATTTTTTTCTATTTTACTTTCAACATAAAACTTTCGACATTTTCCAAAAATAAAAAATAAAACTTCGGCTTTCAACTTTCGTCCTTTCAAATTCTCTTTTCTCTTTCAACTTTCAAATTAACTTTCTAAAAATCGTTTTACTTTCAGCTTACAACGTTTAATTTTAAATAGCTTTCAAACGCTGGTGACTAGTTCTCGTTTCATGGGACAAATTGGAAAGAAAATGGCGGCTGTCCTCACCTGTCTTCGTATAGAGCCTAGCTTTGCTGTTATTTTTATTAGAAGAGACATTGGGAGATGAAAGAAGAATGTATGCTTCAGAACGAAGTACATACATAATTTATGCCCTCTTCGCTTCAATATAGTGTGCCTAGGGTCTACTCTACACTCAGATTCTCCACGATTACAGATTCATTTCGAAAAGGTACCACAACGGTGACCACATGTGTAGCCTAATTTCTCGAACAGTTTATTCTGCAGTAATTGCAACCACGCTGACAAATATCTACGAATATATTTTATTTGAAAATCGAAAAGCGTCGAAACGAGAAATTAATCCGGACTTCGGAACGGACGGTGCGCACGAACACCGGGCACAGTCTGCTGTGAATTGAAGAGTAAATGGAAAGACGGCAACTGGAATTAATGGTTTGGAGGAATTCCAAATCCTTCGGGCGACAAAATTCTTCAGTGGAAAAACCAAATCTTATCGTATTTCGCTTTGCAACCTTTTTCCAGCGTATCTTCTCCGCCGTGAACAGAGATTCGGCAGTGACACCCGAGAAAGAAGAAAGGGGGAAGGTGGTAAAAACGACACCGTGAAGTCAGAATTGATGACCAAAAGGCGTTTACTTAGAATTTGCCTTTTACTTGAAATACAACACAACGGTCTTGCGGTCAGCATATCTAGGAAAATCAATTCTGGGGTGTCCGGGAATGGCTGTACTACATCATATGTCGTTTCAGCTGCTGATGTTATAGATTATTGACCGGTAAGACCATTTTTGTGTGAAATATTTTTCACACCCCCGATGAATAGTGATTTTTCGAACTGCCTCTGAAAAGCTCTGAACCTCAAGATAGTTGATCGCAGAGGATGAAAGATGGTCGGGGCAAAATCGTTTTCTCCAACGTTTATTATTATTATTAATTTTTAGTATTTCTGAATATTCGAGCACATATATCGAAGACAAGCAACGATCAGCCCCCTGTTACGGAAATGTAGGATGTACGAATTTTCAGTGTAGGTCAACCGTGTACCGTAACATGAGGTAACTGTGCAATTACGGTGTAACTTGGACACATATGTTTCCATTACCTATGCTTAGGGAAGAAATAGAACGTGTGGCAACACTCAGTGGTGCCGAGAATGGGGGGGGAGCGGGGGAACTTCCCCTGGATCCTTCAAATACGTGATTCAGAGCTACATATGAACACGTAACTCGTTGTAATGCAGGATGTTGGAGAGCTTTTCAGAAATTGTTTCAGATAATGAATGAAAATCGAAGGAAACTCTACGTGTTCGGTATCATTACACGCAGAATTTGAATGCAGTCACGATGAAAGTGAACGATTGTTTATTAGTCAGCATAGTGACGTAGCAATTGGTGAAAACTGAAAAAAACATAGAGGGGGCGACTTTGCATTTCATTTGTTCTTCTAGGAAATAAGTGATCATTTTCGATGTTCTGTCTCATTGCTAATGAATGAAGAAGTGCAAATTATGTTTATGCATTCCAAGAATGCTGAAGATATACGTTCTTGTACTAAGGTCTTGGTCATTCGAAAGAAAGGCCTCATTCGTTTTTTAAAAATGATTTTTGGAATAAAGAAAGTGTATGTGGATTTCTCGAGTCTTGTAAGAGAAAAAGAGAGAAACGTGTTCAGTCCGGATAGGAGCGAGGGCATTCACAATCAAAAAGACGAGGAAATGGTCGATAGTAAAACCAGATCTCTGTCAGTGCTAAGCATAAACTGTAACTATACTAAACAGATGTTCTACCTGACCGATCGAGGGAGAAAAATGAGAGTGAGTCATGAGAAGAAGAAGAAGAAGGTGGCACAGGAAGTACAGGTATGCAGAAGACAAAAGACGTTTGTTAGACACTCCCATCGCGCTCTACAGAAAGTAGCCAGGCAGGACGATATATCTGAAGATGTACATTGAAAAGAAGAAGATAACCGCAAGTACAGTTCTCGTGGTTAATATTTCTTGGCTTTTTATTTATTTATTCATTTATTATTATTATTATTATTATTATTATTTTTTTGTATACTTCGGTTTTATAGTATATCGATTTGGGGTTACTTGGCGCTTTTAACAGACAATACTAAACTCACAAGTTACAAATTTTACCCCCGTCCATTCATGAACAGTACCACGTCACCCCATCGCAGTACTATTCGGCACATTTATTTCATACTTCTGCGGAAGAATTTGTGGGACGGGGATAATTATCACAATCTTTTAAGGAATATATTCCACAACGTCCAATCGAAATTACAAAGAATATCTCGGTTTTGTAACCCAGTTTTAAGGTCTGTAGAGCGCGTTAAAATTTAAAGGATAGAAAAACGGGAGCAAACTCACCCTGTGTTACGATACATTTGAAACACAGATTCTCTCTGCTCATTTGCGAGGATGTAGAAATCTTCCAAGATTACAACTAAAAGACATTGGACCCGGGTGACGGTATAAATAACTAAAAGCTAAGACGATGTTGATCTTACGATGGTTTTTATTGAACTAGACGTAATTTATTATTAATTTTTGTGAAGACGTAAACATCCCTTTGTTTTACCTCCATCGCTGTAGCTTTGTGAATATTGCATAGGATACAGAGAGCCTTTCTAAACAGAAAAACAGTTTACTCATTAATTACTATAGATTTTTCTCTTGCTGGTAATGAAATTACATTTTGTAAGTGTTACTAGACGAGAAAAACTTTGGTACTTTTGTACTTAAATGATCGGTGGTTATTGATAGTGTTGAACGATTATTTAGAGTACAGTTATTAGAATACTGTAGTTTTATAGTATGTGTCGGGGCCAGTGATCCCCCTCAAACAGAGTGATTGGACTCTTCATTGTGTCGCGTAAATACGTTTGTCCACTCCTACTTTTGGAGCAAATAAAATACGGTTAATAGAAAATAGAGATTAATCTCTATCGGATTTTGTAGTCGTGATTTGAATGGCGGAGTCACCCAATGAAGAAGAATTTCCTGTTCTGCTCAGTTTCTTCTATGGCAAGAAATTTCTATAAAAACGACGAAAAAAAAGTGAACCTGACTGTCTCCACTGATGGGTGAAACCGAGAGAATGTTACCAGTGTACATACGAGTGGGCTAGAAGGGGAAGGGGTTTGGTTGGCTGAATGGATAGCGCACATTTCGATCTAGGCCAATTTTTCGGCCAGAAGAGAAGAGGGCTAAGACAGCCCTAATAGCCTCCCCGTCGTCTCTGAGATAATGCTCGAAAGGCCGGATTCCAGGGTTCAGGCTGAGAGTAGATAAAATTAGAAAGCAGTTTTTCGTTGAAAAATTGTTTGTAGTCTAAATAAATAGGACGAGAGAAAGAAACAAGCGGGTCTTCCCCGAAAATCGGTGCACTCAGTTTGAAAGTCCCACCTTTCCCCTTCTGTTGAAATTTTAATAGAATATATGGGCCTCAATTTAAAATGTAGAGATCCGCGATATTTATGAGAAATGTTTTCAAACCAAAATTGTTTTTGACCAGATTTCTCTGAGAACTTGTGCCCAGTGATTTTTTCGCGTCTGTCTGTAAGATTCCATAAATGGGAGGAGGAGGTGATGTCAAATAAGCATTCCAAGAAGAACGCTCAAATATGTACAATCGGCATGGAGATGAACCCTATTTTTTTATTTTTCTCTCCTCATTTGATGGGGTTCTGGGAAAAGTCCATTCTCCACCCTTAGGCATTTTAGTTTTTTACTACAGAGCCTCCAACTCTGGCTTAAGCACGCCGAGCGAAATGGAAACAGCTATGCTCCGCAGCTACATAAATACTGCTACACGCAAATTTACAAAATATCAGAACTTAAAAGGACAATTCTATCGAAATCGAAAAAATCAACTTTGATAATTCAGCCACACATTGCGATCCCGACGCAGTATAATGCGAACAGGTCGTCGAATAGGACGCAGATGAGGAATCAAGTCTCTTTTTTGTCCTCCCAACCCCAAACTTTTTAATCATTCGGGGCTAAATGTTTTCAGACGTGTTCGCGATCCATGATGTAGCAGTTTAAAATATTCTCAAATTCTGCCTCCAGTACGTTAGCACCCATTAATGCGCTCCTATATCGTGGCTCCAGTCATAAATCATGTTTCTACGCCCTTTTCTTCTTTCTTTTTTTTTCTCCCCATTTCTTTCTACGGGTATGAACATGTGTACGAGAAAGTCACCGCACAAAAGACGATTGCGGTGAAAAGCGACGCGATAACACGTTCCATTTTTCTTAACACGCGACTAATGTGTTTTTCATCCAACCAGAATGTGGCCCACCGCCCTTTTTAAATAAAAATGTCATCTTTATTTGCCGAGTACACATAACGACAGCGCACTCAATTAGAGGAAATTGTTGAAGTGCATTATATCCGTACCGACAATTAGGTGTGCCATAACTTTTTGCCCCCGTCGTTCATGGTCGCCGAGAACGAGGAAAGTTTGAATATTGCGAGCCACTTGACTCTCGGTGATATCCGCCATTGAGTGGTAAATGACCGCGGGTGCGGATCGTTCATCGGGGTTAATGTAGTTTCGCTTCATTTTGGTATTTTAACTCTAATAACCGAGACCGGTATATTTATTTATGCAATGAAAATTAGAGTTCCCCTTTCATGGCCGAAGTCGGCCAATAACGAAAAGGGACTATAAGTATCAATAATTGCGTTCTATTAATGACTACAAATCGAGGGTCTCATGCTCACTTGATCTGAGTAACATTTTGACGGAAATTGAGTTAAGTGCCTAGAACTATTGCTGAAGCTAGAAGCTCATAGCCTGCACAAAGAAATTGACGAATTAGTTGTTTTTACTTCCGCTAGAGAGCAGATGACGTTTCACTTCAGTGTCAAACACGCGTTTGATTTCGTGCTCGATTGCCCCAAGTTAAACAGCTAATTACCTTCTGTGTGTGATATCATGTTGTGGTGAGGGGACATAAAAAAAAAAAAAAACGAAAGAAGCATAGAAGAAAAACTCCAACGGATAAACCCTGATGAAATCAAGAGGAAACTACATCAGTATTCTTCCCTGGAGGTGCATGTCCACCACCCCAATTATGATAGCAACTCACACAGTAAATAATAATTCCAGACGTGAAAATCCCTCCATTCGGATGGCTGAGTGGAAACTACCTAGTGTGAAACTATCAGAATTGAAAATACAGACATGGAATGTAAAGACACTGAATGAGGTTAGGCAAATTAGAAAACTTGAAGAAAAAGATGAAAACATTAAAATTCGACATAATAGGAATTGAGGAAGTGGGATGGGCATAAGACAGCGATTTTTGGACAGGGGAGTATAGAATAATTAACTCAGCAGCGAAAAGAGGGCAAGCAGGCGTAGAACACCTGGAATCACTGCAATTATATTAAGGTAGAGGTCACACATCCTCGCCCCTGACCCCACAAATAGCAGGAAATAGAAAGCGAAGCGGAAATGGATTATACCAGTGTACAGATGGGAAGTGGCCAACGAAATACTCGAGGAGAAGTTGGAGCTGGCTAAAGGTATCTCCTTTCCTGGACTGCAAGAGGAATACTATTGGATGGAGGACACCATCAATGGGGTGGTAAAGTTGGTTGGGAAAAGGAAAGCTAGGCCAACAATCAACGATAAGAATAGCGTGGAAACAAAGGGACTTATCAATAAAAGAACTGAATTAAGGAGCAAAGACAACCTGACTCAGAGGGATCAAACAGAACTGTGCGAAATTAATTAATTAATTAAAAGAAGAATTAGGAGGGATGAAAGGGAGTATGACCAGGAAATGATTGCAGAAATATTGGAGGAAAGTGGATCAAGCAAGAAGACGCGTAAGGCTCTGATGAACGGGAAAAATTCTCTCCCAGTTATCAAAGCAAAAAATTCCAAAATTAAGCTGTATGGTAGGGAGGAGATAATCAAAGAGTCCACTGAACTTTTAAAGGAAATTTACTCAAGCGAAACAACAGGGAAGCAAAAGAAGTTGGGAGTAAGGGTAACCTCGAGGAGAACAACATAGGGATAAGAGGGGGAAATCAAGAGGGAGAAGTGGACGAAGAAAGGAGAGGAGAGGGAAATACACCAGGTTTTCTGAGAGAAGAAGTTTGGGAAAAGGGTAAAGTTACAGGGCCCGATGAACTGGAGAATGAGATATTGAGAATCCTAGCAAATGCTCTGGCGCCATTTATGGCAGAACTTTTCAATAGATTGGTCAAAACAGGCTTTACACCGAAACAATGGCATTAAACTGAAATAATATGGCTTCATAAAAAAGGTGATGAAAGTGAGCTAAATAATTGAAGACCAATAAGCCTGACTTCGAATACAAGCAAAATTTTCGGTAAAATAGTGAAAAATAAAATATTCGGAATTTTGGACTGAAATCAACCAAGGAAGCAAACCGGGTTAAGGAAGGGATATTCAACGATTGACCTCATTTTCACCGTGAATCAGATTTGGGAAAAACAAGAGGTACCATTGGGACTCATGTTTATTGATTATAACAAGGCATTCGATTCGGTTTATCATTGGACGGTGAGGGATGCGTTGCCTAAGCAGGGAGTGAACAACGACATTATAAGAGTACTCAGAAGATGGTACGAAAAAACAAAAGCGCACGGAAGACTGGACAGGGTTGGGGACTCCAAACCAATTCAATGCAGTCCTTGAGGAAGTCTTCAAAAAGTTGAAATTGGAGGAAAAGGGGTCAAAATAAATGGCCAGTGGTTGAATAACCTACGCTTCGCCGACGATATAATATTAATGAGTAACAATCTGGAAGAGTTGAAAAATATGGCACAACAGCTCAGTATCGAAAGCGAGAGAGTGGGGCTAACAATGAACAACTCCAAGACTAAAGTAATGACTAACCTAGGATTCGAAGGGTTTCAGGTAAGAGAGGAAGATATAGAAATTGTCAAGGAATATAATTATTTGGGCCAAATGATCGCTTTTGAAGACAGGGGAAAAGTGGAGCTAGGGGTGAGGACTACTAGTGGAAAAACTTTTGTGCTCACAGAACACTTCTCAAAGATAACCTACCACTAAAACCGAAAATCAAAATATTAGAGCAATGTGTGATACTCACTCTCATTTACGGAGCCCAATCCTGGTCATTGACTAAAGGGCAATACGAAAAATTGAGGATAACGTAGTTTAGAATGTTGCGTAGCGTAATGAAGGTCAGAATCAAGGACAGGATTAAGCTAGAAGAAATAGTAAAAGCCACAGGAATTGAAACTGAGCTTTGCAGGATGTATGATGAGGGGAGAAGAAAAATGGGGCAGATTAGCAGAAGAATGATCGCCTAGAGATGAAAAAAGAAAAGGGTAGGCCGCCCCCAAGATGGAGAGACGAAATCGTAAAATCTTTTGGAATTCTATGGGAAAGAATAGAAAGGGATAGGGGGTGGAGGGGAAGAACGATATAAGAGCGCATGACCGTCTATGGGCGCGTTCGGTGGCGTGAGCACTCCTCGCACATCCGAACAAAAGCTGTAAAAAAAAAATAAAAATAAAAAAAAAAAAGAGGTCACACATAAAACGACATCAGAAACGAATTTAGCGACCTTGAAATTCTCCCTCAAAATATAAATAAAGCTCATTTTACTCATATAAATATCGCTGTATGGCCAAGTGGTAACGTGCCTGCAATCCTCGAGTCTCGGGTTCGAGTCCCACTAACTCCAGAAAGTTAGTATTCAAGTACCCCCCAACATCTTAGCGAACACAACGACTATAATACCAATCGAGGTGGACAGCATAGCGCGTTCTGTAACCCTCGCTTGATCATACGAACAAACTATCGCAAGGCGTGTTACAACCAGATCAGAAAAATTGGTACTGTGCGTGTGCACGTCGTGGACGACTTACTCAGTGTCGTGAAACATGCGGCTAATAAGCGAACTGTGACTGCAAACTCTTCGGCACACAGAAGGAAAACTCTAACGCAACAAAACCATGCAGAAAACAACGGCAAACTACCCCGACTAACTTGCCCAGGAGAGAGTCGCGCGTTAGAAACCGCGACCGCCGACGTTCGGTATCGGATATGGCGCCTGAAGAAGATATAAATATTTATATGAAAATAACCCACCGTATGATAATCCAGCTATTGTGTTGATAACATGTCAAACTCGATGCGATTTCACTCACGTGGACTATGGAAAAAATTTTTAATATTATTCAACGAAATTTTCCGCACTTCATTATTGTTTCCATATACGAGAATTCTTAGCTCTATCCGACCTCCGAATTCGATTTTCTTTTTCGTTCTACCCTAATGTATATTCTATCCCACCACTGCTATGGTTTTCAATTCGGGGTTAAGTTGATATCAAAAATGAATTTAGCCATCTTGAAGACCTACTATTTGATATGCATATTGTATTTGTCAAAAATTGTGTTCCCCATCCCTTCACCAGGTGCCGTTATTTTCAACTTATAATCAAATTGATACAAAAAAAATTCAATAACTTTCGAGCTCTCACAGAGTAGGTACTTAAGACTCAGTGGCTCTTGAAAAAGTCCAGAATTCTCACGTTCCCGCCCATAAGGCCTGTGTTACTGAATGTAAATAAACTGAGTCATTTTGAACCCCAATTTTTATGATATTCATGGGGTAGATACGAAATATTCGCAAGATATCTTTTTTATTTAAAGAGCTTCACGTTTTATATTTACCACTTTACATTGCAGTCAATACTGAGAGGCTGAATTCCAATTTTGACTGCGGACCCAGTGCGGTCTGACAGGTAGTCCAATCTTAAAATCGATTCTTATACGGGTCTTTCTCCAGAAACTGAAAATATTTTATTGACAGGAAATCTTGAACCCTAACTTTCGATTTTCTTTATTATTTATTTTCGGAGGGGGGAGGGGGTATTTTGGGTTACACAATGACATCCGCAACACATTCCATCAATCCAATTCCTCAGGCTGGACAATTACCATCTTCTGAATGGAAGAAGCATAGGGAAGTGTCCATCGTCGTGAATGTTAACATCTTGTCTCAATATGTGTTATATTTTTTGAAATGTTTGTTTCAAGTTGTTCTTTTCAATAATGGGGTATTAATATTTAGAAAACTGGAAGTATATGAGGAGCCATACTCCAAACTTAGCTATTCCCAAAAATCAAATTTTTTAGGAAACACATTAAACGTTTTGAGGAAGCTAGGTTATGAGATAGAAAAACGATTCTTGATTTACAATGTTGGTTATACGGTCACTCACGAAGTTGTGAAATGGAAAACTTTAAAAAAAGGGAAAATGATGGGAATAGCTTGGTTTGGAATACGGATTATTTTGTAAACAAACTTTGACTGCTTAGAACACATAAACGATGTTAGATACGATATTCGAACATGTGATCATCAGTGCAGCCATAAATGGAGTACCATAACCCATCAAAAAATAAAAAATTGTTTTTTGGGTGAATATGTAAAGAAGTTCAGTTTGCTATCAGTGATTTCACATTTCCAGAAGGAAAAGCGTAAAATTCTGTTACTAGGGTTTTCAATCTATTATCGTCGTCAATGTTTGACTGGTGCAAAAATACATCCCTTATACATTTTTCTGCACAACAAATGGCAATACTGGTACAGTTTTTATCTTCGAGCACGATCCAGATGCCGGGTTGTAATTAAGGCCGGGTTTATCTGTTTGGCCGCTATATGTGCTAATCTTTTTCTGTAGCCTCTAAAAATATACGTGAAACAAATTTTATCCCCATCTTATTCGTTTTCCAGTTTTTCTGTGAATTTTGCCGTATCAAAATTTTGCAGCTCTGTACTTGAGCACAGTTTAGCACAATGGTAAATCTGCCATCAGCTGGGGCCAGGTCAATATCATAACCAACTACTACCAGACACAAATCATCAATTTGCACAACTGCTTCCTCTATATAAATCATTTTCATCTGCAGCACCTCCCCAAGAGAAGCCTCTCAAGAGCTGGTTATGTTGACATAACTTGCCACCGGCAGGTGCAAACTACCAATTTGTACAAATATTTATGTCCTCTGTAAAAATCATTTTCTTCAGCAGCACCTCTCCAAGAAAAGCCCTGCAGGGGCTGGGGCAAGTTGATCTCAAAATGTAGGAAATGATAAATTAGCCCTCCTTCGTTAATGGTTTCTTACTAAATTTCCTCCATTTTTCTCTATCTTGCACCATTCTCAAGATATTTGCAGTTTTATGGAAAATTTTGATTTTTTTCCCGAAGGTTACCTAACATTATAAGGAAAGAACCAATTTCAAATTTGCATGTTTTTCAAGTTGCATAACTTACGACTGGTAGGCACAAATCATTCTTTTCATTAATTTTCATATTATAACAAGATACTTATTGCCAAAAGGCTATCATTTCAGAGGTGGTTTGACTTCTTTTTTTCCCCCTTTTATTTCACTGCAATTTTAATATTAAAAAAAAAAAACTTGGTTCTTGTGATTATGATATTGACTTGCCTCCCTCCCTTTCGTTTTTCTTGGAGAGAGCCTACCATGAAAAGGATTTTTCATAGAAAATGCGCCGAAACCAAAAAATACGATTTGTCCCTTCCAGTAGTCACAAGTTATGCAACTTGAATAACATACAAATTTGAAATTTGTTCTTCTTGAATGTTTTTATAATCTTGGGTAACCTTAATTGCGAATGTTTCGAGAACGGTGTGAGATAGAAGGAAACGGAGGAAATTTGGTACGAAACTTTTACTGAAGAAATGTCATCTCTCGAAAAGGTGCTGCAGATGAAAATGATTTCTACAAGGAAGCAGTTGTGTGAATTGATAATTTGTGTCTGGTAAATGGTTAGTTAAAGGTCGGATTTACCTGACTGGCCGCTATGTGCTGATCTTCTTTTGCCACCCGCAAAAATATACATGAAATAAGTTTTATCTATATTATATTCTTTTCAATTTTTTCCATGAATTTTCCCGCCCTCAAAATTTTGCTGTTCTGTACTGAAGCACACTTCAGCACAATGGAAAATTTGCCATTGGTCGTAATCGTTGACGCATGTGGTGGCATAATTTTCAAAAATTCCTTGGAAAAGGAAATTCTTGAAGCTGTGATGTCCGTAGTCGTGGCGATAGATATCAGTGCTTTAGCAACGGACAAGATGTCTGTTGTCGTGGACGAAAAGTCGTCTCCCTCCTTAAATTTTGATGTTGCTTCGTAAATCGTTGAATATTCTCTGCTACATGTTAATTAAGTATGGGAAACAAATGCCTGCCTCATATTCTCACTTTCTGGAGAATGATCCTATGGAATTTAGCATCAATACCCCTGCACTACTGAAGATAGATGGGCGCAAAAGCTTCAAAGAATTTTGGTCTGGCGTTCGCGTTATTGCTCTATCATGTCGGCCTCTCAGCCGTGCCGTTATATAGGCTTTTATACCCCTTTCGATTCGTCATTACTATCATCATTACCACGAGGCCTCGAAATTGCCGAGCTTTATGGAGGACGTTTGCCAACTTTTGATTATTGATTTCCCACCGTTAAACGTTTTCCCAACCCAATTTATACTTTTCACCGGGAACGACGACAGTCATTTTCTACGTGGTCATCCGACGAAATCTGTTCCAAGTTAAATCATTAATCACGCTGCCGGCGCTACAGGGTCATTCGAAAATGAAAATTCGCAGCTGGAACGCGAAGAAAAAAAGTTCGCCCACCATCGGTAACCCGATCCCGTGTTTGAACAAAAAATCTCCGAAGGAAGCGAGGCACGAAGAAAAAACAAGAACGCTAACTGGAGTACGACGTTTTCCTTAACTAAATTGAACCTACCGGGAGGCTTGGCTTGCATTCTAAGAATGATTATACGAAAACAAGAAAGAGAAAAAAAAACGACGATGGAAAAGAGGTCATTGGGTTGCTCCTTCGAAGAATACAAAATAGATGCGGCAACGTAATCATTCTTCGTCTTTATGTAAATTATATGGAAAACTTATTGTTAGCTTTTTCGAATTCGAACATGATTAAAACAGGGCTGATATTCAAACGTCGTCTTCATTGAAAGACAATTATCTAATTTATGCAGAATTGTGCGGTTGACTCCAAGACTGGATTTGTAAGTGGACAAATTAGAAGTATCCAAGAGCGGCACAATTCAGCAGTGGCGAAATTTGAGAGCAAAAAAGTACAGCGAAAAAATGGCAACCGATGCTGGTTCCTCAACTGAGATGTACATAAGACAGTATACAGGGTGGCACGGAAATGCCCTATCTTAATATACAAAAGCGTTCATTTGTCGGTTTGTGTTTTTGCGTGGAGGTTGACGAGTGAACCGTAAGAGCTGGGGGATTCGTACTTTCTGGATGTGTAATTATGAACCCGGAATAGATTTTAGGCTATAAGAACCTACCCTAATTAGGAGGAGGCCACAAAATTTTGTCCCCTTCCTTCACGGCCCCAACTTTTTTTTGAACTTGAATTTTTCGGAATTGTTTTATATTGAACTATTTCACATTACATTAAAATTTGTGGCTCTGTCTCCCTTCGGAAATTATTAGAGGGTTGACAGTCTGAAATTTTTAAAACGAGCTCAAAATGCCTTATTATTACATTTACATCTGATTTAACACGACCATAATATACTTGGATATTGTTTCGTGCTCATTTATGTATCACGCAGCCCATTTTCAACCACATATCACCTTCAAAAGCCCTAAAATTTCAGTTTTTTGAAAACTATGTTCAGCATTTCTTCTAATTATCCGACTGAATTTTCGGAAACACCAACATCTTCCTCTGGATAACACAAATATGAGGCAGTAAACTGCAAATAGATCAGAGCCCTCCGATTGAACGCAATGAGAGTTGAAGCTATTTGCAGTCGTAAATTTCTGTAAGTTTTAGTAGTACTGCATACAGAACCTCATCCGAGTAAGCCGGGACGAAAATATGAGTTGGCAGTCAGCAAATTTTGAAACTGTTCATTTGAATTTTTCATTTTTTAAGAACGTTTTGTTAGTTTTGTTTTTTTCTCAATTATTAAAAAATATTTTGATAGAAAAATCGGCAAATTTTCAATTTTTTTTACAAATTTGATCGGTGAATTTTCAGTTTTCAAAAAATATGTATTTTTCTTATCTACCCCCCCCCCTCCCCCCAAATGGAAGGCAAGTTTCGTTTCTGCAAGTGAGCACGCTCTATACGGTGATTCATCTACAAACACACACATACACACACGCTCGCATAGAAAGGTAGAGAACAGAAATAAAGGGCATTTTGGTACCTAAGTACAAGTAGGTAGATGCGCCCACTCTTCTCCCCTTTTCTCTCTTTACAACAACCATTAGTAGAAAAGATCCACTGCGTTTTTGAATTCAGTAACAAAACAGCAGAAAGTCCCCCAAAAAATAATTATAACTTATGGTAACGTGCCCGCTTCGCAATTTTAACGCCTCGGGTTCGAGTCCCACCAATGGCGGAAAGCTAGTGATATTCAAATACACCCCCCCCCCCCGATAACATCCTAGCGAAAACAGCGACTACAGTATCAATCGAGGTGGAAACATAGCGCGTCCTGTAACCCCCGCCAGTCCACATGAATAAAGCTCTACAATCGCAAAGCGTGAGCGATGACGAGCCAGCAAGCACCGCTCGTGTTACCACCAGATCAGAAATGTTGATACTGTGTGTATGCGCACGTCGTAGACAGCTTACTCACCATCGTGAAACACGTGGCTAGTAAGCCAATTGCGGCTACACACTCTTCGGCATAGAGAAGGAAAACTCTAACGGAATAAAAGCGTGGTTACCACCAGATCAGAAATATTGATACTGTGCGTGTGCACATCGTAGACAGCTTACTCACCGTCGTGAAACACGTGGCTAGTAAGCCAATTGCGGCTACACACTCTTCGGCATAGAGAAGGAAAACTCTAACGGAATAAAAGCGCGATGAAAGCAACGGCAAACTACCCCGACTAACTTGCTTAAGAGATTCGCGGGTCATAAACCGCGACTCTCACCGTCCGGCATCGGATACGGCGACTGATGAAGAAGAATTCATTCCTTCGGGTTTTTCTGCCTCGCTGCAACTCTTCAGAATCTACAGAGGGCCGTCGAATAATATCAATCAGAAGATATTTAATGCAGAAATTTGACTTTTCAGGTCGCTGTATTTTTGAGTATGATTAACTGCGGGAAGAAGGAGAAGTGCCTCAGAAATTAATTCCGTGTGATCCACCGTACCTTGTTCTCAATGTAAAGAAGTTGTAAATTTAATTAATTGGATATAAGCCCCTGTGGCATCTGAAGCATTGCGACGCGCAGAAAAGACGCCAGGAATGTATTCAGTGATTCTTAAAACCTCTATTTGGAAGAAAAAGTGATTTTTATGCTCATACGTGAAGGCTTTAGTTGTATGAGAATCTCAGATTTTCAAAATCGATGTTAATTTATTTAAGAATTTCAACCTCCTTGAGGCAAGTTTATCTTGACCGGGTTTGCTCAAACGTTGCAGATTTTTTTTTTTTTAAGTGAACTACAAATTGAGGTAGCTATAGGACGCTATCGTTCCGATCTTCAACATTTCTGAATTCTGTTAATCTAATACGGGTTTGTGAATTCGAGTCTCAAGATTTAAGTGAAAATTTAAATTATGTGAAGTTGCACGTTAATCAGCCTCTAGCCTCTGTAGAAGTAGAGGATACCGTTGTGCCATGGGACTCTCGGTACCTGGCTGATGAGAGTGAACAGTCATGGCACAGTATGTAGAATATTTTTGCAACATTGGATTGCCTCGATGAGGTTCCTATGCAAGATTTTTTCGTTTTATCACTGTATGTTGTGGGAAAGAAAATAAATTTTTTGTAGTTTTATCGGAACGGTTTTACAACAGAGTTCCCAAGTTGCGTCCGAATAGAAGGGAACATGTACGAATGGCTTCCCATATTTTTGAATCAATGGTGTAATTGCGTCCCGGCTTTCTGGAACAAGAGCGTAATTGCGTCCCGTGGGAACTATGTACCAGTAGCGTTTTGTCTCCTTGCTGATAAGTGGACTGAGACGTATGAACGGACCTTTACGTAGCTTTAAAATGCATTACCTGGAAACTTTCGCCCTGGAACCGTGCATCTGGACTTTGAAGAAGCAAGTATGCAGGCAGCTCGAAAAGTCTGGCCCAATACTACCATCAGCTGCTGCCGCTTCCATTTAGACCAAGCCTGGTACCGGAAGATGAAGTAAAGAATGTAAACACCAGCGCCACGGAAGAGGGATCGTACTTGCGGGAATATTTTGACTTACCCTTTGAATTTTTCGTTGACGAAATGATGGCGCGTCTTCCCCCTTCATCCGCAAATTCAAAATTTCACAGACTATGTTATGGAAACGTACATCATCCCAGGCTGCCGATTTTCTCCAACATTGTGGGCTCACTTCTGGTTAAGTGGGAAGGAAAATGCGGGACGCAATTCAACCAAAGTATGGGACGCAATTCGGTTATCTCTTATAGGTGGCCTTCCAATCCGAGACGCAACTCGAACTCAGCCTTTTACAATAGAATCTTATATGTAGTTTGAAAATTGATATTTATTAGCAGTGTGTCACCTATAGGCGAATAAATAGTATTCCATAGTTTTCTGTTTTGAGGGTGTGCTAATTTACTTTTTTGTTTCTGTTGTCCATAACGCTTTCGGCTGTTACGCAATCTTCAGTGGAGTTCCCTACCATTTTTATTCATTTTTTTGTTGGTCCTGTATTTATAGTAATATATAGTACCGTATAGTAAACCAGTTGGTGTGTGTATTCCTATTGATTGTCCAATGATACTAGTTTGTCGTTGTTGTTCAATGCTATTTTATCCAGTTTGTGTTTTAGTTGTATTGTGTTCTTAATGCTGTGATCTGTTCTGAAATTGAAGTGTTCTTTCATGAATTTGGCTATTGTTTTTGGTATTCTGTAGCTTGATGATTGTATGCTGTTGATTAGTGGTTTTACTGGTCTGTCTTGTTCGCGGAGTTTCATGAGTCCTTTTAATTGTGGTGCCCTGGGTTCATTTCTACCCCTTTCTTATTGTGTATGTTATTGTTTTTCATTAAGGTCTTTAGTTTGGCTTGGTAGTTGCTGGTCGGTTCCGAGTTTAAACAATTACAATTGTAATTGTTTCTTATGTGAACTTCAACTTTCATTATGTATTCGTCTTTGTTTAGCACTACTGTGGTGTTGCCTTTGTCTGCTTTGGTGAGCATTAGGTTGTTTTCTTTTATTGAGGGCTGTCTTTTGTACATTTTTCTTTTGTTCATTTCCTTTTTACGAACCTAAAAAGACCTTTTTTCCAAACGCTAATTTAAGAGCCGTCACTAGGTTTCCCCAAACAGTAACATACTCTTTTTTTTCGTAATAGAATGTGCTTTCCAATTGAACCCTAACCGAAATCTATTAATTAGGTGACTCGCTAGAGCAAAACAAGTAAATTCAGTTCCATGGTACAACAGTAACCCCCACCGAATTTATCAGGCATCACTCAGTTTTACTAAAACGCCCGTACCAAATACGATTATAGGCGATCACCACCAACACAAAATTCGATTCCATAATCGAGTGAGATTCCTGACAAATTCTTCACGGCAATCATCTTCCTGGTTTTCATTCCGGTATCTTTAATTGACACGTTTTAAACTGAATTCTATTGAAGTAAAATATACTCATGAAAGAACCCCCTGGAACGACTCCGTGGTAAATTTGTTTTCAACAGCTCCGTTCAATATAAGAGACGGGAAAAAGTCAAACCTTACGCTCATTAAACATCCAAAAGAAGTTATTTGACTTCCTCCGACTGCTTACAAAACCCTTCGAGAATAATCAACATTTTAAAAAACATTTTTTATATTTCATTTCAGTTATTACGTTTTTATGTTTGCGACGAGTTTCTGCCACAGCTGCGTTAAATAATTTGTCGTTCTTTCACTGTCTCGGGACGGCGGGAAAAATTTACGCGTGGATTAATCTTTAACTTTCTCCGAATGAAAATATATTTAAGTTGACGGTACACGACTTTCGTAAAAATGATTCTCAATCCACGCAGTTCGTGTTTTAGCAATGAAAATACGTGATTTGGCACTCACGATAAATCAGTCGGCATCTGATCGGAAATTCGTTCATTGGTTTGGAAACGTTTGATCTGGGATATCGAGTACAGCTCAGAAAATACGAAGCTTTGGGACTGCACTTTGCTCAGCCGTAAACTATATCGTGGGAAGAAAAATTCGTTGCATCGTTTGGAATACGATATTAGTTTATATGCGAAAGAAACGAAGCTGAGGAAATTTATGTCGTAGTACTGCAAATTTGTTTATGCAGGTGATAAAGACAGATGAGGACTGCAGTGTTGTCGAGGATTTTAGCGTTGGTATCGTTTACATTCAGGGTTCAAAATATAAAAACCACACTCGGGTAGTTTCGCGGATCCGCCACAAGGCAGCTACTACCGCAGCGCCACCGTCAAGTAACTTTATTTTATTTTCCGTTATATGAGAACTAGTCACTTTCTTCAAATTTACTGGAGATAGCGGTCCCAATTTTTGATCGATTTTCGATCGACTCTAAAAGAATCAATTTTACAAGATGATCGATCTTTGAAAAATCGAAATTAATCAATCGTCAATATCAGCAGATCGAACGTATTTTTCTTATTTTTATTTCATTTATTCTAAAATTGTGGTGTTGCGTAAAAAGGTCCCTTGTGATGATCTAGGATTTTTCTTTCGAGTATGATGCCTCTTATTGTCAAGGTCCACAGAATTGAGGTGGCTTCCACATAAGTTGTCAGATTTTGGTTCATTTTTGAGTCAGCATCCTTCATATTGTGCAGTTTGCCAGTCAGTGGTACAGGACTCGCTAACTCAATGTTTCAAATCACCACAAGGGACCTTTTTACGCAACACGTTGCCAATATTCTGATAATGAAAAATAATCGAAATGTTCCAACTTCTCGTTTCATCCACAAACCTTACTGATTTATAACTTCAATTGATATTGATAACATTGAAAAAATTAATTCAAGCAGATAAGTCTTCGATTGACTGATTTTCTTTCTATCGACTTTTTTCGATTTCATAATCGAACTTTTCAGAAAACTATTTTTCAAAATCTATCCCTCCAGAGACAAAAATTGGGATCACTAACTCGAGGAATATTCGTTTCAGTAAACAAATGAAGAAAACTAAAAGTATGTCACGCAGAATTTCACGTCAGTTGAGTATTACAATAAATGAAATAATCGGTGTTTTTCGAGGTTTGTATAAGATAAAAAAGTGTTTCATTCAGACCTCAACGAGAGCATTCGAAATCAAGAACCGAAAGAATGCAAAGAAAGCACGTGAATAGATTAAAAAAAAAAAACAGATCTTTGTGAGTGACTGAACTATAGAACCGTAATTATTGTTCTGAGCAGCAAAACACAAACTGAAAACTAAACTAATGCCCTACTTGGCCGATCATAATAATAATGGGAAAAAAAAGAATGAGTCAAGACAAGAAAAAGAAGCAGAATGTGATATTGAAAAGAGATTACGCACCAAATATGTATAGAAATGCAGAAGACAAAAGACATTTGTTAGACGCTCGTATCACATCACACAAGAAATAGCCAAGCAGGACAATTGAAGGATTTCTGCCAAAATGTACATGCGAGAGCAGAGGATCGCCGGAAGCCCAGTAAGGCCCTCCAATTCATGGTTTTGGCTCTCCAAGCTTTCATATAAACTTTTCATTTTTTGTTTTTTCTTTCTGGGGCAGTCGTCGACTGAAATATCTGCAAATTGGATATCTCGAAATTCCGCTACACTGTCCCACGCCCCCCCGCAGATCCTTCATCGAAAATACCACTTTTTTAAAACTTAGTAAGACCCGGCGCACCCAAGCAGACCCGACCTAAAACCTAATAAGGCCAAATCTAAAACCAAACGAAGACTGGCCTGAAATCCGGTAAATAAAACAGTAAGTTTGATCTAAATAGAAATTTATGGGTAAGTTAAGAGTAAGTTACGATCGAAACGATGAACAATTGATATTGTTAAAGTAAATTTCGGCACTAATAAGAATGACATGTGACCTGGAATCATAAAACGTGCCTCTGGTGTCAGATATCATTTTTCACTTTCTTAGCATTTCTTATAGAAAAAAACACGCTCTTTCGAATGAAACAAATCGCAGCTTCCTATCTTCTATAAATTGCATTTAAAAAATACCTACGTCAAAAGTCTAAAAACATCCATTTACATGGCGTTGTGTGAAACGGGCCTACAGAAATGATAGAGAACAAGAATTGGAAACACGGTTGTCATAGCAACGCGTACATGCACCACTACCACCAATCCATCTTTACACTCGTTTATCTCGAAAACCTGTTTTCGCACAAGAGGCTGATTTCATGATTCCAGGTCACATATGTTTCTAATTGAGTTTAAATTGATTGTTTATGACAATTAATAAAGTAATAGTTAAATACTATGTCAGCACTTTGAAATTCATCTTCACATATGTATGTAGATATTACTATTTGTAAACGGGGGAAAGAGTTTCCCTTCTTCCATGTTTAGGTCCCTCTTCGGGCAAAGACCTCGCCGTACAGAGCCCAGTTATTGCGATTGGAGGCTGCTCTTCGCCATGTAAAGCCAATAAAGTTTTCAATCTCGTCCCTCCGTCTTAACAACGGCCTTCCCCTTGATCCTTTTGCCTCGTATGGCGTCCAGACTTCAGTCTTGTTACCTTAGCGATTCAAATTTTGTCGCGCGATGTGGCCAGCATAACTACATTTCAATTTTTTTTTGTTGCTTATATCCTAAATTCACCGTCCCCGTTTTTCCCGTATGATTCCTTTTTAATTTTGTGCTTTCTTTTTATGTCCAAAATCTTCCTTTCCATCGCATTTTCCGTGTTTTGTTATCTCTGCATCCCAACTACAAGTATGCATGTTCAACAGTATCAGGGGCTTTCCGGAAAGTCAATAGAGAGAAGAGATAGTCCTTGGTCATATTCATTCGCTTTTTCAATTGGTGTGCCAGTTGGCACACCCTACATACAGAATAACAAATTCTTTCTGAGATTCCTTTGATAGCCTGCACCTTCTTCATTATCCGTGGTTTGATATACATAGAAACTCACCCCACAATGACCCGTTGTTTTTCAAGGAGAAAAAAATAGAATAAGCAGTCACTCCTTGTTTGAATAAATCTTTCTCTTTTTTCCCCCTAATTTCAGAGAGCCCAATAATATCACCATTTCATTTCATTTACACTTGTATTCAAAAAGTTCCGGAACTGATTTTGTATAAAATGTACAACTGGCGCTATCTGTTAGCCGATGCCGGAACTATGCAATATCATCCCTTAGCTACAATTGAAATTTCAGTGCTGTAACTTCATGTAGGGACTGATTGAATACCTTTGAAGTGAGGTGTTTTCGTTACTTTGTCACAATAGAGCAAGCATGCGCACACAAATTTTGTTTCAAAGTTGGAAAAACTGATTCGGAAACATTCGAATTGTTAGAAACCACATATGAGGATGACTGTTGAAGTCGAGGCAAGGTTTCCCAGTGGTATGCGCCCGCCGGAAAATGATCTGCGAGAGGAGCACCCTTCCACTCTCTTTTTTCGATTCTCGTGGAATTATCCGCAATGAATTTGTGCCCACAGGACAAAAAGTAAACGCGGCATCTTACGAATATTTCATAGAACGACTTTTGAAGCAGATTTGACGTGTGAGACCGGAATATTACCGTACTGGTGATTTTTTTCCTTTTGCAAGAGACACAAGACAATGGGTCAGCCCATTCCTCGACACTCATCACTCAATTTTGGCTCAAAAGTCAGTCACCACGATTCTCCCTTCGCCCTACTCACCAGATCGGGCTCGGTTATAGACTTTTATCCTATTTCCTAAATTAAAGATGGCGATGAAGGGAGAGCGTTTCGAAGATGTTGAGGCGATTCAAAGGAATGTCACCAGGGCTCTGAAAGCCATTCCGCAAGAAGAGTTTTCCAGGTCGTTCCAACGACTGTACGAGCACAGTAAAATTTTTATAGAATGAAGAGAGCATTATATTGACTAAATAAAAAATTTTTTCAAAACTCTTTTTTTCTTTTGTAAAAAAAATTAGTTCCGGCATTTTTTGAATACGCTGTGTATCTCTTTTTCAAATTCACATATTCGATATTCACCCACTAATCCTCTACAGTTGATTATTCGTGACAATTAATAAGTAATATTTAAGTACATACTATGTTATCACTTTAAAATTCATCTATAGGTATCAAAATATGATTCTCATTATGATATGACAACATTTACGAGATATAGAATTAAAAATTATGTTTGTTTTTGAATGGAAAGGTACGCAGGAGGTTAAACCGCCCGACACATGTAGACTTCTGAATTATCTGAATTAATTAAGGTTCTTTGAACAGAGTCAATGCAAACTGATACGAAATAAGGTATTCAAGGCAGTAGTTGTATTTTCGAGAAAGGAAACGTCTGGAAGGAATCGCTGTTGTAACACTAACCTATCCTTCGACTTGCGAAAAACAGGGAACTTTCCATTGTAGTCGAATTTACAAACAACAGCGGTAAACATCTTTTCGTCACAACTTGCCAGCTGCTTACTGGAAGGGTTAACAATCGCATTAATAGTTATTTTATTGTTCAACACCGCAAGGCAAGCTACCCTCGATCTCGTGTTTGCCTAACCGCCAAACCACAGAGCCAACCTTTTTGAACTGAAAATCGAGACAAAGTATTTTCTAAAATTTGAAATATGAGAGCTGGTTGGATAAAACATCGAGTTTTCGAACACGTAATGTTCTTTTCGATCCCGGTTACTGCATATGAGCGCGTATTGAACTTTTCTATACGTGCACAACCTTCCAAGGAAGACAGAGAAAATTAAAATGTCCGCGTTGTTCGAATGAAAAATCGAAAATAAAAAGAAAACTAGGGTTAGCGTAAAGATAAATTAGCGCAACTGGAAAGTAGAAAGAAAAAGAAGTCGTATATATTACACGAGATTAAATATTTGGATGCTGAGGCGGGAAAGCGCGACTCCAGAAGGCGGGATCCCATATGTTCCAGATGTGAGGCAAGAGACGACAGTGTAAAAGAGAAATCGGAAGAGAACAAAGAAAAAAATGAAAAAAACGAGGCAGATGTTGATACTGTGTCTTGAGAATGTTTAAATCAAATTGAAGTACAGGAGACAGAAATGAAGAGGAAAATAGATTTGCGAATATGACGACAGTATTTTCGAGTAGTTTGGAAGAGAAAAAGTTCTTTCGATATTTTTCATCTAAATCAACGACAAGTGTGCCGCAGTTTTGTTGTGAATGAGGGGATATTGGGATATATATATCTCAATCCCGAGCCAGGGGAGAGAGTAAAACTTTATAGTAAACTAACCACTTTGACCCCGAGCAGAAGCGAATCCTCTAGTCATTCAAAGAATGACCAGATAAAATTAGGGAAAATGAAATTTAATAATATTTTAAAATGCAAACAATTTAATCAATAATGTTGAAACATACAATGTGAGATGATACTATTTCGAAGTCCTATTGGCGCATGCGCATACAAGCTGTTCGGCACGCGTTTTTGTACGTCAAGTCATTCTACGATTACAGAGAATGACATCGTTCCACACATCATGACATCGATGTTCGACGGGTTGAGGCTGAGTCTCCTATGAATTTTTCAATAATTACGTTTAATCCCCACACCTACTCCTAGTTAAAATTATACGTGTAATACCAGAGGCGAAACTTGGTTTTCAATTTGGGGGGGGGGAGTGGAGAAGGAAATTTGCCGGCAAATATTACTTGAAAACTAAAAATTCGCCGACAAGAAGGATTTTTCAACCAAAATAATTTTTTATTGAAAAAAAATCAAAATTTACGAACTGCCAAATTATTGGGGGTGTTTCACCTCTCTCCCCATAGTTTTGTCTCTGCAAATACAAATTGGAACCTTATCCCCGAAGCACTCACATTTGCGCCCATGAGCATACCCTAGTCTGGGAGGGTAAGCTGGAAGGATGTTAGGAATACTTGAGAGGAACACACAACTTCCTTTACACATTAAGCTGGTCGTTATTTACTCTTGGCGGTATTTTTTTTTGAATTTTCTCTGATTCGTCTCCTAAATTTGTTCCAATAAAATAAATAAAATAAAATAAAAAACTACAAAGTTTCAAGTCAATTGGATAGGGGGAATCCGTGTCACAAGCTCCCTTTAGTTCTTATGGTAAGAACACATGAAGTTTTGACTTTTGTTCCAGACTAAATTTCCTTCCTATATTCACCAGGACCAAAGCCCGTAAATTAAGCAGTAGAATATATCCTATCGGATTCAGCTTGTGACATTGAAAAAATAAGTCTTTGGCTTTCAACTTTTAGATGTCAATAAAATGTTCAACTTTTTCAAATTTCAGTCTCTAGGTCAAACAGAGAATCTTGTAAAAACAGAATAATGATTGAAATTCGAAATTTAACGTTTGCTACTGACTTTCAGATTTCAAAATATCTTCCACGTGTCAGCTTTGTTTCATCCTTTCAGATAACACGCAATACTCAGCTTGAAGCCTTCGGCTTTTGACCGACTAGTCTCTAATGGGAGTCCAGGGTACTCCATTTTCAGAAACGAAATTTGACTTTCAGTTTGAAGAGGTGGAGAAGAAATATTTGCCGACAAATATTTTTTAAAAACTTAAAATTCGCTGAAAAACATTTAAAAAAATTAAAAATTTACCTATTTCTTAATCGAAATATTTTTTAATTGAAAAAAAAAAAAGTAACAAACATTCATAAGAAATAAAAAATTTAAATTAACAGATTCAAAATATGCCGACTGCCAAACTATTGGGTGTGTGGGGGGTCAACCCCTTGCACCCCTTATAGTTTCGTCCCTGTATAGTACTAAGTTTTGTCATAGAGAATAACCTAGAAAAAAAAAACAGGATTCGCCACTGACCCCGAGGCTTTTTTTTCTTCTTTTTACTTCAATCGAGAGAACTATCCGTTTACGCTACTGAATCACAAATTCAATTACTGACCATTTTCGGTGATTTTTCTGAGTCAATACTGATCCACTTATTAGCAAATGAAAAATCAGTTACAAAATGGTCGCTAATTGAATCTTTGGTTGACTGCTAATTCGACTTTAAAGAACACTGATAATAATTGATATAACACTGATGCCTTCCTTTGAAGGCCCGATACACAAATAAGGCTCACCATCTCTATCTCGTCGTTTAGGCTTGATATCGCAGACATCTATGGTTTATTTATTGCTGATTGGAAAGTTGGAGAACATAGCTAATAATTGAAGAATTTTTTTCCGAAATTCTCTAAATCAATTTTTGCAGTTCTGAGAAAATCGATAAAAACAGTTTGTATGCCACGCAATCACCACAAAAAAGGCGGAAATTATATAAATCGACAGTCATACTACGTACCAACCGAATGTGAACAAAGTGATCATCCTATCATCTTTCAAAATATTGTGAGAGGCCGTCAAAGTTGGTGACCTGCCTGACTTAGGCTATTTTGACATAAAATACTGCATTAACACAATAAAAAGGAAATATGTAGTTATATTATAAGGCAGTCACACATGACGTCACCAGAATGCTCGTTATCAATATTGAGGGAAAGAACTGAAATGAAATACATGTAGTCTCATAGGAAGTTAACAAGTTTTTCCATTTATATCGGATTTCTCGAAAATAAGTGGAATTACGTGAAAAATAATAAGAATGAAATTTGTAGGAAAGGGTATTTACATTTTTATAAAGCAACTTCCGTATAGTTTCAAACATTCTCTCGTGAATTATTATAATTTGAAAATTGACGTTACTAGTAAGTAGCTCAACATTTTGAATTATGTATTTCGGTTTTACGTTATTTCTAATTAAATTTAATAATAATAGTCAACTTTTCGCCACCGATTACCAAAAGCTCGGTTTAACTTAAAATACGCGCAAAATTATTCAGTCATTTTTATCAATTTTATCAAACTTGGGGGCGAAATATGTAAACAAAACCAAAGTGCCATTCCCCTATTGTTGTCAGCATTTGCAATAGCGCTTAGGCTAGTTCGGAAGCAAACGTTGACTCGAAACGCATAGAACATCAAACCTAACATACAAATAGATAGGGGGTTCAAATCGTGACTGGATTATACTTCATCATATTCTCTACCAGATTTCGTTGCTATCTCAAAACGGCCAAAAATTGGCGTAAGCCATTTTGGAAATAAGCTCTTCAATTGATATAGTACACCGATGCTCTACAAGACCTATTCCCTCTACCCTCTACTTCATCGTATAGGCTTGATGTCTTGGACCTACCTCGATAGGGTGACATAGGGGATATCTGGCAACACTGTTACTATCACATTCGAGTGCGTTGGTTACAAACGTAAGCCAAAAAACAATGAAATGTGGCCACCTTCAAACGCTGATGTTATTTTCATGAAAAAATTGAAATATTACGAAAAGTAAGTACTTTTTTCAAACATTTACTAATATAGTATTATTCTGCGTACGATTAGCTACGATAAGACATATTTGATTTTTTGATTACATTCAACCCCCCCCCCCCACTATACTAATACGTTTGAAAAAGTGATCCTCCTGATTTCCTAATAAGGCCCAACATCGTAAATTCGATTTTCAATGGAATCTTTTCACTTAGGATGAGCAATAAACGTGAAAGGGCGCAGGAGAAAAAGAGTAGTCCGAGAGAAAGCGATAATACATAAGGCTACAAAATGCTAATACGAATGATAGCATTAAATTTTCAGTAGTGAGTCTTAATTATGTTTACTCATAGTAAGGGAACATTAAGCTTATGTTGCATTTTTATGAATCGGGCCAAAACCAATTACAGAAAAAGAATATCAAATTGATTAAAATTTGACAAAATTTCGGCAGAATTTAACATTTAATGTGTGGCAGACAAAAAAACAGAATTGAACGCCTCCCTAACAGAATAAAGCAGAATTTTTGTTCGTCTACAGCAGAATTTCATTTTTCACATATGGGAGCACTGTTTAGGATTTTCCTCCCATTTATGTCTACACTTTTTTTCCCATGCTAGATCGCGGAATATTTCCTCTAATACGCAGTTAAACAAAATGGGCGACAGATGGTCACCCTGACGAACTAATATTTTTATTCTAAAGTCTGGTTCTACTTTACTGGCCTTATTCATGCTTCTTAGATCGGAATGTATTACTTGTATAATTTTGATTATGAGTGTAGTGACTCCTTGATTTTTCCTGAATCGAACGCCTTGTTATGATTGATAGAGGCTAGGTAGGTTTCCAGCTCATGAGTCTTTTTTCTAAAATCTGACTGAGTGTACGGAGATGGTCGAGCTTAAAGTAATTCTGTCTAAATCCGGCTTGTTCAAGGGGTTTTTAATAATCGAGTTTTTTTTTTTTTTTTTTTTTTTTTTAATTCCAAGCTCTAGTGCATTTGAAAAATTTTTTGATATCTGATAGGTTTATGTTCTCAATTCAATGTTTATCTTAAACAGGTCAGTTAGAACTAGAGGACCAAAGTGAGGCCCCCCTGTTTTCTTTGTCCGTTTGTAATGCCACCGTTCCCCAGGGCATTATTAGGCCTTATCTTGCTAATTATTGAGTCTATTTCTGATGACAGAAAGGGGAGATGTTTCATTTGGGTTTTGCAGCTTAGCTGTGTGTGTGTTACTGAGTGGAAATTTTGGTCTGGTTTTAAGTCGTATAATTTTTCGTAAAATGTTGTTCTAATTCGATTTATACCATTCCGATTATTTTCCCCATCTGGGTTTAGCTGCGTGCTAAAACTGAGTTTTTAAATTTTTTATAGTTTTTTATTTGGGCTAAAGCTACTTTTATTATACCCTCTCCTCTTCGGTTTTCTCTGTGATTAGATTTACGACAAAAAGGTCAAATTCATCAATAATTGGAGCTATATTCGAGAATCCTAAAATTGATTTTAAGAAATCACATGTTAATAAGGAAAAAGAAGGGGAAAAAACACCAGTTGTTGTCCTTCAGAATTTCTCAGTCATTCTCATATGACAGAAACAATAAGAAAGAATATCTATTGTCTTGGTCACATAATGCAATAAATCAACAATACTAATATCATTGATCACATTTATACATTTGTCAAATCAACAAGTAAGTACCTTACTTTAAAAAATAAAAACGAGTTTCGCATACGTGCAACCCGAAAGAAGATAACTTCTTTTGTTACCAACTTTCAGCATTACCACCATAAAAGAAAACAGAATCACTCTCGCAGGAAAAATTAGCTGTCACCGTTCGAATTTTACGTTGATACAGTCACGCCTTACTTTTCTAAAAAGTTTTACCGAATAAGTACATGGTTCTATTTAACAGCAGGATACGAACGATCAACGTTTCTCCACTCCTCTCAAGTGGAGGTTTTCAGATCGAGAATGATATACAACAATATGCCTAGCGAAATTCGAGGAGAAATCAGAGAAAGTCTTCCTTATCAGACAGATCTCTTAGTATCAAGATTTTTCTCGAAGCTAGTTTACGAACAAACGATACTTATTTTTTTTTCAAATTAGCTTCGCGCTCACACCCACCGTTGTATATACTTTGAAGATCTCAGCATTTTCTGTACTTGCATGCTTCAGTTTTGCCATTAATAATTTCAAGCCGGCGTGCCTGGAACAGACGCATGCCTTGCCAGTTTATCCGCGAAAACGAATGATTAATTCACTCAAAATTGGAAACAGTATAATAACTGGAGAGCGATCTGAGCTCTCTTTGAAATACTTGTAATTGTATCCTGCATCCTTGGAGCTGGCTGGTTAGTTTTATGTAGGGGAGACCCGGGTAAAATTTCTAACTTATAAGTAATAAAATCATGGTAGTTTTCGCAATTTTAACCGTGTGTATCTATTTTTAGAATACAAAATAAAATATCTGAAGTTCATCTTCCCTAATTATACCAGATTAATTTCTAGCAATAATTATGTCAACCATTCATTTTGCTTGTACCCTCTGGCCAAGGGATCATTATTACCCATGAAAGAGAAAGTTTAGAAAGCCTTGGATAAAGCGGAAAAAAAGGCAAAGCTAGGGGGTAGGATGGAATGGAGAATGAGGTATTGAGGATCATGGCGAATGTGCTTGCACCTTTCGTGGAAAACTTGTTCCAACAAGTTCGTTGAGTCGAGCTTCACACCAGAACAATGGTATCTAACGGAAATAATTTTTCTGTACAAAACAGGGGATCAGAAGTGATTTGAACGATTACTGGCCTATCAACCTCTCGTCTAATATACAGGGCGACTGTGTAATAAGGAAACCAGCTTCGAGCTGCGCAGCTCTCGCCTGAGTGTCTTCATGATGAGCTCGTCATGGAGACAAGCAGGCGACAGCCGCGCTCATCATGAAGACACGCAAGCGATAGCCGCGAAACAATCACCATGTACCAAGATATTCGGAAAAATACTGGAAAATACCATTCATGGGGTTTTGGACTGGAATCAAACAATGGACCAGGTGAGTTTAGAAGGGGTTATTTTACTAGTGACCATATTTTCGCATTGAACCAAATTTTGGAGAAAATAAGAAAGTACAATATATGCCACTGGGTTTCATGTTCATAGATTTTAATAAAGCATTAGACTCAGTCAAACACGCGGTAGTTTAGGGAGCACTGAGAAAACAGGAGGTAAGTAGAAACATCGTGGAAGTGCTCAAGAACATGTATGACTAAGCAACAGCTTACGTGAGACTAGACAGGATCGAGGAAGAATTTGGAGTACAAAAAGGGTAAAAACGGGGAACCCGCTCACCCCGAACTTGTTCAACGCGTTTTTCAAAAACATTTTTAGACATTTAAATTGGGAGGGAAAGGGGGAAGAGATCAAATGGTTGAATAATTTATGATTTACCGATTACTGAGCAATGACCTGAAGGAGTTGCAGGCTATGGCCGAGGAACTCAACATCGAAAAGAAGATCAAACTGTTAATGAATACGTCACAGACCAAGGTAATGGACCAACATAAGTGAGGAAAGATTTCCTGCGGAAACGAAGGAAATTGAAATTGCGAAAGAATATAATTACTTTAGTCAGATGGTTGAATTCGAGAGGAAAGGAAAGTGAAGTTGAAGGCGAGGGCAGCGAAAACTTAGACCAGGGGTGAACCTATAGGGGGTTGGGGGTTGAAACACCCCCATAATTTGGCAGTTGGCAATTTTAGAAACTGTTCATTTAAATTTTTCATTTTTTATAAATGTCTGTTTGTTTGTTTGTTTTTTCTTTTTTTTTTGAATTAGAAAATATTTCGATTAAAAAATATTTTGATGAAAAAAGCGGCAAATTTATAATTTTTTTAAAATTTTGTCAATGAATTTTTAGTTAAAAAAAAAAATATTTGTCGGCAAATTTTTCTTCTCAGTCTGCCCAAACTGAAAGTCAGATTTCGTTTTTGAAAATGAAGTACTCTGCACTCCTGTCAGAAACTAGTCAGTCAAAAGCCGTTGAAGGTAGGTTTCAAGCTGAGTATCGAACGTTATCTGAACGGTTGAAACAAAGCTGAAATATGGAAGACATTTCGAAAATCTGAAAGTCGGTAATAAACGTCGAATTCCAAATTTCAGTGACTATTCTGTTTTTACTAGATTCTCTGTTTGACCTAGAGCCTAAAATTTGAGAAAGTTGAACATTTTATTAAATTCTAAAAGTTGAAAGCAAAAGACTCATTCTCCAGTGTCACAAGCTGAATCCGATAGCAAATGTTCTATTGTTCAATTTACGGGTTTTGGTCCTGGTGAATATAGGAGGGAGATTTAGTCTGAAAAAAGAGTCAAACTCCATGTGTTTTCCCATAAGAATGAAAGGGAGCTCATGGCACGGATTCCTCTAATCCGACTAACCTAAAAAACTTTTTAGTTTTTTTTTTTTTTTTTTTTTTTTTTTTTTATTCTATTGGAACCAACTTAGGAGACGATTCAGAGGAAATTCAGAAAAAAATATCACCAAGAGTAAATAACGACCATCTTGATGTGTAAAGAAGTTGTGTGTTCCTCTTTGGTATTTCGAACATCCTTCCAGCTTCCCCTCTCAGATTAGGGTATGCCCATGTGCGCAAATGTAAGTGCTAGGGGATGAAAATTTAAAAACGAATAAATTGGGATTTATTTTACGTATATATTTTTGAGGGTGGTAAAAAAATTAGCCCATAGCGGCCAGTCAGGTAAATCCGGCCTTGTTAGTGAATAAAAACACTAACTGTTAATTTTTATACAAACTGTAAAATGATAATTCCCACGCCCATTTTTATCCCAAAGTCCAATCGACGTGGGACAAACTGGGGTCTTCAAAAGGCAAGTAGAGATGCTGAATTAAGGAATGCATTCACTCTCTTTTTCTTCTTTTTTTTATTTTTCGCAAAGAATGAAGATGAGCCTATTCTGAATGGGAAAAGAATGAAAGTTTTTGTTTCTTAATTTGGGATCTCTGACGGCAAGGTCTCATTTCTTTTTCTGTAAAAAAAAAAAAATCCCTCCCATTAAGCAAGACTAGAGCTAAACATGAAATTTTACGGAAAAATCACTCAAATTCGTTGATTTCGAAAATTTCACCAGAAGATTCTTCTTTAAACCCTGAATTGACTTTCATAGTTCTCTATTCTTGGAAAATTGAGTAACGAATCAAAATACAAGCAGTTTTTCGCATCGCTGAATCCGAAAGCTTCTATGAGCTTTCTTATTAAACTGCGATTTGAGCCCCAAAATTCAAAACTGATTTTTAGGAAATCGAATAAAGTAGTAGAATTTTCTGGGTGGCTGAATATGAAAATTTCCTCAGATTCCTCTTGGATTCCCGATTTAGGCTTCAAAAGCCAAAACTGGTCTCCAGAAGTTAAAATTGACTTCTCGGTAACCGAGTCAAATATCGAAATGGGAAAGAGGAGAGGAGAGGTCGCCTAATTTGGAAATTCCATCAACGCGATAAGTGTTCGATATTGACTCTCGGGTAGGCCCCAAACACCAAAATGAGAGTCGAAATTGAACGAACTTGATTTAATCTTTCAACATTTTCATAACCATTAAATTACCAAAATTCAAATTGGAGGAAAAATTTCAAAATTATCCAAGTATGAGTTATTATAAGGAGAACATTCAAGTCTTTAAAAATCAAAAACTATGAAATTGAACCAAAATTATGAATTACAATAGTCGCTGTTTCAATAGATTGCTTGGGTTTTCAACGTCAATTAATTTTTGTCAATCTTTGGACTTCAAATGTTAGCTCGTAAAGATGCAAGCTTTAATGAGTTTTTTCTTCAACATTACACGCAAAAACTGCCATTTAACCTAAGAATAATGAAGTCCAATCAAAGGTCCAAGGGTCATTACTAAATTTGTAACAGCCTCCCCCCCCCACCACAAATAAGAAAATGGAAATAAAACAACTTTCACGTCGATAGTTCAATCATTTTTTATAAAATCATATATTCTGCTTTTGAAAATTCGGCATTTTACGATTTAACACTTTTTCAAGAGATTAGGATGTTTGTAATGATGAAAATGAATCAGCGATCTGTAGCATTTTCAAAAACTGTCTGTTAATTTGAATTTAAGATCGTAAGAACTCTCTACTTCAATAGTCTACTCGATTTGTAAAAACTAATTCGTGCTTGTCCATTTCGATTTAGGGGGTCTTTTAGGCTCGAATCAGATTCAAAATTTAGCGCATGTTTGAATTCAACTACCGTTAAGGTCAGTACTTAACGTCGATAGTCTATCCACTCTTTGGGATCCCATTCTAAGTTCTGGAGTCCAGGGACATACCGAAGAGTTTTTCTTGAAGGAAAGGGGGGGGGGAATTGTGAAAGTCCCAACTGACTCAACTCAAAATTCCCAAGTATCTATGCAAAAGAAGAAAAACCTTTTGACTTGTTGGGTTTTCCCAACCTCACAACTAAATTCCCAAATATCAAAGAAAAAAAAAACAACTTTCAACTTGTTAGATTTTTTAAACTCATCTGACTGAAATGTTAAATTTTCCCGTTGCCCCCTGCACGTCCCTGCCTTCAATAATTTGGCAGTTGCCAAATTTTGAAACTGTTCATTTGAATTCTTCATTTCCTAAGAACGTTTGTTCGTTTGTTTGTTTGTTTGTTTGTTTATTATTATTATTATATTTTCAATTGAAAGATATTTTAATTAAAAAATCGGCAAATTAAAAAAAAAATAGTTGGCAAATTCTTCTTCACCACCCCCCCCCCCCCAACTGAAAGTCGAGTTTCGTCTCTGACTTGGATAAACTTCTGGACACACAGGGAGGTGCTGAAAGGCAATCTACCGACTTAAGGCAAAAATAAAATTTAGATCCGTATGTGATACCCAATCTCACCTACGGAGCTCAAATTTGGTCTCTGATGAAGTCACAAAGCGACAGTTTGAGAATAACCCACTTGAGGATGCTACACAGTATAATGAGGATAAGAATAAGAGACAGAATAAAGCTAAGAGAGATTTGGGAAAAAACAGAGTCACAAGATATACTCGCAGGTTGGAGGATCGAAAAACTAAACGAAGCTTCGCGAGATACATAGTGAGGCGAGGAGACAAATGGGAGAAGATAGCTGGTCGCAAAGAGAGTGGAAAAGAAGAGGTAGACCACCGACAAAGTGGAAGGACAAGTTGGCTAGAGAACGTGGGGAAATATGGGGTGAGTAGAAAGGAATAGGGGATGGTAAAAGGGGATGCTAGATGTTCATGCCCAAAACCTGGCGCATTCGACTGCACGACGGCCCCCTTACAATCGGGGTCGAATGTACGTTCGAATGAAGGCAATAAAAATGTGTACTCGTACCAGGCCGACTCTTTAAATGGCATCAGAAAAACCGAAAGCAGAATTTTCATTGCTCGTCCGCAAACATTCTTGAGAACATGAACTCATCAAAAATCAATAATTTGTTCGTCGTTTTCAGAACTTCGTTTTTTCCCACTTCCTTCGCTAACGACATGGGAACCGCAAATGCCTATTCGTATTTCTCTATTTTTTCGATGAAAAAAAATATTCGAGAGCTCGGTATCGTCGTCAGTACCTAGTTGAATTTGCTGTGCGTTTCCCTTCCGTATCCGCATTAAATGATGCAGTCCCCCGAAGAGCCCAGTTTCTCTTGCCGAATTTAAGGACGCTTATAGAGGGCAATTTTGAACTCGCGAAAAGATAAAATAGCTTTCACTGTTGGTGGCGTATGTACCGCTTGTTGTCACCCCTATTTCGCCATTTACGAGGTGATTGATTACAGCCCACAATCCTCGTTGACTCTTGTAAAACTGCTCCTTTTAGTCCCTTCTCTCATAAACGAATTATCCTTTCGCTATTTTTTTTTCGCCTCTCTTTCCTGTCGCGAATTCTTCACAAAGCCTGTCGTCGTTTCTAAATATCCAAAATTATCGCATCGTTACACCGTACAGCCGGGTTACAATTTATTACCGCGAAATACACGAACTGACGAGGCCTGGGGGATAACAACTGCTGGAAACGTATCGCTCAAACGAAAATATATTTTTGGCTTGTAAAACTGCGCCGTATATTGAATCGAACAACCGAGCCCGCGTTTTTTTTTTTTTTTTCTTTTTCGCAACTCAAATCGCGATGGCGTATTTCGAGATTATTTTCTGGAAACTCGGTCAGATATACCCTAATGACAAATTTTCGTCATTTATCAGTAGATATACAGAGGCTGTATAGTGTCGTGCTGTCCCTCGACTACGAAGACCCTCAATTAAAATTCGTATTATTCGAGTACATTTTTCACCACTGTTGGGGAAGCTGCAGAACGTCAAGCATGGGACGATGATGTTCCGAAGAGCCCCGCCAGCCTTCCCATGTCGTTCCCTTTTCGTACATGATTAGTGCACAGACGATGTAGAAAACGAGACAACCTCGGAGTACACGAGGACGAAAGCGGGAGAGAAAATCTTCGCGGTAAATTAACGATGCCCGAAGGACTGCGGCTGAGTTACAAAATATTATAATGGAATTCGTATTATTGGAATTAAACGCGATGTTGTCTCTGAACCAGGTGTTTCGCCATAATCGTCTCCGAATTTTCCAACTTCGCCAATAAACGAAGATATTCGACTTAAAGTAAGCGGCCATCGATTTGTACTACTCTTTCGATGGTGAGAAATAAGATATTTCTGCTCGCAAAGAGTTAACTTCGTGGAGACTGTCTCAACATTATGAGAACTTTAGCTTTTGGGCCATTCTCAAACTGAGAATATTTTGTGACCAGTAAATTTTGAACCCTAACATTTGATTTTTTTACTTACTAATTATTTATTTTTTTGAGGGGGAGGGGTAATTTTGGGTTACACGATAACATCCGCGAAAAATTCTACCAATCTAATTCATCAGATAGAACAACTGACATCTTTTGAATGGTAAAAAACATAAGGAGGTGTCCAGTATCGTAGATATTACCATCCTACCTCAAATACCTGTTACATCTTTCTCAATTTTTGTTTCAAGGAATTTTTTTTTTTTTCAATAAAGTGGTATTATTATGCAGGAAGATTGGAGATACGAATATACGTGTGTGCGCGTGAACCCGGGGAGACAGGCCAGGGGGTATTATATAAAATAATTTAATAATTTCAAGTATGATGTAGAAGAGAAACCGACCTAACACTAACTTTGACAAGTCCTGAAGAAATGACACTAAGAGTAAAAAGAAGATGTACATCAAAATAATTCTACATGAGACTGCTTAATCTAAGAGGGTCACACTGCGATGTAGGTGGACCCTGGCTCGACATGGCGGACGCTATTTACTTGTAATTCAGAAAAAGACGACACGGCTAAGTATTTATGTCTAACTCATGTACAACTAACATAATTTAAGAGAGAAGTTGGACGAATCCAGGATGGCCTGTCCGCGATCCAGCCTGCCACCAGACTGACGGTAGGGGTCTGTGCTCACCATCCACACCGTGCAAACCCTTCAGAGCTGAGTCGTCCTGACGATCCCGCTCCATAAAGGTGACACTCGGTATCGCCCCTCAGCGTGCACCTGGGGGAGCTTCAAGATCGGGAGATCAGCAGAGGAAGCACATCATTGCCTGAGCCGGGCTATACTCCAAACTCTGCATAGTACTCCCCCTCAGTACTACCTTCAGAGTACTGTCAGGTCCACAAGACAGTAGTGTCGACTGGTCACTGACCTAACGCATCATTAAGTACCGACTAACGTAACTCTACGTAACCTATCGAAGGCGAGTACTCAATAAGTGACCCACATTAGAGGTAAGCACACTTACCCAAAGTTCGGCAAATGGAAATGTACAAAATCGCGATACAAGAATGAACACACTAAGAGATCGAACGCGCACAGCCACACAAAAATCAGACTGACCATACGATTCGATAGCCTCGGCATTCGTGGCGGAAACGAAGATTAAGCCTATGTGTGGGTGGGCTCTCTCTGTCGCTACATCATTCCTATTGTTCACACCCTCGAAGAAATATTACCATTCCTTCGACAGGCCGAGGGTATCGGCCAGTTCCTGGGGGTGCCTAGAATACACGGATGTTACGAAAAATAGGTTCCTACACTACGAAGTTTAATTTCCTTTCAATAGCTTCACATTTCAAGAGGAGATGCGTGGAATTCTGTTACCAGGGGTTTCATTCCATTTTCGTGGTCAGTCTTTGGCTGGTGCAAAGATATGAGCCCTGTACATTTTTCAGCGTAACTATTGGCTACACTGGTACAGTCCTGCTTTGCTCCCCAAATGCGAGCCAGGTACCAAATTGTAGTCAATGGCGCGCATAATAGCACAATTTTCAAAAATTAACTGGAAAGAAGATTCTTGAAGCTATTTCGTCAGTAGTCGTGGATATCACTGCTTTCGCCATGGATGTGTCTATCGTCGTGGACAGTAGTCGTCCCCCTCCATAAATTTTGATACTCGTGCTCTGTAAACTTGTTTAATATTCTCTACTGCTATTATGAGAAAAAAAAATGGAAAAATAAGTCTTACAAACAAAGATATTATGATGATGACATAAGGGGTCTAGGGCAAACAAGACAAGTTCCAAAAACCTTATTTTTCAGAAAATACGAAAAACTGATTCCCAAAAAACATACGTCTCATTATGAGGTGAAAATATGTCCTTATCATCCATCATAAGTTTGAAACTGTTCTAAAAATTTTTTTGGGGGTTCGGGACCACAATATGTGTTAGAACATATCAGTTTGGACTCCAAAGCAATTTTTTCCCGCATTATTCTTGTAAAAACGGGAGTGTTACTAACACTTACTGAAATCGAAATTACATTGCTGTAAACCATTATCTCTTCATTTTGACCAAAATTAAGATGAATTTCCAAAGAAACACTTGACAAAATAATAATCAAATTCATCCAATCAACGACCAAAAATTATTCTGTTACTCGTATTCCAACAATGTTGATTGAGAACCTTTTACACAATGCAACTTCGATTACAGCAAGCAGCCTGCCTAAAATGCGATCGCCGAAACCCTAATCTCGAAAACTCATATGATCAATTGAAACATGTCACTTCTGCCTCCAACCATGCAATTTTGAAGGCCTTTTTTACACTGAAGAAATGCATTTCGCAAAAATCTATTGACACCATTCGATTCGGCTTGCAGTGCTCTATCCAGTACCGTGCTTAACTCGATTTCATGAAATTTGGATCTTGTCTTGTTTGCATCTAGACCACTCACGTGATCTCTCGATTAGCAGGTTGCATCTCTCCACTTTTCTCTCTCCTGTGCTAGTGTTTTCATTTCTGAGAAGGATTTACTCATCGTACCCTTCATTATTTGTTCTTCATAGCTCATTATTCACCTTCCTTTCAGTTTTTCCCTCCACCATTCTCTCTAGCAGTAATAAAAATATCGCTGATGTCTTACATTATGACCTATAATTGTAACTCTTCTATTTGCAATATATTCCAAATTCCCCTCTCCCTCCCATTCGCCTCAATACATCCTCATTCCTGATTTCTTTATCCATTTCATTTTCAATCTCCTCCAAAAATACCGAATTTCAAAAGCTTCTATCCTTTTTCTTTCTTGTGTTCCTATAGTCCAGTTCTCACATCCATACAACGTTATACTCCAAATATAGGTACGTTCGAAGAAATCTCAGTCCTACTTCCAAATCTATATCATTTGCCCTAAATATGTCACTTTCTAAAAAAAAAAAAACTCTTACCTTATTCTATTCTACTTTTTTCCCCACGTTTTACTTCTTCCATTTAATTCTTTTATACTCCTCCGTCCAAAAATCATTGTCTTCTGGCCATCTCACTTTATCATTCTTATTATATCTCATCTCAATCTTTTAATCTCTTTGTTTAAGTTTTTTAATTTGCCTACCTCATTCAGTGTTCTTACATTCCATGTGCCTGTTCTCAATTTCCATAATTTCTCATTAGGAAGCCTGGACATCCGATTGGGAGACTTTTTACGCCGGAAATATTATTTAATTTGTAAATTGCCATTATAACTGTTGTGGTAGAGACCCAGGGGAAAATACTGATGTAGTTTCGGCTCGCTTTCATGAGAGTTTATCTGTCGGAGTTTTCCTTCCGCTATGTATTTTTAATTTTCCTTTATACCCCTCACCACGCCAAGGTAGCACACACAGAGGGAGAAAAAGATTATATTGTTATATATTATGTAGAAAACGGAAAATCAAACTGAAGGTTCCCATGTGAGTACGGACCCTAATAAGTCCTGGATATGCAATTTATTTAACACGCCCTGAACACTGCTGTAATATCCACAGTGGTGTTAATAAAATTGCATAACCGAATTGCCGTAAATATGTTTTTCACCGTGAACTGAAAAGAGATGAGAAATGGTCTGCGAACCTAAAAGGAAATGCCACCGCAAGAGTCTCAGTTTCTGGAAACTGACCTTTGTTCTTTCTTGGTAAAAAAATGAATTGAAAATTTGGTGAATGAATGATGACACGTAACAGTCACTAAAAAATTAGCGGGCAGTAGAGAAAGTGGCTAACTCATTTATCAATGTGGTGTATGCCTATCAAATGAACTGAGCCGACACGGAAACACGGGACAGGCAATGGGGGCAACAGCTCCTCTCAAAAAGAAATACCGAAACTGGAAACGGTTCAAAAATAGCAAAGTCTTACCGAGTCTCAAATATGTCGACTAGAGTTTCAAAGAATCTCGGAAAATCGTAATTGGGCGTAAAGGAATTGCGAAAGTCGAAAACGAAACTTGAAGAACCGCAGTGGATTTTAAAATAATTTAAAAGAATCTTACATAGGCTGGAACAAGATTGCAAGCGTCACTGTCAAAAATTCATAATTTTTGACTGGACATTAGGGTAGCCTTTTACTATTCGTGGATTTTTCTGTTTTGTCAAATTTTATACAGCCCCTTCCTCTAGATCAGTTCTAATAACGATGGCCTGGTTTAAAAACACGTAAGTCCAAGTTTTGGTGAAAATGAGTTTTCCGTGGTTTCTTACGGTAAAGAAATCGAGACATCTAAATTTAACAATTTCGGAAGTAGCAATACACACTAACGCACCCAATAAACTGTTTAAAAAACACGTAAGTTAGACATACGAGCTTTTACATTATCATTCTCTATTCTTCAATTTAGAATACACGTAAGTTTGATATACAAGCTGAAAAACACATAAATCCAATTCAAATAAAAAACCTCGTATGTCTGGAAATTTCAAGTTGAAAAACTCGTAAGCCCAGTAACTTTGAAATGAAAACCTTGTAAGTCACTTTTATTCCTCATAATTAACCAATGGCTGTAAAATAATGATGGAAAACGTATTTATCATAAGTGACGATTGCAGAAGTAACTTCTGATATGTATCAGACTCTGTCAGCAGTGAATGTGAATTTTTTATTTTTTTTTTTGCTTTTCCTGAAAAATTTGTTGTTTTGGACTCACATGTTTTTTAAACCAGGCCATCGATAAGAAAAAATTCCTACAATGTTTTAGATTGATCGGATAAGGGGAAGTTGTTCCTCCTGCCCCCTCTCCGTCTTATCGAAAATGTACAGAGTATTGACATTCTTCACGATTTCGTTTTCTCATCCCTTAATTGCGTTAAAAATTTATTCTCCCAGATTTCAAAAATTCATACAATATACAGTCGAAAGTGAATTAGTTCGATTTTCCAATGAAAGTAAAAAAAGAGGAAAGAAAATTGAAGAATTGATATTCGAAATAGGAATCGATCTATAGGTTTTCGACGTCACTGAAGTTATTTCTTGGAGGTAGTTTTACATTCAACCCCCTAAAATACCGCTGGCCAAGTCTCAAGGACTCTGAAACCTACTTTTATCAATCTTAAAGTGTCTTCAACAAATCTGAGACATTACAGCAGTTGTAAAAAGTATCTGAGGAAGTAAAAAAGAAGTTTGAAGAGTTTCAAAGAGCCTTAAAAAAATTTAGAGAGTTTTAGAAAGTCTCAATCAGATCTGGGTTAGTTTTAGACGAGTTCGGAAGAATGTTAAACATGTTGGACGAGTCTCAAATGGTCAGGACTGTCAAGAGAAAATTCGGGCCCGGCAGTAAAGATGGAAAAAATTGTACGATTTTTCTTAGGCCCTCCACGGGAATCACAATTTTGCACTTGAAGATTCAAAAAAAGATTGGAAAATGAAAGGAAAAGTGGTTAAAAATCTGGGTCCCAAAAAAGTTTGAGCCTGCGAAGGAATTTTCTCTTTTCTCCCTCACTCGTCAGCTTGCAAATGGTACTACATTTTGGAAAAATCTCTCGAATAATCTAAATTATGCCTCCGACAATCCTAAATTGGTTTCAAAAAGGCTCACAAATATTTAGAAGAGTCTCAAAGATTTTCTACCCATGTACGAAGAGTCTTAAGGATTAGTGATCAACTTTGGAACAGTCATAAACAGTATTTAGGATTTCAAGTTTTTTCAATAAAATATGCGGCACACACAATTTTTGTACAAAAATGAAATTTTTAAGTTCAGTCTGTCATCAAAATTGAAAAAATTTCATTCTTGTCATTCTAATAACCAACTCAATTGTAGTCAGTTGACAAATTATACAGCACCGCTGACTATTAAATTTGTTATCGGTTTCCGTATTACAAACCTTCTCGTGCTTAAGGATCCCACTTCATCATTCCTAAATATTTTACTCTTTTACCACCTCTGTTTCATAGACGCACAGGTTTTCCGGTAACTGTACGAGAAGCATTTAGTCAGGACCGCAGCAACAGCATTTAAAATTAAAAAATGAGAGTGTGTGGAGAAAGCGCGTGTTGACCAACCGATAGTAAACACAGATTTGACTGAGAATGCTCAAACATGAACTGTAACTGAACGGATATCCTGCCTGGCCGATCGAGGAATAAAAAAAGGAGAACGAGCAATAAGAATAAGAAAAAGTAGAAGAATGTGACGTTGAAAAGATCACGCATAGGAAGTAATATGCGGGAGACAAAAGATATTTGTGAGACGTTTGTGTCGTGTTACGCTGAAAGTACCCAGGCAGGACGAAAATGCACATTGGAGAGCAGAGGGTCATCGCAGATTTTTATTAGTTGCCGTTGACATTATCATTACAGAAATTTCATATTTGTCCTATGCATCATCTGTGGAGTGATGAAATTCATTCTGTCAGTTAGAGGGGTGAGACTCGTTCTATAGTGTGTGCCTACTTCCTCGTTTCTCCAGTTTCTCTACACCTGTACCAGACATTTGATTTGCTTTCCACCGACTTGCCCTACTATTCAACGACAATCAGTTTACCCGCCAAGCTTTTGGAACAATCAATTTGCCCAGCACTCTGTCAATTCTTTGGAGAAGACACAGTTCTGGGCGATGTAATTTGCTGGCAAAACCTTCGAACCAAAGAAAGTGAGGAGAATGACAAAATACAACTCGATATTTCTTCCTCACCGGAGTCGTGTATGCATGTTCGAGTTAAAAGTTTGCCACGTATGAAATTACGAACACGACGACGTCTTTATGGAAAACATTTTGAAAAGGAAACTTATTCTCGAGGAAACATGCAGACCTAATTGTAACTTTTCAGATGGGAAATGAAAAAGTTATCTTTCCGAAGCATGACTACGGAACCCCGTTTCTATTCCTTCATAATACAAACTCAACTATAATATAGATTAGCGAATTGCAGCAGTCGCTTTTGGCGCGGATAAAAACTTATACTTATTTTGTTTGTTCGACCCGAAGTATTCACAATATTCGAACATAAGAATTCACTCTCGACACACATGAAATCTACAAAATGAATTTCTGGTAATGGTAGAATGCACTTCGAAAGAGGTCGTTGTCGTTGAATTCGCTGATCGATTTTCTTAATCCATGCGATAGGTACTTTGCACACTGACACACTTGCAGCCCCAGTCCCTGCGAACAAGTGTGTAGCTAGGTTTTGTAGCGTAGGTTGAAATTTGTAAAGATCAGGGATAGCGTAAAGAATTAACGACAAGTTGTTCAGATTTTGAAATTATATAAAAAGAGTACCACGAAACTGCCTCTTGGGAAACAAATTGATTTCATACCCATGCAACTGGGGTTCACTGAAAATTCGAACTTCTCACAGAACCAAATCGTGGGTTAGTGAATTAAAAAAGGTAAAATAAAAATATAAATCTCGAGGATTTTCAAAATTCAATTTTCTTTTCCAGACTTCTTGAAAACTTTTCGGGTTTTCTCGGAATTTGTGCGAGAGAAGTTTAGTCCGATCAGCAACGAAAGTATTTTTTTATTTATTTTTATTTATTACAGCTTCGATTAGGTACGCGTACATACGAACAAATTCGTTTTCTTTATTTCTAACTTTAGGTGAGCCATTGCCTAATCCGCCCATCTACGGGCATAAGCTTCCACAACCTTCTGCCAATGGACTCTGTCAAGGGCGTTGCTGGCCCAATGGGGACCCATATATCCGATGATCTCGTCCACCCATCTGGTGGCTGGTCTCCCGCGCTTCCTTTTTTGGCTGCATGGCACCAATGTCGTGGCTATTAAATTCCACTTTTCATTGTCCCCTCTAGCCATATGCCCTGCATGTTTAAACTTTTGTTTCTTAATAACATAGCCAACATCCCGACATTTAGTTTTCAGTTAAATTTTATTTGTTTTGACCTTATCCTTACATTTGACATTTAGTTAATTTTGTAGTATAGCATATTGCGAGCTTCTGAGTTTCTTAACCTGTTTCCTCGTCACAGACCATGTTTGACATCCGTAAGTCAGTACTGGTATCTCACACATTTCGAAGACTTTTAATTTCACTTTTAAGTGCATATTACTTTTTAGGATATGCTTCAAAGCCCAAAATGATTTCCTTGAATTTACAATTCTCGTACTTATTTCTTTGTTCGTGCGATCTTCAAATGAAATAATTTGGCCGAGATATTTTTTATTCTTTTACTTGAGACCATCCAAATCAGAAACTGTCATGGATTCCTCGTTAGAGATTGCTTTAGTTTTTGACACATTTATTTGCAGACCTACTTTTAGGCACTCTCTCATCAAGTCTTCTCCCATCTTTTTCAAGTCTGATACGTTATTACTTATTAGCGTAACATCGTCGGCGAATCTCAGGCTGTTGATATACTTTCCACCCATCTGTTCCCCATTTACTTTGCAAATTTCTTCGAGGATGCTATTTAAGATGTCTGGGGAAATGGGGTCACCCTGCTTTATACCCCATTGTATTTTAAAGATGTCCCCTTTTTGGTCCAGTTTTATATACGCTTTGGATTTCTTATATATTCTGTCAATGATTTGGAAATACTCGCCTTCAACTCCATGCCTATGTAAAGCTTCTAGCATGCTTGAGTGTGATACCGAGTCAAAAGCCTTTTGAAAGTCTATGAAAAAAAAACTTACTTTAAAATTGTATTCATTCGCTTTCTCTACTATCTGGTTTAGAGTGAGTATACGGTCAACAGTTGCGAATTCGCATTCAGAATTAAAAAACGAGAGTGTGTAAAAGGGCGTGTATTGATCAACCAACAGTGAAAACAGGTCTCCCCCAAAGTGCTACGGAACATTAACTGAAACTGAACTGATGTCCTACCTGGCTGATTGAGGGAGAAAAATGGAGAACGAGTCTTGAGAACAAGAAGAAGAAAAACGTGGCTTTGAAAAAACCAGGTACAGGAGGTACAAGTATGCAGGAGACAAAAGACGTTTGTTAGACGCTCGTAGCGTGCTACGTAGAGAGTAGCCAGGCAGAACGATTTACATAAAAATGTACAAACATACGGCAGGAGAGGGTCACCGTAATTCTTTCAAACTTACTCAAGGCTGTTCGGAATTCTTTAAGACTACCTTATAAGTCATTATATATCTTGTAAGCAACCCTACCTTGAAACCAGTTTTCAAGAAAGAGGGATGACTTGACGCCAAATAAACCCTCGCAAAACCTTTAAGACCTGGAAGGACGTGCATTGTTCAAAGTTGCTGAATGACAGCCGAAATATTAAGTATACATTAAACAAAACTTTAAAAAAACTTTGTTTACAGTATTTTTGCTGAATGATTATCTAATTTGTCAAGAACAGTGACTAAGTAAGAGCACGGTCTGGAGGAGAGGATATCGTACTCCCCTACTGAATGAACAAGCCTCGGGCAAGATGAAGAACGCAAAAAAAAACTCAATTCATTTTCGCGTCCGCATTCAAAAGATAAAATCTCTCCAAAAGATACCATTCACTCAGAGCAGACGCTGTAAGACTTTTAGGTGTTATTGGCTCAAGATTAACCACTCGTGGCAGACCGTAAACAATAACCAAATTTCAAAAGTTCCTCAACGTTATTTCCCCACTCGCAATGCGCTTTTTTGTAGGAGAGGCGCACAACTTTTCAAGAAAATATTTCTTATTTCACCTTACGAAGTATGCCAAGAAAAAGCTGAAAGAGTCTAAAACTCGTATACTCAGATAAGTATAAATACAAGGAAGGCTCGGGGGCTTGATGCTCCAAATTCTATACACCTCTCCCGTCCAAAAAAAAAAAAAAAAAAATGAAAATTGTACGAGCGGATCCAAGAATTTTCAGTATTATTTTGATACTTTATCCCCCCTCTCCCCCGCACACTGTGCTCTTTGTGCTTATGTGCACGCGATAGGTAGATTCGTAAAATATTATCTACCATTTGCGAAAAACTTGAACATTTTTTCAATTTTTGAGATAATCCCAGGCGTATAATCTACTCTTCGAATCTCCACAGAACTTCGAAACTTAAAAGTTGGGCGTAGTACCTTCAAGTACATCAGTACTGAGGTTTTCTGAGTTACAACGAGCTTAAAGGCGATTTTGTTCTTGAGTTCCATTCATAACGATTTACAGACAACTAAAATCTTCAATATTAATATTTTTACATAATCTGCTCTGACAATGCTGATGTCAGATTCATGGTTTCTTGAACAGATTAATTCACTTTTTATTTTATTTTGACCCATTTCCAACTTAAATACTCTCAAGGGAATCACGACCTAAAAATTTGGGTGTTTTTCACATCACTGATGGCAGTGTAGCTCGGTGGAACTTCAAGGATAGAGGTCACCGCTGAAATAACCCTACGATGAATACAGTAACTGAAAGGTAAAATAAATATCATAATTGAAACTTACTTGCGCTTCCAGTCGGAACCAAGCAACAAAAATCAGTACAACTGCGCAGTTGACAATGGTAGACCTGTAAAATAGAAAATATAGAGTGAAAAACAAAGGTACTTGTAGCTAGAAAAACCGAAGACCAAGTTGCAATTTTTACACAAGCCTTTGCCTCCAGCTAATATAATATTTCGTTATTTTGTTGATACATTATAATTACTCCAATTTTATTAAATTTATCGATTCTAATATTGATTTCAATTCGGATACCTACTACATCAGGTTTTTTTAGGGGTGGGGCGGGGTCGGCTACGAGTAGCCGAGCCTATGGCAATCACTATTTTTCTTATTTTCTTTTCAATTCAAAGTTACAGTTCAGTACTTCAGTTCAGTAGCACGTCATGTCAGATTTGTGTGGTTTTCGGCAGTGTTCATTGATCGGAGTAACAGCTCAATTCAGTGGCGCCTTATTTTCGAGAAAATACTTAGTTGAAAATAATGAAACTAAAATTATAAGTAACAATTTCGATTTTATTAGGGTCGGCTACGAGCCTCCTGCAATCACTTTTTTTCTCCTTCAGTAGTGCTCAGTGATCTTGATCTTCATTACTGCGCGAGGGTCATTTTCAATGTACAGAGCCCCGGAGATGAAATAAAAAAATAATAATGATAAAATAATTGATAATAACTAATAAATAACAATTTTGATTTTATTCAGCTTATTTTCGCAAAATTGGGAACCAAAAAGTCAAGGGAGGGAATAATAGAGGAGGCAACGAAGTTTTATGAAGAACTATATAGAAAAGAGGAAAACATAACTCCAAGGGTAAAATTCGGGGGAAACAACGAAGAAAATGTCCCCAAAATACTAAAACAAGAAATATAACAAGTACTCAACGAAATGAAAGAGGGAAAAGCCCCTAGACCGGATAACATTGTCACAAGGATTTTAAAAGCCCTAAAGCAATCACTGACACCTTGTCCTCGCAGAACTTTTCACTGCCATAGTAGAATCTGAAACGTCGCCAGAACAATGGGAAATAGCAGAAATAAGAATACTGTATAAGAAGGGAGAAAGAACAAAGATAACAACTACCGCCCCATTAGCCTAAGCTCGAATATAAATAAAATGTTTATGAAAATAATCAAAAAGAGAATATATGACACCTCAGATCAGAATCAGGGGATAGAACAAGCGGGCCTTAGGAAAAGCTTCTCGACGATGGATCATATATTCACAATTGACCCAATTAATATAGAAAGCAAACGAGTATAACATAGGGGTGTACATGATCTTTGTAGACTTTAGTAAAGCCTCCGACTCGGTAAAACATAGCTATTCATGGGAAGCACTAGAAAATCAGGGGGTACCAAAAAAGTGGATAGAAATCATAAGGGAAATGTATTCAAAGGCAAAAGCGTATGTAAAAACCGACATTAAGGGGCAAATATTCGAGATAGGTAGGGGGTGAGACAAGGGGACCCGCTGTCCACAAACCTATTTAACAGTGTACTTGAGGAAATATTCAGGGAACTAAATTGGGAGAAGAAAGGCTATGGCATAAAAATTATTGGGGTAAACCTGAGTAACCTAAGATTCGCGGACGACGTGGTACTAATTAGAAAAACAGAAGAATAAGAGCTGCAGGAAATGTTTCGAGGTTTCATTGAGAAAAGTGAGGTTAAGGGACTAGGATGTAACATCAACAAAACAAAAATGATGACGAACATGAAAGAGGGAGGTTGCATAAAAATAGGAAATAAAAAAATAGAGAAAGTGGGAGGCATTTAAATACCTGGGAAGAACTAAGTCATTTAAAGAGAGAATGGAAAAAGAAATAAAAAATAGGAGAGTGGCAGCACGGAAATCATTCTGGGCTCTGGAAAACATTGACAAAAACAAAAAGTTGGGAATAAGAACAAAAATCAAAATACTAGAAGCTTGTACCCTACCAGTGTTGTCCTACGGGGCACAGACGTGAGCAATAACAAATACTCAGTTAAACAAATTAAGGGCAACACAGAGGTCAATGGAAAGAAGTATACTAAACATAAAGAAGAAGGACAAGGTTAGAAACAAGGAGATAAAAGCAAGATCTAAAGTAAGAGACATAGGATACATAATAAAGAAGGCAAGATTTGGGTATGCGGGGCAGGAAATAAGAAACAAAGAGGAGAGGTGGAATAAAAAAATTTATGAATTGACCCCTTTAGATTACAAAAAAGGAAAACCAAGAACCAGATGGAGGAAGGAAATAAGTGATAGGGCGGGGATTCTATGGACAAGAAGTGCTCAAAACAAATGTACCTGGACGAATATTGGGGAGGCCTATGCCCGGCAATGGGCGAAATAATGGCGTATCGAATAGAAATACATAGAATAGACATAGATTAAGGAAAGTAAACTTTAATACACGTAGTCCTAAGCTGTAACAATAAATAAATAAATAAATAAAAAATTCTTCAGTTATTGCACTGTTATTGTTGAGGGTGGCCGTACCGTGCCCGTGGGAAAAATTGTTGAAAATTAAGGATAACTCTTCACTGGATTTAGAAGAGGTAAGTTAATCTGCTTACTGATGTATAAAATGGGTTCTCAGTTTGATAAGTGTACAATTTTTTTAAATCGAGCCAAATAGAACATATCCAGCAGTAGCCATATTGCATATTCGAGTGTAGGATATAAAATTTTCTTGCCTCCTCAGTGAATTCTCTGACCAATGATGCGTGCGAATTGTTCGTGAATTCTGATCAAATTTGGATCAAATCAAACATGTCCTTTGAGACATTTATTTCTGTGGTACTCTTATCAGTAAATTTTCCAAGGAATAATGGGATGTGAATTATGTCTCATAAATACTTATGATACAATAATTAATGCCTAATTTTGGTATTCTGTTTTAGGCTTCGAGTGACAAAGTCTCAGCATTTTAGCTGTCTTCACCTCAGAACGAAACAACGGCGTTCCTCTCTGTGTTGATTGGGGAAATATATGCGATGTAGTAAATGAACTAACAGCATAATATGAATAAGTAGCATATGAACTGGTTGCAAAGAAGCAAGTATCTAGCAAATCAACAATTAGCTACTGAACAAGTGCAGGATAAAACCTACTACGTGATGCACAGAGAGTTGGTAAACGTAGACCACAACGCCAGAAGCAGAACTGTATGTATCACAAGAAGCATCGAGGAGAAATACTACAAAAGAGACTCCAAATTTATCAAACAAAAAACGAAAAGAACTAAGGAAATGTCAGCGTGAACATTTAAAAAATGACCTACAGTTATATATGTGTAAGTTGTGGTACATTATTTTTCAGTCGTTCTTTGTTAATGCTGAGTTACGAAATTATGAAGAACAAATGTACTTCCAATGTTCTCAAAACTGCATGCCCGTTAACAAGTTTTGATAGTATTGATAGTAATCTTGGTTACACCTGTTCAAATTGTACTTAAACTTTAATTGAATCGAAATAAAATTCTTCCTTCGTCTTTTTGATCATAAATGGCCCAAGGTCATTAGTTCATGAAGAATTACGATTTCCTAAGATGCCATCGAGAGCGAGTAAAGATGATCAGGTTTGCAGATGGTATTGTCTTATCAGCGGAAACAAGTATTGATTTGGAAAACGTTTTAAATGGAATGGAGGAGATTTTGAGAATAGAATATCGTATTAATCGATGTGAACATGATAGCTTAAATATGTATAAATTTTGAACCAGGAAAAGAGTCTTGAATTTATTTAAGTATCACGGAAAGCGACTTGACAGCACTTAAATTCTCCGAGACAATCAAATTATCAAATGAAGTCTCGACATCAATGTTATTTTTCAATATTCAATAAAATTTGCGTAACTTATGGGTGCAAAAGCTCATTACAAGCACTGTATGACAGGTTTGAGAATTCGATCGCCAAAGTAGTTGATAAATATGGCGAAAATAAAACTTCAGTGCAGACTGACGACAAGCTAACTGTGGACACTAAGGTCTTAATCAGGGAGAGAGATAAATTGGAAAGCAAAGAAAGAAAGACATGCAAGGAAAAACTAGAACTACTTCTATTGAGGAAGAGAGTGAGAGAAAAAATAAGAAAAGATATCCGAGAGTTTGACTCTAAATGTATCCAAAATATTTTAGCAGAGAGTAGGTCGATCAGGAAAGCTATGAAGGAAATCAACTCGACGAAAAAGCTCATACCTAATACGAGTAATGAACAAGGCTGTAAGGTGTACGAGCGCAAGAGAATTGCAGAGGTTGCTACAAACTTATACAGAAAGTTATACAGTAAAGAGAATGTTAGAAAGGAGGAGAATGAGAAAGCAGAGTTTGGTGGCAATGACGTAGGCAACCCTTCTGAGTTCCCAAAGATCCTAGCGGAGGAAGTTGCAAAAGCATTGAAAACTGCGAAAACAGGTAAAGCAGCTGAACCGGACGAGATTGACAACGGGGCGCTAAAGCTCCTGTCAGTAGAAATAATCCCAACACTGACTAGACTTTTTAATAAAATTTTGGAAATTGAGTGCACTCCAAAACAATGGAAAATTGCTGAAATTATATTATTTTTTAAAAAAGGCAGAAAATACGATATTAAAAATTACAGGCCAATAAGTCTCACATCTAACATTGGAAAACTGTTTATGAAAATTCTAAAAGATAGGCTTTACTCCCAACTCGATAGTCAACAGGCTGTAGAACAAGCTAGATTCAGGAAAAACTATTCGACTGTAGATCAGATTTTCTCCCTCAAACAAATTATAGAAAAGTCAAACGAGTACAATTTGGAACTACACTTACTCTTTATTGATTTCTCAAAAGCTTTTGACTCGATAAACCACAATTTTCTGTGGAAGGCAATGAGAAACCAAGGAGTAAACCAAAAAGCGATAAATATAATCAAAAATGTATACAAAAGGGCAACTGCTTATGTTAAAACTGATGTTAAAGGAGAGGAATTCAAAATTGAGAGGGGAGTTAGGCAGGGGGACCCATTGTCACCCAGTCTATTCAACTGCGCTCTGGAAGAGGCGATGCGCCAAATGGAGTGGACTCACTGGAATGAAAAGTAGGAATAATGGGAAGGGAGAAGGGTCAGGATAGATGGAGAGTACTTATGCTACCTAAGATTCGCGGACGATGTAGTTCTTCTTGCAACTGACTTGAACGACCTGAAAGATAATGTTTCTAGAGTTCATAACCGCTTGTAAGCAAGCAGGACTATCAGTAAATATGAGTAAGAAAAAACTGCTCTCTAACGCATGCTCAACTCTTTTGGAAATAGATGGCGAAAAAATTGAAAATACAAGCGAAGTTGAGTATCTAGGGCAAATAATTTCTTTCACGGGCGCCAGGAGTAAGGAAATTTCTAACAGAGTCAGAAGTGGTTGGCGCAAATTTTGGCAGTTGAAGGAAATATTCAAAAGTAAAATGCCGATCGGAGCTAAGGTGGAGGTCTGGAGGAGCTGTGTGCAGCCAACAATGACGTATGGAGCACAGACCTGGGCACTGACGAAAGCCAATGTAAACCGACTTAGGGTCACGCAACGGGGGATGAAACGGAGCATGTTGGGTAAAAAAATAAAGGACAAAATTGAAAATTCGAAAATTAGAGAGCTGACAAAATTGAAAGATTTGGGTGTAACCACAAAAATTTTGAAATGGAATTATGCAGGCCATATTATGAGACAGGAGAATGGTAGGTGGGAAAGAAGGATGGAGGGGTGGACTCCATACGGGCATACCAGAAGGGTGGGAAGACCCACCACCAGATGGCGCCAAGAACTCCAAAAAGGGCTTGGCCCAACATGGAGAAGACAGACCCAGGACAGAAAGGTGTGGAAGAAAAAAGGGGAGGCTTATGCCCAAAAATGGGCGGGTAGAGAAAAAAAGGGGAAGGACGGAGGGGGAGTTCCCCACCGGCCGCGGCACTTGAAGAAAGTATCAATGTTAAGAAATCTCGATTGTATAATTTCTTAGATATAAAGATGTAATTGTGTGCTACCAAATAAAGCAGTTTCAGTTTCAGTTCATGGGTGCAAAAAGGCAAAATTCTTTCTACGACCATCATCAACGACCAAAAAACTTTTCTTCTTCTTCCGTCTCAGTACTCATGCAACGTAATTCGAAAAATCAGATGCGCAAAAAAAGTGGAAGAGAGTAAGCTTCACTCCTCACTTGTGCTCCTCTTTCTGTGCAACGAAAAAGGTCTCGCACTTAATATTTAGTACACGGCTTCGCCAACGCCGACGCTACCTCTGCCCAGAGGTATTTGGGCTTAGAAGATCTACGTCCAGATTCGAGTGCCTTCTCAGTTACATGCGATACTTATACGATTTCTTTTTCACCCCATCGCCTACATGAAGGACCCACATTATGCAGAAACCTCGTACCAGTGCCGCCCATTTCGTATAACCCTTTTACTTCAGAAATCGAGAGTTCTCCTCTTACATACGGTTTCCAGCAGGGTTACGAATATCATGCTAACACGCACCTCAAGTCACGATTGCCTTTTGCAACGCGATATCCAAAAGTTTTGCGACGTATTTCATCGTCGGCTTTTAATTGGCCCGCATTCTCTGTTCTCGCCAAAATCCGCTTTACCTTCGACGAATTACGGATTGCGCGATCGAATTAGCGCGCGAATTTGTTATCACTCAAACAGCCATAAGTCAAGCCGTGAATAAAACACAGCATCGTTCATCAAACGTCGCATAGAGAATATGCTCGGTCAATTAAATATGAATCAGGGTGTACAACTGCGCACCTCCAAAAGCGCTGTTACTAAAACGTTTTGCAAAACAGCTGCGGGAAACGAATAAATAATCCGTTCAGTAGACACGACCCCGAGGTCGGGAATCGGAATTACACTTAACAGGCTCTCCGATACGTTTAAAAAGTTACCACTCAAACAGATTTTCTCTCAGATATCAGAACACGAATGTAAATGTAAAATTTACACGAGTCTTTCACGTCGCCGTCGGTAGTTTTCCCGATAGACCTTCATTTTACAGTTCTGTCTGTCTCTCTCTCTCTTTTTTTTTCTTTTCTTTTTTTAATTACACCTTATGACAGCACACGCTTCCCTAGTCGCGGTTCCAGTGTCGTCGTCATGTCCGTCCTTGCCCTTACTGCCGCCGCATCCTGGTATCACCTTTCAGTATTCTTCTCAGACACGGCGACGGGCTTCAGCTGCAGAGCCGACCGTCCGTTAGGGGAGTCTTCCCTACTTATGGGGAGTCGTCGCTCAAGACGTGCTGCGTGGATTGCGAGAGCTGCGGGGATGCTGTCCGCTGTCTCACACGTTCGGCGCCCACCTTGGCCCGCACCACTGAGCCGGTGAATTGGATCATTGCTCACCAGTTCTGCAGGTTAGCCAGCATCACTTCAACCATCATTTCAGGAGTGGTGTGGCTGCCGACAGACGCCTCGAGCACTTCTCGTGCGTCGTTCCACGCAGTGCAGCAAAAGATGGTATGCTGGCTTTTAAAGAATTTTATCAAGAATTTTCAGGAAAATTTTTCTAAATCGCCGAAGAATTTCCTCGAAAATTTTCAGGAAAATTTTCCGATAATTCTTGAAGTATTGCATCGGAAATTTTTAGAAAACAACTCTGATAATTTCCGAAGAATCTCGTTGAAAATTTTTAGAAGAAATTTCCAATGTTTTCAAGAAGGATTATCAGCATTCTTCGAGAAAATTTCCTGACAATTTTTCAAGAATTTCAAAGGAAATATTTGGAGAAAAACTCCGATGGTTTCTGATGAATTTCATTAAAAATCTTCTGAAAAAATGTTCGATAATCTGCGAAGAATTTCATCATAAATATTTTTTAAGCATTTTCATCGTAAATTTTCGGAAGAAATATCCAATAATTTTGTTAGAATTTAGAAAAAATCTCCATTGTTTTCCAAAAAATTTCATAAAATTCTTCAAGAAAATTTCCTGATAATGTTGGAGAATTCTATCGAAAGCACTCGGGGAATAGCACCAAGAGTTTTGAAGAATTGTACCGAAAATCTTTAGAAAAAACCTTCGATTATTTCCAAGGAGTTTCATGAAAAATATTCTGGATAATTCAGTTGATTTTCAAAGATTATTTCCAACAAACTTTATCGAAAATATCAAGGGTAAATTTCCCCTCATTTTCAACGAATTTTATTGGACCTCATTGAAAAACATTATCCGATGATTTCAGGAAAAATTTGTGGGAAATTTTAGGAAAACTCTCGAAATATCTACATACCTACCAACTCAACTTCCTTATCATGAAGTATCAGTTCCAACGATGGATTTCCCAATAGACACATTTGGCTAGTGCCTAGGGCGGCAGATTTTTGTACAAAAACAGCGGGGAAAGGAAAGAAATTCGGAAAAAGAAGAAGAGCACACAGAAGAAAGAAAAATATTGTAGATGTTGCAGAAAACACAACTGGGAAATAATTATCAATTTCAACCTGTAGCTCATTAGAAGGATATGGAGTGGAGGGGTGAGGGGGCATTTCGTTGAGTGCCTATAGCGGCTGAGCTTCTAAATCCGCAGCTGGTTACAAAGAGCGTAAGCAAAAAGTGGAGTCCATGAGACATTAAAAAAGAAGTAAAGTGATACCCCGCTTATCAGTTGCATTAGTAACCGATGTCGGCAGGGTGGGAAGGGTAGAGTGAGGAAAACTGCCAGAGTTTTCAGGCAGGAAAATATCACGGACGTGGATCACAGGGAACCGTCAGAGGGGAAAGACGGGAAAGCAGTTTGCGGTAATGGGAAGAGGAGAGGACATACTAATGCCTGCGGAGCTCCGTATGATTAAATTTTGACAAGTATTCGCGTGTTTCCACGCCACAGAGGGGGATCCACTAAATTTTTCCCCCAGTAGGCATCCTAACTTTGTTTTCAATTGGAACTCTTTGGAATCGTTTTACATTGAACTTCTTCACACTAGGTTAAAACTTGATGGCGGTAACTGTCTCCCTTCAAAAATTATTTGGGAATTGAAAATGGCATGCATTTATCAGCACACAAAATAAAAAGGATTTTGCACAAAATCGCGGCCCTACAAAAAAAATGAAGAAGGAACGCAAACATGATTATCTCTGCACGAAATAAAAATATATGGAACGCAATCGAATAGAAATCGAAAAATTGATACGTACTCGAGCCACATCCATTTTTGACATGTATTGTGTATGAATTATTATTTACATTATCGTCTTGTGCATGCTTACTCGCATTTTCGTTCTTTTCAGTCAACTTTTACATTTCAAGCCGTACAGAGGTCGAGAGTTTCCAGCTGGATTATATTTATTATATCACGCTCAGTGGCAGATCTAGAAATTTTCCAAGTTGGGTGTTTTGAAAATAAAATTTTTCCATCTCCGCTCCCTAAAAAATCGAGATGGATGGCATTTTAAATAGTTCCTGAAGACAAGTTTCATAATGTGATTAAATCGTTTCAAAATGAACATTGTAGACTGTAGTGCTGCAGATACTCAAAAACAGGGGAAAAACTCAAAACTCAAGCGTTTTTTTTCTTTTTCGGCCCAAAAGGGGTGTCCGACCCCCCCCCCCAATAGATCCACCACCAATCACGCTAACTCTGTACAAGTGTCACTGTACCGATTTCGTTCAATATATTTTTATTTCGTGCAAATTGTATGTAAAAAGAAAAAAGAAATGTAAAAGAATCGATAAAGAGAAGAGAGACGAGAGAAAGGTAGGAATTCGAAAGATATACGCAATGCAGTCAGGGGTGCGTAAAATTTCCCTGTACGAAAATATTAAGTCAGGATTGTTCGAATGTTTATATTGATGGACTTAACATGAGTGGCTTATGCGCTAAAATTCTACCATATCTACAAATACATTATTTACAGAGAATGGGCGGATGGATGGATAGCCGGACGGGAACTGCTCAGGCGAGGTACCTATAACAGAGTTGAAAACCACGTTTGAGTACGGGCACAAAACACTACTGCACCGTAGCCCAAAACCAATAACATAGCCAAGCATTTAAGCGATCCTATTCTCTGGCCCAGTATCCGACTAGCACCAACATACCAGAGGGTTCATACCTAGCCCGCACGAATGCCTATAGGTACCCTGGTAGTGCCGGCCCTGAGGCTGTGCTGCAGTTCAGTATGCTGTCCGGAGACTCGACCGAATGCCCACAGCCGGATCCACATTATCGCCTGGGTAGGGTAACGTCTAAACCCTGCATAGTGGAGAGCCTGGAGCGTCAACTACGCCCCCGCCGGCGAGAAAGTATTACGAGCAAGCGTAAATATAAAAGCAGTTTAAAAAGTCATAACAAAATGTGTACTCAGTGAGCAAAACTCACCTCAAATTGATGTCTCTCGCCAACACCACAAAATACGCGACGACACTTTCGAAATACGGCTTACACACGAGTCAAATTTCCTGCAACGGACCTTTACCGCCGTCGTTAACTAAATGCCACGAGGCACGAGCCCGCGAACGCGAAGACCTTGGCACAAGGGATGCGTTCCTCGCCCTCTAGCAGGTTCTCCAGGCAAACCAGTCATGCATACAAGCGGGTGAAAGCGGAGAGAAACGAAGCGACAAGCGCGTGAGATTCGACCCTATACAGGGTGTAATTATTTAGACAGAAATTTACTCTTACATGTAGTATGTTTGCGTTTAGGTTTTCTTTTTTTTTGTAGGTCCTCGATTTGCGTGCGAAACCTTTTATTTTTGCGTGCTATATATTTTTTCCCATTGAAAATCCAAAACGAGCTCAAAATGCCTTCTGTGTATTTATTGCGTATTAGAAGCAATATTTAGAGAGCTGGAATGGGAAAATACGGGGATACAGATAAATGGTGAAAAGCTGTACCATCTACGATTCGCGGACGATGTTGTACTAAATAAATGAGGATATAAAGAGGCTACAGGAGATGGAAGAAAAATTGGCAGAGGTAATTGCAGAGGCGGGCTTAGGAATGAATACAAGTAAAACAAAACTATTATCCAATATGGAGAGGAACAGTAAACCACAATACAAGGAACTGAAATAGAAAAAATCTCTGAATTCGACAATTTGGAGCAGATACAATCGTTTGAAAACAGAACAAATAGAAAAATAAAGCAAAGCCAAGCTTCTGGACTTAAAAAACACGTATAGAAGTAAAATGAAGCTTGGAACAAAGACGAAAATATTGAAACGATGCACTCTACCAGTCCTCGCCGATGGAGCCCAAACGTGGGCCCTAACGAAGAAGCAAATAAAAAGATTAACTACCACAGTGAGAACAAGAACGAAACTAAGAGGACACGGGAGGGCAGCTCCCTAAAGCCTCCGCCAGAGTTGGGAAATTTTAGTAGATGGATCAAAAGTTGAGAAAATTCAACCAGTCAAAAGAAATTTCGAGTTTTTTCTTTTCTTCCCTTCTTAGGTAATACAAGAAAATTGATACTTGGGAATTTTGAGTTTAGTCAGTTAGAAATTTTACAATTTTTGCCTCCCCCTCTCCAGAAAATACTCTTCCTTACGTTCATAGACGCGATTGAGATGTACTCTTATAGGAGAATGCTCCGAACACCCTGGGCATAGAGGGTCTCAAATGAAAGAATACTAGCTCGAATGAGAAAAACGAAAGAACTAATGTACACGATTAAGAAACGGAAGACGGAGTATCTGGGTCACATAATCCGCGGCCCTCGATATGAGATAATTCGCCAAATTATTCAGGGCAAGATTCAGGGAAGACGGTCGATCGGACTTTGACAAAAATCCTGGCTTAAGGACCTACGCAGATGGTTTGACCGCTCATCAATTGACATATTCCGAGCGACAGCGTCCAAAGTTATCATTGCTAAATGGATCGCCAATCTTCACATGGAGTCGGCGTAGAAAGACGAAGCCGTCCCTAAGTGAGAAGGATGAACAAGCTTTTCTAATTTTGCTCTCAACCCGCGCCCTGAAATCCGCACTTTCGAGAATTACCTCAGAGACGTCGGGGAGGCTATTAGGGCTGTCTTAGCCCTCTTTTCTTCTTACCGAAAACCCGGCATAGGTCGAAGGGTAGCGAGTCGCCACGTGGGCTCGAACCCAGGACCTCCGGATTCCGAGTCCAGCGCGCTATCTATTCGGCCAACCAGACCCCCTACTCGGCCAACCAGAGCCCCTTTCTTTCCTGTACTCTTGGGAGAAGCCATACCGATCTTAATACCACAATATAATCGAAATAAGAACTAACACATGGAATGGAATAAAGTATCTAGGGTGAAGAATAAAAAACAGAGTAAAAAAAAAAAGTTTACAAAATAAAGAGAGGAAACGGGTATGAAAGAGGTAAGTTAGAGATCAAGAAATTAAAATGGGATTACGGGGGGATATATCCACAGAAGGGACACGATAGAACAACATTATCAGTGAGTGGGAATCTAACAACAGAAAAGGAGAGAAAGCCCTGGTACAAAATGGCGTGATGATATAACAAAAATTACTGGAATAATGTGGGGAAGAGTAGCCCAATACTGGAAAAGATGGAAAAAAGCTGGGGCGGCCTATACCCAAAGGGTCTGAGTAGTTCGGTGTACGAAGTGTGTACCCTCTATTGTATGCTATGTATTTATCAAACTGTCGAACTACATAAATTTCAGTTTTTGGAAACTGTATTCAGATTTTATATTCTAATAATCCAATTGAATTTTTAAAAACCCCAACATCTTTGTCTCAACAACACCAACCTGAAGTGATAAACTGTAAATGAATCAGGACACTCCGAATGAACGCAATGTGACATGAAGAGCCGGTGTCCAGAGGCTCTGGACTCCCTCGTAATTTCGTCAAATTTCTTATTTTTTTTCTTATTTTAGCACCTCCATCTAATTCACTTAAGCCAACTCACATTAGCCCACAGTCTAAATGAGCCGCGAAGCGGGTCAGCTAGTAGTTTCATAAGAAGAGATTCAAATATTCCTGCTCTAAGCTTCTTATCTTGAGCTAAGCAGGTTGCCTGTCCATTCCCTAAGCCACTGAATCCCCTCTTTTATCAGAGTCTTTATTTTATTGGAAAGAAATTATTACAAGGGATGCCTTGCCTTACATTCTGGCTCGAATAAAACGCCTGAAATACGTGCTACTCGACTCGAGCCTAATTCGCAGACAGAACAAAACGGGTATACGAAGAAATAATGTACTTTTGCAGCACAGCAGGAAAAGGCGGGCTGGTGAGCTCCGTTAGTTACGACGTCGATATAGTTGAAAACGACTGTACACAGTTACTATACCGCAATCCCTCATACTGCTACCTACTAAAAATATTATTACGTTTTCGCTACGACGGGTTCGAGTTCGCGTATCTACACCAAACTGGGTATCAAAGGAATTTTCAAACTGTAATTCAACCCAAATTTTGCGAACGTTAAAAAATTTTGCAATAAAAATCGTACACTGGAGAGAACGCTGAGCGGGTGCGAGAGAGAAAAAATGGGCGGACGCTCACTCTGTTCGGAGCCAGTCGGACAGACGCTAACACAAAGTCACCTAATTTTCGAAAGCTGCACAGTTAGTCTATTTTATTCGTCCTTCGGCGCTGTTCAACCGATACACACAGTCGGTGTTTGCATGTACGAAGTTGAGAATCATCTCGACCAAAGTTATATACGTTGAACTTGCGTTCAGCTTGTTTCGTTTTTCTCGTTCGCAGGTTTCGGCAGAGCATTTGCTCGCATAATCTTGTAAATCTTGCTGCTGTTTGTCGAAGGCGTTGGGCACCGCGAATAATGCATCCCGCTAATATGTAATTTTGGAATGTCTTCGATCTCGCTCTCTCTCTCTCTCTCTCTCTCTCTCTCTCTGTCTCGTCTTTTTTTTCCCCACAACTGTCAAATGAATACGTTGAGACGAATGCGTGTCAAGCTCTGCCGTTTCTGTATGTGACAATCTTTGTGAAAAATGAAAGTCGCCTCATTTTCCCTCTCGCGCTGTCTCCTTCTCGATATAGCTTTTTCCGCACTCTCGACAGCGTCCATTTCTGACTGCCGTCATTTCTGCGTATCCCTCTGTCGGGCGGCTCTGCGCTTATTTCGCCTGGAAAATAATGATTAATATTGTCTCGTCCCGAAGTAAACGGTTTGGACGAAAAATTTAAAATAACACAGTCGTCGCTATCTCTTTCCCTTCTGCCCGGGTTTATTATACGGTTTTTGGCTCTGTTGGCTGCCACGGTCTTGTTATTAATAAAAGATAGAGCGAACAGCTCGAGCGTTCGAGATTGCTGAATAGTTCCTAGACTTTATAACTTTCTCAGGATTTACGTTTCACATACCCGCTAACGTCGAGTAACGTTGACACGCAGGAACTGAGAGTCCACGAAAATTGGAGAAAAAATATATGAAGCTGAAAATGGGTGCAGTTGCTAGTGAGGCATACTGTAGTGTGGCAATTTCCTCGGACTCGGGAAACCCAAAGAAACCGACCAGCCACCTTACCTTCGTATCACGAGAGCTGGTCTACATCCTTACAAAGAGGACAACGATCGACGTGAGAAGCATTCTAATTCACGCAAGCTCTGCCTCGCCGATTGAGAAGAAGTAAACATAGTCGAGCTTTCGCCGACTGAACACAGACAAAAAGTACAAAGTTGAACTAGTTGAACGTTTTGGACGTTTTGGAACCTTCCCCCTTCTGAGAGCAGAGGATACCCATGTAACTTGAATGGCTCATGCTGCAAAGAATAGCAACTTCCTGTGAAACCGTGTAACTTTATTTACGTAATAAACAGAAATGAAGCAGGCCTGGAAGATACCGAATGGGTTCCGGTTGGACTTCTACAGCAATAGTGAATTGGTTCTCTGTAGGTACACTAAGGTGGTCGTTATTTTCAAAATGGAGTTTGGGTGCAGGACCCTTTATTCCGTTCATTTTTAGGGTGTTTGCCCGCGTGCAGCGCTGCAGGCACCCTATTGCAATCGAAAATTTTCTTTAAATACGACTGAATTGTTTACAGATCATAGTTCAGTTTCAGTTCAGTTTCGTTCTCCGTCAACTGCTGCCATCTATTGGGATGTAAATGAAATATAGGAGCGCTAATGTACATTTCCTAATGAAAGGTTGAGTTCATAAGTTATTACAGCCGGAAATAACGAAATAACATTACTGATTGCTGTAAACGGGAAATGTGGTACTTTTGGCATATTTAGCGACAAAAAAAAACATAAAATATGTGAATATTTCACCTGTTTTTTGGCATATTTTGGACAGCCCTAGTTATGAATATGTGGCAGTTTCTATAAAAAGGGGTAACTTTGTCGATCCGACGAATTTTTATTTATGGACAGTATGTAATAGAGGAATGAATGCCCATTCCAAAGAGCTATCGGCGAGATTTGTAGCGTTTTTTGTTCCGGAGATACAAGTGGTCAAAGATGAATGTAACGAGAACGCGCGAAAACACGTTTTTGGGAAAAACGCGTTTAAATTTTGACACAACTTTTTCTCCCACTCCGTCAAGCGGCCCTAATTCGCCGCGCAATCACGTTACCAGCCTCAACGAGGGCTTGTTAGAAAGGTAATTTTTAGTTCTTCTACGTGGTAACAACTCCGAAAACCCGCGAAGAAGCAACACAGACATTCACATTCTTTTCTCATTCTCTTTCTCTCTCTTCCTCTTCTCTCTCATGCGCGTAAATTTTGTCTCTTCGTTACTGCGATGTTTTTTCTATGAAAATCGACCAAAATCTCAAAATTGATTGTTTCGACCAAAAAATTTTGTTTTTCATTTTTCGCGTTTTTTGAGACTTCAATCGATCGACAAAGTTACCCCTTTTTATAGAAACTGCCACATTTTTAAATTACAATTTTCGCTGTTAATGTATTGATTAAGCATTGAATATTATTTTATACTCGAATTTGTGTGAAACATCGTTTTTGGGTGCTCCATAGTCTATAGTAGGTTCAGTAATCCGTGCAGAATGTACGGGAATAAATATATTCGTCCAAAACAACATACAAACTGGAAAAGGCAATACTCGCCAATTTTAAGAGTTCAATACGCATAAGTGCCCAGGGTCCCAGGGGCCCTCTTTCTTCCTGTTCTGTGGCGATGCTGAGGATGCTGATGGGAGGCGCCTAGCTTGTCACTCATTGGTTTTCCTGGGGGTGGGTCTGCTTTCTCCGGGGTCTTCTCCTATAGCGGGTTCAGGGGAGGAGGGATCGCTAGCCTTCACATAAAGCATGTAAAACATATTGTATTGCAATCTTGTGGTTTATACAATCCCTACAAAAAGTACGCATTTTATTTTACCGGCCAATTCTTTGGATTAAGACTGTTAAAATGACTTCTAGAAATTCGTTTTACCAATACAGCGCGCGCTAGTTGATTTTCTTTTTGATTATAAAACTGGTGGTATAATTTCGGCTACCTTACCCGGCGAATTTATTTATTTATTCTTTTATTTATCTATTTACTGGTTGAATTGCCCGCGTCGATGGTACCCAGTAATCTTGTTTAAACTCGTAACATTTTTTTCAATAGTAATTGGTCTACGTAAACGCTCAGACCTTATTCTACTTTAAAAAGAAAAGAAACTTCATGCATGGGCGGAAAGGTAAAAGCAGGAGTAAAAATTACCAGAATTTTCATTATTTTCATCGGATAACATTTACAGGATCTTTCTGTCAAAATTAACCCAATTTATTTGAAATTTTATGTTATGTCCAGTCTTGAAGTTACCAACTTTTAAATTTTGGGTCATTCATTTACGATGTGCATAAAGGTTAACTGAATGACTAGTTCTTTTTGAGAAGGGGGGGGAGGAGGATTACGAACACCAAACCAACTAACTCAATTTTTCTTCAATCAGAAATACGCTATCAAATTTTAAGAAAATTTGAAGACAAGATAGCGTCATCTTTTACCTTTAAAAATTTTGCTTTTCTTATCTCCTATCTACAGCTAATAGTTTAATGCTGGATCACTCTTTTTTTTTAATTTAAATAATTCCAAATATTTAAGATGCATTGGAAAAGTAATATCTGGTCTGGCAACAACATATTATAGGGATAGGAAGAGAGAAGGAGAGAAGGTGGGGGGAGAGTTTTGTCTTTAGTAGATTGGAAACGTCAACCCTCTCTTCAATGAGCAGTAAGTGTCGGATATAATCCGAAATGCCTTTTCTATTCAGTCATTAAAAAACTCCCTGTCCTCCACTAATTGCATCAGCTTTTCTTTTCGAACATTTGGATGTCCCGTAACCCCATCGCTGCCTGTAAAAAAAAAAAAAAAAAAAAAAACTGCTCACTGTTACTGTTCTAGTAAAATAAAGTTACCATTCTCAAGTCAATTACCCCACTTGACCACACAGCGATTAGCGATTGGTAGTTTTAAACATTGTAATTTTAAAAATACTCCTAGGGTAACAAAAAGAATGACAAAATCTCACATTTAAGATTTTTTGACATTGATCAAAAAAAAAAAAAAAAAAAAAAAAAAAAAAAAAAAAAAAAAAAAGCTGTTGCCATTTAAGAAACCAAAATATGAATTTGAAAAAACAGGTACTCTCTTAGCTTTAATCCCTTCCCAACTTTTAAAATAAAAAAAGCACTGCTCCAGGATACGTGATTGAAAAACACGAAAGTTTAATAACAAATTGTACGTGTATAGTACCTCATGCCTAATATCGTCCTTAACTCCCTTCCTATAGTGATTCGTATCATGAAACTCAAAAATATCAACAGATCCTAATAAACTATCAAAATACCGTTCGCTGATTGACTTCATATATAAGAAAAATAACAGAGAAGTAAACGTAACAGGGTATTTTGCTTCGCAGAAACCCAAGAAAAGTGGAATTATCTTCCTACACCTTGAAGTGTATTCTTCATCACTAGAGACCGGATTCTTCGGTATTGAAAAATATTAAATTCGGCAGCAACACCTGCAGAATTCGACATTTTCGGCATTGAAAAAAAAAAAAAATCCTTTCTTTCCATAAAATAATCTGTTAAATCAAAATGTTTAATTAAAATCACAAAAGATTCTGACAGTACATAATGACAAGATGTTTTGGTAAATTTTGCTGAATGAATTGATGGCTTCTGTCACTTAATATTAGTTTGATTTGTAAATAGAGAATGAACGCTCTAAATCAACAGATATTAGTGGAACAAAATTATACGCAGACAGCACCTGTGGATCACGAGAAACCGTGCTAGTTACTTGGTAAGAAGTATCACTGAAAGAAATACTCAATTCTCGAAGTAACACGAACCCTTCATTTTTTGAAAAAACTTGATTTTAATTTTTGCTGAAATATAGGTATCTTTGAGCCCCTGAAACGATCTGAATTTTTCGACGTACTTCTTCTATGATCTCGACTTGACCGTGTAAAGACAAGCCTGGTGTTGACAAAATAGCATATTTCGGCATTTTTCAGCACGTGAGGCCACTTTTGGCATTTAAACCATGTCCGGCATTTTTCGGTAATATGAAAAATGTTTCTCAGCCCCCTACTACCATGATTTGTGCTTATTTCTCAAAATAACTCGTCTGCCTATCAAGGAAATGACTTGACAAATGCTGAGGAATCCGGTCTCTATTCATCACCATGTGTAATGTGTATGCTTACGTTTCATAAGGAGAATTCGCCTTTTCTCTCTCACACCATCCGGTCATTATTCTCTCTCGCACGTCTTGTGACTCTACTTGATAATTCTTATTTCCACGAATCGATACATTTCGAACCATCTCGAAATTAGCACAGCATGTGTATGCAAAATTAGCCATTCGGACGGATGTCAATTAGACGTGTACCGATCACACCCTACGTAACTCATAGACACCAATACAGGTTCTCATCTATTCTGTAAAATAGGGACAATACTTTCAGAAAGATCGAAAATATACGCCTATGTTATTCCAAGAACGTCACCATGCAGTTCGAATTCTAATAAACGTTGAAAATGTCCGACTGCGTCGTGATATGCAAAAACCATCGTTCCTTTAGGTCCCAAGCTTCCAGCTCAAGACACTTAATTCGAAAAATTAGCCCTTCAATTTATCACTCTACAACATTATGAAATTGCATACTCAATTCCCCGTAAATACAACATCCGTATGCATATGGAATTGCATACTTCATTCCCCGTAAATACGTTATTCTGCTCAGTAGGGTAATAAGTTAACTATTATAGCTTGTGAGGGATACGTTCTGTATTCGGACTAATTCATATATGTAGAAGGTTTTTTCAGGGATTCTGTAGTGAAATGGGTCCTTCCTTATTAACATACTAAAAGTCTCATCCCGCATTCCGCGTGCGTCGCGTACTAGAGTGTGAAATGTGTCCCGCCGCGGCGTTTTTTGCAATTATCTCGCAAAATATGGTGGTTTTTAGGAATATAGTCATGGCTAAATGTCGGGGGAAGCGTTACAGGTTTCGCCTAAGTATACCCAGTAGTAAAAGCATATAAATTGATAAAATGTTTCAACCGAAAATAACCAGTTAAACAGAGTAAAATAACCGAATGTTACGGTTCTCTCTTCAGTTATTAACAAGCCTACGGACGATATGGAATTGGTTCCCAAGTGTCAAGTTGGTTTCATGTATATAACGGGTTGGGACCGAGATGGTTCCCTTTCATCGGTACATGTACATTTTCTTCCAGTGCGAATTATTACTCTAACCAGAATAGGCTATACGGCAGTTGCTGGCCTATAACAAATCTTAAAGTGTAGGTTTCATATGGGGCAAAGCTGGTGGAAGAAGATTCAATCGGCAGGCTTAACAGAAATGTGTAAGGATAAGGAATCGGAGGAAGGTAGGCTGTGGAAGTTCATCTTCGACTTACCACTGGTACCGCCAGAGGAGGTTGAAGATTGTTTTCTTGAGGACTTAATGGCTCTTAAACCAGTAGATGAAAAATTTGAAACTATTTTTGACGGCCTCCTCAACACGTACACCCTACCCTGCCGGGCTATTTCCTGTATAGCACGATGCGAACGTATCACAAACATCTTTTGTCTCCTGCATACCAGCAGTTCCGGTACCCAAGTGATCTCTCATAAAATATACTATTCTTCTTCTTACTCATTGTACTTTTTTTCCTCCCTGGAAGGGCCAGGCAGGATCATTACTTTAATTGAATACAGTTCAGTTACAGCACCGTCATAGTTCATATGTTGTAGCTCTCGCATGAAGACTTCACTCTTGCTATTCGATCGTTTAATACACGCGTGTCTTTAACTATCGTTTCCTTAATTTCGGATGCCCTCGCTACGGTTCGGACTTGACATTTCGTTTGTGCAGACAAACCCCGAAAAATCCGCACGTATATTACTAATTTAGTACAACTGAATCATAATATAGAGTCCATAAAAACTAAAACCATTTAAGTAAGTACCAAAAACGGAATTTTGGAAAATTAAAAAGAAAAGAAAAAAAAACTATGTTCAGCGATCAGAATAGTTTCGAAGGCTGGACGTTGGCTTATCGACAGCAGAGACACTGAGAAACATTCCTAAAACGAAAAAATAAGTTCTACAGCGCTATCTGGTAGCAACGAAAGAAATTTTGGTCCCTCATTGTTTTAGTACCGAAATAAGAGGGAAAGGCAGACCGAGAAGGCGATGGGAAGGCGAAATAAAAAATAATGTTGAGAGGGTATGGCACGAGGATGCAAAGGACAGGATCCGCTGGAAGAGGATAGGGGAGGCTTATGCCCGAAGGTGAATCAACTATAAGACATAAACCATACGAAAGGAAATAAAGCTATTTCTTCTTCTTATTATTCTTGTTATTATTATAAAAGCCTACGGAGAACCCTTCATACAAAAGCGACTTCATATCGACGTTGATTTACGATCCACGAAAGCCAGGTCCACCTGGCCAAAGTCAGAGAGGAACTAGGCCACCTGCAAAGGCTCGAGTGCGTGATGACAAATAGGGCTATGAGAACGGCGCCGACTAAGGCACTGGAATGGCTCTTAAACTTGCCACCACTACACACTGCTGTAGAAGCATCTGCGATAATGGGGGCTTATCGTCTGGGCCAACCAAACCTTCAGACCCAAAAAACTGGCCACAGAAGGATATGGGAGATTGTGGGAACGATGGACAAATTAATGCTTTGGAATGCCGAAGGACAGAATCGTAATGAAACACTTCTTTGATAAACCGTGCCGGGCGCTGATACCCACACGGGAGGCTTGGGAAAAGAGATGGCGGCAAGCGTTATAGGAAAAGAGGAGAACTGTGGTTTGCAGATGCCTCTAAGAATGACCAAGGTGTAGGAACCGGAATCACGAATGCAAAAGGCGCTGACAACTATTCAGTGCCACAGGGTGAGGGCGTCACTATCCTCCAAACAGAGGTAATGGCGATCACGGTGGCCATTGATAAAGACCAGCAGAAGGGCCTCGTTAAAAAACAGATCTATATCTGTACAGTCCATCGACCGGCTATTAAGGTACTATCGTGTGGTGGCGAAGTGTATTCACAACTTACACATGTAAAAAAATGGTAAAATTTAGTTCCCTAACTTTGAGATGCATGGCTTCAATATGTTAGGAATCACTGCAGACAGCATTCGCTGCAGCGAAGTCATTTCGTTAGCTCGCACCTGGCTCTCACGAGCAGGTAATCCTCTCTCATCCCCCAACTGATGGTGCAAAAACTGGCTCTAGCTGCCACCTACATATCTGCATAATGTGTTTCCGCCACGCGGACAGGAACTCGTAGGGACGACCCAGGATGCTTGGTGCATTCTTCGACGGGCGACCATTGCGAGAGTATTGTATTTCGTATAGTGATTGTGTAGTGGCAGCTGGACGAGCCGAATTGCATCTTAGGTGAGTTTACTCACGGAGTACCAATCTTTTCGTAGGCTTACCCTACTTCGATATTGAATTGTTTCATTATATTAATTAGGATAACGAGTTGCGCATACTCAGACTGTCTTGCCGGGTATCGACGTACGCTCATTATGCAGAGCGGGATGCTCAGGCGAGAATATGACGTACAGCCTCACGTGAGCGGTCTCACGTAGCAGGGCGGTCCGTACTCAGGGAGTACGTAGGCCTCGAGGCGGAGGTCCCCTAACCCCCGCACAAGTGTGGCCAGGGTGGATTAGCGGCGTACCTACTGCGATACCTTGCACTGGCCGACGAGGCAGTGTGGCTTGCACTCAAGCCACGGGACAGATCATGAGGGTCACACCTCACAGTTTACATGTCTTGCTAGATTTCGATTCATGGTACTCAAACGCGATTATTATCTTAAATTCCAGGTGGTACCAATAGACAGACGCGCCAATGATCCGGCCCTCGCGCCTACAAGGTTTTCGCATCGCTTAATTAACGGACAATATCGGTTATGTCTTCAGTTTGTAAAATGAAGTTAATACGTTAAATTAGAGTTCATTTAGTTTCCCTTAATTTACCAACGTACCGGCCTTTCGACTTACTCCTCCTTTCCCCTTTTTTTTTCTCTTCTTCTTTTCATTCATTCATTTACTACTACAAAATTAAAATTTTTACACACACACCTGCTCAGGAGAACCGTGTTACCATACTACAGACACCGAGACACTGCAGCATAAAAGGGGAACATGATCGCTGGCAAGCTAACGAAGGAGGGCATGAAAAAGGAACTGGATGCCAAGTTCCTACTAGGGCTTGACAGGAAACATGCAAGGCTCATGGTCGGATTACTTACTGGTCATGAGGCCACAAAACACCTGTAGTATAGAATAGAAGTGACGAAAAGCGGCTCCTGTAGGTACTGTGAAGAAGAGGAAGAAACCTGGATCCATATCATATGTCAATGCCCAGCAATAGCCGGGACAAGACTCGAAGCACTGGCACTAGAGTACCCAGCACCCGATGAAATCAAAGGGATAGAGCTCAGTAAAATTCTTGCTTTAGCTACAGAAGTGAAGCTACTGAGCTGATCCTCAACAACAACCTGAGGAATAGCGTAGTGAATTACAAAATTCGAGCACTCGGCTCACACAGCGCTACCTCACACAAATGAATGAATGCCGGTCCACGAAAGAGCTATTTACTCGTAATCGACTAAATTCCGATGCTAATTTGGGGCTCATGTGAAATCATATACTCAAATTTGACTCGATGTCGACATGGATTTTACAGCCCACGGAACGATATTTACTCAAAATCGACTAAATTTCGACGTTGATTATTCGAAGTGCTATGAATTTCATGTCGATCCGATGTCGGCGTCGATATGCAGTCAAGTTGGCTCGATTTGTAGTCGATAACCCCGAAACTATTTCGACGAGAAATCGATGTCGATGATGAGTCGATTCTGAATTGCAACAAAAGGTCGACTTGGTGTCGATTTGACATCAAGTCGGCGTCGATTCACCGTAAAACGTGGTTTAACGGGTACGGTGATAATTGATTGTTACGACGGAAAATGGATAATTAGGACTTTAAATACAGAAAAGCATTCGTCTAAGACTGTCTTCCACCCTTCGTCGACTATTGCCGATTTAAGGGTTAATTAAGGGAAACTAGTCTATTACGCGGAGTCGGTCGTAAAGATTTCGGTGTCGCGCCTTTTTCCACCGAGGAACGTAACATTTCCATTTTCCATGTGAAACGAAACGAACATTACGAGTCGGTTTCGCGCAGCGTACGCGGAAAACGAGATATTCGTTTGAAGCAGCAACATTTCATGAAATAAATGCCCGCCTCTGCGAACGAGAAATCGCATAAGTATATCGACACGCGGGAAAACATCTAAACTTAATAAATTCTCTTATGTCGACGTGTTTCGCCGCGATGCGATGCCGGCGAAATTCTCTTCTGTGCACGGCGATCAGTCGCACAAAACGACTACGTCGATTCCAATTCCAGCAAAAGCAACCGCTCGAACTGATAAAACTACTTATACATCTATACGGACGCACAACTCGCGGCGAATTACTATTCATTCCGCATAAAATGCTTTAACAACCACACGTACACAGAAGTAACGTACCGCCTTTCGCAATTATTCGCAAAAGTCGAGTACATTAGCCGAACCACGTTTTTCCTGCTCCTTTAACCCATTTCTTCATTTAAGTCTGTGTGCACTGGCTGGGGTGGGCCTTATTTATAGACGAGGAAGAAAAACATACGAAGTTCAAAACGTGCACCCCAGCCACAGTAGACTGGTTCGCAATTCTAGGCAGAAAACATGATTCACGTCCATTTGGTCGAATGCTACTATTTGGTCAGGTCAGTTGATCGAAAGTGATTTGATCGACAGGGATAATTCGTCACAAAACGTACTGGTCGACAAATATAAAAGAATCACGTATTCTCTTGAGAATGTACACTATTTTGTCTTGGGGAATATATAATTGCACGACAGAACAAAACATTGAACGACAAATAAATCCAACGACGAAATCGGGTATTTAAATGACAGCATTCAACGTCAAATTTGCCCGACATTTCAGGGTATAATAAAGACAGCTCTCGACGACAAAGTTTAGCACGACATGATTACAGAAATGCCCGTCGCTAAAACGAAGACTTCCGACTTCTGCGATTATTTCGATGCTCAATTTTTTTTATTTTTTTTTATTTAATTACAGTAACTACCCTAGTACGTGGTATCTAACTGTACGTATAACTACACTAGTCAATAGAACTAGTTAGAAGGGTAGGCGTGTTCTTCGCAGTCTACGGACGTCCTCGGAGTTATCTAGGAGTCCGATTGCTGTGGCGTTAACGTGATTGTGGAGCCGTCTCTCGTACTGGCTAGTTGAGCGTTCGATTTCTTCTTGTACAGTTCGAATATCTAGATCGTGGTGGAGGTCGTCGTTCCGTATATACCGGTACGCGTTTGTGATAGTACGTAGGATGTAGTTCTGCCGAACTTGAATCTTATGAACATTGGTTCGGCTGGCCGTGCCCCATAGAGCGATACCGTAGGTCCATATTGGCTTGAAAACAGAGAGATAAATCAGCCTCTTATTTTCAAGGCTTAGGACAGAGTTTCTTCCTATGAGCCAGAAGTACTTTTTCGTTAATTTCTTCAGGATATCACATTTGGCTTTGATGTGATTTCCCCATGTTAGCCCAGTATCTATATGCATTCCAAGATATTTGATCGAGTTGGCCCTCGGTACGACCTCTCCCCCTATCTGCAGAGGGAGCTCGGAATGCGGACGTAAAGAAAATACCACGTGGGAGCACTTGGACACGTTCATTTTAATTCTCCAGCGCATCATCCATTGCGAGACTTTGCTGGCGTGTCGTTGTACCATTGTGGTTGCTTCTCCAATGTCACAGGACGTTGAGAGGAGTGCGGTATCGTCGGCGAATACAGTTGTGCTGACTTCGTCGGAGGTTGGCATATCCGCTGTGTATAATAGGTACAAGACCGGCCCTAACACGCTTCCTTGCGGGACGCCAGCCTGAACACGGACCAGCTAGATTTGGCGTCGTTTACTCTCACTTGGAAAGAACGTCCGTCCAGGTAGGATTTGATGAGTTCGCAGTATTCAGCGGGTATTATTTTCTGTAGCTTAAATAGTAGGCCTTCGTGCCACACGCGATCAAACGCTTGCGCTATGTCCAGGAACAAACCACAGCAGTATTTGCGACCTTCGAGAGCTTCGCTGATTTTACGTACTACTACGTGAGCTTGTTCTATGCTGGAGTGTCGACGCCGGAAGCCGAATTGAAAATCTGGGATTAGGTGTTTTTCCTCAATTATGGGTAGCAGCTTATGAAGTAATAATTTTTCGAACAGTTTACTCATCAATTGTTGGAGAAAACCTCGTCCTGGTTTGAAGGTGCGGCGCCTGGTTATCCTTCAACGAATAATGGAATTGAATCGACAAATTCTCACATTAAGCCGGGGCACACACTTCGGGAAAGACTACCAGTAGGGCAATTTCTGCGTAGTTTATCCGAATTGATTAAAAAATGGTCGTTGGTGAGAAATCCCCATTCTCTTAACGGTATACCTTTCTGTGACATTCGCCCCATCCCCCTGTCAATCTGGACGAAATCGTACCATTGGGCCGTTGCAAACAAATCATTATTGGAAATTGAGTCAACTAACAAAAACGTGCAGCTTTTCTATACCGCCTCCTCCTCTTCTGGTAAAAGTTCGATTACTAAGGCAATGGTGGATAGATACACTCGGAAATATGGAGCATAGAAAACGTTTGAGGAATTTAAAAAAGAAATGCATGGTGTGTGGTGCATCACACTTTGCAAAACCGGTGTACGAAAATCCGCATGCACTTGTCCTTTCTTTGCTAAACAGCAGTTGTGTAAGTATTCAGTGGGAATGCATATTCGATTGCATCTTATAGACGTGCCTATCGAAGCAAAGTGTATTCCTCTGGGTCAGAAGCGTGAGAGAGGAAGACCTAGCAAATCAAAGAAAGCTTTACTTGTATAATATTGTGTTGACTCCATTTTCTGTTTCATTTTTTACTTATTGCTTTAATATTTTCTGTCGTTTTAATTCGTACCCATTGTCGCGCATTTTTTATATTCATACCGTGGATGTTTGTTCCAGCTTTCAATCGTGTGTTACCTTAATTAGTCGTTCATGTTATTATTTCGTCGCTGAAAATTATTCTTGACGTTCAATATATTATTTAACTGCTATAACCTATTTTTTTGTCGTTCAAAACCTTATGCCGTCGCTAAACAATTACTTTGTCATGTATTTCTTTACCTGTCGTGCAAATCTCTGATTTTCGTTGTTTATATCCCTCTTTCTGACGGGCCGATAAATGCCGCCCTTTTGTCTTCATCAGGTCCGGAATCGTGTAACAAAAAGCGTTCACCTCCCATAGTTTGGGTGTAATACTCAGGAAGAACGATATCTTCAATCGATGAAGCCCGACTTTCTTCTGAGTGATTCTAACTACATGTTTCAAACAGTTTGCTGGAGGTAACTGACCTAGTGCCACTTGACCGCAAGATGCAGTCAAAAGCACTGATAGCTCCGTTATAACCACGGAAATATATGAGAGTGGTCTTTTGCTCCAACCAGGCAGAGACTTTTGTCAGGCTAAATCCTATAAAAACCTTGGAAAGGCTGGTCGATAGGCACCTAAGAGAGGTTACCCTTAATAAGTTCCTACTACACGAGAAGCAGCATGCATACAGGGTAGGCAGGTCAGTAGAGTCAGCACTGCACTCACTTGTTGCGGCATTTGAGGGATAGATTACTGGCAGAAGTTATACCCGGGCAACATTCGGGAGCATTTTCCGCGACCTCTCACGAATCAATGGAAACAGACCTGAGGAAAAGGAAAGTAAAGAAAAGCCTAGAGGCAGGAAGGCCCTGATAAGTTACCAAAAAGAACAAATCCATGCAACATCAGGGGCTGCCCGTAAAGGGGAGTACTCTCTTCCCGACTGTGGAGCCTAGTGGTGGGCAGTGGATGAGTTAAATGTCAAAAGGTATACGTACAAGACTTTACTGTGTTAACTGGCAGATTTTCGGGGACCATTGCGGAGCTGACGCTGACGGGACTCCGATGTGTGGGAAAATGATGTGCGAAAAAAGGGTTATCAATAAGCCCAGGCAAAACTGAAATCACTCTTTCCGCTCACAAAAGAAAAAGCAAGGAGTTGATTAATGTGCAATACAAAGGAAGACCATCAGCCCTCACAAGTAAAGTCAGGTACTTAGGAGTATATCGAGACGAAAAACGTTCCTGGAGAAAATTTTATAATTTATAAATGTTAGAGTCGTTCACTGAAAGGCCTAATAGTAATATCGAGACTCCGTAATTTTGAAATCGTCTTCGCGGTTTCAATGACTTCATCGATGTTACCATAACTGTCTACTGATAATAAATCATGCTATCGGTCAATCGTCTCGACCGAAGTATTTCAAGAAGACGCTAATGTAATTTAGGGGCCAGCGTTTTTAGGGACCCTAATCGATGATCGTTTATACTCAAAATCAGACGTCGTATACATTCACAACAGGAGATCCGCATGCATATCACGACAAAGCCTTTTTTGTATTTTCCGTAGATCCCAAAATTGTAAATAACAATCAATATAGGAGCGGTTCTAATCACCCTACAAAAATTGAAACAGGAGTAGGAGAGGTAACTTTTATGTTCATTAGGACCACAAAACGTAACTTTTTGCCAAAAATCAACATAAACTGATTTTTTTTTCTTAAGGCGAATTTTACGTCTAAGTTTCCAGACCATTTCTCATCTCTTTCCATGCAAGAGATAAAAACATATTTACGGCGATCCGGTTATGCAATTTTATAACCACTGCTGTGGATATTGTAGGCGTGTTCATGGGATGTCAAACAAATTGCATATCCAGGATACGATCGAGGAAGTACGGGGAAAGTTGACGAAATGCCTTCTGAAAACTGACATCTGAGCTACAATATCCCACAAAACTTATACCTTATTTATTATAATGAAATCATGAAAAGAATATAACGAGCTAATTTCCAAATTTGAATAGTCGAATAAAAAATTCGATAACAACCCAGCTAACTTTCTCGCAAGTTCTCCTTCACAAAAAGTGAGCTCATTTGGTCCACAGGTATGCCATTTGTCATTTATATGAACTGACGGACAGAAGAGAAGATACACGAATGAATCATCTCAAAACATCTGTTTTGTCGGACATTATGTTGGCTCATCAGACGTACGCGTGCAACCGAACAACAGTCCAGGGGGTATACCTATACAAAACTACTACATGTTACAAATCTTTTTCATTCACTCTCAAAAAAATGAAGTTTGTCCAGCTAGTATATCACAATAGATTACTGTGGACCAGGTTGATTGTTAACGGCCGAAAAATTATTTTATCGTTCTAAGAACTATTTTGGTTACTAAATCCAATTTCGAGACAATTTTGAACGTGACCTTGAAAACCTACTACGTATTTTATTCCCGTATTATATTGCTCAAAAAGAGGTTCCATAATGCCATAATTTCAAACTTATCGTCAAATTGATACCAAGACAAATTCGATGACCACCGCCCCCGTGTAGCTACATTAGAGTGCCCCTTATTTTACTATTTTTCGCCAATCGATTAAGTGCACACCGACATTATTTGTTCCAATGGACCTAGAAACTCACCATAAGAAATTTGAGCTCAGTCTGAGGTCATTATCCCGCAGCGCTTTGACCTTGAAGTTATGTGTAATACTGAGATTTTACAAAAAATCATGAATATCTCGGAACATATCAACTTCACGACCAAGATGCATGTAACGTAAAATGTTCCTTGTTGAATTTTCTATAAACAAATTTCATACAACCTTTCTCTAGAACGCATATTTGCCGAGATAATTGTAAAAATGTGTAAAAGTTTCGAAGTACGTGGCTTTTGTTATTTTTTCTTTCATAACCGATCTTTATTAGCTATATCACACTTATCTTAAAGAATATTCCCTATAGGATTAAAATGCAAATAACATAAAATGTTCCTTGTTAAATTTTCTATAGTCCCACACAACTTTTCTTTAGAAAACATATTTAACGAAATAATAGCAAAAATTTGTGGAATTTTCGAAAAACATAGGTTTTCTAAATTATTTTGCGACTGAAATATCTAATAATGTCGGGTAATGAACACTACAATACAACTTCAGTCTCTATCTACTGGGGCCAGGGTCCCAGTTTGCCCCCTTCACTCACCTGGCTACGCCCATGACAGTATGTCGGGTACCTACTGTGGAGTAGACCTCGGATTATGTATGTATGCCAATCAACAATTTGCGCATAAGATATAACATTGTGCTGTTAAGAAAGTCACGTGTTATCAGAATTCAGGGTCATTTCCTATGGGCAAATTGTTGTTACCTATTGTTGATATAATATATATAAGACTAGAACGGAATAGCCTTTAAATCACGCTTCTAAGATTGCAGTGCGAACACTGAATCAACAAAAAGCTACAGTTCCGAGGGTGTAGACCACGACATGTCGTAGCTCGGATAACAAGTGTTACTCCGACCTACTATATATCCCGTGCACTGCACGAATCTATCTGCGAGTATCATCGCGACCAAGATTTCGGCGTGACAGAATCGTACATATATAATCTCAAGTCCACCATACCAAGTCTTCAACCGAATCTTAGAATACTCAAAATTGAATAAAAACAGTTTGTTAACCTATATCGCAAAGTTTGGTTTTCTTCAATCATTGAATTTTGAATTAGTAATGGCTCGTGGATATCTAGCTAACGTTTCAATTTTAAGCTCTTCCGCAAATTTTTTATCACTAGGGTGAGACCAACAGTCCTATCTCTTAAAAATACAAGCTTTTAACAATCGCAAACACTTCTGCATGTGTCCATCTTCACCCCTTGAACGATAAGATGAAGAACATGTGCAAAAGTGGTTATGTTGCTCGTGCACGTAAGAAAACATGAGTACTTGAGAAGTGTCAGTTTTCATTAGAGACACGACTGACACTTTTTCAAGTACTTATGTGATTCTTTTGAAGACTTGATATGGTGGACTTGAGATGATGTATACCAGCAACAGGAAACAGCGATGTGCCCATAGGAAATGACCCTGAATTCTGAGAACACGTGACTGTTCCTTAACAGCACAATGTTATATGTATCTCAGGTGCAAATTGTGGACTATTGTTGATATACATACATCGATAATAGTGGGGTGTAAGGCGGTGTACGTATGTCAAATTGGCCCCGAGACACCGCACCTCCCATCCCGGAAATACACCGAGTGGGCCTGCTTCAGGATCAGGGAATATAATCCGAGGTCTACTCCATAGCAGGCACCCAACAAGTTGTCATGGGCATAGCCAGGTAGAGAGAGGGGGAAAACGGGGGCGCTTGCCCCAGTAGACAGAGACTGAGGTTATATTGTAGTGTGCATTACCCGACATTAATAGATATTGTAGCCGTAAAATAATAATTTAAAAAAAAAACTATGTTTTTCGAAAATTTTACGAATTTTTACGATTATTTCGATAAATATGTTTTCAATAGAAAAGTTGTATGGGACCTTTTTATAGAAAATTTAACAAAGAACATTTTATGTTATTTTCATTTTGGACCTAAAAGGAATATTTCTTTAGATAACTGAATTAGCTAGTAAAGATCGGTTATGAAAGAAAAAATAACAAAAGCCACGTTCCTCGAAACTTTCACACATTTTTGCAATTATCTCGGTAAAGGCGCTCTAGAGAAAAGTTGTATAGGATCTATTTTACAGAAAATTTAACACGGAACATTTTATTTCATACGCATTTTTGGTCTTGAAGTTGATATATTCCGAGATATTCTCGGTTTTTTGTAAAATTTCAGTATTACACATAGCTTCAAGGCGAAAGTGCCACGGGTTAATGACCTCAGATTGAGCTCACTTTTTATGGCGAGTTTCTAGATCCAGTGAAATAAATTTTAGTGCGCACTCAATGGATTGGCGAAAATTTGTAAAATAAGGGACGCCCTACGGTACATATGTGAATTTCATTAATTGCCCTAAAAGCTCACGAAGTGTAACTATCAAAATTCTTTCTAAGGCTATGAAACACAAAAAAATACAAATTTACATGTGTGGTATCTGAGGGTGAGAGCATCGGGACGAAGAAATTCGATAGAAGATGATAATAATTCTTCAATCTCACGACTAGTAGGTTGCGTTTCTCCATTTCTCTTTCCTGTGCAAATCTTTTTATTTCCGAGAAGGATTTATATCCTCCATTATCTGCTCTTCATATCTCATTCCTTGACTTCCTTTCCAGTTATCTCACCATTCCCTCTAGCAGTAATCACAATATCCCTGGACGTCTTCTGATCTATCCTTTGAACTCTTCTCTTTACAATTATACTCCAAATTCTCTTTCCCTTCCTATCGGCCTAAATACTTCTTCATTTCTGATCATCCTTTTTATCCATTTGGCTGTCAACATTCTCCGATAACACACCACGGTTCAGATGCTTCTATCCTTTTTCATTCTTGTGTTCCTATTGCCCAGGTCTCACATCCATTCAATGCTATACTCTCAGTATAGATACATAGACAAGTAAGGTGAATGTTATCCCTTCCATCAGTCAAATTTAGTAGCACTAAAGTTTTCCACCCATAAGATTTGTATTAATATACGACAGTATTCAGGGTTGTTTTGAACCTAGTGTACGCCACTTTTGGGGTAAGTAGATACAAAAAAATTGTAAGATATCTTTCTTGCGGACAATCCAAAGAGCTCCAATTTTTGTACCTACCATTTCACATTTTAGGGCATTCTAAACTGCTGATAGACTAAACTCCGATCTCCTCTTTTTTCACAATGGTTGACCCAAGGTTGACTTTAATCTTAAAACTGAGAATCAGGTCTTTCAGCCACGACATGCCATAATTCGAGACTTTATTACAGAGTGCACAATTATCAACGCGCCACACTACTAGCGGCCGAATAAAGTAATTCGAGCGGCAGCTTTTGGAGGTGAAAAATTTTGAAAAAAGGAACTGTTTTACAAAAAAATAAATGAATAAAAATTGAAAAATATTTCCACGAATCTTGCATTTTTTTACAGTAGAATGTCTACAGCAACCCAACAAGAATAACCTTTTTATCTTTTACTAAAATTTCTCCGCCCCTAAATCATTCGAAAACTTTACTGCCAGTACTTTCCGGCTTCCCGCACGACCAATCCGAGTCTGATTTATAGTGTTACATCCTGGTGAAAGGGAACATGTCTCTTTATCTTTCGAAGTTTCGGATTTCGGTTATTCTATAAAATACTTTTTCAATTGTAAGTATAATTTGGTTCTTACATTTGTCGAGTGCTTCGAAACGGACTATACTTATACATATATTTGTATGAACAGACACAACAACGGATATCCATGTAATAACAGACACAACAACGGATATCCATGTAATGCTAACTTCCTTTTGTTGTCTTCCACTCTGAAATATTCGTAACCGATTGAAAGATTGTTCGGATTCGAGAAGGCGAAACCCCTTATGCAATTTCTGAATACTCTTCGCAATTATAGCCAACTCGTCGTATTTCCTGTGTGACAAGCCATACGGGGAATGAATTTCCCCGTACATTTTGGTCGCTCGCCTACCCTGGCACTTGCATTCGATAGTTCCGTTTACACGAGGTTATTCAATTTCGTACCTATACAGCCAAAACGGCAGTTCATTTCAATTAGCTCTACGGTTTAACCAAATTAGAGACGACGAGCAGCCTCTTTCCGCTTCTCTTGCTCTCTCGCACTCTCTCGCACTCTCTCGCACGTGCACACGCTCACTCGCTCTCTCTGCTCTTTAAATACACGCCATTTTACCGGTTTTAAAATATGAAATTTGTTCGCGGCGGTATATGCAAATTCGATTGAAACTTTTCATCTCGCTCTCCAATTACAGCTGAATAAATCGAATGTAAAACAACGAGTCTGCCGTGAGCTAACTTTTAGACGAAAGGGTTCGTGGCGCGAATAAAATCAGCCGACGATGATATGCCGCCCAAAAGTAAAGAATGTTTAGTATATATAACTTTCTTCTTTCAGAATCCGCAATTCATAAACTCGTTCTGACAGCGTTTTTATATTACGCGCAAAGCCGCCAATACAAATTTTATTCAAAATCGAGGCAACGCTCGGCGATCTAAATAAAGATTTATGTTTCACGAGCGCGGGTGTACGCGATAATTTTGCTTTTTTACCTCGTATTGTTTTACAAGCCCTTTTCTCCCGGCATTGTGCACCGTGTAGAAAGAAATCGATTTCGACCTATTTTTCACCTATTTTTTAATATCCAAATTAAAATAAGCTAAATATCGGGGTGTGCGCCCCAAAAGTAACTGCATTTCAGCTATTTGATGGGAAAACTTGCACCAAGGTAGGTACCAAAATAATCATAATAATCCAAGGATAACTTTGATAACTATGTTTTTTCGACAGTCACGCGCTCTAGCGGCCGAACTAATGAAACTACAGCGCTCGTTGTCATCTTATTGAAAAGAGAAGTGTTCAATCTATGCTCACTTGGTGTCAGTAATTGTTGTGTTGTCATTTTATTTTTTATTTATTTTTGTCTTCTTTTGACTTTCTTTACAACAATACAGGTTATATGTACTTTATTTTACGGTCGAGTACGGATACGAAGATGGAGTTTAGGTATCGCCAGGAAATAAAGTGAACATGTGTTCCTGCATTACAACTCCTGTTAGTAAAGACCAGTGTATTGATAGAAGTGATAAAGGTGGACATTCTAGTGTTAGATATTACACAGCAGGTAAAATCTTGCTGAAACGGTACGTAAGCTCTATAGAGAAATTATATACACGATCGAGAATGATACCTGAAGATTTCAAAAAAGAATTTGGCAAATTGTCAAAATTGATAATGGAATTAAAAAAAGATCTGAAAACGGACTTCAAAAAGGAGATGACTGACTTGAAAATAACTATAGATGAAGTGGCGAAAAACACGAGGTTCTAGAGTATGAAATATTACAAATATTGCGGTGAATGGCATTCGGAAAGAAAGAGGGACAGTGAAGAAGACTTGATTATGACCATGAAAACGAGGTGGCAGGAAAACTCGGAGTTTAATTAGAAACTCAGGATATTAGTACTCTCCACGAATTTCCATCAAAAAACAAAGCATTTCCTCCTATTATCGTAAAAATGAACAATTGGCGGGAAAAAAAATAGAAATTGTGAAAAAATCTAAAGAAAAAAATTTTAAAAACATATACGTAAGCGAACACCTCATGGCCACTATGCCAGAGAATTATTAGCAGAAACTCCAAAATTATGTAATGAAAGACGGGTCAAATATGCACGGGTCAAGGAGGGTAGTGTTTTAATTCGCCAAGATGACAAGGAGCCAGAAATTAAATCAGGGACAAAAATACTTTGAACAAAGTCAAAAGCATAATCACAGAAATGAAGAAGATAACCGGAAATCGAGGTAGTACAAATGAAACAGAAGAAGCTGGACCAACTCCAGGAAAACGAACTCTAAAGTCACCCACTAGCCCAATACTGCATGAAATAGTAAGGAGAAAAAGTCAGATGATATTCGTCAATACGCAACCACAGCTAGGAAACAAAATAAAAAATAATGTAATCTTATCAGACCTTGTCCGAGTCTGGCAAAGGTACATAAAGAATCAAATGCGGATCATCAAACTCAAAAATATTACCTAGAAAGTTTGGTCAATGAAGGTAATCTAGACTAAAACCTCCCAATCTGTTCACAATCAAAATCTAAATTACTAAAACCACCCCTTAAAATGAAAAATAAATCAAATAAATTAAATTTGAAACAAATTTACCCTAAAAGATTAACTTCTTTTCTTAATTTGCCCTCAACCCGAGCCCTGGAATCCGCCCTTTTGAGCATTACTTCAGAAACGTCGGGGAGGCTGTTAGGGCTGTCTTAGCCCTCTTCCCTTCTGTCCGAAAAACCGACCTAGGTCGAAATCTGGCAATTTGCTACGTGGGCTCGAACCCGGAACCTCCGGAATCCGAGACCAACGCGCTATCCATTCGCCCAACCAGACCTCACGCTAGAAGATTAACTAAGGAAAACTCTAATCATCATATCCTTATCGTGAAAACTCAGGAAAGTAAATGCAAAAAGCAAAAACCCTACCCTATCTGGACCAATAACAAGAAAACAGAGGATCTGTCGATAGCCACCCTAAATGTAAGAACTTTGAAATCACAAGCAAATCTGATAGAACTAAAAGAAGCACTAGAAAATACAACCATCAGCATTCTAGGTTTAGCAGAGGTTCATAGGGTAGGAAATAATATTTAAAATACACCATGAACTTATTATTCTACAACGAGGAACAGGGTGGACAAGTCGAGGTGGATTGATTATAAAGTCACACATGAAAAGGAATATCATGGAAATAAAAGGCATATGAGATATAACAGCGAAAATGACAGTAAAAATAGGACAGGAGAAAACCTCAACCATCATTCAAGTATATACCCCCACAGCTACATCAGAAGAAATTACAATAGACAAATTCTATAACAAGCCATCAAATTCAATTTCGAATATGAAAAGGAACTTTAAACATCAATTTATTATGATGGGAGACTTCAGCAGCCAAGTAGGGGCAACAAAGAAGAACCATCAACAATAGGAAAGTATACTTATGGAAAACGTAATAAAAGTGGGTGAAAGTTAATGAGATTTTGCCAATCTAACAATCTGAAAATTTCAAGTACTTTCTTCAAAAAAGAAAATAAGAAAGGGAAAACGATGGACTTGGATAACCCCCAATATGGAGTACAAGACACAAATCAGTTATATTTCAACACCTAAAAACAACAATAGCATCAGGAATATCATTGTAGGACAAAGATTCAACTATAACACAGACCATCGAATAGTTATTTGTATGTAAAATGTTGAACAAGCGATACTTTAAGAAAATTGAGGGTATGGGGAAAAGAACAGAAGAAAGTTGGACTCAGTATCAAGAAGAAATTACAGAAAAATTATCAATAATAGGAAAAATCAGTTATTAGCAACTATAGAAAAACTGGATTCTCAAATAAAATATAACAGAAATAGACAAGACAACTAAGAAAAACTTAACAAATATAGCTCAAAGCAAAGTACCTAAAAATATTCAAGATCTAATTAACCAACGAGAAAAAAGAAAAAAAGAAAATACGGTAAAGACAAAATAGAATTGAGTATTATATGTAAATCATCACGTAGAAATGGGGGCTCGACGTAGAAATGGGGGCTCGGGCCCGGCCCCAAGGCGTCCCTCCGGTCACTGACGCGATGCTCGAAAGGGTAGTTCCTGTGGCCGGGGGTGCGGTGTCATAGGGGCCACTTTGGCATGCGTGCATCGCCATACGTCCCACCACACAATATGTAAATCATCAAAAATTAATTAAGAAAATATAAGAAAAATAAAATAGAAACAACTGTAAGAGAAATCTTAGAGACAACAAGAAGCACAACAAAAATTAAAAAGAAACTATCCCTTGGAACTAAGTGGATGGCGCAATTAACAGACTCAGAGGGAATAAAGAGGCATGAAAGATAAGAAATAAACGAAATAGCTACAAAATATCACATGGAATTATACAAAGGCCGAGAAAAGACAAAATATACAAAAATAGAAATATAGATAACACGGAACCCTATTTTTTGGAAACGATAGTGAGACATATAATTAAAGATTTGAAAAATGCAAGGCCCCTGGTGCTGATAAAATAAGGAACGAACATATAAAAAATGGAGGAGAAAAATTAGAAAAAGCTATCACATAATTATTCAATAACATTTTGGAAAGACAAAAAATACCCACGACATGGCATCTTTGGAAATAATTTTGATTTTCAAAAAAGGGGGAAAAGGACAACATCGAAAATTACCGCCCCAATAAGTCTAAGCCAAACACTGTCAAAAATTTTCTCCAATCTTATGGAAACAAATAGCTGTACCAAATACCACCGAAACACCAACCCGGACAACCTACTTCAGCTACAGAATTTATCACTACTAATCGATTTCCTAGTTCAGAACTGTATACTACACCTAATTTAAATCTTAATATGTACACCGCTTACCTATAACCTTAAAACCCAAACCCTGTAACTATTGTAATTCCATTCCGAGACCATAGCCGTTAGGCATTAAATGCCTCGTTAATAAATAAAAAAAGAATAAGTAAAAATCTCAACTACCATCAACCAAGAGAACAGGCGGGCTTGATAATCAGATGAGGCAGAACCGATTTTTGTAAAATAGCATCAGCTTTTAGATTGTAGGGAAGAGTTGGTCCAAATGTCAGATTTTATGCCTAGAATTGAAAACCAGTTTCAAAAAAGTCCTACTCGCGTAAAGTGCCTTTTGAGAAAACACGTTTTAATGTTTTTGATGAGAATAACTTCTAAAGTAAGAAGGCTTGAAAGTTGCGATTTTCTGCGCTCAAACACTTCCCTCTGAAAAAGATGCTGGAAAAAAGAAACCATTTATTTCAACTCTTGACCAGTGGATGTGGAAAAATAGTACGTTCGTTGAATTTCAAAGCAAATTAGACCCACATGGAAGAAATTAAAACAATTTTCGCAAGCAGAGGATTCTTTGCGGAAAATTGCTGAAGATTGCGACTAATATACTGAAATTTTTCTCCCCTCAGGTGGTGCTAATTGATCCCATATTCCTCAATCGTTTTCTTGCAAAAATATTGGAAACTACCAAAGTTTATATTTACCCTGAAGTGGAAAATATTGACACGCTTATACTTTCAGATTGTTTGTAAAGTTTTACCCCTCAAAGTATTCTAAGTGTACTTTATTTTTTAATGCATGCATTGCTGATTTGTGACTCTTCCTTATATAAAAAATATGATACCGGAAATGTATTCTTATTAATTCTTATGCAATTTTTTCTTCTTCATACCTAAAATTGTTTAAAATAACTATGTAAGTTATTTTCATTGTCTCATTGAGTGTCTATTTTTATTACAGAATTCAATTTAGCTCTGACATTTCAATTTAATTTCTTGCAGTTATTTTTCCTATTGTATATTTTATAATAGAGTGTGTTATTAGGAATTTTTTGGTCTCAACCTTGTTTGTCCTTTTTGTTTTATAAGCGAGGAGCCCCATTCCAAATAGCCCTTAGTCCAAAATTGTAGAAAATGAGATTTCAGCAGCATCTAGTGACCAAACTGCGTAGCGATGAGATCATTTGTGTTTGAAGTATATGACTTCGTTGATTGTTATCGTTTATTTTTTTCGTATTGTGTTCATCATTCTCGGAAGATTCGTATGTTGCAATGAAATTTGCGATTGAAATAATGGCCAGTGCAGATGACACTGAACATGTTTATCTTTACAGTTGGGGGGGGGGGGGCACAGTGACCTTAGCCCTCGATTTTTGTACGCATTGACGCGTACATCTCAATACTATTGGGATATAAACCTGCACTAGAATGCGCTGCAAAATCACCTTGGCGGGTGTTAACGGGGGAAAATGAAAATGTGATCATGTGAACTTTCAAATAGAAACACTGATATCTTCAAGAGGGAAACAAATGAGTAGAGATTACTCTACCAGTGGAACTGATTATAATTCAGTTTTTTAGTGATGATGCAGTTAAAATTTGGAACAAATTTTCTTTGAAAGTGAATTTATAATCGACTTAATGGTAGTTGAAGTTTGGTATACGCTTACGGATAAATCTCCACAATCACCCATTCATACCACTGATAAGACGGAATCGTGCCAACATTTGCAACCCTAATTTATATCCCAATGTAATGATGATAATTTTCATTTGCGAGGTTGTATCATGATGGACCACTGTAGTCACCTTCTAAATCTCAATTTCCTAGCGCAAACAGTTCACGTGTGGCAGAGGTTTTTTCTTTCGATTTTCCAACATTTTGGTTTCTGGACTAAGGTTCGTTTTGAATGAGCTCCTCAAATAGTAAGAAGATTTTTACGGATACATTGAAAATATTAAATATATTATAATAAGATAAATAAATTTAACAAATTCATTAACATAAAATCATATATTACTAAAGAAACCATACATTTATGTAAAAATTCTACTGTATTAAAGAAGCAATGTTCATCGTAGTGGCATGCCAAATTTCAGGGACGGTCTCTCCAACCCAGAGTCTCGAAGTTGATATTAGTAGGTAGAGGATTCGAATAGGTTCAGAAAATTTCGACGATGTGTTTGTGAAAATGTTACGAATATAACTTCATCAGGATGATTCAGCTTGAATGAATTTCCCCAAAACTGGAGGTACAGCAATTTACAAGTGGATGTATGGTGTGGTGGGACGTATGGCGATGCACGCATGCCAAAGTGGCTCCTGAGACATCGCACCCCCGGCATCGGAAACTACCCTTTCGGGCATCGCATCAGTACCGAGGGGAACAAGTGGATGTATAATAATTTAACTAAGACTCTTTAACACTTCTCCGGACTCCGAATAGCTTAATTTAAAATTTGTAGGACTTCTCCCACCCGATTTGAGACTTACTCAAACTCTTTGAGACTTATTTCTGATTCGTTATAAGGTTTATATTTTATAAACTTCATCGTTGGTCCTTATGCTTCATGGCTGAAGCCTGGAAGATCTATTAATCAATCTCCTCCACCATCATTCTCTACTCCGACCGGCCCTCCGCTCTATGTAAGGCCTATTTCCAATTTGTTCCAAATATATACAAAATTTGTTGGACTTATTCCACAATTAAGGCTGAGGTGTATGGCTAAAGATTCTCGAGACCCCTGAAGGGATTTTATAAGTTACTTCAAACTTCTCAAGACCTTCCCCGACTTGCACTGATGGATTTAAGAAGGGTTGGCAGGCAAAATACATTTTACATTTTACATGTAAAATAGTCGATGTAAAATAACTTTTTATTTTACAATTTACATGTAAAATGAATGTAAAATGAATGTACAATGAATCAAAATAAGTTTCAAAAAAGTTGAAGTTCCATTTTCCAATTAAAATGTTTAAAACTTGCACACAACTGGAACTACAGTCAAAACTGGTCGTCTACTTTATCATTCAATTTTATAATTTATACCACTCAAATTCACTATAGGTTAACTCATAAGAAATTAGAGTGTTTTATAGCAAGTGAATTACAAAAGACAAGTATAAAACAATTTTTTTTTAATTGAGCAATTCAGTTAAAAACAAATTTTAACATTTTTCATCAAACTTCTTAAAACTTAAATTTAAAATTGAAAATTCTCAAAGATCAAAAATTAACAAAAAATGATTATTAATAAATCTTATAAATTCCATTTTAAAAAAATCAAGTTAAAACTCATCGGATTTTATGGTATCAGCAATTTTACTTAAACTACTTTATTTGTTTTATTTTACCATCAAAATTTAATTAATTTCATCTCAATTATTTATCTCATAATTACTTAAAATTTTTTATTCTCATTTCTTATCATATTATTATCATCTGTCAATCATCAATTTCGTTTTTTGTTTTTTGTTCTGCATCTTACATTGATTTTACATTTTACATATATTTTACATTTTAAGTACATTCATTTTACGAATATATGTAAAATGCCAACCCTGGATTTAAGATAAGAGACTTAGCCAGTCACGATGAAAAATATTTTAAAAAGGTCATACATTTCGATTATCCTCCCTCCCCCTCCCCCCAAAAAATCAGATGGACAATGACTTTAAATGCGTAAAATAAACCCGACTTAAAAACTAGAGAGAAAACATATTGAAATCGAGGTTTCTTTAATCACTAATTCTAGATGATAGACACGTATATTCTATTCAGTACCAAACAACAATTATGGGTTCCAGAATTTAAATATCACAGTAAAAATGAACGACGACTTTGTTATTAGGAAGGTAGTTTGCCAGCAAAACAATCTGAAGCTATGTATTTATGAAATTTGAATTTTGTTCTCGTTCTCAATGATGTTGTGCTAGTAAAAATGGTGTACGTTTTCAATTTCGTCTCCAACATCAGACATTTTTTTCGTTGAAAAAATTTTCGGAAAGCTTCCGAGCCCGGACCTGGTGGAATATATTCAACACTTGGAGACAAATTCAAATTCAGCGTCAAAACTGATCCACACTCAATTTTCCACCCAGTATAGCCCCGGTCTCCAGATATTTTTGACTGTATCTCGGCAACGGAGGGTCAGTGTGCTAGATTTGGTCAACGAATTTGAACTCAGTGAAAATTTTCATCGATATAAGGAGAATAATTCTGATCTTTATTCTTCAAGATTTTAATTCACAAGCAAACACGAGGAAATTAAATTCATACGTTAACTAAAGAGAACAACTTGGTCTCTAGTTTAAATTTTCTCTTAATTCTGGTTAGCAAATAGATTTTCTTGACCTTTTTGCTTTGATTTTGATGGACAAACGAGACGAAAAATGATAAATTTTCATTCGAAGTTCTTCCTTAATTTCAGTTTCAGTTTGAGGGGATCAGATATGCAGCAAGGGTTTGTATTTACTCTGGACCATAGCTTGGGCATTCAAAAAAGATAAATAAAAAGAATTAAATCCACAATGAGCGTGTATGAAGCGTGTATTCGCGAAATACGTAGAAAGTAGAAAACAAAAACAGAGTGAGAGCATCTTCAAGAGAAAAAGAAGTGGCTGCCTGACCGACAACAAGGGTAAGAAAGGAAGAAAAATAACAAGATTTGGTAAGGATGAAAGAATGTTCTCGAACGAGACTCGACATGAAATGAGGGGAAAGAGCGGTAGGTAGTGGAATCTCCCGGGTATTCGGTTCAGAAGACACGACCAGGCAGAACGAGGTGATAAAGAAATATTTATGTACAGTGGAATCTACCGGGTATCCGGTTCAGAAGATACGACCATGCAGAACGACATGATGAAGAAATATTTACGAACTGAACAATGTACCTATTTGAAAGGGAAACATCGCAGCAAATTCATATAAGAAAGCGATTTTACTCGAAATTTTCTTTCGAGGAAGAGGAAGCGTTCCTCTTGCCCACTAAGTTTGGGTTCACAAGCAAGACCCTAGGTACGAGAGGAGAATTTAGTTGATTTTATGCCATTACATTTACTTTTTTTTTTCATCCCCATAGGGCCCAAAATGGTGCCATAAAATTAGTACGATGTACTGAATTGCATATTACGAGAACACAGAGGAACACTTCTCTGAAATACATAGAAACAGGTCAAGGTTACAAACTCTCGAGTATCTGTAGTCTTCACTGATATGGATTATGCCCTAACGCAGATTCATTAGAGAAAATCTAATCGAATGCGTTTCTTGACAATAGTCTGCAAGTCGCGACTGGCTATTACTGAAAGCAGGTGCATCTTTACTGGGAAATTTCCAGCAGATAACCGGCGACGAGTATAATGGGGTTAACATGAAACTTCTTCAAAGTTATTCTTTTCATTGTTGGAGCCGAATCAGTGATTACAGCGTTATTAAATTGGAAAAAGGAAACTTTACGAGGTGATTTCAGTTAAATTACTTTCGTATCGTCTGCAATCTTTGTTTGTTGGCTGTTTTGTTGAGAGGAAAAGGGAATACACTAAGCGTATACTTTCGATCTGACATGCTTTCTAACCAATGGGCTTAAAGCCCGCGTATAAACTAATTTTAATGGAGTGTTTTTATATCTACGTGTAGGAGAACATCATATCGTTAAAATCTGTCAATGTTTTCATATCTCTAACGGTTACATCGATGTTTTAGAAGTGACTTACCTAGTTCTTTCTAACGGATAGTCCTGGGAAATGATACGACGACGAGAAGTAGTAATTGGGAAAAGGTATCGACTTCATTGCATGCAGATGTGTAATTATGTATGTACATCAGTATATATGGATGTGTCTTATGGCCACTGAATAAGTTCCACACATACACTCGACGCAGAGCAAAAACAAGCGAAATATTCCACAACGAACGAATTCACGCACATAACTGAGAACGATAGCGAACATCATGAAGCAACATGACTATGATGAGATCATCATGATAACATTCTCGATATTTTAGTCGTCCATTCTCAGTATCGATCAGTCGAAACGTGACGCCCAATTTTGGTTGCCGGCCAGCGATAAGACACATCCACGTCAAAAATTAATTTCTTGAAACTAATTTTTGTTGAGAAAGGCAGATATGAGGGATTTAACGAACAATTGTGGGCTTCATACCTGAAGGGCGTACCAAGAAAATTACAAAATCGGATATTTTGTCTTATTGGAAATGGATTCATATTTATGTCAAAACGGCGTATCGGTAGAATTAAAAGGAAAAGATCAACAGATAAATTCTACAGGTAACCTTTCACATTTCATGTGCTCCATAAATGGCAACACTCAATTGCAGTCCACGCATTTATCTCGAGCTGCAAGCTCATAATCGTATTTCATATTTTCCCCCCAGTTGAGTAATATCCTATTTACCTTTAGTATGCCTCTCTTTCTTTTCATCTTTGCATTCTGCTTTGATTCGTTTTTTACCTTATTTTTTAGTTTTTGGATGCCAATTTTAACTGAGTTCTCCGAAGACCTACCCCTCTTTCACCCTACATATGAGGCTCGCACTGTAATAATGCGAGAAACTATAGAATTAACCTAGATGATAAGAAAATTATTGCCAAAGTTATGCCTGTTCGCCTGTCTTTCGATTTCAGAAAAATGTTGGCTGGGGTATTTTTACACCTACTAGAAAAGAAGAAGCCCTTGGGAGCGCAACGTTTCGAAAACAGCCTTCTTTTGGACCGCCCTAATCTTATGGTAACAGATTTCCCCTTGTTCTAAATTTCAGATGAGTAACCTCGATGGGAAAGAAGAAAGTCAAGTTTCTGTGAGATAAAGTACCATTTACTTAACTGATACTTCTTGAATTGTTCAATTTCATCGAATTTTCCCACTAGTAAGCTATTTCTCACGCATTTCCAATTCGAATTCTTCACTTAGAACGGGTGATTTCAGCTATTACCCGTCCCTTGTATCTGCACCGGGTTCAGAGGCCTAGGATAAATTGAGATCCAAGAATGTGCCAAGAAGATGCTATTGCACCGACTCCATTTTTCATTCTTATGATCAAAATATCCCGAACAACTCTGTCAAGAGATTACTTATGCCCAAATGTTTTTATCAGTCCTAACATATCTCTAAATAACGAAGAAAACGAATAAAAAAAATTACAAAAATTTATCTTTATTGTTGCACCGATTTTAGAATTTATTCGTGTCATATCCTTGCGACATGAAATATTTGCTGATTTGTTCGCATCTCTAAAAAGTATTTTACTGCGAAGCAGATATTTCGGTTATGTTGCTACTATAAACTGAACCGTGAATGAGAGGATTCAGATTTTGGTTTTATCATTGGGGAAGTTAATACCGCATATCGACAATAGGAGATCGTGAATGTGAAGTACACGTCATAAAATCGAAACATCTTTATACAGCTTTCAAACACGTTTCATTGATTGACACATAGTTATGAAAGTACTTATAGCTTAAGAAGTTCTATCGTGGTGTCATTCGTTTAAACCAAAACCAAAATCAATGGGACTGACAGGAAGTACTCATCTAATGCTTTCAAGACGATTATCAAAAGTTACCCTACGGCTAGCCATAATTGGGCATGGGCATCTTCCACTCAATGTTATCAGGCAGAAAAATTGTTAATGAATATAATATGTAGGGGGAACAGTCTGGTTTCATGTACGCATTCTCTCTCTCTCTCTCTCTCTCTTCTGCACTCTATCTCGCTAAATATAGGCGGAGTGTTACTACGTCACTTCCGTTGCATGTTTTCGCGTTCGTTTCACATTTTCTGCGTTAATTGCCCATCCTAAATCTGCGTAACAAAGCTTCGCTTAGAAAAAAAAAAAAAATCGAACAAAAAAAAATGCCACCTTAATATTCTTAGTCTCTGGAGAACAACCCATCTACACGAATAACTCTCGCAATACATCCGCACTCCAGGCACAGCGCTCAGTAAGTATTTTTGTTTCGCAAAATAAATGCTTTCGAAAACGACACTGAATATATCTTCGACAAGTTGTTTGCTTCCTAAAGAAGGACGAGAACGGTTCTTTACAAAAACAATATTTTCGCTGAAAACGGTCCAAATCGCGCGGTTCTCTCAGAACATACAATTTCTTCGATTTATTCTATGCCACGAAGATTCCCACAGAACTGGGTGCTTATCTACGGTTCTTAATCACCCAAGTGAAATAATCGACGGAGGAGAGAAACCCGCAAATACGCTCGTCCGACACGACAACGGAAGTTAAAAATTTTCGCTAAATAAATACCGGCGAAGTTTTGTTAGCACAGCGATCGTTAGCGTTTACACTTACATCGCATTAATGCTAACGATCGCCCTTTGAAAGCGGCAAAGCACGCGCTTACATGCGCTTACATGCGAGTAGACTCCAACATTCGTCCTGGAATATTCTTATCGAGACGTTACATATTTCATACTCCACGTACTCTGTCGCATTTAAAAAATTTATCTTCGCTGCATAATCATGCCAGTAGACAGTTCTCTGTCGAGGAAAAAAAAACACACGAAATCGATGTTTTGGGAAAACGAATGTAAAAAGAAACAATTCGATTCTAAAAAATACTTTCTAGAAATTCAAAATTTTTGCTAACTGAAGAATATATTACGGAGGGACGTTGACGTTCGTGTTCAGACGAATATTGTAACCATTTCCTGCTAGAAAATATATATGTATTAAAAACTTTGTTGAAGTTTTCTTTCCATTTCGATCGGTTACCCGCTTAGCGTGGATGCAGTAAAGGGGAAAGAAAATTTCAAAGAGAGTTTGGTTTTGGTAAATTATAAACAACAGTCGGGTAACAGTGTGAGCTATACGTTTTTGTAGTGAAAACGAAATGATATATCGCTCGTGTAGGCGATGTTGCAATCCAGATAGAAATGAAGGCTATTGAACAAGGAAGTGTTACAATTCGTGAAACATACATTTCTCTAGCTTCTTGTGCAGAAATATCGCAGCGAAGATATTTTATTTCAATGAAAACTCGCTATCTTGTAGCTCAGTTTAGCTGAAGTGATGTTCAAATATTTTAACGGCCTCTGCGGACGTGAAAGCCTTTCCAGGCCAAATTAAGATTATCCCCCTCTATGTGTGCTATACCTTGGCGCGGTGAAGGGGTTTGAAGAAAAATTGAAGAATGAGGGGAGCCGTTGCCCCACTGCTTTTCCCGTGTTTCCATGTCTGCTCAGTTCATTTGATAGATATACAGCGCATTGATAAAAGTGTAAGCTATTTTCTCTACAGGCCGCTAATTTTTTAATGACTATTATGTGTCATCATTCATTCACCAAATTTTCCATTCATTTTTTTTGCTGAGAAAGAACAGGTATAAAAAGTAAGTCTCCAGAAACTGTGACTCTTGAAGTGGCATTTCTTTTTAAGGGTTCCCAGACTATTTCTCAATATTCTCATCTCTTTTCAGTGCACGGTGAAAAACGTATTTACGGCAATTCGGTTATGCAATTTTATTAACACCACTGTGGATATTATAGAAGTATTCAGGACGTGTCAAACAAATTGCATATCCAGGACTTATTAGGGTCCGTACTCACGTGGGAATCTTTAGTTTGATTTTCCATTTTCTATAATCTTTTTCTCCCTCTGTGTGAGCTACCTTGGCGTGGTGAGGGGGCTTAACGAGAAACTAAAAACACATAGTAGAAGGAAAACTGGGACAGATAAATCCTGATGAAATCAAGTGGAAATTACATCAGTATTCTCCCTGGAAATGCGTCTCCACCAACGCAACTATAATGGAAGCTCACAAAGTAAATATTAATTTCGGACATGAAAAGTGTCCCACGCAGATGTCCGGGCGGAGACTACCCAGTGAAAAGCTATCAGAATTAAGAATAGGGACGTGGAATGTAAAGACACTGATAGGCAAATTAGAAAACCTAAGGAGAGAGCTTAAAAGATTCAAATTAGATGTAATAGGGATTAGTGAAGTGAGATGACCAGACGAAAATGATTTTTGGACTGGGGAGTATAGAATAATTGGTCAGCGAGTGGATAGCGCGATGGTCTTGGAATCTTGAGGTCCGGGTTCGAGCCCACGTAGCAACCCGTTACATTTCGACCGAGGCCGGTTTTTCGGCAAGAAGAGAAGAGGGCTTAGACAGCCCTAACAGCCTCCCTGACGTCTCTGAGGTAATTCTCGAAAGGGCGGATTCCAGGGTTCGGGTTGAGAGCAAATTAGAAAAGACTGGTACAACATCCATGTTCTTAATGCATAGAAGCGGGGGGGGGGAGTCCCTCCCACCTCGTATTAGTTAGGTTCAAGATTGGGCATATGCCTCCCCTTTCTCCATCCAAATTTTGTGGGTAGCAGCCATTCTCCTCTAAAAGGGTCCAAACTGCTTCGAAAATTCTTTACTCCATCGAGTAAGTGGTCGTGCTTGTTATTGCTTTTGTCCATATGATACCCACTCTTCCGTCTTCTTTTCACTCCTACTCTCGCCATATCTTATTACAATGCCCCCTCATTTCCATTTCAATTTTTTTATCGTATACCGATGTTTTGTATCCCCGTTTTCTGTCTTATTTCCGAATTTAGCCGTCTATCTTGTTTTTGGATCCCTATAGCATGCTCCTCTCCATAGACTTCTGTATATTTTATATTCTTCCCACGTCTTTTTTTTTCCTTCTTCTTTTGTTAAGCGGCCCCGTATGTTAGGACTGGCTGGACGCAAATATTCCTAATTGTAGATTTTGTATTTTGTGGCATTTTACCTTCAAACACATCTTTCAAGACCCAATATTTTTTCCATTCCTTCTTTATTTTAGTTTTTAGTTCCTTTTCCTTCTTATTGTTGAATGATACACAGCGCCGTAGAGAGAAAAAGAGGGCCTGAGGGGAGAAATTTCCGCGGGCCCTCTCTCCTTCCAGTTCATTTTGTTCTTTTGTCAGACGGGAAAGAATCATAAGCTACGGGATAAGAAGTTTCTTTCATGGTGTAAGGAGTGATTGCTGAATTGATGTACAGTATAATGTAGCCGTTTGCGGAGAGGCCTATGCCCAAACTTGGGCTCCGTCACGGTGTCAGGGAGGGGTTACTTTTTCTCCCCTGATACAACTTGGACTAAACGGCTGTAAAATAAAATAAAAAATAATGTAGCCGTAAGCGTTACACAATTCAGGCCTTTTAAACATATCGGTCTCCCTGAAAGTCCGGACCGGAATATTTCCCCCCATTTCTCCTCCTTCCTCTCGTCAGGGTTGATGATATAATTTGTCTCATGGGGGTAAATTCGTCTTCCCATTGCACTTCAGTCCCTTCTATTTCCACTTTTTTTTCTGTTTCTTTTTTTTTTTCTCGATAAAATCCTTGTTTTCCCCCCAGCTGATTTCCAGTCCTATCTTTCTGCTTTCGTCCGAAAACTCTGCCCTCGGTTTTTCGATTTCTCCTTTTGATTTACTTACTAAGAATTACGACGTCGTCGGCGAATCAGAAATGTTCAAGTGTTCCCCGTTTATTTTAATCTCCCCCCTTCCTATTCTAAGTTCCGGAACATCTCCTGTTGAACAAGTTGAGGAGAGCGGATCTCCTTACCCGACACCCGTCTTAATTTTAAATTTGTTCCCCTTCCTATCCAGAGTTATATAGGCTTCAGCATTTTGATATACATAGATCTTTTATTGCTTTTACATATTTCTAGTCAACTCCCTGTTTCCTGAGGACCTCCCACAAAATGATATTCAATGGAATCGAATGCTTTTCTAAAGTCCACAAAAAACAAGTAAATACTTGAGTTATATTCGTTAGCCTTTTCCATAAGTTGATTTATGATAAAGATTTGGTCCATTGTTGATCTGTTTTTCCTAAATCTTGTTTGGTTACTCGCTTAGTTCCAATCTAGTGGCTCATAAATTCTCCCCTTGATGACTTTCGTAAATACGTTGCTCAGATTAGATGTCAAGCTAATTGGCCTATATACCTATCGGTTGAGTTTCTATTCCGGCTAAGATAAGTATCTGATCAAAACTCTATAGCAATCATCGAAATCAACACCTTAAAAACCTTTATTTCGATGTTTTGAAGGCAAACCAAAGTCACCAATTTGAAGAATATTCTAATTTGGGAGTCTTGCCCGGGGATGGATCAAACATCACCACCGGCAGGATGTTCGAATTCCAAAAAGCGAAAAAACAAACAATTAAGCTGTTCGATATTTTTTCTTCAGACAGAGAAAATTAGATGGATCCGCAGCCCCTGTTTGGGACCGAACGGATTTTCGATCGTCCAAGAAACAGAATTTTAGTATTATTTAAAAATTCTGCTTGACATCTTTCTCAGCTGCTTACATTCAAAAAAGAAAGGGGGAATCGTTGAAGAATAAGGTCATCTCTGATTGTTCAGAAATTTCTATTGCACCGCACTCGGTTTTTAACTCTCACTTACCTACCGTCCAGCCTAATTAGGAATGGATATTTCTACCAAAAAGGAAGCAAAAGAAAAAAGATCCTGCGTGTACCTTAACAGGCAGTACCACCCATATTGGACATTACCAAAAACTTGGAACGTGCTTTTAAGATTTTATTTATTCAAAAAAATGAAAAAGAATGTAAAAAAATCATAATTTTGAAAAATTTATTAAACAATTAAAGAATAAGTCATGAACGTAATGAAAACGAATGTAATATTTGATGTAAAGAAATTCAAAACTACATAAGTAATGTAATCGTAAGCAAGATAATTTAAGCACTCGACGCAAATGATTTTTTTGGATTGTATATGTTTGTCTCGGGGAGGGGGGGTACTGAGGTAGGGAAAAAATTGTAAAACCATCAATTTTCCAATTTTAGCAGCTGCAGTGAAGAGCTTAGGGTACACACTGAAAAGATCAATTGCTAGAAATTTGAATTCCACCCCTCTCCACTGAACTCATGATTTCCTTTTGACGCTCCTGCAAGAGCACCCTACTGAGAGGACATTTTTAAACATTTCCACTTATGTGAAACAGAATGGGTAAATTTTTGCGAACACCTACTAGAGGGAATAAAAATTCAAGTTCTGAGGGCCCACGGGCCACTTTTTTCGCATCCGCATCGTCACTGAAAAACAGGAGCACACTGCTTCTCCGCAGTAAGAAGCAGCGAAAACAAATTTCAGATGCAATAGACGATGTTTACGGGCTCTCAGTGGGCTCATAGAGCGATACATTCTCGTTGTGTATTTCGCGTTCCCTCTTGGATTGGAAAAGCAGCCAAACGCAGCCTACCTATAAAATGTATGCGGGAAAAAGTGTCACGAAAATACGGAGGAAAAATTAAAATACGCTCACCGCGTCGAGCCATTGAAATATAGAACCGATCGAAGAGCGAACAGAGGATTTGATATATATAAAAAAGCCGGGGTGCCGGGGATTATCGAAATTGACGCGTTGTCAGTGTCTTTTAATTAATAGAGGAGATCGGTAATCCGCGTGAATAGGAAAGATTGTCTATAAATCGGAAATAGGTGACCTAATTGGCATCCGATGAGACTGGTAAACCGGGATCGAAAGTTTCCCCGGGGAACAGTGAAACAGCACGAAAGCGGAGAGGACGGCGAGAAGAATAGCGGGAGCGACAAATTCCGATGTGCGACCATGTGAACTGAGATGAAAGCACTGGTAGATTGAAATTGATGAATAGGAGTAATTTAATTAATAATATAAATGCAACGTCCGATAAGGCGACATTAGTGGATCCGTCGTTTGATAACATCTGTCGACGAGGGTGACTGTCGTCGCATGTACGTGGACAGTTGCATTGAAAATATCGTACGCATGATACACGTATCAGTTTGTCAGTACCCACTCACTGCTCATTGGTGAGAAACTGAGCATTTTATTCATAAAAATGTGACACTCAATATGTGAAAAAGTCTTGCATCTGAATTTCACCTTGGAGAGCTGAGAACAAAAAGTGGTCAAGCCGATTTTTTTATAGTGACAGGCTATGCCAGCTAACGTCTGACATGACTTCGGTTAGCAGAGTTCTCCATTTCAGCAAATTCAACTTGACCACTTCTTGCACTCAGCCCTCAACTTACATCGCTACACGATATTTTGTTACAAGTGAATCTTATACAGACCCTGTTGATCCTTTTTTCCTGTAACTGCCACTACTAACCATTATCATTAGCTATAAGTTTCATTTTTCTACACATTGACAAACGTAAGAAAAAATGTTTCATTGGAACCCATAAATATGTTATAGGGGTAACTAGTACACAGGGGCTGCATACGACTAAATAGCCGGTGGAAAATTCAATGTTTCAATAGTGTAAGATATTCATTCGTATTCCATGTAGGGTGCCTATTACGAATTTTGAATGCACTTTTCACGACCTTACAATCACATACTACACATCAATGTCAACAACACAAACATCAATTTGAAAACGAATGTTAGGTAGATAAAATAAATTGAAATTTACTGAAAATGATGTAGGGGAAGTTGTCCGAAGATGGCGCACTTTTGAATGCTGGTTTCTCCAAATGTATGGAACCAAAATGTATCAAAAGATGGAAGGTTCCTTGGACTATCGTCTACTTATTCTCGAAGTTGTGGGTCATTCGCTCCCAAACTCTTCCCTTACTCATTAAAATTGTGAAGAAAAGTCAAACACACCATCTTAAGACATGTGTTCCTAAGATGGCACAACCCTGTTTCTGAGATGGCGCAACTCGATTCCTATAAGATAGCGCATTATTTTTTTAATACCGATTTCTCCAAATTTATGGGACCAAAGTGTATCAGAATTTGGTGAAAGGTTTTTTGGACTGTCTACTATGTACTTATTCCCGAAGTTTTGTGCCATTCGCTCTCAGACTCCTTCCTCAGTAATTAAAATCATGAAGAAAAGTCAAATGCACAATCTTCAGACTTGTGTTCCTAAGATGACGCACCTTTAAATTTCAAACACAAACGTGTAAAAACGTACTCGAGCTACACTTCTTTGACTTTCACCTCATTCAACTTTTCTTTTATACTTCGGTTAGTAAATTTCCATCAGTACATAGCTCCGTTTTGGCGGTTGTTGTTGCACCATCTTAGATGAGTTAAATCCATTCGAGATTTCAATAATTATTAATAATCATCGACCCAGACTAAATATCTGATTAGTTCATTAGAAAGTAGGTGAAATTTCGAACATAATGCGATAATCACTCTTTACTTTTTGGGAAAATACAATTCGAAAACGTTTCTGGTATAGCACAAGAAAAATCAAATTTACACTCCCAAAAAGCAAGACGTTATGGCGAAAGCAGAGCAATCTTATGAGCGGGCGCTCCTACATTAAAAAGGCAAGGACACGATGTACTAAGTCAGTGCGAAGTTTATTTTTGACATCAGCGTTGCCCGTTGCGAGAAATATGCAGTGCACCGTCTTAGGCAGTGCGCCATCTTTGGACACAAGGAATGAGGTTCAGAGGTACACTGGGCCCCTTCTAAAAAACTGGAGATACGGAGTATCATTATAGCCCGAAAAATTTGCTGGCCAGAATCGGAGCTGGAAGAAATTATTAACTGAAGCCGGATCCAGAGCTAGAAAAAATAATGTTCCAGAGTCAAAGCACAGATAAAATATTTAACCAGAGCCGGAGTCAAGAAAAATCCTTTCCAGAGCTAGAGTCTAGAGAAAACATTTTTGAAGCCCGAGCCGTTCTAAGAAAATACTAAATCAAATCTGCTCCGGAGCAGGAACCAGGTTGAAGCTGCTCCAGTTTTGACGTTGACTCCTCGTCCCTGATAGATGCATGAAACTTTAACCAAGCAGCTAATAGAAAAGTATTCCAGCAGCTAATGGTATTTGTAATCAGATATGATTACCGTAAATCGGGGTGACTTTGCCGATTTCAATTTTTGATCATATTACTGGCTCTGTGACGAATACAAATGTGTTCTTAACACTTCTAAGGGCATAGATCTATGAAGGGACATAGATACAACACTTCAAAAACCAGTGAGACGTATCACAGGCCGAAATAGATGGCAAAGGTAGGCTGTTTTTCAAGCACAGAAAAAGTTGCGAAATAGTGACCTGATAAATAAGGTCTGTGGAATCCTACCAGGCACTCAAAGAAAAATTATAGTGCTATCATTTTGAATCCTGAACACTCAGCTTTCCAAGGATGTATAGGTCTAGGCATTTTCCAGTCTGCAATCACAAGGTATAAGCGGAAAACTGTCTTGGGGTGACTTTGCCGCATGCCAATTTCTGTTATCAAGTTATCAGCTTGAAAAGTTACAATTCGTGACGAATTCGTGAGCTTTCGCTACATTCGCGAGGTTGTTTTGAGTTTTGAATTTCTCTGGATGTCATTCGACGTTGTTTTGAGGTACCAAGAACGTAAATAAAAGACACGTAGGTTGTCGCACCTATTCTGATAATACCCGAGAAACACTTGAAGAGTATCTAATAGAGAATTGAAAATGGTGATATGACCAGAGCTGAAGCTTCAGCAACATACAAGATACCAGTTAAAACAATTTATAATTATCTTCACAAAATAGATAATATCTCCGTCGGAATTCAGGAGGACAAGCAATATCAAAATAGAAATGAATTTCACTATCCTCTGAAGCATATTTTAATTACGTCAAATTTGCTGCCATCAAGAGTTTTACCTGAGCTTATTGAATCCCGAGGAATATTTATCTTCTCCGAAAACGTAATTTAACTTAGATTGCAATTTTTCTTTCGTTTTTACGGCCTTTTGTAATAAATGTTAAACATTTTCATTGATTTTCTGTACATTTCTTATGTACCGTCAATGTCACCCCGTGCACTGGTAACTTTTCCGATTCATCTTTAGGCCTTTCTCGGAGGGGAAGGGAGAGGGAATTTTGATTCCCCTTGCTAATCTTATTTCCAATGCTTCAACCAATCCGGAACAGTTTTTAGATTTCCTGTATCTCCAATAGATCTCGCGCTACAGCTATTCAAAGTTTGAAAACCCCTAAATTTTTGACAAAGTCACCCCGGTTTACGGTGCTGATCAGTAGGCAGGACAGTTCTTGATAGAGAGCGCTACTAAGTTACTAAGTACTGTTTTGAGTCTAATTTATTTTATTATCTTTTGAAAATGTTCAACACACTGACATCAAACTGTTTTGATTTTTAGAATTCTTTGGAAGAATTTTAAAGAAAAAAAGTGACTTCTTACATAAAAAGTGACTTTGGAGACCAAATTTTCAAAAGGTGACCTTAGTTGACAAAAGGTTGAAAAAATGACCAAGTGGTCGTCCTGAGAGAACAAAAATTCCTGCCATAAATATCAAGAGCCTTTAACTTGTGTGTTACAGTAACCAACATGTATTGTAAGTGAAAATTCAAAATTTTCCAACTTTTTAAGGTTTCTTCTAATTCCTAAACCTACTATGTTGATGTCCTTCTATCTTCTAACCATCAAAATTACCCTTGGATTACAAAATATCCCCTGTATCTCTTAATAAATGCACGGGGGAGGGAGAGAGAATTTTGATTCCCCTAGCTAATCTTATTTCCAAAGCTTCAGCCAATCCGGAACAGTTTTTAGATTTCCTGTATCTCCAATAGATCACACGCTACAGCTGTTCAAAGTTTGAAAACCCCAAAATTTTCGGCAAAGTCACCCCGGTTTACGGTATCGCAGTGGTTATGTAAGCAATCGAGTAATCACTTATACGTCAATTTCCGAGCCCTGGTATTAAGGACATTATAACTCCTCTCTCAAGCTTTGCTGGTTATCAAATACCCTCTCTTCTGCAATGCATCGCCTTATATAGTCGACATCTCCTACCTCCTGAAAGGCGATTCAGTGAAAGAACCGCTCCCTGGTTGGACGATGTGAAATGGGGAATCAGTGTTAACAGACATTCAACAAAGAAATATCTACTTCCTTAGTCAGGTTCTCCGGCCACATGCTGTAATCGACTGCATTGCTTCATGATGAGTTATTACTTCTTGCTTCAGTTAATTTGGAACAAAATTATAATATTCACAACCAATATGCTGTCTTCAGCTCAACTGTATTATTAAACCACGAGAAAAAAGACATCTCTAGAACTATCGTTCTTATACATTTTTTTTTCTGGCATTTTTAGACTTATTTTACCATGAAAAGTTGAAAGTACAATAACGTAGTCAATTACATAATTCGTCTCTCATTCTTTTCTGTTTCACAATTTTAACAGCGTATTAATCATCAAAGTTGCCTTAGTTGGGCCAGTGGTTACATTTAGCATATCTATCTTAGTCATTTTTGAAACCCATCGAAAACTCAGTACTGAATGAATTTTCTGCATTATGGTTACATAAGCTGTACTGGAATATACTAAAGCCTTTAAAGTGTCAATTTTCGGTCACACCTATTTAGAATAAGCCTAACAGAAACTAGATCGAGTAAAAGAATAAATCTTTGCGGTAATCTTCTTCTCTCAAAGGTACATTTTTGTATAAACCGTCTAATCGTCCTGCCTGGTCAGTTTCTACGTAGCACGATGTGTACGTCTCACAAACGTCTTTTGTCTCTTCCATATCTGGACATCCTGTATGTGATCTTTACAAACAGCGTTTTTTTCTTCTTCTTCTTCTTCTTTTTGTTTATTTACGAGCCACTAGCTGCACCAAGGGCTATACGACTCGGCTGATGGGGATGGTTAAATTAATGGAAAGAGGTCTGTGTCATGGAGGAATGAGATGAGTTTATCTATTGTCATTGGGTTGTTTTGGAGCATGCTTTCCGTTGTTGGTGGTAGTTCATGTTTTTGGTGGTGAGAGTTAAGTGAAGGCCAATAAAGTATATGTTCGACAGTGAGTTCATTAGAAGAGTATTTACGGCACTGTGGGGGGGGGGTGAATGGATTGAGGAGGTGCAAGTGAGTAAGGCGAGTATGTCCAATTCTAAGTCGTGCTATTACTATTTCTTCGCGTCGTGATTTCCGATTGGAGATGATCCAGGGTATCGGTCTCTCTGTTATTGCACCTAGTTTGTTGTTGGATTCTTTATGCCAAGATTGGTGCCAAGAGGAAAGGATTTTTGATCGGCAGGTGATCGTAAAGTCTTCGGATGTTTTACTCGTAATTGTGGGGTTTTCTACTTTAGGTCGGGATGTGGCTGTTCGAGCGGTTTCGTCGACTAAGTCAGTTTGTGCAATGCCGATATGGCCTGGGATTTAGGCGAATACTACCTGTTTTCCTAATGTGTTAAGTACGCGGGTTATGAGTTGTATGCGTTGTACTAATGGATGTGTAGAGAACATTGTGCTGATTGATTGGAGGGCCGATAGTGAGTCGGTAGCACTAACTGCTTTATTGGTTATAAGGTAAATTTTGAATGTAGTAGAAAACTGCAGCGAGTTCGGCGGTGCGAATAGATGCTAAATTGGGTAGTCTGTATTTTATAATAACTCAACTTGTGTTGTATTTCTTTTCTAATTTGCTCTCAACCCGAGCCCTGGAATCCGCCCTTTCGAGCATTACTTCACAGGCGTCGGGGAGGCTGTTAGGGCTGTCTTAGCTCTCTTCCCTTCTAGCTGAAAGACCGGCATGGGTCAAAATCTGACGAGTTGCTACGTGGGCTCGAATCTGGGACTTCCTGATTCCGAGACCAACGTGCTATTCACTCGGCCAACCAGATCCCTTGAATTGGGTAGTCTGTGAGTTTGGATTTTGACCCACGGGAATATAAACAACCTGAGCGATTGTTTTTTTTTGTTTTTGTTTTTTTTTGTTTTTTTTGTTTGTTTTTTTTGTAACCGTCTGTGTAGCATAATAGATACTCGGGGTATCGTTCCAGTAGATTGCCAAAGAGGAATCTGAAAGTGTGTACAGGGGATGTTGGATCTTGTGGGATGTAAAGATAGTTCCAAATGGAAAGTTGCTGGTATGACTTTCCACGGTGATGGGTATGTGTATATGGGTAGTAGGGGTGAGAGAGATAAGCGAGTGTTTCAGGTTTGTTCTATGATTGATCGAATGTTGGGGGAGTTTGATTGAGGTTGATCATTGACTACGTCTTTGGAAAGTGGTGAGTTGGAATTTTGGGATATTTTGAGCAAGTATTTGGAGTAGAGGATCATTCTGCGGTAGGGTAGGGGAAGTTCGGCCATTTCCGCACAAAGACTGATGGATGGACTAATGTGGAAGACTCCTGATACTGTTCGAATGGGTGAGTTTTGGATTGTGTCAAGCATTTTGAGGGTTTTAGACGGGGCTAGTCCACAAACTTGAGCTCCATAGTCTATCTGTGATCGGATAAGTATTCGGTAAAGGTTGATAAGTGTTTGTCGACTGTAGCCCGTGCGAAGGTTTGCTAGATATTTTAGAATGTTCATGCTGCGAAAGCATTTAGCTTTGGTGTGTTTTATACGAGTGTTCCAGTTCAGTGGTTGATCGAAAAGCAATCCCAAGAATTTGATAGTGTTGGTTTGTGAGATGGTGTTTCCGTACAGTTTTAGTGGGGTGAAGGGGAGGGATTGTTTTGCTTTTGAAATCTTATGAATCTCGTGACTTACTCTTCTTTTTCTCACTCGATCAGCCAGGTAGGACATCCGGTTAGTTCACTTTTCAGTTTATGTTTCGTTGCTCGGCACATCCGTTTAGTTCAGAAACAGTTGAGTTACAACTGAGTCACAAATATGGTTTAGCACTCGCATCAAGACTGACTCTAATTATCTACCGATCAATACATGCGCCTTCTCTATACTTTCCCGGGGAGGATAAATGCTTGGCACAATATCGCGACGTTTTGGACCTCGTATGGTCATAAACGCACAAGAAGAAGACCAATACTACGCTGAAGGGACGATTTCAAAATTTTGAATGGAAGATGGGTGCAATTAGCGAGAGACCGGAAGTATGGAGAGAGGCAACGGAATCTTATGCCTTAAAATGGGCAGGGTAGCTGGCGGTAGCTCACCTACCCAGAGTAGTAAATAAAATAAAATGCTCTCGCTGCGGTCCAGACTAAACACTTCTCTCGTACAACTTCCAAAAAACGGCATCTCCACGTGTGATATAGCATACTAAATTGGAAAACAGACAGGTACCGACTTTCTTGATAAAAATGAGTTGCAAATAAGATACCGACCAGCAATATACACAGTATGATTAGCCCCCTACGTAGTTTAGTTCTATATAATTTGAATGAAAATACGAATTCGAAAGAGCCGACCTAGCCGACCGGCGTGTTTAGGAAAATTCTACGACTGAGGTGAAAAAGCGAAATTGAAGCCCTCCTCCCCGATAGGCTATCCGATTCTCGGGCCGACCGATGAAATAATCTGCGAGAAATTGAAACAGGAAAAACATGGTAACCCCGCCGCCAAATTCCCAGAGCGCTAATACCCGAAAAGCGGAATAATTTGTCTTCTCCCCTTTCATTTTGCGCATCCCGCGGTCGTAAATACAATTTTTATCGCGCGCCGAATTTTTCACAAGGGATAAAAAATTATTTTCGGCTAAAAAAGTCTATATTGTTTACAGGAAGTATACGCTATATGACTGAACGTAGGAGAAAAAAAAATGGGGAAAAAAAGTGTGGCGGAAATGCGACTTCTATGTCGTTGTACTCTGGCGTCCGAGGGAGGCGAAATGAGTGGGGCATGGGGTTTCAAAATAGCACGTCCCGGTACTTCACCGAGCTGTAGCACTCGTTGAGAATTTAGGAGGATAAATGCTTAAACTCCTGAGACTAACCGACCTTTCTTTCTTTTTTCTTACTATGAATTAAAGACAACGAAAATGTCCTTCTTTGTATCTTCATTTGTACTTTTCGTATTTTTACAACGGAATAATTACGTTTAATCCGAGCCCTATAGCCTATGGTACGCGAAATTCTGCTTAATTTCGACGCTGAAACGCGATTATTATGCGTAATAAGTATCCGCTTAGCGAAACGTTTACACTGTGTAGCCTTACAGAGAGGCAGAAGATTTTTGAATTTCAAGCCGAGAAACATGCGGGGAAAAAACATAAAATCACTCGGCTCGTTTTTGGCGTTTATTCCAAACACGTACACGTCTCGAAGAATTTCCAGTAGGTAGAACTTTTAAGTTTTAAATCGAAAAATATTCTTTGACTCGAATTCGTTCCATCAATTATTGTCTTTCGCGTTACCTCACCTTGTTCTCTACGATCGTGAGATTATTCCCAAACGCGCGCGAAAAATATTGTGTCGGGGAATCGGAGACTTTCAAAACCTCCCCAGAGATTTGAAAATCGACGTTTGTCGACACAGGTAAATACGAGGTTTAAGATAAGTGAATTTCTGAGTCGTCTACGTCCTCTGGTATTACCGGAGACCGGTTATATATATTCCCATGTGGTAGCAGTGGTTTGATATGGAAAGTCGACAGATCCAGGTTTAGTATCGGTATTGAATTTCTATCGCAAAGTATTGACTAAATTAGTAACTGCTAGCGTCACAAATTTAGTTGAGATGATTCCTGATACAAAAATAAGTGAAACTAATTTTACAGTAAACTGTAAATAGTGTAGAGAGAGGCTACTTGGGCGGTTCTTTGGACTTTCTAACTAGAGTTCTATTGCACGTCGGGTGTTCCATGATGGCTTATTCGATTCCCTAATCTTTGGCTACAAGTGGGTAGTGCGGCAGCGGCGACCGAAGATCGCAAGAAAATTTCCCACTAATTGGGGTATTTGGGAAGTGCATTTAAATACATATGGGAAAAACTTGTAAAAAGACAGAAAATCCCCGAAAAGTTCGTCAAAAATGATATACTGACTGCTTATATAGATGCATAATCTCGTAACCCACATTTTTTCGAAAATGAAGTTTTTACGGTTTCTGGTACCTCAGATATTTCTCCACAGCTGAGTAAAAAAAAAAATCAATCAGAATCAATTTTTTTTCATAAGACTACCAATTTAACCAATACCGCGTATCCCATATCACAGTAAAAGGTTTGGAATAACCACGTAACCCACAGCCCACAAAATGAGAATATCGCATCTCTAGGCCGGGTTGCCATTTCTGTATTTTTGTTTGCTAATTTCAAAGAAAAAATCGACTAAAATAAGCTGAAGTCTATAAAAATCGGCTAAAAAGAATCTGCTAAATGAAAAAGCTGAGTCAGCTAAAAATTCGTCTAAATGAATAAATACTGTGCATGCGAGAATCTGGTCCACTTTTATGGCGGCATAATTATTTCTGTATGTATTATGTGTAGGTTTCATTTTTTACTCGTTGCAAATGAAAGTGCAAAATTAAATTTAGAAGAGACTGAAATCGAAAAAGTGGACAAATTCAATTATTTGGGTCAAACGTTGACAAACGGGTGGAAAAGTTTTTGGGCTCTCAAATACATTTTTAAAAGTGAAATGGGACTAGAAATAAAAGATCAAAATCTTCGATAGCTGTATGATTTCCTGCTTAACGTACGGAGCCCAGACTTGGGCCCTGACTAAATCCCAATTAAACAGATTACAAGTGACTCAAAACAAAATGGTAAGAAGCATCCTCAACATCAGATCTAGAGACGAAGTCGACACAAAGTTAAACGCAATGACCAAAGCGGAAACGATCACTTATAAAGTAAAAATAATAATATTCAGATACGCAGGACACTTAGCCAGGGAAAAATACGACAAATGGCATAAAAGACTGACTGACTGGACTCCGTACGGAAGAACGAGGAAAAAGGGAGGACCAGCAACCAGGTGGCGGGACGAAATTGACAAGAGAGTTGGGACAACATGGAGAAGGATGGCAAAGAACAGAGTTTTATGGGAAAAAGTAGGAGAGGCCTATGTCCGCGAATTGGGAGGGTTGTAATGAGTATGTACAATCCAAGGCTGTATAATAATAATAATAATAATAATCACCAGAACTATGCTCAGTGCTCAAGCTTCACTGCTTAAGGCTTTAACACTTGAGTGCGTGCAAATGAAAGGGGCCTAAGAGCAAAAAGTTTTGAGATAAACGCGTTCAAAGCAGTTTGTTACCACATGAGAATGAATAGAGATAAAAACGTGCGGTAAAAAAGGTACTAAACTAGACGTCTTTAACGTTCCAAATCAGTTGATGTACCTTTGGAGAAATAGTTCCTATTTTCGGCAATTTTTCAAAGTAGACTCTATGCATGAGTGCCCTTTTTATTGGCAGTGAATTTTGCATCAAAATTGAATATTAATCTAGTTGTCATGGTCTAAAAAGGTATTCTAATGAGAAATGAATTTAACGTTCCAAATCAGTTGATGTACCGTAGAAATATATTTTCGGCAATTTTTCAAAGTAGACTATGAGTGCCTTTCATTAGTGAATTTTTGCATCAAATTGAATATTAATCTATGTTGTTATGGTCCAAAAAGGTATTCTAATGCGAATTAATACAAGAACGAATCCACACAGTCAAATCAGTAGTATGAAAACTGCTTGAACAGAAAATTTAATAAGACTGATAACTCTGCACTATTATAGATATCAACACGCGGTTTTCACTACTCGATAGAGCGCGCTTCAGAGCATCAGAATAGTCGATGTCCGCTAAAGGGCCTAATTGTCATTTAGGCCCCTTTCATTTGCACGCACTCACTTGCTTTCTACTGAATGTTACGTGTCACAAGAAAAAAGCCTTAGTGGTAAGCGGACACTAAGGCCCTTTTTTATGACACGTCACCAATTTACTCTTTTACAGACAAATCTCACGGAAAAATCGTCGATCGGCTCAATTTTCTCGAACTAGCAGAGGCTGTATTTTATGCATCGTCTAAATTAGAATTTGAAAAAATTGGACAAAATTTCCAAAATCGGTTAAAAATAGCCAAAAAGGCTAAACTGGCAACCCTATCTCTAGGTCCTCTCTACTGGGCATCTCATAACAAGGCTGCATCATTTTACAACATGAATGTTGTAAACTGATACGCATGTTGTAATGTGTCACACTTCCATGAGCTTCATAATTATGCTTTTCTGGTTTCAGTGTGGTTATTTTAAAGAGAGCTTTATGCTCTATCTTCTGGTTTTTGTTTCGAAACAAACGGATCACAATCAGTGATGATAGACAAAATGATTTTATATTATTTTACCAGACGAGCATTTCACTTTTTTTTTTTTTTTTTTTTTTTGCGCTATGTCATGAGTGTAGTCATGTTTGAAGTTCTGTCATTTTTTTCATGGTTTTGTTATGTCATGACCAAATTATGTTGTCATTGAGTTTTGTCATTTTGTCAAAATGACAAAACCCATCAATTTACGCACATTTTTACATACAATCCAATTCCACCAATCACCAATGTTATCCCAACAAAGGCTGCATAGTAGTCAATAAATGCATTTTGAAAATTAGAGAGCTTAAGCTTCCTATGAAAACATCCAGCAGAACAGCAGCCGTTACGTTGTTGTCTGGTGGTGAAGTTGAGATTTCAAAAGTGACTTAGTTTGTTTTCATAAAAAGTTCTTCAAATAATTACCTTATTAGGGACGTGAAAGAATAAAGGACACGCAAATTAACAAATAACAATAGCAACTTACTGAGTTTCCCTTTGAATGTAAAAATAAGAACAAAAAAATAGAATAAAAAAGGACAGCAAGAAGACACTACGGTAACAATAACAGGAGAATGAAGTTATAGAAGAAAAAGGTTCTTAAGCTGACTCATCCTTAACCTTCTTGATCAATTAGCACTTTATAGACTAGCGTGAAACCATACAAAATTCCAGTTGCTCAGGTCATCTTGCCTTGCTGTTCAGAACTCTGTTCAAAATGAACAAAGAAGAACTCGTAATTTTTATTTCTGTTTATTGTTTAATGAGAATCGAAAAAAAAAACTAATGCCTATAATGATAAAATATCATAACTAAATCTTTTTTAATTTTTTAATTATTTCATTTCCAATTTGTTATATGACAAAACAGATAAATTAATAAGTTAACATTACCTAGGTAGCGCTAGTGTAACACACAAACACAAACTAAATAACGCTCAACACATTGGAAACGTATGGGGAATTATTTCAGCTTGACCCCTATTTGTTTCATAAGAACCCTAAAAATGAAACGAAACATCAGTGGCAGTATGAAGAACTGAGGAAATGAATCTATATTTTCCTGTTTCATATAGGCAACCCTGCTTCTCCATTTTACACCATCCAATGAGAGAGCATTTCTTCCACTAAACGACTGGGAGTAGGCACAGTAGAGTCATTCTATGCCTTGTGCTCAAGATAGACTACTTTCTTTAGGTGATGAATAGTTAAGGTACAAATGCGGAATATCCATGAGTGTAATTTGACAAGAATTTTGGCGGGCATAATGGGTAATTTTTAGAAATGTTAGGAAATTGTATTTATAGGGACATTTGTGCATCGTAGACAGAGCCTAATGACTCATCAAATTTGGTCTATGGATAGCCGCTCTTCCCCTCTCGCTAGAAACAGGGCTTTTAGAGTTCCTATTTTGGCTGGATATGTACAGATTCTGGAATTCTCAATTCCCTGCAATATAATGTGTGTTGAGGTATTATCTCAAAATAAAGTGACTGATAAGAGTATACTGGACACATGTTGTCTAGCTCATGCCCAACATAAGCCGAAATCAGGACTAGTATTAAAATCGGAGGCTGAAAGCCGAAAAACTGATGATTGTAAGCCTCAGGTATGCGCTCAGCTTATTTTTGCTTCTAGCATGGCAGGACTGATGCAGGAAAATAACATGACTGCAAATCTCCAGATTCAATTTTATTCAAAATTAATACCTGAATGACTTTCTTATTATCGATTCTCTACATTCTTATACTCGCACTGAGCCGCATTGCGTGAAAACTGAAACCCAAAGGCGGATTTAGGTATGGTGTACAAGTCGCTGTGTGACCAAATGATAATGCGCCCGCTTCACAATCCTTATGCCTCGGATTCAAGTCCCACCAACGTCGGAAAGCTAGTGATATTCGAATACCCCCCCCCCACAACTAACGTCCTAGCGAGAACAGCGACTACAGTATCAATCGAAGTGGAAGCATAATGCGTCCTGTAACCCCCTCCAGTCCACATGAATGACGCTCTACAATCGCAAAGCGTGTTACCACCAGATCAGAAATGTTGATACTATGCGTGTGCACGTTGTGGACAGCTTATTCACCGTCGTGGAACACGTGGCTAGTAAGTGAACTGCGACTACATACTCTTCGGCAGAGAGAAGGAAAACTCTAACGGAATAAAACCGTAAGGAAAGCAACAGCAAACTACCCCGACTAACCTGCCTAGGAGAGTAGCGCATCAGAAACCCCGACCACAAATGTATGGCATCAGGTAGGGCGCCTGAAGAGGAAAAAGTTCGTATGTAGTTTAAAACATTTGAAAAGCATTAATCTGTGTCTTGAAGTACTCTTTTCTCCGTCCAGATAATCCAGTTCGTCTCATATAATTTTCGGGACAACAGCGGTGTATAAATTTCCACCTCTTAGCATCGATCCAAAGAGATGAATTTATTCACCCCGAGAAATTCTCGATTCGGCTTGTTAATAATATCCCAGATGGGATGTATAATGTGTTAGTGAAATTAATACCGTTGCTGTCAAGATATACGTATATAGTCTGTAACAAGTATACATACGAATCCCATGAGGAAGTTTCACGAAGCAAACCTACTTAACCTAAAATAACATCGACGTGATTTAGTTCGATCGACTATTTTAAGAGAAAAGCTTGCGTGAGAGTGAGTTTCTGATGAGACATGTGTACTTTCGAGCAATGTTGACCGGGTGACGTAAAATGGTGGTCACTAGTTTCTTACCGATGAGATATATGAGTTTGAAATATTAATCTGGTCACTATTTCTAGTTAAGTTGGAAATGTTTGTTCTAGAATTATCTGTGAAGTAACAGGTCTCAAATTGAGTAATTTGAGTATTTCGCGCGTAATTTGTACATGTAGTCTATTGAAATACAGCAGGATTGGAGAGTTTTCAGTGGAGATTCCCTATCGTGGTTTATGTGTATAGTTACATTCATCATCATCTAGGTCCTAGTCGTTAGTGACTGTTCTGATTTCCGATGGCATCTCTCCAACAATCACGATCCTGGGCTATGACCACCGCTGTCGCCATAGATCTGAATCTGCTGTTTACGCCATCTGTCTATTGTGTTGGCGATCTTCCTCTACCTCCAGTACCAGGGATTTTTCCGAGCAAGATGTTTCGCTCCAAGTTTTCTTCATCTTTGCGTGCTGTGTAACTGTTATCATTTTCGCAAGTACGAGATTGGGAAGTCAAATATGAAAGTTCGACTGAGTTCTTCTACGGGAAAAAGACGTGACTTTGAAAGTTGACATCGTTTCTGAAGATTGGCGCACAACTCATTCGGTGTTTGAACGTTAATGTGTTTCGCAACGATGGCCTGTTGGACGGCAATTCAGTGGAACTTGAGATATTCATTGCTGCAGGCTGACGTATGGGCAGTAGTAGCTGTTGACCTAGTAATGTTCTCGTCCGGGAAACCATGGAATAATCTGTGGTGGCACTGTGACAGAGTACGGGTTTGTGGCTTCAGGCTGCCCAGTGTACGTTATAGCAGGCATTGAAGAAGCTGCATGTGCCTTCACGCTGATAACGGTCCCCCATCTGACTTGACGACTTGTAGGAGAGGAAGGCTGTGTTTTTATACTCAAACGTGTTTTCAATGTCAGGCTGACTACCTGAAGCCAGGGTCGTGCTCTGAGATCAAATGTAAATTAGTGCGACTCGTTAGGTCAAATTGGTGTACCACCAACAGAGTACCGTTGCATTCGGGCTCATTGCACGTTGGGGCCAGGATCAAGCTCGTCTTTATGCTTTGGAGGCGGATGGACTCGTTTTGCTGGTGGACGCTGGTGCTACAGTCGATGCGTTCGGAAACATTACCGAGAGTTGTTGTTGTTTCAGCAGGGGTAGCAGTCAATGACAGTAGTGTATCAAGCACCTGAAGCATGAGAAGGTGAGTACCTTGGAGCTAAGTATAAAAGGGTTGAGTACCCTGCAGTTGAAGTTACCGAGAGGGTGACTGGAGTGGAATTGAAGACGGCTTTGAGTCTGTCTTTTGAGAGACATGATTGAAGAGGCTTAGGCCTAGCTTAGCGTAGCATTAACCTATTTCTAGACATTGTGCCAACAGAGTTGCTCACACCATGTTTGATAACCTTTTTACAGAATATGCTGTGTTATCTACATTTTGGCCAGAAAACCTGACAAGGTTATTATTTATATACCTATTTGGTAAGTCTGTACAAATACCTGAAGAAAAGGCGATCTAGAATACTTGTAGCGTTTGTATTCTCATGTGACCCTGTCATATAAACGCTGAATAACAAAATTCAAAGTTCCTTGATTATCTCAAGCATGCATTTCCATTCCATTCTTCGCATTCTGAATCAGATATAATTCGAGAAAACAAAAACGTCGAGTTATTGGAACCAAAACAGAGCTGTCATAAGCGTAGTGTGAACCGAAGGATGGACAGGAGGGGCAGTCGACAATATTTCGAGCGGATTGAAAAAAAAAAAAAAACTTTGCAATCCCTTTTCACCCTGTATACTCATGAATGGCGTGGACCAACTGACCCCTCTTGACGCTACGCTTATGAAAGCTGTGCATTATTTCCATGAAATTTTACAACCTAATTCAACACTTGCTACGGCGTAAAATAGCGAATAGTTTCATAAATATCTCCAATAGCTCAGGGCTCATACTTCACCTAAGTACCGTATTTAATTTAAGTACTAATTAAAAATACGGGTTTCATTTCCGCAAATATTTTAGATACTAGTCAAAGCTGTACAACTTTAATTAATTAAAATGAAATTAACAAATCTCGAAATTTCTTCCAAGTTGAAAATTGGAAAGTTGATACGAAAAGCGTACATGTGTGTGTGTCATGATACGAGTGTGCATGTGTCGTGAATTTCTGTTGTTTTGTAATTAAGACTTTTTCTTTCTTCACCGAGACAAGAATACTAAAAATTACGAAATATTTCCTCGTTTCTCCGCGTCTCTTCTTATCTTCAGTGAATTCTGAACAGTTTTCTGTGCAGCAAAGTGACTATAAACCAAGTCTTGTGTCGCATTAAACGCTTCCTCGTTGAAAGAAAGTTTCGTTGCGATATTTTATGTGGGAAACGATAATGCGTATGTTTCTGATAAAAACTTAAAACGAAATTTCTGAAAACTTTTAATTAAAAAGTTATTTTGATAATTCTGTGTTATGTTTTTGTTCCTTTGCAATCGTACGTATACATTCTCCCCACGAAGCTAATAAACGTAATTACCCATTTTAATTTGTACGAAACCGTTTTGGCTTAGTAGAGGAATAATAGATCATCTCATTGGTCGTATTTTCAATGCTGAATTTGGGAATACAATACAAGATTTTAAAGGTTCCTTCCTAGTAGCCTTAGGAAAGCTTTCACAGGTATTCATGAGTCTGATCAGATTCTTTACGAATCTGAATCAGTCCTAACAAGTGTTAACACTCTTTGAGAGAGTACGAATGAGTCTTAAAAAAATTCAATGGACCTAAACATCTGAATATCGACTTTGGAACTTAGGACGAACTGTAACGGGACTTTAATACGCCTTAAAGAGTATTAATCGAATTTGAACAAAATCTTCAAGTGTTTTAATGAGATAATATTTTGATGAAGACATAACGAGTCTCGAATAGTTATTAAAATGTTCACGCGTCTGAATAGAGTATCAATCAATTTAAACAAGTGTTGAGTTTTAACCGGTTTTAAGAAGACTAACCAAATTGGTCAAACGAATGCTAATCTATCTTTTAGTGAGTCGCAACAACTCATGAGAGAATCAGGGAGCTTTAAATATTTGAAATGCTCTCAATAAGTCATAATTATTAGTTTTCACTAGATTGAAAAATGTTGCGATTTGAGACAAAAAAGTATCTCTGGGTCATTCTCCAGAAACAGAGAATATTTTATTTGGGATGTGTGTCCCATTGGAGTGTCAACTATTGGGGGTGTCAACTACTAGATTTGACTGTCAAGCACTGGAGAATTTTGAACTGAGTTCTAAATTTTCAATAGTCTAATTAACGGATGAAAGTAAAATGTGTGCCAAAATGTGCCCAAAGAGTTGACCTAATCACTTTCACAAAAAAATTATACAACAAATTACAAAAAAAAATTTCTTATAAATTTAATTGTAAAAGTGTCAACTACTAGTGACTTTACCCTACATATTGCTTTTGTTATTTATTTATCAAAGGCTTTCTTATAATCCACAAATACTAGGTGCAATTTGAATTGGTATTCCACTGCTTTTTCCATTAGTTGTTTCAAAGTATACAGGTGATCCATGGTCGAGAACTCCCTTCAGAAACCAGCTTGTTTATTGGATTGATTTTCGTTTAGTTGTTTGTTTATTCCTGTTTCAATCAGTTTTGAAAAGATTTTTGAGAGAACAGGGCTAAGGCTTATTGGTCTGTAATTTTTGATGTTCTGCTTATCTCCTTTTTTGTACAATAAAATTATGTCTGATTCTTTCCATTCTGATGGTATCCATCCTATTTCTAGAATAATATTAAAAAAGTAAGTAAGCTATTTTACTAAAGCATCTCCCCGAAATATTATAAGTTCATTACTGATTTTATCTGCGACTGGCACCTCATTTTTTAATTTTTCAACTATTGCGTCTACCTCCTGCTCCGAAAAATGCAGAACTTTCTCTCTGATTATACAAATATATTTCTCCTCGTCTGTCTGACTCTTCCTTTTATCCTCAGAAAACTGCGAATAAAAAACTGTAGCTACCTCATTGATTCCATTCCTATCGAATACTTTTTCCCATTTCTGGTTGACCAAATATGTAGCCTATTTTCCAATAATAAGCTTTTCTACACTTCATAAATATTTTTTGTACCGTTTAGAGTTTCTTCGATCAATTTTTGGTGTTTTTCACACTTCCGTGAGCGAAGTTCCTTTCTTACTAATTTGCATAGTAAGTTCATAGTACAGGTGATATCTGCACAAAAAGGGTGAATAGAAACATTTTGGGGGCCAAAAGCGGATGAGGCTTATACTCAACTTCAAACACATCATTTTGAAGAAAATTTTACGAGGAGTATTTTTTGTGCCAAAAATGTTTTTCTAGGCCTTCAACTTTCTGAAATATTCGCAAAAATCTGATGTTGGGGGGCTAAAACGTACCACAGAAAAGTTAGCACAACTTTTTGGGGGCAGAATTTTTAATATTTTGTTTCTGATACCTAGCCTGACAGTTTCCAACAAAATCCGCTTTTGGCTCTCAAAATGTTTCTACTATCAAATCTATTCTCTCATTTTTTGATAAATCCTTTTTTTTTTTTTGTCCAGACAGTGCCGTTTTTTAATTAAGTCCTTAAACGTATCAGAATTGTTGTTTTTGCTTGCGTTCTTCACCTCCTTCAGAGTAGATAAACTCAGGCCTGCCAATATTGCAGCTTCGTACATAGCGCTAGAGATAACACTGATTTGTACGATCTATATTATCATATGCGCAAATAGCTGGGGGCTTGGAGGGCTTAGCTCCCAAACTTCTAAATATCCCCCCTCCCAACACTGAAGAATTACCAAAGGAAGTGATGCGGGGGTGGTGTTGCTTCATAATAAGGGAGCCTAAGCCCCCCACCCACCCCATTTGCGCTTCTGTATATTATCCTTACTTGGATTTCCCGCCAACTCCTCAATGTTGCTCTCCTCCAGTAGCCCACGAATTACCCCTTGGTACTCCTCCCCACAGCCTGTTTTAAGTGATTGTGTGGTTATTGTAGCTGATTTCCGAGGCTGTCTCTCCCCATCTACCTGTTACTCGCACCTAATTAATCCGTGGTCCGAATGGTATTTAAATCTTACATCTACCGAATAGTTGTCAATTTTTTTAGATCGGGATTTTATATTCTATTGTTTTTTCGATTATTTGGTTCATGATAAAGATTTTATCTATGGTTGAGTGGTTCTTTCTGAACCCAGCCTGTTCCTTGGCCTGGTTCTAGTCCAACTGAGAGTGCAGCCTTTCCTTGATAATTTTCATAAAGATTTTTCCAATGTTAGAAGTAAGGCTTATTGATCTATAATTTCGAATATCCTCTTTACTACTTTTTTTAAATAAAATTATTATTTCTGTTTTCTTCTACGGATTTGGGGTGGTGGCCAAAATCTTATTGAACAATTTTGTCATCGTTGGTGTTATTTCATCCCCAAAGAGCTTCAGTGTACGATTTTCAACACCATCCGGGCCCACTGCCTTACTTACTTTTAAGGACTTGATCGCCTTTTCTGCCTCGCTATACAATATTTCTGGGAAGTCTTCGTCCACATGCTTTAATTCCGGCCAATCCTCCTCTTCTCCCTCATCTTTGTATAGGTCTTCGTAGAAGTGTGTTGCTACCTCTACAATTTCCTTACACTCGTACTCTCTCTCTCTCTCTCTCTCTCCCGACTTCGTTTAGCATGCATGCAGGAAATGAGATTTTTGTGTGAATATTGCTCCTTCTTGACTTTTTTGATTGAGCCGCTCTCCGCTAAGATTATCTCGATTTTTTTGGCGTCATAGTTGCGTACATCCTTCCTGATTTCCACTCTTACTTTTTTCTTTAGCAGTAGTAGCTCAATCTTTTCTCTCAACGTTCTCAATTCCTTTTTTTTTTCCGTCATATTTCTCTTCCCCAACAACTTCTTTGTTTCTGCTTTTAATTTGTCATTTGTAAGAACTTCGGAGCTATTTTTGCCAAATTTCCCACTGATTTCTTTCATTGCCTTTTCAAGTTAATCATATAATTCCTGCATGCTAAACTCGTCCCAAGTTTGTATTTCCCTCATACTCTCAAGCTTCGCGGCTCTGGCCTCATTTATCTTCCACCCTGGAATCTCTTTCTCTTCCTTGATTTCCTCTTTTCCTATTCTTGAATCTCACTCTTCTTGGGAAGCTGAAGGCGCCTCTGTATATTCGGTGGTATAAAATGAGCTAATGACTTGTAAATTGTTACTTTGACAGAAGTTAATCGTCCTTTCATCTCTTTTATTTCTAACTCCATAGCCATAGAGTTCCATTATTTGTTCTTCTCTACATATCCTACTTCCACTTAAACTATTGAAATCTCCTGGTTCCAATGTATCATTTTATTTTTTGTTTTTCTGGAGGTTTAGTGTTTCCAAAAAAGTTTGGTAAAAATTATCAATTTTCTCTTCTTCACTAGAGGCTTAAATAGGGCAGGGTGTGTACAGAAATTGAAAAGTAAAAATTCAGTACTTTTTCAGGACCCTCTTTGCAGGACTGTAGTCGGAATATTTACCATCTTTTCCCTGAGTGTGCAAATCTTTTTTCGATTCCAATTATTTTATACCCTTTACCTCTCCCTTCTTTTTGCTTCCCCACTTCCCTCCTTGTGAATATAGATCCTGCGCTCCAATTTTTAATGACCAATCATATATAAGAATCGCACAAAATTTATTTTTTAGTATTTCTAACAAAAATGAAAGACTTTTCATTTTTTTTTTTTTTTAATTTCAGCACTTTTCAGGAATTTTAGAACCTACTTTTAAAATTCAGGAATTTTTAGGACTTGAAGGACTTTTTAGCACCTGTAGGCACTCTGTGAGGGCGTACACCTGAGTAATGGTAACCGTTTGATGCTGCGATAATTTGATCTTCATACTTGCTATTCTATCGGTTTCTCCTCGGAATTCCGATAGGTTTCCCTTTTTTTTTTTAAATTAAAAATCTCACTCTTTTTACTCCCGCCCTCGACCTATGTAGTAAATTATATTCCTTTTTTTTTTTTTTTTTTTTTGTTTCTAATATGGCATCCTCTTCCTTTCTTAACTCAGCAAGACCCAAAATGTCGATTTTGCATCCTCCAGCTAGGCCAAATTTTCCTCGTTTTTCAGGGTCCTTACGTTTAAACTCTCCACCGTCATTTTTTGTGGAGTTTCCTCCCCCTTTGTGTTTTCCCCTGTTGCGTCTGAGAAATGGTTCTACGTACCCAGGCTGACAAGGCTTATCTGGATCCAGAGTGAAACTACGACTTTCCCTAGAAAAATTGCTGACTCTCTGGCCGGGTTTGGCGGTTCGATCGCCTCAGAACCTCCTGCACTATACTAGCTGAATTTTTCAAAGCAATCAAAGGAAGTGAACGTAAATTTATGCGTGTGCGAATTGCCGCTGACTACCAAGAAAAAAGTTAGTAGGTAATACTGTGCAAAAGATTCAGTCCAACTGACATACGCTTAACAAACAGACGGGTATTATCCCATTTTAAAAATTACACTTCCACGAGGCACGCTTTACGATACAGATTTAACGACGAACGCTGAACTAAAAAATGTGACTGTATAGAGCAAAATAGGTCGTAAAGGTTCAGGGTGGTCTTTCATTCAGCTTAAGACGAAATGTGTGACAGTGGAAATATTTGTATGGAGGACTATACACAACTACAGTAAACGGCCTTTTCGAGATTGAATGTCATAAATTCTTGCAACGGTTGGATTTCGATTATGTACGTGTTCGCCTTCGGTCCTATATTTCGGCCAGCCCAATATTATTCTAGGGCTTGATCTTCGATACGAAACAAATATATTATTCAAATCTTTATTTCAGTAAGTACGTTGAGCACGCTGCAATGTATCATCGCTTTCGTGTATAACTGTATGTGATACACGAAAACGCAAGAATTGCCAGATTTAGACGCCATTTTGGAATGCGTAATTTCGTCGAAATTTTCAAAGGCACATTGTCGAAGACATTTTTGTTTTTAATTATTGGGACGTTAAATGTTAGAACGTCGACGTTTCCACGAAGCCCCGTTATTTTGCTCTTAAATTTTCGTACTTGACACGCGGACGGTAGAAGATTTTTCAAAATGTATTTTATTATAAACATTTAATAAGGTTTACGTTGGGCGGCTGCGAGGGGAATTTTTTCACGCTGTCGTGGTTAAACGCGTCTACAATGATTAATTCGATACAACGTGATATACTTCTCGTTTTGAAAAGGGTTATGAAGGAAATATACGAGTAAGAAGAAGAAACAAAACACGACTGAGAGCGCAAAATAAAAGACAGCTATTACAAAGGATGAAGAAATTTTAACGAACACTTTAACAAAAGCACGAAAAATATGATTTTTTTCCTCTCCTAGCGTCCTCGTTTTCCGGGCTCGCATTTATTCGCTCCGACTCCGACCGGATAAATGAAAAATAGGCTTCTATCGATGTTTATTTTCCTTCCGGATTTGCAAATGGCGATAATTACCGAACAGACTTTGATTTTTTTATTTCTCACAAATTTTAACCAAATCATTCGCGACGGGAATTAAGAAAATACATTTAAACGCAATTTTCAATTTAAACTCCGTGAAGAAAAGCGGTCGTTAGGTTTATTGCCCCGTAGCAAACGGTTCCATTGACATCTTGAAGACAGTTTTTTTTTGTTTTTTTTTTAAGTCTTCCTTCTATCTTTTTAGGGTTAGAGTTAGTGTTTCTCCAGAGAACGTGCGACCGCTTTGCTCGCTTCTATTTTATCTGTTCGCTTCATAAAAAAACTGAGCGGGTTCACTCGGTGATATTCAGCGAGAAGTCTGAGCATTATCTCAGCTCTTTGCGGCCAGCACCGGGGCTATCAAATTATTATATTTCCGGACGTACCGCGCCCCACCTACTTTTCATCAAGAACAATTCTTTCGAAATGAATTTCGGCGCTCGGTTTTGTAGTCGGGTAATTTGGACCTCACTACGTGTGACCTCGTCGTGTTTTTCGAACTGCAGGACCGAACGAAAAACGTGGCTGTGGCGTAACCAAAATTCCACAACAGATTGGATTTACAACGCAACGATATTATTTGACGAGAAAATTACAGCGACGCGTAGCTACGTACCGTATTTCAGTCGCGAGCAGAAAACGAAATCGAATAATTAAAATATGTTTCCAAAAATTTCTTACAGTTGCAGTAATTAATTCCGTCGCGCTAAATCCCGTTCGGCATTTGGCACAAATTATCTGAGGTCACAAAAATCAATACTTGCTACATGTATGCAAATGTCAACTGGCAGTTTGCGACAGCTCTTGCAACTGGTGGCTGCATAATTGATTCCTCAAGTGCTGGTACTCCTGGTTATTACTTTTACGGCGACGCTCTCCTCTCAAATGTACATTTTTGTGTAAATCGTCCTGTCTGGCTTTCTGCGTAGCACGATGCGAGAGTCTAATAAACGTCTTTTGTCTTCTGCATTCCAGTACTTCCGGTATGTGGTCTACATTCTTTTTCTTCTTATTATTCTCCTGACTCACTCTTCTTTTCCTCTCTCGATCGACCAGGTAAGACATCCATTTAATTTAGTTACAGTTTATGTGTTTTAGCTCTTTCAATCAGATCTGTTTTTACTATATCGATAGATCAATATACGAGCTTTTTTCACGAACTCTCGTTCTTCGATTTCAAATGCACTCGTTGCTATCCGGACTGAACACTCCTCCAACAATTCCCAAAAAATCCGCGCTTCTGATTTCAATACATGACACGAATATTGAATTGGCATCAGAAATTTGAAGGGTGCATGGGGAAAACGACCCTAGTCAGTTTTAAAATTTCGACTTTGCCAACAGATAGCGCTGTATACACAGTCATTATGCTCCAACATAATAGTCTATTTGAACAAGCCAACATCTGCCCAAAACTCACGCTGACAGTTCACCCAACAAAGAAGAGAATTTACAGCGCTATCTGTCGGCAAAGTCAAGATTTCAAAACTGAATGGAGTCGTTTTTCCTGTACACCCTACATTTTTTCAGGAGGCAGGTGAATTGAATTATGCATCTTATGAGTTAAATGGTATGATAGAAAAGATCCATAGCTAGTTTGAAGGGTAAATTAGAAAGATAATCTCCTTGACCATTAAAAAAATTCATAGAAATTCAAAAAAAAAAAAGAGAAAATTTTGCTCGCTAACCTCGTAACTGATCACTTCTAAAGGTCAATACCGCATATAACCCACAAAAGAATTCTAATACCGGGCCAGAGAAAACACTCCCCTCGCTTAACTCTGAAAGTTGAAACGAAATTCAGCAATGAAGCTTTGGATAACCAACATTTTCTTACTATTAAATGGTACATGCTTGTAAAACAAGTCCCACAAATCGATATAAATCCATCTATTAATATGAATTAATATTTTGACCTCGATGTCAAGAGAGCCAATTTGGCATGCGTGCATCGCCATACGCTCCACACCAAACATGATGGGTTATTAGCTATAGAGCTCGGATTTTTCATGAAAACGCGTGGTTTTTCATGGTCACTTCTTATACGATATGTCAACGACAGTTATCCGTTTCACAATACCAATATATGTAGTAGCGCATATTTTAGCATATTTTGCATGGAATCCTTTACATTTCATTGACGGTCATATAAAAAATTAAAATTGAATCTGAAATTATTAATTGATAGACCTTTTAAAGCCCTGCAAAAAAATACCCACGCTGCTTTTTTTGAAGCCCATATTGTTGTATAGCTATATTCGATTTTTAGTGCACATTTTCAGCATTTTTTTTTTTTTGATAAGCCCACATTTTACCGTTTTTGGGCATAAGAATCCGAGCCCAAGTAATAAAGTATTCAGACTCAAATTCAATGATCTAGTCCCGGGAGGGAAAAGAAAACTATTTTCCCCTCCAAAGCAAAGGCTCTAAAAGACGGTATGTACTTCTATTACTAGGGTACTTACGAATACATTGTGAGTTTTGTAACCTTAGTCAAGATATACCCGTATCATTTAGAAATTGACACTCACCTGAAACAAATAAGAACATAGTACGTTAGAGCATTGAAAGTGTACTTGAAATACCAAAATGTAGGTATATACATTTTTGCAGCCAATTGCACTTCCACAATCCTTCAATTGAAAATGTCTCATGAATCAGTAAGATAATACACAATGAATTCGAATAATTCGTGAGTAGCGAATTAGGAGCCCTCAGCACATCTTTAAGAGATTTAAAGAATCAAAAAAATTCTAAGAAGGTTTTTAAAAGTCCAAATCAAGTTTGGAAGAGTCACAAGTTTTTAACCGTCTCAGTGAGTCTTAAACAAGTTTGGAAGTTTTAAATTCTTAAACATGTTTAAAAGAGTCGTCGAGAATTTTCAAATAAGCATTGAAGAATCATATAGCTAGTCATAACAGTTTAATATAACTGGGGAAGAGAATTATAGAAGAAAATGGAAAAGTCTTGATGGGGGGTTCAACAGCTTGAATGAAATCTCGACGAATCTTCATATAATAAACGAGTTTTGAAGTTCAATTTGAGAGAGCTTTGAAGAGTCTTCAACAAATCTTGTGGAATCTTAAAACGTCTTAAAAGAGTATCAACGAATCTCACTTAGTCCTAAAAACTGTGTCCGGCTTCTAAAAGAAAAAAATCGAATGGTGTTGGGGTGCATCTAAAATTTCATCTTACTCATGCTAGTCAGAGAGTAGAAATTTATTGCAGCATATGATTCTTGAATACTTCTATAGTAACAATTCAATATTATCATATTAAATCAACACTAAATAGTAGGCTTTCTCACACTCCCTTTGTCCAAATTGTACACGGTCAGTCGTAGATGAAAAATATAACTTCAGTCAAAGTTGCTGAAATCTGGTGGCCGTTTTGAGAAACTCGTCTCACCTGTGTAATTTCCACTTGAAATCTAAACTCAATATACATAAAAAGTAAAGATTATACCTCTTTGGAAATATTGTTTCGTCCTAGCATTTTGATATTTAAACGCACTTACAAAATCTTGTCCATTTACCTACTACGGATATTTAATCAAACAATTTTGAAGTTACTTGAATTCAAATTGGATAAATTGATCACCGTTTCGTTCAACATTAACGCCCAGGTGGCCATTATACCTTCCAGTATCCCAGATTTCCCGACAACTTAGTGTGCAAGTGTCCCGGTTTCTCCTACATGACCGTTATGAGTGAGTACCCGTTTGTCCCGGTCTCCCCTACATTATTTGCGTTCTGTTTTGACAAGTGTTTATAATTTTCTCTGCACAAACCGTACGAAATAATACGTGTGAAAGTGGAAACTGACATTGCTAATATGAAATATTTCAATTTCTACGCACCATAATTTAAAACTGTCAAACAAAAAAATAAAATTTAAAAAAATAGAATAGGCGGTAGCATCGTCATCTATAAGCGTTTTTAAAACCGATTGTTTGTAGTTCTGTAAAAAGCAAAGTAACCTGAGTATCGTTGAAACAGCTCGGAAAAACGATTCTCGAATAACTTTCATAAACATTTCATACGCCCACCCTGGAGAAACAAACTATGCTCGAATGCTAACTGTATAGTGTACTCAGTTAATCCTCTTCAAAAATATGCCACAAACTGCGCTGTTGGCTCGTTCTGCTCAGGTCGTCCATTTGTAAAAATATATCCTCTTCTGATACGCCTATGCTATACAAACTTTTTTCCAGCCTCGATACGCTTTAAATTTACAACTTTTTTGTATCCGTCGCTTTTAATTAATTTGAAGCAGTTCCGGTGAACAACCAGCTTCTACAGATAATTCAAAAGAAAATCAATTATTTTTGTTAATTCCTAATCGATAAATACGAAGTATATTTTCCAAAAAGAATATTTCTGCTGGCTCGACCGCAGATGCGGAAATCACTCAAAGAATACAGAGAGAACGATCTAATTTTCTTAACGAAATGAATTTAATTATCTTTCGTTGATTTCAGTTGCCGTTTCCCTTCGTTTTATCAACTCGGTGGAGCATGGAAGGATTGTGTCGATTCTTTAAAAACTCGCATAAGAAAGGGTAAGGGTTTGTTTTTGGCTGATGCGAATACTTCTGCACCTGGTATTTAAGCAAAATGATTTCTATCAAAAATTGAGCTGAAGTCAAGTAGGCGTTCTGTAGCATGAACAAATTTGTTTCCTTTTGCCACAACGTCCCACAGAAGTTTGAGAAACAAAACATGCAATCCTACACAGCTTATAATTTACTTATAGATAAAAAGCGTATTGGTGTGGGTCTGTGGGTTGCAAGATGGAAAAAAATTGAATTTGTTTTTTAAAATCAGTGTACTTATTTCGACTTTGTAACTTTCTTTACTATTTTTTGCCACAACGTCTCACTGAAGTTTGAAAAACGAAACACGCTGCCCTCGACAGCTTATAATTTATAGATAAAAAGCGTATTAGTGTTCGTCTGTGGGTTGTAAAATTGAATTCGCGAATTCATTCTCTGAAGGCGGTCTCTTACAGTCCAAAGAAGCCTGTCAAGTTTCTTTCCAGTTCAGAAGTCAGAAAAAAGTAAATCGTGGGTAGGCACGCCGTAAGTGGATATAGGCCCGTACCCTGCAGAAAGTTGTTGAAAGGCTCTGAAATTTGTTCGAGATTTTAAAACAAAAAGTAATAATATATTTATTTACGGGTTGTGCTTCAATAATCCATAAACGACAGAGGTCTCAAAATTGTCTCTTTACGTACTACTCAATGCTTATATCTTATGGTGAGGTACCACTTCTGGCTCGAGAATGAAGAAAATGAAATACGTAATAATTTTATTAAGGACCAGGATCAGTGACGTTTGTGAGGCAACCAGCATTTTGGGAAAAGAGTGGGAAAAAGCAATGAAATTGCACGTGGAACAGGTCATTCGCAAGCAAATGAAAATCTCTTCAAATAATCGACATATTTTTTTTTTTTTTCTTGACTTGGAGGAGCTCTGTTTGGCAAGTCCGGAGACAAGGTACAAAAAGGCAGCGGACATATACCAAAACGCCAAAACAAGTAATGTGAAAGGAAAAAGGACAGAAAAATTATCACATTGTGATGAAAAAGTAAAAATTCTACCTCCACATTATAACAACAATATTGAGGCGGAAAAATTACTGTTGTATCTTCCATCATATACTCATGCTGATTTTTTTCATCTTTAGCGACGTTCACGAACCACAAGTGGCAAACGTATCACTGTTTAGGAGTCCCTGGTATAAAGACTGACGAGTCCAGAGGGTAACTTCATATCCCTCAATAGATACCTGGTAACAGGCCTCCAGCTCAGTCCCTATAATTATAATCGAGCACATGGTCACTTAATAGTGCAATGGACTACAAAGTCTAAGCGCTCGGTGCATGTAGCGCCACCTCACACACAAAAAAATGGTCACTTAACATATTTTGATGCAGGTAGTATCCCCTATCTCCAGGCAAAATAGCTTCCATCTAGCTTGGGACGTCATGTATAGAAAAATCTCTCTCTACTCCACAGCACACATAAAACCAACAAGAACCTAAATCTAATTTATTGAAATCGTCACTCTCTGATCTGAAACGTCAGCGTAGATCACATTAATTCATAGTAACGTTTGAAATTTGATATAGGAGTCATTATAATATGTATCTTGGACTGGGAAATACAAATATGCAAAAATTTTAATCATAAGACCCCCTCCTAATTTTCAAAATTGACTTAAAATTCGATATAGGTAGGTAATTTCAATATGATATATGTATTTTAGGATGGAGAATACGATTTTAAAAGGATTTCGACTGTAGGGCTCCTCACAATGCCCGGGGCGCCAATGATCCATTTAATTTTCAAAATTAAGATTCGATATTATGTAAATATTAATGTATGTATTTGTATAAATATTTCGAATAGAAGAATTCGAATTTACAAGAACTTTTCCCTTGGGGCTCCTCATAGTGCCCGGTAAGGGAGCCAATGATCAACCTCATTTTCAAAATAGAATTGAAATTTGATATTGATATCATTTTGGGCTGAAGAATTCTAAGTTACAAGAATTTTTAACTTATCATCTCTCAGAGTCAATAGTCTACGCTATTTTCAAAATTGAGTTAAGATTTAATTTGGCAATCAAGATAGGTATTAGGTACACGTATACTCGGCTCCGGAATTCCAATTATTAAGCTTTTTTTACATTAGGACCTCGCATAGTGCCACGGGGAGTTTATGGTCCACGTAATTTTCGAAATTGAATAATTATGATTTGATGTGGATATTAATATTTGGTGTTTTGAGCTCGGGAATTCGAATTTATAAGCATTTCTACTTTAAAATTCCTCATAGTGCCCCGGAGGGCTAATGATCCACAGCATTTTCAAAACTGAGTCAAAATTTGATTAGGCTATCAAAATAAGTACACTTGTATTGAGCTTCAGAATTCCAGTTTGCAAGTTTTTCTACTTTAGCACTCTCTGTGATGGATTCTCTCGAAAGGGCGGATTCCAGGGCTCGGGTTGAGAGCAAATTAGAAAAAAGAGTGCCTCAGAGGTCTGGTTGGTAGAGTGGATAGCGCGTTGGTCTCGGTCTCGGAATCTGGAGGTACCGTGTTCGAGCCCATATAGCAACTCGCCAGGATTCGACCTAGGCCGGTTTTTCAGCCAGAAGGGAAGAGGGCTAAGACAGCCCTAACAACCTCCCCGACATCTCTGAAGTAATGCTCGAAAGGGTGGGTTCCAGGGCTCGGGTTGAGAGATTAAAAAAGAAGAGTGCCCGGGGGCCTAAAAATCTATCCAATTTTCCAAATTAAGTTAAAATTCAAAATGGATGGTATTTTAATCTGGAGAATCCGAATTAGCAAGAATTTTTACCTTAGGTCTCTGACTAGTACCCCAGAGCCCACTGAACTACACCCTCAAAATTGAGATATTAGGACCACCATACCTAACTTTTTGCCAAAAATCAGCTTACTTCGATTTTTTTTCTCACCCAGATTTTTACCTAATACAATAATTTTTTTTCGACCGTTGTCATCTCTTTCCAGTGCGAGATATAAAACATATTTACGGCGATTCGGTTATGCAATTATATTAACACCACTGATGATTATTGCGGACGTGTTCAGGAGGTGTCCAACAAATTGCATATCCAGGACATATTAGGCTCCGTAATCGCATGGGAATCTTAAATTTAATTTTCCTTTCTCTATATTTGTTTACTTATTCCTTTTCTGTTTGCTATTTTGTTTTTATTTGTTTCTTTTTTCTGCCCTAATGTGTCTTTTTGAGGTTATTATTATACCAAAAATTAGGTAAAGTTTAGTATAATGACTTTGTTGAAGGGTGATCTACAGTGTATTAACGAGTTACAAACGATATGAAGACTGCCGATACATAACTGACCCCGACGAGAGCATCGTCTCACTGCAACACGTAACTAAATGCACGAATAGAGAACATGACATCTGGTAAAAACCCTTATCGATAAATATTGGTGTTTTACACGCCAACAGATCTTATAGGTAATTATTAATTAATGTTTTGAAAGTTTTTCATAATCGGGCATAATGGACCGCCATTTTCTTGCGAGTTCGGTGCGTCGAAAGAAAATCAACTGACGTGAGCGGTAAACACCGTGTAACCAATTCTCATTTCACGTACCGAACTTGCAAGAAAATGGCGGGGACTATTCAAACTTAGTTCAACGCTTCAAACTGCTAAGCTGTAGACCACAGTCGCGCAGCAAAGATCAAGATCAACGAGCACATGGCTGAAAGAAAAAAAAAATTCCATGGAAATGTAAACCACTGAACTGAATATTGACCATGAAGAGCTAAATCATACCGATTGCCTTCACACATTGGATCGAAAATGACGCGCCAATGAACTGAACTGTGACTCAGATCATACTGGAAAAGGCACAGTAATGAAGATCAAGATCAATGAGCACTGGTGAAGAAAAAAAAACAAGTAGTAACCTTGCTACCCGAGGAGAGTCGGCAAGAAAAAATATATCTTGACTCTCGACAAGAAATAATGGGGGGGGGGATCCATGGAAAAAGTATTGAGTAATTCAACCTGGTCCTGCCCTAATAAAAAAGTTTAAAAAAAGACGAACGGCTCTGCAATCAGTTTAATGAAACAATGACGTAAATGTTTCCATGGAAATGTGGACCACTGAATTAAATCACACGAATTGGCTTCACGCATCGGAAATGACGCACCAGTGAACTGAACTGTGACCCAGATCATATGGTTCGAAGAAATGTCAATGATAAAAAACAAGTGACCTCGCTACTCGAGGAGGGTGGACAAGAAAGAACGTATGTTTATTCTCCACAAGGAATAATGAGAAAAAATCCATGGAAACAATATTAAATAATTCCACCTGATCCTGCCGTAATTTAAAAAATTTCTATGGAAATTTCTACTAACAACACGAACACACTCTGCAAATTTCCATGAAAATGTGGACCACTGAACTGAATTGTGACCACGAAGAGCTAAATCATACGGATTGGCTTCCGAAGAATATCACAAACTGATTCCTCAATTCTGATACTCGAATTTAAAATTCTACAACCGCTGGCTAGTTTACCAACGAGTTTTCCATTAAAAAAAAGAGTTCGTTTTGTCCACAGATACCCCAATTGTGGGCTGATGAATAGAACAGAAAATAGACGAATTTTTACGTAGGGTGACCGGGGGCAATGATGCGCCGAATTTCCAAACTTGGATAAGAATTCGATGTGGATATCATGGGTATTTAAGACTCAAGAAATCTAATTTGCAAAGATTTCCAACGTAGGATTCCCTACTGTGCCCCGTAGAGAGTGAGGCAAATGATCCACCCAATTTTTCAAAGTTGAATTAAAATTTAATATGGATATCATTTTGTATTTTTTTGCAAGGGAAAATTCAAAGTTGCAAAAGATTTTACTGTAAGAGTCCTCATAGTGTACTAGGAAGGGGCCAATGATCCACTTAATTTTCAAAATGAAGTTAAAATTTGGTATGGATGTCGATATTTTAGAGCATTTGGAGCTGGAAAATTCAAATTTGCAAGAATTTTTATCGTAGGGCTCCTCACAGTACCCCGAAAAGGGGCACATTATCTAGTTCATTTTCAAAATGAAGTCGAAATTTGATTAGAATATCAATATGTAGCTTTTTGGGCTGAAAAATCCTGCAAGAATTTTTATTGTAGGACTCCTCACAGTGCACCGGTAAGGGGGCCAACAATCTTTCCACTCTTCAAGGTTGAATTAAAATCCGAGATAGATATCATCAATATATGTACATGTGTCTTGGGCTGGGGAGTTCGAATTTTTAAGAATTTTCACCTTAGAAAACCCTTATAGTGTCCCGAGGGTCAATGATCTGTCTTTTCAAAATTGAGTTAAAATTTGATATGATAATCATGATGGCGATACGTATTTTAAAACACAGAATTTGAATTTAAAAGCATTTTCACCTTGGGACCCTCATAGTGCCCCAAGGAGGTCAATTTTTACTTATTTTTCTGTCTGTGAACCCTATCATTGAACAAAACTGGTTTCCTTTGAGGCCACTAAATGGTTCTCCGAATGTACGAGTATGATCTGGATATTAGGTTCAGTTACTATAATTTTCATTACCTAGATAAGCACTAAAACTTGGAGTTTCCGAAGTTGGTAACCCTGCCATAAAATTTCCTGAAACGGTAATCATAGACGTTATTGCCATAAGAATACATGTAACTCGAATTCGCTTTTTCTAGTCAATAAAATGTTTTCTTGGGTCATATAATAGATGAATCCAGATATTGAGGTATCTAGTTTTTATTTATGAACTTGAAACGGCTCCATTTTTCATGTATTAGTTGTTTACAAACGTGCTTTTTACCAATGGTAAGCTTCCATAAGAAAAACAGTAATTTGTAAATCAACTTATTCATTTAACAGGAGCGAATAAAGTGCATTCAATTACCTTTCCTCATAAACTAGAGACTTCAAGCTTCAATTTGACATATTACGAGTATATGACTCAAAAAAAACTGTTATTAGAAATTATGAAAGCTTTAAAGTTTACCAGTTTTACACGTATTCTTATGGGAACATCAACCTTGATCACCGTTTCAGGAGTCGACACTAGCGAACCTGATCACGGTTTTATCGCTTATGACCGCGAATGTTCTACAACAAGCAGGCATGAAAATAAAAAGGAGGATTGTGAATTTCCGATTTGACTGAATATGCTCTACTGAACTTTCAACTTTTCTTACCTGAAACTAAGTTTGAAACAATTAACGTTTTCGTCTGGTGTTCCAAACATACATCAAGTAAATGCTGAAAACATTTGACCTGAAACGTGGTCATCTGTGGTCAAAGGTTAAAAAGAACCAGCACTTTGTCGGATATAGACAAGTTTTATAAATACGGTGATTTAGAACAGCTAGTTACGCTCTCATTTGATGAAATCTTCCACAATCGGAGAAGAACAAAATAGTCAAACAAATACCATCTAAAAAATTGACGTTTTGGGTAATATTTCCACGCCAATTATGTGACCGGCCACGACATCTCACAAAATGTGCACCTTATTTATTATAATGCAATCATGAAAAGAATATCACAAACTGATTTCTCAATTTCAACACTAATTAGAAATTCTATAATCCTCTCGCTAACTTATCAGCGAGTTCTCCTTCCATAAATAGAAGAGTTCGTTTTATCCACAGTTACACTAGGCTGATGACCAGAACAGAAAATAGACGGTTAAATCGTCTCAAAACACCTGTTTTACCGGACATCCCGTTGGCTCGACCAGACATGCGCGCGCAACCGAACAAAATCAACCCTAACACACGATTCAGGGGTATATACAATATGACTACATGTTCCGAATCTTTTTTTTTTTTTTTTCATCCTTAGAAAAATGAAGTTGGTCCAGCTAGATTATCACTATAGACCATTGTAAACCAGACCAAATGTTATCAACCAAAACATTATTCTAATCTCATAGGAACCATTTTGGTTACTAAATTCAATTTTGAGGCGGGTTTGAACGTGAACTTGAAAACCCACTATTTGATATTCATATTGTATTTCTCAAAAATTTTGTTCTCCCCAAGTGTCATAATTTCAAATTGATACTAAAACACATTCAATGACTTTCAAAACCCGTCTCGTCGGTTCACCAAATATGTGCGCACAACCCAACTAAAACCACCCTAATCCACGATCTATGAGAGGGTACATACTCTTAAACTTTTATTTTTCACTTTTCCCACCCTTCGAAAATGAATTCCATCCTACTAGAATATCGCTGTAGACCATTTTGCGTCAGTTAAATTTCAGCCGTAGAAAAAACATGCTGGTTAGCGAAATTTTACTCAGCCGTACTTACACGTATAGTTTAATTAGACAGACATCGACATTCACGAAAGACGGTGAGCTGCACAGCTACACAAGACTTTCCCTTTCTTTTGTCTCTCAAGTAAAAACTTTCTTTTGAATTTTTATACGTTTTTTTCTACTTCGCCCTTCTTCGTACATAGGAAATATTTCCTCGCTTTTGGAGTTAGATGCCGACCGTTACGAAGTTATAATAATATTATCCTGCACTTCATAAAGTAACTCACACTGCGGCTTTTACGATTTCCACAATTCTCGGTTAACGAAATTGGAAGAAATTTCCAGTTTTATCCGGCGAATTTGTTTCATTAGATTCAATTACGGTCATTAGGGTGAAAGAAAAATTGTTATTTCTTGGAACGCGGTCGTACATAGAAAATTCCGCATCAGCCGCGCAATGATAACGCGCGACTAAATAATTTGTTCGAGAGGCTTCTTTCTCGGGTAATTTCGAATTTACCGCGTGCCCAGTCCTCGGGGTCGAGTTTGATTATAACGTTTTATGAAAAACCGATCGCGCAAAATTAAAAGCCGCGCCGAGATCGGCAGCAGGAAAAATACGAAAATACTTTGATTTATTTTTATCGAAACGCTCGAATTATGAGACTGGAATTAGTTTTAATTTCATTCGATATGGGATACACATCTCGCCGTCGAATGCCCCGTGTATTCGACGAGCTTTTAATTCGATTTAAATCTCCGCCTCATCGTCGAACACGCAAACAAACGAAATATACCCGGCGAAAATCGATAATTAATCTCATAACACGATGAGGCAATTCCAAAGTGAATCTGAAACTGCAGCGAGATAAAACACACTCAGCGTGTGGCAACAGTAAAACTCTTGCAGCTATCAACGATACACAGTACGTCGTTTTTTTTCTCTCTTTTTTTCTCCTTTTTTTTTCAGCTTTATGATTTAACGAAGACAATAAAGAAACGTAAACAATCGGAATGAGCTCGTGTGCAGAGAATGAACTAAAGCCAACCCGTCCACTTTGCTAAGATTGCACTTCCACAATCTCTGTCTTGAGGTATTGATCCGGAAGAATAGACCGCGTGTCAAGAGCTCGCAGCAATATAACCAGCCAGGTTTCCCCCAATCGCGTCTACGTACGTGAGATATTGAAAATACTAACGAGAGTGAGCACTCGAAAGATTATTAACTTCATAAGACCATTTCTAGTTTAAAAATCGTGTGTAAGTAGCAAGTGCTTAACGTTCCACCGAAGCTCCCAACTGTCTTTCACCTTTTATCGACCGGATGCAAGTCAAACCAGGTCTGACAGCAGCAGATTTGAGATTGTATTGGGAGGAGGGGAGGAGGAACTTTGTGAAACTTCTTTGGCTAAATAACGGGTTCCTTATTTTTGCTTAAAAAAAAAAAAGACTGCTTCATTAAACCAAGCCACCGTGGGATTAATGTTTGATGCAGAGTATGACGATGCACGCATGCCGAATAGGCTCCCCAGACACCGTACTTCTGATCCCTGAACTACCCTTTTGAATACTGTATCACTGTAGGATAGTATCCCAATATGCAAGGAGTTCTGTTCGTGTCTGTAAAATCGTCACAAAGTAGCATCTTAGGCTACAAATAAGCCTCAAAAACGCCACAATAAAGACACAGAGTAAGGTTAAACAGTGACTTTTAATTTTCTATTCAAACTAACCAAAAAACGGGTACAGAGATGAGAGTATTGAGAAACAAATATTTGAGACACAGATGAGGCTAATTTTGTCCTCTTAGTTTGCCTCAAACTAGACACAAATGCAACACAGGTTACAATTGGAGCCCTTATTGTGAAAACAACCATAGTCAATTTTAAAATTTCGACTTTGCCGTCAAACAGCAACGTAATTGCTGCTGTTCTGCTGGATAAATTGCTGCGGGTGAATAAGAAGATGTTACTTAATTCTATGCACAGTAGTGTTAGAAGTGTAATAGTTGCGGATATAGCGCTATCTGGCGGCAAAGTCGAAATTTCAAAATTGGCTATGGTTGTTTACACAATAAGGGCTTCAATTTCATTTGCGCCTCAAATCAGACATAAAGTAGCAGCGCATATTTTAAGCAATTTTCACTTGGCAGCACTAATAATTTTAAGTGACCATTTTTCCTTGTGGCATATTTTGCTACATACATATGATTCTTTTCCTAGAATACCTTTACTAATTTTTCTTATCCAGGTCATTCTACCGAAACCTTGTTACTTTTGTCCCAGCTAGATACCTGGCAATGTATAAACAGTAGGATCCTCTATTACTGTATAGGTTCAGAAGATAACTTATTGTATCTTTTTTATTAATTTGAAGTATCGTACCCCCACCACTATTGTGGAAATTCTATTTAAATTCTCAAAGATTCCTTCATCGTGGCTGTCTCTCACCATGGACTAGACTAAAAAATATATTTTTTATTATTATCGCTGCGTGTTTTGATAAGCTGATGCGCGTGTATACTTTTTGTGAGTACAGTGAACAAGTTGGCAATGCAGTACGTGTTTCAGACTCGATCAGAATCAGTGCAGCCATATTTGAAAACGAGTCCCTTGATTTTTTTTCCTTCACCGTGGTCAAATTTGAACCAATCAGAAAACAGGCACAGAGCAAATATTTTTGAATAATAGCCAACCTGATGTATTTTCATCAGTTGGTTGGTGCGTACATATGATTTTCTGCGAATTCTGGAAATGAGAGATTTCACCTACAGAAATTCCTTAAACGTGGCGCATTGTGATGAGTGCCGCAAGCGACTCAAAGTTTTGATAATCGCAATTAAATATAATGGTACGTATATCAGATCACACTTTATCGTTTCCTCACTTTTTCAAATACCTATGGTCAACATCGAGAGATCCAGTGAACCTTTATCAATTCTGTGAAGATTTTTTCCCATTTCCTTCACCGTGGCAACTGGAATTATGAAAGCCACGATGAAGGAATCCAATACCACTATGAAAAAATTTACTGAAGTCTGGTTCCAAGAGAGACCGGAAATTTGTGAATACGAGTCAGTGCTGCCAGGTTTATCTTGCCAAAATCTGGAGAACAGTCCAGAAAGAGAAATCCGGAAAAATCCGGACACAAATGTCATGCCCAAAGGGAAGAGACTTTAGAGTGAAAAAATAAAAAAATATTTTTTTCAGGTTTTCTAGCATAGAATTGAGTGTAGAATGATAATTCATGTCCAGTTTTACCAGTTATTCTAAAAAAACCTAATTGCCTCGAGTTTCATAAGTTGAAAAAATACATTGTAGCTAAGTATTAAAAAAAGTAATGATGTAAAAAAAAAAGGAATGCATTTAAAGTTCAATTTACTAAAAAAATAATGACGAAATTATTAGGAATAAAAGGCGATTAATGTTTTATTTCATGCAAAATTCAGTTTTACCATCAGTTTTACCAATAATTCACCCAAAATTAAATTAACAGAAAAAAGAACTGCCCTATTAAAAATCACTCAAATCTCTCACACAACAAATTATTATAGATCAAACTGAATCTCTACATTCGGGAAACTGAAAATTCTTTTACTATTTTATTTTCATTGTGGAACCATGCATAAATCAATGGCCCAGGAGCATTTTCCTCCATTGTATTAAATTTGAATGGGAGCTGAGAAATTAGGAATGGATTCGTATCAATAATTCGATCTAATAAACGTTATGGATTTGTGAAATTTATTCGAATCTTTTCAGTAGATTTGTCGGATTTGTACTTTTTTTGTTTCTTTGTGAATCTCACACTGAAAGCCCATAATTTTCGGGTGGAAAAAGGAAAAGAGATTAACTTTTAATTGAATTTTGAGTTAATTACAATGGCGGACCCGAATGATATGGAAAATGATCCAGGAAAAGTTGATTTGGATGCCGGAACCGGTCAGTTCCAGTATTCGAATCCACAAATCCACTCCATTTATCCGAATCCGATTTGAATTACAGCAAACGTGAATCATTGGGATTTAAACTTAGAGTTTCAAGTGTTGGCAGCCCTGCATATGTGTGAGTGATCACGTATGATTTACCATAGGCGTGTAGCAAACTTCAACTAGGTATCATTAAGTCGATTAGGAATTCACTTTCAAAGAAAATTTGTCCTGAATTCAACGGCATCATCACTAAAAAATTAAATTATAATCAATTCTACTGGCAGAATAATTTTTACTCGGTTTTTTACCCTCCTGAAGATAGCAGTGTTTCTATTTGAAAATACACATGATCACTCACTAATTTTCATCCGCTAACACCCGCGCAGGTAATTTTGCTGCGCATTCTAGTGCAGGTTTAAGTCCCAATTCGAATTTAAAAAAAAAAAATTATTCGTGGATTCTGATTCGAATCTAATTTTAGTGGATTTGTTTTCAACATTTGTTTCTGAAAAAGAATGCTTTGGGTGAAAGGAAAACTAAATAATAATTGTTAAGGTTAAAGAAAAAATTCTATTGTAGTTTAGTGCAGTCAGCCACAGAAAAATATTTCAAACTCATCAGAAGTTGAATAAACCCACAAAATGAAAAAGAATAACGAAAATCCGGATTTTCCCAAAAATTTCCGGACATTATTCAGAAATTCGGACATTTTTTGTCTAAGGATGAGAAATCCGGGGATTCACTGGAAAATCCAGACACCTGGCAGCACTGATACGAGTGCCTTGATGTACGGGTGGAAGACTAGGTATGTGCGTATTCACAGTACACGGGCGCGCGTGCGCGTAGGAACTTCCTTCTATGGCAACAATTCCCTCAACGTGGGCTGCCATTCCTTTAGCGTGGTCCTAATCATTTTGAGCCCCATCTATCTCCTCCCCTAGGAAGTATGCTGTTGGTTCAACCTCATAAATACGTTCTATTATATGCATATAAATAATTTCCATAAAGAAAAAATAGTAATAATATTTTTTTTTTGTTTTTTTTGTTTTTTTTGTTTTTTAAGTGAATTATCAAGGTTTTGGTAGAATGCCCCCCCCCCCTCAAATTAAACCAATTTTTAGTGATACAAGTACCGTTCAATTTCAATATTGACATCATGACCAGAATGTTTTATTTAAATTTTAATAGATTACATCAAACTAGATACAAAAAAAAAAAAAAAAAGTAATAACTCCAGTACTGTACTGAAGGTAATATTTGTTTCAATATTTCTTCAGAACAAAAAAGAAGTAAGTAACTCATTTAACCAAATTTGCTTTCAGTAAGTCAGAACCATGATGAAATCACCAAAATAAAATTAAAATCTAGAAACTATACACAGACTTATAAGTAACTAACTATATGTAACCTGGAATCATGAAATGTGCCTCGGGTGTCAATAAATCATTTTTCACTTTCTTGACAATGCTTACAGAAAAAATCACGCTCTTTCGCATGAAAAAAATCGCAGGTTCCTATCTTCATTAGTTTTTCCACAAATTTCATTTAAAAATTACATCAAAAGTTTGAAAACATCCGTTTACATGGCGTCGTGTGAAACGGGAAAAACAGGAAGACTTCATGTATTTGTATTTGGAACAAATCATGACATTTAAACGTGAAATGGGTAAAGAACTGAAGGTTAGACGTGATAGGGTCTGGAGGGAGTATTGGGCATTAAGATTCATCTTTAAGGGCAAAATGAAAATAAAATCAAAAATAAGGATGCTAGAATCCTGTATTTACCCGATACTACTATACGGGGCACAAACATAGACGACGACTGTAACGGAAACTGAAAACTACTATCAACACAAAACAGCATGTTAAGAAGTACAATGGGACTTAACTAATGGATAAAATCAAAATCAAAGTATTAAGAAACAGAGCTATAAATCGAAAGACATCATATACTTAGCTAAAGAATTAAAAATAGACTACGCCGGCCACTTCGGGCGAGCCACCAGAGGGGGATGGAGTCAAAAAATCACTCTATGAACTCCCTATGGATGCAAAAAGAGGAGGGGTAGGTCGGCACTAATGTGGAGGGACGAAATTGTGAACGAAGTGGGAACTCTCTGGGGCAGAGCATCCCAAAACCGTATTAGTTGGAAGAGAATTGGGGGGGGGCTTTGCCAGTGAATTGAGATAGTGTTTGAGGTGCGTATGGCGAAGGGTGCGACAAACAAAAGCGAATCGGTAGCGGACGTGGAAGATTGCTTTTTATTGTATTGTAGGGTATTAGGACGTACATATATACCTACTGGACCAAATCCAAATTCAATTGTTAATTTAGATTCATCTTATTTCAGGCGAAGAAATTCGTTTAGCTAGTTATTTGATACCAGTTCAGATTTGTGTATCATCATATTTTATTGCATTCTATCTCACGTCATTCTTTGTATGTAACGCTCGAACCCTCAAAATAAAGGCTTATTGATTGACAGTCAAAACTGTGTTCGATAAAATAGGTACTTTCAATAGAGACGTATCCAGTTTTTTCATTTAATGCATACTCATCGGAAGTTTAAATTTTAAGCTGAATAAAATAGATTATGTTGACTTTCTTGTAAAAATTGATATTTTTCAAGTGAAATCGGAAAATATGACCAACTCTCATGTAACGTTATGTCAAAATTGAATAAGACTTGACAGTGGCGCTGACGGGGCAGATTAGCACAGCGAATTAAATCATTTGGTTGTAGGTACATCATTTTGATCGTAACTTGAATGAATAGAATAATATCACAAAAGGGAGACCAAAATCAACCCAAATTCAATCTCTTTTCTGAGACATCTCGTTATGTTGACTACGATGTTTTGCCGGGAAGCCGTAAAAAGGTATTCCTTGGCTCTCTCCATACGTGGACTGGGACCAAAAAATAAGCACTGAGATAACTGGACTCCGGAAATAGTCACCACTTGTGTGGATCTTCACGTACCAGCAGTGTAGAAGAAACACTTTCTAAATTCTGGTTCTCTTTCGGTAATTTGCTCGTTTTTTTCAAAATAAAGAAAGCTACGAATGAGGTTGACGGTATCATGAGTGCATGTAAGAAATTTTTTCATCAGTTCCTATCTCCACACATGCCTGTAGTGTGAGAGGGCAAAGGGGGCATTGCCCCATGAGCCAACAGTTTGCGCTCCCCCTCGTACAAAGGCTAACTTTTTTCCTTGCTTCTTTCTGTTTTGTATTTTGCGTTTAAGAGGCGTGAAATTCGCAATTTCGCTTCAACCCCCCCCTCCCTGAATAGTGGTTTCTCCCGCTTGTCTCTGTATTGTTTTCAATTAAAGTAGACCCTGGCATACGTTCCAAAAACCAACGTTTTAGTACTGACGTTATCATTTTCCTCGTTGTATTCACAGGGCAGCCTCGCGCAATGAAGCCTTTCTGCTGCTTTGCGCTTCGTCTACAAAAATTCAAATATTAGTATAAAATTTGCATAAATTAACTCTTTAATAAGAAGTACCTATTGCCGGATGATTCGGTTACTGCAAAAAGGAGGCGAGAAGTCGCGATCTTGGCTGCTCTTTTCAGACGTGTTGTTAGCCAAATTCAAATTTTCAGATCTACGCAACGAAAACCGTGCACGTGAATTTGGTGTAATCAACCGCCCTTGACGGTCCGATGTAACTTAAGATCTAATTAACGAGAGTCAACGTGGAAAAGGTATCGCGTGAAACGTTTTAGTCGGAGTTTGAGGGCGGAATACGAATTGAGGCACTAAAAGTGATTTCCTCTCGGCCTATTCGGGACGTATGTATTTGACCTGCCGCGTGCCCTTTGCGGGAAAAAGCCAAATGAACGAGACGATGAATTTTTTCGGGGACGTTTCGCTTCGTTGTAGATTTATAATTAATTTATCCACCGGGGTGTAAATTATATAACCGTGTTATAAATGTGCGTACGTGAAATTCAAAAAGCGGAGAGGAAGTGAGAATATGCGAAAGAAAGAGGTAAAAATGTTTCGACTGGATACGAGTGTAGCAAATGAAAACATTTTTAGTCACGTTTATCTTTTCAATTGTCAGCTATAGAAAGAAGATTTTCCTTGGGTACTCACGGGGTGGTCGATTTTGAATCTAATTAACGACGGTATCCAACTAGAAAAGTATAAATGCCTCCACTCTGATAAGAAGCAGGATATGTTGAAATATTAACGCGGTACCAGTCCGGTTGTCAGTGACCAAAACGCTGCATGCACTTTGTGAACAAAGGGATTTCTCTAACACGAATGTTCAGATGACTCCTCTCTTCAATTCTACATGCTGTGTATCGCCAAAATTTATAGTGAGAGGGAGAGAGGGGCTTAGAATTCCAAGATTTTGCTTTTCCTGATTTTTCTCGAAAACTATGAACTCTATTTCAAGAACAGCTCGGTGCAAGAATGTTCCTCGTTAAGTCTTATGTAAGAGATAATATACTCCATCCCCCGTAATAACACCCACATAAATACATTGGATAAATAAAATGTCATGCCGGAGGTATTCAAGCATGCTGAATTAGATTTTGATATTATTTCGACTGTCGAGAAAACAGGGATGCTCAAAGACTATAGGAAAAAGGTGCAAAATGCAACGAAAATTATACTCATGGAAAGGGCAGAAGAACTGAACGAACAAATAACAAACCAAATCGAGAAGGGACTTAAGGAGGAAAGCACTGTGCAAGAAATATACGCCATTACCGAAAAGACGATCAAGGAGGGCCTGGAGGAGAAAGGAGTAGTAAGAAGAGAACAAAAAGGAGAGGACAAAATCACAAGCAAGACACTTTAACTAACCACATTAAGAAACAAACTGAGGAAGAAACCCTGAAAAGTCCGAGTGGAAGGATAGCTAACGGAGTCAGAAAAAATGTGAAGAAAAAGGTCAAAAAACGTACGGGACTACAATACAAAGGCGGCACTAGAGATACTGAGCACCAATAAATCTACAAGAAAAATAAGAAAAGAGTTGAGCACAAGGAACGGCCTGATGCTGAAAATGCTAAACAAGAAAGGTAAAGAGGTGGAGGAGAGGAAAAGCATATTGGAAATAGTCACCAGGTTTTGCAGAGAACTATACAAAAATAAAAACAGTACGCATCAGGAAAAGAGCTGAAGAGGTCAGATATGAAGAAGAGAAAGTCCCAGAAATACTTGCATCTGAGGTAGAACAAGTTTTAAAAAAGTTAAAAAGCAACAAAGCCCCCGGCGCAGATGAAATGAGCAACGAAACAATAAAACTCCTGACTTGATAGCCTCAAAAAATCACTGACAAAATTTTTCAACAAAATTCTAAAGGAAGAAAATATTCTGATACAATGGAAGAAATCCGAGATGATCAGGCTGTTCAAAAAAGGAAACAGGCAACAAATCACTAATTATAGACCAATAACTCTAATACCAGACACGAGGAAAATATTCACTACACTTATCAAAAATAGAACCTACAGGAGGTTAGACGAGAACCAAGGGAGAGAGCAGGCTGGGTTTAGAAAAGACTTCTCCACAGTAGATCGAATTCTTGATCCAATCACAGAGCCAACTATCACAACTACGAAAATTTACTCGTTTTAAATATTCTTCCCCAGCTCTCTTTTTAAAATGACCTTTTGACTTCCTAATGTAGATAAAATCTTATGTCGCTGATCGTGTTTTCATGCAAACGAATATTGAAAGCATAGAATTCACATGGACACGAGGAAAGGTTGTTAGCGACTAAGGAAAATAATTTTTTTTTTTTATTCGGAATAAAAGTAATTTTCAGGTAATAGTAGCACATGCAAGTTGGTCTACCAACGCGAACAAGAAAGGAAAATTTTTCCATCTCTGATCGTTCAGGCACCAACTTTTACTACGAATATAAAGTTTTTTATGAGGATGGAGATTGATGTTCGACTGTGCTAGGTATAGTACGACAAAATCGAACAGTTAACCGCGGGGGCGAAACTACCGCATGAATGAGCAGGAAACTTTGCTGAGCAAATTTTAACGTACCTATGGAATTGTACAAGAATGGAAGCTAATATAGTAACTGCTGACATTTCTAGTCCGGGCTCTATTAATCTGAAATAGTTAGAACATTAGGCCGCTGATGAATGCGTAGGTATAAAATATTCATGTCAAAACCCCGTAAGTCGGAACAGGGTACGGCAGTAAGTTTCCAACTAATACATCAATAATGAAGAAAACGATACGGCAATTGGTAGGCTGTACCTACGACCTAAATGAAGCATAAGTGTGAAGAACCGGCAGCTGATCTCCCAAATTTTTCACAAGTAAGATAATACGGAAATATTAACGATCAGGCATGACGTAGCTACAAGGCTACTTCCGCTGGTTCTGCTTATGACAAAATTCAGGACCGGTACGAAGAACATGTTGGGAGGAGGTGTAAATACGAAAAATTCCGACTGAAACTTCACAAATTTCAGTTGACAAGCCAAACAATAAATAGTCCGCGTCTTATTAGTTTTACAAACTGACTTCCAGAATTATTTGACTCTTTCACGAACTTTCAGTGAACAACAACTTAAATGTCAGAAAATTACTTAACAAGCAACAAAAAAATGTAACAACAACAACAACATTATTACCTACTTACTTTTTTTGACTGAATACAAAATTTTGCGACTGAGAGTGGAAATTATTTCGAATGAGGGGAGGAGAGGTGGCTGTTACCCCCTCATATCCCCTTACGACAGCCCTGACAGAGCTTTAGAATGTAGTACATCCGGCATTTGTGTTATACTGATCCGAAAATTATAGGTAGGTAAATATGAAAGGAATAATCTTAAACTGGTAGAATTAGCGTCACTTAGTAACACATTGGCCGCCATGATATCAATACCAATGAGTCACCTCAACTCACTCGGGCCTTTGATCGACGATTGTCTCGATCATAGCCGGTCTTTCAGTTTATATTATTCCACATATATTTAGTATAAGTGTTACTTAGCACAGTTAGGCTACTATAATTATTAGTCCCAAGGAGATACTTTAGCATACATTGTGTATCAGTCCATGGTGTAGGTATAGTGCGGTTCATACGGCTCAAGAACAAACAAACTAGCTAGTGCTAAAAATAGCTACAACAACCTAGAGGACCATATGAGAAGTAATATTCTAAATAAACAGTGTCTATCCACTTTTCAAAACTTTACAGAAGAATAAATAAATATATAGTAATCTTATGCCGCAAAGTTGCCAAAGTAGAACACCTACCTGATACTGGTAGGTTGATAGTATAGGGTGCATGCATAATCTTCCACCAGATAATGCTATAAAACGAGTTTTGGAAGAAAAATAAATTGATATAAGCCGTTTTGGAATATCGCTCCTTATGTACTCATGGTGACTTATGCATGCAGCTTCCAACGATATAGAATATACCTCTACCAATTCCTGGAAGCTAGGGTAGTCTTTTATAATAGAATGTGAACAAGAAACAGGTTATCAGATGGAGGGCAAGGGAAGCAACCTACAAAGTGAAGTCATAAATCGAAGCGTGGAACATTATTATAGCCAGTTACTTTTTAAGCTGTACATCTAACAACCTGCTTTTGTTCACCTTCTGTGACAAAAGACCATCCTCCAGCAGCATGCGGTGATTTTTCCTAGGAGGTAGGCGATAAGCGTAGAGGTGAAGTAAAGATCAGAATAAAATTACGAAACATGCTACCTGTCTACTACAAAACGGTATTGATGAAATTATTCAAATTTCGTATCCCTGTGTAGGGTCATTCCATATGCATTTATTCTTTTTCTGTGACGAATAATACACACAAGAATGTACCACCGAAGAGTTTTTCCTGGGAGGGGGTGTCAAAATTGTGAAAGTCCCAACTGACTCAACTCAAAATCACCAAGTATTAAAGCAAAAAAAACAAAAAAACTTTTGACTTGTTGGATTTTTCCAATTCTGCCTGATTGAAATATTGTAGATTTTCCGAGCTGCTGAGTGAAAAATTCTTACAGGGGGGTTGCCCCCGCCCTCTATTGGTACATTCCTGAATAGACATGGCCAACAAAACAGTTGTCCACCATCTTCACAACCGGTTAAGTACAAAATGTTTTCATATTGCGATACATGGCAATGTCTAGTAAAACTCGAACCACCTCTCTTTTGCTCAGTTTTTAAAAATTGTAATTCTGGTTTAGGCTTCCCACCATTAATAATTTCCAATTGTTCATTAAGAATAAGTCGCAAAACTAGTTCTTCAATAAGATCTCAAATACGCATTTTGTGGGCAAAAAAACACAGAGCATTCAAACATAACGCATTGTCTAGTAGAAGAACATAATCACATTTCACTGTCAACTTTGACGTTCGTGTGTAGCCAAGCCGAGCTGGAAGCGCTTCTTAAAGCGCTTCCAGAACGCAACCAGACGCACAGGTTTCATCGAGTTGAACATGCTAGTGTGTTTTTGTGTTGGTAATTAACACGGAAGCGGAGTCTAAGTTGTGCAGTGTAATGTACAGTATGGAAAAGAAGCGTTAGATCCAATGCACACCTCGCTGGCTTACACAAATATTCATGTACGAGGATTGCCAAATGCCAAACAGTATGCATCTCCCGTGAATTTATTATATGTATACTTAAGCATAAGCGTCGTAAGCGTCAATACAGTCGCTGTTTTGCCCAATGTTTCATTATCTTTTATTTCTTACAAGTTGAGGTTGATATTGTATATGAAAACTTATTTTCTTGGGAATTTTCAGGGTAAGCGGCGCTTACTTTGTTTGCCTGGAATGCACGCCACTGCCATCCTCCTTTCCACGAATTGGTAGAGGTGTATTCTCTATGGTTTTGTTCAGAATGCTCGTTAGTTTGTTCCAAGCTGCATGCATAAGCCACTACAACTATACAGTTCTCTGGGTTATTGTTGCTATTTGTAGCGCTAGCTAGTTTGTTTATTCTCAAGCCGTATGAACTGCACTATTTTTACATTGGAGACTGATACACACAGTGCGTGCTGAAATGCTTCCTTGGGACTGATAATCATGGTGGCCTAATTGTACTGAAGTGATGGGTATACTAAAAATATATGGCAAAATATAAGCTGAAGGACCGGCTATGATGAGGACACGAAGTAATGCTTAAATACTAAAAATATATGGAAAAATATAAGCTGAAGGACTGGCTGTGGTAAGAACACATGTTGGCTAAAGGCGTACGTGTGCTGAAATGACTCCTTAGGACTAATATTATTGGGGCCAATGTGTTACCAAATAACACTTATACATTATACTACTTAAACCATGTTCATGTGTAGGTTAACTCCTGACCCAAGCTGGCGCAGACAACATGTTTTGGATACCGAAGAGGGGGCAGGCACTAAAAATTCAGACGTAAATAATGCTGGACAAACAGGAAAAGTGTCTCAATTTTACCAACTGGGTCCCAGAATTTTTCAACTTTTCGGTAGGTATATGCCGACTCAAATATTACAAATTTTCTACATAGTCTAGGTAATCCAGAGAACCAAGAGGAATAATAAGCGGGAGTTAACTGAAAATTATCGAAGGTAGTGTCTTTAATATCCTACTATGTAAGAGTCTCCGTCCCTACCCTTCCTACTAACTTTTTCAAGGGGGCTTGAACCTTCAAAATAGTTTTTGTTCTAAAGATTCCAAGTACTACGAGGTATAAAAAAATTTTCCACCAAAAATTATTTGACAACAGATTTTTTTTTAGAATAGTCCTCAGTAATTTTTCATATCTCTGCGAAAAACATCACAGTGGAGGGGAGAGTGTCAAGATTTAACACAGACTTTATGGGGAGAAGAGCAGGTTCTTGAGCTTTCTTCCATTTCATAGAATTTTGAGAGTAGTTGTTGTTATAGTTCTTAATCTCTCGACTAGTAGGTTGCATCTGTCCACTTTTTTTTCTCCTGTGCCAAGGTGTCTACAAGAATGGAAAAATATAAATTCCTGACTTTTTCCAAACTTTTTTTCTCTCTTCTTTAAACATTTACAGTATAGACAGTATATATTTATGTTTGTTCTACTAGACGTTATGATTAAAATGAACTCAAATTTGAAGTTGATTTTTGGGTGAAAGAATGAGAAAGGTGTTCACAGATATACATATAGAGTGCTGAAGTAAAATTAAACGACGAAAAATTTTTCCGTGAGTTCATTGTTTGTTTTTTTCCAAACTTCTTAAAAATATTGTTGAGTTTCCTGACTATTTACAAAATTCCTGACCTACTTTTCAAATTCCTGACTTTTTCCAAACTTTCCAAATTTTCCAAACCTGTAGACAACTTGTGCGTTCATCTTTTCATTTCTCATAAGAATTTACACTTTGTATCCTTCAGGAGTTCAAACTTTACGTGTACTCGATTCCCTAGCTCCGTAACTTTCGGTTTCTAGAAATATTTGTCCCCCGTACCTCCACTCCTTGAACACCGCAATGTGAAATTTCAATAATTTAGACAGTCTGGTTGGCCGATGGGGTCTGGTTAGCCGAGTGGATAGCGCGCTGGTCTCGGAATCCGGAGGTCCCGCGTTCGAGCCCAAATAGCAACTCGCTACATTTCGACCTAGACCGGTTTTCCGACAAGAAGAGAAGAGGGCTAAGAAAGCCCTAACAGTCTCCCCGACGTCTCAGAGGTAATGTTCGAAAGGGCGGATTCTAGGACTCGGGTTGAGAGCAAAAATGAAAAAGAGGCAGTATTTTGGGTAACGTTTTCGAGCTCATAATGTGTACAAGACTTCCATCGAGATATCAGCTCTGGTGTATCCGACGACCCCGAATTCAAATGAAAATTGGGGCTTCAGGACCTGGGACCAAGGTCAAAATGTCATAAAATACAATTATCAACTACAATTCCCAAGGTCACTGAATTAAATTTGAATATTGATTTGATAATAAATTCAAAATTGTGGAACCTGGGAGAGAGAAGGAAGAAAAAAATTAACAAAAAATAGGTTTTGAAGGTCGCTGAACTCGTTTTCTAACGTTGATTTCAGTCTGAAATAAAATTTCTGGTACCTGGTGGAGGGGAACAAGGGTGAGGGGATATTCGGCCAAAGCAGTATGGATATCATTTTATAGGTTTTCAAGGCCACTAAACTCGTTCTTGACATCGATTCGTGGGAAAGGGGAATAGGTAGTTTGACGAAGAATAATATGTGAATTATTATGTAAGGTTCGCGAAGAAATAGATGCGTTAAATTTTGCAGAAATTGTTTTGGACGTGATTATCAATGGTAAATAAAATTTGTCGCTTTTAGAGAGGAGAAGAGAGGCATAAAATAAAAGATTAAAATAAGTACAATATCATTCTATTAGTTTATAACGTTACTGATCTTATTTTTGAATATGATGCAAACCTAATAAGTAGATTGAGACTAAGAGTGTACGTAGAATGAGACTGAAAACCAGGATGTCAACAAAAATACAATCCAGAAATCATATATTACAAAAAATACCCAGATCGTTTCTTTTCTTATTTGTTGATGATTTTATTGGGGAGGTATCAAAATGATATTCATATTAACTTTTGTTTAATTTTGTCCTCCTCTTTCTTCCAGGTGCCACTTTTTTCATGTAGAAGTGAAATCTACATCAAAAACTGGTTCAGTGACCTTCAAACCCTACAAAATGATACCAGATTGTTGTTTTTTTTTGTTAAATTGTCCCTCCTTCGAATTCCAGGTGCCACAATTTTCAAAGCATAGTAATATTAAATTGATTTCCAAGACCCCGAAACCGCCACAATAGATATTATGTTCAATTTTTTCTCATTGAGCTTATAAAACTCAAAAAATCTACTATTCTCAAGGCCCTTCTGAAATGATGAAACAAAAAACACAACTTTTAAAATGTGATATCTAAAGATGAGGAGAGGGGAGAGGAAAAAATTCGAGGGATCAGTAGATGAGAATGTCGAAAAATATGACTGTACTAAACTGATCAGGCTACAAAACATGAACTGAAACTAAACTAAACTGATGTCCTACCTGGTTGATCGAGGTAGAAGAAAGTAGAACGAGTCAAGAGAATAAGAAGAAGAAGAACGTGGTATTGAAAAGGTCACATACCAGAAGTGTGGGAATGCAAGAAACAAAGACGTTTGTTAGATGCTCACATCCTGCTACACAGAAATTAGCCAGACAGAACGATTTACACGATAATGTACATTGGAGAAGAGAGGGTCACCACACCTGTGTTAATGCAAGGTAGTTATTTTGACCCTCCGCATTGGGACATTTGTGGATGAGTTGGGAAAAAATTAATACCTTTCTTACGTAAAGTTCACCAGAAACAATTTTTAAGTTTTGTGCAATTCTTGTGTAGCAGTCCTCGTCAATCGCTCGTGCTGCCAAGTCACAATCCTCATATTTCATTGGTCCTGTGTAATTTACTATTTTATACTCAGTTCTAAACAACAAATTATCATCACCGATGAGACACGCTTAAGTGAAAAAGAGTAAGTCAAAAGTGAAATTCAATCTATGATACTGTTACTTAATATTGAAAAGCAATCCAACTTCGTTGGTTTCTAATCTTTGTATATATATTGTTACTGACAAATAATTACTGCTTGATCCCCAGTGTCCCTCAACAGGTAGGTGATGTTTATTTTTTCAGTTTACTTGAATCCCCTGTGCCGATCATACCTGTATCGAGAAAATGGTTTCGTATTCGGAAAACGGTCAATATACCTGCTATCTAAGCTATCTAAAAGCCCCTACCCAGACTCACTTTTCATATCGCAATTCTTCCATCCAATTTTTTCTTTAAATTGATTCCGAAGTGCACGGGAAAAATTGTCTTTGAACAAAGGTTCATTTGTTACCTTTCCACCAGCTAATGAAAGCGTTGTAATTGAGTTATAAATGTCTACTATAATGAGAACCGGGCATGGAAGACTTCGCCTGTTAGATGAGCAAAGGTGTGAACGAACTCCTTCATTTCTCTTTGTATTTTCTGTAACTCATTTTCCTGCTTCGCTATCTAAACAAAATGAAACGAGCTAACAACGTGGGCTCGAAGTTAACCTACAACGAACCCTTATTTTTACATGACAGGTAGTTAAAGCGGAAAGATATAAAATAGGCTTCCCGTTATACATCAAATAACTGCGATTATTTTCCCCTAAGAGCAAACTTTGTTTCGAGTTGTTGCAGTGGTGGTTTTTTTTTGTTTTTTTTTGTCAATCAAAGTGCAAACTTTTCATATTTTCTGGGATGCAGAAATTTTCTAGAAAAAGAACAATTTAACGTAAACTATGTACACATAAAAAGTGACAACTTTTAATACTGTAGAAACTTGACCGAATACATTTTTTTCACCATTCCACCAGATTTGATAAACTTTCAATAAACAAGACATTACAGTAGGGTTATCCTTATTTATTCTCGGTAAATCATTTTTCAACATTTCATGACGCGACCCCCCCCCCCCCTTCAGATAAGTTTGAAATAATTGGGGGGAAAATCTTCAGCTAAAGATAGGAAGCGCGGATGGCCCAAACAAAGTCGATAACGAGATTTTTAAAAATTTGTCGGACTTCCTTGTTCCACAATTAACAAAATTATTTAATAAAATGCTCGAGGTAGAACAGGTACCCTACCAGCAGGAAATGGCTGAATCATCCTATTGTTCAAAAAAAGTAATAGAAAAAAAATAAAATACAGGCTTACCAGCTTAATCTCAAATATGAGCTAAATTTTTATGATGGTTCTAGAAAAACAGAATTCACAAACAACTACATAAATATGATTGTCAAAGTGCGGAGCAAGCCGATTTAAAAAAAAAAAAAATTTAACTGCAGACCAGATATTCATTTTGAACCAAATTAAAGAAAAAACCTTACGGGTACAACCTGGGAATTTAGCTAATAGCATTTGATACAGTGTCCCACTCTTACTTATGAAGTGCGCTAAATAACCAAAATATCTCCTCAAAATTTACAAGACTGAGAATTCGTATGAAGGTTCAAGAGACAAGAAAAAAATTTGATATCCAAATAAAGGTTAGACAGGGCGATCCACTTTCTCCTAAACTTTTATGCTCTCCTGGAAAAAATTTTCAACAACTGGAACTGGGCTGAAGCCCAGTTTCTCAATTTCTAATTAGCGCTTATCTAGCGGTTAAAGTACCGGATAACTATTTGGTAGATGGAGCACCGAATAGGAATAACTAAATGTTACCTAACTAGATGTTTGACTAGAGATTGAGAAAGTGGGCATGAGAGAGGAATAAATAGGGAAAGACTAAGCAACCTCAAATATGCCATTGACGTGAAACTGACCACATCCAGCCTAGAAGATCTAGAAATAATGGTTACGGAACTAAATTAAAGTAGCAAAGAAGCCAGTTTAGAAATTAACTTAGAAATAAAACACAATATTTTTTCATATACAAAAATTAAAGAAAAAAATCATAATTAATAATGATCAGGAAATGAAATGGCTAGATCAGGTAATGTATCTGGGTCAGATTATCTCATTTATATGAAACTAGAAAGAAAATTGGAAAACAAATTAGCAACAACTAAAAAAATTTTTGGTCCCTAAAAAATGTTTTTAAAAATCAACTCCCTTACAAAATTAAATGAAAAATCTGGAAATATGTTACACTCTGCCGCTCCTAACATATGGAGCAGAGACCTCCGAAACACCTGAACGCCACAAGGAGCAATATGGAAAGAAGCTGGTTGGTGATGGAAAAAGAGGCAAAGTCAAAAATGAAGTAATTAGGAGAAAAACAGGTGTAAATGCAACCTATTGCACAAAAAAGTTGAAATGGAACTTTGCAGGTTGGATAGACAGGAAGGGAGATGGAATGAAAAAATTATGGACTGGATACCGCTGCAAAATAAAAGATCAAGGGGCAGACTGCAGAAGAGGTGGATAGATGACATAAGAAGGGAAGCGGGGGGAAATGAAGCCAAGATGCTCAAAATGAGGGAAATGGCACGTACGTGGGGAGGCATTTGCCCGCATGCGGACTGTGGACCATAAGGGACGGAGGAGAGGTACTAGAGTGGCTCACTGTGCTGGCATGAGCTTCTTGGGAAGACTTACGATGTATTTTATTTTTGTACTTTCTCTAACCTTAATTTGTGATCTAAACTGTAAGTCCAAAATGAGCCATACTGTCCGCGTGCTTTTTAAATAAAATAAAAGAAAAAAGTACTCATAAAGAGTGATAACTTTTAATGCTACAGATCGGAACAAAACTTAGCATTTTCGACCATTCTACTGGCTTGGAAAAACTTTCAGTAAACAAGACATTAAGAGGGTAATCTCCTTTTTTTTTCTTCTTTTTTATGGAAAATTCTTCTCCAAAATTTCATGGCGCCACCCTTCCCTTTCCAGATCAGTTTGGAATAACTTTGAAAAAAAATCTTCAGGAAGTTTCAGCCCGATCGGAGATGAGAAACACGTGCAACGAGCTCCCGTCCCCCCACTTATGAGAAAATACATAGAGTTTTGAATTTTTCCACTGAATGATTTCAGCCTGTAATGACGCGAAGAATTATGGATATAAGTTTCAGATTGGTGATTTAGTACTCTTTGACCAAAAGTTTGATTTGAAGCGCTTCGAATAGATGGCTTCCGTGGAGAGGGGGCTAGTTAGGGATTCATTTCAGTCCAAATATGCGTGTTTCTTTTTCCCAATGTTGAATTTGATTTATAGCTTTCAGTCGCTGAATTTGTTTTTGGGGTTTGTTTTAGGTTTCAACCCGTTACAGAGTCACTAGAGCGAGCTGAACTTCCATAATTGGTTTTCCTTCATGACAGTAATTGATTTACAGATTTACAAGGTTGCTGGATCCGTGTTCGGGATTCATTTTTAGTTCCGACCCAATAAAGTGCCACTACAAAGGGCTCAACCTCCATTTGGATTATATCTTTAAAAAATAACCGGAGTAGGGATTTAGCTCCTTAAACTGACATCCGAGTGAGTTAAAGCCAAAAACGAGCCTTGAAACCGGATTTTCCGACTTTAAAAACTCATGACTAGGTATCTCGAAAATAGGAAAAAAAAAACGGAGGTTCAGCCGTTCTAGCGATGCTATTGCGGTTGAAACCAAAAACCAACCCTAAAAATAGATTCAGCGATTCAAAACCCATACAAGTTGAAGCTAATATCAGTAACATAACTCAGAAGTGTTTTGCTATTTTGAACCCTCTCTCAGCTTCCCCTTCACGGGATTCATCAATTCAAAACGCTACAAGCCAAATTTGAGCTTAGATACTCCTAAAACACCAATCCAAAACTACTATCTATACATTTTTAGAGATATTACAGGCTGAAGAAAATACAATTAGGTGAAAAAACTCAAAACACAACATATTTTCCCATAAAAAGAGAAGAGAGCTTACGGCACGTGCTTCCCTTATCCGATCGAGTTGAAACTTTTTGGAAATTTTATCCTATTTTATTAGAACTGATCTGGAAAAGAGGGCGAGGAGGTCGTATCATATAAATTCAAATATTCGAAAATAAGGATCATGCTATAGTGCAGTTATGAGAGCCCACTTAGCCAGTACTCACTGCAAAATTAAAACACTTGGAAAGCTCATTTTGTAAGTATTAAGTGGGCAAAACTCCACGGCGGAGGATCGATTGTTTTTTTCTTTTTGCTTTTAGAGCTCCAATTATCAATTCTCCGTGACAAAAGAAAAATAAATAAATACGATAGGGAGCGAACATAACAAATGTTAACTGTACTTAAGAGCATTAGGACGAGGTAATAATTTAATGTTAACTGCACTTAGTATGTGTTGCCAGTTTCGCTGCCATAATTCAGTAGCACATGTGTAGCTGGTATCTGGTACAATAGTTGATATCGAAATTTGAATCAAAATATTCACTGAAAACATATTATTTTGACAGATGCCCTAAAACTGCTATTGAACTATGGAGCACATAAAATCTAACACATACCTAAGCATTCAAACATAATATTATTTCTTCTTGGAGAAATCATGAACTTAATTTATTGTTTCGAGTCGAGCCGAACAGTCTATATAAATTTCATGAACGAATCTCCAATCAATTGCTCGTATTATCGCTCTTTGTAGTATTAAAATCAGAAATTTGTTAATTTCTATCTTCATTTTGTCATATGACTCATTTAAAAAATTCACTTTTCTTATCGATTATTACCAGTGACTAAGATAGACGTGGCCTACTCAAACAAATTTTTAACCTTCTCGTGACCTTCTCCCGTTTTTTCTTTTTCAAAATGAACCCAGTAAGGCACATTAGTAGACCTCGGCTGATTATAACAAACAATTATCAATAACGATTTGTTCTGTAAAAATTACATTGCTCTTCATCTCAGAACAACTGCATGTTCTAAATATTGAGCGTAATTTCCTATGAGCAAATCCTTACAGATAACACTGTGGAACACCAAAAATTCTCCAAGAGAATCGAAACAACTATCCTAAATTGATTTTTCGCATTGATTTAGATTCCGTTGGTCAATATTTTCTGTGCCATCAGTTTTCCCACCAACTGCTCCTGAAAAGGCCAAAACAGCCTGTTTTGATTTTTGGTGTTCTTCCTTCCTAATATTTACGGATTGATAAAAAATAAAAGCTAAGAAAACAATAAACAAAATCAAAAAAATGCGAAACGCACTAAGACGTTCCATTCTAAATATAAAAAGAAAGGGTCACACAAAAATAGAAACTATCACAGAGAAATTAAGTGGAAACTTTGATATGGTGAAATACGATATAATTAACAGGGATATCAAATGGGAATCGGCAGGCCATATTTCCCGCCTCAAACACGACCGATAGACCTACATAACAACTTTTTGGTAACCTTGAGACGAAAAAAGAAGGAAGGGAAAGCAAAAGACAAGATGAAAAGACGACATATATAAATTCATAAACAACAAAAATTTCTAAACAATAGCCCGACAGAGAACAAAATAGGATCGCTTACGGAAACCTTTGCCCGATACGGGCCTGGCAGTAATGGGGCCTAATTTTGAGGAAACCCAAACAAAACGAAAAATGCAAAATGTTAAATTCACTCAAGAAAGGTATTTAGATTTAGATTAGAAAAAATAAAGACACGTAGCTTTCTGGGCCAGTTTTTGTCTATATTCTGAATCTGACCTTCAAATTGAGATACGGGTCTTCCTTCCTCCCTAAAATGGGTTTTAGGCACTCGAGGGAGGGGCAATTTTACATCCTTAATAATTATCAACGAACAAGTGTAACGTTCCTGAACCACTTTTCTTTTTGCTGATTCTCACCCTGACTTTAACAATTCGATTGACTCCTTTTTTAGTTCTAAAATGATCTTCTGAATGCCAAAAAAGCCAAAAGTTCTTAGATCGAATTTTTACGCTGATCTGAGAGACCTTCGAATTTTGATAGAAATCTATTTACCCACACATTTTACCATTTTTGGTTAATAAAAAGGCAATGTTTAGCGCGAAAAAATGTTTATATCAAATTTTCAAAGTCAGTTCTGAAGTCATTCCAAAATTTGATTTTAAAATTCAGTTTTTTAAATTATTATTTAGTATTCCTTAAAGTTGGCCCTTAATTCATTTTCAGCGTGAAAAAGGGAGCAGTAAAAATCTTAAGGTTATATTCGGAACAAGCAAAAAACCGATTCGGAAAAGCTGTAAGTATTTTTCCGATTATATCAAAAGTGCATAATTTGGTCTTACTGGGCGCTTAAAGCCCATTTTAACGAGATAAAAGGCCTGTATCCAAATTTGTACATCAGATCAGATGCCGAATTCTGCGTATTTCGATGTCTTATCAATTCTCAAATAGTTGCGGGATTGAAGACCAATAATAACTTCTGTGAAGTGCCTCTTCTCAGGTAGGTACATCCGTGTGAAAAGGAAATTTGAGAAAAAAATATAGCCTATACTTGGCCCATCCAAAACTAAATGCTGACTACTTCACTAGTTATGACATCAAAAAATAATGAACTTATACCCCATAAATTCATCAAGTTGAATAGTTTTGCCTATAATCGATAGTATCGATTCTTCGCCTTCTTCGATAGTACCGATCGATATTCTGTCACGATATTTCGGATATGAAAAAAAAAAAAAAAAACATCGAAAAAGCTCCGTAAAGAAACTAAAAAGCCTTCCAAAAAATGGTCAGCTCAGAAATAGTGAGGTGAACGGTGAAGCCAAGTAAAAATGATGAACACGATGAAAAATTAAATAATTTATTCCGATAAAATTTTTCCAGCAAAGTATAGTGTGATATTAATTTTGCTTAGTTTTCAGTTTCATGTTTGACGATTCAGTGTCTTCACAACGGCAGCAGTGACCCCCCCCCCTTGCTTACATTACACAGCCTCGCAGTATTCGTAACTCATTCATGACGACTTATATCGTTCGAAAAAAAACTAAGAGTATCGATACTACCGATAGTATCGATTATTGTCAAAAAAATATATCAATACCATCAATGCCAAATTTTGATCGATATTTGATGCCAAAGATGGGAAAGCCTAAATCCCTTTGAGACATCGTCGGAGTCGAATTCGGAATGGGAAATCTCGTTGTTGTTTTTTTATGTGTAATTGCTGATTCCGGAATCGACTTCCGGTTTTAGCCAAATATAGTAGAATTGATTCCACGATTCCACGATTTGAAATCATGATTAGTCGGAAGTAATAATTCCGTAGGTATCTGAGGAATTGAAATAGAGTCGTTTTTTCAGAATCTGCCTACCTTTACTTAACATCGTTGCTCGCCAAATTCCTCATCAATTTACAGCTCTACTCTGTTACAAGGGGCGCATCTATTATACGCCACTGATTCTCAGTGATAATTCAATCAATCTTTACTGTTTACGGAATGCAATTTGATATCCAACTATTTCTCGACGCTTACTAACATTAATCTTAGTTTAACAACCTCAGTTAACATAATATTTTTACGACATCTTGGCAATGTAAAGCACATCTCTTAACGTTCGGAGTAAAAATCATTATTTCAGAAAATTAATTACACTGATCGATTTAGTAAATCTCAAATTTTTTGGCAAAATACCAGTCATTTTTCATTAGATTGAAAAAATTTAAGCCCAAAGTCTCGTTTAGAGAGAGAGAAAGGAAAAAGGAGCAAGATGAAAATGCTACAAACATGCTCAAATTAATTGCTCATAGTGGTTGATAAGATTTACGGAAGAGGTTGTGGAATTTTAACTGAAGTTAGCAGGGTTAGGTTTGCCAAAATATTTCAATTCTGTGAATTTTGACGAATTCTCAAAGCAAAAGTTGACTACAAATAACACGTGAAACAAAGAGTTAAAAAAAAAAGTCAGTTTTCCCAGCAGTGATGGGCAGTTATATTTTTATCATGATCACCGCTGAATGATAGAGAATTCGAAATATGAATGATTTTACACACGCTGGTAATATTTTTAACCCCATTCGCTGCATTCATTTGAATCATGAATTATAACTGAAGACGTTTTCCTGGAGTAACCCAAGTCCATCCATAACTCGAAATTTCTTTCTAGTTTCGTTTATCTGCAGCGATAGCATCGTCAGATATTTTGTGTTGCCATTCGAGAATCTTAATTATGTATGGAAACTCGGTAATGCTGATCTTACAACGGCTACAAATCCTTATTTTTCCGGGACTAGAGACCGGCATTATTTGAAAAAAATTGAAAAGTTCGCGATAGATTCGGGCCTGTTTAACTATGTTAAGTCCCGTATTAAGAAACACACAGATTAACAGCTTAACTGGGGCGTTTCCCAAACGTAATTGAAATAATAAAATATGAAAAAACATGGTACCAAACAAAATAAGAATTTATAAAAAAAAAAATGAAAAGTAAAATAAATTATTTGCTTGCCAAAAATATCTGAGACCTTCGTTTGACCTAGTAAAAACTAGAATGTGGTTCAGGAAAGAGAAATAAATTATATCCGTGGACAACAATGCACTTTTAGTGAGACATTGCACGTTTGAAAAAATTCAGTAATTATTTTAAAAATCGGCTGCTCTGGCACCTTCACGTTTATTTCTGTCTCTTTAAGAAAACGAAACAATGTGACCTCAGAACTGCATAGTGCAGACTTCAGACTTGCAATAATATTCTCTGTAGTAAGATGTTTGTATTTGTATGTTATCTTCGAATCAGTTATAGAAATAGGAAATTATCGTGGCATAAGGGTGTTTTCAATTATTCTCTCCAGTCTTGGAAATAACTAAAATTGCACAAAAGCACCGAAGCATCTATCGGTTATGTATATATATTTCACGAGTACCTCACGACTACAAAAACAACGAAATTGTAAATTTTCATAGTGAATTTCTGGATCGCAATTCGGCTAGTAAAAATAATTATCCCGAGCTGTTAATTAATAGAATTACTCCGAAATTGTTCGGTATATTAGATACTCGACCGCTACTCGCGTTTAGAAATACCAAGCGAAATCAAAATATTTGTGTTCAACTCACCTATGAAGTGAAGCTTAGCTTTGTAAAAAAAACTTAACTAACGGCCGAAAAAACGCGAAGCGAAAAATAGTGAAAATTGGCGAACAGTTTTCGATAAACGCGGTTTTGCGGAACTGTGTAATGCCCTGAAACTCGAACGGCTCCGATGCAACCCATACTACACGAGAGTATCAAGAAAAAGCAACTTTCGCGCCTACGAGTTCCATGAATACTACATAGACTAACGTTTAGCGCGAGAAGTAGCAGCATATCCCAGGCCAGGGACAATTTTCCTGCCCCTTCTAGCCGTATCTGCTGAACTTGGGGTGCTATTACTGGAATATGATTTTATCAACGAAACAAAAAAACGCTGTCTTCGGTTTTTCGTTTCACACAATCAGACTGCAATTTAGGAATGTAAACGGTAACGTGGTTTATGATTTTATAAAGGGCTGCAAATTACAGGGGTGAGTGTGAACGCCTTAAGTACATAACGGTGCATCGCTACTCGTGCGTACATTCTTGAAAAGCCCCCGTGATATTTGACGACCGGGAATATTTTTTGATTTATCACCACCCCAATTTTTGTATATCGACGTGCTAGTTCTAACACCACGTAACCCCAAAAAAGCAATTGTACAGGAGGCACAAAAAATTGATTATTGTTTATAAATGTTACGTAAAATTTGAAAGAAAAATTTGACAATTCTATTTTAGCGGGTTAAATTATGATAAACAAAAAATTTTCAAGATTACCTCTTTTTCCCAATTTTTAAAGTGGCTTACGAGGAATTATTGTCCGATTGCTTTAATTGGTTCAGGTGGGTGTTGCGTATAATTAAATCTCAAAATTTTTAGTAAAAAGTATTATATTGAAATTTCAGCCGTTGAGTTCCCTCGAAGAAAAATAAAGCTTGTCTTTTGTGGTCCTATAGTCATAGTCGAGAGTAGTACCGTATGGTGAACCTGTTTAGTCGTGTGCTCCTGTTGGTTGTCCGTGATTGTGCAGTCTGTCCAATCCGTGGGTGTTATGTTATTAGTTGGAATAAGTCCTCGCATGGAAGTTAGTTGTTGTATTCATTAGGTTGTTTTATTTTGTTTTTGCCTGTATTATTTCTAGTTGTTCTTTCATTTTCTTGTGTTGTTTTCTATATGTAGGATTTTGTACTTTTCTGTTAATTTGTCATTGTTATGTCCCCGGTCATTGCAGTGTTTTCCAAATAGTGATTTGTCATCATTTAGCATCTGTGATTTTTCATCCCGATCTGACAAAATTAGTGTCGTTCGACAGTTCGACATGTGTCGAACTATCGAAATCTTCGACTAAAGCTTTCTAATTGGCTGAAAATAAAGGGGCGGGACGAATAAATTTGATTGCTGTCGAATTACTGTCGAACAGTGTCGGAAGTTCGACTGAGTGGAACGAGTAAATTTGATTGCTGTCGAATTACTATCGAACCGTGTCCGAAGTTAGGCTGATCATCGAATATTCGTCAGCCGCATAGTGATGTGCAAAAGAATTGAGCTTTGAAGGTTGTCGTCGCGTCGGCGCCTTTACACGTTTGCGAATATTCCCACGATCCTGTTCGGTAATAGGTACGAGTGTGTTATCTCGACTCCGGAGTCTGGAAGTGCGGAATAAGTGGTTTCAGTTAAAATTTCATGCGTCGCTGAGTGGTTCAGTGGTTTAATATTCGTGAAGCGGATTTGCATGCACTGTTATTTATCGGTAAGTTATGTCACATTTTTGTCATTTAATGGAATATTCAGTTACTAATTATTCTAGGAGTGGATCAATGAGGGAGGATAAGGGAAAAATTGCCCCTAGCCGGTCCACCGACCGTTTAAACAGTTTTCGCTTGACCCCTCAGACCCTATGTTTTTTCATTAAAATGTATGTACCTAATTTTGCGTCTGTGCATTTCTAGCGCCCTAATTGGGGAGGGGGCAGATTTTACATTGTAGAACCAGGAATTTCCCAGTCAAAGCTTGAAGCTGTATTCAGTTATTCCTTGAACTCGAAATTCTTCTCCACATCGAAGGAGGATATAATTTGTAAGCGAATTATAAGATGATACGTCGATCAAAGTATATTGATTGGGTACATCTTGGAAACAGTAGACTGTTTCAGAGTGAAAGGGGTGTCCTAGAAGTCTGGTCCCACTATCTGATCATTTCGATTTCAGCAACTAAACCCGCGAACTGCACAGTTTGCAGAACGGCAAGAAGGTACACAAAAATGTTCCGTGTGTCTGCCGTGGTCACATTGAGAGTCTGGTCTCGAGACGCATGAAGACGGGCGAGAATCAGGCAGTATGTGTAGTGTACCGAGCAAAATTGGAACCTGACTTTTGGGCAGTGTTGTAGTCAGGATTTTCTCAAGGGGAGGGGGAGTAAGACTTTCAAGGGGAAAAAAGTCGAAAATTGTGGTATTTTTGAAAATTGCCAATATAATATGTATTAGGGGACTATTTTATAAAAAATGAAAATAAAATTACTGCTCAAGTAAAATTAAAAAAAAAACACGTGTTTTAAAGGCGAAAAATTGCTCATTCTTGCATATTTTTACGTTCAATTTCAGGTTTTCCTCTTGCCCCCCCCCCCCTCTCTTGGCTATGCTCATTCTTTTGGGACACCCTGTACTCGCAAATTTTGTTCAAGAATGTACACAGTAACTGATGCCACATGTGTTCCCGTCATCACTAACTGTCAATTAGTTGTCATTTCCTATACCTATTCCTGTTTGATTATTTTAATTAGGTAGACTAAGTAGAGATCGGATTCGGATTCTATTAATTTCTTCAATAGCATTATTGTGGAAATCATGAAGCCGGATTAATATTAAAGTCGCTTACAAGCACTTGGGCCCCCAGGCACCTAGCTGGAAATTTTTTGTATCTGTTCAGTAGTTTTTTATTTACAGCACCGTGTCTGGCTGGTGGCCTGCCAAAATGTGCTGAAAACAAAAATGCTCAAAATTGGCCGCTCCGAGCTGGTGCTTGTTGTAGTGCCTGTAGGTAAATCTGGTGCTGTACAACACAGAAAATTCTGTTTTTCTTGAGTGGGGCAAAACCTTATTGTCTGTAACCCCGCGCGATGACTAGCAGCAGCTTGAATGGGAGTTAAGAATGGAATGGAATTCCTTGTCATTGTACGTCTACCATTATGAATTTAACATCGACGATGCAATCTTTAATTGATACATATGATAGAGTGTATGCTCGAGTCGTATTATCTCATTAATAATTTTAGGGATGAAATCCTTTCATACATCATTATTCTGACGCCTGAATTCCCCATTCATATATGAACAGGGTTCTAACTGTCATTTAAGACATTGAAAGTCATTTATTTTGAAAAAAGGTCATGAAGTCATTTAAAGTAATTCATTTTCAATCATGGTCATTTAAAAATTTAAAAGTTAGCAAATTATACCTTGAGAGAGAGAACAAAGGACTTAGAATTGGAAAACTCTGTCATAATGACCAGGACTGCAATTTTTGTTTGAATTGGGCACGACTCACTAAATTTCTTGAAACTTGAAAATTATATGTACATAGAGGAATTGACATTTCATAGCATACTTGTGGGTAGGATCGACGTTCGGAAACCGAAGTCAAATTTTTTGTCGAGAATGAAGGGAAACTTTTTCTATAATTGAAAACAACGCATCACCTTCTTGGATTTTCAGTATTTTGTTCAATTTCTATTTTCGGCATGAAACGGAGGCGGAAATATAGGGGGCTAGAGGGATAAGCCCTCCAATTTCGAAATTGTCCCTCCCTAAGTGAAAAATATAAAACTAAACGAGTATCGCTATTATCGTTTGTGATGTCATGCTTTTTTTTTCTTTTTTTTCTTCTTACAAAGGAAGTATTACAGTGAAAAATCTACTTTTTGTAGTTTTTTTTATTTATCAATTTTTTTTTTGGGGGGGGGGAGGCCATGATTTTTTTGGATTTTTATTACCCTTGACAGTGGGCTTAAGTGAGTTGGCTAAAGTAAGTTGGTTTAAGTGAGTTCAGTCAATCGTGATCCCACTGATAACGAAAAAGACCAAGGCAGATGTGTGTGAGTGCCCAAAGCAAGTAAACTACAAAGTTCAAAGCTGTTTGAGAATCTTTTTTTCCAATGCATTAGTCACAAGAAAATACCTACGTAAATCCACAGTTTGCTCCTTACATTCCACGTAATAATGGCTATAGATCTTTCTACAAATTCAGAAGAAAACCAGAAATGTTACAGACAGACAGACATACATTCATGTTTATGTGTATAGAAGATTTTAGGCACTGGGGCTTCAGCCCCCCCCCCAACAAAAAAATCGCTCTATTTCCGCCCCTGTATGAAACCTATTTGAAGAAAATTAGATTTTTGCAAAAACGTTTGTTCGAAACACAATACAGGTATAAGGACATGAATGGGTACCTTTATTTTATTTATTTTTTTCACGAGACCAGCCCTCGACATTTTTTTCCCGTTTTCTTATACCATAAAATCTATGATGATGCTTTCGCAATTTTCTATTAATCGAACGTTATTGTTTTCTCTGTAGATCCTTTCAGAGGTCGCAAAATTAGATTGTATATTTATCTATTTTGAATATATTTTAGGATATAGACCTTAACTCGTTGTGTGAATACTTAATATTTCAGTAACTTAGCATTGAAATCTTACACTTTCTTCTAGGTGTGGCTCCGACGGTGATTACTCTCGGTATATGGACGGCGGAATACTTCCACAGTACGCAGTGTATCACGCTTCGCATGTGTAATAATTTATAAAAAATTGTTTTAAATTTTCTCAAAAATATATATAGGTGAAATTCTGAATTTTCTATTCTTTCCAGTATTCGAATGACTTTAATAATCCGTCTGTTTGACGCGAAACATTTATACCTATTCTGAAAAGAAATGCTTCAGGTTCACAGAAGTGAAGGACACATATCTATTAATAGTAAAAATGAGAGAGAACGCGCTCAGCCAGTAAAAATTGGGAGAATGGGGTGGGTAAATGAAAAATGAAATACTCAGCTTGTAATTTTTAGCTTAAAATTCCTTGCTCAGGTCTTTTAAGGGAGGGGTTATAGCCCGTACCTCCCCCAGGTTGCGCCTATGAAAGGATCCCTGGACGAAAAGGGAGGAGGGATTAATTTCTAGGGTGAGAAAATATCGAAATAGTGTCGAACGCCCTGTCGAAAAAACGCCGAAATAGTATCGAAGGAATAGCTGAAATGTCAAAATGCTGTCGAACAAACAATCGAAACATCGAATCGAAAATTGTCGAACTGTCGAAAAATTGTCGAGAAAGTATCGAACTTCCGAACTTCTGTCGACAAACGGGGCGTTTCCGATACAAAATGCTGACTTCTGATTGGTTGTAATTTCTGCCGAACTGCCGATATTTCAGTCGAAATGAGCAAGATCGATAGTGTCGAAATAACTGTCGCTGACGACCGATCGGGATGTTCTTTGATTCTGGTTGTGAATTTTCTGCCTGTTTCTCCTATGTTGGTCAGGTCGTAGTGTTTACAGTCCAGTCTGTATTTTCCGCTACTGTTGTTTCTGTCCTTTGTTCCTGTTTTCTCATTACTTATTCGTTTGATCAGAGGTAGTCTGTTTTTGATTCCGAGTTTTATGTTGTATTGGTTAAAAATTTTTTGTGTTTTGTATATATAATATGTTCCTGTGAATAATATTGCTCCTACGTATTTTCGGTTTTTGAGATTGTTGGTACGGTGTCTGTGTTTTTTGGTTGTGTTAGTTTTTGTTAATTATTCTGTCTACTGTTTGTGGTTGGTATTTGTTGTTAATTGCTATTTGTTTAATTTTGTTGATTTCTGTTGTTGTTGTTTAGTATGTTGACTGCTCTGTGGCAGGAGTTCTGTAGTGCTGCTATTTTGTGTTTTTGATGGTCGAATGAGTCTTCCGGTGTATTATTGCGTCAGTGCGGGTGGATTTTCTAAATGTTGTACTGTATCCTGTTGTTGTTTATGCTGTTTGTCTCCGTGAAGAACTGGTCTAGTTGTCTATCTGTTCCGGTCCAGATGATTAATATGTCGTCTACGTATCTTGTCCATAGCTTTATGTTTTTATTATGTTTGCTGTTGTTTAGTAGGTCATTTTCAAAGTTGTTCATGTATATTTTGGCTAGAATGGGTGACAGTGGTGACCCCATTACTTTTAACCTTTAAATGAGAGCATAGAAACGAAGACCTTAGAATGGGAGCATGGTGAGGGAATCCCCGCTTTCTATATTTATTAATTATTTTTGTTGATTCTTATGTAAAATTGACCGCTGAGTTCGAATATGTCATTTATTTTTACCACAAGATCAAATTAGAGTCGCAAACTACGATTCGAATGTGTATTTTATAGGATACAGAACCGTATTACTAGGCGAAAAGACTAAAAAGAAAATCGACTTTCATTTTACCGCTATTCCTATGTAAAGTGTCCGCAGAATTCGAATCCGCCATCAGGTTTTACTTACGAGATATTCAAATGCCTCTACAACCTTTTGACATACCGGAAAAATAACATTTGAAAAGTGTAATGACGACACACTTGTCGCCCTTAATGAACGAAACTCAAACTGTCCGAATGCTTCCGCAGATAATCGCGCGGCCTAACTAATATGCAGTTATGTGCCCTCCCCTCCATCCGAAACCAGTATTGACTGCATCCCCTCCCGTTCTCCGTTTCCTCACAAAACCGAATCCAAGCATCCAAAACTGCGCTCGTCGCACGTTCGGCGCTCACCTTTTATCCTTTGGCCCAATGGCCACTGGCGTGAAATATATATACATACTATGTATACCTACACTAGAGTGCGCTGTAAAATCACCCGTGTGGGTGAAAATAAATGAGTTATTATGTTCTTTCAGATAGAAAAACTGCTATCTTCAGGAGAGTGAAAAAACGAGTAGAAATTATTCTATCAGTAGAACTGATTATAATTCAAATTTTTGGTGATGATGCAGATAAATTTAAGACAAATTTTCTTTGAAAATGAATTTCTAATCGACTTGATAGTTGAAGTTTGCTGCCCGCTTACGGCAAATCATACGTGATCACTCAAATATATACAGGGCTGCCAACACTTAGAACTTTCAAGTTTACATCCCAATTGGTCGCGGTATTCTTTCGATCTTTTTTTATTTTATTTTTCTCTCAATATCGCAGTGTTACTATGTAACCTGCGGGCAATTGCCTGAAATCTTAGGCAATTCTAGATTCTTCCGGCATTTTTCGGGCACCCAGGTATTTTCTAGATTTTTCCGACATTTTCCCGACACTCAAGTATTTTTTATACAATGTTAGGCATTTGCTATATCTCACAATTCTGTCTACACTTATTTTTTACAATTCACATTTTTGAGTGGTGGCAAGTTTGCTGCGTGCTGAAAGCTACCAACTGGACACTAACCTATCATTCTTTCATTCATCAGTTATCTGTTATCTGTTTTTGTTAATAAAACGAAAAACCACAGCTTAGAAATACTAATGAAGTAATGTTTTTAGTTGTTAGTTGGTGTGCCAGTTCTAGTGCTAGAATCGAAAAATAAATGATTTACTCGAACTCGGGTTCCAAACATTTCCTATGGTGTCCGGCAATCTTTGGCATTTTTATAGAATAATCCCATGCAACTCTGAAGTTGTGAGTTGGTAACGCTGTGATAACTGCGAGTTCGGTCATCGAGCCGCAGCTGCGTTTCTAAGACGTTCCGTTTTTTCTGTAGAATCCTCCAGATCCTGCGGCCCCAAAAGATGCCGTGCATCGTAATAAATTCTCCGATTCCACCGTAATTCGACACACTCAGTCGGCGACTCTCTCCCCAAACAGTGGATCTGCGCCTCGCTTTGCAACGCTGGCTAAGTTCGTGTTTAGCCTAAAAATCCTACTTCTTCCAGTTTAAGAAACCCGCTTCTTCCAGTCAACAAAATTCCTGCTCTGTAGCCTCTCGCTACACGCCTAAGACACCTTACTGCTTCCACTAGCCTACTACTACTTCTCCCGCTGTGGCGCCTTCTCTGGCCTACTGCTAAGTAAAGGGTTGTTAACATCCTGCGATCGAGCTAAGTCGCGTACCTGAATGGTTCTCGCCAGGTTGCGATTTCATCTGTATCGGACTACGATAGAGTCCTTGCGGACCCAACCGAAGTCAAAGGATTGGGCCTATAGGCTATCTTCCCCGTCAACGTTCCCTCCCGATTTTCATCACACCCTAGCCAGAATGGCGAACGCGAATTAGTTAGGCCGTTCGGTCGCCGATCCGACTTATCCGCACTCTGTGAAACCTTACGAACCCACTGCGCTGTTGTGTTGCCCACTTTGGGTGTCTTCAAAATATCGTCGTCGTTTTCATCATCATCTGGGATCATGTGCTGACTGTCTTCAACTCGCGCTGCAATTACATCTGGGTTTTCCATGTCTTTCTCTTTTTTGTCAAACGTATCGAATGAAGTATTACGGGGAGTATCGTAGAGTATCGAGAATAATAAGTATTGCATAGTAATACAATTTATATAATTTTCGTGGCAATGTATATATGTATAATCTAAAGGGTCCGCAAAACGCACAGCTCGCAGAACGGCAAGAAGGTATACAAAAATGTTCTGCATGCCTGATGTGATTACACTGAAAGTCTGATCGGGAGACACATGGAGACGGCACGGGCGAGAATCAGACAGTATGTGTAGTGTACCGAGCGAACGTACACTGCCTAATTCTCGCCCGTGTCGTCTCCGTGGGTCTCACACCAGACTTTTAATGTAATCATGTCAGGCAAACGGAAAATTTTTGTGTACCTTTTTGCCGTTCTACGCGCTGTGCGTTTCGCGGACCCTGCATAAGATTTCACCCTTGGGAGTAAAGATTATTTTAGAAATAAAAATTGGAGAAAAATTACGATTGTGCGTATTTTTAAGCCTTACTACCTCCTTCAATTTTGAGAATACTCTACATATGTACATAAAGTATTTTGTTGTACTCGATGAATACTATCCAATGATCTAATCAAAAAAGAAAATAATGCATAAATTTTCCTGAAAAAATTTATGAAAATTTTCCTGAAAAAATTTATGAAAATTTACCATTTTGTGTACTTTGAAGCTTGGTAGCCCCTTCAATTTTGAGAATCGGCCACATATGTACATAAAATTTTTTGTAGTACTCAAGGAGTACTACCAATTGCTGCAATACTCGGAACCTCAAAGAACACTCTGTGTAACAATAAAACCTAAAACAGCGAACTTGGTAAGAACTCCGCGCACCACGAATAGTGGCCAATTTAGTCATTTATGTGAAAAACAAACAGCATATTCGAACTCTGCGGTCATTTTTACATAAGAATCACATAAAATAACCAACCAATCAAGAAGGTGGGGATTCCCTCACCATGCTCCCCGAGATTATAGTCACAGATAGTGTCGCAGTTATACAAAATTTTTTGAGGGGGTTTCAATTTGCAAACCTTTTTTTTTTCAGTTGTCCTAATTTCATGCATGAAAGAAAATTTAATTTATTTTTTTTTTGGTGGGGGAGGGGGGCAAAAGCTCCCAATAACTATGCCATTGATCACAGAATATTACTAGTACAAAGAATCGAACTCTGTGTACACAACATTGACAGTATTACGGGTGTGGCTTATACGACGTATTTTCAACAAAGAGCGTAGTCATTGGGATACGTAATAACCGTAACGAAAAACATAACGAGAAACTTAACGTTCCCCCGACACACTCCCCAGACACGAATTCAGGGGTTGACATTTCCATGGAGAATTAGTATTTTATAAGCTTTTACTACTGGGTATACTTGAGCGAAAAACCTAACAAAAAACCTAACGCTCCCCCGACACGAATTCAGTGGTTTTTTCATATAAGGTCATCTATAAACTTAAAATTGTCATTTTGTAACTTAAGTGGTGTTCGAACTAGATTCTTAGTTTACAATTAATGTTTTCTGTAATCACTTATGTTTCTTTAAAAAAAAATAATAATAATAATAATAATAATAATTAATTAATTAATTAATTAGATTAAAAAATAATAATACCAAATCGAAATTTTCTTTTTAAAAAATTATAACACATTCAAAATATATCTACTACTTTTTCACGAGAAAGTGTCCTCTTCATTATAATTCCACAAACTCACCGACGCTATTGAAGTCATTATCTAGGTAAATATTCGTCATGAAGCACTATTCGCATCATAATACCAACTAAAATAAATCGAATTTTGTAAACAACCCTTAACCACGAGAAATAATAGCCGGCGTATCCCTCCACGCGTACATAAATAAATAATAAACAACTTTGTAAGCTGGTACAACTCGAGCCCTGGTAAGTTCGGTCAGCTAAAGCTTCAAAACCCAATCCCCTCAGAAAAACCGTCCTAAATACAAGCACAAAAACAAAAATAATCAAGCACTAAAACAAAACAAAAATACAGCAAAACCTTTCGTGAATTCGAAACCAATAATTCTCAAACTACTTTGATACACCAACCCAACCCCCTAAGATTCAATAGAGCAAAAACGTCATTCATCGCGATGCAGGTCGCATCATTCAACGTACGAACTCTGAAACAACAAGAAAACCTAGACGAGCCGGAATCAGCCTTCCGTAACTCAAATCTAGGTATTCTAGGCATCGCAGAGGTCAGAAGAAAAGGAGATGCAATAATAAAAACCAAGAATAGCAACTTGTGCTATACAAGATCACAGGGGGGTCAGAGAGGAATAGATTCCCTCATAAAAGAGAGCTTAAGTCTAAAACTACTCGAATTTAAAGGTATGTCGAGAAGCCCTTAAACGTTCCAACTAGCACCTTCGCCACCTGACCATGATGAAACCACGTAGTTTTCTATTTCAAATTTACCTTTACTGTAAGTAATTCTGAAACATGAGCCCACATTTATACCCCTATGGCAAAATATACGCGCATGTTTTTAAACGCAGGTTTATGTAAAAAAAAAAAAAAAAAAAAAAGACAATTACTTTTTAAATACGTCCCCCATAAACATTTCACCGCATCAAATATAGGTGTCCAATAATTTGATTATTTCAGCAGACCAGTAAGTTTCCAATACGATGCACTTATCAAGTAATAAAAATAAACCGTGAACGTAGTTTGAAAAAGTTTTAATTCAACAATAAATCACGCGTACCTATTCATAAAATTTTCCAGTTTTATTTTGCACCCTGGGACTATAAAACTATAGCAGGGCGCTATAAAATTTTGATACGCAACAAAGTAGAATAGTGAACTGAAATAATAAAACCCGCGAAGCTTACTTCTCACATCAAAATTTTAAATTACGTACATATAATTTAGGGGACCTAATCAGAGAAAATAAACGTTTCCTACTAATTAAATGTTTATGAAGACTATTAAAGCAGCAGGTATCTAACCGACCGATATTGGAAGACACTAATAAATAGACCCATTTCATATGAAATAAAATAAGTCAAAATAAAAAATTCTTGCAAAGATTAATCTTTCTTCCCACCTTTTATTTATTCATTTTTTGATAAAATTTAGTGTTGACACAGCATGTCTAAACAGATCACTGGACCACATAATGTATATACCTATGGTCTAAAACTAAACCAAACAGAATCATTTTGACTTTTCATCGATTCTAAAAATGTACTTCGCAGTTCTTGAGAGGACATTCTCCAAGCCTTGAACAAAGTATGGCACGAAGGTCTCCTAAATAAGTTTCGGCAGCACCTGCCGACAAACTACTGCGATCTGTTCGACTCATATTCTAGCGAAAGACAGTTTCGAGTAATCAATGACGAGGCCACATCACAATGACACAACATCGCAGCAGGAGGGTCCCAAGGTAGCGTCCCAGGACCTCATATTCTCTGCAGGTACACCAACGTCTAGCAGTACGACAACAGCAATGTTCACCGATGACACGACCATATTAGCAGTGTCTGACACCCTTTTCAAGGCGACTGAAAAACTATAAAAGGCAGTTGACAATTTCCACAGGTGGACGCGTCTGTGGAAGATCCAACTAAATCCCATAAAATCATCAAATATTAACCCTGCTGCAATACAAGTACACCCCAGTGACACTCAAAAGTCGAATCATTCCACAAAAGAATACGGTGAAGTATCTAGGAATGCAGATCGACAGCTTACTGAACTGGCAGCATCACACCATTCAGAAAGGGCAATAAATGCGGAAACGTATGCGAAACCTATACTGGTTAGTGGGGCGAAAATCCCAGCTATCTCTGTAGAGCAAGCGGCTACTCTATGTTGCAGTTGTGAAGTCAGCCTGTGCTTACGGCATCCCGCTATGAAACTGTGCTAGTAAGTCCAACGTAGACAACATCCAAAAAGGTCAAAACGTAGCTCTACGCACCATAGTCGGAGCCTACCGGTTTGAACGCAATGCCGATATCCACTGCGACTTGAAAATACCGACCATCCTAGAAGAGATACGCCAGTTCGCCACGCAACATGAAAGAGGACTTCACGACCACATAAATCCTACAGCCGTCGAGCTATTAGACAATAATAGCCAAGAGATCCGACGACTGAAGAGATTCAAACCAAATTATTTACCCTTAAGATGTAAATAAGAGCACCCTTACACTGACAAGGATGACTCATCAACATGCGTAAAATATTACCATAATTATTAATAGATGCCGCCGGCAGTTTTAATAGATAAACATAAGAATTGTAACCTATATTAATTCTTATTATTATTAAAAAAAAAAAAGTTCTAGAGATACCTATTTATAGTTGGGGACAAAAATATCAATATTTATTTGGTGATAACTGCCCATCTACATAACTTGATCCGTCATCATTGGATGACCCCATTTTAGACCATCAGATCCACACTGGAGTCAAATGAGATCAAATTTCACAATGTCATAAAAAAATTAGCAGCGATGAATATTGAAAATTAAGATACATACCTATTTTCGACAAGTATTATAGCATTTACAAAATCATGTGTGACAATTTTCATACAGAGATTCTTATGATTCGAATTAAACATCTGCCAGATGTAATAAATGTTGATTTGTTCCGGTTCCATTCGTGGAAACTAAGTATTGCGATTCGTTCACTCCAGGATTACTTTTAAGAACACGTTCCTCTTTTTTTTTTTTTTTTTTTTTTTTTTTCTTCGTTCAGATTACTACAGTGATGCAATGATTATTGATAGTAAGTACTTACAATCGAAATATTAATATTTTACCTATTTTGGTATTTTGAGAGAATAGAATTTACAAAAAAAACACAGATTGTTATTTTGAACCATCGACAGCGTTTGGTATTTTTATCTCATACTAACTTCTAACATTTTGAAATTCTATAGATAATAAAAGTAACAGAGGCATCAGTTCAGCAGCTGGCAAGGGATTTTGATAGTCTAATCTCGAATCGAATGTGCATAATTTTTTCGCCATTAACTATACGTTACATTGAAAGGGGAAAAAACTATTGACAGATTTTATTATTAAAACTTAATTACTAATCAAACACACTGCCTACTCTCTTCAAACACAGAAGCTTTGGAATTCTCTTGCTCCATTAGTTATACAGTTAGCACTATATGGATATATCAATATAGTCAATAGTATGAAACCCTATCGATACTACATACAGTGATTTTTTTCTGACTATCGAAACCATTGATATGGCGCATCACTAGCTCATACTTTTTGCTCAATGATGGACATAAAAGTCACATGATGTATTTGGGTATCGCTTATAATTAGAATGGAATTGATGTTAAGGTCTACCTGTAGTGAAACGCTCAGAAAGCTCAGGAATAGTAAAAATTGTTTTGTTTCTCTAGTTATTTTTCTGATCAGCAATCCTCTTTCCCCCATTGTGGTTTTGTTTCATTCTATGGTATCTTAAGATAGGTATAAAATGTTTGTTTGTCAGTAGGTTTGTTCGAGATTAGCGGATAAATCGTAAGAGCCGAGGAGTTATCATACTTTCTGGATGCGTTGGTATGAACTCTGAGCCTCCTTATATGTGCATTCATTTTTGTATTATACTTATTATTTTATGTAGATTGGATTGTATTATAGGTACATTTTGGCAGTCTCGAGCGGCTGGCTTTTTCATTTCAAACTACCTACCTCCTGCCCCTGACTTCGAAGACTTTCATTGAAAACACACCAATTGCAAGAAGATTCCGAGCCTGTTGATTATGCAAAAGTTCTGTTGGGGACGGGTGACTGCAAGATTGCGACTGTGAATGGACAAATTTGTTTACCGACTCAAGTGGGTATATATAGTACCCCGTAAATATTATTGATGACTTGGTTGCACGTGTATACCCTGAGTTACAGAACATAAATGGAAACCCCCAGCACACTTGGCTATGTAAAAGAGCGATATTCTCTACCCAAAAAACAGTATGATGACCATCATCAATAACAACACTGACACATTGAGAAAACCAACAAGTGACTCACAATTCAACTGATACAGCAATCGATAATAATAATAACGCAATTAACTATTACCTCATGGAATTCTTGAATTCTTAAGACTTACCTGGTTTGCCTTCCTACAAGTTGGGTAAAACGAATATGCGACGTATAATCCAATATTGATAACAGCAAAATGGATATAATATGATAGCGCAGGTAACTTCTCCATGGAATTTTTGAATTCTTTAGATTTACGCGATTTGAGCTGAAAGTTATTCATTTAATTAATATAGTAACTTACGAGTACTTCGATACCAAAATTTATGGGCCCAGGTACAACTCCTCTATTGTGTACCGTGGTTTACCGTACAACTGTACCTTGGACCACTTTCAAAAATTTTTTAAAGTGATTTTTCTGTGATAAAAAACAAGGACAAATCAAGATAACTAACCTACCTACATTTCTTTTTTGTAAATTTAATTAACGCAGAAGAGCAGTTTTCGCAATTTCAAACTGTTTGCATACATCTTACTAATAGCGAATTACACATCTCTGTTAACATTCATCACCTTTCCAATCCCATAATGTAGGTATGTCTACCGAACTCCATGTTTACATACTTTGTTTTACTTCTCAACATTATGTGTAACTCTTAATGCAATAATTGGTAGTTCAAAAGTATGAAAAAGTTTGTTTGGTCCAAGGTACAACATTGCTAAATTTTCATTTATGTGTACATACCAGTAGAAAATTTTTCTCGTTCTGTTGTGATGTAGGTACATTATAGAAGTATCTACTACTCGGCACATTCCAAACGATATTTTTAAGATATAAAACTTTCAATCGCGTAATATTCATGTTCAGTATATCAAAATGACGTTTTTATCAATAAAATCGGAACGCACAACTGTCAACTTATTCTACAACCAAATAGGTACCTTAATGATGTAGGTAGTGCCGTAGTGCGTAAAGGCTGTATGTTTTGTTGTTGTTTTTTTTTTTTTTTTTTTTTTTCATAATATGGACGCTGTTTAGTAAAAGGGAACCAACTAACATTTGTAAACAAAATGAGTTATTAGTATCATTGGAAAGAGCATAAAAAGTATAGAATTTTTCAAAATTGGGCACTCGATTCAAAAATGTATACTTTCACGTTGAAAAAAGCTTATCAGTAAACGCTATGTTATTAGTTTCTACATGGCTCTTGAACTTCGAATCACGTGTTCTCAAAAAACAGTTTTTGCTGGTTGGTTCCCTTATACGCTGAACAGCATAACAGCGTCCATATTTTTCCACTTCAATACTCAATGACCATAAATGAACGCTATTCAGCAAGAGGGAACCAACTAACAAAATCCGCCTTTTGAGAACACGTGATTCGAAGTTCAAGAGCCACGTAGAAACTATATGACACAGCATTTACTGATAAGTTTTTTTCAACGTGAGTACACATTTTTGAATCGGGGGTCCAATTTTGAAAAATTCTACTTTTTACGTTCTTCCTAACGATGCTAATAAGTAATAACTCATTTTGTTTACAAATAATGTTGGCTGGTTCCTTTACCCTTACGCTGAGAGAGAAATTCAAACATTATCAAAATCACACGTTGAGAAATTAATAAATGTTGAGAAATGAGGACTCTTGAAGCATCGAAATTTCATCATCTATACTGAATTATACATGTTATATATGAAATTGATGACAATGGCGAATTTATAGCACAATTTCCATCAGAAGTGGACTTTGCTGTCCCATGAATGTAAGTGTAGGTACTTACCTAAAAAGAATCTGGTCTTAAATACGAATGTTAGTATCATTAAGATGACGCCATACTGATCAAATAACTATATGCCCCTGTTCAGTATAATGTTTTATTGTTATGTTATCAATATATTATCAATGTAGATATTCCTAAAAGGGACAAAAAGCAAAAGGAATGAAACATGAAAATTTTGATAAAATTTGAATTTTGAATATGGAAAACGAGAGGTTCTTGAGAAAAATGGTCAACGCCATCACATTCAGTATTTTAAACGAAGCTAAAATCATATAAATTCATTAGGTACATTGTTTTTTAAGCTGTTGTGTCGTGTAATTTACCGAATTGTAAAATTCGCAAACGTTTTATTATAAGTACGAATAGGTACTCAAAAATTATCAATTAAAATCAATCTATAAGACAGCTCTCATCATCGATTTATCACATCCCTAATTTTGAATGTTACTCTGTTCTAGTGGGAAAATTGTGATTGTACGTTCTTTAAACAGCAGGCATGGAAAGTTTAAGCCAATAATCGCTCAAGTCGAAGCTTAAGCTCATTTTTGAGCGGCTTTTAAGCGCTTCAGAAGCAAGTCGTTGCCTTCTCTATATTAAGCGCAAAGCAAGTCATAAAGAAAGAGCTGAGTCACTGATTGGCTCTTTAAAAATTTTAATTTTTGAAATAATCAAATAATATGCATTAAAAATTATACACCATCATCAAAAATGAGCTGGTAGGTGGTAGGTTATCTGAAATTCAATTTGGAAATATATTGCAGAACAGTTAAACTTCACTGACGATAAAATAATGTGATTTTTGAATTCTACGGCCGATTTCATATTGAATCGATTATAATGTCGAGTACAAAAAACTGCCGATTTAATGGACTTAATGAGAAAAAATTTTAAAAAGCCGATAGCGAAGCGCTTAAAAGTTAATGATAAGAACAAAAAACCAAAGCTAAGCTGATGAAAATTTAATATTCCGAGAAACTAAAGCTGAAGCCAAAGGTTAGGCGCATCGCAATCCTCTTTCCACTGGCGTGGTGGTGAACGGTGAGGCGAAGTGAAACTGTGAAACGGGATGCCTATTTTACTCCTACGAGATTGAAATAGGCATGCCGCCATATGATTGTTATCGCTAGTTCTTATCATTATAAATGTTCAAAATTCTCGTTCTTTGTCATTTCCTGCTCTGTTACTATTATCTCGTCGTTAGTTGAATCACTGGTTTTCAATTTTCTCGTATACGTTCTCGCATTTTCCTTTCCATGTAGTCTTTCCACTTGGAGAACGATTTTAAATGATGGAAACAGCGGTTATACATCGGCAGTATGGAAGACGTCAAAACTCCGCCATCAGAATCAAGTGAACCAGGTGCCTTTTATACCGAACAATAAATAAATAATTCTGTGTTTGTAATTCAAAATCGGTGTAATTTGACTGTTATAATATTACTACTCAATCGTGGTTCCATATTGTATTATGTAGTTTTAATCTTCGTTTTCCAGCTGATTTAGTTCAGTCGGTCAGTCTCGAAATCGAGCCATGCGAGAACAAAGAAAACCCTAATCAAAATGGAAACCTGGAGACAGTCGAAATCGAAAATTTACAAATTAGTAATAAACTTACGCTTAAGGACACTGAACCAAATTCCGTCCAACAAGTTCCTGTGGAACCTGTTGATGATCCGTCTAGTATCTCTGAAGCTGGTCGGTTCTCATTAGCAGCAATTTTTGCTCTATCTTTAAGCTATCTGTTTGGAAACAAGTGGGATGAAGACTTTTGCTTGCGATCCATCAAAATTATTGTGGATAATTTGCACTTACCTCGAAAAGTAAGAATCCCGAAGTGTTTCATTCCTTCCCTCTTTGTGTATCAACTGAAACTACATACTGCTATGTTGGATTTCAGGTGGAGTCAGTGATGTTGCAATTTATGAAAGGAGATGTTTCGCAGTCTACTGAACCGTATGTGTCCCTTTTGTATTCCGAACCGTACTTTCAGAAAGAAGAAAATCTTCAGACCGTAATTTATGATTTTGTTACGCTAGCAGTTCACAATGGTAAGACGTTTTAATTTTCGTTATATTCAACTTGTTTCTAACCATGTTAGCCAAGATGATTGTTTCTAGGCTGAGCTTGAAATAACTTGGTCTGAGGCTCCCTCTAATATTGTACCAATTGTAGATTACAGACAATTTGAAGTCCACACTATGTATTCACTCCATTCTTTATATAGAAACTAAGACAATATTCTTAACACACTTGTAATTTATGTTGAATGCTCACCAGGAGTGTTTTGGGGTAATTATTCATGCTAATGCGTGTATATGCTTGTTTGATAAGATTTTTGTGGTTACATAGTAGTTGCATTGTATGATTTACAAATCAAATATCAATTAAGTATCGGTTTTCAAGAAGTTCCTACCGCTTACAAAGATCCTATAATATGATCGGATCTTCTTGGAAACCGGATCTCAATTCTCAACGTTACAATAATTGTTTATAAAACTATTACTATTTTTGAGGTTCGTTCGTCGTACCTGCTTGTGTTTGACGTAGAAACGCTTTAGCTCCCAGTAAACTGCTTCATTTACCTGATACCGAGATATCCTATCCGTTTCAGGAAAATATGACGCTCGTTGGAGGGTATTAATTCAGCATATGGCTGAGTTGTTTAACATAAAACGTAATCAAGTTGACGAATGTGAACGAAAATTAATCAGCTGCCTGTTGAAGAAAACAACCGAGCTCACAGAGTTAGTCTTATAAAATATGCATTTCATAAACAAATTAGTTTACAATTCCCGCTATTCAAACTGATTATTTTGTTTACAGAGACGAAAAAAACAAAGCAGCCAATCGAAAGTTCTCCGCAAAAGCAAAACGTTACGCTTGGATTAGTTTGGCCACAATTGGAGGTGGGGCACTTATTGGAGTTACCGGCGGATTGGCTGCACCGTTGATTGGTGCCGGCTTCCAACTACTGGGCGCTTCAGCAATAGCTGCTACTCTCACGAGTGGTATTGCTGCCACTCTGATGATTGGATCATTGTTTGGAGTCGCCGGAGGCGGGCTCACTGGTAAATACACTATGCTAAGTTGAACTAAACCATTAGACTATGCCATGGATATGTCCAACATGATATTGACAGTTCAAGTTTAATGAGTAGGAAGCCAGCAAATTGGTAGATCATTTCTATAAGTCTGATCCTTTCCATAAACGTGAGAATTTTGTTTGTCATGTCCATTCGCTGATATCCTCATAAATACTCAGAATGATGAATAGATTCTAGACCTACTTTTCTACAGTCACAATATTCTATATTTCATCCATTAGATGATAATTGGCCAGGGCAGCGGAAGAAGAATACTTAAACTTATAGAAGTCGGCGAAAACCTGTCATTTTTGCGGAAGGGAGGAAGAGGGACAATATTTCAAATGAAAAAATCCTTTTGTTCAAGTATGATTTTTTAATATTGGCTTCTGTGTTAGCAAGGCAACCTTACTGTTGAGCAAAATGATGATTTTTTTGTGATAGAAGAGCGTTAACGTGCGTGAGAAATTGCTGATAATGCAAAAACAACAATGAAGGAATAAAGGAGACCAACATTTTTATGTAGGCAGCACGATACTCTTTCCCTCCTAGCTCCATACAGGAGGGGCCGTCGCCTCATACTTTCCGCTGCTTTTCTACAATCACCAAATTTAGTAATATGAGTCATCTGAGTTTACTGAGTTTCGCAGCATTTGAAACAACTATAAAAGGTGGTTCTGTTGATGAATGCATTAAAATTTTGTACTAGTAACTTGTAGTCCACAACTCTGTATTTTATCACGGTTTCTCACTCTGCTGAAACATCATTTAGGTTACAAAATGCATAAACGAGTCGGAGACATAGAAGAATTTGAATTCCACGAATTGAATCCAGTAATCAATGAGGAAGACCCAAATGCTGCATGTTCATCGATGAATAAGCCGAAAGAACTGCATGTCACAATTGTCATTTCCGGATGGATTAAGAATAAAGAGTAACGATCTTTTGAAACCTGTAAACATCTAGCATACACAAATAATAATTTGAACTCGCAAACTCACTGGATTTTTTGTTACAGCGAAGAGAATTATACCAAGCCGTGGTTGAATTTGTTAAATGGCAGAGAACAATACTACTTGAAATACGAAAGTTCCTATTTAATGGAGCTTGGAAAAGCCATGGAATATATATTTAGTTTCGTGGCATCGTTCGCTACTCAAGAAGTTTTGAAATGGACTGTACTCTCTGGTAGGGAATGTAGCAGAATGCTGAATTTACTCTTTATTTTTTCAGTTTGTCCATTTAAAATCCAAGACGATCGAAATAACTTACAAATTTCGCCAACAGGTTTACTGAGCGCAGTATCATGGCCTGCAGGCTTACTCGGTTTAGCTTCTGTCATTGACAATCCTTGGGGTGTGTGTCTCAGACGATCTGCCCAAGTGGGGAAGCAACTCGCTGAAGTATTGTTGTCCAGAAATCAGGGGCATCGGCCAGTCACATTGATGGGATATAGCCTTGGAGCTAGAGTGATATACTACTGTTTAAGGGTTCGTTTTTTCTTTCTTACCTTGTTTCTGTTTGTGGTAATCTCCATTTCATAACATGCTATCTCGATTTAGGAAATGTCAAACCGTAAAAACTGCGAAGGTATCATCCAAGATGTAATATTAATTGGAGCACCATGTACTGCTCAAGCTTGTGAATGGACTAAATTTACAAGGGTTGTTGCTGGCCGTATTGTCAACGGATATTGTCGGTAAGTATTCAAAAATGTAAACCTTTTCAGCATCCCTAGCTTGTACTGTAATTTTACTTATTCTATAGGCAATGAGCAGTTTGTTTCTAGCTAAGTTTTTATTTGCATGTACCAGTCATGCCGTATGCCTCAATATTTTGTAATTGAAAACTCCATTTTTCCGAGTAATCATTAATGTATCTATTCCTGTGCTCGTAGTGGTGACTGGCTGTTACGATTCTTGTACAGAACATTATCGGTTGCCGTCGACGGCGTGGCAGGCCTTCAAAGTATCGAGCTAGATAACAAGAAAATGTGTAATATTGATTTAACGGATCTGGTTACAGGTAAAATAATACATCGGAGAGGGTAAAAATTGCTCATTGTTCAGATTCTAATTTAAGTCCCTTACTATTTACAGGGCATAGTGACTATCCGGAGCGTATGACCGAAATTTTATCGATCATTGGTGTTCCTCTGGTAGAAAACAAAACCGCTTCTGATGTGACAGAAAACAAAACCTCTTCAGATGTGACAGAAATCAAAACTGCTTCAGATTTGAAAGAAAACGAAACCACTACAGATTCTGCAAATTCATCGTGATCGTAAGCATTTTTGAAGTACTTCTTGTTGTCTTTCGAATCCAGTTTTTAATTCTCATATTTCCAGAAAAGATGCGCCTCTTTCTGGGTCTGTCATCAATTGTTGATGATTCTCTATTTTGTGAGATGACTTTCATTTTTCCATCCCATTTTCCCTTTGACAGTCAAGACATGAGCGTGTCGTATCATTAAGCGCTTATGAAAGCGAATTTTTATAATGTGTGACTTGCCAGGAAAAAAGGGACCTGTGCGCGAAAAAATCATTTTGTGATAACAACTATTTTTGACTAATCTTTTGCCACTCTTTCGCGTGATGTTGTCGGGAAAATTCTAAAAATTTTCTTAACCTGCTGTAAGTCTTCAAAGTTGAGTGTCTCGGAACGTGAAAGCGTTATCAATTTTGTTTATCCGCTTTCCTGTAAAATTTACATTTTTGCGCACAGGTCCTTTCTTCGCGGCAGATCACATGTATAACTTCATAGGGTTAATCTGTTACTTTCATACCTCAAAATTTACATTATTAATTTTTACCAAATGAAGTTGAAACGTTCAACATTATCGTTTTATCTTGAAAGACTATATCGTTACTAATTTCTCTGCATTGTTTCTAATATCTACGAAACAATTGAATTTTCATATCAGGTGTTTTTTCACACTTTTACTATTGAATTTTTCAAGTTCGTACGTTTATTTTTTAACTAACTGAAATATCCTAATGTTTCCTATTTCTTGATGAACACTTGTGATAATTTATGTTTTTAATTGTTAAACTCACAAAATATATTTGTGGTTACAACCACTGTAATATTTATGGCATACCATTACATTTTAAAGTTGTTTAATTAAAAATTTTCACTTCTGTAATGCGTAACATGTTTCCAAGCTCGTCTACGATTAGAGAGCTGAATATTACTGAACTTTGCTGTCTGATATTCCCTTTTTTTTTCTTTTTTTTATGGCAAAAAAATGATATTTAGAAGTCAGAAAACGATCATTCAATTCCTCTTTCTCTCCATCATTGAAAGAAAATGAAGTTCCAGCATCGCCATGTTTTTGAGGACCGACTGGACAGTGTCCTATTAACTTTCATCAACTGTGTGAAGTTATTTTTTGAACATCTCATGATCCACGTCATCTTCACTGAAACTTTATCCGGTAATTCAGAGTTAAAGAATGGAAATCAACAGTTCAAAGAGTAGGGAAAGAAATTGCACATCTAATGTTATTTATTATTCCAGTACCATAATTAATTATTCTGATTTTAAAACGCAGAGCAGTCATTGTAAAACTAAACACAAAAAGGACATTGCATTTTGAATTCTTACACAATATGTACATTTTTACATCCTAAAGAAAAAGAAAAGGGGCGTAAAACAATTCTTCACGTAGCTGAATAAATATTAGCCGTAGATCTAGATGTTATGATAGCTCTGTGTTCAGCTTACACTTTGAAAAATGATTTGAGTGAATCGTACTCGGAAGCTGGTTTATCTTTACAATAATCGACTGCTGGTGACAGACATAGCGAGGGACTAAAGTAGACTGAAAGGCTTGTAGTCACTCACGGACGTATGAATTTTCTTTTCAATGAATATGCATAATCTAATACTCGAATGGGTCTTGAAAATAGGATTTCATTTTTGCTCATTTGCCAATTTTAGCCAAATCTAATGCTTTTCACTTCAGAGTCAAGATATGGACTCTTCGGGAAAAGGAAGTACACTCTGTAATCACCTTAATCGTAAACAACAGATGATTACACAGCAACGCGAAAATGTTCTGGTCAAAATACAACTTTTAATCAACAAGTGATACTTTTTCAAAGAGAATTGTTATAGTTTAACTGTAGCTAATCTGTAATAATTAGTAGTACTCAAATTATGATAGAATATGGTATAATGTCATTGTGGGTGGTGAAAAGTGATACGTGGTGTCATAATGCTGTTGTAGGCAAATTGACCATAAGGAGAAGTAGGAGACTATGGCGGTGAGCATTGCGGAAGCGAAGCCTTGTATTCTAGCAGCTGCAGTGGGACGTAAAATATGGGCTCCTGACCTGCACGTAAGGGGTCAAATGAGGAAATGTGTATCCAAAGATTAACAGCTGTGCAAATGAGGCCACACATGATGGTGACTGAGGTTTCATCATCAAACCTAGCCATGGAACAGAGTGTCAGCGGAGCCAGCTACCGTAACTGAACCTACAAGGATGAGGTCAAATGAAGGTGTGAATACCCTACGAATTTCAGCTGCACAGGAGAGGCAGTACAAAGTGGTGATTGAGGTTTCACAACCAGTCCTCAAGTGGGTCTGGGCGAGTGGAGGTGAGGAATTGCGGCAGTGACCTTAAGAGGCACTTGGGAAAGTAGCATGAAGGACGTCACTCTGCGTTATAGTTGATACTACTTTAGATGGAATTTTAGTAGTAGAATAGATGCGATTGCTCAACTTCTTGAAAGTGATCATGTCCTGTTGCAGTGTCTTAGCAGCTCAACAGTTAATGTAGATACAGTTTCAAGGTTTATAAGTATTACATTAACTCTAAGATTGTCACTTATCTTTAATAGCTGTCTGATTAGTTAAGGATCCAAAGTTATCCAGGAGGGGAAAAAATTGCATCTATGTTACACTCGTAAATTAATGGAAATAGTACGATTAGCATAAATCCAGAGGAATGGTGGTATGCAGTACGTAGCTACGTAAAACCAATTCTACTATTTTTTGTTGGAGCGAGATAGGAGAATGTGAGTCGATTTACATGCGCATGCACAGAGGTCATTCTCACTATCTACATCAGCATCACTCCGATTCTAAAACTTTGACAAAGAAGGGTCTACACCTTGCCTCGAATGAAAACTTATTTGTTCGTGCAGTGTGAATACCTTTCCTGCTTTACCAACGACTGCAAATGGACGCTGTCTGGGAAAATTGCTGATTTCATAACATCGTAAAGGAAATTGTACATGTGCATTTTGGAGGTATCTAAAATCGCCCCCCCCCCCAGATTGGACGAACCGATCAAAGAGAATTTTGATGCGGGCTCTTTCGATAAGAACGAGACTGGTTTCTTCGTTGAGGATAAGACGACGTTTGAAGGTTGCCGTCGAGATTCAGTACTCAATGCTTCTGCGCGTATTTGCTTCTCTCTCCATTTACTAATTTCTCAACGTGATTTTGATATTGTTCGAATTTCTCTCTCAGTGTAAGGGTAAAGGAACCAACCAACATATGTAAACAAAAGGAAGAACGTAAAAAGTAGAATTTTTCAAAATTGGGCCCCCATTCAAAAATGTGTGCTCACGTTGAAAAAAGCTTATCAGTAAACGCTATGCCATATAGTTTTTCTACATGGCTCATGAACTTCGAATCACGTGTTCTCAAAAACCAGACTTTGCTGGTTGGTTCCCGTACGCGTAACAGCGTCCAAATAAGGAACGGAGTCATAGCATGAGTAGCAATAAATTTTTAGAATGGAAGAGAAGGAAAAGCCTGAATTCAATACTTGGATGTTAAAATGAGTCTACTATACAGCATATTGCCCACAGACTGACACACATCAGAAATACATTCACGTTGCTAAGTTCATTTTCAAGTCAATCTTTCACGAGGGCATGAATTACACGGCTTACTTCATTAGGCATTAGTAAAAGGCAGGTAATTATAGTCAATACGTGAGAATATTTCATTAGAAATATTTTATACATTTTATTCGCCATTTCTGCTGCATTCGCACCTCCCCCTCCCTCAAGAAAATTAGCTAACAGTCCTTTTCAAGTCGTTGAAGAGCCGAGAAACAACTGAACGAGGAATCGAGGATGGATGTATGCATTTCCAATCAGTGACTCTCAATCTGAGTAACAGAAACACGACTACGATACCGAGTACTACTGAAGTTACTCGATAATAATTCCTATTTTCATTTCTGTAATCGGGCCTATCATCTACTGGATGTTTAATGTCAGGCAATTTGGGCAACTCAATGCAACACCAAACGCAATAATCGGTTCCATCCAAAGAAATATACGTTTTACCTCTGCAACCTCTAACTACCTGACAGAACACTTTATGATCCAGTTTTTTCAAGTGGGTTCTGCTATTTATATGATTTTTATAGCTGCTATAAAGGCTGATAAAGCAGTCACACACATCACAGCGAAATAATTCGTTTTCTAATCGGCTAGTAAACCAATCCCGATCTAGTGCCCATAACTTTTTGAAAACACTAAACACGTATTCGTCGTGAAGGTCACTGGATAAAAAAGATACTCTGTCATCATGAAAAGACACTACTACTGGTTGTATTGCTGTAAAAAGCCTATGCTTAAGCTGTCGAATGTGATCATCATACTGGTTCTCAGACCATAGGAAACAATCACATAAAGTGCAATAATATTCACCATAAGTACTTTTACTAGTGACAATCCACTCACTGTTCTCCTTGGTTTCGGCGGATAACTGGTTCAGTGGATGCTTAGGAATCATGAGATTGTTCTTATTGATAGTCTGCATATTGCTGTTTTCTGCTGTGACAGATAACTGATTCGATGCTGGCAGGTTTGAATTCATGGTTTCAGTGGATAACTGGTATGCTGGAGTTCTTGCAATTGCGTTAGAACTGGTCTTGTTGATGACCCACGTACTGCTGCATTCGGCTTCAACAGATATCTGGTTAGATGCAAGCGCGTTCGAATGGCTGGTTTCGACAGATTTTCTAAATTTGGTTTTGGTGGTTCTTAATTTCATTACCTCTGATACCATGAACCCGTGTCTTCTGCCTTCAAGATGAGACGTATATTGAGAAGGGCCAGGCAATGAAACATCACACAAGATACAATAATTACCGCCATTTTCCGATGCAGTGATCCAAACACTGGTCTGAATTTTAGCAGGTAACGGGCTTGAAATGGAGTTGGATTGAAGTGATTTGTTCTGTTGAATTCGTACAACGGCTTCTGAATTAATAACCCTACCATTGTTTTCGAATTTACTGAGTAATTGGTTGCGATCACCACTGGATACTGGATCAGACCTAAGACGAAACTCTTCTTCGACTCTTAAATGCGATTGCTCTTGTACATGCATATCAATTGAATAATCCAGATCATTATTCAAAATAGAAATTTCATCGTAGCAATAGATACATATATACGAGGTGGATTGAGGATGATCATCTTTAGCTTCACTCATGTCGAAAGCAGTAAACATATTCAGGAAACCAGATTTCCAAGAAACATTCAGTGATTTGGTAAGGTGTCTGGTGTCTACGAACCTGTCATGCTGTCATTACACTGCAGTAAGGCAACAAGTAAAGCACTACCACAGATGTACACGCTATAATAATAATTACTGAGCACCACTACAACTACTATACAACACTTCTGAGTACAGAAAGATTATTACGGTGAAAGTTCTGAACATTTAACAGATTATTCATTCATATCGTGCGAGTTGAAAAACAGAAAAACATTGACATACTAGCTTCAGTTTCTCAAGTAAGGTGATCCTTATGGAAAAATGCCAGATTTTCAGCACAATATTTCCAATCAGCTGTTCTCCTAATCACTTGTGTTACGGTGTTTACGCGAGCCGATTTTTTTCGTCGGAGAAGTGTCAACAATATGGCGGTCCGGTATACCTGGATTGCAGTTTGCAGGCTGCGAATTGCTGTGAATACTGGAGCTGGAGCAGCTGCTGCATAAGTCTTTTAGTTTTGTAGAGACCAAACAGGACCTTGGAGTAATCATATATAAAGACCTTTTCATCAGACTATTTTCATAAAGCATTTAGTTTCTTTTTCTTTCGTGTCTTGTTTTTTTTTTATTTTCAAAAAAAAAATTGGCTTATCTTTCAGCATTCGGAAATCATAAATCGTTTTCCGTTGGGCGTTTTCGCGAATACCTTCAATTTGAACAATATTTCACTCGTTATTTCGTTTGTGCCAGAATAAATCAAAGGTTATGTGTTATTTTGTATTAGAAAATCAATTCTGTTTCTGTAGTTTCGCGAAATGTGTTCAAATTCGTCCTCGTAATTTTACCTCTTGAGTGTTGAGTATCATCCAGGTTCGACCTATCTCATCTCTAATTCGACGACAAATTCGATCAACTTACTGTTTCCAAGATGAATTACGGAAGAAGAACGCCTAGCGTAGGAACACCATCCGTATACTCGCATGTAACTTCAAGATCAACAGCAAATTTAAGATCATCTCGGTCCTTGAAGTCCCTAAAAATACCCTGGTATCGGCGGCCCATCCTACAAGATGCTTATTTCCTTGATATTCAGCGAGGATCTCTTTTAGCTGGTTTCTATTCTTTTGTAAGTACATATTATAGTAATATGTACATTAGAAATACGAAATATCAGGTGTGTTGATCATTAATCTGCTTGTATGAATTGGGTGTAAAACTTTCAACACTTAGTTCTCTATGTATAATGAAACACGCCTTTCTGTAACATGATTTAAATATTACATTTGTGAAAAACCTTATGACTGAGTGTAGCTAATCTGTTTGTTTCCAGTTCTTAAGTATATTCACGATATTCACCGCAATTTTTGACGTATATTGCTTGGGGATGGCAGCGCCAGGTTCTACTCATTACGGTTACTACATCATAAGTTATGAGTTCGTCTACGTTGGTAGTGCTTGGGGTATGGAAATAGAGCTCTTTTACCACTACTAATTGATTATATTGTAAATGAAGTACGAACGTTACATTAGTATTTATTGATTTTCAGTGAGAAACATGTTAATTTTATTCGCTTTGTTTTCATTCGCCGCCGGAATCGTGATATTCGTGACGAGCCTTATACTGATAAATGCTCTGCGAAAGGTAACCCCTGTTAATTTACTTTATTTTATTTTTCTAATTCAATCATTATTTGCGTCGATTTGTGTAACACGTGATTACCTCGTGGTCTGATGATTCATCATATTCGGCTTTTCAGGAGCATGAAAAACGAATTGTGCCATGGCTGTATACATTTGCAGCGTTTACCATTTTCCGCTTTGTTGCCTGGGTGTTCGTGTCCATTGTAAATGACCAAATATTTTTTTATAATTACACGATGATGCTACTAGGATGCTGTTTCACTGTTGCAAATGCATACAGTTGGGTTCTGGTGTATTCGTTGTACCTGGAACTGTCTGATCTGTCAAAACTCGAAGACCTGGCTCAGCTAAGGGTGAGTAATTCCTCAAATGATAGCGCGCATACTTTAATTTTGATCTGGAAACGAGTTACTGATGCAAATTGCTACGTTTCAGTTCCCGTATCATTTTAAAAGACAACAAGAAACGCATAATAGGAATATCGCTGAAGAAACGTCAATTTCTTCTAGTTACATATAAAAGTATTCCTATGTAACGTGTGTTGTGATTGTGTTGTGAAAACCATTTTCTGCTGTTCAGTCCATTGCATTTATGTGTTCACTTACCATTTTTATGAGGAAAATATCTTATAGTTCGCTGTGTTTTCAGATGGGTACGATGGCTTCGTTGAATGCTTCTACAACGCACTCACTGGCTGGATCTCGACCAACCACTCCCCATAGCACTATTTCAACAGCACCAGTCGTTTAATTCGTGCACCATTATTTTGGCCTTACGTATTGACACTGCACTAATATTGTTTTTAATTTTGTACTGCGTTCTTTTTCTGTAGATTTTGTATTCTTTCATTAATCGTAATTTATTCCGTCCATGTTATTTTGTACTTTTTTAAATTATTTATTTGTTGTTCACTTGTATTACGTTTGTATATCGTGTCTCAGTAATGTGGTGTTCTTCAGTGTTTACTGATTTTTTCAGGTAAATTCAAGCCAGTGCGCTTAACACGTTCTTTCTTATTGCCATTATTTCTCATTCTTGGCGTAGAAACCACTGAATCTTATCGTACCTTTCAGTATTCTTTCAGAAATCTCAATATTTTTGTACGTCCAGAGAGGAGAAGATTTGTATTGTGTTTTTTTTGTTTTTTTTTTTTTAATTTTTATGTATTTATGCGAATGGGACAATAAACCTTTTTGATATGTACTTTAGTTGATAATTACTTGCCAATGTGGTACTTAGAATTCGATGAAATCGTCTTTAGTATGTATTGTATAGTAACAATGAAACAAGTGGTTATCGACACTTTCTGAAACGTGGAAAAAGAAAGGAATAGTGAGACTTCTAGGGATTTTCAGTGAAAATTTTTACATCCTGCAAGCCTCATTACGGTAGCTTTCCACTTTCTCTAGTTCAGTTGTTTGATATAAATTGGCATTGGCTTGGCCATACCTCATAAAAAATAAATAAACATGACGTACTCTGCCTTCAGCGAACTTGTTGACAGTAAGTAGTAGGGCAGATACGTCAAATATGGCCACTGACAACGCACAAGAAAGATTCTGTAACAGAATGGAATATGAGAAAAATGCTGCCATGCCCTCAATATTCCACCAACTTGGTATTCCTTCTGCTTCGTGGTTCTTGCAGCGAATTGGTTTGATCAGTGGACACAACCTCTAGATGGCCACACTTGGCGCTTTCGCCTTATTTTAGTAAACTTGGAGTTGGTATGTAAGGATGAATACTATTCAAACTCAAAATGTATTATATAGCTGGGGGAAATCACATAACCGCTTAAAACTAATTTTGCCTTTCACTTTTGATAGAATTCCTACTTCAGCTCGTGATTTTGACGATGATGCACTGAAATCCATATTCCGGTGAAGAATACCTAGGTTCAGTGGCGTAAATACGGGGGTGGGGGATTTGGGGACCCCCCTCAGAACCCTTTAAATATCAGATATTTAACTTTGTATCTTTTTTGAACTTTGTGAAAAAATGTACCTACTTTTTATTCTATGATTTCAATCCTCCTCCCCCCCCCCCCCAGAAGGAATGAGTAGTTACGCTACTGTCTAGGTTCCTTTTCTCTTGGATACATTCAAAAAGATATACCTACCTCTGATAGTTCGAAATATAGTGCTACAACAGATTTACTGTCTGTATGTCATCTTCTGCATTTAATTTAGAATCCATGATTGAAAACAAAACCAGTTCATCAAATTTTTCCGACCCGTGCTGACGCCGTCTCTCTCAAAAAAGTTGCCTCTTATTAAGAACTCTAATACCGTTTTTGAATTATAATAATGCCATAAAATTTATGATGGATTATTACCAAGTTCCACAATGTTGCTTCTTAATTTTTTGAATAGGGTCGCAAATAGGTATCAGGAAGTATTCGTGAATAATTTTTCTGCCTGCATCATTTGAATAATATCAACATTTTATGTTTCCCGATGTTATCTCTAATAACCCGATGAGAAAACATTTTTGTTCCACATGTTATCCTTAATGAATGGAGAAAATTCTAAATTAGCTCCGTATAAAACTCAAAGCTTATGCCTGTTCTTATTTACAGTAAAAATTTTTTATGCTTAGCCCAGATTGCGAAGAAAAGACAAAAAGATTGTACGTAAGTATATAAGCATAGCGTGCATGTTCATGATTTTCATAATACTCGTCTTATTGCGGGTAAAGAAGTGGATTGTTTTTTCAAGATCTCGGGTACGAAAAGTTGATCGTTAATAAGTACCTATACATGCGATTAAAAGTATCTCTAAGATACTATTCAGCTCTTAGCTGCAGGATTAATCTTGAGATGATGAAATTTTAAACACATATATACTTACCTACTATAAGGGATATCGGATGTGTAAGTGTACAAATTGGAAGAATTACGTGACTCTTGGTTAAAATTTTACGTTAATACAGGCACATATTATAGACATGTAGGTAGGTATTCAGTTTTAAAATTAAATATACGTAAGAGCAATGCATATTTAACTAAAATATTGAGATTACGTATAATTCTGAGTGAATTTAGGTTCTATTTATTAATTTTACAGAAAATACTTGAAAATATTGTTGTTATAGGCGAAATCTCAAAAAAGCTCCGGGAAACTTTTCGACTATAAAATTGAACTGCGTCTAATGGATACAGGAGGGAAGGGAGATTCACTTGTGAGTGCGCATCCAGATCACGTGTAGGTAGTTACGTCTTCATAAAATGAAAATATTACAGCTGAGGAAAACAGAAGTAAAGTTTATTATCATGTAGAAGTTTCCTTGCTGTTAAATTTGATATCATATTACTGTTGGTAGGTATATATACAAAATGAAGAGTAAATAGGTATGAACATTATTATCAAGTTGTTAAATAATAGGTACTTTATATAAACTGATAATGTCAATAAAATCAATAGATAATATCTGGATAATCCTTTTCGCAGTTGAAGGCGTGTGCTTCATAATTCTTGTTTTGTGAATTGACGGATTATCAGGTAAGTTTCCCAGCAATACAGTGCACATTGCAAGGGGATTATGACTTCCAAATTGCAACATATTTTGCAAACCACTGATAAGTCCGAACTACCGTACGCGATTCGTTATTGTCTAATTTTATTGCTCCCAAATCCAAATACTGAGGGTCACTTTCCTTATTATCGCAAGGAAAAAAGTAGGCTACTATATCATCTAGCAATCGACCTCCTCGTTGCATCAGTAGATATTGGGTGATAGATATTCGTAAATCCAACACCTCTCCATCAGGAAGCGTTGCAATTTGTCGAAATAAATACGTATTTCCACAATATCAACTATAAATGGGCAAAGTAGGATAAAATGCCCTAATGTAGGGGTAGTTCCTAAAATGAGGTACCCATTGATCTCACATAATATACAACGCACTCTGGCAGCAAGTGGTGCAATTAGTGTACACAAACAGGAAACTACAAACTACTAATAATAATAATTTCTCTATTCAGACTTAAATCTCACCTAGGTAGCGCTATCATAGGCAAACGTTTTGTAGGCAGGCGGGCTATTGTTATCAATTTGGGATGATCTCTAAAATCTAAGATCACCCCAAACTGATGAGAATACAATGAAAATACTGACAGTGCTGCCAACACATGCAACTTAGGTTTAAGTCCGAATGAACAGTTTCTGATAAGAAATATTTTATGTAGGTTTACGAAGATTATTTGTTTTTTTCGAGATGTGTATGCGCAGAAAAAGTGCGAAGTTCGACGAAGTATAAAAGAGGACCAAAAATGTGAACAAATTAAGTATAAGTATTAAGTATGCGGAAACAAACGTTAATTTGCGAATAATTTACACGAAATTTGGAAGTAGGTAAGTTATTTTTTCACGATTATTGGTTATTTTACTTCGTTAAGTAAGAATTTGGACTGGTGTCCTAATATAAGGTACTTTTTAAGTACAGATGAGATGGCTCGAAACGTGATCGAAAATTAAGGAGGCAAAGGCTACAAAGATGATACGTAAGTCCACTAAACTGCGATTGAAGAGGAAGAGGAAGCTAGGTGAGAGCACTACAGCAGCATCAGGTAAGTACTTCCAATAATGATGAAAATGTCAACGACACAGTCATCTATGATGAAGGAAAAAGTGACACGGAAATCTCGATGTAGGCCTATCAAATCGAAAGAAAATGCGTCTTTCAAGCCACAATGATAATTTCAGATGATGAGGATGCTACAACTTGTCTTATTTGCTACTCACTGTTCGAAGCCATCAGAAGAGAGAATCGGATTAAATGTACCAGATCGGAGCTCGGAATTAAAGTGGTTGACACTTAGCGGCAGAGCTGAGAACCTGTCTAGTTTGAGATAATATAGACTGCACTTAGTGATAAAAATTATGTAGGTAGTTTTCATAGTCGTCACTCATCAGTCTTAGCCGACATATATGGAGAATAACTGGAGTGTCTGGAGTGGCAACTTGGCTATAGTAATATTGCGTCTTGTCTCTCTCTCTTTTTTTCTTTTTTTTTTGTGTGTGGTGCCAATAAATAATAGATTGGTGAGTAAATTGAAAATATCAACATCGAAACATACCTACTTACCTAATTTGAAAGAAAAATTATCAAAATAATCGTGAAAATGCGATGAAATACGGATTAATGATTCTCTTATCACTACCTATAGCCAAGTTGCTACTCCACTTATTCTCTTTAATGTACTAAGTACCTATCTACTTTTCATTACTAAGCACAGTCTATCTATAAGGTCTATATGGTTTAAGTGATCAAATTAACTGCTCCCGTAAAAGAAATGTACAGGCGATGATTATATTTTGAATTTTGAAAATTTTAGAGTTATTTAAGGGTAAACGATTTTTGAAATTTTTTTTATTTTTTTTTTGTAACATGCTCTACAAATTAGAATAGTCATCGAAACAAACTAACAGATAGAATCCTCATGAGATGAGACCGATCTTTGCTCCCCGTGTTAGAAGATAGGAAATATCCCTTTAGATCATTCCCGACAACCTATTTACATGTGTTTGTTAGTGTGCGTGCGTGTGTGTGTATAGCGCCACGGACGCTCTCTACATTTCATTCCATATCCTAAATGTAAAGACTGGCACGTGGAGAATGCGTCGGAGGTCCAGGAGACTTCTGGATTTGCGATTTGTGTTATGACGATTATATCAGGTCTGTAGCCAGCCTATGAACTCAGGGAGGGCGCACAAGATTTCTGGTAGGGCGCGGTCAAAATTTGCATGTACCCCATCTCAAGAAATACAAGTTGTTACAACTTACAAGCATATAAAAATTATAAATCGCTGTATCTGATGTTCAGAATTTCGAACACGGAACTTGAGAACTTCCATATCCACACCCAAAACAGATACCGTACAAAAAAGTAGAGTTGCCGGCTTATCAGCAGCGCGAAGCATGTAAAGATATGCTGTAGTTCATGGCACATGGGTTGTGGAGAGTGTGAGTGTCAAGATTTTGAGATTAAGAAGGCTAAGCGCTGAGATAGCTGCAAAAGTCTTCATTCGATATACTCGCAAATTGTTTGTTCCTGGTTATCACTCAAGTCGTTCGTTCATAACTTCACAATTCATGTTAGAAATTGGATTAAAACTAAATATTTTGTATTTTTGAGGAAAAATGAAGTTTGAAATATGTTCAAAATTACTTTCAATGAGTACAAATGATCAACTTGTCCTAAGGTAGAGTTCGCGACTCTGCCAGGGCGGGCTGAGCCCTCAGAGCCCGCACGGTAGCTACGGGCCTGGATTGAATAAGGAAGAAAACCCAAAACTCCTGATATTTTTATCTTAAAAACTCTGGTATCAAGTTACAATTTTTTGTTGACTTATTTTAAACGTAGCCAATATCAGCTAATCATTTCGGTAATTTGCATTCGACTTCTTTCTCTCAACTGCTCTATTTATTGCAGGAATTAATATAGCCCATATTAAGAACCAGAGTACCCCATACTAGGAGCACTTTTGGTTTAACCAGCTAATTTGACTTTTTTTTCTTTTTCTTTTTTTAATTTCTGGAATAGTACAAATAATATATGAATACAAGCCATACATTCAATTTTCAACGCCTGGACTATAATACGGTATACTTTTCTTTACACACCTCGACCAAAAATATTGCCGAATCTTTGATGACGATTTTTTTCCCCAAGTTATGTACCCCATATTGGGGCACTTTACCCTTCTACTCAAAATGCAACACCAACACAAATGCTACAAATGCAAAATATCGCCTACTTTTGGCCCAACTGAAAGTATCTACCAGGGATGAGTTTGTGTTTGCAAATTACTCGCGAAACACATGTTTGCAGAAATATACCATAATATAAAAAGAGACCAGTCTAGTAGACACTTTGGCGGACCGTTGGCATCCTTAGACATTTTTGTCTAGTAGACTATTTACAAAAAATTCTCGTTGACACAGAAATTAAAAAGCGTACCCAAAATAGCCCCTGCCCCCCCCCCCCAAAAAAAAAGGAAGTTGTTTTACCTCTTTTCTCATGAATATTACTTCTTTGATCCGTTCGCGAGCACTTATTCATTGTTTTTTCATTTTCAACTTTTCAACCCTCCCCAGAAAATATTTCCGGGTATGCGCTTCGTAGAGGTTGTTAGAAGTGGAAATTTTTGTCTAGTGCACAGACTATATAATATTACAAACGAGGTTGTAAAGAAGTGAACATTTATGACCAGTTATAGTACGTCCTATCAGTAATCCATATGCACATTTATTTCAACATCATCTCGACTGACCACATAGATCTGTCTACCTACTTGATGTTAAATCAGTATCCCGTGTATACATTCTTGTCGGCATGTCTACTTGAACTCTTTAGACCTCTGTCATTCTATGAGAAATTATTTTCAGGAAATAATTTTGTTACGGTACCACACCTCTAAACTCACATACCGATAGAAAATTTTGTTTACAAAAAAGTCCACATTCCTGTTCAATGTAATGTCCATATATGTGCACAGTGTCATTGCAGGTAGGTGGATGCCTGTATTGCAGTACAGTGTGGCGTTCTGTTGGAAGTTTCTTACGGTCGGAAGGGGATGCAATGTCAGTGTTGGTTTACATAGTCTGTCATTGCGACAGAATGAACTTGGCCACTTCTTACATTAAGCCCTTGATTTGATATCCAAGCATTGTCTGTGGTACAGTATATTTTTCCACCGCTGCTGCTCCACACTGATTGAAAAAACAAAGTCTTGATTGATAGATATGTGGAAAACATCTAATTTCAATTATCCTATTGCAATAATTGTTGAAAACCAGTGTACTTTGGATACATAAACGCAAATAGCCGATTCGGAGTGGAGAGGGGCTCTGGGGGACTGACAAGTGCATATCAAAATAGAGTGCTAAAAATTCTTTGATGAGGAATCTCTCAAGGTTTGGGCGCTAAGCTCCACTTCCCGTATTTGCACCTATGCTGAGGTACCTAGAATAAGTACAATAAAGGGTTTTGGAGGCTCGTTTTAAAAAGAATGAATGAATGTACGCACAGTAACAGTTATTGAGCAAATATAATGAATTAATTTCAAGGGCACTCAGTATACATAAATTGTAGCTACGAGAATACACGGGTAAAAAAATAAGAAATGACCTCTCATGCATAAAAAATTTATCTAGAGTGTAGTACATTTTCATTCTCATGATATTATACTGGGGTATATAAACATTGCTTATGTGCAAAAACTTTATAAGCTGACAGTGGAGTAGGTACCTGTACCGGAAATAAGAATTAAAGAAGTATATGTAGCGGTCTGTTCCAACTCATACGGAAAAAAATGTTTGGACAGTTGAGTGCACGTATTTCTCTTGTACTTGCCATTGACTGTTTGTCCTTAATATAAATACAGCACTAAGTATAATAGGTATGTGCTTGTTTCAAATATATACAATGTCAATGTCCCACGGAAGCTTGCTGCTATAACATGTTCTTAAAATTTGAATAATTACCTGTTAATTAATATTTTGGAAATTGAAAACCTTTAATGCTGTAGTAAGATACAAGATAGGCGTACGAACAAAAATGATGAGGAAGAGCGTAGTATGAAAAGCGAAAATGACGACTAAAATTGCTAACAATTATTCAACTGACAAGCAAGAAAAAAAAAAAATTAAAAAGAGTCCTCACTTCAATTCCCCAACTTTAACAACTAGCTATTGGATTTTGCCTGAAAATATCAATTTGGAAAATTATTAAAATGGTGAGAGGGTAAGGGTAACCCTACACAGTAGTGCCTGTCATGAATAAGAAAGGGATTTTTCTAATTTTTATACTCGTATGAAGTCCGAATTGCTAAGTTACTTCTCCAGAAAAAGACTGTACTCATTTTTAAAATTTTCAGGCTGAGTTTCACTGAATCATTTGATGAACCTACTCGACAAAGTGATAGGCGTAGGTAATTCATTAACGAAAGGGTGCGATTTATCGGCACATTAAAAAAGAATATTAGCACAGTAACCGGGGAACATTAGAAGAGCATAACAGAGGGAAGTAAAGAAAGTTGAAAGCGCTCATTATTAATCCTGAACTGATAATTTAAATTGTATGAACAGTAGGAATGAAGAATGTTGTACAAAATGAGTCAATCACAATAGAAGGTTGAATCGGCAGAACGCGTGGAGACTGGTCGTCAGGGACGTACCGATAGGGGGTTGGGACAACTTACCCCCCCCCCCCCTCGGGTAGGAATTCTGGAATTCTTCACTCAGCAGTTGGGAAAATCCAATAAGTCAAAAGGTGTTTTTTTTTTGCTTTGATACTTAGGAATTTTGAGTTGAGTCAGTTAGGACTTTCACATTTCACAATTTTCGCCCCCGCTCCCCCTCCAGGAAAAACTCTTCAGTACGTCCCTGTTGGTCGTCGTACTCCTGCCCCTACTTTTTCAAATATTTGACCTGTAAACATTTACTCGGCTTATTATGATCAGGCTGAAACTTTGTACTATCCCTGCTGAAGCTAAGAATGTACCGCTTGGGCAGATGAAAAAGAGGGGACGACCTGCAAAAGCAACAAAAGCGCCACTTGTACAGTAGGGGCGAGTTTAATCGTTTTGAAAAATTGAGTATTCATTTATTTCATTTTTTAAGTGTTTTTTTTTTCTTTAATAGTTAATTTTTTTAATACTGCTAGATTACCATTTGACTGTTCTTTTATTCTATTTACTGTTCCAGGTCTTTTAATACTACTCAATATTTTCAATACTGCTACTTTGTCATTCTAATGTTCGTTTCATGTATTGTGATAATATTCTAATTTAATGAGCTGATATGTGTGCGTATCCCTTAAAGAAACTGAATGAATGAAAAAGGAAGGGAAAGAAACCTGCCAACTGGCCGATTCCAAATATTTTGACACGAAAATATTGCGTCTCTAGTTTGACAAACTCATTCATTAAGCTTGTTGTTATTCAAGTTCTTGACGTTTTCTGTATCAATGAACACTAAATGCTGAGATCATTAGACATGCTTAGCTCGTGTCAGTAATACAAATCGATATTCATGGGCTGTTACAACTGCAGTACAGAACGAAAAAAATAAATGCAAATTCGGTACAAATACAAATTTTTTATTTTCAACATTTTTACGCTGCCTGAAAAACAATGCCATCGAAAATTGAAGCAGAGTTCTTCCCGAATTTACTATATCGATTAGCTATCGCGTGAAAATAGAATATGAATTAACAATTCACTTAGTCAACGCAGTCGGAAAGTAGAAATAATATTTTGTCAACTTTTCCGATGTATACTTGTGTAGACTTCAAAAATACTATAGCAGATACGGTATTCATGATGAATTTTTGATTTGAACTGCAGTCATGTCAACGGTGGCGCGGTTATAAGGGAGTAGGGTTTCATATTAAACAACATCTGACGTCCTGTGTATAGTTGAAATTAAACGGATCACGGAAAGAATTGCAGCGATGGAACTCAGCTGGGGCAAAGGTAAAACGCTGTCAATCGTCCAGGTCTATGCCCCTACCAGTGTGGTACCAGAAACTGAGTTACAGAATTTTATGAATTAGTAGAAAACACCGTGAGAGGGGACTACATCTTGGTAGTGAGAGACTGGAACGCCAAGATAGGAGCTGATATGCCCCCGTCAATAAGTATAGGTGAATTTCGCAACTTGGCAAATCCAGTGAAAATGGTGGAGAAAGTATTAGGAAGTAGAAGTAACCTTAAAATAGTAAACACACTTTCCAACAAATCATAACACAGGAAATGGACCTGGAAAGCTCCGAATGACACTATACGAGAAACGAAATCGACCATTCATTAATCGATGATCCACGCCCGTAGCCAGCCATCTGTGGTAGGGGGGGGGGCTTGAGGATACACATAGTATATAATATGAAGATTTCTACGAGGCAGTGGTGTAGCCAAGGGGGGGGAGGGTGAAGGGGCTAATGCTCTCAAGTCACCTGAAATTGAATGTATAATACACAAATGAGCAATTTTTCGCCTTTAAAACAAGTTTTTCGAAAAATGTCCCTCAAGCAGTAATTTTACCTTCATTTTTATAAAATAACTAGCTGACCCGCTTCGCGGCTCATCTAGACCATGGGCTAAAGTGAGCTGGCTAAAGTGTGTTAGGTTAACTGAGTTAATCCTCTCCCCGATGCGCAATCAGTTACCCTCTAGTTACCCAGTTACCCCCGGAAAAGATACCCTCGAATTACCCTCAGATTACCCTTGTTCCTATTATTTAGTTACTAGGGTAACTGGCGGGATACTACGCAATTAGTTACCCAGGGCCTGATTTAGGCACTTGCGGGCCCGGGGCCCAAATTTTGTGTGGGCCCCCAACATTTTTTTTTAGCAACATTGATCATCATTTTCATTATTATCATTAATATCGTCATGATCGTCATTATTATCAGGTATTTTTTTTTTTTTAAGAGCTATTCAATAACATCTATCATCAGCTCTACGGAATTAGTTATAGGCTATTATAGGAGGTATTATTACAAAGGTATTTCTATATTGTACGTGAGCGTACGTATCGCGCGCGTCTGTACAAGCATGTAATGAAAAATGTGCGGGCCCCCAATTTGTACGGACCCGGGGCCCCCTGGGCTCCCCCCTAAATCTGGCAGTGCAGTTACCCTTGTTCCCCTTTAGTTACCCGCGTAACTTGTGGGATTTTGTGAATCGGGTCCTGTTCCCTCTGCAGCAAACCGCTTTCCCATCTTCCCTCTCCGTCCTTCCAACGATTCCCTGTGATCCACATCCGTGATCTTTCCTGCCTGAAAACTCTTGCAGTTTTCCTCCCTCCACCCTCCCCGCACTGCCGGAATCGGCTGCTAATGCGACTGATTAGCGGGTGGTCACGCCACTTCTTCTTTTTTAATGTTTTATGGACTCCACCTTTTGCTTACGCTCTTTGTAACCAGCTGCGGATTTAGAAACCAAGTCGCTGTAGGCACTCAACAAAATGTCCCCCTCACCCCTCCACTCCATATCCTCCTAATAAGCTACAGGTCGAAAACTGATAATTATTTCCCAGTTATATTTCCTGCAACTTCTGCAATAGTTTCCTCTCTTCTGGCGGTCTCTTCTTCTTTTTCTCTTTTTCCGAATTACCTTCCTTTTTCCCGCTGGTTTTGTACAAAAATCTGCGGCCCCTCGAAATCTGTCGCCCTAGACACTTGCCTAACGTGCCTATCGGGAAATCCATCACTGGAACTGATTCTACATAATAACGAATTTGCGTTGGTAGATATTTAGATCTTTTGGGGAGAGGAGATTCGAGCCCCACCCAGTCCCCCAGTATCCGCATCTGCCCTCAGCTCGTATGGTTTACCCGCCAACCTCAAACAAATACGCATACCCACCCATAGACAAACTAACACTTTTAGTATACGTAAGAAGAGAGATTTTGAAGAAGAAAAAAAAAAAAGAAAAAAAAACTTAGAAGAATAGGTGCTTTTACCTATTATACTTAGGTACTAAAATGTCATTTGTTGTTTCTGTTCTCTACCTTTTCTGTGTGTGTGTGCGTGTGTTGAAGATGAATCGCCGTGTAGCCGCTAGTCGGTTTTTCCTTGAAAAGGTTCCCTGAGAAACGCTAGCGAAATTTACAGAAATGTACGAATGAAAATAGCCTCTACTCTCAATGCGTTCAGTGGAAGGGCCCTGATCTATTTGCAGTTTACTGCTTCATATTTGTGTTATTCAAAGGAACATGTTCATGTTTTCAAAAATTCAATCGGATAATTAGAAGAGATACTGAACAAAGTTTTCAAAAACTGAAATTTTAGAGTTTTTGGAGGTGATATGTGGTTGAAAATGGGCCGTGTGGTACATAAATGGGTACGAAACAATATTCAAATATTATGGTTGTTGTAAATTAGATGTACGTGCAATAATGAAGCATTTTGAGTTCGTTTTGAAAATTTCAGATTTTCAACTCCCCAATAATTTCTGAAGAGAGACAGTTACAGGCACCATATTTTAACAGAGGGTGAAGAAGTTCTATGTAAAACAATTCTAAAAAGTTCAAGTTGAAAAAAAAATTAGGGGGACCAGGGAGGACAAAATTTTTTGCACCCCCCCCCCTCATAATAAGGGTACCGAAATTTTGTATAGCCTAAAACCTCATCCGCGGGTTCATACAAACATATCCAGAAAGTACGAACCCTCCAGCTCTTACGGTTCACTCGCCAACCACGAACAAACGAACAGACAAACATTCATTTTTATACAGAAGAAGAAGATAGATAGTCTTCTCTAATATCGGCAATTTTTTAAAAATACCTCAATTTTCGTTTTTTTCACCCTAGAAAATCTTACTTTGCCCCTCCCCCACCTTGAGAAAATTCTGGCTGTGCCATTGAATCAAGGGTAGAACAGCTGGGCTGTACATTCGAATCATTGATGAAACTGGAGGTTTGTTGTTCAGGCTCGAATTCCAAGGAGTCGAATCTTTATCGTTGCATTTTTTGGATTTTACCCTAAATTTTTTCAGCCACGTATCCATTATGTTTATACCTAATATATAAACCAAACATTCTGAAAGAAAAGTAGCAAATTTACAGTGTCACAATAAGAACATTGGATTTAGTCTCAAAATTCATAATCAAAACGGGTGATTCAACTTACCGACAACCCACTGAAATGGATTTACGAAGTTATCAATTCTCAAACAGCCATTCAGGCATTTGCCATCAATATTTTATGTGAACTGGATCGTGAGCCTACCACTGTGTTCGTAAATTATAATGGGACACAAGAAAAAGGCCTATGGGTCTGAAACTGCGAGATGGACACTCGGGTCCTTTTCTTGTGACACGTCACTTACAAAGAACGACAAACACACGAATCACCTATCTTTCAATGCAAAATCAGTGTTGCCAAATTTATGAACATTAAAATGTAGCGGAAAGAAAAGTTTTGAACAAAACTAGCGAGAAAAATATAAGAAATTCGTCATTTTTATTCACGAAATTTTGCGGGGCTCTGGCAAGCGCTAGAGAGTGCTCAGTGCCCCCTAACACCCTTCTGGCTACGGGTCTACCAATCCAAGAGTCCCAAATAAGTTAATCAAGGTTTTGTTCTAAATTTTAAAATGTTTCTGTGATATTAATTCTCTTCATCCCTTCTTTCTTTTTTGTTCAGCTTAATGATGATTTTTTTAAATGATAGTATCTTTGCATAGGGGGGCTCAAGATACCTTTAGAGGGGGCTCAGCCCCAGTTCCCCCCCCCCCTTTGGCTACGGGGCTGCGATGATCGAAGAATCGTGGAGAACTACGAAGTTCTGAACAATGTTAACCTCCCTTCAGATCACCGAATAGGTAGGTTGACACTAAAATTAGAAGTAGAAAATACCCCCAGAAAATTAGAGACTAAAAGAGAATGTCTCGCCAACCCATTACACAAAATTAAAGAGGCGAACACCCTATTAGAAGCCAAGCTAATAGTTGAAAGATCACAATTTGGAAGTTGTTCAAGAAAAATATGATAGGATGATATCATCTCTAGATGAAGTTTTGAATAAATTTGGCATGCGCAAGAGACCAAATAGGACTGGCTGCAAACTTATAGTTTGGAAACAAAGAGGACCTTATCGAGAGGAGGTCACAGCTGAGACTAAAATCGAATAAAAGTATGATGGGGAAAATAGAGCTAGTGGAAATCAATAAGCTCATAAAGAAAGAGATAAGGAAAGACATACAGAAGTAGATATGATATCGAACAAGCTAATGAAACAATAAAGAAGACATGGTCCACAAAAAATAAATCAAGAAAATCTTATCAAAAGGACAGTATCTCTTTTCTTTTGTGAACTCGATCTATAAAGGCAAGATTTTCGGCTTAAAAGAACTAAGTAAAGAACCAACAAAATTCTATTCGGAACTATATACAAAATCCAAGGAGGAGGACAAACAAATACCAAGCTAGACCCCCCCCCCAACGCTCACACCTCCATTTCCGATAATTGACGCCCTCCAACGTTCCAAAATGATGGAATTCAAAAAACGCTCGAAAAACTGAATAACAATAAAATAGCGGGACCTAATGAAATCAAAAACTCTAACTTGAAAATGTTGGCTTCAGCTCATATCTTAGTTCACTCACGTCTCGGTAGATGGCGTGGTTGTTTCGGAAATAATGTTTTTGGCTCTCATTACTCTACCAATGGAACATACGCTGTCCTAAATCCACTGGGGGCCCAAGGGAAAGTGAAAAATTCCCCGACACCAAATTCGTATTATGGGGAGTCAATTCAACAATTTCCAGTAAAAAAATGATTCAAATTGGGAAAAAATGGGAGTTAAAGGTTTAAAGCTGCATTCTGACCAAAATATTCAATTAGCTTTTCAAAATAACACCTAAATCTACATAGATGATTTTTCTTCTGCATTTCTGAGCAGAGGAAGTTGTGCACTCACCTCCACGTTTTCAGTTCCGCGCTTTATTCAGATTTTGAAGAATAGTAATCTGGATGTATATTGAAAGTATTGACTGTAGTTCGGTCCGCCTCTTCGTGGTGCACTCTGGATGACGCTGAATGGACTGGGACGCAATGGAACTATGAGCCTGGACGCAATCAACCTCTACATCGGGCCGTAATGAAACCATTCATTTTCTTCAATAATTTATCTCCCCTTATTGACCAGGACGCAATCGGGCGATGCCTGGCCGCATCAGTTACTGACCCCTGACTTGGACTACGATATACCATCTATTGTCCTTGATGAGAATCTCAGACATCCTGGCGCGTTGGCCGTACTCATGTTTATACTTTCAGGTAACCTTCATTCGATCTGATGTCTTAGAATTTGGCCATAACTGTGGCCGAGCGCTCGGCACCAGCGCTGCTGGTATCAATCAACGCAAGGTAGATCGTTTCACTCGAAGGGTATCACCTACTTTTGGTTTTATCGTGATCGACGCAGACGCGGTCGCCGACAGCCGCGTTTACTACACAATCGTTAATTCGAACAGGAAATTGTTTGTTCCGACGTGGTTTTTCGTGTGAAGATGAAACACAAACAATATTACTGTACACTTGCATGAACATCGTACATCGTTTTGCCGGCACCATCAGCAGCTCTTCATTGCATTGTATTCGAACGATGAACTGCGATGGTCCGGATACTAGTTAAATATTATGCCCTCCAGTTTTTGGTACAAAGGTGCCACGGGGCACTTTTGTGGTCAAGACCCGGAGAAATATTTAAAGAAATCTTACCAATCTCAGAACCCACGCGATGCCCCCTACCCCAAAGAGGTCGCATGTATCTCCTTCGTCATACATTGTTTTACCAATACAAGCAGCCATGGGCATAGCTAGAACGTTTTCCAAGGGGGAGCAAAAAGGTAGAATTTGTGCAGGTGCAAGTCGCTGCTTTGCTATCAGTTGTGGCGCTAGTTACACATTTTCGTTGTCTAACGTTTATAGGCCTCTATAGGCACATTCTATTTTCTGTGAATTTTATTCAGTTGGTTTTAAGTATTCGAAAATAATCTTGTGAGTTTTTTTTTCAAAATTCAGGATGGAGGGGGATTGCCCCCTGTGCCTCGCTGGCTACACCCATGCAAGCAGCTTTCCGTTGCACCGTATTAAAGCAGATTAATAATATAGTCCGGATGCTATAGTTGAACGTGGCTTCCATTTTTTGATGCAAAGGTGCCACTGGTCACATTTGCAGTCAAGACCATGAGGAAAACTTTGTTGACCCCGGGCTCTACGTGAAGTCCCCTTCTCCGAGGGGGGAGATGTCTTATTTCTCACTCAATAATTTCTCAACTGTGAGTCGAGCTAAGGCAAAATTAATCTATAGGTATGAAATTTGACGTAAAAATAATGCTTGAAATTTTTTGTACATAGTATATATCTTCGATCCGTCCCCCCTCCGAAACTGGAGGTCTAAAACATATTAACCAGTCGTTCTGTTGGGGAAAAACAGAATTTTTGACATGTCTGTGGTCTCACCGATTTCAGGCGTGCAAATCTCTCCCAGACTCGTGTCTATTCATTCCTACCTACCGATAACTATAATTTTTTTCTCCCTATCCTTCCTCCGCTGAAATATCACATTTTAAAATTTGTGTTTTCCGGTGTTTCTAGCATCATAAAATAATGACTATACAACTTTTCAAACCTTTCATTGGCTCGAACAACCGAATCCACTGGTAGAGCGTACGGCGATGCATGCATGCCATATTGGCTCCCCAGACTCCGCACCCCTGCCCCCGAAAAGCACCCTTTCGAGTATCGCGTCAGCAACCAGTGAGACGTCTTGAGCCTGGACCGGGCCCTCGAATAATCGAATCAAGTTATCTGCTATGGAGTTTTCAAGGTTACAGAAGTAGATTTCGATGATGATTTGGCTGTAAATTCAAGATTGTGGCGCCTAGAAGGGCGGGGCTGAAAATTCTCATGAAATACAATATGGATGTCCTTGTAAAGGTTTTAAGGGTCACTGAACTCATTTCTGATAACAATTTGTCCCCAATTCGCAAACTGTGGTATCTGGAAGGAGGCGAAAGTTTAAAGTCTTTTATGAAATGCGACGTTGATGTCGTTTCATAGGTTATCATCTGAACCTTATGTTGAAAGTCGTAGCATCTAAAAGGCCAGTGGGAGAGGAGAGGGATGGGGTAAATTCTTCATTAAATGCCTTTCGCGGCGATGTGGGTGTCGCAGTATATCACAAGTGCAACACATGGATCGTTCACACGTTGCGGAGTATCATTCCGCGACGCATGGGATTTTTCGGAAACTGTATACAATTCATAGTTTGAAGAAAAAAAAAAATTGAAAAACAGAAAACTTTAAACGTTATTTTACATATCAATCAAGTCTTGATTTCTTAGTACCTATCAAAAAACCCGCCAGATGTAAGCCATGTTCCTCTGTCAAACTCTGTTCAGCACACTTATAGACTTATTTCAGACTTTTAGAGACTCATCTAGACGAGTTCGAAATTCTCGATGACCCTACATATAAGGTGTTGTTTAAGATGAAGCAAAATTTTAGCCCCTGTGGGCGCCGAGGACACTATGACCCCCATGAGCATCCTAACTACGCTACCTATTTTTCGCTACAGTAAATTTAGGGCAAATCGGTTTAAAAAAAGGCATATTTAACAAATTTTACTTGCCCTCTCCCTTGAAAAAATTCTGGCTACGCAGGCATGTTAAAGACTTATTAACACTCTTCCGAGCTAGTTCAAAACTATCCTACGAATGGAAAAGATTATTTCTAGTCTTAGGATTCTTTGAGGATTTTTTGAAGTTTTCAGGACTCCTTTTTAGAGCCATTAAGATCCTTTTTTTGAACCATTATCTATTCAAGACTCTCTTAGATTGATTTCAGACTTCTTGGGACTAATCTCTACCGGTTTAGGACTCTTTAAGATTCGCTAAGGTTCACTTAAACTTATTCAGAATATCATAAGATTTCTTTAAGATTCTTCCAGACGTATGTTCTGGACCAGCGATTCTCAAACTTTTTTGGTGACGGACTCCTTTTCAACAGCCTGTATGTCATGGAACCCTTCACTAAACTTTATTTGATGTACTTTTGGTTTCGGTATGAAGAGAATTTTGGATGCCCTGGAGCGGCGGACCCCTACCAGCGCCTTTGCGGAGCCCGGAGTTCCGCGGAGCGTACTTTGAGTAACGCTGTTCTAGACTATTTATAAGGGTGGTCCAGACTGTTATCATTTTTTTTTCTGGCGTTTTCGATTCTTAGAACTTACAGATTTATTCAAGATTTTTTAAAATTTATCCAAATAGGCTTCAGACTTGGATCTTTAAGGTCTTCAAGACTTCTTCAAGACTACAAGACTTCTTTATGACTTAAAAATGGGTATATATCAAGGGTGTTGGATTGTTTAAACCTACAGGGAGGAAGAAGGCCCTGCCAAAATTTTGACGGGCTGGTCATGTAAATAGGTTAAATGATACACTGATGGTCTTATAAACTCACTATGCGGAATTCATTATGAAAAACGGAAAAAAGGACGACAGCCAACAAGATGGAAAGGTGACATAGTAAAAATCATACACGCCTGGGTTATGAGTGGTGATAAGAATCACGTCCAGCGAAATAACATTTTAGGGAAATGATAGGCCTCCCAACAATGCTGTGAAAGCCTTACAGGGTACGTTCAGAATTGGCATCGTAGGGCGTGTTCGGAAATGGGGACTTGGGAGGACCTATAGCGACGATACCTACATGTTTCTTTGCCAACACTTCTACAAGTCATTAATGTATGTAGAAATTGGAAAAATCGAAAATTTGACTAATAACCCTCATTTTGTTGAAATATCCTACCAAAAAATCCCTCCCAAAATCCCTCCCGCCTTTCCAATCATTCAGAAAACCCTCCAGTTGGCAACCCTAGTCAAGATGCTTGAGTCTCTTGCATCCTACCAGTTCTAACCAGGGACTGAAAGCCAAATGATAAAACTTTAACTTTCCGCTTTTGGCTTCAATTTTGAAAATAAAAATTTCACTTTCGACTTTCAACTTTTCAATTTATTCTGACCTTTGGCTTTCGACTTTCATGAAAATCATTGACTTTCAGCTTCAAACTTTAAGCTTTCAGCTACGTAGCTTCCAAAAAATTATTGAAAAAATACACTTAGTATAAAAATAAAATTTCAGTTATAAACTTCTAGTCGACATCTACTGTCAGTTTCTGAAACTAGAATTTAAATTATATTGGAATAAGATACGTATTTTTGCAGAGAAAGCTTTAAAAAGCCCAAAAAAATTAAGATTTTGCTTTTGACTTTCAATTTATTCTGAGCTTGGGCTTTTGGCTTTCATGAAAATCATTGGCTTTTGGCTTTGAACTTCAAGCTTGTGGCTAGCTTTCAGTCCCTGGTTCTAACATATGGGGCCTAGACGTGGTCGATCACTGAGGACCTGACCAGAAAGCTGGTGACCACCCAGAGAAGTATGAAGAAGAGTATTCAGGATATTAAAAGAAATTATAAGATTAGGATAAAAGTTATAAGAGAAAGGATTAAATGCAGGGGGTTGGTATACTTGATTAGATAACTGAAATTGAAGTATGAGAGTCACTTGGTGGAATAAGGAGACCATGTTTTGGGTTCCCTATGATCACACAAGGAGGAGAGGAGGATCAGAAATGAGCTGGAAGGGGGAAATTATAAGAAGGTTGGGATTCCTGTGGTGCAGGGCGGCCCAAAACCGTAAAATACGGAACTAAACCGGGGGCCTATGTCCGCAATGCCGGGGTTCGGTATGCGACATAACAATCGGATTGCTACAATTTTATCTACACTATTGGGTTATACATACCCATGTATCATGTCCTCACCAAAATAAAGGCTGTTTCAAAAAAATCCAGTTTCCATATCAGTTTCATCCGAACCTGAAAATAGTCTCTGGGATTCACGAGGGGACGAACACATTTACAAACAAGGCCTGGGAGCGGGAGAGGCGCGGGACGGCCACAACAGCAATCGATCCCTGCCGAAGAAGTAATGAAGACGACGGCGTGATCAGCCGTCTCGCGCCGGACACCCTGGGTCCTGAGATGATAAAGAACCGAAGTAGTTGGAACCGGGTGTCGACCTTTCCCCGGCAGGGCTCTCCCGTCGTCACCACCTGCCTACGTTTTCACAGGGACCAAAACGAGGAGGTGAGGGGTGAGTGAAGAGGAAGCACGGCCGGCCGTGGGGGATCTGAATTCTAGGCGAATGCTCAGGGAGCGCGGACCTCGGTCAGTAGGGAACCCTATGGTGGCCCTTGCAAGACGCACGCACCGGAAGCGGCACGCCGAAATGGAGGCGCGGGTTTGGCCTCAAAGCGTCCCTTCCCTCCAGCCGCTGATTCGATACTCGAAAGGGTAGTTTCCGGGGCCGAGGGTGCGGTGTCATAGGGGCCACTGTGGCATGCGTGCATCGCCATACGTCCTACCACACCAAATCTTCGATGGCGATGTTTCCCATTACCAAGTCGAGGGGGTCTACACCCCTTTGTCACTGATTTTTCTAATTTTAGCATCCCCTCCGACACTCCCGCTTCCTTTGGTCAAGACCATACTCTCCCTGGCGAACACTAGGCTGATTACGTCACTGGACCGGATTACGAGGTGGATCTCGGCCGGCGTGCCATGAATTATCGCGCGATTATCTGTAAAACGCGGAAAAATTTCGATCTTATCCTTGGACTTTAAATTCGATTATACACGACACAGAGGCGATACTTTTATAGGACTAGGTCTTCGAAAACGTAAACGAACCTGAAAAACCTTCGACGCTTTACCCGGTCACCGAGGAGAGCGTGCGCGTTGATGCGACTTTTCAAGACAATGCATTCGACGTCTCGCGGGTTATCTAATGGTAGCAGGTACATGGTGCTCGTTTGCGTAATCACGATTATTAATGCTAATTACGCGTACGAGATAAATTAAGAGGTTATTATCTGTCCCATCATTTACCTTGAATTCGTTCGCGTCGCGATTACTTCTGCATAACTGTGAACTTTAGTTTTTGCCGTCTGCGCCGCCTCGCTGTTCGTGCCGGCTATAGGTACCTGCTACCTCTATTTCGCCACATCGAAAATATGCGAACACCCCTACGAGTTCCTGAAGATGAAAACCAGTTATTCGGGCGCCGGTAAACAAGGAAGACGTCGGGCGCCATAACTGGAGTGCGCAAAAACCCATGTACGTTGCGAAATGTGCGACAAATTCTTCGATATCCGTGGCTTCGGCGCTTCCGTTTACGTCGGCGGCCCACCGCGAGTCGCGGCGTTAAAAGCGGCGAAAATTGACAAACCGCTCCTTGAACCGTAATTTCAGGATCCTTGATTTCGTGCCGCGGGCTGGATGTTGTGCGACAATGGTAACCCTGATACCGGAATAAAAAACTAATTTCTGCAATTTTGCACAGTCGTTTATAAATTTAGTCTTTTGCTCTCTCTCTCTCTCTCTCTGTCTCTCTGTCTCTCTCTTTGAATACGGAAGAGAAAGACGATTGACGCAAGATCGGAGATTTTGCGGAGTTGATAGGCCCACGTTCTCATTTTGTTCCCCTCGTATTCGCGACCTTGACTGACGCGTGAATACCAGTGACATCATACGTACTGAAATACTCGAGGGAATCCATAACTGGATGAATGAAGTTCAAAATACCGATTAAGAAAAAATTTGTTGAATTATCGAGCTCACAATAACCTACGGGGTAAATCAACGTTGGTAAAATAATTATCATTATTAGCCGCTAATTTCCTAGAATTTCGAATTTACCAGCGGAATTTGACTATATAGAATCTTCGTATGTCAGTTGCTTTTAAATTATTATCTTCGATTCCGCGAATTTTTTCCAGACGTAAGATTGATAATTTAGGTTAGGTTTTTCTCCCGCAAAAATTATCAAGATAGCAAAGACTAAAGCCAGACCCACTGTACAAACTTAACTGGCTTCGAAAATCGTATATCTAAATACATTTCAGGGTGCCAGCCATTTATAATAATAATAATTATTATTATTATTATATTTATATTTTAATTATGAAGAATATTAGATAAATTATTGTTCCATTTTGCGGAATAGTAAGCCCGTGAAAATTTTAACTGGATCAGATAATATTAATATGTGGTTCATCAACCCCACCCCTCACCTTCCTTGGGGGAAAATACATTTGGTTTTGACCTTTATTATAAAGAAAATTTTCTTCTCGACCCTCAAGGGTATCAAAAGTTTATGTAAACTCGAATATTTATTGGTTATATTATATCAGATAATATCAACAGGTATGGCTCATCTACCCCTCCCCCTCCTTTCTTTGGGAAAAGTACATTTGGTTTTCACATTTCTTTTTACAAAATTCTCCTCGATCCTCAAGGGTATTAAAAATATTATATGCAAACTTGAATACTTGTTGGTTATATTGTATCAGATAATATTAAAAGGTGGTTCAAATACCACCCCCCCTTTCTTGGGTAAAGGTACAAGGTACATTTGGTTTTGATATTTCTTAAGAAAATTTACCTCTCAACCCTCAAAAGGATATTAAAAATGTAAACTTGGATATTTGTCGGTTATATTATATCAGATAATATTAATAGGTGGCTCATTAACCCCCCCCCCCCTTATGGAAAGGTACATTTGGTTTTGACATTTCTTAACAAAATTTTCTTCCCGACCCTCTAGGGTATCAAAAATATAGGTAAACATGAATATTTAACGGTTATTGGTTCATCTAACCCCCCCCCCCTTCTTGGGGAAAAGTACGTTTTGTTTTGACAGTTCTTAAGAAAATTTTCTTCTCGACCCTCAAGGCTATCTTAAGTATATGTAGACTTGAATATTTAGCGGTAATATTGTATAAAATAATATTAATAGGGGTTCATCTACCCCCTCCCCACTTCTTGGGAAAAGGTACACAAGGTTTTGACATTTCTTTAAAAAATTTTCTTCTGGACCCTCAAGGGCATTAAAAATATATGTAAACTTGAATACTTGTCGGTTATATTGTATCAGATAATATTAATAGGTGATTCATCTACCCCCCCCCCCTTCTTGGGGAAAGGCACATTCGGTTTTGATATTTCTTAAGAAAATTTTCTTCTCAACCCTCAAAAGGATATTAAAAACATATGTAAACTTGAATATTTGTCGGTTATATTATATCAGATAAAATTAATAGGTTGTTCATCTAACCCCTTCCCCCACCCTTCTTATGGAAAGGTACACTTGGTTTTGACATTTCTTATGAAAATTTCCTTCTCGACCTTCAAGGGTATCAAAAATATAGGGGAACATGAATATTTAACGGTTATTGGTTCATCTAACCCCCCCCCCCTTTCTTGGGGAAAAGTACATTTTGTTTTGACATTTCTTAAGAAAATTTTCTTCTCAACCCTCAAGGCTATCTTAGATATATGCAGACTTGAATATTTATCGGTAATATTGTATAAAATAATATTAATAGGTGGTTCATCTACCCCCTTCCCACTTTTCTTGGGAAAAGGTACATAAGGTTTTGACATTTCATTAAAAAATTTTCTTCTCGACCTTCAAGGGTATTAAAAATATATGTAGACTTGAATACTTGTCGGTTATATTGTATCAAATAATATTAATAGGTCGTTCATCTAACCCCCCCTCCTCCTTGGGGAAAGGTACATTTGGTTTTGACATTTCTTAAGAAAATTTTCTTCTCAACCCTCAAAAGGGTATTAAAATGTATGTAAACTTGAATATTTATCGGTTATATTGCATAAAATAATATTAATAGGTGGTTCATCTGCCTCCCCCCCTTCTTGGGGAAGGTACATTTGGTTTTGACATTTCGTAAACTGGAGGAAGAACAGCTGCACTAATACCAACCATAAAGGAAAGACTTCAAACCAAAGCGCTAATACCAAATTTCTATCTAACTCAGTTTCTAACAAGGCATGGGAACTTCGGGGAATATCTCAAAAAACACAAAATAACAGATACAGACACTTGCATAAATTGTAAAAGCGACGAAACAGATACACCTGACCACACATTCTTAAAATGTTCTACTTTCAAACATATGAGGGCCAAATACAACATAAAAGAAACCGATCAAAACTGATTCAAAGATAAAGAAAGAACACAAAAAACCATCGATTATGTCAATGAAATTATGAATAATAAAGAGAAGTATAATAACTAGGTACAATAGCTATAGTAAAAAGTTGAGCTACAAAAACAAAATTTTTCTATTCGGACCAAACGAATTGATTAAAACCTAAAAACGTTTCCCTCTATTAATATATAAATAACCTATCCTAATGAATAAATTTAATAATATATTGTATAAAACTTTTATTATTACTTTAAAGTTTTAAAAATCTAAATTTAATAATTAAATTAATAAATTGTGTATATTTTAATTTGCAAAATTAAAAAATTATGGTAAGACTATAAGAAATTGTAATGGCCTGCGGAGCGCTGATAAGCTTAAGAAGCAAAAGTGGTCCCCAGGTCAGCACAATACATTGTATATTATGTATGTAAAATATATAAATTTAAAGGAAAAAAAAATTCTTCTCAACCCTCAAAAGGATATTAAAAATATAATACGTAAACTTGAATATTTGTCGATTATATTATATCAGATAATATCAATAGGTGGTTCATCTACCTCCCCCCTCACTTCCTTCTTATGGAAAGGTACACTTGATTTTGAAATTTCTTAAGAAAATTTTCTTCTCGTCCTTCAAGGATATCAAAAATATATGTAAAACTGAATATTTATCGATTATTGGTTCATCTACCCCCTCCCCTCTTCTTAGGAAAAGATACATTTAGTTTTGACATTTCTTAAGAAAATTTTCTTCTCTACCCTCAAAGGTATCAAAAATATCTAAACTCAGATATTTGTAGGTTATATCAGATAATATTAATGGGTTGTTCATCTACCTCCTTTTCATGGTGAAAGATACATTTTTGTTTTGACATTTTTCTTAAGAAAATTCTCCTCGCTCTTCAAGAGTATATGGAAAACTGATTGAATTTTCGGAATCTGCGACTTAAAACTTTCTGATCCCGATACTTTGTTCAATTTTTTAGACTCCCTCTGAAGATATGAAATACAGCGAGAATTCGGTATCAAGAAAAGATCTTTCTTACGCGCAATTTGCAATCATCGATTTTTCACTTCAATTCTGAAATGGATTCAGCCACCGAGGAAACTCTACTACTAATGTAAAGAATTTAGAAGTTGAGGTTTAAAAAGTTCAAATATTTTGACTAAAATACAAAAATTTGGACAGTTTTCAATTTCTTAGCAAGAATCAGCGCATATGGACTGCAGCTATTCCCCTACAAAAAATTTGGGGATGAACTTTGGCGGAACAATCAATGGCTCTCAGTTAGACACTCATACGCGAGGCAGGTAATGAAACAAGTGCTCCTTCTAGCGAGAACAATTGAAATTAAAAATGCCTTCCAACCGAATTTCAATTAACCCGCTATTAGAGTCTTGAATTCTTAACCAAGTACATGAAAAAGCATCGAATGAGTCTTAATGCATTGCTGGGTTTCAAACCGGTCTAGAAGAGCCTTCGAGAACCTAAAATGAGTTTTGTAAGCTTTAGACAGTCTTAAGGAGTCTTACCCAGTAGTGATCCGATCTTGGAGAATCCTATTATAGTCTGGTAGAATTCCCATGAGTTCTTAAGTCATAAAGAGTCTAACATGTCTTGAACAGTCTGAGTGCATCTTTAAATAAATGTGGAAGACCCTTAAAGTGTCTATATCTGTCTGAAACAGACGTGGAAGAATCTTTACTCATATGCCTAGATCAACCTTTTTGATTCCCCCCCTTTTTTTTTTTTTTTGGATGGTAGCAACATGATCGCGAAGCTACCACGAACTTGCTACACCTTTAAGAGTCCTAAATAAGTCTAGAAGAGTCCGCATGAGTCCTTAGCAGATTTGGAAGTCATCAAGAGTCAACGTGTCTTGAACTGTCTTAGCGAATCTTCAAAAAGATTGGAAGAGCCTTAAAGGGCGTCTACCTGTTTTGGAAGAATCTTTACCCATGTGCGTCTGGATCAAGCCTTCAAGAGTCTTGATAAGATTTGGAATAGCCAAAAATAGTCTTAAACGAAATTTGAACAGACAATAGGTCTTAAACAAATTCGGGGACGTCTCAAACAAACATTGAAAGTCTATGTACATGTAGTTATGTTTAAAGATTCCTAAAGTGTTTAACATTACTGGAGAAAGGTATTCATGATCATGATAATTACAACTGATATAGTCTATTCAAAAGAGCCATAAGAGCGGGGTAAACATTCACGTCAAAGAAGTAAGTTTCATTATTAAGATAGTGATTCTCGATGAGTCAAAAGCATAGTTCGACTTATCAAAAGTGATCTATTAATCAAAAATAATATTCAATTAATCGATAAATATCGGAAATATAAATTTATCAGGAAATCAAACGAAAATATTTTGAAAACAGCTTCTATTTCTGCTTTTGATGTCCAGATAAAGGAAAGGAATCGTAAGGGGGAGAAGGGTCCCGCGACAAAAACCTTGGTCAACAATTCAAGTTATGTAACTCCAAGTGATAATAAATTTACCCTCACCTCCCAAGATAAAGCTTCAGAACAGAGGTAACTTCCCCCGAAACCTTATTATTCATTCGACTTTGAATGGATTTAAGATCTTTGCGGTCCTATCAAGACAATTATGTTTACATTTCTAAATTTGCCTTCCAATTTGAAAGACAAGAAGAAAACTTCTTCTTAAAATTGACTCCATACAAAAATTATTGTTGCCAAGATGTTTCGCTGCTTATCAGTGGCGTAGCCAAGGGGGGATTATGGGGATAGTCCCCCCCCCCTTGAGATGAGAACATAGTGATACGTCAATGTAAAAACATACAGTTCATGTTAGGTGTACCCTCGCCCCCGCCCAAAATTTTGCTGATCCCCTCCTTGGAAAAATCCTGGCTACGCCACTGCTGCTTATTTCAGCCGTCGATAACGAACGACAATATTGATGAAACATACAAGTTAATTAATACCGGATTCGGAAGTAACTTCTGAAAAACACCACAAAGAAACGTTAATTGCGTAACTGAGCGTATTAAACAATAATTACAAATCATTCATCTTCGCTGAAAATGTAAGTAAGTGCGAGTAATTATGGCTGTACGTGTGATATGATGTAAAAACAACGTCGAAATATCCATTTACACGATCGCAACGTGCTTCCACATTCGCTTTCCGAGAAAAATACAGTTTTAAAATTACTTTCGTTTTTTCCTCATCGGTTATGTGGGCTATTGAGAAGGAAAAAAATCTAAGCCCTTGCGAAATTCAACCTTGTTAGATATTGTACATCTGCAGAATGCGGGTTGTGGATACAAACTGATAATACAACAAAACACTTTTCAATAAGACAATATAAAAATGTAACTACAGGTCCCAACCCTGTCTCATTCTGCAGCCCGTATCAATTTATTTACATCAAGGTATTTAAAACTGCGACAAAGTAAAGTAGGTATCTAAGAGGCATCTGAATTGAATATTCCAATTTAGTCGAGACGATGGAAAGTATGCTGCATTTTTTTATGCAAAGGTGACACTTGGCAACTTCGTTGTTAAGACCCTTGGGAAACCTTTACGAAATGCTACCAACCGCGAACCCCAGGCCGAGCTCTTCCTAGGAGATTGTCAGTGCCTTCTTCCTCGGGTTTTCCCCATTAACTTCTCAACCGCAAGTCGCACTGAAAAAATGTGACATCTACACTAAATCTTACGTAATAATAGTATTTTGCAATTTTTCATATCCATCTTAAAATACTGATAAACGGGGGTCAAAAATGAGCTCATACAATGCAACACTTTAACATATTTTTGTAGACTTTATGAGAGGAGACAGATGAAATTTTTGTAGTCTCGCCTCATCGGGAAATTGCAGAGACGCAAATCTGGCCGAGATCGTTTCCATACATCCCTATCTACCGATCCCTGATATTTTTTCCTCTCTCCCCTCCGGGGTACCACATTGCGGCGACACTCGCTCATAAAGTTTGTTACAGTTACAGATATAAGACGTTAAGTAATATTGTGCATTTGCCCGCTTCTTTTGACTGGAATAATACTGGTTTCTAACTGTACTGGTGTAGTTCTTTATTGCGGTTTTTTGGTTGAGTCTACCGACCCCAGCGTTGCCAACCCTAGGAAACTGTCCCTAGACTTAGGGAATTTTCAGATTTTTAGGGATCTAGGGAATTTTCCTGGGGAATTCGTATTTTCTAGGCATTTTTCTTCATTTTTAGGGGGAAAGTTGTTTTGTATTCGAATTTTCATGAAAAATTTTGTAAAAAATAATATAAAAATTTACTTGCAAGGCGTGTAAATAAAAATAAGAAAATTATTTGAACAATTTAATAGATTAGAACTATACAGGCCAATTTAGATGCCTTTGATCTGTGACTTTTCTGCTTCATGCTTCATCCACCTTCCAATGAATGATTGATGATAGGGCTTTTCATCTGCGGGTTTGTTTACTTGATTTCTTATCTCGATGTAGAATTATCATCAATGAGGTATGTGACTTGACACAAGAAAAGGGCCTCAATGGTCAATGGAAAAAACACACTGAGGCTCTTTTCTGTGCCACATCGTATTATGATTCTTTTGACATATTTTATTACGAATTTCAGATTTTTTAAGTGGAGCACTGAAAGAAAAATATGAAAATTTGTAATAAAATGCGCCAAAAGAACCACAATGTGATGTGACATAGAAAAGAGCCCTAATTTTCCCTTACCATTTTATGTGCCAGATCACATCATGATTCCTTTTCCTTTTGACATTTTATTACGGTTTTTTTTTTATTTTTTTTATTTTTATCTAAATAGAGTACTGAAAGAAAAAAACAAAATTCGTAACAGAATGTGCCAAAGGAACCATAATGTGATGTGGCACAGAAAAGGGCCTCAGTGTCTGATTACGTAAGTTTATTCTTGTTTCAGCTCGCAAAGATGCAAGCAAAAGAATGATTTTACCCTTCAGGAATGAAAAAAAAAAAAAAAAAAAAACACCAACCACCAAGACGGATAATAACTTATAATAATGCATTTATTAAAAGTGACTGATCACTATAAGAATAAGAAAATAAGCAAATTTATTCAAAACATGGCAATTAAGCAATTTTATACTGCATAAATAAATAAAAAAAGAACTAGGGATTTTTCACGAATCTAGGGAATTTAAAAAAAATCAAAATGGGGAATTAAAAAAAATCGGTTGGTAACGCTGACCGACCCTTACTCCTCCGCTCTCGCTGCGCCCCGTTTCGACTGAGCAATCGCTGTGAACGTTGGGGGCCCGCGCGCTGTGAACCGGTTGGTGGCTGCGGCGACAACTCGCTGAAGTAAGCTTCCCAACCGGCCGGCGGTTCTGAGCGGGGGACAGCGGTCGCTCAGGGGGACCAGCATCCAAAGTGGTCGACCGTATCCACGGTCCCACAACTGGTGACCTTGACGTTGAACACGGGCCCACACACATTTTGACATTTGTGTTTTTCAGCATCATAAATTACTTTTTAATTACAACCTTCTATACCTTTCATTGGCGCAAATCGCCAAATCGTGAAATTGGTTGCCGAGGTTTCAAATTCGTAGAATTCGATTTTGGTAATGGTTTGGCTTAGAATTCAAAATTATGCCACCTGCGACGGGGCAGGGCTCCAGATTTTTATGAACTGCAATTCCCATTGGTGCAGCGTAAGGCGATGCACGCATGCCAAATTGGCTCCCAGGCGCCGCACCTTTGACTCCGGAAACTACTCTTTCGAGTATCGCGTCAGTGACCAGAGGGACGATGAAATGCAATTTGGATATTTTGTGATACTTAAAAGGGGGAGGGGCTCAAATTTTTCATGAATTGCAACATGGATATCGTTTCATATGTTATTAGGGTTGTCAAATTCGCTTTTAATATTAGCAAACGCGTACCTTGAGAATTGTGGCATCTAAGAGACTATGGGGCGCGTATACGCGTCCTATGTTAAGAACGTCAAAATTTATCTTATCGATAGTTATCGATAACTAGAAATAAATTTAGAGGAGGGAAAAATTAATGGAAAATTTGTTAACTTAATCGCAATTTTATTTTGATGGCCAAATTTCGTATTTCGCTTTTTCGTTTTCGTCCGAAGCGATCCACGCGACATGCAAAATTAGGGCACTGTAAACCGCAGGGCTGGAAGAAAGCCGAAAACTAAAAGCTAAAAAGCCGAAAACAGACGCATTTCAACCTTAAAGTTGAAAGCTAAAAGCCAGAAGTATAGCTTTAAAAAATATAAAAGTTGAAGCTAAGCTTTATTTTTTAGCTTCTTTTTGGATTTGCGCTTCTTAGTTCCTTGAAGTAAGGTTCTATAGTTTCACGCGGGTATAATGGATCGCCATTTTGATCCTTGATCACCCATTCGCGAACGGGTGCTAGTGCGTCCAAAAATACTCGGACTAACTTGGGAATCAAAATGGCGGTCCAGTATACTTACCTGTGTAAGAATTATAGACTCTCACTTAAAGTCGGTAAGACCACAACAAATGTCAAAATTTCTATTTTTCACCCATAAGGGACCAAGTGGAAGCTGGCGGTGATCGCGCCTGAGCTGTTGGCTCAGTTATGTATTGTCCAATTTCTCTTTCTTTCTTTTTTTTTATTTATTTATTTTTTATTCGTTTTTATTTTGTTTGTTTCACACATCTATCGTAACTTGTTTTATCTTAACTGCGCTCTTGCCGCGAATTGAGCTCGCCTGTGGGCAGGGGAGGGTAAAATATTGTCTAAAATAAAAAAAAAATAAGGCCATGCTAAAATAGTACATTATGTGGGCTCATTTCTGACCCCCCTACACCCAGTTTCGGGAGATTCTAAACAAACACGAAGAATTTTGAGATATTATTTTAACGTAAAATTTACTGTAAATTAATTTTTCCATCGATACTTTTGCAGTACGATTTACGGCTGAGAAGTATTGATGAAAAACTGAAGAGGACACCTTGACCTCCTAATAAACTCGACGTAGGGTTCGGGGTTGACAACATTTCTTAAAGTATTTCTTAGGATATTAACTAAAAATGTACCAAGTGATACCTTTGCATAAAGAAGTGCAGAGTACATTCACTAGCGTCTGGACTAATTATCGAAGTCGTCATCGATGCAGGGAGAGGAGGTCATGGGAACCCGAACTTTTCAAAAGATTGCAAGGTCATAAAACCAAATACGTTTTTCTTCCTTCAATCATATTTGTAATGGCAGTAAAGTAAAATCTCTCTTGTTTTCGTTAGTCTACTCCAAAATACTTACAAACAGCACCCTGTTGATATTTCTTATTGGCCATGATACATTCTACTCTCCCATACTTGATATATTCTTCGGTAACCCCTTAACTGGATTCAGGCGATGGAGGGCAGGGATCCTACTGATTACAGAAAGAAGCCTTACGTTGACTCAGAGTCAGCAGGCCTATAGACTTGTAAAATTACCAAGAAACACTCATCGCTTTTCAAACTGAACTTAATGAAATCGTCCTCACTTTTCAACCTTGTGAAGACATTCTTAAAACTGATGGCCCAAAGTAAAATCGAGCATGAATTTCGTTTCCGCTTTTCGAGCATTTCCTGGTTACCTGGCTATTGTCTCCAAGTGGCCCAACAACGTACGAAAACTTTTCGAGATTCTAATGCAAATTTCTTCATCTTTCGTTAGTTTTGGCAAACTTCAGTTCATTGAACTATTCGTGCAATTATGCTTTCCCAACGAGCACGTACCTAGCAGTCGTCAATGACCTGTCTTTTGAAACGCTTGGGTAATTTTATTTTTCATATAAGAGCAATACGGTTAAGCTTGTTGTAAATTTTTGTGTGGAAGAAGTAAATAGACTACCGATTCGCTAAATCATCCGGCAATAAAGAAATAAGTTGCTTGAGCTAGATTAAAATTATTGTATTGGTTGTTGTTGTTTTTCATCCACAAGATCATAAAAAATTTAGAGTACATTATTTTACTGCGCACGAATTTAATCAACAGGGACCATAAAACAATTAGGATCGAATTTTTCGACTTACATAATCCGGATCTGAATTATTATCCAACATCGTAGTATTGCTTCTGTATCGTCTTCGTTGTAATTCGAGAAAATTCTCGCGCGGACGGGAGACGATGGATATCAAAATCGACAACGCAGGTCTTCGCCCATCTTGCAAATTGAATAGGAATTTACTCACTTTCTCACATTTTCTATATTACTGAAAGCAATGGGGGGGGGGGTCTACCTCCTCTTTCAGGAAAAACTTTGGTCGAACGCTTTCGTCATCGAAAAAACTTTCAATTTTATCTTAAAAGATACAGTATTTCAGGCTGAAAATACTCAATTTCTTACAAAAGAACGAAGAACATTGAGGCATTCACAAAATCTGTACCTTTTAGGGCAGGAGTCGGGCACCTTTGACATGTGTGTCTCCGGGTGACACTTAGAGACGTTCCAGATGACTCGTTAGCAGTAGCTGATCTAGAAAGCAATCCTCAGAAAGGCAATTAGTTGTTTTCTCGAAAAATGATCCATTGAATATTTTCAATTCGTCGGATAATTTTTTCAAGTTTCCATACGTATTTTAGATTTCTCAAGACTCACATGAGATCCTCAGATTTCTTTAAGCTAGCTACAACTCTTCCAGACTTGTTCGAGACTGTGTGAGGTTTTTGCTGGGGTTTCGATCGTACTACTCCTCATTACTCGTTGGAACATAAAGGCCTTCCAACACTTGATCTAGATCAATACTTTCAAAGAGTCTTCCATGCTTGACTAAGATATCTTACGACTAGTTTCAGACATTCCAAGACTTGTTTACGATTTTTCAACACTCTTTTAAGCTTCACCAACCTTTTTCAACGCTTGATACCTACAGATCAATACTTTAAATTTTTTTCTAATTAAGACACCTTAAGACTAGTTTCAGACTTCTTATATCTTCCAACAAGACTCGCTAATTCTGTCTAAGACTAATTTAAATCCCTTAAATCTATTCCAGATTTTCTTAAAGCTCCTGAGGATTCTGACAGGACTCTTCAAGACATTATCAAAACTTTCCAGGACTCCTCAAAACTCACTGAGGCTTTTCAGGACTCGCTTACGACATTTCGAGATAGTTTAAAAACTCTTTCAGGCGTGTTCGAGACGCATTCATAACTTTCAAGGCGCGTTTAAACTTATTTAAGATTCTTGTAACTTTTAGGATATTTACAGTGCTCTCAGACACTGTAAGACTTCCTCTGTTCAATTAATTTTGAACTAAACAAAGTATTTTTTAGGGAAGGGGGTGGGCAAATACCTCCATTCTCTATGTATCCGTGTTTGCATGCTAATCTCACTCCCAGAACTGGTCGAATTACAACCCGAGTAATAAAGCAATAACATTTTTTTTAAACATCTCCAAAAACAATAATTATCAGGGAAATTCGATAATGAGAAAATACTTTAGGTTGCTAAAGTAACATTGACCTCGGACCTTCCAGTTCGTTCAAAAATAAATTTGCAATAATGTTGATATTAAGTAGCTATAATAAAATCTGTACACCGAAAAGAGTTTTTGGGATAGAAATGTTCCTGTTAGATATTCATGTTCTCAGCAATTCTTGAATAGCTGTAGAAGCGTATTAACTGGCGACTGTCCCGTTGTCCCACAATGCCGTCGACCAGTTGGAAAAGTATCATTCTAGATGGGAAAATTCGACCGAAAAATTCACAATGACTCATTTTTGCCTGTTTTATGGCTCAAGTTAGTGGGAAAGTATCAGTATTTCGCTTGCTTCGCTCAGCGAAATTGTGTTATCGGAACTAAGAAAGCCATGTGACCCCTCTCTTATGATATTCACTTCGATTTGGCCTTGTGTAGTTGATTACTTACCAACTTCTGAATGAGTTTATTACTAAGTGTAACTTGACAATTTTGAAATATCCCAAGTATTTAGAGTGCCCACTACACCATTCTGAAAAGGAGTTACGTGAGCTAATTCTCTGGTAAACACTTTGAAGAACTGGCAGGCAATTTGAAAAAGTTTTGTGATCCTTGCTAAACGGTGGTAATTATTCTGATACTCGGTGCAATGTTTTCTCGAAATTTTATGATGCGGTATACCTAAAGAATGAAAGAAAATCCTTCAGCTTGATCTGACGAGAGCAATATGTGCCTCATACCTCTTCAATTTTTCAACAAAAAAAATGCATTTTGACTTTTTCCACTAATTAGTTTTTTTGTTGTTTTTTTTCCATCCCGTAGTAATTCTGTAAATGAGGAGCTCAGAATCAAAACTCACATTTGCCATTTCACTTCAAGGGCGCAAATAGGCAAACAGCAAAGATATTCTTACACCCGTGTACAGTATTTTGCCTACTTGCGCCCTTGAAGTGAAATGGCAAATGTGAGTTTTGATTCTGAGCTCCTCAAATGTATCTACATGTTTCGGATAAACGTTTTAATACTCACTGAATATAAGTTGTTTTTTTTAAGCACTTTGAGTCGATGGTTTGAGGGACGAGGTCGATGAGGAGTGAAAACTGAACAACTCATTTTTTTCGATACGGTATCGTCAAATGGGGCATCTTTGAACAGCCTGGTAACTTGGAACACAACAGCAGACATGCATAGGAGCTACCTTACTTGCCCGCTTAAGTTAATTCCTGAACCTCTTCGGTCACTTGATGAGCATGAGCAGTGAACAATCGAAATTTATGAATACTATGCAAGCCTGCTAGTGCGTCCTAAGTTACACGTCTGTTCCAAGATACCCCAGTTGACGGTATTCGTGAATGTTCATTGAAATGTGGCTTTGGTTAGTTTCGACTCGCAGGGGTGCCACTGTAGAGGGCTGAAACTCCATCTCAATTGTTTTTTCATAAAAGTAGAGTTGTTGCATAGGTTTTCAAAGTCACCGAATTTGGTTTTGGAATTACTTCTTGTTTTTGATTTCTTTCCCCCGGGTGCCACTGCGTTTGGCTAAAACCTAAACAGAGTCGATGGATCATGTTTCGTGATTGCCATTTTCTTTCCCTTGAATATCCGAGACAAAACAGAAAAATAGGGGGATTTTAATTCAAATCCGAAACTCCCTTAACTCGTGAAAGGAGCAGTACGTCCACATAGCCAATTTCAATACTCTGGTGTTGCGGAAACACGCAACAGAATTTAACACCACTGAGATCAAATTCATCTTTCCAAAGCAGGAAACATCTCTATGTACTAAGATTCTGACCCCTATCTCCCACCGCCTCAGCGATGAATAAAGCAAAGAGCCCAGTCAGCAAACGTTTGGAAAGGCCTGTCACTTTCGAAGTAAAATATGTAGGATACTTCTGTCGAGGCTTCCAAACGAATATCTTTTTCAAAATAAGCGCCATTCATGGCTATACAGGCATCCATTCGTTCTTGCCATTTATCGAACGTTTTCGCGCATTCCGCCACCGGTAACGAGAAGAACATCTGCGCCGCGGTGATGACTTCTAAAAAAAATCAGAATTCACCCCTACCCGCCATATAGTCCTGACCTCGCCAACTGCAACTTTTGGTTATTTCCTCAACTGAAGGCAGCCTTATGCGGTTGTCAATTCAACACGAATCAAGAAGTCATCACCGCGGCGCAGATGTTTTTTTCCTCGTTACCGGCGGCGGAATACGCGAAAACGTTCGATATATGGCAAGAATGAATAGGCGCCTGTATAGCCATGAATGACGCTTATTTTGAGAAAGAGATTCGTGTACTTAATGAAGATGATAATTAATAAAAAAATTTGTAATCGTATGCTATTTTTCCTTCTTTACAAAAATCTTTTAAAAACCTGGAGGGGTCAACGCATATGGTTTCTTTCAAATTAGTCTGGAACGTAGCGAGTTTTCAATCAAATGAGCTCGGCATGGTCTCAATCGATAGCTAATGAATTATCTAAAATCCATGAATGCTACAGAGGAGTGATACTACTCGTTCTGGACTGCTGCCAGGAGACTTCGTTGTTCTTCCCCCTCCCTCTGAATCCACCAATGAGAAAAAGCAAGTCAAAATGAGCTCGCTCTGATGTGACAAAGGCTGAACTCTTCGCAGACCGCTTCCGGCAAATCTTCCGCGATAACGACATCCAGTCTCCCATTGAACCTAGCGGCGTGGACACCGACAATGGTAAAATTAAGAATGCCTCCCCCATAGAGGTTGCTCGAGTAATCGATGGCCTCCGTTACCGCAAATCAGCTGACCATGACCAGATCTCTCCAATCATGCTGCGGCAACTTTCTAAGAAAGGGATAGTTGTCCTTATACTTCGATCATAAACGCCTGCATTCGACTAAAGCATGTTCCTTCCTCCTCGAAAATTGCCAATATAATCGTCATTTTGAAACCGGGAAAACCAGCTGATAATCCGGAGTCATAGAGCCCCATATCTTTGCTCTCATCACCATCCAAAGTCTTTGAGAAAATCTCACTTCGCCGAATTCAGCCAGTAATGGCCGAGAAAAACCTCCTCTCAGACATCCAGTTTGGTTTTCGTGAAAAACATTCAACAATAGAGCAGATTCACAGGGTAGTTCACATCGTGCCGATTGTTCTGACATTTCGACTGCACAACTGAGTTTCCTAACTCTCACCATTGCCTCAATCAGGATTAGATTTCCAAAAGAAATGAAGAAGAAAAGAAAGCCATGAGATTTTTGAACGGTGCCCACTCACGATTCTCACCATCTGCCTGCGCCGCCACATGTACCAAGACGGGGAGGTGAGGGGTGAGCGAAGAAGAAGCGCGTCCAGCTATGGGGGACCTGAATTCCAAGCCAGTGCTCGGGAAGCGCGAACCTCAGTCAATATGGAACGCAGAGGTGAGTAGTTCACTTGTGAACGTCGTTCAGTTCGTTAACTCGTTCACATTTTTGACGAACGTGAACGTGAACGAGAACGATATTTTTAAGAGTGAACGTGAACGAAATTTTTGACGAAAGTGAACGAGATTTCTTTCCTTTCTGAAGAAATGAGGGCGAGATGCAAGAGGCTACTCGGCTACTGACGTCAGGGACGAAACTATAGGGGGTGAGGGGTTGAAACAACCTCCAGTAATTTGGCAGTCGGCAGATTTTGAAACAGTTCATTCGAATTTTTCACTTTTAATCAGTGTTTATTTATTATTATTTTTTTCAATTAAAAAATCGGCAAATTTTTAATTTTTCAAGGATTTTATCGGCGAATTTTTAGTTTTCAAAAAATACTTGTAGGCAAATTTTTCTTCTTCACCTCACCAAACTGAACGTCAAATTTCGTTTCCGAAAATGGAGTACCCGGGACTCCTGTCAGAAACTAGTCAGTCAAAAGCCGAGGGTTTCAAGCTGAGTATCGAACGTTATCTGAAAGGTTGAAACAAAGCTGAGATGTGGAAGACATGTTTCGAAAATCTGAAAGTCGGTAGCGAACGTTGAATTACGAATTGCAATGACTATTCTGTTCTTACTAGATTCTCTATTTGACCTAGAGCCTAAAATTTACGAAAGTTGAACATTTTATTAAAATCTAAAAGCAGGCCCGTAGCGAGCCGTCTGCGGTAGGTGGTGCTGACTGTTTACCAGGAGGGAGGGGGGGGGAAGCTTGACGATACACAAAGTATATAATGTGAAAAGTTCTACGAGGCAGTGGTATAGCCAGGGGGCAAAGAGGGTGAATGCCCCCAAGGCACCTGAAATTGAATGTAAAATATGCAAAAATAAGCAATTTTCGCTTTAAAATACGTTTTTTCGAAACATTTTTGCTCGAGTAGTAATCTTACCTTCATTTTCATACAATAGTCTTCTGATATCGTCGATTTTTAAAAAAAGACTTCAGTTTTCAACTTTGTCTCCCTTGAAAATCTTACTTCCCCCCCCCCCCCCCGAAAATCTTGGCTACGCCACCGATTGAATTTGGTCTCAAAATTCATAATCAAAACTGGTGATTCAACTTACCGACAATCCATTGAAAAAAAAAATGAATAGATCGTGTGAAAAGAAATTAACACTTAGAACGATCGAATTTTCGAACTTTTGGAAGTAAAAAAACCCTGTTTCTGTGGACTTATCAAGTTATCAGTTCTCAAACAGCCATTCAGGCATTTAGCCATCGATATTCAATGTGAACTGGATCGCGGGCCTACTACTGGGCTTGTGACTATTGTAATGTGACACAAGAAAAAGGCCTGTGTGTCTGAAACGGCTGGATGGACACTCGGGACTCGGGTCCTTTTCTTGTGACACGTCACATATATAAGGAACGACAAACATACGATTCTTCTATCTTTCAAAGCGAAATCAGTGTTGATAAGTTTATAAACAATAAAGTGTAGTGGAACGAAAAGTTTTGAACAAAACTAGCGAGAAAAATGAAAGGAATTCGTTATTTTTATTCACGAAATTTTGCCAGGGGAGGCTCCGGCAAGCGTTAGGAGGTGCTTAGTACCTGCTAGCACCACTCTGGCTAGGAGCCTGGCGTGATGATGATTTTTTCAAATGGTGGTATTTCTGCCTAGGGCTCAGCCCCAGCTTGCCCCTCCATGGCTATGGGGCTGTCTAAAAGTTGAAAGCAAAATACTTATTTTCCAATGTCACAAGCTGAATCCGACAGCAAATGTTCTATTATTTAATTTACGTGCTTTGATCCTGGTGGATATAGGAGGGAAATTTAGTCTGGAACAAAAGTCAAAACTCCATGTGTTTTTCCCAGAAGAACGAAAGAGAGCTCGTGGCACGGATTCCCCTAAAATCCGATTGACCTAAAACTTTGTAGGTTTTTTTTTTTTTTTTTTTCGTTGGAACCAATTTAGGAGATGAATCAGAGGAAATTCATAAAAAAAAGGGTCACCAAGAGTAAATAACAACCACCCTAATGTGTAAAGGAAGTTGTGTGTTCCTCTCAAGTATTCCTAATATCCTTCCAGTTTACCCTCCCGGACAAGGGTATGCTCATGCGCGCAAATGTGAGTGCTTGGGGATATGTTTCCAATCAGCATTTGGAGGGACAAAACTATGGGGCGAGGGTGAAAAAAACCCAATAATTTGACAGTCGGCAAATTTTGAAACTGTTTATTTGAATTTTTCATTTTCCAAGGTATAATGTTTTAATGAAGCCTTAAAAAGTCTTAAACAAATTCGGAAGATCCTTGAAGTGTCAGAGAAGTCTGAAAGAGTCCTAAAAGTTTTACATAAGTTGGAGGAGGAGGAGGTCTTGATGAGTCAAAAATCTTATTATCATAGTATTAAATGAATCCAAGAAACCTCTCAGATGATGTATGTTTGCACAAGGGCCAAGGAAGGAGAATGTCTCAAGCGGCTGACTATAAAAAAGACGCTTCAAAAATAAGGTAAAAAGAGGAACAAAGGAAGGAAGAAAAATAAAGAGTAGAAAAAAGGCAGACTTTGTTTAGGGTACAAGGGCGTTCTCAAAAATTATTCTCCGGGCCCGCCATATTTTGATTCTGTTTTATTTATTTATTTCAATTAAGAAATACTTTGCTTGAAAAATCGGCAAATTTTCAAATCTTTAAAATGTTTAGTCGGCAAATTCTTAGTTTTCAAAAAATATTAGGGGCCTTCGCGGCCAAACCCCCCACCGTCACTCGCTTCGCTCGTGCCGGCCTTGCTCGGCGTTTCGCGCCCCGTCCGACCATCACGGTCCTCAGTGTTTGGTCTAAAACTTTTGTTCCTGAGTTGAGGTTTGCTTTGCGCTTCTTTTGCTCCCTCTTTATCATTGGTCCTCAATCTTCCACCGTGAATTCCCCCCTTCCATCCTTTCTTCACCACGAGCCTCCCCCTCCCCCACCATGACCCCCTCGTTCACCACGGTCGCTGTCCGCTTCCACTGTCGCACTTAGTTGCAGCCCTCCTCAGCCACAAACTCCTCCCCCACAATGGCCATAATCTCTTACCAGAGGCTTCAGTGCCCACCCTATGGTTTTTACCTGCGCAGTATCCCCCCTGCGAACCCTTTCTTTCTGCACATCCGGGTAGGCCCTGTCCCTTGGACTTCCTCCTCACCTCTACAACCATCGACCACCACAACCGACCTCCACCAACTGGGCCTTCATCTCTTTACATTACCCTCTCCATCGCTCCATGACCCTCTTCCACTCCGAGTACCCTCCATTAGGACCGTCCCCCGACCACCCCTTCACCCATCACTACGCCCTTCCCGATTGCGGCCATAATCCTTTGTTACAGCCTTCCTCTTCCACTGCTCCTTCTCGGCGGGCTCCTCATCCCAACTCCCACAAAGATCCCCTGGTCCTCCACTCAGGAGCTCCCACCACCATGACCACCCTTCTTCTTCAGACCCCCGCCACCAGTCCCTCTCGCACCATGGCTTTCATTTCCCTCCCCGTCCCTCTGTCACCCAGGACTTCCTCCTCCACCAGGACCTCTTACTCACCATTACCCCCCGGGCCATTATCTCCCTCATTTTCAAAACCTTAAAATGTTTTGTCGGCGAATTCTTAGATTTCAAAAAATATTTGTCGGCAAATTTTCCTTCTCCACCCCCCCCCCCCAACTGAAAGTCAAGTTTCGCCTCTGACTGACGTTGACGTTTACTCTTTACTCGTAGGTTGTAGTACCAGTAAACGTCAAGGTTAGACACAGGCAATCGGCAGATCGGCAACATGCGAACATGTAAGATAAATATTATGAGCGAACATGAATAAAAGCCAAAAAATGATAATTCTCTCTTGATGGAACTAGAGGAGAAGAATGCAGGGAGCTTAGCCCCCCACATGTAAAATTAGACCCCCTCCCCCCTACAGAAATAATTATCTAGTTCCGTGTATGTGATTCATCTCAAAATATTGAAATGACTGAATAAAAAAGAATTACAAGAATTTTAATATTTTAGATTATCTGAGGCAAGAGCATCACATAAGACATCAGAAATGCTATCATCTGATAAATTTTGTCTTTATAACTGCAAAATAGACTCGCTTCTTACAGCTGGCTGGAACTTGGGTCTAGGAATAACTTTGCGTATTAGCAGGAATGGGCACGTTGTGAAAAGACTAAAATAAAGAAGACCACGAAAATTAGAAGGGATGTGAACGCCGTTCACTCGTTCACAAACAGCAGAAGAACGTGAACGTGAACTACTATATTTGCAGGTGAACGTGAACTGAATGTGAACGAGCAAACTTTTAGGTGAACGTGAACGTGAACGATTTTCAAAGTTCGTGAACTTACCCACCTCTGGTAGGGAACCATATGGTGACTCTGGCAGAACACGCGCGCACCGGAAGCGGCACGGCGAAATGGGGCCTCAAAGCGTCCCTCCGTTTACTGATGCGATACTCGAAAGGGTAGTCCTGGGCCGGGGTGCGGTGTCTTAGGGGCCACGGCATGCGTGCATCACCATACGTCCCACCACACCAACCCACGATTCTCTTCAAGCTCCTCTGGCCACTAGCAGCTCATCTAGTTAGATCTCCAAAACCGTATGTGTATTGCAAATAGCTATTAATAAATTCTATTTAATGTAAAAAAACCGTTGCTAAGAAAATTCCCCTGGAAGGCTATTTGTGGTACAAAAAAACCCGTGGTACGAATATGAACCGCTCATAAGTGTAATTGAACTGGCACCAGAACCGGTGTGTACAATGAAAACGAGAGTGAGGTGCGAAGATCACGTTTAGTTCTTCCTCAAAAAATTCGCGTCGCGACGCAGACAACACAGTGCAGCACATTCGTTGGCAAGAGCACGTTTACAATTGTCTCATGTTTCAACCTGTTTTTAATCAGCTGAGTCTCCATCATCTTATGTCGCGTTCAGTGTTTTTATTTATCTAGTTATCCAATTTTTTTATTTATTTTTTAATCGTTTAAATTGCCATAAATATCGGAAAATTATTTCAAGAATTCGCATTCAATAACAATGTTTTCTTTCGATCAAATCGATAATAATTGTTTGTTTTTGATCGAATTTCAAAAAAGTTCTGACGTGAATTTTGATCCTCGGTGATCACACAGTGCCTTATCGAGCACGGAAAGTGTTTCTTATAATCGGTAAGTGTCGAGTATTTTCACTCTGAAACTGTATTCTGATGTTTTTTACGTGCTTATTTCGTCCTACAATATTAAAGAGCTGTGTAACTGAAACACAGAAGAACGTTACCACTTAACCCTCCAGAGCCCGTCAGGTAGGGACGTATTGATAGGGGGTAGGGGACGACTTAGCCCCCCCCCTTTAGGAATTTTTCACACAGTAGTTGGGAAAATTTACCGTTTCAGTCAGGCGGAGGTGTAAAAATCCAAAAAGTCAAAAGTTTTTTTTTTTTTTTTTTGATTTGATACTTGTGAATTGAGTTGAGAAGATGGGAAAATCCAACAACAGGGCGTCTGCAGGTGGTGAAAGGTCCTTCAAGTTCTGAATTTTGAAAATAGGTCCTAAAAGTCATGAAAAGTACTGAAGTTTTAAAAAAAATTGAAAAGTCCTTCATTTTTGTTAATACATATAAACCCCACTCCTCAAAAATCAACGTTTGTTCTGTAAAAGATTAGAAGTTTCAATCATAATAATAATTACAAATACTAAATTCATTTCCAATGCTCAAAAATAAATTTTTTGCGATTCCTATGATTGGTCACTAAAAAGTGTAGCGCACGATTTATATTCACAAGAAGAGGGAAATGGGGGAGCAAAAAGGAGGTAGAGGTAAAGGGGATAAAACAATTGGAAACCAAAAAAAAGAGAAAAAAAAAAGATTTGCATACTTGAGGGAAAATGGAAAATCTGCCGGTTATAGTCCTGCAAGGGGTCCTAAAAAAGTACTTCATTTTTACTTTTCAATTTCTGTGGACAGACCCTGAAAAAGTCAAAGTTTTTTTTTTGTTTTTTTTTTTTGCTTTGCCTTGATATTTGCGAATTGAGTTGAGAAGATGGGAAAATCCAACCAGTCAAAGGTTTTTTTCTTCTTTCATATTTGGGAATTTTGAGTTGAGTCAGTTGGAAAAATCCAGCAAGTGAAAAAGGTTTTGAAAAGGTTTTTCTTTTATTGCTTTGATATTTGGGAATTTTGAGTTGAGTCAATTGGGACTTTTACAATTTTTGTACCCTCCCCTCCTCCCCCAGGAAAAACTCTTCGGTACATCCCTGCAGTCCGGAGTCGTCGACGATAAGAAATTTACTTTGTGTTATCCAGGGCCCGGATTTTTAGGCAAAAATCTAAAATCTGTTTTTTAGCTTAATCTATTTGGTCAGTTGAGGTTTTCTGGACGAATCAGGAAATTCTGAAACCAGTGAGCTATCCTTGATACAGCCTTTCCAAGACTATTTGCCCTTAACAATGACATTTTTGCCTAAAATTGATATTTTTAAAGACTTTTTCGATTTTTAGTTTTTTGAGAAAAAATTTTTTAATCCATTTTACTTGAAAGAAAAAAAGAAAAAAGAAAAAAAAAGATTAAAATATGACACAATCTTATTTTTTGTTGCAATAAAGTATTTTCATTCAAAATTGTTACGTTGTACATAGTTTGGGAGGAATAGGAATATAAAAATTAGGTTCAAGTTTTCCAACACCTTTAATCTGACACCCATGAAGCCCTATATGTAGTTTTATAGGGATTCTTTTGGGACTATTTTACTTTTTTTGAGACTATTTCACTTTTATAGGGACTTTTTATGGACTGTTTAGGTCCTGTTAAAGGCTTTAAATATTTTTTTCAGGGGGGGGGGGGGGGTTAGCACCTAAAAATGAGGGCCCTAGCTATAGCACACGAACAACACATCACTACATGACCTTTTAGAGCAAGTTTAAGGCTATTAACAATACAAATTTTTCATTTTCTGAAATTTCAAAAGTATCTCTATTACAGGCCAGAATTTAAATTCTATGATCTATGTTACACTAGTTGGAGGAATAGAATGTCAAAAATTCCTTGTCATTAGACATTTCAACTTCAATGTAAATACGTATGATAAGGAATCAGTGCAGTGAGCTTGACCAAGTTTTGCAAACTCCTGTCATGAGCAAAAATTGTCATAATTAGTAACTAGAGAACAATGGCATGTAAAAAAATTTACAGCAGGCTTATTCAATCCTTTCGAGGGGGGGGGGGGAGAGAAAGGGAGAAAATATCTCGAGCCCGGACTTTCAAGGATGCCCGATATTTTTAAAAGGCCTGAATTTCAATCATACTGTACATCAAATCAGTAATCACTCCTTACACCATGAAAGAGACCTCTTATCCCTTAGCTTATAATTTTTTCCCATCTCACAAAAAACAAATTGAACTGGAAGGAAGGGGGGGCCCGTGGAATACCCCGTGCCCTTTTTTCTCCCTACGGGGCTGGGTTTATTCGATATGAGGTGCATGCGGATAATACGCCACCCATTTTTCTAAGGCAATTCCCCCCCCCTCCTTCTCCAAAAACTAAATAAATAAAAATAAAATAAACGGATTTTGCGACGTGATGTTTTAAAAAAAATGCATTTCGTAATATTTTATATGGTTGATTTATTTATTTTTTTTTAGACCTTTTACTTTTGCCAGGAACCAAAAACGGAAAATTCTCTTCCTGGCATTGTTACCTAACTTGGAAAGGTACGAACGCCAGTTATTCCCGTTATCAGTTTTATTACTTTCGCGGCGGTTTTCATCGAAAAATTGATTTGTTCACAGTATTCAGAAATAAAAATTGTTTACAGTGATACAAATACATAATATAGAATGTCAATTAAAAAAAAAAAAAAAAAATATGCAAAAAAAATTGTGAAACAGAAAAATATCTTCATTTAATAGAAGTATAAAAGCACTAAGTAAAAAAAAATCGCGCGTCCTGTTACCTTCGCCAGTTCCCACGAACATGGCATCACAATCGCAGGGACGTGTTACCACCAGATCAGAAAGTTTGGTACTGTGCGTGTGCACGTTCGGGACCGCTTACTCATCATCGTGAAATACGTCGCTAGCCAGCGAACGGCGACTGCTCACTCTTCGGTACAGAGAAGGAAAACTTTAACACAACAAAACCGTGGGAAAGAAACTACCCTCGCATGAATTTCGGCCCAACTTCAGCTTGTTATCAAAAACATATTTCAATTTTTTTACATTTGTGCAGACTGATAGTCCGGGAAAATTACCTGAAAAAGACGCCAAGTTCGACAAAAATGTCGCAAAGTTGAATTTCGGTATACGTAGTTGGTCAGTAGGGCATACTGTGGGACGACCTAAAAATCCCAAGGAATCCCGCTGAAGCTTCATCCTCTAGGGGGTGAAACAATGCCTTATAAATTGATTTCTAATTATCAGTCAAAAAATATCTCAAATAAAATTAGTCTAAAATAGATTTTATGTACTAATGCTGTCTTACAGTATTTTGATATCCACCCCCGAAAGGTGTCGAAGATTGCAACGATTCTGGTAGGTCCCTCCTCCCATACAAAAAAAGGTCAGACTGGGTTAATACGTTAATCCGGTTCTACGCACTGGGCCATTTTTGATTTTTTTACTAGTCAGGGAGGCTCACAGGAGCCTTTTTACACAGGGGCCTAGTCAGCAAATATCCACCTGATAAATGTTGCCGAAAATGATTTTTTGAAGATTTTGATACGTGACGTTGTTATCAGCCGCTAGTAAAACCGAGACTAGTTTACAAATTCGCTTAGAACTATTCATCAATTAAACTTTTTGGGGAAAAAAACTAAAAAAAATAGGTATCGTAAAGTAGAAGAATAGCTTTTCAAATATGTACAACACATGGAACCTAATTTATTTCTTTCATCGTATAATTAACGCTAAAATTTCGGATTTATTACTTGCTGCGTAAAAATATCAAGTTTTGCAAGAAGTGATAATAAAGAAATGCAGATAGACGTGTGGACTTGAAATTTGGGTTACTCTGCACCGTTGAAAAAGATCTTGCAAAGAGTCTGACATTTGAACAAGGAAGTTGACATCAGGTATAATGTTATGTTTTTTGTGGAAATACTGAAAACCCGTAATTTGAGTACTAGAAGCCAGAAAATTGCGTTTAATTTTATGAGAAATAATCTTTTTTCTTTTCAAAAAATCATTAAAAATTAACGATAGCGTGCTAGACCTTGAAATTTAGGATATACTTTTAGAACGTTATAGTTTTCAACTTCGACTGGATATAATTTGCAGAAAATTACATGGTATTGAAAAATATTCTGAGCAAAGTTCAATTTCAATTTTAAATTCGAAAAAAATCAATAACAGTTTCGGGGTTGGAATATAAAAAAAAAATTCATTACTTAAATTTCGGTTGTCTTAGATCCAATTTAGCTATATTTGGTGGAAGAAACTTTTCTTCATTAGATCGCAGGTACTAATAATTTCGAAATCTAGTATGAAGGTTTTTTCTTTATTTTAGGGCCTAAATCAAGTTGGATTAAGAATATCTTCAAGGATTTCGAATATAGTGAAGCAAAAAATATACAATTTTCCTAACTAGTCGACATATTTTCTTTACAAAGTAAGTTTAGTGGACTCCCAGTTTTTGTTTGAGGTAATGGATTTTTTTGATTCTCCATGAAGTAGGATTTCAGGATCCTGCTTGATTCCGTTGTCAGCTGATCAGAGTAAAAAAAAAAAAGTACAGTGTGTATCTTTGCAGAATAAGAAAATAAGAGTATCCCATTATCCCGACTGTTCTAAAATTCCCTCATGATTTCACCTGTTTCACTTTAACAACTACTTTCTAACAAAAAACTGAAAATTTCCCCAAAATATGATAACTTATACTGATAGGTAAATGTGTGATTAAAACTCGAGTGGCCACGTTAGGGTTGCAAGCGGTCACACTAAGATCTAACCCGATCGTATTAGGCCCATCGGACCTGACTTTTTGAGAATGCAAGTAAATCGATGCCAAATAATTCGCCCCCCCCCCGTTCACGCTCGATTAGATAAAGGAAGCGCATACTGATCCTCCCTACCCTCTGAAAAGAAGTAACATCGAGTTAAATTGGTGCAAAAAGCTCCAAGAATATTCAAAATCAACATTTTTCAGCAAAATCGACCATTTAGTCAGGCATTTTAGACTAAAGTCGGCTAAATATGAAACTAGTTGAGTTTTTTGTTTTTGCCTGCATGAAGAATTTGTAAAATTTGCCACCTGGCAAATTATTGGGGGGGATGGTTCAACTCCTCCCTCCATAGTTTTGTCCCTGAGCCCAGGGCATTTTTTGGGCCCGATGATATTCGTCCATACATATTCCGTGCATGCGGTGGGCTCCTTGCTGCACCCTTAAGCCAGTTTTGCAATGCAATTCTTAAAACCAATACGTTTCCTTCAGTGCCGGATATAGTAAGAATTACTTATTAAAAACTGCTTTTCGTGCCTTTTTTTGAACAAATACATTCATGTAAAATGTTAGCAAAAGACAACTCACGTACCATATCTGATTCTAAACTTCACCTACCTACAGGGTGGCCAATTTCCTCCTCCCCCTCCCCCTCAGAAAAATCCGACTTTTCCAGATTTTTCTAGTCTATTTTCCAACTTTTTCATAACTAATTATTTAGAAAAAGCTCAATTGATTCTGACAGAGAAAATTGCGCAATACTTTCACATCATAAAATTTTCTTCAAAATTCCCTGACTTCTGTAGGTGTGCTCACATTCCCTGACTTTTCCCGGGATACCCGGGTTTCCAGAAACTGGTCACCCTGTACTTCAATCAATGAGATGTTCCCTTGTTCCCTCCCCGCATTGCATGGGTCTCGATTTCAAATATGGGGTAAATAGATGAAAGGAGGGAGGTGAATAAGCTCCATAAACGATATAACTCTGTGAAGTGGTAAAGCAGCTGAAGAAGATGATTATTATCTTCATAAGGTCTGTGCAACTGTGTTCAAAAATAATAATTCTTAACGGGGATAACTCCATTTTGAGCAGTTCTAATCAAAATACAAGAAAATTGCCAAGGACCTTTTTTATGGGAAATTTAATGTACAACCTATTGCAAATAAAAACACAGTAGCTTAAGAGGGCGAGTTTCACGGGAAATTGACAAAATGTGAAAATTTTCTGATATAATTTGTACTAAAATTGATTTTATGAACACCCTGTTGAACCGATTCCGACCATTTTTTTCTGTGGTTACCACAATTGCCCTCTACTATTACCTACTGGTACCATTTTTCTGTCTATCTTTCGTGAGAAGAAACCAAAATCTCAAAGATAGAAAATTTTTCAAAATTTGACCATACGTCAGCCCCTTCAAAAGTAAAAGTATGCAAACATATCTATTGTCGGGGTTGGTCACCTGCTTACCACATGGAAGGGGGTCATTGCAAAAGAGACACCCCTTAGTGTCTTGGTACAGCATAATCCGAAATTAGACATCCTTTTTTATGGGCAGGGGCAAGTACAGGGACCCTGGTGAGAAGGCTTTGTCCACAGTCTATTTGCTTATTTCCCACCTCTTTAATAACCCCTGTAATTTATAATTTTTTATTATTTTCTCTCCCCCCCCACCCGTTACCTCTAACGACAGCACACGCTTCCCTATTCGCGGTTCCTCTATCGTTGTCGTGTCCGTCTTCGCCCTTACTGCCGTCACATCCTAGTGTCACCTATTGGTATTATTCTTCTCGGACACGGCGACAGGCTTCTGCTGCAGAGCCGACCGTTCGATGGGGGAGCTGTCCCCACTTATGGGGAGTCTTCGTCGCTGAAGACCTGCGGCGTAGATTGCGTGAGTTGCGCGGATGCTGTCCGCTGTCTCCCACGTTCGGCATCCTCCTTGGCCCGCATCACTGTGTCGGCGAATTGGATTATCACTGATCAGTTCTGCGGGCTGGCCCGCTTCACTTCAACCATCATCTCGGGAGGGATGTGGCTGCCGACAGACGCCTTGAGCGCTGCTCGTGCGTCGTTCCACGCAGTGCAGCAAAAAATGGTATGCTGCGCGTCATCTCTGCTGGACAATACGGGCACTGGTTGGGTACCTTGTTCCAACGGTCAAGATACCTATTGAAGCACCCATGCACGGTGAGCATTTTCGTAAGACGGTAAGTCAGCTCACCGTGCCGCCGCGAAAGCCATGCATCGAGATCGTGTACTGGCCTCAATGTCCAGCGGTCATGGGTGGTCTCTTGGAGGCGAGCCTCCTACTCTTGAACTGTTTGCGGCCGGACTTCTCTCTTAATCTTTTCCTTTACTCTTTTCTTTTTTCTATCAGCTGGTGAGAGCTTCTGGAAGCGCTGACTAAGAGCAGTGCTCTCCCTATCCAGCAGATCAATAGAAGAGGCATTCGAGCTAGTACAAGAGCCGCCTCATATGAGACGGTTCTATACGCGCAGATTATGCGTAGTGCTGTAGCCCGCTGGACCCTTCTTATGTCTTCACGACTGGTGCTCAGTTGGGGGCCCCATATAGAAGAACCGAGGGGTTTACTGTCGAATGCAGTCTTCTTCGACTCTCACTCGGCCCCCGGGGAGGTTCGGCATAAGCTGACGCAACGTTCTCAGCGTCCGCCCTGCTTTCTCTGCCGTTGTACGGAGATGCGGTTTCCAACATAGCTCGCTGTCCACCGTCATTTCAAGGTACACCATCCGGGGCTGTAGGGATACCGGTTCACCCAGTACCGCTAGGTCAAATGGCTGCGGCCTTCCCCCTTTCCGCCTGTGAAAAGGACGGCTTCTGTCTTCTGGGCAGCCACCTCTAAGCCATCTGCCTGCATCCAGCGGGACACCATCTCGATGCTGAGCATGGACTTGCTGCGAACTTCCTGCTCTGACCTCCCCTCTACAAGGAGAAGGGTGTCGTCAGCAAAGCAGATGGCCTGGGCTCCTCTCGAAAGTGTGAACCGCAGGACCCTGTCAAAAGACATGTTCCACAATAGGGGTCCTAAGACCGATTCCAGAGGTATACCAGCCGAGATGATCCGGCCTCAGCGAGTGGATCAGTTCCAGGCCTGGCTAGGTATGTCATCCGGCCCCGGGGCTTTCCTCTTTTTTATAGTCTGATCCACGTCTACTCTTAGCTCATAGGCTGTGACTTCCAGCCGCGGATCCCAGTCTTGCCTGGTGAGCTCCCGTCTTAGTGGTAGCGGCGAGTGCTGGAAAAAAGGTGACAACGATTTCCCCCAGAGTCGCGGGCGGCAGCCTGGTCATCGAGGAGGGGGACGGGAGTCGCTGTAGGACCACCTTTATGGGCGGCCCCATGAATCGTCGTCCACCGTCTTGACGAGCTCGGCCCACTTGTCTGCCTTTGCTTTCTTGACGGCTGCGCGCAGTGCTTTCTGGCATCCACCTTCTCAGCATCGTCAGCACGGGAGGCTCTCTCTCTCTCTCTCTCTCTCTCTCTCTCTTTGTTTGTACCTTTTTAAAAGAATACTAGCAGCGCACCACGTATCTCTATTCTATATATTTAATTAAAAAAATGAAAATTACAAACATTTATAAAGTTATCATATTACAGGGCCTCCTTCCACACCACATTTGCAGTTTTATAGCTTCCAGGTTGTACTTGGATTCTTAAATTATTAAACGAAGTTATCCGCGACAGAGCTACGTATAATTGTCCATGACTGAAGACATACTCGGGAAGATATATCCCAACCTTCTCCAGCGTCTGTCCCTGCGCCTTGTTGATCGTCATACAAAAGGCTAACTTTATTGGAAATTGTCTCCTTTTAAATGAAAAAGGCAAGGTGGAATCCGCTGGCGACAGGTCTACTCTTGAGAGTAATATCCTCCGACCGCACTCCACCCCAATTATTATTTCCAGATCCAGTGCATTCGTGTTCACGTTTCTCACAATTAGTTGTGTCCCATTCAGCAGTCCAAGTGCCACATTCATATTACGTAGCAACATAACAATCGCACCAACTTTTAAGTGTAATTTATTTGGTGGTAAACCTGTCAACTCCAGACTATTCAGAAATTCAACGGGGAATTGCAGGATTTCACTGTCATTTTCACTGATCAGTCTATTCACGCTTGTGTAGGTTTTGGCTTCTTCAGGAATCAAGTCCAAAATCTTGTCGTTCATCTTCTGACAATGATCGTTCTTTGATGCCAGAATTGTAACATTAGATAATTTCAGGACATCCTCTGGAGTGTCAAACTTTTCACCATAGACATCTCTTATAATGTCCTGAGAAATTATGCTTGCAGGTATTTCTATAATGCCCCCCATTTTCAGAGCCAGAATGAGGGAAAGTACCATTCCCAATCTGCAGCAAGAATTCCGAGAACTCTTTTTCTCCTGTTTCCGCTCGCATGTTCTGGGTCAGTCTCAGCGTCTTGAATATATAGGCCATAAAGGAGAAAACTTGATGGAATTAGCAATTGTAGCAGCTCTTGAACCATGTGGAACTACTGGCAGAACCTGCCTAAAATCTCCACCCAAAACTACAATCTTGCCGCCAAACAGCACGTCATTTCGCATGATGTCCTTCAATAGTCTGTTTACAATGTATGGAAATGTGGTTTTATATAATTGGATAATGCTGAAAGCCAATCAGAATGCAGTATTTTATTTGTGTATGGAATGGATTTAAGTGATCAAAAAAGCATATGAAAGAGGTTACTTCACTGAGTGTTCTTAGACTAGGATGAACTTTGTAGGTCAAGTAGTTCGTGAGTAATGGACAAAGGAGTGGAAGAAATGCGTGTGAGTAGTGAGGTTGAGTTGTTTGTTACCTCATAACTCTCCTCAGGCTGAACGGATTTGAGTGATCAAAAAAGATTCATAAGGAGCTTGATTCACCGAGTATTTTAAGACCTTCACCAGCATTGTGCGATAATTAGGGCCTGAGATATAAGTGTTGAACTTCATGGAACCCAGTTTTTCAAACATATTTTAAATATATAGATGTGTACTTCGTACTTTTTGTCAAGTCCCTTTCTACCTTAGCTTCACGTGTGTAAGGCTGTTTGGTGGGGACAATAATTTAAATAAATACTGGCTTATGTAAAACAAATAAATAAATAAAAAAAGAAGATACAATCAGACACACTTAGACACAAAATAAGACACAATAAAAACATAATTGTTAAATATGGCATTGTGCCTCATCAGTTGTACCGTTTTTACCCCCCAGGAGGGGCAGAGGAGGAGAAAACTAACACAGAATCAGGCATAATTGTTGAATATGTCGTTGCGTCATATCAGCTGGAATTTTTTCGCAAGGAGGAAGCGGCCGTAGAGGAGGCGAGGGAGACTATTTTTTTTTTTTTTTAACATGGAAAGATTTACAAAACAGATAGACGAATTCAATGAACTAAAAAAGACGACACCTTGGAATATTCGACACGAATAAGTACAAGAGCCTGTTTACACCTTGGTAGCATTATGTTAACCGATTAAAGTATTGTATTCGACACACTGTTGTCATGTAGAACTATTCGTATTTTAAAAAATTAACCGTCGAATACGTCGTAAAAATAAAGTACTCCTTGTTCGCACGATCGACATGTGCACTACACGGCTCACCGACCTACACACTAAAGGTTACATTCTTTTATAATGTATTTTAACGCGTTTATTTATTAATATCGTCCTCATTTAAATATGGCAATAAAACTTATATACATAAAATTAAAAATAGTCTCCGGCGTAACCTAGTCGCAGACCTGGTCCACCTTAAACCCTAAATCGTTGAACTGTCTCCAGGTTTCCTTGGTACGTACGCATTTCGCGCACTTGAACATTCTCAAGATGAGTGTGCCGACTGTTCCCATACACACGGTCGTGGGTGTGTGCGTGTACTCAAACAAGTAAAAATTCTACGAATCCGATTCCCCGCATCTGTATTCGAAACTCCAAAACCGTCGTGTGCGCGGACTTATGACACGTACACGTTTTTATATATAGGTAGTATAAGAAAAAATTTCAGCCACAATTGAAGTGCGAAGGTCGCACGTAAAATGCGTCCGACGGATACGCTATAAGTTGCAACAATTTTAAACGAAACCTCTGCGACAAGATAATCATACACGAATCAATTAGCCGCCATTTGTAGGTCGAGGAGCCCGCGCGATGAAGCTGAGAGTGGTCATTGCGAGCTGAGACGTTCTCCGGAGATTACTGGCTGGAATTTTTTACTGTTTTATGGGCCCACGACCGTAATGGATGAATGAATTGCAGTTTTTAACAGTCATCGGTTTTGAGAATGAACTCGATCGAGTCTCGGCGAGTCGAAAAATGCCTCTCCTTGCGGTCCTCTCTGTTGCGTTAAAACGCGAAATACTCCAGTCGGTTTTATTATAACCGTTTGCACGTCGTTAATTATGCTCTCTTAATTAGAGGAATCACGAACAGTTATTTTCGGGCAAATTTGAAGAGCATTTCGTTAACTCATCGTCCCTTATATGAAATTAGAAAAGACACTAAACAGGCCGTAATAAGACTATATAATTTTCAGATATGACGACCTTCGCACTTCACGTAATGAATAACTATAATATAATCATACGTGTATGGAATCGCGTCTTAATCCGGATCGTCTGGAAACTGAACTATAGCAAGGTGTTTTTTCTTAGTGACGTAATTAAGTAGGTTTTTTTTTGTTGTTTTTTATTATATATTAATTTATAAATCGATCATGAACCACGATCGACGATCGCGATAAATTACAACTAGAAACGCATCTTTGACGTCACTAGACTATGCGCGTATATAAACCTACGGCTATTTCAATGTCTTTCGATAAAAACGATTTTTTTCTTCAATAAGTTTTGCGTCTTATAAGTGCCGGACAACAGTATTTATCCTCCCGCCAAAACTACGTTATTTATGTTCTGATGGCAAATAGACACACGTGAATGACTCGAATTGAGGATATAATAATTCTCATACTGTTTTTCTATTTACTTTTGTTCCGTAGAACACCCAGCTTTACAGAAAATTGTGGGAAAAAATTAAGTTTCCGAAAGTAGAGAAAAATCGACGTATCACATGTATGCGGCTACGCTGTTCAACATAGACAAAGATTCGTTTACAGTTAAATTCAGCGGTTTTACACGTTGATTAGTTTTATTTTTATTTATTTGAAGCTAAAGTAACTGCAATAGAAGCAGCAAGCGTGCACACTAGCCCTCCACGTAAAGTTCGTAAGAAATGACTCACCTCACTCGTATTATGTGCTGGAATGCAAATGGGCTTCCTAGCCGTAAAAACGATCTGGAGATATTCCTGCATACCCACAACATCTCTATTGCTCTCATCTCGGAGACACATCTGGCTAGCTACTCAAACATACCAAAGATTCGAGGATTCTCAGTCTACCCTGCCAATCACCCTAGTGGAAATCCACGCGGCGGCTCAGCAGTTATCATTCGTAACAACATTCCACACCAAGACATGGGAGCCTATGTCATAAATAGCATTCAAGCATCTGTGATTACGGTACAATTCAAGCAACATCCACTCAATATCAGCAGCATCTACTGCCCATCCGGCTCTCCGCCAGACTGCTCAGAATTTATCGACTTCTTCTCGCACTTAGGACAATACTGGATTGTAGGGGGCGATTTTAACTCAAAACACCCTGCCTGGGGCTCCAGACTCCCCTCTCCACGTGGACGTGTCCTCCATAAGGTTGCTATCCGCAGTAACAGTTTCTTTATGGCACCGTCTCAACCAACATACTGGCCAACTGATCGCAATAAACTTCCAGACATCATTGACTTCTATGCATGCAAAGGTCTGCCGCAGCGCCTTCTGAAAGCTGAAACAATCACAGAATTGGACTCAGACCACCTTCCAGTCATCCTGTACTTCTCGGAAACACCTTCAGCTCCGACCACTGTTCCTCCACTCACAAATCACACTACAGACTGGGATGGCGTCCGCAGATACCTTGATAACCACATCAATCTGAAAATCTGCTTACGCACTAACACGGACTTGGAACTACAGGCATCTCAACTTCAAACTTTACTCACCGAAGCTGTAAAAGCCAATACCAATTACTCCACCCAGGCAGATGAACCAGTAATTTTCCCTACCCACATCCTACGCATGATCAAGCAACGAAGGCATGCTCGAAAGGCATGGCAAAGAGACAGATGTTCTTCAACCAAAAGAGCTTTTAATAAAATCAGCCGGAACACAACTACAGCTATTCGAAACTGGAAAAGTGATTCTTTCCAATCTTTCCTATCCGAATTAGCTCCTACCAAAGAAGCCAACTACTCGCTCTGGAGGGCATCAAAAAATATCCGACGCCCACCTATCCGCATGCCACCCTTACGTACCCACAGTGGTAACTGGGCATCTTCTGATCAAGAGAAAGCCGAACTACTGGCCGCACATTTTGAACGTGTCTTCCAGACAAACGACACCTACACGGATATAACTCCAGAGCCACTACAACCAAGCAGCGGCCGCATCAAACACTGCTCAACTCTTGAAGTAGCGCAACTTATCGATAAACTCAAAGACCGTAAACCGTCAGGACCAGATTCTATTCCTCCCATTGTATACAAGAAACTACCGCGCAAAGGCATCGTTCTGGTCACGCAGCTATTTAATGCAGCACTACGACTACGCCATGTACCTATTGTGTGGAAGAAAGCCAAAATGATAGTCATATGCAAGCCAGATAAACCTGCGGAAGAACCAGGGAGTTATCGACCCATTTCATTACTGTCAATTATATCAAAGCTGTTTGAGAAAATAGTTTGTGCCAGGCTGAATGCTGTTATATACCAGAAAAGCCTTATTCCTGACATCCAATTTGGGTTTCGAGTAAAAAATGCTACTATTGAGCAAATACACAAGAGTGGTTCAACATATTACCAACTCCCTCGAAAATAAGGAATGTGCCCCGGCAGTGTTCCTAGATGTAAGTGCAGCGTTCGATAAAGTATGGCACGCTGGCCTCCTGTATAAACTATCACTCCTTCTCCCTCACCCGCTCTGCAATCTGATTGGATCATATCTTTCTGACCGTTATTTTAGAGTTCATATTGGAAACTCTTGGTCACGTTGGACCAACATTTGCGCAGGCGTCCCACAGGGCAGTGTCCTGGGTCCGACCTTATTCTTACTCTACACATACGACATTCCGGTTTCTCCAAACACTACCACTGCTCTCTTCGCCGATGACTCATTTGTTCTAGCCAGCCACCGGAACTACTCTGATGCAATTGAGATCTTCCAAAATGCTGTTGATGAAATCTCCGCATGGGCCAACCGATGGAAAATAAAAATAAATGAGCAAAAGTCTGTTCGTGTGGATTTTGCTCTCCGCCCACATGGTATTATCCCTGTTACCATCATGAGCAAGCCAGTACCCATCTCAAACTCGGCCAGGTATCTTGGGCTTCACCTGGACAGTAAGCTGAACTGGCAGGAGCATATCCGGTCGAAAAGGAATCTACTAAACCTGCTTCTTCGCAAATACTTCTGGCTAATAGGACCTAAATCCTCGCTCAAATTAGAAGCCAAAATGCAAATCTACACAGCCATCTTTCGCCCCTCCTGGTCCTACGGATGCGAGCTGTGGGGCACAACAGCAAAATCCAACCAGCTGGTAATAGAAAGATTCCAGAATAAATACATGCGTACTGCCACTGGTGCCCCGTGGTACATGACCAACGAACAGTTGAGAAACGACCTCAAGCTTCCCCCAATTGCTGAAACAATTAAGCAGAAAGCTGGTGCATACAGCGCACGACTTCACAATCATCCAAATCTCGAGGCAATCATACTCCTGGACACCACTCACACTGCCCGACGATTGGCACGTTTACACCCAGCGGATCTGGTCTACTAGCTCCATATACCTATACATTCTAGTTAAAAATTTTTAATTTGTTTTGAAAATTTTCACAAAAGTTAGTCTTACTTATATTTTTAAGATTTGGTAAAATGCAATGTACCGTGCAGTCCCAAATAAAAGTGTGAAAAAAAAAAAATTATTTGATGCCTTGACCCGACAGAAAAGAAATATAATATACAAGCTGTAGTACCCGTCCTTTGGACGAGATCAAACATATGCGATAATATGAAACTTTGAAAACAAAAGAAAGAAAATGAAGCATGAAATTGTTTTTTCATAAATGTGAAAGCTTTGTAATCTTTCCCATTCTTCTCTATCTCCAAAATGAGAAATGATCGAATTATCCTGAACATTTCACGTCCTCAATTGAAGTACTGAAGGTTATTTTGCCCAAACAATTTGCACAGTCCTAGAGTCCCAGTCAGAGACTTTCAAAAACATTAAAGATAACGGCTTTGATAACAGTTTGTATGTTTGTGCCACAGGTAGCGCTGTAATATATTTTCCTTATCATTGTTTAACGAACACACTAAAGATGCGACGCTAGCGCTTCTACAATTTGCACAGTCCCAGTCAGATGAAGTAAAAAAGTATTATTTGTAAAGTAAAAGTTCGACAGTAAAAAAACGCAACATGAAACTCCTCCATCTCTTTAATCTCTTCAATAAATGAAAAATGAAGCAAGAAAGTATTTGTAATATAAAAGATCGATAGTAAAAACACGCAAAACATGAACTGTGTTTTGAACTTGGTATATCTGTCTCCCAACCGGGTTTACACGAGGAATAGTTACCCATTTGCAACCCTCAGTTGGACGCTGTTAAGCGTAAGAGAACCAACCGACATATGTAAGTAAAATGAGTTATTAGTATTGTTGGAACGAGTATACAAAGTATAGTTTTTCAAAATTAGGCCCCCGATTCAAAAATGTTACATACTGCCATATGAAGCATTTTTTAAAAGATAATACCTGAGAACACCGATGAGGAAAAATCGAGACTTGTCTTTATATATTAGATTAAGGGACCCAATTATCGGCCCACAATGGTAATGTTGAATTCACGAAAGAAATATGCTGTTTGCACGAAATATATAAATGACAAGCGCAGTAACTAGTACGAAACAGAAAAAGAAAGATTTTGAAGAAAAAATTAAACTTCAGAACGCAGTATAATTCACTTACACGATAAAATAAAATACGCCCGGAATTTTAATACCTTCTACACACAATGAAAAAAAGAGACACGATATTACTGCGCCCGAAATAAAAAGTTCAAATTCTCGGCCTCCATCATACTTGCCACAAATTTACAATTGCGCACAAATTAATGTCAAAATCAAATTTTGGAGCAATACAAATCTATGAATCGATTCTCCCCCTCCTCAGGAGCCATAAATTTAGATTAAGAGCCAAACCGATATCAAAAACGAATTCGTTGAGTTCGAAACCCCTCGATGATCTCGATGGGGTCATTCGCATAAATAATAGGTCTAAAAATTCCTAATGTACTGTAATAAAGGGTAATTTTTACACGCCCACTCTTTTTTGTTCTCTCAACCGAAGCCCTAAAATCCGCCCTTTCGAGCATTACCTCAGAGCTCCCCTCTATGGCGTTTCTAGAGTACTTAAGAAAAAATTCTTAATGATCGTTTTTATAGAAAATTGGATCCCTCTTAAACTCATGGATCTCCTATCTCCGCGATGACGTATAATTTTTGTGTTTAAACATAATATACCGTATGCAAGTCATTTCGTGATATCGATTTTAAAACTCGTAATTTAAACTTTTTTTTTCGTGCTATTAAATACTTCCCTTAGATTAATCGCTTTAATAAATGAAAAATGAAACAAAAAAGTATTTGTAAAGTGATAATTTGATAATAAAAAAACGACACATATAGCCCGAGTCTTGAACTCATGAAGCCCTAAAGATGTTTCGAATCAAAAAATAAATAAATAGAATCGGTTTTCTTTCTAGTGGTTCTCGATGATCACCCGTAACTTAAATTACCCCATGACTATTGTTATTGTGTTCGTTATCTAGCTATACCAAAGGCCAAATCAAACATGTGATGTATTCTTGTTGCTTCGATGAGCCATGCGAGAAAAGGAAAGGCCAGAGGAGACTTGTCAGTCGGCAGTATTACAATTGATGATGAAAAGGAATGTACTTGTAATAAAGATTTCTTACTATTCGTATGTTCGTGCTTTCTCGGGCAAATTTGTTTTCGGTTTTTTGCTCGCAATAGTATAAACATTTTCAGTAATACCTAAGAACACCGATGAGGAAAATTCGAGACTTGTCTTTCTATCTTTATATATTAGATTAATCCCTTTAATAAATGAAAAATGAAGCAAAATAGTATTTGTAAAATGAAAAGTCGATAATAAAAAAACGACACATGGCCCAAGTCTTGAACTAGCCCTAAAAAAGGATTTGTAAAGTAAAAGTTCAATTATAAAAAAACGCAACATAGCCTAATCAACCGCAGTATGTACACTGAGACGCTTTTAGATGAAAGAAACCAAGATTGTCTTTATATGATAGATATCGCATGGCCAGCCTGATCGTTCTATATCCACGATGTGTTATATGAAATACTTCCTACTGGTCACACTGATCACTCACGCGTTTACAATGACGGGGTAAGCGCGCGGAACACTCACACATAGACACACATGCAAGTCGACTTTAAAGCTTAATTACAGCTTTTATGTTTCAGTTATTGAAAATCTGATACCAAAAGGTTCTTCGTCGATTCAATATTTATATTTTGTGCAAATTTCACCCTGTAATATTCAGCACAGGCTGAGAACATTGACGACATAAAAACCAGGGATGGCAAACGAAACCGTCTTTTTTTTCCGTTTCGTTATTTCGTTTCAATATTTTTGACAAAAATCAATCGTTATTTCGTAATTTCGTTTCGTTTGTTTGCCATCCCTGCTATTTACTGAACTCACCCTGACTCAACTCACCCGGGAAAAGAAATGAAATTTAGATTACAGTAGGCTCGGCTACTAGTACCCGACCCTAGAACGTGGTTGCAATAAGCTCGGCTACTAGTAGCCGATCCTAAAAATCACAAATCAGAAAACTAGGAATGGCAAACGAAACGTTTTTTTTTCGTTTCGTTATTTCGTTTCAATATTTTAGACAAAAATCAATCGTTATTTCGTTGTTTCGTTATTTCGTTATTTCGTTTCGTTTGCCATCCCTGATGAAAACGCAACTTGTCTTTATAATATAAAGAAAAGAAAAGAAAAGATAATATAGATACTAGGGGGCTTCGCCCCATTTTCTTCCAGCCATGGGTGTACTTGAGCGAAAACTGTACCATACCCTCCGACACAAAGCCTGTTCGTATGATTTACCTCTTCATGTTGACAATTCAGTTCAGTGGCTGACATTTCCATGGAAATTTATTTTTCTTCTAGCCATGTGCTCATTGATCTTGATCTTTGCTGTGCCTCGGATCCCGCTTCTACTACGACAGCATGAGCCTCCTCGCCCACCATGACGCCCCTCCTCACCGTGGCCATCCTCTCTCTCTAGGAGCTCCCACCTCCACCGAGAAGCCCCCCAGGGTAGGATACCCCTGGTGAAACGTGAGATTAAGGTACAGGGGAGGCTACCAGGAATTTATCCCCATGGAGGGGAAGGAAGAGGTGGCTCTTACTGTTTAGTGTATAGAGAGCCCTCTCCCATCACGACTCCTCCTCGTCCTTCACCGCGACCTTCCTCCCCCTAAACTCTCTCCTCCTCCACTATGAACCCCAATGTAGACGGCGACCAGAACCACGCATAGACCGTTGATATTTGTTTGACAAGCGCATAAATCTCCGACGTCGCTGTTAGAAATGCGTCTACTGCAGTTTTCGCTTCCCCCTTATATAGGAATTAAATTGCATGGCCAAATATTTTTATTTATCAACAGGTTTTCTCTCAGTTATACTCACTATAGACCAGTTTTGTGATGACGTCACACAGTGTGTTACTTCTCTTGGTTACGGTTAGAAAAAGTACCTACCCGTCTTTTTTCGTGCGAACGTATTGACTCTCATAAGAAAAACACTCGGAGCAAAGATCATTATGTTACTACCTGAGAATAAGAAATTTGTTAGAAATCAGAAATTTATTAGCAAATGCTGAGAACCTTCTGGATTAAAAATATATACCTCTGCTTTTTAACAAATTTCTTATTCTCAGGTATAGTAACAATTTGATAAGCATCTCAGTAAAAAAAATTATAAGGCTACCTTAAGGGTGACTTGTACTTATTTTTTCCATAGATCTACACCTACCATCCCCCAACTGACTTGTTAGTTCCATCATCTCATGAAATAAATGATATACACTCAGATACCTGCACTTCATTATAATTATATGTGCTAGAATAAGCCCAAATATGTGATATATTTTGTCAAAGCCAGCGAGGAATATAGAATAATTAGGGTATCAATTCTATAAAATGAATGCGCATTTCTATAAAGGAAAATATATACAGATCTAGCAGATGTTATTACAGTAGACTCCCGATCATCCGTCATCAGTTTATTCGCCCTCCGGATTATCCACCTCGAATTTATCCACTCGCCATCGTGAAATAATAAAGAAACCTAGTTTTTAAAAACAACATTCTCTAAAACCCTAATGCCTCAGTACATTAATTATGAAATTAATTTCTTGTTTCAGCAATGGATTCATTAACACTGCAGTTCCTATTAAGTTTACTAATTTTACTTATTGCGACCGTTTTCTGCAAGCATGGTAAGAAAATGTATTGAATACCTGTTGTCTATTTATGACAACAAGCGTTTAGCACCAAGTACTACCATTCATTCATATGTAGAACTTTTATCATTTATGTGTGGAATAATCTCTGCTATAGAAAAAGAAGTATCCGGGAGACATCCCTGTACCCGAAATTGTGAAACGAACAGTACTGCCTTAGTGTGTCATTACACGTTTGAAGTTGAGAAGTACTACACAATGAGTAAGGCATGCTACAACTGTCCACTCAGTCACACTGACTGCTTCAGGCCTGACTGTGTACCAGCTGATGGTGTGGAGAGAGTAGTGACAGTTATCAACAGACAAATGCCAGGACCTGGTATTCAGGTAGGAGTACTTGAACAGAATATGCGCTTATTTGATTCAAAAAGTTGGATGAAATACCTAGTTGTGTTATAGACAAAGCTGACAAGCAAGTGAACTGGGAAGGTGTATAATTTCCAGTATAGTTGTTTGAATCCTAGTTTTTCGAGTCAAGATCTTGAAAACATTTTAGGAAACAAAAACGGATGGACAGTGAAATTTAGTATACTTACTAGTGAATAATTTAAAATATAATAGCATTCAACAATCCATCGCATTGCCTCACATCAGACAGACGCAGATTTTAGATTTCATTATTAGGTATAGTAAGTGCTCATGTTATTGTAGTGCATGTACCAAAGAATCTTGTATCTTCTCATATACATAGGCCTTGAATTGGCGGGAAAATATCAAACTGCCCAGCATACATCGCTGATATACCTTTGCATTACATTATTGTGCAGATGGACAGTAATGAGAGATTAAAATATGAATTTTGTTGCTTTTTTCAATCAAAAATGTCATTAAATCACCCACACTTATCACGTTTATATACCTATGTAAGTATTTTACATTGCTGTATTGAACTAATGAATAAAGATAAGAAACTAAAAGCTGAAAGTTGTTGCAACTTTCTATCAGCTCATATGAGGACACACATATGTCTGATATTACTCCTTCACAATCAGCTAATTATCATATTTCCATCTGTAAAATGAGGCTTCTCATGTTTTTCATGAAATACCCATACCTTTGTTTAGTGATTATATATGTCAATTCTAAACTGACAAAACTTCTAGAATATTCATAGGTAGTAGTAGAGGACAAACTTATGATAGGAGGATAGGACTGTCCAACTTCAAATAAAATACCGTTACAAAAAGATATGTTACTCAAACTTGATCTGATAAGTAGTCACCGTTTCTTAATGGTAGTGTTTTGAGCACTGCGTGTTTCCTAGTGAATCCTCATTTAAATCCCACTTAGGTATACCAGTTTTCCGGGTTAAGAGTTCTGGTTCTAATATTACTTTCTCCGATGTCAAAAAGTAAAAAGGGCCCTCAACGTAGTGACTCCTACTTTGTACATATCAAGGAAGCATTCACTCTGCTTGAATCAATAAGCAATATTAAACCTTCGGTATTTTACTACACAGTGGAATTGCGGTTATGAAGAATCAAATTGTTGATTACTAGGTATGTTTAGGAGATACGGTAGTGGTGGACGTGGTCAATGGCATGATCGAAGAATCTACGTCGGTTCACTGGCACGGACATCACCAAAAGCATACTCCGTTTATGGATGGAGTTGCATTCATCACCCAGTGCCCTATTGCTCCCGGTACTACATTTCAGTACAAATTCACAGCCGCTTTGCCCGGAACTCATTTCTATCATTCACATACGGGTGAGTCTGAAATCATTATTGTCAATTCTGAAACAAATTTCCACGACAGCAATTACATAGGAAGTTTTTCAGGCTGTCAAAGGGCGGATGGACTCTTCGGCTCTCTGGTGATTAGGCAACCAAAATCACGAGACATGCATTCCAGTCTGTATGATTACGATCTGCCAGAACACGTTATCACAGTCACAGACTGGATACACAAATCCGGTGGTGAAAAATTTACCTCTCATTATCATAGTACCGGGAACAATAAACCAGATACATTACTCGTCAACGGGATGGGAAAATATCGAGAATTTCGAATGAAAAACGGAAAGACGGTTTTTACACCACTAGCCAAGTTCAACGTTGTTCAGGTGACGTTACACGCCTACTCGAAATAAATTTTATTCGGTGTGTGAAATGAAGACTGGTGTCGATAAATCAACAAATTTAATTAACAGGGGAAACGATATCGATTCCGATTGATTAATGCTGGAATCCTGTACTGTCCTATTGAAATTTCGGTCGATAATCATACTTTGATCGTGATTAACAGCGATGGAGGTGATATTCAGCCACTGTACGGTAAGCACGATAATTACCGCATTTCAAATATTCTGAATAATCATTCCACAGTATTCGAGAAAACTAAGTACGCGTGTTACAATATTTGTACCAGAAGTTGATAAAAATTATAAATTATCATCTTACACTTTCTCGTTAGTGACGTGCGAGTTAAGAAGCTTTATAACCGTAATCGGTATGCAAATATCAATTTTTATTACAGCCGATTCATTAGTAACCGTTGCCGGTGAAAGATGGGATTTCATAATAAATGCGAACAACAATGTGAGTAATTACTGGATCAAACTGAAAGGCACGAAAGACTGCGACGAGCACTGGAATAGTGCATATTCGGTTGCAGTTCTGCACTACAAAGGCGCCCAGAACTCGGTGCCCAACTCAGCTGTTACGTATCAGAACACGGCTCGTGCTGGATTAGTAAGTGATGAGCTCACAAATGTACTCATTATGCAGATTAAAATCAGTTTTTAAATTTTGCTCAAATTTACAGCAAGTGAATCCAGTCAACGTCGGTTCAGGAACAGATAATTTCATCACGGTGGCTGAAATGACGAACGATGTATTCGGCCAGGACCCGGCGTTGAAACCAGTTCCGGATGTGGCACTGACGCTGTCTTTCGACTTTTATCCCATTGATAACTCATTGTTCGCAAAAGCCGGTCTTTATGGATTTCGACAAGGTAATCAGGAATTCCGGTTAACGAAAATCTCTTGTATGCTTTCCATGCATCTTGAAGTGGGCTTAATCGAAAGATTTCGCAGCCCACAGAAAAACACATTATTACCGTTAATTAAAATTAAGAAGAAGAAAAAAAAAAAAAAAAAAACGTAAAACCCGAAAAATAAAAAATTCTGATCTATACACGGTTGCCAACTCAATAAAACAAATTACCGACCAACCGAATTTTCAAAATTTTCCCCCCTCATTTGTATCATAATAATAGATTTAAACCTAAGTTATGTAATGTTAAAATCGGTACTTATGTTTACTTTTTACCGATCCAGCCACAAAAATACCGAGCGGTTGGCAACCCTGGATCGACAGTACATTCAAGTTTAAAAATTAATTTACATTTTACATTTCAGTTGATCCGAAATTTCGGCGATATATTCCTCAAATCAATCGTATTTCTATGAAGATGCCTTCTTTTCCTGTCCTTACGGAACCAGAATACATAACAAATGAAACATTTTGCGATGAAACTCAGCTAGGAAACTGCGAAAAAAAGTTTTGCTTTTGCACTTACAAAATAGATCTCCCTCTCAACGCTGTGGTAGAAATTTTATTCATCGATGAAGGTGAGTCACGGTGATCATATACTTGTATACTACTTGTGCATTAATCTTTCATTCGTATTTTCATTTTCCTCATTACTTACGAATTCACCTACCTACTCATCTTGACCAGAAGCATAAACGGATGGGGTGGAGGGGGATATTGAAATATATCCCCTCCTCAGCCACAAGATTTCAGAATTTGTTAACCACTTTAGACCCTTATACCACCCTCAATGAAAAGTCAAATTTCAGAGGTTCATTGACATTTGAGCGTGGAAACTTATTTTTGTTTGCTCGTGTCAATAACATTTAAGCAACATTTCGACTCCATATTTTTTGTCTTTCTGCTTGTCAAGGCAACATGTGCTGTAGATCCACCACTACTTTGCCTAAAAAATTTTACCTACTTCTCCTCGCCCTCCCTTCTCCCTGGAAAAACAAGTACCTAGTTCGTGAAATACATCCATCTTTATGTTAGGTCACAAACAAGAAAGTTGAATTCACAAGATTTTCTTTACACTTTTAGTTTAACAAAGATTTTGCCATTACTGTTTCCGCATGTAAAATTTGCAAATTTTTCATAGAATATTTTTCAGTTTACAAAATACCTTTAGGAAATTGTAAATTTTTATGAATTTCAAGTTCTGTATACTAGAAACTAAAAAATTTTAGTGAGTATAGTTACGTGTATGAAATGAAAAATGTTTGGGTCATAATTCAGGACGAGGTCAACCTCTCTCCAGCTTCCAATTACTTCTTCCTGAGGTAGGGTACTGTAATAAACGATGTGTAAAATTAAAGCTTTAGTTAGGAGAGTACGATCGTCCGCCATTTTGAATCCAACCGCGCCTGTCGATGCTGAATTGACTACGCGGCACGCTCCGCATAGTCGGGTTCGGCATCCACAACCACAGTTGAAGTCAAAATGACGGACGATCGTACTTACACGAAGTATATATAGCTCTAGCAGAATCGATGGCCGCCATTTTGGGTTTTTGTTTACCTTTTGCGAGTAATTATCAGTGTGTAATGTTATCTTGTGTTGAGTGGTTTAAAATATTATACCGTGTAGGTATCTCCTTTCCCAACCCCATTAGCAGTGGCGTAGCCAGGATTTTTCCAAGGGAAGAGATCAGCAACATTTTGGGGGGGGGATACACCTAATATGAACTGTATATTTTTACATTGACGTATTGGTATGTTGTGCTTTTCAACTTCAATTATGCATATGAATTTAAATTTCATTTCGCGCACTTACTGTGATACTGCCAGCATGTAAGAAATTCTCCTCTCGGGGGGGGGGGGGTACGATCATCCGCCATTTTGACTTCAACCGTACCTGTGGATGCCGAATCCGACTATGCGGAGCGTACTGCGTAGTGAATTCAGCATCGACGGGCGCGGTTAGATTCAAAATGGCGGATGATTGTATTCTCTTATCTAGAGCTTTAATTCTACACATCGTTTATTATAGTACCCTACCTCAGAAAGAATTAGTTGAAAGCTGGAGAGAGGGTGACCTTGTTCTGAATTTTCACCCAACTATAGTCGAATTCGGTTGCACTTCAATGGTGCTTTATTTCCATTCCTTTCAATTATACTTCTTCCCCTCACCAACTAACAGGAAATTGGCTTTTTGAGCAAGGCATTTCACTTTCAAATTTTTACCCGAAGGTGGTCTCATTTCTTTAGGTTTTGGTTTTTGCCCAAATGACTGCTCGTTTTGTTCGGATTCCTCCCCTCGTCCTCAAGACGCGGGGGTCACATTGAACCAGACCTGCTCCCCTTCGCCAATTCTGCATTTAGACCTCAAACGGATTTATTTGTGATGAAATGTAGATCAAGTCTTTCTTTTTCTTTGCATTTCGCACTTCAATTCCTTCACTTATAAAAAATAAGGGATATTCATTTGAACTCAAAATATGTGCTCAGCGTTCGCAACAGGCGACTATTTTTAGACTGATTCATGAGGCTAGAATTGCTCCATCGCCCTCCGACAAATTTTGCACTAAGAGAAAGGTCACAAACAAAATAAGTAGAAGTATACTGGAAAATTGGTCCCAGGATTTACTGTGGAGCACGGTAGGAGAAAAACGGACTGACCTGGTGATAGCGAGTGAACCCTACAGGCTGGATGAAGTCACAGGATGGTACAAAGACCGTAGCAGACTAACAGCCGTTAGCGAACGCCCTGACTATCCAATAGCTCCGGGCGAAGTAGAGGAAGGGGAAGATACATAGTTGTCCAAGTACGTGACATCACGTATCTCGCCCGTCTCGAAGAGAGCATCACGAGAAAGAGAACGAGAGTGATCGTCGCCGGAGACTTTAATGCTAAGTCAGAGAAATAGCACTCCGGCAGGACCGACCTCCTAGGATTTGCCCTGGGGGAGCTTGCCACCTGGATAAATCTAATTCCGATGAACATAGCCGGCACTCCAACCGGATTCCATCAAGGGTAGGGTCGGCCATAGACGTCACCGTCGCGTCAGTCAGATTAGCTCATTGGATCAAGGGCTGGTCCGTGCTGGATGAGGAGTCAGGAAGTGACCACAGGTACATTACCTTTAAGCTGCACAAAGGAACCGACGTAACTGCTCCAAAGAAGCTGGGAAGCGCGATGCCGATCGATTGAAGGTGAGCTTCCTGCCCTCTCCAGGAGAACGGGAGAGTGTTGGACGGAAGGAAGCACAGAGGTGGCGGCCGCTAAAACCATTAAAACGGTAGTAGTGGCCTGTGATTGCAGCAATGCCTAGACTAAGTTCATCAAGAAAGAGACAACCAACCTACTGGTGGACCGAGGACATTGCCGAGCTGCGGAAGGAGAGTGTAACCGACTTTGTTGCCGGTACCAACGGACAAGAAGAGACGACGAAGCGGCGGCGGCGATTTCGCAGCAGTGCCAGCAGGCTCGTTGTACTCTCAAGTCAGCAGCCATACGAAGTAGCAAAAAAGCGGCTTGTGGGAGCTACGCCAGGAAGCCGACAACAATCCCTTCGGGAAAGCCGTCGGCGAAGAGCCGAATGGAGCTGCGGGTGTTGCATCGGGTCATCTAAGTGCTGTTCCCCCAGCAACCCCCGCTAACGGTAAGACCCATCGAAGTACATGAGGATTTCCCTCTGCTTGTTACAGAGGTGAATAGCGCTGATCGACCAGATCAGGACGAAGAAGAGCTAGACGCCTCGGCGTCCGGACATGATTCCCAGTATCGTCTGGGAAGTGATCTACAGGGCAGACCCGTCCTTCCTGCCGTTTTCAATCGCGCATTGCAGGAGGGGCCATTCCCGAGCAGAAGGAAGACGGCGCGGCTGACACTGATCAAGAAGCCCAGAAAACCAGATGGCCAGCTATCATCGTACTGGCTTGTAAGCTTGCTCGACACCGTCGGAAAGGTGTCCGAGCGTACCGTCGTCAATAGGCTGGAGGAGCACTTTTGAAAGAGGAAGACGATTTCGAACAGTCAGTGCACATTCAGAACTGGTCGCCTGTGGACGTAGCACTGAAGCGGAAAAACATGGCGGATAAGGCGATCCGATGAACAAAGCTCAGCCCACAACACAACGACTCTGTACCATCCTAGAACTACTGCAGCTGCTGCAGACTCCCCGGCAGGGTTCACCTTGCCGTCACCATCTTCCTGCCGGGTTCAAAAAGAACGTGCTAAGAAAAATGTCCAATTTTTTCTTTTCCATTTCTTCCACATAGAGTGGAAACACATGTTTGCAACAGGTCAAGAGATTTTTTGAATTTCATATTATTGTGAAAGATTGTTGGTATGATTACTAGGAAAATGTTTTAAATGGGAATATTATCTTAAATTTAATAGCTCATTTCTCAAGTGGACTATGTAAATTCCACAGTTTTAAATTTTAACATCAGTAATCTCAAGTTTCAGAAAAGTAAAGCATTCTTTATTACTATTGTAGTTAGCAACATCATGCCTGTATATACCACGGCCCTCAGGAAAGGTACCGATTAAGAAAACCGAGAACGATTCAAAACTTCATGATGAGTTTAGAACACTTTGGAAAAGAACTTTCTAATCAATCACGAGAATAATACTTCCAAATGAAACGAAGCGATGATTTGCAGTAGAATTGTGTTGGTTTCTTTTTCTTTACTCTATAGACACCCCCCCCCCCATATTATATTCACCTCCATTAAATGCACGTGGAAAAAACACTTCAGTTCTACTGCAAATCATCTATTGGTCCAAATAAATCAATTGTAAAGTACGAACTAGAATCAAAAGTAGAATGCGCTTGTGTGCCGAATTGGGGATAAAAGTTCACTGACACCAATTCTTCACATTCTGTACTACAAATAAGGATAATTTTTAAGACAAAATGACCGCTGAAATTTTTGCAAGCCAAGACTGATCTTTTCTCCCCGTTTGAAAGAATGGAAGAAATCGATTCTGCGCATCGTTCTTCGACTAGCTGCTGCTTGCGTTGCATTAGATGTTAATTTTCTTTCGATTAAAGTTCCCAATAAGACTTCAAAAGTGAAAGTTACCCGAGAAAAGCAAGAATGTCATTGGAAAAGCTGAGTAAACAAAGTCGATTTTCAGACAGTGAATCAATCAGAAAGTTTGATAAGAAATAAAATCGTTTGTTTCAGGACGGCCGTACGAGTCAAATCATCCTTTCCACCTTCACGGCCACTCATTCCGAGTAGTGGCACTCGATAAAGTAGGCAATTCTACAACACTGGAGGAAGTGCAGAAATTAAATAAAACTAATCAAATTCATCGGAATTTGCAAAATCCGCCGATTAAGGACACCGTAACGGTTCCAGATGGTGGATTTACTATTGTACGATTCTACACTTCCAACCCAGGTATCAGTTTCCAATCACTCTAGTTATTCGCATACCGTCAACTGAGGTAATATTGGACACTGATGGTAATCGACCAGTCATGACTTGTTGTAGCTTGTAGGAGCGCTAGTATAATCATCACTTATCAGTGAAGTCAACTGGGGTAATATCAGACACCAGTAGGCGCATTTTCCAGTGACGTCAGGACGTCACAGAGTGAGTTACTGAATGGTTACTGTCAGCAAAAGTACCCGGGTATGGCTAGGCTAACAGTAAGTCACTCTGTGAGGTCACAGCAAGTGTGATAAGCACGTTTGTGAAGCATAGACCTTACAGTTAATATAGACTGCACTTAGTGATAAGAAGTACTTAACATACATATGCGAACGATACAGCTTCCGCTTCCGGCTTCCAGCCTTCAATTCTCATCTTGCTTCTTGCTTCCAACTTCTAGCCTCAGTATATGAACTTCTAACTTCCAATTTTTTTCCAGCTTCTGGCTTTTAGCTTCCAGCAGGGCTGTGATAACGGAACGGATTAGTGAAGTTAACATGGTATTATTACCGCTTCATCCCGGTAAACGGTTCCGGTAAATAATGTTACAACCTTACAACTGGTTACGGTATTGTTTCGGTAACGTTACGTTAAGGTATCCGTTACCAATGTTAATTTAAGATAATAAACCAATAAGAATTTCACATTACGCCCACTTTGTAGCTTCGTTCTATACGTTTATATTTCACTGAAGGACAAGGAACTAATAGTTAAATATTGTGGAGCTTCCTAATTTTTTATTTGTATAGAGGCGCCGATTTGGTAAACATATGCGGTGGGGGTGGGGGTGGGCGAAAAAGTAAAGTTGTTCATTATACACTGTACCCTACAGTATTTCCAGTGTCTGTTATACACTTTTTATCTTAGCAATCTACAAATCAAAATTCAAAAGGGGCTTTAGTTCACTATACATTAGGGTTAAACTGAGAACTTCTATTGTTATCTACTAATAGACTGATACTGAGTCTAAGGCCTGTTTCACACTATGCCGTGTTGCCGGAACGGCAGCCCTGAAGGCGGTCAAATTATCACACAAAAGTCGGGTCTTCACCCTTCACCCAGTGTGCGTCGTCTTGTTCAATCTGAACGCACCCCAAGATTTACCCATTTACCGGGTAAAAATGTGTCCGGTATTCCGTGACTGATTCTTTTCGTTACGTTCCGTTCCGTTAATTATGTTCTGGTAACGTTATATTTCCGTTAATCCGTTAAGTTAGTTATTCCGGTTCACAGCCCTGGCTTCCAGCTTCTTTAACTTATTCTCACCATTGAAACTTTCACTAATTTTTCTTTCTCTCTTTTTCTTCTACTTTCTTAGATGCAAAAACATATAAAACAATTTTCATAAAATTGTAAGAAGCCGATTGGAAGCTGAGAAACTTTCAGCTTCTGCTTCCGGCTTCCAGCTTGTAACTCATTCTGTTTCCAACTTCTAGCTTCTCAAAATTATCCTAAAATTGCAAAACCTTCCGGCTTCTGACTTCCAGCTACCGGCTTCTCCGCATCTCTGAATAAGTGGAGTGGCAGCTCGGCTAAAAGGAATTTTATCATTATAATCTGTTTTCATCCCATTTTTAACAATTATTTTCTTTTAGGTCTATGATTAGTTTACAAGAAAATAATCGTGAAATATGGGATGAAAACAGATTATAATGATGAAATTCCTTTTAGCTGAATTGCCACCCCTTTTATTCTCCATATGTGTATGCAAGTGCTTTTATCACTGAGCGCAGTCTATATTAACTGTAAGATCTATGTTGTGAGTGACGTTAAAGAAAACGCGCCTATACCGGCTACTCACGATATGTTATAGGAGCGCTAGTATCGTTATCAGTAAACAAGTCATAAGTGGCCAATATTACCACCAGTATCCGATATTACCCCAGTAGACGGTATGTACTTCCACAACAGTAATAAACACTTCGACCATCCAGTATATGGACTAGCAAAGCTGTGTATTTCGCACGCCAGAACTTGGGCGGATAAACGCAACAACACAACATATCTCTGAATATTTATATGTGTGCGCTCTCGTTGAATGTAGTGGTGTGTGCTTACAGTCGCTTTCACCTGTAATATGTCGAGTGATTGCCTACTCAACGCCCGGGTTTCTTCGTATTTCTATTACACAGCGCTTACGGCGCTTCGCTAGTCCATATATTGGATGGTCGAAGAATAAACATCTAATTAATAACGAGACACACTAAAATCTTTACAATAGGTACATTATGTTTAAGCCATAACTTGCAAAGACACTAATTCCATGGCTTGATCTTTCAGGTTATTGGTTACTGCATTGCCATCTCGACTTCCACGTTGAAACAGGCATGGCAGTTCTTCTGAAAGTCGGAGATACCAAAGACTTCCCCCAACCTCCCGAAAACTTTCCTACCTGCGGTAACTACTACAATAAGAAGAACAATAGTCAGCCAGTTATGCACGAATATGTAAGCTCCGATAAGAGCAAGTGGAAGGACAGCGATCGTTACGTGTATCTCATAGCTGAGAAACCCAGTATAGCTGAACAAAATGCCATTGAAAAATTCTGGGCCGAATTAAAAAGCAAATTCACGAGTAACACAGCTCCCGTTCGGCAAATTCAGAAAAAATTACTACTTTTACTTTTGTTGCTTTCCTTTTGGAGATAGATACTTTTGATGGAACTGAATTGTGATTTTTTATTTGTATGTAACTTGTTTTCGTTTCTTATGTGTTTGTTAAATTGATACTTGTACTATTTCACACGTTGGAATTCATATTGTACGCCAGAGGGAAATCCTCATGTACTTGGATGGGTCTTACCGTTAGCGGGGGTTGCTGAGGGAACAGCACTTGAATGACCCGATGCAACACCCGCAGCTCCATTCGGCTCTTCGCCGACGGCTAAAGACTGGACATATAGACCCGTCCTTACCTCATAATCCTAGGAGTTAGTTTTAAGTACATTCCAGTGTAAATGCATATTGCCCATGTTGAAGACACCATCGTGTTGTCAAATGCTGTGACAAGTGACCAGGCACGTCAATTATGTGAAATAAATGTTCACGGAGAACAAACATGAAATGTAGCCATTTTATTCATGTAGAACACAAATTAATATTCGTGCCATTAAAGTTTATAGCACTTAATAAGAAAAAAGTGTGATAGTAGTAAAACCATCTTTCGTATCCTATTATTTTTTAATTCTTTATTTTGTATTATTTTTAGAAACCATGATGTCATTTCCTCGCCAGAATATAGTAGTGTTGTTACATGTTTTCAATCATGTTGTTCTTTTTCGTTTTTCTGTACCTCCAGACAATTTGAGGACACGACTACAGTAGCGTGAGATTTTGACGAATATCCATTCCTAAGTCGAAAGGAACCTTAATAGACATGAATTTTGGATGTCACTACGGACATACTCTGAAGACACGTATATTTAAATCCGTATTATAACGAATGATATGATACCACTTTCGAAAAATAATTTCCAAGGGAATGAAGCATGCATCTTTATTTGAAAAAGCCAACCCATAAGTAAGAATTAAATGTATACTGACAGGATATGAATAATGTAGGAACTTAGATATGTCAAGAACATAATGAAAGAAAATGTACAACACAAAGAATAAATATTTAGATAATATGAAATATACCAATCAAGTCAGATTCTGGGTTCGGAAGATGGGCACCATATAATTTCAAAATAATGGTTTTAAACACTGTTTGAACTACTTACGCCGTAGTGCATCACGAGCTAACAAAACCCAATTCGCATTCAATTAAAATTAATTCACGATTTTCTGTTTGTTCAGGATATCGTTACTTTTCAGAGTTCAATAACATCTTCTTCTTGAGCTTGCGAAACAGGATCCTTTGGCAAAGGTTGGCTAACTTGATTGTTAACATTGTTCAGAGCCATGCCACTCATCTGACAGAGTAGATGGTTAAATAAATATAGCTTATAAGACGAACTCACATCCGCTGACAAAGACTTCACGACTGCTTGGGCGATCATGCCACCGATGATCGAACACGTAGGGCCATATTCTCCGTAAACGTTCCTGTTATTATAAATACTCAATTATTACTCATTAGTACTATAATTCCTTCGACTTCCTACTGAACACGCCGATTCGGTGGTGTAGGAAATGAAAAGTCAGTAGAGGCAGTTGCTCCCACCATTCACATCTGACTACACAACATAACAATCAAATCATCAGCTTTTTTCTTGGAGAAAAAATAAAATAAAAAAATTAGAGAGCTGAAATAAAGAACCCAACCCCTTAGTTCTCTACTCTTTAAACTTGAAATGAAATAGAAAAAGATAAGATCTTTAAATTATCTAACAAACTGGCCTCTCCATCTTTTCTATAGAGAAAAAACTTGAGCCTAGAGTTGAAATCTTTTAGTTTTCACAGGTTTTGGAAGGACTGAAAAAAAAAAAAAAAAAAAAAAGAGAAAAAAAAAAGAAGGTTTAACAAGGGGAGAAAACAAATTCTGAAGACGCAAGAAAGCACTAACGTCAACTTCATTAGTCCTCACGAAGTAACGAGTTCCAATATATACTACGAAAAGTTCGAATAAGTCTTCATAAGGCTTAAGAAAATCTAAACGAGTCGTATTAGGTTTTAATGATTTTTAGTGAATCGCAACAGAGGCCGAATGAGTCTTGGTAAGTCTTGACAGAATCTGGATGAGCTTTAACAAGTCTTAACGGAGTTAAATTTAGTCTTATGAATCTCAGTATGCAGTATAGAGTCTTTCAATAGTCTTTAATAAGTCTTGACAAAATTGTAACAAATTTTTATACCCCCTAGCCAAGTTCTAACAGATTTCTAATGCGTCTCAGTAGGGCTTAAACGAGTCTTAATGTGTTTCAACAGTCTTACCCAGTCTTAATGAAGTTAAATTCGATACACTCAAACTTCAAGAAGTCTCGAGAATTGAACGAGTCTCAGGAAATTTAAACAGAACCTCAAGTGACAAAATTTCACCCCATTAAAATCTAAAGCAAAACCATCCTTACTCCAAGTATTCGATAGGCAGAATATCTTCATCAACGTTGAATTTTTTCAATACCGAGTTCCTCAAATTCAGCAGAGTCTGGCAATCACTTTCTTCAAAATTTCTGGATGGGTCACGTTGAACAGTGGTACGGAAATCTGTCAATACTGAAATCAACACACATAGTTACCTTCATCACCAATGATTTATTCATCGCTTTGAACCACTATAGTATGAATTATCAGCAATCGCCATGAAACAACAGATCAGACAGTCCGGAATTATTCCAGTCCCTTCCAAACAATTTCCAAATTTAAAAAATATATTCACCCTCGGTCAATAATCCCAACACGAGTAAGCTTTTTACAAACTGATCAGCTTTCCAATTTCAACTACAAAGCTTAGTAACATTCGCCCCTTCCTTAAGCTGCAAACATTCCTTCGTCTCTACGGATTTCTGAGAATATCATTACGAGCTTACTTTTAAAAACAAGATATGATGGATCTTCGAATTTTCTTTTTTTCAATGACGTCGTTGGAACCCAGTGGAAATTTAATGCAGTTTCAAACGACACGATTCTGCTGCAACAAAGTCACATCATTGAAAACTCCGATTAGGTACTTAAAATAATGCACACAAAAACGTGAAATTTCAAAAGCTGCACGTACTTATCTCCACGTTCATTCAAATCTTCGAAAAGGTAACCAAACATGCCAAATGAATCTCCACAAAAGAATTTCACATTGCAGAATTTACAGATTGCATTGAGGCAAACGATCAGAGCAGGCGGTTGTTTCGTGACACAGACGACGTCGAAATTCGAGAAATACGAAATCGGTTTATCTAACGGAGAAGACGCATCAGCGGTCACTTTTACGTTCGGATTCAAGATTTGTGCTGCCTTCAAGCTGGCTTGGGCTCTCTAGAATAACGTAACCGCATCGGTGAGGATAAACATCAAAAGAATGCAAGATTCAAGAAAAAATACACATATACTCACATTTTCGCCGATGTTTTCAGGATGTAGGAAATATTGAGAGGTCAGGTCGTCTTTAGTAACATTTTCTGGGTCCATCATTGTAACAGACTTGACTCCAGATAATATCAGATTCTTGCAAACTTCAGTTGCGACACCTCTAATGCCGATTACTAACACTCGAGTGTTTCGCAGCCTGAGAACGAAAATAAACAGCTCAAATTTTAGCCAGAAAATCAAACAATTGTCGTCGGTAATTGAAAAGTAAGTCGGCGAACACAGCCATATACAGCAAGTTGACACCATTGGTACTTACGAACGTTGGACATTGGCGCCCCATAACCGAATCTGGCGATCATACAATTCGGCTTCTTCTTCTGTTATGATATTGTGCTCGTTTGAATTCATATTTCTACCGAATTACAAAGAATGGCTGTTTAATACTCCCGGAAACTGAAAAATAACTTTATGAAGTGCCGGTGTAATCTTCCAGTAATCACTAATCAGATTCAGATTCAGATTATTCAAGATCAAGTTTCAGGAGTTAGGCATATTCCAATATTTGGGATGTCGGTGGCTTCCTGCCCACGTAAAGTGGTGACATCTGACGGATTTTTTACCAACTACCGGCGCATTTTACACGTATATGCGTTCTACGCTGTTCTACGTAGATCGGACGTAGAAATAATAGGTAATTCTACGTTCTACGCGCCCGCCGGCCCGTCTCTGAATCTGACGTGAGCCATAAGTTTTAATGTTATGGTTATGCTTATCACTTCTTGTCAAGAACTTACTGTTGTCCTTAGCACCCTTCAAGATTATGCAGAAGTTGTGAAGTCATCCACTGAACCGGTGATGTGAAAACTTGAAAAGCCGGGCTTAAAATTGCATTTTATTTTATATTCGATTCACATCCTTGTTAACAGCAAATATTTTTAGTGTATGTACAGGTCAACAGATATTTTCTGATATGTGACATACTCACTGGTAATTCGCTCATGTTTTTAGTTCGAACATCCGTTTTGTGAAGATTACTCATGTTCTGCATTTATTATTTAATCTTTAATCATTGCACTCATTTCAGAGCGTCATCCTCGGGAAAACATTGTGAAAATGTTCCGATTCGTCAGGCGTATTCGTCCCTTCTTGTACTGCGGTCTGCTACCATATTTTGACCGGAAAGAACCATATGATGAAGTCGAACCATTTGTACCGTACGTGCCGACTACTGGTTTTGAACGCATTATTGCATTGTTTAAACCAGAGTAAGTTGAACTGACAATAAAATTTACATTCCAACTGTTGTGAATGTTATTAGCATCAGTAAAAGTAGTAGCATTCACGTTTAGCGATGTTACGATAACGATACCTATCGCTAGTAGCAGGTTCGTGACAATAATCACTATTTTTTGTATTATGATCACACCATTTGTTGAATCCAATCAAGATACCTAAAATTGAGCTTCGTGGTCATGATTGATAATTTTTCCCCTTGTATTTCGTTGAATGAGAAAAATCAACCCCGTTATTATTTTTAAGTTTTCTATTTCCTTTGTTTCTTTTTAAGGACGTCGTGTCTCAAGCTTTTTTAGTAGCAAAAGTGCTTTAAATAAATTATTCTTTGTTATAGTGCTCAGGGATATTGCAGTAAAGAATATACATCTGCAGTGCAGCTAACAGTTGGGAGTTTAGTAATTGGAACTTGCTATGGTGCCTTAAAACAAGGGAGAACATCGTTCGAAACATTCATGGCGGTAAACGAACAAACACGATTTCTTTCTGCGTATGAAGCCAGGGTAATATATTTAAGTATTTGATTATTCCTTAGTCGTTACCATTGGTTGACCTCAAGCAAAACTTTGATTTCTACTCTTAATGCGCAGAGGAAGCTGAATGATTATATCGCCTTAAAATCCATGCAAACAGGATTACGTTATGGATGCAGATTTGCAATGTTCACAGGTATTTACAGGTACATTTGACTACACTAATTTGCTGTGATGATAACCGAAGTATGCTGGGTATCTCAGTTTTAGCTAACAACTGGACGGATATATAATATGTACTTGAGAAGTGGAACAAAAATTGGTTGTACGCATATTCCATATTTTTATTTTTCAAGCGTCTAAAAAATTTTCTAGTTCAAAAGAAAAGATATGTGCAGTATGTACCAGTTTGATGCCAAACTTCCATTTTGAAAATATTTCTTAAAAACGGTGATAGATGGTGCAGTAGGGGAAAAACCGAGTAATTACTTACCTTGTGTCCCCACATACTCAATATTGGAGAAGTTACACGAGTTTGGATGTTTGAGCTGTAAAGTTTGAGCCAAGTTTTCAGTCACACGAATTAAGATTTTGCCTGTAGTCACTTAAGTGCTGAAGACAATCAACAACGAGCTTCATAGTTTTTGTAACATATTTTAAAATACTATTTCATGCTACTCTAAACTATGATCAATGAAATTTAATTCAAACATCGGAAAACTGCAGCGAATTTTGTCGAATTTCTGAAATTTTGAGATTTTTGATATTGCATCCTGCGAAATAATTCCTTGAATTTTACTAAGATAATTATACATGGAATTTTGAAAATAAGCAGAAAACTACATGTTTCTTGTTGCTTATCCTTGATATATTGCAAGTACTACTAATGTATTTACAATGTGAATGATAAAACTTTGATTTGAATTTTATCATTCCAGTCTTCAAATTTGGGTAGTTCTTCAATATTGGGAATAAGTAAAAAATAGTGACGTAAGTTCTCGTGGCATCAGCAATCTACCATCCGTAGTTATATTCAACTAAGTTATTTAAACCAAAAGTGTTGATGCCAAATTCAATGTGATGATTCGCTATATCTCCGACATCGGTATCCCATTTGGTCTTGAGAACATGTCTTGTATTCGTAGGCCTTGTGTGTGTATCAACAAGTAGTAAAATTTTTTCTTAGCTTGCTCATCAACTCATCATATTAACTGATACATCTATTGTGTTCATCTGTTTTTTCTTTCTGTGTACTTCATTGTGCTCCCGTTCATTGTGAACCGACACTGCTTCAATATTTCTAATTTTTAGCTTCGTTACCATATTGGTTGTGGCTTATCGCGGTAGAGATGGCATTCTAGAATACATCCTTGGTGGGACCCTTGCTGGAGCTTCTTTTAGATCGCACCTTGGTTGGAAAGCAGCTCTCGCTGCTGGAGCTGTTGGTAAGTAAATGTTTAACTTTTTGTGTGCTTGAACAGCGAATGGTAGAAAAGTAGATTTTTTCAGACTTTATTTTCGAATAATATTGCGGAATTAAAGATTTTATCATTTATTTGATGTAATAGATTTGTATTATTTCGCCATTTTATCAACGATACTACTTTTTACGGATTTCTAGGAGGTTCATTGGGGACCTTTGCTGGAACTTCGATATTTATGATTGGAAAAATGACGGATACAACAGCGTCTGACGTGAGACAGTTTCAATATGATGTGCGTGCTCGAAGAGACAGGTATTTATTCGTTCTCTGTTACGACAGTATTATCCTTATTATGGAAGTATGTTGAAGCAGACCCTCGAATCATTGGCACGTTTGTAGACTGAATAAATCTAGAAGAAATACACAGAAAATAATTATTGTGTCCTGATTTGGAGGGAGAATAGCAAAGTTTTCCCCACTCGAGTCTATAGTTCATTTTTTTTTCTAGTGATACCACTGCTTGCTCACAAAAACTTCGATCGAACCTTAAGAAATTTAACTCAGGAAAACTAAGCTAACTAGTTTTAATAATTGATCAACCAGTTATTAATTTCTGTTTCAATGTGTATTGGTAGAGATTATGTAGAATTTCAAAAAGAGCTACCACTTCGTTTTGAGGAAACTGGCATGCTCTTAAGAGCGCACATGGCGAGATTGAAATCACGTCTGGGATACAAAGTTGATGAGAAAGACTTAGCATACTTCGTTGTAAGTGATGATAGCGCTGATGCGGACAGTGAAGAAAAACGTTTCCCTACTCCTGAAGAAAGTTTAAAATTTCTTGAAAATATCACTAATTCATCGGGGACCCAAACATCGGAGGAAAACAATGTATCTTCGACAAATGTTGATGTTAGTGACGCGGATAAAGTAAAAACACCCCCATAATTATGGTTTAATTACAATGATGCATTCGGTTTGTTATTTGTATTTTAAAATAAACAGTTTTTTGCTTCCCCTGCAAAATTGACTATTATGACCAACGAGTGTTGTACGGCTGAGAATGTCGTGCAGGTGGACCAGTTGAGTACCATTGCTGAGAAGCTAGTGACGTACTCTAAGTATATGGTGCCGAGCTTCTCTATGAAATGAACGTGTATACCCGCAGTGATGATAATCGATCACGTCATGCACGTAATCGAGTCGAATACCGTGCAGAGGAATCAGATGTGTGTTGTTGAGATATTATTATTGGTGATACATTCTGTTGAGTACACAGTGTAGCGCTTTTTGATGAAAAGGGTGTACTATTATGGTATTTGATCTGCTAAACATGTAAACAATTGTTCAAAAGATACCCTGCAAGCACAACTAAAATGAGATGCTTAGAATTAAAGGGTATAAGTAGCAAAAACTCACTTTCAGGATAAATGCAGGTGAAGTTGAGTTGTGTGTATAAAATCAGGGGAAGAAATATGGTCGCGTGAAATGATAGGCAACTATCTGCTAAAGAACCGACAGAGTGCCAATGACGTAACAGCTGCATATTTTCTTCCACAGCAGTACGAATTTGGTTCGGTTCGAGATTTCGAAATGTCATTTAGACCCCCTAAGTCCCTCAGTTGTAGTCAACGATCATCAATACTGTAAATAATTAACCCCATTTCTATTTCTTCAGCAGTTAGCGACCTATTGATGGTACGAAATTTACCGCTTGTTTTTCAGTATATTAGAGCCACCTCGACAAAAAAAGTCAACCGGCACACCTTTCTAATCCAACACTTCAACAATATCATACTTTATTTAATGAAATGAAGCGATTTCATCTAGTGATGGTCTCTTTGAACTCATTTTTAGCCCTTTGAAGTTCTCTAATCGTAAAATGTTTTTCAGGGCAGGGAAATACATATAAGCACAATTTTCGTTTCTATACCATATCGAGGTTGCTGCGGGCTATAACAGAAATAATATTAATTGATGGATTATATTGACGAGTAAAAAGTAAAATCCTCGAGGTGACAGCAACCGCTATGATTTTTACACTTGGTTCGGTGGCCTTGATCTGATGGCATATCAAATTACTCAAAGTTTGAACCAGAACTGGAGAGGTGTTCATGTTTCAATACATCGACGGGAATGCATAAAGAGTGCAGTTTCTATCACTGCTTCTATAGAGTTCGAAATATTCGGGCAAAAAATAATAAATTATTACATTATTAGTTGGGTCAATATTATGTCACTAGCTCACTACAGATGGACGCTGTTTAACAAAAAGGGAACTAACCCACATTTGTAAACAAAATGAGATTAGTATCGTTGGAAAGAGCGTAAAACGTAGAATTTTTCAAAATTGGGCCCCCGATTCAAAAATGTGTACTCGCGTTGAAAAAAGCTTATCAGTAAACGCAATGCCATATAGTCCCTACATGGCTCTTGAACTTCGAATCACGTGTTCTCAAAAAGCGGATTTTGTGGGTTAGTTCCATTTTCCATTTTGTTAAACAGCGTCCAGATGGCGCCTACTGCCGCAAGCTCGATACAAAATGGCTACAGGCCGCATACCCTTTTTTACATAGGACCTTGGCTTACGGGAAGTGTGCGAGAACAGGAGACCTGTTATGAAACTTTTATCACAATACCACAAATCGTTACTGTACAGTGGTAACTTGTCCAGTAAACGGGTAAACCCTATCAAGTTACCACTGTAACGATTTGTGCTATCGTGATAAAAGTTTCATGATAGGTCTCCAGGAGAACCGAGCTGACATGAGTATAATATAGACATAGTTTCTGTTTTGCTCGTATGCTTATAAAAATGAAATAAGCGAATACACTATCGCTTTTGTTAATTATCAATGGACATTAAAGTCAAGTACCCTAATATGGGGTAGTTCCTAAAATGGGGTACCCATTGACCTCACATAATATACCTACGGCGCACTCTGGCTTCAAGTAGTGGAAATAATGTACATAAACAAAAATACTAACTTCTCTGTGAAAAGTTTCTGATAAGAAACATTTTATGTAATTTTACAAAGATTATTTTGTTCCTCTTGTTTTCGAGACGTGCAAGTGTAAAGAAGTGCGAACTGCAAAGTTCAACGAAGTGGACGCTGTTCAGCAAAAGGGAACATACTAGCAAAATCCACTTTTTGAGAACACGTGATTCGAAGTTCAAGAGCCATGTAGAAACTATATTATGACATAGCGTTTACTGATAAGCTTTTTTCAACATGAGAACACATTTTTGAATCGGGGGCCCAATTTTGAAAAATTCTACTTTTTACGCTCTTCCCGACGATATACCTACAAAGAATTTTATTCGCATACCACCAAATGCCGCATTCCACAACAAAAACATCTCCAGCAAAACTCCAGTTTGGCTAGAAACTGCCGTCTCAATTATCATTCCTCACTGAGAGGCCAAAATCCAACGACAATTCGTTTTGCTCCAAGCGGTTTTACCTCCCAGGTGACTCAGTACTGTTTCAGTATCATTACAGAAGCAAAATGTATTATGGTGATGCTTCCAACAATCTTCCTTTTGATCCTGCCGCTGGAATGGTACTCATAGCTGAAAATTTGAGTAACCACAATGTCTTAGTCTCAACTGATGTTGATTCGGCATTGACTGGATTATGCCTTTATATTTATCCCTACACTATGGAAACAACAAACTTAAATACGAACGCAACTTCCATTGTCAATCCGATACCTCAAGTCAGATCATGAATTGTGATTCTTGCAAGAGTTACCTACTTTTTTGAATTGTGACGGGCTTGTAATTTTTTCAACGAGTTTCCATCTGTGAAATATTTGTATTTCACATCATGAACAACAAACACAATAATGGCTCAGTAAGTACCTACTTAATAATTTTTATTTCGTTTTGACAATAGTTACAGTTCATTTACAATTTTAGTATACTTGTACTTATGGTAAATATAAAATGTAGGTATAGGTATTGAAATACATGATCATACGAGATGAAACAAATAATAATCATAATAATAATAATCAAAATACGATATAGTTTTTTTATTTTTATTTGCGGATACGTGATATAAATACAATACATACCTACATACTTACACAATAGAAAGATGCTTAATCGATAGGAGATAATTTTGTATATACATATGACTGATAGATTACCCTACTTTGTATTTTTCAGTCTCCTCGGCATGATATTCAAGCGGGGGTCGAGTCCCCTTGGCCAGATAATGGTACTAGAGCCTACCACCTTGGGTGTAAGTACCGTCTACTCTTTTTTCATGTATTCGTTTGTACAATTATTCGCGAGTGACTATCGAAATTATTTTTTCAAAAATTATTCATTTTGTACCTACAATTGATCTCTGGTTGTTAAGGAAGTAATTTTTTCAAAATTCTTGGTCTTCTGAACCTCAGCAAAGTATTTCATAAACCACTTGTCCTCAAAGAAGATGCACACTCCCTCATTCGGACTTACTTCCGTAACCAGCCGCCGACAGAATCTTTACTGTTGGATGAACTCTCGAAGAAATTGATTATGTTGTCAAGTTTAACAACAGGACATCGCATGCAGACTTTCCGTCTACTGAAATTGTCCAACATCCAATCGTCCACATCAAAGGTCTCTTTATTTGTACCTGACCGTATAAAAACCTCTTTGCGCTCTCGGCCACAGCCGCATTTGGTCCTACCGTTCTTTCTGGAATCTCAGTTATGCGCTACTCACACCCTTCAGCAGTATGTACGTGTCACACTCCGCTCTGCGGTTCGATTGATGACCTTTTTCTCACTACGGTTCCACCTTATCACCCGGCGAGTACTCAAACTCTCAGCAGATGGGTCAAACTCATGCTCCAAGCAGCAGGCGTCGACAGTAACTTTACTGCTCGTAGCGTTCGTCACGCCGCAACGTCCGCAGCTCGACATGGAGGCGCTTCAGCAGACAGCATCCTTGCTGCGGCGGGTTGGACCCCTCCCGATGCAGAAGGTCCCCGGATTACATCTTGTCTAGTGCGATCTTACGCTGTTACTGTGAGAGTGGGGTCGGCAATTATGTACATTAATTTTTTCGAAACATGCATTTCATCATCCTGCATAATATGTCGATGTACATCCTCTGAATGCTAAAAAAAGAAGTATTCTTGAAAATTAAGACGCTGTCTCTACAACAGGGCTGGAATAACGGAATCATTTCGTTGTGGTACCCGTTATAACGTAACGTAACGTTCCGGTATTGTTACTGTTATGATAACGTTATGGCAAACTTTCTCGTTATGGTAGTAACGGTTACATAACGTTATAATGGTTCACCCCCCCCCCCCTTGTAAATTTCCTTTTTTAATTTTTAATATTTCCTTGTTTTGTGACAAAGCTATAACCTAAAAAGTGAAAAGGTTTTTTTTCAACTTTTTTTTCAGTCTGTTTCACAATTTTAATTTTACATTTTTGGGACAAAATTCAGAATCAAAATCACAATTCAGACTGTTCAGAGACAAAATTCAATTCTGCGGCTCATAACATAAATTTTATGTTGGTATTGGTTGGTATAGTAGCACTAGTTAACTAGTAAGATCTATGGTTTTAACAGAATACAGAAATCAAAATATCAATCAGAATTTAGAATATTAGAAATTATTTAGAACATTATAACAAGTATTCAAGTTTATTTTGTTTATTTTTATTATATAAAAAAAGTAAGAAACAAAAAGAACACAAAGGGGTTATTTAATAGATAGGTACCCACTAAAAAAAAAAAAAGTCATCAATCTGCGTCATGAAAATAGACATTGTAATTAATTTTAACTTAAGAATCATAACAAATATGGACTTAATCACCCAATCACCAGTGTTGTTAAACAAAACGATTTTTGGTCATTTTGTCGGACGAGCATTTCACTTTTTTTGTTTGTTATGTCATGAGTTTTATAATTTTGTTTTTTCATAATTTTGTTATGTTATGACAAAATTATTTTGTCATTTTGTCATATCCACAAATTTTCAGGTATTTTACTACTTTTACATACAATCCAATCCTACCAATCACCAATGATATTTTAACAAAGGTTGCATACTTGGAGGCTAAAAAGAAATTGGGATTTAAACCTGCACTAGAGTGCGCTGCAAAATTGCCTACGCGGTGCGCGGTTGTTAGCGGCAGAGATGGAAAGCCATATGATAAAACTTTTGCTAACGGCTTTAGCTTCTGACCTTGGAAAATAGAACTTTAGCTTTTGCTTTTCAAATTTTTTCATATTTAGCTTTCCCTTTTGGCTTTTGCTATTCAATGCAAAAATCATAAGCTTTCAGCTTTCCGCTTTTGACTTTCAGCTTTTTTCCTAAATTTTGAATATTTTGTTATTTTGTACAACATTATATTTTTTATAAATAGCTTTTCACAACACTGCTTACCAGTGAATACATTAACAGCACTGACCATTGAGATAATGGAAATAAAAATGAAAATTTGAAATTATAATTTATAAATAGATAAATATTGGAAAAGCTGTAAAAAATAAAACTTTTGCTTTTGCTTTCAATCATTTGTGCGTTCTAGCTTTTGCTTTCAGCTTTTGCTTTTTACGTATAAAACTCTTCGCTTTTGGCTTTCCGCTTTCAGCTTTTAGCTTGCTTTCCATCTTTGGTTAGCGGGTGAAAATGAGTGAGTGACCATGTTGTGTACTTTCAAATAGAAACACTGCTATTTTTAGTAGGGTAATAAAACGAGTAAAAATTATTCTGCCAGTACACCAGTAGAACTGATTATAATTTAATTTTTTGGTGATGATGCAGTCGAATTTAGGACAAATTTTCTTTGAAAGTGAATTTTGAATTGACTTCATGATAGTTGAAGTTTGCTACACGCTTCCAGTAAATCATACGTGATCACTCCTCTGGCTTGGGTTGACTTCTTAAGTTTTGACTGATGGCTAATAGCTGATCACTTCTTCAACAAAAAGTGTCTGAGAAAAAAGATGTAATGCATAGGTTGGTTTAGATACATTTTCTAAGACACTAATACCATGTTCTTCTAGTCTTTCTTAACTTCTTGATCCTTGTTCTTTTCCACCAACGTAATATTGGAATGACAAAATGTCATGACAAAATTGTTTTGTCATTGATTCATTTTTTTGTTATGTCATTTCCATTTTGTCATATGACAAAACTGAGAAATGGTTTTGTCATTATGACAAAATTCCTAAAATTCAACTGTCATTTTGTCATTTTGTTTTGTTATGTCTAACAACACTGCCAATCACACCAGATTCTGATGTCTGTACAACTGGAAAATCATGAGAAATCTGTAGTCTACTACTATGTTTGATCAACAAGAAAAAATTAATAAAGTTAGAATTGAAAATAGCTACAAAGTACAAACCTTGGCGACTTCAATCTCAATTTTCAAACTGAAACTGCACTTGGGTACTGAAGAAGTGAAGATGCAAGATGATCATTATTAATCAAACAATATCAACTTATTATTCTTATCATCTTATCAACTCATTCAAAGGATGGACGGTTGGCAATTTCCAGATTTTTCAATTTTCAATATATTTTTTTTAATGCAGTAAAATAACGAGAAAAATTGCATTTGTTACGATATCGTAACGAATTGTTAAACGTGATCAAATTACCGTAACGTAACTTAACGCTTAAACGTTTTGTTCCGTTATGTAACCGTTACTGTAACCGTTACCAATAACGTGTTTCCAGCCCTGCTCTACAACAAAATGAGAAATCTGACAAACTTTCAATTTTTATTTGGAGAAAACAACGTTCTCGACTTCGTTGCATCCAAATGGTTGGATCAGAAGTCGTGATCTAAATTTTGATTTCTTTTGTAAATATCTATACGTGAATTTGAAGGCATAACCGAACATTTATTGGGCCCTAGTCACGAGAGAATAAAAGAGGGTGAAAAGATCGAGCGATCTGAAAAGTATCGATCTAAGAAATACCCCATTCCTGAGTCATCATTCTTAGATAACTTAGGTATTTTGCATTTTTTGCAGATCTATTTAAACCCGCACAAACGCAACGAAAGTATTATCAAGACTACCAAGGGTATGCGAAAAATTCTGACAAGTCTAAATCTGTTCTTGTTCTGTCCTTCGATTACTGCCAAAATGTGCACTATCCGCATTGTCCCCAGCAGGTGGGGTCGGCGTATTTTAAAGCAGCTAGAAAATTGAACATTTTCGGTATTGTAAATGAGGCAACAAAGGTGCAGACAAACTACATAACTGACGAAGAAAATTACTGCAGAAAAGGAGCGAACGAAGTGATCAGTATGCTGGATCATTATCTATCTCTTCAGGATCCCGTTGATGAACTCGTGTTATTTGCCGACAATACAGTAAGCCAAAACAAGAACAATGCCATGTTACATTATTTGTCGTGGAGAGTTCGAGAAAAAAATAATAAATCAATTTCACTTAATTTCCTACTTGTCGGACACACCAAGTTTACACCCGATTGGTTGTTTGGAATTTTGAAAGCGTGTTATAGCCGTTCGACCATTGTTACTTTCGACGATTTCCTAGAGGCTGTTGAAAAGTCATCTCCATCTGGTTTTAATCGCGTGCAACCAACTTACCATCCTAACTCTGAAGTGCATCATGTTTATTGGTATGAATGGGATGTGTATTTGAAACAGTTTTATAAACCTCTGCCTGGAATAACAGCGTATCATCATTTTATATTCAGTGAGGCTACACCTGATGTCCGAGTGAACCAGTATGCGAACTGTAATATAGAAACATTCACAGTTTCAAAAGAGGTTGTTCTTTTGGATACAGCACCTCGCAAAGAGATTATTCCTGAAGGACTTTCACTTGAAAGGAAATGGTACTTATATGACCACTTACGACCTCTCTGTGTTTCGGAAGTCAAAAAGGACACATTCATTGCGAGGCCGCAAAAGTGTAAGATGAAAAATACGCGAATGAAACGTGCATCTAAACAAGAGAACCTGTCCACTGTGAAACAGCAAGAGCCACAGAGAAAACGTCAGTGGAAGAATGCTTAGGTTTACAAAGTCTCTGAACGTGTAGCTTTTTTTAAAATTCATTTATTTAGAAATAATACTATCATTGAAGAATTATTGTAATGTCTTCGCCCAGCCTAAGTATAACAACTCGTTTTGTGTATGTGTTAATTGCCATTTTATTGAATTGCTGGAAAATTTAATGTCGTTTATTGTATCATTATAGGCAGGCATTCATATCTTTATGTGCAGACTTATTATTTTTGTTGTGGTGAGAATGTGGGGTATGAATAAAAAGGATTGGGGATGAGTGTTGGAGGCTAAAGATGGGGTGCTGGGGATAAAGTGGAGATAACTTGATTGAAATGAGCGAATTTCTTTATTATAAGCACTAAAAGTGCGGCATCCAAAATACCAAACTTTAAACCTTTCTACAGCTAAAAGTACACCAAATAGCGTCTTGCAACAAGTGGCATATGGAAGAGCGTGAAAAATTCGTTTATGAACCACCACAAAGACAAAATTTGCGGTAATGACAGGGTGAGTAATCAAATTAGAAAATCGTAAATTTTGTCATTTCGAGAAAATTTGAGTTTGACTTTCTTAGCTTCGAGACGCTCTACCGCAAAGAGGAAATGAAAGAAACAGCGATCTGGAACCTACGGGAGGTGAAAGAGGATGAAAAATACTATCAGAAACGTTCAAAAGCCAAAAATCGATTTTTCTACACTAGTACCCTTTCTTTGGGCATGGTCACATATGCAGTTTGATGTTTACGATTTTAGAATATTGTATAGAATGTCCCATTTATGACGCAACCCTGTTTTTAAACAGCTGTATGCGCGCGCCGAACGATCTTGAAGTGAAACCAACTGAAGCATGGAAATTGAAAAGGGCCTAAAGCCTTGTTTTCCAAGGATCCGTGATCACGGATGCGTGGACCACGACTCCGTGAACGTGATTCACGTCGTACCCAGCCTTGTTTTCCAACAATCCGTGATCACGGATGCGTGGACCACGACTCCACGTGCTTCTCCAACAGGAACTATAGCTGTTTCCCGCAAGGTTGGCTCTCGAAAAATGATATCGATAAATGAAATATTAATATTGTATCTTAAAATGTGTGAAGAAGAAGATGAAAATTGGATTGCCATTACGTTAAGCGAACAAAATGAAACGCTCAAAATGTTTACTGAGCGAATTATACGATTTTCTGGATGCGTCATATAACACTTTGTGAAGTTTCACACTTCCAATTAGTAACTCGTCCTCGAACGAACTGAATGGTGCCATTTATCCGGAAGCAAACAATCGGCACGCGACACTCAAAAATATACTTTAATAGGATAATTTACAGAAACTGTGAATACTCTAGAGCAGGAATAGCCGCTACAGAATAATAATTCCACGAAATGGCGTTAATAATGTTCAAATTTCAGAAAATGAACTACAAGCCTTCACACTACCCGGGAAAATTTGTTTGTTATCACCCGCACGGACACGCAGAATTCGATTTGGATTGATTTCAGCGTGATTCACGCAGTCTTGAAAAACATGATGTATAGAAAGACCTGCGAGGGACTAAATCCAAAACCTGCTAACTCCAAAAAAATCGATTTTCATTTTTTTGGTGATTCTGTATCTGGAGACTCAGCTGCATCAGTGTAGCCTTCAAAAATTCCCAAAAGTTGAGAAATTCCCACAGAAAATCCCTTTTCAAAAAACCTGCTAACTCCATAAAACCTGCTAAGTCCCATTATCAATGTAAACAACAAGTAAGAGCTAAAATTCATTTCATTCTCAAAAACGTGGTTACAATAATGCCGTTTATAATAAAAGTGAATCGAATTGATTTAGTTATTAAAAAGAAGACATAAATTTTGTTCTCTTCAAGAAATAATGTAAGTACTAAGCAAATAATCACTATTTTATACAAGCAGCTTTCTTAATTTTTTCTTTCTTCAGCAAGCAGTATGAATTGTACTCAAACGTTCTAATAATTTGTGCTCGTTTTTTTCTTTATATCAGGGAAGAGCTAATAGAGGAGCTTATTGAAGAAGAAGCTATAGAAGAAGCTATAGAAGAAGCTATAATATTCGACGAAATTGATAGTGATAATGATTCAGGATCTCAGTATACCCCATCTCCGCCTGCATCACTTATTATGGTACCTCCTGAAACGGCTCCTGAACATAATACTAGTAGAAGTAGAAGTCCGAGAAACCGTTCTTGTAAAAGACTACAACTGGTGTCTAACAATGATAACGAGAATCGTAAAAAGATTAAAGCTTATCGTTCGAGAGAAAGAGGCGAAATGTATTTAGGAGTACAAAAAGTTGAGCTGAGAATGAAAGTGGTAAGAAAAATAATCACAAAAGTATTACTTGATGTTATCAAATTTATTCTTGGATAATAATTTTTCGTTTTCTTCATTGCATTTTTACTTAGGTCCAAAGAAGTGGAAGTGGGATTATAAAGTTCCAAAAAGCGGCCGAGCATTAAAAGAAAGATGCGAATGTATTTTATCAACAAAAGATAACGTTTCTGTGGATTGTACTCTACTCACTGAAGAAGAAAGAAGGAAAATTTTCTCAGAATTTTGGAAACTGTCCTGGAATGAACGTAAGATTTTCGTATGCAATTATATGGAGCATTCACTCACTGAACGTGAACGTAATCGACGCGATGGAGTGAACACCAGAAGAACAAATTCCTTCAAATTTTTTTTGCCATCAGGTGAGAAAAGGTTACATGTATGCCGCACTATGTTTCTAAATACACTATCAGTGGGCAGATGGTCGGCACAGAATTGGAAACTCGGAAAAGCAGATAAAATTTAGCCTACGTTGAATAAGGTGCGCAAAGTTCGTGCTGATCTCAGTGAACGCCGTGCTAAATGTATCGAATTCTTGGATGGCCTAGCTAAGATGGAGTCACATTATTGTCGAAAAGACTCATCCCTGTTATACTTGGAACCAAATTGGAATTCGTTAGCGGAACTGTATCGTACATACGTTACTGTAATCGACAATTCAGACTCGCCATCTGCACCACTTTCTCAATGCCTCTTTGAAAAAATATTTCATGAAAAAAAGTTGAAGATTTTCCATACTCGAAAAGATGAATGCGAGACGTGTTTGAGTTTTCGCCAAAATAATTTATCCGAAGAGCAATATAATCGACATCGTGAACTGAAAGATATGGCTCGAAATGAAAAAACTAAAGATAAAGAAGATAAATCGATTCGTGCGTTTGCTATGGATGTGCAATCAGTGTTATTGTCACCAAAAAATAACTCTTCGAGTATGTACTACAAAACTAAATTAGTTTCTCATAATTTTACGTTATATGACCTACATTCGCGCGATGTTTGGTGTTACGTATGGAATGAGAGTGATGCTACCTTACATGCCACGACTTTCGCATCCATGTTGAGCGATTTTATTCTCAACCATAGTACTTGCAAAAAGGGAGACACCATGGTAATCTACTCCGACGGTTGTACATACCAGAACAGAAATACTATCGTTTCCAATGCCCTACTTAACATATCAATTCAGACTGGAATTATTATTATCCAAAAATACCTGGTGAAGGGGCACTCCCAAATGGAAGTTGATTTGGTTCATGCTACAATCGAAGCCTCATTGAAACATCGCGAGATAGATGTACCCTCGGATTATTGTCGATACATTCGCGAAGCCAGAAAGAAGAACCCGTATAAAGTCTTCTACCTCGATTATACTTTTTTCAAATCGTTTGAAAAAGTACAGTTCTTCAGTTCGATTCGCCCTCCAAAAAATGGTACCAAGAATAAGGATCAAGAAAAGGTAGTCGATATTAGAGTTTTGAAATATTGCCCATCTGGAGAATTATTTTTCAAAACAAATTTTGCATTAAAAGATTACCAACGTTTAAAACCAGCTGTTATTACTACCCGATCAAAAGAAAAAGCAGTTCCTACTCCATTCAGCGAACTCCCTCAACTGTATCATGATCGCCTACCCATAAGTAAGAAGAAATACGATCACCTAATGGAATTACTGCCAGTTATTCCAAAAGATCACCACGCATTTTATCGAAATTTGAAGTTTACGAATTCAATTAGAGCTTACAACGATGATGATTAATAATTATTGGTAAATTTATTTTTTATTATTACGATGTTTGGCTAAAAATTAATTAATAATTGTACTACATAGGTATTTTTGTATTTTTGGTTCATCAATTAAAGAATTTCTTGCATTCACTTCCAATAATTTCATTGTGTACTATCATTTTTTGAACCTGCTAAGTCCACTTGTATACGACTAAAACCTGCTAACTCCTTTTCCAGAGAAAAAAATAAAAAATTCCACTATTTTTTCTAATCCAACCTGTGTTAAATCGAAAACAGTGTTGTAAAACCAACATTCAAAAAATTATCTTCACTAGGGCAGAAACGGGAATGTTTTTACCTTCTCCTGTAAAATTTAGGGAAATGGACTTAGCAGGTTTTGGACTTAGTCCCTCGGTCCTGCAATTAATCTGGCCGCAACGCATCGCGCACCACGCAGGAATCGCAGAGTTCCTTGGAAAACAAGGCTTAACTGTTGAAATAAACTTTATTCAAAACGAATAAACGAACGAATATATTTTCTTTCTTTTTATTACGTATATTTCGTGTACAGAGTATTTCGTTACGAAATCCATGTTGGAACAGAAAAACAAAACAAAAACAATTAACGTGTTTTCGTATCAATATTATAACAAACGAAATATACAAATGAACGATTTGAATGATTCTTACACATAGTGATTCTCAAAGATTCATTTATGATGACACTCCCCTCTGTTTATTTCAACATGGTAGCAGAGCGTGGTTATAAAGTATTATAAATTTCATAACTTCGTGTATGTCCGTATCTTCGTGAATCAGGATGATGGAAAGTAAAGCCCTGCTGCACGTGTTCACCGGGGAAAATTTCCCAGCATGGCACGCTCGAATAACCACTGTGCTTCGTGCCAAGAACCTTGTAGACGTTATAGAAGAGGCAGAAGACGATGGAATATCTGAAACTCAAAGAAAGAAAATTGCCGAAAAAGAAGTAAAAGTAATGGAAATAATAATGGAAAGACTTGACGACACACGTGTTCTCGAAGTAATGGATTGCAAGAATCCAAGAAGAGTAATCGAAAAGCTCTCGAAGATATATAAATGGTCAGGTAATGCTACTGGTCAATGCAACAATTAGAGGTATGCAAACGATGCGTTATGAAGATTCGAAATCGATGTCGGATCACATAGCGGAATTTGAAAGATTAGCAACGCAGTTAACGAACATTGGACATCCGTTGTCACCAGAAATATTAGCGCGGAATCTCGTGAATACTATGCCGGAATCATGGTCGAATGTTGTGTCCTCGTTCAACGTAATGGGAGCGACACGAGATTTTACACTCGAGGAAGTAAAAGCAGCTTTGAGATCGGAGGAAATGGCAAGAAAATGAAATGAATCAGCATCGAAGGAAAAGATGAAATCGTCGGTAATGAATGTAACAACAGATCGGAATCAGAATCAATATCAATTTTGTGGACGCGAAGGTATAACGGTAATTATGGTCGAGGACAGTATCGTGGTCATCAGCATCGAGGTAATCAACGTGGCGGTTACGGTAATAATAATTATTGAGGAGGACAAGATTCACGTGCCAGTAGTGAGAGTACGAATAGATATCGGAAATGTTATCGTTGCGGTGAAATGGGACATATTGGAAAGGAATGTCCAAGGTACGGAGATCAAGTGAATCAACACAGAGAAGAAGTCGGGAAGTCGGAAGCAAAAGCATTTGTGTCAGACCACTTCGTGATGTCGGCTGATGAAAAAAATTCAATTTGGAAAAAAGAACCAATATAATTTAATGACAGGGAATGAAATCCTATCATAAATTATGATAAGTTTGATCACGGAGAATTTTCTACAAAAAATGGGATAATTAAGTGAAATGCTCGTGTATCTTCTGATCGATTATAGAAGGATTAATATCTCGTATAATTGAAGGTTATATTTCCTGATGAAACGATGAATTATTTCACTTTGTCGAAAATATTGTTCCACGGGGAGGCGGCGTTGGTCAGTAGGAGCAAGAGAGATAATTGTTTTATCATTATAAAGGTCAATAACGCAAAATTTTTGTAGGAGAGTGTTCGGTCTCGACGTCCTTGGGCCCTTCAGGAGGAAGCTCAAGGGGAAAAAGAAGGTTGACAGCACGTTGAATAGTCTTCGTTTTATGAAGTGAAGACGGTTCTTTGGACCTTTTGTCCATAGCCCAGTCAATAATCCTGATCCACGCCGTTGCTTTGCGTCGATCTAGACTTTCGATGACCCCAAGCGGCCATTTGGCACGCGAGGCATTAGAATTCTTTACCAGAACCATTTCTCCACACCGGAGAACCGTAACATTAATTTTATATTGGACTCAGGCGCGACTGATCATATCGTAAGTGATCAGAATTTATTGAATAGGTAATGTTCGGAAATCACGAGTAAATATTTTGGTAGCAAAAAAAGGTGAAATAGTAAAGTTGGAAATGTGTGGTGATCTTTGTGCGGTGTCGATAGCAAATGGTAAGCGTATACTGGTAAAATTGAAGGACGTCTTATATGTTCCAGAGATTAGACGAAATCTAATTTCATTGTCGAAAATATTGTTAGCAGGATGGCGTGTCGTAGGAGAAGGAGAATTTGTAAACATTGTAGATCCGAGTAATAACGTAATAATCGCACACGGCGAACTTGACAAAAATTTAATCTGCCTGAACTTCATGAAAGAGAATAATAAGGATAATGGTAACGATATTAATAATAACATAATAATGAATTCTAGCGTAAATATAGTCGAAAAAGGAGTGTTATGGCATCAGAGAATGGGTCATTTGAGTTTCGAATATTTAAAGAAATTAACGGAAAATGCAAATGGCATCGATAACGTAAAATTTAATGATTGCAATAACGTATGTACAATTCACTTTGAAGCGAAAATGAAACGTAAACCGTATAATGAAATACGTCACCGTGCGGAAAGAGTTTTAGAAATAATACATACAGATTTATTAGAAATATCACCCACAGAATCCGATACGTTTATTAAGAAGTATGTAATGTCGATAATCGATGATTTTTTTGATATGCGGTCTCATTCATCATAGAACGCAAGTCTAACGTAATAGAAGTTTTTGAAGAATACATAAAGAAAGCAACCTCGATGCAAGAAAGAAAAATACATAAGTTAAGATGCGATCGTGGTGGAGAGTTTATGAGTAATGCTATGGAAGAAGTTTGTAAGAAGAACGGTATTGAGTTTCAGCCTGCAGAAACTCAAGTGCACCAACATAATGGTACCGCAGAAAGGTACAATTCAACGATTCGAATGATTCTTACACATAGCGATTCTCAAAGATTCATTTATGATGACATTAACTCCAAAATTTCACAATCACAATCTTTCTTTTTATTAACATTCTGTGGAGAATTTTAAGCGCCATCTACTGGTGCATAATAAACCTGAAAATGTTTACGTTTTCTCCCTTGAATACCCAGGCAAAATATCCGCAAGGTCGTAACTCCAATGTAAACAGTTCTTTGAAAAGGGCATAACTCCAGCATAATATTATCAGAAGATTTTTCGATTTCGGCCGTCTATTTTCCGCCAAAAAAGTATCCGTGTTTTGTGTCGTATTATCTTCAAGCATTATTAATTTCATACAACAAACTGTAAGCTCGAAGAGTATTATGGATTCAGGAAATGATTCAGAATTATTATTGGAAGAATTTATAATAGAGGAAGAAGTCACTGTGAAAACAACAGAAGTAGTGGTAAAACCACCACCAAAGCCCCCATGTCCAAAGCGAGTAAGTTTGAATCATCATTCTAACTTTTACAATAAAATTTCTAGTCATTTTAATGTAAGTACTCTAAGTTAGTTAATATTATAATCTTCTGTTAGTATATGTGGCTACACTGTTGTAAAATAATACTATTAGTATACGTGGTTATCAGTCTGAAATTATCCTGATACCAGCTGTATCGAGTTGTGTGTCATCATAAAAATTCCCCGTAGTAACTCGTTGTAAGGTGTTAATTATTTTCTACAGCTATGTTCTAAATATTAAAGCTTGAAATAGATCTCTCTTACGGAGGTTGTTATGAGTACACCGGAGTATTTGTCTGAGGACGCGCCTGATCCCATTAAGCTTGAGGCTCCCTCTGTGGTTACTCATCCTAATTTAACACCGCATGATCAGATACTTATGACACGTTTTGCTTGTTGCGAGATACGTATGTCATCTTTGATTTTTAATTTTACCATCGATGCAGATCGTGATCAAGGTATTCCCTTACAATTTTTAACACGCACGAATTTAACGACGCATGAATTGGAGCTTTACAATAGGGACAACAATGGGCGTTATCCTTTTCTCTTTCGCAAGCGCGCTGCCGCATTGGTGGAATGTGTGGTTTTCGTTCGTGTTGAATCTTTCATTAAAGACGTCGTAGCCGGAGTGAAGGCGCTCGAGAGATGTCTTAACGGAAACTATGTGTTTACTTGTCGGCAATACTCGACTTTTGACAAGGATGATTTCTTGTTTCGTCATCTGCTATCCGCAGCTTCTCTCGTGGATTGTCGAGCATATCCTCACCGATTTGTATTTGAGGTTTTGTCTCACTCGGTAGCTTTTTATTTGAATAAACTTATCACGAAAATTGAAGTTCGGGAACCTAATAATTATATCGATCAAGTTTTAGCGCCTACTTTTGCCTATGATAAACAAAAACAGATTTATAACCCGAAGAGAGTACAAGTGGTCGCTCCCGTTGATTATATGACTAACGCGGCGGAGGAACAACGGGCCATATGGTTGTACACACAAAGCGTTGCTTTTTCAAACTGCCAGCAGGCGTACGATAAGATGGCCGCTTTACCACACTCGGAGAAACAACTAGCGGTAGTATTAAGTCCGTTTAACGTGGGTTTCTACGACGTAGCGACCAAAAGGTACTCTTACGAACCTAAAAATAAGTTCACTGGACACAAGTTTGGTTTTGACGGGCGAAATTTTGTTGAACTGGAGCGTCTGAATAAAGAAAAATTTGAGTTGTCATCTACTACATTGTTAGTGTCTGACGATACGGTATTATTGAATGATATTAAGCTATATGAAGCTGCGGGCAAACTTGATCTTACTAAGATGTCGAAACCTACTATCCGCATGATTCAAGGAGTACCAGGTTGTGGAAAAACCACATATATCTTGTCGCAGTTTAATCCGAAGGGAGACTTGGTTGTGTGTCCCACGCGCGAGGGAGCTGAAGATATTCGTAGTAGATTAAGATCACGTAAGTTGGGTAATCGAGTATTGAAGAACAACATACGTACCGTAGACTCGTATTTAATGAACGGTGGTTCGGAAACGTTTACCCGCTTGATCGTCGATGAGGCGCTTATGTTGCATTTCGGTGCGATATCTCTTTGTATGCTTAAGTCTAGAGCGCGTGAAGTCTTGCTTATCGGTGACAAGTTGCAGATACCGTATATTAATAGATTACCGAGTTGCGACGTAGCCTATTATCGTATTTCGCCGGCGTTGATAGATGAGGAAGTACTACACACCGGTGCACACTCACTGTGGCGGCATTGCTTTCGCCCTTATATGAGGCCGTGGGGATGCCTCAGATGCTTTCTTCTAATGCGATCACTGGTAGAGAGGTACGGTGTTGATGAGATGCACTCATTTAGAACTCCAATGGAGCGGAATTTGAAGTTACCTTTTTCTGAAGTAGAGAATACCTATCCGGAGTATCGGAGCTTAATTGGTACCCTATTATACGTAAGTGCCGGAACTCGGCCAGACATTTCGTTCCCGGTAAACTATCTGAGCCGCTTTCAGACTTGTGCCACGGGCACACATTTTCGTCATGCACTTCGTGTTTTAAAGTATTTACAGGGAACCAGGGACCTAAAGTTGGAGTTTAGCGGAAAGTCGCCTGCAACTATTGAGGGGTATGCCGATGCAGACTGGGCATCTGACTCAATCGATCGGAAGTCAACCAGTGGCGTACTCATTCATGTATTTGGAAATCCTGTCATTTGGATTTCGAGGAAACAAAAGTCAGTCACTCGTGCAACGGCATACGCAGAGTATATTGCGCTTGCCGATACTGTAACAGAAATTTTCCCAGTAAGAGGTGTGCTGAATAGCCTCTCTGTAAGTATAAGTGGTCCAGTGTCTATCTACGAAGACAACTCAAGTGCTAAAGCACTGGCCACTTCGGGTAAGTTTAGCAAAAATGCCAAACATATCGAGGTAGCGTATTATTATGTCGCCGACTATGTCTCTAAAGGACTTTTTACTATTAAAAAAATTGACTCGAAGGATCAGCTTGCTGATATCCTCACTAAATCATTGGGTTGTGAGCAGTTTGTTAAGCTGAGACGTGCTTTGTCCATCGTATGACAACCTTTCTTACTTTAATCTAGTCTAAAATTTTTGTTTTGTTTTCGTGACCATGTTTATAATTTACCACTTACTATACTTAGTTTTAATGGGTTGTCCATTTTTATGTAATCGTTTTAATGTGATGTAGCTACACGTGAAATATCGTTTTTTTTTAGAACCTTTATATATGTTTGTAGACTTTTAAGTGTGTTTGACTCAAAAAAAAAAAAAAAAAAAATGGAGGGAATGTTAGTATATGTGGGTACACTGTTGTAAAATAATACTATTAGTATACGTGGTTATCAGTCTGAAATTATCCTGATACCAGCTGTATCGAGTTGTGTTCCCCGTAGTAACTCGTTGTAAGGTGTTAATTATTTTCTACAGCTATGTTCTAAATATTAAAGCTTGAAATAGATCTCTCCACGGTGTGATAATTTAACATCTTCTATAATACAGGCATGTCGGTGTAAAAGTGCAGGCTGTAAGATATTGACAAAAGAGTCTGAAGAATCGTTGAAGAAAAGTTGGAAGGACCTTGCTGATCGGAATACTTATATTATGCGTTTGATAGAAGTACACGGTATTAGCACATTAAGCGCCATGTCTAGGGCTAGGAAAAATATGCTTTGGCATATTTTTTTCCATTGCGCCGCAGTGGGTTAGGTTTGGTACCTGGACGAATCAGAAGATTTTGACTAAAATGAGCTGCGCATATTTTTCAAAAATTGGCATATTTTGATTCTCTGAGCATATTTTGGCATATTTTAGCTGATTTTTCAGCATATTAGGGAATATTTCACTGAAATTCACAATTTTGAAGAATATTTGCCAATTTTTTTCACTGTAAATGATCAACACTGTTAAATTGCATGTCACAAGAAAAAGGTCTCAGTGTATAGTTGAGGATTTTTTCTTCTGACACATCACAATTCTTGAAAAATTAAAATTAATTGAAAAACATGAGAGCATGACATTTCTGCCATCCAAAAAATAATTGACGTATGTTCTATGAGAGCTAAATGGAACATACGTCAATTATTTTTGTACGGCAGATTTGCTGGCTTGTGATTGTAAGAGCATCTCTTTTTAATCTACCATTGGACGTAGAGGTGTAGTTTCCTCTCATTTTCCATTGCTCTTAAGGCGCCATGAATTTACATGTTTACATCAGTGTGAGTGTGACTCTTAAATGTTAAAAATGTTGTGGGAGAGGAGGTGGTTACACCAAGTGCTCAGACTTTAATGTCCATTGCACTATGCCTCTAACGTGTTGAGCCATATGTAGTAGCGCCAGGTTGCTTTCTACATTGTCCGTGTAGTACTACGCCAACTTCACTAGCCGGGTTATTACAACCCTGAGTTCCGTTGGAGCACTCCCAACGACGCTCCAGCCAGTTAACAGCGTTTAGATACTGGTATAGTCTATCCAAGGAGAGTTTGCAAAAGTCGTCGCACGTTTTTCAACACTTATCAGTATAATAATCATGCCGGCACGTTCACTATATTATCAATTCTCCCTGGTCTATTGCCGCTGTTTAATTCGAATTTTCGCCAACCAAGATTCAAAGGTTTCCCATCGATTTTATGTAGTTGTGCTAGTATAATTTATTGCAACGGATAAACGATAATCATCTATTAACGTGTAAATGCCGTTCTCTCAAATGAAGAAAACATTCGAATCACCTACATCGCGAAATAAGCGTGGTAAGGCGGTCGGGTCGGCCCAACGACAGATGATCATAAACATATATAAGGCCCACGATGGAGCGCGTTCACCTATAAAGAAGAATAAAACAGAGATATATAATGCTATTTCCAAAACCCTCGGAATTGGTGTGCGAACCATTGTACAAGTGATTTTAGAATACGAAGTTGCAGGCACCGTGACATCGCCAAAACGTACGAAGGATCGTACATCAATCACTATCTTCGCCAAACTCGATGAGTTTTCAAAACATGCCATCCACATGACGGTATATGATTTCTTTAGAAGGAAGGAAATCCCAACGGTAGACCTCGTATTGGCAGCAGTAAATGCTGATCCTGATCTTCCTAACTTCGCACGTTCAACATTCCATGGAATTTTACAAAAACTGAATTTTTTGTACGAGAAACGCGACAGGAAAAGTATGCTCATTGATCGCGAGGATATTTGTCGGTGGCGACGTTGATTCCTACGTACAATCCGAGAGTATCGTCAAGATAATAGGAAAATATATTATCTTGATGAAACTTGGGTTACATCTGGTCACACAACAGGAAAAAGTTGGGTGGATAAGACTGTAAAATCGTATCGAGATGCCTTCATACGAGGATTATCCACTGGTATTGAAAATCCAGTTGGTAAAGGAAGTCGGCTTTGTTGAGGGAGGATTGTACGTTTTCGAGGCCCAGAAATCGGCTGATTATCATGCAGAGATGACTGGAGAAGTTTTCTGCGAGTGGTTCAAAGGTACTGTGTGTTCTTGATTTTGTATTAAACGAATAAGAAATAGAAATTCATGTGTCTCTTGTGCAAATTTTATAGGTGTGCTTGAATTACTTGAACCAAACAGTGTAATTGTGCTAGACAACGCTTCATATCACTCTGTACATGCTGAAAAGATACCCACTACTGCTTGGCGGAAGCAGGACATAATTAATTGGTTGGATTCAAAGCATATTCCAAACGGTCCTACAATGATTAAAGATGAACTACTACATCTTGTGCGAATGCATAAAGATGCCTATGAATCGTACATTATAGATAATATGGCTGAAGCAGTGGGCCATGTAGTGTTACGCAGTCTGCCACATCACTGCGAATTGAATCCCATAGAGCTTATTTGGGCTCAGGTAATAAACTAGTTCTACAGATTGAAATTATTGATCAATTCCTTTCTCAGTTACTGTAATATTACATTTTTTGATTGCGTGGACGGGTTAAAGGGTATGTTGCCAGAAACAATACAACATTCAAGCTCGCGGATGTGAAACAACTTCTCATCGAAGGAATCCGTCTGTTACTCCAAATGATTGGTATAACTGTGTAGAGCACGTTGAGAAGGTTGAAACTGAATTCTGGGAACTTGATGGACTTGTTGATGAAGCCAGAGAACCTATAGATACTCACATCAAACCAGTTGTCATTCATCTTGGTCAGGATTCATCTGATGATGATGAGTTCTGACTTCTTAGTACCTAGATCTCATTCTTGTAATAAAATTAAAAGTTCTTATATCTAATTCATATAACGCCGATTTGAAGTACAGGGAAGTAATCCTTCGCTGTTTATTATTGCAAATTGAAGGTACATGCAGGACATCTATGCCAGTATTAAAGGAAAACAGTATCGAAGTTCCCGAAAGTTATTCATCTTTTCAATATTCAAAGACATGACGGATGTTTTCGTAATACGTGAGCGACACTAACGCTTCACTGTATACCTTTTGTGACTGCCAACAATAATACCCCCCCCCCCCCCGCATGCCAAAATCACGAAGTCACTTTTGCAAACTCTCATTGGATAGACTATAACAGATTGCGTGCTTTTCCATTACCTCTGCTGCTAACTGTTGCGCCTCGGTACGTCGCAGGTAATAGTTGTACAATGCACGTAGACATTACCTGAAACGCTGGCTGTAGCGGTATTCGAACTCGGGACCTTTGGATTTCAAAAGCCGTCATTCTTACAGCTACGCTACCGAGGCGACTTAGTGTGACTCTTAATGGCGCTCTGCATCTGTGCGCAATTTCTTACCTGTATTATCGGAAACGTGGTACCTGCGAAACGCTTAACAATTGTGTACCTGACAGGTGTTGTTCTATTGTTAAAAAAACCGGTTTTTTCTACCATTCTCCTTACGTCGGCATAATGGGGAAGACTACGTTCAAGACCGGCAAGCTTCAAGCTGTGGCAAACGAATTTGCCGGTGAAAATATTATCCTGGATAACGGCAGATCAATATTGGTAAAGCTCGTGCCTCTAGTGGAAAATCTTTCTGTAAAAACATTTTGAATATTCTGCATTACAACTGTCAGGGTCTGATGAGTGAAGATCGGGTCTACGAATTCGAGGAAGCACTTACGGAAATTAAGTGGGACATAGTAGGGCTAAGTGAAACAAGAAGATACGGCGAAGATCTAGCAGCAAGAAAGAATGGGAACTGGTTATTCAGTTATGGGGAGACAAGAGAACACAGAGGTGTAGGGTTTTACGTGAGAAATTGCATAACGAATAGGATAATCAAAATAAAAGGCATAACAGAACGTATTGCGGTGCTGAAACTTAAGATAGATACAGCAATCAACTTATCAATAATATAGATATACGCACCGACGACTACAGCCAAGGAGCAGGATTTAGACGAGTTCTATGAGCTAGTTGATAAGACGTATACAGAGGAAAAAGAATACTACACTATCATAATGGGAGACTGGAACGCGAAAATTGGTACCGACGTAGCACCCTTATCAAATGTAGGTAAATACAGGATTGGTAACACAAATGACTGCGGGTTAAGACTACTAAATTTGGCAATGAAAAATAACCTCAAAATTGCAGAATCCTTCTTCAAAAAGCGTGCCAACAAAAAATGGACTTGGATATCCCCTGACAGTAGAACCAAAAACGAAATCGACCATATTCTCGCAAATGACCAGCGTATCATTACCAACGTGGACACCCTGTCGTCTTTCCGGTTCCCCTCAGACCATAGAATAACCAGATGCTCCATAAATATCCTCAAGAGAGCCAAATACCTAAACTACTTACGAAATAAGAGTAAGGGCAAACTAACGATATCAGAACACAAAGTTATAGCGGCCAACGAAAAAATTAGGGAACTGATAACAAATACAAACTTCTACGAAACAGACGATGTACAGAAACTATATACCATAATTACAAACGCAATACAGAAGACCGTACAACAACTAGGCGTCATAAAAGCAATTGTCCCTACAGACGACAAACTGACAACAAACACAAAACAACTAATAACGAAAAGGGCAAACTTGAAGAGATCAGGCCAAAAGTCGCCCAGAGACAAAATCGAACTAACGGAACTTAATAAACTGATAAAGAATTATCAACATTCTCCAAAAACTTTACTGCAACGCAACCGCTTATCTAAGATTAGAAAAAAAGGGCAAAAAATTCGAAATATGGAGAGGTGTGAAGCAGGGCGACCCGCTCTCACCGAACCTATTCAATGCGGTACTTGAACAGGTCTTTCGAAAATTAAACTGGGGAGAAAAAGGAATCAAAATTGACGGTAAATACCTGAATAATCTTAGATTTGCCGGACGATATAGTTCTGTTAGGAAAGAATACTAGGGAACTGGAGGAAATGATAACCGAATTAAACAGGCAAGCGCGGAGGTAGGGTTAACAATAAACCTGAGGAAAACGTTCTTCCTTTCATCAGACCCCGATGCTGAACTGTTACTTAATGACACCAACATCGAAAGAGTAGAGGAAACCAATTACCTAGGCCAGACCATATCAATTAATAAAAAATTCGACTCTGAGATACACAAAAGAATACAATATGGATGGAAAAGTTTTTGGGCCCTAAAATATGTCCTCAAAAAAGTGATATGCAATTAAGAACAAAAATGAAAATATTTGAAAGAGCTGCGTCATCCCTTCTATAACGCATGGAGCCCAGACATGGGCCCTCACGAACTCTCAACTTAAGAAACTGCAAACAACTCAAAACAGAATGTTGAGAAGTATTCTAAACATAAAAGCAAAAGACAAGATAAAGAATAGAAAAATATACGAAAAAACAAATTCGAGTATAATAACATACAAAATCAAGAAGTCCAAATTCGCGTTTGCAGGACACCTAGCGAGAGAAAAAGATGATAAATGGCACAAAAGAATAACCGACTGGACACCATGTGGGCTAATACGAGGGATAGGGAAGCCAGCAACCAGATGGCGCGACGAAATCGAAAGAAGAGTTGGAATAATCTGGGGTAGAGTGGCCCAAAATCGCAAAATTTGGGCAACCACGGGGGAGGTCTATGCCCGCGTGCGGGGTGCGTTGACCTGACGGTGTACAATGTATTTAACTTTGTCTGCACTGTACACTAGGTCTACGAAGACTGTAATAATAATAATAATAATAATAATAATTTATTTTTCTTTAAGAACTCAATTTACAATGATTTGAGAAGGTCCTCTAAATCACAGTTAAAAGTAATGGGGAAAGGGGGTTCCCCTGTCTAACTTCTTCCACTTTGAAATATTTCCCCTCTTTATCTGTTTTAATATGTGCTTCTACGTTTTTTGTATATTTCCACGATTATTTTAATGAGTGGAACTTGGACTCCTTGGTTTTTTAAGGCCTTGAGTGAGAACCTGTACCGCAGAGAGTCCAAGACTTCATTGTAGTCTACAGAAGCTAACACTTTCAAAATTATATTCGTATGCCTTTTCTAGCAGTTGATTGAGTTCATTGATTACTTATAGATGATCGATAGTCGAGAATGGCTTTCTAAAACCAGCTTGTTCAAATTGTTGACTGTGTGATATTATATAGCGTAGCCAATTCTGTATTACATGCTGAAAGAGTGCGTTATTAAAATATTGTGCATTCTGTAGGAACAGCAGGAGGAATACAATATTTCAGTGGAGGTTTTGGATCCCTAGTCTCCCACAATTGCATCACTGCCATCCACTGTGGTAGCTGAGAACGTGGATGCATCGCAGAGTTCGACACCTGTGCTGCCTGAAAGTGTGAGCTCTCTTCGTGCAGCACTGCAATCTGGTACTGCCAGAGATGTTGCTGAATGTACAACGTCTGCTGCCAACCCAACTCCAACAGCTCAGTGGCGGTCAAAAAAGAGCACATCGTCATTGTTAAGTGTTTCTTCAGAGCCACCTCACTCGCGCGCATCAGGCTCATTTCCTAGCAGTAGCAGTAATAATAGCACAGCTGAAGAAGCAGTCCATCGAACATTACAGCGCCTAGAGAATCTCCTTCAGTCAAATGGACCTACTATGAAGGATCCATTTTGCGAATACTTGAGCGAGCGTTTACATGCATTTCCATACCGACGAAGAAATGCAGCACAGCTCGTCCTCTTGCAAGTAATTAACAAACTGCAGGAAACAACAGGCCCAGTCACTGTCACAGTGAACGAGCGTAGAAAAAGAAGTTCGCAAAAGCTTATTATAGAGGAAGTTCACAATGAAAGTATTGTTAGTGATGATGAAATTGAAATTGTTGAATGCAGTATTTCAGAAGAAGAAGATGTATGAAGTTAAATGATAAGAGCGACAACTCGTGAGATTATGTTTTATTCTCTTCAGTAGACTTCTTACTGTACTCTTGTTCCTTCTTACCTTCTTATTATTAAGTTAGAGAATAATGATTTTTGTAGTGTTCAATTTTTTATTTTATGTTAAATGATAAGAGCGACCTCGTGAGATATTATGTTTCATTCTCTTCAATATACACTTCTGAAAGTAATGACGAGAAGTTGTTCATTAATTTCCACTGTCATTTGCATTTCTTGTTCTTTTCATTATAAGTTTTTGTGATCGCGAATCCTACTCAGGAAAATGTAAGATCAAGTCGAACTCCTTATGGAAAAAATACACAGTGTCCGAATATTAATTTGGCTACATATTTCTTTTCTTCTTTTTCTGCGCTTAATTTTCGGTACTTCTCAAAAAAGTTGGTGCTCCAAGATTCCTTACACTGGTCTTGTGTATCATACAATTTTTTCAAATCTTTTCCGATCATTCCTCTTCGAATATTGCGAAACAACCGCATGTCCGAATATTTTCTTGACTCACTGTACGTAAGAATGGTGAATAAATAATATTGATTATAAGCCAGTATCAGTTTATTACCAGCCAGAAAAAATTACAGTATTTTGTTAAATTGGTCATCAAGCCCTAGATGAAATAAATTATGTACTAGCTTACACATCAATAATCTGGAAGAATAAATTAACTAACACCTTGAATGAATAAATAAATTAACACCTTGCATGAATAAATTAACTGCAAACAATGTCGCACTTGCAATTTTACAGACCCTCGTCATCAGGATCTTCTTCAAACTCGCTGTCGACTGCATTTGGCTCTATTCCTGTCGCCTTCCATTGCCACGGAATGGCCCCATCTTTGTAGAAGAAATCCGCATACTGATCACGAATTATTTTGGCTCGCTGTGTGTGGTTATTAGAGGCATGTACAGTCAGTGAATCCAACTGAGGTACTTCGTTCCGCCATTGCCCATCAATACGTTCACCAGTATTACCATCTTCTGAGTCTACTGCAGATGCTGTTATATATAAAGGGCTTCGCGTTCGGAGCCAATTGTGGAGACAACAGGCTGCGTGCACAAGTTCATCTACTGTACTGACCTTCAGTTCAATGGGTCGAGTGAAAATCCGAAATCGCCACGGGAAGATTTGATATGAATATGAGTAGGAATTAAACGGTTGAGATGCCCGGGGAAAACTCATTTCTATAAAATTGAATTATTTGAAGAACACTAATGGCTTGAGCGATCGTTGTCGACATTGTTCGATGGTGCCGTGATGAAATGATCTCGTCCGAGGGTGGTCATGGTTGACGAAACGGCTTTCGCATGGTCGAAGTGGACGGGCATCGATTCCCGGCAAATATACATCTCTGCTCTGCGTAGGTGGCCTTCCAGCGATTACATGACTGACATTCGTGGTGTACTCATCTTGGCCCTTCCCCAGCCCCGACGTTTCGGGCTAAGATTAATTCATATTAATGAATACGGATGCCCTATGCGGAATTACGCCGGCACATGAACGACAAAACAATTGGAAAGCGATCGATCACACGCAAACTACTTAAAGGCAAATATGCCAAAATCACGATCCGAAAAAGTGTGAAAATTGAAAGATATGGAAGAACCACACTGTCATAAGGGCAAAAGCCGCTCCGTTGCTCGAAGGTAGATCGACCAGCCGTATCGAAACCGCCGGGAAATAGATAACCCCACCTACGCCATGACCGGTGGTAGGTAGAGTGATCATTTTCGCACGTTTCGATACGTAACGGGAAACTACCTTCGAGACTTCCATGCATCAAAGGATAACTTTGTTGTTAGATTCATTTTGAAGAATCTCAATTTGAAGCAAACCGGGCTGACAAATGGAGAAAATTGAAACCTAATGCAATTCCGACCATATTCGATGTACCAAATCCTCCACCGCTGGTCACTCCACTTCCTAGGAAATTGTTGTATAAGGTACTTGAATTGTTGTACTCAAACAGTAGATGGTTTGTACTTTCCACTTGAAATTACCCTTCTAGTCTGGATGTCCAGATGTGAATGCTCCTCAAGAGTTGGAATTGTCTAATGTAGAGCATAATGATACCAATTGTACAGATATTGTAAGTATCTTTGCTTCTATGACTATGTTAGAGCACCTAACTATGTAAGGAAGTTTGTCACTTATATAATGTATGCTGTTTTAGTGCTCTGAGTGTATCGATTTGAAACAAAAATTGAAACGTGCAGAACTCAAAAACGAAAAATTGAAGAAAGACCTTCATGATTTGATGGTGAATGTATTAAAATTCCTTAATGAAGACCAAATCGCTGCGATGAAAAAGAAACCTTGTAAATGGCAAGACGAGACCATCATCAAAGCCTATAAATTATGTTTTGCTTTTGGTGTTCATGGGTACGAATTTCTGTGGCAAACGGTTATCCTGCTCCAGGTACAGAAGGTTTCGCATGACATATTGATACTGGTTTCAAATTAAATGGTAATATTTTCGTTTTCATTGTTAGGTTACAGTACTTTAACCGAACACCTCAGACGATTTCGATTGAATTATGGCATTTTCAAAGACATCTTGGAGCCATTGACTTACAAAGTTCAACAGATGGATCACAGTGATCGACTTTGTGTGATGTCAGTAGACGAAATGGAGATTAGTTCGCAACTTTCATATGACAAGTCTGCTGGGAAAATCCTAGGAAATGTAATGCTCGGCGACCCAACAAAATTGGGGAAGAAATTGTTCGTTGTTCTCATATGTGGCCTAAAAAACAACTGGAAACAAATTATAGGTGGTCATATAACTGATGGTTCTCCGACACCAGCTTGTAGGAAGCAGTTCATTAAAGAATGCCTTCAGTTTTGCCGTAGCGCTGGTTTACACTCTCCTCGGATATGGGGAATGAAAACCGAGCGTTGTGGAAAACGGTGAACGTTCAACTACAGAAGGATGGCATTAGAAATAATCAGTTTCAGTTTCAAGGGAAAACAATTTTCATTATGCCGGATGTATGCCACATTTTGAAGAACTTGAAAAGTTCATGTTTAAAAAATGTAATTACTTTGCCGGCAGATTACTGCGATACGCAAGATTTACCTTCCAACATGGTCAAAAGTTCCTATCTGTTACAATTATGGAATTCACAAATTGATTTGGGACAGGAAATTCAAAGTTTGTACCATTTAAAACGAGAGGATTTGTACCCAGATAATTTTGAGAAGATGGATGTGGCTCCAGCATGCCGATTCTTTTCCGAACAAACAGCAGCTGCGACCAAACTAGCGGTGCAAACGCAAAAACTTCCGAGGATGCTCTCACAACAGCACATTTCATACGCGTTGTACATGAATGGTTTACTCTAACCAGCAGTAAAATGCAGAATACATCGATCACAAAGAGGAATAAAGAAACCAAATTTGATGTGTTAGAGGCTGTTATTCATATAGCTGAAGGTACACTGTTCGAGAAAGGTTGGAAGCAGCTGAATGTAGGATTAATCATGTCTTCATTGTCGCTGATGGCTATTTGCGAAACTTCATTTCTCAATGGTTACGATTTCTTCATGAGTCATTGTTTATTGCAAGACGCATTGGAGAATATATTTTTGCAAGTTTGTTGTAAATTTGGCAAGACACCTCACGCTGCGCAATGTTTGCAAGCACTGAAAACCATTTTGGTATCACAGTTCATATCAAATATCAAGAATACAAATTATTATAATGACTCGGATGTATTCATGTTAGATTTTTTTAGTGAAACTTCACATTCCAACTCGTCTACCCAGAATGTTCTTCCCAGTTCTTCAAGTATTGATCTCCCATCAACATTTGAGACTGAAAGTTTAGAGAACTTGATTTGTGGATTGGATACCTCTCTACTGAATAATTTATTTTACATTGCGGGCAGTACAACAAAGGCGGTTATAAAAACTTGCTGCGAATCTTGTGCGGAATTCCTGCTAACTGAAACCGCGAATGATTTTTTTCCATCCATTAAAAGTTTGGTAAAACTTCTGAATAAAGGTGGACTAGTTTCCCCTTGCGCAGAAGTGTTACACACCGTCATTCAATGCAACGTTTTACATGAAAAATTCAGAAATGGTAGACTATTATTTCCTAAAATAGTATGGCATTGCACTGCACCATGCTCTACTGTTGTTGTTGGTGCTTGTAGAGTTGAATATTGTATTTGATTGTATTTATGAGAGAAATTATCAGTTCTCAATTTCATTTTGTTTGTTTCGTTTTCCTTTGCTGGTTTGGTGATTAATTTGAGAAATAAGATGAGTGGAATTGATTACACTATTTCGATAATCGTGAAAATTATGACAATGATGAGGCTTTGACAGACAATAGTGACAAAGAAATACTCATTCCATTATCCAATAGTGAAGATGATTACAGCATTGATGACTCTGATGAAGACAGAGATAGCGACGATATGTCTTCTGGAGATGAGGAAACCAGTCCTGAAGTCCTTGGTGAAACTAATATCATTGTTGATCATCCGTTTACTTTGCCAACTGATAACAATAATATGGAGGTTGATGATTTCGTAGAACCAGCTTCTTCAGCAATACCATCGTTTTTGCAAGGTACAGCTCCTGTGCCTCACGATACATCAAGTTCGTCCGCTATTCTTGCTGACCTGGTAAGATTGAATTCGTTTGCATTCCCACTATTTTGCATTCATTTTTGTTCATAAAATTATTGAATTTCTGTTCTGTAGGATGCTGTAACCCAACCAACAGCTAGTACTTCAATTCAGATGCTTCCTGTATCTGGTTGGAGTCGTGGTCATCCTCGACGTCGACCTCGAGGTTGTGGTTTTAGTTGAGGTGGTCTTGGTGGAAATAATCAGAATACTCCAAATTTACAAGGTACAGTTCAGAATGTGCCATCTCAAACACAGTCTTGTCGAGGTCGAGGTGATCTTGGTGGAAATAATCAGAATACTCTGAATTTGCAAGGTACAGTTCAGAATGTTCCATCTCAAACACAGTCTCGTCGAGGTCGAGGTGGTCGTGGTGGTAATCACCTTAACACACGAGGTACAACTGCTGCTACTGCTGCTAAAAAAATACAAAATGGAATAAATCTGAATCCTGCTAGATTGGACGATGATTTGTGGGGACCGTGTTCAAATAAGCCTAGAGTTTTTCCATTCAAACCTCCTTCACCATTACCTTGCAGCCTGCTGCTAATAATCCTATGAGCTTCTATAAATTATTGGTAACGGATGATATGATCGACTATATGACGACAAGTACTAATGAAGATGCTCAGCATGTTTTTCAATCGCTGCAAGTTCGCAGAAGTAGTAGGCTACTTTCGTGGAATCCTGCCACAAATGAGGAAATGCGGAAATTTCTTGGGATAGTGATGTATATGGGAATTGTCCGATATCTGTGCATCAAAGATTATTGGTCCCGGAAATCTTTGTATTACACTGGTTTACTCAAGAATATTATGAGTCGCAATTGATTTCAACTTTTGTTGCGTATGTGGCATTTTCAACCAGCAATTCCAGATCCAAATGATCGACTAGCAAAATTAAGTACTTTGTTGAAAGATTTGAACGCCAATTTCAAAAGGTGAAGAAGATGGGTTCATTCAAGCTCTACCAGAGCCCATCGATGACTCCTGTGAGCCCATGAGCACCCTTTGTCGCTGGCGCCTTACCCAAAGACTCGTAGCCGACTTCTGGACTGCCTGGTCCGACAAGTATCTTGCATCGCTGCAGACCCAAGCTAAGTGGAAGACTAAGTCAAGAAATCTCTAACCCGGGGACATCGTAGCTATCCGCAGGGAACTTCTGCCGCCTGCAAAATGGGCCATCGGCCGTGTTGAAGTTTGCTACCTGGGCAAAGATGGCTCTGTCTGCGTAGTGGATGTCAGAATGGCAACTGGAATGCTACGTTGTCCTATCCACAAATTAGTACTACTTTTGTCCGAGTAATGTTCATCCGGCCCGATGTACTATCGAACGCCTCCTGCAGAGCCCCCTGCTCTCAAACCCATCCGCTACCAAGGCCACCTTTCCTGTATTCATTTTGAATGTTTATAAGTTGGCTTCAGATTGCATCGACATGACCCGGCCACTGGATTATCTGGCTTGCCGTCACTGGGGCAGTTTGCCCCACAACTTGCCTGCAGGGGTCATGGACCCTCATCATGGAGGATTATTCCACGCCGCTCCCTTGCCATATACCTGGGGCAACCAGTTGGCGGTAAACTGTTGGTGCCCCATGCGCCCCCTCGAGTGGGGTGTCAGTGCCCCATCCCCCGTGTGTACCTTTAGTAGCGACGTGGTACTGCTGGGGCCTGTTGCTCTCCTGGGCTGGTATGCCCACTTGGGCAATTTGACATATTCCGTGCATGCTGCCAGTGAGTTGCCGTACATTGCAGTGGCTTATGGGGCCTATGCCGTAAATGTTATCCACCAACACCTGCAGCTGGACGTGCCTGCTGTGTTGTCCAACACTGTGAGTCAGGTCGTCATTGGGAGTACACCCAGTTTTGGAAATCCTGTCATCCTGGCTAACCAGCCGCCTTACCATGCTGCACTGCACGTATTCCAACCATGTATAGTTATGAGCTACATCTCAGCAGCTGACCAAGTGAGCGCCGTCGCCATCACCTCCATCAACATACCTGGTGGCCTAGGGGCCTTGCGTCGTATGGCGTTATACAACTCCCAGCTAATACCATTCACGGGTATCACCATCGGCAACGTCACGGACTCTATCCCCAGGAAAGGCACATAAGTATGGGGTAAAGTTATTCAAATTGACGAATCCTGAAGGTTACACTTTCACAGTTCGCGTCTATGCCGGGAAAAATAGGGAGAAAAGTATTTCAACTACGAGTCTAGTAATGCAGATGATGAGTCCATACCTGAAGAGAGGTAGATTACTCGTAGTTGATAACTTTTATACGTCGGTACTGCTTGCTCAAAAATTGTTGGAAAAGAAAACGTACCTGCTAGGAACTGTTTGTTCTAATCAAAAACATATGCCCAAATTGAAGAAAGGATTCACCCTTGAAAAAGGTGAATTTATTGCTTTTGAGACTGACGATAAAATAACGTGGATGGCGTGGCAAGATAAAAAGTTAGTTCCAATGTTGAGCACAAAATATCGGTTGGGTATGGTATTTCCAAGTTATCAAAATAATCGGCATACCGAACAGAAACCTAAACCGAATATAATAATTGAATATAATAAGAAGAAGCAGGGAATAGACCTCTCAGACCAGATGAGTTCTTATCAGAACGCAGTTCGGAAGTCCATACATTGGTACCATAAAGTTGCTGAGAAACTAATAATTGGAACAGCCATCGTCAATGCCCGAATTCTGTATAATGAATACAATAAATCAGTTCCCGGCTTCCGCCCAATGTCCCGTTGAAGATTTTCCCACTAAAAACATGATAATCTAGTTGCGCTGCGTACACGTATTAGAGTGGAAATGCCACTACGACCTTTTGTCTTTTCAAAGAAAACACACGCGCATGGAATGCGAATGTCAGTGGCGCTACGCCGACGACGTATCTTCCCGATGAACATTTCACTGCTAAAGTATGAAAAATTTGTCAGTGGTTCGGATAATTTTTAGTTATATTTTAACCTGATTAGCAGTATTCCTCCATTTGAAAAGTACAGCGAGTTATCCCCATGGACACTTTGCACTGCTAATGTACTGCTTATTTCTGAATAACCTCGCCCGGCGTTTATCCGAAATAAAGATATATTTGTCAGTATCATGGATTAATTTAGCAGCATTGATGATAAGATTAGTAGTATTTTTCATAAATTTAGTGTTCCTCCTGCTAAACATTCTGCATTTTATCCGTATTTTGGATAACTTTAGCAGTACACTGAACAATATTAGTAACATTGGGGATAAAATTTGCAGCGGTTTTATCTGCTACACTGCTATCATTCAAAAACTTTTCCAGCTCCTTGAATCATACTTGAAAATAATTGGATCTCCATGAAATATTCAAAAGAATTTATTTAGTGTCTGAAATAATTTTACAATTTTTATGCTAAAAAGGAATGTAACAAAATATTAAAAAACTGAATTATTATCTATAACTATATAACAGATAAAAGGATTGAAGCAAAAAGTGAAAACATATGAGTCAAACCCATTCCAATAATCCCCAAAATGTTGTAAGCCCAGGGCCGACAAAAATAAATCCAATATTTTGCAATAAATATCAAGGTAACCCACGCAGTACTTCAGAATAGGTGGCGGGGCAGAGGCTTAGCAAGGGCCATTTGGTGTCTTGTATGGAATCATAATTTTCTACCCTTGTGATGTTATAGCAGCCTACCAGCCTACCCCAGGGAAGAGGTTTATGGTAAGGGGAGGAAGTTCCTGGAAGGAGGAGTATGATCAGGGTGGGGGGCGAAGAAAGAGGAGAAGGCCATGGTGAGTTAAAGGGTTGCGGTAGGTGAGAGATATCTTGGAGGGGGGGGGACATTCATGTATGGAATGGTGTGATTGGAGAAGGGAATTGTGGTGGGAGAAGGCTGCAGAGGGAGGGAGTACTAATGGGTGAGGGAGTCCTGATGGTGGAGGGCGGTCATAGTGGGGTAGGAGGGCCGTGGTAAGGAAGATCTAGTGGAGGAAGAGGGCCATGGTGGGCGAGGAGGATTGCAGCAGGGAGAGCTTCAGGGACTCGAAGGATGGCTGTACAGAAGAAAGAGGTCGTGGTGCAAGAGGCGCCCTATGATTGAGGAGAGGTGCCCTATTGCGGAAGGGAGCAGGCTTATACTAGCAGAGAGCACCATGGTGGGAAGAGGATCGGGATTTCTGAAGCGTCATGGTAGTGTAGGGTGATTGTGACATGCATGTTGGATGAAGAGGGTCGTGATGAGTATTGAAATAGTGATAGAAGGGGCTTTGGTGGGGTGAGCTGATGGCAGGAATGTGAGGGAAGGGTAGTTGCCGTAATGTTAGAGAATCGTATTGGAGACGGACTTGTAGGAAGGAGGGCTGATGATGACTCCTCTCCTATGCATCCGCGTGTATGGAAGGTCAATAAGTATCTAACTGCTCCACTCCCCCTAGAATTTCTTTTGCCCTCCCGATAAGATCATTCTGGCTACACCCTTGGCACTAGGGTATGTATAACTGAACACCTAAATTTTAGTAGGAAATTCATAAGACCTTAAACAAAATTATAATACACATAATCATCTACCTAATGCGGTAGGGATTTTATAAGGCCCCCTACCGCATTTATCACATTATCATATTGTTTACACAATAAATCTTCAGTTTTTTTCGACTCACTTCCAACAACTCTTCATCTTCATTTTCAGCTAAATGGGAAGAATTAATAGTGTCGCTTACATTTGCAACTGGATTTACTGGAACTACACAATGCTGTTGTTGACTTGTAGAAGCCTGCAAAATTGTGATGAATAATTTCATATATTCATAGTATTCAACAAAAGTTAGGTTTCCTGCAGAATAATTACGATCAATTCATCTCAGTAAATGCATCACACATACGTAGTCTTCATCTAAAGTCAAAATCTGCTCTGAAATTGTGATCAGAGCTGCAGTAATGCAGTCCAAATGAATCAGAGTGAAGTTGAAGCAATGGTCAAATTCAGAGTGGAAATACCTAAATCAGATTTTTAATGGAAACAGTCAAGATCAATGTTCCAGTCTAAGACAGCCAAGGTGATCATTAACTAAATAAAAGTCAATAATAAAAATGTTGAGTAAAAATAGGTGTTGTAGTATACCGTGGAAATTAGACTGAATGTCAGAGTTGAAAGTAAGTGTAACAGCATTAACGAAAGTCTAATTCAGGCATGAAACTAAAGTTAAAATTGAAGAGTTAGCAAAACAATTACAGCCGATGTGGAAATGGGGGTAGGACAAAGTGGAAATGAAATGGAAGTCTGCAAAGTCAAAGTGTAACTATAGAATAAGGTAGGTACCTAGACTAAACAGATACCCACTTAAGGATTTGTAAAGTATGGTGGAACGTGTGCAAATAGTCAGGTACAGTCTGCCCATGGAAAGATGATGGTCCTGTTTTCGTTCCAGGCTAGTAGTGGTCCTTAAAAAGGTGCAAAACTGGTCAGGTACAACCAGGTGGTCCCCATTTAGCATTCAGAAATGCATTCGTTTCAAAACTTGCTCAGGCCTACACAGGGCCGCCAAGAAGAGGGGAGGGTACTTCTTCCCTCGAGCTCAGGTTTTTTAAGGGGGTCCGCAGAGTCACAGAAATTATAATTATCAAATAGACAATATGTCTTTTTACAAGCAAATAATTTCAGTGTAGGCCGGCAGATTTCCCCACCTCCGGGTCCAGTTTGGCTCTTGGCGGCCCTGCGCCTACATCGCATTCCATTTGTGTGTATTGCATATTTTTATATCTGTTCTAATTCCATTCCCATTATGTTTACACTTGAATATGACTGCACACTTCGTTACATTTTGACCTGCACTGCGCACCACTGTAAAGGTGATAGTGAAAGTAAGGTAAACAACTTACTGCTCTCCATTATCTTTGTGTGAACAGACTCTATGGAACCTTACAGCACCCATAGTGGGTATACAGAAAGACAATATACCTACCTATGACTATCACAGCCTGCTTTACATAAAGTAATGAAGAAAGTTAGTTTTTGGTACCAGGAAGAAATTTTCTGGAGGAACGGTAGTGCCGCAGAAGAGGCCGAAAAGTGATGCAGTAAGTAAGGCCGAAGTATAGGCTCTCCAAACACTGGATCTGATGCCACAGAATTCACACTTCAAGATATAAGTTAGTATATCAAAGATAAAAGGGGATGTCTTTCGACGCAGCACCATCACTGTTGAAAGTAGCATGCTTTAACAATACTCAAAGGAAACTGGCCTTATCATTCAGATTTTAATCCGGCAATAAATGTTACTTTAAATTAATACTAAATTTACCTACACATTTGAGTTCATCCTGAACTGAAAATTTACCTACATATAGTAGGAAAAGCTTACTTACCACAGGTTCGTCGGGTTCGTTCCTCATTTGCTGATAGTAAAAACTACAAGATACATCACCATGCCCCAGAAGCCAGTATTTTCGTGATTTTTTGGGTTTTCCGCCATTATCCAACACATTTACCGATTCTAACCAGAATAACATGGCACTTTACTCGCAAAATAATTATACTCAGCAAATCATAGGAGAAATGCATCAGTATGCAGTTAATGGAATGCTACCAAGTAACGCGGATGTATAACTAATAAATACAAACCTGCAATAAAGTAATTATATATTAACTGAAACCAAAATCACCGCAAAACTAAACTGTCTTTTTCGCGAAATAACCGTTACTAAGATGTAACGTTTACTATCAGTTCAAAAATTCAACGCACCCAACAGACAAATCAGGATGCGTGCGCTGATCTTCCAGGTTATGCGTTTCTTATCCTCCACAAAGCACAAATTATGAGGAACGCCTAGTTATCTTGAAATAGGATAAATCCAGAATAAATCACAGCTAAGTGTTATTCGTATTTTATAATATTTACCACTAATTTCCATTAGTGTTTTCAGGGCTAGGATTATCATAATTACTGCTAACTATTCTAACACACACAATGTAAATACAAAAGGTTTGTTTTTGTATTAGTAATGTTCGTAATTTAGTACTCTGTGCTGCTAAATTACGAACATGAAAATGTTCATCGGGTTTACTACCACTCTTGCATCTAACCCCGTTTTATATAGAGAGCTCATCAATGTAGTAGTGGAAGTGGTTTTCCGAATGCGTTCCACTTGGATACGCACATCAAAATCTTCAACGGGTCAGTTCTACTATTCAAAGAGATGATCGTCAGCAGTTTGTTAGGTATTCAGGCTCCTGCATCTGCTATCAAGGCTCAGTGCTCCAAAAAGCAACATGCCTTAGTTCAATTTACAGAACGAGATAACCGAAATCGTGTGAAACGGAAAATGTGCATATAGAGTGTTATGCAAAATTGAAACGGCGGGAATCACGAGACGCGGCTAGAAAAAAAGATAAATTTCTAGGTTGCTGGAAGAAGCTCAGGATGACGTCCTAAATTCCAAGAAGAAACATGGTTATCAGTATATGAATAAATGGCTGTATAAATGTATTCTCATGAAGATACACCGTTTTTCTCTATATTGGCATATTAGCCAAAAAAAATTTTACCATTACCATCACCTAGTACTATCCATAAACGTATTCGCTCTCTGCGAGCGTCATTCGGATTTCAGACAAATACGTTTACTGCAATGAAAGAAAAAGCTGCTGGAATGCCTGTTCACAAAAGAAGAGGTACCTATTCTTTGTTCTGAAACTAGATTTTATCTCTTATTTTTTATATATCAATTATTTATGCCTTTCTTTTATTTTCCAGGTGTCTTGCTCCTGGACAAAGTGAAACTGTCACCCGCGATCAAATTTGACAAACATTGTGTTGAATTTATTGATTTCACTGACTTGGGTCGTTATAGGTACTCTGGAAGATCAGGCCGATAAACATGGTGACCATGCTCTGGTATTGATGTATCAACCATTCCAGGGTAGTTGGATTCAAACTATTGCGGCTTTCCTTAGCAGGGGTGCTGTAAGTGGGCATGTTCTGACTCAAATAATTATGGAAGCTGTAGTTCTCATTGAGAATAGTAACTTCTTCATTGATGGCATCACAACTGATGGTGCCCAATGGAACAGAGAAATATGGTCAACATTGTGCATAAATACTGATAAACTGTACTGTACCCATTTCATCAACAAGTTGCGGAAATTGTTCTTTTTCAGCGATTTTCTGCACTTGATAAAATGTCTGTGGACGTTGATCATTAACAAGAGAGAAGTTCAGGTAAATAATTTACCGCCAAGTGGGCCTGTACTTCTTACTTTCAAACTGCCTCAATAAAATAATTTTTTATTCAATTTTTTTCAGACTCTCGATGGAACCGTTTGTCTTCAATATTGGATCGCAATTGTTGATTTTGATAACCAGAGACAGATGAAGCTTGGAGCTCAGCACTAGCAGTTAAATGAAAGCTACAAAAAGCATGGATCAAAATGTGAAAGCTTCAACTCAAAGGGTTCTTGTAATGCAAATGTGCAAAAAAAAAAAACCGCAAAGATAGAAGGCGTTTGCTTTGTGGGTGCTACACCAGGTCACATAGCAAAAAATTGTCAGTCAAAAGGTACAGAAGGAGCAGCAGATTTGTCCAGTAAGTCCAAAAGTTCGAGTTTGGGTCCAGATGTGAGTACCATATGGAATTGTTTCTATTGCAAAGAAAATGGGCATGGTATCTCAAGCTGTCTGAAGTTAAAGGACATTGAATGCAACAAATGTGGTAACAAAGGACACGTTGCCAAATACTACAAAAGTTTGTCATCAGGAATTGAATCAATTACCTCTGTAGCATGTATGGGGGTTGACCTTGCTAGTGTCAGCGCCAAAGGATGTATTGATTGATAAAGACTGCTGGATATTGGATAGTGCTGTAATAATCATATATGTAATGATAAATCGTGTTTGACCCTAACTTGTTAAATACGACGGAGCCGAAATTTTAGTAGGCAATAGCAATAAGGTATCCATAAATTTGGTTGGCATGGTGAATGCCAGTTTGAATAATATAACCCAGCTTTGCCAGCTAACTTGTGGACCTGCCCCTTGGTCCCACAATGTGTTGGAAATGTAAGGGGGGAGGGGGGAGGATGGTAGATGTGTCCCCTAGTCTCACAATGTGTTAGAAATATTGAGGGGTCAAGGCAAGAGGATGGTGGATGTGCCCCTTAGTCCCACAATGTGGTGGTAATGTTTGGAGGACGAGGGGAGAGGATGGTAGACATGCTCCCTGGTCTAACCATTTGGTAGAAACATTGGTAGGTTGAGGGGAGAGGCTAGTGGGTGCCCCTAGCCCATAATATGGTGGAAATGTTGAAGGGCCAAGGAGAGAGGATGGTGGATGTGCCCCCTGTCCCCACAATGTGGTGGAATGTTAGGGGGTCAAGGGGAGAGACTGGTGGACGTTCCCTCTGGCCCCACAATGTGTCAAAAATGCTAGGGGTCAATGGGTAGGACTAGTGGACATGCCCCATGGTCCCACAATGTGTTGAAAATGTTAGGGGTTGGAGGGAGAGTATGGTGGACGTGCCTCCTTGTCCCACAATGTGGTGGAAATGTTAGGAGCTCAAGGGGAGAGGATGGTGGACGTGCTCCCTAGTTCCATAATGTGGTGGAAATGTTAGGAGTCAAAGGGGAGAGGCTGGTAGACATGCCCCCTGACCCCACAATATGTCTGAAATGTTAGGGGGTCGAGGAGAGAGACTGATGGACATCTCCCCACAGTGTGGTAGAAACTTTGGGGGGTCAAGGGGAGAGGCTGGTGGAAGTACTCCCTGGTCAAACAAAGTAGTAGAAATGTTAGGGGAAGAGGGGAGAGGCTGTTAGACATGCCCTCTGGTCCCACAATGTGGTGGGAATGATAAGAGTTGAGGGGAGTGGCTGGTGGATGTATCCCCTGGGCCCACAATGTGGTAGAAATGTTAGGATGTTGAAGATGAGGGCTGTTGTACGTGCCCCCTGAACCAACAATGTGGTGGAAATGTTGGAGGTTGAGGGGAGTGGCTGTTGGACGTTTCCCCTGGCCCAACAATGTGGTAGAAATGTATGGGGTTGAGGGGAGAGGCTGGTAGATGTTTCCCCTGGTTTAACAAAGCGGTGGAAATGTCAGAGTTTGAGGGGAGAGGCCATGGGACGTGCACTATGGGTTCCTAATGCAGTGGAAAAGTTTGGGGTCGAGGGGCAGGCTGTGGGATGTGCCCCTTAGCCCCATAATGTGATAGAAAGGTTAGATTGTTGAGGGGAGATCCTGTGGAACGTGCCCCTGAGTCCCACAATGTCCTGGTAAGTTCGGGGTTTCGAGGGGAGAGGCTCTGGAACGTGCCCTCGAGTCCCACAATGCTGTGGAAAGTTTAGGATTTTGTGTGGAGTGGCTGTGGAACGTGCCTCCTCTTCCCCCAGATACTGACAGAACATTTGGAGGGTCGAGGGAAGATGGATTCCAACATCCCACAAGCCCTCCAATGCATTGGAAAATATAGGGGTTTGAGATATGAGGCAGTCAAATGTGCCCTCGAGTCCCCCAATATGTTGGAAAATTAGTTCAAGGAGGGAGGCTGTGGAGCGTGCTCTCTACTCCCGAAGTAACAGGGAGAGGCCGTCAAACGAGCACCTGAGTCTCATAATGCAGAGGAAAATTTAAGGAGTATGAGGGGTCCGCTGTTCATACTTTCTTTCATGATAATCATGTCCAATTCCCTAGTTTCATTATTAGCTTGGGATTAAATGAAAAGGCCAATATCCAAATGTGCTGACTAAGATCTAGTCACTCTACTCATCTGGCATTACACTATCACTATGGCAGAGAGTGAGAGAGACCGAGAGAGTGAGAGAGATTGAGAGTGACAGAGAGGGAGAGAAGAGAGACACGCGTTTTGTGTTTCAAGATAAGTTCAGAGGTTTCACAAATCTGAATCTTTGTATTGTACATTTTGTGCGATAATTTCAGAGAGCTAGCTGAGTTCAAAATGATCAAGGGCACCATTACCTTGGCCATCTGTAGTTCCCATTACATATGTATATGCCCTGCATAACATTCCGCTTACTATTATTCTTGCAGCTTCACTAGTATGGGCGAAAGTTTCGGGCTATCCGTACTGGCCCGCCAGAGTTGTGGGGGAGCAGGATGGAAAACCAGGTGAGTTTGTCACAAGCCTAATTAAACACATAACTTGCCTCTCGCTTTTTTTATTATTATTATTTTTAAAGAATTAGTTACCCCAAGCTTCATATACACACTTCCAGATATCAATTTTTTTCAAACGCTATTCTAGATTTTCTAATGAGCAGCAGAATCAACTTACCCCTTTACTATATAATTTCTTTCTACCTATTGTTTCTTTTAACATCATTATTTATAGCCAGAGAGATGTTCTTGAAACCTGGTACATCGGCTGTGCTTGGCTATTGGCTATGCTTGGCTATTGCTGCTACCCCATGGCTCAGTTATGGGTAGCTGATTTAAAGAACCCTTCTCCATGTCACAGTTACAGCGTGTTTTATAAATGGTGATACAAAGACTTATATACATACGTGTAATTCTTTGTAGGGCAAATAGTGGTGGAGTTTTTCGGCAGAAAAAAATCCCTGGGATTTTTCAAACCCTCGGAACTATTAACATTCCAGGAGGTACCTGAAGAATACCAGCAGCTGTTGGTTAGTAGTAGTATTCAATAAGTTCACTCTCCATATGGCAAACATAGCATTTATTATTATCAAAACTGAATATCTAAACAGGCTACAACTCTCGGATTATTCCCGTTTGTATATCAAGTAACTCGGGAAACTGAAATTTACTCATAAGTTGACGCAATACAATATACTTACTGCATTATCCTAAAATTGGAAGGAGGGGCTTGTAACTGTATGCATAACTGATAATTTATTGCTTTGAGGTTAATGTTTTGTATTTATATCTGGCTCCTAAATACTCGAGTACCTATTTATGCATTAATTTTCCTTACAGAAAAAAAGAAAGAAAGACCTGCGGCTTCAAGAGCCCAAATCCAAAAACTGGCAGGAAGCTGTGGCAGAGGCCAGGAATTTTTTGTCAAGGTAAAAAGTAATAATATAAATATGTACCTATGCAGTATTACCATTCATAACTGTATGATTTTAATATACTAATGAATCAGGGCTGTACAAGTGCTATAGATATGAGATGAATCATCAATATTGGGATATACAATAAATCTTTCAATTTTGAGTCACTAAAACTTAATTCTGTACTAAATTTCAGCAGCCCACAGTAAACAATGTATTAGCCCCTATATGCTGCTGTGCTATACTGAATGTGCTTATAAGCGTTTTGAAAATCTTATCATCACAGCTTGATTAAATTACATTTGCAATTAGGTTGGAAAAAAGCAATGCTGGCAATGGCATTGTAAATGAAAAATATTAAAAATCCGCATTCCTAGGTACTTATGCAATAAAGAAGAATAAAGTAGGTGTACTCGTATAGTAGTGCATTGTATTCAGTTACAGTTAAGGCCCAGTCGCACGAGTCAAGTTTACTTGAAGCAAGTTACTTGATTCCAGTCTATTCTAGTAAACTTGACTTGCCTACCTAATCACACCACTTTTCAAATGTGAACATGATCTAGAGTGGATCTAGATAGTAAACTGGTAAACATTGCTGTTTTGTAGTACCTAGTGATAAGTTGATAATAATGAAATATTTTTTACTGTATTTGTATTCATCGTGATGGATGAAGACATTGATGAAGTGATTAATAATTTAACACCATTAATTTGCAATGAATTGCTGAAATTACTGCAACGCAAAAAAAGCAAACGAAAACGTAGATGTTGGGTAAAACCATGGATAATGAACCGGGTGAAGTATGGTGCATTGGATATCCTCTTACGAGAACTGGCCGAAGAAGATACTGCTGCTTATAGAAATATAATGCGAATGAGTAAGGAAAAATTTCAAGAACTATTGCTGATGGTAGAACCTCTCATAACAAAACAGGATACATGTATGAGAGCAGCAATATCTGCTCGGACGAAATTGGAAACGAAACAGCAAAGGAATTACTGTTCTTCATTGGAAGAGTAAACGTAGTGTGTTCATGCTTTCAACTAGACATGCTTTAGAAATGTTGATCGTCAAGAAAGGAGAGAAAGTTATGATGAAACCAGCATGCGTCACATTTTATAACAAATGGAAAAAGTCAGTCGACTTGGCTGATCAAATGACTTGCTACAGTGGTCCGTTACGAAAATCAGTCAAGTGGTATCGCAAGTTCGCCTTCGATTTACTATTGAATGTATCAGTTGTGAATGCTTGGGTCGTATATCAAGAGATAAAGAAAGAAAATATTTCCATAACTCAATTTCGAGAAAAACTGATCAAAGAAATGCTTCATTCAGAAGAGGATTGCGAGGGTCCGGATAAAAATATTCCAAAAAGAGCCACCACGCACAAATGAGTGAAAATGGAAGGCGTTTGATCCAACTATAAGAATAGACGACAATGCAAAGCCTGTTATCGTTACCTAAGTGATAAATTTGGACCTGAAGCTGCCAGAAATCGTGCTAAAAAAGTTACTACTTATTGCGACACCTGTCCAGGAAATCCATGCTTTTGTCTTGACTGCTTCAACAGTTAGCGTACTCTGTACGGCGGACTTGACAAACTACACAACTCAATCATCGATGTCTCACCTACCTAGAGCACTATAAACACGAGTATACTGGACCGCCATTTTGATTTCTACTCCACCCGTTGATGCCGAATTGACTACGCGGCACGCTGTGCATAGTCGGATTCAACATCCACGGGCGGAGTGGAAATCAAAATGGTGGTCCAGTATACTCCTCTTTATAGTGCTCTAACCTACCTGGGACTCCGAGGAAATATCGATTATCGAAATTATCAAAAGACAAAAACAAAGCACCGAACCAAGTTCCAGGTTCAGTCTGCAAACTGCTCCTCAGACATGTTTTTTCGGTCAACGAGCCCTTTTCTGATTTTGAAGAGTTAAATTAACTTGGTAGCAGAGCATTTGGTTTGTTCTCGCGTTGTGATCCACTACGACAGTATGTCTGAATCCATCACACCGGTGAATCCAACGACAAAATCGAATGAAAAAAATGACGGGTCTATGGACAAAGAGGACCTCCTTCTGGAAGAAGAGGAGGTTACTGAAGACGTAGTCTCGGTCGATCTTCGATCCTTCAAAGAAGATGTGGTTAAAGAGGTATGCCTGTAAATAAGCGACGTGATTGCGAACTTGCTAGCCAACAAAGGTAACCCTTCAGAAGCAGCTGCAACATTGAAATCGAGCACGTCTGTTCACTCAGACGGGCATTTACCACTGCACACGAGTACTCGCAGCAATACTTCAGGTACGTACGCCTCCAACGCATCATCTTCAATGGACCACGATATATATTGATTCATGCCGCAATTTACCGGCCCAACGATTCCAAACCAAGTTCCAGGTTCAGTCTGCAAACTGCTCCTCGGACATGTTTGAAAAGCAGTGAAAAAACGAGCAAAGTCACCCCGTTTTACGGTATCTTCGTTTCAATGCGAACGCACTCCCCGTCTCGTTGCACTTCACCTCCGGTACATCTAACAATTTACTGATAATTCGTGTATTGCGGATAGTGGCGGGTGTACTTAATTTGGAATCGACTTTAGGTATATCGAGACTGTGGCAAAAAAGTTCGTGGTCGTGGTTGAAGACGCTAAACCAGGGAAAACACCAATGGAGTTGAAACTCGACCTGAGTAAGTTGAATGGTAAAAGTAACCATGAATGTGTATCAAGATTTCAGAAATTACTTAGTGTGCTGAACTATATGATGGAATGTACTCGACCCGATATAAATTACTCCATCAATCAAATGAGTTGCTGGACTTTGAAGGCCACAGACGAACTGTACAAATATTTGATTCGAATTCTCAAATATTTGGTGACTACAGAGTCGCTGAAATTGAAGTTTCGAACGAATAAGAATGCTGAACCATTGGACGCCTACTGTGATGCTTTGTGGGCCACAGACCCGGACAGGAAGTCCACGACAGGTTATTTAATTCGTGTATTTGGTAACCTCGTTCATTTCAAGTCTAGGAAGCAATCACTCATCGCACTTTCAACTGCGGAATCCGAATATGTCGCACTATCTGAGTGCGCAAGAGATGTTATGTGGATTTGAAACCTGCTGAAAGATATGAACGTTGCTGTCGGAACGAGTAAAATCTACGGTGATAATCAAGCTTTGCTCAAGATCTCTCAATTGCTGGGAAATTACAATCGGATTAAACATATCGACTTGAAATTTCATTTCATCAAAGATCTACCTAGTGAGTAAAAATTTGATCAAGCTCGAATACCTACGTCGAGTCCAATCATAATTTGGCCGACATGCTAACAAAATCAGTTGGAAAACCGCAGATTTAGGATTTATTCAAGATTGAGATTATGATTGTTCAAGTATTTTTATTTTTTTAATATCTATATTTTGAATTTTTTGGTAAAAAGGGTTGTCTTTTGATTTTTTTTTAATTCTTTGATCACGACTTGTGTTGTAGGGGAGTGTAGTGTGGCAACACTGCGTTGGGCTCAATCCTTTTTTGATAACGTTTTTATAAGAACTTCTTGTTATGAAATGGAAAATAGTTTTTTTACTTTATGTTGAAATAAAGAACAATATCGAAATATAAATTTGTATTTTATGAACTAACTGAACTATAGCGACATAAAAATTATTTTGGTACGTATATCTTAAAGAAAAAACACGTCTGAACATTTGAAAAAAAAAAAGTAAGGTAATCGAGCTAAATTTTGCTGAGTCACCTACAGAGATCTGAAGAAAAAAAGTGACGATCACTGATAATGGTATTCTACATTCTGGCAACTGGCATTAGAGACTACGAACGTTCTGAGCTGTTGAGAATCATCCATCTTGTTGTGAAAGTCATCATGGTATGTACATCTCGAAGGAAAATCATTCCTGAATTTTTTTGAAGAGGAAAGTGAGTTAATTTAGCTAAATTTTGATGTATTTCAGAGATTTGAAGGCGGAACTCGAACTTGACTGATACCAGTATTGTACATCTTGGTATCCAACATTATTTCATCGCAAGTGTTTCTTCCCGATTCAAGTATTTACTGGTATGTTACCTATATATTTTGAACGTTATGATCATTCTAAATGAGAAAACAAATTGAACTCATTAGTGTATTGTGGAACTGAATTATAGAGAATGCCGCGGAAGTACGAACAAAAAGTTGATGCTAGCCACCGCCGAAAGTATGATGAAGAGGAAGTTCGCAAAGCCGTTGCATTTGTTTCGAAACAACAAATGTTCTGTTCGTGAACCTGTAAAGAAGTTCCAAGTTCCTATAACTACGCTCCAAAGACGATTGCAGGAGTCTGATACTGATAACGTCCCTGGTTTTTCAAAGCTGGGCCGTAAAACTGTTCTATTAACTGTAGAAGAGAGCGTTCTTGTAGAAGTCCTCGAAGTATGTGCAAAGTGGAGTTTTCCACTTTCTATGTTCGAGATTCGTCTAACAGTTAAAGGATATTTGGATCAATGTTCAAGGAAGATCCCTCAGTTTAAGAACAACACACCAGGAGAAGACTGGGGCTGGGCTTTCATGAGCAGGCACTGTGAGTTACGTCAGAAATTCGCAGAGAATGTAAAGCGTTGTCGTTCTGAAGTCTCCCAAAATCTAATTAACGACTATTTTGATGAACTCAAAACCAGTGTGCGGGATGTAGAACCGCGCAACATTGTCAATTATGATGAGACCGCATTTGTTGATGACCTTGGGAAGCAGCGATTCATTTTGCGGCAAGGAGGTCGGGCAGAAAACATAATTGATCATTCGAGAACCTCGACATCCGTTATGTTTGCCTGCGCCGGTGATGGAATATTATTGCCAATGTATATCGTATACAAAGCAAAAAATCTGTACAATACTTGGATAATGAATGGCCCCTGCGATACAGTGTACAACCGCGCTGTATCTGGTTGGTTCAGTGCACAAATTTTTGAGGATTGGTTTTTTCAGATTGCAGTTCCGTATTTTCGTTGTTTATCTGGTCCGAAAGTAATTATTGGAGATAATTTGGCCTCACATTTCATATCGCATTATTAAAAAATGCGAGGACGAAGATATACGATTCATTTTACTGCCGCGTAATGCGACTCATCTGTGCCAACCACTAGACGTGTCAGCTTTCGTCCTCTCAAGCTGAATTGGCGCCAGGTTATCCGAAAATGGAAAATGAAAAATCGCGGTGCGCTACCAAAAAGTGTTTTCCCGGCTCTTTTGGCACAAGCTATCAAGCTCACAGAGGGCATGCAGGCGAATATCAGTTCGGGTTTCAGGGCGACTGGAATTTCACCGCTCAATCGACAGAAAGTTCTCAGATCGTTACCAGAAGCAGAGGAACCATCACAAGAAAACATTGTCCGGCAAATGTTAGGGCCTGTTATTGATTTATTACAGAAACATCGTTTTCCTGAGCAGACAACTCAGAGTAGAGGACGGGGAAAAAAGTCAAGACACCCGCTGGACGAGCCGTTCGTTTGGAAGATTATTTGAATGCTTGATATTGACGCGTAAGTTTCTGAAGATGTCTCGCAAAACAAAAAGTGAAGCTGGTTGGCGAAGGAATGTTAAAAAAAAAACGATCGATTCAGTAAGTATTGATAGCACAGAGTTACAGGTTCAGTGCAAATCAAGTCCTTATGTAAGGCTTGAAATTTTCTAGATAAAGAACTACGAGTTGTATCGAAGTGCTGTACATATAAATGTCACGAGAACGTCCAGGGTGCGGATTAACTTGATATCTTTAACCATTTTTGGAAGAAGACTAATAAACAAACTCAAGATGAACTATTAGCATCCTATATTCGCTATGCAAAACCAAAACAATCGACTACAGGTATGTAAAAGCTACCTTTGAAAGTATAATCAATCGTGATATGAATATCAATTTGTAATACTGATTTGTTATTATTCCACAGACCGACGAAACAATACGTGGCATTATTATCTCTGCCTCGACAGTTGTATCGATGTTCAGGTATGTCAACGATTCCTAATGCAACTACTCAAAATTTCGCAAAAACGAATCCGCATCATACAACAAAAAATACTGAAGAAGGAAAGTTTTGCTGAGATACATGGTCGTCATGGTTAACAGTGGAACAAATTTGACGAAACTGTGTATGCTCTTTTGAATAATCATTTGACGTTGTTTCCGAGTGAGAAATCGCACTATAAATCACAGAGAACTGGCTTAAGATATTTTACTAATCCAAATATGACGTGGAAGAAGCTGTATCGGTTGTTTAAGCAGTATTACAAAGAGAAAACGGGTGACGAATTGAGCATGGCTTATAACACGTATTGCATGATTTTTAAGAAGGAAACAAAATATGCATTCCGGAAACCTCGGGTAGATGTTTGTCACTTTTGTCGTCGTAACGAAATGTTGCTCAAAGTGAATCCGGGAAAACAAGAAAATAAAAGCAGATTTGGCTCTGCACCTAAAAAGAGTTGAGAGTTATAAAAGTATAAAGAAGTATTCCACATCTAATGGAGGGAACGATGTGATGTGCGCCTTTGAATTCGATTATGCTCAGAACCTGCCATTACCGAAACTCAATGTAACAACGCAGTTTTATAAGCGGCTTTTATGGCTCTTTAATTTTAATATTCACTCGCATACGGACAACGATAGCATCTTCTATGCATACGTCGAAAACGAAGGGCCAAAAAACAGCAACTCGGTAACGTCGTTTCTTTATCATTACTTGTCCTCGAAACTGGAAGAAGAAAGTTTTCATAATAAAACAGAAATAGTACTGTTTAGCGATGCGGCTGGTAGCCAGAATAAAAATACTGTCGTGTGTCAGTTTTTATCATAGTTTTCTTCGATAACACACAAGAACTTTGAACAAATTTTCCCAGTCCGAGGGCACAGTTACGGTCAAAATGACCGTAACTTCGGTTTATATGGCCAAAAAATCAAACGTAAAGAGACTATCACGCATTACAAAAAATACCTGGAGATTATGGCTACTGCTCGCGAAACTAATCCGTTCAAAGTCATGAAAGATGCGTCGTTGATTAAGGATTTTCACACTGCTCTATCATCAATTTTTACGGAACAAAAACCAAAGTGTATTGCGGGGAATACACAGTTCAAAATTCAGCAATATGTACGCGTTAAATATTTTCCTAATGGAGAAGTCCACGCGTCGCCTTCCTACAACGCAGTATACACCAAATTTAAGTATACTCGTAAACGGAATGCTTTGGTCCATCTTCGCCAAGTTCCACTGCCAGGTTTGAAGGCAGCGAAACAGAGAGATCTGGAGACTCTGTTGGAGTTTATGAAGCCAGAAAACCAACAGTGGTTGAGAGATACAATCGAAGTCAAATAGCTGATTGTACATGTACATTCTTGTCTTAGAATATTATTTTTCTTGATTTCAGTTCAATAAATTTTATTTTTGAATTTGTAATAGGTATCTGGTCATTTAATCGGAGGACAATTCACCGACCGACATGTCACCTATGACATTCACCTGAAAGACAACTCACCGACTGTTCTTTTCACCTAAAAGACATTTCACCGATTAACATTTCACCTAATGACCATTTCACCTTTTTTCTTCTTTTTTTTTCTATTGTGAAGGAGGCTTTCATCACAAATGATACAAATGATTGCAGTAGTGCTTTATTTTTTATAAAATTGACTGACATTAAAACGAAAAAAATTGAAATATTTCATTTTGTTTAAAAAAAATATACACTGATTTTTTAATGTCAAAAATTGATTTAAAGAAAAATGAAAATTAATAAGTTAAATTATGAGCTATGGCTCTTAAGTAATCGATTGGCGGTGTGTTAGCGTAATTTAAAACAACAGTTTTGAGGCGCGAATCAAGGTTAACATACCTCCTTTTTTTGGTGGGAGGAGGCACTCCAGACAAATATTGCTCCGCCACCATCTCCGTCATAGCCTGCGAACGTTTCAAAGAAGAAATTGTGCGCCACAGATTTTCATGATGGCCATACGTCAGCGCCTCAAACCCACGATGCCAACCCTCTACGACATTATTTGTTCGTGGCAATTCATTGAGGACACTATCATAGCAATTCCAGAGTTCTAATGGAAAAGATGCTTTTCGACGACGGCCTTGCCTTGTAGGTCTACCGATCCACGTATCCTCGAAGTAGTCTACGACTCCACCTGCTTCATCGGGTAAGATCTTGTCATCCGCCAATTTGTCAAAAACGCGAACTACATCCTTCTCTGGTACAAATGCTAAGGCTGGTAAAAACCGCATGTATAGTGCAAAGTCACCATCTGATTCGTACTTTTTTTGCAAACCACACTGCTGAATGTGTCGGAAAATGGCCTGACAAAAATGGAAGAAACAACCATGTTTGGTTGCACGAGAAAATAGACATTGAAATGCATTCATTGCAGCTCTCTCAAAATCGGTTACAATGATAGACGGATTAAGATGACTGTTCTTTTCTAACAACGATTCGAATAGGCACGTATAAGTGTTTTCTTCTTTATTTGGAAGGAGAGCATAAATTAGTGGGACAGTAGCACCCCTTGTAAGTGCGTGAATCGTAAAAAGTTGATAAAATAGTAGCGGAACGTGTTTGAAGGTACCGTCAGCATACCAAATTTCACTTTCAGCCAATAACTCCAAATTTTTAGAAGTACCGAAAACTATAATGCGATTGTCAGTAGGGCCAGAATCAAAAAGTAGAAAATCATCACCACTATCGGTTACTTTGTAGTCTTCTGGTATTTCAATTTCGCGTCGACTTCGGGGTAGAACTGGCTCCTTATTCGCTCGTTGTCGGTAACGTCTAATCGTCCTAGCAATAGAATTGATTCTGGGTAGTTTGACTTTCGCACTCTGACTACAATTTCCAACATTGCTTCCGATGACAAATCTGTTGAGAGTAAGATGAAGAAATTTTTATTCAAAAGGTACTGAAAGTCATCATAATTTTTTATAATAATTTTTCAAAATCGAACTTGGAAGGCTCTCTCTGAAATAGTAGGCGATAAGTATAAGAATAATAGTAGGTACCTGGGAGTGTCTCGAGTTGTTAGGGCTGCATGGCGAATAGCCTGGATGACCTCTTTTGCCTCCACCGCCGCCACATCACTTAAATGATTGTGTTCTCCATTTTTGGCTGTGATGTTTTCTTTTATTGTGGTACATCGTGCTCGACATCCAGTTTTTTGATAGGAAGAGCATTTCCAGCGAACTAAACTTTCAACTACATTCTCACTTTCAATATTGAATATATAATTTTCAATCACAAGTTGACGTTTTCCACGAGAAGATTGAATGTATTTCAACATCTTTTATATAAAATATTCAATTTTTCTCATACGAAATAAAGGTAAGTATAAACTGCCGTGACATGAAACACTGATGCCGTGATAAATAAAAATAGGTCTTTACACAATCTCACAACAAATACGAGTGAAGACGGTGAGAAATATAAATAGTCAGACGGTGTAATATACAACCGGTGAAAAATGCAAGCGGTGACCTGTCCTTTCGGTTAAAAGATAGTCGGTGAAGTAGCCTGCAGGTGAATTCTTATCGGTGATTTGTCTGTCGGTGAATTGTGCTTCGATGAAATGACCTAGACCCTTTGTAATAATACATTTTCTTTTCTATTTCAGTCAATTTTAAAGATACAGACCTGCATGAGGTATGATTTGAAAGAAGAAAAATTTTTCTATGCAACCCTACTACTGACAAAAGATGGTGTGAACGAATTGAAGCAGTATTACGCGGAAAAAACAGCCAACACTTGCGGAAAAAACCGATAATTTTTAAAAGGGCGTATAACACAATTTTTTTGGCGATCTCTGTTGCACGATCTAGGAACTATGGGTTTGGAAACACATAGAAAACAAAATCTAGACACTTGTAGCAATCATTTAAGACCTACCCGAGATCTGTATCTCTAGTCTGAGCAGTGTTGTGAGCAAATTAAGATTTAAAATGCGTTTTTCTCAAAACACACTTTTTTTATTATACACCCATCTTGCACGCACCGGCTCAATTGTAGTAACAATCCTACTGTCAGCTTTGTTAATATGTCGCTTAAGGAGTGGCATAAGTGTTTCGCTCATCAAAATCTGCGTTGCACTAAGGAGCATTTGAATCGATTATGCATTAATTACACTAATTTGAGTTCTGATAATCCTAAATGTGTTAGTTGTGTTAAGGGAAAGATTTGCAGAACTACACATCACTTGAGCTTGAGCATTGCAAAAAAGTGGGGGAGCTAACCCACGTGGATTTGTTAATGTCTCCGGAAAAATCGATTGGTGGTTCGAAATATGCCCTGGTATTCAAGGATGATCTGAGCAAATATAGGACCATCTACTTCTTGAAAAGTAAGTATAGCACTACTAATCTGTTTGCTGATTATTTTAATAGATTGGAAACTCAAACTGGAAAAAGGCCATGTCATGTCAGAAGAAATCAATAAGAGCATCGATCAGCTGTGCTCCGAACGTGGAATTACTCATGAAACCACCTGTCCCTTTACTCCTGAACAAAATGGAAGTGCAGAAAGGGAGATGAGAGAGTTGTCCAAAGCAGTCACTACTATACTAATTGACAGTAATCTGGGTAAAATGTATTGGGCGGAAGCTATGGCTTACGCCGCATTTACCATTAATTGTGTTGGAAAATCTTCCATTTCAGGGAAAACACCGTATGAAATTTACTTCAATAGAGAGCCGTTTGATGCTCGATTTTTGCGTTTGTTTGGCAGTAAAGTAATCGTTCAGATCCCAAAGCAGAAAAGAAAAAAGTTTGACTCCAGAGGTAAAGAGGGTATCTTTGGGGGATATCCACCCCACACAAAGGGCTACAAAGTTATGATTAATTCTGTTGTTCGTATTTCTTGTGATGTTGAGTTTATAGGATTTGATCCGGATTCAGTTGCTGCGGAGTCAGAAGTTGACGACCCTGATGCAATTGTCACAGAAATTGATTTTGATTGGGACTCCGACGAGGAAGAGCCAGAGCAAGCAGTGAATTTATTCAACATTCGAACGCCTGGAAAACTGTGCGACATTGAAAAATTGGAATCCGAAGAGCGACTGTTTTGGGAATCAGCAGTGGAGCGCGAACTCGAATCTATGAAGCGCTATGATGTCTGGTCGGTGGTACCTTACACCAGTCAAGAACTAGTGGATACCAAATGGGTGTTCAGATTTAAGAATGGTGATGGTGGTCCCATGAGAAAGGCGAGACTGGTAGCTCGCGGTTTCCAAACAAGTAATTATGGGGATACATACGCCCCAGATGCTCATATAACATCCATATGTGTTCTTCTGTCTGTTGCTGCTTTCAGAAAATTAAAGGTTTGACAGATCGATGTTGAAACCGCGTTTCTAAATGGGATATTGAAGGAGGATATTCATCGTAAACCTCCAGATGGTCTGAGTGTGAGCGCTGGAGCAGTGCTGAAATTGAACAGAGCGCTGTACGGTTTGAAACAAGCGCCACTCAGTTGGTATGAAAGGATTGATGGAGTACTCAAAGCCAACGGATTCAAGCAATCAAAGACGGAATTGTGCTTATATGTCAAATTGAAAGATCTTTTTCTTGTTCTATACGTTGATGATGTACTGATTGCAGGTAGAGACAAAACTTTGAATAACCAAGTGATTGATCTGCTCAGAAATTCGTTTGAAATTAAAGTCACGAAAGATCCAAAGAGGTTTATTGGCCTGTCGTTGAACGTTTTGGATGATGGAATAGAGATAGACCAGTGTAGATACATCGACAAGTGCATAAAACGTTACGGCCTTGAGGAGTCTAAAGTTGCTAGAACTCCAATGAAAGCGAAATTGGACTTAGGTAAACTTAATTCAAATTCCACGTTGTGTGTTCTGAAATTTCAGAAGCTACTTGGATCAATTAACTATGTGATGGAAAGAACTCGCCCTGACATTAACTATGCGGTAAATGCGTTGAGCCGCAAGACAACTGTAGCATCCGAAGAACACTATTGATACTTACAGCGCGTTTTGAGATATTTGAAAGGTACAAAGTCAGCGAAACTCATTTACCAATCAAACGATGACGCCTCTCCACTTGGAGGGTTTTGTGATGCCTCTTGAGCATCTGAGGAAGATAAGAAGTCTACAACTGGATATGTGGTAAAAGTATATGGTAATCTAGTTTCTTTTAAGTCAAAAAAGCAATCGCGAGTTGCACTGTTGACCGCGGAGTCCGAATACATCGCTCTCTCGGAAACATCGAGAGAAATGATGTGGATTCGCAACATACTGAAGGATTTAGACATTGAGGTTGGATCCAGTGTACTTCACTGTAATAACCAAGCTTGTTTGAAGATTGCTGACGGTAAGGGAAATTACAACCGGACCCGTCATGTGAGCCTGAAGTTCCATCACGTTAGAGATTTGGTAAACAAGAACAAATTTGGTCTATGTAAGCTCTGATTTAAATCTGGCCGATTTTTTGACAAAGTCTCTCAATCTTGACAAGATAAAGTTAGCTATGTCGAACTTGGGTTTCACGCATTTTAATTCGTGAATTTTTCGTACACTTAAGTTTCAACGTTCTATTTTTATGCTAATCAACTTACCTGTTCTATATTGACTAGTATCTTTGTATGTTTGTTCGTTTGACAATAACCATGTTTGACCAAGTTGTATTAGCTCGTAAGTTTTCGATCCTTTTGAACCTCCAGTGTTTGGGGGAGTGTTGCGTATCCGTTTTTTGTTTCTGTATGAGGGAAACACTGGAGGCGTAAAAGGTGGCTTGTTTCTCTTTGTAAGCATCGAGTCACGTACGTTAGAATTGAAAAGGAATGTCGTCTATATTGGTTTTCTTACCGCGTTGTTGATCAGTTCGAACAACAAAAATGTGAACTCTCTGTTTTTCTGTTTTACTTCGTTTGGTAGAGTTTGAGATTCGAATTACCAGATCGTAACAAAATTTGATTTTAAATGTACTGAAAGATAATGGCATTGATACTGGTAATATGTTGAGTTAATGTTACAATGGAGCTAGTGTAATGAGTGGATCTAAAGGTGGTGTACAAGTACGACCTGTTGCTTTGAAGTATGCAGACCAGCTGCTTTTAAAGCAGATTTTATAGTATAGGCAGATCAGCTGCTCATTCAAGTAAACGTAAACAACTAACTTCTCCTTGGAAAAAGTTATCAATGTTAATATTTGAAAATACATGAGATAAAGAAAATTATTATTTAAATTATACTATAGAGGAGACATTCCACATGGCCAAACCTTAGCTGCTGTCCGCTCATGCCTTTCTCCATGAAATCTCTCTTCATTATTTCATTATTATTTCTGCTCTTGCAACGCACACATCACATTCCGCAATCAAAAGAAAAGTCATAAATAATTATACATTGCATACTTTACGTGAAAGACTTGATCATTTTTTTAAATTAAGAAAATAGAGGATTACTTACGTTAGTTCAAGTTTAATAATCAAAAAATGAGGGAAATGACTGCTATCAAACAAACGATTAATTAAGAAACATGATGATAGCACGATATTATCGCCGTAACATCGTCTTCGAGGAGATGTTATAAGTAACAGAAGTTCGAATTTTCAGATAACACGAGTAAAATACGTTAACAGAATTCAATAATGTCCTTTCGGTAACAGAACGTTAACATCGCCGTATTAGACTCGTAACATCGCGAAAAAATTTTCAATAATAGCTCTCCAGGTGAGATGATGGACATGGATACCAGCCTCAGAATCGAAATCAGTGGGAGTTCCACGAACAGGTAAGCGAAGACAAAGAATCTGCAATACAATTCTGCTCGCCTAGAATGTGAGTAAGGGTGTAATCAAAGGCATAGAGATGGATGACCCATCGAACTAAGCAAGAAGCAGCCAACTTGGGGATCTCAGATTTTTCTCCAAGCAGTCGTTCAAGAGGTTTGTGGTCGATTTGTAAGTAAAAATGTCTACCAAGCAGATACTTATAGAATATGTTAATGCCAAAAATAATGGCTAAAAACTCTTGGTCGACAGAAGGTTGCGCTCCTACAGTACATGAACTCGTCAGATTGCGTTTTCCGGGACTTATAACATTCACTTTCTCCATTGTCGGGTATAGTTATTTACCTCCGGACCACGTGTTTGGAACGACTGAGAAGGATATCCGGAAACACGAGGACATCGCTCTTCCTAGTGAATATCAAAAAATATTTTCCCATCATGGCCAAGTAAAAGTGTACCCTGCGGACTGACAGGTCTATGATTATAAGCATTTGGCAATCAACCGTTGCAAAATTATACAAAATTGAAAATATGCAACAAATTCAAATGAGACGAGAAAATTTTTGGTATTTATCACGCGTGGGAAATACTCGAATCATGAACATGAATTGTTCATCGGATTCGCTTGGATTTTAATTTAGGTTTTGCTTCGAACTTTACACACAATTTGTTCAAGGAAAATTAATCTGCACGATGCCACACAGTCGACGATATTTCGAAAAATCTTTCAAAACTAGTTTCTCCAAGTCATTTTCGCTCTTAATATACACAGATTTTGACCGTAAAGGCTGTTTGTTGGCCTAACGTATATTCACTTACAGTAAAAGTATTACTACTGCGTTTATAACTACGAGAAAATGTCACAGAAACGGAAGGAAAAGCGGACAAGTTGCTCATTCTGAATTTAAGATTTCGCCTTACAAATAGGCCTGTAGCTCGATGAATCATTTTTTTTACTAAATCTTTTCCCGCGTTTATCCCCATAGAGAATTCGACAGATTCGGAAACGTTATTCTTCGAAAAAGCCAATTATGAAATTCGAACGTTAAAAGTAGCTCACTTACACAGAACGTGGCCCAAATCCTTCAAGTTGGTGATTTTCATATTCTTTGATACTGATGTTTCTCTTTATTTGTGTCACGATGACCTCCGCTAGTTTCGAATTCTGATTTTCTCGCGACTGAAAAAATAAAGAAAGTACATTATGACTGAAAACTAGCTATACACCTTTACTGATGAGTACCACTACATAAGTTCGTATTCAGATTTGTGCTTTCCAGTTTTCCAAATAAATCACCAGTTCCAGATTAATTCAAAAATAAACCATCGGAAGAACGTTAATTCAGTTACTTTGATGACAACAAATTAACAATAACGATCAACCAAACTCGAAATCAATGGTGCAATGTCACATACTTAGATCACAGAGGCTTTTAACTAATGTGCACCTAACTATATGTACCTAGTTTAGGTGAAACTTAGTACAATTTAGGCAGACTAGAGACTATACTAAAGTTTCTTCCCGGATATATTGCAAACCATACTTGTATATAAGATATATGCTCTTACAAAACACCCGAGTCTTAAAATATTCAATTAAGAAACATGGTAAATGTAATACATGATGTTTGTGATCCACAGACAGCAGGAAACAGAACGAGAGCAATTAAAAAATACCTTTTCACTTCCTTTTCCTTCCATTCGAAGTCGTCATTACGTGATTTTTTGCTATAAGGTCCGAATAGTAGATTTTTATGCAGCACAATATTCTGCTGCAAAACTTTCCTTGGTGGTAAATGTAGAAAGACAGACATTAAATCCGGCTCGTAATTCGCAGCTTCAAAATGTTTTCAACACACGGGAACACGCCACATTAAATTTATCACGGCGTATGGAACGGATGATTCGGAGCCGTTGCTGTTGAATTTCATTCTTTGGTATTCTGTATATAACAGAGAAATTGTTGATAAATTCATTTTTGATTACTTCATTATACGATGCATGGTTTCATGTGCGAGTATGATCAGTGTCTTAATAACTACCTGTGAAGCCCAGATTTACCTCTTTTGCACTGTTACTCTTATATCCAGGAATAGCACAGATACTACCAGTCATTTTAAAATGATTTCAACGCTTAAAATTCTTATTAAATCAACGAATATGCATGACTGAAATAATAAGCATAATAGAAATTTCATTTTTCATGTAAGCCGCAATACCGGTATTTAAAGCTTGCAGCTTACAGTATCACCCTTATCTTTTCTTTCTTTTGTCTTTTCATCAATAGGTCAGTATGTAGCTACTTTCATTATCTTAGCGTTCCTAGTGTCAGAAAATTTAAACTGTTTTCCCTGTTCTTGCCGCAAACCGCAAATCTGCCGCAAATCTCGTTTTGTTATTTTGGAAATTCAAAATGGCGTTTGATTAGGTTGCCAAGTAAAATATTGCGTTATATTATTTTGTCCTGTGAATAACTAGTATTCCTCTTCTAGCACGCTGTTTGATCACCGATTCTGAATGGTGGTCACTATTACATCTCATTAATGTTATTACTATAATCAACGGAAACATATTGAAGTATGTTGTTTCATCTGAAGCATTGACGGTATGTATATTTTATTTTTTCAAGTGCGCCGTGTTAAAGAACTTTTAAATGCTGTTTTTGCTATTTTAATCGCCAAATGTATCATTAATGTATACATTTCCTATTTATGCAGTCATGGTGCTATAGATCGAAAGATTTTCGTTTTATAGTTGGCGGTAGTTGGCGCCTTAAATGTCTCTATGTTATCACACTTAGATTGGTTCTGGTATCGGCTTTCGGTTTCATAAATCGCTAATTCGTCAGATTGAATGTTTAAGGCGCCAATGTGGTCCTAATCTGCTACCGGCCTGCAGCTGCTATCTGTTTCTGGTAGCTTAGTGGTATGCTAGAAATTTATTTTATTCTTAATTCTGATAGTGAAATTTGTTAGCGGCTATTTATCCTCTTGTAATCATTGCAGCCATGTCGTGCTCCCAGTTCATTGAACACGAAGATGAAGATAAAAGTGATACTTTGGTTATCATTGTCAACGGCGATGGTACCGTGACTGTGGATCCCCATACATTGGAACGTGTTTTAAGTAAGTTGGATTGTATACTGAACTCGGAACGAGTCAGATATGGTGTTTCAACAGTGTGAAACGTTTGTTCGAAATAGTTTTATTAGAATTCCAGTTGCGTAATCAAGTCGAAAATATTTTTCAGACCAACAGTGTCGGGCCGCCGTCAGCTTCATTAAAATAGAGGATTCCAATGAACCCGATTCACAAACCGAGAAGTCTAAATCTGAAAAAGATGAAAAAACTGAAGAGAAGGAACCCTTCTGTCATAAAGTAAATCTTGTAGTCGAAGGATATTATCCTCCGCCGCCACCGAATGCGGGCAACAGACATGGTGTGTCTACCGATTCAGTCGTTTCCTCAACAGTTGGCACACCACCACTACCGCAGACCAACGCTGAATTTTTGGATTTACTTTCCGAAGGACTAGAAATGTCCCCCAATGCTCAAACTTCTTCAACCGAAGGTATTTTGTATTTTTTATTCTAAGCTTCAACTTGTTGATGTAGTAGTACACTGCATTAAGATTCTTGAAACAATTTGTAGACAATGGCTTGAGACTGGAAAGGTGACGTGCATTGCTTCCGTCTCTTGTCATTCTTGCACGCGTAAATACCGCTTAGAAAATGAATTGAGCTAAATTAGTTGGGAAAATTTGAGGTTTTAGTGTAGTTGAAATGTCAGCTACTCATTTATTCAGTTGTCGGAAGAGTCGTTTATTCAGTGATGGTGTTGTGTCAATGTGTATTGCTTTCAATATTTACCGGGTCGAGCTTACTGTTGGCTTTATTATGTACTCAGACTATTTTCACGGAATAAAAATTTTCGAGTTCAGAAAGCACATCATATGTATACTAGAATACGTCTTGATGTATTCGCAATTCTGTTCTTTTTTTTTTTTTCGTTCGATCATTTTGAAAACTTGATTAGCACTATTTTCGTTTCTTGGACGGCAGTCAGTTGTTATTGATTCGTATGTTGACCATTAGTTATACTGAAATAGTGTTCGAGATATCTAATGATCTTGATAGTTGAATTCGATTTGTGATTTATCTTTTTCTGAATAATGTAAATATCTAAACCTCGCATTCCTGATGTTGATGTCTGGACGTGTTCTTTTTAGTAGATTGGATGTACACGTCAAATTACTGGTAACTGAAATTCAGTTTCCTGTTTCTTTATACGGGATGTTCCAGCTGAGAATGCCAAGCCAGTAGAAGGAGATAGTACCCGATGAACCGTTCTACATATATGGCTTATACTCAAGATTGAAGGGGCTATAAGTCTTCAAAGTTTCAAAAATTAATTTATTGTGAGTCATTACTAAGTTTAATTTAGAATTTTTCCCCCGAAGATAATGGGTGGAATATTGAATGAGTAACCCAGATTTACCGAACTTGATTGCCACATTTGATGTTAAGGGAGCTATACTAATGGATATAGTTTTTGAAGTACACAACATTCAATATTTGAGTTAAGCAGTAGATGGTAAAAATTCTTCTTCGCTTTCAGTGTGCCAGCCTTCGCGATCCTTCAAAACAGGCCTCACAGAGGTTGTCCCAGGCTAAATTCAGTTCTGAAATTGAAAAAAATGTTCATAACATTTTACAAACGTTTGAAATATTCGAATGACAGCTTACTCAGCAAAATATTCTGTATTAGAGAAAGCCATGAATCCGGTTACTGGAAGGATGGCCAGACAAGAATTGAAGGAAATGTAAAAATTGAAAATTGTGGACCTTAGCTAACTCTATTTAAGTTTTATCACGGAATTTTAAAACTGACAGAGCCCCTTCAATATCGAAGGGAGGCAGTTGAGTGGTTAGATTTTGTTACATTTTCAAGTACTACACGTTGATGACCTTTGAAAAAAAAAAAACATTCTGAATTCAAATGGATAATTAAACTCACAGACTCGCATTGAAAGTTCTCAGTTTTGAAACGTTGAAGACTTGTAGTCCCTTCAGTTTTGAATATAAGCCATACATGTACATAACGTTGGTAGTTCTTCTTGCCGAGTACTTGCTCCTCCTACCGGCTTGACATACCAGGCTAAAACTCCCTTTTATCACGCAGTATTTAAAATCTCTTGGCTATCTGATGGATGGTATATAAGGTTAAGCATTCTTATTTTATCTTGCTTGAAATTAATTTTCCATTGTGGACTGGGTAGTTTGTTTTGTGATTTTTTGCCACGGTTATTTTTATTATTTTTTGTACAGAATAGTTTGAATTTGATGTGTTTTGTTGAATGGTGATTTCTTTTTGCATTATTTTAACCTTTTGTACTAGAATATTGTTGTGAATTCCATTCGATGTTACAACGTAAATTTCGAAGTAAATGTTACTTAGAATATTGATTTAAATAGGTTGCATAGGGGATTCGTTGGTTCATGCTTTCTCTGAAATGGCACCGGAACAGCTAAAACAAGTTGAAACCGCTCTGCATTCGGAGAAGGCAAAACAAATATTAGGAGATGATGTTACGTCTGTTTTAGGTAGGCGGTATACAAGTTCAATTTTATTTTCCAATTTATTATGTGCATTCCATTGCAGAGTAAATTTATTTAAGCGGTTTTGGATTTCCTAGTGGCTAATGTGTAGTAGAGTGTGCAGCGTCCGCCGATTGGCGAAACCGGTTGAATTTTCACTTATTCGGTTTTTTTCTCTGTGTAGACACGCTGAAGATGAGCGACGAGAACGACGACTTGGTGCACTTAGATCACTGTTATACGAACATCTATGGAAATAGAAAACAATCGCATGCTAAAAGGGTGGACAGTGTGCAGGTAATTATATCCGGCCTTCCACATTTTCTTGCGATGAAGACTTGTTTTATCCCCGCCCTGACTTACCCCTAGTCCCTTCTTGACCAGCTTCCTGATTTCTCTGAACCGGCAGAGGAGACGGAATGAGGTAGACTTTGTAAAAGGAATAAACAGTCTGGCTGCAAATACCACTCGATAAGTTGAGATGTTCATTCTGGATCATTTTGTTTAGCAATTTAATCTTGGTAGTAAATCACTACTTATAATATTGTAATTTATCTACAGCCATTCATGTATTATGATTATGAAGTACGTGTATTCTGAATCCGGGGGCGCGTTCAGAAACGTGCAACCAACAGTAACCGATAATTTTGTATCTCGGTTACTCTACCGTACCCCAGTTGGAAGTGGAGTGAGATAGGGATAACCGGTGGATTTTTCGTGATAGTTTCTGAACGCACCCTTGAGTAGATGAGGGATAATGAGGTGGAAGAAGTTATTAATTTGTCTAAAACCATTCATAGATTGTGAGAGCATATCTTTTATCTTTCAAGGGGGAACAAAATACGTGTCTGTTTTACTTGTTTTACTAAGTAATGTGATATTTGCAAATTGGTATGCTCGTTATTTTACCAACATCATCGGGTCCATCAGTGTTGACCATTTCGTTTCCATTGTTTGATAACGCCAGATCTTGATAACAGAGGGATTTTGACTTGTCTTATCAGTGTATCGTATCGTACCTGTAATATGGTGCCACATACGAAACAGTTGTTATCTCATTCATGTATATGTTAATACCATATGGATATTGATATTGATTTATAGAGTGAACAAGATTTTAAATTTAATTAGTGATGAAATGTTGGGCGAAGTTTAACAGTCATAAATCAGCCTTACGAAACGGTTACATTCAGGAGATGTAGCGTCGCATAATCTACACCACCTCGAAACCAAGTATTATTAGCAAATTTGAAAATGAAATAGGGCATGTGTATTGGTTGATAATTCTCTATGTTTTTTGTGCTCGCGTTTTCAATGTCTCTGACAAAACCCTGCGGTTCTTCGTTCCATTGAGTGTCGGCCGTTTAATAAGTTTGAAAATATGAATTCTGAACGTTACCAAACATTTTATTAGTGATGGAAAGATGAGCTGACAGTCGATTACACTCACTCAATCATCCAGCGTCAATATTCTGTGGTAATCCGCGCGCTTTTGTGGTCTTGAACCTCAGTATGGTGTTTAAGTTCGTTGAAGTAGGCGTTAAAATCATAGTCTCTTCTCAGAACGAATTACCGTGCTGTGTTCATTGCCTGATGTCAACCCCGATAGATTCTCTTACTGCGGTATTCACAAACTTATGATGACGTTCTGCGTTAATGTTGAATTCCAGTTGAATTAGAGGTGAAGTTGTTTACTCTGTGGAATGAGTATTTAATTGATATATGAGGACTGAGTCATAATTAGCCTCGTCTACCTAGAGGGATAACTGCAATTTTAGGAGCTAGATTTAGTGACCCAGACAGAATTTTTTGACTGGAAGGAGGAAGAGGGTATATAACTTCTGCTTTTTGGAAAGAAACGAAAATTCATATGGGAAGCAAACTAAGTTGTTAAACGTCTATGTCATTTTCCTAATACTGCTCAAAGGAGGTCACATTGGCCACAGCTTGCTTTCAAGTTCTTGTTTATGAAAGTCTTGGTCAATTCTGTGTCCTAAATTGTGAGAAGAAATTGAAAAACCTGTCCATAGCTTTCCCATCTGCGGATAAATATCGAATGCATTGCCTACTGAGTGGGTCTGAAAAATTGGAGGGAGATATATTGCCGGAAATCCAGGTGGCTAAAGAGAATGTGGTCAGTCCGATCCAAGAGACAGCCAACCACCAGTTCGCGGGGTAAAGAGATAGACAATTTAACAGACTAGCAGGTAGACAGCAGCCTCTCCCTTGTAGCCAGAAAAACGGAGCTGAGAGGAAAGATCTGCAACTTTCTGTATCCTGCGGTCAGGCAGGCAAGGAGACAGTTGGTCAAGCAAAACACAGGAAGGTGTAAAATCGACAACCAAGTAAGCGCTGACCATGACCCATTCTGACAATGCGACATGCGTGAGCATCTAGCAGTGGAGTTTCTGAGAAATGGAATATGTTCTACTGTTCACAGTTTGGGGGGGGGGTTGCTCTTTCAGTATTTCGATATAGGCATTGAGAAAGCTCGTGAGTTCAACAAACCTGTCTTTCTGTGTTTCCTTGATTACGCAAAATGACTGCGTGATGTGGAATAGGCTGTTCCAAGTGTTGTAGGAAATGAGTATTCTTCCCCATCTATCGCGCCTCTTGGAAAATGTGTATCGAGACAGCACCGTATCTTGAGGTTGAATGGTGTGGAATCAGATGCCTTTGCAGTTGGAAAAAGTAATCGGCAGGGCTGTGTTGTGTCGCCCCTGCTATTCAGTATATATATGAGGAGCACATAGTGCGGAAAAGTTGTGGCTGATTGAGAGGGTTGAGTTTCTATTGGAGGAAGATGCATCAATAACCTTCGATATGCAGATGACACAATTCTAGCGGACTCAAGAAATGACGTGGAAGAGCTGCTGGAAAGGATCCAAAGAGTAAGCGCTGAATAATATGGATCTGCTGCTAAACAGAGAAAACCCGAAAGTGATGCTCACAGATGAGGAAGAGAAGTTGACATATTGGTTATGAGGTAGTGCAATCCTTTTTTCTTACCTCTACTGCCTGATAAGTTGTCGTGGGACTAGCGAGACTGGAATAAAAAGAGCTCAACTTGACAGAGACTGTTATAAAACTGAGCCGTATTCGGAAGTGTCATGATATCAGGAAAGACGCAAATATCAAAATGGTACAGACACCGATCTTCCGTATTGCCCTTTATGGAGCTGAAACTTGGACATTACGGACAGTCGACTGAAATAGATGAACATCCTGGAACTTTTGATCTGAAGGAGGATACTTTGTGTGCCATGGACTGCAAAACAAACCAATGTAATTCATTGTGGATGAAATAGGAAAGCCTGAATGGCTAAGCTTTATATGTACGCGTCGCATGTTGTAATATTTTGGTCACATCATGAGCCGAAAGAACGACAGTTTAGAGAGGCTGGTTATAACTGGAAAGACAGAGGGTAGGCGGCCCCGTAATCGCAGCCCAATGAGGGAAACAGGTTAAATTCGGGACACATGTGGAGAACCAGTTCATGTTATGGCAAGAAAAGCAGAGGACCAGAAAAAGTGAAAAAGTTATGTCGCAGCTCTGCCGGTGTTGCTATGATCAGATCGATCGGAACTTGAGAAGGAATATGTTCACCATAAGTTTTAGTGTACTCATAAGAAACTATCCTTCGACGAAGTTCTTTCTATTCTGAAACACACCGTCCTTACTTAATGTTGCTTCTTCACGGTAATCGACTCGTACTGATTTTTAAATTTATATGTTCTTATTTTTGATTCTATAGGATTCTGCAAATTCTTCGTTGACACCAATCAAGATCTCGGCGGACCCTGAATCACCTATTACAGACACTGTTAATAGTAAGTTTCTAATTCTCTGTTTTCTGAACTGGAAGATACTGTCGGTTGAAGGTACCGTGTCTATATTATGCTGTAATAATTGTTTTCTGCACCTCTGTTATCTGACGTTGGTTTCTAGTTTCCAAACACTCCTGAAATACTTTTTTTTTTTTCTTTTTTTTTTTTTTCATAATGGTGAAGGTTTAATCATGAAAACGTACGTTATGGAAAATTGTTATTTATGGGTCAATAAGACATGCGTTATTTGTGCTTTAACATGTCAGTTTACCTCTTTGATTAAAAAGAAAAGTCAAAAAACCGCCCTTCGACGGAAGCAAAATTTTGTTACGTGAGAAAGAACCGAGAATTCGGTTTTCACCGCATGATGCAATAACACAACAGTAAAGCTTAATAGAGCACTCTATTTTACGTTATCGTGATCTGGACTGCAATCGCATGCTTTTGAATCTTATAAAATGAATAATTTATACGTCTGTAGGTACTACAACCGTTATTGAAGACTTATGTGGTACTATCAACGAAGTGATTCTCGGGGACTCCTCGCCTAGCAGTAGCCAGGTTGTAAGTATTGAATGTTCATGCTTCGATAAAGTAAACCGATACAGTTGAATGTGAAACCTAATTTGATTTTGTATCCGTAGTCGTCTTCGCCGCCCACGCCGAATGCCAAATTGCTGAAAAAGAAAGTCCCGATACCTCAGCCAAATCGCACCAAAGAAGTAGCGGAACCCAAAATCCCTGTGTTTAAAAAGAAAATTCCTACTGGTGTAAGTGATGTATTTGGTTATTTTCGGTCGAAATTTAAATTTCCTCGGGTCAGTGTGTATTCACGTCGTGTTTTTCTTCCACTCTGTGGCATAGCAAACGCAGATCAGACTTCTGAATTTTGAGCTTTCTATCAAATTTAAGGGATCACACTGGCTTTTTCTTCTCGGAGAACGTGTAAAATCAAATCGTTGTTTTTGAAATAGTTTTTACCTATCGGTATTACTAGAGTAAACATAATCGTAGTGTAGTAACATAGATAAGACAGTTTCAAATTCACATGTTTGATTTTGTAGGTTAAAAATTTGTTGAATACGTTGAAAGAAAAACGTCCGGTTCATAGGATCACGACGATAAAAAGAAAGAGCACGTCTAAGAGCGACTCTGTTGAACAATTGCCCGAAAGAATAGTGAAAGAAGTAAGTCACGAGAAGTACATATTTTTCTAATTTGTTATTGCAATATATTTGTAAAAGATTTGTACGCGTGGATCATACTAGTACTGGATATAAGCCCTATTTCTGATGATTGCTGAGTTAACAGTTGTTAAAGTTTGTAATTTTGGTTGATCAGAAAGTTCAGGTTTTGATAACCCGTTTTTCTGAATCTGATCCATTGATATTTGGACCTACAATAATGACATTTCTGCGTTTCCTGCCTTTGCGCGTTTGATTTCCTATTTCGCGATAAAATGTGGGAGACCCTTGCCGGCCAGTGAATCCCCAGAGGGTACGTTAAAATTCTGGAAAACATGTATTCAAACTCTCAGGTCCAAATAAAACTCGACGAAAAGCTAATTGCTTCCAAATTATAAAAGGAATCAAACAAGGCGACCCCTATCACCAATTACCTTCAATACAGTATCGGAACAGTTGTTCCGCCAATTCAATTGGGCGGGGAAAGGGCTAAATAAACATTAGAGTTAGATATTAGAATTTGTTTAATTTTACATTTCTAAATAACCTCAGGTTTGCCGATGACGTAGTTCTTATAGGTAAAAACGCGGCTGAACTTGCCGAAATGATGAAGGAACCGTGGAGAGAGAGGGGGAAGGTGAGATTGACAGTCAATCAATCTAAAACTAGAATCATGGCTAACATTGTGGACATGAACGAAATTAAAATCGACGGGAAAATAATGGAAATTGTATCCAAGTACAAATATGTTGGCCAAATCCTAGCTTTCGCGTACAAAACCGAGAAAAAACTCAAAATCCGCAGGTCCAATGCTTGGGAAGCGATCCAGTCATTACAAGAAAATCCTAAGAAATAATGTGAACATAGGAATAAAAATACGCATCCTTGAAAGCACCGTCATCCCTGTCCTGACCTACGGGGCAAACATGGGCCAAAGAGCAGATCCAAAAAATCCGAGCCACACACAATTTTATGTTGAGCATTTTATAAATTAGACTAAAAGATCAGGTCAAAATAAAAACAATTCTGGCTAAAACCAACGCAAACGAAGTATAGCCTAAAGGCTGAAACTCAAATATGCCGGACAAGTAATGAGGGATTAATCTCTTAAATGGAGTAGAATTATGACGACATGGGTCTCACATAATGGGAGGAGGAGAAGAGGGAGACCGTCCACGAAATGTTCAAACAAACTAGTCCTTTCCAGTATCCCTCAAATCTGTCAAGATGCGCCATTTACAACCCAATAGAAATTGATCTATTTCTTAAGTAATATAATGTTAATTATATACCTAATTATTTTTTTGCTAGAAGTAGGGTCTCCACTGATAAACTTCTGTACTAGTGGGATCCTATTTTTCTTGTCAAGTTCTGTTTTAATGTAAAATTGAATAAATTTTGAAAAGGGAGAAAAAAAAAGCTTCGGCATGAACTGGCCCAGGATAGCTAGGGACCGGGTAAAATGAAAAAGCAAGTGGCAGAGGCTTACACCCAGCAATGGGCGACCGAAGGTGAAGCTGGGGAGTGAACGTTTTCACTTACCTAACGGTTCGAGCTAATGTAAATTAAGTGCAAATATTGCTTCAAATTGGGCGAAGGCCCTAAAATAAAATAATTTTTTTTTTTAATGTTTGAATTTCTCTATAAAAACAAATTTGCATAACTCCTTTGATACGAATGATATGCAAGGTGTTAGTGTAACCAATTTTAATGATGTAAGATGATGGAACATATAGGATGAAATTTGGTAGCTTATTGACCAGTGAATTTTCCCGTTTGTTTTTCAAGGTCGGCAGCATGTCACACCACTACATGTCTTCATGTCTGTTTAAATCTATCTCAGTGTGAGATATTGACGTGCTTCAGTGTTTAAATAAATTTGAATGCATACAGTAGAAATATAGGTCCTTGAAGCGCCTTCAATTCGTAAGATGAGCAGTTCAGGCAGTGAAGTAATTTTGAAGCAGCGGGGTGGTGAAAACTCACCATAGTGACTGAGTCTGGGAAACAAGTTAACGTAGGCAACTTTTGTTGATGAACAATGAGCTACTACTACAAATTTTGGTGTACTGACAAAGTGTTTATTAGTTGAGGACCTGCTGTACAAAATGTCTTCTTGAGACTGTTCGACTACTCATAGAAAACCAAAAGTATGAAGAGAAAGAATCTTTTAGAAGAACATCACAGTTTGATGTCTAATTGAAGAAAAACTGTTTTCTCACTGTTTGAGAACCAACATTTATTGCTGCGGGCCGATTAATGTCCTGGAATACCTTGTCAGGGTATCAGTTGTCCGACAGGGTGGGGCCTAAGTGTCGAGTGTGTGAGAAGGGGTGAAGGTCATCACCTCCGTGATGTTTGAAAATGGGCACTCGGCCAATTCTAGTCTTCATCAGTAATATTGAAAACGTGGGACCTTTTTCTCCTCAGTCTCAACTGAAAATTTTTTATAACTGTCGGCATTTTTGCTGCCTCCCCCCTCCCCAACCAGGAATTGCCTGTCGACTTCATTAGCCCTTTGAAAATGGGTGGAAGCGCAATATTTTAGGCAAAATCATTGACAAACGAATCTCAGGGTGTCTGCCAGTCATGAAATCATGAATTGAAGTCAGTGGTCATGAGAGTCATGGAAAAGTTATGAATTCAATTGCGTGTTTAATTTGCATTTCCCCGTAAATCATAAATTCTCTCCATAGTCTTCTGAAAGAAGAAAAATTTGGAAAAAATAGAGCGTAGGCAGCAGCACAGCGTGCTTAATTGTTGATTTATTATTTTATCGTCCTCCTTTTTGTATAAATGTGAATTCCAAAATATTAGCCCAGAAAGAAATGAACTGAAACGTCAAACTTAATTTTCGTTTTTACAATTTAGGACCCTTAACATGAGTATTATGAGTCCTTGAAAAACGTCATGGAAAGGTTATGAAACAATCGCGATAAAGTCTTGAATTTCAGAAATTGATGCAGTAGAACATTGATTATCCAGACTAATCGGAATCGGAGGCTTTCCGAATGACCGAAACATATGCTTATTTTATAGAGGAAAACACATTTTGAAGGAAAGTAGTCCAAAAAATTAGCTTATTGGTTTCAGAATTTCCTGATTTGTCCAGAAAACCTTTATAGACTTGATAGGCTAAACTAGAAAGAGAGAAAAAAAAAAGGTTTTGCCTAAAAATCCGGGCCCTGATTATCTTGTTTTTCTTTTCTTTTGGCCATTCCGGTTAATTGACGTTCCGGATAATCGACGTTCTACTTTATTTGGTAATGCCCTGAACGCTGCCTCCTTGAGTAACTTTCAGTATTGAAGTGAAAAATTTTTCATCGCGTACTCATTTCAGTGGCATGATTTCAGCTTCTACTCTTCGTTTTGAGTCATGTCTGCTTAATTTTTTTCGTGCTGCTTAATAGTATTCGGAGCAAGTAAATATCATCCCCCATTTTCCCTCGCTTAACAAGAATCATTCCTACACCCCATCATTCTTATGTCTTACTAATTTCTGATGTGGCTTTCCAGAGGGGAGTGGAAATAATTTTTGAGTTGTTCGTATCCTACTATCGATGGTATTTCGTTGGACAATAATTCCGGCTCGTACATTGCGTACTTGGTTTTATTCGTTAAATCGTTTTCTCTCCTTCCCTCTCCCCTTCCCCTCCATGAAATTATCTATCGTACTTCTTCATCCACTCACAAGTACGATAATTTTTTATGTGTGAAGTTTGGTACGGTCGGCGAAAATGAGGCATCTATACGAAAACTTGACTAACTTCGTTTGTCATTTTTTTATCGAAATTTTTCAACAGATTGACATGAGCTCGTAAATCTTACAGGAAGCGTGCTGTAGTATATTTTAACGCCATTGCGGTTTTTATTGCAGGATGAAGTGGACGGTGTTAAGGTATTCAAACCAACCAGAAACGACAAACGCGGAGCGAAGCCTTTTCAGCCTAGTAAAGATGTTTCTGGTATTGTGGTCCAGGCAAAGACGCATATGGTACAAACGAAATTGAGCTTCAATAAAAAGGAGGAAGCAGTTACAAGTAAGATTTGTGGACGTTTATATTCTGTCTGGTGAATAATAACGTATCGCTTGAATATTTTTAGTTGACCACAAGTTAATTGCGTCTCTTCGTATGATTTGTGCAAACGTAAATTGGTACTGTATCGCTAATGCGGTAAACTCGGAGGCTACTTTCTTTGGGGTTCCATTTTTCGGCCCGCGAAGAACAAATGAATGCACGCGAAAAACACGGATAAATACGGGAATTTGATTGAAATGAACACGGAAAGAAAATATGCGCGAGAAAAAAATTGAACGTGCAACTAAAAATCGTATTCAACGAAATAATATGATAGTAAGGCGAAAATGAAAAAAGCACTTACTGGGCTCGAACTAATTTAAAAAAGAAAATGAAATACTTATTTAGCTCGAACTAATTTACAAAAAAAAAAAAAAAAAAAATTAGCAAAGCTTTTGTGGTCAGCGCTGGTCGTCCTCTTCTTCGTTTCTGACCAATTTGCTTAGCAGCCGTTGGTACTGTCACAAGCCTTTGTCGTATTTGTAAGCCCAAGGTGTGCTTGCATACCCCTTGCTTCATAGAAGGAAGGCATGTTCAACTCTCTCTGCGAAAACGTAGCAGCAGCAGCAGATAGTGCTTACCGTTCAACAGAATGGATGCCGCTGTGACACATTTTCTATTCTGTTGTTATCCTATCGTTATCACTGTCACTAATGTAAGGGAATACTATGGTTTCCTCCTTATCATTACCCACCCCCACCAGAACCACTACCACTTCCTTAACTCAGTGCTCTCCTCGCTTACTGTTTCCCTGTCTGCACGTTTCACTGTCTTATCTGACTGACTTTCTGCCTATCCTACTCTGTTCGGTAATTGTGCCTGGCTAGCTGTTTGCACAGAATCCAGAATCCTCGAGTTTTTTCCATGAAAGAAGCAACAGGGGTGGGGGCAATTTCTCTTCACAGACTTATACAATGCATCACGAAGAGAATTAATGGAGCAGCTAGGATTCAGCAGGTTCAAATGAGATATTTGTTTGATTTCCGACACTTATAGGACTAGATTTACCACTGGGCAGACATGGGAATTGGTAGGCTCATCGCGTCCAAATATTACATTTCTTAGTGTCCATGTTAGAGTGTGAGTGAACTTGGTAAATTCTATATTTAGGGTGTGCCAATTCACAATTTCTTCCTTCTGTAATCCAAAGCGCTTTCGGCTATTATGCCATCTTCAGTGAAGTACACCCTGACTTTTTGTACTTACAGTGGTGCATAGAAAATAAAAGAAAGTAACCTACTACTCACCAGAGCAGACAAAGGCAACACCACAGTAGAGTTCTACAAAAAGACGAATACATAAATAAGAAAATTAAAAATTACATAAAGAACAATAATTACAAACCGCCAAACTCGAACCCGACCAATAAATACCAAGCCAGACTGAAGATCATAATGAAAAACAATAACATAAACAACAAGAAACTGGTAGAAATGTACCCCAAGGCAACACAATTTAAAGGACTCATAAAACTCCTTAAACAAAACTGACCAATAAGATCACTAATCAACAGCATACAATCACCAAGTTACAGAATAGCAAAACCAATGACCCAATTCATGAAAGAACACTAAAATTTCCGAAAAGATTACAGCATAAAAAACACAATACAACTGAAGGTAAACTGGGGAAAATAACATTAAACAACAATGACAAATTGGTATCATTGGGCGTAATAAACATGTTTGGAAACATACCAAAATAAGAACTAGCAACAGTACTGATGAACAACAACTACCAAAACAACACAGAAGGAATTGCATACGCCAACATCATAAAAGAAATCATGAACCAAAACTACTGCTAGTTTAACGACAAATATTACGAACAAACGGAAGGCCTAGCAATGGGGTCACCACTGTCACCCATCCTAGCCGAAATATACGTGAACAACTTTGAAAAAGACTTACTAAACCACAGCAAATACATATAAGAAAAACGTAAAGCTATATACAAGATATGTAGACGACGTACTAATCATCTGGTCAGGAACAGACAGACAACTGGACAAATTTCTCATTGAGACAAACAGCACAAATAACAACATAGAATTCACCGTGGAAAAGGTCAATAAAACCATAAGCTACCTCGACCAAACAATACAAATAAAAGACAACAAGATACAGTACAACATTTACAGAGAATCCACCCACACGGACGCAATAATACCCAATGACTCATTCTACCATCAGAAACACGAAATAACAGCACTACACAACTACTGCAATAGAGCAGTCAACATATTAAACGACAACAACCTCAGAACAACAGAAATCAACAAAATCAAACAAATAGCCATTAATAACAAATACCAACCACAAACAGTAGACAGAATAATTAAAAAATTAAAACAACAAAAAGGTACAGACATAGAACCAACAACCACAAAAACAGATAAGTACGCAGGAGCAATACCATTCACAGGGACATATACATACCAAATACAGAAAATCGTTAACCAATACAACTTAAAACTCGGAATCAGAAACAGACCACCTCGGATCAAACAAATAAGCAATGACAAAACAGAACCACAGGACAGGAACAACAGCAACGGAGTATACAGACTAGACTGCAAACACTGTGACATGACCTACATAGGAGAAACAGGCAGAAAATTCACACCCAGAATAAAAGAACATGAAAGATCACGGAAGCTAAAGGATGACACATCACTCTTTGGAAAACACGGCAACGACCAGGGACACAACAACCACAAGTTTACAGAAAAATACAAAACCCTACACATTGAAAACAGCACAAGAAAAAGAAAATTAAGGGAATTCGAGATAATAAAGGCAAAAACAAAACAAAACAACATAATAAACACAACAACTAACTTCCAAAGCGAGAACCTATTCCAATTAATAACAAGACTCACTGATTGGACAGACTATACAACCACAGACAAATAATAGGAACACTTTAAAAAGGTTTATCATAAGGTACTACACACCACTATAAGTATGTAGAGGATGACAGAGAGAACACTGTCAAGAGTACTCCACTGAAGATGGCATAACAGCCGAAAGCGCTCTGGACTACAGAAGGAAGAAATTGTGAATTAGCAAACCCTAAATATAGAATTTACATTTCTTGTTGAATTCTGTCACACAGTATGTAAATCATCGCGTGGATCGAATATAAGAAGTTTTTATTTTCAATTTATTTCGTGTTCATTTCTGCGGCATGCAGAAATTTTCTAATCGCATGCTATTACTCGTATATTCACCTTTTTTTTTTCTGTATTTGGTTTGCAGATAGCTAGAATTCTTTAAATCAAAAATAGATAGCTTTTTCGATACGTGTTTGATATTATAAGTTTGTAACATACGAGCTTCAAAACCTGTTTTTGAATTACCGGTTTTATTGATTATTCGCAGCTCCAGTCAAGCCAGCATCCGTGGTGCCTAGAATAAAATCGGATTCGATCAGCGACAACGATGAATCGGGTCAGAAACAGGCCAACAAGAACATGAAAAAAGAACCTGCACGAAAACCACCGCCGGTTGTCGCTCCGGAGCTGTTTGGACCGGCTCTATTTTCTACGCCAGACATTATCCGAAAAATCGGCTCCGATGACCCTGCGAAGGACGGCGACAAATCAGTGGTCAGCTGTAACCTGTCACCGAGTTAGTATAAATTCGTTAATAGGTACTGATTTTTGGAGGCGAGTATATGGGTTGATTTAAGGTGAAGCGAAATATTTTTGATTGAAGTTCGAAGGTTAGCGGTGCAGAATATTGAAGCTGTGCAAAAGTACTGGGCAGATTTTATGAGGAAACGTCGAAAGAACTCCTTGGGTAGGGATAATCATCCAGATATGTCAACGAAAAACGCCGGATGTTAATAGGTTCCTCATAATCAGTCATCAAAGTGACCCATCTACCTTTAGCCCAGTTTGGAAAATAAATTCATGTATTTTTGCAGTTTTTGTGATACTGTTTGCCTTCTGTTAGTGTCATGACCACGCCATTGGTATCACATAAGCTTTCAATCATCTTCTACCGTAAAAACAAAACTGGAAAATCATTCTATATTGATAAAGCAAAGTCATACTCTTGATAGTGTATATTATTACCTTTCGGTCAGTTTGAAAAAACGACTTTAATGGTACTCTTATTCGTACCTAGGACACAGAAACTAACGTGGTTGGTTGTCTGTGGTTGTGCAGTCTGTCCAATCAGTGAGTCTTACGTTATTAATTATAGGTTCTCGCTTTAGAAGTTAGTCGTTGTGTTCATTATGTTGTGTTGTTTTGTTTTTGCCTTTATTATCTCAAGTTCCTTTAATTTTCTTTTTCTTGTGCTGTTTTCAATGTGTAGGGTTTTGTATTTTTCTGTCAACTTGTGGTTGTTGTGTCCCTGGTCGTTGCCGTGTTTTCCAAAGAGTGATGTGTCATCCTTTAGCTTCCGTGATCTTTCATGCTCTTTTATTCTGGGTGTGAATTTTCTGCCTGTTTCTCCTATGTAGGTCATGTCACAGTGTTCGCAGTCTAGTCTGTATACTCCGTTGCTGGTTCCTGTCCTGTGGTTCTGTTTTGTCATTGCTTATTTGTTTGATCCGAGGTGGTCTGTTTCTGATTCCGAGTTTTAAGTTGTATTGGTTAACGATTTTCTGTATTTGGTATGTATATGTCCCTGTGAATGGTATTGCTCCTGCGTATTTGTCTGTTTTTGTGGTTATTGGTTCGGTGTCTGTGTTTTTTGGTTGTGTTAGTTTGTTAATTATTCTGTCTACTGTTTGTGGTTGGTATTTGTTATTAATGGCTATTTGTTTGATTTTGTTGATTTCTGTTGTTCTGTGGTTGTTGTCGTTTAATATGTTGATTGCTCTGTTGTAGTAGTTGTGTAGTTGCTGCTATTTCGTGTTTTTGATGATAGAATGAGTCATTGGGTATTATTGCGTTCGTATGGGTGGATTCTCTGTAAATGTTGTACTGTATCTTGTTGCCTTTTATTTGTATTGTTAGGTCGAGGTAGCGTATGGTTTTATTGCCCTTTTCCACGGTGAATTCTATGTTGTTATTTATGCTGTTTGTCTCCGTGAGAAATTGGTCCAGTTGTCTGGCTGTTCCTGTCCAGATGATTAGTACGTTGTCTACATGTCTTGTACATAGCTTTACGTTTTTCTTATATGTATTTGCTGTGGTTTAGTAGGTCATTTTCAAAGTTGTTCATGTCTATTTCGGCTAGGATGGGTGACAGTGGTGACCCCGTTGCTAGGCCTTCCATTTGTTCGTAATATTTGTTGTTAAACCGGCAGTAGTTTTGGCTTATGATTTCTTTTGTGATGTTGACGTGTGCAATTCCTTCTGTGTTGTTTTTGTAGTTGTTGTTCATCAGTATTGCTGTTAGTTCTTGTTTTGGCATGTTCAGCCACAGAGAGAAAAAGATGGCCTGGGGGAATTTCCACGGGCCCCCCTCTCCTTCCAGTTCATTTTGTTCTTTTGTTGGATGAGAAAAATTATAAGCTATCGGATAAGAGGTTTCTTTCATATGTTGTAAGGAGTAGTCCGAGCCCGGGCTATTTCCCCCCTTTCTCCCCCTCTCCGGACAGGGTTGGGCATGTTGCCAAACATGTTTGTTACGTCCAGTGATACCAGTTTGTCATTATTGTTGTATGTTATTTTTTCCAGTTTGTCTGTTAGTTGTATTGTGTTTTTTATGCTGTGCTGTCATATTTTCTCCAGTGGAGGTGGGAGCGACAACCTGATGACACATGCTAATTGTACCTCCCAGATTTTGAAGAATTGTGCTTTCGTTTACCTTACCTCTCGTGGACTTCCTGACTTACAGCACTTTTGAAACTAGAGAAGACAAGCAGCAATGCTGCATGACTAAGGTCGGCAAATTCTGCAGTTCCTGTCGTCTGATTTCTGCAAAACATTAACGCACTCTATACTCATCAATAATAAAATCCTACAAAACTAGGACAGAATCGTCATCCATATGACTGGATAACGTCTGAGTACTGAACAACATGAAAAATAAAACAAAAATAGTGATTGCAATAGGGTCTAGCCGACCCTAAGAAATAGTCTCTCACCTTACTTCGTGATTAATAACTTTCTTAAGTGATCAAGAATATGAGAGAAAATGTAACCAATGTAAGTTCTTCGCCCTTATAATCGCGCACTCTTCGATGTCAGTATCCTCTTTGTTCTAAATTTAAATTATAATTAATTTTTTCTGAAATTTTCAGTTGACACAGCAGACCTGGAGAAAAGAATGTCTGCCATAGAAAATGGAGAAGTGCTAGATTCGATTGACGGCCCGTACGTCGGTCGAACCAAAGAGCAGCCGGGTAAAAACGTATCCGTATCTGATGACAACAGGTTGCTCAGTGATCTGGAAAATAGCGCTGATGAGAATAATCAGGTATGGGTGGGTGCACACTTATTCAATAATAATCCACAAATTTCTCGAAAATGCCGCTTGAGAAATATACTGCGTCCCCCCCCCCCCCCTCCCACATTGGCTCGACAGGCCTTTGATAGTTTCACGATTATTATTCATTTTGAAATGATATTCACCGTTGTGCCGTTTCCTTATTTTAGATCGAAGAAATAATTATCGGCACGTCCGAAACATCTGTATTGAAGAATATCAAAGTGAACCGTCGTGATTCCGTTTCTGATCTCAGTGCGTAAGTATCAGAATAGGACTCACTGCCGTACACTATCTCATTGACACTTCAGTGTGAAAACGAAAAGGCGTTCGCTATAAGCTGGATTGTAATTATTGGTAAACTTTGTAGGTCCAGGGAGTCCGTCGAATCCGATAAATCAGAAGGCTCGGACAGGAACGAAGTGGAATACGAAGACGACCCGAATAAGTTATGGTGTATATGCAACAAGCCGCACAACAACCGGTATGATAAAAATGTAATCGTAATCTCGAATCTAAATCTTCGTCAATTTCCTCGTCGATTTTAAAATGGCGATGCTTTGCAGGTTCATGATTTGCTGCGACGCTTGCGATAACTGGTTCCATGGTTATTGCGTCGGCATCACAAAAGCAATGGGTTAGTCGGCTTAGGCCGTTCATAAGTGGAATTCGATTCCTTTCGAGTGTGTTGGTTTCATGACCAGTGGCGTATAATCGTTCTTCTCATTACAGGGGAAAAAATGGAACAGAAGGGTACCGAATGGTTGTGCCCGACTTGTAAGAAAAAGAAAGGTGTAGGCGAACGAGAAGCAAAACCGAAATCTGGCTCCAGAGGAGGTGTTGGTGGTGGGAATCGACAAATAGCCAAACGTCAAAACAGTCAGTCGGGCGATTCTCCGAATTCTAGCATGTACGGTTTGCCACTGTTACGTAATTCGCATGACCAAACGAGGACGACAACCGTGTTTTTGAAATCGTTTTTTGTTCTTACCGTATATTGGTTTATAAATGTTTTTATTCTCGTGTTTAGCATTGTGTTTATTTCGTTCGTGTCTTTGTTTCTGTAGTTTAGGTGTTTGCTGTGGACTACTTCGCCGAAAAGTCGACGAGTTCCTGCATTGAATTTTTTTTTTGTTGAAAGTACGAGTTCGGTGTGAGGGATTTGGATTGCTATTTTTGAAAAATGTTCTTCACCAATACTGGAAGTGGGGAAGCTGATCTGATTGAAATTGAAGCTACTGTTGCTAAATTGTCCGAAATTACGTTGGAAGGGGAAATTGTAAATATTCACAATGACAAATGATTTTTCTTTGGGAAAAAGATGAAGTTTATATAGTTTGTATAGAGTAAGAGGAAATGAACGTAATTTGGAAAAACTTTGCATTTGAACTGTTATTTGGTGTACTGTGAATTTTGAACATGGCGTAGTTTCTATACTAAGGTCAGTCGGTATTTTCGGAAGATTGCCAGAATCTATTTTATACACATGTGCAGCTGTAATGCTACATGAAACCAGAATTATGCCTTATAGACCTTGAATATATCTAGAGACGATAATGGGTGACGTTTTAAACGATTCAGCGACAGGATTCTACGTCCGTCTTATGCATCGAATACTCCAACTTGAATTTTCTTTAATTGATCTAAATTTATTCGCTATGTCGCTCATTTCGAAATTATTGTAATGTATTGTACAAAAACGATTCAAACGGTTGTTATCCTCTTGGAACACCTGGCTGGTGGGCACGTGCCTTTCTCACCGTTAATTTTGCCTTCAGGTCCACTTCGACGACGAGTCAGCCACCCGTTGATACTCCACCTCCAATAGTACAGACCTCCAACACCGAACGCCAGTCACTAGGCCAGGTACCGGCGGCTCGTCGGAAATCGTCGTCGCAGTTATCCGTCAAGTCCACGGCAGCTCTCTGTATCGAATGCAAAGAAAACGAGGCCATGCCGGACGCGGTGTATTGCGGTCACGATTGTATCTCAGAGTACGTTAATATCTGCCTAGCCAATATGAACGCCGAACTGGCTCAGCCTCTTTCCGAAGATCAGAAAATAATTGTCGTTGACAAAAAACGAGACCATCTGATCACAGGTTCGTCTATATTTGTACGAGTATTTCGTAATTTACCTTTTGCTGCAATTCGTTTCATTATTTAACCGATCCGTGTACGCAGGAATGAGAGGACCGTCGGTCGGTAACCTCAAAGAGTGGCTGGCTGAGCATCCGTCTTTCGAAATCGTCAATTTTGATGATAGAATGAGTCATTGGGTATTATTGCGTTCGTATGGGTGGATTCTCTGTAAATGTTGTACTGTATCTTGTTGCCTTTTATTTGTATTGTTAGGTCGAGGTAGCGTATGGTTTTATTGCCCTTTTCCACGGTGAATTCTATGTTGTTATTTATGCTGTTTGTCTCCGTGAGAAATTGGTCCAGTTGTCTGGCTGTTCCTGTCCAGATGATTAGTACGTTGTCTACATGTCTTGTACATAGCTTTACGTTTTTCTTATATGTATTTGCTGTGGTTTAGTAGGTCATTTTCAAAGTTGTTCATGTCTATTTCGGCTAGGATGGGTGACAGTGGTGACCCCGTTGCTAGGCCTTCCATTTGTTCGTAATATTTGTTGTTAAACCGGCAGTAGTTTTGGCTTATGATTTCTTTTGTGATGTTGACGTGTGCAATTCCTTCTGTGTTGTTTTTGTAGTTGTTGTTCATCAGTATTGCTGTTAGTTCTTGTTTTGGCATGTTCAGCCACAGAGAGAAAAAGATGGCCTGGGGGAATTTCCACGGGCCCCCCTCTCCTTCCAGTTCATTTTGTTCTTTTGTTGGATGAGAAAAATTATAAGCTATCGGATAAGAGGTTTCTTTCATATGTTGTAAGGAGTAGTCCGAGCCCGGGCTATTTCCCCCCTTTCTCCCCCTCTCCGGACAGGGTTGGGCATGTTGCCAAACATGTTTGTTACGTCCAGTGATACCAGTTTGTCATTATTGTTGTATGTTATTTTTTCCAGTTTGTCTGTTAGTTGTATTGTGTTTTTTATGCTGTGCTGTCATATTTTCTCCAGTGGAGGTGGGAGCGACAACCTGATAACACATGCTAATTGTACCTCTCAGATTTTGAAGAATTGTGCTTTCGTTTACCTTACCTCTCGTGGACTTCCTGACTTACAGCACTTTTGAAACTAGAGAAGACAAGCAGCAATGCTGCATGACTAAGGTCGGCAAATTCTGCAGTTCCTGTCGTCTGATTTCTGCAAAACATTAACGCACTCTATACTCATCAATAATAAAATCCTACAAAACTAGGACAGAATCGTCATCCATATGACTGGATAACGTCTGAGTACTGAACAACATGAAAAATAAAACAAAAATAGTGATTGCAATAGGGTCTAGCCGACCCTAAGAAATAGTCTCTCACCTTACTTCGTGATTAATAACTTTCTTAAGTGATCAAGAATATGAGAGAAAATGTAACCAATGTAAGTTCTTCGCCCTTATAATCGCGCACTCTTCGATGTCAGTATCCTCTTTGTTCTAAATTTAAATTATAATTAATTTTTTCTGAAATTTTCAGTTGACACAGCAGACCTGGAGAAAAGAATGTCTGCCATAGAAAATGGAGAAGTGCTAGATTCGATTGACGGCCCGTACGTCGGTCGAACCAAAGAGCAGCCGGGTAAAAACGTATCCGTATCTGATGACAACAGGTTGCTCAGTGATCTGGAAAATAGCGCTGATGAGAATAATCAGGTATGGGTGGGTGCACACTTATTCAATAATAATCCACAAATTTCTCGAAAATGCCGCTTGAGAAATATACTGCGTCCCCCCCCCCCCCCTCCCACATTGGCTCGACAGGCCTTTGATAGTTTCACGATTATTATTCATTTTGAAATGATATTCACCGTTGTGCCGTTTCCTTATTTTAGATCGAAGAAATAATTATCGGCACGTCCGAAACATCTGTATTGAAGAATATCAAAGTGAACCGTCGTGATTCCGTTTCTGATCTCAGTGCGTAAGTATCAGAATAGGACTCACTGCCGTACACTATCTCATTGACACTTCAGTGTGAAAACGAAAAGGCGTTCGCTATAAGCTGGATTGTAATTATTGGTAAACTTTGTAGGTCCAGGGAGTCCGTCGAATCCGATAAATCAGAAGGCTCGGACAGGAACGAAGTGGAATACGAAGACGACCCGAATAAGTTATGGTGTATATGCAACAAGCCGCACAACAACCGGTATGATAAAAATGTAATCGTAATCTCGAATCTAAATCTTCGTCAATTTCCTCGTCGATTTTAAAATGGCGATGCTTTGCAGGTTCATGATTTGCTGCGACGCTTGCGATAACTGGTTCCATGGTTATTGCGTCGGCATCACAAAAGCAATGGGTTAGTCGGCTTAGGCCGTTCATAAGTGGAATTCGATTCTTCGAGTGTGTTGGTTTCATGACCAGTGGCGTATAATCGTTCTTCTCATTACAGGGGAAAAAATGGAACAGAAGGGTACCGAATGGTTGTGCCCGACTTGTAAGAAAAAGAAAGGTGTAGGCGAACGAGAAGCAAAACCGAAATCTGGCTCCAGAGGAGGTGTTGGTGGTGGGAATCGACAAATAGCCAAACGTCAAAACAGTCAGTCGGGCGATTCTCCGAATTCTAGCATGTACGGTTTGCCACTGTTACGTAATTCGCATGACCAAACGAGGACGACAACCGTGTTTTTGAAATCGTTTTTTGTTCTTACCGTATATTGGTTTATAAATGTTTTTATTCTCGTGTTTAGCATTGTGTTTATTTCGTTCGTGTCTTTGTTTCTGTAGTTTAGGTGTTTGCTGTGGACTACTTCGCCGAAAAGTCGACGAGTTCCTGCATTGAATTTTTTTTTTGTTGAAAGTACGAGTTCGGTGTGAGGGATTTGGATTGCTATTTTTGAAAAATGTTCTTCACCAATACTGGAAGTGGGGAAGCTGATCTGATTGAAATTGAAGCTACTGTTGCTAAATTGTCCGAAATTACGTTGGAAGGGGAAATTGTAAATATTCACAATGACAAATGATTTTTCTTTGGGAAAAAGATGAAGTTTATATAGTTTGTATAGAGTAAGAGGAAATGAACGTAATTTGGAAAAACTTTGCATTTGAACTGTTATTTGGTGTACTGTGAATTTTGAACATGGCGTAGTTTCTATACTAAGGTCAGTCGGTATTTTCGGAAGATTGCCAGAATCTATTTTATACACATGTGCAGCTGTAATGCTACATGAAACCAGAATTATGCCTTATAGACCTTGAATATATCTAGAGACGATAATGGGTGACGTTTTAAACGATTCAGCGACAGGATTCTACGTCCGTCTTATGCATCGAATACTCCAACTTGAATTTTCTTTAATTGATCTAAATTTATTCGCTATGTCGCTCATTTCGAAATTATTGTAATGTATTGTACAAAAACGATTCAAACGGTTGTTATCCTCTTGGAACACCTGGCTGGTGGGCACGTGCCTTTCTCACCGTTAATTTTGCCTTCAGGTCCACTTCGACGACGAGTCAGCCACCCGTTGATACTCCACCTCCAATAGTACAGACCTCCAACACCGAACGCCAGTCACTAGGCCAGGTACCGGCGGCTCGTCGGAAATCGTCGTCGCAGTTATCCGTCAAGTCCACGGCAGCTCTCTGTATCGAATGCAAAGAAAACGAGGCCATGCCGGACGCGGTGTATTGCGGTCACGATTGTATCTCAGAGTACGTTAATATCTGCCTAGCCAATATGAACGCCGAACTGGCTCAGCCTCTTTCCGAAGATCAGAAAATAATTGTCGTTGACAAAAAACGAGACCATCTGATCACAGGTTCGTCTATATTTGTACGAGTATTTCGTAATTTACCTTTTGCTGCAATTCGTTTCATTATTTAACCGATCCGTGTACGCAGGAATGAGAGGACCGTCGGTCGGTAACCTCAAAGAGTGGCTGGCTGAGCATCCGTCTTTCGAAATCGTCAAACCTAGCGCCTTTCCCATATCCAGATCGTATGTGACGTCACGTGAAACAAAACCGTCGCCGAAGTACGACGACGACTCGCCGAAACCGTCGACCGTGAAAGCTAAAGACGTTCGAGCCAACCCGAACGCTGTGAAGCCGAAACCGCCGTCGAAACCGAAGGCGAACGACGACGCAGACTCGTCCAGTGTCGTCAGCTCGTCCCAACCTTCGATAAAAATGTTCTTCGGGTCCAAGCCTGCGAATGAAGAAAGGGGAAAGAGCAAGAAGACGGCAGACAACGCGAGAATGATCGTAAAAGAGGGAAATGGGTCGCGGCCACCGTCCACCTCGAAAAAGGATCCGGATCCGAAACCGAAGGATAAACACCGACAGATTAAACTGATCCCGCTGCAACCAATGCAGAAACAGGTATGTGACATTCGAGTATTTGAAACATCCAACATGCGTAGTTTCGAGTACGGTTATTTATGCTCTGCATTGGTTCAACAGGCCGAGGAGCTGAAGGAGACTCCACCACCGAAATCACCGGCAGCGCCGGCTATGAAGAAACCGGCCCCGTCGCCGTCTCCCGTTCCGGAGAAGGCGCAGAAACGGAAAGCGGAGCCGTCGAAGAAGGAAAAAGTACCGCCGAAGAAACCGGAGCTGAAGCGTCAAGATTCGAAGAAGACAGTCGACGAAGATGCCGCTCCGTCCGAATCACCAGCAAGCGGCCCGTCGGAAAGGGAACGCATTCGTACCGGCATCCGAAAATCTTTGAATGAATTGTTCACGTCTAGGATGAAAGACGTGACTGACTTGACCATATCTGAGTCGGAGGTAATTCATGTGTTCGTTTTTGCTGAGCCTGTACCGTTGTACACACTAAGCTTTCTCCTGACCCGATACAAGAATTCTCATGGGAATGAGTGAGGTCCAGTGTCCGAAGTTCTTACTCGATATTGCCTGATAGTTGCGGTGTTGGACTGTGAAGTGCTGATTGTGGGTCATATTGTCTTGGAAGTCGTGTGCATTCTGTTCAGGATATAGAGCGACAGATAACGTGCAGGATGGCTCAGATTTGACCTCTTGCGGAATTTTCTGCATGAAGTGCTTTTGATCTGCAGCTGGGCAAATGACCTCTTTTTTTTTCTAATTTGCTCTCCACCCAAGTTCTGGAATCCGCCTTTTCGAGCATTACTTCAGAGACGTCGGGGAGGCTGTTAGGGCTGTCTTAGCCCTCTTCCCTTCTGGCCGAAAAACCGGTCTTGGTCGAAATCTGGCGAGTTGCTACGTGGACTCGAACCCGGGACCTGCAGATTGCGAGACCAACGCGCAATCTACTCGGCCAACCAGACCTCTATTGGGCAAATGCCCTTGTCGAGGATCTTACGTGGTGCCGGTATATTGCGAATACGTCCAGTGGCTCGGTGGCGTAGCGGTAAGAACTCGGCTTCATACCTGAAGGCACAGGGTTCGATTCCCAACGCCGGCATAGTTATTAGTAATGCAAAAAAGAACTCGTCACACATTCTAACACCGCATTCTGATAACGTACACAGAGTCACAACCACTTACTGCAGAGGCTTCCGAGAAGTGTGTAATCGGTCGCCAGTATCTGAAAGCTATAAATGGGTAAGGCGCTACCTGTTGGTGCTCGGTAAACTCACCGTCATGAACCACGGGGCTAGTGATACGGGCATTCGACGGGAAGATAGCGCAGTCGTTCGACCTCTCACTTCGCACGGCTGGTCACCGAGTGAAGAAGAGCTGCAGACTCACATGTAATGGGAATTACTCCCCGCAGACGGGCTAATAGGCCCACTCGAAGAAAGGAGACGACGACCTTTAGCAGTGTTTCGGCTATAGTATAATTTATTCACCATTCGAAATAACCTGATTCTCTTGTGGGTCGCTCGTAATTCCTATCTTGTGAATTAGTAAATCCAAAAAGAAATTTGAAAATTGTTGTCAGATTGATTCAATGCATATTGAATGTCTTGCTGATTTTATTTGTCCATCCTCTCCTCCTTTTATCTTATCACGGTTTTCTTTTGCTTTTTATTCTGATTTGGTAACTTACGAACCATTAGTATCATTCTGTTCTTCTACCTTACTGGTATCCGTTGCAACGGTGGTGATCAAGGTGGGCTTCCAGTAGATTTCCCCGCTTCTCAATCACAATACCTAAATCGTTATAATATGATTTCTGGTATCCGAATGTTTAAGAGTAGGTGCAATGAAGAATTTCGCCGTCGAACGCCCGATGTGCAATCAGTTACCCTCTAGTGCGGAAAAGTTACCCACTTGCAAGCTTCGGTTACCCTCAGATTACCCAGAAGCTCGTCAGTTACCCTTGGTTCCCTTTTAGTTACCCGGGTAACCGGCGGGATTTTGCGCATCGGGTGCATCACTTTCGGTATCTATGTAACTGAAATTATTCGATGATTGACCTTCCTTTCTTCTGAATTCTAAACGACAGCTTGCGGAAAAGATGTAGGAAAACAAATCACACATTTTACTTATGTAGACCAATATAGAAAGTATCCTTCCCCCACACCCGAAAAAATGGCTTTTGAAATCGCACCAAGTTGAGAAAATGAAAGTAGGAAAGCGTTCCCTTTTGCTTTGCCGATTTCAAAACTTTCTGATGTATGACAAAATGTTCATTGTTTCATAGATAGAGAACATGAGTATTCATGGTTTCAGAAATGACGTCACGTTTTTGTTTACTTTCAACTTGGTCGGAAGTTTCTCATCAATGGTCGTATGAGTAACCTGGAATTGCATTTGTTTTTCACCCTTCAAGTGTTTTAAAGAGTTTGCTGGCTTGTAATTTGTTGGGAAAATGGTGAATAACACTAACTGTGTCATATTTGGATGTAGTAAGAAGGGTATTAGGATAATGAGAAGAGAAGTGTCATCAACCAGAATATATTGGGTCTCATTGATACTCTAACAAATCTCAAGTATACTCGTATACTTGAGACCTGTTTGAATACCAATTCCATCGGATATATTTTGAAGAACTGAAATTAAAAGTTGGGACAAGGTGCGTATAAACATAGCATGACTCTACCATTACACTGACTTGCATCTCATGATGTCTACAAGTTCTATATTATAATTCTCAGATTCCATGATTTGTTCTGCCATCATTCAATTGTTCGTTTGAATCGGGCATCAGTGGTCTCTATCGAAGCACCTCTTGTTATATGTCCCAAGTTCTTTCGAGGTATTCAGTCAAGATTGACGGGCTTCACTGCTCATAACGAAGTGAAGATAGAATGAATTCGGTATACTTCCTATGAACTGAATACAAATTGAATGAATGAAAGAATTGTATTGGTACAATATTTAGAAAACAGAACCTAATATAAAATGTCGGCTATAAACATAAAAGTGCTTCAGTTGCCTCAGTAATACATATTCTTACCACTGTGTACGGTGAATTCATTGAAGTTTCTGTTTTTCTTGTTCAACTTCTGGATTGACAGCTGGAAATCTGTAGAAGGGTCTCTTTTCTTCATTCGCTGCATCTTCATTCACCGTTTTCTTGACAGCTCTTCTCATTATCCCAATACCCTTCTTACTGCACCCAGATATGATACAGCTAGTGCTATTCACCATTTTCCCGACAACAGAAACATGACGTCATTTCTAAAACGATGAATAGACTTTTTTCTCTGACTTCATATCGCATCAATTTGGCTAAACAATGTTGCCTGGAACACTACTTGAAAATCCGCTTGTTTTTTGTTATTATTTGTTATCACTGAGAAATTTCTTGGTCGAAGGCTTCACTGATTTCTGGTTAGTGCGTCACGAGGGGAACGGCCTATTGTCTCCCTCCTGCCCTCCCCATCCTCTTGCGGAAGTCCGTTCAGCGTGTCCTTGATTGGTTGGCTTGGAATATTTTCGTCCTTTTCCCTTTCGACAAAAGGCGTTGCAGACCTGTGATCACCTATCCGACCGGAACGCTGATCAGCAATTGATAATTCACCTTGATGAGCTGTTTTTTGTTCGGTTTTGTTTTTGTTGGGGCATTATGTTGATCCCTGTCTTCCTCCATCGATTTCTGTTCTCGTGAAGTCGAATTTAGTCTTTCTGAAATTCAATGTCTCGTCTTCCTGTCTGAATTATCATTTTTGATATTTCTTGCTGCACTTGCGGCACTTCTCAAAAATCATAATTTCATGAAATTGTCTTCATAAAATCTGAAGTGATCAGCCAACAAACTACATTTGCGAGTCTAAATATCTGGCACACAGTAGGACAGGATGTACATCTAAAGGACAAACACTTTTTTTCGTCCAAGATGGTCAAAATGAGATGTAAATGATGAGAATACTCCTTTAGCGGAGCGTATGCTGATGCACGCATGCCTAAGTGTCTCCAGACACCGCACCGTTGGCCCCGAAAACTACCCTTTCGAGTATCGCATCAGTGACCAGAGGAACGCATTGAGGCTGGCCCGAGCCCCCATTCGTTTCTCCGCTTCAGATTCACGCTGTCCTGCCAGAGCCACTGTGGGACACCCTACTGACTGAAGTAACGCTCATCCAGCTTTAACCTGGAATTTGGGTGCTCTACAGCCGGACGTACCTCCTTCCTTCCTCACCTTTTCGTCGTGGTGCATGTGGTGACGCAGATAGGTGGTGACGGCGGAATGAGCCCTGTTAGGGGGTCCACAGCAACTGCAGCAGCTCCAGGGTGGTACAAAGTTGTTGTGTCCAGTGTGAGCCGAACTGTGTCCGTCGGCCCTCTGCCTCGACCCCTCTGTCTGCATCTTCTTCTTCATGATGGGTTCCATCCGCTTCCAATCTTCAGTATTTCCGGAACCAAGGTATCAAATGAGAGAATACTAGAGAAAAGTTTATTTTAGTTGACGGCCGCATGGGACCTTAATGTTGGATCTTCTTTGATTTACACTCTGTCGACCTTAATACGTTGATTCACCAAATTTTGTTTCGCTGAATTCTTACCCCGCAATATATTAGAAACTCGGTCTCTTTCGTCTCTCAATCCTGGGACTCAGCTACCTGAAATTTGAAAAACGCCAGGAGCTGTGTACTATTCCAAGATCCAGCCAGAGAGAAAATCAGTCAGTTGGTTATCACCCCAGCTGAACATTTGGATAGGTAGACCGACAGATAGACGGACGGATATGGGAACTGTTAATCACAGCGTTTGCTTCTGGCTTCCTTCACTGGAAAAAAAAATGGGACACATTAGCCTATCTGAAACTCGAAATATTTCTTGGGCAGTTTCGCTGTCGCCTTACCCTTGAATCCAGCCTGTTACCCCGACGCAGAGGCTGAAAGACGGATACGTAGACAAACAGTTGAGCAGACCCACAATTTGGGAGCCAGAATATCTCCAGCTCTCTGTATCCTCTACTTATAACGTTCTTATTTCTGTGCCAGACAGATCTTTTCGCTTCATGTTGTCACCCTCCAATGACTGCGATCTCGTTGGAAATTAAATTTAAACAGACTAACAAACAATCAAACTGACAGACTCTAGCCGACCAACAGATGGTTGAAAAGCGAAGTGCGTACTGAAATAGTCAAGCAAAACGACTGTTGGTGGGGGTGGGGAGGGGGTTGAAATGACCAAGGGATGAAGCGCTTTTGTTTCCGGTGAATGATTATGAGTAATAAAAATGAATCCCGTTTGATGTCCTTATTTGCTACGCCAAGTGTAACACCGCCACATAATCTCTTATTCTGTTTCTAAGCCATTCAGTGAACCTAAAAGTATGGCCTCTGAGTTTCTTGAAGTAAATTGACTCTATAGTTTATTGATGGAAAATTTGGACTCAGTGATTCGAAAAGTATCTACGAACAGCATGATGGTCTACAGGTTGTGTAGTATATTAGTCTCCGGAGATATAGAGGATTCAAAATGAAGTTCCTCAGTAATCGATGAGGAGCTTGAGAAAGAACGAAAACGGTTTTCTCTCTTCGCTTTCTTAGTTCGTCCTTCGTTTCAAAATTACGGATTCGCATTCTTTCCGTAAACATAATGGCTCCTTAGTTGACGAGGTCATTCATGTACTACCTTCAACCACCGATTTTTCAGGCCTTGATAATCCTACGGGTTTCGATGAAACTAATTTACATTTGAACTTTTATTCGATTTCTAGTTAACCGCCCTCGCTAATGAAGTTGAAGAAGAACTGTTCAACCTGTTCAACGACACCGGGCCTAAATACAAGGCGAAATACCGCAGCCTGCGATTCAACATCAAAGACGAGAAGAACACCTTATTCCAACGTATCGCCGAGAAGTCGCTGAAGCCTTACCAACTGGTTCGTCTCACGCCCGACGAACTGGCGTCCACTGAGCTAGCGCAGTGGCGCGAACGCGAAGCGAAACACGAAATCGACATGATCAAGAAAACCGAACTGGAGAATCTGAGTCAGGCGAAAGTAAGTTGGCCTGCAGTCGCTAACCTCCGATTATGCTGAACCCCGCCCTAACTAACCTGATTCTAAACATTGCAGGTCTTGGTGCTGAAAACCCACAAAGGCGAACTGGAGATCGAGCCGGACGCGCTGCCTCCGATAATTCCGGACATGGTGGTTCCCGATATGCAGCCCGACGAAGTGCTTCCGGGAATGGAGAGGAACAAGAAATCGTTACCGCTGCTGCATAAGGACAAATTGCGGCTGGACATCAAGGATAGTAAAGAGGTGGCAAAAACGACCGAGAAGAAGGACAAGGACCGCGACCGACGCAAGAAACACGACCACAAGGACAAGCACAAGTCGCGCAAACATCGCCATCGCAGTTCGGAACGCGATCGACACCGTAGTCGCAGTCGCCGAAGGAGTAAGAGTCAGGAACGCACGAAGAGTTCGGACAAAGAACATCACCGCAGTAGAAGCGCCGAGAAACGCGGTCACCGAAGCCGAAGCTCCGAGAAGGAGGCGAGTCGAAAGGACGTCGAGAAGAAGCCGGACAGCAAGAGCTCCGACAAGAGCAGGCATCGTAGTCGCAGTAAGAAACGACGCTCGCGAAGCCGAAGTCGCAAAGCCCGAAGCGCCGAGCGCAAGGACGAGACGCAAGTGAAGGACATCGAAACCGATAACAGCAAAAAAGAAGAAGAGTCTGCCGTGAACAAGGAACCGACTCCCTTCGTTCAGACGCCAGAGGATGAGAAAATCGCGGCCGAACTGCTGAGTTCGTACAACGCGGTGGACGTTGACCTGTCGGACATGGAGCCGACGTCAACGGTGACCATACAAACGCCGCCGTACGCCCTTAGTCCCGAGACGCCGTCGCATATTTGGAAAGGCGTTCTGATCATGCCGGACGTCGTCCGATTCCAAACGGTGCTGAAAGAGGTGTCCGGAAACTGCGACGGCCTCGACGAAGACCTGCCCCCGGTCATCGACTGCGTGGGCCGCATCAATCCGAACACGGTGTGGGAGTACATTTCGAAAACGAAGAAATCCGGTAGCCGGGAGATTTTGGTGCTGCGCTTCGAGGTGCCGGACGAAGAACAGCGCATGAGTTACCTGAGTCTGTACTCGTATCTGAGCAGCAAGAATCGCATGGCGGTGGTCGGTAACACCAGCTCGGCGATCAAAGATTTCTACGTGATACCATTGGCGGCGCACAATCCGGTGCCGCAAGTGCTGCTGCCGTTGGACGGGCCCGGCTTCGAGGATACGCGCTCGCACATGCTGTTGGGCGTGATCGTGCGCAGCCGCAGGCACAGTTACGTTCCGTCGACATTGCCCGCCGTCTTGGCGTCGACATCGCATGCGAAAAAGGAATGCGAAACGTACGCACCGCCGCCGGTGCCGGCCGTGCCGCTTGTGCCGGTGCACGAATCGGACGGCGATGCGTTCACTCCGCCGCACTCTCCGAAGTCGGTATTCGCGACTCCGTCGATACCCATCGCAAACATTCCCAGTAAGTAAATCGAATTGCGATACTAGCTCTAGCTTGAGTGCCACTCGTGCAATAATTCCGATTAGTGGGGTCTGTCGCGGTCCCAGCTCATGTGAACCGATGTGCGTTTTCAAAATTCGGAAGGTGTGTCAGGCCACGTTTCTAGAAGAACTGGAAAGCTGGGAGAAGTCAGGAAATTTTCAAAAAGTGAATTCCTAATAAAATTGCGTCTTTGCAGCTTGAATCACGTACAAAGTCTAGGGCTACACTTGAGCGATGTAAGAAATTGAAAAAAGCATTGAGTGACAACTCTCATTAATGAACTTCCAACCAATAGGTTTGCTCGTTGAGAAAAAATTGGGAAGTGGATCTGAAAAAATCAGGGAAAATTCGGGGAAATTCACGATTGAAGCAAAGTGGCCACCCTGTGTGCGCACCGCCTTAGATTGTGTTCCCCCAAGTTTGGTTTCGAATTAGGTACTCGACTTTGAATGATGAACCTTTCAAGAAAGGCTGGTTTTCCGTGAGGGAAAAGGAAGTAAGTACTTCGGGACGCTCAGCTGGTAAAGGTTGTCCAAAAAACAAGAGAAGTGAAAAAGAATGTGAGCACAAAAACAAACTCGTGAAAATGTGAAAAAAGAAAGAAAAGAGAAAAGAAATTAATAAGACTTGGAGGATTTTCGAAGGGTCTGTAAGAATTTCCAATACACAAACCCGGAAGATTAATAGAGAGCTTTAAACTAATAAATTGATGAATCTTAGTGGGTCTTAAAGAAGTCTTCACTCTTGCAGGGGTTTCTAGAGGCCTGCACGAAATGGAAAGCGTCTTAAATGAGTGAAGGAGAACTTCAGAAAGTCTTGAATAAGTCTGTCAATGTCTTCTAATTGGTTCGTAAGTTGGAGGAGTCTTGAACTGGTTTGTTAAAGTCTTGAACTAAACTTGGAGGTTTCTAGAACAGACTGTGGAGTATTCATCTTACTTAAATCGGGAAGAGTAGTGAAGAAGCTATAAATTAAGTCGTCAAAGAGTCTTGGTGAGTTTTGAAAAGGTTATAACTATAGTAAGATTTCAGAAGGTCTACTAGTCGAGTTTGAAGGAGTCTTAAACAAGTGTGGAAGATCAGGAGTTTTAAATAAGTCTAACGAGTGTAAAATATCAAGATTTTCAAATAAGTCTAATGAGCGTAGAAGATCAAGAGTTTTAAATAAGTCTAGCAGAGTCCTCTTACTAGTTCGTGAGGTTAAAAGAATTTTCAGCTGATTTGTAGAAGTCTTGAGTAAGACTAAGAGAATCCTAGAAAAGTCTGTAGAATCTTGAAGAATCTTATACAAGTGGAAAAGAGTCGTGAAGAACTATGAACTAACCAATTTGAGCGTCGTAGTCAGTCTGGAAGGAGTAATAACTATTGCAGGATTTCAAATTGGCTTAACCGAGTTGGAAGTAGTCTTTAACGAGTGTAGAAGAGCCCAAAAATGTCTTGAATAAGTCTGTCAAAGCCCTCCTAAAAGTCTGCAAGATTTCTGAAGATTTTGTTATTGGCTTGTAAAACTCTTAAGCAACATTGTGAGATGCCTAGAAAAGTTTGTAGTGTCTTGAAGGATCTTACACAGGTTGGGAAAAGAATAATTTTGAACTTATCTGAAGAGCCTTGCGAGTCTCTGATTAGCTTTGAAGAGACTTTAATTATTCTAGTCTCTCACGATCTTGGAAGGGGTTTGAAGGGTTTTGAAGTCTTCACCTGGCTTGAATGAGTACGTAACTAGCCTCAGTAAGTTTTGGAAGAAACCGTGAATCACCTTCTACAGTGTCAAGTTAGTCTGAGAATTTTAATGAGTCTCAATCAAGCCTAGGGCAGTCACAAAGCCTTTCAAACAAGTCTGGAAGAATATTGAACAGTATTACTCGAATCTTTACAAACTTTGCAGCCCCTCAGGTGAAACCTAAACCTCAATTTTTTCAATGAAACTTCGCACATGTCATTTTTATTTCCAAAATACGGCATTCTTGCGAGGTGCGTCATCAAAAAAAAATCTTCTTTGTTTTACTAATCCTTTTGATTCCATTACAATGTTTCTGGGTGGAATCGTAACTGGTGAAATTATAATGTGTTTCGCTATGCATTGTCTAGAAAATGATGATGATGAACCGTATAGTCCGGAAGACGACGAACCGTACTCACCAGGCGCTCTGGATGATGAACACGAAACCCAGTCGTCTTTGGATTTGCAGCGAGAAATGGAGTTGCTGAACCGCAAAATCGAAGAGCAGAAGCAGCAAATTGAAAGCATTAGCTCATCGTTACCTCAAGTAATATTCCTGATTATTTCTTGTAGTCTAGTGGTATATTAAAGCCTGACCTCCGCTGCCTCGTTCTGGAATAGAAAGCTCCTCGATCTGAGGAGACTGGTATGCAGGTACATCGAGACATACGGACCGGTGAAGAGGTAGACTGATAGTGACATGGAAAATTGTGCGTGTCATCACAAGAGCATGAAATTGATATGCGAATTCTGGAAGGGATTCAAGATTCAGGAGTTCTTGCCCAGAGATGGGCGTTGCTCTTGAAGAGCAAGTTGTTCACTCGCTCTTGTTCACAATTTGGTTAACTTAGTTCTGAACTAGTTCATCTCCCCAAAACAAGAACAAGAACTAGTTCACGATTTTTGGACATGATCAACTTGTTCATCTATTTTTTCATAATTTTCTTTTTTCCACTTTTTCTTGTAAGTATATTTTCACTTTCCAGACTTTAGTTTCAACTTTCATAATGGTTTCTAATTATTAATTACAAATTATAACATTATTGAATTTTTATTTGATGTTTAAATTTTATCAACAATCTCATAGAATTTCAATAGGGATTTAAAAAAAATTGTTTGGACAACAGCCTAGTTTTCAGTTGTAGGCTATTACCCCCAAAAAAATTTTGCTCGCAATTTGTTTGTACAAAAACCCGATTTTTAAATGAGCAAGACCAAGAGCAAAGGTTATTTTTAATGAACAAACGGTGAACTAGAACAGTTGGAAGACCAAGTGAACAAGAGCAAGAACTAGTTCACTAAAAATGGAAAAGAACAAGAGCAAGAGCAAGTTCATTAAATAGTGATTAACGCCTATCTCTGTTCTTGCCGTACTCCTGTTGGTTCATCATTGAGGACAGAAAAGTCAAAATCAAAATTTGGGCTGTATATAGTCTTATGTGAGATAAGATAGGAGAAGCTTTAAACAAAAATTAAAACTCTACAGATTCTCTCTGAATAATATTTCGTACATTTTTTTTGCAACTATCACTGAAACGCTGAAGGGGAGAAGGCAAAATAATCCTTTACACTGCCGCACACCTACCCAGGCTTCGTGGGTAAATGATTTTGTGGCATTTCGTTCTGTGAACAGAAGAATTGCTGATTTACTCCCAGACTCGTTTCCATAAAACCCTGCCTATCAATCTATGGGAATTTTTCTTCTCCCCCCTCCCCCCCCCCATTTTTCCGAAGCACAAATTCAATCTCTTTCTTCTTAAGGTTTATTCGTTTTATAAGGTGGTGGAATTCTTTGAAGTGTTATGAATACCTGTCTGGATAAGAGAGTGGGTCTTGGGGTTATTCAGTTAATTGGCGGTATTAATTTACTTCTAGGTTCAAAATTGTGGGGTCAGAATGACAAGGAGCTCGAAATTTTCATGAAATACTTTGTGCATGTCGAGTATTAAGTTTTAAGATGACGGAATTTGTATACGTTGATATTATGTCTCCACCTGGCTTGATTGGGGCACCTATTGGGGAGGAGGGGAGAGATTGGAAAGTATTTTCGTGAAGTACGGCATGCGTGTCGAATATTTGGGCTTTCGGGGTTGGTGAATTTGTTTTTGATGTTATGAGGAGGGGGGGGGGCAAAATTTTCGTGAAATACATCACGCGTATTGAATATTTGATTTTTAAGACCGCTGAATTGGTTTTCAGTATTGACGATTCAAGTGCTCGTCTTATGAGCGGGGACTTCGGAGGTAGGGTTATTCTTAAGACTGTATGAAACTCCCGAAAGAAATAAATCATGAATTATATCATGAAGACATCGATTGACTGCATTATGAAAGTTTGTAATTAAGTAATCCCGATCTGCCAAATCAGCGTCAAAAAACACTCTTGACACTCTTTTTGAGTCAAAATAGTGTCGGTCCTTGACAATCACGTAGGCTCCGCCCACTTGTATAATAGAATTGACCGGTCAAAAGTGTGTCAAGAAGCCAAAAATGCGTCGGAGTGCTCTGATTGGTTGAATGATTGTCAAAATGTCAAAATACCATGTCAAAATTTTCAAAATTGACGCAGGTCAAAATTATGTCAACCCTTGTAGATCGGGAAGGAGGTGGAAACCTTTGTGTACCCCTCCCTTCCCTCTATCAAATCACAAATGGCAACGAAGTGACTTGTGTAGCCGCCTTTCAAATTAAAATACGTGTGCTTGTCTGGACACTTGAACAGTAATAATTTTGTTTGAAGGTGGTGGTTCTCCCCCCTCTCTTTTTTTTTGGTCAGAGTGGTTTTCATTTTTATTGTTGTTAGATTTTGCATGATCGATTGTGTTCTTTGTAGCGTTGTGTGGTGGTAGTTGAATCTCCAGCCATCACCTGCCTGTTGTAGTACCAAGTACCAACTGAAACGGTTGATGAGCTTGATGTGAACTATTTTTAGTGAAAAGTTTCTTACTCTTTTCTCCTTTCGGTATACTTTCGACTTGTGGTTTGTGTTGGGCTGAAAAATCAGTGCATAGTGACTCAAGAAATTCGTTATTGAATAAGCGTATAAGAGGGATTCCAAAAATATGCTCTGAGAAGGGGTCAAATATGCGCTTATAATATGCTTCTATTCTCGTCAAATATGCTAAAATAAAAAATCCTGAAATATGCCGAAATATTCCCGATTAAAGTGATATTAATGGGTCAATATGGGTATACTTTTGAAAGGGAAATTGAGAGATGACAGATACACAAAAGAAAAAGGTCCTAAAGTTATCGTGCAAAAAGTCCTTTTTCATAGGCGAACACTGAATACATTTAACAGTGTTCTACATAGGTGGAAAACTTTGCGGAAAAAATTTTTTGGTTAACAAAAAAGTTGCAGTTGTGGCAGTTTTATTTTCTTAGAAGACAAAAATGATGCAATATTGAAAAAAAATTGAAAATATTCCGCAAAAATTGTGAAAATTGACCAAATATTCTTGAATATGCTCTAAAAAGCAGAAAATATGCTAAAACATGCTTTTACACCCAAAATATGCTCGATCAAGTGTGGCTCATTCTTCTTGAAATTCTATGAATCACAAAAATAACATGGATATTCCCTATCTACTTCAACAGAAAAAAAAACATGCAAAAGCATATTTTTGGAATCCCTACGTATATTTTACAAAATTTTAGTTGTCTTGTCCCCCTGCCTAGGCTCCACAATTCCGAAATTTGAATCAGAAGAGCTCGAACAGAATGCATTTTACGCAAGCCTGAAACGAAGGACAGGGAAAGATTCTTGTACCTCAGTTACTAGAATTTTGAATGGGGAGAAAAAACTATCATGATAAACAAATTCAGGGACTGTGGAAATTTGGTACTTGATACGCATAACACGCCTGGGAAGAATGCAAATCTTCGTGGCCAGAAATTGCTTTGGATAAAATCTACTCTAAATGGAAGTCCCTTAGTGGCCTCCGTGAAAGACGGACCTCACGTATCATGTTCAAAAAACCATGATACATTGATCCACTGGTGTGTGAGGACACTGAATTCAAATTTTCCATCCATTTAGTGTCGCCTCACTTTGAGGACCTCGTAAGGTTTCATAATCTAAATTTAAAATACCGAAATGAAATTCTCACCGGCTTTTTACTAGTCTTTATTTTCATTTTTAGTTTCCGTGTCTGCAGTTACTTCTCATTTCGGCACTCGTGGTATATTCAAAATCTATGTTCTATTTATTGAGGATACGTACGTATGAATAGTCCTTTACAAAAAGGGGATAAGTCACATTTTTGTAATTTTACAGGAGATCGAAGAAACTATATAAAGTGAACTCCCATTGTTAGAAACCACTTGGCTATAAAAAAGTGAAGATCCAACTTTGTAGATGGTATTCTGACAGTTGGTTTGGTTGTATCTCGATTTTGGAGGGGTGAGAAGGGGGAAAGCTAGAGGCGGAAGGACTTATCCTTGTTCTTGCGTATAATTTAAAAAAGTAAATTAAAAATAAAAAAAATGGGAGAAGTCCAATGGATTACGCTTATTTTTTGAAAAAGTATACAAAAACTGATTCACAATGTTACTATTCTGTTCCCAAAACAATTTATTTGCACGTGTCGGTGGACATAACGTGTAGGAGTTTCTTGGGTGACTCAATTTGTTGCGGCTCCAATTCTCTTTTTTTTTTAAAAATAATTTTGGATGGAAACGGGCACGGATCGTTACGTTTCTTCAATTTGAAAGTGAATTGAATATCCCCAGCAATAATTCTTCGTGCAACGATACGATCCTCATAAAAGTTATGTCGAAATATTTAGAAATTTCAAAGTAGACAGGGTTACGGTGTACTCGGTTTCTTTTTCTAGTTTCATCAACAATAACCTTTTTCATTAAGGTATTTATAATGTGATCGTATCCAATAGGTTAATAACTTACTCGCATTCCAAATTAAATTCATTTGCAATGCATGGTTTCCATGGGCGCACATATGGTCGCCGAAATTTTGTAGACGTTTGCCGCGCTAAAGCTGCTTTTCTTTCTTCCATTTTATGAAATTAAATATTTCTTTTCCAAAATTAACTGCCGAATTACATAACAGACAAAATATAACTGCATTCCAAATCGTGTCAGCGAGCTAGCAATGTAAACAGAAGGCCACGTATTTGTCTTTGATATTTGTGAACGGACTTATCCCCTTTTTTTGCAAAACACCTTGATTTTGAAGTTGATTTTCTTCGAAATGCGATACTAATGCTGCTGGTAGGCTTTCTTGAGTACTGCATCAATGTGACCATAACTCGTCTTTTTATTGAAGACTATTCATATAAATATAACAAGAGGTTACCATTATGTAACTATAAATTCAACTCGTCGGCCCATAGAGATTAAAAGTCTCCTATAATCGTTTCCATTACATTCTATTTATGGCTACTCTTTGAAAATTTTTATATTTTACGAATTTATCCAGATTCTCATTCCGACGCATCAACTGGTTACATGTACACACAATGTAATGTATACAAGTATAAAAATCACTCGAATCTCCTTCCAGTCCTCTCCAGAAGTGCCGTATGCTGTTGAATTTGGAAATCACCCTCAAAATCGTTTGATGGAAAAATTAATATCGGGATTGAATTCAGCTATCTTGAAAACCAACGCATCGTGTGTGATATCGGAGAAACCACCAAGATTTGGTCCCCGCCCCTGTGGGTGCTGTTTCGAGAGGTTAGGTCGTGACCTTGAAAACTTATAAGTACAATATCGAAAGAGTATCTATGACACAAGAATCCCCTTCACGTCTTTTCTTTCTTTCTTTCTTTCTTGTCAATTTGCATCGCGGTGGAATAAACTGGGATCTTCAAACGCTAAGGTATAGGGCTGGAACGTTTCACCAACTTTGGTATCTTAAATGGAAACATATAGAACAAAGTATCGAAATAGAGGTTCTTTGGTTCACTGATTCGGAAAATGCGATCAGATTTTTTGATCTGATCCCAAATTTGAGTTGTCCTCCTTCTGGAAGACCAACTTGACGTGTACCGTAGCAATTGAGCAAGACACTAGAATAAGACTTTCCTGGTCCCTGATTTCAAAAACCTAATCAGTGTTTCGATCCAAACTCAATGTTTGCCCAAAAATCCACATTTAACACCTTTAAAGAGGCACATTGACTTCGGCGAAAAAATTGAACAAGATATCGGAATTAGGGTTTTTCGGGTTTCTAATTTCGAAAATTCAGTCAGATTTTCGATCGTACCCCGATTTTGGACCTAAAATCCAAACGTGATTCCGTTAAAGAGGACAAATTGACGTTGCCAGAAAATGGAACATGGTAACAAAAGCAGGAATTTCTGAAGTCCTCATTTCGAAAATCTAATAAGTTATCTGGGCCGACTGCGGGTTAGATCCTCAAAATTTGAATTTAATCGTTTAGAATGGGCCAGTTTGATTTTGCCGAAAAAGTTGAACAGGGTACCAGAGTATGGAATTCCTGAGTCGTTGGTCTCGAAAATATTTTTTTCTCCTTTCTCAATTTAAGCCCAAAATCCAGAATTTACTTTTGAAAACGGGCAAAATTAACTCAATTTTGAAGAATTGAATCTCAATTAAACCAGTGATTTTTGGGGGTCTCCGATTTCGAATTATTAGCAGTAGATTTTGATTCGACCTCGATTTGGGTCCCAAATGCACATTTATTAAACAAAGTACCGGCAGTGATTATTTTTCAGTCACTGATCTTGGAAATCCCGAATTCGACTTCTCTGTTCTCGCGAAGGGCCCAGCTGACTTGAACAAAAAAACTGAATCAAGGTATCAGGATTAGAGATGTTTGGGTTCGCTGATTTTAGAAATCAATCCAATTTGGGCTCCAACTTGGATCTCTCAGTCAAAAGGCCAATTTGTCTGTAGGGCGAAGGGGGAGGGGTATCAGTAAGTTTCTAGAATAAGACTTTTTGATCCTTTCCACGAAGAAGCGGAAAAAATCATCCGTGGGAATTGACTTTGAAGTATCAGAAGATGGATTCTTTTGATTGTTAATTTCTTATAAATCCAAGTCTTGTGATCTTATCTTGAGATGATCTCCCAAAATCCAAATTTCAGTCGTTGGGCGAAATTAACTTTGCTTGTGAAAATTTAATTGATGAACATTAGATTAGAGTGTACCACGGAATTCCCCCATTTTTTTTTTTTTTTTTTTTTTTTAAATTAATATTGCAAATTCAAGTCAGATCTAGGCAGGACAGACGAAAATCTTCAAGTAAGTAAGGTCTCAATCGCTCTCCCAAATGAGAGCTGGCATGTCCCGTTAACATCGGAATTTTAAATTGATAGGGCCCCTAAATTCACATTTTTGCTTTTGAAGTTAGGTGAAATTTTGATAAGACAATTATTCCTTTTCTTTTTTGAATAGATAATTTTTTTTTCTTGTAAAAAAACGTGATTTGTTGTCTTTATTTGTTCACAAAAAAAAAGGACACAGTTTTTTCCTGAAAACAGAAAAAGGAAAGTATAATTTTTCACTTTTTCTTTGAAGATAGATTGCAGGTTTCCTTTTCTTAAAAAGAAAACAGTGCAGTTCTTACTGGAAAAAAGGGAGAGGACAAGTTTCCTTACCTTCTGGGGAGGAAGAAAGTCTTTTAAATTCACAGAATGGGTTTCATTAAATTTTCGAAATTACAGACCTAAGAAATCTGTCTTTCCGATACCGTGTTCCATTCTTCTGGCAAAGTCATTTTGTCTCCTTTAAAGGGGTCAAGTTTGGATTTTGGGTTCAAAATTGGCGTAGGATCGAAAATCTGATTGAATTTTCAAAATCAGGAACTCGAAAAACTCCTAATCTGTTAAATTTTTTCGGCAATGTCAATTTGTCCACTAAAAGCGTTAAATTTGGATTTTTGGACCAAAATTGGGGTGGATCGAGACCCTTAATAGGTTTTCGAAATCAGGGACCCAAAAAATCAGTATTAAGACCTTGCTCAATTTCTACAGTATAATTGAGTTGGTCCTCCAGAACGAGGAGAATTCTGAATTGAAGTCGGATCAAAAATCTGATCGCATTTTTGGGATCAATGGCCCAAAGAACCCCTATTTTGATACTTCGTTCGGTATGTTTATTTAAGGTTCTAGAGTTGGTCGAATGTCCCAGTCCCCCTTTTAGTGGTAAGAAAATTTTAACTAGACCTTAGCCCTGAAGGATCCCCCGTTTATCTTATTTTAATCCTACTTCTCAATTTAAAAGAAGGGGGAATTTTCGCCCCACGCCATACTGTATAAACTATAAAAAGAGATCAAACTCGTGTGTCTAGCTTAAGGAGCCGAAATGAAATTTGTGATAAAAATGCCAAAACCCTGAGTACTTTTTCATAAGAAGGCGAAGTGCGACGAAATATCATCCAATCAGGCGCTAATTTTGCCCTCAATTGGTTCTGAGGATTGAGAAGCAATGAAGGAACAGGCCGAGAAAAAACATAAGTCGGCATAAAAAAGAATCCCCCAGTGTCTCTGAGGCATGTGGTCGTGAATTTATTATTTTGAACCCTTTTTCGACGTTGCTGGGGTAGCTGAGGAAGTTTATACCCGATCTTCTTACTGGGCAGCCAGAATGCTTTGATATGCGTTTAAAACTTTTTCCATTGTAGGTCACACTCAGCCGGCTACCGCCTTTTGCCCTCTTCCCTCCAGCTGCAAACTTACTTGGGTCCAACTTCTGCCCTCCCACCATTACGTAAATCCCGATGTGTTTCAAAATTCGCGTATTGAATTTCATGCTCTTACGTTACTCCGTTGCATTCTTTTTACATCAATCGGTCGTATCGGTGGCCAAGACAGACAGACTGAAGCAGCCTAAGTTACAGCGAGGCGCGGAGCACCGAGGAAGGCCGACACGAGCGAAGCTAGTGTCGACGTGTTCACCTCGGCCCCCTGGCTGTCAGAGGGGCCTCCGCCTGTTCCCCACTAATTACAGTACTGCGATTACAGGAGGAACCCACCGAACTGTACAGTCCGGTCGAGGACTTCACCGCCGAGCCGGAAACGACAAACGTGCAACTTCCGGGCGACTTGCAGCAGTTGCTGAACAGTCTGAACAAGCGCAGCAACGATCCGGCGCCGGAAGCTATCTCGCTGCCAGCCGATCCCATCGTGAACGCTTACAAGAACGAGTCGGATAATGAGGACGAAGAAGTAGAAGAAGAGTCGCGGCCGGAAGAGCCGCGGTTCTCGCCGCCGCAGCCGCAGGTAATCGACGAGATTCAGATCGAAGACGACTCGCCGGAGACGTCTGTCGAAGAGACCGAAGAGACTGTGGAGTCGGTCGAGACTGTCGACGAAAGTAAGTTGAGTCGTGACCCGCGCCGGAAGCCGGTTGTCGCGGCCGAACCCTTCCGAGCGATGACCCCGTCACAGCCGCCGCCGCCCGGTATGGAAGACGAGTTCGGACTGAACGCGAGTTCGCTGAACAGCACGCCGACCAAGAACGAGCCGGTGCTGTTGACGACGACGGTCCCGGAACCCACCTACACGACGTCCATTCAAGCCGCGCCGCCGTATGTATATAATACGAATGCGTCCATGGCCGCGTACCCGCCTACCATGATGACGGCCGTTCCGCAAATGTACATGACAGCCGCACCCGTGTATCCGCCACCGTCAACGCTGCCGTACGCGCCGATACCAACGCCGCAGATGTACCTGCCACCTACGTCGGTGCCGCCTCCTACCGTGGTGATGCCGCCGGATCCGTCGATGATTCCGCTGCCGGTGGATACGAACGATAGCAGCAACCTGCTGAAGCGGAAAGCGAACGACGACCACGAAAGAGAGTCGGATCGGGAGAAAGGTGGCCGTTCCAGAAGGTCTCCGTCCAAGGGGAGGAAGCATTACAGAGAATCGAAATCGCCGCCGGCCAGGTAAATAAAAATTGATTGTGTAGTTGGGCTGTCGTATTTTGCGTTATGTAGTGGTGTGTGTTGGCGGTGTGAACAAACGAGTGATTTTGTAGAATGTACTTGGTCTACATCTTCTTCTTCGAGGGCTAGTTGTACAATAGAGAGTTAACTATCACGTGATAGTTAACTCGCTGTTTTGATCAATCAACTCGACCTCGAGTTAACGATAACGCACGGATTGTGCAACTGGTACCGAGCGAAGATACTTCGGAATTCGTGAACGGAGTTCAATCTGGCTGTAACATGCCAACTGTTGTCTCTGTCTGTGCATGAATGTAGAAGGGCTATCACTGCCAAGCTCAAATTTCACTGGCTCGCTATTCGCACGCGTTACGAAAGAAACGTTATAGTGAAGAAGAGGTAGAAAGAAACTAAGAAGAAATTGGAGTATTAAGCAATACTAATTACCCCCATGGCTGCTGTCTTCAACTGCATTCCCTCCTCGTGTTTCTCCCCAACGCAATGGCCCCTCTCCGAAATCATTCTGCTTCATAAAAAAGGTGGTAGGGCCGATATAAATAATCATCCGCGAATCAACGTGTTGTCGAATATCTGTAAAGCATTCGTGAAAACATTAAAAAGAAAAATTTATATTATCTTGGACTGTCAACCACCGGCAGAACAGACAGGTTTTTTGGAAAAACTTCAGCACCGTGGTTCATGTTTAAACATGAAGTCAAATTTTCGAAAAATTAAAAGTGCATCAAAGAAATATTGCGGTGTTGTTTGTAGGCCTTAATAAAACTTTTGATTCACTGTATCATGATGTGATTTGGTCAACGCTTGAGAAACAAGGGGTCCCCCGAGAGTAATCAAAATTTTAAGTGAAAATTTATTCTGAATCTAAGTCAAAAATCAAGCTAGAAAAGTGAGAAGAAGAATTTGAGAGGAGAGGTGTCAAATAGGGTGATCCACTGTCGCCAGGCAGTCTTAGAGGAAGTGTTTCGCAATTTGAACTAGAGAAATTAGAGGGGAAACTTCAAATTTGGAGAACGTATATACCTAAATTACCTAAGGTTTGCGGACAGTATTGTAATCATTGCAAAAAATGAGAAGGAACTCAACCAAGGTGTCTACAGGTTTGGAAAATTTGGAAAGTTTGGAAAAAGTCAGGAATTTGAAAAGTAGGTCAGGAAGTTTGTAAATAGTCAGGAAATTCAACAATATTTTAAGAAGTTTGGAAAAAAACAAAGGATGAACTCACGGAAAATTTTTTCGTCGTTTAATTTTACTTCAGCACTCTCTAGAGTCGTATTCTACTAATAAAAACTGCGAATTGAATAATATCCACATCAAATTTCAGTTCATTTTAACCATAGCGTCTAGTATTATAAAAATAAATATACATATACTGTCTATACTGTAAAGGTTTAAAGAAAAGAAAAAAAAAAGTTTGGAAAAAGTCAGGAATTTATATTTTTCTATTCTTGTAGACACCTTGTCAACGCGATGGCGGAAGACTTGAAGTAAGAAAGCAAAAAAGTAGGGCTGTCTACTAACTACTCTAAAACCAAACTTATGACCAATATCAGTTATTTCAAGGAAATACTCGTAATAATTGGGAATAACAAAATTGAAATCGTTTCGAAATGTATTTAGGCCAGACCATGACACTAAAAAACAGAACAAAAAATGAATTGAAAATTAGGAGAGCAAATGCATGCAAAGCCTTTTGGGCGCAGTCAAAAATCCTGAACGGTAAAATGAATCTTAAGTATCAAAAATAAAAATTTTATAGAGCACAGTGTACCACGTTCTGACCTATGGGGCACAAACATGGGCCTACACTGCTGAACAGATTCAAAAAGTGGCTATAACTGATCATGCTATGATGAGAAATATCATGGGAATTAAACTGAAGTATAAAATCGCATCTCGGAAGTATTCAACAAAACAAAAACTAGAAGTTTGTTTGAATTCATCAAAAAATTAATTAAAAGTATGCTTGTCATATCGCAAGGGAACCAAATTATAATTGGAATAAATTAATCACATTCTGGATTCCTCACAATGGTAAGAGAAAATAGAGGAGACTATCGAAGAGGTGGGCAGACGAGGTGATTGGGATGGCTGGCCCAAACTGGGCATTTCTAATAGGCTAAAAAGATGTTGCTAAAAATTTTTCGAATTTTTGAGCATTATCTAGTTGAAAAGTTGCCTTTGGTGGAAAAAAAAGTGTTCAAACCAGAGTACTGCAGCGAGTAGATAACAACACGGTAAAATACCTATTCCACCTAGTTTTCATACCCGGTACCCGGTATTATCAGTTACCTGGTACTACCCGGTACTAGGTACAGTGTATTATCGGGTTACCACCTGGTAACTAGGTAAAATACCGGGTTACCGGATAACACTTTGTAACTTTTTTTTGTTTTTTTCAAATTTGGCGAGGGGCTGGGTAAAGTACCTGGTTTACCGGGTAGATACCGGGTTTACCGGGATTTACCTGGTAGAAGTATGAAAATATGAAGCGAGGGAGGGGGGAAACTTTGTGGGGGAAAGAGTAGGGAAATTTTTTGGGGGAAGGGGTGAAAATTTTGGGGACGGAGTCAACAATTTTTTGGGGGTGAAAATTTTCTGGGGTGAAAAATTGTTAAGCGGAAATTTTTTGTGGAATAAAAATGTTGGGGGGTAAAATTTTTTTGAGAAGGGGTAATAATACCTTAGCCTCTCCTTTTGCCGCCCCTTTTACGACACGCTACGCCACTGACAAGGATTGTTCTTCAACTAGGTAAGTAGTTTCATGTCGGCGAAAACTAGGTACCTAGTTTCAATCGTTACCTCCCAGTACTAGGTAAGTGGGAGTACCTAGTACCTAGTTTGACGAACCCGGTATAATTCATAGTACCGTGTTGTTAATACTAGGTAACGGTCAGCTGCGTAGGTAAGCGTGCAGTACTCTGGTTCAAACTTGAATACTATAGGGCTAGAAATTGAATGTTAGACCGCGCCTTAAAAATGCCGGTTATGCAAAATGTTTACATAACTTTTTAATAGATTTTGCCTATCTGTGAAATTGAAGGCGCTGAAGTACTTACTATATTTCGTCACTTTGTAGCGCCTTCAGTACGGCAGATAGGCAAAATTCACACGTAAACTTAACAGTAGTATTTATTGGGATCTGCAAGATGAGTTATGTATAAATTTTGCTTATCCGCAATATAGAAGGTGCTTATAAAGCGACAAACTATTGTAAGTGCTTTAGTGCCTTCAATTTCACAGATAAGCAAATTTTAAATATGACCTTATTTGTTACTCTCAATCAGTAGAACTAAAAAGGGTTATGTGCAAATTTGATCCATCTCCCATATTGAAGGTGGTAGACCATTGAAGAAAGAAAAAAAAGAGGTCTGGGGTGAAGAAATAATGCATACAATATATTAATTAGGAACATCAGGAAAATTAAACCAGTTTTATTTTAAAATAAAAATAACAATAAAGCTAAATTACCCGAAAAACCTTCTTTTTTTTTAAAATTATTTTATTTCTTTTTATTACTTGAATTCCGAACGAATTTTTCCATTAAATTAGTGAAATTAAATATGTTTTATTTTAAATTTGAAGAATAAATGAATAAATGAAAGTAAGGCAAAATTGTTTGTAAGAATTTTTTTCGACTTGATTTTCTTATTTTTAAAGTAGCATATTATTTAAACAGCCACAAACTGTTATTGATGCCTTACTGACCAATCGAATCTGTATTTCCACTTATTGGGTATGGCATGGGAGGGGAAATGGGAAAATCACCGATAGGTTGGACGTATTCCCGAAGCAAAAATACTTGATTCATTTGTTTGGCCATCGAATTGATGCAAAAATACTGTGTACTCGTGGTATAGTTTGTCGTACAGTTGAGTTTATCGAATATACAGCACCAAACGTAACCAGGGTTGCCACTTTCTGGAAAACCGGGAAAAGTCAGGGAATTTGGTCAGTCAGGGAAAAGTCAGGGAATTTTCATTTAAGTCAGGGAAATTTTCTGAAAATGACAAACGAGTTCATATTTTCCACTTTTTTAATTCAAATTAAGTAGTGTTGGAATGGACTCAACTTTCTTTGAGTATTTCTAATATTGAAAAATGATACATACATTACATCTGTACCTTCTTCTTCTCGATAGCGATTTTTTTTAAATCTGTATTGTAAAAAATTTCTGTGACTCTCCTCCCTCTGGGCTTTCTCGGAATCCTGTAAAAAAGTCAGGGAAAATTGGAAAAGTTGGCCTGGAAAACCGGGAAAAGTCAGGGAAAACCAATCCTGAAAAAAGTGGCAACCCTGGTAACTTTTTTAAGGACTAGCGTAGTAAGCAGAATGCATCGCATGAAATTCTCTATCTTCCGTAAGGAAGCGAGAGATAAGGAGCGAGCGAATATTATATACGAATTTCTTGCATGGCCTGTACATGGGAGAAAGATTTTTTTCTAAAATCTTTCCCGACATTGGGTCTAATTTTGTTCGATTTAGTCCAAAAATGAACCTCTACCAATGCTGTATTATAAAAATAATCTTAATCCATACCGCTTTTCTTTCAAAGTTTTGATTTTACCAGTACTTTTATTCAATGGTTACCGCCTTCAGTATGCGAGATAGACCAAATTTTCACGTAACCTTTCTAATCGTATTCATCGCGAACTTTAAATTATTTGGTGTACAATTTTTGCCTATCCGTGTAATAGAAGGTGTTATAAAGCAACAAATTATTGTAAGTGCTTTAGCGCCTTCAATATTGTAGGTAGGAAAAATTTGTTCATAACTCATTTTGTAGATCTGAATCATTACTACTGTTAAGGTTACATGTGAATTTTGCCTATCTGCCATACTGAAGGTGCCATAAAACAATAAATCATTGTAAATGCTTCAGCGCCTTCAATTTCGCAGACAAGCAAATTTTATACATGAACTAATTTAAAGTTCGCGGTGGATACTATTAAAAAGGTTACGTAAAAATTTTCCATAACTGGCAGTTTTAAGGCGCTGCGTAACATTCAATTTTCAGCCCTATAATATGTAACTTCAAGGCAACTGTTTACCTGGGTCGCGTTAGAAATTTGGAAAAATGAATTTAATGATCCACCCTAATCTCTAGCTTGCGATAGATAGCAGTAGAATGACCTGACGAAGGCTTATACCCAGAAATTGGGTGAACTGAGTGAGGAGCAAGGTGAGGATACCCCCTATGAAAGAATAATCGTAAAAAGTTTAACCTCACTAAGTGTAATACAATTTTTTTTTCAATGTTGGGTATAATTTTGCCCTCTATGTCTTATTCATAATAGTATCTAAGGTGCAGTAGGGTAATTGCAAATTCAGCGGTTTGGAGGCAAAGAAACATAATATTTGACCGCGCCATCTATTGGTACATGAAGGCACATCTATTACTTAGTGTATATACTCACCCGGCCTGAACAATGTTTGTTCTGTGGAAATGTTTTTATCATCTCATTGTATCCTGTGAAATTTTTTTGAAAAGATATTTATCTGTTAATTATCACAAAAGATTCAAGTTTAAGCTAAGACCAGTGATTTTGAAAAATTTTAATTACATTGGCGGAAATATGTGCTTTTGCATTTACCCCAAGGAAAAGTCATGCTTGGGCAATTGCAAAATCGAAAATACTTATGTATACTTTTGCATTTACCCCAACAATTTTTTTTAAATGTTTTTTAGATGTAAAATGGTCCGAAAATACCAAAAACAGAATACTACACCATCAAAATACAATGAGGAGCATATGCAAGAGGCATTAAAGACCTTAGAAGAAGGCCATCCCTCAATTAAGGAGACTTTAAATTCGAAATTTTTTTCACTCCACTGAAAAATTTCTTCTCAAGTAGATAACTCCTAGAAATTTTGACCGAACGAAGCTTATGAACAGATCAAAAGTTGGTAAATTTCATGTAGAATACCGTGAGATGATCAAAATTGCAAAAAAATAATATATGATTTTGCATTTACCCCGTGATGGGGTTAATGCAAAAGCGTGATTGAAAAGTTTCAAAGTTCCATTTTTCCAAAAAGTTAAAAATTTATTGGTGTAAAATTTTTTCCCACTAATAGAGAGCCCCTCAAAGTATGTGTGACCGAAATTTGATGTTGATTGGTGCCATAGAGCGGTCACAGTGAATCGGCAAAGTATCACTAATCAAAAAGTCGTTTTGCAATTACCTCACTGCACCTTACGCCTGCTTTCCCGCTTTAAGCTGCTGTACTAATTATTCTGCCCCCCCCCCCTTAACCATATCAATTTTTTCTCGCCATCTCATTTCAATAATTCCTAAGTGACGCGCGTTGCGTAAAAAGGTCCCTTGTGGTGATTATGAAATTTCGAGTTGGTGAGTCATCGCTGACACTAGCTACGTTCACAGAATGAAAGATGCAGAATCATAATGCCCCAAGATCTGACAACTGTGTAGAAGCCACCTCAATTCTGTAGACCTTGACAAAGGGGCATCGTACTCGAAAAAAAGAAAAAAACCTAGATCACCACAAGGGACCTTTTTACGCAGCGCGTCACTTATATCTGATTTTGATGTTTCATCTTTTGTTTTAAGTTTTCTGATTTGCCTACCTCATTTAGTGTCCTTACATTCCATGTCCCTATTCTCAATTCTAGCAGTTCCTCACTGTGTAGTCTCCACCCGGACATCCGAATGAAAGACCTTTCACATCCGGCATTATTATCACTTTGTGAATTGCCATCATAGTTGTGGTAATTTAGAGTGGATCGTTAACATTTTTTTTCCAAAATTTCTGATGCGACCTAGGTAAAAAGTTGCCTTTGGTGAAAAAAAGAAAATGAGAAAATGAAAATGTGTTTTTTTTTTTAATTTGTAAATTTTCCCTAAGGATGTTGTCCTTGAAGTTATGTACTACGGGGCTGAAAATTGAATGTTACGCAGCGCCATTAGAATGCAGGTTATGGAAAATTTTTACATAACCTTTTTGATAGCATTCATCGCGAACTTCAAATTAGTTCATATGCAACTTTTGCCTATCTTTGAAATTGATGGCGCTGAAGCACTTACAATACTTTGTTGCTTTATAGCGCCTTCAGTATGGCAGATAGGCAAAATTCACACAGACCCTTAACAGTAGTACAGATTGAGATCTACAGAATGAGTTATGTACAAATTTTACCTATCTGCAATATTGAAGGCGCTAAAGCACTTACAATACTTAACGCCTTCAATTTCACAGACAGGCTAAATTTATATACGAACTAATTTAAAGTTCCCAGTGAATACTACTGAAAAGGTTATGTGCAAATTTGGTCCATCTCGCATACTGAAGGCGGTAGACTATTGAATAAAAGTACTAGTACAAATCAAAACTTTGAAAGTAAAGCGGGATTGGTCAAGATTATTCTTACAACAAAATATTGATAGAAGTTCATTTTTGGATTAAATGGAAAAAAATTAGACCCAATGTCGGGAAAAATTTTGGAAAAATATTTTTCTCCAATGTACAGGCCATGCAAAAAATTTGTATATAATATTCCCTTTTGCTCCCTTTGGCAGAGTTATAAAATGTGTTTTATCATTATCTCTTGCTTTCTTACAAAGTCTAAAGATTTCATACAGCTCCCTTTGGCAGAGTTATAAAATGTGTTTTATCATTATCTCTCGCTTTCTTACAAAGTCTAAAGATTTCATACAATGCATTCTGCTTGCTTGTATGCGAGACCTTGAAAAAGTTGTGTTTGGCGCCGTATTGATGAACTCGCTTCCTTATGAAACATGAAGAATTTCATAAGATGCATTCTGCTTACTTGTATGCGAGACCTTGAAAAAGTTGTGTTAGGCCGTATTGATGAACTCGCTTCCTTATGAAACATAAAGAATTTCATACAATGCTTTCTGCTTACTCGTATGCGAGACCTTGAAAAAGTTATGTGTGACGCCGTATTGATGAACTCGCTTCCTTATGAAACATAAAGAATTTCATACAATGCATTCTGCTTGCTCGTATGCTAGACCTTGAAAAAGTTGTGTTTGGCGCCGTATTGATGAACTCAATTTTACAACAAACTATACTAGGCAGTATTTGTGCATCAATTCAACGGCCAAACAAAAGAATTCAAGTATTTTTGCTTCGGGGATATGTCCAACCTGTCTGGGTGTTTTCCCCGTTTTCCTGCCATGTCATGCCCAATCAGTGGAAAGGCAGATTCGATTGGTCTGGTCAGTAAGGTATCTGTTAGTTTGTGGCAAAAAAAGACGTAATGGGTTTATAGATACATTATGTTACTTCAAAAAACAGGCAAAATCTTCCAGAATTCAAGTCAGAAAACGATTTTTTCGGGTAATTTAGCCTTATTATTTTTATTTATTTATTTTTTTTTAAATTTGAAATAAAACTTGTTCAATTTTACTAATGTTTATATGTGATATTTCTTCACCCCATACCAAGGCGTCCCTCCAGTTACTGATGCGATACTCAAAAAGGTAGTTTCCAGGACTGGGGGTGCGGTATCATAGGGGCCACTTTGGCATGCGTGTATCGCCATACGTCCCACCACACCACCTCTTTTCCTTCAAAGTTTTAATTTTTACCAGTACTTTTATTCAATGATCTACCGCCTTCAATATGGGAGATGGACCAAATTTGCATGTAACCTTTTTAGTCCTACTGATTGAGAGTAACAGAAAGTGTCATATTCAAATTTTGCCTATCTGTGAAATTGAAGGCACTGAAGCATTTAGAGTAGTTTGTCGCTTTATAGCGCCTTCAATATTGCAGATAAGCAAAATGTATACATAATTCATTTTGTATATCTCAATCATCAATACTTTTACGGTTATATGTGAATTTTGCCTATCTGACATACTGAAGGCGCTATGAAGCAACGATGTACATACATATAGTAAGTGCTGTAGCGTCTCCAATTTCACAGGTAGGCAAAATTTGTATACATATGAATTAATTTAACATAACCTACAGTTTTAAGGCGCTACGTAACATTTGGTTTTCAGCCCTGTGGCACACGACTTTAAGGACGAAAAATCCCTCAGGAAAAATTTACAAATTTAAAAAGAAGAAAATTAAACACGGTTTTTTTCTTTACCAAAAGGAACTTCTTATTTTGGTCGTGCTCGAAAATTCGAAAATTTCTTTTTAGCTTATGTATGATGATCCACTCTAGTATATCGTCTGCTTGCCCACTTTTCGCTGCTGTATTAATTGTCCTATACTTCTCCATCCAAATCACTTTTTTCTGGTCATCGCATTTCAATAATTCCTATTATATCTAATTTTGATGTTTTCATCTTTTTCTTTGAGTTTTTTAATTTACCTACCTCATTCAGTGTCCTTACATTCCATGCCCTGATTCTCCATTCTGATGGTTTCTCACTCTGTAGTCTCCACCCGGACATCTGAGTGAAAGACCTTTCACATCCGGAATTATTGCTTTGTGAGTTGCCATTATAGTTGTGGTGGTGGAGACGCACCTTCAGGGAAGAATACTGATTCAGTTTCCACTTAACTGTAATCGGGGTTTATCTGTCGGAGTTTCCTTCTTCTATTTGCCTTTAGATCTTCCTAACCCCCTCACCACGCTAATGTAGCACACATAGAGAAATTAAATCGTAAATCCTATCATTCATTTTGGGAAAAGAAGCAATCAAAAATGTACGATAGTTAGGAAAAACATTCAATAGTAGCGACCGTTTTGTTCTGTGAAAACTATCATAGTTCCAGAGCGAAACTGTCAATGCTGTTAATATTGCCCAACGCTAGATAATTGCTTACAATTTCCGAATTCGACTAGCCTACTAATTCGAGATACGTTTTCGTTCCAGACACAAGAGCTCCAGTTACGATTCCCACAGACGTGGCTACCAGAGGGACGATGTCGAATACAGTAGCAGTCATTCACGATACAGCCACAAACGCGACCGAGATTACCAGAGTCGCAGTCGGAGCAGTTATTGGAAGGGCGGCAGCAGCGACTATTCGTCTTCGTCGAGTCGTCGGAAGTACTCGGACAGGTCGGACCGGGATAGGCGCAGCAGCAGCCGAGAACGGAGTTCGAGTCGGCACAGCAGAAGCTGGGAAAGCTCGAAGAGTCAGAAAGACGATCGGGAACGGGATAACGAAAGTCCGCAGAAACGCGAGAAATCAGATTCGAAAAAATCGGATTCGATGAAGAGAGACGGGTCGTCGAAACGAGATTGAAAAGGGCCGATGGTAGTGGTGGTGGAAGATTTTGCATAGTGGAAGACGAATTGTACGCGATGTATAACCGATGTAAATATTTTCACATAACTTATTCGTGGGGCGTAGTGGCAATTCTGACGGTTCGAGTCATTTTGCAGAGTTTTCAGTAACTTGCATGATCAGCGTATGATTTTTTAACACTCGCCGGTGCTTAGAAAGTCCTTTCTATTAGACGGTATTCGTTCGAGAGTAGACAATCATTATGTTCGAATTCACGTAGAAAAGTTGTTCTCTTCGCAAGCTGTTTTATATCAATCATTTATTCGCCAGTGACCGCTCTCGTTTATCGAGATCTCGTAACACCCGACTTCGTGTACCTGCTTTCACCGTTTTTTTTTGTTTTTTTTTTAATTTTATTGTTTCGATGATTGATTGGAGATCTCGCCTGTTGTCAATTTCGTTGCTTGGAATTCCGATAAGGTGTCTTCAAGTTTGATTTCGGTACCAGCGGTTTTGTCTACTAATCTTTAGATATATTACTCTAGTCGATAACTGTTGCAAAATTTTGTACTCAGTGTACATATTTAGATTTGAAATATCGATATCGAGTTATCTCCTTCCGGTGGAGAAGACGGTCGGCGAAAGTGATGACCGGAAGTTGAGACTCGTAGTTTGTAAATAAATGTTGTAATTACCGTTAATTTATTTAGGTATTTAAGTTGTATATTGTAAATATTGAAAATATTGTATTTTTGTATTTTATATATATATATAATATATATTACGAGGTTGTCAGAAAAATTAGCTCGTAGAAAAAAATTACCATTAATTTGTACGTGTCAGTGTTGCGACAACATTCTCTAATTGCGTGATGACGTGTATTCGGCAAATCTGATGGCGTTTCGTACTGGAAGTTCCTTGCAAGCATCGTTTTCTTCTTTCTTTTTTGCCTTTTTTTTTTTGAAAAAAAAAAACTTTGTACCGATGCTTATTAGTTATTTTGGGTATTACTATGATATGTTTGCGATAAGAGAAGTATTTTTTTGTTTTCTTTTTTCATCTAATGCGATCGTGTGACGACGTCGGAAGTGTTCGGAGAATGAATTTAAAATACAAGGCCCAGTGATTTTTGAAAATTGGACACATTTATACACTGAGATGGTCTACATTTTAATTTTTCTGGTCAAATAAAGCATCATTTCTATTTTCTAACAGTATTTTGTATTTTGAAACAAAAGCTCGAAGACGAAAATCTGAACACCCAAATATGTAGTTCAGTCAGTTAATGTAACTGAATGAAGCACGGATTTCGAAAATAATCTTATATTGATTTTTTTTTAAACTGTTCAAGAGGTCGCTCTGATGAAGGAGAAGACTTTCCTGCTCCAGCGACATAGACTTACAGTACCACGCTGAAGGGAGAAACCGTCAGAATCTGTACCGCGTTGCTTTAGCTCTACCTCCAGTCCAAATTCATTCGCGAATTGTCGGTGTAGCCCAGGGAGATGGAAATTCCGAAAACGTAAATTGGTGTACGATGTGTTGCATATTCATCGCACCGAAGGCGCATTCGCAAAATTCTCCATTTCCTACAGCAATGCGACTTTTTGAAATACGTCATTCCTCCTTAAACTCGTTGAATATGCAACACATAACGCACCAATTGACGTTTTCAACATCTCAAATTTCCTGGGGCGAACTAATATTTCGCGAAAAACTTTTGATTGGAGATTGCTGGAGAAAAACTGCAAGTCAGGTCTGATTCGAAATTATCTCCTCTTTTCAGAATTTCAAACCACGCTGCTCTAGCTGCCTCCATTCAAGAATTATTCGCGAATTGTCGGTTTAGCCCAGAGAAATGGAAATTTCGAAAAGGTCAATTGGTGTACGATGTGTTGTAAGTAGATTACTTATGTATGTTCTAGCGCAGTAAACAATTTCTCACTTTTTCATTCAATTTTCACAACTCTCGACAATCCTACAAATTCCTCAAGTTTTCAGATTGAGATTCTTCCTATTTTCATAAGAAAAAGTCGTGATTTTTCTCCTAATTTTTGTGAGCCCAAGTCATGTAATTTTCAATTTTTTGTATCAAATTTTTATAAATTTTCTATATATTCACTATTTTTCTACCTTCTATATAGATGATGATTTCCATTCTATCATACTTCACTTTTTTTCATTAGTACAACCATTATTTTAACATTTCTGATTTATCCTAAAAAACTGAAGTACTGATGTTATGTTCTGGCGCAGTTGAAGATTTTTCATTTTTACCTCGTCTTTTTATCACTTGTAAGGATCCCATAATTTCATTTAAAGTGAACAAAGAATATTTACCAATTTTTAAAGCAAAATCAAACCATTTTCTCCTAATTTTTCATTAAGTCGTCACAAAATTTTTGAATTATTGTATCAGTTTCTCATTAATTATTAAACTTGTACCTAAGTCCCTGATTAAAAGAAATTCAGAGAGTCAAAAATTTTCATACATTTTATATCAATTCTAAAAGAAATTCAGAGGTACAAAAATTTTCATACATTTGGATACAATTTGTATCAATTCTAAAAGAAATTCAGAGGACCAAAAGTTTTTATACGTTGGATGTATCAATTTATGTCAATTCTAGAAGAAATTCAGGGATTTGAAAATTTTCATACATTTTATATCAATTCCAAAAGAAATCCAAAGAGTCAAAAATTTCCATACATTTTATATCAATTCCAAAAGAAAGCCAAAGAGTCAAAAATTTTCATACATTTTATATCAATTTTCATAGAAATTCAATAAGTCAAAATATTCATAAAACAGTCAACTTTTTTTGTACATTTTGTATACAATTTCATAGAAGTTCAGAGAGTCCATACTTTTATATCAATTTATTACTCCAGAAGATGTAATTTTGACAAAGATTCTACTCGTCAAACCTCGAACATGTTCGATTCATGCTGCAAAGCACTTCGGTACAAAACTCGAACTAAATTTGTGGTCTAGTATACCCGTGTGAAACACTACTACAATGTAAGTAGGTAACGACTGGACAAGACATCCCTTTATTAGCACTCCAAGCGGAGCTGAATATTACTATGGTTTTATCTGTGCCTTTAACTTATTCCCTGTTGTTCTATTCTGTCAAGCTGATCTGTGTGAAACTATTATTATCAAAGTCAACTCACCAGGGTGGTGTTTTTAAAAATCGTGTTGTTAATTATTTACGTCTGGTCTATTTGGTGTTTACGTTCTCTCGAACTGTTATTATAAGACAAATAGTGGACCAAATAATTCCTGTTTCAATTTGACAAAATCTTTATTCGTTGATTCATCGATACACAATGGAATTCAGTGAACCGTACGTTCAGTCTATCATTCTGTCGACTGAGGATCTTAAAAGTTTAGAAAACATTGGATTTTTTTTATATTATAAACACAACGTATTAGTTAATCGGAAGGGTGAGTTAAAAATTATTGGAATGTTTTTTCCAAACTTCGATCATTTCAATGTGTAAAAGTAATCGGGTTATATTAATATTCAGATATGGAAATTACGGCAGCAGCTACCGAAGAAATATTCAAACTAATTTCCGAGACTCGGATTCTGGACCGTTTGGAAGCGACCAAATATCTGTTTTTCGTATTTTGTAGAAAATCATTCTGCGAGCTACTCGTTTATGATAGTCATACGTGCTTGTACAAGGTGCCACGAGTCAGTAATCCAGACAACATGTCCTTCAATTTTGACGAACATTATTTTTTAAGAATATTGTCAACAAAAGGCAATGAAACTATTTTCTCAGTTGATTTTATGTGGAATCCTGCAACAGAACGTATAACTATTTATATTGCAGTAAGTACTTTTTCCTTCTGATTTATTGCTACAAATTCATTTTCATTTAAAATTATTCAATTCAATATTTATAGTCAGTACGCGGAAAATCAGGAACTGCTCATACTCAGCTAGATACCGACCCAACTAATGTCAAACCAACTCACAGATACGAATATTTAAGGAATCTTTGGTCGCTATTCAATATCAAGTTTTTCACGCCTGCGTAAGTATTTAATATTCATAAATGAGACTACATTACACCAAATATTCTTTTTGATAATGATTTTTTACCTAGGTTCCAACGTGTAAGAGCTGACAAATCTATAATAGCATCGAAAACTGGTACGCCCATCTAAGTTCATCTTTTCGAGAGTTTCCGTGGAAAATATTTTGTGATATTAATTCATTAATTTTCTTCGTTTTTACTTCGGAATAAATGTGAGTATGTGTCGACGACGTAATTACAATTTTTTTTACGATAATCAAACAACTTGTTAAGTTGTGTTCGCATCTATATTAGAAGTTTTTAGCAAGTAAATAAAATGTTTTTACACATGTTTTGATTTTCCGTTAAAAATATTTTGTGATATTAAATATAATTTAAAAAATGAATCCTAAAAATAAGATCTCAATAAGTGTTATAAAAAATGAATGTGGAAGACGAGACACAAATATTGCTCAATGGATTCAGTTTTTCAAAGTGCAAAATTTCTTTGCAAATAAAACAATAAGACAAATAGAATACTATTTGAGAAATTATAGAATTTATGTATCTTATAGAGGAAGGGAAGTAATAGAAAAGTTGAGTGAATTATATCAAATATTAATTCAAAAAATTGATCAGTCTAAATTACCTCAATTAAATAGATTACAAATTGATTTTGAATTAACAAAGGAGGACATAAATACTTGGTTAACTGGAACTCTATTCAAATTTCATGATGATATATTTAGATCAAATAATAGGAATGATATAAAAATTAGACCTCGATTTGTAGATGAGAATTTTGCAAGTAGACATGCACAATTTGATATTGAAAATGAATGGGGAATTGAAGACTTGAATAAGTTTTTAGATATTATGAAAAAACCTACTTTTGGTCTTCTCAAAAAATGGTTGAAAATGCATGATGGAATCAGAGCTAATTTTTGTGTTACAGCAACCTATGAAAGAAGAGGTCATACAGAAATTATTCAGACTGAACAAATGCATTTACAAACTAAAAATTATACAATACTTTCAGAATCTAACTTAGATGAGATATATGAAAATGTTATTAATTATATATTACAAAGGCAGGAAAATATACAAGATAATTTAGAGGGAACACAGTGGGTTTTATTATCTATTGATAGCTTCAGAATTAATATAAATAGATATGATCCACTCAGAGCTGGTTCTTTCATTGAGCTTCCAAAAACTTTGGCAAATAAGAAAGCTATCATTAACGTTAAAAATGAGAATGATAATAAATGTTATTTATGGTCTATTTTAGCTGGTTTATTTCCGGTAGATAAATATGCTCAAAGAGTGACTAAATATAAAAAATATGAACATATTTTTGATAAAGCTTTAGAAGGGATTGAATTTCCAATGAAAGTTCAAAATAATAATAAATTTGTAAATAGAGTTAATAAACTTAATTTAATTGAAGGAGGTTTATCAATTAATATATATCATCATGATAATCGTTATAAAATAAAACCTCTATCAGATATAACAAAAGATGAAAAGAAAAATCATATTGATTTACTATTCCTAAAAAATAATTCAGGAAATTCTCATTATTGTCTAATCAAAGATTTATGGAAATTAGTTGGAAGTCAAGTTACAAAAAATTGTAAAAAGAGGTACCTTTGTAAAATGTGTTTAAATAGTTTTCCTTGTGAAAAGGTATTATCTGATCATAAGAATTATTGTGGCTTAAATAAGCCCGCTAAAGTGATTCTTCCTGATAAAAGTGACAATATAGTTGAATTTAAAAATTATAGTCATTCGATGAAGGTCCCATTTGCTATACATGCTGATTTTGAAAGCCTTATAATGAAGCTTAATAAAGCTAATGAATTGAATAGAAAAATAGAAAAACTTAGCAAAAAATTAAATAAGACTAAAGAGGAAGTTGAAAAGTACGAGTCATACACAATTAAACTTCAAAGACATTTTCCAATTAGTTTTGTTTACTATATTAAATATGCTAATGGGGAAATTAAACAAAATTTATTTGAATACTTTGGTTTAGATGCTCCAAAGAAGTTGTATGAGAAATTGAGAGAAGATGCTCTATTTATTGCTAGAGAATATTTAGATAAGAAAATCAAAATGAAAGAATTATCTGAGATACAAAAAATTGAATATAAATATGCTAGAAAATGTCATATTTGTGAAAGAAAACTTCAAGATATTCCTCCTTCTATTGAGAAAGAAATAAGAATGTTGAATAAAAAGATTGATATTATTTGTAGTATTCTATTAAAGATAGAAGAAGATGAAAGTAGAAAAATAGAACTATATGAGAGGCTTTCAAAATTAGTTCACGAAATTAAAAATAAATATGCGAGAGAAAATGAAGGAAAAATAAAAGTTAGAGACCATGATCATCTAACTGGAGAATATAGAGGAGCTGCTCATAGTAATTGTAATCTTAATTATAGAATTCCTAGATTTATTCCTATCTATTTTCATAATTTTTCTGGATATGATGCTCATTTATTTGTTAAAGAATTTGGAGAAGATTATGAAAATATTAAATTGATACCAAATAATGAAGAAAAATATATATCATTTTCTAAAATTATAAGATATGACTCTGGGTTAAGGAATAATAAAGATGAAATCATTTTCAACAATATCGAGCTTAGATTTTTAGATTCATATAAATTCCTATCAAGTTCATTATCTGAATTAGCTAAAAATATGAAAAGATGTCACTTCAAAAATCTAAAGAAATGGTTTGATCAAACTGCACCTGAAAATTTATCTGAGCTGGAAAGAAAGTATTTGTTTAAATTGTTGAGTAAGAAATTGGCTTATCCATATGATTATATGAATTCATTAAAAAAATATAATGAAAAAGAATTACCTTAAAAAAAAAAAATTTATAATCTATTGAATGATGAGCATGTTGATGATGGAGAATATCATTATGCTTGTAGGTGACGGTTTAGCACTTTTTTGAACTCGGTAAACGAATGAAGAGAACGTTTCAAAACAGCTTAAAATCGTCTATAATTAGTTAACAAGGAAAAATAACAGACACACTCGGACGTGCAAGTTTTGATATCTCGGTATTGATATTCGATAAAACGTTGTGGTTCGGTCGGTACATACATACTATACTATACTATACTATACTCTTCGATTAGTAGGTACAATATTTGAAGCTAGCGAGCTTCGGCAATAACAGCGGTGGGAACTAGCTACAGGAGATAAGCGTGTCGTTGCACGCTACATTTCTGCCAGAGGCAGGAGCTGAAGCTTCAGCTCCTGAGGAATCAGGAAGAGGAATGAGTAAGTTGCTTGCTATAGACTTGATACGGTTATCAGACAGGACTTCGACGGTGCGTACGATGTTATCATTGTCTGGAAAGCACTGGACAATCTTTCCCAGCTTCCACTCTCCAGCTCGCTGCAACTCGCTCTTGATAATGACTACTTGACCAACCTTTAAGTTCGGAACAGGAGAGCACCACTTAGCTCTGGTTTTTAAGGAGTTCAGATAGTCTCGAGACCAATGTTTCCAAAATGAATTCAATTGTTGTTGATGCGCTGTATAATGCTCTGTTAGCTTCACATTCGGCGACTCTGTAGGTTCAGGCAGCACCGACAGATTGCCCCCGACCAAGAAATGGCCAGGGGTTAGAACTTCGAACTCAGGATCAGAGGAAGTGCGGTAGGCCAACGGACGACTATTCAAAATGCATTCAATACGAGCTAATAAGGTGGTCAAGCCTTCGAAAGTCATTACTTGTTCTTTGGTAGCTAACGGTATTATTTTCTTAGCGGATTTCACAGCTGATTCCCAAATGCCACCTCTATGGGGGGTACCGGGCAGGTTAAAACGCCAATGAATTCCTTCGCGTGCGGCGAAATCGGTGAGGGCTGATGAATCCTTTAAATTCAAATAACGATCAGCGCCGACGAAGTTGGTCCCATTATCTGAATAAACGATGCTAGGAACTCCGCGGCGAGAGACAAATCGGTGAAAAGCGTTCAAGAAATCTTCGGTAGATAGAGAAGAAACGGCTTCGATGTGAACAGCTCTAGTACTAAAGCAGACAAAAATAGCAGCATAAGCTTTCAAGAGCTTATGAGAACGGTGGTTGGTGCATTTAATCTTGAAAGCACCTGTAAAATCAACGCCTACAACCGAAAATGGCCTTGTAGGGGTTACGCGGGAAGCAGGTAGATTAGCCATTTTCTGCGGTTTAGCTTTCTGTAAATGACGAATACAGACGACGCAGCTTCGAATCAATTTCTTAACAGCTGTCTGGATTCCACCTAAAAAATGGTATTTAGCTGACAGATGCGAAATAACAAATCCTCTGCTGGCGTGGAAGAATTTTTCGTGAACGTGTCGAATCAGCAGAACGGTAAGGTGGCATCTGCCAGGAAGGACGATGGGGCATTTTCGATCAACAGCAACAAGTGCATTCTGCAATCTGGTGCGCGAACGAATCAATCCACTGGAGTCCAAAAATACGTTGTGCACAAACAGAGAGCTGCGACGTTGAACAGGGCGATTAGCATTCAATCGAAGAAAGTCGTTGTTAAAATATGACCGTTGGATGATTCGGAGAAGCGCGGTTAGGCCATATTCTAGGTCGGTAGCTGAAAGGTCGAAATTATCAGGAAATTTCTTCGACTTCCAACAATGGAAATATTTTATAACGGTTGAAAAAACTCTCAAGAGACGGTGATATGCAGAGAACGATTCGATCAGCGGTATAAAATGATCATAAGCTTCGGTAACAGCATGAACTGACTTGACACTGGATTTCCATTCATCCGCAGCTTCCTGAAATTCTATTTCTTCGCGTATGAGCTCTTCTTCGCAAAGGAAAGAAGGACCGTTGAACCAAATAGCAGAGTTAAGCAGCTGCGATGTAGAAATTCCACGCGTTGCGAGATCGGCGGGATTGCTTTTGGACGGTACGTAACTCCAATAATCGATGGGAAATTTGGCTGAAATTTTGCTTACTCGGTTTCGGACAAACGTCTTCCAATCCTTGGATGGTTTGGAAATCCAGGATAAGACGACTTTTGCATCAGTGTACAGGCGGACAGAGCTGGTATTGAGAGAAAGAGTGCGGCAAACTCTCTCCATCAGGTCGGTGAGCATAACTGCAGCTTGTAACTCGAGCTGTGGGATAGTAAGCTCCTTTAACGGTGCGACTCGCGTTTTCGAACCTAAGAGCCGAATCTTGAAACTATCATCTACTTTTGAACGAATGTAAATGACAGCCGAGTAGGCAGCTCCTGAGGCGTCGCAGAATCCAATTAAAGTGGAATTGGTTCGGTTTCCAATGTATCTAGGAATGTTACAAGATGCAAGGTCACTAAGGTCTGCAATATACGCTAAGAACTCGTTAGCAAATGTAGGGTCAACTACATCATCCCAACCAATCTGTAGCCGCCATAATTGCTGGAGGAACAGCTTTCCTCGGATTGTAACTGGAGAGACGATACCAAGCGGATCAAAGACCTTGGCAATTTCAGAAGAAATTATACGCTTAGTGATGAGATGAGCGTCGATAGCTGGCTCCAGAGAAGTCTTCACGCGTAACTGATCTATAGAAGGCGACCAGGATAGTCCAAGAATTGATAGAGCTTCTACTCCGCCGATGACAACAGTTAAATCAGATTCAATGAGATCAGGATCGATGGTAGAAAGCAATTCGGTGTTATTTGACTGATATTTGCGAAGGAGAAAGCCAGCCCCTTTCAGAATGCGGTGTATATCAGCGCGCAGTTTAATAGCAGTTTCGAGGGTATCGGCTCCACACAGCAGGTCATCCATATAAAAGCTGCGTTGAATAGCTTGCTTAGCGAGGGTATTATCGGTAGACTCATTACTTAGAACTTCCAAGCATTTCGTAGCTAAGAATGAGGCGGGCTTAGTCCCATACGTGACGGTGTTTAATTGGTAGACTAGAAACGGTTTGTCAGGCAACTCTCGCCAAAGAATGGATTGGAAACGACGGTCATCTTCATGAACACGAACGCAACGGCGGTACATCTTGGCAATGTCAGCGGTGAAAGCGATGGGGTAGGTGCGAAACACCATCAACTGATCGAATAACTCCGGTTGAAGGACTGGGCCTTTCATCAGAACGTCATTGAGCGAAGATCCAGAAGTTGACTTAGCTGAAGCATGAAACACAACTCGTAGCTTTGTGGTAGTACTGGATGGATGCAATACGATACGATGAGGAATAAAATATCGGTCGATAGAATCGTTGGAGGGCATACGGGTCATGTGACCAAGAGCTTCATATTCACGCGTGAAACTGATATGAGCTTCTCTAGTAGGCTGATCTAGAGACCTTTCCATCTTCTTAAAGTACCCTAGAGCACGGAACTTATTGTTTGTAATTGCAGATGGATCAGATTTGAATGGTAGGCGGACGACAAACTGTCCATTTGGCTGACGGAGGAAATTCTTTGCAAAGTGATCATCGCAGGATTTTTCTTCGGTTGAGATAAGATTCGTAGGGCATGCTTCTTCGATTTTCCAAAAACGGGTGAGCTGCTGATCTAACTCAGAATCAGTTGTAACTAATCCACAACAAGAATCAGTTACACAATCAACCTCCTCATTTGCGACTACAGAGGATACGGTCCAACCAAAGTAGGTTGATCGCAGGCATATCGAATCTATCCACACCTGTTCACCTGTGACGACCTTATCATAAACATCTATCCCAAGCAACAAGTCTATAGTTGGAATGTTGACTACAGGCTCATAAAAAAGGGGGTCAGCTAGAGCGAATTCTCTCAGACGACTTGAGTACTTTGAAATGGAAAGGTTATTAACGGTATAAGGAAGGGAGGTAGGATATACGGTTGCATTGACGTTAAGAGAAAAACATTTGAAACGACTAATCAATTCAATATTGACAAAACGGTTGCAATTAGTTTTAACATTATTAACACCAGCTATATTTTGTAACGATTTAGAAATAGAAAACGGTAAATGATATCGTGATACAAACGCTTAATTTATTAAGCTGCGCTGAGCTCCGGTATCTAGCAGGACACGGATCAACCCTGTGACATCACCACATCGAAATCGGACTAAAGCTGATGGAAGTACAGCTACTGGTTCGGTGGCTAATGAACAGACGCTAGTGTTCACAGAACTCGTGACTCCACTCTGTGCAGCATTTGGCGACGGAGTTGAAGCTGGAGGCGTGCTTGTCGACACAGGAAGCGTATTTGATGGCTTGGCCGACTCGGATACGGAAGCTGATGGGTTACCAAAATGCAACAAAGTATGATGCGACCTTGCACACTGGTTATACCTAGGCGGTTTGCGGCATTCCTTTGTGGTGTGATTCGACCCGAAGCAATTGCAGCAGAGATTGTTAGCTCTAATTACTTCATACCGATTGACTGGACTCAAAGATTTGAAGGCTACGCAGTCAATTAAAAAATGGTGCGCTTTACAGCACACACACGGGAGCCTAGTTGGCGGTCGATTCGTTAACAGTGACGCGGGGGCGCCAGAAGACGGTTCGGTAGAAACGGTAGCTGTGAGTAATTTCTTCTTCTCAGGTTTGGAAGAAGTCGGTTTTGGACTGAACACGCGGTCCTCGATATTGAACGCGCGACTCTGCAGAAATTTCTGTAGCTCTTCGTACATGGGATAAGATCGCGAGACAACAGAATTCTCCCAATCACACGCAGTGTCATTATCAAGCAGATTACTAACCCAAAAGCAGATGAAACGAGAAAAAGTTTCATTGACTTTCTCACCAGCGGATTTCAAACCCCTGATGAACATATCAGCTTCATCAATCAATCCGCGAATTTCAGATTCGGATTTTATGCGTTTGACATTCACGAATTTTCGAAACATATTTCGAAGGACGCTGCGAGGATTATCGTATCGAGCAACAACATAGCTCCAGGCTTCAGGATAAGAACGTTCCTCCAAATCGAAATCACGGACATGGAGCTTAGCATCACCTACTAACGAGTCTTTCAGATAAAATAGCTTCTGAATGTTAGTAAGCTCTTCGTTATTATGGACTAAATTTTCGAAAAACTGCCTGAAGCTTTTAAAGGCAGTGATGTCTCCGCAGAATTTGGGTACGGTGATTTCTTTTAGTCTTAACTGATTTCCGCCAGCTCCAGTCACTGAGCGGTTCATCAACTCGGCATTTACTAAGGATTGTCGATTTTCGTCAGCCGATATTAATCTTTTGAAATTTCGAATTTTCGCTTCGGTAGAAAAAACGACATCACTTACTTCTTCGGATTCTCTCATGAGTTCGTTTTCCATTTGAGCATAGAGTGGATCAAGCTCATCTCCTGACGCGAGTATCTGATCAACAATCTCGTCATACTTGGCTTTAACGGTTCGGTATTTGGTGAGGATAGCTTCGAGCTTGCTCAAACGTTCAAAATCTAGCTGTCTTTGACCACTTAACAATTCGATGGTAGCTTTCAGACGCACTAGGTTTCTCTTTTGCACTCGTTTCTGCTTTTTCAAAGCTTCCATGATGCGATTTGAATGGAATCCAAAGAAAACAATCGGTAAAACGGTAAGAAAAATGGTAAGAAAAACGGTTAGGGTTCACAATACATCCGGTTGCGGAGGATCAAAAATGTTGGTGACGGTTTAGCACTTTTTTGAACTCGGTAAACGAATGAAGAGAACGCTTCAAAACAGCTTAAAATCGTCTATAATTAGTTAACAAGGAAAAATAACAGACACACTCGGACGTGCAAGTTTTGATATCTCGGTATTGATATTCGATAAAACGTTGTGGTTTGGTCGGTACATACATACTATACTATACTATACTATACTCTTCGATTAGTAGGTACAATATTTGAAGCTAGCGAGCTTCGGTAATAACAGCGGTGGGAACTAGCTACAGGAGATAAGCGTGTCGTTGCACGCTACAATGCTCAAGAAATTTGGAATTATTTTAATATTAAAAATATGAAAGATTTTACAATGTTATATAATATAATAGATGTACTCTTATTAGCTGATATTATGGAAAATTTTAGAGAAACATCCCTGAAGATATATAAATTAGACCCAGTTTGGTACTATACAACCAACACCTGGATTTGCTTGGGATTGTATGTTGAAAACAACAAAACAGAAATTAGAACTACTGACTGATGTAGATATGTTATTGATGTTTGAGAGAGGGAAGAGGGGTGGAATATCCCAATGTTCAAATAGATATGCCAAAGCTAATAATAAATATATGGGAAAGAAATTTGATCAAAACAAGGATTCTGTATTTATTCAATATTTAGATGCAAATAATTTATATGGATGGGCTATGAGTAAATATTTACCTTATGGAGGATTTGAATGGAGAAATCCAGAATATTTTAATGAAGAAAGAATTCTAAAAATGAAAGATGATTAGAAAATTGGATATCTTTTTGAAGTAGACTTAAAATATCCCGAAGAATTACATGATAAACATTCTGATTTACCTTATTGTCCTGAAAATGTAATTGATGATAACCAACTTCCAAAATTATTTACAACATTATATGATAAAAAGAAATATGTTCTTCATTATTTAAATCTTAAACAAGCTCTTAAAGCTGGGGTAGAATTAGAGAAAGTTCATAGAGTTATAAAATTTGATCAGTCAGACTGGATGAAGATATATATTGAAAAAAATACAAAACTGAGACAAGAAGCTAAGAATGATTTTGAAAAAGATTTCTTTAAGCTAATGAATAATTCTGTTTTTGGAAGAACAATGATGAATGTTAGAAAGCATGTGGATATAAAATTAATTTCTGAAGGTAATAAATACACAAAATATGTTTCAAAACCAAATTTTGAGAAATCAACATTTTTTGGAAAAAATCTTGCAGCTGTACAAATGAGAAAAACTGAAATAAAATTCAATCAACCAATTTATGTGGGAGTAGCTATTTTAGATATTTCAAAAACATTAATGTATGATTTTTATTATAGATTGAAGGAAAGATATGGAGATAGAATAAAATTATTATATACTGATACCGATTCATTAATTATTTCTATAAAGACAGAAGACTTTTATGAAAATATGAAAGGAATGATTGATGAATTTGATACATCAGATTATAAAAAAGATAATATTTATGGCTTACCACAAGTTAATAGAAAGGTATTAGGTAAATTCAAAGATGAGATGAATGGGAAAATTTTGGAGGAATTTATTGGACTTGCTTCAAAATTATACTCTAATAAAGTTCTTGCATCAAATAATGATGGAATGAAGAAGGCTAAAGGAGTGAAGAAAAATATTATTAAAAATCACATAACTCATAATGATTATAAAATATGCTTAGAAAATAATATCTCTAAGACTATTAAACAAAAGATGATAAGGAGTACTAAGCATAATATTTATACTATTGAGCAGAATAAAAGAGGTTTAAGTGCATTTGATGATAAAAGGTATCTAATTGAGGGTCAAACTGATACATTACCCTGGGGTTATTATAATACAATACCAAGAGAGAAATTTATTCAACACTTGAAAAATCTTAATAAAAAGGATGTTATTGAAAAATAATTATAAAAACTTAATGTGTTCCTATTCTACATATGTTGATTAATAAAAATGGAAACAATTGAGATCATTTTGTACGATAAACCTGAAGAATATAAAAAATTTATAAGAGTAATTAAAAATATAGAAATTTCTTTTGGCAGACCATTTTTTGATGATATACAATTTTATGATCCTCAACCTGATCCTGATCTTGGATATGAATCAATGAATGAATCAGAAAATGTTAATAACTTAGAAGATAAATCTAACAAGGAAATAGAAAATAAGTAACTTTTAAAATTATGAACATAGTCCAGTCTATTTTATCTTCCAACAAGTAACAAGATAATATTAGCCTACATTTCCATGAATTTTTTAGAAATATTTATTAATGTTTTTTAAATATAAATAGTAATTAAATTTCCAAAAAAAAAAAATGGAGAACCGTTATATTAATGATATTGAAATTGATCAATATTATGAACCTAATTATGAAAAAGAATATGAATAATATTATCAAAAATGTAAGGACAGAGAAAGAGAGAGAATAAGAGAAAAAGATAGACAAAAGAAAGAGATAGATGTTGATAAATATGATAAATCACCAATAAGAGTAGATAATGATTTAGAATCAGATCTTGACTTAGAAGAGGACGCTGAAAATAAAAAATAATGTTTTAACTTTTTTAATTTATCTCAACATCAGATTCAAAATTATCATGAGGAATATACAGATTTTTATTTCTTTTTCAATAATTCTTGATAAAGCAGTCAAATGAGCGATAATATTCACGATGAATTTAGTATACCTTTTTCTGTTATCTTCAGGTAAATGTTGAATTTTACCTGATAAGGGATCCATTAATGTGTCATATTTTGATCTTAATCTTGCAGCTGGATCTTTTTTAGAATCTTCTCACAAGTGATAAAAAGACGAGGTAAAAATGAAAAATCTTCAACTGCGCCAGAACATAACATCAGTACTTCAGTTTTTCAGGATAAATCAGAAATGTTAAAATAATGATTGTACTAATGAAAAAAAGTGAAGTATGATAGAATGGAAATCGTCATCTATATAGAAGGTAGAAAAATAGGGAATATATAGAAAATTTATAAAAATTTGATACAAAAAATTGAAAATTACATGACTTGGGCTCACAAAAATTAGGAGAAAAATTACGACTTTTTCTTATGAAAATAGGAAGAATCTCAATCTGAAAACTTGACGAATTTGTAGGATTGTCGAGAGTGGTGAAAATTGAATGAAAAAGTGAGAAATTGTTCACTGCGCTAGAATATACATAAGTACTCTACTGTTATATACTCATCGCGCAGAAGGCGCTTCCGCCGAGTTCCCATTTCCTACAGAAATGCGAATTTTTGGAATATGTCATTCCTCCTGAAACTCGTAGAATATGCAACACATACCGCACCAATTGACGTTTTCAACATCTCAAATTTCCTGGGGCGAACCTATAATTTTCGAAAAACTTTTGATTGGAGATTGCTAAAGAAAAACTGCAAGTCAGGTCTGATTCGAAACTTTCTCCTCTTTTCAGAATTTCAAACCGCGCTGCTCTAGCTGCCTCCAGTCAAGAATTATTCGCGAATTGTCGGTTTAGCCCAGAGAAATGGAAATTTCGAAAACGTCAATTGGTGTACGATGTGTTGTATATTCATCGCGCCGAAGGCGCTTCCGCAAAAATTTCCATTTCCTAAAGAAATGCGAATTTTTGAAATATGTCATGCCTCCAAAATTCCCCCAAAAATCTCGAGAACGGTGAGAGATAGAGAGGAACGGAGGAAATCTGGTAAGAAACCTACACCGAGGAAGTGCTGATTTTTCATTTCCTGCATTTAGAGATCAACTTGCTCCCGGAGCCCCTGAAGAGGGGGAGGGCCACCCACAAAAATGATTTGTATCGAGTTCATTTCTATACCAATTTGTAGTTTCTACCTGCTGCTGGCCAGTATGAGGTCAATATGCCCCTAACCCCTTATGCTGAATGAAAGCGGGAAAATGCGAATAATTTATTAATTTAATTTATTCAGTTAAAGAATTAATATTAGTTAATTTTATTATATTAATTATTTCTAAAAATTGAAATTATTATTTATTTGTATAATTAAAAAAAGTATATTCATTTATGGAATTAATTCTTATAGCTAATTTTTATTGAAGAACCTTGGACTCGAGACAGCTAGAACAAACCAGCTCGAAATTTTGGCAGGAGGGAATACGGTGTTTTCACCTTCTTAACAAGTTTTGAAGAATATGTTACAGAGGAACCCGTGTGACGGCTGAAATATTCGTGATTTTTTAAACGGTTTTTGTTCCCCATTCCCTCCTTGTCCTGCGAATATATGATTGAGATAATATGACAATTCCAACCAGCAATTTCAGCAAACAAAGCAAAAAAACTGTCAACCCACATTTTCTGCGCACCAGTTTGAAAAATGAAATTTTCACAGGTTAGGGGGTGCCCATAAGTATAACATGATGTCATGAAGAATCATTGTCATTGTTAACTTGTTCCTCGTGCGCGACTGCATCACTAGAGTAAATATAACACACATACAAAAATCAAACATTTAATCGTATGTTCGTCAGTACAGTAGGTATATTAAAGTCTTCGGCATTTTCAGAACTAGAATAAAATAATAACATATTTGACAAATGATAAGTAGAAAAAAACTGCTGCATTATTATAGATATTCGAAAATACGTATCATAAAAACCTTATTTAAAAATACTTTGAGGAACCCACACAGCATAAAAAAGTGAACAATCTACTGAAAAGATTGAACGTGGATTATTTTCGACACAACTTCTCTTGCAATCGAAATACTAACGAGATACACTATTCTAAGTAGGAACTAAATCACCGTGAACTAGTTGTTGGTCAACCACGCTCACTGTCTTCTATCCCCATATTTAAAAAAAAAATCACAAAGTATTCTGAAACATGAAATTATATAAGTACACATGTTCTGAAATTCAGTATTCACTCATCACAATATTCATCAACTCAGTTTCACTTTCGTACAAGAAATATGCGTCGAATTGCTCGTTGTTAATAGCTTTAGGTAGCCAATACTTGTTGCTGAGCCACATTTCGCAGTACGGGATATCTTGACACTTGAACCATTTTGGACTCATTTCTAAACATAAACGAGTATGAGAATATTTATTGTCCAATGACTATGCATTTTATATTAGAAAGCAATCGATTTTCTCACGCTACTGCTATTCAAGACATGTGTGATTAATGAAAAATATTCCTTTTTATACCGTGCTCTAGCTCGGTTTCAATTTAATTGCACAATTTCAATTTTGACTTAATCAAATAATAAAAAATAGTTGTGTGTTCAAACTGATAGTAAATCAAGTTGAGAAAAACAGAAAATGAAATACTGTACACAATAAAAGCACAAGTATGCGTACACTATCACATTCTATCTTCTATCAAAGACACAAACTTTCAGAATTCTATGCAGTTATGTAAATTCGATCCGTTTCCATGAAGATACACTATCTACATCCATGTAGCACTGTGAAGTGTGAAATATTATTCCCACAATTTCAAAACACTTCTCAGAAAATGTTCATCATATATAACGTTTACATTTCACATGGAAAGCATCGATGTAACCCTGCTTCCATAATTATACAGAAGGTTCAGAGCTAGAGGTAATCAAATTTTCATTCTCCTGCAGTGACAGATATATACTTGAGGCAGAGACAACCCGCTCGTTGTCGGTACATCAAAGTGAGGCAAGCTCGAATTGCCTCGTGCGTCCCGTGCCCAACAGACCCGCGAGGCCAAACGAGGTAAACCGAGGCAGCCTTGTTCGGCCTCGTGTTGCCTCTCTACCTTAAGTGTATTACTGGCTTTTCATACGAGATATATGACTTCAATCCACTCAATTATACTGGGTGATAATGAAAGTATAAGCATAAAATATATGGTATGCTTACACAGATTCAGATTCTGCAAAATAATAAGCAAAATATACTTCAGCACAAAATATACCTTCCGATTCCATAATTTCTCCTTCATATTCGGTAGCCGTGAATAAATGAACCTCGTGTATTGGGAAGTCTGCCCCATACTTCAGATTTTCAAACCACAGAACACCGTGTTTCTGTAAGGACTTCGCAGTCAGCCCGCATTCTTCCTGTAATTCTCTGTAACGACAATAATCATAGTTTTAATCATTTACTGAATAAGAAGCGGCTCATCCAATGATGTTATCAATGAAAAATTGATTACCTTACGGCTGCGTTTGTAATACTTTCTCCCGTCTCTACTTTGCCTCCAAAACCGTTCCATTTACCAACTCCAAATCCTCGCTTTTTCAAGCCCAGCAGAATTTCGTCTTCCTTTCGAACTATGATTAATGTGAACTGCTTAGAAAGTTTATTTCTCGAGGAAACAACGGTATCGACATTCATTTTGTGGCTGCAATGATGGTTGTTTTTTTCTACAAGTTACCAAATGATTATAGAATATGAACAAAGATATTTACCTCGGACTATACATCAGACAGCTAGCGAATACAGAATATCAGGAACAGAATTCGTCGTATCTCGACTGCTATGCTCATGAGTCAGGTTAAGTAAATGCTGGCTGTGGCTCAACATCGTACACATTGACCTTGACACTTCGCAAACTAGTGATAAAGGAAATAGCGCGAAATGCACTCGTTGGACTAGGGATACTATAGTTACACACAGGTATAATGAGCCGCCATTTTGATTCGCACCGCGCCCGTCGATGCGAAATTGACTACGCGGTACGCTTCGCATTGTGGGATTCGCGTCGACCAGTTAGATGGTCGAAGGGGATTCGACCCTGATTCGACATTCACGGGCGCGGTGCGAATCAAAATGGCAGCTCATTATACCCGTGTGTAACTATAGTATCCTTAGTTTAGTTGGACACTGTTAAGCAAAGCAGAATCAAACAACGATTTATTGACAAAATTAGTTACTAGGTTATTACGTTATAAGTTAGTATCGTTGAAAAAAGCATAAAAAGTGGAATTTTTCAAAATTGGGCCCCGATACAAAAATGTGTACCCACATTGAAAAGAGCTTATCAGTAAACCCTATGTCATATAGTTTCTGTTTTCTGTATGGCTTTTGAACTTCAAATCACGTGTTATCAAAAAACAGAGTTTGTCGCTTGGTTTAATCAGCGACTAGCGGCCTGGGCTGTAACTACAGCCTGTTGGTCGCCCTGCGTACCAGGGATGAGAAAAAAGCTGAAAGCCAAAAGCTGAAAGCCGAAAGCCGAACCATTCTTGCCTTTAGGGTCAGAAGTTGAAAGCTGAAAGCTCAATGATGAAAAGTCAATAGCAAAATCCAAATCTTTATATTTTCCACTTTTTTGATTTTTTTTTTTCAGTTTTACAGTAATTTTCAAATAGCTGAAAGCCAATAGCTAAAAGCCGAAAGCCGAACGATTTATCCCTCAAGGTCAAAAGTTTGTAGTGACGACACACTTTTTGTCGTCCTAAATTCGCATTTCGCAAACGAACTGTCCAAATACCTCTGCAGGTAGAACGCGCGGCCTAATTAACATTCACCCTCGCGAACGTGTATCGACTGCGTCCCTCCCGTTCTCCGCTTCCTTCCCAAACCAATTCCAAAACGTCCGGAGATGCTATGCTCGCACGACCGGCTACCTATTGTCCCTCGGCCATTAGCCCCGGTATTCATACTGTCTTTTCGGTCTCTTTCTCCCGATATCGGCGAATTCGGTCTTCGAGCCGCAGCCACATTCTTAAGCGCTCCGCTTTTCTATCCAATCCTCCAGATCCTGCAACCCGAAAAGACGCCGTGCTTCCCAATATAATCTCTGTTTCCACCTTTGACTATATATAACTATATGGACTGATCAAGTTGATAAAATGTTGTTTCAACATCTTTTGTGCTATAATGATTAAGCTAATGATAACAGGTGATAACCTGTAATTTATGTAATGTACTAAGTATACAAAGATCTGCGGATTCAAATAATTTCTGTCACCATAAGGATTGTTTTTGATGTTAATGATGAATATTCTTAGTCTCTTTTTGATTAGTTGTTTCCTATTTACAGCAATTACTGAGTTCAAACGATAGTTGTGGCGTTTTATGCTAAAACAACATTCGTGAGGAACTCTTGTTTTGTGAAGAAAACTTGTGCTTTGATACAATTTTACGGCTGCTTTTGTTACAGACTTTTCCAACAAATTTGGGAGCGGTTGAATTATTCCTGTAAAACAAACGCTGAAGCAGGCTATAGAATAAAAGACGTATTGATTTGCCTTGTTTTCTCAGTTTTTCTTCTCATTCTTCCTTTTGTGCAAAAATATTTGGCTGTATCAATAGAGAAATACGGTATATATAATTGAAAAATACATTGGTTGATGTATAGGCTCAAAAGTGGACTGATTTTTAGCAAATAAATCGCATCTTTTCAACATTACAACGTTAGGATCTAGGATACAGAACAAACTGATAACCAGAAATCACAACAAGGTCTTCTCTAATCATTATAGCACAAAAGATGTTGAAACAGGGTCGTGTGCAAGATTTCCTTGTAGTAGTGTCGTCTTGATCAGTCCATATAGTTATATATAGTCAAAGGTTTCCACCCTCATTTGGGACACTCGTCTGGCAGTTCGCTCAAGGCCAGTCGATCCGAACCGCGCTCGCAACTTCGGCCTAAACTCTCTTTCTCGCTTCCTCCAGCCTACAATTCTTGCTTCTTCCAACGCCTACAAAACCTCCGCTTCTTTCTAACCGAAAAAACCTCTATCTTCTCCAGCCTAAGTGAAATCTAATCTTCAGCCTAAAGGAACCTCTCTGCTTCCTGCTAAAACTCCTGCTACTCCCGAATAGCCTACTGCTGCACCTTCTCTCGCTACGCCTAGCTTATCAACGACCACCGTCCGGGCAAAATAGCGTACTTGGAGGCGATCCGCCAAGTTGCCATTTAACCCAGCGGCGTACTACGATCGCGTCTTCACCGACGCGATCGAAGTAAAGGGTTGTAGATACTGTCCGAGCTAAATAACGTACTTGGAGGCGATCCGCCAAGTTGCCATTTAACTCCGCTACCCACTACGATCGCGCCTTCACCGGCACGACCGAAGTGAGAAGGGTTAGAATCCTTGACAATCAGACATAGGCTACTTCCCATCCACTCCCCTCCTGGCTCCCTTGCCTCCTGGCCAAGCTGTGAACAGTGCGTTAGTTAGGCCGCACGGTCATCGATACGACCCGTGAACCCGTTCGCGCCGCCGTCGTCCCGCCGCCTTAAAAAAAGTACTTTTTCGCTGCGTCCTCGTTCTTTCTTTTTCGTTAGCGCCTGCGACATTTCGCGTTGCTAGTTCAACACGCGTAGAATTCTGTACCTACTATCGATATCTTATTTTTTACTAATTTTAATACATATTCATCAGCTCTGTGCAAATCGTATTTTATTTGGTGCCGCGCATTGATCGTCCCAATTTTCGGCCGTTCCCGAACTTAAAAATGTCGACTCGCGACGAGGCACGGTCCTCGGCCAGCTACGAGGCGTTCCGGTCCCTCCGGAACCGCCGGGTCCCGCTACCCACCGGCCGAATTGCCTCCTCCGCGGACCGACCGGGCCGGATAGCTCGGTTTTCGCGACAAGTTGAAAGCTGGAAGCTGTATTGTGAAAAGTCAAAAGTGAAATCAGAAGCCAATAGAATTCCTTCTGGAAGCTAAATCCAAAAGCGAAATCTTTCAGCAAACTTTAAACATCTTTAAATCAAGTAGAAATTGATTTTTTTAAATCCCGTCCTACATTTTATTGTATTGTTACTAAACAACAGAATTACAGTCAACACAAGTTGGTGGAATAATTCTGGGCTGTTTTTTTCCTTCCTGTATAGCAGTATTTCCATTTAAAATTATCCATGATCACCCTTTCAGTTTCACCCGCGCAGATGATTTTGTAGCGCTCTTTAGTGCAGGTTTTATCGACTATTACCGCCAGTAAAGCCCACCGGTAAGGCTCTGTAGTTCCACATGGGTATACCAAAGACGTTTATACTCTACTACACTAGATACCCAAAGACGTTTATACAACTACACTAGGGCTCTATAGTTTCACCTGGGTATACTAAGCCACCATTTTGGTTCATACTGCGCCCGTCGATGCCGAATTGACAACGCGTTACGCTCCGCATAGTCGGATTCGGCATCCACGGGCGCAGTATGAACCAAAATGGCGGCTTAGTATACCCAGGTGAAACTATAGAGCCCTAACTACACTAGGTGGGTGATTCTCCGAAAAATGGACAATTCAACGTGGACAAAAACCAAAAAAAATGAGGTTCACTTTTCAAATTTTTTTCGTTCAAATCGATACTAGGGGTATTGAGAAATCATATTCCGGTACCGGCCGGGCTTAAATTTGATTTTGGAGGGTTGTAAAAAAAAATGGTTGTCCCCGTTGAAAGACAAATTTTTCACGTTTACATAGTGTGATAAGATGAGGCTGTACGATCACACAGCGGCACCGTGGGTTACAATCTCACGGATCACGGTTTTATGAAGTACCAAAATTTCATCTAGGAAAGTATAGTCTCTGCACGAAGAAGATTTAAAGGATGTTTCTACAGACTGCTTCTAAGTGTCGAAAGATTCACGTCCTACAGCGTGGATACAAGAAATACGTGAGTAGCCACGTTGATTAATATTTTATGTCCACGTTTAAGGACAAAATCGCCTTTTCCCTTTTCCCATTGGGTAAATATGAGGAAAATATTTGATACATGTTGCTGAATGTAATGTGGCCAACATTAGTTATATTATTACGTTTTTACAAATTCGGAGCTATAAATTCAATATGACTGTTGATGTCCACGATGAAGGACACTTTTTTTTTAGAAACCAGGATCTCAGCAATAAATGAGTACCTATTTTAGCATACAAATTATCATTATTTCACAGAAGTTCTTACACAGCCTTCTAGAGGAAGTTATGAGGAAGTTATATGAGCATTTGAGAGAAGTTTATGCTTATAGTGGAACCCTACAGAGAGGTTTGAAAATTATCCGCGTTGAAGGACATATCTCTTCCTAGACACAACTTTGAGAGGTATTCTAAAGGTTACTTAACTTGGTTAGAAAAAGATTGTAAGACCTATACCGTGTTGCCTCAACTTACCTCTTCAACAATGGGAAACAGTAGTTCCTGAAAATGATGTATTAAACCCTTCCAGCAAGCAAAAAAAAAAACGGAACTAGGCCAGGTTGACACCCACGCTGATGGACATTTCAGGTGCATTTTCGATTTTCTAATGATGTTCTGCTGAACTAGGGAGAGCTTTTACCACTGTCTCCATCAGAAGAGTTAATTTCCTCAATTTTGATATATTGCGCATAGCATTCTGATAATAAGTGGCAGAGTTACAGCCTATTTACATGAATTGTCCACTTTTCAGTAAAATAAAGTGTATCCAGAATTTGTTCGAATGTTGCATAAGCGTTTGCCAGTCACTGGTACGGTCATTTTTCCCATTTAAAATACATGGTGAATTTCGCGTGGACGTGCCGGCGTTCAAATTTAAAAAAAATTAGAAATTGAAGTGTAGCATTTTGCTTTTTTTATATTTTCCTGCTCCCAAGATATGAATGCATGGTCTGTCAAATTTTCAGATCGTTTTACCCAGGCAAAATATAATAAGCGTGATTCAAAAATGACCAATTTCCCATTTAAAATGCATTGGAGCAGATTTTCTATACCGGTGACGCTAGTAGATGGGATACTAAAACGCGGGGTCGGTGAGAAGGGTTTATAAGTACTACTAGCATAGATTAATAGTTACAGTACACTACTAGGGGAAATTGGTCATTTTTAAATCGCGCTTATTACATTTTGCCTGGGTAAAACGATCTGAAAATTTGACAGACCATGCAGTCATATCTTGGAAGCGGGAAAATATAAGAAAAACAATATGTGACATTTCAGTTTCTTATTTTTTTCAATTTGAACGCCGGCACCTCCACGCGAAATTCGCCATGTATTTTAAATGGGAAAAATGACTATACCGGTGACTGGCGAACGCTTATGCAACATTCGCACAAATTCTGGATACGCTTTTTTTACTACGGTAGGTATAGGTAGGGCTCTATAGTTTCACCTGGGTATACTAAGCTGCCATTTTGGTTCATACTGCGCCCGTGGATGCCGAATCCGACTATGCGGAACGTACCGCGTAGTCAATTCGGCATCGACGGGCGCAGTATGAACCAAAATGGCGGCTTAGTATACCCAGGTGAAACTATAGAGCCCTAGTATAGGAACTTAGGTATCTAGTGTAGTAGTATAAACGTCTTTGGGGTATACTAAGCCGCCATTTTGGTTCAGCTTTTTGAAAACTTCTAGAGCGAATGATATTGCGCGACGCTGTGTAGTTAACAGGGATGAGAAGTTTAAGCCGATAACCGCTTAAGCCGAAGCTTAAGCTCATTATTGAACGGCTTTTAAGCGAATGAAAAAGTCAGCCATTCGCTGTTCATTAAGCGCAAAGCCAGCCAAAAAGGATACGCTGAGCAGCTTAATTAAGACATTCACATTTTCTATCAAAAAGCCGAAAAAAATTCTGGTCAAAGTCTTAAAGGCATTATAATCACTAATCAATAAATGCGTTGTAATTACAAATCAATGACTCTGATCACTCATTTAGCGTCGCAAACTGCTCATTTTCATGAATATTTTCTATTTTGTGATTTCTCTATTAAATTTTGAATGATTTTGTTGCAAAATCAAATATAATACAGGCTATAAGCTATAATTTACCTGTGAACGAAGTGATGGTCTACATGATATAATATAAATTTTTGAACTTTATGGTCGATTTCATGCGGAATTGAGTATAATGTTGAAAAAAGAAGCCGATAGCGAAGCGCTGAAAAGCTAATGATAAGGGCAAAAAGCTGAAGCTAAGCGAATGAGATTTTTGGAAAAACTTTTAAGTTTAAGCGAAAGTTTAAGTTTAACAGTTTAAGCTTCTCATCCCTGGTAGTTAATGCGTTAATAACAAAACCCGAACCAAAATGGCGGCCTAGCATACCTATGTAAAACTATAGAGCCCTAATATCTATAGGTTACCGATTTTTGTTTGAATTTGGACCGGTTTGCAAAATCCAAATACAGACGGACATGCGGGAAATAACTGAATATTGAAACAGAATCAAATTTCTTTAGAAAATTATATTTGAAAACGAAAGTAAAAATACATACAAATCTACAATACCGATTTATGAACAGATAATCACAGAGTCAAAATAATTATATAGGGACACAATAAACAGACCTACGAATAATATATACTCCCAAGGATATTTAACAAATAAATTCAAACTTAACAAATTGAAATTTCAACATGTGTCCTCATAATACGTCAGGTATCACTAGATCATCGTAATCGGAATTTTCTGAGATTAAACAACGTTGAACAAATGTAACACGTTCACATTATTATTTCAATATGGTCAGTCTTTTTGATTTATTCCACACCTTTCTGCAGAAGAAAAAAAGTAAGAAGTCTTACCAAATAAATGTATCTATAATACCGGCAACGAAGTTCGAAATTTTTAGTTTATTCCCTCTTGGTGGCGGCAACTGACACTAATGAAATGTTGTATATGTAGTAGTGTAAAGTGTGTGTAATTTTGACATGGTAGTAAAGCATATTAACGTTATTGATAACTTTCATTCATGAAAATTATGAGAAACTTATTTTTTCAACACAATTACGTAAGTATAGTAATTTACAAAGTTTTAGGGCTTTACTTTACTTACAGAATTAATTACTTAGTGTTTTTTTAAATCGAATTTTTCCCATAAACGCAATGTTTTACAATTGTACCGCTAGATTGCATCGGAAACTGTTCAGTGTATTTTTGGAGAAGTCACCTACCAATGTCGAAGTATTGATTCAATAATTTACCAATGTAAAAGAGAAAATGGGGAATTGAGAGGCCCCTTCCTGGAATCACGGAAAGTTGATTTAAAATGTTCAGTTCCTCACTTAAGCTTGTGAATTTATTAAAGAATCCTTAAAATTAAAGAGATCTTGATTCCAAATCCAAGAACGAAGGAAAATGCAGATATTTCACAATAGAGATACAGATCATGTTTCTACAAATATCTAACAGGTATACACTTCAAGAAAATTTTAGAAAAATACTGCGTCATGCACTGATATGAAGAAAATGTACGAAATAATTATTAATGAACATCAAAATGAGTATTTAAATACATGATGTATCAAGCACTCGAGAAATTCCTCATCAAAATTAATTACCAACTGAAGGAGTCTACCTAACCAATTAAGTTTGTAAAATTACAAACAAGATTGGTAGGTAGAACTTACAAATCAACAAACCTAGCAGTTTGGATTAGAAACGAAGTTGATTCGTAAAAATTGCAAACTAAATTAATTTGTAAGAATTACAAACCAAGTTAATAAGTTCGTTTGTAATTTTTAAAAACCAAACGAGTTTGTGAAAATTGTAGTCAAGTTGGTTTGTAACAGTTACCAGTGGTTTTTTTAAAAACTTAAGTTTATAAAAATTACAAACCGAGTTGTAAAAATTGCAAAATTACAAACCAAGTTCGTCTTTGTAAAAATTACGCATTTTGTTTGTGAAAATTACAAACCAAAGTTGATTCGAGGTAAATTACAAAATGTATAGAGGGGAAATGAAAAGTTATTTCCGATATCCGCAAGTCGAGGAAAACTGACTTGTGGTATAAACGTAATCACTAGACTCTCTCCTTTTAAAAAGTAAACAAACGATTCCGTTTTAATTTCCGATGGCCGCATTTACTCAGTTTGTGAAAATTACAGAGCTGGTTTTTAGAAAGAACAAACCACGTCGGGTTTTTAAAAATTACCACCAGTTTGGAAGAAATAAAAACCGTGTTAGTTCGTAAAAATTACGAATCAACCATTCTTATCAGTCTAAGATGCCAAAACAAAAACGAACTTAACAACAGTTTAGTAAATTTTTGCTGTTAAAAATTCACAAAGTTCATCCACCAGTGCCGAACTTATAGTAGTGGTAAAAATTTCATATTCCCGGCAAAACCATACCTATTAGTTTGGATCATCAACCATAGGAACTCAAAATTCTGATTTAGTAAGATAAAAATAAATATAAGTGCTTATACGTGGTCAAGACTACTATTTACCATGATATAAAAACAAAATCCCTAATCTAGTTCGCAATGTCTCATATATTTGTACGCTAGTAACTACTCAAAATATCATAGAGTAAAAACAAATAGAAAAAGAAACAAAAAACAATCAAAAACTAAAGTTACATAACATATGTGTAAGACATAAGAAACACAGACTCAATATAAAAAAATAAATATTGAAAATCGAAAAACAGAGCAAATCAGCTTCAAAATAATCTTAAATCAGCAGGTACAGAATTCGATGTTCTGTTGGAGCGCTTGTCCGTCTTTGTCGTACATAAAAAAAGCGTTGAATTTCTTACCTTCCAGCATAAGGGGTAACCAAAATCGAATATCGTAACACATGGTGTCGAATGGAATTTCAGTCAAGTCGAACCATTTTGGAATCATTTCTGAAAGCGGAAAAACAAAACATCAATTCTACATTCGGACAGTAGGTAACACGAAATTGAGAAAGAAAGGCTGAGGAAAGACTGAGAGGAATCAGGTGATCGACATGCATAAATGAGGACACGTTTTTCTTTCATGAGGCTCTAATATTAGTGCCAGCAGAAGTACAAAGGATAGCAGGCACCGAAGTCAGAAATATTGGGAACACCATTCCCGGAAGCTTCCATCAATGAGTAAAGATCGGCAATGATTTATGAAAAGGGTTCTATACTCGCAACTTCAAGTTCATTGGAGGACAATACTGAAACTGCCCCCTTCCTATCCTAAAACTAACTTGGGTGCCTAGAGAAGAACAAAATGTTTTTGAGAAAATCTGAATCGAGATTCTCAATTTCCAAATTTATAAATTACATAGTTTTTTCAATTAATAATACTGGGCAAGATCAAGCCCCGGTAAACCCGGTCAGCTAGAGCTTGACAGACCAACCTCCTTTTCACAACATACCAAGAAATTACACCTCCAGGCGAACTATTAAAATCTAACAAAGAAAGAATGTTTTCAAACCCTGATATTTTTAAAGCACAAAAAAAAAAACCCTCAATGAACAAAACCAAAATAACAAAATTAAAACAATTAAAAAATCTCAGCCCACTCCAACAAACACTTACAACTTCAACGTTCTACAGAAAACACCCACAAAATACAAGTAAATCTACTACTGGTACAGATAGCCTCATTCAACGTGAAATCATTGACTGGAAGAGAAGATCTCAATGTGGAAGAGCAAGCTCTCGAGAGCTCAAATCTGGGCATAACTGGTTTAGCAGAAGTGAGGAGAGCTGGCGAAGCAATAATCAAAACAAGAAATGGGAACATGTTCTGTTACAAAGGGATTAACGGAGAGCGACGAGGAGTGGAATTTATAATAGAGAAACGGCTTTGCGGGAAACTGAAGGAGTTTTGAGGAATTTCAGATAGGCTTACAGTAGCAGTGTTTAAAGACTTATCCTAGTTCAAGCTCATGCTCCAAATGTGATAGCGGAAGTACAGGAGTGCAATCAGTTCTATAAAAGCTTGAAAGAAACACTTGCAAACGTTAAAATTAACCTTGCAAACCAATTTTTGCTAACAGGGGACTTTAACATCCAAGTGGGGACCTGCAAGGAAAACGAACAACAGAGATAATAGGAAAAACTACACCCTCGGCAAAAGAAATAAACGCGGTAGCACACTGGTCCTCTTCTGTCAAAAATTTAACTTCAAAGTTGTAAACATCTTCTGCAAGAAAAGATTAGACAAAAGACTGACCTGGCTTGCACCCAACCAAACCTTCAAACCTCAAATTTATTCTAGCCCCCAACTATTTTCAGAAAACTGTGATACATTAAACAACTTTCAATTCCTGCACTCCGACCACCGTCCAGTTTTCTGTAAGTTAGAGATGAAAAAACAAAACAAAAAAAAACAAGATATCATCTCTCGGAAAAAATTTCTCTGGCCAAAATAAAAGACAACAACAAAGTAGAATACCGCACCGAACTAAATCGAAAACTGATAGAGATGGAGGCAGGTAGGGAGGTCCCAAACTAGGATAGACTATAAACGGTCATAGTGGAGGTGGCAAACGAGCTCGTCCCCAAAATACAAATGGTAAACAAGAAAGAAGTTTGCAAAAGAAGATCCTAGATCTGATTGCTAAAAGAGAAACACTAAAGCAAACCCCAAACACGTTAAGAAATAAGATAGAGTTTAACCTGTGCTACAAACTTGTTACAAATTGTATCAGCCTGTATTTCCATACGAGCATCACGTTCCTTGTACCAGCCTGCGAGCACTAGCAGAGCGTAGGGCTCGCAGGCTGGTACAAAAAACGTAATGCACGCATGGGAATACAGGCTGATACAAGGAGTGTGGGTACTCGCAAGCGAATCAAGTATTGAGTCAGCCAATCAGTCAGTCGGTCAGTCCCGTAGTTTATGTCAGTATTATAACCTGGAGAGTGACGCCATTAAGAGGGAGTTAAAAGAATTCAAAGTTATTTACAAATCCATGGAAAAAGACATTGACGTTTCCAACTTGCTTCCGATTCCAAAAATCAAAAAAAGGAGAAGGAAAACAACCGGAAGAAGAACTGGGAGAAAAAGAATGGCGAGGATGAGGAAGAAAATAAGGAGGGAAATTACGCGAGTCCTGAGGGGATTTATAAAGCCATTCATTTGGCGCAGTCATCGACTTTCAGCAATTTGAGTGTGCTCTACAAAATTCTGGTATCTCTTGCTGTTACGAGTTGCTTAGCCGAACGAGCCCTAAGCAAACAAAAAGTTATAAACAGCCCCATCCGAAATACGATACTAGATGAGTGGATGTAGGCCATGATGATTCTAGCATCTGAAAAGGATACTATTGCGAATGTTGAAATAATCGATAAGTTGTCCGAAAAATCATTTGCCTATGAAGCAGAGTTGGGCAGAATAATATTCGAATACTGAATAATGAATAAAGTAACCGTTATTCGTTATTCATGAATAATGAATGTTTTATTCGTTATTCATAAGTGCATGAATAACGAATAACGAATAGTTTATTCGTTAGTCGTTAAGTATGAATAACGAGTAGTCATTCATTATTCAGTAATCAGTATTCAATAACATATCAGACACGCGAATAATGAAATCAGACCCGTAGCCAAAGTGGGGCCAGGGGGCGTTGCCCTCTCCTGGTGCAGTCATTTGCCCCCGCCCCCAGAGAAAATTGGAAAAACTTTATTTACTTCCTAATTACTCCAGTAAGATTAGGGATTACTATACATGTTTTGAAACTTTATATTGGTATCACTGATTCCTTTCTCGTTCATTTCTCATCAGGGTTGTACCATAGAATAAACTGGCGTAGATTTTTTATTCTACGCATAGAATACACCATATAGAATGAATTACTATTTTAAACTTTTTTTTGTGGGGGGGGGGGGAATACACTTTTTTTAAATTGTGGATATAGGTAACTAGTTTTCGCCGTTACCTAGTACCGGGACAGAGTTGGGCGTTATTCGAATAATAATCATGAATGAATGTTCAATCATTATTCGTTATTCATTATTCGTAAACACGTAAAATTATTCATCAATCATTATTCAGTAAGACGAGGATGTGAATAATATTCGTCAATTATCGTTATCCATTATTCATTGCAAAACTTCTAACATTGTGAGCTCGCTTACTACGAACCAGAATACTACAGCGGGTAGGTAACAACATGTTGAAATACCTATATTTCCTAGTTTTTGTACCTGGTTCCTGGTATTATCAGTTACCCGGTACTAGGTACAGTGTATTACCGGGTTTACCTGGTAGAAAGAAAACGTTCCACAATTTCCTTCCTTGTGAAAATATGAAGCAGATGAAACGAATATAAAAATCTCCAAAAATGAATGCCTAAGTATTTTTTCCAATTTTAAATTTCATTTTTGCAATGTTTCGGATGGAATTTTTCAATTAAATTGCTATATTGTTTGCGAACATTGTACTTGCTTACATTGATACAGAATAAACATAAAATATTCGACGCAGTAACAAAACAAAAAAATTTACAAGGATCAGAGAGGCGTATAGCCAGGATTATCCTAAAGGGAGCAGGGGGGGGGGCAAAATAAGATTTTCAAGGGAGAAAAAGTCGAAAATTCAAGTGTTTTTCAAAAATCTCCAATATGAGAGGACTACGTAAAATATTGGGGGAGGGTATTTTTTACGTGTGTGTTGAGGGGGGTAAAAATAAATTTGTTGGGGATTTTTTTTCTTGGGGGGACATTTTTTGGTGGAGAGGGGAATATTTTTCTCCCTAATCTTACTGGAGCAATTAGAAAATAAATAAAGTTTTTCCAATTTTCTCAAAGGGGGAGGGGGCCAATGATTGCGCCAGGGGAGGACAACGCCCCCTGGCCCCACTTTGGCTACCGGTCTGATTTCATTATTCGCGTGATTGATGTTATTGAATACTGATAACTGAATAATGAATGACTACTCGTTACTCATACTTACGACTAACGAATAAATTACACTGCACAACAACATAAAAAACAATGGGATGAGATTATATGATTTTAGCTATATTTTGAATGCTGAATACGATGGCGTTATCCATTTTTCTCGAAAACCTCTCGTTTTCCATATTCAAAATTAGAATTTTATTAAAATTTTCACGTTTTATTCCTTTTTGTCGTGCAGGAATAGCTACACTGATACTGATAACAATACTCAACGCGCATAGTTGTTCGATCAGTAGTACCATCTTGATGATACTAAAATTTGCATGATAGGAAAAAACAATGAACTATAATCAAAAAATTAACATCGGCATTAAATTCCTCGTTGAAAATACATAGGATCATGAATTCTCATGCCATTGTTTTTTGAAAAATTTCAAATTTTTGTGTAGTGTTATTCATTATTCATAAATAACGAATAAAGGTTGCGTTATTCATTATTCGAATATTATTCTGCCCAACTCTGTACCGGGATAAGGTAAGACATGAAACTACTTACCTAGTTGAAGAACAATCCTCGTCAGTGGTGTAGCGTGTCGTAAGATGAGGGGGTACCCCCAAAAAAATAATATTTTCCCCAAGAAAGAATACCCCTTTCCCCAAAAAATTTTACCCACCCCCCAAAATATACATTTTACACCCCCACAACAATTTTTACCCCCCCCCCCCAATATTTTTACATAGTCCTCTGATATTGGCGATTTTAAAAAAATACTTCAATTTTCGATTTTTTCTCCATTGAAAATCTTCTTTTGCCCCCCGGCCCTCGTTGGGAAAATCCTGGCTGCGCCACTGATCCTCGTTCAATTTTTTGTTTTGTTACTGGGTGCGCAATGAATAACGAATGACGATGATTGACGAATATTATTCACATCTTCATTTTACTGAATAATGATTGATGAATAATTTTACATGTTGACGAATAATGATTGAACTTTTATTCATGATTATTATTCGAATAACGCCCAATTCTGCTATGAAGCGCGTATTAAGAAATAAGTCTCGAGTTGTAATGTAACGCACTATTTTTCAAACGGGCCCAGGTAAGTCTGGTCATCTAGGGCCTTCAAGACCACCCCCCACTCATCAACCTCAAATAAATCACAACCCCAACTATACTTAACACACTCGTCACAATCACACCCTTCAGCAAAGCAACCCTATCATCCAAAAAATTCAAATCAATCAAAACCTGACTTCTACTCAAAACTTTAAAAAATCACAAAATCGCCAACAAAACAAATCAACCAAAACAACAAAATCAATTCAAACTGCCACCCTCAACGTTCGTACTTTAAAAAAAGATGAAAATTTAGCCGAACTAGAATTAGCCTTCCGAAACTCAAAATTGGATATTATAGGCCTTGCGGAAATCAGGAGGAATGGCGAAAGCATGATCCTCACAAAAGAAAAAAATACTTTTTGCTATATAGGGGCAATTCTCCGAAAAATGGACAATTCATGTAAATAGGCTGTAACTCTGCCACTTATTATCAGAATGCTATGCGCAATATATCAAAATTGAGGAAATTAACTCTTCTGATGGAGACAGTGGTAAAAGCTCTCCCTAGTTCAGCAGAACATCATTAGAAAATCGAAAATGCACCTGAAATGTCCATCAGCGTGGGTGTCAACCTGGCCTAGTTCCGTTTTTTTTTTTTTTTGCTTGCTGGAAGGGTTTAATACATCATTTTCAGGAACTACTGTTTCCCATTGTTGAAGAGGTAAGTTGAGGCAACACGGTATAGGTCTTACAATCTTTTTCTAACCAAGTTAAGTAACCTTTAGAATACCTCAAAGTTGTGTCTAGGAAGAGATATGTCCTTCAACGTGGATAATTTTCAAACCTCTCTGTAGGGTTCCACTATAAGCATTGTTTGGGTGAGAAATTAAAAGCAAATAATAATTAATAATCAAGTGGACTGTATTTCATATTTACGGTTACACGGCTCGTCGACTCACGAGTCGATGATCGAACCAAAAACGTATACACACTCGTGCTGTACAATATTAACTAAACAGAACTAGTACCCCGGCAAGAGGTCCTCGAATTGCCGTGAAAAGAAGGACAAAAATTAAGAGTAAGGACAGAACAAAAGCTATAAAAGAAAATCGGATTCTAGAGAGAAGATGCAGTCCGAGCGAACCGGGTTTTAATTTTAAAACCTCCTATAAGGGTACCAACATACCGAGACAGCATAAACTTCTCTCAAATGCTCATATAACTTCCTCATAACTTCCTCTAGAAGGCTGTGTAAGAACTTCTGTGAAATAATGATAATTTGTATGCTAAAATACTCATTTATTGCTGAGATCCTGGTTTCTAAAAAAAAAAGTGTCCTTCATCGTGGACATCAACAGCCATATTAAATTTATAGCCGAATTTGTAAACACGTAATAATATAACTAATGTTGGCCACATTACATTCAGCAACATGTATCAAATATTTTCCGCATATTTACCCAATGGGAAAAGGGAAAAGGCGATTTTGTCCTTAAACGTGGACATAAAATATTATTCAACGTGGCTACTCACGTATTTCTTGTATCCACGCTGAAGGACGTGAATCTTTCGACACTTAGAAGCAGTCTGTAGAAACAGCCTTTAAATATTCTTCGTGCAGAGACTATACTTTCCTAGATGAAATTTTGGTACTTCATAAAACCGTGATCCGTGAGATTGTAACCCACGGTGCCGCTGTGTGATCGTACAGCCTCATCTTATCACACTATGTAAACTTGAAAAATTTGTCTTTCAACGTGGACAACAATTTTTTTTTACAACCCTCCAAAATCAAATTTAAGCCCGGCCGGTTCCGGAATATGATTTCTCAATACCCCTAGTATCGAATTCAACGAAAAAAATTTGAAAAGTGAACCTCATTTTTTTTGGTTTTTGTCCACGTTGAATTGTCCATTTTTCGGAGAATCACCCATAGGCTCTCAAAGTGGTCAGAGAGGTGTAGGCTTCTTAATAAAATAATATAAGTCACAAAATCACTGAATTCAGAGGAATCTCAGACAGAATAGCCATAATAAAATTCCAATTTGAAAAACAATCATTAATAATAATCCAAATGTATGCACCAACAGCCACTACTGAAGAAAAAACTTGTGACGAATTTTATTCACAATTGAAGGAAATTCTGAACAAGCAAAAACAAAACATTAAAAACCACTTGCTAATACTAGGCAATTTTAATAGCCAAGCAGGTCTCCGAAAAACAGACGAACGAGAAACTGTAGGAAAATTCAACTATGGAAAAAGAAATCCAAGGGGAGCTAAATTGGTTCTCTTTTGTCAGGAAAACAATTTTAAACTAGTAAACACATTTTTCAAGAAGAGAGAAGGCAAGAGATGGACTTGGTTAGCCCCAAATCAAACGTTCAAATCACAAATCGACTATATACTAGCCCCCCCCCCCCAATAACTTTTAATAAAATAAATTGTGATACCCTAGCTCACTTTCAATTCCACTCTGACAACAGACCTATATTTTGCAAACTAGCCATAAAGAATAAAAGATACCGTCCAAATACTCAAAAATTACCTCCCAGAATCTCCTCAGAAACCCAAGAAGATTACCAATTAACTTTAGACAGAAACTTGCCAGAGGTGGGGAGCTGTGGAGAACTACCTAGCTGGGAGCAAATTCAAAAAATGATTCTAGAGGCAGCAAATCTAAGGTTACCTCCCACGGAAGGAAAGTCTGAGTTAAAACTCCCTCAAAAAATTTTGGATTTAATAAAAAAAAAAAGGGTATCTCTAAAAAAACAGGCGAAAACAACAAAAAATAAACTTGAATTCAACCTAACTTGCAAACTGGTAAGAAAACTTTTACGAAAATTTAAACAAGATAAATTAGATAATTTGATTCATCAAATTATGGAGTCTACAAAAAGTACAAAAACAATAAAAAAAGAAAGAATTTTGGGAAAAACATTTATGACATGTTTAAAAAACAAAAAAGGCGAAAAAGTATACAATCGTACACAAATAAATAAAATTGCTACCGATTTCTATTCAGAGCTATACTCAGACGATTCCGTACCTCTTAGTATTAAAACATCAAGCAGTGACGATTGCGAACCGGACTTTTTGGAATGCGAAGTGAAGAGGGCAGTCGAAAGACTGAAGCCAGGAAAAGCAGCGGGTCATGATGGCATCAACAACGAACATGTCGAACACGGAGGACCAAAATTAATAAAAGTTCTTACAGCTATGTACAACACTATTCTTAAAACAAAAACTATTCCAGCTGATTGGAAACTATCAAATATCATTTTATTATTTAAAAAGGGATCAAAAGACGACATCAAAAACTTCCGACCGATAAGCCTAATTCCAATCTTAGCCAAAATCTTCTCCTCCATACTTAGACTATCGTTAGAGAGCGAAGCTTGACCTGATACAATCGCCTTGCCAGGCAGGCTTCAGAAAGGGGTACTCCACGACTGACCACCTCCACACGGTAAATACACTCATTCAAAAATCATCCAAATATCAGATTCCCGTCCACCTAGCCTTCATCGACCTCACCAAGGCTTTCAATCTTATCTATCACAACTACATGATTCAAGCTCTTCAAAACCAGGGGATTAACAGGGACTTCATTCAATTAATCCAGGAAATATACAAGGAGCTAAAAGCAAAAATAGTCACTAACATAGAGGGAAATATTTTTGAAATTAAAAGGGGAGTAAGGGAAGGAGATCCGATTTCACCGCTACTCTTCAACTGCGCCTTAGAAGAAATCTTCAGAAACCTGGATTGGGATAAAACAGGACTAAAAATTAACGGGGTATTTCTGAACAATTTAAGGTTTGCAGATGACGTGGTGGTAGTAGCGGGGAGTGCATCCGAGCTCCAGGAAATGCTGGAAGAACTCAACAGAGAAAGTGTAGAAGCAGGAATGGAAATAAATTTGGCAAAAACAAAAATTCCAAACAACTCAGGGCAAACAAATATAGTAAAAATTGGTACAAAAACAATTGATACAGTTGAAGATATAATATATCTTGGACAATTAATTTAATTCAAAAATCAAACAGAAAAAGAAATTGACAGAAGAATTACATTAGCATGAAGCAAATTTTGGTCTTTAAAATTTATATTCAAAAACAAATATCCTATTTCTTTCAAAAGTCAATTATTTAATAGTTGTGTCCTCCCGGCATTATCTTATGGTTGCCAAACATGGTCTCTGACCAAACATTTGGAAAAAAAAACTTCGAACTGCACAAAACTCTATGGAGAGGGCAATGCTTGGCATTAAACTGAAAGACAAAGTGAATCTGACAAAAATTAAGAACAAATTAAAATCCAACAAAAAACCACTTTGTTAGAAGGTTAAAATAGGACTGGGCAGGGCACGTGTGCAGAATGAAGGATGACAGATGGACTATAAAAACAACATTTTGGTTTCTAAAAAAATTGAGAGAGCCGGGGAAGCAGAGGGCTAGGTGGTCGGACAATATCACCAACTTTATCAGAAACCGTCTCTATCACAGGGTTGCAGCAGACCGGACCGAATGGCAGAGGTTGAAGGAAGCATTTACCCAGAATAAGGGATTTCGTAGATTTGTAACAAACCTATCTTAAATATGACACAGATAACTCAAATGTAACATATCTACCCCGAATAAATGCTTATATTATATTATTCAATATACTCACTCGTAATTTGTAATTTTTGCCCCCCCCCCCTAAAATGGTTCTGAGTATTCATCCTCAGAAAAGCTCTCTCACAGCACCGCTGATTATACCCTCAATTCGAGTCATTCGCGTGGGTTCATTTGACATCGGAACATACAAAAAATAACGTATTTTTGGCGGACGGATAATTTTTTATCTGGCAGAGTAATACGAGATCGAAAGTTGACTCATTGTACTCCTATTAATGAGAAACAGTAGAAATTAAGAAGAAAAAATTACAAATATGTATTTTATCTTGAACCTTGGTACGACTGAATTTCGAAGGTCAGGCAATGCGAGCATTTAAAAGAAATTGAAAAATAGACTAGCGTATGTGAAAAGGCCGCGGTTTAAAAATTCTGAATTTTTACAAGGCTACAGATTTTCTACATAATAGCTTATCCAAAACTCAAGCTGAATTGTCAAAAAGAGTGTCACGTTTTCAATAAAGACCACCGATCAATCTGGATAGTTTTTATTTGACATTGAATTATTGCATTCCATCACGATTTCAACTTTTTTTCAAATCCCACACGTGATTTACAAGAGAATGGATGCAGCTACGCATTCAGTAGGCACAAAACGGATGCCAAATCAGAGATGAGCCTAGGGTACACACGCTGAATTATTTTTATCTTACTTCATTCACGTTTTCGTATTGCATAACGCAGCTACTCGTACATTACTTGGAATGAATACAATATTTTTCAGAAAATTTTATGACGTACATACGCAAGCAAAATCGCATTTGCTTCACGATGTTTTGGAATGTTGATACAAATGGGATTGCCTGCAGTAGATATGGAACACGTGTTCCGAAACTATTTCACAACTCTCTTATCGATGTGAAATGTTTACATTCCATATTCAGCAGAAAATGCAATGGTCACATTTTCAAGTTTATATTATACAGTGCGCTAGAAATGCGCTAAGCGCCGATTTCGGCACAGCGGCCAAAAATACCCTTGATTTGCAACGGACCCAGTAGCACCGATCGTGCGCTCGTGTCTTTTTCCGATTTAAAAGGAGCCACCTTCAAATCGGAATCGGGTGCTACATTTGGGCCAGGGCCTTCTGGTATCCAGCCTCTGAATTTTCAGGTGGGTACAGGGTGTTCCAGCTAGCGTGTGAGAAAGGCGAATAAGTTGTTGTAAGGCCCGCCTCCCCCATAAGGGGAGGTCCGGGTTGGCCGAAGGAAAATAAATAAACTGATTGTGAGGGGTCCCCTGTGGAACCTAGTGAAAGACTCGCGGGTGAAAACTAGGCGAAGCAGGGGACCCCAAAATGAACAAGAAATTTGCTAAAATGTGAAATGTAAATAACTTGTGTATTAATGAACTGTGTAATACAGTAGCTCCACCTCCATTGAGGAATGGGGTCCCCTACAAAAAAAAATTAAAAAAAATAAATGGTGAAAGGAGAAGCCCAGTGACACCTCGGCACCTGTGAGCGTCCCCTCCCGTCCCGAGGAGCGTGTAGGAGACCCTGGAACCTGATACTGGACTCATCTGCTCGACCCACTTTGAGGAAGCGACAGAGAACTTGAGGCTGAAGTCTTGTGGTAACCGGCTGAACATGAAGGCGGCTCCCTCTACTAGGGGCGGCTTCCTCTACTAGGAGCGACCCTCCCGTCTTGGGTGTGTTGCCGAAGTGGCGGGCGGGGAAGGAAGATGGAAGCCGATAGGGACATGCCGTGAAATTAAGAAGACAATAGACATCTCAAGCTGACTGAGACACTGACTGACTGGTCAACAGATGACAGACAGTATAGTTATAGTTTAGCTTAAGATGGTAAATATTTTCATTGGTATATATATCTATATAATATTTCGCCTCCATGATGTAATTTTAAAAATGCGAGTTCCCCTCCCTACCCCGCGCTAAACCTTCCCGAAGGTATGTAAGGTAGAGGCGGGGAGACACCATGATTTTTATTTTTGTTTTTTTTAACGAATACAAGGAGCCACTGGAGAAAGTTCCGGACTGGCCGCCTTGGTCCCCCGCGAGATTAAAAGAAAAAAAAAAGAAAAAAGGTGTTTCAGCTAAGTGCGTCAAGCCTGTAAGCGGTCATGCTACTCAGACTGAGAATCAAAAGACGATACGTACATGTATGTCATGTACTGCTACACTCAGGATTGAATCGTGGTACAAGTCTTTAAAATTTGAAAAACGTTGAACTTCTACTGCGAGTCTGATTGCTAATTTTAATTTGGATTTTTTTTCTTTTCGAAGTTAGTTAGTGGGTAGAACGTTGAAAGAGTAACGAAGATTTGCTGAACTGAACTGCTTACCTTTGATACTGAAGGGGTTACACAGGTTTTAGTTCCAATCATAAAACTAGAGTATAATTCCTGACGTGCACGTCTTTCAATTTTCGAAATAAACTATAATGATAAGGTTATCAGTCTTACGACCGGTTTGATGTAGTTCTCTACTTCTCCCTATCTTGTGCGAGTTTTTTCATTTCGTAATAACACTTACATTTTGACATATTGATTATCTATTGAACGTATTGGAATCCTTGCCGACCTACCCAGTTCTCTCCTTCCACTTTTCCTTCTAGCAGAAGTGACATATTATTCCCGGGTGGCTCAAGTTATGCCCTATTCGTTTATCTCTCCCTCTCTTCAGACAATTCCAAATATCCATTTTACTTCCTACTCTGTTAGGTACTTCCTCAATTTCTTATCTAATCAGTCCATTTGATGCTAAGTATCTAGGCGGTAAGAAATTTTACTTCATTTTTTGTAAACTATCTTCTGCTACCTTTTATAACAGGTCGAAAAGAAATTTGCATGGACCAAATTTAATCTAAAAGTTGGAAGATTTCATACAATTTTGCAGAATTAAAGAATTTTTCAATGAAAATTTATCGAGCAGCATGCCATTCTTTGCAGTCGACAGATTACCACACAAACGTGTTTTCGTGCATCCAAGGTTATCTATTTCCGAAACGATAAGATCGGTTCGTACGGAGTAAGTGTCGCATAATGAACGTTTATAATTGTACAAGCTGAGTCAGAACTAACGTGCTAGCTGAGAAAAATGGGTGAAGTAACTGAAGCAATCAAGGAAGCCTCGAGAGAATTTAAAGACGAATGAAAGTCAGAAATGAATTCTCTAAAACAAAAACTGCAAGAAGTCAAAACTGATCTTCAAAGTATGGATGAAAAACTAAACCAGATTTCTCAAAACCAAAAGGAAGTACGATCAGACTTAGATAATAGTAGAAGAGAATTATCGCCTGAACCAACAAATAAACGACCGACTTGCAGCAGTACAGCAGAAAAGGAAATGTAGTAATTAATGGCGGAGTGGCACAAACCAAAGACGAGGAAATTTATGGAACTGTTCCTTAATCGCCACTTAATCGCCAAAAAATTAGAAGTACCACTCGAGCAGTATGACTAGGGATGTACCGAAGAGTTTTCCCTGGGGGGGGGGGCGTGAAAGTCCCACCTGATTCAACTCAAAATTCCAAAGTAACAAAGCAAAAAAAAAACACGATTTTTTTGACTTGTTGGATTTTCCTTCCCAACCAATTCTGTCGAAATTTCCCAACTTCGACTGACTGAAATGGTAAATTTTTCCAACTGCTGAGTAAAAAATTTCCTACAGGGGGAAGCTCCCCCTCCCCCTATCGGTACGTCCCTGAGAATGACATAGCAGTATCGCATAGAATTCCAGTCAAAAAAGGCACCCCACCAGTAATTCTGAGAATGAACAACGGGGAAAGGCATCAGAACTAGTTCAGAGTTCAAAAATATTTAAAATAAACCTATAGACATATCACCAAGCCAGCCAATGTATGTTAGCGAACCAATACGAGATCTCATTCCCACGAGGTGTGGCAAGCAGCAAGGACACTGCAGGAGATGAACAAAGTGATATTCGTATGGGGTTCAGAAATGCTCAAGTTTTTATCCGGCCGAAAGAAGGTGTAGAAGCAGTACAAAATATAGTCTGTGACCAACAGTGTTGTTAGAAACAACAAAACAAAATGACGAAATAATTGAATTTTCAAAATTTTGTCATATGATAAAACCTACAATCGTTTTCTATTAGGACCGTTTTGTCAATCAAATAATAAAAATATGGATTCACTTCAATGACAAAACAAAATGACAAACAAAATTATGACATTTCGTAAATGATTGAATGATAAACTATGCTAAACGACATAATAATTGATGACAGATTATGCTAAGCGACATTACAAAATGACAAAATCATTTTGTCCAGATATAATAAAACCATGAAAAAACAAAATGAAAAAACTCCAAAGATGACAAACTCATGACGTAACAAAAACAGATGAAACGCTCGTCCGACAGAATGACAAAAAATTGTTAAGTCTAAGAATACTGGTGACCAAGTATGTTAACCCTGTGAATAATATAGCATTATTTGTGGGGTGAAGTGAAGCCAGAAGTATGTCTACAGTTAGAATTTACATGAGATAGCAATAATTACTTCAATATACTAACCATTCGATTCGGTAACATTTCCAGTAAATTTTGTCGTCGTAAAGAGGTACACCTCCGCAATCATGGGCGGATCAGAGAACTCGACCGTTAAAACTCCATGCTCCAACATTTCTGTAGAAATAAGACCACACTCTTCTTGTAGCTCCCTGAAAAATTAGGAATCTTATTGTAACATTATGTAGTAGGAAAGCAAATAGCAGCGTTGGATTAATTGTAAGAATATCAAAACAAAATAACTGTGCACTGAAAAGGACGCACTCATTTTTCAGGTTGTAATGAATTCAAACCAGACAACCTGACATGCATTGATCGTTCGATACAGCACTAGCATGCTTGCCAATTAACGAGTAGAGAAAAAACCGGGAGGAAAACCGATCTTATTTAAAAAAGTTTGTTTTTCACTCTTTTCTAGGACGGCGAGTGTCCCCCCCTCGCCTTTCAGCTGTGTATTGGGAAATTTAGTAGAATAAAACTTGTTATAGTTCTAGGGTCCTTTTCTCAATTTAAAAATTTACATGACATGGTACGAAAATGCAAAGGTAATTGTAGTGAATCAATAAACAATTTGAAATCGACAAAAATGTACTACAGACTGAAGAAACAGCAAAACGCGGATTTTGATAACCCCTCTATGGCAAGCGGCCCAGGGTTGGTAATCTTGAACACTGATAAGAAAGTAACTTGCAAAAGTGGGCAACCAAAATCCAGACAGACAATGTCCATAACATTTTAACCACAGAACTGGATACTGTACTAACCTAGCGACAGTGGCCCTGCCGAATTAAAGGGCGAAGATAATTTACAATACGCTTAAGGAAAAAACCTCAGTTTTTAAAAAATTGTGCAAAATTAATGGAATGAGTTATACATTTGAAATTTGAGATAAACATGGTATAACTATTCATTAGCCTCGCTGTAGAAAACTGAAATTAACACTATAATCTGAGACTAGATTTAAGCACTTTTTGAATGGAGAAAATGTGATTTTTTAAGCAGAATCTCATTTTGCCTAATAAAAAAGGAATTATGTAAGATCTATAGTATTGTCCTGAGAGAAAAAATTTCCTCTGGTTCAAAATAAAGATCGAAAACCCTACCACAATCACTTCGAATGTTAATTCAGTTTTTTTGATCGAAGATCTAAACCAAATAAACAAGATAGTTGGAACTTCGAAGATACGCAAGAAAAGACAACAATAATGGAAAGAGAAAAGAAGTGATTGCAAGAGGCTCGTTGCCAACCCTAATAAAAATGAGTTATCTGAAGAAAACATGGCCCGAACTGTATGTAACAATTTCATCTCATCTATTAAGAAATGAAGAGCTCATGTAGTCCTCGATCTGAGAATCTCTCTATGTGACAATGTAAATGAAAGACAAAAGATAAAATTTGAACATTATTTGATATAAAAAATAAGTCAACAGAAAATCAACATAATAATACTGAAAAATGTAGATTAAGGATTAAGAAAATGAAGAGAAAGGTACCAAATGACAGAACAGAATGGGCAAAAGAAATATTGGTTACCAAGCCTTGAAATAATAATGATAATAACATATGAATTTGGCTACAATTGTTCCTACAAGTTCTACTCCATTGATAATTCAAGGAAAACATGGAGAAATATGTTACATTTTCATCAATCTGATAAATACCAATATCAAAATATGAACTCATACAGATAAGAGACTATAACTTACAGCAGAACAGATCTCTTCTTTTTGGCCGCAAGCAACATAATTGATTTCACAGATGAGAAAAATTTAATTGGAAGAGAAAGCTTGCAGCACTTGGCAGCCGAAATTTTAAACCTCCATTTCATTTTATGAAGTTATTATGATGCCCATTTTCCATAAGAGCAATGTAAAATATGTTCGTTAGGACTCAGGGTGTAGTTTCGCTCTCAGTTTCGTTACCCGCCTTCCCCTTTTAATTTTTGGCAGGCCGAGAGTATTGCCATACTGTCATAATGTGATTTTCACACTATGTATAGGCTACAAACTTGGTACAAATATATCAGTTGATATTCATCAGTCATCAACTCATTTGGTGAGACATAACTTATCCACTCATTCCCTAAATCGGTACAACTCACTAGCTCATCTGGAAACTCATACAACGTATTGATGAAAATATGTTTACACAAAAGATGAGTTAACTCATTTCGAAATGAGTTTTGTTTACCTCTGATAACTTGATACAGGTACTCAAACAAGATGTTCGTGGCAACTTTCAAGGCTGACAGAATAGATTGTAAAACGAAAATTATGCTGAAGAATCGAGAGAATAGAAAAAAAAGAACAAAAAATGAATTTACATGAAACAGATGTTTTTTTTAGAACTTCAAAAACAGTTCAAACCAACTGACAGGACCCTAACCCTCTGTTCAGTTCTCACTAAGAATTATAACAATAAAAATACGATAATAGTGATTATAAAGAGTTACAATTACTCACCGAGAAGCTGCTTCCAAAATGGTTTCTCCTACTTCCACTTTACCGCCGAAACCGTTCCATTTTCCGCTAAGTAAACCTCGCTTCTTGTATCCGAGGAGAATACAGTTTTCATTCAACACGAATACGCAGGTAAATACCTGTTTTTGTTTCTTCATCGTGTAAAGTCGAAACGATAACTAATGAAATGATACAGAACAGCATTCAATAATGCTGTATTATATCGCATGAGTTATCTTACCTCGATGCCGTGTCCATCTAGAATCTAGAGGTCTAGAAGAGCGAAATTTAATACCTATAACTAACAAAATAATGTAAATCGATGAAGATGGAGAGCACGAGCGAGCACGAGTAGCACTGAAAACCGAAAAGTGAAGATTGTTGGCACTGACGTGAAACTTTTTTTTTTCATGAAACTGAATGACCTGAATGAAATGTAGAGAGCGCTCGTGACACTCGGCTGAATCTCTGACTCTGTATTGAAAAATCGACTACGAAAAAGAACTTTTGGAACGATTACTTTAAGACCTTTTTCTTTTGTATGTTGCGACTTGGATTCTTTGGATTCGCTAGATTCGTGGCTGACACCTAGCGGCAGAGTTGAGAACCTGTCACTACCCAACAATATCTGTTTTTTGAGATAACCAAAGGAGAAAACCTGTTCGAATTTCGAAGTTCAAGAGCCATGTTGTAGAAACTGTAATGGACGCTATTCAGCGTGAGGGAACCAACCGACATTTGTAAACAAAATGAAAATGAGATTGTTATTAGTATCGTTGGAAAAAGGGTACAGGGTAAAAAGTAGAATTTTTCAAAATTGGGCCCCGATTCAAAAATGTGTACTCACGTTGAAAAAAGCTTATCAGTAAACGCTATGTCATATTATATACTAGTTTCTATCTTTCTATATACATACATGGCTCTGTAACTTTGAATCACGTGTTTTCAAAAACAGCGCTGGAGTAAAATTGGAACACTGAAGACAGAAGAGATTCAACATATCAACTGTTACGTTGGTCAATGCTCAATGGTGATGGTGAACAACAAGGCAACAACGAATGAGAAAAAATTTCCTTGGCCTGAAATTACAGGTACATGGCGGTAAATGTGTTAAAGATGGAATTTACATTATTATATAAAAACAAGATCAACAATTTTACGCAAGTTGCCGCCCAAATGAAATTCGTAAGAGATCCCAATGAGGTCTGCAGGAAAAACTGTTGAAGCTTCAAAGTAATTAATTTAAAATAATCATTTTAATTTTGTGATATACATGAGTAGACTGAAACATGATAGGTGCCAATAAATAATAACAAATCTTACTGATCCTAAAAGGATATGAAACTTGGACCGCTTGAGAATTGTTAAATATATTTTCCCACAATTTCCCAACGGGAACAAGGCGCGGAGTTATTTATTTGCATACAGACGAAATACAATCACTGACTCTGACCGGTGGAATTTAACGTACCTACATTCCCTTCAAATTAAACGTACTCAAAATATATTACGATTAATAATTTTTATCAAGTACATCAATTACTGGAAACAAACCACGAGTAAGTACATAGATCGCGCAATAAAGGAAACTCGATCATTCGTATAATATGGATTCTAGATTGATGTGAACTGATTATCTTCCGCATCCCTTCGACAAGGTGCGTAGTTATTGGTTTTACAATCAAATAATGAAAAAAATCACAAAAAGAATTTTTTAATCTGTATTGTCCAATAATTGTAAAATACACAAGTGAAAAATAGGTTACAAAATTTAATGAAAACTGCAGTATAAAGACCTTAACATACAAAACTCTTTAGTAACATTAAATTAAAATGGACGGAACATTAATTCCCGCAACATGCAGATCGTAAATATCAGTCAATCGTCTTAGTGGTAATTTTAAATTACGTGATTGTCGAATAAATAAATTCGGCTATAACTTCATACTATGAACACTAAGTGTTCGCCTGTTCATAAAATAATTAGGCCTAATTGGTGCATGAAAGTTTGATTTTCATCTGAACCATGAGTCTGGAACAGATTCCAAGGTACTTCAAGAGAAATACGAGAAGGTACGAGTAGATGGTGGAAACTTATAAAGAGAAATGAATTTTAAAAAAAATAGCGTAAAAATTACATACGTTCGACGTTTTAGATGCGCTCTGCTGCACCAAATTTAAAAAAGATAGTTTATCAAATAAGTTTCATCATTTGAAGTAAAAAAGAAATGAGGACTGGCCTTGGGAAAATGGCATATTGTAAAAATTCCCTATATTCGAAACAGACTGTAAGGAAACCGATACAACAGAGGTTCGTTCAACAGTAATAATCAGACATTCATGGAGTCACAGTGATCGGCCATTTGGAAAAAAAGTCATTTTTAGGAGCAATAACATATGTTCTACCGTCAAAATTAATACAAAAATTTCAGCGAACATGGCACTACCGGCTTAAAATGATTTTGGACAGAATAAAAAAATAAGCTCTAAATTTCGTTACGACGCATTGATATGAAATTGCAGTTACTCAGAAAGTCGTCGAGTGCTTAAAATACATTGAAACTAACATTTTACGCGGTGAACTATACCGAGCAAATCGGTGGTATATAACATAGTATTAATCTACACATAATGTTTAAGAACAGTATTACTCAGATATCAGTAACCTTTATTACTGATCAGTAAAATCCATTTCTATCTTGCCTGGGGTACATCTGCATGACTAAACTGCGATTCTCTTTCCTTTTGTCCCAACTGAATCTAGTTTCCTGCAAAATAGAAAATAATTCAAATTGAGTTTGTTGTAACAGGCAAGTCCAGTAGAGTAGGCTCCATGTAGTAATTCTTACCTTATAGAGATATCGAGTTCCAATTACGTGAAAAAATAGGGAGAAAAACAGACTGTAGTAAGCCCACGAGAGATGATTGAACATGGGGTTCAATAACCAGTCTCGGCGCCAACAGTTGAACGGAAATATGATTATCATGAAGAAAATACACACAGCTGAAAAAAAACACGCAGTTTGATTATTACGCTATCGTAAATATGCAAGACATATCACTTCTTAAATGAAAAAATATTTCATAATACAACAATCACAATGCTTACATGTAATAGTGGACGCAATGAATGATGCCGTAATCAACAAATATTCCTGCCTCAGTATAAATTCCAGGGGATATCGAGTTACAATCCCTGCAAGCACCAGTTGAGCAGCCAAAGTACAAAACAGTCCAATACTGATGAAAAATTCCAAAGCTAATAACCAGCCTGAAACGATAACATGAAACATTACGGTTCTAATTCATATAAATGAGTCTTCCAACAACAAGCAGCAGATCATGTTACCTGGCAATAACCACTCGCGAATAACGTAATAGTCATCGCTCAAAACGCCTCGACATCCGTCAAAAACTGTGTCGAATTGGTATGATGGATATCGGAAATTATTGAAACAGTACTCCCAAACACCCATATTCTTGAATGAACTAAATGATTCATCGTACGAAGAAAGCCAGTATGGACTGAAATCACGTTTTCAATAGTTAGTTTACATTCATTAGCGAGATGGACAAAGCAACATGTTAGAACAATGGTGTAGGACAATCGGGCTCACCTGAAGAAGGAAACCATCAAGAATAAGCCACCAATGTAGATGAGTAAACCGCCGACGACCAGTCTATCTGTAACGAGAGGAACACAAATAAAAATTAGTATTACAGAACAAAACTCGTTTTACTGTGTTATTGGTCTACAAATCCGGGTTCCGCTACCTCGCAGCATACAGGTTATGCATACGTTCTGAAAGGCTTAGTTTTATGAGGGCCAAAGCGAAGTATAGTTTCGCATGCTTTTAGCCCGTCAAGCGTATAAACTTCTGGAGAATACATGTCAAGTTATCACGTTAACCTCCTTTCTACCACTTTTAAGGTATATTAATAAATCGCATATGAGATCTCCAATTAACAATTCAGAAACATAACTAAGAAACTTGGTTCGCATGAAATTGTGATGAATGAAATATAAGATTCATGATCGTGAAAATGTGATGAGACATTTACAGACAGAAAACTCATCAAATGTTCTTTCATGCAATACTTTCACATTCTTGACGTGTTAAGCAAGACTAGGTGATGAAACTATCCTCTCTTCATGTTCAATAAATTCAGATCTTATTAAATGAGATTCTACTTGAAAAAATAGTGTACTAATTCCTCCTAATAACAATAAAATGATTACCTGATGCTCTCGGGTAATCTATGTTGGTATCCCGCGACATGTTCGTTAATTTAATAACTTATTCAAGAGACCACAATTCATAAAATGAAGTTACTGGAAAGTTCAGAATAATTTGATACACATAATTCTTGAATTATTACCGTTTTCAATTAATATTCGGAAGCAACAGAATTATACCTCAAACGAATATTTATTTTTCCAGACGCGCCCACTGATATGGTAGAAAATGAAAACAATATGCTCATTATTCAGTGTTGCCAGATGTGCACAAAAATTCAGAATTATTTCGATGGATACACTACTTGTAACTTGGGAAGTGAACATTGCCTAGGTAGCGCTAGTGTAACACAAACGAAAGCATTATTTTATCATTCCATTGCAGTTGTCAACATCTCCTCGGCAGTGAGCAGGTTATGCTCCCCCGCTCCTCAAAAGTTCTCATGTTGGATGAACACCAAGTATGTGTAGTCTGTAGTATTCAATGTATACAAAAATCTCAATGCAGAAAAATTTTCAAAAATGGCATTGTAAAAATAACAAACTGTCCACTACAAAATTTTATATGTTTGGAGAATCACCCTATGAATGTATTTTATACATACGCATCAACTCGAGCGTTCTCTTGTTGATTAGGAAAACAACCAATCACGAAGGACTTCAACTCGAGGTTTTTCACCGCTCCCTCTGTGTTTCTCATGTACGAGTTAGGACTTACCAAGGCTTACACAAAAAGTTTTAACACAAAAGCAATAAATATTTCAAAAAATTAATTATTAAAATCAGAAAAATCAATAGCGAACTCGGATGCAATTTCTGAATCATCTGGACTTTCCCAAGTTCAAACGGTAAACTGGTAAACACCGCGTGACGCCGTGACCACTTACCAGTTTTCGTTTCACTGACCAAAGCTGCAACAATATGGCGGTCTGGTATACCCGGGTGAAACTATACTGCCCTACTTTACAGAGGGATGAGAAGTCGGCCCAAAGCCGGAAGCTATTCGTCAGCGAGTTTTGAGCAGGGATGCGGAAGCCGAACGATACAGCTTCTATAGCCTCCAATTCACAACTAATTTCCAGCCAGTACCTATATGAACTAGGGCTCTACCGGGTGATGAACGAGAAGTCGCACCCTTTGACTATATATAACTATATGGACTGATCAAGTTGATAAAATGTTGTTTCAACATCTTTTGTGCTATAATGATTAAGCGAATGATAACAGGTGATAACCTGTAATTTATGTAATGTACGTATACAAAGATCTGCGGATTCAAATAATTCCTGTCACCATAAGGATTGTTTTTGATGTTAATGATGAATATTCTTAGTCTCTTTTTGATTAGTTGTTTCCCATTGACAGCAATTACTGAGTTCGAAACGATAGTTGTGGCGTTTAATGCTAAAACAACATTCGTGAGGAACTCTTGTTTTGTGAAGAAAACTTGTGCTTTGATACAATTTTACGGCTGCTTTTGTTACAGACTTTTCCAACTTAAATTTGAGAGCGGTTGAATTATTCCTGTAAAACAAACGCTGAAGCAGGCTATGGAATAAAAGACGTATTGATTTGCCTTGTTTTCTCCATTTTTCTTCTCATTCTTCCTTTTGTGCAAAAATATTTGGCTGTATCAATAGAGAAATACGGTATATATAATTGAAAAATACATTGGTTGATGTATAGGCTCAAAAGTGGACTGATTTTTAGCAAATAAATCGCATCTTTTCAACATTACAACGTTAGGATCTAGGATACAGAACAAACTGATAACCAGAAATCACAACAAGGTCTTCATCTCTAATCATTATAGCACAAAAGATGTTGAAACAGGGTCGTGTGCAAGATTTCCTTGTAGTAGTGTCGTCTTGATCAGTCCATATAGTTATATATAGTCAAAGGTCGCACCATAAGCAAACATGTAGTAACGTGCAACGTGTACGTAATGCATGTAGCGGAGATTGTGTTATCATGTCGGCGCCGCTGCGCCTTAGCACATGTTGGCTGTATGGTGCGACTTCTTGTTCATCACCCTGTATAGTTTCACCTGGGTATACTAAGCCACCATTTTGGTTCATACTGCGCCCGTCGATGCCGAATTGACTACGCGTTACGCTCCGCATAGTCGGATTTGGTATCCACAGGCGCAGTATGAACCAAAATGGCGGCTTAGTATACCCAGGTGAAACTATAGAGCCCTATATGAACTTCTAACTTCCAATTTTTTTGGCTTTCCTGGCTCTAGATTTCTTGTTATAACTATATTCTCATCACCCCCATTTCATCCTTTTCACCTTAACACTTTTTTTTTTCTTACGTTACTTACTCCTTCATCTAACTTCAATTTTCCGCTTTAGATTTTTAATAAATTACAATAAACAACAGCAGCTACGCTACTCGAAGAGGGTCGACTATGCCTTTAGCCTTCACTATCAAAGCTTCAAACCGTTAAGTTGCAGAATGCAGTCGCGCAACAAATAATATCAAGATAAAAGCAACTTTCTCTGAAGGAGCAGGAGAGGCGCGGGACGGCAACAACGATCAATCCCGGCGGTGGAAACACGAGCGACAGCGACGGCGTGATCAGCCGTCTCGTACCGAACACCTTGGTTCCGGATATGTTGAAGAGCGGAAGCGGATGGAACCGGGTGTCTGCCTTTATCTCGACCATCATGAAGAAGAAGAGGCAGACAGAGGGATCGTGGCAGAGCGCCGACGGACACAGCTCGGTCCACACCATCGAACACAACAACTATGTACGATCCTGGAAGGGCTGCTGCCCCCCCCCCCCCGGAAGGGCTCACCCTCCGCCGCCACCTTCGTCCGTCACCACATGTATCAAGACAAAGAGGTGAGGAGTGAGTGGAAGAAGTGCGTCCGGCTGCGGGACGCCCAAATTCCAGGTTAGTGCTGGGAGCGTTAACCTCGGTCGGGGGCCCCATGATGGCCCTCGCAGGACAGTGCGCACCCACAGTGGAACAACGAAATGGGGGCTTGAGTCGGCCTCAAAGCGTCCCTCCGGCCACTGATACAATACTCGAAAGGATAATTTTCGGGGGCCGGGGGTGCGGTGTCTCAGGGGCCACTTCGGTATGCGTGCATCGCCATATGTCCTAACAGACTATTACCCAGGATATGAAAAATTATGAAAATGTACATCGGTGTGTTTTGTGATACATATTCAACGTGTTGGAGGCACTAGCACATTTATGTTTTCAGTTTCAACTGCACTTTCGCAAATTTTTGAAAAATGTGGTAACGCCTCCAACAGGTTGAATATGCAACACAAAATACACCATGAACATTAATTTTTGAAAGTTCACATTTTTTAGTAGAAATGGAAAAACGCGAATAACTTCGGATTGGAAACAGATAGAGCAAAAAGGTTTGATATTTTGGTGCGAAAATATCATTTCTGACAAAATGAGGAGTAACGAAAAGTTAAAGTTTCTATTGTACAAAGGAAAATCTTCTCCGTTTTGCTCTACCTCAAACAGTTCTTGAGAAAAGTGAGCTTGTTCAGGTGAACTGATAGACTTGTCAGAAATGGTCCCCTTGTCACCAAAATTTTAAACCGTTCTGCTCCAGCTGTCTCCAGTCCAAAGTTATTCGCGTTTTTCCACTTTCACTCAGAAATATACATTGGTGCGTTTTGTGTTGCATATTCAACGTGTTGCAGGCAGTACCACATAAGAATAAGAGTTTTGAATTTCGACTGCAGATTTGCAAATTTTTGAAAATGTTTGAAATATGTGAACGAAAAATGTATGTCATGTTTTACCGACTGACAGCCCGAGCGACGCCAAGAATACCACGGATGCTAGAAATGGCCGACTAATGCTGAGAATGTTATTACTTATTAGGATTTCTCCAAGAAGACACACAAAAAGAAAATACTGTTTTTCTTTATTTTTTGAACAAGACTTATCCCGAAGTAAGCAACATAGCTGCTGTGATTTTACTAAATGGAAAAATCAATGTTCTTATTTTTAGCAAGAGAGAACAAAGGTATCTGTAGGTATAATTAACACAGGTAACGTGTAAGATACATTAAAACCAAATTAAAAACAGTTGTTTGAACATCTGTAAGCTTATATTTTCTATGACGAAGTATTATACATCGGAAAATAAATACATGAATAAGTAAGTAAATGCATAATTAGAAGAAAAAAATGCTAGGTAGATATAATAATTACCAGGAGCATTTTGGTCGTTTCATTGATCCTTCCGACTTACATTTTTGACCTACCAAACATCTCTCATTGGCACAATATATTAATCCTAGAATCAAATTTGCAAGTTAAATAATTCATTAACAGCAAAATATTGTAAGTAAAATGAATTGTTGTGACAAACTTACTTGGAGAGGTTATTGCAGAAAGTCGTCAAGATGATTTTCTTGCAGTGACAAAACTATGCTAAATGATATCTTGCTTGATGTTGATCAGCATAGTGTGTCTTTGTAAGAAAATCGACTCAACCACTTCGTACACTCATATCTTCATTTGCCAATTATAGGATACAGATTTAAAAATAAAAATACAAGAAAAAAAGGTAGGTTCTTCCTATTCCGAACAAGTGTGAAACTTTACTGGATTATTTCCTATTACCTACTACATACAGGAGATTAATCTTCAAGAGTGGTATACGTATGTATGATGCAATATTTTCTTCCTGAAAAGAGCAACCACTTTTCCAAGCCAGAAAGAGAAACGTTGAAGGGCATGGAAAGTATTAAAGAAAATTTAGAGAGCAAAATCATCTCAAGTATGACGATAAGACTACAGATATGAAACTTCTATAGTTAAAAATAACATCTAATAGAATTTCTTCTGAATACAAGGAAGTACGTATTTGTAGATACCCGCTGCATCACGCCAATACTTTCATATCAAAATTGTACTTTGGCTGACAGCATCCTTGGTATCCCTATTTGGGGTAATTAAAGATGTCAAGGTCATCCATCAACCAAACTCAAATAAACGACTAAAGTAACCCAGAAAAATTAGGCAGTTATGTACAATTACACAAGTTACCCGAGTAACTATAGGAGAACAAGTGTAATCTCAGGGTAACCGAGGGTAACAACTGGGTAACTTTCCGCAGCGGCTAACTAATAAAGAAGAACAATGGTAGTCCGAGGGTAATTTTTCCGCGGATAACTGGATAACTAGAGGGTAACTGACTGCGCATCGTCGGGTAACGTACTAAATCAATTTTTTTTCTTTTCTTTTTCTTTCTTTTTTTTTTTTTCTATACCTAACAAAGTAATATTCTCCCAGTATGCAAAGTGTGACTCCCGTGTGACATGGGAAAGTGACGCTGACAGTGTGGCGAGAGGTATGTCATAGTATATTACTGTACGAGCAGCAAAAGTGAGAAATAAAATTACAATCAACAAGAAATATTTCTCATCAACGCCATCTATAATTTAACATTTGGCGAATAATGGAACTAACGTAGGAAAGTCACATAGTCACATGTAGTAGCGAATTTTGCGAATTTTGCAAACCTACACGATCGGAATGAAGATGATGTTTTACCTTCATAACTAGGATTACGAGGATCGTTTCCAGCGGAAACCGGACTGACATCAGCGCATGACATTGTACCGCAGGAATTCGGACAGCAACGTCGATATCCAACACATTCGAAGTCGCTGAGGCACTTTGGAAGGCAAATTTTCACAGTGTCTTTGATCGGACAGGATCCAGTTCCTTTCGCTAACAGATGATAATCAAAGTTAAGTGCATCAGCCACGTGCATTACTCACTCATGTACAGCCGTCAAAAGACAAAAGTAATAAGAAATGAAACAGTGTATGTATTAAAATGGTCCAAAACAGGGAAATAATAATCAAACGCTATTTTCATGTAACTCAGCATCAGTTTCACCTAGCCTACCCTACTGTAAAATAAAAACGTCAGGCTAACATGTAAACATCAATAGCAGAGACGTGCTACCTTTTCCTGAGAACATAAATGATATATTAAAACAAAACTGCGACGAATAACAAAATACAAATTCAGAGAACATTTATAAACAAAAACCGTTGGTAGGTGAGAAATTAGGGATGAGTATGGGGAAAAATCGTCAGGAAAAGTCGGGCCCCACTAGCTGATATCGAGCATTAAAGGAAGTGTGATGACTGACATTTGTATCATAATTTTTAAATACTTCAAAACACATGAATCCGTTTTAATCGGCGAAACTAAAGTGTGGCATTATTATACTAAGAAGAATTTCTTTGAAATTTCGAACATAAGTTTGAAGCTTCTCAGATTAATTTTATAAACTGGTGGGGTCCCGAACCGCTCCTCTTATAAGGGAGAACACGCTTCTGATCAACAGGCGTGCAGAGCAAAAAGTAAATGATTTAAAAAGTGGAATCCCTATATAAGTTGACTTACAATATTTCGAAATTTTTATAGATTTTAAAATGCATAAATTTGTCCTATGACCGAATTCATCTTTTCGCAATCATTAATGTTGTTAATTCAACGTGTATACAACAGAAATTCCGTATAATACTCACTGGGACCACAAAAAACCAGCACGGACTGGATTAATATCAAGACTGTCAAAAACAATAGAACGTTGAGTTGAATCTGTAAAACGTTACATTCACATTATAAACCATGAAATTAAAATAAGATCGCTATAAGCTCTGCCATTACTTTATGTATACACAAATAAGTTCGGAAAGAACAGCAACATAAATCATTACCTGCATCCTCTGACCGAAATAATTTCCGACCATTCTGATTCTGATTGGTGCAAAATGAATAATTGAAAGAAAATCACCGTACCTATTGCTCTAGCCAATTCGTCATGTAATAAATCTGACCAAGTTAACAAGGTTGTGAGGTAATATTTTACATCTTGTTTTCATACACACTTCATCGGTTGGAAGAAACCTACACACACGGCGTGCACAATAAGCCAATTGATTAACACGTTGTGGCTGTATTTCTGAACTAATATTCATTGCGTCATTTTGCCATTCATTACCACGTTTTTCAATTGAAGGAAACTGTACTTAAATGCGGATGCACAGCATCTGATACAACTGATGTGAAGAACTTTTGGTACAGCGACGACTTAAGTATTTTCCCTTCACGGATCAATTTCCATGCATGCGAATTATACAGAAGCGGCATCCAAAGAGGACAGGGTTATAACTTTTGCGCACGCAAAATTATATTTATAGCGTGAATTCAGTAAAATAGGCACATAAGTATACAAAATAAAGAGTAAACTGAGTTGGTAAACAATATGTAACACACTATCTATAATACTTATCCGGACGAACAATGGCTCAAACGTGAATCACCTTTCTGTAAAATTTACCGTGCAATTATAATAAAACCAGTTTACAATAAGCGAAGGGCAATTATAGGTTCCGTGTACCTCACTTGCCAAGTAAACAAATTAGATGAATGCAGATTACAGCCTGTCATGACCTATAGTACTTGTATCGAAAGTGCGATTGTCACTGTGTCTTCGATCTTCGAATAGCGTTTCTAGAGAATTTTTCAACGAATTATTCACTGCTGTACATTCGTCACCAATTTTCTATGTAGCAAAGTAACTATATAATGGCTTGAACACAAAGATTATACCTACAGGGTGTTTCACAAATCGGTCTCTCTTACTTTTTTTAAATTGCGAAGTCGGATCAAGACACAGAATAGACAATTATTTTCAAGAATTAAAGCATAGGCGCCAATAGCCGACCTGAAGGGGGAGGGAGCTCATAAGGGGCTGACATATGTATCAGAATCTCTCTACATAATATTAAAAGAATGATTTCCGCCTCTTTCTCCTCCATGGGAAAAAATGCTAGAGGCGCAGGTTGTCCGCCTCCGAAAAATTCGAAACATCGCAGGGACAGACTACTTACTTTCTCCTTCACAACTGGTAAGACATAAAGCCAGACATTAGACTTCTTTCTATATTATTGGAATTTAAACTTGAAGTTTCAAGCGTTGGGAGCCCTGTACATATGTGTAAGTGATCACATTCATCACATGTATGATTTACCATAAGCGTGTAGCAAACTTCAACTATCATTAAGTCGATTAGAAATTCACTCTTTCAGAGAAAATTTCTCCTGAATCAACTGCATTATCATCAAAAAATTGAATTATCATCAGTTCTACTGGTAGAATATTTTCTACTCGTTTTGTTTTTTTACCCTCCTGAAGATAGTAGCTATTCTATTTGAAAGTATACAATCACTCATTTCATTTTCACTTTTCACCCGCACGAGTGATTTTGCAGCGCACTCTAGTGCAAGTTTAAGCCCCAATTGCTGATAAGACATAGGTAGTGGTATTGACATAAATTTTCACGGCGCTGGTAACGTGTTCTTGAACTCGTCCTTCCCCTCCAACTTCAAAACACCCATATATTGATGTGTATTGCGGGTAGCCAGTTACGTTTTTTAACTGGACCAGACTTTAGACAGATAGACATAAGACTTGAAGTATACCTGATGTAAAAGTATTACTAATGCTACCATCTTCCTCCGTACTGATAAGACATTAAGAGAGTCTGAAATTCTCCTTCTACTAATAAGTAATAACAAAACATGCAGTCAGATACAAGAAGCTCAACAGCAGAGAGATGCGGAAGCCGAGCCTCCAATTCTCATCTCGCTTCTAGCTTCCAGCCTCAGTATATGAACTTCTAACTACCAATTTTTTTCCCGGCTTCCGGCTTCTAGCTCCCAGCTTCTTTTTTGTTCTCACCATTTCACTTTCACCTACCCTTTTTCTCTCTTTTTCTTCTACTTTTCTTGATCAAAAACCACAAAAAACAACTTTCATAAAATTGTAAGAAGCCGATTGGAAGCTGAAAAACGTTCAGCTTCCGCTTTCGGCTTTTAACTCATTCCGCTTCCAAATTTTGGCGTGTTTCGATCCTTACGCTGAATAGCGTCCAGTTCAGAATGAAAACGAAATAAGTATTAAGGATCAAAAATCAGAGATATGTTGATAGTAACTAGATGCGTAACTCGCGAAGTACGAGTGATGCCGATCGTCGCCATCTTTAAATGAAGCAAGAGACAAAAACGCGCAGTACCTATACCTATAGGTATAATAAATGTATAATGCTAATATATATATATATACATATATGATTGCTGTTAATTACATCAGATCTACTGAATGAAAAGTTTTGAAATTAGTCTCATATTAAAGCTCAATAATTTACCTTTCTGTTGATGAACATTTCATAACATTTACGCATCTTCATTTACTGTATAATTTAAATAAGTGTTTGAATACGTCACACACTTCATACACTATGGTAGCATTCACTATATGAACGAAGAGAAAACACATGCAAATCGACATTTTTTATTTCTTGAATTTTATTTACAGAGCCTATAACGTACAGCTTTAGAACAATCCTCTATAAGGATAATTAGATGCTTTCATCTTAAATATGGACAGTAAAGCGTTGAAAAACAAGCCGGCCACAAACATACACAACAATGGAAATGCCTTATTCTTAAGGAAGCAGAAGTCTGAGTACCCGTTATCGATTAATATTATCACAGTAACCGTTATACCGGCGTTCAACAGGAACACGATGTATGTTTCTCCGATTAACTGACCATGCGAGGAAGTATGAATGTAGCTCAGTCCACCATTCGGCGCCCTGGTTAGAAATGGGGGACCGCGTATGTGGTTCCACATCTGGCCGGAGGTCATCAGCAGACAAAACGCTACCGCTGTAATGCCCCACAGAGTGCGGTTGTTCAGCACACCGAAGTTCTCGGTGCGAAAGTAAATCACGATGGAGCCGACGAAGAACAAGATTAGTAACCCCGCGGTACCGAAGAATATCGGCGGCCGTATTATCGGGAAATCGATACCGCTTTTCTCGGCCAGCCATTTGGCCATCGATTCGGCCGAGTAACCGTACCGCTGCATGTCCAGCATGTCAGTCTTCATCTGTAGCTTCCTCTTAGCCGAGAAGTATATGATCGCGGGGACGCTGTTCACATTCATCATGTGGAAGATCTCCGCGTTCTGGTCGAAGTCGACGAATCCGAAAAACAACCGGTCGGAGATGCCGCCGTGTGTGATACGAAAAGACTTGGCGGTCAATTCGAATTCGTCGTGCACGAAGCCGCAAATAGAACATTGTCGGTGCGAAGCCATAGCTGCGAACAAAACTACGAACGAGTAATTTTTGACCGGCGACTTGATGTACTCCCGAAATTTGGCATTGTTCAGTTTCAAAACGTAACTTTTAGCTGACTGGTCCTTTAGCTGACGCACCTTCTCGGCTAGGTCAGAACGATCGGCTGCCGTGAACTGCAGAATTATTCCGAGGTAACAGAAGATGAATGGAAGACCCAGAAAACGTCCGGATAAAAATTTAGGGGACAACATTTTACAAAACACCGAAATTTCGAACTGATAATTCACTGATACGGCGAGACTGAGGGTGCCAGCGTAAACGCTTGAGTATTGATTTTTTAAGACGCGTTTACATAGCGCGAATGGGGTTCTAAAATAAAAGTCGCGGTAGAATAATAAATCCCTGCATTCATAGTTCTATAACGTATACTTAATAGCTTCAACCAATTAAGGCGATGATTAACAGCCGTTGAGCCGTTTTAAAAAAGGTTCAAAATGATGTATAGATAATTCTACAAAAACGTTGACCCTCCCCCCCCCCCATATATGTTGGGAAAATGAGAGATACAAGAAAATATTTTGTATCATTGTATGAAGAATCGCTTCTTCTGCCTTTTCCCTACGTTGACACGACACTCTTCAGTTTGTTAAAAATCGAGGAAACATAAGATCAAAATAAAAGAGTGGCCAAACTAGAAAAAGAGCTGGAGGAACTCCGTACTGGTCGTAACACAATGTCAGCGGTAGTACCTCTAGGCAGCCAGCAGCTTACTCCGATGGATTTAGCCGCCGGTGTATCATCGGTGGAGGCTCCAGGCAGTCAGCCATGCCAAATGGGTCCAACTTCGAGCGATGGAGGCTCCAGGCAGTCAACAATGCCAAATGGGTTCAACTTCGTGTGGTAGTGGCTCCGTGAACGCGAAACCGCCAACGTTTGATGGCGTGCCGAAAAAATGGAAGAGATTTCTTTTTTTTTTTTGGTAATTTGGATTTTTTCTCACTCTCTTCGAGTTTCCGACAGACCTAATCTTGCCACCTTGTCAAAAATTGTGAATTTTTGATTCGATTAAATCGAAATTCAGGTAATAATTATTATATAAATAATTAATGGTAATTAATCCATAATTAATTTCCTCACCTCGGATGAGGCCACACTGGGGCAATGAGTGGAGCCATGGTCCAATCAATTGGACCACGTCATGTTTACAGCAGCCCCAATTGAACCACGTTCTGCTACCATGTGGAATAATTATTACGAGCAGAGTAAATTATTGATTATTAAAATATTAATATTTTGTAGTTACGAACTGCACTGTTTTTGTGATGCGTCTAAGTTAGCCTATGGTTGTGCTATCTACCTAATTCATAAGACGAAGGGAAAAGGTGAACCACGTTCTACTACCATGTGGAATAAATATTATGAGCAGAGTAAATTATTGATTCTTAAATATTAATATTAATTAAAATATTAATATTTTAATAATCTCCCATCCAGGGAAAAAAATTATTCCGACCAATTTAAGATTCATTGCGCAGTGGAAAATTCAATAGGCCACTCTCATCACTGCCCACAATTAAGGACAAGGTAAATTCATTAACAGAATTTATTAAGTAAAACATATTAATTTCTTCTAAATAAATCTTCAAATCAAATTCTTCATCCGGCAACTTGTTCCTCTTGCGGCCTTCGGGATTCTTCATTTTCCTGATGGCAAAATAAAATTGCCATCAGTCATAGATGTCAGATAATTATACGTAAATAAATTGACTCTACTAAGAGCAATCGAGTCCATCGCGGACAGTAGACCACTAAGGTCAAACGACCATTAATTATTTATATAATAATTATTACCTGAATTTCGATTTAATCGAATCAAAAATTCACAATTTTTGACACACCTCTAACAACCCGAAGGCGTGTTCTATTGTGTTAAGTTTGCTGGTTCCAAAAGTGTGCCTATATTTAGACTGCCTATTGTAATTTTGTTTTTGAGATTTTCTGTATTTGAAGCCGAAAGATTGGTTACTTAAGTTTTTTTAAAGTTTTTTATAGGTATAATTTTTGTTGACCTTGTTTGGTTTTTTTTTCTGGAAGTTTTGGGTAGCGTCTACAGGTGTAATAGTGTACAGTTCACCCTTGCTTACCTGGCTTACTGGGTGAGGGCCCATTATAGTAGTTGTCCTTCACATTTTTGGCAACAATGAAATTTTTCTGCATTTTTTTACTGCCAGTTGGGACAAACTGATCCGTCTTTTTCGATTAATGTTCGTCGGATGTACTCTTGCGAGCAAATTCCTTTATGCGTACAGGTGCTATTTCCTGGGGTATCATAACAAATGCTTCCAAATGCACTCTTTCGAGAAAAAGGTCTTCTAGTTCGGAGGTAATGTACCTATCATCATCATCGTCAGAGGCTGACGTTTGTTTGCAATTGCGGTATCGACTAAAGTAATTAAGTAAATATCAGATAGATGCTCGCGATATTTCGAAAAGAGGATTATTGCGTCGGATGTTAAATCCCAATTCGCTGCTTATGCATTTCCGCGAACACATTTTTTTGAATGCGTGGGATCCATTTCTCGTCTAAATTTCCACAGCGCATCAACGGAGGGATTAATTTCTTCGACTTTGGATGTACTCTCGCGAGCAAATTCCTTTATGCATGCAGGTGCTATTTCCTGGGGTATCATAACAAATGCTTCCAAATGCACTCTTTCGAGAAAAAGGTCTTCTAGTTCGGAGGTAATGTACCTATCATCATCATCGTCAGAGGCTGGCGTTTGTTGCAAATGTGTGTTTCGACTAATGTAATTAAGTAAATATCAGATAGATGCTCGCGATATTTCGAAAAGAGGATTGCAGCAGATGTTAAATCCCAATTCGCTGCAAATGCATTTCCGTGAACACATTTTTTTGAATGCGTGGGATCCATTTCTCGTCTAAATTTCCACAGTGCATCAACGAAGGGATTAATTTCTTCGACTCTTCCAATCGCAGAGCGCTAACCCCCAGGAAAAAGAGGGATTGCGAAAGCGAACCAATGATTTGATAACTACCCCCGAATTTTCAGAGCGTTTAATGTAATTTTCGAACAGCGACCGCCCTTCTAGAATCGAATATAACAGCTAAATTTCCACGAGTTCAATCATTCCGCATTTTGTGATCATTCGCGAGCAATCTCTTTATCGTCGTCGTCGTCATCGTCTTCGTTCCAGAGTTTTTAAATTTATAATATTTCGAGTCTCGTGACTTTTCGTTTTCGCAACGTGTCGAGCAACAGCAACAACTGATCTGAGTAAGTACCTACATGAATCTTTGTAACATCGCCGCTGTTTATTATTAATAATTTCGCTAAATTAACGTATTTTTTCCTTCCATTTTCGCATTTACTTTATCATGCTTCGAATTGGCGTATTTTAAAACACAACATGAGTAACATATTGCACAGGAGGGAAATTTTAAAATTTTGGGATAGCCGGGTAACAGTAACATGTGTCAAAAATGACACACCGTGGAATTGTTCATTGGTTCTCAAACTATGAATGTGAATATAACTTTTACTATTGAAACCCGTTCATTATGTGTGTTTTATCAACTGAGAAGCATTGTTGACGTATAGTAGTGTTTAAAGGGTTGCCTACGATGAACATTTGGAAGGAGTAAAAATTCTATTTAGTGGTATACGGTTTCAATCAATAAAGTATGGAGGTGTTTTCCTGAATTAATTGTGACTATTAGTTTGTTGACTTAGAATTTGTTACATTTATATTGGTACACTGGGCAAGAAGGAGGAATGGTTATTTCTAGTTTGAAAAACTAGGCTTTTTAGTTTTTACATCAAACAGGGTAACTATTTTGCATATTTCAGTAACACAAAGGAGTTCCAGGAACTGATCGGCCAACAGGTTTCATTTTTTAATAAGGTTGTGAATGTGTTTACAGTTTCTTTAGTTTACATCGTTCTTATGGTGATTGATGTTGGTAAGTCTGTGAAGCAGTGTTCAAAAGGGCGGCTTCCAAAGCCCCGTTTCACATATGCCATGCCGCCGGAACAGCAGCCGTGAAAGCGGCCAGGTATCATACGAGGAGCTCGTGACCAGCAACCGGGGACGGTGCCGTGTGCGCGCCGGATTGAAAATGAACCGGCCCGGCTCCCATTCTCTGTGTGATATCTGACCGTCTTTTGGTTACCATTCCGGTAACACGGCGTAGTATGACACGGGGCAAATTCGGGTTCAGACATCGAAGACTCACTTTTCATGGAAAGGATTGTGGCTGGAAAGCAATTGAAACGTACATGTGTTTTGGGGAAATTACCAAGCATTTTTAATATTGGAAGTAGAAGTGACATAGTAACTGAATATGATGGAAATTTTATCTGATGAGAAACTCCTTTCTTCACTAGTCTCTCTCTTTCTCTCTTTCTTTTTTTCGCGGCCCCACTATCGTCGTGTCCATCCTCGCCCTTTGGGAAATCATCGCTCAGGACCTGCTGCATGGATTGCATGTGCTGCGCTGATGTTGTCCGCTATCTCTGACGCGTTCGGCGTCCTCCTTGGCCCGCATCACTGTGTCCGCGAATTGGATCATCACTGACCAGTTCTGCGAGCGGGCCAGCATCACTTCAACCATCATCTCGAGAGTAATATGGCCGCCGATAGACGCCTGGAGGGTTGCTCCAGCGTCGTTACACGCAGTTCAGTAAAAGATAGTATGCTGCGCATCATCGACCTCTGCTGGACAATGCGAGCACTGGCTGGGTACTTTGTTCCAACGGTTAAGATAACCATTGAAACACCCATGCCCGGTGAGCATTTGCGTGAGATGGTACGTCAGCTCACTGTGCCGCTGAAAAAGCCATGCATCGAGGTCGTGTACTAGCCTCAATTTCCAGCGGCCATGGGCGGGTTCATTTTAAGGTAAAGGGGGTGAGAAGGTAAAAACTGAGTTTAACTCCTATACATTCTCACATGCCTCTCCTAGAATTGACTCTAGGCTCCGCCATTGATAACAGATGAAGAGGTAAGTTTCGCTCATACTAGAGTGACCAAAAGAGGTGCACCTGCACAATGGTTTCCTTGTACAGACCTGATAGCTGATCAAACAAATAAGCCATTTTAGCAAATCAGATAATACAAGCAGACATTCTCATGCAGTGAAACGCTCTGTATGTAAGTGTACATACAAGTATATCAGGACTGTGTTCGCCTTTTGGCTCTGTTTTACGGAATCGTTTGCCGAATTCGCAAACTGAAACAAATCATCTGAATTCTCGTTTATTTATGCGTTTGATTTGTTAAGAATCATCGAGGAATATTATGAATATGTATAAGTTGTTTGGTATGGAGGTTCAAAAAGACGGGCATTCGAAAGAAAGTTCGTGTGAAAAAGCCCTTGAAAACACATGTCAGGATATCAGCCGACATACGACATTTGTGTGAAAAGGCCCCAGGCACTGTGATCTTTGCTAATTGAAGAGTACAGGGAAAGAACGTGGAAGACTGAATCAATAATAAAACACGCAGGAATACAAAACAATTGAGCCAAGAAAGAAAGAAGAAAAGAAGAAAAAACAATACACATACCTTCCGACGAAGTACAGCGAACAACGCGAGGGAAAGAAAGAAAGAGAATGATAAAGTGGATGAGGGAGAAAGGACAAAGGAGAGAAGATGACGTAGAAGGCTCTGAAGTCGAAAAGCAACTGGATTAAAAAAGTGTGAGTGGCAAACCTGATCTGTCCAGTTTATCGATACGCCGGTGTATAAATGTATACAGCTATGTTACCTCGCTGCAAAGTAAACGCACTGTAGTTCGCGCATCGTTCATATCGTGTAATGTGTGCAGTGCTCTTGCTCTACAGATTTACCGCCGCGCCACCCATGAATCTCTGAACACAAAAATTGTGGTAAAGTCAATTTTTCAGGCTATTTTTCCAAAAACATCATCTCTCTTTTTTTTTAAGAAGCTTCAAACGATTAAAATTATGATCTGTCAGCACTTCGGTAATATTTTGGAAACAATTGATGCATGTGTCAAAAATGACACATGTTACTACTAGTGCTATGTCATGTTGTGTCATTTTTGACACATGTTACCTATGTTGAGTTTAAAGAAATTTTTAATATTGTTTCAAAAATGAGCTAATATACCTATGCGTACTATGTGAAAATTACTCGTTTTTCAAAAGTGTTTTCAACTCTGCCAATAATTATGTATCCTATGAAATCTATTCATTTCAAAAATAATTCGTTTCAAATATTTATAGAATAAAAATGTCAAACGCATGTCGTCATATGCAAATCCAACATTAAATTTTAACAATGTTTCAAAATGATTAAATATACCTATGCGTATTTCGTGAAATTTATTCGTTTCAAAATTTTTTTCAACAATGCCTTTTTCTGTTTAAAGAAACATGTCGTCATCAAATAACGATTCAATCGCCACCGCCGCCGCCGCCGCTGCACGCACTGCACGCCGAGAATTTACGTCGACATCGGTGGAGGATCCGACTGCTGCCGGTCCGAGTCGTAGCCGAGGGGGAGGATCGGCTCCTCGTAATAACAGTGTAAGAATTTTCTCCATTCTCTTATATGTGTAAAAAATCGCTACTCTCCAGCAGATTAATATGTACTAGAGGAAATCTTCGTTGTTATATTTCTAGATTTAATTATTATTATTATTTTCGATATTTGCAGAATAATCGAAAACGTACCGCCGACTACGTCAAGCAGATAAATGCGCGGATGGGTCGGAGCAGGAGGATAGAAACCAGAAAAATGAGAGAACTGCAAATTAACAACTTTTATAATATAATCAATTTAGTTATGCTAGAGACTCGACATGGGCCAGCGGCGGTGGTGACACTGTCCTCTGCTTCAGATAATGACAACGAACATTTTAGGTGCTTCCTTCCCTCGAGGATGACGGCTCAATTTACGAACGAGGAATCAATTCGTAGATTCCTTGAAAACGTAAAAGGTTTAAAAATATTATCGCATACGCCGAACAACTCGGTAGACATCGAGTTTTTAGAAAGCGAGGTCATGTCAGGAGCAGAGGACGACGACGACGACGATGAGATTATTAGCGATGATGATGATCTCAGCATTATAATGAGTAGGTATGAAATAATCACAGGCAAACATATCATTTTCATTTCATTTCAGAAAGAATGTAGTTCGAGTAATGAGACTAAATTTCCTTTGCAGATGGAGAGATTTTTATAGCAAATAGATATTAATTTCTCCTTCTTTTCACAGATGAAGATAATTTGAACAATGTAACGCCGGGGCAACGACGACGTCGACGACAACAGCAGCAGCAGCAGATTGACGATCTAATAAGAAAAAATCTCTGCGCCGTCTGCTTGGACAGGAGCAAGACCGTTACATTTTACACTTGCGGACATCGTTCATGTGAGCCATGCTCAGCCTTCCTATTCACATGCCATCTTTGTCGCGAGCAGATTACATCAAAAATATTAAACTACGATTAATATTATTTTTAATATTATTATTCGTCGTCGTCGTTGTCGCTGCCGCAGTTGTCGCCCATTAATTTATAAAATTGTATATTCATTTATATATATTGATTTATCTATTAAAATTATTGTAAAACGAATATTTTCATCTTTTTATTCGAATGAATCGAGTGTTGTTGTTGATTTCTCATTGGATAATTTCAATTAGGTAATGGTAATTGAGCTATTGGTAGACCTGTTGGGTCTGGTACTGCTAATGGAGGCATTGATACTCGGCTTTGTTTTTCTTCTTCTTCATTCAAATTCGTTTGCGCTTTATGAACTACACTCAGCAGATGTTCGACTTTATTAAGCAGCTCTTGAAAACTATTTTCAATCGATTTCATCTTAGAATTGACATACTGCATCACAAAATAAACTGGCGCAGCATCCTTCCCATCAGAGTTGACATCGGCAATCAAGTTCTTAATTCGAATATTATCTCCGCTTTCTAAATCAATTTTTAACTTATGCATATGCGACTCTTCAAATTTACGTTGAAAATCTCGAATTTTGGAATTTAAACGGGTGATTTCCATATTAACGGTTCCAACATTGGTGTTTGAAGCGCTAGAAATACGAGATCTACCAAACTTATCAATTTCCATGTCGTAGGTAGGTAGGTAGGTAGGTATTAGTTAGACAAATCTCAACTCGATGAGTATGGACTGCTTCAGAAATATGAATCGATACTAGTGAACAGGAAATACGAGAGAAATTTCTTTTATTATCGTCGATAATGGCGCTGGAAATAAATAGATCGAAGCGTTTTTTCGTAATTAATAATTTATTTGCAAAATTAAAAAAATTCTCGATTATTAAACAGAAAGCAAATGCATAATTGTCCGCAAATGACCGAATTAAAGGGTTGAAATCTAGTATAGTTATAATAAATCTTAGATTTATCGAAAAACTTGATAAAATCTCGAGGGGGCGGGAGATTGCCGAAGCTATCAAAATAAAAAACTTTATCATCTCGCTTAAAAAACGAAGTCCAGTGCGATCCTCCTGACTTATTAGGGCTTAAATTTAACACTCCACATTCTCGACTTAACGGAGGTACTTTACGTTTCAATATTTCATCTCGTGAAAAGACACCTTGGAACGTGGAAGCTAGACTAGTTTTCGAAATTATTCCGACAATATCAAAATCAGTCAAAGGTCGATTCCACGGAATAATTTTCACGAGTTCATCTAGTTTTTTGGATGCGAGCGAGAGGCTGGAGATAAATACAGTCCAAATCCCTTACGATATGGGCTCAGAAACAATCCATCTCCGATTTTTCTACCGCTCGAATTCGCATCGGCATTTTTTCTCAGATTTATAATATCTCTAATGGCGCTGACAATTGTACCAGCACCGCCGGCTATATGGCACCGATTTTAGAGAGACCAGCTAAGATTGGTATCAAAGGTAAGGCACCCCCGCTTCTAGGGATTGGAATCAAACGGCTTTTTCCATTCTTTTTTCTCAGTCCATTGATCGCACCTTTGCGCGAGCCAATAGCCTTCATAGCAGTTTGAACTGCCTTTTGTAAAGTCGAATTATCGTCTAAATTCTTTATTCTACTCTTTTTTAAAGAGCTTCGTGCCTTTTTCACCATGGAGCCAAATGTCAAATTTCCACCACTCTGACATCTCTTCTTATTCTTCTTCTTCTTCATGTTTGTGTAAGACCCATTCCTAGCTTACGTTTAACCTTCATCGCGTTTGTTGTCAGATAAGCAGCTATTTTTTCCGAAATTGACGAATCTGACGCTTTAACTCGATCCCAAGCTTTTTCTTCGAGTATCTTATCGGCTAAATTCCGAGCAGAAGTATCTTTGTGCTCGTCGTAAAAAATATCGTGTTCCTTCGCGGCGCGATCTAGCGGATTAATTCCAGGATCGCCTCGTTTCAAACGTTTTTCCAAATTAGTGAATGGGCCGAGATATTGATACGACGGATAATGCAACTCGGGAAGAAAATTTAAATTTAAAAACTTGTTGAATATTCCCTCGCCGCTAACAACGTTGTCACTCGCTGACATGCTACTCAAAAATGAATCATTCTCGAGGAAATTACTCGACTTATATACGAGATAAATTTATATATAATTTAACCTCCTCAAGTAAAAGCGTCATTATTCGAGCATCGAAGCCAATGTTAACATCTGCCTACCTACCTACCTACCTACCTACAACTTGGAATGAAAACTATAAAACAACCAGTTTCTCTACCTTTGAATGAAATAAAATGCGAATCCGACGATGAGGCTGGAAAGTCGCAGAGACACGGAGTTCTTCTTCCAAGCAGTATTCGATCTATTTTCGCCGGACCCTCTAACTCGGGGAAAACTTCCGCTTTGATAAACCTACTCTATAATCCAAACGGTGTATCGTTTCAAAATCTTTATTTATATTCAAAGTCACGCTATCAAGCAAAGTACAGACAGCTTGAAGATGTCATTCGCCTAGTTCCCGAAATTGGTTATTTTCCTTTCGACGATAATGAATCGGTGATTCCTCCAAACGAGGCGAAACCAAACTCTGTTTTCATCTTTGACGACGTTAGCTGCGAGAAACAGCATCATATTAGGGCATATTTTTGCATGGGGCGACATAAAAATATAGATTCTTTCTATTTAGCTCAAACATATTCACGCATACCAAAACATCTGGTCAGAGACAACGCAAACCTCCTGGTATTATTTAAACAAGACTATACCAACCTGAGACATGTCTATTACGATCACGTCAACACTGATATGACTTTTAATCAATTCTGTCAGATTTGCGAACACTGCTGGAGGAAATCAAATTATTCTTGCATAGTAATTGATAAAACAAAGGATTTGAACGATGGTCGTTATCGCATAGGCTTCGACGAATATATAATTATAGACTAATTTAGAATCCCGTTCAATTGCAATCATGGCTTCGAAGGAAATCAACGATAAAACCCGTTTGATCGCGTTGGCGAATATGGTACGCGAAAAATTTAACAAGTTTCGTTATGGAGAACGCGACGAGCAGGCTCGTATCCACAAGAAACTCAGACCCCTATTAGATATGGGGATTGGTGCAAAATCAAATGTTTCAGCTAATACAAAAGAGGATATCGCGCACGCAGAATTATTCTCAAACAGCGAAGACACAGTTTTCGGTATTAAACCTCAAAAGAAAGGAAAATTTACCCTAGGCGGACATCCGGTTGAAATTTCAAATGGTAAAATCAAAGTATTAAACGAAGAATGTAATATTACCAATGGGCTGGTGTCGCTGTTAACAAACGAGTTCCTGAAAATTATACCGAGCTGGATATTTCAAATTACAAAAGATTGCTAGCTGTAACAAGGGCTCATCTTCGAAGATCTGACGGTCAAATTAAATCTTTAAGAGGTTTGAAGTCTAGCTTTATAAAGAGTCTATTTCGAGTAAAAGGTAGAAAGATTAAAAATGAGACTTACGGAAGACCAAGATGGTGAGAGGAATGCTCAAAAGACGGATGATATTATTAATATAGTCACAATCGCGGTAAAATTTGATAAATTTAAAATGTCGATAAAACTTGTTCAAGTAAAATTATAACGTGAGATTTCGAGGAGAGCTACAGTTGTCAAAGGATTCAAAGATTTGTTCCAGGCCGACTTGGTCGAGATGCAGCCTTATGCGAGCGAAAATTCCAATAACCGTTATATGCTAACAGTGATTGACGTATTTTCTAAATTTGCTTGGGCTAGAGCGTTGAAGAACAAGTCAGCTGATAGCGTTACCTCTGCTATGAAAGATATATTAGATTCTCGAGACGGTCAAATGTTTAAACCTCCGAAATATTTGCAAACAGATCTTGGGAAGGAATTTTATAATAGTAAATTTAAAAATATGCTGAAAAATTACGGTATTACTTTGTACAGCACTTTTAGTAATCTAAAGGCTTCAGTAGTTGAAAGGTTTAACCGGACATTGAAGACAAAAATGTGGCGAGAGTTTAGCGCTAACGGCTCGTACAAATGGACTAATATATTGGACGATTTATTACGCGAGTATAACAACTCGAAACACAGAACAATAAACATATGAAACCTAACGATGTTACTCTAGCGGATGAGAAATACTTATTAGAAATACATAATAAGAATAAGGTTAAACGTCCACGAGGTAGAATTAAGTTCAAGATCGGCGACTGCGTTCGAATAAGTAATTTAAAGGGAGTCTTTGAAAAAGGCTATACTCCAAATTGGTCCGCCGAATTGTTTACAATTAATAAAATTCTTCACTCTACTCCAGTCACATATCAGCTGAAAGATTTTAAGGGGAATAAGGTAGAGGGGGGTTTTATAACGAGGAGCTACAAAAGGCCAAGCATCGCGATATTTATTTGATTGAAAAAATTGTGAAATGCAAAGGGAACAAGTGCTTCGTTAAATGGCTCGGATTTCCATCCGAGGAGAACACCTGGGAGTTGAAAAAAGACCTCAAAATTTGATTGGCTGCCGGTAAATACTCATACTTTCAAATTAATGCCTAATATAAAAGAGAGTCGACGAGTGCGATTCTAACATTTAAATTTTATCGTCTTCTAGCATCCGTCTAGCATTCTTGCGTTGAAAACAATAGCTGAAAAATTCTCGCAATATGGGAGGTAAACAAATATTTGATTTCCAAGGTTACAACTCGGACGATGGTTCTTTTATTATAAAGGAAATAACAATCGTCGATATTTACGACGATGATAAGATTTTACACTATTTAGTTTTACCCCCCTTTGATGTATCCTTTTTAAGTGAAAAAGAACAAAAGCGAGTCCGGTATCTCCAAAATTATCACCATAAAATTAATTGGGACGATGGATGGTTAGAATATGCGGATCTATTTCCAATTATTCGAAACGCTGTCAAAGATGTCGATATTTTATACATCAAAGGCAGCGAGCGAGCAGCATTTCTCAGAAAGATTACCGGGAAATTTGTAATCGATTTAAATCACTTAGATTGCCCAAAAGCTTCATGTCTGCCAAACACATCGGAAAATATCACCTGTAATTATAAAACACATTCGTTTAATGATGGAGAAGGAGGAGGTGTTTGCTCTCTAGTGCAAGCATTGAAATTTAAGACTTGGTTAAAAGAATTATTCGAGAAACCAGAGGATGAAATAGACTCTGCGTAATATTAATTATTTAATTTTAAATGTAAATATTCGAGTTCTATCAAAATAAAAAACTTTATCATCTCGCTTAAACAAACGAAGTCCAGTGCGATCCTCCTGACTTATTAGGGCTTAAATTTAACACTCCACATTCTCGACTTAACGGAGGTACTTTACGTTTCAATATTTCATCTCGTGAAAAGACACCTTGGAACGTGGAAGTTAGACTAGTTTTCGAAATTATTCCGACAATATCAAAATCAGTCAAAGGTCGATTCCACGGAATAATTTTCACGAGTTCATCTAGTTTTTTGGATGCGAGCGAGAGGCTGGAGATAAATACAGCCCAAATCCCTTACGATATGGACTCAGAAACAATCCATCTCCGATTTTTCTACCGCTCGAATTCGCATCGGCATTTTTTCTCAGATTTATAATATCTCTAATGGCGCTGACAATTGTACCAGCACCGCCGGCTATGGCACCGATTTTAGAGAGACCAGCTAAGATTGGTATCAAAGGTAAGGCACCCCCGCTTCTAGGGATTGGAATCAAACGGCTTTTTCCATTCTTTTTTCTCAGTCCATTGATCGCACCTTTGCGCGAGCCAATAGCCTTCATAGCAGTTTGAACTGCCTTTTGTAAAGTCGAATTATCGTCTAAATTCTTTATTCTACTCTTTTTTAAAGAGCTTCGTGCCTTTTTCACCATGGAGCCAAATGTCAAATTTCCACCACTCTGACATCTCTTCTTATTCTTCTTCTTCTTCATGTTTTTCAATTTTCGTCGAGACTGTGTAAGACCCATTCCTAGCTTACGTTTAACCTTCATCGCGTTTGTTGTCAGATAAGCAGCTATTTTTTCCGAAATTGACGAATCTGACGCTTTAACTCGATCCCAAGCTTTTTCTTCGAGTATCTTATCGGCTAAATTCCGAGCAGAAGTATCTTTGTGCTCGTCGTAAAAAATATCGTGTTCCTTCGCGGCGCGATCTAGCGGATTAATTCCAGGATCGCCTCGTTTCAAACGTTTTTCCAAATTAGTGAATGGGCCGAGATATTGATACGACGGATAATGCAACTCGGGAAGAAAATTTAAATTTAAAAACTTGTTGAATATTCCCTCGCCGCTAACGACGTTGTCACTCGCTGACATGCTACTCAAAAATGAATCATTCTCGAGGAAATTACTCGACTTATATACGAGATAAATTTATATATAATTTAACCTCCTCAAGTAAAAGCGTCATTATTCGAGCATCGAAGCCAATGTTAACATCTGCCTACCTACCTACCTACAACTTGGAATGAAAACTATAAAACAACCAGTTTCTCTACCTTTGAATGAAATAAAATGCGAATCCGACGATGAGGCTGGAAAGTCGCAGAGACACGGAGTTCTTCTTCCAAGCAGTATTCGATCTATTTTCGCCGGACCCTCTAACTCGGGGAAAACTTCCGCTTTGATAAACCTACTCTATAATCCAAACGGCGTATCGTTTCAAAATCTTTATTTATATTCAAAGTCTCGCTATCAGGCAAAGTACAGACAGCTTGAAGATGTCATTCGCCTAGTTCCCGAAATTGGTTATTTTCCTTTCGACGATAATGAATCGGTGATTCCTCCAAACGAGGCGAAACCAAACTCTGTTTTCATCTTTGACGACGTTAGCTGCGAGAAACAGCATCATATTAGGGCATATTTTTGCATGGGGCGACATAAAAATATAGATTCTTTCTATTTAGCTCAAACATATTCACGCATACCAAAACATCTGGTCAGAGACAACGCAAACCTCCTGGTATTATTTAAACAAGACTATACCAACCTGAGACATGTTTATTACGATCACGTCAACACTGATATGACTTTTAATCAATTCTGTCAGATTTGCGAACACTGCTGGAGAAAATCAAATTATTCTTGCATAGTAATTGATAAAACAAAGGTTTGAACGATGGTCGTTATCGCATAGGCTTCGACGAATATATAATTATAGACTAATTTAGAATCTCGTTCAATTGCAATCATGGCTTCGAAGGAAATCAACGATAAAACCCGTTTGATCGCGTTGGCGAATATGGTACGCGAAAAATTTAACAAGTTTCGTTATGGAGAACGCGACGAGCAGGCTCGTATCCACAAGAAACTCAGACCCCTATTAGATATGGGGATTGGTGCAAAATCAAATGTTTCAGCTAATACAAAAGAGGATATCGCGCACGCAGAATTATTCTCAAACAGCGAAGACACAGTTTTCGGTATTAAACCTCAAAAGAAAGGAAAATTTACCCTAGGCGGACATCCGGTTGAAATTTCAAATGGTAAAATCAAAGTATTAAACGAAGAATGTAATATTACCAATGGGCTGGTGTCGCTGTTAACAAACGAGTTCCTGAAAATTATACCGAGCTGGATATTTCAAATTACAAAAGATTGCTAGCTGTAACAAGGGCTCATCTTCGAAGATCTGACGGTCAAATTAAATCTTTAAGAGGTTTAAAGTCTAGCTTTATAAAGAGTCTATTTCGAGGTGAAGAAGGAGAAGAAAAAGAAGATGAAGAAGATAGGGGAGAGATGCTCCAGAAAGCCAGTGATTTCTTAAATAGTCCACAATCGCGGAAAATGTTGAAAAATTTAAATGTCGATAGGGCTCTGTCAAGTAAATTATTAACGAGAGCCGCGAGGCGCAACTTATTTCACACCGCATCACAATCTTCACCATCGTCATTAACAGCTGAAACACCTTTAGCAGCTACTTATTCTCCTAAAAATGCCTCCATCTCCACTTCCGACCCTGCAGCTGCTGCTGCTGCGGAGGAGGTTGCATCTAATTCTGAAATTGGGCGAGGTCTACAAATGAAATTTATAAAAGCTAAAGACAAGATTAAAACATTGCAGACTTACTGGGACGATCCAAACGAATTGGTTGATCGTTTATGCTTGTTACATGCGTCTAAAGAAGCGGGGAATGATAATGTAGAAAATGAGATAATTAGTATTGTATCCGAACTACGCGAAGCTAAATATATTTATTAAATAATTAAGAATGAGTTCGAATAAAACATTGCTTCGGGAAGTAGCTGAAGAATTGCATAAGCCCGCTCGTAGAAATTATTCGAGGAGAGCTACAGTTGTCAAAGGATTCAAAGATTTGTTCCAGGCCGACTTGGTCGAGATGCAGCCTTATGCGAGCGAAAATTCCAATAACCGTTATATGCTAACAGTGATTGACGTATTTTCTAAATTTGCTTGGGCTAGAGCGTTGAAGAACAAGTCAGCTGATAGCGTTACCTCTGCTATGAAAGATATATTAGATTCTCGAGACGGTCAAATGTTTAAACCTCCGAAATATTTGCAAACAGATCTTGGGAAGGAATTTTATAATAGTAAATTTAAAAATATGCTGAAAAATTACGGTATTACTTTGTACAGCACTTTTAGTAATCTAAAGGCTTCAGTAGTTGAAAGGTTTAACCGGACATTGAAGACAAAAATGTGGCGAGAGTTTAGCGCTAACGGCTCGTACAAATGGACTAATATATTGGACGATTTATTACGCGAGTATAACAACTCGAAACACAGAACAATAAACATGAAACCTAACGATGTTACTCTAGCGGATGAGAAATACTTATTAGAAATACATAATAAGAATAAGGTTAAACGTCCACGAGGTAGAATTAAGTTCAAGATCGGCGACTGCGTTCGAATAAGTAATTTAAAGGGAGTCTTTGAAAAAGGCTATACTCCAAATTGGTCCGCCGAATTGTTTACAATTAATAAAATTCTTCACTCTACTCCAGTCACATATCAGCTGAAAGATTTTAAGGGGAATATGGTAGAGGGGGGTTTTTATAACGAGGAGCTACAAAAGGCCAAGCATCGCGATATTTATTTGATTGAAAAAATTGTGAAATGCAAAGGGAACAAGTGCTTCGTTAAATGGCTCGGATTTCCATCCGAGGAGAACACCTGGGAGTTGAAAAAAGACCTCAAAATTTGATTGGCTGCCGGTAAATACTCATACTTTCAAATTAATGCCTAATATAAAAGAGAGTCGACGAGTGCGATTCTAACATTTAAATTTTATCGTCTTCTAGCATCCGTCTAGCATTCTTGCGTTGAAAACAATAGCTGAAAAATTCTCGCAATATGGGAGGTAAACAAATATTTGATTTCCAAGGTTACAACTCGGACGATGGTTCTTTTATTATAAAGGAAATAACAATCGTCGATATTTACGACGATGATAAGATTTTACACTATTTAGTTTTACCCCCCTTTGATGTATCCTTTTTAAGTGAAAAAGAACAAAAGCGAGTCCAGTATCTCCAAAATTATCACCATAAAATTAATTGGGACGATGGATGGTTAGAATATGCGGATCTATTTCCAATTATTCGAAACGCTGTCAAAGATGTCGATATTTTATACATCAAAGGCAGCGAGCGAGCAGCATTTCTCAGAAAGATTACCGGGAAATTTGTAATCGATTTAAATCACTTAGATTGCCCAAAAGCTTCATGTCTGCCAAACACATCGGAAAATATCACCTGTAATTATAAAACACATTCGTTTAATGATGGAGAAGGAGGAGGTGTTTGCTCTCTAGTGCAAGCATTGAAATTTAAGACTTGGTTAAAAGAATTATTCGAGAAACCAGAGGATGAAATAGACTCTGCGTAATATTAATTATTTAATTTTAAATGTAAATATTCGAGTTCTTCGCAGTTATTCTTTCGACGTTTAATCATTCATTTGTCATTTTATTTGTTAATAAAAGCTACCACTCGCTAGCATCTTGGTTATTTGCATTTCCAAGTTATATCAAACAACACTCAAAATGGACCGTTTATTTACACTCGGCGGTTATAGTAGCGAGTTATCGCAAGAATATTTCCCTCCCATCGAATTGGATGAGGACGGTACCTACGTGCTTGCTTTATACCATCTGAGTACATATAATTCAATTCCAAATGTGGTATATAACAAAAACGATTTATTCTTCTTCTCTATAGCAGATCAAAATGATAATGTAGGTCCACATTTAGAAGATACAAGGAATACAACGTCTCTTTTTAATGCGATTTTTTGAAAATCTGTATAGGCTTAATGCCAGTTCGACTCCAATCCCTGGTCAAAGTGAACTCGACTGATGTCCAAAATTGAAAGAAATGAAACCATTTATCTTCAGGTGAAATTGGTTCGCGCTAACAAAGATTGCTAAAAATCCTTTGTTACAAAATAACACGCACATTTCCTCCATTGTGCTCGAGATTAGCAAAAAGAAACACTTAATTCGTTTGTAGAATACAATCATTATTCATGTTAGGAATTTCTCTTTTGTGGTTGTACTAATGGAGGACTTTGGACATTCCTTTTAGTCTTTAAGTTTTTCCTCGTAAAACATGAACAATGCTTGGCGTCTCCATTCTATACTCAGTCAGAAAAGCAATTATGATGAGGGGTCTCACTGCTTTTGAAAACACACACACCAATAATAGACACAGAAGTATTCCAAGACTACAAAATCCTGCAACAAAAGATCACTCTGTCAAACCGGCTCCAGCGTCCATGTTTAAGGGTCATTCACAGTCGCCCAGTCGCCTACGTTGGCTCCAAGAGCGACATTTTTGATGCAAAAGGCATTTCGAAGGAGGAGAGTTGAGTGAATGTTCGAAATGTAAATCGTTCATCCAAACGATGCGTAGTGAATTCGGAGAATATTCGACTATTAGTTCAGTCAATGAAATATCTGAAATAGAAAACAAGCAAGCAAGGCTGAAAGTTGGAATATATTTGGACTTCATCCTGGATGCCGCCGTCCTGAAACCCCGAATGAAACACCAGATTGCGAATTAAAAGGGGCCGAAAGCTCGTCACCTATCGAAATAAATGCAAAATTAGTAATAATAAGGAGACAAAACTTCATCAAATTTCCCAGAAAAATTGTGATGGTTTCCCCTAATCGCCTGTAGGATGCCACACAATCGCGTCGAACTCCTTTAACATCGTATACGTCTCAACACAGGTCTCATTGAAACAAAAGGTTTTTCTTCGGGCATTTTTTCTTCATACAGAAGGGGTTCAAATTTTACTTCTTTCTGATTTCGCATTTTCATCCTTGGGAGTCATTATCTCGCCGCACACGCCCCTGGTACCACACCTGTTAAATCGTATTTTCTGTTTTCAAATGGTTTAAAACCACAATACTGCCATCGAGCTGTTCTGAACCCAACACTACAGAAATTGTATCAGAGTGCCGTAAATTGACACTCACGATCACTTAATTCACTTCTGAAATCTTTTTTACCCAACGTGGAAACTTGTGGCACTAGGAGCGAGGGAGGAACAAATATGTATATTACGAAATATAACATTGATATTGGATATGCCCTGCCTAAGTTTTCCGAATCCCCTTGTGATATTACTGCGACTCTTATTTCAATGTGAGTCTGAGGCAAGAGGAGAAGCTGAAAGTGAGAATAAGCGAAAAATACAATTCACATGCATAAATATACATTATATCACTTCATGGAATTTACAAGTCACGGATCTTATTTTTGGTATCATTTTAGACCTAACTTGAAAATTGTGGCACTAAGGACAAGAGGGGCTGAGACAAAAATACTACGTACAATACACATAGCAAATACACATGGTTTTCGAGGTTACTTAAATTAGTTTTACTATTACTTCGAATCTTAATTTGGTACCAGGCCTATGCAGAGGGGGGGGGGGTTCCCATGCCTGAGTTTTTTTGAGGGCCCACTACGGGTTTTGAGGGCTTGCTAAGGGCCCGCTAGTGCTAAAAAAATCTGCTTTTACAATTGTATTTCCTTTTATGTTTTTTGCTCTTACCTACTATTTAAATCCCCCCCCCCCAGGACCCGGATTTCCTCTGCGCGGCCCTGTTTGGTACACGGAGCATCAGGACAGTTGAAATGAGAGTTTTGAATTTGAAAAAATAGAAAACTCCGAAATACATGGTACTTTTTAGATTTGGGGCGTTGCGCAACTTGTTTTTGATCAAGGTTTGGCCTTATATTGAAAACTGCGATGCTACAGACGCCGGCGGGGTCACATATCACCGATCAGAGTGTGATTCCAAAAGGGAGAAAATACAAAAATTCGAGATACTAGTCGATTCATAGGTTTTTGAGATCTCTGAATTCAATTTTGGGGGTTATTTTGCGATTCAATTCCCTAGTGTTCCATCAAAGGGGTCTGGCATCAATTAATGGTAGTTTTTTCCGATGGTATTAGATATATACGTTTTGAGATCAACAAGATTCTCTGGCTCAGTTTTTGATCTAGCCCCGTGAATGGGCCACCACATGGAACCAAAATATGAGCCGGATGATCGTCAGAAATGGAACAGTGTAAATCCCCCTTAACAATGTCCTTCCGTGCAGCAGTCGGACTCTTTATTTCATTTTCAGGCTGCTCAGATATTTTTCAATAGAAAAGAGTGCTGCAGGTCATTTAAAAATTTTTTCCAGCAAACTCGCATCTCACTCCACGAGTTTTCTGGACTATGTCAGTGCCGTAACCAGGATTTAAGTAAGGAGGTGTGCGATTTAGGGGGGCTACAAATACCCCAAATTTATCCAACTGCCCACATGTATATGAAGAAAAGTTGACCAAGGAGGGGGAGGTTGACCCCCCTGGTACAGGCCTGGCCTATGTTATAAATTATTCTCGCCTACTCTTCCCCCTTTTCCTTTCTTCTCTCCCTGGATCTAGTCAAGTTTTGTTTGTTACAAAGAAAAATGGACTGGAAAAATGTTCACGCTTAAATTTCTTTTCATTTGCTCTAATATTTTTTGCGATAATCTTGAAATAGATATTTGAGTGCCTTTTGTAAGTATTCCATCATTGTACATATCGTATGTGATGCTTTTTTCATTTTGTTTGACCCCGTGGTAGCTCGATGTGCTTTGACAAACGTCACAAGAAAAGGGCCTTAGTGGTAACTGGACACTGAAGCCTTTTTCTTGTGATACGTCACATTTTGGTTTCTGTTAACTGTAGAGTGTAGAGCAAGTATCTCAATCTCAAGCGAATTTTGGCCTTCGCTATCACGCTATCAGTCATCATGTCTATGGTTATCATTCATTATCAGCTTCAGCATAACATAAGAGTACTTCTTGACATTTTTGGGGAAAAGATAGAGTTCTGTTTTATTACAGTATCAAAAGAGTATTTTCCTCTAAAAAGAGTATGATCTGGGCAGCCTGCATTTTGTGTTGGAGTTCAGAGGGAAAATATTTTGAAAAGTGTATCTACATTATGGACGGCCCCCAGCTTCACATGAGAACTGTGTGGAAAGCAAATTATCATGTGTTATAATTTGGAACGAATGATTTTGGATTAAAAAGTATGCCCAAAAAATGCTCAGTGAAACTCACCAGATTCTCAAAATGGCACAAACAACAACCAAAATACGCAAATGCGCACCAAAAAGTTTACCCGCCGTAGGTTAAAACATCAAAAATAAAATTAAAGAGACCAACCTACCCCTGCATACGTTTCCGACAATCATTAGAAAATGTATTTCATATAAAACATTAAAAAAAAAATTCACAAAAACCGTAGAGTTTGTTCGTAGGTAACAAAACACAATAAATTGACCGGAAAGGCTCTGACCAAAGCGATGGACAGGCCTCTGTAAAAAGCAGATACGCCATGCTTACGGTAAGTTTTCTGGATACAGTCCACCAGCCCGGCGTATTGTTGATTTGTGTTCTGACAGTCCGACATGTACCTGCTTTTGATCACATCAACTGGCAGGGCTATGAACCAAGTAATAACGCCTGTCGGGGGAAAAAAATTAAATCATCAGTTGACTGATGAGGAGTTTCATCTTGGTTAAAAATAAAAAGTTCTATAGTCAGTAGACTCATGATCCGAATTTCAGCTTCTAACGAATCAGAAAATCATGACTTCAATTGGAAAAACAAACAAAAAAATAAAAAAAATAATAATAAAGGAGGAGACGATTTAAAATTGGCAAAATCATATGACAATGAAAAAAACAGGAAGAAGAACAGTTAAACTAATCCCAGATAGGCATCAAAACCAGAAAAAAAAAAAAATTCAAATCGGATTACTACCTCTCACAATGTCTGACTGGCCATGAGAATTTTGCCAACCTACAAAAGTTTAAAATAGTCAAGGATGCGGCACATGTAGGGAATATTGCGAAGAGGAGACACCCCGGACATACCTCCAGAGGACTGCAGAAAACTAGAAAAATTAAAAGAATAAGGAAATTTCATTGAGTTGGAAAAGGACATCATGAGAAGAGAAAATTTTCTCAACATAATAAAATGATTCCAAATAATTCTGAAAGCCAAAAATAGAATTGATAAGGAAAGAAGAGTAAATTATAAGTAGAAAATTATTATGTGTAGCGAAGCGTGTTATTTCAGATGCGACCTATTTTTTTGGGGACCCATTTATCGGCCCACAATGGTAATGTTGAATTCACGAAAGAAATATGCTGTTTGCACGAAATATATAAATTACAAGCGCAGTAACAAGTACGAAACAGAAAAAGAAAGAGTTTGAAGAAAAAATTAAACTTCAGAACGCAGTATAATTCACTTGCACGATAAAATAAAATACGCCCGGAATTTTAATACCTTCTACACACAATGAAAAAAAGAGACACGATATTACTGCGCCCGAAATAAAAAGTTCAAATTCTCGGCCTCCATCATACTTGCCACAAATTTACAATTGCGCACAAATTAATATCAAAATCAAATTTTGGAGCAATAAAAATCTATGAATCGATTCTCCCCCTCCTCAAAAGCCACAAATTTAGATTACAAGCCAAACCGATATCAAAACCGAATTCGTTGAGTTCGAAACCCCTCGATGATCTCGATGGGGTCATTCGCATAAATAACAGGTCTAAAAATTCCTAATGTACTGTAATAAAGGGTAATTTTTACACGCCCACTCTTTTTTGTTCTCTCGACCGAAGCCCTGAAATCCGTCCTTTCGAGCATTACCTCAGAGCTCCCCTCTATGGCGTTTCTAGAGTACTTAAGAAAAAATTCTTAATGACCGTTTTTATAGAAAATTGGATCCCTCTTAAACTCATGGACCTCCTATCTCCACGAGTCTGTACGTTATCCGCGATGACGTATAATTTTTGTGTTTAAACAACATAATATACCGTATGCAAGTCATTTCGTGATATCGATTTTAAAACTCGTAATTTAAACTTTTTTTTCGTGGCTTCACATTTCGTTCAATCACACTTTTTATTTCGTGCTATTTAATACTTCCCTTTTTTTTTATTTAATTTTTGTTTTCTCATTGAACAAGATGAAAAGCTCATCATTATACATACATACATACATACCTGACAAACCACCGGCTATTCCTTCGCACAGTACACCCACAGAAAAGTGATTTTTGAGTTCACATGCAATGTGTTCGTAAATGACAGCATACAGTCCGAACGTTGGAACATCTCTACACGTGAACAAAAATACTAGTTTAGATCTTGATAATCCGCCAATTTTATGGGTAATTCTCCGAAAAATGGACAATTCATGTAAATAGGCTGTAACTCTGCCACTTATTATCAAAATGCTATGCGCAATATATCAAAATTGAGGAAATGAATTCTTCTGATGGAGACAGCGGTAAAAGCTCTCCCTAGTTCAGCAGAACATCATTAGAAAATCGAAAATGCACCTGAAATGTCCATCAGCGTGGGTGTCAACCTGGCCTAGATCCGTTTTTTTTTTTGCTTGCTGGAAGGGTTTAATACATCATTTTCAGGAACTACTGTTTCCCATTGTTGAAGAGGTAAGTTGAGGCAACACGGTATAGGTCTTACAATCTTTTTCTAACCAAGTTAAGTAACCTTTAGAATACCTCAAAGTTCTGTCTAGGAAGAGATGTGTCCTTCAACGTGGATAATTTTCAAACCTCTCTGTAGGGTTCCACTATAAGCATAAACTTCTCTCAAATGCTCATATAACTTCCTCATAACTTCCTCTAGAAGGCTGTGAAGAGCTTCTGTGAAATAATGATAATTTGTATGCTAAAATACTCATTTATTGCTGAGATCCTGGTTTCTAAAAAAAAAAGTGTCCTTCATCGTAGACATCAACAGCCATATTGAATTTATAGCTCCGAATTTGTAAAAACGTAATAATATAACTAATGTTGGCCACATTACATTCAGCAACATGTATCAAATATTTTCCGCATATTTACCCAATGGGAAAAGGAAAAAAGCGATTTTGTCCTTAAACGTGGACATAAAATATTATTCAACGTGGCTATTACTCACGTATTTCTTGTATCCACGCTGAAGGACGTGAATCTTTCGACACTTAGAAGCAGTCTGTAGAAACAGCCTTTAAATCTTCTTCGTGCAGAGACTATACTTTCCTAGATGAAATTTTGGTTCTTCATAAAACCGTGATCCGTGAGATTGTAACCCACGGTGCCGCTGTGTGATCGTACAGCCTCATCTTATCACACTATGTAAACTTGAAAAATTTGTCTTTCAACGTGGACAACAATTTTTTTTTACACCCTCCAAAATCAAATTTAAGCCCGGCCGGTACCGGAATATGATTTCTCAATACCCCTAGTATCGATTTCAACGAAAAAAATTTGAAAAGTGAACCTCATTTTTTTTGGTTTTTGTCCACGTTGAATTGTCCATTTTTCGGAGAATCACCCACATACACTGTTGTGGGTAGCAAAACTCAGTCCGAATGTCTAGTTTTGCATTTGATCAGGGGTTTTCAACCTCTACACGGGACACAAGTGTGAAAATTCATTTGTTCATTATTACCTGATGAATAGCACGAATCCGCCATGGTAGCACCCACGGAGTCCTCGCTGCCTGAATAACTCGACGAGACAAGATGTGGGAGTCAGTGTTACTCTGCGGTCGTGTTTTTCTTCGAACACAATATTTTAATGTTAGCCTTATGAGCATATTCCACGATGCAAAAAAGTCTTATACAAATTACAGAAGAAAATAGGTTAATAAAAAATTACTGGAATGTGCTTGCATCACGGTTTTTGCAAGTTCTATCGGCGTATTCACCATAGTGGACGCTATTCCCCCGACGCATGCTGCCCAGAAACAATCCCAATGCCAGTTTCGGTACACCTTTCCATAGTCGCAACAATTTCGATAGTGGTTTTCACCTCTCATATTCTCGATCATTCTCAAGGAATTTCCATAAAAACCGAAGTACAACGAATTCAACACCCCGGTAGTCCACAGCGGGTAGCTAAGACCCCTGAAGAAACATCGCATCTATAAAAAAAACGTAAATTAATCGTTAACTTTCGGTATGAGCTATATCTATATGGCCGTCTTGATATAACCCCTAACCCCGTATTTATAGGTATCGAAGAATTCAGACTAATACTACGATATGTTCTGAGTTGAGAACTGTATCGGTAGTTTTAAGGATCTTAACAATCCTGACACTCTGAGATGCTGATGACCTACTGACTATAGATCCTATAGCTAATAAGTACCTACGTTATAAGGTCATCGTAGTCTTATACGATTTGCGAACTTAAGACAAAAGAATTATCCCTGTCGTGGTATTTAGGTGAACTAAAAACAGACCCGCAAAGTGATCAAGGTGATAGTGTAGAATGTAGTATTTCTAGTACCTATCTACGATTCACGAGACAATATATGTATCACGTTGAACGGGGTTTAATGATCTTATTTGTCAGAAGCAAGAAAAACACTTCAAATTATTAAATTAAAAAATGTACCTTACTCCTTCATGTTTCAGCATTACAGTCGCGTGAAGAAACGCAGATCCGGAATTCGGCAACGTTTGTTGTCGCACTTTAATCGTTTCCAAGGGATATCCCACCGACGTGGAACAAATTCCTGAAAACCAATCAATTAGTGTCTCGGTTATTTCGAAGCGTGATTTATTTGTTTTTCATTGGAAATCTCGAGGTATATTCATTTACCGGATACCCATCCAGCGATGAAATCCCGCCAAGATAGAAATTCAAAATCCGCTGAACCAACATGATCATTCGTCATTATTGCACAGAACAAACGCTGACTCAGCAAGATAAACCACTCAAGACGACATCGATCAAATAATTGGAAATTATATCGAACGTGGAACGAATGCGTGAACTCTCAGAACGAGATTATACCACAATATTTATAATTAAACCATCTATGAACGAAAGATAGGATTATCTCTTATAGTATATTTTCTTATCTGTCCTATATGTTGAACAATGTTCACATTCTGAACGCATGCCAGCGAAAAATGTATAGTAGACTGATAGCGATTTCACGTGGACGAGTGGTCTTATTAATTTGTTCCCTATCACTTTTGAAGGTGACGTAGAAATGATTGATCGCAATGTGGTCAGTTAGTCACAAGCCAATCACTGACATGTAACTGAAATTTAATGAAAGTTCCAAGGGTGTGATTATGTGATTAAAGGTGAATGATTAGTGATTGGAAACTCTCTCAATCGGTCATTCATATATGGCATGAGTGGAGAATAGTCTCAGATTTTCATGATTAGTGATAAGTCACTTTACATGCCATTCGGGAGTAGGCGGAGGGGGCAGCTTACTCACAGACCTCGATGAAAATAAAGTCGAGATATTTCAGAAAGAAAAATAACTACTGTCATATACGATGTGAAGCATGGACGAATTCACCGTATCCGACAAAACAGGTCCAAACTATACCAGAAAGGACCGCGGGGTGGATTACAAAAGGAACTTAGAAACTTTGGTACTTTTCTCCAAAAAGGGACAAGTCCGGGGAGATTATAACTGATCCTTTGGGCAAGAAGGCCAAAAATATCAGAGAGATACTTTTTACCCAAGGTCTTCCCTGTTGTTACGTTAGCCCTTCCACAAGACCAAATTAAGGCCATCATAGCCAAAAACTGCAGCTTGTTTCTCCCGGCGCTTATCCCCAGCCGCCAAAAATCCAGTACGTTCCACTCTGTTAAGGATATATGTCCCAAACCCTAGTTAAAGGCAATGTAACAGAGAAGAATATTAGAAAGAACCTTGAGTACTCATACGTACACCGATGTGAATACACAAACCACTGAACAAGTACTGAGAGGGTATAGCCACCTAGGACTTCCTCCACAGCGTTCCCGTGGTAGGAAAGTTTCAATCGGCGCTGACAAATCAATGGATGAAAAGAACCTATGAAATCAAGAATCCAAAAATCTGATCTTCATTACATTCACCATTGATTGTCCCTCTTCACAGCCAAGGGAGGAGGGCGGTCCCCCTCAAACATTACTACCTATGTTAGGTTCCAACCATTTGGCAGGAAATACTAATGCAATGCTGAAAGACCTGCAGATCAGTGGATTACAGTAGAGGGCTCGTAGGTACAGACATGCGGGAGTTGAAGTGGAGTAGGGTTGATAGGTGTAAACATACGAGGGTTGTGGCCTTAGCACCCACAAAAAGCACTCCAGTTTTGCCGTGATGATGTTATCGTAGTAACATTCTCAATGTTAGTCATGTATTCTGTGTCGGTCGGTCGAAACATTAGGCACCATTTTTATTCAGGGCCAGCGAAAAGACACATGTCCATGTCAAAATGGGTAATTGCTACTAGCATTGTGAGATCATAACGGAGATGTCATCAATAACCTGTCAGTATACTGTGTCCATCCTCGAACGTCGGTTGGGTAATTTCACGAATTTGCCCAGATTTTATGTGCTAGTGTATAACTATCTCCCCCAAGACTGAAGTTGGGAAAGTTTTTTATTGCTTGTTATAAGACGGCGTTCTTTAACAGGGCTAGTTGTTCAAGCACGTACCACGCCCCCCCCCAAGGGCATTCAAATCACCAACTATTCCATCACCCTGGCTGTAATACACACTTTTTTGACATTTCTCCAAGCAAAGACATAATTTTATCCTTTTATTCATCATATTCTAGGTACAATAAATTCATTAGTAGACATTGAAGTACGAGTTAGGTATGTAATTAGTGACACCAAAGTACTCTATGAGTATGAGAATGTCTCAGGGTTAGAATATCGGTAAGATGACTATTCTTCCATTGCCCTAATCAATTTCTATACCGATGTCTTGGGAACACTGATATTATATTTCAAATCGGAAACTGCTTCATTTCTCCGACATGAACGCCGTGCACTGGTGTAATTGTGAATTAAAATCTAGAAGTGACGTTCGAATTCATTTCTATGGAACAATCCATGTATTTACCAATTTTAATATCCATAAACTTGGTTATCATTTCATCATCGGCAGACCAGCCGGCGAACCTGCAAACAGTAAGAATGGGTTGGTGTGTAAGTGCAGCGGCATAGCCAGGATTTTCCCAGGGGGTGGGGGGGGGGGAGAGGAAAAGTTAGATTTTCAAGGGAGAAAAAGTCGAAAATTGAGGAATTTTTTAAAAATCGCCGATACTAGATGACTATTTTATATGAAAATGAAGGTAAAATTACTGCTCGAGCAAAAATTTTTCGAAAAAAGCGTGTTTTAAGGGCGAAAAATTGCACATTTTTGCGTATTTTATATTCAATTTCAGGTGCCTTGGGGGCATTCGCCCCCTTCACCCTCCTGGCTACGCCACTGCTGTAAGTGCATGTTGATCATACATTTTAAAATTAATACAAAATAATTTCGAGAGACAGACGTACGTATATTGAAATTTTTCTTTCCAACGACCTGGGTTCACATTATTTTCCTTCGCTCTGGCTCAACACGATTTTCATAACCTCAAGTAAGAAAAGAAGTGCGCCTTTCGTACATACAGGGTGTCTCTTTTACAATGACCCCCTTCCATTTGGCAAGTAGGAAACCTACCCTAACAATGTGTAAATATGCTTGCATACTCTTACTTTTGAAGGCACTGAGTTATGATCAAATTTTGAAAAGTTTTCTACCTTTGAAATTTTTTTCCTTCTCACGACTGGAGATACGACAGAAAAATGGTACTATGTAGGAGGTAATAGTAGCGGGCAGTTGTGGTAACTACAGAAGAAAAAATGGTCGGAATCGGTTCAACAAGGTGTTCATAAAATCAATTTTAGTACAAATTATAACAGGGAATTTTCACATTTTTTCACTTTCCCCCCTTAAGCTACTGTATTTTATTTGCAATGGATTGTACATTAAAGTTCCCATACGGGAGGTCATTGACAATTTTCTTGCATCTGGATTAGAGCTGCTCAAAATGGAGTTCAAGATATCCCCGTTAAGAATTATTATACTTTTTTACACAGATGCACAGACCGTATGAAGATATTATCATCTTCTTCAGCTACTTCACAGTTATATCGTTTGTGGGTCTTATTTGCCTCCCTCCTTTCATCTATCTACCCCATGTTTTGAAATGGAGCCCCATGCAATGAGGGGAGGGAGTTCTAGTATTTTGTTAAGTGTAATTGGTTCCAGAGGTCGCTAAATTCGGCTTTGATAACCTTTTTGGCCGTATTCCTCTCGAACTGTGGCGCATACCGTTGAGAAGCTAAAATACTAAACTACACTCGGGATACATCGATACCTACCCAAGCGTTTCAGATGTATGTGATACAGTTCAAGAAGAGCATATTATACAAAGTAGACCCCCCCCCCACACACACACACACAACATTCTAAAGAAAACTGAAATTTTCAGGAATTAAAATGATTTTTCAGTTTACTTTTTTCCATTGTTTTCTTCTATTCTCTTTGATATTAGTGCAATTTGATGTCCAAAAAATTATGCCAGTTTATTTCTAATCATTTACAATATTTCTTGTATTTGTTTCTTCATTGTTTTCTTTGTGTTTAATTTTAGTTTTCTTAAGTAGTCTTCAGGGCCGGATTTACGAATAAGCAAAGTAGGCAATTGCCTACGACGAAAGCTCATGAGTGGCACCAATAGGCGCCACTCGTTTCATTGGCGCTATTCAAATTCTCACGAAATTTTGAAATTGATTTTTAAAAATACATACGAATGGATATTCCCTTCTAGTTTCGGTTTTAGAAGAGATTAAGAATGATGAGAGAGCCAGGATAAGGAGACCCAATTTCAAAATAATAATATTCTAAAGAAGCTCCTTTCTCCAACAATTCACCTTATGATTATTTTGTGGACAAAAATACTGAAAAGACTGAATGAGACGAATATAACTTTACAAAAAGTCAAAATATCTCTGAATGAACTTATATTTTCAAGACTTGAGAGGACGATACAATGAGTAAATTTCAGAGATGAACACAACATCCCACACTTTTCTATATATGACTGTGCCGGGTGTAGGTGATTCTCACCAGGGTGGAACTAGGGTGCCTAGAATTCGAAGGACTAAGAGATTTCATGATGAAACTCAGACTCCTGAGGTCACACTAACCGGGGTCAAAAAAATGGAAGTGGAAGGTTTCAACGTGATATTATTGATAATTTGGTCAACGAGATGGAGCGGAGGAAGACAGCTTACAATGATATAAATTATAACTGAATTTCTTTTTCGGAAAAGGTGATGAACACACCGAGGAATTAAGAAAAAGTGCGAAACAATTTTCAGAATTTTATGACGTCGATGTATCCAATGACATAATTGAGGAAGCAATTCAATTCAAGTATTTTTTGCAGAGTCAAAATCTTCAAAGTCCTCTTAAATCGGATCCCTTGGAAGATTTCCAGTGTATCACAAAAAATAATTTGATGTCCACCTTTCCAAACATATTTATTGCTTATCAAATCTTCTTAACATTACCGGCCAGCAATTATTCTGGGGAAAGGAGTTTTTCAGCTTTGCGACGTATCAAAAATTGCCTAAGGAATATGCTGAGTCAGATTAAAACTTCATATCTCTCGTTGTTGCACGCTGAGTCTAAATTGACCAAAGAATATCATTTTAATCAGATTACTGATGCATTTGCGGCCAAAAAAAGCCAGGAATAAATCTTTCTAGAGTATTTTGCACCATATTTCAAAGTAATAATACGGTTGGCCGTCTATCACAATATGGTGACTATTTTCATTATTTGTTTTTGTATTATTCTACATCTCCATCATTCACTCGTGTATTATTGTTGAATTTTCATTACCTATTTATTACCAAACTTGTGATTTCGTTTATAACCTACAATTGTTTCTTATTTTTATTCTCATCATATACCTAGTACCTATATACTTTCATTTTCATTTGTTCAATTATTATCATAAGTTTAATCTTAGGTCTCGCTATCTAGTTTTTGGTTCATCAATCATCAACCTTATTTTTTTGTAGTTTTTTATTATTCCTAATTCCTAATACATGATCATATTATTCATATTTCAAGGATTAATCAGGGGGGAGGAGGGAGAGGGAGAGAGAGAGGGGGAGGGAGAGAGAGAGAGAGAGACAGAGAGGCGCCCGCGCGAAAATAATGAGGAAATTTTCTCCCACGAAAAAAATGTTAAGGGGGGGGGGATTTCAGGGTGAAAATTCATAGGCGCCGCCTTCCGTTTTGCCTACGACGCCACAGAAGGTAAATCCGGTCCTGGTAATCTTCTGTTGATTCCCTCTCTCGCTGTAGTCCAGTCCCTTTCAAACAGTAGCTCAATTGTTATTTAGTAATTTGACAAATGGGTGCTGCGGTGAATTTAATTTTCAATGTTACTTCGTATAACCTACCTGAATTGATTTCCAAAGTTTGTATTAAATTGACTGATCTCTCTTCATTCCAAAATACACTCACTTATTCAATATCCGTATAATTGTTTCACTTTAAAAAAAAATCAATATTACGTCATACATGCATCATAATGTTTATAATGAATTTTTTTACTTTTACTTCAATAGTGCCCACACTGTATTCTTCAATCACTTGGGATTAAGTGGACTCTGTCACAACCCTGAAACTCAAAATTTCCTCTGCCCCAGTTACTGAGAATAGGCTGAAGCGATGGAACTTCCTACGACCTGATTGTTGCAAATAGGTCAATGCGATGGAATTTCCTACAACTTGGTTCTTGAAAATAAGCCTGAGCGATGGAATTTCCAACGACCTGGCTAATGATTTTTCAAACAGCTCTGCTCCCTCCCCCCTGACAATGACATAAGCTGAAGGGTATCATGTTCTTACGACATATAGGTATACTCGATAAACTCCGTCAAATTTTTTTGGGGGAAAATCTACTTTTTGTTTCTGGAATTTGATTTGATGTAATCTGGGCAAATTCGTGAAGTTACCCGGTTACCGGCCGAAATCCTGGTATACGTAAGTACACGAGAAGCGACGAGAGCGGGTTCACAATCAGACTGGCTATCGACGATTAATCAACTGTCGCACTCGTATTGAGGAAATCTCCCGACGATACCAACTCAAATCACCACTCACACGAGAAGTTCATTTTAGGACTCCACTGAACTATCCTACTTTCCACACAATTCAAAATTATTGTAAATCATCCAATTTTCACTCTAAAAAAATACATAATTTCGTTCAATCAGATTTATATTAAAAGATACCCTTTATCTTTCTAATAATATAATAGCGTTGAAAATATACAAACAGAACGAGTGTAAAAGTAACAATCTAATATTACCTGTATACAAATATACAATATTGCATTTAATCGGCGCGCGTTTGTAAATACATCACATTCAAAAAATAAATATATTTATATGTATAATCAGTAAATAAATAACATTTACGTAAAAAAAAAAAATTTCATTCAATTCGTATAAATTAGTAAGCGATTCGTGAGAAACTGGTATCTACCACGAATGCTATTCGAGGTTAGTGTACATGATTCACCGAAAGTTTTTTTTAGCCTGATCACGAAGCGATTTAGCCGATGATCGTAACTGGAGAGAAGTTCAACAATGATGCTGAAAAGTTCGATGATAGTGAAAAACGCCTCATTCAACGCCAACAAATACTGAAAATCGTCGTCATGAAATCATATACTCGACGATGTAATAAATATCTCGGATAAATATAAAAATTGATTGTGTCCGATATTCATAGCCACGTTCTCAAAGAGGGAAAAGTACCAGAACTTTTTACAAAAAGAGAGGGGAAAAAATGATTAAATCTGATACTTTCTTTTTAACACTAAGAAAAAGAAGAATATTATATATAGTAATCTACAAACTGAGAATTATTTTAAATTAACGTTAATCATTAAAGCGAAGAAAAGTACATTACGAACTATATTTTACACAGACTTGACTTAGGTGAATTACGAATTCAATTTTCACAAGAGAGTTAATTTTACGAACAAGAAATATAATTATTAAATTCGCCAGTCTACTGTTCGAGGTCGGTATCAATAGTTCCGGCGAACGGAGAAAGAACAATACCGATGAATGTCTCTACAAATAATACTAATTATTCAATAATTATTTACGTAGTGATAATGATAGTTATAACAATATATAAATAATATCGGTATTATAATCGAATAATGATTTTATACACGTAATATTATGACGTAATGCTGCTATACGTTAGAAGTTTGAAACTCCTCTCGACGTTATACATTAAACTATTTAACATAACTATCACATGGACATGTTACTTCTAAAAGGTGATTACCACTTACACGAAATCATAATACAAGGTAACACGTATGTTAACGACCTAAAAAAGAAACTTTTGACTGGAAAATATACTACATAATATAAAATTACCGAGCTTGCACACACATTTGTACAAGAAGACAATATTCAGGCTGGGGACAGAAATAAAATCCGACGAATGAGCGTGTGATCTGATCTGGGATCTAGCATTCCAACTCTCGCAATTTGCACACCACGGAATTAAAATGACAGAGTGGAAAGTTTTTAGAGCTTAACACACTCTCGCACTGGACTGTACAAACAAGAGAAGAAACAAAACGCCTATCAACACCGAAATGAAGACTTATAATGAAAATGTGCAACGAAAAATTATTAAGCACGATCGGTTTCTCCACTTGGTAGGAATAGGCAACTATTAGGTACTCGAGCCGGACTGGGACAGATCCTGGCCTCCTTAGTACATCTGCTTTTTTTTTTTTTCTTTTTCTAATTCGTTCCTCGCTATCGAATAACTACAAGAACTAACTCGTATATCCGTTTAAAAATGTCATCTTAGCGAGCTGAATATCAACTTCTCGATTCCGTTTCCCTTCAGCAAAAGCGGCACAGGCGACAAGAATTTTAGCATCGTAACGTTCAACCCACAGAGAGTGCGAGAGAGTGAGAGAGAGGATTCGAAATTCAGGTAGTTCTGACACACGAGGAAAAAAGACATAATTAAATGCAGCAGAAACGAAAATAGTGCGAACTTGTAGCATCGATACGAGAAAATAAAAACAATAACAGTAAATATATCATTAAAATATACAAGAAAGTCGCGTACATATAAAATATAAAAGATTTTCTTCTCTTTCTTTCTGGTTTTTTAATTCGTCACACGTCGTATAAAAATTGCGTCTTACATTGACCGTGTATATGTAAATACGTTCATTCGCACCGATACGTCTTCCTTTCTCATTTTCGTTCTTCCGCGGGAAGACGAAAACAAAAGAAACTATAAATCGGTATTCATCGGGGTATGGACTTTGAAAATATATTTTCTTTGGACGTATCTAACATTAGTTTTTTTTTTTTCTTTCTTTTTCGTTTCATCATCACCTCTAGTCCTTCGTGGTACTCGATATTTCTAATTCGGACAGTCTTTTCCACAGTTCGTCTCTTTCTTTTTCCCGTTTCTTCTCCCTGCAACGACAGAATGCACACGTGCGAGATTAGAATGGAAAATTCCTACTCGGGAAATGGAAAGCTACAAATTAGAAAAAGAAAACAACGTGGAAATCATGAGGCTTCTTCGGCTTACCGTACCTTTGTCGGCAGGACCTGGGAACTCTCTCTTAAAAATATACATTGGAATGCTTTTACTTTCGTCAAATATGCTAAAACAGGGTGTCTACTGGATTTGAAAAAAAAAAAAGTCCTGAAAGATCTTTCAGTGAAGATGTCTATACAGTCTACTAAAGGACAATGATGCAACTTAAGAAATTGATTCGCATAGTGTTTTAGTATGGATTGTCAAATGGTCGATTTCCACAATCTGGATCATTTTGATCCATTTTGTGGATCGCAAACTGAAATCAAAATACGTTGGTGTACCATTTTATATCTCTCTATATACTAATCCGCCGTCACCGCCGCCGCCTCCGGGGGGGGGGGACGCACTGCGGGTTGCCTATCTAAAAATCCGAAAAATTGCAGGGGCAGATCAGCTACTTTCAAGGACATAATCTGTTCTAATATAAAAGATCTCCAAGTTTTAAGACATAACCGACATAATAAGACATAAAATGACATATTTACCCATAATCTTCAAGATAACAAGTCACTGCAGGTTGCCTACCCAGCCCCTTAATTACTCAATTTTCCAGAGGTAGCTCTTCAGGAGGGGGTTTATGGTTGTGGAGGAAGCTCCTGAAGGGGGAGGAGAGCCCCTGGAAAATTGCAGGGGCAGATCAACTACTTTCAAGGACATAATCTGTTCTAACATAAAAGCTCTCCAAGTTTTAAGACATAACTGACATAATGAGACATAAAAAGACATAAAATGACATAATTACCCATAATCTCCAAGATCTCAAGTCGCTGCGGTTGCCTACCCTGCCCCTTAGTTGTTCAATAGAGGCAGCCTACCCTCAGGAGGGGGTTCATGGTTGAGGAGGGAGCTCCTGAAGGGGGAAGAGGGCCCCTGTGGGGGCGTGGGCTGTGGACGGAGATGAAGGCCCTGGGTGGGGCAGGAGTAAGAGGAACTGGTGGAGGAGAAAGTCATTGGTGAGGGAGGGGACCTTGGAGAGAAATGGCTGTGGTGCGGGAGGGGCTGGTGGTGGGGTGGGGTCTTGAGGGGGAAAGGCGCTCGGGAGAGGGGTGGTCATGGTTGTGAGAGCTCCTGGGTGGATGGTCAGGGATCTTCAAGGAGGTTGGAGGGCTATAGTGAGGACAGGAGCTCTGATGGGAGATGAAGCCCAGGGGGTAGTGGTGGGTGAGAGGTCCTCATGGTGGAGGAAATCCTTGGTAGGAGAGGGTGGCCATTGAGGAAGGAGGAGGTAGTGCTGTTCTAATATAAAATATCTCCAAGTTTCAAGACATAACCGACATAAAAAGACATAGAATGACATAATTACCCATAATCTTCAAGATCATAAGTCGCTGCAGGTTGCCTACCCGGCCCCTTAATTACTGAATTTTCCAGGGGTAGCCTACCCTCAGGAGGGGGTTCATGGTTGTGGACGAAGATGAAGGCCCTGAGTGGGGCGGGAGTAAAAGGACCTGGTGGAGGAGAAAGTCCTTGGTGAGAGAGGGGACCTTGGAGAGAAATGGCCGTGGTGCGGTAGGGGCTGGCGGCGGGGTGAGGTCTTGAGGGAGAAGGGCGCTTGGGGGAGGGGTGGTCATGGTTATGAGAGCTCCTGGGTAGATGGTCAGGGATCTTCAAGGGGGTTGGAGGGCCATAGTGAGGACAGAGGCTCTGATGGGAGATGAAGCCCAGGGGGTAGTGGTGGGTTAGAGGTCCTTGTGGCGGAGGAAATCCTTGGTAGGAGAGGGTGGCCATTGAGGAAGGAGGAGGTAGTGGTGTGTAAGGATCCTAGAGGGGCAGTAAAATTTTGGTAGATAAAGGCCCGGGGTTGTAAGAGGTACTCATGGTGGAAGAGGGAGCTCCTGAAAGGACGGAAAACCACGGCGGTGGCGAGGACTGTAGAGGAAGATAAAGGTCTCGGGGGGGGGGATGGTGTGTAAGAGGTCCTGATAGAGGAGGAAGTCCTTGGTGAGAGAGGCGGCCGGGAAGGCGATTGAAGGCCCTGGTGCGGAAGGTTCTGGTCCCGGGCAGGTGGTCTTGAAAGGAAGGGTTCTCGTGGAGGAGGGTTTGTCATGGTGGTGGAAGCTCCTGGTTGGAGGACCAGGGGATCTTCGTGGTGGTTGAGCGAGGAGGCCGTAAGGCGACGGAGCCGCAGAAGGGGAAGGCTGTAGAGAGGGACTAAGGCCCGCCATTGGGGAGGTCGTAGTGATGGGTGAAGAGGTCTTGGTGGGGGGTGTGGTACGTGAACTAAAATGAAGGCCACAGTGGTGTGGGGTCCTAATGGAGGGCACTCGTGGTGGAAGAGGGTGATCAGGGGAGACTAGGTGGAAGACTATGGCCATTGTGGGGGAGGAGTTTGTGGCTGAGGAGGGTTGCGACTGTTGAGGTGTGACCGTAGAGGCGGAGAGCAACCATGGTCAACGACGGGGTCGTGGTGGAGGAGGAGGAGGATCGTAATGAAGAAAGGATGGAAGAGGGTTCATGGTGGAAGACTGAGGACAGCTGATAGAGGGGGAGCAAAAGAAGCACAAAGCAAATCTCAACTCAGGAACAAAAGTTTCAGACCACACACTGAGGACTGTGACGGCGGGGGGGTTGGGCCGCAAAGCGGCCAGGGGGCGAAGCCCTCTAGTGCTTTCTAATAAGGAAAATGTCCGTGAAAATTTCTATTAACGTATTAACAACACAGCTGCAGACTGCAGTCGCGCAGCAACAACACGACTGCAGACTGTACGACTGTAGTCGCGCAGGGCGCAGCAAAGATCAAGATAAATGAGCACATGGCTGGAAATAATAGTATATTACTATACATGTGGGTAAAGTGAATGTTTACCCAACGAAGCAAAAGTTTGCGATATGAGACGTTAGGCGAGTTGAGCAATTTGCTGAGTTGGAAACTCGCTCCATACAATCGTCCCCACAGTACCACTTGGAGAACTGGTTACAAGAAGACGGTCTCATGTTGGTCATCTGGGTAAAACGATGTACGAGTACAGATTAGACGTGCCTTTTGTATGCTCTCATTAATGCATTAATGTGACTTGCACTTTGTAATCTCTAATTTGTGATTTGCGATTTATGATTGAACTTACAAAATGGTAAACACGCGAAAGAATACGGCGGCTACCGAGGAGCAGGATGGCTCCAATGAGAACACTCCAACTAGATCAGCGACCGTCTCATCCGCGTCATCCCAAGTTTCCATGGAAGTACACACGCTGGTAAATCAGCAGTTGGTCGAAATACTTAGCAGTTTCTTCTCCAGAGAAAAAAACCTACCGTTTGTTCTACGCGAAATTAGTGAGTCGGAAAAGTTGAAAAGTCATAAAAATTTCAAACAATGGGATGCTATGGTAAAACTGGACCTTCAAGCTTTCAATTTGTCTGCGTACATACAATTGGAAAATTGTGGAAAATGAATCCCCATTAAAAAGGCACAAGTCCTTCAATATTTGATGAAGTCAGTTACAAAATCTATTGGGCTCACTATCTCGAAAATGTCACCTTATGATGCCTATAAATACATTGAAAAGACATTCGGTTACAGTCGAATGCATGATCTGGTTGACGTATATCACAGATTCGCAAAACTACATTTTAAAACGGGATATGATCCAATCCGGTATGTGTCTCAATTTGAAGATTGCATCGAAGAATATGCTACTAGGGGTACCACGTTCCCGAATGATTATAGAGCGTCTGTATTTTTGCAAAAAATCCAAGGAATTCACGATTATAAGACACCTTACTAAACATTTTACAACACGATGACGACGCAGAAGGACTTGACCTACAAACACGTCAAAGAAACGTTCCTGCAACTTGATCATAAATGCACAGATTCGCATTCAACAGTTCAAATCCGAATAAAGGAAAGTAGAGAACAATGACAACAACGAGAAAGTGGAATCACTCATCGTCGTCCAATACAACCCAATCATCGGCTTCATCATCGAACACAAACACGAATTCGTCTAACAAGAACTCGTCCAAAGGAAAGGAGGATCACTTGAAATCGTCATCTGTAGTTTCAGTTCATATGAAATATACTTCCGATCAACTAAAGAAACTCAAAACAATGACGAAAGAAGATAAGAAGAAAATTCAGTGCTCAAGATGTGGTGAATACTTTCACTCGGAAGATTCGTGTACGCGTCTTGGTCCGTTATCCTATAAATGCCTCAGCAGCCAGCTGCGTACCCTACTTACCCTACAAACACACTAAACTCGCTCCATACAATCGTCCCCACAGTACCACTTGGAGAACTGGTTACAAGAAGACAGCCTCATGTTGGTCATCTGGGGAAAACGATGTACGAGTACAGATTAGACGTGCCTTTTATATGCTCTCAATATGATGTTAAAACATAAATCTATCACCTTCCCTTTCAAAATCAAAATCGCACGAATTCAGACTCACACAATCAGGATACACGAATTCATGGAATGGAAGGAACGTGAACACGTAAACGAATCATGCTCTCACTTTTCTCATGCTTGTTGAACTTTTCAAGCGTTTTCATTGGCTCATACTGTGGTTGACCCGATTCTTCATTGTACCTCATAAATAGTAGACCTCTGACGTACGTATCAGATGAGTTACTCACTCCTCTGACACCGAATCATTTTTTGAGGTTAAGGACATGTAATGTCAATTCAACTCTTGGAGTTCAAACCCAGATGTTGTCATCCAATTCTAATAATTTGATTAGCTCTTGGAGACATACATTAGGGGTAGTGGAGGCCTTTTGGTCTGCCTTTAGAAGTTTGTATCTTTTATCTTTACGTGAAAGACATACTTCTATTCACCCTCGTAAAAAAGGGTCATCTCCTTTTGTTCCCAGAAAGGGAGATATAGTTCTTATCAAAGAGCCTTCAGCAGTCAGGACTGACTGGAAATTTGGTAAGATTGTCAAAGTTAACCAGAGACTAGCAGTGGCACATGTTCATACGAATGGTAGAACGGTTCAAAGAAGTGTGAACCATCTTTTTCCCCTTGAGGTTTCACCTCCTAGCCCCGAATCTGTTCACTCTAGTGAGTGAAATTTTTGGGGGCCGGAGTGTCGAAAATTTCTCAAATTTTCGACTTCAACTCCGTTCACGTTTCCTTCACTTCGTTGAAGAATACGTCAGGTTGACGGTGATGGTGAAAATATTTGGCTGGTATAGATTTGAGGGTGGAAAAATAAATAAATAAATAATTAGCTGTGCTTAGCAAGGGAAAGTAACGTCTTCGTTTAAGCTTTCATCGAGCCTCTCCGGTCAGTTGCTTTTTTGAGTTACATAAGAAATAGTACGCGAATTTAGTGCCGAAATTTGGAGAATATGACCGACAAGGAGGTGGAAGTTATGGATATACAGGTCAGTAGTATTGTCAGTAGACAGTAAATGTATTGACATCTAAGAAATCTAGAACGTGTAGTTCTCGTATTTACGTAATTTACGTAATTCGTTTCGGACAAGTCTTGCCAAAGTCATCATCACCAGTCAACAAAATTTGAGTTGAAATTATCGATGCAAATTCGTGTCGATCGTAATAATTTGAATTCCTCGTGGAATTCCGTTCGATTTCCTCGAACATTCGCCCTTTGGGGCCTGTAGAATTCAAGCTAGAATTCCGTTCGAAAAACTCGAACGTTCGCCCAATGGGGCCGTATCCTTTTCTCCTTTTCGTTATTTCTTAGACTGACGACAAACGTTTGTTTTATGTTTGTCGTTAGGTCCGAATCCAATACTTCATAGAAATCAGGATCCCGAAGCCGAGCCGACCGTATAGAGAAGAAAATTATTAATTTTACCACTTTGTACTTTTTATTTTAAAAAACGTCAATTTTTTATATTTAATAAATTTAAGTTATACTCAAAATTTCGATTTCTTCTAGTTAACGTGTTCTGTATTGAATCTAATTTTAGTCAGAGCCTTTTCTCTTTAGTATTGACGTAACTCCCCCTAGGTTTAAACGATCCAGAATCCTCTCCAGGTTTACAAATTTACGTCAACGCCTAGCATAGGTGCGGCGTGCGGGGAAAATGCACTTTTACCCGCAGGTAGCTTACTGTCAAAATACTGTTTCAACATCATGTATAGAAAAAAAGAGAAAATGTTGGATTGCGAGGCCGTACACGCGTTTCCGCATTCGTTCTAGTGCTGTGCACAACTTTGTTTCGTTTTTCTGCCATAAACTACGTAAAATTCGATCTTATTAGCCAGAAAACAGACAGGCAATCTCCTGTTATCACGCCGAATCGATCGTGCTAAACATTTTGGTAGAATAGTGCGAAAAATTTTCTGCCAGGAGGGCAAGTTGATTCGTGTCCAGTGAAAAGTACTAAGAACTGTGCAAACTGCTTCCACACACACACGCATAGAGAACGCAGAAAGTGAGGGGAAGGGAACGTGCGAGCAACCAGAATCTGCCGACGGCACTCAAGGAGCCGCCCGACAAGTACGACCCACCCCTGCCGCCACCACCACAGGAGTCAGAAGAAGCCGTACCCGCACATCCTACACACGGTACCACATAAACTAGTTTTCCCGCCACCTACCGCCCGTCCCAACTCCGAGTACCACAGCCATGTTGCCGAGTTTGACACGTACGACCCACCCCTGCCACCACCTCAGGAGTGAGAAGAAGCCGTACCCACATATCCGACACACGGTACCACGTAAACTAGTTTTCCCGCCACCTACTGCCCATCCTAACTCCGAGTACCACAGCCACGTCGCCGAGTTTGACGCGCCGTTCCTGCGAAAAATCTTTTCTTCCTTTTCTCCATAACGCCCAGCCATACTAAAGAACCAAGTTGAGCAACCAATAAAACTCGACCAGGACCAATCCATGAACACCGTGAGAATGGAGGACCTGAGAAAAGAGCTCAATAGCATTCTGGACAAAAAGGTTGAAAAACACAGGTCCCAAATTGTCCAAGAGATCGACAAAGACATGATTAAAACTGCAAACGCTGTGAAAAGTCACGAGACTAGACTGAACAAGAACGACAATTACTCACGCAGGAACAATGTCATCTTTTACGGTATCCCGATTCTGCTGACTGCCGAGAAGATGGGTGACATCCTCGGAGTGTCCTTGAAACCTAACGAGGTGGACACTGCCCACCGCCTGAAGACGAGGAACAATAATCAACCTCCGCCCTTAATAGTGAAAATTCTATGCAGATGGAAGAAAGAGGTCTTGGAGGCAGCGAAACGAGTCAGACCAATGGCCGACAACTTCGGCGGCAGCAAGGAGGTGCGCATATACGCGAATGAGCATCTGGGTCCACACACGCAAGAGCTGTTTGCAAGGGCACAAAAGCTGAAAGACAATTACTTCGTTTGGACGAAGAATGGCCAGATCTTCGCCAGGAAGGAAGTCGACAGGGCCCACCCGATGCTCATTTTAGATCAGGACGATATAGATTTCATCAGCGAGTCGCAGGAAGGCAATATCGACGGAACACTCTACAAGAAGACACAGAAAAGGGAGAGAGACGGGTCCAGCAATGAGTCGAGTCCAGCCGGGATGGCCGCGCGACCAGTGAAGGCGCTGAGAACGATGAAGATAGACAGCAACGCACAGGCCTCGCATCAAATGTGAGATTCAGGTAATTTTGGTAAGTCCCCAGAACAGGCTGCAGCACCTGCGGGGAGTATAGGCTGCATTACCTACTACTCGTTTCCAGACAACGAGGCGAAAGCCAAACGTCTGGGCAAAATTCGAAAATTTAAAAAGGGAGAAGGTCAAAATTTGAAGGTTATTACATTTAACTGTCAAGGTATTGCCAGTACCGAAAGACTCTTTGAATTCGAAAAGTGCTGGGAGGGGAGGGAATTTGACATTGTAGGAATTTCGGAAACGAGGATTTTAGGGGAAAAAATTTATGGTAAGGAAAAATGGGAATTATTTTTACTATAATGGGCAAGAAAAGGGTTACAGAGGAGTGGGCTTCTACGTCAATAAAAAATGGGTGAGTAAAATTAAGCTAGTAACTAGCATTTCGGACAGAATTGCATTTTTAAAATTGGAAATTAGTGACAAAGCGAACCTCTTTATTGTCCAGGTCTACGCACCGACCCTACAAGCTGATGAAAAAGAAGTAGACGCGTTCTACAATCAGCTCTCTCAGCTATTAAGAAAGGAAAAAGAATATTACACTTTGGTTATGGGAGACTTTAACGCTAAACTAGGAAGGGAGGAAGGAGAAGCCAGGTCCAACAGCATAGGTCAATTTTGCTCAAGTGTTTCAACAAATAAAAACGGGGAAAAGTTAATTAATTTGGCACAAACTGAAACCTTAAAAATTATGAATTCGTTTTTTCAAAAACGTAAAATAGAAAAATGGACCTGGGCTTCACCAGATAATCTAACAAGGAATGAGATTGACTATAGCTTGACTAGCGATAGTAAAATCGTAAAAGATGTGAAAGTTCTGAAAAATACTCAATTGGTAATTCCAAGAAGATTTTTGGTCAGAAATGCGCTTAGGAAGAAACCCTCGTGCGTTAAGGACATTCAAACAGACGTAATAGCGGAAGCAAAAAAAGAGTTGAAAACGAGATTGGAAAAATGGTCAAAACTGAATCTAAGCACACAGGAAAATTATAATAAAGTGGTCGAAATTCTAAAGGGGATAGTAAAGAAATACGAAACAATCTCTTCAGGCAACAAATACGAAAAGCAATTATCCTCCGAAACAATAAAAATTTGTGAGAAAAGAAATAGTTTGGCGAATATAAAAAGAAGAACTCTGAGACAGAAGGTAGAACTATCTGAGCTAAGAAAACTGGCCCGCAGGAAGGTGAGGGAGGACTTGAAAAAAAGAACTTAGGATAATGTCAGAAATTCTGGAGGAGTCAGGTTCGGTTAAACTTGCAAAAAGAGAACTAGTAGATGGCAACGCCCTTCTTCCTGCGATAAGTGACTCAGAGGGAAGGCAAATAATGGACAGAACAGGGATTACGAAGCTGCCACGAAATTTTACAAAGATCTGTATAGCGAAGAAAAGGAGTGGATAGGTGAGATCAAGTTAAAGTTCAGGAATACGGAAGAAATCCCTCCATTTCTGGAAAGCGAAGTGGCACAAGTCCTCGCCCAACTGAAAAGCAATAAGGCCGCAGGGCCTGACAGAGTAGAAAACAAATATTTGAAATTATTCAGCGAGGAACTAACAACCCCACTAACTTTTATCTTCAATCAGATCCTTGACACAGAAGTAATCTCTGAGCAATGGGGGCTATCGGAAATTATACTCCTTTTCAAGAAAGGGGAACAGGAAGGAGTTAGGAAACTACAGACCGATTAGCCTAACATCTAACATCTCTAAGGTTTTTGCAAAAATTGTGAAAAATAGATTATATAATATTCTGGATTGGAATCAGGGGCAAGAACAAGCTGGGTTCAGAAAAGGTAGATCAACGGTGGATCAAATTTTTATAACTAACCAATTGATAGAAAAATGCAACGAATTTCAAACTCCGTTACATCTTCTGTTGATCGACTTTCAAAAAGCATTTGACTCCGTCCACCTCAACTACCTCTGGAATGCACTCAACGTACAAGGAATTCAGGCCAAGTTTATAACAATTCTGAGGAAATTGTACGAAATTGCGGAAGGGAGAATAAAAACGGATAAAGTGGGCGAAAAATTCAAAATTCAAAAAGGAGTGAAACAGGGTGACCCTCTCTCCCCAAATTTGTTTAATTGTATTTTGGAAAATGTATTTAGGAAGCTGAAGTGGGAAAAGAGGGGGATAAAGGTGGACGGAACAAAGCTTAACCACTTGCGCTTTGCAGATGATGTAGCTCTCATTGCTCATAGCAAGGAAGAAATGCAGAGGATAGCAGAGGAACTGCGCCTGGAGGGGAAAGAGGCTGGTTTATTAATTAATGCCAAAAAGACGGTACTTTTGACTAATGAATCCGGGGAAAAAGAAATAATTTTGGACGGGGAAATAATAAAAAAGAGCGAGGAAGCCATCTATTTGGGACAAGTGATTGCATTCGGGGGAAGTCTGGATAAGGAGCTGAAGAGAAGGAAGGCAAAGGCGTGGCGAAGCTACTGGGCTCTGGGGGGAAAGGGTTCAAAGGTAATTTTTCGCAAAATATGAAGAAAAAGATTTTTGAAAGTTGTGTGACCCCAGTATTGACATATGGAGCGCAAACGTGGGCACCTACGAAAAAACAGCGGCTCGGTTTGGCGAGGACACAAATAGCCATGGAACGATCCATGAAAAACATCAAATTAAGAGACAGGGTGAGGAATTTGGAAATAAGGGGGAAGAGCGGAATCACTGATTGCAGATTCATAATAAAAAAAATTGAAATTCGACTACGCGGGACAAGAGGCAAGAAGGGGGGAAGGAAGATGGGAGAACAAAGTATTATTCTGGTATCCGAGGGACAAAGAGAGGAAGGTAGGGAGACCAAAGATCAGGTGGGTAGACGAAATAATTCAAGTTGGAGAGGTAGCATGGAGAAGAGGTACTGGCAATAGGAAAAGCTGGAAAAGAGTAGGAGAGTACGTGTGGTGAGAAAAAGTAAGTAATCCAGATATTCTCTACTTAATGATATTATGGTTTTACAGATCAATATTCTGTCTCCCACACCCATCTATAATAGCTAGATGGACCAGTTCGGTGGAAGCAGAACCGGGTTTCCTGAAAATTGTATTCGATACCTTGCAAAGTTTCAAAGATGTAAATTAGGTTTTCGACAGTATGGCCATCCGAAAATAAATAATCAGAGACCCGAAAACGAGCAACTTCATCGGTTACACCGATTATGGTGGCATACATGTAGAACATACGGAGACACCAGCTTCTGAAGTCTTAGTATTCATGTTGGTCTGCTTAAATGGCAAATGGCGACTGCCTGTTGCTTATTTCTTTCAGGATAAATGCCCTGCGTCTGTTCAAGGAGAGCTAGTTAAAACGGACTGCGTGTCCATAGTGTAACATGTGATGGAGCTGCTACAAATTTTGCAACCTTAACGTACCTTGGCTGCAACATTTGCAATAAAGAAGATAATCACACGTTCAAGTATCCTGGTAAAGATGACGTTGTTTGTGTTATTCCTGATGCCTGCCATATGGTGAAGTTAGCCAGGAATGCCTTAAGTATTTATCCATTTTATTACTTGTGTTTTCCTCCCTACTTTCATTCTATTGACTGCAATTTATCAATTTCTCTTTGCAGCTTCTTACAAAACTTTGAAAATCAAAGATGAACTCACTGAGTGGCGCTTCATTGAAGAATTATTGAACTTCCAAACGCGTCTCGGGTTTCATTTAGCTAATAAACTGACCAAGTCTCACGTAAATTTTCACAACAGTATCATGAAAGTTAAATTCGCCATACAGACATTGAGCAGTTCTGTAGCCGATGCAATAGAATTTTTGAAATTATCTGGAGTGCCAGCGTTTCAAAATTCAGATGCTACAGTCTTATTCGTGAGGAAATCGGATCGCATTTTTGATTTCTTAAACAGCCGTAGTCCTTTTAATAAAGGTTTCAAAAAACCTATTTACTCATACAACCTACAGTTTTATAAGGAAGCGGCAGACAATTGGATCCAGTACTTATATCAGCTTCAAGATGCGAATGGATTTCCTCTGCATTCAACTAAACGGAAAACATTTATCATTGGTTTTGTAACAGCTATTAGATCTGTCCCTTTTTGTCTCCGAAAAGTTATTCCACTCGTGTATTAAGTACCGTATATTATCGCACACGTTTCTTTTTCTTTTTTGCACCGTATATTATCGTGTTTGTGCGTAAACAGTCAAGTGCTAACCTGTGCATTCTCGCACGGTTAGAATGCCTACCATCGAAGAGCTACTCGAAAGAATAAATCGGCTCGAAGATGATCTCAAAAAGACGAAATCTGAAAATCTCGGTACCTCAAACCCCCCTCAACCTCGGATAAACCTACGGCGGAACCAATGGATAGCACTCCCACTGTAAACAACGGCGAAACTGCGACGGGCATTCGACCCAGTGAGAAGAAACCTCCACCCTTCTTCATAACGGGCATTAAGTCCATGTCAATCTTCCAATCATTAATAAAGAAATCCGGCATCGAAATCAACGAAATGAAGGCTCTCCTCGGTGGCGAACTGAAAGTGCAAACTCCCTCTGTTGATGAGTACAGAAAATTGAAAGCTACGCTCGACAATCCTTGTCCTGACGACGAAGCCGACAGGAAACAACTTGGCGTACTCAGATATCACACTTATCGACTACCAGCTGATAAGCCGTTCACTGTGTATATTCGACACTTACATCCGTCAGCGGACGAAAAAGAAATCAAAGCTGCCCTACTCGAATATGGACACCAAACTTCTAGCGTAACCAACGTGCAGATTCGTAAAATCGTAAACGAGAAAGCTACATTCATTAAGCTTCCTCTCTTCAAGGTTGACATCCAGCCTAGCGGTAACAACAGAGATATTTTCAACCTCAAGTCGTTACTGTATCACAAAATTGCTGTCGAATATCCAAGAAAATCTACCGAGGTCGCACAATGCAAGAGATGCCAGCAGGTAGGCCACTCAAAAAATTACTGTAGTAAAATAGCTAGATGTGTTAAATGTGGAGAGAGACACGAGTTTAAGGACTGTAAACTCCCTCGATCAGCTCCAGCAAAATGTGCTAACTGTCTCGGACCGCATACAGCGAGCTATCGTGGTTGCCCTGCGTTTAAAAGCAGGAAAACTCAAGGCAATAGTCAATCAGCAGTACAGCGAATTTTAGCCGAAAAATCCCCTGCCGGTTGCGAGTCACGTAACCAGACTAACACGTATGCTCAAGTGGCAACGACTAACGATAATAAAACCTACACTAAACATACGAACAGTGGTGCTTCAGACAACACGATCAAAAGCACTGAGCTGAGCGAGATCCTTATCATACTTAGGAGACTGGAAATCTCGCAGGACGCGATAAAAAATTCAGTCTCAAAACTGGATGAAAGAGTAAACAAACTCGAGGCTGCAAACGCAGTCTCCAGTCCTAAACGTAAGGTACGTAAGGTATGATGGCCGCACAAACCGTTAAAGTGCTGTCCTGGAATGCCAACGGACTCGTTTCACGTAGGCATGAACTAAATCACTTCCTATCAGACAATGAGATTGACATTGCCCTGATCACTGAAACTCATCTAATCTCACACCAGCAGATCAAAAAGTTCTATGGCTACTCGCTTTATTGCTGTAACCACCCCAGTGGCGACGCACGGGGAGGTAGCTTAGTACTGGTTAAAAACTCACTAGAGCATCACGACTGTGGCGTGTCTGCGACCAACGGTATACAGGCCTCCATCGTAACTGTCAAGCTGAGAAATAGCCAAGTGAACGTTGGAAGTATCTACTGTCCACCAAGTATCGCACTCAAGGAAGAGGACTTCGAAGATCTATTCGCAACCCTCGGCGAAAGATGGATTCTCGGCGGTGATCTAAACGCCAAACACCCCTCCTGGGGGTCCAGGATAACTACTCCTCGAGGCAGGTCTCTTCACAATGCCATCTGTAAACGCAAGTGCAACAAAATTTTCCCGAACACGCCCACTCATTGGCCAGCGGACACTAACAAAAGACCAGACATAATTGATTTCTTCATTACTAGAAACTTTTCCAGTAACTACACAGATATTGAATGCCAGCAAGACCTTTCGTCGGATCATCTGCCACTCATTCTGACCATCCACACAACTGTCGCCAAGGTCAAGATAGTTCCAAAACTAACTAACAAATCTACAAACTGGTCAACGTACCGTTCAGTAATTGACAGACTTGTGCCAATGCGAATAAGAATCGAAACTGCCTACCAATTGGACAACGCAGTCGAGAAATATACTGAAATGACCCAAGAAGCTGCTTCTCAATCAACAGCCCATGTCGACAAGATACCACAGTCGGTCTCCTATCCAGGAAAAATAAGGCAACTAGTCAAACTCCGTAGAAGGGCTAGACGCAAATGGATCAGAACTCGTAACCAAGAAGATAAGACAGCTTTCAATAGGTTGGCCAGACAAACCAAATTAGCACTAGCTGAGTATAACAATGAATCGTTCCAGCAGTATCTGTCATCTCTCACGCCTCATAAAGATGGAGAATACTCACTATGGAGAGCTGCTAGGCGAATAACTAAACCGGCCTCCACCAACGTCCCGCTCAAAAATAATGATGGCGATTGGGTCCGAGATAACCTAAGTAAAGCAAAATTATTTGCCTCTGCCCTAGAAGCAGTGTTCAAACCAAATAATATCGCTTCTGACGTCGCTCCTTACGTTACCCTAGGTGGGTCTGACGTAATAAAACACGCTACACCCAAGGAAGTGGCTGAGGCTATCGACAATCTCAAGGTCAAGAAAACACCAGGTCCAGATAGAGTGAATGCTGATATGCTGAAAAACCTGTCAAAAAAAGGCATCGTTTACTTAACGAAGCTTATCAATGTCGCGCTTAGACTCAAATATGTGCCGAAAGAGTGGAAACTAGCGGACGTCATAATGATACCAAAACCCGGCAAGCCTCCAGAGGCTGTATCATCGTATCGCCCAATTTCTCTCCTCTCCATCACCTCTAAAGTTCTCGAGTGTATCATATTGCCAAGAATCAAGTCCCACGTCAATGAGCATAGCATTCTACCCGAAGAGCAATTTGGTTTCCGTGAGAAACACGGCACAGTCGAACAAGCCCATCGCTTGGCCAATCATATTGCGCAAGCACTGGAAAACAAACAATACTGCCCTACAGCCTTTTTGGATGTCGCAAATGCCTTCGACCGCGTATGGCACGAAGGCCTAATCTATAAGCTTGCGAAAATACTACCACCAGCACTGTGTGAGATGATACAATCATACCTGAAGGACAGATTGTTCCGGGTCAAAATCGGCTCCGATTATTCCGACTACAAGCGTATAGAGGCCGGAGTCCCACAAGGCAGTGTTTTGGGACCCACTCTATATATTCTCTTTACCCACGACATACCTCGAGATACAAGGGTTACGCTTGCGGTATTCGCTGACGACACAGCTGTCTCTGCTAACCATACGAACTACGAACAGGCTGTAGCTCAACTGCAGCATTCAATAAATAACATTTGCAAATGGGCTAGCAAATGGAAAATAGCAGTAAACAATAACAAGTCGGTCCGTGTAGATTTTGCGCTTCGACACCACGGATATACCCCGTTATATTGGGAGAATCGTCATATTCCTCTCGCCAACTCGGCAAGATACCTTGGTCTTCACCTAGACTCTAAGCTGAACTGGGCGGAGCATGTGAAACAAAAACGTTCATGCTTGAATCTGAAGCTCAGGAAATTTCACTGGTTACTTGGTAGACACTCTAATCTAGCTCTATCAAGCAAACTACTGGTATATAAATCGATATTCAAACCGGTGTGGACATACGGTTTACCGTTATGGGGTACCACCAAACCCAGTAACAGTCTGAAAATCCAGCGATTCCAAAACAAGGTGCTAAGAGAAATCACCAATGCTCCCTGGTACATATCGAACAAGCAACTCCATGTAGACCTGGCGATAGACACCGTGGAGGAAACCTATCGTTATTATGTTGACCAGTACATCAAGCGTCTCCATAAACATCCAAATACGGCGGCCATCCAGCTGCTAGACACGACTACGCAGACTCGTAGACTGAGGCGTAGCCACATTTTTGATATTTAGAATTACTTATACTTTACTAATTATTTGAATTCTATCCTCTTGCCTTAACTTCTGTGAAAATTTTGTGTAAATAGTTCAACAACTAGTCCTCAAATAAAACATTTTATGAAAAAAAAAAAAAAAAAAAGTTATTAGCTAAGCATTATTATAAATATGTTTCAACTTTTAAATTCTCTCAGGATCATTAAGAAATTTTTTTCTCAATCCTCCGATCCAGATTGGGATTTAACAACAATCCTAATTGTGTACAAGTTATAGTCGCTATTAAGAAACTCCTATTGAAAAATGATGTAGCCGCGCCATCCACTGGTAACAGCGCTCCGCTCACCGATACAGAGACCGACGACGAAAACGATGAGTTGGAAGACTTATTGGACGTGAACTGCGACGACAGAAATGTGTACTTTAAAGATTCTGTTTTGTACTATGTTTCAGGGTTTATTGTTCGCAAATTACTGAAAAAAGTTAAATGTAATTCTTGTAGACTAGCATTAGTTGATAAAACAAATCCTGAGGAACACAGTTATGCACGGACAATTGATATATTTACAAAACTAAAAAACCTAGGTGGATTATACTTTGTTTCTGCGGATGTATTAAGAATTGTTACAAAAACTAACGTGTATGTGAACGTTTATCTCGGTGATTGTAGGAACCGAATTGAAACGTTCCGATTAATTAATAAGGTCGTTCATGATATTGCAAACCATTCTGAGGTTTTTAGAAATTTGAAGTGCGATAATGAAGATATTGATGACAACCATAAGTTAACGTTAATTAAATTAGTAGAAAATCTCTTCGTTAAAATACGTATGCATAGTCTGGCCAAGAATTTGAATAACGACATTATTTCCAAGAGACGGAAATTCACGAAAATAATTTTACTATCTAATCAGTAAAGCCGGCTACACACATGCGACATTCGCCGAATGACGAACGTTCGGCATACTTTTCGAACGTTCGCAATATCACAAATGCACCCCTACACACTATGCGTGAATTCGGCAAACGTCGAATGTTTTGGGATTGTTTCCTTTGACTCGCGTCAGTTTACCGACAACGGATGGAAAATGTTCGGCATTCGGCGAACGTGCCTCTCACACTCGCCAAATGCCAAATATTGCCATACACACCACTAGATGTTCGGCATATATGACGAACATTCGTGATTCGAAGTTCGGCGAATGCCGCATGTGTGTAGCCGGCTTAAGATACTGTGTGTTCAACCTTGTAAAATTAAAAGTTCGGTACAAGTTTTTTTGTTTTTTCCCCCCCATAAACAGGGCTGGATCAAGAAATAGGAAAATGTAGCAGCCCCTCGAGAATTCCAATTTTCAACGGCCCACTCAGTATTAATCGGCCCAAGTTTTTCTCCTATTTTTCAAATGATGGCCCAAATGCATCGCGGCCCACCATGAAGAAATGCTGATGAAAACTGTTGGCAAGTAAACCGCCAGGTTTTATATTGTAGATAAGATAACGCAGTCCACATTTATTATGTTGTATAGTTAGTAGAGTTAGTACAGTTCGTGTCGTAAGCAATATATGCCACATCCAACGTGTAAATATAAAATGTTTTCAAGTGATGTTTAAATCCCAACAAAATGGTCCTCCGGCCGTGGTTAACTCTCATACTGCATCCGATTTTAATTCTTCACTTCATAGTTTCGGTTCATTATACCTAATTATCGTATCAATACGGAGCGCGTTGCTGCATGTTTGCCGTGTTAGTTCGTGCCTGCGCGTTACATTCAATACGTTAGTTTTCATGTTCAATCACCATGGCCGAACTTCAATCTATTCACCGGGAAATGAGACAGGTACTTCGCCGAGCTAATATTTTGGCAGATGAAGCCGAGGCCTTACTCGATACAGAAATTACCGAAGAAGACTACCAAATCGTCAATGCCAACCTCGAGCAGGTGAAGCAAAGCCAAGACCGTCTCGACATCTTAATATCCGAAATCAGTAACCACGAGATATCCGAATCCGAGGAAAAGGAGATCGAGAAAATCGACACTCTGGTTATCCGATTAGCGCGTTTGACTGGTAAGTCCCGAAATATTAAGACCAAGTTCGAAAAAACCAACCAGAAACGAAATCTCAAGTGGTGACCCTCGCCATTCTTGGGCTCATTCGACCTCTGCGCCTCCATTCTCAATGAGCGCGTCTACACTGATGCGAAACAAACTCCCCAAGATCCGGTTACCAACATTCGACGGCGATGAACAGAAATTTTTGAATTATAAAAGCCAATTTGTAAGACTCGTTCATGACAACACCGAAATTGAAAATGAAGATAAAATGGTCTACTTGAAAGGCAGCCTAACTGGAGAAGCTGAGCGATTAATCCGAGATATCCCAACCTCTGCAGCCAATTACCAAAAGGCTTGGGATGCTATTGTAGAGCGATTCGAAGACCGATTTCTGATCGTTGAGTCTCACTTTGCCGAACTTTTTGCAATCCAACGCATCAAGTCTACTCGAGAGATATGTGATTTGATCGATCAAATTGATTCAGTTCTGCGTAGCCTAGAATTATCCGGTGAAACTCCAAGCGGCTGGCCAGGTATAGTTACCTATTTTGTGTTTAGTAAGCTCGATGAGCGCACCCAAACCGATTGGAAAAAGACCATTAGGAACCGATCCCAATATGCAAAATGGGAGGAGTTACGAACCTTCCTCAAGGCCAACGCATCCGCGGTACGTTTCGCACCAACCTACAGCACCCCATCCAACAGTGCACCTACCAAACGGGATTCTACTGACTCGAGAAAAAGTTTTGTCGTAACCCAGAAGCCGTCATGCATTTGCTGCCCCAAACAGCATCTCTTCATTGAGTGCGATTCATTCCAATGTAAACCAGTTCGAGATTGAGTAGCTATGGTTCGTCAGCATAGATTGTGTCCAAACTGCTTTAATTCGGGTCATAGCTCGTTCCAGTGCAAGTCAAGAAAGACATGCAAAATCTGTTCAAAAAAGCATCACACTCTCCTTCATATTGATTCCAGTGCCGAAAAATCAAGTGAGGGATACCCGACTTCTGCACCAGCCAAGCAGTCTGATCCAAAACCGACTGAGCAGTTCTCTCCAGAGTGCGCTCTACCTTCCAGTCCCAATGCTACCAGTTTAACGGCCACCTCAGCCGAATTGACCGTTTTACTTCCGTCAGCTGTAGTGCCATTCCGAGCCAACGCCACCCAAGGCTTTCTGCGTACGTTATTGGACACTTGTTCTCAGGTCACCTTAATTTCTGATGCCTTTGTTCGTCGGTTCCGGCTACGTACCAGTCCGTCACCAAACCAAATTTCAGTTGCGGTAGGCGGAGTTAGAGCGGCCATAACCAAGCAGTGCAGGCTCACTCTGAGCTCGCAATTCAGCAAGTTTTCACTCGAGATAGTAGCTGAAGTGGTACCAAGTAACGCGCTCACGTATTCCGTTCGCAATTTACCATGGGGCGAACAAGCTAAAGAGCTCCGGCTCTATAACCTAGCTGATAAGGCATTCCATCAGAAGGTTGTCAGCATTCCCGGCGCCGATTTGTTACTTGGAGCCAGCTACCTTCCACTTGTTTTGCTGCCAACATCTAAGGCTTTCGGCCAGCTCCTGCTCAAGGAGACGAAGTTTGGTTGGACCATCCTAGGTCCAAGCTCAGTACCTCATGATCATCCCATTACCGCCTTAACCAGCACTAGTCCGACGTGTTGCCTAACTATCCAAGATATTGATGATCGACTGAGAAGTTTCTGGGAAACTGAAGAGCAGCCAGAATCTACCCGTTCCAAATCCAAAGAACACGAGCTGTGTGAGCGTCATTTTGAAGAAACCCACGAACGTTTAGCAAATGGGCAGTTTCGTCTACCTTTTCGAGAACCAATATCTGAGCTAACCAACAACCTTTATCTTCAGGTTCTGAATACTAATTCTGATTATCTTTACAGTGGACAACTCTTCATTTGGGTAGAATGTAATAATAACAAATTTTAGCCCCCTACCTGCTCGAGACAGTTTATTTCTTTCGTCTAATACATTGGGAATTCGTATGTCAGAACTCATGTTTTGCCTGCTTACATGGCAACAGATATGCAACCGCCTGGCACAGATATTTTACATAGCGGTGATGCGTAGATGTTCCCAACATCACCAGATCCTGTTGCCTCCACAGCACGCCTGCGTTACTGTAGTATATTAGGAATGCTATAAATGGCAGCACTGCTAGAGAGATAAGACTTAGACCATCTAGTATTTAACATAGACCGCGCTAACTCTGGCTAACCTACGGGAAAAATCGTTATCACTTGTTTCAACATCTGGGGAGAAAGTTAAGCAACGAGGAATGTTTGTGTACAGAAGTGCTTTATCAAATTCCGATTTTTTACTGAAGTATTCGCGCAATTTTTACTGTTTCTCGATATTTTATTGTTTTATTAAATGTCTGATGGCTGTGATATTATTCTTAAGTGAAATAAGAATTTAAAAATTAAATTTCGTACGTGGTAATGAATATCTTGATCAAAGACGATGGTAGTATCTTGTGTTGCTTGTGGGAACAACGGTGCATCATCTTATTTTGAGTAAGAAAATGAACATTGATGTACATATATTACGTATTGACATTGACTATTACCGAATTTACACTACATACGATCCTTAAACTGTGATAGAATTCCGAAAGAAGAAAGTAGAAGAAGGATATGGATGGAGAAAGTTGGTATGAATCCAGCGAGGATTCTACCAGCCAGGCCAAAAATATGTGATCTTCATTTCGCTCCCGATGCATATACAAAAAATAGCGATGAAGTAGTTGGCAGACGGAGATTGAAGCAACAAGCTGTTCCATCTATAAGTGTGGTGTAAGTAGATATACATCTGCGGACTGCATATTGATGTAAATATGCGTACCATTAAATCTATTTCGAGTTGTAAATTAATTTCTACATCTTTTTATTTAGTAATCTTGAAAGTGAGACTACAGACAGCAATGAACATCCATCTAAATCGAAAACGAACTCTTGTTTCGTATGTGGTTGGTCAAAAAATGCCGAGAATCGTTCATTTCACAGGTACCTACCATGTAACATGTAAAACAAATTATGTGAGATTTCATTTAGATGTTTGAATGCAAGGAGTAATCTCATTTTGATATTTTTATTTTCTTCCTTAGGTTTCCAAACGACACTGAAATCCGAAGGCAGTGGTTGAGAAATTTAGGCATGGAAAATACATTTCTTTTACCAGGCCATGACAAACGTTTATGTAGCATGTTTCGACTTATTACCTACTTTGTATTATGTAGATACGTCTGAAGATTACATTCCCGATCTGCAAAATCAACGTTAAAAGACACTCTTGACACTCTTTTTGAGCCAAAATAGTGTCTGTCCTTGACAATCACGTAGGATCTGCCAGAGGCGTATTAAGGAAAGAAGCTGCTCCAGGCAATATAAAATGTGCCGCCCTATTTGATTAGAAATACATTGTAGGAGCACATGGAATCATTAGTGCGCCCAATTTACAATGGCCAGGTGACTATGAAGTAGGCTGTAGAAGTGCTAATACCCTTTAGACCAAACTGCTAACTTACATTCACTTCATTGTTAAAAATATAATTCTTCGTTTAAATTTACTTACATATTGATTGATAATATAATGCTGAATAGAGAATAGGCATATATCATGACAAAATTTTGTGTAACGAAATTTTCTCGATAAGTTGACTAGGAGATTTTTGCGAAGCACTTTTAAATACGAGTAGGAACGGACTTTTTGGTCACCTCGTATATGACAGAAATCATTGAAATGGCGTAGTTACTTCTTCTATTTTATTCCTTCTCCATTTTTCTACTTTTCTCATTCCTTTTTCCCTTCATTCTTTTCTGTTTTCTTTTTAATTTGAAAATTTAAAATGTTGCCGCCCTAAAATTTTGCCGCTCGAGGCAGCTGCCTAGATTGCTTCACGGTAAAAACGCCTCTGGGCTCTGGCCACTTGTATAGCAGAATTGATCTGTCAAAAGAGTGTCAAGAGGTCAAAAATGCGTCGGAGTGCTCGGATTAGTTGAATGATTGTCAAAATACCTTGGCAAAATTACGTCAACCTTTGCGGATCGGGTTACACCTATTTTATTATTTTCTGACAGTGGGTTTATGCGATTGATTTTGTTGTATGCTTTTAAGTGATAGTTTCTAGTTTTCACTTATTTTTGTGATGATTTTGTACGAGTTAATTCCTATGATACTGTTGATTTTGTGATACCTATGTACTTATTGTTTTTAGCTTTTACCTATTTCTGTGATGGTTTTGATCGCGTTAATTCCGATTCTGGCCAAAATAATAATTTTTTTTTAAATTGTCGTGTTTCTACTTAGCTTAATCTTAATAAATATGATGTAATTTTTCTGCTTTCGCGAAAAATTTTTACCTTTAACTGTTTACACCTTTAAACATTTAAAAAAAGTGTTCAAACGCTTCTGATTTTTATTATAAAGTGTCATATATTTTATAAGTTTTCCCCTATTTCTGTGCTACCTACATGTACTATCATGAATGTGCTACCGTACTTGCGGTTTTCATTAAAATTTAAGTTTGGTATGTAGTTACAAATCGCAATAACCCGGGAAATAAATCTAACAGAAAGAAAAAAATCGCGGTTTTTTTTAGTGTGTCTTAAGTTATGATTTGAACTATAAACAACCATTAATGTAACTGCCAACTTATTAACATTTGAACAATTAAATTAAATCAACGACAATGTGGTTATAAAATTATATCGAAATAAAAAACCAAAGTAAAATTCCGAGCAATATAAAAATCGTCGTCTTCGCGCATCAATATTACGAATAATTTTGATGCGCGAATCCGAAGGAACGCTACAACATTCCTCGTTGCTTAACTCTCACAGCAGCTGGTGAAACCATTCCGTTATCACTAAGCGCGGTCTATGTTAAATACTAGATGGTCTAAGAGATAAGAGTTTTCTGATGTTTATGCCAGTTGTTATTCGAATGATGTTTTAAAAATAATATAATGTTCAAAAATGTAAATGTATATTATTATTAGAAATTTCTACATCAGTTACGCTCCTGGCGCGGAAACACCACATCAGGCTCTTACACGCGCGTGCACAGTCCACAATGCCTGAAATCCGGCTGTGATACCGGGTACTCGGTGCAAGGAACAAATAAAGCGTAAGGTCCGACAATGCGTTACTTGCCGCACAGTGAACGCCCTTAACTGTAAGCAATTCATGGGAGACCTCCTACCGGCTCGGATCATTCACGCATTCACTGAGACCGGAGTGGACTTTGCCGGTCCCTTCATGATTCGCAAAACAGTTCCATGTGTATTCACCACATTCAAGGGATACATGTGCCTCTTTGTACGCCTACAAACGAACGCCGTTCATCTAGAGGCATGTCTCAACCTCTCCACTGACTATTTCATTGCTACCCACAGTCGCTTTGTCCGTAGGCGAGGTTGCCCTTCCGTGCTCCACTTTGCAAACGGAACGAATTTCAAGGGGGCTGAAGCCGAGCTGAAGCAGATGTTGGAATCAGAACCGCTCCGCTACTTCCTCACCGAAGAGAGAATAAAATGGAAATTCATTCCCCCGTCCGCCACCCATTTTGGTGACGTTTGGGAAGCCAACGTGAAAGTAGCCAAGAGACATCTGGCTGAAGTCATCGGCAATACCGAACTCTCCTACGAGCAGTTTGAAATGCTGCTTGTCCGAGTCAAGGCCTACATGAACTCGCGGCCGCTGTGTCCGGACCCTGACCACCCGAACGAGTATTCTACCATCACTCTTGGTCACTTCCTGATCGCGCGCCCGATTCAAGCACTACGAGAGCCTGTCGGTGACTCCCGCGAGCCCATGAGAGCCTTTTGTCGCTGGCGCCTTATCTGAAGACTTGTAACTGACTCCTGGACTGCCTGGTCTGACGGTTATCTTGCATCACTGCTACGAGCCAAGTGAAAGACTAAGTCAAGAAACCTCCAATCCGGGGATATCGTAGCAATATGCAGGGAACTTCTGCCGCCTACCAGATGGGCCATCGGCTGTGCAGAAGTTTGCCACCCCGGTAAAGATGGCTCTGTCCGCGTGGTGGACGTCAGAACGGCAATTGGAATGCTCGGCCGTCCTAGCCACAAGCTGGAGTTACTTTATCCAAATGATGTCAATCCGCCGCAATGTAAGTATTATTTTAGTTTATTCTGTATAGCTTATATCCGTTTATTTATGTGTCCTAATGTTGTTATTTTGCATCAATAATAGTAATTTATCATTCGTATTTTTCAATTTAGTATTGATCCTTTCTCTCCATCCATAGTTCCTCCATTCTTTCTCTTGAAGTAAGTATTTCTAGGGAAGAGTACGTTCATGCCGATTCCACAATCTCGATCATTTCCGAGCCTTCGAGACCGTCTTCTGCCTTTTGTCCCTTCCACTCGATTTTAAAACCACATTCCTTTTCTGTTGTCCTTCCTCTCTCTCTTTCTCGCTCGTTAGTTCACATATTATGTTCGTTCTGGTTTTTTTAGGTTTTAGTCGTTTATTTCTCATCCTTTGTATTATACAATCGTACAAGTCCAGTCTCTCGTAAGACCTTTCAAATGTAGTCTTCTAATACACGTTGTCCTATACACTTTTCTTCTAATTGGCTCTCCACCCGAGTCCTGGAATCTGCCCTTTAGAGCATTACTCATAGACGTCGGAGAGGCTGTTAGGGCTGTCTTAACCCTCTTCCCTTTTGGCCGGAAAACGGCTTAGGTCGAAAGTTCTGGCGAGTTGCCCCCTCCCCCCGGCTGCGGGCCTGAGTGTAACATCGTCGTTGATACATTTAGTTATTCACAAATGCGCGTTCTTTATTCATCCGAGTTTACGTGCTTTGCAAATAGACATAACAAACCTCAACAAGCACATTACCTATCGTTCATACACTCGAATTTATATCGTTATCTTCCCACAATTTAATTACTTCATTTCAACGTGCAATTAACGTTTCCCCTATTATCATTATACTTTCCCAACGAGTCGAAGTAACAAGCAAAAATTTCGTATTTCCGAGCAGCGGAATACCCACGTACGAGATACGCGGTCCGCTGTAATCCGAGAATTCGGAAAAATCACGCCGACTGATGTAACTGATCGATCAGCTCGACCCAGCCTACTTGACGTCAACCAAAGACTCGGTCTGGTTGAAACAATGCGTTGATCTCGATCGGCGACATACAGTAAGTACTTCACTGACACCTGTTACTCCGGGAAAATAAAGCGAAACAATTCGCATAATCAACCCGACAGATACTTCGAACCCAGATATCGTTTCCACCGCCCGGCCCGGCACGCTTCATAACCGTCTACACCGAGTGCTCAATATCGCGATAAAATAGCACGATGTGACACAACGTTCCTTACTTTTGTCTTTCGGCTTTATACGACGCCGTTAATTCGTCGAACAGTTTACTATTCATCTCCATGAACGTTTTCAGCACATTGTAAACTAGCGCCACAATGGTTTGATTCCAGTGCTCCTTGCTGATGCGATACAACGCCGGGAACATGATCGGCATTATTACGAAGTTATTCTCTTCGATAAGACTCATGATATATTCGTTATTCCAGAAGTATAACGCGCGTTCAGCCACCTGAAATGGCAACAAAAGCGAAACGATTATTGCACACGCTCATTTCACAAAACCACGGACGAATATCCACGTATCTTCCTTTTTCAGTTTTGGTGTCATCAGATTTGGTGATTTAGAAAAACCGAAGGAAAAATTTCATCCGATAAGAAAATGAACCGGAATTCGGCAGATTTGGGCACTATCGGGCAAAGGTGGTGACGTCTTTACAGGCCAAATCGTGAATTCTGCTCGATACGTGCTGAGTAAGGTTTTTTAAGCTTTCGTTCGTACTCGCATACGAAAGCACTGCTTGGTACTTTCAGAACTCCCGGCACGCACTCGACAGTTCCGCTTACAGGCAGTTTTGGAAACCGGGTAAAACAGTCGTTACCAGAATTAACCGAATTTGCGTATCAACACTGACAACAATTTCTCGTTTTCATTAATCTCATTAAGAATTCCGGATTAATATTTACGATAATTGTCTCAGCTGGTCGGCAGCTCCGATTATACGGAGCGCTTCAATGATTTCTCTTCGGCGCTAGTCAGCTCCGGTTTCTTTCAATTTCTGACAACACCAGTGCAGATCTAGATCAACAAGCTTATTTCAATATTTAGTACTCGCCTGAAAATGAGGACTTGAAACGCATTTTGCGATTTGTCTAAATAAAGGTTCTTGTATTCTTAAAAATTGTGTAGGCTCAATTACGTCCAGTATTTCTTCCATTTCTCCTAGAAACATCACCTACGAACAAAAAAACATGTTTCGTGAGAGCACAAGTCAAGAAGTTCAAATTCACGTGGTCAAGGCCGCTTACACCGGTTCCACACGAGTTAGGACTGCGAATAATTTCAATAAGGGTTCTATGTGAAAAAAGTGATACCGCATACAGAGGTCCGAGACTTCAAAAACACAAGCTTTACTGGAAACACTGATGAGTGGAACTAGGAAACGACGAAGCTCTAGAGGGACGCCAGGCTCGGGTATTTCCCAATAGAGGAAACAGCATACAGGAAGATAAACGATGATTCACCACGAAAATAATTATTTTAAAACCTGTTATCAAATTGACCGAAAGAGGTTATAAGTCATTCAAATTCTGTTACGTCTGACTGAAGGTGATTCACAATCTCTCAAGACTTTCTAAGATTGCCAAAATTCATTTCCGACTCATCACGCGGTATCTGTTCAAAGTAACTCACGTTCGTTCCCAAAAGCGGATAGGTAGATTTACTGCTACCGTGGAAAATTTTTTCGTTGGCCAAGTTTTTACCATTTTTTCTGCGTGCGATTAGGATATGTAGAGTTTTAGTCTCCTTCATCCCTTTTCTCTTTTTTCGGCCTCAAGTATACGTCAATTTTTGGAGGCCCACTAGCTCTTTCCTAGTCTAAGTGGATTTGTTCACCCTTCTACCCTCGCCTATCTGCTTCCGTTCATTCCTGTCAACATGTATCAAGACTCATCGAGACGCTCTGATAAGACAAATTTCTGACTGTGTTCAAACCAAAGACCTCACCGGGAGGGGGAAGGCAACGCTCAAATTCGCCGCATGGCAGTGTCCCAAAATACTTTATAAGCATTAAAAAAGGTTCCCAATGGCGTAATTCTGCCGAATGGCGACTAAATTTGCCAAACACACCGACTAAGCTGAGACGAGAGAGGGGAGAGATTATTTGATGATAATGGGGCATACGGCGATGCACGCATGCCAAATTGGCCCCGAGACACTGCACCCCCTATCCCGGAAATTCCCCGAATGGGCCTCCGTCAGGATAGGGGGGACAGGTGAGGGGGAGATGTCGCAAATAAAATTTGAAAAGGTTTTTTCAGATTCGGTCAACACTTATTTCGACTCCTTCAGGACTCGCTGAAGCTCATTCATTTTTCCTCAGGACTCACTGACACCCAATCAAACACGTTCAAACTTCATTTTGACTCTGCTATACGCGTTCGGAGATCCTGAGGACTTGTTACGCCTCAAAAACCCATTCAGAAACTTTCAATGCTTATACTGACTGATAGGACCGAATATGATTCATTCTGATGACGTTACAGGGTGTCTAGTTTTTTTTTTCTTTTCTTTTTTTTTCCCCTAAAATAAAATTCCCTGACTTTTTCGTAACTTCCCAGACCCATTTCAGAGTGGTCTAAAACGAATTCTTAAAAAACGACCGCCTCTCTTTCGGCTTTCATTGTAGTACAACACCAGAAAAGTGCACTTTTCAGGGTGTTTAACAAAATTAAAAATATTGGACTTCTATTGGACTTTTTTCGGGCTTTTTATATGCGCAAAGATTGAGTTTGCAAGACACAGTGATCGAATTTGAGTTTTCGACAACACTACATTATTATTATTATTCCTCATGTTTCAATTTTTATTGAACCTATATTAAGATTATTGAACTTTTATTGAACTTATTGGACCGTTTTTCAAATATTGGACATTCATTGGACTTATTAGCCCGGTAGACAGCCTGACTTTTGGAAGCTCTGTTATATGCACAATGCTTTTTTCACAAATATTTCTTAAAATCACTGACTTTTCCAAAGCTGAACACTCCGCGTTAACAGTAGTCATTCTCTTTAAATCTACGTTAAGTATACGTGTGGAGACTATGACATGGCTTACTCTAATTCAAGGCCGGCGCGAAAAAGCATATTCTTGGAATGATAGGGGGGGGGGGAGTCTGAATATGAAAAATCCCGACTGAAGTTTACAAAATTCTAATTAACATGCAGAGAAAAAGCGTATTCTCTCCACTAAGAGTTTAAAATTTTCCCCAACTCTGACCCCAAACTTCACTTGACAACAGGGTAGTCCCCGTTTTTTGTAGAATGATTTTCCTTGCCCCTTCCCGGTTTTCTAGACCAATTTTCCAAATTTCCTCTGACACTTTTTCAGCTAGTATTGTAAACAGCTTTGAGAATTTTGTAAAAGAACTAGGTCATTACGTTTTGCACTGACAATTATTCTCTAAAAATGGTGAATATTCTTTAATTCTCATTAATCTCGAAGAATTTCCTGATTTTGATCAAAATTATAGTAATTCCCTAACGTTTCTGACGTTTCCAGAATTACGAAATTCTCTTTTTCCAATTTTTTAGTAAGTGGCTACCCTGGACAAAAAAAAAAAAAAAAAAAAAAAAAAGTTACCAACTATCTACCGAATTTCTCGACTGATAGTTGGAACTTTCCATATGGGGAAGGGGGGTCACACACCCTTAAACCCATTCGCCTACAAACGAACGCCGTTCATCTAGAGGCATGTCTCAACCTCTCCACTGACTATTTCATTGCTACCACAGTCGCTTTGTCCGTAGGCGAGGTTGCCTTCCGTGCTCCACTTTGCAAACGGAACGAATTTCAAGGGGCTGAAGCCGAGCTGAAGCAGATGTTGGAATCAGAACGCTCCGCTACTTCCTCACGAAGAGGAATAAAATGGAAATTCATTCCCCCGTCCGCCACCCATTTTGGTGACGTTTGGGAAGCCAACGTGAAAGTAGCCAAGAGACATCTGGCTGAAGTCATCGGCAATACCGAACTCTCCTACGAGCAGTTTGAAATGCTGCTGTCAAGGCCTACATGAACTCGCGGCCGCTGTGTCCGGACCCTGACCACCCGAACGAGTATTCTACCATCACTCCTGGTCACTTCCTGATCGCGCGCCCGATTCAAGCACTACGAGAGCCTGTCGGTGACTCCCGCGAGCCCATGAGAGCCTTTTGTCGCTGGCGCCTTATCTGAAGACTTGTAACTGACTCTTGGACTGCCTGGTCTGACGGTTACCTTGCATCACTGCTACGAGCCAAGTGAAAGACTAAGTCAAGAAACCTCCAATCTGGGGATATCGTAGCAATATGCAGGGAACTTCTGCCGCCTACCAGATGGGCCATCGGCTGTGCAGAAGTTTGCCACCCCGGTAAAGATGGCTCTGTCCGCGTGGTGGACGTCAGAACGGCAATTGGAATGCTCGGCCGTCCTAGCCACAAGCTGGAGTTACTTTATCCAAATGATGTCAATCCGCCGCAATGTAAGTATTATTTTAGTTTATTCTGTATAGCTTATATCCGTTTATTTATGTGTCCTAATGTTGTTATTTTGCATCAATAATAGTATTTTATCATTCGTATTTTTCAATTTAGTATTGATCCTTTCTCTCCATCCATAGTTCCTCCATTCTTTCTCTTGAAGTAAGTATTTCTAGGGAAGAGTACGTTCATGCCGATTCCACAATCTCGATCATTTCCGAGCCTTCGAGACCGTCTTCTGCCTTTTGTCCCTTCCACTCGATTTTAAAACCACATTCCTTTTCTGTTGTCCTTCCTCTCTCTCTTTCTCGCTCGTTAGTTCACATATTATGTTCGTTCTGATTTTTTAGGTTTTAGTCGTTTATTTCTCATCCTTTGTATTATACAATCGTACAAGTCCAGTCTCTCGTAAGACCTTTCAAATGTAGTCTTCTAATACACGTTGTCCTATACACTTTTCTTCTAATTTGCTCTCCACCCGAGTCCTGGAATCTGCCCTTTAGAGCATTACTCATAGACGTCGGAGAGGCTGTTAGGGCTGTCTTAACCCTCTTCCCTTTTGGCCGGAAAACGGCTTAGGTCGAAAGTTCTGGCGAGTTGCCCCCTCCCCCCGGCTGCGGGCCTGAGTGTAACATCGTCGTTGATACATTTAGTTATTCACAAATGCGCGTTCTTTATTCATCCGAGTTTACGTGCTTTGCAAATAGACATAACAAACCTCAACAAGCACATTACCTATCGTTCATACACTCGAATTTATATCGTTATCTTCCCACAATTTAATTACTTCATTTCAACGTGCAATTAACGTTTCCCCTATTATCATTATACTTTCCCAACGAGTCGAAGTAACAAGCGAAAATTTCGTATTTCCGAGCAGCGGAATACCCACGTACGAGATACGCGGTCCGCTGTAATCCGAGACTTCGGAAAAATCACGCCGACTGATGTAACTGATCAATCAGCTCGACCCAGCCTACTTGACGTCAACCAAAGACTCGGTCTGGTTGAAACAATGCGTTGATCTCGATCGGCGACATACAGTAAGTACTTCACTGACACCTGTTACTCCGGGAAAATAAAGCGAAACAATTCGCATAATCAACCCGACAGATACTCCGAACCCAGATATCGTTTCCACCGCCCGGCCCGGCACGCTTCATAACCGTCTACACCGAGTGCTCAATATCGCGATAAAATAGCACGATGTGAAACAACGTTCCTTACTTTTGTCTTTCGGCTTTATACGACGCCGTTAATTCGTCGAACAGTTTACTATTCATCTCCATGAACGTTTTCAGCACATTGTAAACTAGCGCCACAATGGTTTGATTCCAGTGCTCCTTGCTGATGCGATACAACGCCGGGAACATGATCGGCATTATTACGAAGTTATTCTCTTCGATAAGACTCATGATATATTCGTTATTCCAGAAGTATAACGCGCGTTCAGCCACCTGAAATGGCAACAAAAGCGAAACGATTATTGCACACGCTCATTTCACAAAACCACGGACGAATATCCACGTATCTTCCTTTTTCAGTTTTGGTGTCATCAGATTTGGTGATTTAGAAAAACCGAAGGAAAAATTTCATCCGATAAGAAAATGAACCGGAATTCGACAGATTTGGGCACTATCGGGCAAAGGTGGTGACGTCTTTACAGGCCAAATCGTGAATTCTGCTCGATACGTGCTGAGTAAGGTTTTTTAAGCTTTCGTTCGTACTCGCATACGAAAGCACTGCTTGGTACTTTCAGAGCTCCCCCGGCACGCACTCGACAGTTCCGATTACAGGCAGTTTTGGAAACCGAGTAAAACAGTCGTTACCAGAATTAACCGAATTTGCGTATCAACACTGACAACAATTTCTCGTTTTCATTAATCTCATTAAGAATTCCGGATTAATATTTACGATAATTGTCTCAGCTGGTCGGCAGCTCCGATTATACGGAGCGCTTCAATGATTTCTCTTCGGCGCTAGTCAGCTCCGGTTTCTTTCAATTTCTGACAACACCAGTGCAGATCTAGATCAACAAGCTTATTTCAATATTTAGTACTCGCCTGAAAATGAGGACTTGAAACGCATTTTGCGATTTGTCTAAATAAAGGTTCTTGTATTCTTAAAAATTGTGTAGGCTCAATTACGTCCAGTATTTCTTCCATTTCTCCTAGAAACATCACCTACGAACAAAAAAACATGTTTCGTGAGAGCACAGGTCAAGAAGTTCAAATTCACGTGGTCAAGGCCGCTTACACCGGTTCCACACGAGTTAGGACTGCGAATAATTTCAATAAGGGTTCCATGTGAAAAAAGTGATACCGCATACAGAGGTCCGAGACTTCAAAAACACAAGCTTTACTGGAAACACTGATGAGTGGAACTAGGAAACGACGAAGCTCTAGAGGGGCGCCAGGCTCGGGTATTTCCCAATAGAGGAAACAGAAGAAGCCATGGGTTCAGCATACAGGAAGATAAACGATGATTCACCACGAAAATAATTATTTTAAAACCTGTTATCAAATTGACCGAAAGAGGTTATAAGTCATTCAAATTCTGTTACGTCTGACTGAAGGTGATTCACAATCTCTCAAGACTTTCTAAGATTGCCAAAATTCATTTTCGACTCATCACGCGGTATCTGTTCAAAGTAACTCACGTTCGTTCCCAAAAGCGGATAGGTAGATTTACTGCTACCGTGGAAAATTTTTTCGTTGGCCAAGTTTTTACCATTTTTTCTGCGTGCGATTAGGATATGTAGAGTTTTAGTCTCCTTCATCCCTTTTCTCTTTTTTCGGCCTCAAGTATACGTCAATTTTCGGAGGCCCACTAGCTCTTTCCTAGTCTAAGTGGATTTGTTCACCCTTCTACCCTCGCCTATCTGCTTCCGTTCATTCCTGTCAACATGTATCAAGACTCATCGAGACGCTCTGATAAGACAAATTTCTGACTGTGTTCAAACCAAAGACCTCACCGGGAGGGGGAAGGCAACGCTCAAATTCGCCGCATGGCAGTGTCCCAAAATACTTTATAAGCATTAAAAAAGGTTCCCAATGGCGTAATTCTGCCGAATGGCGACTGAATTTGCCAAACACACCGACTAAGCTGAGACGAGAGAGGGGAGAGATTATTTGATGATAATGGGGCATACGGCGATGCACGCATGCCAAATTGGCCCCGAGACACTGCACCCCCTATCCCGGAAATTCTCCGAATGGGCCTCCGTCAGGATAGGGGGGACAGGTGAGGGGGAGATGTCGCAAATAAAATTTGAAAAGGTTTTTTCAGATTCGGTCAACACTTATTTCGACTCCTTCAGGACTCGCTGAAGCTCATTCATTTTTCCTCAGGACTCACTGACACCCAATCAAACACGTTCAAACTTCATTTTGACTCTGCTATACGCGTTCGGAGATCCTGAGGACTTGTTACGCCTCAAAAACCCATTCAGAAACTTTCAATGCTTATACTGACTGATAGGACCGGATATGATTCATTCTGATGACGTTACAGGGTGTCTAGTTTTTTTCCCTAAAATAAAATTCCCTGACTTTTCCGGAACTTCCCAGACCCATTTCAGAGTGGTCTAAAAGGCATTCTCAAAAAACGACCGCCTCTCTTTCGGTTTTCATTGTAGTACAACACCAGAAAAGTGCACTTTTCAGGGTGTTTAACAAAATTAAAAATATTGGACTTCTATTGGACTTTTTTCGGGCTTTTTATATGCGCAAAGATTGAGTTTGCAAGACACAGTGATCGAATTTGAGTTTTCGACAACACTACATTATTATTATTATTCCTCATGTTTCAATTTTTATTGAACCTATATTAAGATTATTGAACTTTTATTGAACTTATTGGACCGTTTTTCAAATATTGGACATTCATTGGACTTATTAGCCCGGTAGACAGCCTGACTTTTGGAAGCTCTGTTATATGCACAATGCTTTTTTCACAAATATTTCCTAAAATCACTGACTTTTCCAGAATTTCAAAATTCCCTGACTTTTCCAGAGCTGAACACTCCGCGTTAACAGTAGTCATTCTCTTTAAATCTACGTTAAGTATACGTGTGGAGACTATGACATGGCTTACTCTAATTCAAGGCCGGCGCGAAAAAGCATATTCTTGGAATGATAGGGGGGGGGGGGTCTGAATATGAAAAATCCCGACTGAAGTTTACAAAATTCTAATTAACATGCAGAGAAAAAGCGTATTTTCTCTTAATTTTCTCCACTAAGAGTTTAAAATTTTCCCCAACTCTGACCCCAAACTTCACTTGACAACAGGGTAGTCCCCGTTTTTTGTAGAATGATTTTCCTTGCCCCTTCCCGGTTTTCTAGACCAATTTTCCAAATTTCCTCTGACACTTTTTCAGCTAGTATTGTAAACAGCTTTGAGAATTTTGTAAAAGAACTAAGTCATTACGTTTTGCACTGACAATTATTCTCTAAAAATGGTGAATATTCTTTAATTCTCATTAATCTCGAAGAATTTCCTGATTTTGATCAAAATTATAGTAATTCCCTAACGTTTCTGACGTTTCCAGAATTACGAAATTCTCTTTTTCCAATTTTTTAGTAAGTGGCTACCCTGGACAAAAAAAAAAGAGAAAAAGTTACCAACTATCTACCGAATTTTTCGACTGATAGTTGGAACTTTCCATATGGGGAAGAGGGGTCACACACCCTTAAACCCATTCGCGTTAGCCCTGTTTAAACTCTAAGACTGACTTAGTCAGAGACCTGTTGACTTTTTTTCAAAAAAACTTCACCAAGACTAGGGTGGTCCTTATTAACTCTTGGTGAAAAAAGTTCATATTTTCGGTAGTGACACTTCCCCAGATCGGTTCCATGGTTTTAAAAAACCGTTGCGTAAAGTTTGTGCAAAACTGTTCAGGTGTAACGAGCGCGTCCAGTGGGGTCACGTTCTTGATTTTTGAAAAACTGAGATCCTATAGCACTTAGATCCTCTACATATGAGCCTAAAAGTTATCATTTTTTCTTTTCTACAATGGGGGAGGGGGAGTTAAGGATTACTGAAACCATTAAAAAATCTATTTTATCGTCCTCTGAACATTTTCGGCACCACGAGGAGGGGTGGAGCTACTTTCCAAGTCCTTCCACTTTCAAGAGTCCTGTGAGTCCTCGAGTGTCAAATGAAGGCAAGAAAGAACCTTAGAGACTTATTCAGTGCTTCTTAACATCTCAAGTTCAAATGTAAAATAATTTTACATTTTCTGGCTCGTATCAAGAGGCCTCAATTGCAACGGGATCTCAAATAGTTAAAACTGCTATTTCCGTAAGAACTTTAATCCACCTGATGCACGAGTTACCACAAGCGATCTTGCTCCAAATCTGCACTTTTTCCCTCTAAATATGTGAAACCGACCGATGGGGGGAAGGGGTGCCGCATAAACCACAGAAGTCGAAAACAAAGACCGCCCCAATAAAGATACCGATGCAGAGAGCTAGGAAGAGAAATTGGCTCTTACAAACTTCATCTCAAACCAACTTTTTTCACACACATGGAGCAGAGGGAGAGTAGTGTCAACAAGTACTAAACATACACAAAGGGATCTTCCTATATCGAATCTCTTTCCTTTACTTGCAGGAAGGTGGGGAGCTCTTCGCTTCGTCCCGCATTTTCACTGGCAGCTCTGTTTCTCTCACTTCAAGAGACAGTTAGCACTGTTCGATTCCGAGCAGGAGCAAATTAAATGAAATGGTTTATGAAAAGAGCAGTTCGCGAAATTACTTCGAGCAAAAACCATCTGCTCACGGCTCCGCAATTCTGGTTCAAGTTTAACTGTGTACTACACTACCGTTACTTTGTGAGAAATGCCGGAGTGAGAACAGTAAGTCAACATGTAACATCTGTGATACCAGTACAAACACAGTATCTTCTTTTGCTCTTGGCGCAAATCAGTTATTTTATTCGTGATTCGCAAACAGAGCGAGAAAACCTGCTCGCTGCGACACTCCTCTTTTTACTGATAAGGAACGATCCGGAGCAACATTGAAGCAGGGAGCAGATTAAAAAACCTGGTTCGCAAAAAGAGCAAGAGTAGTTGGAGTTGGTTCAGCAAATGAGAAAGGAATTGACATCCCTAGAGACGGTGACGTACGTACACAATTCAAAGCATACAGATAATTCTTGAATTATATTCTCTGAAGTGCCAGTGACACGTTAAATCTTCCAAATAAAATTCCACTATCACTCTGAAGTAATTTTTGTTGTCGAAATGTTTTCGGGTGTGATCGTATCAACAATGAGTCAACCACTCGAACCGATACAACTCTATGCGAAGATAATGCTCATTTGAATTCTGCATGTTTCAACTGGGAGGTCTACCATTTACTCGTGAATTCAGAGACATGACGACAAAACACTGAAAGAAGCCGTTCTTTCCCCCTCAAACCAAGAAAATATGCGCGGCACGCCACCAATTTTTCCCGTCAGACTTAACCCTGGCATACATTTCCCTAATCGTACGTTCATTGAGAAACCCAGAAATCACCACTGACCGTAATAAACAACACCGACCAACTGTTTTTTCACACATCCAGCTCTCGGATAATCTCGAATCGGGTTTCCCCTCGCTCAGAAGATCCAATTATTCGTATTGGCTTCGCAAATCAAACCGCATTCTGGCAGTCACAGCCTCGACCACGGTAACCGTACACAAAAAATGCATGAATCTTACTTCTTTTTGACTACAGGTTTTCGGCCAATACTTGAGCAAACCCTTGACAACAGGCTCGGTAAGTGTGGCGTCTTTCTCCAGAAACTGCACGACGCAGTACGCTAGCTGGGCGTGATACATGGACAGACACTTCACTTTATGTAATGGAATCAATACTTTGATCAGGAACTGTTTGTGTTCCACTTTTAAAGGTAACGCGAAACCATTTATGATGCTGCAAAACAATTCATGGATACGCAATTAGAATACGAGAAAAAAAACAACATTAATACGCTATAACAATCGCGCGTAAAGTGCACGACTGAATAAAAATCACATGGGACTGACCTGCCTAAAATTTCTAATAGCTCTCCAACACCATTAAAGTGTTCAGTTTCATAAATAAACCTAAGTGACAAAACATGTAACAGTTAGTGCCGCGTAATAAGAAACGGTCGATCGATAATATTATTACTAATTAATTGCTACCATCGAACTCCACGCACATACAGTCGTTGTTAATTATTTACCTCAGGAATATATTGTTAATCTGTTTACGTATAAATGCTCTTAAACCCAGAAATTTTCCATAAATACGATGTAACACAGTCTTTAGGAAATCCCTCTCTCTTGGATCTTCGCTATCGAACAATTCTAGTAACTGTACAGAAAAGAATAATTACAATGAATAAATAGGTCATCGTACCATTCGAATCTATAAATAGAGGGAACTATTGTGCATCATTTAGGCGCAATGTGAGAAATGCAAACTTTTCTACGAGAACCGCTAGTTCCATTATCGCCCTACAAGTAACCAAGAAAAACGAAATGCGAATCAGGGTTCACCAAGAGTTTCATATCAACATCGAGCTGTACCACACTCAGCAAGCTGCGGTAGAAGTACAACGCAAGTTGTATGAATTTTAAGGAGATACGAATACGTTCTGGGAACGTGGATTCACAACGCGCCTCTAATGCACTCATTTCTGGAAACATTTTTGCATAATTAATTTTCAAGCATCAGCTTTCGTTCGTTTTACACGAAAATTATTCTTAATAATAAACACGAATAAAAATCAAATTATGGCATACGTCTGCTCCTTCGAGTATTCGAATTATGTAAGACATCGCACTCCACTGGAGCGAATATTGCCTAGTTGACACCTAAAACTAACGTGATACAAAACGTGAACACTGCAAATGTAAAAAATGCAAGTCCATAGCGTGACCAATTTTCCAGAAAGGAGGAAGGGAGCTTGAAGCCAGACCATGTTGTCATTTTAGCTCTTGCAAAGCTAACTTAGCTCTTTTGCTCTTTTTCACGTCATTCAGCTTCAAAAAGGAATAGTAGGGGGGCGGAGGCTTCAGCCGTGATCATATGCCATTTCAGCCCCTTTCGCTCCAAGCAGAGGTCATTGTTCTGTTTAGAATCAACAATGGCTCAGAGCGGAATACATTCAACTCAACTCCTACCTCTTGGTTAGTTTCTCTCTCCCACGAATTTAGCTTCACTATGAAAATCTAAGCTCTATCTTTTTTCAGCACTTTCAAACTCTTGTCCCGACTCAACAAAATTCCACAATGGATTCGCAATGTGGCAACATCTCTTAATTTCGATTAGTACACCCGAATTTCGCTTAAGAAAACAAAATACAAAATCTACGAAAAGGAGAGGGGGCAGACCGATACCTTCCTTCCGGCATGACAGACTGGCGTGATGTTGATATCGATGCCCTTGCAAGTTGGACATTCTTCCTGTAGGGAAAAGAAGACCAAGAAAATGTACTAATACACACGCATCATTAAACTAACAACGACATAGTCATCCACTTATTGCCCTGTACCTATAGTACGGAAGATGAAGCCGAGTAATTGGAATCAGTAACATAGGATGAAACGGATCTCCCCTCACTGGACCTCAAATTCTGGTCGTAATTTTTCAATACGGAGAAGGTGGGTCCGAGCCAACATTGTAAAAATGAAGTTTTTACTGAGGAAGGACGGTGTGTCGGGAAGGAGACTGCCATCTCAGTTTATCTCTACCCAGTCTGAGGTAATCGACAAATAGTTTCAGATTTGGAAGACTAAAAATGAGAGGCAAAGAGCTATTCTGCCAAATGAATTTTTGAAATCAGAACATCGACGAACGTAACGAACAGATTTTCCGAAGGGAGGAGGAGCTCAATTCCACCTACCATGGAATCCCGAGTTTATTAATGGTAAGTATTTCAGCTGACCACCACCAGCAGAAAAATACTTCTTTGTCAAGTGAAACGCTCATACTTCGTAAAAAACGAAACAAACTAGCAAAGCTAGCTAAGAAAACAGCCCGCCAAAAAGTTGAGTTAATAGAACTACGAAAACTAGCAAGGAAAATGATAAGGAGAGATCTCCGTATGGAAGAATGCAGAATAATATCCGAAATCATGGAAGAAACGAACTCAACAAAAAAAGTAAAAAAAGAACTAAAGGATTTCAAAAGTCTTCTCCCGTCGATAAAGGACGAGAAAGGCAAGATTACAGCGAGTAGAGAAGGCATCGCGGAAGTAACAACCAAATATTATGCAAAATTATATGACGAAGAACCAGGCTTTAAAGGCTTTATAAAACCAAATTTTAAAAACACAGAAGAAGTAACTCCGTTTCAAGAGAGCGAAATTAAACAGGTTCTCAGAGGTCTGAAGGTGGGGAGCGCATTAGGTCCTGACGGGATTGAAAATAAATACTTGAAAATGTTTGAAAAGGAACTCACCCCTCCACTGACAAAAATCTTCAACGAAATTTTTGATTTGGAAGAGGTCCCCGAACAATTGGGTTTGTCTGAAATTATCTTGCTTTTCAAGAAAGGAGATCGAAAAGATGTGAATAATTATAGGCCTATAAGCTTAACGTCAAATGTATCAAAAATTTTCGCAAAATTACTAAAAAATCGCTTATACGATCAGCTGGACAAATGGCAAAGTCAGGAACAGGCTGGGTTTAGAAGAGGAAGATCGACTATAGACCAAATTTTTACAACAAACCAAATCATAGAAAAACACAACGAATTCAATATCCCTCTTTTTATACTCTTGATTGACTTCCAAAAAGCTTTCGACTCCGTCCACCTCAACTACTTGTGGAATGCACTAAATAATCAAGAAATTCAAGATAAATACATAAAAATTTTGATGAAAATGTACGAAATTGCGGAGGGGAGGGTTAAATTAGATAAAAGGGGCGAAAAATTTTAAATCAAAAAAGGAGTGAAGCAAGGTGACCCTCTCTCTTCAAACTTATTTAACTGTATCTTGGAAAATGTTTTCAGAGAATTAAAATGGAGAGAGAAGGGTATCGAGGTGAACGGAAAGAAACTTAACAATTTGCGCTTCGCAGATAACGTGGCCTTAATAGCTAGGAGTGAAAAAGAGTTGCAAGAGATGGCAGAGGAACTCAGCGTTGCAGGGAAGGAAGCTGGACTGTTAATAAATACGAAGAAAACGGTATTATTAACAAACAGCGATGAGGTAAATCATATTACTCTTAATGGAGTAAAAATAGACAAGAGTGAAGAAGCCATATACCTGGGTCACACAATTTCGTTTTCAAGAAGCCTGGACAGAGAACTAAAAAGGAGAAAAGCTAAAGCTTGGAGGAGTTACTGGAGTTTGAAAAATATCTTTAAGGAGAAATTCCCTCTAAAATGAAAAAAGAAAATTTTTGAAAGCAATGTTCAATCAGTGCTAACTTATGGAGCCCAAACGTGGGTGACCACAGCCAACCAAAGGAACTGCCTGAGGAACACTCAAACTGCTATGGAAAGGTCCATGTTAGGTTTCAAAAGGAAAGACAGGATAAAAAACGAAGAGTTAAAAAAGAAACTGCAGATCACAGAATGTGAGTATAAAATTAGCAAATTGAAGTTTGATTATGCCGGTCACGTAGCCGGAAGAGTAGGGGGAAGATGGGAAAGAAGGGTATTAGTTTGGCAACCATGAGGCGGAAAAAGAAGGGTAGGTAGGCCAAAAATGAGGTGGGTGGACGAAATTGTACAAACAGTGGGTAAAGCTTGGATAAGCAAGGCTATGAACAGGGAACGTTGGGAACGGATAGGGGAGGCCAATGCTCAAAAATGGGCGATTAATTAAGTGAACACAACAAGATTGTATTTTTAATTTCAAGTCTAGTGTACCTTTTTTTAAAATCAAAATACTGTATTAACAGGTTAATATATAATTATAACAAAAAAATTAATAAAGGCTGGATTTTATTATTATTATTTCTCAATTTGCCAGCGTACGAAAACTTCGGGGAATATTCACCCCGCCTTTTTTTCAACACAAATGACAAGTTGACAAGTTTCTGTACGTCGATTTGAACAAGTCCAAGAGGAGGGGGAGGGGGACAAACACGCATGAGTTTTAGCTTTCTTTCTCCTCCCGAATTTTCCAATAATCCATACAAACCAAAATTCCAAACTACGATCATTATTGTGGCTTCAGTTTTCCAAAGCAGCCCAAGTCCTTAAAAAAAAAATCAATTTTATGGATCAGTAACTATGGAATTCTGTTGCAATTACTGAGTACCGCGCTTGAAAGGTCACTGCATCCAATCCTAAGATGGCAATATAAAATACTTCACCATTCTGCGGTTATTAGCCTCCAAAAATGGGGACGTTACTTTTTCAGGTCAAAACTCAGGCTACTTCGGACAATCAAGCTCTATTTATATTGTGTCTTTATCAAGCTAAAGAAATATACACCGAAAATCGTGTATCCTGCGGGGCCGCACTCATTCCTTTCGTATAAAAGCCGTATTTGACTGACAGGACTTTTGAGGATAATCTCTCTCTACGCCCATCCAAAATAGAATATTGTCACAGCAATTCTCCTGAAGAGTGCAAACATTTTTTGCTTCGTTTGCAAATCGGTATCAATTATCTCTCGTTTTGAGGGTAAACTCTCTGAAATTCATGTATATAGAATTATGGTACCAGATTTAATTTCCAGTGATGCATGTAGCCGGGGCGGGATGGATAGGACATTCGCCCCTGTTAAATTGTGAAAATGATAGCCACTCGAGTCCGGAAGAAATTGAATTTAGTTCGAAGCATTTTAGGTGGAAATAGTTACATTTAACGACGAGAGACAATGAAGAAATTAAGTCACTAGATTCCAGAATCTCAATTTGAAATACGTAGACTGACCTACTGCATGTATTCGTCTTTTCAGGACGAGGGAGGAGAGTTCTTTTTCAGAACGTAGTTTAACTAATTCAACTCGAACCACCAAAAACGGAGACATTTCGAAAGAATAAAGAGGTCGAGCCACTACATTCCAGAATCTTAATTTGAAATACCTACATCAGCCCACTGCATATGCTCGTTTTTCCAGGGAGAAGAGGGGGGAAGAATTATTTTCAAAATATGCCAAAAAAAGTTCATCATATTTCACTAGCTCGGCCGAAAATTATGTTTTTCAATTGCATCTAAATGGCACCGGCGATGATATAGGAAAAGAAATGGACATTTCCTTCCCCAGGAAGTGAATGACTAGAGTAAGAGAATTATTTTCAAAATACAAATATACTCAGAAAGGCGATTATATTTCACTAGTTTAGCCTTCAGAAAGTGACGTTTTTTAGTCGCATCTAAATTATAATTTTTAAATGATGATGCAGGAAGGGAAATATCTATTTCCTTCACTAGGGAAGAAAGTGATAATCTTCTCGGATGAAACAGTGAAGACGCGATATTTCCATCCTCCCTTTTACGTCAATTTCAATAAAATGTAGATAACACTATTTTGCACTAAGGTTTCGAGATGGACAAAACCATTAAGTGAAGACTAAGCCAGATTGGAAATCCAGTGACAGAATATCAAAAACGATTAAATTCGATCTAAGATGACCAGAAACCCGGTACCGGGGTCTATAACCGAATTCCGACTCGCTTTTTGACCTTCCACTGCAGTCCTTCGCCTTTATAAATTACTAGAGCCAGAGCAAAATCCCCACTTTGGTAGAGCCAGAAAAATCAAGAATTTTTCAGCCAAAGCTGGAGCGGGAACCAATGGGGTCGGAACTGGGGCACGAAGGGGGAGAGTTATGCATCAATTGTACCCCCTCTCACCTAAAAAAAAAAGAGAAAAAGTCTATTATGTGACATGCCAGGAGGAGAGGGACCTGTGCGCAACCTATGAAGCTAAAAAATACATGTGTGTAACATTTTATATGCTGGAAATTTCTATTAAAAACACGTCTGCAGACTGTAGTCACGCACGATGTAGCAAAGATCAAGATCAATGAGCACATGACTGGAAGAAAAATGAATTTCCATGAACATGTCAACAACTGAACTGAACTGTCACCATGAAGAGCTAAAACATACGGACTGGCTTCGTGTCGGGGGGGGGGGGATGGAAATTTCTATCAACAATATCACTCGTGAAAACGCTTCCTTGCTTCCCTTGTCGGAAAATACATTACGTCGCGAAATTGAATTTTTTGAGAATAGAACTCCAGATATTGGACGCTAATTCCTCTTCTATCTCCGCCCCTTAGACTACCTAAATTTTTCATTAATTAATGATTGGCAGAAGATAACTTGAAACGTCGGCGTTCATATAATTCCTATCGTTGTCTCCACTTTCCGTAAGCTCTAGTTTACATTTTTGTCCTTTCCAGGCTGAAATTTGGTTGTCGTACGCCGGGGCTATTTGGGAATTCAGGTGCCATTTAGGAACAATTTGGTACACATCTGAGAAGTCGAAGGTCACATGTGACAAAACAGAGAGTCCAGAAGAATCTCATGTAGCCTGGAGACCATTCTACACTCGTTTAAATCGAGTCTTGAAAAGTCGTAGGGGTAGTCAAAGACCTGTTTAGAAGAGTCTTAAAGAAATCGTGAACTGTCTTAAATTTAGAAACGCCCTAAAGTGTCTCAAAGGTCTTAAAATAGTATAAAAGAGTCATTAACAGGTAACAAACTGAAAAAAATATCTTAGCGAATCTGAAAGAAATCTTAGAGATGTCCAAGAGTGTCCAACAGATCTTCTGAAATAATACCGTACGCCCGGGCTATTCGGGAATTCAAGGGCTATTTGAGAAGTGGTTATTTACCCACACAAATGACCGCACTGCAAGATCTAAGAACGTAGAATAGCCTGTTTTGTGATTGGCATTGTGTAGTGAAGGCTATGACAAACATTGCCAATATTTACCGAGGACAAGCCTAGTCATTTTGTCGACTCTATGGCGAGCGTAAAAGTAAACAGCGGTTTAAAGAATTCTGTAAACTGTTTAGAAACTGCTCAATTTCCTATGTACGTGTGAACATAAGAATTTAACATTGAATGTTGTAAGAAGGGGAACATCCGCAGTTAGAAAATCAATTTTGCAGATTGAAGGTATCTTTTGCCAGTGTAGAGATATTACAATTTTTCAAACGTGGGGCTATTTGGAAAACGCGAATTTTCTAGTTGAAGCAGCCGTGACAAGAGGTAGATCGTATGTTTACGAGGAAGAATGGTGACTATTTTTGGTCTATTCCATTGTTTTATAAGTCATTATCGACGAATGTGCGTGCAGCATAACTCGAGTGGTGAAGGCAAGAAACAAAAAACTTCCCGAACAGCCCCAGCATACGTACGCCTACTCATGATTTTCCAGTGGAATTCATTGACTCTTTTATCCCAGCTATCTTACTGCTCTCAAATAGGTATATTCGTTTGCAGGCGAATAAAGGGAGCCGAGTATCGAACACACCTATTGAAGTGTACTCGAGGATAATTTACGCCCGAGCTTTCCTTCCAATTATTTCAGATAATGAAGGGATTCCCTTGATGCTATTTTTACCGACGTACTGATTCGATCAGAGATTCCGAAGGTGAGAGCTTCATGTAAACACTGTAAATATGTAATATGAGTCAACAAGTAGCACTCCCACGGAACTCTTCGATTTACCTCTTCTCGTGAGTTATGAACTTCCGAATTCGAACGCTTTTCGTTTGCCCTTTTCAAGCCCTATCTCAGCCGGTAATTACCTGCATTCATTAAGAGAACCTTTGACGGTGAAAAGAACCTCCTTCCAAACAATTACCAGTGGGCCAAATGAAGAAACGCTTCAGTTCTTCTTTTATTTTTTGCTCACTGCAAAGGCACGATGCGAAAAGGAAAAACGTTTTCCCACACGCCAGTTAGTGACCTTGAAATTTCTTTAAAACGTCCCTTCGGTATCTACGCATCTACAGAAATCAGCTAAGTTAATTAAAATCGGCATTTTTACTATGCGCCTTTCTTTCGGAATACTACATTTACGTTAATCAGAGAGTATCTGCAGTATACGTGACTCATCTACTCGACAGTCTCGAAAGCCTCCCTCGTTCACTCATTTGCATAGCACCATTCAGTACTCGAGGCAAGCAAGTCCGAGTGGTTATTCTAAATTCACGCGCGTTGAGCATGTCTTTACGTCACCTCGGATACCTCACTGCATATTCCTTCGCAGGCTACTCAAGAATATAGGTAATTAAATGAACCAGAACCCGAGTTAAACAACTCGAGGTGCAGACGTATACCATACTCGTCAAAGGAAATTCCAAGTGCCAGCACCAACCTGTAGAACGAATTTTTGGTCAATAACTTTTTTGCCGATCGTAGGCTGAAAGTCTTGTGATTCTAAAAATCTTAAGAATAATTCATACACTATCTGCAACAGAAAGAAAGAACAAAACATAAGTACAATAATTATGCAACAAAATTTGAAACTGATATTGTATTAATTAAAAAATAAAACAAAATAGGGGAATACAGCATAACTACACCGCCGGGTAATAAAATCTGATAACAATAAAAATTAATTAGTATCGTTGTTTCGGTATTTCTGATACGGTCTCGTTGATTACACCGAGTACAGGGGAACACATTTTTTTTTTGTCATTAATTTCTTGTTCGGTCGGACGGGAAAATTTTCTTTTCAGAGAGACAATAAACACTGGCAGTTTTGAAAATTTTATCTCAATAATTACACAATTTTATACAAAAACAGTTTAGGTATGTGGGTAACGAAAATGATACTTCTACTTTTCACAAAGACTATGCAGTAATAGATAATTTCAGACCCCTATCTTACATCACCGTATTTTCTCAGTTCCCTCTCTTTCTTTTATCCTTCTATTTTTTATGAATTCGCCTTCCTTAGATTCGAAAACTGGTAGAATAATCAATATTTCATCACCCGAACCCACGCACCAAGTACCTTTTTCGCATTCTATAATTTACGCGTTCGCTTGTTCAATCTTTACCTCGCGATCTGTCAAATCGTCAAAAAATTCACGATAATTTGACCTTTGCGGATATTCCTCATGAATGTCGTATATATCACGAACAGTTCAACTTTTATACAACGCACGATATTTGCCCGCCATTCGTATCTACTTCGTCGGTCAGTTTCTCGACAATGATACAAGAGATAGTACCGCCAATTATTTTAGAACACTATTGGATACTAGTCAACCCGATCAAAGCAACACTGAAGGAAGGCGTTTCGAAGTCGAAACTAACAAATTTCAAATTTCAGTGGGCTTACTACTCGATGAAAATCAGTTCCAGTCGAAAATAAAAGAGCCAGGTTCGAGTATGTCCAAAGAAATATCGCAGTAATCCTACACAAACGCTAACCCTCTTTTCCAACAGGAGCTGGTGGACAGTTACCCACTTCCTGAAAGATTTGCGGTGACCCTCTTCTCTCCAGTGCACATTTTCTAAATCGTCTTGTCTGGCTACTTTCTGCGTAGCATGATGCGAGCATCTAATGAACGTCTTTTGTCCTCCGCATTCCTGTACTTCTGGTATATGATCATCTTTTCAAAACCACCTCATTCTCATGGCTCCCTCTCCTTTTTCTCCCTCGATCAGCCAGGCAGGACATCAGATTAGTCACAATCACGGTTTATATGTTTAGCACTCGCACCAAGACTTACTTCTACTACATATTCAATCAATACACGCGCCTTTTCTACGAACTCTCATTTCTATGATTTCGTTTGCTCTCGCTCCGGTGCGGACCAAACTCTCTTCTCGTATAATTACCGGCAAACCCGCACATTCATCACTTTGAGTCGCATTTACCATGCGGCAGGGTCACCTATCTTTTCAAACGCGCCTTTCAAACGGGGACTCTTAAAAAGTGAACAGAGCCCCGACTTTGGGTCCGCTGCGCTAATTTGGTCAAGAGTCAAGGTGATTCCGGCTCCACCTCCGAGCTTCTCAATCACGAACAATGAGAAGTGACTCTTGACTCAGGCTCTGACCCAGAGAAATTTGGTAGCTCCGATTCCGCAGCGTAGTTTTCAGTTTCTTAGTTTTCTCAATTATCAGTCAAATCATGGTCGTGTTATCAGTTAGGTATCCAGGATACCTCAGTTACGTTCTGAGAATTGAAACCTGCAAGTTTGTTTAGAAATACAGATCTTCTGATCGTTATTATAAAGAATTCTGCAGTTCTGCGTTCAGGGTATCGTCTCGTCTTCTTCTCCAATCACTTTACCATTTTTCCTCTTCTTACCTTTCTTTTTGGGCTGAAAACAAGCCTCCCAATTGTAAAAAGACGATGGCTACAGAAAATACGTTTTTTCAGAAATTTTCGTTACTCTGACCTTGAGAAATTCGGAGGCTAGAGCCGCTTCGTGGCTCCAGGTCGGTCCCCATAGACATGGTATTTACCAAGTGGCAATCACGCTGACATCAACACTCCACACCAAGAAGTGCGACTCATTAGATATACGGCGGCCGAATAGAAAACCGAACCCTAATTCTGCAAAGCCAGTGCATCGAAGAGAATGAAAGCGCACGTATTTATTCGTAGAGGAAGTGGTACGAAGAACCCCCTTTCTATTCAGAGGAATTACTCAGAACCCAAGAGGTCAACTTCCCTGTTCCTGCGTTATTACACAGAGGAAAGGATCCTACATACGTCCCATTTCTGAAATTCTTGAACAATTAATTGTAATGTGACAATTTGGATTTTTCAGAAAAAAGTCCAAATCGATTTCTAACCGAAGAGTGTAAGCAATTTGGACCCCAACAATGAATTACAAAAGATTTCAAAAAATCAATTGACTTAATAGGGGGAAATGCATTCAACAGGTGGGAAAAACATTCAGTAATAAAAAAATAAAAAAACATTCTTCGCCACAATAGAAAATGCAAATTAACGTGTCACTTCTACAGTCGGGGCCATCAACAGTGCTCACCCACCGCAGACACATTAGAGCAAAATACCTGCATAATTCAAAGGGAGTCTAAATCACCACTATGACAGTCAAAATAAATTTGACCCCAACAGTCTTTTTCTAATTTCACTCTCCACCCGAAACCTTGGAATCCGCCCTTTCGAGCATTACCTCAGAGACATCGGGGAGACTATTAGGGCTGTCTTAGCCCTCTTCTCTTCTTGCCGAAAAACCGGTCGAGGTCGAAATGAAGCGAATTGCTACGTGGGTTCGAACCCGGGACCTCCGAATTCCGAGACCAGCGCGCTATCCACTCGGGTCTATGAAAAACTATGAATTTCACCAAGCTCACCAACGCAATGTAGAGCCAAACACACATTTCGGCAGCGTACCAAATTTCACCAGTCAATTACTTGATATATATGATCAACAACTTACTGATTAGTACCTGAAAGAAACTTTGCAGAGAGTTCAAAAACAAAAACAAAAAACAAACAAAAAACGAATACCTCCTCAAAACATTCTTCTGGTCACTGACGCGATATTCGAAAGAATAGTTTCCGGGGCCAGGGGTGCGGTGTCTGGGGAGCCACTTTCGCATGCGTGCATCGCCATACGCTCTACCAACATCTCCTCAAAACAATATCTTGGGAATTGAAGATATTGTATACCACTGCTTGGATGGATACATAATACATCAAGTCTATTTCCGCCACAGCGCGCTCAGTACAACTCGAGATTAAGCGGGGGTTCAAATTAACCTCAGGGGTCCAAATTTATACCACTTCTTCTACTACACTGGCACAAACGCAAGGCAGCCGACGTATAGACAATCGAACAAATGATATGTCATGAAAATGTCCTGGAATATCATGTATTTTCGAGTATTTGCTATCTGGATACAGGAGCCACCCACGGAGGCTAAATGGGATATTTGCCGCCCCTTTCAAAACATGCATTGTTTTACTGGAAGTCGTCATGTTTTGTCCCCGCTGTATTCGTTTTACGTTACTGGGGGAAAGGTCTCGCAACGCCGACGTGTCTGATATGCAAAAAAGCTCGACGTGCTTTTGCTCTTCGAGTAAATGCTTCATAATCTAATTCGATTCAGTGTGACCTTAGCTTCTATTATGACTAATTTAGCCATACTAGGGGGTTTCACTCGTATCAGTCCCTTGCGCCGCACTACGTATGTCAGTTTATCAACCCCCCCCCCACCTTTGCAAGGTCCATCACTTTTCACGTCATTCGTACTAAGCTTCTGATCAGTGCTTCCCGCCTCTCTTCTTACTAGTCCAAGTTTTTAATGTTGCCTCGGTCAGTAGGGTGTCCCATAGTGGCCTGGCAGGACAGCGCGAATTCCAAGACCAGGAGCGGCGACATGGGGTCCCGAACCAGCTTCAAAACATCCCTCTGGTCACGGATGCGATACTCGAAAGGTTAGTTTCTGGCGCCAGGGGTGCGGTTTCTGGGGAGCCAATCTAGCATGCGTGCATTGTGGTACGCTCCACCAATAGAGGCTGTTAATCCTTATCTTCAGGGCTGTGAAACGAAGAAATTTTTTTTCTTTTTCAATTTTCAAGACTGAGTCTCTAGATTTTCTCAACGACTTTTGGAATCTTTACTCCGATTCATATTTCCATTCCTGAAGTTTGATTGCCAAAAAAATAAAATAAATAAATACAGAAATAAACTTTTCAATCAGTTGTGGTCGATTTGCAATTTTTTCTAGTTTTTTCCATATTTTTTTTTGGTAATTCTAGTCTTTGTTTCATTTCATTGTTCTTTCTTAAATATTTTGTGATTCTTTTTTTTTCTTCTATTCCCTTGAGTATTGTATCTTTTTTTTGTGTGTGTGTTTTTCGTTCCCAAATTTCTTTTATGACCGTTACCTATGCAACGAATTTTGACCAATTTTAGTGCCTGTGAACTGAACATAAATTTCACTTTTTACACGGATTCTGAATCCACTGCCCAAGTTTCCCCAATACCGTGAGCTAAAAATGCTAATTTTGGTGTTTCCCGGGATCCACTTCGGACCCTCGAAAAATTGTTTTAGGAAATATAAAACATAAAACTCGTTTTCGGACTAGATTTCGTGTGGAATTCAAATTTGTCGTTCAAATTCGGATACAGCCTTTTTCGGGCCGAAATGGCCTTTTCCCATCAATGAAGCAATATTTTATGTTTTTAACACAATCGAAAAGATAGAGCATTTCTAGCTCTATGTTTTGAGCTGAATCTAAATCTAAGAAACGGTAGTTTTATGTTTTTGGTTTTCCAAGACCTACATTTTAGCCTTCCCAGTTTCCGGGATCATTTTAGGAGTAAAAAAAGTCACGCATCGAAATTCTATGTCCCAATTCGAAATCGGGTAAAAGACCACTTAGGAACAGTAATGTTATAATTGAGTTTGTAAAGTTTGAATTCTGGCATTTCTGATCTTTAAAAGGCCATTTCGAGAGCGACAAAAGACTAGCACCACCATTATAAAATCAGATTTGAATTCGGCGCAAAAACCAGGCCCGAAAAACGTACAAATTCTTTAGTGGACGAAAATGTAAAATTAGATTTTTCTCTGGGTAGAAAGGCCTTTTCGACAAAAAAAAGACTTGCATCGTATTCCTCGATTGAAAACAGTCGAATTTCTCGATTTTCGGGACTAACGATTTAAAATTCGCAAATTTAGATAATCCAGGGTCCGTAATATTATAAGTTCCGTGAATGAACAGAGGGCGTGCTTCAGCTGAGGCTGGTGAACGTTCAACGTTGGAATGAACTTATAACATTCTTGCAAAATCCCGACATCCTTCTTTTTTCTTGAGTGGTCGCACTAGAAAACCAGTGGTACCACTGCGTTCCTCGTAAGGCGTACTTTCTGTTACATCACGTAACTCAAAACGGCCAAAATTGGACTTATAACACTCTTGCAAAAGACTGTTCATTTACAAGAAATAAAAAGTTCTTCTTTCTCGGAATTAGTGTTACCCTCTCTTTTATCTTTTCCCTTCTGGATTCCATGCTTCCCTCTCATCAGGAAAAAACCATTAACATTGGCTCATATACAAGGCACACATGAAAACACGATTTCATCTCCTGGAAGTACCTTACCCATCCCCTCATTCTATTTACCCCTCCCATACGTAGCTCCCTTGTTCAATCAGAAACATCAGGAAAAACATTTTTTCTCTTGTAAATGTGCTTTTCCCCGACAAGGGGAGCAAGGGGCGTATGATAGGAGGAAAAAAGAATAAACTATTATGTCTACAAAGAAAGACCAATCTCAAGAAGAAATCGGCCTTCATTTTTTCTGCAAATACGTACTTTGAAGAATCCATGAAGGCAGGCGGGGGAGGGGGTATTTACTCCTTTGCTGACTCTCATTCATGTGACACACCTCGTGTATTCAACCGAATAAGCTTCAAACTCAGAAATATTTCATGCGACCTTTTATACTTCACGAATCATAAATAAAATCATGCATTCTATAACCACTTTCTCGTAAGACATTTCAAAGTCCCTAAACCACTCTTAAAACAAATTTTTTTGCTTGAAAGAAATCTTCCGATTGAGAAGTCCCATTCCAAACAGTGCTTAGTCCATCCACGACTTTGCTTCATTTCAACGCTTATACGGCTGTGAAGAAATTTTTAGTGTAACATCATATGAAGATAGGTTCCAGCTTGCCACGTATCAAAAAATTTCACAAATTTATTGAAACTGTGCATCAAGCACGACGAAGCTTTATTAATTTCCAACACTTCTAATTTTTTGGACTAAGGGCCTTCTGTTATGGGGCTCCTCCACTATATTACTTTTATCCTACAGAGAAATAATCTAGGGGCTGCCGCTTTAAAAAAGTCGACGTTTCTTCATACGTTTGAGATACACCTTACTGCCTGTCTTTCCTTAACATTGGATGGCTGACTGGCTACCTAGCAATTTTCCTTCTTCTGTCCAACAGGTCAGCTGTCTGTCCGTTAATTTTCCGGTCTTTCAAACAGACTCACAGGCTACCTGGGCTTTCCTTTTGGTCTGTCTGCCTTTCAAACTGTCGGGCTGGTTGCCGGTCGTCTAATTTTGGTCTTGCTAGCTACCTGACTTACAGACTGACTAACCAGTACTCAGCTGTTCAGCTGGCAAAGTACTTTCGAAATGCTCCAAAACTGGGCTCAATCGTAACACAGTACAAATCCCATTTCGTCAGTTGTAGGCGTAGCGGAACCGCGGTAGAGATACCCCCCTTCAGAATGAATTTGGTTGCCCACCTCTCCTTCCTGTCCAACAGATCTTGACACATTTTTTTGTTCTTGAATTCCGAAAGTATTCGTTATTTGGCGAAATCAGATCTTCAGGCGTTAAAATGTGGAAAATAAATTTTTTCCCGTTTCTTTCTCAGACTGGCGTATTTTCAAATATCCATAACACCTTTTTCCTTGTTTCTGTCAGCCGATCTTAACACAATTCTTTTCCTCCCCAATAATGATAACACAACCCCGCCCATCTCCTTCACCAAGGATGAAAACTCCGTCGCGCCTTGTCAACAGAAATTATTGCAAAAAATTTTTCAGAAACAAATAAACAAAACCGAGAGAACTGACCGACTACATAGACGGTAATTAGGGATGACTTGACACCTCGTATCTCATTTTAGAACCGCGTACAATCTGATGATATGCTCAAACAGAATCAACGCCAAGATCAATACGTTAGAAAGATGAACGCGGAAGTGCTGTATCTACATTCAATGAGCTTTTTCGGTGACAAGTAGATACACTACACGAGCAAGACGATCGAATAATACGTACAGCTAAATGTGGCCAGGCAGCTTCTAACGTGGGATCGTCTTCTTCTGGATCAAAATCGGGATTTTCGCTCGGAGGCAACGTCCGAAATAAGTTTGCTGATATCTGCAAAAGGAAAACAACCATAAATTAAAACGTCGCTTAGCTTCGAATAGTCGCATAAAGTTCAACTTTACAACTCATGATTCATTCGTCTAAAAGTAAGGCTTATTCTGAAATACACTGTTTTGAAGAGCTTCAGGTAAACGTGCAAGTACTAAGCACTATGCCAACAGTAAGCACTCTTCTTTCAATTTGCCAATGTTAAGGCTTAAAACCTTGGTGTTGGTAACACTGTCATGACGTTCATCACGTCTTAACAGTGTTGCCAACACCATCGTTTCAAGCCTTGATATTGACAATTGGAGAGAAGAGTGCTTATATTGGCATACTTAGTACATACTGGCATGTTTACCTTAATCCGTTCGCCACTACCGAGGTGTACCTGCTATTTTAGGGAAAGATAAAAAGATGTGACAAGCAAAAGAAAAAAACTGTTTTCCACAAATTCTAGATTTTAGATTTTGTCAACTACACAACTAATAACATTTCCTGCCAGCAACAGTTTGAAAAACATTATTCATGAATCTAACCAATAACTTCTGAGATAAAACAATAAATTAAAAATTTGGTTTAAAGTGAGGGAAAATGACCCAAATAGCCAAAAGCGAAACCATTTGGAAGAATTCCAGCTCAATCGAGGACTATTACCGGGGAGGGGGAATGAAGAATTACCTTTTGATTAGAACTGGCTATACCTTTCGATCAGAACTGTCTACAGATCATTGATCCGATCTGATAAATTTAGGCCGATCATAAGATCTGTGCACGGTTCTGCTCCTATATAAGAGCAACCTTCTAGCTCAATTAATTCACTATGAGCTACCGCTCTAGGGTCTGAACGTTTTCAAGGGGAGGAAGTCACCAGAGAGCTGTCATATTTTGAGTGAGCTTCATGAAATTAAGTGTCGAAGATGGCTCCAATGGAAACCCCAAATACTGGCCACATCAAACTATCAAGTGTTGCCAATCAAAACAGCGCACATCAAAAAAAATTTCTTGTATTAATTCAAACTATGAACTTCCAACTGAAACTTAGGAACTTGTGATGATAAATCGCAGTAGTCTTCAGTAGAAATATCTAAATACTGCTTATTTGACTAACGGCCAGTTTCTACTAGTTCATTTCGTTCATTTCACAGTTCCTGTGACAGACTATCATAAGCGACAAAGCTGAAATTTTAGAAGCAAATAACTCTGGATACGTGGTCAGCAAGGAAGTAAGATTTTGAGGAATGGTGAAAGAGTCAATCAGAATTAGAAAATGCCAAAGCGTACAAGTCATCAGGTTGCTGGCGACCACTGACTGAACTTTGCTGCCATAAAGAGTTTTTTACCTGAGCCCACTGAATCCCGAGGAATATTTATCTTCCCCGATTTCAATTTTTCTTTCATTTTTGAGGCCTTTCGTAAAAATTTTTGAACATTTTCACTCATTTTCTAAGCATTTCTTATGTACCGGCAATGTCACCCCGTGCGCAGGTAACTTTGCCGATTCATCTTTAGGCCTTCCTAAGAGAGGAGAAGGAGGGGGAAATTTTGACTCCCTTCGATAATCTTATTCCCAAAAATTCAACCCATCCGGAACAGTTTTAGATTTTCTGTATCTCCAATAGATCACACGCTACAGCTGTTCAAAGTTTGAGAACTTCTAAATTTTCGGCAAAGTCACCCCGGTTTACGGTACTGATCAGTAGGCAGGACAGTTTTTGATAGAGAGCGCTACTAAGTTACTGAGTACTATTTCGATGCTAATTTATTTTATTATCTTTTGAAAATGTTCAGCACGCTGGCATTAAACTGTTTTGATTTTTAGAATTCTTCGGAAGAATCTTAAAGAAAAAAGGTGACTTTACATAAAAAGTGACTTTCGTGACCAAATTTTTGAAAGGCGACCTTAGGTGACAAAAGGCTTAAAAAATGACCCACTGGCCGCCCTGAGAGAACAATAAATTCCTGACATAAATATCAATAGTCTTTACACTGTGTGCCACAGTGACCAACACGTACTGTAAAGTGAAAATTCAAATTCTTCTTCCTTCTAAAGGTTTCTTCCAATTCCTAATCCTACTATGTTGATGTCTTTTTGTCTTCTGACCATCAAAATTACCCTTTAGTTACAAAATATCTCCTATATCTCTTAGTAAATGCCAGGGGTGGATCCAGGAAAAAAAATTACAGGGAGAGTTTTACAATCTCGTGTCGTGGTTCACATTCTCTGTTCAGGAATAATATTTTGGTAGGAAAAAAAACACCAAATTTCAGGGGGGGGGGGGTTTAAACAGTTGGTAAATGCATATTTCTGGTGGCGTATCAAAGTAACACACATATTCTTGGTAGCATGCATGCCATTTTAGCATTCAAATCGGTGTGTCATTATTCCAACACATCAGAAACAGAAAATCTGAATGTCCTGCTGATGCTCGGATTTAAACCTATAGCAGAATACAAGAAGAATTCTCCCCCCCCCCTTCTGTTCTAATAAGGGTTTAATAGCAGGATCTGTGCTCTTGCGAATCGTCAGAAATGTGGACGCTGTTAAACAAAACAGAACCAAGCGACACTTGTTGACAAAGTGAGTTATTAATATCGTTGGAAAAGGTGTAAAAAGTAGAATTTTTCAAAATTGTGTCCCCGATACAAAAATATATACCTGTTGAAAAGAGCTTATCAGTAAAAGCTATATCATATAGTGTCCACGTTGGAGGGTGAGTAAACTTGGTAAATTCTATATTTAGGGTGTGCCAATTCACAATATCTTCCTTCTGTAGTCCAGAGCGCTTTCGGCTGCTATACCATCTTCAGTAGAGTACCCTCGACTGAAGATAGCATAGCGGCCGAAAGCGCTCTGGACTACAGAAGGAAGAACTCGTAAATTGGCACACCCTAAGTATGGACTGTATCATATAGTTCCTATTATGGCTCTTAAACTTCGAATCGCGTGTTCTCAAAAAAACAAATTTTGTCACTTGTTCTGTTTTGCTGAACTCCGTCCATGCATTGAGAAGACGCTCAAACGCTTTCACTTGCGACTTCTTATAGCTTCTAAATGACGAGGCATGCGATTTCATTTAGCATGTTACAGGAAAATATTCCAGAATGCATGTAATTTCAGCACACAAAATTAATCTCACATGTGCCTTTTGGGCACTTAGCCTCCTCTGACAGCCTGATATAAATTTCAAACCCGTGTAACACATTGAGTCACACTGTGGTCCTGTATTCAGCAGTTTTTGATCAAATTAATCTAAGCCGGCTAGAACTGGTACTTTGAGGGTTAACAAACTTCCAAATTTAAAAGCCCATATTTCTCAAAATTACCTTCTTCATCTCCTAAAGTTTAAAACGCTGTATTTTGTTCAATTTGCATCAGATCGAGTTGATTATTTTCTCTTTCAAATACTCGCCGAACTTAGCTTTGTAAGGTGGTGCTTAAAAAAGGAAACTAATAAGCCTGATTCATTCGTTCCGCGGATCGAATCACAAATGCTGAGTTTGGTACAGCATTGATAGCGACTACTGTACGAGAGCATCATCTTGATTTGCAATCCAAGGAAGACGTGACGTAAGACATTCAGATAAGGACCTCTACGTAGGTGCGAAATGTTCTAACAGAAATTAAAATTAACCAGCTAGCCTTCATCTGACTAAATAGTATCTAAATTTCGGTAATCTGCTACGTGAATGCAACATTCGGAATCGACTGTTAGAGAAAGATAGAAAGATAAAAAAAGTGAAAACAAGGAGAGAGAGAGAGAGAGAGAGAGGAAGAAAGACAGAATAAATGGAATAATGAAAGAGTAATTTGTAGTGCGATTATACCTAGAACTACTTTTACTCTAGTTTTTATTTTCATAAACAGTAAACTCGGTATTCGAGGACATCATTGAAGAAACAGAAAAAGGGGTTTCTAAAATTTGGCGACATACACAACTAGTTTCTCACTCACCATTTTTATTATCTCTGGATAGACGGATTCCGTAAGAACTCCTCTTCCCTGCGATATATACTCGACCAATTCGTTCAGAGTAGTTCTTTTTATTTCCTTGCCTTTCAGGTCAGCGGTGGGATCAATGAAGTCAAATGTAACGCAGCACTGTCTCAATTTACGAATAAATAGTTCTTCTTGTTCCGAAGATGGCACATCTGCAAGAAAGTAAGAAAAACAGAAAACGTGAGTTAAAATTTAGGAAAGGTCATTAGTGGAACTCGTTCGCGGTTCATCAAGAGTTTATTGAATGACTGACGTCAGGAACTGGTTCTGAATTACTTTCTGTATCCGATCACGGAAGTTCACTGTCTGTACACAAAATGTTCAAGACCAAGCTGACAACTAAAAATACGTTCATCGGTACTGAAACCCGCAAAAATACGTACGACCGACGTTTCAAAAACCTATAGCGTACACAATAAATTCCACTACATTCGGGCACAGCTTCCAGAAGTCTACTCAGCGCTGGAAACTACTTTTTAAAACAGAAGAACCAGAGTTATCCGACGGAACACTGGAAAAATATTCCACCAGTTTTCAAAGTGGAAAAATTGTTACTAAGCGAAGAAATCAAATAAGAGAGTAAACCACATAGGGAAAAAATCGACAACAGACAACTACGGAAATTTCAACCGGAAACACATCGTGCACGCTTCAACACACATGCATTCGATAACCTCTGGATAATTTATATGATGCACATAATTATGCGGATTTCGATCAGCGATCGAAAAACGTTGTTACAAAGTCTTCTCTTTTTCTTCTTACTAATTCACCTTTTGATGGTGTAATCAACCGAAAAAAAGCAACAAGTTGCCAAAAGTAGAAATTATTACTCGTTCATTCATGAGCTGCTTCTTCCGGAAGAATGCTACAATGAAGTAGCTATGCTTCTTCAGCTGGATTCCAGAATTCATTTTAATAGTTACTATGTTCCTTCCCCCTAAACCATTCAGGCTCCACGAGGGAGGGTCTAATTCCGGTTACTCTAGTTTTCCTCGAGTTCCAAATTCTTTACGAGATTCTAAAGTCAATTTTTTGGACAGGATAGCCAACAAAGCTCTTGAGTCACTGATTTCGAATATCGCCTCAGATTTTTATCTATGAGCTCTTCCATTAGCGACGTACAAACTGAACGAATAAAATTGTTGGGGGATCCAATACTGGCTTGGAAAACTCATAGAAATAGGTGTATTTTGATGAAAACAATAGAAATTTGTTGGATCATCTCTTTTGAGAATATAATTCGGTCATCGAGTCTTTCAGATATGGTCGAGACTGATTCAGAATCTTTAAGACTGGATAAGACAATTTGATTTCAGTAAGAACTATTCAAGACGTATTAAAACTCATTCAGACTCTATTAGAATTCCTCAAGCCTTAGTTAAGAGCATGCTGACGTAATGTGCAGCTCATTTCACTGGTCCGGCCTTCAACGTTGTCCCTGTACCAGACACTCTAAATGATGGAGCATTTCTAAGACTTTTTCAAACAGATACGATAAGATGCGTTATGTAGATACCATTTAAGACTTATTCAAACTTGTTGCGACTCTCCAAGTCTGTGCTGAGATGCACTGGGACTCACGTATGTTGATCAAAACCACTCATCAAAATTCGTTCACTCCACACAGAAAATTAGAACTCTTCAAGATTCAGTCAAGACTCACTAAGACTTTAGCGTTCATCCGAAAGCGCTCTGGACCACAGAACAAAGAAATTGTGAATTGGCACACAACCCTACATAAAAAATAACTAAGACTTGTTAGACATGTGAGTTAAACAAGTAGCCAGACACTGAAGAAGAAAACCGCACAACTTATTAGGAGTCGATAAAATTCTACAAGACTTCGTTCCCACTTCAAGACGGATTTAAATTTGTTCACTCATTCAAACTCATTATGATCCCTCACGTCTATTCTAAGATGCACCGAAACTGGTAAGATTGATCAAAACCAGCCAAACCTCTACACACAATATTTAGGACTTTTTAAAGATTCTGTCAAGAATCATTGTGGCTTGTTGGACAGCTTCAGCTAAATAACTAGCCCAATACTGCAAAAGAAAAACGACCCGATAAGACACATTAGGACTCAATAATTTCACATAGCTTTACTGAAACTCTTTTCAACCCTGATTAAGGTTAAGGCAAGGTTATGAGTTATTAGGGCTGTTTTGACATGATGAGGTGCTCTACATATAAAGACTAGTTACGACCTGCTGAGTCTGCGATGCACTGAGCCTCGCTAAGACTATTCAAGACTCTTCAGGACTCGAAGACTGTTCCGAATTCATTACGATTCTATTCGAGACTCTTTAAGCAGCTTCAGTTAGACAAGCCTGGCAATGAGAAGAGGAAATGTCCCGATAAGACTTTAGCAATTAACGTACTCTTACTCGGCACTGATGCGATGCCTGAAAGGGTAGTTTCCGGTGCTGGGGGTGCGGTGTCTCAGGGGCCACTTTAGCATGCGTGCATCGCCATACGTCCCACCACACCACTCTTACTATTAATAACTATAGAAATGTTTACAAAATTCTGATAAAAATTTGCTGCCAAAAAGAATGCGTCAATTCTGAAATACACCAACACGCCAGAATTTCGAGTAACTATGGCCACAATTTTCTATCATTGTAAAACTGATTCGGATTAATGATGCAAAACAGTCGATTATTAAAATCCATATATCTTTTATTTCAGCATATTTACCACACCTCTGTATCTACTCTCATCATTTTGTTCATGTAACTATCGATGTACATTTTGTTCAATCCACCCCTCCCCTCTCCATTCACCACTTCGCTATGATAAAAAATAATCGAAAATTAATCGATTTAATCGGATTTTTCATAACATTTCTTCCATCGATACATTGATTTTAAAGTTATAAAACAATAGGTGTATCAATTACATATTTTTACATCCTTCGATACATCATCCCGAATGGCCAATCATCTTACATCACTAATTCGGATTTGTTAAAACACTACGACAGAGGCGGTCCGGATGAATTTTTCTGGGGGGGGGGGGGGTATACGAGTGCCGAATAAAAATTCTAAATTGCCGAATAATTTTTTTGCATTGAATGTTGACGTAACTATGATGTAAATACGAATTTTATGTATTTGAATAAAAAATAATATCAATGCCAGTTGAAAAGTATTACAACATGGTTAAAATAATAAGAATAAAAACAATTCATTTGAAGGAGGAAAATGTTTTCAGACTACTTCCAAGTTTAAGTTACTCGTCGTTTTTTAATGGCGAGCCACTTCTGCATAACTCTTCTCAAATTTATTGCGACATAATCTTTGTTACAATTCACCATTAGTAAATTTTTCCATTGTACGTTTGTCGTAGTTGTACTCAGGGGACTTTTCACTAGTTTCAGAAGATTTTTGATGAAATTGTTTGGAAATCAGCCTACAATTTTCGAAGAATTTTATCGGAAATAATTCGAGAAAAATCCCCGGTGATTTCAAAAAAATGTCATTGAAAATCTTCGAAAATAATTTCCGCTAATTTTCGGAGGATTTCATCGGAAATCTTCAGAAAAAATTTCCAACGATTTCCGAAAACTTTTATGAAAGCTCTTCGGAAAAAATTTCTGATTCCATCGCATGAGTGGGAAATAGTCTCAATTCTTCGGGAATTATCGGAACGTTTTTCCAAACATTTCCGATGAAATTCCTGAAAAATCTTCGGAGATTCTTCTCGAAGATTTCTGATGAAATTCTTCGAAGATCATCGAACATTTTTCCTGAAGATTTTTGATGAAATTCTTCAAAAACCATCGGGGTTTCCCTCGAATATTTCCTATACAATTCTTCAAAATTCAACACAAAATTTTCTCGATAAATTTTGATGAAATTTTTTTTAAAACATTTCTTAATGAGATTCTTCAATAATTAACGGAATTTTTTCCAACAATTTTCGATGAAATTCCTTGAAAATCATCGGAGACTCTTCTTGAAGATTGTTTGTAAGTTGTCGGAGATTTTTCCTGAAGATTTTCGATAAAATTCTTCAAAAACCATCGGAGGTTTCCCCCGAATATTTCCAATTCAAAAATTATCGAAAAATTTTCTCGAAGAATTTTGATAACATTTTCTAGAAAACATTGGAAATCTTTCCTAAAGATTTCCGATGTAAATCTTCGGAAATCATCAGGGATTTTCCAAAATATTTTTGATAAAATTCTTTAAAAATTGTCTGAAGATTTTTGAAGAAAATCTTTGGAAAACACTGGAAATTTTTGCTGAAGATTCCCGATGAAGTTCTCTGAAAATTCTCCGAAATTGTTCTCAAAGATTTCTAATAAAATTCCTTGGACATCATCGGAGATTTTCCCAAAACATTTCTGATGAAAGTCTTCGGAAATCATCGGTAATTTAACATAAAATTTTCAGATGAAAATATCTGAAAATCATCGAACCCTTTTTCTGAAGAAATTCTTCAAAAATTATTGGAGATATTCCTCGATGATTTCCAGTAAAATCCTTTGGTATCGTTAGAAATTTTCCCTCAAATTTTCAACAAAATTCTCCTAAAATCATTGGAGATTTTTCTCAATGATGTCCGATGAAATTCTTCGAACATGATCGGAAAATTTTCCTTAATATTTTCGATAAAATTTTTAGAAAATCATCTTTGGAAATTAAAGGAATCTTCTCAAAGATAAACTCAGATGAAATTCTGCGGAAATCATCGGAGATTTTCCCCGAAAAATTTCGATGAAATTCTTCAGAAATCATCGGAGGTTTTTCCCGAGATTATTTCATCGTTTTGCAGGTTTGATCGTGAAACATGAACGAAATGATGAAACATCAGCAAAACGCTACACACTACCGACGAAAAAATGAATTTTTCGTGTTTCGTTTCCTTTGTGTTTCGCACGAAAATCGCTCCAGAGCGAAAAAACTGCGAAACACGATAAAATATTTTTCGCGAAAAAAACCCTACACACTATGCACGAGTGCGGCTAGGGCTACAGACTATTTACAGTTTGGAAAATCTCACCACAGTTTTCCGAATTGTAAAATTTTTCCAAAAAGAACAGATATATTATAAAATTTCTGAAATTTTGCCGAATTTAACCCAATTTACCGACATTGCCGAATGAAAATTCGACTGAAGGTGATTCCTCGCTTCTCCCCGTCACGCCACCGCTGCACTGCGAAACACGGTGATACAAAATAATCGATGAATCGATGTATACGTAAATAGACGTATAATGAATACACCGATCATTTTGCAACTTCATAATCGATGTATCGATGGAATAGTAGACGAAAAATCAATTAGATCGATTACTTATCGATCATTTGGTATTACAACAAGCGCTCACTGGGAATAAGTCAACAGGAAAATAATCGATTGTTCGGGAGCAACGTATCAATTAAAAGATTTGCAAAAATAATTGATTTCTGCATGACTAGTTTCATGTCATCGAAGGATAAAAACGTTTAAGGCGACAAGCAGGAAAAAAAAGTTGTCACCCCTAAAAACTGAATTAACTAGCGAAAAATCTCGTTTCTGAAATCTTTCGAGGTCCTTTTTTTATCAACTTCCTAAATATTTTTTGAATTTGAATTTTCATTTTTGGAGGGTGTACATGATATTTTGCACTCCGGTACTACCCCTTCCCCTTAACAGGTATATCGATTCGATGACTAGGGTTACTGAAAATTTTAAAACCATTTCTGATGCTAAAAAAACGCAAATTTCAAAATGTGGTATCTACGGATAGGGAGAGGCAGAAGAAAAGAATTCTAGTGATAGATAGATGGAGAAGTTGAGAAACATGCCCAGGATGCCCAGGAGTAATTAGGATTATTTTTGATTGCTAAAGTCGGTAGGATTACAAAAATGTTGACAATTTTACGTTTCTTTTCTTTCTTTTCCAATAAGGTCTGCGTAAATGTATGGCACAGTCAAGGGTTATATTGCACCCTTTCCTTTTCTAGTCATTTCTTGGACAGTTAGGAAAAACTTGAATAGAACCTATCCTATGTGGAATCTCACGAGGACCAATTCTAATTTGACAATTTTTCTCTAAATTCGATAGTTCTTGTTATTGGTACAAGAAACAAATTTTGAACCCGAGGAGTCGAGGGATTTTGTGATCGAACGAAATTTGGCAACAAACGTTTGATAACAAACTTCTGCTTCCTCTAGTCACTGATGCGATACTCTAAAGGGTAGTTTCCGGGGCCAGGAGTGCGGTGCCTGAGGAGCCAATTTGGCATGCGCAGGGCGGCCACTCAACGTGACTAAAATTACCAAAAAAGTTACCAAAAAGTGACCATTATTAGAGTAACATGCTACTTTTTTCAAAGACTTATTACAAATAATATATATTACACAGTAGTAAGCTTATCTATGGAAAAAAGTGATGCAAAGAAGTTTCTGTAGGGTTTCTTCTTCTCACACCTCTTAAATGAACCGAAGAAAAGAATTCGGAAAAAAACTTCATTATGATAACCAGAACAAAGTACCAACAGACAATGAATACTTGATTCATTCTATAAAATAACAGATGGCACCAAATCACAGAAAAAACACCATCACCAAAAAAATTGAGAATCAGTTAATGAAACAAAATATGGGGGAAAATAAAGTAATAAGAACCATTCAACAAAGTTTCAAATTAACATTTGGCACCATACTTCGGTTTGTCCCCTATTCTGACGCAGGCCCATTCGGGGCGTTTCCGGGATCGGGGGTGCGGTGTCCCGAGGCCAATTTGGCATGCGTGCATCGCCATACGCCCCTCTATTATCGAATACTTTAGTTTGCAATGTAAAAATTACTTTAATTTTAATCACATTCAGTTCACCAGCCGAAAACCAGCCAAATTTTCTCGAACAGCCAAAAGCCAAGAGCCGAGGATTTACTCTTCCAAGTCCTAAGTTTAAGCCACAAGCCGAAGCTGAAATTTCCGGCTGCAATACACTGGCTGATCAGTAGGTAGGACAGTTTTTGATAGAGAGCACTACTAAATTACGAAGCAGTGTATTACAACCGAAAAATTGAGCTTCGGCTTCTGGTTTAAATTTTTGACCTTGAGAAAACATACGTCTTAATACAGCTTTTAACTGTTGCCGTACATTTTTTCTGGGATACAAAAAAAGGACTTTTGGCATTTTGACGGAAAATTTGGTTGAATACGGCTTTCAGCTTTCGGGTGGCTGCAACACACTGTTACGAAGTATTATTTATTTTATCTTTTGAAAATGTTCAGCACGCTAGCTTCATATTGTTTTGATTTTTAGAATTCTTTGGAAGAACTTTAGAGAAAAAAGGGTGACTTCTAACATAAAATGTGACTTTGGTGACCACATTTTTGAAAGGTGACTTAAAGTGACAAAAGGTTGAAAAAGTGACCAAGTAGCCGCCCTGCATGCGGGCATCGCTATACGCTCCACTGATGGAACAAATTTCTGCGTTATCGCTGCATTTCGATCATATTTTATCGGACTGTTAATACTCGCAAAGATCCCGCCAAGACTCATTAGTCATTAGGATTTCTTTAGACTCACTCAGAACGCATCACCAAAAAAATTCACTAAAAATTGTTAAATACCGTCAAGTATGTTTTAGTATAATATGCTGTATTGCTTAAGAATGTCCTTCTTTGCCTCAAATCAGCAGCATAACCATTCCGCATGCCACAGCAGGGATCAAAAATTTCCCGAGTAGCGAATGAAGGAATTCGGGGGGGGGGGGATTCAAACAGAACACGAAGTTCAGGAAATGCGACTAAGAAGCAAACTATGGCGGGACAGTTCCATTCAACTCCAATTCCAGGTACAAAATTATTGTTACCATCAAAAATTGAACTAAAGAGTGTTATTCGTGTGAATAACATTGTTCAACAAAAATTCTTCGATAGGTTCACAGCTTTCCTCGCCAACCCCGGGCTACACCCGGGCTACAAGCGTAGCGATATAAAGGCGAAATTACCAAGCATAATAAAAACAAAATGTTGTGACAAATGAACCCTCAATTTTAGACGAAGTTACGACTTATGACTATCAGTTTTTCGATGATAATAATATATAATACCAAAATTTAATTTACCAATTTTTAAGTTATTTTAAACAAAACTGCGAAGGAGAGAATCGAAACGAGACAAATGGCTGGGTATGTCATTCATATTTCAAGTACGAGTAATTACACAATATGATATCGTCCGGGTATTCCATTCAATTCCCGACGTTTTTTGGAGATACTAAAAAGGCTAAATATGTACTTTATATTCATAGTAATTACACAATATGACGTCGTCCGGGTACGCCTTTCATTTCTCAAAGTTTTGCGGCACGTTAAAAAATTCCGACAGACTCATCCACCTCGGCGTTCTGGAATTCGAGTCGAAACGCGGTTTAAAAATCGAATTCGTCGACACGAAACCCAATGAACCGAACAGACGCACGATGACACACATACCGAGTACGAGCACCAATTTTACGATTACGCGCTAAATTCAAGGGCAACAGCCTGTGTTTGTTTTCTTTCATATGTTTTCAAAATAAATTTCACCGAGGGCTCCGAAAATTCTCCTCGCACGCGCACGCCGAGCGCGCGAAAAACAGCTGTACATGGCGCGTGTGACTAAATTTAACGACATCAAAGTATCGGCTCACTCCGGCGGAAAACAATCTGAAAGGCGTACAATCATTGCCCGGAAAATACACGTACTCTCAGTCAGAAAAAAGGTAGGCAGATATCTCCAGAGACTAGAACGCATCCAGTACATTATCTCTGCTCGATATCTCGCATCTCGCCGACATCGAGCGCACACACGAACCTACGACTTGATCAAATTTTCTGGGCACACTCGTTCGTTGTTTCATTCTCTCGCAAGGCCATAGCGCCGCTTTTTCACGTATTAACTGAGACACATGTAAGAGGAAAAAAACACTTGGAAAAGTCCAAGAGATGAAATATCAAATAGACTGTAATATAACCAGAAGAGAGGCGCTCCGTGAAAAGGTACCATATGTCGGAAAACTTGTTTTTCGTTTTCGGTAGAATCTAACAGAGCACAAATGTGGCTGCATTTCAAAAGAAAATTAAGTCTCCAGCTTCAATACAGACTGAAATAAAAGCAGCTCAAATTTGAGGCTGCGAAATCTCAATTTTGAGAAAGATGCGAATAAAGCTGTGAAAGAGAAAAATACAGGAAATAATCGATGTTTCGGCGTCTGCTGCGTCAATGCGGCACAAATTTTGCCACAATATCTACCGAATATGTACTACATCGTACATGGTTCACAGACAGTCGCTGCATGTACGTAGAGGAATACAACTTTGAAGATGACAATCCGTATGAAGAACAAGTGAAGGGTTGGTTTTGAAAAACTGCTGAGTCCGAAAACGAAGTTCTGCAAAGTCATACATTTGAAAACAATGCACTCATGGGTAACGCGATGATGATTATCATGCGCAGCTGTAGTGACCCAAACACAAACGAGATCGATGCGACTTATGGCACCTTTTCCGAACATAGCTCGTAGATCGTAATGCATTTGTAAACTTGAAATATCACGTCCAAGACGACTACTTTCTACTGTACACTGTGGCCCGGTACGTACAGAAGTTTTCATTGAAATTCGAAAAACAGAATTTCCGACTTGAAAACATATTTTGCGCTGTAGGACAAAATTTACTTTTCCGACTTATGATACCTTTTCACACAGCGTCTCACAGATATAAAATTCAAATACTGGATAGTTAGACATACCCAGGAACGGATGTAGACAGTGAACACAATTTAATAGTAATGAAATGTAGCTTAGATTTGAAGCGTTCCTTTCCAAAAAGTGTTATTTCCACTCAAGTAAACTTTTCAGTATCGATTGAAAAAAAAAAAAAAAAATCAGCACTGGAGGTCAATTCTATTCATTCTATTCAATGATTTCAACTATAAATGTAGACACTACAACTTGCTGTTTTGCTAAAAACCAGTGTTACCATTAGATCGGCCGCAGAATTTCCTATAGGAATCCATCTCAACCTTCTTCTCAGTAACAAGTGGAATTCACACTTTTTGGAAAGAAACACCTCCCATAAAATGACGAATAAGAAGAAAATAAAAACAAAATGGCATCTAGAGTTATTAAAAGAGGTAAAGGAAAGAGAAGAATGCGAAAAAGAAGCAACGAAAGAACTTTGTGAACTAAAGAAAAGAAATTATATCGTAGGTGAGCAGCCAATGCAAGAAAAAAACAACAACATAAAAACCTACCTAGCAGTAAGGAAGAAAATACGTACTCAAATAATAATAAAGATACTATGGATGAAATGTGAAATATAAGAGTTAAAGGGAGAAAGAAGAAAGTATGAACAAGCCCATTATAGACAGAGTAAGGGAAAAAATAAGGCTTTAAGAAATCAAACAACGAGAGAATGTAAGAAGGCTAAAGAAAATTGGATTAAGCACAATTGTGAGCAAATTGAGGGGCGAATGACAACACTACAGGTATATAACAAAGTAAAAAGATATTTTGGAGTTAGAAGAAAGAGAACAAATAATTTAACTGATAAAGAAAACATATTAGACTCTAGAAAAGACGAAGTAAAAAGATGAGTGAGGTATCCCAAAAAACTGTACGAAAATGGAGCAGTATATGTATGAACAGAGAAGGTACTGTGGAGGATGAAGAAAGAGATTGTATTTTGCGATCAAAACTTGATAAAGCTTTTTAAAAAATGAAAGTAGGTAAAGCAGAAGGAATTTATGAAACTGCTAATGAGATATTGAAGAATGCAAGAGATGCAGTTTCAAGCATTTTATATGAATTAATTCACAGAATATATGAGGAAGGAGAAATGCTAATAGATTTCCGAAAAGCAGGTTAGTTATGATCCCTAAAAAACCCAGCCAGAGCAAGCAATTATGAAGATTATCGTACTACAAGTTTACTTCCGCATGCATCAAAGATTCTAGCAAAGATAATAAATACGAGAATACAAAATAAAATGGAAGAACGAGTAGGAGAAGATCAGTTTGCATTTAGAAAAGGATGGGGCCCAGGGAAGCCATTTTATGTTTGCGGTTTATACTAGAAAAACGAATAAAAAAAAATTGGATACATGTGCAGCATTCGTGAATCAAGAAAAGTTTTTAACAATGTTGAATGGTCAAAAATATTTCAAATATTGAAGGAGATAGAATCTAACTATAAAGAAAAAAGAAAAGTAATATGGAAATTTTATAAGAATCAAAGTGCTCAAATACAAATAGAGGATGAAATGGAAGAAGCGAAAATTCAAAAAGGAATGAGACTAGGTTGTTGTTTGTCTCCTGTACTGTTTAACCAATTTATAGAAAAAATAACTGAAGAAAGGAACGAAAGGCAGGGGCGAAACTATGGGGGGGGGGAGTTGAAACCCCCCAATAACTTGGCGGTCAGTAAATTTTAAGACTGTTTATCTGACCTCCCCCCCCATAATTTGACAGTCGGCAAATTTTGAAACTGTTCATTTGAATTTTCATTTTTTATGCATGTTTGTTTGTTTGTTTATTTGTTTTCTTTTTCAATTAAAAAATATTTCGATTAGAATATTGGAAAATTTTCAATTTTTTGAACATTTTGTCGGCGAATTTGTAGTTTTTAAAAAATATTTGTCGGGAGATTTTTCTTCTCCACTTTTCCAAACTGAAAGTCAAATTTCGTTTCTGAAAATGGAGTACCCTGGACTCCTGTTAGAGACTAGTCAGTCAAAAGCAAAAGGTTTCAAGCTGAGTATCGAACGTTATTTAAAAGGTTGAAACAAAGCTTAAATGTGGAAGATATTTTGAAAATCTGAAAGTCGGTAGCAAACGTTGAATTTCAAATTTCAGTGACTATTCGGACTGCCAGGGCGAAAGAGTCGCCCTCTATAATTTTAGGCACGTGAAAAAAAGGAACTATTGAAATCCTACATATTTCAGAAAAATTTATCAGATTGAAAAGAAAATGGTCTCAATGGAAGGAAAATTTTATGTCCTATAAATGTGGTCCTAATCATTTTTTCGATAAACGCTTACTCAGTTATTCACGCAGTTACTCAATCACTTATTTAGTGATCCACTCACTTACTCAATTATTCATTCATTCTCTAATTCAGGTATTCAGTCACGTCCTCAGCCCGTCACTCACCCAATGAGTCAGTGATTCACTCACTCACTCACTCACTCAGTCATTCGCTTACTTATTTGGTGATTCACTCAGTCACTCGCTTACTTATGCAGTTATTCACACAGTTACTCAGTCACTTACTCCGTGACTCAGTGATTCACTCATTCACTCAGTCATTCATTCATTCTCTAATTCAGTTATTCATTCACTTCCTCGCATCGTCACTGAGTCAGTGATTCACTCACTCACTCAATCATTCGTAAATGACTATAGCACGCCACCGCTTTGAGTAGCCCGAAATTTGTTGTTACTTAGATTCTCTGTCTGACCTAGAACCTGAAATTTGAGAAAGTTGAACATTTTATTAAAATCTAAAAGTTTAAATTCAGAAAAAAAGATCACCAAGAGTAAACAACGACCACCTCAATATGTAAAGGAAGTTACGTGTGTTCCTCTCCAGTATTCCTAACATCCTTCCACCTTACTCTCCCAGAATAGGGTATGCTCATGTGCGCAAATGTGAGTGCTTGGGGGGATAAGGTTCCAATCTGCATTTGCAGGGACGAAACTATGAGGAGAGGAGGGGGTGAAACACCCCCAATAATTAGGCAGTCAGCAAATTTTGAAACTGTTTATTTGAAATTTTCATTTTCTAAGAACGTTTGTTTGTTTATCTATTTATTTATTTATTTTTTCAATTAAAAAATATTTTGATTGAAAAATTAACGAGTTTTCAAATTTTTAGAAAATTTTGTCGGCAAATTTTTAGTTAAAAGAAAATATTTGTCGGCAAGGTTTTCTTTTCCACCCCCCAAACTGAAAGTCAAGTTTTGTCTCTGATGAAAGGAAGCAGGTTAGCACGATAAGGTTTGCAGATGACAATGCACTTGGGGTTTAAACTTGCACTAGAGTGCTCTGCAAGATCACCTGCGCGGGTGGAAATGAATGAGAGATCATGTGGACTTTCAAATACAAACACTGTTATCTTCACGAGGGCAAAGAAACAAGTAAAAATTATTCCACCAGCAGAACTGATTATAATTCAATTTTTTGGTGACGATGCAGTTAAATTTAGGACAAATTTTCTTTGAAAGTGAATTTCTAATCCACTTAGTGATAGCTGAAGGCTGCTACTACACACTTATGCCAAATCATACGTGATCACTCACTCATATACTGGGCTGTCAACACCTGAAACTCCAAGTTTAAATCCCAATAGGGTAGAGAAGTAAAGAAAAACTAAATAGAACGCTGAAAAAATTTGATGAAAAATTGAAAATATAAAATAAAGATGAATAACACAACTGTGATAATAGTCAGCAGATGAGAACAAAAACCAATAAATATGGAAATAGGGGATGAAAAAATAAAGAAGGTAAAGGAATTTAAATACTTAGGTAGATAATGCAGGATGGAAGAAGTAAAATAGAAAAAAAGAATAGAAAGCTACAAGAGCTCCCCCCCCCCCAAAAAAAAAGAAACATGTTTAAATATAGATTTGGAAGTAAGACTGATACTGAGAGGACGTCTTCGAACGTAATACTTGTAGTATACTAACATTATATAAATGTGAAACCTGGACAACAGAAACACAAGAAAGAAAAAGGATTAAAGCTTTCGAAATGTGGGTATTATCCGAGAGTGTTGAGAATCAAATGGGCAGAAAAGATCAGGAATGGGGAAGTACTGAGTTGAATAGAAAAGAGAAATTCGGAATATAAGCGTAAAGAGAAGAGTTACAACGATAGGTTAAGATAAAGATATCTAGTGATAATGTCATTAGCTCATTACTGCTAGAGGGAATGGTTGAGAGAAAGAACTGGAAAGGAAAGCAAATAATGAGCTATGAAGAGAAGATAATGAAGGATACAAAATGTAAATCCTTCTCAGAAACGAAAATATCAGCACAGGAGAGAGAATAGTGGAAAGACACAACCTACTAGTCGAGAAGACTATGGAATATATCATTATCAATCGAGAGAATTTTGCCGGCGGATTTTTTCGAATCGTTTTATGAAACGATAACCCATCCCATCAGCTTCTTTTTCTGAAAGAAAAAACTGTTAACTCTCATCAACAAACTCGGTCTTACGGAGAGGAGACGTCCAATCATTCATTCATCAATTCTTGCCTCAATTGATGTCGAAGTATAATTTATCATTAGTTGTTATGGCACTTCTACGTCAACGTTCTGCTGGTACGCTCAAACTTTTCAGTTTATTTCTCTCTTTTACAAAAATGGGGCGGAGGCTACTACCTAGAGCTGAGCGCCGTTACAGATGCCTATTTTTATCAGTCACACCTGTATATTACTTATATCTTCATAAAGCGTTCATAATATAACTAGTTATAAGGTCCATAGTGATTAGGTAGTCCAATAAATGCAATCGGGTCAGTCATTGTCTAAGTTAGGGGGGAAAGATTTTCTATCCTCATTTTCAAGTATATCATGTACAAGGACTGTATACTGATGAAGGTAAGATACCTTATGACTGACAACGAAAAACTATAGCGAATTCGAAAACCGAATACGTGAGGGAATTCATTCTGAGCCTGGGCACATTAGGAAACCAAATCATACCCTTGAATATAAAATTTCTTTAACGTCTAGATCTCGGCGTCCGAATGAACCGCAAAAAAGTCGCCGAGCCTCCTTAGCCGGAAGTATCCCGAATGCGAACGTACCTCGCCCAGCCCCTGTTTTCTGACCATAATCAGTAAACTATTAGTCGTATCATAAAAATGTTACTAACAAAATTATTCTACACCAAATTTCCCACACGAAAGATAACTTTCAATATTTTCGTATCTGCATTAGAACTGCCGAAAAAGAGACGGTCAAAATGACCCCTTTCCAAACTACCATTCAACACAGGCCTTTGAGAGAAAGACAGTTTTTTGAACTACTTCACCATTTTACAATGCTGTGTAAGCTGATCCTATTTTCTTCGGAGTCGCTTCTCTATCATTGCACCTTCCTGACCCTGAAATTTTTTCGATCTCCGTTCACCCCTCCCCAGATAGCCCACTCTTAAAAATAGTATTCTTCGTACTTCGTTGATTTTTGACCGGAAACGCCGATACTTCGCGCACTTCCACGATGATCTAAAATAAAGTCGATATATCATTTCTGGGATTCACCAATTTCATTTTTCATACCAGCATTGCCCACGTTGACAAATTAAGCACAACGAGGGAGAAAGAGTAAATATTTCGTAAAATATGATATAGGCACCTTATAATCGGTACCTTAGGTTCCCGGATTCATTTCCGATATTATCTTAGCCATATTTTCCAAACTACGACTCCTACATAAGGGAAGGGGATCAAATCATTGAAATTTTGAAAAATCCAATATGGGTGTTTCTAGTATATTTTCGAGGCTGCAGAACTTATTCAGCTTTTATCGGGTGGGTGGGGGGCTAGATCCTAAGGACACGAAGAGAAGAAGGGATGTGATGAATTTTTCTCTCTTGTCTAATATCACATGGATATCAAATTTAGGCTCCGTAGATCGCTGAATTCATTTCCGATACTTCTATGCATTTCCCACGTATTTTTCGAAGTATTGCACCTACAAGAGCATGGGCTGGAGGGAGTGTTGAAATTTCAGAAATTTGAAAAATGCAATAACGTTGTCTTTTGTAGTCATGAAAGTTGCTGGATTCAGTTACGCAAAAAATATCAAAAATTACTGAAAATCATACCAAACAAGTTCTTTAAACCATGGAAGTCTAACACAGGATTTCACGAGAAAAAAAGTGCAATTTTACTTCGAACATCTTACAAGTAGAGCTTCTCAAAAATAAGTGATCTGCCCCTTCCCCTTCCAGAAAAAAAGTTCTCATCATAACAAAAGGTTCGACAGGGCAATTAAAAAAAAAATTCGCGCTAAGGGGGCACTTGGAACCAAAATAGCCTGTTGAGAGTCTACTGATGAAATGATATCCTTCACTCAATGATAATCATGTAGGATGTTTGCTGATATGTGCCCCCGCTCACCCCAAGGTCAATTTTAGTACATCACGTCGGGTGGAATAATGACTAAAGATGGGTTCAATATTTCAAGTTTAGGTATAATTATGACTGAAAAATTGTTTTATGCCCCAAGAAAGGAGGCTCAAAGGGGGAGCATCAAATTTAAAATTCTAAAGAGAAAAGGTATCGCGCAACCTATCAAAATACAGATTTTCTGGATTACTGATTCCCAATGTCGTTTTAGATGCTGATCAGGCATCAATCAGCTTCTACAATTTGCAAAAATTGGTCAAAATTGATCAGATTTTAAAAATTATACGCGTGTCAAAATACCACTTGTCTGGGTCATCGCATCAGATTTTCGATCTGACTCCAATTTGGGATACAAAATTTGCAAAAACTGGGCAAAATGAACTGGGTTTTGAAAGCTTAACCAAATCACATTTTTGCATGACTATCATAGGGGATATAAAAAGAAAGTGGAAGGGGGCCGACTTAGCGCTTCGCGTCTCACCGGGGGCTCAATACAAAGCGCGCTAAACTTCCACAATAAATATTCGCTCAATATTTTTTTCTCATTAAATGAATAACGTTGATTTTTTTTTTATTTTTTTTTTGGTAATGGAAATATTGAATTATGACATGAAATATCATTACTTTTTCGAGTTTTGGTCGAAATATCATATTCATGACTTTTTACGACTTTCATGACAATTTTTTGAAATCACGACTTTTCAGGCCAGTAGACACCCTGGATACTCGGAATCAACGACCCACAGAAACCCTATTTTGGCACAGATCAATTTTCGAAACCAACGCAATTCCTCCACCCTCTTTTCAAATTTTAGGACCCTGATCAAGATTTGATCAAAGATTTTATGCTATGTTCAGAATCAGCGATCCAAGAAAGGTCTATTTCAACAGTTCGTTAGATTTTTGAATCCGTCGATCCTGAGCTCCAAATCAAGGTCACACGTTCAGCAGAATTCCAGCAGGTTTTTGCCAGTGATGTAGATATGGGGAGAGGGGAATACTATTCTTGAGATGTCTGAACTAAAAATATGCCTGCAAGCGGGCGAACAAAGAGGGTGACATAATTTTTAGGCCTCCTGTCCTGCAAGCTCAAAATCGAGTTATGAAAACTGGTTGCAAAGTTTATTCAAAGCGTGTTCTTACTCGAACAAGATTTCAAACTAATCCGGATATTTTTCTGATTTCTAAATGATCTACGATGAAACAGATCAAAGATCACAAAAATCTGTCAAAATTATGACCTAAACATCGGGGAAGAAAAATCAAAAGAATATAAGATCGTGATTGTTGTCATGATTCAAGATTTTTTTAAATGATCTTTTGATTTGAATCCGTTATCTTTTCCAATTTTTCAAATGATATGCGTATCACTGGATGGGTGATCGTGTCACTCCACAGTTTCTACATCAGAATAAACAGAAGCGTAGGCAGATTTTCCTTCTTTCACATTTGTGAACGATTAGGACAGAATTTTAGGATTCGGTTTCGCCCTCGACAGCTAACTGACCCGCCAGTCTTGTTCAACCCTCCGACAGAATAAAAGAAACATATTCGGGTTATACAGGGTGTTTCAGATTAGTATGCCAAGCAGGTAAGAGGCAATCGTTTTCGGTGATAGAATACGTTATAATCCTATATTGCCTATATTCAAGATTTAAGGGGTTGTAAGTTTTCGAAGTTTGAAAAACTGCAACATTTTTCTGAGAATCCGATCACTAATTCAGAAATTTTGTCGAAGATAATCAATGGGTCGAGCATCGAAAGGGTGACAAAGATTTACCGAACTAAAATGCCTATTTTTGATATCGAAATGGCTCCAGCAGTTTTGGAAATGAAATCATAAAATTGAGTGTATTTTGGAGAGCACAACTTTCAACTGTTGTGTCCCTTTCAAATTTCGAGATAGACACAAGGTAGTACATAATAATGTTTAAGTAATTTTCAGCGTATGATGTTCAGCTATACTTCAAAATAAGCCGGAAAGAAGTCACAGACAAAATTCAATTCCAAAATTTGGAAAATTTCATAAAATTTCATGAAATTAAACTTTTAAGTTCACCGAGAGAAATGTTATTCTTTGTCACAGACGGCTATGAATCTCAATTACTTTAAAAGAGAAACAGAAATGGTGCAACAATCTGTTGCCTATCTCCAAGATTGAAGGGGTTACAAAAACTGGAAGTTGTGCACTTCAACAATTTTATTAAAGGTTCATGATCAAGATCTTCAATTTTGAGTACAGATAACGTTGTTTGTTCCTCTCGCCAACTACTATCGCCTCTGACCGGCTTGGCATATTATGCTGAAACACCCTGCACCGATCAGGAATGCAAAGACTTTCCGAATTTATCGCCACTTTCAGTTTCTACTCTTCCGCACGAATGTTTCTGGCATATAACTGGATACAATTTGTCACAAGATACGTACACATCTTTCCACCCACTTTTACTTCACTGTTCTTCAAAGTTACCCGGCAATTTTCGTTCCTCCTGCGCATCTTTCCTACAATTACCGCCGATTTGCATCGTCATTTTGAAAAGACAGAAAACGCATTTCACTCGCGCGTGTACATACGCTTGCATTCCGAGTTCGTATACATTTTCTATAACGTTCAATTTTATCGGCTTCGCGGTTCGCGCGCGCAGGGACAGCGAGCGCACTCAGCAGGGCCGTTCCTCAAATTTACAAGACCAATTTGCGGCCACAACTGTCGACGGTTTATCGCGCGCGTCACGTGGCTCAAGCCGCGCGATGTAACGTGCAGACGTCTGGTCTAAATTTAAATTTGAAAAAAGTATTTAACGTGTTTTAAAAATATCATCCCGCGTACAAGCGGCGCAGCTAGCTGTGCAGCCGCGGCATATTTCGTGATTTGCTCAATTTTCTGCTCGTATGCGTCGCGTACTAATGAACGTGTCGTACGTCGACGATAAAAGCAATTTTAGAAGAAAAAAAAATAAAGCGATATCGTAAAAAACCGTCGCTATTTGCAAACAAGAATTAAGAAATTTAGTGTTCACGTTTGTTATACATCGAATACATATATATATAATCGCGAAGTCGACCAACCGTCGCCTATGGTTTCCCAGAAAATATTCGGGCGATAAAATGAGATTACATACTATAGTGACCGACAACGAATAAATGGCTCACCGAGTGCCCACTGAATGTTAACTGAAAACGCAGTATGTCCTTTATCGTTTTTTTAGTCTTCAGGGGCGGTTATAGTCCTTATTTTCGAAATTTCGAATTTCGTAGCCGTCACTCTTGCATTTTCTTCCGACAGACACTCAAGGCAATATCTCGTCAATTCCATTCAGGCAAACAGCGTGACCACTTACTGAACGAGGAAGTAACGAGAAAAGTTACACATGCAGGCCTTTCAATCAGAAAAAAGTGAGCTTTAGCTTCTTGCTAAGTGGGGCAAACTGTCAGCTCAGAGGGGGACAGTGTTCGCCCAATACTACTGGCCAAAGTCCACTCTTCCTCTTAGTAGTAACCAGCACCGTTTTCAATCTAAAGTCGATGCCAACAGCACATCAAGCTGGCCACTTTTCTTCAATTATAAATTTCCTTGACTTTTCCCTGATTTTTCCGGATTTACTTCTCAATTTTTTCTCAACGAGTAAGCCTACTGGTTGGAAGTTCATTATTGAGTGATGTCACTCTCTTGTTTTTGTTAATTTCTACTGCCGTAATTTCTTACTAATAGGCAGTTAACAAAAATCGTATATAGAATTAAACATAGGCACCAACCATCAGGAAAAAGAAAGTCTATTTATTCAGTTTTTTATAGATAACAAAAAAACTAAAATTTAAATATGCTGGGTATATGTGCAGGGGCAATGAGGAAAATGAAACATTATCGCTACGAATTGGGTCCCCAGAGACGGCGTAGCCAGGCGGGCGAAGGGGACGAATGCCCTCCTAAGGCACCTGAAATTGAATGTAAAATACGGGGAAATTAGTAATTTTTCGCCTTTAAAACACGTTTTTTCAAAAAAATTTTGCTCGCGCAGTAATTTTACCTTCATTTTTCATAAAATAGTCTCTAATATCAGCAATTTAAAAAAAAAAACAACTCTCCCTTGAAAATCTTACTTTGCCCCCCCCCCTTTGAAAAAATCCTGGCTACACCACTGCCAGAGACCATAAAAGGAGGAAGGGACGTTCCGCGATGAAGTGGCTCGATGGAATCGCCAGGGCAGTCAGCCCGAAATGGGCAAGCGTGGCACAAGATAGGAGAAGATGGAGCAAGGTGACAGAGGCACATGCCCCACGGTGGGCCACGTAGTCGAGGACTTAATGTAGGATCCGAAGGATTATACTTACTATCATATTTATTTGTGTACTACGTCATGCTGTAAATAAAAAATAAGATACGCGAATCAAGTTGCAAAACAAACAAAACCATCATCCATTCTACACCACGAAATTTTATTAAGAATTTATTTTTTGAAGATTCCCAGACTTTTTCCTGATTTCCAGTTTTTCCAGAAAAACGGCCACCTTACACATCATGGTTTCTCACTCACCACTCGCTTCTTACTGATAAACGAACTAGTTCCTGACAAACATAAAGTAAGTTACATTTCTAAATAACTCTGATAATCAATTTCGTGCACAATCAACAGACCAAAAATCGAGACCCAAAGATGACTCAACTAAATTATTGAAAACCACACACAGGCCTTAGAAAATTGAAATACGAGTATACTACTTTTTCGATTACAATAATGTAATAACCAGGAAAGTGTCATTCAAATTTTTCGAGGGTTCACCTGAATGACTTAACCACCTAATCTGCAACCTGACTCAGCCTTATATTTTTGACAACCCCTCCCTCTCCATCCTTCTCACCCATACCATAACTATAACTCGTATTCGTTATTGACGAATTAAAATGGATAACAAACTTCAGAAAAATTTACAAAAAAAAAATTCTGAACACACCGAACACAGCTAAGAATAAGAAACACTCGTAAAAGAGGAAAGCGCTAGCACAACGCCAGTGGGTGAGGAAGATTTGAAAAATTTCCCTTCAACTGAAGATATTGTTTCAAGGTGACCAATTTTTTTCTAAAATGAAATTTCCTGACGTTTCTCTTTTCCCAGACACGTTTCAGAGCTGTTCAAAAAGTGGTTAAACTAAGTTACACAGGGCATGTGAAAACACGGTTTCTACCAAATTTGAATTTCGAAAATATATGACTTTCTATGACCCGAAACCGGGACGAAGGCTGTTGCTTTAAAACACTGTTAAACTACCGCCCCCCCTCTAGCAGCTGTCCTAATGCTGAATCTAAAGAGTAGAGAACTGCCCAGATTCTAACTGTTAGCATCGACGTCGCTTGAGTTGTAATTTTCAAATTTCAAGACATGTTAAAAAATAAGTTAAATGGAAATTTCAATTAATTTTCTTTCCTGAACTTTATACATGATTTGGTAAATTTAGATAACTTTTTTTTCGCTTTCTTCTAATATTTATATGACTTTGACTGAAAATATAAGAATTTATATGACCACTTTTAAATATAGCACTTTATATGACTTATGACTTTACATGACCGGTACAAACCCTGGAAAAGACATGCGCAATATTCAAATTTTTGCAACTGTATTACGAAGAATAAAAACTTCAAAACGAAACTAAGATACAAGAACCAAAAAAACTAACATACGATCGAAACAACCAATATCGACTGAATACGACAAAATCCAATAAGAAATCAAAAATAACCATAAAAATTACGTACGACCAATACTTTCAAATTTAATACAGGGAGATCAAAAAAAAAATTTTAATCGGTCAATCATTATCAGAACTGATCATCATTGAACACGAAAAATGGCGGAAATCTTCCAGAAATTGCCAGAAATTATGAAACGAATAAATTCGACTGAAGGTAACCAAAGCTGACAACTGGTCGAGAATGTCACAAAACAGCTTATAACACCCATGACCAAAACTGAATCTATATCTCACTAAGTTTGATGAAAAACGACCAAACCCAAACAAAATTATGAACAGCCAAATCTGACCAAAATTGACAGAAAGAACACGAAAACTGTTAAAAAGGGCCAATAAAATGGTATATTTTCCCCAAATACAATAAAACTGGATCAAAACCAACCCCCTCACCAAACATTCTCGTACTACAAACAATGATCAAAAGCGACTGAAAATTATTAAATTTGATCAAATATCACGAAATCTGACAGTAGGCTTGCACTAACCAAAAACAACTAAAATCACCCACAACCAAAAATTATTTCAACTTTGACTGAGTCTAAAAAATGAGACAAAACAGAACTTACATCAAGAATCATGAGAAATGACGAAATAAATTTAAAAAAATAAATTAAAAAAAAACAACTAAAACGGCCATATTTTTTCAAATTTGACAAAACTGCATCAAAACTCATGTTACAAAGAATGATTAAACAGAAAATCAGACAATATGCTTAAGCTGACAAAAAAAAAAGAAAAAAAAAAACCACTTAAATCACCCATAATCAAAACCTGCTCTAAATTTTATCGAATTTGACGAAAAGAAACCACAAATGAATTATTATGAATGACCAAATAAATCTGAACCGAATATAATCAATAGGGTTCGGGCTTTCATGATCTAAAAACGATGATATTTTAAGGCGCATAGGCAAACGGAAAAGGGCCTTCCCGCCAAAATTAGGATATTCACTTTTTCGACCCATTTTACGTAGAAATCCCACAGAAAACGGATGAAAGTGACCCTAAGCCCCTAACTTCAAAATTCAAGGAGATATTACATTTTTAAAGCAAATAGGTTAATTTGATTACTGAATGGAATTACTCAACTTAAACGTTTTATCTTATAAAATTTAATTTATGGTCAAAATGCCAGCCACTTTCCTCGTGCGTCCTCACATAAGCGCTTCAACAAAAAACAATATAGGTACATGTATTTTTGCAGGGCTTTAAAAGATTTATTACTTAGTAATATCAGATTTAATTTCAACTTTTTCTTTGGTCATCTATTTGGACTGAAAATTACTTGTTCCCTTTTCACCAAAAAAAAAAAAAAAAAAAAAATTGTTTTGGTTATTTTTCGAAATTTAAAAATAAGAAAATCAGAATTACTCGACTGTGTAGGCTAAAATGGAGAAAATGGCCAAATATGTCTAGAATATGCACCAGAAACGGTCGACACAAGCAAAATAAAGAATTTTATCCAGAATATTCAAAAAAATGCACTGATATATTGGTGTCATTTTACTCAGAATCATGTGAAACGGATAAATGTCGGTGACATATCGTATAAAAACCACCCCACACCCCCCAAAAAAAAAAAAATTAAAAAACATACATTTTTCAAACAAAAACCGACCTCTAATGATCAATAACGATCAAAATCAACTAACTCTAACCAAACCAATAACAAATAAAAATAAAACCGACAACCCAGAAATAGTTAAACTCTAAATAAATAAAAAAATAGGCCCCAAAATTTACTTAACCAAATCTGACCAAAAGCGACAAGAATGACTTGAAACAAACAACCTAAGCCAGATCAAACCAAAGCTCATTATTGAAATGCATCCCTTCTTCAACATTTTTCAGTCTAATTTTTTCCGGAGCTTTTGAACTTTTTCTTCTTCACCCTTTTCACTCCTTCAATTTCCATTCTGTTATTTTTTTTAAACTTCGTTCTCTTTGCTATCGCTTTTTAATCAAGTACCAAGCGGCCATGACCCCTCTGGACCCTCCAGGAATCTTGTTTCTTGTCTAAAAGTTCATTTACTCTAGTTTGCGAGTTATAGAGGCCTGCCAACCTCGAAGCGTAAAAAATCCGAAAAGTGAAAATAAACATAAAAAATCTCTAAAAATCACGAAAAATCCGCGGGAACGAAAAAAAAAATCATTAGAAGAAAAGATTTAGAAATTGCTAACATACTGGACCTCCTAAACATTCTTTTTCAGCATTCCTCTTCAAGTTTCAATTTCTCTCTTTTTTATAAATTTCTCAGTGAAATTATAAGATGTAACATACTATACTGTATAAAAATACAGTCATGATTCCTGTTTGAACAGTCGGCCTGGCTTATATATTATTAACACTACATTAATATGTAAAATCCTATAAGAAATTTTATTTTCCTAGCATTTTTACGAAAAACTTCAAAAATCCCGAAAAAATCTTTTAAATTTTGAAAATCCTTGAAAAATTTTTGAACTTTCTCATAAAGTCCAACTATTTTTAAATCTACGGATAAATCCTTAGGGTTGGCTAGCCTCGAGTTACAAATCAATACTTAGGGGCAACTTCAAGATATTCTTTCATTTTTACTGTTTTTAAAATAACGGTATCATTGGATAGAGGCCATCAAGATCTTCAATTTCGGCTGCAAATTATTATTACGACATTCACTGTAAGTCAAATACAAAATGAGTACGTCTATCATTCAACATTACGGGGAAGCCAATCGGTTTCATGTGCAGTTTTTCACGCGAACAGAGCGAAAATAAAATTTGTTTCGAACAAATTCTGACTTAATCTTCGTAAAAATCTCATTTAGTACTCGGAATATGATGAATCAATCTACATAATATTAATTCCGTAGCAATCAATATTGTAATGTGCTCAATAAATGTAAAGCATGTCCATTTCGAACTGAATATATCCTGTCTTAATTCAATTCAGGGTGTGCTTTCAGCAAAAGGCGATATTCTCAACTCAGACTCGAATAAATAAACTAGAAAATCACATTCCGAATTTCATATTGCAACACTTTGAAGACACTGTATCATCTCCACAAAAATACTTTTACGATTTCTGAAAAATGATTAAAATGGACGTTGCATAAATTTACCCTTAGATATCGACATATAAAACACTTCATAGGCAGCGATGTAGACACGAAGTGGTTTTTGAGACAACTCATCACCGTCCGCTAAATTTTAAATTAAATCTAACCTTATAGGTTTCTTCGGAGAATTTTCAGGATCTATTGGTGTTTTGTCAACAGAGTAGCTGACATATACAGGATTTTAAAAATACAAGTGTTGATGGATATGAAAAACACACTGGCTTATACGAGAAATTTGTGATTTTGAAAAAACTCATAGAAGATAGAATTCTTGAAATAAAAGCTTGAAATTTGGCGACCTCATTTTTTACAACTGTCTTCAATAATAATAAATATAAAAAAATTACGAATCAAGGAAAATGTTTCTTTTTTGTGACAAAATTTTTTCTCAATTTTAGAATACATTTGCCTGGTTTATTGAAGAAGAACTTAGAGCGAGTGTATCAAATTCCCAATTTAAATTTTCAAAAATCTATTTTGAAAGATTTTTTCTTAAAATCGACTTTTTATACAAAGCCAATGTTTTTTAATTTTCAATTACAAACGGTCATATTGACATTCGCGCTCCTAGCGAGATTGAAAAATGCAAATTTACTATTTCTCACCTATCCCTCAAGAATTAGCCTCTAGCTACGCTACCGCTTGTAAGTAACAGCAATTTCTTGAGAATATAATCAGTACACAAACAAAATTTTGCTCGAAAACTCTTGAGGTTAGGTCATATGTATACTGCTTAACGATACAAAATTGACTCCATGAGCTGCCAACACTCTCCCCCCCCCCATGCTAGATTTCGATATCAGGCATCAAAACTGTTCTACTCTTGTTTTCTGGTAACAAATGCAGAATGTAATGCTATTCGCCGACATCTGAGAGGTATCTTATTCCTCCAAGTCCATGTTTCTAATTTGAGGAATTATCGACTCAACTTTCGTGAGTGCTTATGAATGTATACTGAAAAGCTGCCGAACGTTTCAACTAAAATATTGGATTTTGATGAAAGAAAAATTTCTCGAATTGATGTTCTGCCCGAAGGCAGATCACCCATTTCTAATAAACTTTACAGAGCGACCTGTCTGACACTGGTACTGCATCGGCTCTCTGTTTTCTGCATTATATAAAACTTGAGGGATGACGAAATTGGTATAATTAAAGTTCGAAGCATCCTATCAAGTCGAGCAGAACTTCTCGAATAACTTGTACTGTTACGCTGTACCCTAATGAAAATCAAACTACCTCTGTTACTAGTTGAACCAATCAAGTTGAAAAGGGAAAATCTCGAGGTACTGACGTTGAAGTAAGATACTGCTTTCAAACGGTCAATTTTGAAATTATAATTATCACTTAAGTGGTTGGCTGGAGAAGCAGGTTTTGTCGAGTGTAAATGAGGTATGTTCGATTCAGTGCAGGTGTAAGTGTGGCGGAGAGTAGCGTTGAAAAGGGGGTGAGTTGATACGCTCGCTAGGCAACATGAGTGTTTAGATTGGGTTGATTTTTTGAATATTTATTGATTCTGTGTATTACTTGACCTTCATAACATGTATGATGGCCACGTATATGGTTTTGCGGAAAACGCAAATTCTGTCGGACCGAAATAATGTTTTAGAATTTCAGGAAATGAAAGATAATAGGAACTTATCGCATCGAAGGGTGTCGATTCGATGTGGCAAAAAACAGACAATTGGAACGATGAGAAAATGATTGATGAAAAGTTTTGGAACCAACTAAAAAGTGAACAGTCACAAAAAACGTGAATCGTTTAATAAAAATACAAAAATGTTTCTTAACGTTTCACACCAGCATCATCATTAGTTCCGGGGTGGACAACGATAGCTAGTCTTACAGCCAGATACCGTCATAACTTCTACTATAGGCTATTTTAGCAGACATATCAAAAATTAGAAAATTTGTGATTTCAGTTTATACAACCTGGTCTAAATTTTAAGAATAAGTTCCTGTTTGAAAATGATTTTTTGGTCTTTAAAAATGATTTTTCTAGTTTAAAGAGAAAAAATGATCATCATAAGTTTGAGTAACTGGGTTTTGATTTTGCTCATCCCTGATGAAAAGCCAAAAATTGACAAGGGTTGATTGACAAACCAAGGATTACGAACAGATTATTTACGCCTGTGTACGGAGAATGAGCAAAATCAAATTATGATCTAACGTCATTAAAAATATACATCAAAATCATAAAATAAGTTTCTGAAAAGTAATTTTTAAAAAAAGACGAAATCGGGAAGATAAAATAATAAGGAATCAATTAATTTTAAAATCAAAAATAGATTAAAATTTAAAAAAAAGATTTTATGATTTTGCTCAGTTTTTATTTGGTCCATCTTTGTCACACAGCACAACAACAACTCGACTGTAAAGAACAGGTTATCTATAGACTTTCCGAAAAAAAATTTCCTAATTTTTTCCTGACCTCATCTGTTGTAGGTATTTGAAGAATCCAGACATAAAAGTCTTCGGATTAATTTTAAATTTCACGAGTATACATTTAAGGACATGATAATGAATGTAATTCATCACCTCCATACAATATTATTTTTTCTTGATTTTCATTTACTCATATATTATGGGATTTCCTACAGAATCTTCCATTGGATGGTAATTTACTAATTTTTTCCTGACCTTCCAGCAAATTCCTCAGAATTTCCAGACTTTCTCTGACTTTCTGACCTTGTACACACCCTGAAGAAGCAAAACACCTTGTAACCTACATACACTATTTAGAGAAAAATTTGTTCCTGTGGCACCATGCCGGGAAGGAAAGAGGTAGGGGATTGATAACGATCAAATTGATCAATATACAATACGGGGATCAAATTATAGAATTTCGAGGTTGCTGAATTAGATTTTGACGTAAATTTGAATCAATGTTAAGAACAGAGACACATGGGGCGGCGATAGACCTGAGATGGGAATATTCGAGAAACATGACATGTATGTCATTTCTGTGGTTTCTAGGATCGCCTAACTCATTTTCTATATCAGTTTGGCACAATTGTAAAAACTGTAGTACTACAGGAGGAAGTTATGATCGAAATGCTATAAAATGGATTACGTGCAACCCACCTAAAACACAGAATCATATCTTCAAAGTCATCAAATTCGATTGTGATATTAACTTGAACCAGGTCTCAAAATTAGGGCAGCTAGAAGAGAAAGGGGGAGCGCCGAAGAGGAAAAATTTGAAAAATATAACATGGATATCGGTATTGGGGGTTTCAGGGCCCCTGAGCTCATTTTTACTACCACTTAGACCCTAAATTGGAAATTGTAGCGCCAGAGAAGGGCACAGAGGATCAAATTACCGTAATACACAATATAAGAACCATTCTAGATTTTCACAGCAACTAAATTGATTTTCGGCATAGATTTGACTCAGTGTGAGATCTAAAAATGAGGGGGAAAATTAGAAAAATACAACACGGGTATCACTTTCAATGTTTTCCGGATCACTATGTGTATCCTTGGTATCAAATTAACACCAGTTTGAAAATTTGGTCATTACTGGGAGGGGGTTGGGGATTGAAATGGTGTAGAATTATGAGCTCAACAGTAATATCTCCCTACGGCAGACTCCTAGAAATGGAGAAAGAATATTGAAAAACTAGTTTAGCGCTCTAAAAGTAGGCACCCATACTGTTTTTCACAGTACCATCCACAACCGCCTTCTCTGATACCACAATATACAATGTAAGGTCAAAATAGTATCAAAAATGAGCTCAGCACAGCAACCCGAAAATCTTCAGAAATTACATCTAAATTTCATTTTCCAAATTCTTGCATTTCAGCGCCATCTCAATTATCAAAATTGAGCCAACTGATGAAAAATTTGAGTTCAATAACTTTGAATACCTATTATTAAGTATCAATCTTACATTTTAGTGCATTTGGATCATTAACCCTTTTTGCTGGAACCACAACTTTCAACAGAGGGGCAAACTGATATAAAAATTGAATTTTTCGATCACTAATGGTGGTCGAAAAACTAAATTTTTTCATCAGTTTGCCCTTCGGTTGAAAGTTGTGGTTCCAGGAAAAAGGGTTAGTGATCAAAGTGCATTGAAATGCAAGATTGATATCACCGGTGGATGTTGAAAAGAATTCATTCCAATTTTGGCCAAAATTGAGTTGAATACATGGTTCCACAGTACAAAAGGATCGGCAAATCTGTTGCAACAGAAAAGAATTCATTCCAACATCGGGAACATCGAGAAATTGTAACCATGAACTTGACGAAATCTGGAGAAGGGAATTCATTCTAATCATTTTCATGTCTATCAAACCCGAGTAGAAGCGTGGAATGAATTCCTTTCAACATCCATCGGTTCTCATAACTAGCATTCAATAATAGGGAGTATTTTCATTCAATATCTAGCACTCATAAAATTCGAAAAAATAGCAAGTCCTTCCCCGAGTCATTAAAACGCAAAAAGAAAATAAATTTCATCAGCGACATCAGAGGGTTGGGGCAAGGAACGGAAGAATTTTCACAGATAGGTTGCTATGGTGGTGGGGAAGCTGCGACATGTGACATTCACACCCCTACTCTTCTCAAAACCCTGTAAAATGAGCTCTCCATAATAAAGTGTGTGTTAGCAAACATTTAAAAAAGAAGGCCAGTTTCACAAAAAAAATCAGTGCAACAATTTTGTTTTTTGAAATTTTTCTTCGTAATTTCATAGTTCTCGACATTTTCAAGGACACAGTAGCCACTTTCTTTTATAATTATTTTCTCTAACTCTTCCTGGTTTTCCAGACCAATTTTCCAAATTTTCTCTCACATTTTTTCAGCTAGTATTGTACACAGCTTTGAGAATATTTACTACTTGAGATGAAATTTGATATTTACGGACTACTATGAAAATTGTGTGTATCCATTAATTATCATTTTCATCAAAAATGTTTCTAATTTTAGTCAAAATTACAGATATTTCCTGACTTTTGCCTAATTTTTTCCAAACTGACAAAATTCCCTAATTTTTCCCCGTTTTCCAGAAAGTGACTAACCTGAAAGAAACTCCATATTGGGGTTCAATCCCTCCCCCATAAAGATTAGCAAACCAGGTAACGGTAGTGATTTTTTTATAGGTACTCTGGAGACCATTCCCAACAACTTGAAAAAAGAATTAGTTATTGAGGTTTGTTCATTGTAATTCCTATTTTGATTGACCTACTACAGGCCGCTTCACTCTTACGTCACTAGGCTTGTTCTTCGAAACAAATTTGACATCATCATGACAAAGGTGCTTCTGATAACGATGGGAATTTTTCGATCATCGTAGCAGTAGGAATGAAATCAAGTGAATTGTGATTGAAATGTCATACTTTTAGAATCCTTTCATCTCATAGAATGACATATTTAACCAAGTTGTATTAAAAAAAAATATCACATGTGTAACAGAATTTGCATGTAATGAGGGCAATTTGTAGCAAGTATACAGGATTCAAGCCAGTCTAATCAAAGCCCCAGCGGTCCAGGACGACTTACAATATCTGTGAAGTCTGTAAACCACTGAAATCAAGCTTTGATCCCTCATTTCTTCCCCATTTTTGATTTTCGTGCATCGAAGTAAGCTCGCCGTTGGTGCAAACAGTCGTTTTCCTTACATGATACTTTTTTTGACAAGTGATATTTCTGGAAATATTATTGAATTCGTTCCATTTGCAGGTTACAAGAGTTCTAAAAATATACAACTCTAACCTCAACTCGCTCTACTTATACTAATACAATGGCTAAAAGACGACACCCTTTATCAAAAAATGACCTTGTTATCAGTGGAACCGAAAATGCGTATTTATTTTCTCATTTTTGGCATGACAGGGTGTCTATAAATACAAATGTGTAAAATTCCTGACTTTTCAGGACTTTTATACGACTCTTTTCATGAACTTACAATACTCACGTTCAGGGTCCTCAGTTGCAGATACCAAAAACTAATTTTGACGTTTCAGTGATACTTGTTCAATTTAAATAATGAATTGTAGTTAGACACGCTGTTTTGCTGCCTACACTTTATTTATTTATTATTTTATTTTTTCAAGAAGAATGAGAGGAGAGAATTTATGATTTTTGGGGAAAAGCAAATTGAATATAATTGAATTCATGACTTTTTCATGACTTTCCTGACCGCCGATTCTAATTCATGACTTTCATGACTGGTGGATACTTTACATGATGACAACACCTGGAGTGAGTGAAGAAGCAGCGCGTCCGACTGTGGGGGACTTGAATTCCAAGCGAGTGCTCAGGAAACGCGGACCTCGGTCAGTAGGGAGCCCCATGGTGGCCCTTGCAGGACGCACGCACCGGTTGCGCGGCACGACGAAATGGAGAAGCGTCCCTCCGGCCACTGATGCGATACTCGAAAGGGTAGTTTCCGAGGCCGGGGGTGTGGTGTCATAGAGGCCATTTTAGCATGCGTACATCGCCATACATACCACCACACCATGATGACGTCACCAGTAAAACGATCCATGGGAGCGAAAAACCAGACCCGTTCTTGGTCCTAACTTTAGGCCTTTGGGATACGAGGTAATGTTATCGCAGTGGGTGAAATACTTAGGAAATTATTTTCGCATCCACTGGAACCGAATACAATAATGCTGGCCCTACTGTCTGAAGACTTTTCCATTAAATCTCCTCTCCGTCAATAGCGGAAGGCTACTCTACTAATTCATTTTGTTCCCAACACCTGTATATCATTGAGAAATGATTCGTTCTCGTTGGTAGAGCTGTACAGTCTGAGCTTCCAGGTACCAAACCAACTCGTGGTCCTCAAAGAGCGGTTCACCTGACTTCCAAAAAGAACTTTCGAGTTCGCCGACCGCAGATATATGTACTACATAGCTTCCTCACGTCTTACCCAAACTAACGGCTAATACTCAAGGATAGAGACTAGTGCGCTAAAACGCAAACAAATTGGTAGTCACTTTCTCACACGCACGCCAAATCGATGGGCTTATACTACGGCTCAAAGGCGAGCACGAAAATGCGACTGCGGAAAAAATAATAATCGTAACGCATCTATATAATCGATAAATTCGAAATTATATTCCTTCATTTATACCCTAGCCGTTGAACTGTCGTGAACGTGGAAATGACATTTCACTTTGAGTATAATATTACCGAAGGGCAACTACATATCTATACATGTATCACATACATCAAATCCTATTATATTTATTTCAGCAAATATAAGGGTTACAGAATGAGCACCGCCGAAGCATTCGACCGAGTTGTTGGTACTTTCCACGTATGCTATAAATCGTTTTGGTTCTCGTCCAGATAACGAGAATTGCAAAATATCGCACCGCGGTTACTGGAAACAATTTTTGGAAAAAACGAGTTTCCAAGTTTTATTGCCAGTTATAGGCTTTTGTTTTCCAACCGCAGATAGAAATTATTGTACTGGTGACCTCAGTTGGCTGGATTTAGCTTAACCCTCCCTTTAGCGCTTCGACAGGACAGCTCCTTGCAGACATTTTTTTTAACCTTGGTCCACCGTTCAAGGCGGTTAGGTCGCTGGAATGATTGATACATAGTATAGGAACGTATAGAAATTCCCACCCCCACACAAATCCCTAAATTAAGAAGAATAAACGATAGTAGTTTGTGACCAGTGTTCGGTAAATGCGAATGTGAACTTACAGTTCATCGTTAATATTACATTGAGTAACGTTAGGTGAATAACGTGGACTTCATAGCAGATGAAAGGAGAAAACCGACAAGCAAGAGCTTGGAGGTTTTTCTTCTGCATCGACAACGAGTATTTAGGTCGGGTGTACACTGTGTACCATGGTCACGTACTCAAAAGTACCCCTCGTGTTAAAACAATATGCGCCATATTGGTGCCACTATTGACGACTTGTAATTTTCTACAACGGGGTAAAATGCTGACCACAACAGATCGATGGTCTCATGGACACTTGTGCTAACTAACAGTTTTGTCAAAATTGAGTTAAGCATGTAGATTTGTAGCTGTGCTGAAGGTGTAAGCTATCCGGCGGATACACAAACCAGCTGTTAACTCATTATTAGAACCGCTACAGAGCGCTTTCCGATTGAAGCTAACTGATAAGTTGACGAAATTTTCATACCGCTCTCCTGAAAAGTTTCATTTTTGTTAGTTAACACAAGTGTCCATAAGGTGATGGTCATTCTCGCGAACCTATTTTTCAGAAGCAGCGCTGTACCATCATCCGAGCTTATAGATGAAGTGGTACGAATTTGGACCCCTCCTCAATCTCGAGTTGTACTGAGTGCCCTCTGGTGGAAACGAACTTAATGTATCGTGATCCATCCAAGCAACCATATACATCATCAACTGGGTTAGTGTCAATTAGGCGCGGCCGATTAGGCGCAGACAATTGGGCGAAAAGAGGGAGGGTGTCAAGTAGACGAGAAGATGATTGGGCACCGTAACAAAATTAGGCGCCTAACACAAAAAACGAAGTAATAGGTATTATGAAATATCAAATGAGTAAAAGACAAATAAATGTAGAACATAAAATGAATAAAAACGGAAAAATGAGGCATGTAGAACGTAGTTCAGTCTATCACAGGTTATGAGCAATGGCACGAAGAAATTCGAGTGTGGTACGTGAATCATACTCCTGCACGATTGTACGGATACGTTGTTCTCTCATGATCACTTGAAGGCATGAAGTTTAAAACAACCTATGTAGCAATTTACAGAAGTAAAGAACTGTTTCAGCTGAGGGGAAGGGGGTGGGTTTGGCGAAATGGGTGCTCAGCCAATTGTCTGAAGCTTCATACACATGTCCATGTACAAATTTTGAAGCTCAGTTATGCCTAAGCTGAGAAAATGTGGGTTGACCTTGCGCACATCCTAAGTCCATGGGAAAGACAAAGAAAAACGTTCTGAAAAACGGAGAATGAAGATAATTATATTATCTGTTTTAACAGAATTTGGTCAGTAAAAATAGATAAAAAGATCCTAAATGGAACCCAACTAAATATTGTGTCCATCTAATTTGAAACGGGGATACCATTTAAGCAATAAACATCAACTATGTGAATTCATACAACTAAAAGTTTCAATAAATTTATTCACAATACTTCATAATTCAATGCCATTGTCATAACCGATGTGATATTAGGTATGATCACAAGTTAATTAAAAATTTGAAAATCCAAATTAATCAAGAATTATTAACACAAAGGAGGCCTGCACAAACTCAGCCTAAAAATTTTTGGTACTTTACTTTTTTAAGAACTGTAAGGTAACTGAATAGCAACCACTGTGTCAATTAAATTTACTATTGAAGAAGATCATGCTTAGTCATTCAAGTTTTAAATGCAGGAAGGTTTTACTTGCTTCGTATTTTGGTCAATTTGCCTCGTATTATGGTCTAACATAAAGTACTTTTCCCCCTACAAAGGCTTTCTGTAGACAATACTCAGGTAATTTATACTCCAGAAGTGGGATATGAGCGAATTTCCCAAAATTGTCACGCCAAGATATGCTAAGTCCTCAAATCACAATTTTTAATCTCTGCCCTCCTCTTCACACACTTGAGTTGGAGCAATGGTTGTAACATGAGTCCGTTCAGGAATGACCTGCTCTCTCTAACGCAAAGAGCACAGACAAAATATCTTCACCCGAACGCATCGAACTGTTTTTTTTTGGTTGTTTTTTTTTTTTTCTTCAAATATTTCAATATCATTTTTGGACTCATCACGTTTTGAAAAACGTTCTTCAAATGATGGTTAAACAAATTAATCGTCTGATCTCAATTCCACCATTTTAATTGGGAAGAACTCGCTAAAATTCGCTGTGATTGTGATACGAAAATGTTCCTATGGTTTAAAGAATGAACTATGATTTTAGTGATATATCACTTAATTAACCGTTTCGTTTTCAAAAGCTGACAACTTTTCCTGCCTTCATATACTGCTGGACTTGCGACTTGGAGAAAAATATGCAGCCAGAACTGATAAGAAGTATCAAACACCGAGTCACTGGCTCAATTCAATATAAAAATTAAAATAATCCTGTTTTTAAAAAAAAGTTTAACAGCGTTTTCAGAGCAGTCTAATTCAGTCACAGATTTCCGTACAAGCAGGACAAGCTGTAGTTCAGGGTGCAAAGTTTTCCCCTTAAAAAACTAAACATGATTTGATGATATTACGAGTATTAAATCACTGTGAAAAGGAAAATTATTAATAAAATCACTGTCCCCCTTTTCCACACACAGTGGACAAAAAAATATCTGGACATCAAAAATTTCCGAATTTTCTTTTCAAAAAAATGATGGAAAATCTCCAAAAAATTACATGATTGTTTTTAGCTTTCATAGAACACTGTACTGAAAAATTTCGAGGACAAAAAATAAATGGTAAAATGATAAGAAATCACGAAAAAAGGACCCAAATAAATATTTGGACACGTATATTTTTCTAATAAAAATTTCTTAGTTCATCAGAAGATTAATTTCTTTTGTCGTTTTCGCGACAGTAAAGTTTTTCAGGAGACTTGCAAAAATGACATTGAAAAACAAAGTTTTCAAGGGGAATATTTACACTTTAGGTCGTACGTTTAGAATTTTCATCTTATTGCCCTTGAACTACATATTAAAAAAAAAAAAAACACCAAATGTATGCGAAATTTTCCCGCATATGGTCATTGCATTAAACATTTTTCTGAGTACTGCCATCACGAATTGTTCAGCCGAACTCTCCACCTTGAAAAGAATAAAAAATCACCAATTGTCTTCGGGCTAATAAGAGAGACTAAATTCTTTTGGAACTCTATGCACTGAGGTAGACGTATTGAGCAGTATAAATTTGGAATGATACATACGTAATTGATGAATTTGCCCGAACAAAAAGTAGAAAGAAAATTATGTACAACTATTATCGACATAGGCCTATAGATTGTGCATAGTTACCTCCGTATAGAGTTCACAATTTACTTATTTTGAGATAATTATACTGTTCATCATAAAATTTACTAAGCGTTCAAATTTTATAAGACAATTTTTTTTTAAAGAGGAAGAAGGTGACTTTCGTTGAGGAGCGCTAGGTTTTATCAGTTTGCAGGCGCCAGCCACTGTGTTGACTGGGATGGAGTAAGAACACCATCTAGATTTCTGATCGTAACAGTTGTTTATGAACCTTACATCTGTTATTTATGTTGCTTTATTCAGAATTCAGGCTGGAGAAATCGCTGGAATTTTTAAAAATTCTGAATTTAAACTAGCCGATTCTGTAGAGCACATGAAACTACTTTTGCAGATATTAGAACTTTACTGGGTGGCTGATTTCTGTTAATATTCGATTTTATTGTAATCAGACACCAATTTTAGCTTCAAATTTCATTTTTGAAATAGGTAAATTAATCCCACTAAGGAAATTGAGTGGAGTATCGGAATAGGAATTTCTTGCATCACTAATCTCGACTATCTCATAGGATTTTTGCAATTCTGAAAAATGAAACTACTTCTGTAGATCACTGTTGCTAGATGGGAAGTTGAGAAATGTAACCAGCAAGAAATTTTCCTTTATTATACCAGATTTTAAATGAAATAAACCAAATAAAATAAAATTGTTTCAAAATGTAGAAGGATAAGACATGTGTCAAAACCCAGCAGACATCGTATCCGACCAAATCTAGAACAAATGTACCAAATCTGGCAACACTGCTGTATAGATTAGAACTTCATTGATGACAGATTTCTGTTAATATCCCATTTCATTTTGGATCCGACCCTAGTTTTGGCTTCAAATTTAACTCATGAAATAGGCAAAATTAACCTCACTGGGGAAATTGAGTGAAGTACCAACGTAGGGATTTTTTCCATCACTAATTTTGACAATCTCATAAGGTCTTCCTCATGATACAATTTCAGACTCCACAAACTCGAATTTCGTACTCAAAATGGAGAAAATTTACTTAATTTACGAAAAATCAAATTTAGTTCTCAATTTTCGGCATCAATCGAGAAAAATTGAAAAATTGTCAAAACGCGAGTCGTCAAATAAAACTGAGGCAACACTCAATAAGTTTAAGATCGAAGTAATAGGTTCTTATAATTTTGTTACTTTATCCGACCTTGCAGTAAAGCGAGCGGAAGTTCTTCAGATTTGTAACAAATTCAAGTTTAGGAAAATGCTTTTCTGCCTCTTGAGTCTTAACCTCTCCCACCTCTCCATAGTCACCGGCTTCACCATTATCCAAATTTTGAAGTTATAGCGCGTGCGAAAAGATAAGCGCAATATTCGAATTTTTGCACAATTGCTACCCTCAACATTCTCGCAGTGGCGTAGCCAGGATTTTTCCAAGGGAGGGGGGGGGGCGAAGTAAGCTTTTCAAGGGAGAAAAAGTCGCAAGTTGAGGTATTTTTTGAAAAATGAAGGCAAAATTATTGCTCTAGCAAAATTTTTTGAAAAAACGTGTTTTAAAGGCAAAAAATTGCTCATTTTTACAGATTTTACATTCAATGTCAGGTGTCGTCCCCCCCCCCTGGCTACGCCACTGCATTCTCGCTAATCCCAACTTTACCAAACCCCTTCATTTCATGATCTCTCTTAATTCCCTTCCTTCCAAACTAATACTAAACTATTACGTCTCCCCTACAATATATCAATCCACCTTGGCTCTCATACTCACAAAAGTTAGACCTATTTCTTACCAACCTTGACAAATCACACCAGAATCTCAATCACTTAAACAACTACCCTAATTCCATCCAAATATATACAGATGGCTCAAAATCAGCAGATTGTCCATGACAACATTGCAATCCCATACCCACTACCCACACATTTTTCAATCCTTTCAACAGAACTCAATGCCATTAAACTAGCTATTCAATATTGCCTGGACCTCACACTAAACGACTTCTTGATTCTTACAGACTCGCTGTCAGCTCTCCTATCCATACAAAATTTCCACAAGAAGAAACAACATCCTATCTCCAATAAGATAGTACAAATGCTATCGTCCTCAAACAGAGAATTCATTCTGTGTTGGATCCCCTCCGACTCTAAAATTCTTCAAAACGACATAGCCAATGATATTGCTAAACTTTCCTTGAACATTTCTCCAATCCTTAACATTCCAATCCTGATATCAGGCGTCAGAAAAATCAATTAATTATTCGTGCACAAATCCTTCCAACGACACAGGAATCAGGTTCCACCAACTAACAAACTAAAATTCATAAAAACCACAGTTCACTCATGCAAAACATCCTAGTAAAAGTCCAGAAAAGACGAAGTAATACTCTTCAGACTAAAACCTGGACACTCCGCTCTCACTCATAGTTATATCCTGAACAAACTATACCCCAACCAACCTGCGATACATGTAATACTCCTATCACCATTTTAACCACGTAATTACCCAATGCCCAAAATTCTAATCCTTGCGAAACACACATATCCCAAACTCAACACAGAATTCCTGCTCTCCGACAATTACATCCAAAACCTTGAACTCATATCACTCTTAAAAGCCGCAAACCTCTACTCCAAAATGTAACCCACGGAGTCTCCACGTCTCTAGCCAATAGGCTGTACATGACGTAGCTAAACAAAAAACACTACGATATAAGATTCAAAAAAACTTAATCAATTTGCGTCATTTTGGCTTCAACCACTCCAAAGGACAACAAATGAAAGTAAATTTTTAGAAGCTCCCTTATATGCATCATACTTTTTCCAGAAATATTTCCCAAAATCCCTGACTTTTCCACACTTTTCCTCACTTTTCCAGAACTGGGCACCCAGAAGACCATCGTTCAAAAATTTTATTACTCAGCCACTTCTTACCCTAAATTTTGTCACTTTTCGGTCGGCTTGTATACACTTTATCTTTTCAATTTGGGACAGAAATTCTGTTCCCCACCCTGCATTCGTCGCCCATCTTGATCGCTTCTCTTGTATTCGTAATACGAGGAGCGACTGGCCAGCTTAACCTGAAGCGACAAGAGAAAATTGTCGATACATCGAACATTCGCGCAGCTGGAAGTCGAAAGAGCATTTTCGGAAAACGTATTTTCCATGTCGTCTCTGAAACTCGCGATCGTGTCGCCAAGGAAATTGTTTTGGTCTGCGGCGCCGCAAGGGAAGGGGGCTGTAGCGCGGTGAAATTGTCGGGTAATTTCGAAACAAACGTTTGCGAATTTCGTTTAAGAACAATTATGACGGGTTGGCGCTGGGTACGTGGTTATCACGAACACATTTTTCTCGAATTAAATCATAGGATGAGGAAGGGGGGGGGGGAGGCGACTAAGCTGAAATTACTACGTTCGCTTGTGAAAAATTTCGGTTCGTATATCTTTTCGGTAAGTGTGCTTCGACGAATGATTATGCTGGTGCAAGAATTTTATGGCTGTCCCGAAAAAAATATTCGTGAGTTTAAAAAAAAAAAAACTACGCGGGTAATGTGGTGACTATACAGCTTTCATATAAGTTCCATTCGAGGCGGTGTGCGCTGTCGGTGGAAATGTCCCCCGATTTGTCTTTTCTTTTTTCTTTTTCTTTCTTTCTTTGTCTTTTCTTATTTTTTATTTCGGTCTCATTTGGGATCAGGCTTCGTATTGAAACGTGGTGGTTGTTATCAAAGTGGGCCACTACGTATTTCTTCGATATTTCTTCGGTGTTTGTGAGTGTGTGTGCTTTGTACTCACAGTTGCATGTAGCTCGTGTAGAAGCTGTATCTTGTTTACTCAACGAGCGCACTTTACCTCGAATACGATTTCCGGCTAGAAGTGTGTTGTCATTCGATCAGGTTGCAAGTACTTTGGTGCAGTACAGTGGTACCGAATGAGAGGTGACAGGAATCCACCGGTCATTCAGTGATCTGTTTTACTGCACTTCGAGATGAAGCAGCAACACTCCCTACCCTACATGAATGATGTTTTCCCTTCCTTCAAAGCAAAACAGTAATAAGCTAGGAAAATTTTCTGATTTCGTACCGATATTTTCTTCTTAGAAAATATACTCGGTAGGAAACTGAAATTCATGCCACATAAAACGGAAAGTAGAATCAATCATGCAAAAATGAAACATTGATAAACGAGTCATTCGGTAAATCAGTCAAATGACGAGAATTTCAAAAGAATTTTGCAATTACCATAGAAAATACTCCTCCGTTAAGCATAGTGAGTTTATTCTGATCTCATCGTACCTTTCCTCCATTCAACTCAATCACAGGATTGCCAATTTTTTTCAAGAATGATTTTCCATGACTTTTCCAGGTTTTTCAGATCTTATTTTTCTATTTTTTTAAAACTTTTCCTGGCGCATGGGGAAGGAGTTATGGATTTTGGCAAGACTTATTTTTTCCCCCTCATGATCCTGGTCACAACGCCAGCGAGAAAAAAGTACATGACTCTGATATTTTCTAAAGGGGGCTATTTTTCCCTTTTTTAAGCGTGATTATTCACTGACAGGAAATTTTGATAGAATATAACCCATAAACGTAGTTTGTCGTTCAGAGAGTCAAAATTCCATGATTCGGATGAAAACTCCACGACGTTTACACGACTTTTCCCTGACCATCCACATTCCATGACTTTTCCAGGTTTTCCAGAAAGTGGCAACCCTGTATCATTCTCTATCAGATTACGCAGCACTCATGCAGCCTCTAGCGGTACTGACACCCGTCTGAAAATTTCTCCCTTACAGCACTTGATATAGTGAGGCAACCCAAACTTTTACTCAAAAAATTGAGAAAGTGACCAAAATTCGCAAAAAAGTAAACTAAAAATAACCAAAATTTCAAGTTTTTACATCTTGTGTACCAACTTTTGTAGGGCGGGATAGCACTCCTAGCCCCTCAGACTTTCTAACTGGAGTCCGCTCATAAACAAGCCGCTTTCAAACTGGACTAAAATGCGGTAAGCCTCACCCAGATAAGAAACATTCAAATTTTGCGAGACCGCAACAAACTCTTCAAAACTCTTTCAGGCTTCCTCAGAGCGCTCTAAGGCGCTTCTACTTTCTTGATTTGTTTGAACTGTTTTACATCAGACGGGCATTTAAGGAAAAGGAAAGGGGCAATGACCCTTCTCAGAATGAAATATTTTCCCTGAAAATGCTCCAAGAAGGTATTAAATTCTTCGGTACTTACGAATACACTGTTCATCTTGCAATCTTCAGCATAATATTATTAAGAAATCGACACTCACCTGAAACAAATAAAAACATGTACATTAGAACACTGAGAAAGCAAAATTGAGCTATGAAGACAAAGTGTAAATTTTTCAAGATGACCACTCTAACTTTTCCTTTAAAAATTGGAAAAAATTACCAAAACTCACGTAAGAGACCTAAAAATGACCAAAATTTCAAGAGTTTTATCCTCTTATGTACCAATTCTTGTAAAGCTGCGTACACTGTCTCAGAACCAAATTCTAGTTATTTTTCTTGTCCATGAAGCACACTCAACTCGAAATTCAAATATTCAAAGTGAAAAAAAAAATGCACAAATTTGAAAAATAATGTATAGATTAGGATACTTTTCAAACCCTGATTCATATTTCAAGAGAAATACTTTGGTCCAAAAATTACTGATACTAAAATTTCGTCTTGGCACCTCAAAAGGGAGTGGAGAAAGGCTAGTTCGATTAACCCAAGGAAACAATCTACAGTTAGCCAATACTTGTTTTCAACAATCCCATACAAGAAAATGGGCATGAAAGTCGCCAAATAACATAACAAAAAACGAGACTGATTATTTTTCAATTAATGATTTTAGCCTGGTTTCAAACTGCGAAAATTCAAACATTTCTCGTTCTCCTCACACCACTGAATAAGTAGAGCTAGCATAAAATTAGAAAGGACGATCAAAAAAGAATACAGAGAAAACAACAACCAAAAGACACTTAATCCCAGTCCATCAAATCCAAGAAGTCAGTGAGCTTCAGCAAAGTAAGCTTCGAGTTCTGAATGGCATAAACTATCAAAATATTCAGGATACGTACACTGGACTCGAAGCAGACTTAGAAGAAGTCGTAGAAACGGCTGGAGTTAGACGAACTACGACTAACACAGATGACAAGCTTTCAGAAGAAACCAAAAAACTAATTAAGAAACGCTCCGAACTCAAAAGGAAAGCCTCGTTAAGCTTGAGGTAAAACATCGAACTCGCCGAACTCAACAACTCTGTTAAACGAGAGATTGGACTGGATGTCTACAGGTGTGACCAAGAGGTGGTAAATAACATAGTTGAGGAGACTTGGTCTACAAAACAGATTAAACAAGTTATATCTAAAGGCAAAAATTCAATGCCTTTTATCAAGTCAGATGCACAAAAAATCAAGTTATATAATAGGCAGGATATACAAATTAAGGAAGCGACGAAATTCTATGAAAACTTATACTCCGTTCCACGGGATTAAAATAATTCAAACCTGCCGGCCAACTGGAAAGGAGGGGACGATGATATTAAGTGCCCGACATTCTAGCAAACGTTGAACGTTTTGGAATCCTTGAAAATTAGCAAGGTAGCTGACCCTGACAAAATAGAAAATTCTACACTAAAAACTTCCGCGGTAGCCCTCTTTCTATTTTTGGATTCTCTTTGTAATCTAATGTCAAAAACAGGGGTTACCCAAAGCAATGGTATATTTTCGAAATCATACTTTGCATAAAAAGGGGACTTCTCTTTTTCAATTTTGCTCTCAACCCAAGCCCTGGAATCCGCCCTTTCGAGCATTACCTCAGAGACGTCGGGGAGACTGGTAGGGTAGGCTTAGGCCTTCTCTTCTTGTCGAAAACCCGGCCTAGGTCGAAATATAGCGAGCTGCTACGTGGGCTCGAACCCGGGACCTCCGGATTCCGAGACCAGCGCGTTATCCACTCGGCCAACCAGACAGAAGTAACCTAAATAACTACAGGCCAATACATTTTACATTTATATGAGGTGGCGCTTACGCGCCGAGTGCTCAGACTTTGTAGTCCATTGCATCATTGCAGGCCAATAAGCTTGACCTCAAATATTAGGAAAACTGTAAAAAATAGAACGTATAATGGCTTGGATTTTCAATAACCAATAGAACAAGCTGGTGTCAGACGAGGCCTCCTCCACCATGGATCATATTTTGGCATTCAACCTTCTAACCGAAAGAGTCAGGGAATACAATCTAGACATCAACTTCACGTTTATTGATCTTAATGAGGCTTCTGACTCCATCTACCATAGCGCAGTCTGAGATATTTTAAAACAACAGGAGGTGATACCAGAGGTTATCCAATCCTTGAAAAACTGTACCAGAACTCCAGAGCTTACACTAGTCTAGACGGAAAAAGAGTATACTTTAAGCTAAATAGAGGGGCGAAGCAGGGTACCTCCCCCCCTCTCACCTAATCTCTTTAACAGTATTCTTGAAAAGATTTTTCGGAAACTGCGGTGGGAGGGAAAGGGCATTAGGATCAACGGTAAGTGGCAGAACAACCTGCGCTTTGCAGACGGCATCGTGCTAATCAGTAACAGCATAAAGGGACTAAGGGAAATGAATCAAAAACTTTGCACGTAAAGCAGAAAAGAAAGGATAGTAATAAATGCCTCAAAAACTAAGATAATGTTGAACTGCAAAGAGGAAGAGGTTTCATTAGATGGTAACAAAACAGAATTTGTTTCTGAATACAAATACCTCGGCCAGGTCTTATCCGCAAAGGACAGAATAAAAAAAGAAATAAAAGCTAGAATTTCCAACGCATGGAAGTTCTGGTCACATAAAACAATTTTTAAAGGCAATATGAATTTGGCCTCAAAAATAAAAATTCTGGAATCATGCACTGTCCCAGCCCTAATTTATGGGGCATGGCCCTGGGCACTTACACACAGGAAGACAGACTGAGGATCTTCAACGGAAAGCTAAGAAGCATTCAAAAGAAAAAATTCAAGGATAAAAAAGATCTCATGGATTAAAAGGAAAACAAAAGCAGAAGACATCGACCTCACAGTAAGCAAACTCAAACTCAGCTATGCTGGTCATCTAGCACGGGGAGAAGAGAAGCGGAACAAGCGGACTAAGGAACGGACGCTCATATTAATGGCAATAATTTCTGCTAAACCAGTACCTTTAGTGATAGTCCAAGTTTATTATATGCCAACAAGAAGAGTGAAGGAAAAATAGAAGAAATTGATGAAGAAAATTTAATTATAATGGGAGATTGGAACGCCAAGTAAGTGACAGAAAGAAAAATGGGGTATGTGGGGAGCATGGGTTAAGAGTGCGAAATGAAAGAGGGTCGAGGCCCATAAACTTTTGCGAAGAATATAAATTAGTTCTTGGAAACACTCTGGTTAAAAATCATGAGAAGAAAATACACATGGAAAACCCCAGGACATGAAAGAAGATATCAAACAGATTATATTAAAATCAAGTACTGGAATGGAGGACATACTCAGGAGTGGACGTAAATAGTAACCACAAGGTTTAAATTTAAAAAGATGAATAAGAAGAAACTGAAAACAAAAAACTTGGAGTTATTGAAAGAAGTAAAGAAAGAACTTGGTAACTCACAAAAAGGAAATTACATTGAAGGGGTGTGGATAGCACTGAAGAAAGCAATAAATCTGGCAGCAATGAAGAAATTAGGTACTCAAATGATAGAAAGGAGAAAACCATGGATGGAAAATGAGATACTAGAGTTAATGGCAGAAAGAGGAATGTATAAACAAGCCAACGATAGAGAAAATAAGGACAAATACAAGGTTGTAAGAGATGAAATAAAAATAGAATGTAAGAAAGGGAAAATAATGGATTAATCAGAATTGTGAGGAAACTGAGAAGCAAATGAAAGCAGGAAAACCGAGCAGGCATATAATAAATGAAAAATATGTTCCCGACCAAGAAGAAAGAGAACAAATTGAACGGATGAAAAAGAAAATTATTCGATTCTACAAAATACAAAATAAAAAGATGAATTAGGTATGTTGAAACGCTGTATAAGAATGGAGCAGGTATAAGTAAGTAAATGTACGGAAAAAGAAGATAGTGTGGAGGATGGAGAAAGAGGAGATCTTATTTTGAGATTGGAATTTAATAAAGTTCTGAAAAAAATGGAAGCAGGTAAAGCAGAAGGAGCTGATGAAATTGCTAGTGAGTTATTAAAGAATCAGGGTGTCTAACAAACTTGAAAATTAAAAATATTGGACTTTTATTAGACTTTCATTGGACTCTTTTCGGGTGTCCAGGAAAAGAAGGGAGCATGCAGAGTATGCTTGAATACTTTGGAGATACAGAAAATAAATTCAAAAAAGTTAGGCTAGGATTTCTGGTTCCAAGGATTGACCCGTTCTTAAATAATAATACATAATTCTTCAATTTTTATTGGACCTATATTAAAATTTATTAAAATTATTTAACTCTATTGGAATTATTGGACCATTTTTCAAATATTTGACTTATTGGCCCGGTAGACACCCTGGGAATGCAGGAGAAGTAATTTAAAAAAATTTACATGAACTAATTTGCAGAATGTATAAGGAAGGAAAAATGCCAACAGATTTACAGAAAAGCTAGGTCAATATGGCATTGTACTTAAGAGTCTGTGCATGATTATTCAGTTTGATTTTTGACTTCACCATGTCTACATCTCTGCCAAGTTAATACTCCATAGCATTAGTTTCAGGTATTTAGGTTGCATAAAATTATGATCCCTAAAAAAGCAGAATCGAGCGAATGTGAAGATTATTGTACTATAAGTTTACTACCGCACGCATCAGAGATTCTAGCAAGGATAAATAAGAGCATACAAAATAAAATGAAAGAAAGGGTGGGAGATCAGTTTGCTTTCAGAAATGGTAGAGGAACTAGGGAAGCAATTTTACGTTTGAGGCCTTTATTAGAAAAAAGACTGAAGAAAGGTAGAAAAAGCTTTTGATAATGCTGAATAATCGAAAATGTTTCAAACATTGAAGAAAGTAGGTGTTAAGTATGAGGAAAGAGGAGTAGTATGGAACTTGTATAAGGATCAAAAGGCTCAAATACAAACAGAGGATGAAGTGGAAGAAGCGAAAATTCAAAGAAGGAGTGAGACAAGGGTGCGGTTTGTCACCAGTACTATTTAACCTATTTATTGGAAAGTAATTAAAGAAATGAAAGAAAATCAGGAGTGATAATACAAGGGGAGACGGTTAGAATGATAAAGTTTGCAGATGCCACTGCAATAGTGGAAAGAAGTAAAAGAACTGAAGAAGACACTAAAAAAGTTGGATGAAAGATTAACAGTAAAATATAAAATGAAGATGAATAAAAATAAAACAAAGATGATGGTAGTCAGTGGATGGAAACAAAATTCAACAAATATGAAAATAGGAGGTGAAAAAATAAACGAGGTAAAGGAATTTAGATACTTAGGTAGTCTGATAACGCAAGATGGTAGAAGTAAAACAGAAATGAAAAGTAGAGTGGAACAAGCTAAAAACAGCTTATTCTTCAAAAAAGAGACATGTTTAGGACATATAAATTTAAAAGTAAGACTGAGATTTCTTCAAACGTATATTTAGAACACAGCATAGTATGGATGTGAGACTTGGACGATAGGGACACAAGAAAGAAAAAGGATAGAAGCTTTTTGAAATGTGGTGTTATTGGCAGGGACGTCCAGGAGATTTTTTCATCGGGGGGGGGGGGGCAGAAATAGTGAAAAGTCCCAACTGACTTAACTCAAAATTCCCAAATATCAAAGAAAGAAACAAAATCTTTTGACCTGTTAGATGTTTCCAACTGACTCAACTCAAAATTCCGAAGTATCAAAAGCAAAAGAAGAATAACCTTTGACCTTTTGACTTGTTGGATTTCCCACCTTCCCAACTCAATTTCCAAGTGTGTCACAGCAAAAAAAAAACAAAAACTTTTCAACTTGTTGGATTTTTCGAACTCGTCTGACTGAAATGGTAAATTTCCCCAATTGCTGTGAGAAAAATTCCTACATTCCTACAGGGGGGACCCCTATCGGTACGTCCCTGGTTATCAGAGAAGGTTGAGAGTCAACAGAAAAGGTCAGGAATGAGGAAGTATTGAGGCGAATAGGAGGAAAACGGGAAATTTGGAATATAATCGTAAAGAGAAGAGTTAAAATGGTAGGTCATAATTTAAGACATCCAGGGATATTGTTATTATTGCTCGAAGGAATGGTTGAGAGACAGATCTGGAAAAGAAGGCAAAGAATGAGCTATGAAGAGCAGATACAGGGTGTCCATTCTTGTTCGGAAATAATTTTTCCCTGACTTTTCCAGGTCAATTTTTCCAGTTTTCCAGACCCTTCAAATACAAACTGCACGGGGGGTCAACATTTTTTCGAACATCGTGAGCGGCGAATATCGTCAATCATTCCACAAACTTTTTTTTACTACCGTGTGCTTATGAATCTGTGGCACAGGGGGTGTAAACATTTAATGATGGAAATGAAAACGCGCTCTATAGGGTGCAGCGTTGGTGCAATGTCAATTAAAGACTTCATAGATTTTTCCCCGTGTAACTTAATGCCGACCATGAAGGGGGGAGGGCTGAAAGAATAAAATTTCGAAATTGATTTATAGGTTTTCGAGGTCGCTGTATTCGATTTTAGGGGTAATTTTTGGATCTTGTCCCTCCTGGTGCGACCAATGAGGTAGCAAGAGCATAGGACAAGCAACGGTTGACTCGGAATTCACCCTTTCTAATTAAAGCCACCGAATAGGGTAAAAATACAGTTTTATTTATTCAAATCGTTGCTAATAGAAAATAAGGTCGAGAAGATTTCTCCACTGAAAATGCCCGGGAGCTTAAATTTGGTCCAGGTTAAAAATCGGCAGTGATATTCGAAATCAACGACACAAAATCACCCCTATTTCGATGCTTCGTGCAATTTTTCCTCGGAGAAGCTGAATTCGTATTACGACAGTGCTTTGGAAGGGGTCGGATAAAAATCTAAGGTAATATTCGAAATCAGCGACTCAGAGCTTGGTTGGCTATCCTGTCCAAAACATTGACTTTAGAATCTCGTAAAGAATTTGGAACTCGGGGAAAACTAGAGTAACCGGAATTAGCCCCTCCCTCGTGAAGACTAAATGGTTTAGGGGGAGGGAACGTAACTATTAAAATGAATTCTGGAACCCAGGTGAAAAAGCAGCAGCATATCTAATGACAAATGCGATGAAAGTAAAAAGGTGGTTAGGATCAGGAAAATTATGGCACCAGGGGAGGCGGAAGAAGCTTCAATTTAAGAGTATCGACAGATATAATAAAAGGTCATATATTTGAAAACAATGGACTCTTTCGTAACGCGATAATAATTATTATGCAGTCTTTAGATTTTTTCAAATTTCATGGATTAATTACTCTTCTCCAGTGACGTATCGTCAGAGGGGATCTGCCCCCCAATATTTTTACATAGTTCTCTAATATCGGCTATTTTTTGAAAATACCTCAATTTTCGACTATTTCTCCCTTGAAAATCTCATTTGCCCTCCCCCCTTGGGAAAATCCTAGCTGGCCACTACTCTTCCCCCAAAATCTCGAAGTCCCTTTCATTCACACTTATCTACATTTGCGAAGAAGAGGGGAACCATAGCAAAACCCGATGGCAGGATGTCCCAGAAGGTGAATTTATTGGTTTTTGAATTTTCGTTTCATTACGACTTTCTCAAAAAAATCTTTACACAGGGGAAAGAAGCTAGACTGAATATTTTTGTTTTTTCGCGACGATTTTCAAATTCTTGCGAACAGGATGAGATGAAAACACTAAACTGCTGATATTGGGAGAAGTGTACAGGGAATGGTTCGCGTTTCGTCGTATTCAGGAGAAATTATTTTATATTCTAAAAACAGTGAAATATGCGCATATAAGATTCCCCAAAAAAGGCCAGAATATGTCAAAATATTCCCTCACGAGTAAAATATGCTCAAAATATTCAGTAACCCAATATGGGTATCAAAATGTCGGACTTTTCAAGCTGAATAATTGTGACACCATGTCTACGGTCAAAAATTACAAACACAAAAACTTAGTCCATCACAGATAGAAAAATCAACACATGCCATAAATAACATGATTCAGAAGTACAACTTCACATCCGCATTCAGATTTGAACCATGAAAAAATGTAGGAGCGCTAATGTACAACCAACCAGTTTCTGTCATTTAGTTCCTATCGAATTTTCAGATGTTTTTACTGTTTTCCAGCAGAAAAGTAGAAATATTCCCGAAAAGTTCTCCAAAATTGCCAAATATTCCCAAAACATGCATTTATATGCTTTTAATAGCAAAATATGTCAAAATAGGTCCAATCAATTTAGGTCAAATTGACTGCATATTACATGAATCATAAAGATATTATGATGGATATTCCCTATATGATTCAATAGCAAAAATATGTCGAAACATAAAATAATTTTCCCTGATCATATTTTTCGTGAAATGGTTCGTGAAAAGTCACGAAATACGAAATACGTTAAGGGTATAGCAGCCTTAATAGAAAGATGTAGACGCGAAACGAATACCATGAAAACGATTTTATCACATCAACACACTCTGTATCTACTACTGCGATGGAGACGGGGTTGTATTACCCACGCCCTTTCTCCTATGAAAGAAAAAAGATAAGAAAATTGCCTGAGCGAAGCGAAGGAAAATTTTGTTTTTATAAGAAAGAAATAGGGTAAAATCTGCTTGAAATACTACCGAATTTCGTAGTCGATTTTTTTTTTACAAAATTCCCCGACTTTTAGGTGAAAATGCTGAAAATTCCAAAATTCCCTGACTTTTTCAGACGGACAAAATTCTCTGACTTTTCCAGGTTTTCCAGAAAATGGACACCCTGATACACAACGTGTGAGTCCTTCTCACAGATGAAAATATTAGCGCAGGAGGGGGAAAAAGGAGAGACGCAACCTTACTGTCGAGAGACTAAGGAATATAACAACAACAATTCAAAAAGTTCCATGATTTTGATCAAAATTATAACCATTCCCTCACTTTCCCAGACCTACAAAACGTGCCGACTTTTCTTAGTTTTCCAAAACGTGGCTACACTGTTCCAACACGTGAGTTCTTTTTTCTACAACAGAAAATATGGTATATTAGGTCTGTTCGGGCAGCGTACAGAAAATACCAAAATTGACAAAATGTACAGAAAGTGCGTTCGGGCAACTTTTCTGCACTTTCTGTAACTGCAGAGAGAATATTCGAGCACCGATTTTCTAGAGTTTCTGTAAGTTTCTGTACATGCAGAACTACAGTACCACCAGAGGCACTGTAAGTTTCTGTAACTTTTTTGTGAACAGTTGGAACGGAAACAACAGAAAGTGCAGAAAAAGTGTTCGAGCATATGCTAAAACGATTACACAACAGCGCTACAGAAACGAACAGAGACGTTTGTACAGAACTTACAGAAAAAATCATCAAGATTAATTTCTGTACGCTGCCCGAACGTAACTAATGTTTCCAGAAAGAGTCATTTTTCTGATATCACAGTAGTAGCAGCAGTTTCTATTCTTCACGAGTTCTTGCTTTCGTTCAAAAAAAGGGAATGTGACTCGGTGACTCGCCGGCGACCAAGAGACTTTCGGCGACACTTGACCACAGATGTGACAAGTCAGTTTCAAAGCGACAATCCAGACAGCCCGGCTTCGCAGCGACACAAGCCGTTGAGAAAATCGTTTCCAACTTCGGCACGCGAATTACTCGTCCGCAGTCGAATTTTTCGACACACATTCCTAGACGCCCCCGCCACCCATCTCTACACGATATCGCCGTAATATTATTCAATTAGTATACATACGCACGCTTCCGAACGCTTCCACCAGCATTCGTAAAAAAAAAAAAAAACTAATATCGTCTCCAAACCGTATTGTGTAACTTTTCGCCGCCCAACCTTCCTTCCTGCCACCACCGGCAGGCGCACCAGCGACAAAAATCTTATTGGTCTTCGCTGTCTGAATTTGATTACGTCTACGTCATCCTTATCAAGTCTTCCACAACATTCACCCGGAACCTCGTTCGATTCGCCCGCCGTGTTATTTCCAAACGAACGGAGCAACCGCACGCCGCATGCGTACGTACTTTCCCCCGAAATTTCCTTCTTCCTCGACCCACCCGATAGAAAGGCACACAGCGAAAACAGGAGGAAAATCAGGAAAAAAATAAGAGTAAGAAACCGTAATCGAAACCGGCGGTCTGGCGTAACGGGTGTACAGGCGAAAATTACGTTAAAATCGTAAATTTATGTGAAATAAAATTATCAGCGATGGAGAGACGAAAAATAAAGATCTCGCTCGGTTGATCGTCGATGTGCGGTCCAAGTCATCGTCTAGCACTGGCAAAATGGGTAAGAAAATGGGAAGCACACAAGATCTGGCTGGATTGCGGCGCAACCCATGCGCAGTGAGAAATTCTTTCGGCTGGCAATCGATACGTGCGTTTTTTTTTTTCTATCTACAAAGTTTCTCAACTCCCTTCTTTCCTCTCGCTACCACGGCCACACCGACCGTCGGCACTTCCCGCCCTCTACCACGAGATAAAAGCTCCATCAACTTTACAACCCTTATTCCGCAAAAGAGAGCGCTTTTCACGCACGCCGTGGATAAAAGGACAGAGAAAGACAGGATTGCGTACCACATAATATATAATGATACACATGTATAGAAAGGGGGGGGGGAAGTGAAAAGAAATGTATGCTTTCAAGACCAAGAGGAGAAAAATTACGCTAGCTGAGAAAAAAAGACATCGTGTCGGATATAGAGTTTCCGTCCGATCACATTTACTCGACGAGTGCTACGTCGGCGACAGAGCGTAAAGCGATTAAAATTTAAAATTTTATCGTACACACGAAACTTTCCTCTCCGCCCACAGGGTCGTCGAATATGGAAATTAACGCGAAAAATATGACACGTTCGAGATATAACTTCCGCACAAGCTCACGTGCGCGGCAAATTTGACAACTTATTTAAAATTTACATATAAACCGTGTACACTATTTTTCACATTATGCGACGGCGAGGCAGGTTATTCAATCAGCGAACAATATGTTAAGCACAACCCCGATCCATAAATCAAATTTCAGATCCGCTCATCGAATCAATTCCAGCTCGCTGAACCGATATCACTGTATCGAAGACACCAGAATGTCTTCCGAGTCTCGGTTTGCTCACTCGTCTACTTCACGATCACTGTGAGCACCTTCAGCGACACCGTAGTCCAGTAAAATGAGCAGAAATAAAGGCGAAGAACTCACGTGAGATAAAAGCGTCATCGTTATTATTATTTTTATTATTTTTGTAGCTGCGAGAAGAAAGGATAAGGTTGAAGCTTAAGCACCCCACCAGGAGCAAGTTTCTAGTCCAAATGACACAAACTCGTCGATCCAGTTAGATCCATCAACCAACAACTACGTTTCCCGTAGAGAACTTGCTGCAGTGCTAGATAAGCTCGACATCTTCAAAGCGCCGGCAGCAGGTAAAACTACAGCTAGAATGCTCAAAGAACTTACACGTAATGGTATTCTGCTCTTCACTCAACTGTTGATTGCAGTTTTCCGTCTACAGCACGTCTCCCTAACAGCTGGAAGGCTGCCAAAGTTATTATGTTACTCAAATTCGGAAAACCGCCAGATGTCAAATCATATTGTCCAATCTCGCTCCTTTCTATAAGTACTGCATCCTCACTCGTTAAGACTGTTATCTGCTGGCTTCCTTACTGATCATTAATTCGGCTTCAGAGCCAAACCTTCAACAATTGTCCAGTGCAAGAGCGGCTACCACAATTCTCTCATCCCATGAAGAAAGACGTCACATATCCCAAGGTGAGGCTGCGGGTAGCCCAGAGTAGCACAGGATGTCTAATTAGCACAGTACTTACAACTAGTGGGAGTAATCTAATGCATACAGAGGGTGAATGTAAGGTGCTTTGTAGGTTTTGGAGTATCAGAGAAGTCGATGTATAACTGAGACACGAGGTTCGGCCACACTGCACCAGAAGACAGAGCCCTTTCGATCTGTACTCCTAGACGCTACTCAGGCATTTAACCGTGTGTGGCACACTGCTCTCCTGCACAATACTGATTGGCTTAAACTTCCGCGTTGGCTTATAAGCGATTGGCTGTTGGGAATCAGCTTACGAATGGCTTTTTCCCTCATGTTATCAGCTGCTACTAACGCATGATTGGCTAACGGCTCAATCAGCAAGTTATATATCAATTCAGTATAGAATGAAACACAGAGTTCAAAAACGTCACTCTTTTGCATCATAGATTACACTGATTCACAGAAATCTCATCTCTGAAAAATTAAATTTGAATAAACGTAATTTTCGCTGTCTGAAATTTTCGGACTTTCGCTGCATAAGTTGGAAAAAGAAAGAAAAATCCATTGGCTTCTGCTACTGCGAATATTTATCGGCTTTTGATTGGTTCACTGCTTTCGGAAAAGCTGGCTAACGCCTAGCTTGAAAACCCGATCAAAGATGGCTGCTGCTAAGCCGTTCATCGGCTTCGGCACATCAACCCTGCTTCCACAGAATGTTCGTGATCTATTAACCAACTACCTTCAACATCGCGGCTTCTACGTGATCTCGCTATCCAGGCATTCAATCGCTCTCCTGCACCAACTTCGTCAGCTACTTCCACAGAATGTTCGCGATCGATTAACCAACTACCCTCAACATCGTATCTTCTTCGTGACCTATGGCGCTGCGTCGTTCTTTCTCCACCCTACTGCAGCAGGAATTCCACAAGAGAGTGTCCTTGGTCCACTCCTCATTACACTGTTTACAGCGGACCTCCCACAGCCACCAGACTCAACTGACCAAGCAACATCTGCAGACGACACAGCCTTGCTCGCATCCTCTTCATCTTACCAAGACTCGATCGAGATCCTCCGGTCCGCTGTCACTGACCTTTAGCACAGTTGTCAGCAGTAGTGATGCAAATATCGTATCAAAAATATCGTTATCTATCGATAATTTTCCGCTGATATCGAATAATAGAGTTTTCCGATTATCGGATAATGTTTGATATCTATCGATATTCTTATAGGAAGAGCGATGTTTCAATATTTTGAAAACGTCCAATACAATGTGACCACTTAAGTTACTTTACTTCTTCCCTATCGCCAGATCGGCTGTCTGGAAACGCCAAAATTCCTCAAAATTCGCCAGTTTTGCCCTATCGCCAGACAGTGTTGGTGCAAAATTTTCCTAATAATAAATTTCTTCCCTTTTCAAGTTCCCTAGTACCTTATTTAAGAGAAAAGTCTTCAAGTAACAGATTTTTAGGTCCTTTTCCTGGGACGATTCACTGATGATGATATAAGTACGTACGTACTAAAAAGGCCAGTAACTTCCATTGTTATAACGTCTCTTTTGATCAAATTTCAGTTTTTCATTGTTTTTTCGTATTATTGAGCCAAAAATGTGATAACAGTTTTAACTTAATTCGCCAGAAAACTACTGATAGTGATTTTGATGACTAAATTTCCTCAAAAGTGCTTCAATGTGAATGTGTTTGTTTTGTAAATTGTAAGATTGTAAGTTGGATTTTGGAATATTATGGACAAGTACTTGAAAAGAGAGAGGCCCGAGGCCAACTCCGGCAACTCTTCTGAAATGTGATCAAAATTGTTTGCAATTTTTAAAATTTGGTTTTGACAGGGATTACTTACTGTCCATGAGTCTATGACCTCACAACAGTATGAAGAAAGGGAACTTAGAAAATAATTGGTAAAATATAGTGGACAAACAGGGCCGGATTTACGAATAGGCAAAGTAGGCAATTGCCTACGACGAAAGCTCATGAGTGGCGCCAATAGGCGCCACTCGTTTCATTGGCGCTATTCGAATTCTCACGAAATTTTGAAATTGATTTTTAAAAATACATACGAATGGATATTCCCCACTAATTTCGGTTTTAGAAGAGATTAAGAATGATGAGAGAGCCAGGCTAAGTTGACCCAATTTCAAAATAATAATATTCTAGAGAAGCTCCTTTCTCCAACAACTCACCTTATGATTATTTTGTGGACAAAAATACTGAAAAGACTGAATGAGACGAATATAACTTTACAAAAAGTCAAAATATCTCTGAATGAACTTATATTTTCAAGACTTGAGAGGACGATACAATGAGTAAATTTCAGAGATGAACACAACATTCCACACTTCTCTATATATGACTGTGCCGGATGTAGGTGATTCCCATCAGGGTGCCTAGCATTCGAAGGACTAAGAGATTTCATGATGAAACTCAGACTCCTGAGGTTATACTGACCGGGGTCAAAAAAATGGAAGTGGTAGGTTTCAACGTGATTATTGATAATTTGGTCAACGAGATGGAGCGGAGGAAGACAGCTTACAATGATATAAATGATAATTTTGAATTTCTTTTTCGGAAAAAGTCATGAACATAACGAGGAATTAAGGAAAAAAGCGAAACAATTTTCAGAATTTTATGACGTCGATGTATCCAATGACATCATTGAGGAAGCAATTCAATTCAAATATTTTTTGCAGAGTCAAAATCTTCAAAGTCCTCTTAAATCGGATCCCTTGGAAGATTTCCAGTGTATCACAAAAAATAATTTGATGTCCACCTTTCCAAACATATTTATTGCTTATCAAATCTTCTTAACATTATCGGCCAGGAATTATTCTGGGGAAAGGAGTTTTTCAGTTTTGAGACGTATCAAAAATTGCCTAAGGAATATGCTGAGTCAGATTAGAACTTCATATCTCTCGTTGTTGCACGCTGAGTCTAAATTGACCAAAGAATATGATTTTAATCAGATTACTGATGCATTTGCGACCAAAAAAAGCCAGAAATAAATCTTTCTAGAGTACTCGTATTTTGCACCATATTTCAAAGAAATAATACGATTGGCCGTCTATCACAATATGATTGGTGACTATTTTCATTATTTGTTGTTGTATTATTCTACATCTCCATCATTCACTCGTGCATTATTGTTGAATTTTCATTACCTATTTATTACCAAACTAGTGATTTCGTTTATAACCTACAATTGTTTCTTATTTTTATTCTCATCATATACCTAGTACCTATATACTTTCATTTTCATTTGTTCAATTATTATCATAAGTTTAATCTTAGGTCTCGCTATCTAGTTTTTGGTTCATCAATCATCAACACTATTTTTTTGTAGTTTTTTATTATTCCTAATTCCTAATACATGATCATATTATTCATATTTCAATGATTAATCGGGGGGAGCGAGAGGGAGAGGGAGGGGAGAGAGAGAAAAAGAGAGGCGCGCGCGCGAAAATAATGAGGAAATTTTCTCCCACGAAAAAAATGTTAAGGAGGGGATTTCAGGGTGAAAATTCATAGGCGCCGCCTTCCGTTTTGCCTACGACGCCACAGAAGGTAAATCCGGTCCTGTGGACAAGTATTATAGAAAACACTGTTTGAAAAAATGATGAAACAATGCAGGTTAACTTGGTCTAAATATTTCCGATCAAAATATCAGAAATATTGATAATATCTATCGATATTTATAAAGTACAATATCGATATTTTTAATTATCGTGATAATAACAATATTATCGTACCGATATTGATTTTCTCAATATTTTGCATCACTAGTCAACAGTAATAAATCGCGTCACATCGACTTCACTCTTCACCCATGTGGTTACTCATATATCCCGTTCACTTCGGTAACGAGATAACTGGGAGGTTAACATTGCCTAGGCAGCGCTAGTGTAACGCACTAACACAAACTAAGTAACGCTCGACGCATTGGAAACGTCCGGGGGATTATTTCAGCTTCCCTTATTCTTCTACACCAAAAATCGGGATTTTCAATTTCACGTAATTTCATTTAAACGTAATCTGTATCGTCCGCTGCTCTCTTATCACAGTTATCTGTGCATGAATTTTCTTGCGTCTATTCTTGCGTCCATAGGCGCCGACTTGGCCCCCTCAATATTTTCAACTCAAAAATGGAAAAAGTACAACAAATTTCATTAGCAATGTTTAAATTTAACAAAAAAAACAAAAAAACAAAAAAAAACGAGAAAACGAATAAGAATAAAATCGATAATACCTAAATATCAGACGCATCTCAATAAAATAATCAAAGAAAAAACCGCGCTCCGACCGATTCTGCCCCCCCCCCAAATATTTTCCATAAGTCGGCGCCTATGCTTGCGTCTATTTATATTTTGCGTGTATTAAAGTGAAACTAGATTTCTCGGATCGAATTTTGAGGCAGTTTCTTCCACAGCTCAGCCTCCCTCCGCATCCCTCATAGAAGAGTACGTCGACGATAAAGCCAGTCTTATGGCTCTAATCAAGGAACTCAATTCAACCATCGCCACACTTAATTCGAAAATCGAGTCGCAGCAGAACACGATTGAAAACCTCAACAAGCGCCTAGCTGCATCAGGTCACTCAGCCTCGTCCTCCGATGGCTTTCCTCCACTTCAGGCTCCCTCATCCCAGCCAACACCTCAACCAGCACTCGATCTCAAGCTGAACATCTCTTCTGCCAGAAAGCGACAACGTTGTAACGACTCCGCCGAAAACAGTGCGAACGATATCTCACTCTCTGGCCCAGATCCTCCAGTGTACAAACCTCTGCCACTCGTTATCAAGACTGATTAGGCAAGAGAAATCATGGTAGGCCTGACCAAGAAATTTCAAGGTGACAAGCCAAGCTTTACAACACTGAGCAACCAAACAGTCAAGATCAACACGAAAAACGAGGACACTTATAAACAAGTCAGAGAAATTCTCATTCAAAACAACGTAGAATTCCATACTCATCAACTCCGTTCTGAAAAGCTATTTAGAGTGGTCATCCGAGGACTCCACCCCCAAACTGATACGAAAATTATCGCCGAAGACCTGGCTACGCAAGGACACACGGCCAAACAAATCCGCAACGTCCTACTGAAGAAAACACACGATCCAAACAGTCGGCAGAAAACCTTATCACCAGCTCCACTGTTCTACGTGGACCTACTTCCTAGTGCAAACACCGACGAGGTATTTAACATTAAATTCATTGACTATCAACGGACCAAAGTTGAACCTCCTCGCGAAAGACGAAACAGCGTACCACAACATCTTAACTGCCAGGTATTCGGTCACATTCGAAATTTCTGTCGGAAGAAAGTAAGGTGCGGTATATGTGCCCGGGGCTCATGGATCTGATAAATGTCCCCTTCCGGCTGAGCGCAAGCCAAAGTGTGCAAACTGCAACGGAATAAGCACAGAACGCTTGTGAAGGGAAACGTAACCAATTTTATCATTCACGGTAAAGTGTGTCACCTACCGGCCATCTTGAGCCATCGGAGAAGATCGAATTTGATCGAGAGTGAAGATGAGATCATCGACAATAGGGCTTTTCATCGGCGGGTTTGTTTACATGATTTCTTATCTCGATGTAGAATTATCATCAATGAGGTATGTGACTTGACACAAGAAAAGGGCCTCAATAGTTATAAGACACTGAGGCTCTTTTCTGTGCCACATCGTATCATGATTCTTTTGACACATTTTATTACGAATTTCAGATTTTTTAAGTAAAGCACTGAAAGAAGAATATGAAAATTTGTAATAAAACGTGCCAAAAGAACCACAATGTGATGCGATATAGAAAAGGACCCTAATGTTCCCTTACCATTGAGGTCATTTTATGTGTCAGATCACATCACGATTTTTTTTGACATTTTATTTTATTTTTTTTTTAATAGAGTACTGAAAGAAAAGAAAAAAAAATCGTAACAAAATGTGCCAAAGGAACCATAATGTGATGTGGCACAGCAAAGGGCCTCAGTGTCTGATTACCATTGAAGCCCTTTTCTTGTAACACCTCATACAGCTCCTTGGTGATAATTCTACAGCGAGATAAGAAATCATGTAAACAAACCCGACGATGAAAAGCCCTATAGTGATCATTCGAAATTTCAAAGAAAAATCACAATCAGATCACAAAATAGTTTTGAAGAAATAGAAAATCCTAGATCACGAAAAGATATCGATATTTTAATCCTTCTCATCTTCTTGGTCCTTAGATTGAGAATTTTGCATGATCTTTTCACTTTTAGATTGCGATCCTCAAATTATTCGGGAATAAGAAAAATATCCCAAATAATCAAATTGACACAGGTGGCATTGTGAATGATCTTGAGATCAGTAATCTTTCTGATCGTTTTAGCTGTATGATCTTTTCACCGAGTGATGTTGACCCAAAAGTTATCTCCCTATTTTTATGGAAATCGCTACGATATCATTGAGGTACTCCAACCAATCAGAATCTCATTATTTCATCGTGAATTTGGATATACTGAACGAAATACAACCAAAAAGGATTTGATAGGGCCAGTACCAGGGCGAATATTTAAGAAAATTTTTCGGAAGTTCGTTATTTGCGGTGAAACTGAAAACTAATCAGTCATAAGAATTAGAAGTAGAGCGTAGACAAAAGTTGGAGGCTCGACCATTCGAATTCACATTTTATGCGATTGTTCGTCGAGTTGTAAAAGCTGGAAATGGCACCCAACTCGTAAAAAATTGCGCTGTCGTTTGCCGTTCACTTCTGGTGCTCTATAAAGTGGCCTCAAAATGCCGGAATTGCTACTGTCAATGGGCGATTATTCTGAGTAACGACCGAGTGGTTCATCGTTTGATAGAATTATAAACTCGTAAAAGCGTGACAAAATTTCCGTATTTTTCGCACTCGATGCGAGTTCCGCGCAATTTTCTGTCCGTCGAGCGTCCACCCAAACTATGTTGGATGTACTTTGTTTTTATTTATTTATTTTTTTTTCAATCAGGATATTTTTGCTAGGATAGGCTCGGCATACCGATTCCCTTCAGCTGTGAAATAATATTTCGTCATCGAGAGGAAGCCATAATAGCTCGGTTATTTTTAATTTTCTCTTCTTCTGTATTTACACTTCTTGCAAACCGCTGCTCGTTCTTTTCCCAATTGTTATACAGCCCGCGGTTGCGCATTTTTAATGAACTCCGTATAGGTCGGTCACTTTGTGTATTTTCGCGTCCCGGATACCAACAGGGTGCCTACTGGTGAAGCCAACATGCCCAGGTACTCCTGCCATCCCTCTTCCGTGTAATACCTTATCTCCTAATTTGTTTTTAAATTAACGTGATCACTGTGTAAATTGTGTTTTATGTAGCATTAGCCCCGAAGCACATCCGAAGGTGATCACGAGGAAGGCAAACACTTGCTTACCATCTCAGGTTAGAAAAAGCGCCTCAGTACGTCCCCTTTCCCTATTATTGGTTTCCAACAAAACTTACCCCTACTTATTGAACAGAAAATTTTCTTGACCATCGACTATTTTTATATGTTGCTTCGTAACCTTCTGTTCAGCGTGAGCTCAGAACACTGCTGCCGAAAAATCGTATTCTGTCTTTATATATGAGATTAGTCCCCCCCCCCCCGCTCTTCTTCACTACAAGCCGAAGAATATCTGAAAGTGATCAAAAGGAAGACAAACACTTGACTACCACCTCAGATTGGAAAAAGCGCCTCAGTACGTCCCCTTTCCCCGTTCTGGGTTTCCAACAAAAACTTACCCCCACTAATTGAACAGAAAATTCTCAAATCCAGTTTATCGTTCTGCTGAATGCGAAGCGAGATCAGGATCGGTGCCTTCTGGAGAATCTTACATCAATTCTGGTCTCTGGAGTAGTGTTGGACAAGCTGGAAAAGCTTTGAAGAAACTTGAATGAGCGAAAGAGGCTGAAAGTGATTTGCAGAGTCTTGAACGAGTACAGAGGAGTCTTCAGGAATTCTAAACGAGCCTGAAGAGCATTAAGGAATGTGTCTTAATCTAGTGTCCGGTAGCGTTTCAAATAAGCGTGGAAGAGTTTTAAGGAGCTTCGAACAAACATGAAATGGTCGTAAAGAGCTTTCGCCGTATCGGAAGAAGCTGGAAGTATGTTACAGAATTTTGAATCAGTGTGGAGGAGTTACAGCGTTTTAATCAAGTTTCAAGAAGTCTTACCGAATCCTCATTCGGTCGATAAGAGTCTTACACAATTTTGGACGATACTAAAAGTGTGTTTCAAAACGATTTTACTATGTATGCATTTTCATTTCTGAGTAGTCGTTATTTTGGAACACTGGAATTCTCCGGGACCTCTTGAATCAGTTTTAATAAAATAGAAAAATGTGCTTGCAAAGTTCCCGCTCGATCAGATTGGGGGAACATGTGCCACGCACTCCCTCCCATTTTTATGAGAAAATGCATGGAGTTGTGACATTTTTAATCGAAAAAATTTGGTCCGGCCTTTAATAGTGTTGAAAATTTGTTTTATAGATTTCAGAAAATTAAGCAATGCTGATTTAGTATAAATTAGTTTGTTCGCAGTCTGGGTCAGTGACCACAAGAAGGGAGGGGTGAAAAAATAAAATTTGAGATAAAACGTTGATTTATTGGGTTTCAAGATTTCTGAATTCGATTTTGAAGGTAATTTTTACATTCGACCCTTCAGGGTGCCATCGTAGGGACCCATTTTTCCGAAACGTTACTTATGGGGTTTCCTTCAAGGGCTAGGAACTCGATTCTGAGGTAAGATTTGACCCGCTCGGCGGCATCAGAAGGAGTCAAAACCAGATGATGATTTTCTCGTTCAAGGATGTTGAATACCAAATAGAATCAATCCATTTTCGAATTATATGTTATTTGGTTTACTCTCGAACTCGAGTTTGTTGACCTTGACAAGCAATAATAATAGAGTACCATTTCAAAAAAGACCAGAACTCGAGCACGAGGCAGACGTAGAAAATATCGAATGGGGTCATTAGCTCAGTGAAATTAGATCAAAAATGGGAGAATGAAGAAAAAGAATTGCAATCATGGCTTTTTTTTTGCGAAATATAGTTAATTCCACCGTCGTAATGACTAAATCCCCTCTCACCACCACCCCCACTCTCCACCCAAAAAATCATTAATTTCTTTGTAGGAAAAAAGCTATCAGATTTGGGAAAAAATATTTCAAAGAATTTATTCCTTGTCACGTTTTATTTGAGAAAAGTTCTGTTCAGTTTTTTCCTAACTGCCCTGTAAATGTCCATACAGGGTGCAATGAGACCTTTTTCCTTATTGTACACTTACGCAGGCTTTTTAAAAGGACAGACGTAGAATTTTCTGCAGCTTTAGGGTCCTATGGACTTGAGAAAACAGAAAGGATGTCCTGTATTTGTTTCTCTACGTCTTCATCTACCTATCCCTCACACTTTTCCATTTTTCCCCCTCTATCGGTGGATATCAGACTTCGAAGTTTCGTATTTTTCTGTCTTTCAGTGTCAGGAATGGCTTTTCAACACAATTTTCTAAAACTTCCATTAGTCCGAATCATCGTTCATCATAATTTTCTAAAACTTTCATTAGTCCGAATTATCGAATCTAAGTCCAAAGGCGAATAGACCAGAGGGATGATTCGTGAGCTCGACCTGTGGACGGGTAGGAGGCAAGGTAATCTGAACGTCCACCTGACCCAGGTCTTGAGCGGTCACGGGTGCTTCGGCACATATCTGCACCAGATGGGGATAGCACCGAGCGCTGAGTGCACGCACTGCGGACGAGGAGCAGAAGATACACCATGGCACACGCTATTCGAGTGCAAGGCCTGCGAGCAGGAGAGGCATGTGGCGGACGGCATGAGCGACCGCCTTGCGCCGGATACCCTGGTCCCGGAAATGCTTAAGAGCCGAAGCGGTTGGAACCAGGAGTCGGCCTTCGTTTCGGCCATCATGCTGAAGAAGATGGAGACAGAGTGGTCGAGACAGAGGGCTGGCGGATGAGGGGAAGTTGCTGCTGCTGCTGCGGCGGATCCCGTTCGACGGAGCTCGCCCGTAGGCAAGGACTGGAGCGGACAAAGTCTCACGTGATGGGTGAGTGGAGAAGAGGCAGCGCGTCCGGCCGTGGGGGACCTGAATTCCAGGCGAGCGCTCAGGGAGCGCGGACCTCGGTCAGTAGGGAACCCCATGGTGGCTCTGACAGGACGCGCGCACCGTTCTCGCACGGAGAAATGGAGGCTCGGGCCCGGCCTCAAAGCTTTCCCTCCGGCCACTGATGCGATGCCCGGAAGGGTAGTTTCCGGTGCTGGGGGTGCGGTGTCACAGGGGCCACTTTGGCATGTGTGCATCGCCATACGTCCTATCACACCATCGAATCTACGATACCCACCTGGGGGGGGAGGTGGGAGTCAAGGTCACTCAATTTGATTTTGGTACTGATTTGACCGTAAATTCAAAATCGTCAATCCTCCCACAATGCGCTGCCTATTTGGGTGAGCACGTACGGCGCAGTTGCCTAGCACACCGCTGGTAAGGGTGAAGTACCAAGGTTCCCTGAAAGTTGTTCGCACGAAAATTGAGCGTAGAAAATTGTTCACTAAGGAAAACTAATGGCACGAAAATTGAAAGTAGAGAAAATTGATCGCACGACTGTTCGCAAAATTGTTTGGACCAGAAAAAATTATTTTCAATATTCACAGAAATTTTTTTTTTAATTTATACTGACGTAGACTGATATTATGAGCAACCCTTCTCAAGTACTTTAAGATACTGTTCCCCTCCCTTCCCTCACTATCACTGTCCTCACTCTCCTCCCTATCAGTGGTGCCAGGGCAAAGTTCCATGAGCCGTTGCAGTCTGGCCGCACTGTCCTCATACTTCTTTTTCTTAGGGAGAGGGTTACCCGCTACCATGTGCTCTACATTAGCTTCCATCAAAGACTGCTCCCGGCGGATGCCTTCTGTAAATTTGAAGATGTTAGGGTGCACGGCATCGAGCGTGGCCTTGAAACCGGCGTGCTACTCTTCCAATGAGTTATTGGTTTTAGGCATGGACTTTAAAGCAGCATGGTAACAATTCCGCCCTTCCAACGGAAACTGAGGTGCTTGTCGTCCTCTCAGATGAGGACGGCCAATCCAGAGCGTATAAAACACACCGCAATTCACCCTCCATAAGTCACTTACACAGCCATTTCTCATGCGAACAATTTTCGAGCGATCAATTTTCGTATACGATCAAATTTCGTATACGAACAATTTTCTGCGATCTAGTTTCGTGCGAACAATTTTCCGGCCACCAAGTAACAAGAGCCGCGGATTTGAGTACTGCCCGCGAAATGTAATTTTTCAAGGTAATAATCATTAAAATTTTAATAAAAATAATGTTTTCGAATATTACTACAAGATTTGTTTCTCCCAGTTTTAATAATAACATTTCGTTAGGTTATTATACAGAAAACCTGGTGACCTATCTGGTTTTCTAACTTGTATTTAATGAATAATGAAAAATGCTCCAGTTGCGAATTTTTGGAAGACCTCCGGTCAAAATAAGAAGCTGGGGGACTAGGAGGACAGGTGGACGCCCTGATTACAAGAAAAAAAAATCACGAGAATCGGATTTAAAGATAGTGAATTAGCTGCGTCTGAATTTGGAAGTGGAATGAAATGTAGAGAGCGATCATAACGCTACACGCACTCACGCCCACTAACAAACACGTATACGTCAGCAGAGCGATCAAAATTAATATTTCCTATCCTTTAACACGGGAAGCAAGAATCGGTCTCGTTTTATGAGGATTTCACCTGTTAGTTTTATTTTGAAGTCGCTGTATGGCTAAGTGGTAACATGCCCGCTTCGCAATCCTTGCGTCTCGGGGTTTGAGTCCCATCAACGCCAGAAAGCTAGCGCCCCACTAACATTCAAGCGAACACAGCGACTACAACTCAAGGTCATTACAATAGCAGGGCGTGTTACCACCAGATCAGAAAGATTGGTACTGTGCGTGTGCACGTCGTTGACAGCTTACTCAACGTTGTGAAATACGTGGATAGTAAGCGAACTGCCGTGCACACGCTTCGGCACATAGGAGGAAAACTCTATCGCAACAAAACCGTGAGGAAAGCAACGGCAAACTACTCCGAGTAACCTGCCAAGAGTTCGCGCGTCAGAAACCTCGACTGCCAATGTCTGGCATCGGATATGGTGCCTGTACTATTTCAACGTGCAGTCATGTTATAAAGAAATTATTATAATAAGAATTCACCCTCGAAAAACCCTAAATTTTTCAAAATTCAAAATATCAAATTGAATTTTTGTTTATCTCTTTTTGCACATTGGGATGCCAGGACAATAATTATAAATGGTAGAGAAACCCTGTAGTGCTTTAAGGCACCCCCCCCCTCTTTCTCTTGTTAGTGTACAGTATTGATTAGTAAATCCAACGGAGAATTATGGAGTTAAAACTAGTAATGATAAATTCTACCTATACATGAAAAAGAATAAAAAGAGAGAGAAACCATAGAGGAGCAAATTATTCAATCACTCAGACTAGACAGGTTCTCAGCACTGCCTAAGGTGTCAACCATTTCGATTCCGAGACACAATTCGCACCGGGCAAATTGTAGGTTCGCTAGCATCGATTGAAGAAAAACTGATAAGAAAAAAGGGCGAAAAGGGGGAGTTCAGCACGGCAGTTTATGGCAATTTTAATGTTTTTTCAAAATATCTCGAGAATGAATGCGTTCAACGAAAAATTGAAAAGAACATATGCTTTGTAGCAAATAAAATTTCCTTTCAGATGAGCTCATATTCATCGAAATTCGAGTGATTTTCTTTTTCGTATAAAAACAGCACTGCATCGTTGTTGTTGTTTACTTGCTTACTTACTTACTATGCCCTCTTTTCAATCCACTGCGTGATGAAGGCCTCCCTAAGCTAAGCTCTTTCCACGAACGTCGGTCCTGTGCCTCTTCCCACCAGTCGGCCCTGAACCCACGTATCTCATCATCTCCCAATCTTCTCTTTGGGCGTCCTGTGGCTCGTTTTTTATCTGGTCTCCATTCGGCAACCTTCATCATCCACCGCTGTTGACCACTACGCGCCACGTGTCCAGCCCATCTCCCCTTGCTCTGCTTGGCCACCTCCGCGATGTCCGCCATCCCAGTAGTCTTGCGTATTTTTTCCACTGCCCACCTGTCTGTCAACGTTATTCCCAACATCGAGCGTTCCATCCGTCTCTGCATTTTCACCATTCTGTCTTCCAATTTCTTCGTCAGAGCCCACGTCTCACTGGCATATGTCGCCACGGGCACAATACATTGGTTCATCACCTTTCTTCTGAGGCTGATGGGGATGGTCGTTTCTTGGATTATTCCCCGTAATCTTGAAAATGCAGCCCAAGATAGCGTTATCCTTTTTGATATTTCGCTGCTGAAATCGTTGTCCATCTTGATATTTTGGCCCAAGTACGTAAATTCTTCTGTCATTTCTATCACATCATCCTGCAGCTTAATTCGCGTCTTGTCACTTACAAATCCATTACAAATTGTCGAAGTCTTTCCAACGTTGATTCTCAGGCCGACTTTTAAACTCGCTTCATGCAGTTTTTCCAGCATTTTTCGGAGCTCCTCCATATTCCGAGCCAGTAGCACCACATCATCCGCATACTCCAGGTGTTCTAGAGTGTCGTCACCGATGTCTTGTCCGCCTTCTCCCCAGTCGATAAATAGTGTCGCGGTAAATAACTTGGGGGAGAGGGCATCTCCCTGTCGTTTCCCTTTTCTTAGTGGTATCTGCACGTTGCTGTCTCCTATTGTTATCGTGGCCTTTGCGTTTCTATAAATGCACTCTATTATCCGCAAGTATGGAGCCTCTATTCCCAATCTTTGCAATGCCACCATCATTGCCCCCGTTTTTAACGTATCAAATGCCTTTTCGAAGTCCACAAACGCCAGACAGAGAGGTAGTCTGAATTCATTTGTTTTTTCTATCACTTGTGTCAGTACGTGGATATGGTCAATAGTAATTCGTCCTTTTCTGAATCCCGCTTGTTCATCCGGCTGTGCTTCATATAATTTCTCCGTCAATCTTGTAGTTATGATCCTCGGGAACAATTTGTACATATTTGAGAGTAGGCTGATTGTGCGGTAGTTCTTTATGTCCTCTTTGTCTCCCTTTCTTGAAAATCAGCACCACCTCGGCGTCGTTCCATCTCTCTGGTATTTTTCCTTCCTCTAGGCATTGATTGAATAATATTGCCAGGATTTCAAGTATATGTTCACCGCCTATCTTCAGGACTTCAGTCACAATCCCATGTCTCCCTGGTGATTTGTTATTTTTCATCTTCTTCAGATTTCTTTCTACTTCTCTTGCGGTGATAGGGGGGATTTCGAGCTCGCGATACTCTCTCTCGTTTTGAACTTCCACTGTGTCGTCATACAGTTTCTTGTAAAACTCTCCTATTTTTTTTATCACTGCTTCTTTGCCTCTTATACAATTCCCATCTTCGTCTTTAATCCCTATGATTTGATGGTTTCCTATTTTTAATTCCCGTTTTAGGATCTTCATACTTGGTTCTTCTCTATTGCTTCTTTGATTTTCGTCGTGTTGTACCTTCTAATATCTTGTCTCATCATCTTTCTGAGAGTTTTGCAAATCTCTGTATATTCTATTTGGCTTCTGTTTGAGTCTAGCTTCATTTCACGTCTTTTCTTCATTAGGTCCTTGGTTTCTGTACTCAGTTTACTGGCTTTCTCCTTCCGGTTTGGAACGTTTAGTTTCGATGTGAGGGTCTCCGTGATGTGCTCATTCAGTTCATCCAAGCCTTGAATTTCATCTATTCCCTCTTCTATTATGGTGCCAATTTGTTCTTCGATTTCTTCTCGCAAGTCTTCTTCTCTCAGTATCCTTTCTACGTCGTTTCTTCGCTTATTCCCCGCGATTTTTCGCCTGCCCATCTTCTCGCTCAGTCTTATCCTGGCGCGGACCATTCTATGATCGCTTCCGAGGTTGAATCTCTGAAGCACAGCGACATCTTCAAACATATCCTTCTTGTTGCCCATAATGAAGTCTACTTCATTCTTTGTTTTCCATTCGGGCACCTCCACGTCCATTTAGTTTTATTTCGTTTTTTGAAGAAGGAATTCATGATATACAGCTGGTTTCTTTCTGCAAACTCCACCATCATCTGACCTCTTTCATTCCGTTCTCCAAAACCAAAACCTCCGATCACTACCTCTCCATCCTCCTTCCTACCTATCTTTGCGTTGACATCTCCGAGTATAATTTTATGGTATTCGTTGCCACTGTTCAGTTCGCATTCAATGTCGTCGAACAATGTCTCCACTTCCTCTTCGTCGGCCTGAGATGTATTATCTTCATTTTACGGTCATCTTTTATCTTCATTATTAAAACCGCTATCCGCTCATTTACCGGTCTGATTATTTCAACTTGGTCTCTTAGTCATTTGTTAACCATAAAGGATATTCCCTTTGGTCGGTTCTGACTTTCCGGGCAGTAGGATGTTGGCCCGGTCCGAATAGCGCACAGGTTTCGACTACCCGACCAGTGTAGCCTAGCGCCCCACTGATCGTAGCGTTGCCGACAAGGGAGGGTTCTACATTCAGAAACACAAGCCACAGGTCTGATAACAATCTGGTGACCTTCATCTGGAGGAGGTTCACCTAAATCCTCATTCTGTCCCACTCTGCAGCCCCTACGCGATTTTGCACCACGTTTGACAGTAACACCACCTTACAAGGACCCACCGCTAGCCACATCGCCAGTGGAACAGCGAAAGCGTGAATTCGCAGGTCGGAACAGCGAAGAAAACCAGTTCTAGGTAACTGGTACGATCACTGGCAAACCAGTTCAGAATGGTGCCGATCCGTGCGACCGCAGGGGCGACGGGCAACAGGTATCTGTATGTGCAGAGAAAAAACTAGGCACGAAATTTGGTTCACTCGCTTCTGGATGCCAAGCGATTTCATTACGGGACATAGGCACAATATTAAATTTTCAAAACGCGAAATGAAGGAACAGACCGCCGTCCACCCTAAATAGATTCGAGTTCGGCGTAAAGTGGAAATTTTGCCGCGCGTCTCCTGAGGCATCAGCGCGCAGGAATGATGATTGAATTGACATGCGAAAAAATTGTCGGCGCGATCGATAGATTACACGAAACCGCCGCTCTGTTCGTTAATATTATTCGGGTTTTGAGCGTATAATGTTAAACATATGCAGGATATGCGCGAATTTCCACGCGAGCAAAAAATGCGTTTCGTATTCGTATAATATCTGCAAATTTTCAATGGGATACGAGTACATTTATTTTTTTATCATTATTATTTATTTTTTTTTTCCATCATTAGGGACCTTCGCCGAGTCCACGATGTAAAAAATATAACTGACTTTTGTGTATTGTATACTCGTAACGGTGGCCGTCAGACTAAAACCGTTACAGGTCGAGAATTTTTGTAAACGTATGACGTTGATGCAGAAAATGGGCTATTTGAGTAGAAAATGGCCAAATTATACGCGTACAAGAATCACGAAGAAAGAGAGAGATAAATTTGTTAGTTTTTTTTTGGTTTTCTTTTTAACAGTGGTTCTCAACCGCCCCCTCCCCCCACCCAGAAGAGCTGAACACTTCCAAACACCCTCCTGTCATAGGAGGAACGAAGATCAGAAGTTTCTTAAAAAATAAAATCGATGAAATACATTTGGAAGAACGATGAAAACAGATACCAGAACTTCATTGTACCAAATCGAAAGAATAATATCCGCTCGACAAGGTAGGAGGAGGGAATGGTAATCAGAAACTTAAATTGGTCAACTGAAGTAAACTATTTCACATTTGAATCTTTTTAGACACGCTGATGGAGGACTGACGAAACATTTTTTTAAATCACAATTCACCTATCATACCGCGCTATAACCTTTAGCGTACTTTCATTTGCTGCCGAATGACAGCTTTTGAGCACTAGCAGTTTCCAAAATATCGAGAAAAAAGTGCAAAATTGGACCACCCTAACCCTAATGTATAGCGTCATCTTCGCCGAGGAATCTAATATTCTCAAATGGAATTCCACCATATTTCAAGAAATGCCGGCGCTTATTACGGCTGATACGGGAAACTCGGTCGCAGCCTCGACGAGATATAAGCTCGGAACCCCGAGACTTTCTATCCAATTTGACATCGCGAAGAGACCAAAATTACAACTCATAACTATTCTTCCCTCTGGAACTGGAACCGAACTGAACAGCAAAACAAACGCACGCACATAAATAAATACCTGAACGAACGATCGGATGTCCAATTTCATGTGCTTTGCGTGATTCGAGTGGCTGACTTGAGTGTTTCAAACGTGAAACTTTAACGATGTTAATTTATCTTTTGTAATATTAAACGTTTACTCGCCGTGTTATTAGTTCGCTGTCTTTTGACACTGGCACTTAATTTGATTATGATTTACGTGACTAATTTTGTTTGCGTTTCGATTCAATTGTCGCGTTTTTGCAACAAAAAAAAACCTAATAGTTGAGCCCGGCTTACTGGCGTGTACAGACAATATGCTGCGGTTACCTTCTCGGCTGCAGTCGCCGGCTAATGAATTAATAATCAAGTTCGAAAAAGCATGCTGTACTTCCGACGTGAAATCGGAAGCCAGCTCACGCATTACACATCCATACACAGACACACTGACTTTTCTATGTCGCACCACTACAGCCTCCTCGAGGCGTACAATTTCAATGGTATTTTATGACAATTATGAACCACCAGCTACTTCGTTGGCGGTATCTGTATACGTTATAACATGATTTCAAATCAGCGTTTTGCAGTTGGTATTAACTTTCTACGATGTTGATAAGCAATTCAGTCAGTGCTACTTGAAGAAATGAATCTCCACTTGGCTGATAAATAGTCACACACGACATGAGAGTTATACAAATTATAGCGACAATCTCTGGACTAGAGTTCCATTCTGACCATAGGTAGAGCTCTATAACTTCGTGTGAGTACAATCGTCCGCCATTTTGACATCAACCTTACACGTGGATGCCGAATTGACTACGCGGTACGCTCCGCATAGTGGGATTCGGCATTCACGGGCGCAGTTGGAGTCGAAATGGCGGACGATCGTACTCATACGAAGTTATAGAGCTCTACCATAGGGTCTGCAGATGTGCACTAGTCATCCCCTCCAGGCAGGAAAACTAGCACGGCATCCTAAAGTACCCAAGTAAAATGCACTTTGTTGGAGTAAAGTATAAGAACCCGCTCCTGTATGTATGCTACTTTGGCGTGGTGAGAGGCTTTTAAATAAATAAATAAATAAACAGGAGAATGAAAACGCCGACAGATAAACCCTGATGAAAGCAAGGAGAAACTACATCAGTATTTTTTCCTGGAGATGCGTCTCCTCCACAACAATTATGATGGAAACTCAATAAATAAATACATAGGCTATCGCTAAGTAACCGGGACTAAAATTCGTATGGCCCACCAACGCTACCTATCGGCGTTTCAACGCAGTAGGGGAATAATTTGGTTCATTAGCTATCGATTGAGACCACGCCGAGCTCATTTGATTGAAAACTCACTGTTCCAGACCAATTTGAAGGAAACCATATGCGTTGACCCCTCCAGGTTTTTTAAAGATTTTTTTAAAAAGGAAAAAAAAAAAAAATTTTTATTAATCATCATCTTCATTAAGTACACGAGTATCTTTTTCAAAATAAGCGCCCTTCATGGCTATACAGGCGTCCACATTCGTTCTTGCCATTTATCGAACGTTTTTGCGTATTCTGCCGCCGGTAACGAGGTGAAAAACATCTGCGCCGCGGTGATGACTTCTAAAAAATCACAATTTACCCCCCCCCCCTCGTATAGTCCTGACCTCGCCACTGCGACTTTTGGTTATTTCCTCAACTGAACGCAGCCTTATGTGGTCGTCAATTCAACACGAATCAAGAAGTCATCTCCGCAGTGTTGATGTTTTTCTTCTTGTTACCGGCGGTGGAATACTTGATAACGTTCGATAAATGGCAAGAACGAACGGACGCCTGCATAGCCATGAATGGCGTTTATTTTGAAAAAGATAGGTAAAGCAGAAGGAATTGATGAAATTGCTAGTGAGTTTTTGAGGAATGCAGGACAAGTAGTTTTAAAAAATTTATAAGAAATAATCTGCAGAATGTAGGAGGAAGGAGAAATGCCAATTAGTTTCCAGAAAAACAGAGGTTAACTATGATACCAAGAAAAACAGGAGCAAGGAAATGTGAAAATGATCGTACTATAAGTTTACTATCGCACGCATCAATGATTTTAGAAAAGATAATAAATAAAATAATAAAAAATAAAATGGAATAAAGGGTGGGAGAAGATAGGTTTAGAAACAGAAAAGGTAAAGGAACTCGGGGAACAATGTTATGTTTGAGGCTTTTATTAGAGAGAAAAAAAATTTTTTAACGAAATATTTTTATAAGAAATGCTTTAAGGAAGTACTATTATTCGGTACTTACGAATACATGGCTCATTCTGCAACCTTCGGCACAATAAGAAATCAAAACTCACCTGAAACAAATAAAAACATGTACATTAGAACACTGAGAAAGAACACAACGAATGAGCTACGAAGGCAAAGTGTAAATCTTTCAGGATGGCCACTCAAACTTTTCCTTTAAAAAATTGAAAAAATTACCAAAATTCACAAAAATATGACCTAAAAATGACCAACATTTCAGACGTTCTGCCTCTTTACTATCGCATGCATCAAAGATTCTAGCAAGGATAAAAAACAAAAGACAACAAAAATATAATAAAAGAAAGGGAAGAAGATCAGTTTAGATTCAGAAAAGGTAGAAAAACTTGGGAAGCTATTCTATGTTTAAGGCATTTATTAGAAAAAAGACAGGAAAAAGGTTTGAATACATATGTAGCATTTGTAGATTCAGAAAAAGCTATTGATGAAGAGTAATATGGAACTTATATGAGGATCAGAATGCATAAATACAAATACAAGATGAAGTGAGAGAAGCGAAAATTCAAAAAGGAGTGAGACAAGGTTACTGTTTATCACCAGTACTATTTAACCTACTTATAGAAAAAGTAATTGAAGAAATAAATGAAAGGAAATCAGGTGTGATAATACAAGGGGAGACGATTAGAATGACAAGGTTTCCAGATGACATTGTAGAAGTGGAAAATACTAAAGAAAACACTGAAAAAGTTGGATGGAATATTAACAGTAAAATATAAAATTAAGATGAATAAAAATAAAACACAAGTGATGGTAGTCAGAAGATGAAAACAAAATCCAGTACATATGGAAATAGGAGGTGAAAAAATAGAACAGGTAAATAAATTTAAATACGAATATGCATCTGAATTTCAATTTCATTTCGCGCATTTACTGCGATACTGCCAGCATACATACAAAAAATTATCATCTCAAGGGGGGGGGGGGACTCGTACTTAGGTAGTCTGATAACGCAAGATGGTAGAAATAACACAGAAATAAAAAGTAGAATGGAACAAGCTAAGAGAGCTTTTTTTCAAAAAGGAGAGATGTTTAGGGCAAATATAGATTTAAAAGTAAGACAGATTTCTTTAAACGTATACTTAAGAGTGCATATGGATGCGAGATCTGAACAATAGGAACACAAGAAGGAAAAAGGATAGAAGCTTTCGAAATGTGGTGTTATCGGAGAATGTTGAAAATCAAATGAACAGAAAAGATCAGGAATGAGGAAGTACTGAGGCGAATAGGCGGGAAAATAGAAATTTGGAATATAATCGTAAAGAGGAGAGTTAAAATGATAGGTCATAATATGAGACATCCCGGAATATTGTTATTAATGCTAGAGGGAATGGTTGGGGGCGGGGACTGGAAAGGACGGCAAAGAATGAGCTATGAAGGGCGGATAATAAAGGATACACGAACCATACGATCTATCCCTGAGATGAAAAGATTGATGCAGGAAAAAAAGTGGAGAGATGCAACCTACTGGTCGAGAAACTAAGTAATATAACAACATCATAAGAACTATAAAAATCTTCTCAAAAAATCAAAACAAAATAAAAACTGATGACAAAGTTTCTACGGAAACAAAACTTTCAATTTAAGAAAATAAAATAAAAAAAAACCGTACCGGAATAGAATTAACCGAATTAAATGCACTGGTCAGGAAAGTATCAAAAAAGATATCCAGCTACTCGATGAGGGGGTGTAATGTGCAGTACTCTGCAGAACACTTGGTCAACAAAAAAAGTGAAAAAAATCGCAAGTAAAGGTCACAATTTGATCACTTTAATAAATGAAAAAAAATAGCAAAAACGAAGAAAGCCGAGAAAGAAATAGTGTCTTTGGCTATAGATTTTTAAAGGAACCTGTATAAAAATGAGCAAACTGGTCAAAATAAATGGCGCTGAAATAAAGCTGTCATACAAAATCCTGATCCGACCCCCTGTATCATGGAATAAGAAGTACTCAAATGATGGGGAAGCTAGAAGACAACGAAAGTCCAGGGCACACAAAATTAAAAACGAATTTATAAAATATTTCTCACAAGAGCTAAGCAAACCACTAACTTTTTTATGAAATGAAATAATTGAAACTAAAAATATCCCTACTCAGTGGAAAACAGCGGAGATATCCTCCACAAGAAAGGAGAAGGGGAAAAATTAAAAAATTATTTATCCATACAAATTTATTACTTTTGCCATAGGACAATTTTTATGACCATCATCTTGAAAAATAATACAACCAACTAGCAAACCGATATCGTGACAAGGCAGAACTGTTCCACTGTAGAACACCCTTTTGCAATTGATCTACTAATAAAAAAAATCGAAAGCATACCAATTTTAGATCTATTATTTATTGATTTCCCAAAAGCCTTCAAGACTATCAGTCACCATCACCTGTGGGAGACACTGCTCGAACAGCAAAGTACAGATTAAATAAGGTCTTGCAGGCCATATATGTCAACGTCAAGTCATATATCAAACGGGATAAGGAGAAAATACTCTTTGAAATGCAGAGAGGTGTCAGATCAGGGGACCCCCCTCACATTACTTAATCCTTTCAGCAGCCTTTTAGAAGAAATATTCAAAAGAATATAGGGAAACCAATTTTGGTACAAGCATAAATGGACAAAATTCAACAAACTTACACTTTGCGAAAAAATTCCAAAAAATGGGTGAACAACTTCTTCATCTGAGCCGAGAAGTAGGTTTGAAAGCAAACATCCAAAAAACAAAATACATACGAGCAGTAACGAATTTCTGCAGAGTTTGGAGCCAACCACGCGCTTTTTCTTTTCCAACCGTGCCTCATACAACACGTAAACTTAGAGACTGGATAAAATTAACAATTCTGGAATGAGCTGTATGGGTCAAAAATGTACGCAATATTTTTTAAATCTCAGTCTACAATTTTGAGATATTATTTGAAAGAAATGTAACTTCCTCGAAAGTTCGTGTTATCCACTTTCATTTTTCTTCTTCAAAAGAACACGTAGCCGGTGGCCCGACACCCATTCATATTAAACGTAATTATGTATACAGAAAAAACGGCTGAAAAATTAGCGAACAGCTTCTTTGTGCGACTCAATTAATCAACATACTGAAGAAGTCCCTTCTGTTCCGCAGGAGCTTCATCCATAATTGGGAAGAAATATGGAGAAAGTTTAGTTAACTCGTTTACAGCAACCTACAAAGAGTTACGACGAAAAGCCGGAGGTGTTTCTACCACCACCAAAAAAGCTGTCAACATTTTAAGTGACACCGGGAAACCAGAATAGAACGAGGGGGAGGATCACGAAATAAATGCGAATAATAATTCGAATTTCTGGGAAATATGAAACACTCAGCGCAATACCAAAAATTCGTGATCGTACGAACCGGGTGATTTCGGAGATGAACAAACAGCGCCCTTCAAAATACAAACAAACACGTGCACCCACACATAATCCAATTTTTTCTTTTGATAATTGCGTTAGCAAGGCCTAAATTTGTTCTAATAGATGTAACATTGCATTACCAAAAATTGTTCTGAAACCGAAGAATCGTCAAGGATCACACATCTGGGAAGTTCGGGAGAATTTAATATACGATTACGCATGAAAAAAATCTGCAATTTCACAATAAAAAATTCTAAAAACAAAATTTTGCTTTAAATGGCGTGATTAAGAAAATAGTTAGTACAGTAACAATAAAGCATGTATCTATACAGCATTTTCCGAAATAACCATCTCATATACGTAGCCGGCTCAGAGAGAACTGGCAGATGATTCTGTATACCTTGAACTTGATATGAAGTATAATGTAGATATAGTAGACCAATTTATGGTGACGTCACACCGGGAGATGTTACACGGCTGCCGCAGCATTTCGCAGCGAACGCAGGCTGCAGCGTCCAGATTTTTTTGTTTACATTTTTTTAATACGTAAAATCCCATAAGGAGAAATTCAGATCTTACTTGTGAGATCATGAAAACAAATTCGCCCGTTTCTTAAAGTGTAAAGTCCTATAGATGTGATCCTGAAACGTGTAGCTTTAATGTAAGCTATTTCTCAATAAAATGTCTCCTCAAAATTTCAAATAGAATGACTTCAAAGGGAATCTCAACCTTCAGGATATAGAAAATCTTATCAGTAGATCAGTACCATTCTGTAATGTATGGATTTTAGTTGAAGGTGAATCTTCCTGTGATCTTACGTGTTTCTGTTATATTATATATATGTAGACAAATGGTGTGTTTTTTTGCACCAGACTGCAGTCACGGCGTCCCGCTGTTGTCCCATGATACCCTCCTGATATCTGGAACCAGCAGCACGAGGCCGCCACGAATAAGAACCATCGAACGAACAATCTCAGTGAGGGCTACCCAGATTGTAGTGGGACGGCATCATCCGGACCTGTGTTCTGCATTAACGGAATTACAGAAAGAACAAGCGGATACCGAAAGTTGTGTCGCTCAGCTTAGTTTAGGAAGGAAAGTGAAAGCGTTGCCGAAACAGAAGTGGGTACTTGTGCAGGAGAGAATACAAGCTGTAACATCCGAGTACAAAACTTATACAAATGAGAATAAGGTCCTCGACTTCCTCCGTACTTTGTCGTACAACATTAATTTATAAATATCAACACTAATACATGACTAAATAGTGTAAATTAATAACATTCGGGAAAAAATTAATGGCATCCGAAAGATTGGGTGTTGGGAAAATGTCCTGTCGGGAAAACAGCTTCGGGTAAATGTCCGGGAACCTGCAAACAGTGATGGCGAGAGCCGAACGGGGCCTCAGTGCAATAATTTTGCTTTTATTTTTATCATTTATTTGGGAACTTGCCTCTTTAAAGGGCCTGTAATTTTTCCAGGTCCCGCATGTTTTTCCACGGGCTCGGAAATAATCCGAGCCCTGCGCAAAAAAATGCACCAACTTTTTACACCTCCTTCCCCCTCTCGACAGCTGGTTGCAAAGAACACAAATTTCGAGGCTATTGTATGACTTCTGTATCACTTGAATGACTTGTACGACCGGTAGCCACAGTATAACTTCTGCATGACTTGTATGAGCACTCAATCCTGTCGAGAGGGAGGGGGAAAAGGGGGGAATACCTCGGGCCCAGACTTGTAGGAGGGCCCGACATTTTTAAAAGACCTGAATTTCAACGCTTACGGCTACATCATACTGTACATCAAATCAGCAATCACTCCATACACCATGAAAGAAACCTCCTATTCCGTACTTCATTATTTTTTCCTATCTGACAAAAGAAAAAAATGAGCTGGAAGGAGGAGGGTCCGTGGAAATTGCCCCATGCCCTCTTTTTCTCTCTACGGGGCTGTGAGCACTGCCTTAATTATAGGATTTTTGTATGACTTGTATGACCAGTAGCGAACCTGGTTTTGGAGGAGGCAAGTGAAAAAGATGACTTAATGACCATATTTTCAACAATAAAAGAAGACCAAAAATGACTAAGACTGAAAAAATGACCAAGCGGCCAGCTTGGGATTCTGAAGAAATCTAGACAAGAGATTTGAAATCCAAAGAAATTTGGTCAGAAAAAAATCGAAGAAATCTAAAGATACCCTATACCGTCGAATGTCAGCGACCTAGGGAAATTTTATGAACTCCATCTGGCATCACTGTCACAGCATTCTGAACTCAATCATATCGCGGGATCCAGTTCAACAGATACACAAAAGTCACCTTCCCCGCAGCACCGAGCCGAAAATTCATACAAACAAAACGTAAAATTTTCAACTATTTTTCTTCGACTATATGCAGCAGCAGCAACGGCAACCGCAGTTTCATTCATTACTCGGAACGAATATGAAGGTCACGCCGATACGAATGTATCTTCGTGCAAAGGTTAAATTTTAAAGCATGTCATACCACACACCGAACAACCGTACAACAGATGTGGCAAGTTACCACGTGACATTGAACTTGAATTCGCCAAGACAAGAAAATGAAGAGGAAGACGAAAAAGAAGACAAGAAAAAAAAAAGAAGAAATGTAGTAGCCATGGGTAATGCGATAACTTGTTTGCAAGACATGTAGTAGCCACTGCAATGTTTACATACGAATTTGTTACACTTTAACGTCAAATCTTGTACGCAATTACGTAACGTCTAAAAACAAAAATAATTCCACGGTCTAATACGCCGGCAAACCGAGCGTATTAATACCGTCGTGTCACAACTGACTAGCCAGAAATTTGAAAAAAATTCACGATATTCAACGTAAATTTGACGAAAAATAGGGAAGAATCTCTCACGGGTGCAACACTGGCACCGTTTTGCCCACTCTTTTCATTTTACACGAAGATGAAGTGGGTGAGGCCGGTAGTATGAGTACCGAGCGGTGCAGGAATCTGAAATGGTTTTTCGAAGAAATTTCAAACAATTTTTTTTTTCTTTCTCTGTAAACATCGCTCGCAGTTGCACACAGACGAGCCGCTAAACAAACGACGTATACGAAGAGTCACGAACGGAAGAAAACGAACTTGTGAAAAACTGATGTGGCACAAGAATTGAATTATACTGCAGGAAAGACCAAAAAAACAAGGTCGTTCTTGGGAGAGTCATTCGAATGAGCTTCTCCTGGAAAGAATAAAAATTCGCCATGCGAAATAAAAGTCTCAATATAGAATAGACGCAACTAAACGGGGGTCAATAGACCTTTTTAGGCAAACGAAGTATAACCTATGCATGAATGGTCAAGATATTCACTTTTTTTTTCCAATCCAAGCTATGTCCGGCGATATGGAGGGCTGTAGTATAACAGGGCGAGGAACAGAATTTCTGTTCAAATAAGTGAAACTACCTAAATTAAAAAGTGACCAAGAAATTACTAAATTTAGGAGTAAAAGTGACTATTTTTACACCAGTCTTGAAAAAGTTTTCATGGGGGAAACAAATTTTGGAATAAGTATACAAACATGGACAAAATTTAACAAACTTACGGATCGCGGACGATGTGGTACCACTGAACAAACATGCGAAAAAACTCCAAAAACTTCTTAAGCTGAGCAAAGATGTAGGCCTCAGAGCAAACTTAGAAAACAAAATTAGGTACAGTACCAAATGTTGATCTCTTTTTCGAGGGTCAATAAATCTTCGTTGGAGGGCTTACAACTTTTTTTTTCTTTTTTTCTTGTGGTGAACCATTTATAAAGTGAAAATAAATGGTGTTACTCAAGGAGCAGTACTTAGACCAACGCTATTTTTATAGGTATAAATCTGTTCTTCCGCTCATCTCCAAAGCTCTCTTTGCAGACTACTCCTGCACGTATATGTGTTGCAAAGACACCAAACCCAGAGAAAACCTTCGAAACCTATCAACCAAATTCTAATCGGGACTCAGTCCAACGGACTTAAAATCTCACAAGCCAAAACCATAGCAATTCACTTTTGTAAACATTACAAATGCCAGAACCTAGATATCTACCTAGTTAATACGCCTATTCCCGTCTCAAGCAACGTCAAATACCTTGGTGCCATTTTCGACAACTCTTCATCCCGGAATTCATAGATCCAAAATCTTAAAAGCAAATGCTTCAGGAAAATCAACCTTCTAAGAAAACTCGCTCACACCTCACACAGATCGGACAGATCAACGCTCCTGAAACTTTACCAAACTCTCATCCGCTCAACAATCGACTATGTGCTGCACCACTGTAGAATTTTGCCTCTCAATCGCGCCTCGACTCTCTAAATACTATCCAGAACTCATGTCTAAGACTTATCACCGGCGTCTTCCAAACTACTCCTATCGTCTGCTGCGCGAGTCATCCGGACCCCTTCTAAATATTTGAAGGCATTTCATCTCCACAAATGCTATCCTCAACATTCTCGCTAACCTCAACTTTACCAGCTCCGTTCATTTCACAATCCCTCCTAATTCCCTCCCTTTCAAGAACAACAATCACTTACAATCAATCACTCAAATTAATATCAAACTACTTTTTCTCACCTACAATATCAATCCACCTCAGGGCCGTACCCAGGATTCAAGTAAGGGGGGAGTTTGCGATTGTGATAAATTATTTTCATGGTGTGTATGGGGAGGGGGCGCTACAAGTACCCCAAATTCATCCAGTTGCTCACATGTATAAAATGAACAGTTTAACATCTTTTGAAACTCTCATTTTCATACTTTTGCAAACAATGTGACAGATCCACCCTCTCTGCCACCACCCATTGTTTTTTCGTGTTTTTTTTGGCCACCCATAACCCCTCCCCCCCGTCAGTACGGCCCTGATCCACCTTGACTACCATACTCACCCAAGCCAATATCGACAAAGCCCAACAAAATCACCTCCTTAACAAATGCCCTATTTATCCCATCCAAATATACATATTATACAGATGGCTCTAAATCTGCAGATAAATCAGGATGCTCCACTGTCCACGACAACATTACAACTCCATACCGACTACCCCACACACTTCTCAATCCTTCCAACAGAACTCTATGTATACCATTAACTAGCCATCCAACATTGCTTAGATCTAACACTAAACGACTTCTTAATTTTTACAGACTCGCTATCAGCTCTCCTATTCGTACAAAATTTTCACAAAATAAACATCCCCTCTCCCAACAGATAGTACAAATGGTGTGGTGGGACGTATGACGATGCACGCACGCCGAAGTGGCCCCTGAGACACCGCATCTCCAGTACCGGAAATTACCCTTTCGGGCATCGCATCAGTGCCGAGGGGAAGATAGTACAAATGCTATCGTCTAAAAAAAATTCATTCTATGTTGGATCCTCTCCCGCTCTAACATTTCTAAACACGACATAGCCGATGAAACCGCTAAACTTTCCTTGCACTTTTCTTTAATTCTTAACATTCCAATTCTGATATCAGACGTGAAAAAATCAGTAAATCATTCGTGCACAAATCCTTCCAACGACACCGAGATCAAGTCCCACCAATTAACAAACTAAAATCCATAAAAACCACATTCACTCCTGCAAAAAAGCCTATCAAAAGTCCAGAAAAGACGAAGCAATACTTTTCAGACTAAAACCTGGACACCCCGTTCCCACTCATAGCTATATCCCGCAAAAACTACCCCAAACAACTTGCGATACATGTAATAACTTCTATCTCCATTAACCACATAATTACTTAATGCCCAAAATTCCAATCCCAGTGAAACGCACACATCCCAAACTCAGCACTACAATCCCTGCTATCCGACCATCACACCCAAAACCTTAACCTCATATAATTCCTGAAAGCTACAAACCTTTACTCCAAAATGTAACCCATATAGTCTTCACGTCTCTAACAGGCTGTACGTGACGTGGCTATCCCCCCCACCCCCCAAAAAAGTGCTAAAATTCAACAATTTTCGAATTTAGGAAAAAGCAGTTCGAAAATATCGAAATAGTAAATATTCTGATTCATTTTTCGACATAAATTATGTCGATGTTTATATGTACTGATATGGGTTCAAATGAAGTACTTTGGAAGATTTTGGATTTTTCTCATCCCTTTCCCTTTCGTAGATAAGATAAAGAAAACGTTCATCACCTTCAAGTACTTTACTCATTTCCCCTTTTTCAATTTACCTCCTTTATCCGTTCCTCAGCGAATTTTCAAGTATGTTTTTCTTCATAACACGCGATTTTCAAAATTCCATGAAAAGGATAGGCGGGAACTGGTAGGACAGGTGCAAAAAGACCAGAGGGGTAAAATCTATCCACGAGGCAAGAATGAGCACGATTTGAATCAAATAATCGACAAGCTACAGATCAGAATACTTTCAGGACCAATGATCCAAATGATTCAAATCATTTCTTCAATGATCAGTGAAAAAGTATTTGTCCAATCATTTTATGATCAAGAATTATCTGTATCTGTGATTCGAATAATCCATGATAGTGTTTACAATATTCGAATACAAATCTTTACTTTTTATTTGTATTAATTTAGCCATTTTGCAAAGTCAAAAAGAACCATGTGTTGGCTCATTCAAACGAACTTACAGTCCTTTTAGATTTAGTTAATTTTTTTTCTTATCATATACCAAGTCCTTGAATTTTTCTTACATTATGAAAGAATAAAACAAGTATCTTGATTTTTAATCTGTATTCGAAAGATTTGAATCATTTTTTAAACTCATATCTTTGATCTGTGATTCGCGTAATATTTTCAATAATCTGTGAAAAAGTATCGGATAATCGCTTCCTGTTGCAGTATTTGTACGTGTGATTTGAATTATTTTTATTTTTAGGATTTTGCCCAGAGGTAACGATAATTTTTTTTTGTACACGTGTTTGTTTGTTTTTTGTTAATTCACGAAGAGGTAATGAGAGAGGAATGGGGAGGCGGAGTGAGGAAAAGGTAGAAGGAAGAAGACGAAAAGAGAAAGGTATGTGCATAAGGTAGCACGAGCTATTTCACAAAGAAGAAAACGTGTCTTCAGATGTTTTTTGTAAATATTATACATTTCTGGAGAGCCCCTAGTGAAGGAACCTGGTTCAGTTACTTCCTTTGCCAGATCTCATTCATGTGACATTTCTCATTTATAAAATCACAAACAAAATTCAAACTCAGAAATACTTATGTGACTTTTTATTCTTCAAGGACCATTTTACGGCCAAATAATGCCTTTCACATATATTTTCCCAGAAAATTTGAGACTTCTGGACCACCATTTTCCAATTTCCCCCCTTCTTTGAAATTTTCATATTGACGCTGGCATGAACAAACCTCGTAAGTACAAAATAATTTTTCGTAAAATAATCGAATAAGAAACTGTTCTAAAAATGCATTCTTTAATATTTAGTTAGTGCTGTAAGCTGACGTCAAAGAACACATCGTACCAATAAATCATTCGGCATGGGGGGGGGGGGAGAAGAAGAGAAGAACACCTTCCTACCCCACTTTTTAAATAAAATTAAATGTGGCCGAAATTGCAGTGGCGTAGCATCGGGGGGACACAGGGGGGCACGTGCCCCCAATATTTTTACATAGTCCTCTAATATCAGCGATTTTTAAAGAATACCCTAATTTTCGACTTTTCTCCCTTGAAAACCTTATTGTGCCCCCCCCCTTGGGAAACCCCTAACTACGCCACTGCGAAATTGTACTCACGAGGTTTGCTCATGTCACCAACGATATGTATCATTTTTATTATCTTTATCCCGCACAACACTCACCGATTCCGGGAGTGAGATCCTTTTAAAAGATCGAATATTTTTGGGGACACACCCATTAGAACATGCACGTTACCAGGCGTTGATCCGGAAAAGTGAATATTGGTTTCCAAGATACAAATTTACTAACAAAGAAAGAGGGACATGTCTACTTGTACTTAGTGACACTGGCATTCACATACATGAGTAGCCTAAACTCAATATTGAAGGGGGTACAAGTCTTCGACGTTTGAAAAATAGCGAACTTCCGTTGCGAGTCTGAATACTAACTTCAATTCAATTTTATTTCTGAAGATAACCAGTGGGTAGAACGTCGAAAATGTAACAAAGGTGTACCGATCTGAACTGTCTACCTTTGATAATGAAGGGCTATACTAGCTTTAGAATAAAAATCATAAAATGAATCGGCGCATGTAGACAGGTTAAGTCACCGATTTTGCCAAAATAAGTTTTCTGCACGGGCACCACTCTCATACCAAGACCGATACATAGGAAAAATACTGGCTCGATTCTTCGAATCATTGTGCCAAAAAAATGTCACAGCTGTTCTTATCAAACCTCATGTCGATGGTCGTGCATGGCTGTAGTTTTCGTAATACTTCGCTTGTACCTGATTGTACCTTTGACAAATTAATTTCGCTTCATTATGGAGAAAAATCATCTACAACCTATTTCTGCCAAACAGGCAAAACAAAGTCTGGTTTAAAAAAAAAAAAAAAAAAAAGTATGATAGAATTCTCAATAAAGAAAAGAAAGTGAAACGTTTGCCGTAATGAATTTCGATTGGGTATTTTGTAAGATTTAAAAAAAAATATTGAATAAAATAAAAATTTTAATTTGTAATTTCGAAGCATGCACTCGTCGGACATTATGTTGTAAAAGGTGAGTTTTCCTTTAAACTAAAATAATCCTGAAAATTTTTCCAAGAATTTTCCATAGACAGGACTTTTTAGAATTTCGCGTGAGAAAACAGGTTAAGTCCATTTTTCTTTTTGAAAAATCTCGCTAACGGATACACAAAAATCGAGACCGGCAACATTTTTCTCACCAAAAATACCATATTTGGACTTAGTCACACCGAGCGTCAGTATTATCACTTTGCCGTCGTAAAACGTTTTTTTACTCTCCTGTAAAATTTCAAAAATGTGACTAAACAAACGTTTTTGCATGCACCGATTCAAATTTTACCGTAATTTTTGAAGTGCTCAAATTTCAACTTTTGTAACCCCTTCAATTTTTGAGATTGACAAAAGGTTGTAATAATGACTTTTATTTCACTTTCTGCGTACTATCTACTGATTCCCTTCAAAACAAATTCAACAACAATTGCCCCACATGAAATTTAATTTTAAAATTTGTAAAATTTCAAACAATTTTGCGAAATATTGTAAAATATTATTTTCCGTTACAGATAGCTGCGAATCGCGGCTACTTTGAAAAAGAAACAAAAATTATTTTCATTACCTATGTTCTATCTCACAAACTGAAGGAGCTATAAAAATTGAAACTTGCGCACTCAAACAATTATTGTATTCAAATGTTATGATCAGAATTTTAAAACTGCTCGAGCTCCTTCAATATCATAGGTAAACAATTCCGTTTGGTAAATTTCTGTTACCTTTCCCATTTCCACCCATTGATCAGTTTCGAGAAAAAAATTTGGATTCAAATTAGTATAATCAAACTCGGAATGAAAATTCAATATTTTCAATATTTTCAAAATTTGAAGACTTATAGCCCCCCTTCAACTTTGAGAACAGGCCATACGTGTACATAACGTAGTGATTCCTCTCGCCGAGCCTGTCACCGCCTACCGGCTTGACACACTAAGCTGAAACACCCAGCATGTTGTGTATTCGGGCTGTGCATCCGTCAGATCGCATGTCGCTATCGAGTCGGAGTGATAAAAGTACCAAAACATGAATCTATGCATTTCCCCCATTAATGTACATACTCATTAAAATTGAAATATCTCGAAAAGCACGACGTTTTTAAAGTATTTAAAGAGAAAATAATTTTTCGAACAAAGAATTTTCTTTCGATTAAGACTATTTTTGTACCTAGATTCCAAAATTTTGCTGCATGTGTCAAAAACTTCACGTTTTGGTAGCTGATAAAAGTAGTCGATACTAGTGCTGGACGGCCCGAATCATGTTACAGTGGCCATCGAGTTTTCAGTTGAAAGAAATACAATTATTAGGGAAGGACAGGGGGTTAAGGAACTATTTTCTCATGTCTGCACCTACTGCAAGTCCATATTTTCCATTTATCAATAATTTCTTCACTCATTTTCAAATGTTCCTTCTGTGATATGTTTTACACTTTCCGATAGTTATTTTTTCTGTCTTTATATTTTCTGCAGAGTACTATTTCTGTATTCTGGTATTATTTACTCGATATTAACTCAAAGGATAGGTGAAATGCAGCTCATAAGTCATAACTGGACCCTGCCACGAGAGAGCTGTCCACGTGGTGTACAAATTCCATGACAGATTATGTTAACCAACAGTTCTTAAGCATAGTCTGGGCTGTTATTCGAGTTGTACGTCACTTGACACTTATTTCATAATATGACATTCAACTTCCATGTAAAATTCTCTGGCAGCAAAATCTCTTGAGCTACCACCCAACCACATGTAAGAATTTTCGAGCGACTTTCCTGAGTAACTTCTCGTTCAACATGTTTTCGTTTATCACCTGAGCAATTTCTCGGTTTTTTCCTTCTTTTTTTAAGGACCATTTTCTACGAAATCGTATAGATAGGAAAATCTATCCCGTTTAACGCAATTTTATTTGCGCCGAGAAACGCTGAAACACGGATTACCCGAATAAAATCATTTAAGCTGACACCGGAGATCCATTTCGGCCCGAGGACATTCTTCCGTTGAATTTACGACAGCCAATAAACATAGTATAGCGAGGGAAAAGAACAAGTGGCGTGTTACTTGTTGCCGCCTTTGAAGAGCTCTTGTTATTCGACGAAAATGCGAAATTCGAAAACAACGTTCGACTTTTACAGCTATGCGAATTACGGGGAAATGTGATACAGGTACGCGCGCTCCGCGGGTCAAGTTGGAGCTTCACAGCTTCCGAGTCATCACTCTCCCAGATGAAAAACGATACCCAATTTGGCCCAGTAAGACAAGCAACAATAATGAAAAAATTAGCATCGAAAATTTTTTGCGGAATATAGTTGATATTGGCCGTCTCGATCACCTCAAATAACCCTTGGGCTGTAAGCTGGCTTGCACTTTTTTTTTTTTTGAAGAATAGAAGCCTTCCAAAATTGTATTTTCACAGAAACAAGAAACACTATAGAGGGAAAATGCATTCAACAGAAATTGTCCCTCATGATATTCTACACATGAAAGGTTCTATTCAATTTTTTCCCGTACTAGACATGTCGAAAAAGGGGACTGCTATGCAAAATGCGGAATTTTCAACGTTTTAGTCTGGCGAGCTTCTTGTGAACGGGGGGGGGGGGGAGACTAAATTTGTAAGACGGCAAATTGTGACAATGAACGAAGAGGGGTAATGAATAATTTTCTATTTTGCAAGGTAGTAGTGCCCCTTGCCCCGACCCTGTGAGACAAAAACTAGCAAAAACTCCTAAGGAACTGCCCCAGGTCATATTGATAACAAACAGAAAGGATGCTGATTACTCCAAACACATTTCTATACATCTCCATCTCATCGAACTTGCTCCTCCCCCGCCGTCACTCTAAAATTTTTGTTTTTCAGTGTGTTTCAGTATCACGAACAACTTTTCATCACAACTTTTTACAACTTTCAAACGTCCGAATAATTGAATCGATATGCTGGCTACGGGAGTTTCAAAGTTACAGAATTAGATTGTGGAATAAGTTTTGCAGTAAATTCAAAATCGTGGAACCAGGGATAGGGTGCCGGCTTTGAAAGTTCATTAATTGCAATACTGGCATAATTTCACAGGTTTTCAAGGTCACTGAACTCGTTGCTGCGGTCAATTCTACTCTGGAAGTGAAAATTGTGATAATCAACGGTATTAAGCGAAAATAACAAGAGAGAAATATAGATATCATAGTACAAGTTTTCAAGGTCGCTTACATGTTTCCAATGCCAGTTCCACCAAAAGTTTCCTACATGGGTAGGACGTCTTCAAATTCAAAAGGGAAATATTTTTCTAGAATAGGTAAAAGTAAACTTTAGGACTACTTCTATGAAAGTCTCACTACGAATCAACCAAGCAAAACTACAGAAAGTTTCCTAAAAGGCGAAAATCAGTCACCAAGATTCAATTTTCGACCTCGGTAGACTCCTGTTACATCAAAAAGGGACTAAAAAGCCGTAAAAACATTGAAAATTATATCCGTGCGGTAATCCATAACATTTTGGCCACTAGACGCCAAAATTCTCATTTTGGGGTACAATTGACATTAGAAAGGAATTTAGCGACACTGAAACCCAGAATAATAATGTTCATATTACCCCTACAGTCATATTCATTTCTGTACCCCTCTCCTCTCTTAGGGTACCACAATCTTCAATTCAAAGTAAAATGGATCTCAGAAGACAAATTAAACGCCCTTGGAAGCCTGAGGGAACAAACCCCATACTGAGGTTGTCTACCAAACAAATTTGCGAATTTCTCATGAACTTTCCATGACTTTTTTCTTGGACTCACAATACTCATGTTAGGGGTCCTAAATTGCAAAAACAAATACTAATTTTGACGTTTCAGGGATACTATTTAAATTTCTTCTTCTGCTAATGTTTTGGGGTTCATATTCAAAAAGGAAGATGATATTTAAGAAAATGTACATTCAAAATTTATCTCTTTTTTCCCAACATTTCTTTTTTCTAGAAGAATTTGGAAAGAATTTGTGATTTTTAGGAAAAAGAGCAAATTAAATACACAATTGAATTCATGACTCTCTTGAGGTCATGGCTTTTATGACCACCGACTTCAATTCATTATTTTTTCATGACTTTCATCACACCCTGATACTGCATCATCGGACTTGAAATGGTCGCCAATGATAGCTACTTCTCTGAAAAAACTTCCCCCGAGTCCCTCAAACGTGCCGAGTAGCACCGTTGCATCAAAAAATGCAGGGTACATTCAATCAGCATTCGGACTATTCGGAAGAGGAAGAGATACGATGCTCAGAAAAACTATAGTACTCATGAGTTCATGACTTATTTCAAATGAGAATTATCAATTTTTAATATTTTATTGACTCGAGGAGTGAGGTATCTGCATACCCCGGCCTTGTCGTAGTACGTGAAATTATTTTCAAACCCGTTTTTAATTTAAAGTAGTTTACGGCAAGAGACAGGACCGGTTTCAATGTAAGAGGGAAATTCGCCGCGATTCTTTCATTGAAATTTCCCAACAAATAGGAAAAGTTTCGCTTACAAATAGCGTTATTTTCGCTTATGGGGGCAGTACCATACATTCATTCCCCATACCAATGACAGAACTCTAGCACTGAGCATTACAAGAAGCCTTTCAGGTGTCAGCCAGTCAACTATCTCATTACTATGACTACAATGTATAAACTCGACCTCACACTCCTACAGGATGGCCTAGCTTAGCTCGAGAATCTCTTTTCTAATTTTACTCTCTACCCGAGCCCCGGAATCCGTCCTTCCGAGCATTACTTCACAGACGTCGGGGAGGCTGTCAGGGCTGTTTTAGCCCTTTTTTCATCTTGCCGAAAAATCGGCCTAGGTCGAAATGTAGTGAGTTGCTACGTGGGCTCGAACCGGGGCCTCTGGATTCCGAGACCAGCGCGCTATCCACTCGGCCAACCAGACCCCTAGCTTAGCTGGGGAATGAGGAAACTCGTAATGGTTCTCGTCCAGGAAAAAAAAAACAACCATAATGCACATACACGCAATGGCCTAGTCTCAAAATTGCAGGCGCTGAAGGTTACAAAGTTTGGAAAAACAAATACGATACTAAATTTCAATTTAGACTTTTTTTTTTTTTTTTTTTAATACTGTATTATCTATTTCACTAAAGTTCAGTAAGTTTGAAATCTTCTGAACATCATGAGCAGAATTAGGATCAATTCTATAACGTTTTACGGTTAGGAACCTCATAAATCTTAGAGCTTAAATGTCTGATTAACTTAGGCCTATAAATATACTGCCATAGTTGAATAGTTCTTTTGACAACACAACAAAACATCAATTTCATCAACAGTAGAAAATTCAGTTTTCATCTTTTCAAGTACCTACTACCATTTCTTTAACAGGTAAGAGTACCACTTTGGATTTGTCAAACTTCAAAAATGAAATGTTAGATGGTTTTATAACACAATTAAGAAGTGTTATGTGAGTTTTCTTCAATAAAAAAGAATGAATGAGTTTATGCTATCAGCTATTTAATAGTTTCGGCTTCTCTTTCCGTAGGAATATTATTTATACTGAGTTTCTCAATTAACCAAGGAACTGAAATGTGTTTTGGTATTTTTAAGATGATAATTTCAATTTTTCTTGAATAATGCAAAAATATGCTTCTCGTTTAGGGTATTTATGAATAAAATAACGCAAAGCTAGGTATAACAAATTTTACAGTTTCATAACCAATTTCATTAAGACCTTTTGAAAAGGCATTATGGACTTTGCGTACGTTGCAAGTCCTTATGTTTAATGAACTTTTTGAACGTATAACTTTTACCTTCTCATTGAATAAACTTGACACTGATTTGTTAACATCTAGACCATCTGAGTCCAACATGAACAAATTTTTCAGCGGCAAGTGAGCACTACACATAGCTTACCAAATGGATTGAAAATGACTTTAGCTTCAGCAGCGCCTAAGAAAACTGTTCCTAAATGAGCAACTATATCCTGCTTTTTAGACCAAAATCTAATGCTAATTTGTAACTCTTTCTCATTAACCACATTAGACATTTCATCATAAAGAAGAGAATAATAGGTATTACTTTCAATGGCATCCCCAATTAAATTCCCTTCGGTCACTGACGCGATACTCGAAAAGGTAGTTCCTGTGGCCGGGGGTGCTGTGTCATAGGGGCCACTTTGGCATGCGTGCATCGCCATACGTCCCACCACACCATCCCCAATTAAATGCCTGTAAAAATACGGACCACAAGCTTCTGTTAATAAGTGTCGAGCTTTCAGCCCAAAGTTTATGAATCCCATATGGAGCAAGATAAAAATTGAAATTTTTTTTTTTGGTAAAAATAGTAAAAAAAAAAATCGAAAACTTTCACTTTTTTACTTTGGTTACTTTTATTGGTTTTGTGCAATTTTTTGATATGGAGCAGCACTCCACAAGGAAACTCACAGGTGGAGCAACTGCTCCCTGCTCCATATGTGTTCGGCGCCAATGCTTTCAGCACCCTCCTATACAAAAAAGGAGAAACGTTCAGTGTGGAAAGAGGAATCAAACAAGACGATCTCCTTTCTCCGACATATTCAATAGTGTCTTGGAAAGTGTACTCCGGAAATTGAACTGGGAAGGGAGAGCGCAGGGGCGGATAGGAATAGCCCCATTGGGCCGTCGTCCAACAGGGTAAAAAGGGCCGGTCAGCCAGTAGCATTCAGTAACAATTAACACAAAATGTATACATGTGAGCGGTTATCACCTTTCTTTCCCAGGCCACTACAAAAGCCCTATCCGCTCCTGGGGAGAGGTATCAGGATTACATGAAAACACATTAACAATCTAAGATTTGCAGGTGATATTGTTCTCACCGGAAGCAGTATTGAAGAACTTAAAAACACGGCTAGAGAATCGAAAAATGAATGTGAGAAAGTGGATTTAATTATGAACTACAAAACTAAATTCACGGCGAAGAAGCGAGAACTAAGCCCTATTCTCATTCGGACTGCCAGCGCGAAATAGTCGCCCTCTACAATATTAGGCACGTGAAAAAAAGAAACTACTGAAACCCTACACATTTTAGAAAAATTTATCAGATTGAAATAAAAATAGTCTCAATGGAAGGGAAATTTTATATACTATAAATTTTTCTCTATTCATTTTTTCGATAAACGCTTTCGTTTTCATAATATTTTGAGATTTCTTCGTACGCCTGTAAATGAAATATTCCCTTCGATCAGGGTTTAAGGTAAACGACAACAGCGTGCCACCGCTTTGAGCAGCCCGAATAGACAACTTAATAATAACGAATACACACATCTGGGTCAATTTTGGTTGAAAATAAAATGGAAAAGGAGATACAAACCAGAATTGCAACCGCTTGGTGGACTTCGAATAGGAAAATATTCACAAGCAAAAGAAAATTCATACTAAAATCCAGATTCTAGAAAGCTATGTGATGCCACTTCTTACATATGGGGCTCAAACTTGGACATCTAAACGTATGATTCAAAAATTAACGAACACGCAATTTGCCATGTTACGTAACATGCTAGGTATCAGACTACCAGATAAAGTTACTAAAAAAGAAATCTTAGAAAAAACTAAGGCAAAATGAATAGACTATGTAATTAGAAATCTGAAATTTAAATTTGAGGGGAAACAGGCAAGGAAGAGAACAAACAAATCGAGGGAAGCAACTACATACAATATGGCTACCATAGAAACTTGAAAAAAGCGGAGAGGGTCATCAACAAGGTGGTCAGAAGAAATGAAACAAGATACAGGACCCTGCTGGATGAGCACTGCTCGAGATGAGAACAGATGGAAGCGGATAGTGGATGCCCGTGTCTCATGGTGGCCAGATTAGACAACAACTGGCCTTTTATACCATCACTATTTAAGTCAAAGGTAAAGAAAATGTTTACTATTAGTTGTCATTTACCTAGTCAGAGCTGTAAAATAAAAAAATAAAATAAAATAAGAACTCTCATCATCCACAGGATTTCTCAGGTCTGGTTGTAGCATCATTACGACCGAAGAGTTAGATATCAGGAGTAACTGCAACACTTTTGGAAGGAAACAAAGCAACTGATTGGGGTTTAAACCTCACCTAGGTAGCGCTATCATAGGTAAACGTTTCGTGTGTATTGTTATCAGTTTGGGGTGATCTATTCCCATCTATTCACCCCAAAGTGATAAGAATACAATGAACATACGGACAGTGCGGCCAACACATGCAACTTCCGTTTAAGTCTTAATACCATTGAGACTGATACACTTACAAGAACTGATGTAAATGCAACCTGAATTTCCAGTTGAGAATTTAAAAGTTTAGTCACAATATTAGTTTGATGTTTTGGAGGAGGAAAATGAGAAAGATGTCTCACTGACCATATTTTCGATAAAACTCAAAACAGAAAGAATGACCAAAGTGACCTACGACTGAAAAAAATAACCAAGTCGCCACCCTGAAAATGACAATTCAAGATTTCAGAATGCGGAACACGTATCGATCTGATAGGCAGTGCAAGGTCGCAGTTGAGATTTTGGCGCCAAGTTGATTACACCACTGGCTATCTTAGCACCCGAGTTGTCATACCGACACAATACGGTTAACGGTTATTGTTACGTTACATTATTTGATTCACATAGTTAACGGTTATGGTTACAGACACATCTATATGGTTAACAGTTACAGTTATTTTTACGTTATTTTACACTAACAGTTAAGAGTTATTTAACCGTTAATGGTTCCTGTTAACATTTCAAAATTTTCTGATTTTCTCCTATTGTCATTACATAAATGGATAATGCAAGATGGAAGCATCAACTCTGATCTCCAAAATAACAATGAAACCTAAGACAAAGATCCTAACCTCTAACTTTGAATCTTAGTCGCAGACTTACATCTTCATTTTTAATACGCTGTATTTCATTTAGTTTTCTGTTTTTGTAACACCTCTGAAATCCAAACTCATTTAATGATTACAACACAAAACTATTCGCATCAGGCTAGTGAACTAGGAGCGCTAATGTTTTCCCTCTTTCAGCCACTATATTGTACACTAGAAAATTCATCATAAGAAATTTTCGTTTTCAACTACTTTGAACTTATACTTTTCTTGTACTTGTGATAATAAGTAAAAAAACTTATTAAGACTAGTTGCTAAAAGTTCGTTTTAGAGGACGTAGAAAGATTTTTATTACCATGAGCTCTTATGGCTATTCTATAATGATCCCCTTTTCAGCCAGCTTCCTGATTTCGCCACTCGTTGCGCCCACTTTGCCGTCTGATGCGAATTTGTAGAACTGCACATTAATTTTGTAACTTTCAGTGTAAGCATAAAATTCAGAACTCATGTAATGATTTTGAAAACATGAAACAAAACAACAGAACTAATAATAATAGGAATGCACATCTTAGATTTTTGTCTTTCAGAACTGTCAGTCGATGTTCAAAATCAAAACTCACTAAATGATTAGATAATATGAAAAGGGCCCTTTAACAAGACTAAATTACATGAAAGCAAGGTCTCATTTAATGATCTGATTTGGTACCCATTTCGCTTACAAACAAATAAAAACCAAGAAAATGGTTTTAATAAAAACAAAATCTAAGTCATTTTTCTCAGCCCATTTCACGCCTCCCAGTGATGTCCACCAATAATTCAAAAATAACTGATAACCGATTGATTTTCTCACATTTAATTGTTATTGTTATGGTTTCGTTACCTGATTCACATAGTTAACGGTTATGGGTCATGTTATGGTTCAGCAACATCATCTGATAATCGTTACGTTTATGGTTACACGCTTCTTTTGGTTAACGGTTATTTAGCGATTATTATTAGTTACAGTTTACAGTTTGACAGTTCTACTTAGTACCCTCATGTTCATCAGATTTTTCTGCCTTCACCAGTTCTTTCTGTACGGCTTAAGGTTTACATTTTTTTCCCGCCTTACATAAGATCTAGCAGGTTCTGTACTTCAATTTCATTCTACGCAATGTAAGATCCTGAATCATTCTGCGCAATCCCGAGGTTTACAATGAAACCATCCTCCAAGCAGAACATCCCAACTTTTGGCTTCAATTAAATCATCACCAGGAACGACTGAAATGTATTCGCTTATCCACCCGGCGGATTTATTACTAACTAACCTGGAGTTCATTTAGCATAAGGAATTTGGATTGCATCGATATTTCCAAATAATGAAAGTTAAATTGAAGATACTGATTAGATATATCGATTTTCCATACAATGAACGATGAATATACTGGTGTGGTGGGACGTATGGCGATGCACGCATGCCAAAGTGGCCCCTATGACACCGCACCCCCGGCCATAGGAACTACCCTTTCAAGCATCGCGTCAGTGACCGGATATACTAATTTGAAAAATTAAATCTTCTCAGAAACCTTCATAAAATGAATTCAAAGTTTTCCCCCATGTTTGTTATCAGCATGTACTTCACTTCAGCGTTGTATGTTAGATGTTAGTATTGATATGTGCATGTGAACGAAGAACGACACTAGCGACTCTGGTGAGCGCTGGACAGGCTAACGAATACGCGTCCATCAAGTTTTTAGACCCAATTTTTCCAGTTGCTAATGGATCCCACTGCTGCCCACATTAGAAACAAACAAATTAAATTTTTTTACCGCAGGAACTGGAAATATGAGTTCGCGTTAAGTAGTTGGTTTTGTTATAATAAAACGATCAGATTTTCCCAAACGAAAAAACCAAACCTGTTTAATTACGAACCATTATCAGGGAGAATTAGAGACGTGCGTGAACACAATACGGACTGTATTTCGTGAATCAACAGGACTATCGTTCTAAGATTAACGTTGATAATAGGCGATTTTCCAGTTTATTATATAGAAAAAGTTTGAAAAAATTCGGTAATTCATTCATGCTTGGAACTTCACGAACGAAACTGGTTTTCTGCAATCTAATAATTTGCGTCAATAAACCTCTAGTAAATGAAAATCATTGCGGAGGAAAACAACAATCGGCGTTTGTAGCCCCAACCCTCGTTTGGCCTTCATGGCGTGATATGGGGACCACTCGTTATTGGCCATCGTGGCTGCGAAGGGGGAACTCGGATTTGTAAATAAAAATCTCCTTCTGGCTTCCGGGTGACCGCAATTCACCCGTGTGATGAACGAATTAAAGATAAGAATTCTAGTTCTAGCCAACATCAGCACTCATATCGTGGAACCTAATTCGTTCTAAATTCGGAAGATGTAAACTTGTCGATCAAGGTAGAGTCATAGACCATAGCCTAGCCTGTTCGCTTGAAAAGCGAATTAATGTACGAGTAAGATGATAAATTACGACCGGATAAGAAACGAGATTAAACTATACACGTGCGGGAAAGCTCAACTTTTTCGTTTCCCGAATCTGCAACATTCTATCGTACCTCACCGGTAAGTAAGGTTGGTTGCAAATATGAGCATACAATGAGACTAACAGATGGTTAGCACACAATTTGGGTTCAAATTCCACTTAATACCACTTTACCAACACTAACACAAATGACAAAACCAAAACCATTTTAGTCTCGGAAACAGACTGTCACTGAATCGCATGAAATCAAATTAATGAAAGAATAACAAGTAGCCGCCACGAGGTTAAGAGGTCTGACGTCAAGACTCATTCAAATACGATACAAATAAGTGGTTTAGTATTTCAGTGTTTTACATCCACTTTTTTCTGTTCGATTTATACAGCCGACGTACTAAAGCAACTGTTTGCTGAAATAGTGGCAACGCTGACCCTACTACCGGCACGAATGAGTGTGCAATTCACCTCTGAATTAGCCATTCAATTCATGAGTAAGTATAATCAGGTACAAGAAATCGTTGGGCTGAGTGTCATAAGTAACACAGTGAGATTTTTATTAGAATGTATCACTCTTCAAACTGAGATGGACCAACTGACTAGTCAATCTGGAAGCTTAGCTACTTGCCTCAGCTCTTCAAATCAACCACGTGTTGAAGAGGTTAGAAACAGATTCCCTCATTCGAAAGCACATACAACTTCACCTAAATTATAATTGTGGTAGCGGTTACAAACAGAATTCCTCATTCGAAAGCACATCAACTTCACGAGTACTGCAATTATGCAGTCAAGAAATTACAAACACAATCCCACACTCGGACTCCATCCTCACAGAGCACTACAATCAAACTTACTTGGGAACGTAGAACATACGCTGACCAATGGGCACAAGCTCGAATATATACCACACTGGAAGTCCATTTCAACATTCAACGATTACAATAGTTCTTCTCTCATTTCGTACGAAATCTATCAGGAGTTTCAACACACGCAGGTTTTTCAAAGCACACATCATCAGTCGATTGATACAATCGAGCCGAGTTTTAACACACTAGAACTTATTTGTTTTCTCGCATGTTTCAGAATTATGTCATCCGTAGAGTTGAGCAAACAGGCTTGTAAATGATATCCTACGCTATGATCTAAACGTTAATACAGTAAACGGTAATATTTACCTTTGAGCAGCGGTAGTTGTTGAAGTTCCACATCAGTCGCAGTTCGGTATCGCGAAGATCCTTGCGACTTTTTTGACTTCTTCTTCAGCGATCTTTTCGCGAATGGATCTATCCTATCTACGAATGTACCGGAAGACATGTTGGCTGCGAGAACAGGAACAGATTAATGCGGATGGAAAAACAACGCGAAAACATAAAATAAGTATCCCAGTTGGCTCTTCTGAATGACACCAAAATAACACCGGTTTATCATCACGAACACCACTCATTTATACCGAAGAAAAAAATGTTAAACACAAATTTCCACATCATGGCACCAGTTTAGACAATTAACCGTGAAATATGATCCATGCGTTTCATATTGGGCACTACAAGATAAGGAAAACGGTAAGACTGAGGTTTCTCGAGCGAAGTAAACTCCGTATACAAATGAGAATAGCCTATTTCGATTAATTACTTCAATATCAGCGCTAATAAACACAAATACCTATAACTTTGTATCGAAAATCGATCAGCCTGCGCCGTATCGAACCCTCAATAAAATTAACCTATATTTAATCTATTTTGAAGGTCATGTAAATATTTCACGTTATTATAAACAATAATTGTAATTGATAAACTCGGTTGATGATACCGACTTTAAAACTGGGTATTTTAACTATGTTAATCTTTACCGATGTACAAATTTAGCGGAACATGAGAGTAAACAATGTCGTCTCATGTACGAGCTTCTGCTCGATTCGGGTACCAGAAATATAAATACGACCTACGTACGAATGAATTATTTTGAAGAGGTGACAAATATTGTTATACTACCACTAATTATGATCAATATGCTCCTAAGTAAGAATTCTATGACGGGCTCCGTACACACTATCAAAGGGTGAGTTGCTACTCATGTAACAATATACGTTAAGTAACCGATAACAACTACTCTCGAATTGCAACCGTAATAACAATAGTGATCAATAATAAGTATTTTAAAAAAACAATCGTACCGTTTTGAGATAAAATAATATAAATGCGACCGACTTTTCTTAGGATAGATTTTACAGCGAATTGACATATCCTTGGGTTAAAAGCGTATTTCTTGGAAGATTTACCATTTGGCATTTTGTTTTCATAATGATATTATTACGATAATGGATTTTCGCGCAAATGAAAGAAACGAAAGTATGCAAAAATTTTAAGCTCAGGTGGAATACGAATTTATAACATTTGAAATTAAAAACGTTTACTCGAACTAATACCGCACCAAAACGAAACAGTAAAACTCACCTACAACGTACAACATAAAATTGCTCTTCACAAACGTGAAATCTCACAGAAAAAATACTTATGCACATTACTACGATATCAAGATTCAAATTTGAGAAATTTTTTTGTGATTCGTAATTTTGAACTACTGTTTATCCGATCATTGAAAAAAGAAAGAACCTTAGCTTCCCTCAAAGTACGCAGTTCGAAGGTCCTTTTTGATTTTACAGTCCATCAAACATTAATTTCCTAAAATTTCGAAACTTTCATCCTTTCATCAGAAATTTCATTCTTCGACAATCCCCTCTGCTATTGAAGGTGCCCCAAGAAAACGACCTATACAAACTCTTTCATTAGGTCCTTTTCTGAGAACAAAAAAATTGAAGTGACATCAACTTCTTAGTCATCTGAGTCCAAGAATAAAGACCTAAATTCATCTGAGTTTCAGATCTCTTTTCCGAGACATTTATGCCCACATCATGAACTTGAGGTAGCTTTGTCCCACCCTACCAAACATGACCAGAAATTGTCAGCCAAAAGTATTCAGATAATAAATACTTTCCGGAGCCGGTATTCTTTCCTAAAGAAACCGATCACAATTGATTACGCGAAGTTGAAATTCAATGGATCAGAGTACTGTGTCTCCTTCAATTACGGTAAGAAAACTAAAATAAATGTGCTTATCATATTTTGCCCTCTGTTCCTCAGACTGCTGACATATTACATTTTCCATCCCAGAGTAGACGCATTTCATAGAAGATAATATAAACCACAATTCGCTGTCTGCAGATTTTTGTAACCCTAATCATTCAGGTACACACTTGGTACATAATTCAATTTGGAAAGTAGTAACTTTTGAACTGTTCTACTGAAACACTTTAAACGTGAATTCCAGAGTTCTTCCAGTCGATTCCGGGTACTTTCAAACCATGGCACCGAAGACGGCCGTGAAACCATACGTGACTCCGAGAATTTACAAACAGAGACCGGGTTCATATACAATGGAAAAAAGGGTAAAGGCTAGAACCACAGATCCGGTTGAAACGAGTAGATTTTATTTAAAGAAAGTTCTCGATAAAGTTCGCCGAGGTCCTAAAACGAAAGTCGCAAAGCTGCACCCACTGGTCAGAAATTATGGAAACGCTGGTGTCCTAGCTTTGCAAGAATGTATCAAGCCATCGGTAAATGAAATCTTTCGTGATACGTCTCCCAAACCTACTTATTGTCAAACCAGTGTGTATCTGCTGGGTGAGATTCATAAGGCTGTTTTGGACCACAACTGGACTTACTGTTTACGTCTCTTCGAAGAGTTACTAAACTTGTGTGCACTGAGCAAGCGTTATCTTATGTATGTTTTTCGACTAATTTTCATCCTACAGTTCAACCTCAGAATACTGCCCGAGCAGTTAGACACATTTTTATCGGTTACTTTGGGTATTAAGGATAAAAAATTGAAATCTGAATTCTTAAGAACACTATTTCACCTGCCTTCGAAATTAAAATTGGGTAGTTACCTCGAAGCGAGGAAAGCCCGTGAAAAAGAACAAGAAAAGGATGGCCTGCTTGCAGAATATGATGATTTTTCGTCCGAAAATGTATCTGAGTCAGAAATAACGTAAGTTCAAGAAAAATTTATGTTCTCCGAAAGTGAGAAATTGGATACTAAATCGAAAGAAAAATGAAAAAGTTATTTCAGAGAAGTTGATACTGAATAATGACTCTCTTTAGGTTTCATAAACGCGAATGAACTGTGATAGATCAATATTTTAATTGATATGTTGTATTTATTGTTACTTGTCAAGTCGCATTGTGATACTAATAAAAAATAACTTGGAAATTTGATTCATTAAAATTTTTGCATTTAGGAATAATTATTATAAGATGAAAATTCAGGGGTTAAGTACTTGGATTCAGTTGATAATTTCTATCATTGAAACGTTGAAGTAACTTTGTATCTATAACATAACCAGTTCGTATCAGTATGACTTCAGGGGTACATACTAACTGCTATAGGATATATTCCTACTACATTTTTATACACAACCCGTCACATTCTAAATCGTCTAAACTGTATTTCATAATAAAACTCTGCTATCAGATAGTAATCAGTGTGTACCCCTGAACTCATATGCATACGAACTGGTTAGGTACAGAGTTATTTCCACATTTTGATGACAAAAATTATTAACTGAATTCGAGTATTTACCCCTAAATTTTCGTGTTCTAATTACATTGAAGACAATAAGGCAGTTGCAGTAAACATGTTCAAAAGTAGATGAAATTCTGAAAATTTTCAAGGAGCGATACCCGGTGTGCTGTGGCGTAGCTAGGGGTATCCCAAAGGGGGGGGGGGGCACAGTAAGCTTTTCGAGGGAGAAAAAGTCAAAAATTGCGGTATTTTTTAAAAAAATCGCCGATATTAGAGGACTATGTAAAAATATTGGAGGGGCACTTGCCCCCATGTGCCCCCCCCCGACGCTACGCCACTGCCGGTGTGTAGTGTGCCGACTTTGTAACCATCAGGTCCAGAGTTCTTTTCCTGGTACAGATAAAATTTCTAGTAGTTGAATTTACATTACTTCTTCTACTCAGGTAACAGGTACATCTGACGGAAAATCATCATATTCTGTAAGCAAGCCGTTGTACAAATTTGAATGAAGTAATATAAATTTTGATATTATTTTACTTAGTTGATGAAGTTTGATCGCTAAAAATAGGAAATTAATTATCTATATGACCATTTTATGGACTCTCAATTCCTTATTCCTAATACCTGTTATTTATAAAAATAATCTAAACATTTTTTTTTCTTTTGCTGTAAGTGTGCGGCGATTCTTAATCAGTTCAACATATTTTTGTGAATTTTTGTAAAATATCACCTAGCTGTATTAATGAGAATAAGTAAACTAATTGAGGCTTATGTTTTTTTGTTTGTTTTTTTTTCAAAAAAATATACTTACGCTCTATAAAGTACCAAGATATTTAACTAAAATCCTATTCTATTACATTATAATAATTGATGCCGCATCTTCAAAATTTCTGTAACTGGCTGCACTAACCACGAACTTTTCTTTGGACTTTTATTTTCTGGTGGCCCTAGGGCAAGATTGCCAGCGTTACCGTACGCCAGATTTTTTTCCCTTACACTTAATGGACTGAACAGTTCACGTCTGATGAAAATTGTAATATTAATTCCCAAGTGTCATTAATTTCTGTTGTATTAATAAATTTTACGAAATTTCAACGTCAGTTTCATGTATAGAAAAAGAAAAAAAATGAAAACATAATAAGGCAGCCATGAAGAAGAAATTTCTGTGCTTGAAGAGACCTCATTTTCACCTTAATACTCCATGAATATGTTGAGAAGGAGACATGGATCATTGAACTATAAACGATAAAACCAGGACCAGGTTCGCTAGTGTCGGCTCCTGAAAAGGTGATCAAGGTTGATGATCCCACAAGAATACGTGTAAAATTAGTGTACTTTAAAGCTTTCAGCTTTCATAATTGCTGAAAACAGGTTTTCTTGAGTCATATAACATATGAGGAGTTATCTGTCAACAGGGCCCCTGACCAATAGGAATCCCATTCGTCAGGGGCCCTTTTGACAGATAACTCCTCATATGTCAAATCGAAGCTAGAAGTCTCTAGTTCATAATGAAAAGTAATTTAATGCACTTTATTCGCTCCAGTTGGATGAATAAGTTGATTTCCAAATTACTGTTTTTCTTATGGAAGTTTACCATTGGTACAAAACGCACTTATAAACAACTAATAGGTACATGGAAAAAGGAGCCGTTTCAAGTTCATAAATGAAAACTAGAGACCTCGATCTCTGAATTCATTTATTATATAACGCAAGAAAACATTTTATTGACTAGAAAAAGCGAATTTAAGTTACATGTATTCTTATGGTAATAACATCCACGATCACCTTTTCAGCGCAGGGCTACCAACTTGGGAAACTCTAAGTTTTAGCACCTATAGGCAAATGTACAAAACTTTTAAGATACATATTAAACGTTAAAATATACCGAATAGCTGCAGAGTAACTTCCTGATCAATTCACACATGCATACATCAAGCAGCAGCAAACGCTTCAACTCGGATACTCTGTAATCATTGCATCATCATCAGAATCTCGCTTTAAACAGGGCAGTTTTGAAATTTTACTGGACAAAATGGTTCCCTGCTTTGCACCGGACTGTAGCCCTCATTTCGATGTTCACCTGTGCGATTTCAAACAGTTTCCTACGTACGCAAAATGAAAGATAGTTAAGTGAATTTAAAATTTAAAAAAAAAGAGATAAATGCTGTCATTGTAGTCCCATAAATGTAAACAAAAAAAAACCTGGCGCGCGGCATCACTGAACATTTTCCCGTGATGTCGATTGTCGACTTCAGAAGGGCCTATTAGGGTACTAGAAACGGAGGGGGGTTGCCATGTTTGTTTCTGGCATTATAATTGAGTATAAAAATTTAGAGAGTTTATTGAGTTCATTGATTGTTCACCATGTACGTTCACTTCTATATTTCCATATTATTATTAAAAATTTAAAAAAAAAACGGGAAAAAAAAAATAAATGAAACTGAGACGAAAACTTCGTAGAATACAACAATCACTCAATATAACGTCAGAAACAAACATGGCGAACGTTTACACCCACGTGTTCTAGTACCCTGGCGTAGATGTGTACTTGTATGAAGGGAAAAAATACGTGATGTTTTCTCGACCCTCACAAAAGGTGGTATAAAATCGTCACAAATTGATGGAATTTCAACAATTTCGGACGAATGGGATTATTTTACCTCTAGGTGTTAAAATATGTGTTGGTTATTTTTGAGGTAATTGTTAAGAGGCACAATATCTTCAACCATTGATTTGAAAAGATGGCTGCTTTGAATTTTGAGAAGATACATGCTGATACTACGGTGTGATAGGATGTATGGCGATGCACGTATGCCAAAGTGGTCCCTGTGACACCGCACCCCCGGCCCCGGAAACTACCGTTTCGAGTATCGCATCAGTGGCCGGACCTGAGCCCCCATTTCTCCGTGCCGCAATGGTGCGCACGTCCTACAAGGGCCACCATGGGGTTTCCTACTGACCGAGGTCCGCGCTCCCTGAGCGCTCGCCTGTAATTCAGGTCCCCCACAGCAGGACGCGCTGTATTTTCGCTCACCATTCACCTCCTCGTCTTGGTCCGTGTGGCGACGCAGGCATGTGGTGACGGGGGAGCCTTGCCGGGGGGTCCGCAGCGCAGCTGTAGCAGATCTCCTAGGATGAAACAGAGTTGTCCGATGGTTTGGGTTGAGCTTGGTAAGTCGCTGGCTCTCTGCCTTGATCTTCTTCTTCATGACGGCCGAGACAAAGGCCGACACCCGGCTCCAGCTGCTTCCGTTCTTCATCATCTCTGGAACCAGGGTGTCCGGCGCGAGACGGCTATTCACGCCGTCGCCGTCGTCTTCGTCGCTTCTTCTTCCGTCGGAATCGATCGCTGTTGTGGCCGTCCCGCGCCTTTCCTGCTCCCAGGCCTCATACTCGAACAGGATATGCCAAGGTGTGTCCTCCACCCCTCGATCACAGTGCGCGCACACGGGGCTCGGCGCTATCGACATCCGATGTAGTGCCGAAGCACCTGTGGCCGCTCAGGACATGGGTCAGGTGGAAAGTTCAGCTCTCCGTGAGTTCTTCCTGCCCATCCACTAAGGTCGCGTATCAGCGCTCGGGTCCACTCTCCCTTGGACGAACGAGCGAGCACGTCCTTCCATTTCCAATGCGTGTCCTGCTGGATGACTCGCTTGACCCGAAGTGTTTCCCGTTTCGTCTTCGCTTTCTTCGTTGCACCATATACCTCCGCTAGTTCGCCGACCTTGAGTTTGATCGGCGGTATGCGCGCTAACACGTCTACTGCCTCCGAAAAAACAGTGCGGTACGCACTGACATACTTCATCGCGGCTTTTCGCTGGATCTTCTCCATCTCCGCTCTTCTGTATGGTATCTTGATGATCGGCAAATACTGGCGCCCCGTATGGGAGGACCGACACGATGACGTTCATGTACATCTTCCTTCGCTTCTCCCTCGGTCCCCCTAGGTTCGACATCAGACGGGACAGCTGACCAGCTACTCGATCCGCCTTCTCAGCTGCCCGTCGGAAGTGCTCTTGGAATTGCAACTTCCCGTCGAACCACAGCCCCAGGTACTTCAGAGCTGTACAGAGCCTGATCTCCACACCTCTTAGGACAAAGGTGGGTGGGCTGTACTTGCGTCGCGTCGTGAACAAAACCGCTTTCGTCTTCTGTACCGCTAAGCACAGCCCTGCCGACTCCATCCAGTGGGTCAGCATCTCTAACGCCTGGTTGACTCGTCGCGTGACCTCTGCTGTCAACTCTCGGCTTGGCACACCACCAGCGTGTCGTCGGTAACAGATGAGCTTAACGCCTGGTAGTAGTGCCAGCCTCAGCAACCCGTTGAAGGCGACGTTCCACAGGGTAGGTCCGAGTACTGATCCCTGAGGAACGCCGCCGATCATCTCCCTAGTGATTGGTCCGGCTGCCGACTCCATCTCTATCCGGTGGTCATCGAAGTAGCTCCGGATGATGCGCACAAGGTAACCAAGTACCCGTGCCTACTCCAACGCATCCATGATACGCGTATACGGAATGGAGTTGAACGCGTTCTTGATGTCGAGGCTAACCGCCGCGCAGAGAACTCCAGTTCGCAGATCGCCTTCTGCGCCAGACTTCAGTGCGGCGTCCGCAGTCGAGCAGCCAGTTCTGAATCCGTACTGACTGCTCGAAATCGTCTTCCGCCTCCGAAGGTGCTTCTCCAGCCTATCCACGATGGTACGCTCAAACACCTTCCCGACGGTGTCGAGCAGGCAAATAGGCCAGTACAAGGACGGCTGGTCATCTGGCTTCCCTGGCTTCTTGATCAATGCCAGCGGTGCCTTCTTCCATCTGCTCGGAGATGTCCCCTCCTGCGACGCGCGATTAAATACGTTGGTCAAGAGGAACGGGTCTGCTCAGTGGACTACTTCCCAGACGACGTTGGGAATCATGTCCGGACCAGGCGCCATCCTCTTCTTCGTTCTGATCCGATCGATCGCGCTGTCCACCTATCCTACACTAAGCAGAGGGAAATCCTCTCGCACCTCGACGGATGCCGCCGTTGACGCGGGGCGCTGGGGGAACAGTTCTTGCACTACCTGTTGCAGCACCCCCGGCTCCATTCGGCTCGTCACCGATGGCCCTCCGGCTTTCTGCATTACTACCTTGTACGGCTTGCCGAAGAGGTCGTCATCTGCTTCCTGACATAACTCCTCCCAAGCTGCCTTCTTGCTCTGTCGTATGGCGAGCCTGCTGGTACTGCTGTAAATCTGCTGTCGCTTAGTCGTCTCTTTTCGCGCTTGGTACCGACGGCGAAGTCGGTTGCACTCCTTCCGCAGCTCGGCGATGTCCTCGATCCACTAATATACGGGCTGTCTCTTGCGCAGTGGCCGACTCGGGGCATTGCGCTACTGCAGACTGCGACCATTGCCCGGATGGCATTCGCGGCTGCGGCCTCCGCGCTCTCTTCTTCTTCTTTTGCCCGACACTCTCCCGTTCCCCAGGTGAGAGCCAGACAGCTCGCCTCCAATCGATCTGCATCGAGCTTGCTGATCGCCCATCTTCCCAGCTTCTTCGGAGCAGTGACCACCTCGGTTCCTCGATCCAGCTTGAAGGTGATATACCAGTAGTCACTCCCTGATTCCTCATACAGCACGGACCAGCCCTTGATCCAGCGGGCCAATGCGGCTGACGTGAAGGTGACGTGAAGGACCGATCCCACGCCCTAATGAAAACGGGTGGAAGTGCCGCCCGTGTTCATCGGAACAAGGTCGTGCCGGGCGGCAAGCCCCCCCCCCCCCCCCCCGAGAATATCTTCGTGGGTCGGTCCTGCCGGCGTGACATTCCTCTGATTTGGCGTTGATGTCGCCGGCCACGATGACTCTCGTCGTCTTCCTCGCTATGCTCTCCTCGAGACAGGCGAGGTAGGCCTCGAACTCCTCTAGTCTCCTGTTCGGGGAGAAGTAGCAGCTGTATATGGTGATATCGCCAACCTGTACAGCTACGTACCTCTCCCCTTCCTCTACCTCGCCCGGAGCTATAGGACAGTCAGGACATACCCCAACGGCTGTCAGTCCAGTACGGTCTCTGTACCATCCTCGAACTTCGTCCAGCCTGTAGGGCTCGCTCCGCAAATGTGGGTTACATCTCGATTTTTTTTTCAAAGTGTATGGATCATTAATAATCTCATTTTTTTTCTTTCAAGATGTTATTTTATCCCCCAATTAAATTGAAATTGAATACCTACACTATTTCAGCTAGGGTGCGGAAACTCTGATAAAATATTATCTTCTTCAATTTCTTATGTTCTAAAAAAACTGCAGTACTCGAATCCGGTTAAGTATCTATTTTTCATCGTAAGGATTTACTTTTATTAAGATGCAAATAGACGTGCTTCCCATTTTTAAAATAAGCTTTCAATTTTTTCCTTCGTTTTCAAGACGGCATTAAATTATCACCTTTTCCGTGCACTTTTTCTTTTTTTTAAATGAATTACTTCTAATCAATTTGAAACATCTGTTTCAAAGGAAGAAAAACTACAAACGGTAACTATGAAAATTGTATGTAAGAGCGACAGTAAGTCATAACTTGCCTTTGATTCTCTGTGGCGGTGTGTTCCACAAAGGGCACCTGCTCCGTTGAAAATGTGGAAATTAACTTTTCTCGACGATCATTTCCCTGAGAAAAAATTGAAAAGTCATGAGTCTTGAAAAATTTATATTTACGTCTCGGAGATGCATTTTCTTTCTTTTATCTTTGGCGAGTTTTATCCCTTACCTTTTGGGAATGTTGAAAAACAATAATATGAATTAATTACGCAGCTTTTAAAGGTAAAAAATGAAATAGCTGAGCATTCGTTTCTCCATATACACCGACATCAGCTACTGAAGTTGTCAATATCCAGCTTATTGAGTGGTTGCAGTTGGTTCAGATGCAGAGGGGAGAAGATAAACTGGAAGCTGAAACAAAAAGACAAGTAATTTCTTTTGTTAGAAAAACTGAGAACACTATTTCATTCTGACATTCTTAAACCAACTAGACTTCTTCTACCATGTGTAAAATTTTCCACGACGGAGAGAGCATTTTTGTCGATTTTCTCATCGTATATTTTCTAAATACATGAGCTCAGCTCGGAAAGGGTATGGAGTGTTTGTGTTGGACGAAGCCTATTAACTTGTGTGCTAGATAGAAGCCGACGAACTGAGGTACACTATACTCCGACATATTTACTTAGAAAATTATTTGATGGTCGGGTCAGTTTGAAGCACAGGAATTAAATATCAGCAGATATTCGATTATCATTTTTAATAAAAATTTTACGGTTTGCTTTGAGTGCAACAAAACTTTCACTGATGGTTACTTAATTAGCTAGGGTTTCTGAAAGCGCGATATTTAAATAATAAAACATGAAATTCAATTTTTTTTTGTGGTTTGAAACTGACCGTCAAGTGTTACAAACCCGCCAAAGTCATCACGAAAACACTAACAATATTATTCTAGTCTGAATACAAGACCAGATTTTCGGACACAAAATGTCAAGGGTCGGAAAGGGTGTGTCTCTTTTGCAATGACCACCCTTCACCTAGTAAGTAGGCAACCTATCTTGACAATCTGTAGATATGTTTGCATACACTTACTCTTAAAGGAGCTGAGTTATTCTCAAATTTTGAAAAGTTTTCTATCTTAAAAATCTGTTTCTTCTTTTCACGACTGAATGGTACAGTGTGCAATAGTAGAAGGCAATTGCGGTAACCACAGAAAAAATTGTTCAACAGGGTGTTCATAAAATCAATTTTAGTACAAATTATATCAAAAAATTTTCACATTTTTTCAATTTCCCGTGAAACTTGCCCTTTTGAGCTACTGTCTTCTCATTTGCTATAGATTGTACATTGAATTTCCCTTAAAAAAGGTCATTAGCAATTTTCTTGTATCTGGATGAGAACTGCTCAAAATGAAGTTCAAGATAACCCCGTTAAGAATTTTCATGTTCTACTTCCAATTGCACTTCATGATCTTCTGCGACGTGATGTCTTACAAAGTTCATATTGGGGTAGTTCTCAGAATAGGGGCATATTTCATTATTACATATGTATATAAATTTTCAGAAGGATGATTTCCTCTATTTTTTTGCGGGGGGTCGTTAGTATATGTGCCCTCAATGTGATTTCTAGCCTTCAGCTCAATCCATTCCCACGGGGAAAAGGAGCAGGGGATTTCCAAAGTTTTGTGTTCACTACGTGAGGATTTCTTTCGTAGTCACTACAAAAATGAACTACGGCGTAAAAATTTCTTTTGTAGTGGTTGTAAAAAAAAAAAATCAAAATACTCAGATTGGTAACCATTTTAAAATATTCAAACGTTGACAATTACTCATACCCATTTTTTTAGCCTCAAATTTCAATTATCATTAAGTTTTTCTATGGTAGTGGACTACTTTTTGTTTCTTTTGTAGTGGCAATGGTTTTCAATGGGTAAATAACCATTGCCACCACGAAAGAAACAAGAAGATAGTCCACTACCATAGAAAAACTTGTTGATAATTGAAATTTGAGGCTTAAAAAATGAGTATGAGTAATTTCCAGCACTTAAATCTTGAAATACTTACCAGTTTGAGTATTTTGATCCTTTTCCCCATGTGATCATGCCGCCAACAGATGAGAATTAATAAGTTACTAAGGAAGATACCAAAAATTGTAAACAACAGGATTGTCATAGACACATCTCACAGGATGAATAAACAATAAACTATACTTGATTCGAGGTCTGACAGCCAAACGTTTTTCTTAACAGAAGACTGGAACAATGCAGCTACTTTAGCAGCATGAAAGGTTTAATCAGGAAGCCATAAGCTAACAAACAAGCTACCTTGCGGATTGCAAGGTAGTAACAAGGTGTTTGCCATTGGGACTGAGCAAATTGTAGAAGCGCTAGTGTAGAATAGGTATTTTTTAATAAGCAAAAGGTGATTTGACGTCACTGACGTCTTCTCCCCCCCTCCCCCAGGGAAACATAAAAGCTGATGATGCTACACGCACATCATGGAAGTTCAAGGCTTCAAACTGTGAAGCTGCAGACTGCAATCACCCAGCAGACTGATCAACACAGAACAAGGTGATTATAAAGGGAGGTGGGCTCACTCCGCTAGACGCAACAATACCAGTGACGTCACTGATGTAAGACTGCCTCTGACTTATACACGGGAATACGCTTTTTTCGACCTTTGCTCATAATTGATGCCCTCAACATATTTTTTCATCAGTTTTACCACGTATAACATTCAATTAGCTACTGTTTAAAAAAAAAAAAAAAAAAAAACCTCTATGATAAAAATTTAATTTTCCCATTACTTTCTCATGACGTGAATTTTGGCACGGGTGAGACAGGAAGTATTGTGGTGGGTTGCATAACCAAGTGAGCAAACCTCCCTTTATAATCACCTGGAACACAGAACACATACTAGAATACATTTCCATTTTCCGTTTAATTCATTCCAAGCGGCAAGCAGAAAATCAGACACTCTACCTTTACAAGACAAATAAATTCAAAGGACATAAATCCAACAAACAAATTTCAGATACACGAGTTTCAATGAATATGAACTAATAACTGCTGATAACAATTCAAAGAGGGACAGGAATTTTGTTTTGATTCAAATAAACGAGGAGTTTTGCTTTGATTCAAATGAAGTTGTGTTCTCGCTTCAGAAAACGCACATTCATGTGTTCTTACTCCTTGTTACAATGTTTATAAGATGCAAAGACATTAGCTCCACGTTTCACTTCTGGTCACACAGCGCGTGAAATATCCGTGAACCGTTCGAATGCGAGAAAGATAATCTTTCATTTCAAAAACAAAACGTGATCTGCCAATTATTTATTCACGATTTTTGTTAATTCCGCTACTCGATTATAATAGAAGTTCAAATTTGTGGTTGAAGGCATGTTGACAATTTTGGATGATTCCTTGTTCCTGATAATGAGAAGATGAAGGTAAATAGTCAAACAAACAAAATATTTGTGGAAGACCTGAAATAGAATACCAAAATTACCACTTACTTAATACTGCTAACATATTTATGAGACATAACTCACATCGCATTATTCCTTGAAAAATTTCCTGATAAGAGTACCACAGAATGTTGCATTTACTTGGTTCGATTCAAATACTTACATTATATGCTAATTCAACTGAGAACCCATTTCATACAAACAAGCAATACACTTACTTCTTCTAAATACAGTTAATGTCTTCCCTTTCTTTGAGGACATAATTCCTTTTGTAGAAAAGTACAAATCGTTCAATTACACAATACTGTCATGAGTAAAATATGAAATCACAAAATAAAACGTAAACGAGTTGCATTTGTAAATCGTAAGCTTCACGGAGAGGATACATTCATAATAGTAAACCAACTTATCAATAGATGGCAGCAATTGACGGAGAAGGCAACTGAGCTAAAACTGAACTATGAGCTGTAAACAATTCAGTCGAATTTAAAGAGAAATGAAAATTCGATTGCAATAAGGTGTTTGTGTGCAGCGCTCCGCGCGGCAAACACCCTAAAAATCGCCACTACAATAGAACCAAAAGTGCGTAACCAAACTTTGACCTTATTTTGAGGTCGTGTGATGCATGTTTGCTCGTCATTCTACCTATCAAGGTTCTTTGTTTCCTTTATCAATGAAGTTCTTTTTTTTTTTTTTTTTTTTTTTGTGGAAATATTAATTTATTTACGCCATTTTGCTGGTCTGAAGATTCATGAATGTGATCAGTAACAGCCACTACGATAGAACTTTTTAGCACGTTCATTGAATTTGTGGAGTAGAGAGGTGGGGGGCTCTTATGTTCTTAACTGGAAAGGGTTGAGAATACAATGTTCTATGCAAAGGAGGGGGTGAAATCAGAACGCATTATTTGTCTTTGAGAAAATGTGCATGAACTGAAATATGCCCCTATTCTGAGAATTACCCATTTACATATATTTTGTGACATTCTGGACATTTGATTTTTCTTTCTTCAGCAGCAGTTACTGTGCAACTTTTTTGATGACGAATCAAGTTCTTCGTTTTCGTATTCTTTAGAACACCTTTCGTAAATGAAACTCAATTCACGATGATGATGATGATAAGGTTATCAGTCTCACGACTGGTTTGATGCAGCTCTCCATTTCTCCCTATCTTGTGCAATTTCCTTACATTTCACATCCTCGATTATCTGCTGAACATACTGGAATCTTTGTCGACCTACCCAATTCTTTCCTTCCACTCTTCCTTGTAGTAGCAGTGATATTACGAGTATTCCTAGGTGCCTCAAATTATGTCTTATTAGTTTATCTCTCCTTCTCATCTTCAGACAATTCCAAATATCCATATTACCTCCTACTCTGTTAATTACTTCCTCATTTCTTTTACTTCATCCGTCCATTTGATGCTAAGTATCCACCTATAGCACCACATTTGAGGAGGAGGGGAGGTGACCAAACATGTTGGGAATTCTAAATTTAATTTCTTTTCTAATGTTTCTGAGATCTGCATTTTCTTGACTTTGTAAACACTTGACGGTATACGAGCGAGGGTCTGACCCCTAATGTCTAAAACAGAGGTTCCCAACCTTTTTTTTTCTCGTAGACCACTTTCAAAATTTTATTGGTTTCGGTGGACCCCCTGCTGCTACATTGCTATTATATTCCCAAAACTCGTCAAAAAATAATGTGAAGATTAGATCTAACGATGGAAATATTTTCTTGTGTTCTATTTATCAAAATAATATGATTACAGACTTAGTATAATTAAAATTAAACATTAATAACGTGCCGTAACTTCAACACTGCAAATCGGCAATTCAAAAAAAGATATAGTCATAATTTTAATGAGGAGGGATGTACTTGATGGGTTGACAGCAAACTATCAATATTTGGTTTCAGTTAAGGAATAACCGCAAGTCTCCCTGTTCTGTGATGTTCAATCTGCTCCTTTTTTTTGTTAATAGGTTTGTAACGACACTAAAACTTTTCTCGACAAGGTATGACGAGGGAAACGTAATCAAAAGTTTTCTCACAATTTCCCACAGCCCAGGATATTTTTCGGGTATTTCTGCCTGCAACCAAAATGTTTAGATAGCCTTTTTTAAATTTCACATTCAGCTCCTCATTGGTGCTAAGCTCGAGTAGCTCTTCTTGTAATACCGCATTCACTACTTCCGTTTCATCAAATGGATTTGTGATCCATGGTAGTATTTCCATCGTCAGAATATCTTCAAATCTATTTTTGAAGTCATCATGTAGGACATTGTATCTGAATATCCTCATCAAGACATGCTGCCTGTTACGAGTTTGGAAACTGGGAGAATTCGCGCCGACTAACATTTTGCTTCATAAATTTCAATTTTCCAAGAAAAGCCGAAATTACACCCTTTGTTTTCATTAAATTTGTCATAAAGCGACGGAATAGCGAGTAATTTATTGGAACGGAGAACCAAGCCAACATTTTGGTTCTTTACTATCGAAACCAGATACATTTTCGTGGATCCCCACTTACAACTTGTGAACCCCGATATTTTTCACGACAACGTAGACCCCCGCCGAGTCTCCCGTGGACTCCTGGGAGTCCACCGGGACCACTTTGGGAATCACTGGTCTAAAGTGAACTGTTGAAGTGGGACGGAACAGTATTGCCAATATGCTGAAAAATTAGCAATTTTCTCTCTCTTCTCATATTTTACATTGAGTGATTTTCCGGATATTAAGATGCAATGCATTTTTTAAATCTTTTTTTTTTTCCTTCTGAATACTAGCATGCATTCTGTGTCACACGACTTGGAAACTACACACTCCTACAGGAGCTCGTGTAAGATTTTGGCTAGGTACCTTATACGGCTGTGAGTGCCGAAACCTGTTGATTGTGGAAACAGGGAATGAAATAGAATATTAAAACGTCTTCGAGGAAAAGATACGAGAAAAATCCTCGACCACTGGCCATAAATAATCCAACTTGCGAGAGTGTCGAACGAAGTAGAAAAAACGTTACCGACCAAAAATCCCCTCGTGTATCAGCCATATCGATCAACGGGGAGAGGAGGATGAAGAGCATGTGTACAGAATACCTACTCGGGGACTGTAGCAGGAAAAGTTGGAGAAAGAGGCAGCGTGAAAAATACCGGAAAATGTGCAGCAAAAGCGTCATGGGAAACGTTTCGGAAAATCCACAGGTAGTATACATCGTGTCGCGTTAAGGGCTCGTCGGCTATTGTCGGTTTCCTCTCAAGATGAACATTGTATTTACGGTAATTCGTTTTCATTATTTTCACTGATACTCTAGGGAATTGTGTTTCGCGAGGTGTTGCATAACATGAACGTTTATGAAAATTTGTAATTTAATATCCGAATGGAAGTCGAGCAAACAGCAGTAAGTGCAGTTGATTCGAAGATTTACAAGTGATTTGTGTCGATTAGGTGAATGCATTAATTTTGATGCAACCATTTTAGCTTAATGCGGTACGGATGCAAGAAATACTGAGCTAGTAAACTGTATTAGAAAAACTTGTTCAAAAAAGTGATTCAAGATAAAAAAATGTCTCGAGGACTTCCATGGCAAGTGGAGCCAGAGCCGAGAAGCAAGGGAACATTTGCCCCCCATTTGTGAATATGCGAGGGCAGTGGTATCATTTTGTCTCCCTTCCAGTTTCAACAAAGAAAACTGTAAGCTCACTTATATACAATGGTACGTGACAAGGGGAATACATTGGACGAGCATTTCTTTTAAAACAGGCAAGTGGGAAGTGGTTTATTTTCATCCTGAAATACTTCAAATACTATCAAAATTGAGGTGGTTGGATAGTACAGAATTCTAGCCACATGACTGTAATTTTCAGTAAATAAAGCTTTTGCTTACATTTCAGCTTAAAATATGGTTTATATGAATTCCATAAACTTGCGGACTGCATACGACACGTAAAATGTATTTGGTAGTAAAATCAACTTTATTTGCCTCTGGTCTTTAATGACCGAAGAAAAAAACCGAACACTGCACTTTGCGAACAAAATAATTCCTTTGGCAGAAATTTTCAGTTGCCGCCTCTCTTCAATTCCAGACGTGACGCATAGCGAAAAGACTATATAGCCCGGAAAGATAGGTGAATTGGCTTAAGTCGATTTTTAAAATTTTTCTTCAGTCCTCTGTTTGCAGTAATAACAGAAAATTTCTGAGCCCATTGACACAATCCTACCCCCCTTCAGAGGGGTACGATTTTCACTCTTCTCCAGCTCTGTGGTACGAAATTTCGTATGTAAGTGAACGTCCCCGATATAAATACAACCCAAATTTTTTGGCATTTTTTCCGAGCTTTTTTGACTTTTAAAATCAATTTTGAAATTTTGAAAGTGCCGCCATTTTTGAGCTGCCAAAAATTTTAATTTGCAAATACTTCTCAATGTATTCTCGGCCGTCATGCCAATTTTTAGAGCGGTGGCACATATTTAAACACTCCAAAAACTCTTCCTTTTCCACCCCCCCCCCCCCCAACTGAAAGTCAAGTTTCGCCTCTGGTTAGATGAAATAACTAACTTTAAAAAAAAATCATACGAAATGACGGAAAATTAAATTTAAATATGCGGGCAATCTAGCATGGGAAAGCGAGACAAGTGGCATAAAACGAAGGAAGGGGAGATCGGTTATTAGATAGAGGGACGAAATTTTAAAAAGGTTTGATACATGGGGTAGAGTTTCATTTTGAATTCGATTACGTTTTTGCTTTATTTTTAATTTTTTCAAATTTCATTTTGATTTTTATTAATCTAAAAAAAAAAAAATCGAAAAATCTCATCCTTCGGGTGAAAAAGTACGTGGATAGCTAAAAAGTTTAGAGGGAGGTTACCCTTTATGTAGCTCTTACTTGAGAAGGAGTAGTTGCCAGATCAGGTTTTCTATCTTTCGGAGAGAAAATCAATGGCGGAAAAAAAAATCGGGGAAAAAAGTTTTTTGAGCGTTTAGGGGTATATGCCCAGCACTCTAAAAATGCTGAAAATTGGCATAAAAGTGGGGAATACATTGAAAAATATTTGCAAATTAAAATTTTTTGCCCGCTCAAGCATGGCGGCACGGGGCACCATTTTCAAAATTTTAAATTCGATTTTAAAGGGTAAAAAAGGTAGAAAATGTGAGTTCAAAAAATTTGGATGTATTTATACCGGAGACGTTCACTTAAATGCCATATTTCTTACCATTCGAGCAAAAAATTCCCAAGATAGAGCAGTCAAAATCACATATTTCGAGGCCATATCCCTTTGGAAGGGGGTAGGATTACGGTGGGCTCCGAAATTTTTTTTACCACTGCAAACAGAGGACTGAAGAAGAATTTGAAAAAATCGACTTTGGCCAATTCACCTATCATCTTACCGAGGTATGGCTTTATGTTGAGGTCCAAGGTGGTGATGGTAGTGGGGTGTGAAAGCCCCAAATTTTTAATTTTGTCCGAAGACAAACAGCATATTCATGTTCAACTTTGGCAGTATGGTCATTATCCACCCAACTTCCCATTCGTCCACTCCGTTCAGTGTTACCATCTGTATATCACGTCGTGAGAACATTTTTTTAATTTCCCAAATTTCTGTGCTTTGGACTAAGGGCACTTCGGAAGTCAGCTCTTCAATTACTGGAGCCAAATCATTTTCTTGAAAGAGAGGTAGGAAAAAGAAACTAGTGCATTGGAAGAGTTTCTGGTCCCACAAACATAATCTAAAGAGTAAAGTGATGATATTTACGAAAATAGAAATCCTGGAACAACCCTGACGAGAGGGGGGAATAGCCCCCGATATTTTTGAAAGACCTGAATTTCAACGCTTACGAATACATCATACTGTACATCAAGTCAGCAATCACTCCTTACATCATGAAAGAACCTCTTATCCCGTAGCTTATAATTTTTTCCCATCTGACAAAAGAGAAAAATGAACTGGAAGGGGGGGGGGGCTCGTGGAAATTCCCCCGGGACCTCTTTTTCTCTTTACGGGGCTGTCCTGGAATCTTGTGAGGTTTGTACGTTGGTACATGGGACACAGACCTGGGTGCTGGACAGCCGACAGACAAAGAAACTGAAGACGACATTTAATAAAATGTTAAGGAGCACCCTGAACGTTAGGAAGTGACAAAATTAGCATCATTAAAATCAGGAAGAGAACGGAGCGAAAAGGAATTGAGGCTCTTTGGGCTTGCCGCACCTTTGTCGGCAGGACCTGGGGGACTCTCTCCCAAAATGATGCCCTGGATATATACCGGTGTAATACGTCTGAGAATTACATATGCGGCCATTGTGTGGTGGGGCCGGGTCCATCTGGCCAAAGTCAGAGAGGAACTAGACAGGCCCGTAGCCAGCGATCTGCGGTAGGGGGTGCTGACTGTTTACCAGGGGGCTTGAGGATACACATAGCATATAATGTGAAGATTTCTGCGAGGCAGTGGTGTAACCAAGAGGGGTGGGGCGGGAATTATACAAAAATGAGCAATTTTTTGCCTTTAAAACACATTTTTTCGAAACATTTTTGCTCGAGCAGTAATTTTACCCTCATTTTTATAAAATAGTTCTCTAATATCGACGATTTTTAAGAAATACCTCAATTTTCACTTTTTCTCCGTTGAAAATCTTACTATGCCCCCCCTCCCCAGGAAATCCTGGCTTTCAAATTCGAAGAAGTTGGAGTAGAATCTTCATCGTATTTTTTGGATTTTACCGTAAATTTTTTCCGTCACTTATCCATTATGTTTAAAATATTTAAACTGAGCATTCTGGAAGAAAAATAGCAAATTTACAGTGTTACAAAATACGAACATTGAATTTGGTCACAAAATTCATAATCAAAACTGGTGATTCAACTCACCGACAACCCATTGAAGAAAAAATTGAATATTGTATTGTGTGAAAAAAGATCAACACTTTTACAACGATCAAAGTTTCAAACTTTTGGAAGTAAAAAATTTTTATTTCTGTGGCCTTATTAAGTTACCAGTTCTCAACCAGCCATTCAGGCATTTAGCCATCGATATTCAATGTGAACTAGATCGCTATTCCACCACTGTGTTTGTGAATTGTAATGTGACACAAGAAAAAGGCCTGTGTGTCTGAAATTGCTGGATGGACACTGGGACCATTTTCTTGTAGTTCAAGATTGGTCTTAAAGATGACCATAATTTTGGCTAATAATGGGCACTGAAAAATTCGAAAATCCAGTAATGGTACCCAATAATAAACACAGATTCTTAATGAGTTGGCTTGAAATGAACTACACTTTATATGAATCTGAAAATTTTTATATCAATTTTTTTTTTAAATTATAGCTAAAACATGAGAGACTCGAAAACAAGTTCGATTATCAATTTTCGTTTTTCTGCCCTACATTTTTTATTGGCTTGCAGGATGCTATTTTTCGGATGGATTTGATCTGTGACTTAAACTGTACAACACATATTTTTTCCGGCCAGAGAGCGCTAAGAACATTGGAGATAATCAAGGGGTCCATATTAGGCAACCTTATTATAAACACATGCGAGCTCTATAAGTGTCAACTGTGAAAGTCCTGGTAAGACCAAAACAATGATTATTAGCAACGTGCCCATTACTGGAGTTTGCAATATTTGACTGTTTCTAATAATGGGCATACACAGACCATTACTGGACAGATAACAAATTTTGATAGCCCCATAATGGGCACTTGTACTCTGAAGGTCTGAAGGCATCCATTACATTTACCCATGAATCCAGTACAGCATATCAAAGCATAACATTGATAAAGTGCAGTGCTACTTACCGCATAATAAAATCTGCATTAGAACTAAATTTATCGAAAGTAAAAATTTCCTTCGTTCCTTAATTATTTTTTAACGGCTGCGGCAAACTTTGACTGCAGTCATCCTTTTTTTCAAACAAAAATTATTACCACGAAAATGGTCCAACTTTTTAGGGTTTGAGAGCAGTCAATAAGGACAACTGAGTATGCTAGTTCCATAGGTAGACTTCTCCGAATTTAGGGAAATTGAGTTAAGTATCGTTTCGGTTACTGTACAACACTGCCTACAACGTGACGTCATCGAGTTTCAAAAAACAACAACAGAAGCGCTCCAGTATGCAAACGAAAATTGGTTTAGAATCATAGGTAGACTTATCCTATGGAGAAGTCTGGGTCTGACACGATTATTGTTTTGTTTACAAAACTGTGTTTTTGATAATGAATTATTGTCATCGTGTACTAATGTAAAACAATTATTAGTCTTTTCTTTTCAATTATTGCTCAATTTTTTATAACTATATAGCAAAAACTTCCCATCTTTGACGCCTACCGATTATGGGTTTTTGTAAGGATGATACTCTGGGTGACTATAATCAGTGTTGCCAATTAGCGTTTAGAAAAAATTTGAAAAATTGTTTCAGAATTAAAACTGAAGCAAAAACTGAGTAGGTAATCATTTAAAAAAAAAATTAATAATTAGAGATTATTTTTTCACCTTGACTACTTTGAGTAGGCTATACCCAATACCCTTAAAAAATTTATTAGTTTCGTTCTATTTACAAAACAAAGGGCGGAACTGGAACAGTTAAGGCTCAATCAACTTCTAATAAAAATCAAAACAAAACCCTGAGGAACTTTTCTTGTTTACATTTAATCAATAAGAACGCACACATCTTCTAATTCAAGGTAAACAGAATCAAACACGAAATGTGAAATGAACAAATAACAAGAACTGAGAACCTAGACCCTAGTTTTGCCAAGTTGATAAGAGGAAAGGAAACCAAGTACATTGTAATATTCGTGATACCACAATACCAGGGACGTACTGTAAAGTTTTTCCCGGGGAGGAGAGAGGGTAAAAATTGTGAGGGCCCCAACTGACTCAACTCAGAATTCCCAAATATCGAAGCAAAAATAAAAAAACTTTGTGACTTGTCAGATTTTTTCAATTTTTCAACTTCTCAATTCAATTTCCAAGTATCAAAGAAAAAAGAAGAAAGAAAAAAAATCTTCTGACTCTTTGGATTTTCCCAACTTCGCCTGACTGAAATGGTGAATTTTCCTAACTGCTGAGGGAAGAATTCCTAGGGGGTACGTCCCCCCCCCATCAGTACATCCCTGCACAATACACTGGATACGCGCATAACACCACGGCGCACATCTCATGGGTGACCCTCTATATTAAAACCCACCTAGGTGTGTCAAAACCGGTTTTCTCTAGAATTTCGATTAAAGTTACCCGCCCTCCCCTCCTCCCCATGGTTCCTTAAATCTTCTCGTGCTCATTACCCAATCCACTCGGAACTCGCGACAAATAATTTAACTATGTTCACACCAACTATGCAGCTCGGTTTGAACACAAAAACCACAGTTCGCTCCATGTAAGTGGTTTTTGACAGACTAGTAGGGTTTTCACATAGATATGTTTTTGGAGAGTTTTATAACGTCTCATGAAATGGGACAGGTCCCACATGAAAAAACACGTCTTCTGCATTCCCGAACACCCAAAAAGTGAAAATTGATTTTTTGACACACTAGGTGGGTTTTAATATAGAGGGTCTTGCTGCGCTCCACATCGTTCGTCATTATTTCCTCATTTTCTCTGAAGGTCGCAAACTGTCGCAGCTGAATGATGGTAGGATCGTTGGATGAAGGTTCAAAGAATAAAACTCATTTAGTACATTTTCGGATCGAATTGGATCACGGGTTTTCCAGTCCATAAAGAGAAGGTATTTGGTAGGGCACAATGGACAGTAATGCTGAACTTACTATTTATTTTGAGGTTAGAAACGTGAAGTTACTTTTACAAAGAACTCATTCAAATTAAACTGTGTTTATCAAGGAATAAAAATTAAAACCAAAAAATTCTACGTCAAGTTCCGGCTTCAGTATCATCATCTGAAACTACCCTTCATTTCATCATCTTTTAAAACAGTGTACTTAAATTTTGAAATGCTCAAATTGATATCCAGCTCTGCATTTAAATAATATTTTTGGGGAGATAAGTTGTGCTGTTTTTAGGTCATCTGATACCGAAGAATAATTATTTCCACCATTTATGCAAATTTGGCTCGCTTCATTTTATGGAGTTTTGGCCGCCTGAAACCAGCATTTCGCCCAGTGCGCGATTCCAAGCAAGCTTCATTTTTTGCAAAGAGCTCGATATCTTCATTCCTTTACTGGGAATTATAACTTATATTCTAATGTTTGTATCTAGAATTCCACAAGCGTTATGTTGGTCACACTGAGTCACCGTATTTCGTTATCATCCAGGTGATACTGCGGAGCTCACTGAAAGACGCTCGTTCTTGGCTGTAGAGCTGCGCGTGTCTTCGGTGACCTAACTTATGCCGTTATGCCCCACCTAGTTGCAGTGCATCCATTTTGGGTACTTTAGAATGATCAAACAAAGGGAATTTTTGTAGAATCTTTTTATTCTGTTTGAAATAAATCGAGCCCTTTGCAAAAAACTAAGCTCGGCATTGAATTTAAGCGTTCAAAATCTAGAATCATCGATTGACCAGAGAATTTCTGGCTGTTAGTTGTGCTTGTGATAATCCATAAATGCTTGGTGGAGGTACAATTGATACTCGTAATTTTTTCTATCAATTGTTTAATAGTGTGAAGGTGGTCGATAGTAGAGAACCCCTTGCGGAATCCTGCCTCCTCTCTCGGTTCTTAAGTATCGATTATACCCCTTATTCTTGATTCAATATGTCTTGCAAAAATGTTTGATAATTTGGGACTTAGTGATATGGATCTGTAATTTTTGATTTTATGTTTATTACGCGGGCAAATTCGTTTTCATAAATCTGAACATAGACAATGGGCTCTACACAGTGACGAACTCAAGGGCTCCAGAATCCTTATGCCGGTTCAGAATTATGTGCATGAAATGAATATGAAAAAAAGTAATAAAAAAGAGCGCATCCAAAAGATTTAATCAGTTAATACCGCTTCATCAATAAAATTTTGAGTACTACTGTCGCCCATTCTGTGTCATTTTTATGTTCCCTGATCATTGAAACAAACATTTACTAGACAATTTTATGTACCTATTCAGGAATTGTTTTAAAGCGTAATTTTCATAAGCATTTCACTTTCCGTGTCGTCTTTTTCGTTCACAATTTCATTTACATTTAATATTTCGGCGGATATTATCCATTCCTTATTGCCATTTGCATAATGAGAAAATGCCCCGAAGTGTACACCTGGGTGGAATGTACACCGTCGTCTTCAATAACTTCTTCGAGTACTAATTTGATTAACGTATCCTAGTGTTAGTAAAACATGATTCGTAATTTCGTTTCCCGTTTTCACAAAATACATTCTAGTTTATTAAAACTTTGAACCGTTTTTTGCTCGAATATATTTTGGTACATATAATGAGTTGATCAACGTCTGCTCGCTTTTATCAGGGTTAAGACTGTTCGCTCATCTGAAAAAGTAAATTACGTTTACTTCACAGAGAAAGTTTATTAGAATCTGGATCTTGTCGAGTTAGGTACACGAGCTGCGAAGAGTTTCCAACCGAGCCGAGAACTTTTCGAAATAAGGAAATACCTTGACAAAAAATTTTCTCGGCAAAATTTCGAAATTGGAGTCGAATTTTTCAAATAATGTAAATAGAGACAAAACTTGTGCATTTTTAGCAAATTGCAAAGGCGGAAATGGAAACGCTCTTGCGAGCTGCATGAGAGTAATGGTAATGAGATGGGACGACGCGATAGAAATGTTTAATCTAAATGAACGGAGAGGTGAATAATTCAAACACTAATTTGAATAAATCACATAGCTAAAACCTGAAAGTAATGGACGAACAAAATAATCCTGTATCGTGTTACATTTTGCAACTGACACGCAGGGAGAGAGTTTACCTTTTAAAATCAATTTGTTTTTATTTGGAAAAGGGACACTTGATTCGGTACACATCCGCAAATATTTACTCAGGTGAAAAGTCAGCACGGCAGCTCTAAGAAAATACGGGGGAACTGAGAGCCTAATAAAGTATCATTAAAACTGTTACATCGAAATGGCAGAACGCGTATTTACCAGTCATTTAGAACATTTCAGCTCGGGCTTATATATTTTTACGGCTCCAAAACGAAATTCCAATTTTCCTGTTTATATTTTCACGTGGTTTTATTTTCGAAAGGTAAAATGTAGACTAGTGCGTAAACGAAAATAAGGGACACCTGAAATCATTTTAACGAACTTGAAATGTCTTCACCTTTCTGAGGTAACTATGAGAACACTGATAATGAGGGAGGTACGGGTATAAACATGTTATAAGTTCATATACCGTAAACTGGGGTGACTTTTCAAACCTGGGGTGACTATGCAGGTTCACGAATTAAAACGTTTCCGGTGGAATAGAGAAGAACTAACGAATGTTACAGTGTTCCCACATGTCGCATCGAAAAGCTAAGAACGTGTACATGATGTCAAAAAAAAAAATTGTTATCAGTTCATTTTTCGCCGGTATACGTCGCTTTGAAAATTGAACTCTGTTTTCGGTTCATTTTCAGTGGTGAAAAAGGTTCTCTGTTTCGAATAGAAGATATTATACTCGATGGTAAGTTCATATATGATTTGATAAGAAATTTTCCGCTCTTTCTGATGAAAAAAACCGCATTTATAAAGCTTCAGTAGATCTTGAGTTACATCATGATGTTTCTGAAAATCCGAGTTTTCTATTTTTGTTTAGAGATGCCACGAAAATACTGTAGAACACCTGGAGCTCGGCGATACGCTGATTATTCGGAAAAAACGTTAGAAGATGCGTTGGAAGCAATTTTGAAGCATGGAATGCCAAAAATGGAAGCATCTCGGGTGTATAATATTTCTTTGCGAACACTGTACAATAAGATAAACGCGAAAGTAAGTGGTAATTTCGATCTCAAGAAACAGAGAAAACCTGGAGGGCAACCAAAACTTTCCTTTGAAGAAGAACAACGGTTCTGTAATAATTTACTTGCAGCTTCAGATTACGGGTTCCCAATTGATCGAATGGATTTGCGTATGATTGTAGGCAGTTATTTGAAAAGAACGAAAAGAGAAATTCCATCTTTTAAAGATGGTACTCTCCCTGGCATTGATTGGTGCTATGGTTTCGAAAAACGATTTCCTGTTATTAGTTTTCGCTACGCAAAGAATAAAACCACTGATCGTGCTGCTGCTGATGAAGAGAAATTACGAGCATACATATCTGAGCTATCTGTTACATTAGAAGATGTTCCTGCAGATCGTATATACAACTACGATGAGACTAACTTAAGTGATGACCCTGGGGCTAAGAAAGTTTTCGTACGCCGGGGTTGTAAATACCCTGAATTAATCAGAAATCACTCGAAAGCGTGCACATCAATGATGATGTGCGGCTCAGCTGCCGGAGAATTACTGCCTTTGTATATTGTGTATAAAGCGGCCTGCGTATGGAATACTTGGTCAACTGGCGGACCACCCGGTACTAGATATAACGCCACCAGTTCTGGGTGGTTCGATGAACAAATGTTCACAGACTGGTTCAAGCAAACATTCTTACACCACCTTAAACGCAATGGTCAGTTAGGAATGAAAGTTGTTCTCATTGGGGACAATCTCTCATCACATTTTAGTGATGAAGTGTTGGAATTATGTCGTCGATTCAATGTGAAATTTGTATGCCTCCCTCTAAACAGTACGCACCACTGTCAGCCATTGGATGTGGCGTTTTTTCGACCACTGAAAGGAGCTTGGCGTCTCATTTTAGGACAGTGGAAAATTAGTCCTCAGGGTAAACGTTACAAGGTGCTTCAAAAGGAAGCCTTTCCAGGGCTTATAAAAAAATTGATGATGTCAATAGCTCAGCGTTCAGGTCCGAATTTGAAGGCAGGGTTTGAGAAAACTGGAATATATCCAACTGACGCGGAGCGGCTTGTGAACAGTGCAATGGGAAAGAGAAAAAAGGAAAATTGTGCTGGCGATCCAACAGAAATTGATGGTTCTTTCCGAGACTTTTTGGATGATTTGAGGAAGAATGCGGTGTCTTCTGGACCAACAAGAAAACGTAAACAGCGTCGAACAGTTGTACCTGGTAGAAGTATTGCAGAATGTGATTCTGATTTTGACTCTTGGGACGAATTTGATTTTCCTGCTGAGAATATTGGTAACGAGCCAGAACATGTCCAAGAAGAATTAAATGAACCCAAAAACAATGAGGAACAGGAAAGTCATGGTGATGAAGACAACAATGGTATGGATAACCTCCCACCTATACCTGGACTTTCGAATGTTGTAGTTGAACATCAACCCGTATCTGAACCTTCGAACACTGTAGATAATAATATACTGTTGCCTGGACCTTCAAATGTTGTAGTTGAACATCAACTCATATCTGAACCTACGAATACTGTAGATGATAATCTACTGTTGCCTGGACCTTCGAATGCTCGTAATTCTCCTGTGGTACCTGGAACAGATTCTGAGCCAAAAATCGCAATAAGTGACGTGAATGTGGAGAATTTTATAGTGGTCAAGTACGAGTATGAGCATAAACTGAAATCAGCAAAGAAAAATAATAAACCGCAAGAAAGGTTGTATGTAGGCTGTATTCAGCAGAAGTACGTCAACCGGTTGCAGGTAACATTTCTCAGACCCTATAAGGGCAGTCATCAAAAATTTTCATTCCCAAATATTGATGATGTTGATATTGTAAAGATGAGCCAAATCATACAAGTTTTACCGAATCCAACCATACGAAGAAGTATTTATACATTTCCAAGTCCGTGTTATTAGAATATTTTTCATGAACGGTCTTTCATTTTCAAAATGTGATTTAAATACTCTCTGGTGCCATTTTTTCTTTAATATTTAAGTATTTTGTATGACTACCTAGCCATTTATTATTTTATTATAGGTATCTAAACTAAATAAAATGAGTACCAGTTTTAGATTTAAGAGGAAAAAATGTTTCTAGTTCATGTTTACAAACCTAGTCTTGACCAAAAATAAATTTACGCAAATTTTTTAATTTCTCGTTATTTTTTAATATTTTATTAGCATGTAACTACGTTCTTTTCAGAATTTTTCAGATAAAATCGTGTTATTTTCTCCATATGAAAAGTCCCCCCAACAGGTTTTGCAAAGTCTCCTCAACTGGGTGTGACTTTGCAGTATAAAACCGTGTTATTTTCTCCATATGAAAAGTCACCCCAACAGGGATGCAAAGTCTCCCCGACTGGGTGTGACTTTGCAGTCGCCATTCAAACTGATTTTTCACCATGAAGATGAATTTTTACGCTCAAACCAACGGCATTACTGAATTCTACGGCGTTTGACTATTAAGATAAATGTTTTATCATAGTCAGGGCAACCATAGTATTCCGCACAGAAATTCTCAAAGTTGAATAATGGCAAAAAACCATGCAATGCCCTGTAGGAGTGCTACAATCGCTGAACAAACGTGAGCTGATAAGACTGGATGTAATCTTTTGATTTTGAGTAGATTTTTGAATTTTAATAGGTAATTTATATATTTGTCACGCAAAATGAATGTTTCTATCGATGTGGACGATATATTTAACTTCATCCGTCAAGAATATCGGTAACCCATTCGTTTTAGCCATGCAGCTTATGAAAGCTAGTCATATTTTCAATGTAATGTTAAAGCAGTAGCAAAGCCTTTGTCCAACACAACACCTTCCCGAAGATTACGTTTCTCGAGAATTTTGGAATCTCTGACTGCGAATTTATCGCACGCTTTTCTTCAAAACATTTTGCTCACGAATGTAGTTCCTCGGGAAGATGGAGCTCCTAGCATGAATTTCACTATAATGTGGATTTCCTTATAACAGGAATACGTTCTAATGTTACAATTCAAATTTAAGTAAAATATAACAATACCGACTATAATTGATATATTGCAAATTACAGAAATTGAAACATAAAAATTATCGTCTACCTACTATCTCGATGCGAATGTGCACGTATGTCAATTCGTGTATTGACTCGCAATTCGCAACTACATCCCTCATTATTATGTTGGATAAAGTTACGTTCATCACTCGTGGAAAAGTGAGCCAACACTGCTCACTTTACCCACTTGTAACGAAAATAACTATTACATGTTTACATGATAAATTATGCTAAGCGACATAACCAGACATTGAAAGTTATGGTCGTGAAAAATAGCGTTTATCCAACTTATAATTGAAAAACGCTGTTTTTTCCAAACAGCATCGAATGAGTAAACTGACTTTTTATTTGACTGAAACGGAGAGTGAGGTAAAAATTTTTACCTCACTGCTTGCCTATACAAAACACAGTGACGAAAACACAAAAAGTCGCATTCGAATTACATGCCCTGTAGGAGTGCTACAATCGCTGGATAAACGTGATCTGATAAGACTGGGCGTAATCTTCTGATATTGTGTAGATTTTTGAATTTTAATAATTTATTTTTTTGTCACGCAAAATGAATATTTCTATCGATTGAGACGATAGTATTTAATTTCATACGTCAAGAATATCGGTAACCACGCAACTTATGAAAGCTAGTCACATTTTCGGTTTTTCAAAGTAATGATACAGCAGTTGCAGAGCCTTTGTCCATCAACACCTTCCCGAAGATTACGTTTCTCAAGAATCTTGGAATCTCTGACTGTGAAATAGTCGCGCGCTTCTTTGCAAAACATTTTTCTCACGAAGGCAAGACTCTTTAAGAATGGGTAGAGTCACGACACGGTTTTGGGGCCAATGTTGCGCGCTGAATACACGTAGCCTTATGGAGTTTTCACTTCACGGATTTTTTCGTTTACCGTTGAATATCTCGAGAAATATCGAATTACAAGTAAAATGAAAGCGAATGAAAATTGTAGCCCACGAAATTTTCTTTTAGTTAAGCCCATTTAAAATAAAATCTATACAGCGACTTTCGAATTACGGTATTCTAAAGTTGAAAGTTTATTTTACGCGCTTCTGTAGCTGCGTGATAAAGTTGCGCATTTTGACATACCATACACCGTAGCCGGGATTATTCAGTTCAGACTTTAGTGTTCAATTGATGAATTAATGAGGCTTTTTAATAAAATTAGTATTTATCGCAGGACCGTACCCAGGATATAAGTAAGGGGGGTGTTTTTCGATTAAGATGAATTTTTTTCTTTGTATGGGGGGGGGGGGCTACAAACACCCCAAATTTATCTAATCGCGTGCATGTATATGGCAAAAATTTCAACCTTTTTTGAAACTCATTTTCATACTTTTTACAAAAAATGTGACAGATCCACCCTCCTCTCCGTCTCAAACCCATTCTGTTCGCTAGGTACATTTTTGAAATAGGTATTCTAAATAACACACAAGAAATTTCAAAGTAATAATTTTCGTAAATGGCCTCAGTAGAGTTGCTTAAGGGGAAAGGGGGAATAAGTTGAAATTTTTCAAACAGAACCATATTATTTCAAATGGTGAACACGGTGAATGAAATGATTTTTGGTTTCTCGTCCATTTAAACTGAAAAAAAATCAGTCATTTTCAAGGTTTTTCCGCGCTCGGATGGATGGACATAGCAATGGGAGATGTCGGAAAAATTTTTCCTTCAAAACGTCTCACCAAATTGGCCAATTCAAGGAAGTCAATTCTTAATTATTGGAAAACATTTTAAAAGTGTATACCTATTTTTTGTTTTTTTAATTTTGGTTTGAAATTTCAAAAATGTCCATCGATTGGCAAAATCCAAAACCAATCTGAAGTTGGCCAAATTTACCAAGTGTTGACTTTTTTATTATATTATTATTATTATTATTATTATGGTTGTTATTGTTGTTGTTGTTATCAGGGCCGTACCCACAGGATTTAAGTAAGGGAGAGGGACTCAATCACAGGTCCACCCTCCTCTCCGTCTCAACCCATCGTTTTTGTTTTTTGACAATGGGAGGGGTTTGAGCCCCTAAAACCCTCCCCGTCGGTACGGCCCTGATTTATCGGAATATTATATTTACATATTTGTCTTCATTCTTATCTTATACAGCATGAGTAAACGAACGATAATGACTAACTGATAAATTAAATGGTTAGAAGGTAGGTGTTCCGTTCTATGCCACTCTAAGGGCGAACCAACACACTGGCCCACGGACCCCGCAAAGAAACCAGATTGCATCGATTTCTTCATTTCCAAAAACATCTCCAGCAACTACATACAACTAATGAACATAGCTGATTTAACGTCCGATCACTCGCCGATACTACTTAAGCTCAGCGATACCATTATTACGAAAACCAAACGGCCACGATTAATCAATAAGCTTACGGATTGAGAATTCTTTCGCGAACTTGTCACCGAAAAACTCAATCTTCGCGTTAGAATCAAAATCAAGACTGATGTAGATCGCACAATCGAACAGCTGCAAACGATTCTGATCGACGCAGCCCGACAAGCTACACCAACCACCAAACCAGTACCGGCTGCACGCTCATATCCAAGGGATATACTCGCAGGGCTGGCAACTTCTGTATAGCGTGTGTAGCGAATGCTACACATGGGAAATTTCATGTGTAGCGATGCTACACGTGGCATTACCGGGGAAATTTTTGGTACAATTGGAAGTATACATAAAGATAAGCTTCAGCTTTCACTTCGCCAAAGTGAAGTGCATACTGCAGAGTGTATGCATAAAAAAAGTGAAGAGGAAGCTTGTGCTTAGGAGTGAGAGCGTTTTCTTCATGAAAAAGGTTTCCCTTTGAGTTGTATGCATAAAGAGGAATGTTAACTTCAGAAGTGAAGCTTTCCCTTGCGAAAAAATGCATCTAGTCCCGAGCAGACTTCTTTTCGAAAAACACGTGCAGTTATCATTCATCTTCGAGAAAGCTCCTTTGATTTCTGAAGATAATTTCCGAAGAATTTTATCGAAAATGTTACGGGAAAATTTCCAATCATTTTCGAAGAATTTCATCGGACATCACTGAGAAAAATCTCCGATGATGTCAAGAAAATTTTGTTGAAAATTTTAAGAAAAATTTCCGATACCAAAGGATTTTATTGGAAATCATTGAGAAATATCGCTGATGATCTTTGAAGCATTTCTTCAGAAGAAAACTTCGATGATTTTCAGAGATTTTCATCGGAAATCTTTGGGATAAATTGCCGATGATTTCCGAAAAATTTCATCAGAAATGTTCGGGAAAAATCTCTAATGATTTCCAAGGAATTTTATCAGAAATCTTCGAAAACAATCTCTGATAATTTCCGGAGAATTTCATCGGAAATCTTCAGAGAAAATTTTTCAATGTTTTCCGAAGAATTTTTTCAAAAATATTTTGGAAAAATCCGATGGTTTTTGAAGAATTTTATCGGAATGATTTCCCAAGAATAATTTTATTGGAAATCTTCGAGAAGAATCTCCGATGATCTAAAACGAATTTCATCGGAAATTTTTGCAAAAAAATTCAGAAAATTTCCGAAAAATCCCATTGAAAATCTTTAGAAATAATTTCCAATGTTTTCCAAAAAAATTTATTAAAATTCTTGGAGAATATTTTCCGATAATTTTTCAATAGGAAACATTTGAGGAAGAACTCCGATAGTTTTTGAAGAATTTTATCGAAAATCTTCAGGAAAGATCTAGTGGTTTCCAAAGAATAATTTCATTGAGAATCAAAAAAATCTGGATGATTTTTAAGTAATTCTATCGGGAATTTTTGGGGGAAAAATTCCGATTTCCGAAGAATTGAGACTGTTTCCCACTCATGCGATGGAATCAGAGATTTTTTCCCGAAGATTTTTCGGAAATTGTTGAAAATTTTTTCTGAAGATTTCCGATGAAATTCTCCGAAAATTAGTGAAGATTTTCGAAGACTTCCAATGACATTTTTTTGAAATTATCGGAAATTTTACTCAGATTATTTTCGATAAAATTCTTCGGAAATTGTGGGCTAATTTCCGAAGAATTTCATCAAAATTCTTCGGGAAATATCTGTGATTCTATCGCATGTGTGGAAAATAGTCTCAATTCTTTGAAAGTTGCCGAAATTTTTTTCCAAAAAATTTCCGATGAAATTCGTTAAAAATCGTCGGAAGTCCTTCTTGAAGATTTCCAATGAAATTATTCTCTGGAAATCTTCGGAGATTTTCCTGAAGATTTTCGATATAATTCTTCCAAAAACTATCTGAGTTTTTCTCCAAATATTTCCGATGAAATTCTTCATAAATTATCGGAAAATCTTCCTGAAGATTTTTGTTGAAATTCTTTAGAAAACATTTGAAATTTTTTCTGAAGATTTCCGATGAAATTCTCCGGAAAAGATTTCTGAAAAAAAAATCTCCTGAAATTATCGGAGATTTTCCTCCGTGTGATGTCTGATGAAATTCTTCGAAAATGATCAGAAATTTTTCCCTAATGGAAATTATCCGCTTCGGAAATCAATTCTGATGAAATTCTTTGGAAATCATCGGAGATTTTCCCCGAAAATGATTTCATCGTTTGTGTGTTTGGTGCTTTTTCCACCTGTACCGTACACCACCACCATCTTTGTCTTCGCTTCTTTGAATGATTTTCGATTTAGAAGAAGTTCCTTATGGACACATACGTCGGCTGGTAACGACTATCCTTCCCTTCGGAGCGAAGGCTCTCACTCTGCTCTTTTGCTGCGACGTTAAAGCTTAATTTATTATGCATACAGCCTAATGATAGGATAATAAAACGTTATTGTGTAAAATCAGTGTTGTTTTTTCAGCAGCGTAACTACTCATTCCCTCTACGGGGGGGGGGGGGTGAAATCATCGAATAAAAAGTAGGTATTCGGGCCGTTCAGCGCTAGTGTCGCAGATGAAAAGAGGAATGTTTTTGGCACCAGTACAATAGGGTTTGACAAAAAGGTTCACCTTTTCATAACTTATGACAATGGCAGATTGCAATGCTCTCTGTAGGATGGACGACCCGAATATTTTCACCATGTTCAATTTTCATTAAGTGAACAAAAAAAGAAACAAACTTATAAGGTATAAGATATCTATCATCTATTACAAAATAAGGTCTATTTTACACTCTTTAGACACAGAAAAATAAAAAATTCAACTTTTAAAGTGTTCGGGGGGGGGGGTTGTGTCCACCCCTCGTATTTACGCCACTGTGTTTTGCTACACATGGGATAATGAAAAGTTGCCGGCCCTGTATACTCGAACTAATACAATCAAAGCGGGCCGCACGCCACAGGTGGCAACGTTCACGAGATCCGACCAATAGATCCAGACTTAACGCCCTTAATCGTAAGGTCAAGGACCTAATTATGAAAATAAATAACGAAACGTTCAATGACCTCATCTTATCGTTGGACACTACGGCCGATACGAATTACTCGTTATGGAGGGTGGCCAAGGCAACCCGTGTGCCCAAAGCCTACAATCCTCCCCTCCGGATTAACGATACTATGTATGCACATAGCGATGCGGAACTGAAGTCCTCGTGCAGTAATGGAATCGTAAAGGTGTTTGCCTTTAGTTGTGCGTAGTCGTGATCCCCAGAGTTGATGCTTAGCGTTAAAGTCGCCACCAGCTAGCCATTTGGTGCCTAGCGTGTCAAAGAGGGCTCCGTATTCTAGCGTTGTTATGTCGTGCCTGGGTGGGCTATATATAGCAGCGATTTTTGCGTAAGACCCGTTGTGTAAGCAGACTGTGATGATCGTAGCTTGTATTTTGTCTGTGCAGAAGTTTTGACAGGCGTGATGTCGTAGCGTATTTCTTATATAGATTGCTGACCCTCCGTGTGAGGAACCGCCCGGGTGGTTGCACTGGTAAAAGTCGTATCCTCGAATGTCTGCTTTATTTCTGGAGGTTAGGTGTGTTTCAGACATTAAAGCGATATCGACTTTCTCTGATTTGAGAAACTCAGCGAGTTCGAATTTTCGTGCTAATAAACCATTAGCGTTCCATGCCATTATGCATGTGGTTTGACTGAGTTTATTTTGTGTAGGTACATTCATGGTACGATTTTTTCTATTAAATTTAAGCAGGACCGAGAGCATCTGCTTATTTTGTTCAAACATGTTTTGCATTTGTTCACTCATCATTTCAAATTGCCCACACATTTTGACTAGAAGTTGCTCCATACGTGTGGAATCCGTAATTGTTTGGTTAGATGGCCGCGAGCTAGCCATTTGCGCATACGTTATCGTATTTGTGGACTGTGCGGTCTGTGTATCGTTTCCGAGGTCTGCATTGATCTTGTCAGCCGTTTGATAGCGTGATGATTTCGTATGGTTGTTACTGTTTGGACGAGTTGTGGATTTGAGGTGTCCTCGTTTGAGTTTCAGGTACTCGGGGCAACCTCGGTAGTTGGCCGTATGCTCCCCTTCACAGAGACCACACTTTGGGCTGGTGTCACGTGGTTTCGTACAGTCACGCGTCTCATGCTCCAGTCCGCACTTGACGCAAATCTGGGGTTGCGTGCAGTACGTACGCGTATGGCCAAACTGTTGACAACGTTGGCATTGGATGACGTCCTTACGTGGACGTGGCAATTCGACTTTGATGCTTTGATTCAAAAGTGATCGTAAATCGTAGATGGTAGTGTTATTGTCTGCCGGTTCTGTAGTAGTACAGCCTTTATTTATTTACATTTTACATTATTTGCGTTTACATGAATGTAACTTATAACTAATGCGCCCACCTTTGGGCATAGGCCTCCCCTACTTTCCTCCAGCGATCACGAACTCTTGCATCCCTTCCCCATGCTATTCCTGCAAATTTTATGATTTCGTCTTCCCATCTAGTCTTTTGTCTACCCACCTTTCTTTCCCCCTGTATTGGTGTCCATTCCATTATTATTTTTTCCCATCTATTTTCTCCTCCTCTCGCCACATGCCCTGCGTAATCCATCTTTAGTTTTTTAGCCACGTATCTGCAGTCTCTTGCTTTTGTTTTCTTTCTTACATTTTGGTTTCTTTCTCTGTCTTTCCTTTTTACACCAATTATTGACCGTTCCATTGCTATTTGGGTCCTTGCGATCATGTCCATCTGCCCCTCCGTGGCGGCCCACGTTTGGGCTCCGTATGTAAGGACGGGGATAGTACAGCCTTCCAGTATTTTTATTTTTTGCTTAACTGACATTTTACTTTTGTAGATCTCTTTGAGGGACCAGTAGTTTTTCCACGCATTAGCTCTTCTTTTAGATATTTCTTTTACTAGACTGTTTTCGAATGAGATGGTTTGTCCTAGGTATGTGGCTTCTTCTGCAATTTCCACTACTTTACGTTCAATTGTGATAGTGGGTCTTTCCTGCTGGTTTGAGAGAAGAATCGTTTTGCTTGTGTTTATTTCCAAACCTGCTTTTTTGCTTTTCTCGCAGAACTCGTTGACCATTTTTTGTAGTTCTTTTGCTTCTTGGGAGATAAGCACCACATCGTCCGCAAATCTCACGTTACTGAGCCACTTTCCGTTTATTTTTATTCCTTTTTCTTCCCATCCTAATTCCCAGAAGATTTCCTCCAAAATGCTATTAAAAAGATTTGGGGACAGTGGATCTCCTTGTTTGACCCCTCTGTTAATTTTAAATTTCTTTCCTACCGTATCCAGTTTTACTCTCCCTTCAGAATTTCTATATACTTCTTTCAAGATGTTGCTAACTTTCCCTGGTATTCCTTGCCTGTGTAAGGCTTTCCAAAGAAAAGAAAGGTAAACCGAGTCAAACGCTTCTTGAAAGTCGATTAGTAAGAGGTTGAGGGGCAAATTATATTCGTTTGTTTTTTCGATTAGCTGGTTTATAATGAATATTTGATCGGTTGTGGACCTCCCTCTTCTAAATCCCGCTTGTTCTGGGCTTTGACTGAAGTCTAACTGATTGTATATTCTATTTTTTATGAATTTGGAAAATACTTTGCACAAGTTTGATGTCAGGCTTATCGGTCTGTAGTTGTTTATTTCAGCTTTGTCGCCTTTTTTAAAGAGAAGAATAATTTCGGATATTTTCCATTGTTCAGGTATTTTTTCTGTGGCTATTATTGCATTAAATAGAGCCGTTAGAAATGGCGTGAGTACTTCCTCAAATTTTTTCAGTATTTTGTTTTCGATTCCGTCTATGCCTGTGGCTTTATCTATCTTGAGGTTGCCAAGGATATTTTTTATTTCACTTTCTATGACAGGAGGAAACTCTTCTTCTTGTTCTCTTTTGGGCAGTCTATACCTTTCTTCTTCTGGTTCTTTTCTATACAGTTTACTAACGAATTCCGTTGCTGTATTCACAATATCCTGTCTAGTATGTACAACCTCATTTTCTGCATTTTTAACTTTTGGAATTAGATTCTGGTAGGTAGTGTTTATTTTTTTGGCTTTCTTTATAGAGCCTGTTGAGATGATAATTTCCTTTATTTTTTCCTCATTGTGTTCCCTGATGTCTTGCCTTATCATCTTTTTTGTGAGTTTCCTCAGCTCCGCCAGCTCCACTTTTTTCCTTAATGTTTTTGTTCCTTTCCTAGCCAGAGCGTTTCTTCTTGCGCATATCTCCTTCGTTTTAGCTGAAATTTTGCTATCTGTTTTTTCTGTTTCCCTTCTTATAAAGCATACTTGGGTGATATTTTTTAGAATTTTCTCTAGTTTGTTATAGTTTTCTTGAACCTTTCCGAGGTTTCCAAAGTTTACCCTCTTCAACTCCTCTCTTAGTTTTTGTTTGGCCTCGGGTATTTTATCTTCTTGAAATATCTCTTTCCTTCCTCCACCTGGTTTCATCAGTGAGTTTTTTATTTTACCCCTTTTCGGGATTTCTATTTTAAGTTTTACTGCTCTGTGGTCTGATGGAAAGTTGAAATCCTTAGAATACCCGACATCCTTTACCACCCTCATGTCATTAACCACACAGAAATCAATCTCATTTCTGGTGTTGTTGTCCGGTGAGCACCATGTCCACTTTTTGCCCTTCTTTTTTGGTAGAACGTGTTGGAAATTTTTAGCCCATTGTTTTCTGTGAAATTTAATAAATATTCCCCATTTTGATTTGTGCTTTCACCTGAGCAAAATTGCCCCACACAGTTCATTCCGCTTTTCCCTAGGCTTGTGCCTAGCTTGGCATTAAAGTCCCCCATAATTATATTGTAATATTCTTTTTCTCTATCAAGTGTACTCTGTAATAGGTTGTAAAAGTCTTCCATTTCTTTCTGGCTCGCCTTAAGTGTTGGTGCATAGACCTGTAGTATCAAAAGTCTTGTATTTTTGTTTATTCCCACTTTCAACATGCTTAATCTTTCTGAAATTCCTTTTATTCCTATCAGCTTGTTCACCCAGCGTTTGTGTACATAAGATCCTGTGCCTCGAAAGCCTTTTGTTTGCCCGTAGTTGTAAAAGTAGTCCTCATTATTTCTTTTCATTAATTTTCCCCCCAACCTTCTTGTTTCTGATAGACCAATAATATCATACTCAATTTCTTTAGTTATTTGTTCTAATTCGTAAAAGCGACTATTACTTGCTATGCCTTGGCAGTTTAGTGTAAAAATATTAAGTTTAATGTGACTTTTACCTTTATTCTTATTCCTGCCCATCGGATTTGGGATGAGAGGGTGATCGCTAGAGTTGGGGGTACGTCTGCCGGTTCTAGGTCGACAAAAATAGTGGCAGAGGGTCTTTCGTTTGATGGTGACGTATATTAGCCACGTTCCTGACTGAGTGTCCCAGATCGTTTATTGCTTTTTTAATATCGTCCGTAGAGCAGGATTGATGTATCCCTCGTAAGACAACGCGAAACGCTCGTTCAGATTTAAGTTGAAACGTATAGAACGCTATACCGTGGTTGCGAAATTCTCTAACAAGCTTACGATAGCTTTCTACGTTAGATACGATTATTTTGACTGCCTTATTGGCCAACGATTTCGCAGTTACGTGTTCTACTAGTATTGTTGTTGTAATCCGTTCCATCACGCCCTTGAAGTCTTCAACCCCTTTTACGAAGATGGGAGGGGGCGTGATTTTTTTGACCTCGTCTGAATGATTCATCATTATTGGCGTTTCAACATCTATACTCGTAGTACGAATTGATTCTGACAGGGCTGCGAATCTGTTGCCCGTTTTTAGGGGTTGGTTAGCGTTTTTGTTTTTATTTTCATCTCCCTTCGTAGGGGACGGAGAGCCACTTATTTTACGTTTTTTTTTTTTGAACTTGAACTTACAGTTTGCCACGTGTCCTTCGTGTAGTCCGTAATTGGTGGTTGCGTAGTGGTTAGGTTCGTTAGGGATTGTTTGGACGCAGAGGATTGACTGGGCGCAGTGGGCTCCTTCATCTCCGTAGCCCCAAACTGGGGAGAACCGTGATTTTTATTTCAAAATGTGATGCAACACATGCAACAACAGAACTCCCGAGTATAATTTACATTGAACGATCGTCAGTTTTATACCCGGAGCTTGAATAAACTTGAAATTGATAAGAGTGAACGAAAACGATAAACGAGAGCTGCGAACAAGTACGCGTATGACTTTACCCACTAGTAACGAAAATAACTATTACGGTATTTATCAGTCCATAAAAATGCCGCTAAGAAAACATTTTCGGCTCAAAAATAAAGAAATTTACTACTTTTTTCCGATCATAGGCGATTTCGGTTATCTCCTTCTTTATGTTTTTTTTTTTTTTTTTTTTTTTTTTTTTTAAGTACCGTAAATTAGGGCTATTTTACACATTTTCCTAGTTTTGTTTTCTAGTTTTTTCGCTGGGGTAAATGGACGAATGTCATTGAAAGCTATCAATTGTGGTATCATTGGAAAGTGCGGTAAAACAGGAATGCGCAAAAGTACAGGAATGCGCACAAAAACCCTCCCAAAAAAACACTAGGAATGCGCCAAAATTTATATAAGGACTGCGCACAATAGTTTTTTGCCTTTTTTCTTCACATTCGTATTTTCTGAATGAAATAAGAAAAATTAGTTTTAAAAAAGGATAATTTATTATATTGGCACAATCAAAATTGGAATATTATAATTCAGCTGGTAAACATTTAAAGCGTATTGACTCAAATATTTGAAAAAATAGTTATGATTCTCTTTAAAATCAACATATTATGCAGAAATTACAAACTTGATATTTTCATTTACAACCTGTTTGCTTGGTTTTGCACGCATTTTTAAATAAGTCTGACTTTGCAAAAGCCGCAAGTTTTCTATTAAAAAATGTACATTCGGTTTGGATTTATAAAAATTATCTTTAAAGTGTTTATGAAACGATTCAGCACCATTGGTTGTTCGAGGAGTGAGCAAGTCCAGTCATGGTTGAACGTAGATAAGCAAAACGATTACACTAATTTTTACACACGCCTAAGAAAGTGGTTCTCAAATATTCACGTCTTATAATTAATCTCCGCTACAATAGATATTTTCATTGTGCGCATTGCTATCATTTATTTTTGCGCATTCCTTACGGTCAAAAATTACCTACAAAACGGAGGTTGTGCACATTCCTATCATAGCCGGAAAGTGAACCATGTGAGGAAAATATCCATTACAAAAATAATGACCTTGGGCTCGGGGGTCGGTAGTTATGACGTCTGAAAGTCAATTGGTAAAGTTAAACGGCTTTGGGGCTACTTTACACATGACACAAAATACACGCACAATTGTGGCAGAACGTATGTATTCTGAACAGAAATGTTGAGAAAAGACTGAAAACAAACTAACACTTAGCAATAATCACGCGAAGTCGTGGGAGCAGAGGCGTTCCGAAGCTTCTTCGGGGGGGGGGGGGGGAATCTAAAATTTGCCGACTAATGCAATGAGACTTAGTTTACATACCGTGATAACAGGGTACAACTGTTTACTTGGTCAGTTTCTGTGTAGCACGTTGCAAGTATTTAACAAACGTCTTTTGTCTCTGCATACCTGCACATCCGGTTCGTCATTTGTTCAAATAACACGTTCCTCTTCTTCTTCCCCTCACTCATTATCCTTTCTCCTCCATTGGTCGGCCTGACAGTTACAGTTCAGTTACAGTTTATGCTAACCCTTACGAGTACAAGATTTACTTTAAGTGTTGGTCCATCAATACACGCACCTTCTCTACACCGTCTCGTTTTTTTGATTTCGAATGCCTTCTTGCTGCGGTCGGAACTACACCCCACTCTTGTGCAAATTCTCGAGAAACCCGTACTCCCCTTGGACAGATATACACACTGATTTCACCGCCTTTTGCAGTTTTCATCATGACAATATTGGGACACTTAAGCCGGCAGTTTCTGAAGTATCCTCGTCACGTACTTGGATGTCAGTTACTGATTCGAAATGTGTTCTTCAACGATTTGTTCGACCTGGGGGAACGAAAAAAAGTCATACGGTGACATATCCGGATGTTTTTTTATGTGAAGAATCGCGTTATGTTGAAGGCATGATGACATGGCGCATCGTCAGAATGAAGAATCCACGTGTTTGCGACCCCTGGGCGAACTCTAACGGCTCTTCTTCGTAACCATTTGAACAATTTGACGTAACATTGTTGATTTACAGTCTGCCCAGGTGGTACAAACCCCTTGTGAACCACCCCTTTTAGCTATCAAAAAAGCAAATTATCATCGTTTTGACTTCGGATTTGCTCTTCTGCGCCTTTTTCGGGCTGAGTTTTGGGACAACCGCTAACGACTCATAACTTGATCACCAAACACCTTAATCACATTATCGAGCATTTCCTTTACAGATTCGCCAAATTTCACTCAAAAGTTGATCGCATAAGAAAATATCGGGAATGAGGACGCAGTAAGGCGAACAGGAAGGAAAAGAGAAATGTGGAGTATAATTATAAAGAAAATTATTTATAAATGATAGGTCATATTATAAGACATCCAGGTATATTGTTCTTACTTCTAGAAGGAATTGTTAAGGGAGAGGACTGAAAAGGAAGGCAAAGAGTGAGCTATGAGAAGCAGGTAATAAAGGATACAACGCGTAAATCCTTCTTAAAAATGAAAAGATTAGCACAGGAGAAAGAAAAGTGGAGAAACGCAACCTAAGGAATATATCATCATCAATTTTGACAAGTTTTGGCTAAGTTACACAGCCGTGTATCCAAAACGATTCAATCAAATCGCCTCAAAACTTTCTTTAAAATTCAATTTTTATAAAATCATGAGCGAGGTATAACATTTCTTTTTACACTGCAGATTCCTGGACATTTTCCCATTATTTTATTATAAAAAATTTAATCCGATACAGTGCAGCTAATTTAATTCCAACACTCAAATTCCACGTCACTCGAGTGAATAACGGTTTGGCTTATGCTTTCTCAGTTGATACAGTTAAAGGATTTATATGGCTTGAGATTTGAAAATCGAAACTCCTGACGGAAACATCTTATTACGTTATAAAAAGCGTATAAGGAAAATTACTTCAAGCGCTCTTTTAATAGTGGAAAAAGTTGAAGAAGTCAGCAGCTTATACTCCGAGGGATTTTTCAAACCGGAAAGTATTAAATTTGCAATAAATTTTGTCATGAGCTCATGACAATTCTTTGGCTTTATCAGAATACGAATGCTTCAGGTAGGTATAAACTACGAGGAAAATATGCGAAAAAGGAATAATTAATTTCATATTGTTCAACAAAAATATACGTTCCCCGTGTTCGTATCTTTTTCCTTTTAAAAATTTGTCAACAGAATTTCTTAATTCCTGTCTGCGACTCTGTTTTCAACCGCCAGCTGCGGATACTAGAGCACTATAAACACGAGTATACTGGACCGCCATTTTGATTTCTACTCCACCCGTTGATGCCGAATTGACTACGCGGCACGCTGTGCATAGTCGGATTCAACATCAACGGGTGGAGTAGAAATCAAAATGGCGGTCCAGTATACTCATGTTTATATAGGGCTCTACGGATACGTGAATACGTTAATGAATAAAATTAATGCTTATCTTGGTTCTAGAAATGGTGACTCAAGATTCACGGATTATGATTCTGGAAGCTCTGCGGTTTCGTTTACAATGTCGCAATCGTTTGTCCTGCTGCTTTTCTTCATAACAGCTGATATTGGTAAGTATTGGCTCTAGCTTTGACCAGTTAGCCATTACAAGAGAACGTAGCTAAGGTAAAGTTCCGAATGCGGATCAAGTACCCAAAAGAGGATCGATAATCGTATAGCGTGACGCAAATACATGGCGTCATGAAAATCATGTTTTATTATCAACTAACTCTCCCCAAGCTAGAATAGTAATTACATTGACATTCTTCTCCACTGAAATGCCGGGAAAAAATATTTCTGTTGTGTTATCAGAAAACGTGTTGTTTTACCTGTGGCGAAGCTTAAGCCTTTGCCAAAATTCATTATTTTGGCAAAGTATTTGCAATGTGATTGTAACAAGCTTTATGCCTTTAGATTTATCTAAGGAAGAATAATAATAGTTAATTTCATAATTTTTTTGTAATTTTCATAGTTTGCAGACAATATGAAGGTTGACAATTAAAATATTTTATGTTTAATATTTTGTGCTGTGTATCAGTATATTCGATCAGATTTCTCATGAATTATGTTATTTCAAGTGTTTAATTACCGACTTCGATGAGATTTTGAAATTATATCATGAAAAAAGTGGATCCGATTTTGGGTATTCACAGATTCGATCCGCTTTTGGGTTATGCTCCAAACAATCCACTTTTGGGTGCTATCATCATGTCATCAAAAAATTATGGTGATCAAGAATTATAGATACTGCTACAACTTTCTTGACTTAGTACCTCATCTCAAGTTACATTGTTTTTGTTTCCTTTGACCTATTATACCAGTAAAATGAAGTTTTTCTACACAATTTTATATTGATTTGGAAACATGACACAAAAGTGGATCGATCCACATTTGGAGCAAATCATACAATTTTCCAAACAATGAAAAAGGATGGTCATCTCCTGTTTCAACAGTTGCGATGCATCTGAATACATGTAAAAGGGTATTACGTATGGTGTAAGGTAATTTTTACATCTTATTATTGAGTATCCACATCTGAGTATGAGCACCCAAAAGTGATTCAACACGTTTTTCAAAAATTCATGAAAAATCCAGGTTTTGTTGGATATGCTTGAAATTCATATATGTTTTATTATAATAATACAGTCAACATATATGACAATATAACCCATCGGATGACCACTACATCACTGACTTCTTAATTCTGGACAACTTAAGAAATATGATCCACATTTGGAACTTTACCTTATAGGCGACATCTTGACATCAGAAATTATTATAGGTGACCGGCTCCGAAGAAAGGGACCTTATGGCTAAAAACGAATATCTGAGAAAAACGCGTTCAAAGTTTGACAACACTGTTCTCGTTATGTAGACTGATACCACGCGCTGTTGATGAATTGTATAGTGCAGTGTTACTACAGCTGGCCAATGATGTACAAACAGCGTAGCGACCTACTAGTCTTCGCGAGAGACAGAAATTAACGATGACAGAGAGACAGTGCTGCCAACCAAGCCTGTTGAAAAATCCCAGGATTCTTCATAAAAAATTTTGAGACTTCCCAAAAAATCTTCAGACGAAAATCTTCGTTTTTTTAATGATTTTCAACAATTAAATATTTACTGACTCATCACATGTGTTGTTTCTCCCCCCCCCCTTCTTCCTATTCTCCTCAGTTCTGTCGAGAATCCTAAACATTTTCCTTTTTCTTTTCACTTTTGTTCTTGAATCCTACTGTAAAGAAGAAAGAAGAGAATTTCATTACTTATGCCTTTTCGTTAGAACATTTCGATACCACTAAGGGCTCTATTCTTGTGACAGATCACAGATGTATTTTACATTTCTATTGCTGTGTAAAATCTGAGAGCTTATTACTCCCGCGAGGTGATAAATTTTCCATTTCCCAAATTTTGGAAGTGAAAAATTTGAAGAAGCTATGCATATTCACTCAGTTTTATGCAAATTCTTGAGAACTCTTGAGATTCTCTTGAAAATCTTGAGATCTCAAGATTCATCTTGAGGTTGGCAGCAGTGCAGAGAGATGTGGATGCGGTATAATGCGGACTGATCTTATCGCGTGGCTTGGTCAGTAGCGTAACTAGCTTCTTTTTTGCGTGGGCACGGAAGGGCCAACACAGAGTTGGGTCAAGTTGCTATAGACCAAATCAATTTTATGAATGTGGCTCGTGGAAAGGGAGGGAGCAGAGGAGGTGTTGAAAAATGACGTCAGCATGAAAATTTTTTAATAAACGCATACTTAAATAAATACTGCTATTCAATAAAATGTAACTGTGCGGGCGTTTGTGACGTAACTTGCGTTATGCAAATGGGTTATAATATCTACTGTAAACCGAGGTGACTTTGTTTGGGGTTTTCAAACTTGAACAACTGCAGCGCGTGATGTATTGGAGATACAGGAAATCTAAAAATTGTTCCGGATTGGTTGAAGCCTTGAGAATAAGATTAGCTAGGAGAATCAACATTCCCTCTTCCTCCCGCCTCCCAGAAAGATGTAAAGCTGAATTGGCAAAGTTACCTGCGTATGGGGTGACATTGCCAGTGCATAAGAAATGCATAGACAGTGAGTGAAAATGTTCAAAAATTATTATGAAAGGCCATAAAAACGAAAGACAAATTGCAACTCAAGTTAAATTATGTCTTCGGGGAAGATATACAGGGTGTTCCACAAATGTTACCCCCACCCCCATTTTTTCCCGAACCGATTGGCGGATCTTTGCCGGACAAATTACCATCTTCCCGCGGCAAAGTCTAGTTTCTCCAGGGCTTGAAAAATTTTCTCCACGTGCCAACCACTTCGGAATCCTAAATAGAAAGGTATGCCTTTATGCACATCGCTGGAAAGAGCGTATCCTGCAAAATACGAATCCGTGAAAAAAAAATTCAAAATTCATCAATTTTTCTGGCAAGGGGCCTAAAGATGACCAAAATCTATCAAAAATCAAAGTGTCATAACCTAGCAAACAATCGATTAAAAGAGGGGTTTTCGAGGTCACGGATTTCGAATACACGATATAACCCGGTTTAGAGCTTTAAAATCCAAATTTTCAACCTAGAACTGGTTCCTATTCACAAATTTTTGACTTTCTGAATGCAGATTAATAAAGTAGCTTCACGCACATCGTTGAATAGGGAACTTCCTTCAGAGTATGAATCCATGAAAAAAATTTCAAAATTCATCAAATTTGGGGGTAAGGGGCCTAGAAATGACCAGAATTCATCCAAAATTGAAGTATCATGACCTAGCAAACAGACTATTGGAAGGGGGGTTTTCGAGGTCGCTCATTCCGAATGTCACACTTTCCTCCCGATTCAACCCGTTTTAGGGCCCTAAAATTCAATTTTAGACTCAAAAGTTATTCTAATTTACAAATTCTTGAACGCAAGTTATCAAAGTGGCTTCATGCACATCGTTGGATAGGGCAGTTCTTCCAAAATACGAATTCGTGAAGAAAAATGACAAATTTATCAATTTTGGGAGACAGGATCTAACCCTAGTCAAAACCTATCCAAAATCAGATACCTAAAAGTGCTGCCATTTACAAATTTTTGAATTTCTTATTGCAGATTATCCAAATGGCTTTATGCACGTCATTGGAAAGTGAACTTCCCCCAAAAACGAATCTGTGCGAAAAAAGTTTGAGTTCATCACGTGATTTCCTACATCCAGCGCATCCTAGGGCCCCGAAATCCGAAATTGAATGAGAAAGGTGGTGTGAAGTACAAAGTAATGTCTATGAATAAGCGGGCACACGATGACCGTCTATTCAGATTTGAACGCAACATTGCTGTGCTCTATGGCGCCGTGACGGACAACAGAAAATGCAACGATTCGGGGGGAAAACTTCGATGGTTTTTGAAGAATTTTATCGAAACTCGTCAGGAAAAATGTTCGATAATCTCCGGAGAATTTCTTCGGAAACTTCGGGGAAAATCTCAGATGATTTTTAGGGAATTTCATCGGTATTGTTAGAAAAAAATTCCAATAATTTCCAAAGAATTTCTTCGGAAACGTCAGGGAAAATCTCCGATTAATTTTACGGAATTTCATCGGAACTCGGGAAAAATCTCCGATATATTTTAAGGAATTTCATTGGAAATGGTAGGAAAATTTCCTATAATTTTTTTAAAAATTCATCGGAACTCGGGGAAAATCTCCGATCATTTTTAAAGAATTTTATCGGAACTCGGGAAAGTCTCCGATAAATTGTAAAGAATTTTTTGGAAACGGGAAAAATCTCGGATATGATTATTGTGGAAAAAATTCTGATAATGTCCATAGAATCTCATCGGAAATCTTTAGAAAAATTTCCAATGGCATATCAAAATGTAAATATTTCATAAACGTCAGTACACAGACGTACGGAAAAAAGAAATACTGTTACACTGTTCCCCATCATATCATTTTATCAAGTACCTACGACATATTGTCGAAGAACTATCAAGTCAAATCTAAATTGTACAGCTCGATTAAAAAATGCATATTTTCTTGTAATTTTCGTATAATTTAGATCGTCAAACGGATAAATTTTAATGAGAAAAATTTCGATCCAAAAATATTTAAAATTACAGCGGAGAAAGAACAAAAGATATATTAAAAATTTTTTTGGTGTAGATGAAATTCGAGGCATTGCATTTTTTTTTATTACAAATTCTTTTCTAAAATTACTATCCAGTAACCAAAACGGCAACATTTTAGAGTTTTATGAAGCAATTTAATGATCACTGGCACACTGTTCCCGGTGTTACACTGTTCCCCGGTCTCCCCTACTGATAAAAATAGCATGGAATCGCGTTTTCAGCTTGCTCCAACATCTTAAGCTGCTGAGTCCTGATGTCACATGCTTTGTAGTACGTGTCAATGTCTCACACAGACACATAGTTTCCCTGTTAATATATGCGATTGAGGACCTACCGGCTTAACATGTTGAAACCGTTCTTATCAGTATCAGTGGTCTATAGGATGGAAGGTCTATGATTCAATAAACCATCAGTGTTCCCACAAAAAATATACGCTATTGGGGACGAAGATAAGGGGCATGGGGGCAGCCCCTCCAAGCCTCTGCCAGAGTAGGGAAATTTTAGTAGATGGATCCAAAGTTGGGAAAATCCAACAAGTCAAAAGGTTTTTTTTTGCTAATACAAACAAATTTTGATACTTAAGAATTTTGACTTGAGTCAGTTGGGAATTTAACAATTTTTGCCCTCCAGAAAAAACTCTTCGCTACGTCCCTGTACACTATTTCATTTCCCAGTAAACGTAAAAAATGGTCAGCTAATTAAGCATGTTCAATATCATGTTTGAATTCAGCGTTAAGAATATTAAGAATCGTCTATTCTCCTTTCTGTGGTTACCAAAAAATCTCACTTTGTTGTGTAGTGCAATTAGCTCTGCCCCTTTTATACAGTGATTCTGGAAAACAGGTGATCGAAATTGATTTCCAAAAGTAGGAAAATCAAATTTGAAGTACAAAAGTAGATTTTAACATTCTCGAAGAGAGATCTGTTCGGGGGTTATTTTCCTCCTAGCCTCAAGGTCCGCATCGGCGTTGAACTCCGATGGTTCGATTGCTGTTCCAAAAATTGACTCCCAGTCGCAATGCCGCTAATACGAGTCTCTTTTATACGGGGGAGGAAAGGCAAAGCATATTTTTCAAGAAGTACGAGTCTATTTCAACAAAAAGAAGAGTAATAATGGATTTTACAGCAAGGTGAAAAAAAAACAAAGTTTCTTTTTTCTTAGGCGACGGAAAGTGAGTTGCTATGGCTCAGTGCTTCTACTTGAACCACCTGTGGTTACGGTCTTGCCAAGTTGAGAATGAATGAGTTGAAAAAATGTGACAGCTTACTTCGATAGGAACACACTATGAATAGTCCCTCCCAGAATTTCATTCTAGGTCCACAACTAATTCTAAATGAATAATTTTGGCTCGTATGCACGTCTGCTAATGCGTTCCAAGTTACCCGACTGTTCCAAGATACCCCATTTGACGGTACCTCATTCAATATTCTTACATTCCATACCACTATTCTCAATTCTAATAGTGTCTCACTAGGTAATCTCCACCCAGATATACCAGTGGAAGAGTTTTTACGTCTGGAATTATCATTATTATACTTAGGGAGTTGCCATTATAATTGTGGTGGTGGAAATACATCTTCAGAGAAGAATACTGATGTAGTTTCCACTTGCTTCCATCAGGGTTTATCTGTCAGAGGTTTCCTTCTCTTATGTGCCTTTAGTTCTTCTTTAAGCCCGCTCACCATGCGAAAGTAGCACATATAGAGCGAGGCTTCGACCTTAATGGTCTAGAATGTTCATTCTGAAATTTTTGATATCTGGAAATTTGTGCTGTTCTGATCGAAATTGGTGGTGGGGGGGGGGTCTTTCTACTGGAAAAAGAACTAGATTTTACCACTTGAAAAATCTAAAACCCTTTATTCGACGGGTTTACCTGTTTACATCCTGTATGTGGAATATTTATAATTATATATTTTTTCGAACGCGTACTTTGTTCGTGTTTCCGTCCTCATGACGAAAAACGAGCGTCGCTGAAATATCGCCAACTGATGCGTGTTGAAATTTGTTGGACGTCAGTTTTAAGTACTCCCATGTTGAATAAACTGCCTACGTTTAACCTCGTAGTAGCCGAATGCCCGGGACTGCCATCAGAATATTCCCCGTGGCTAATAAATTGCCTAATCAGCCCTACAAATAGCCATAAATCCAACACGCAACACAACGTTCGAATGCATTCGGCGTGTTACTATCCTTTTCTCGAATCTCCGGGAAATTATACTACGTGACGAAAATGTAAAGATCAAGATCATTTTCGGTCCAAAATTGAAAAGGAGGTTCGCAACTTTCCGTTAGTATATTTAATTTTGCAAACGGGTATCGATTAGGTATACTTAATGACTGAAAGTTACTTATTCCCAAAACTCAGGCAAAATGTGATGTACCTGTTGGAAACGAGAATTCACTCGTGCTTGGCAAATGGAGGGCATATCGAACGAGGTTATTCAAAAACTTCGAGCGAATTCCTATGAGTGGTCGAGATTACTCGAGAGATTCCTCTCGTTATGTTCAGAAATTTAACTGTTCCTAAAATTAAAAAGGGGACTTCGTTACTGGCCGCTTCGCAGTGAACCCGATAAGATAATAGAGACATAATCTGATGTAAAAAGACGTATAGTCCAAGAGAAGATCCAGTGAGATATACTCCAACAGAGTAAGACAATAGTTGATTATGCTGTAATGTCTTTTTCCCATATAGACCTCATAGACCTGAGGCAAATTGAGCATGCATTTTCATATCTTCCTACATTATCATTTGTCAACTTGTTATTTTTTGGTCGTTTTGATGCAGAGATTTTTCACGCTGCATCGGAATCGGAGCTTCGACTACTTCCATAGGAGGTGAGGGTCGCGATTAGAGCTTCAAGACGGGCTAGACTCGAGCCGGATTTTGTGAATTATTTTGAAACCCTGTTATTTCGACGAATCTCGAAAGATTGCGCGAGTACACTCCAAAATCAGAAGTCCAAGAAACCGACTTTTCCGAGACCGTACTATCTAAGGTGCCTCATTCGCCTCGATTCGCTGCCACAGGTAACGTGGGCGAAAATCACTTAGAACGACCCGCCAGCTCTTTCGCTCGCTCTCGTAAAATTCATTTTACAGGTCGTAACTGACTTACAAAATATGCTAGCCGCCCAACCCCAAATTTCGACAAAAACTGGGTTCAACTTCGAATATGGAACGTAATCAAGAAACCAATTCTCCAGCACTCGTTAAACCGCAGTCAATAAAAAATTTATATTGCTTTTCCGCCCGAACGATCTCGGACGCACTCGTTCACTTTTGCCCCCTTGCTATATCTTGCGACCATTAAAAAAATAACTACCCGTTTATTCGCGTCGGGAACGCAAGAAGGCGAGACTCAATCGAGTCATGTTCGAACAAAAACATGAACCTGGCTGCAAAGTTTGAATGTAAATCACATTCCTACCCTTAAATTTCATTCGTTAATTCGTACGAGCCATGATATGTTTCCTTGTCTTGTTGACACCAGTAAGCTGTGTAGTGTATCCAGCCGCTGGAAACATGGGTTCAAGAAACTGTGAGATATCACAAGAGCACTGCCGATACCGTACAACCTAAGAAAATTATATCGAAAAAAGAGGGTAGTTGGACAAAATTTTCAGTGAAGTTATTTTTCATAAATCTCTTCACATTGGCCCCCTAGTCAACGTGCGGATGTCGCTGTGTCGGCAAGTGGTAACACTCTCCGCAATCCTTTTGGGTTCGAGTCCCACCAACGCCGGAAAACTAGTGATATTTGAATACTCCCGCTAATATCCTAGCGAACACAGCGACTACAGTATCAATCGAGGTGGAAAACATGGTGCGTCCTGTAATCCCCACCAGTTCACACAAACAAGGCATTACAATCGCACAGTGTGTTACCACCAGATCAGAAAAATTGGCACTGTGCGTGTGCACGTCGTGGACAGCTTATTCAACGTCGTGACACGTGACTAGTAAGCGAACTGCGGCTGCGCACTTTTTGGACCAGAGAAAAAAAATCGTAATGCAACAAACCGTGGAAAAAGCAACGGCAAACTACCCCGATTACCCTGTCCAGGAGAGTTGAGCGTCAGAAACTGCGACCGTCAACGTCAGGCATCGGATGCGGCGCCGGAAGAAGAAGAAGAAAACGTATCAAAAGTTTTCAATGATCCCTGGTAGAGTAGTTTCCCCCAAAAGGCTATACCTACCACAAATATCAATTTTTAGCATTTTATATGCTTTTACTATTGGGTATAGCTAAGCAAAACCGTAACGAAAAACCTAACACTCCCCCAACACGCTCTCCCGACACAAAATCAGTGGTTGATATTTCCATGGAAATTCATTTTAGCATTTTATATGCTTTTACTCCAGGATATACTTGAGCAAAAATCTAACGAAAAACCTAATGCTCCCTCGACACGAATTCAGTAGTTGACATTTACAATCTGCAGTCGTGTTGTTGATAGAAATTTCCATGCCCCCGACACGAAGCCAGTCCGTATGATTTAGCTCTTCATTTTTATTAGGGTACGAAAGCATGTAAAATGTTAGATTACGTGTCTCTGTAGGAGATACGTATTTTTGGGTAGTTGACTGTCTGATTAACCGATTGACCTGACTAACTGACCTGACTGACTGGCTGGCTGAATGACTTACCTAACTGCTGACCGAATGACCAACTGACCGACTGACTGACTGACCTAACTGACTGACCTGACTGTTTTCCATTGTGTGCCAACTAAAGACATGAGAATGTCAAAAGAATGTGGAGGGGGTGACTTGGATGAATTTTCAAAACCTTATGTGAAATCAGTTTCTAGCCATGACAACTGAATCACCATGTGTAGCTCAGATGTGAATTAACGTCTAATGCGCACAGTGTGGACCTCTTTTTTGAATTACAGTAGACTCCCGAATATCTGCCCTAATTGGAGCTTAAGTATGGGCGGATAGTGAAAAGTCGATAAGTCGGTAGAAAAATATTTTTAATGTAAGTGCACACCTTGTGTGATACTTCCATAGTGTTATCAAGTTTCAGTAGAATATATTCTCAACTTGGTAGTAGAAAAAAATTATAAATTGAAGAAAAAAATTATCAGTTGGAAGAATTATAAGTTGAAAAAATGTAAGTTGAAAAATTATCAGTTAAAGAAATTATAAGTTGGAAAAAAAATTTTTTAAATTATAAGTTTCAAAAACAAAAAAGAATGTAAATATAATTACATTTAATTTTTTTTTGCAACTTATAATTTTTTTATTTTTTTCCAGCTTATAATTTTCCAACTGATAATTTTTTTCAATTTCTATTTTTTGACTTATAATTTTTTAATTTTTTTTTCTTCAACTTATATTTTTTCTACTACAAAGTCAAAATAGTACATTCAATTACACACCAAGACTCAAAAGTGAGTGTTTACATGGCAAGAGAAAGTTTGAGACCAAGCGTAGCGAGTGAGCAATTCCGAGTCATGTAAACTCACTTTTGGCTCTTGTTGTGGAAGATATTTTTATACTACTTGATCAGAAGCAGCAATGTTTTTCGCTGACATGGTCTGTATTTTTTTTTTTTAATCTACTTATTTATTTAAATTATAGACAGATGATTTTTGTCTGCGTAATTAATTCAAAAATTTAATTTGCTCAGTTAATTACTACAAAGTACAGTATCACAGTCTTGTCTTCAGTTTGATCACATGCACAAATAGCGTACACAGGTAGTGGCCATCAAAAACATAACGATGGTCAACATCAAACGGTAACAGCTGTACTACGTTGTGAATATTTAAATGGGTTCTTAAGTCGCTATTTTGTAATTTATTTGCTCCATGACCGAGTGGTTAGAGACGATCGCTGCATTTCAGTCAAATGTTTCAATGGACGTGGGTTCGATTCCCCGATACGAAATTACTGGCCAGCAATTTTTTCATGTAAAAACGCTTTACATTGAGGTGCATTTACTTTACATGCAGTTTTCATTAGCACTCGATGCATGAATGATAGGCGCTTCTTGTTGTCCATAAAACACCAATGTAAACATTGACTTTCTGATCAAGTAGTATAAAAATATTTTTTCAACTTAGTAGTAGAAAAAATATAAGTTGAAAAAAATTTGCGCATCTGGGTAAAAGAAAAATACTGAAAAATATGATACAGAGGCTGATAGAGCTCCCTGAGATGAGAGATGAGAAATTGGGGTCAAGTGGCCCATATCCTACTATTCTTCTTTTTCTCCTCGCTCATTTTATCCTTTCTCCTCCATCAGTCGGCCTGACAGGATATTAGAGTAGTCTAGTTGAAGTTCAGTCACAGTTTATGGTAACCCTCACAAGATTTACTTCAACTGTCGGTCCATCAATACATGCACCTTCTCTATACCGTCTCATTTTTTTGATTTCGAATGCCTTTGCTGCGGTCCGAACTACACCCCTCTCTCGTGCAAATTCTCGAAAAATCAGCACTCCCCTTGGACAGCTATACACTGATTCCACCGCCTTTTCCAGTTTTCATGACAATATTGGGCCACTTAAGCAGGCAGTTTCCGAAGTATCCTCGTCGTGTATATTTGGATGTCGGTTACTGATTCGAAATGTGCGTTCTTCAGCGATTTGTTCGACCTGGGAGAACGAAAAAAAGTCATACGGTGGCATTGCATCATATTGAAGCGCATCGCCAGGATGAAGAATTCACGTGTTTGCGACCCCTGTGCGAAAAATTAGTCCTGTTATTTTTAGCACCCGTAGGAACGAGAAAAATTGGTCCTCCAGACCGGATGTGAATACTGACACGGATCTCTTCGGAAATAGCAAATCAGCGTAATTCCTAGCCGCTATTAAGACGATTAAATTGCTGAAGATATACATTCGGTAGTAACCGCATTTGTATAGGGAAGAGTGTTGTACCGCGAGACACATTCCATTGAAATTGAATTTTCAAACGAAGTTTGGAGTCTTTCCTTTTGTGTCTCAAGGTTCGGTGTTGTACCTCGGGACACCCCTCATACAATTTTGCATTCAGTAACTCAAATACAAAGGCCAAAAATGCATCTTTAATTGACTAACTTTTTTGTCCCAAGATTCGGTGTTGTACATCGAACACAGAAAATTAACTTCTATCAACTACGTATCGCAGACGTACATAATATCGTGCATAATAGCTCATGAAAAACAGAAAACGCTGATTTAGTTCCATGAAATAGTAATTGGAATCCATCAAACCAGAATCTTCGGTTTCTGACCATTCGCCAATACAATGCGCCGTCACGAGTGTGTCATGGTGAGGTTTCTTTAAGAATATAATAGAGAATCATAAAATGATATTTTTGATGAATGCTTTTTCAACTTTAGAACTGTCCCAGGGTGCATAAGATGACCTCCGGCAGGGCGCACCCATTTTTAGATTCTGAAACGGCCACGGGACTGCATGAATCATCATCTGTCAGCTGAACAGGGAGGGTGTCGACGTGGCATGCAGTCGATACCCGTGAAAGTCTATTCAATTTATCAGTGCAAGGCTGGATAAACTTTCATGGTGCTTGGAAATCTTTTAAAGCTGAGTCATTAATTTATAGACTTCGTCGTAATGTCGGTGATTTAGCATAGAACTCATTTTGGAAGTGCTGACTGTATTTTTATACTCATGATTACAGATATAGCCGTCTTTAACATATTTTTGGGAAAATTTGCCGACTGCCAAAAGCATTTCACCAATACTTCCAACTATTACGAGTGTATCCCGAGAACGGAGCGTCCCTGCCGAATTTGAACACCCAATTCAAACTCAGCGTGAAAATTTGGTTCAAAAACAATCTTTATTTCGAAATTTTTGTTTTTTTCGAATTTTGAAAATTTCTCCATACTATACATCATGTCCTTTTTGGGGCCACAAAATTTTTGGTGAGCTTCGGCGTTGGCGCGTGTGCTAATTACTCAATTTTTCTAGGCGAATTCAAATCCGTTGTCAAAATTGAGCTACACTCATTTTTTCACCCAAATTGACCAATTTTTCCAACGTTTTCGAGGGTATCTTGAGAACGGAGCGTCGCCACGAAATTTGAACGCCGAATTCGAACTGATCGTAAACAATTGAGTCGAAGATCTCGGATAATATTTTCGCCCAAAATAATGCCTGATGTATAGTATGGAGAAATTTTAAGAATTTTCGAATTTCTAAAATACTGAGATAGCCACCTTATCCTACTAAATGTTTCGCGCCGTTCAAATTCGTCGACCAAATCAGGCGCTGACCCTCCGTTGCCGAGATACAGTCAAAGATGTGGTTACACTGGGGGCGGGGGCTATACTGGGTCAGAAATGGCCTGTGAATCAATTTTGACGACGATTCTGAATTCGCCTCGGCATTTAGATTCTATTTCGCCGGGTCCGGGCCCCGAAGCTCTCGGAAAATTTTTTCTCCCAAAAAAATGCCTGATGTGTGGTAGGAGAAATTTTAAAAATTTTCGAAATTCAAAAATACAGAGATAACTACTAATTCCTAATCAATTTTTCGCGCTGAGTTCGAATTCGTCGACCAAATTAGGCGCCGACACACCGTTGACGAGATACAGTCAAAAAGGGGTTAAACTGGGGGCGGGGTCTATACTCGGTCAGAAAGAGCCTGTGAATCAATTTTTACGACAGATCTGAATTCTCCTCGGCATTTCGAATCTATTTCGCCAGGTCTGGGACACGAAGCCCGCGGAAAATTTTTTCGCCCAGTAAAAATGCCTGATGTTATAGTATGGAGAAATTTTCAAAATTTCCAAAATTCTAAAAAGGTGACATAACCACAAATTCTTACTCAAATTTTTGCGCTGAGTTCAAATTCGTCGACCAAATCAGGCGCTGACTCACCGTTGCCGAGATACAGTCAAAAATGCGGTTACGCTTGGGATGGGGCCCATAGTGGATCAGAAAGAGCCTGTGAAACAATTTTGACGACTGTTCTGAATTCGGCTCGGCATTTCGAATCTATGTCACCGGGTCCGGGCCCCGAAGCTCTCGGAAAATATTTTCGCCCAAAAAAATGCCGGATGTATATTTATGGTATGGAACCTCCAATCTTCATTTGGGGGACTTCTGAGCACAATTAGAACAAATAAAATACAAATTTGTGCCACTAATTTTTAGACCTCACGTTTGCTTGGGGGGGGGGCTAACATTTTACCGGCCCCCAATCTTATTCGTGAGCTGTAGGTTTAAAGAAGGGGGTACAAAATGTGGGACCCTTGAGCACAATCAGCACAAATAAAATACAAGTTTGTGCCACTATTTTCGATACCCCACCTTTGTTTGGGGGTGGGCTAACATTTCACCGCCCCATTTTATTTTTGGGATGTAGGTCCAAGGAAGGGGGCACAAATTGTGGGAACCTCGAGCACATTAGCACAAATTAGGTAAAAATTCGTGCCATCACACCCGAGCCCCCACCCCCTTCCTGGGGGGGGGGGTCGTGGCTCATATCTACACTGTTTTTACTTTCACCACGGGTTTCTTCGTTATCATTGTTGCCAAATCCGATGCGCAAAAACAGAAGTGTTGTTGCCTGAAACTATCGCACTTTTGCCTCATGAGTTTAAAAAAAGTATGAACAAAGACAACAAAACTTTGGATAGAATGGGTGTACCTCCCAAAATTGGGGTAGGATATGAGATACCGTGAAAAGAACCTGAAAAATTAATTCGGTGACAGCAGAAATCAGTTAATCTCTCCTTTTGAAGATCGTTGTTTTAAAATATCATAATTTTTCCAGCCCCCCAAATTGAGCACTGGACTGTGAGCCCAGAAAATACGGCACAAATTCTGAGACCTCGGAGCACAATTAGCACAAATTAGGATAAAATTTGTGCCGCTAATTCCAACCCCCTATCTTCATTTGGAGGGCCAACATTTCCCTGCCCCCCCAAACTTTTTATTAAAATGTAGACCCACGGGAGGCGGCACAAATTCTGGGACTTCGGAGCACAATTAGCACAAATTACAATAGAATTTGTGCCGCTAATTCCAACCCCCTACCTCATTTTCGGGGGGGGGGCCGTAGAAATACAGCCAGTAAACATCCAGGAACACAATGAGACCACAATCAATGTTCCCTCTTTTCTAGATTGTACAATTCTCCTCGCTGACGCGGTGAAAACAGGTACTATGTAAAGTTACTCCGCAAATTATTTTGAAATAAGGGTCACACTTTCATCAGAAATGGGTTCAGCGAGCCTTAAATAACACTATATCGATAATGCATTTATTTTACAATAGTGAGCTCACGCACCCTCACAGCTACCACCATTTTGGGCTTATAGAACTATAATGAACTAATTTTCGCCAAAAACATCCCCCCCCCCAAAAAAAAATAAAAATAAAAACAGGAGATCGATGTCTTTGAAACGATTACCTCAAACAATCTGTATAAACCATTATTTCTGATCAGTGATTTGTGATTTGAGCGAACAGTCCTGTGATTTTACCCACACTTTGACTAAACTCATGAAAGTACTCAAATTCATTGTTGTATCGAGAATAGTATTGAAGTGACGATTTACATCGAGAGGAGAATCTCAATTTTAAAAACGCTACACGGATTTTGATTTTATCCCGTTGAACATTATTCCAGTTTATCATCCACGGAATTACATAGATTGGAAATGAAAAATTATCCTCCGTCGGAGGACTTTTCATTAGAAGGACTATCATCCCAATTCTCGTGGCTTTTTCGTTTAATATTCGTACAGTCTAAAGCTGAACCATAATCCCTAAAGAATGATGCTGAGTTTCGTGTACGAGTGGGCCTTCATTATGATTTAAATAATGGGCAGCGAATTCGTTGCATGTTTTTAATGGAGACTAATTACAATATCGTATCAAACCCTTTTCATTCTCGCCCATTATAATGGGTCCTTCGCAGGAAACCTTTAATAATTCGTCCCTGTGAATATTTTCAGACGAACAACCTGTTGTCCTCATATTGCAAATTCTTTCGACCTGCTAATGTAGTAACTTTCCACCAAACGAAAACGAATGCACTCTTCTCTAAAGTTTTGTTCGGAATGCTTGTTAAAAAGTTCTCCTTTTTTTCTCATCCACGAAGCGTTAAAGCGAATCAGCTTTTGGGGCAGTTGTTTTCAACTTTCTACATAAACACAAAGTAAAATAATGTATATTGGTAACTTAAAAATGTATTCAGCCCGCTGTAAAATAGCTGGCTTGTCTCCTCGTAATTACATGTTCCGTTAACATTTACCGGCATCGTTTCGCAGCCTCTGCCTTTCAACTTTTCTGGCCTGCTACTTCAGTTGTAAAACAACTCAGGTAGCTTAATTTTTTACACGTGTTGAAGACGCCAGTAAAAGGCACGTGAACGGATTGTTAAACGTGTAGTATTATGAAAATAGACCTTTGAGCAGGCGACTTTGATCCTTTGCGTACAAGTTAACCGATGCAAGAAACAATGATTCATAATTATTCGTGTATGGATAGGATAGGCAATTTAACGCATATCAAAATACATACAGTAGAATTAAATAAAAAATGGGACAGTAAAGAACAAAACGGGTATCAAAGATTTTCTTCTGTACGGAATATCGTTGATATTATGGTTTCTTGAGATCAACATCAAAATACTTTTTTGGGGTACGATCTTATACCTCATTAACATCAACGATGTTAGATTTTCCAGGCCAGAGCATAGCCCTCGTCTCCCCGGCCCATCCGAGCAACGGTTTCCCTAAAGCGCTCCCATTCTTTCCAGTTTTATGATATTTTTTGACAAATGATTCCGTTTGGACATTGATTAAAGTCGTCGCTCCATCGAGTTGGTTGTTGACCGGGTTTTCTATTAAGATGGGTGAGGGGAGAGTTTGCCAAAAGATGATTCTATAGGTCCATCGGCCATCTTTCATTCTATTTACGTCCCCTCCCCAATTCCATTTTATGTCACCTTGCATAGGTTTCTATATTTCTAATAAGCATGTTTTTTCCAACTACACTTTTTTTCAAAATTTTCGAACCGGTGGACGCAGGGAAGCCTCAGGGGCCGGGAGTACCTATCACCCATCAGAAAGGATTGGGCATACGTCTGGGACCTCACATACCAAGTTTCAATCATCCCCCTTTTACTACAATCCCCGCCATAGCTCTTTTACAAAATTCTCAGTGGCACTCCCGAGTGGGTGACATGTCACTGTTTTAAACGCTACACTAAAAAATAGTTCGGCACTAGACGTGTTAGAGCAATTGGCATCAATGCTACAGAAAAACTTGAAAAAAGTAAGAAAACAAAGGATAGAGTAAAAAACTTTAGGAAAAGTAATATAATAAAGAAAATGGAAATCCCAGTATTCAGAATTCAGGGAGCCAAAACATGCGGATCTCAGAACTTGGTAAGGTCAATTGGAAGATGAAGAGGGAAGTACAAAAAGCATATAAATTAGAAAAAAAATATTGAGCAAAGTATATAATAATTTTGCAGTAGAAGTGTTAAACTGATACACAAAAAACAAAATTTCGGCAACAGCTAAAAAACCTCGTGAAAAAAGAAATTTTTTGGTAAGAGCTAAAAATAAGACTTGGGGAGAATAAATAGAGTTAGTGGAACTCAGGAAAACAGTGAAAACGAAAGTTAAAGAGGACATAATATGGAAATTTGATACAGAGGATGTAAAATCTAATCAAAGATTCCGGGGCTGCGAAAAAAGCTAAAAAAATAAATCTTCAAGGATCTTAATCTGACTCCCAAAATCATAAATAAATTTGGAAAATTAGACTTCGACAGAAATAGGATCGTCCAGTTGGCGACGGACTTCTACCAGAAGTTATACGAAGAAAAAGCGACTGAAGGCGAAATTTATAAATTGGAGGAAAAAGAAAATGAGGAAGAAATTCCCCAAATATTGGAAGAGGATGTTTTCTTGGTCCTAAGTAAACTAAAGGTGGGAAAATGCGCAAGTCCGGGAGAGGAAATCTATATATTAAAAGAAACTAATACGAGTTCGTCCGGCCGTTCTATTACGGCGGTGTTTTTTGTTGTTTTTTTTTTAAATAAAAAGGTATTTATATTACGATATGTCATCAAGTATTGGAATTCACACTTAGCTTTGACCCTACTCAAGTTATACTTAAAATCGACTTAATTCATGATTTTCCAAGTTTTTCCTCCACTTAAAGATCTATATCTCAGGTTCTAATCGAGGTAAAGAATTTGTTTTGCTCTAAGAACACTCAATGGATCAAGACCTTTCATTTGAGCTTTTGGTCACTCAAATCGGTTGAGTCTGAGGACAGTTGTAAGCGGACATTCAACTCAACTTTTGATATTTTTAAGATTTTTCTTGACTCAAAGATCTATATCCCGGGTTCCAATTCAGGTAAGGAATTTTTTTTTGCTCGAAGAACACTCAGTGAATCAAGACCTTTCATTTGAGCTTTAGGTTACTCAAATCGGTTGAGTCTGAGGACAGTTATGAGCGGACATTCAACTTAACTTTCGATATTTTTAAGATTTTTCTTGACTCAAAGATCTATATCTCAGGTTCTAATTAAGGTAAAGAATTTGTTTTGCTCTAAGAACACTCAGTGGATCAAGACCTTTTTTTTGAACTTGTGACCACTTAAATCAGTTGAGTCTGAAGATAGTTGTGAGTGGACATTCAACTTGACTTATGATATTTTCAAGATTTTTCTTGACTCAAAGATCTATATCTCGGGTTCCAATTCAGGTAAGGAATTTTTTTTGCTCTGAGAACACTCAGTGAATCAAGACCTTTCATTTGAGTTTTAGGTTACTCAAATCGGTTGAGTCTGAGGACAGTTATGAGCGGACATTCAACTTAACTTTTGATATTTTAAGATTTTTCTTGACTCAAAGATCTATATCTCAGGTTCTAATTAAGGTAAAGAATTTGTTTTGCTCCAAGAATACTCAGTGAATCAAGACCTTTCATTTGAGCTTTTGACCACTCAAAGCGGTCGAATATGAGGACAGTTGTGAGTGGACATTCAACTTCATCTGTTATAATTTTAGAAGAAGAAAAAATGGCAGATTAAAGAAAAGTAAATAAAAAACACTTGCTTCATTCTGATTGGCTCTCAGCTTCAGCCATTATACTTCCACTTAACAACTAATGCTGCGGAGCAGCGCGGGTCTCCTAGTAAAGAACTTAAAATATTTTCCATCGAGTTGGCAACGGTAGTTACTGTAATCTTCAACATGATCCTAGAGCAAGAGGTAATCTCCACACAGTGGAAATTATCTGAAATAGTATTATTATTTAAGAAAGGGGACAAAGCAGATATTAACAACTACAGTTCCATAAGCTTGACCTCCAATTTAGGGAAAATTTGGGCAAAAATTTGGACTTGAACCAAAGACCCAAACAGGCAGGCTTTAGAAAAGATTATTCGACGATAGATCAAATCTTTGTTACTAACCAACTGATTGAAAAATCGAAAGAATTTAATCAAAATTTAAATATATTACTGATAGACCTTCAAAAAGCTTTTGACTTGATCTTCTTACCTGCACTGTGGAGAACTCTACGGAGAAGAGCGTTTCCCAACAAAATGATTAGATCAATAAAAGAAATATACAAAACTGCCAAAGGAAGGGTGCGTTTAGACGAAACGGAGCAATACTTCGAAATTAATAGAGGGGTAAGACAAAGGGGACCCCTTATCACCAAATCTATTCGACAGCTTACTAGAAGAAGTTTTTTATAGGTAATTTGAATTGGGAAGACAGGGGCCTAAAAATAGACGAGTCTGGTTAAATTACTTACGGTTTGCGGACGATGTCGTCTTGATATCCCGGAACGGAGAGGACTCCGAACGATGACCAAGGAACTGTAACAGAAAGGGTTGAAAATTGGTTTAAAAATTAATACTAGCAAAACAGTGTTGATTGCAAATCAAAGAATAGCACCAAAAATCAAGCTGGATACGGAGGAAGTTAGAGTAGAATATAGCACCTTGTATTTAGGACAAACAATATTTTTTAAAGATAATGTGAAAAAGAGGAACTGAGTAGGAGAGCGCAGGCTTGGAAAAGTTTCTGGTCGTTGAAACAGATATACAAGAGCAAAATGCCGTTGAATCCGAAAGTAAAAGTGTTGGAAGGGTGTACACTACTGGTCCTGATGACCTACGGAGTACAGACGTGGGCAACTACAGAAGCACAAAATTTAAAAATGGCAAGAACCGAAATTGCCATGGAGTGATCGATTTTGGGAATAAAAATAAACGATATTAAGAAATACCGAAGTAAGAAGTCTGTCCGGAGTAAAAGACTGTAGGTACATTTTTAAAAAGTAAAGTTTGATTATGCAGGACATATGTTGCCAGAGATGGTGCAGGAAGGTAGGAAAGAAGGGTATTGGACTGGTATCCTTGGGAGGGAAGGAGAACCCAAGAGATACTCTTGAAAAGGTGGCACGACGAACTGAAAAATGTAGAGGGGGGCTTTGGATAAGGGAAGCAAGGAATAGAGACCGATGGAAAAGGGTAGGGAAGACCTAGATAATTATCGAAACCGGGTGTAGTAATTTCATTTTGATACTGTGAAAGGTTGTAATAAATAATAGATAAATAAAAGAAAACAAAATTGAGTTTTGGGAACCGAAAAATTTTCAGGCAGTGTCATAATCATTGTTGAGGCCCCCAGCTCATTTCCCATCTTGACTAGGAGGCTCAAGTTTCTTCTGGGAGAACCCCCAGTTACTTCCAATTGCTACACCAATAGCGCCATACAGTAGGTAATTTTTTTCAACTTTTTTATACTGGGAGTTCGTAATTTGTATATATTTTTTGTTATAAGTGGATATATTATATATTTTTTTAAATATTTAAATTACCTATACATTGTACCCAAATATTAAAATCGCTTGGCATTGCACATACATATTTTCAATTCGCAGCCTCATCATCAATTTGATATGTAAGTACATATTAGGGTGTCCCTTATTTTACAAGTTTTCGCCAGTCGATTGAGTGCGCTCTGAAATTTGTTTCAATAGGTCTAGAAACCACCATAAAAAATTTGAGCTCAATCTGAGGTCATTAACCCGTGGCGCTTTGACCTTAAAGTTATGTATGATACTGAGATTTTAACAAAACCGCGAATATCTCGGAACATATTCACTTCAGAACCAAAATGCATATAACATAAAATGTTCCATGTCAAATTTTCTATTAAAAAGATCCTGTACAACTTTTTTCTAGATCGCATATTTACCGAGATGATCACAAAAGTGTGTAAAAGTTCCGAGGAACATGGCTTTCGTTGTTTTATCTTTTATAACTGATCTTTACAAGCTGAATCGCAGTTATCTAAAAAAATATTCACTTTAGGACCAAAGTGCAAATAACAGAAAATGTTCCCTGTTAAATTTTCTACTAAAAAATTCTATACAACGTTTCTTTAGAAAACATATTTATCGAGATAAAAAGATGTGTGAAAGTTTCGAGAAATGTGGCTTTTGTTATTTTTTCTTTCACAACCGATCTTTACTACACAAATCGCAAGTTATCTTTGAAAATATTCACTTTAGGACCAAAGTGCAAATAACATAAAATGTTCCTTGTTAAATTTTGTACAAAACAGTCCTATACAACTTTTCTTTAGAAAACATATTAATTCATCGAAATAATCGCCAAAATACGTGGAAGTTTCGAAAAACATAGGTTTTTTATTATTTCACGACTGAAATATCTTCTATTAGTGTCACGTAATGCACGCTATACAATATAACTTCAGTCTCTACGGTCTACTGGGGCAAACGCCTCAGTTTGCTCCTCCCCCACCTGGCTACGGCCATGACAGTTTGTTGTGACTGTTCCTTAACAACTATCTCATGCACAAATGTTATGTAGGACCCCTCAATTCAGTTCATTTTTATTAAAAAATGAAGCGAAAAAAATTTGAGGTTGAAGAAAAAATATTAGCCCGTGCCGCAACGCAATTGAGATTGTGCTATATTCAGAGGCTGTCTGTCGATTTTTCTGTGCATCAAGCTGACTGTCTTCTTTTCTATAATTTACTCTCAACCTAAGCCCTGGAATCCGCCCTTTCGAGCATTACCTCAGAGATGTCAGGGAGGCTGTTAGGGCTGTCTTAGCTCTCTTCCCTTGTGGCCGAAAAATCAGCCTAGGTCGAAATCTGGCAAGCTGCTGCGGCGCCCGAAACCGGGACCTCCGGATTCCGAAACCAATGCGCTATCCACTCGGCCAAGCAGACCCCTACATCAGGCTGTCAGTCTACCAGCCTAACTAGCTAGAATCCTTAGAATCCGAGGGTTGCCTCAAAAGAGAAGGGAGGCTAGATGATGCAGTCGAATTTAGGGCAAATTTTCTTTGACAGTGAATTTCTAATCGACTTCATGATAGTTGAAGTTTGCTACACGCTTACGGTAAATCATACGTGATCACTCACACATATCGCAGGGCTGCCAACACTTGAAACTCTAAGTTTAAATCCCAATAGGCAAATTGACTTGTAAACGTACACTAAATTTATTTTACTCTAACATTTTTTTATTTTTTTTTGTTGAAAAGCTGATACAATAAATAGTGGAGAACAGGGAGTTTTTTAATGACTAAATCGAAAACGCATTTCGGACTGTATCCGACACTTACTGCTCACTGAAGAGAGGGTTGAAGTTTCCAATCTACTAAACACAAAACTCTTCCCCCACGCTCTCCTTTTCTCTCTTCCTATCTCTACAATATGTTGTTGCCAGGCCAGGCATTACCTTTCCAATGCATCTTTAATATTTGGAATTATTAAAAAAGAAAAAAAAAAGCGATCTAGCACTCAACCATTACGTGTAGATAGGAGATAAGAGAAGCAAAATTAAAGGTAAAAGATGGCGCCATCTTGTCTTCAAATTTTCTTACAATTTGATAGTATATTTCTGATTGCAGCAAAATTGAGTTAGTTGGTATGATGTTCGTAATCCCCCACCCCCTCCTCCCAAACAAGTACCAGTCATTCAGCTAAACTTTATGCACATTGTAAATGGATGACCCAAAATTTAAAGGTCGGTAACTTCAAGACTGGACATAACATCAAACTTCGAATAAATTGTGTTAATTGTGACAGAGAGATCTTGTAAAAGTTATCTGATACAAATAGTGAAAATTCTAGTAATTCTTACTCCTGTTTTTACCCTCCCGCCCATGTAGTATACCATCGATGACGTCGCGGGCAATTCAACCAGAAAATAGATAAATAAAAGAATAAATAAATAAATTCGTAGGGTAAAGTAGCCGAAATCGTATCACCAGTTTTATCACCAAAAGGAAAATCAACTAGCCCGCTCTATTGGTAATACGCATTACTAGAAGTCATTTTAACAGTCTTAATCCAAAAAATTGGCCGGTAAAATGAAATGTGTACATTTTTTTAGCGATTGATATAAGACACAAGATTGCAATACAATATTTTTTACATTCTTTATGTGAAGACTAGCAGCTCCTTCCACCCGAACCCACTGTAGGCAGAAGACTCCGGAGAATGCAGACCCACTCCCAGGAAGACCAGTAAGTGCCAAGCCAGGGCGCCTCCCATCAGCATCCTCAGCATCTCCAGTTTTCCACAGAACAGGAAAAAAGAGGAACCCTGGGCACTTATGCATATTAAAATAATAAAATTGGCGAGTGTATTGCCTTTTCTAGTTTGTATGTTGTGTGGTAACCGAGAATAGTGGAGACTCTCGGGCACATATAAAGGATGGGAATCCGGTCTGGGAGAGAAAACGGAACCACCACTGTTTGGCCACGACTAGCTCTTATAGGGGATCTACAGGGTGTGAGGGAAACGGGCCACGGGCTTATAGGTTTCGGAGGTGTGTCATGACGAGGTAACTCAATCGGAGAGTATCTGATCGTCGGAGAATCTCAAGTATTAATTGCAATAAGAACAATCGACACGAGATGAAAGCAACAACGCTCTACACAGTTCACTATGATCGTATATTAAGATAACTTCGATTAACTATACGATTATGTATGGGCGGTTGATGACGATCCAATCCTTCCAGATGAGTCAAGAGTATGTTGGAATCGGGGAAGCTCAGGTTCTAGGTCCGCATGGTACGAAGATGATAGATATGGTGCAATTTCGAGAAGAGCACACAGATTAAGTCCCACGAACAAGAAGTAAAACTTGGAACGGAACGGTTCTTTTTCTCACGTTTCGCATGCGTTTACACGATAGAGCCTTAAAAAACAACCGAATCTCTTTTTTACATATCTTCCGGAGTATCATGAGACGTACTTCACTCACCGATTCACTTTTACACACCCACTCCCCTGTTCCCTGATCCCTGGGATGTTCATCGATGAGACCATGATATGGGAATTGACAAGAACAGAAAAATAGATTGAAAATATCGGGAAGTAGGATGAATCAATGATATCAGGGTATAACAAGACTTGACGTGTTAGAAAAGAGGAAAAATCATGAGCTCGTACTTTATCGGATTTTCCGATAGGAGTGCTACGGCGAACATTCCGTGAACATAGCAATTAGGTTACCACAGTTGTTTTGGACAAATATATTTATCTACTGAACCTACTATGGACTAAGGAGCACCCGGAAACGATGTTTCACACACTAAATCGAATAAAAAATAATATTTAATGCTTAATTAATACATTAATAGCGAAAATTGTAATTAAAAAAAAATTTCATGGAAGGTAAATCTCAGTAAACTTTGGTCGATTTGCGGCACGGGTTAGTATTTTTTTCGACTTCAAATTTTTTTGCTTTGTTTAAAAATAAAAATGAACGGAATGAAGGGATCCTGCACCCCAAACTCCATTTTGAAAATAACGACCACCCTAGCACTGATATGTGCCATTTAAACACTTCTATTATGAGATAGCGCCCAATTCACATGTAAAGTTCTCTGGCAGCAAAATCTCTCTGAGTAACCTCGTTTAGCACGCCTTCGTTTGCCTCCCAAACTCGTGAGCGAGTTCTCGTTTTCGATTTTATTTAACTGATTACTAAAGCTCCTGTTTCAACCAACAAATGTGCAATAAAAAATATAGAGAAACAGTTGATCAAAGACAAAATTCAAATTTGGTTAAATACGCATTTTTGAAATCTACGAGAACATTCGCCGGGTAAACATCAAAATAGAAAGCTAGAAACGCCTGTAGTTCACCGGCGAAGAGAAAAATCCAAACGGGCGGGCATTTTCAACTATAAACTTGTAAATTCTTTACGCCTGCCCATGTTGCTGACTTTCACATTCGTAAATACGTTAACTTACATCCTGAAAGTTAACCAGTAACCCTTTTCAAATGTAATAATTATTTTTTCGTATCGGTATAGTAAGAGTTGCTTAGGTCTTTCCATGTTCTACCGTAAAAGGGTCACGACTCTGTGTATTGTATTTGGTCTCAATTTCCATTTTGTCAATGTCGAACACTCTTAGTGTCAGTAATTCTATACATATAGTCATACGTTTTCGCTTATATGTATCTAAGTCTAAATAATTCAGTATACCTCAGGTCGTATCCTATTCTTGCCGTACCCGTCGTATCATTTATAAAGCTATTGGAAAGAGCTGCGAGGCTTAAGTTCGACGACGTTACAGAGCAATTTATGTATGATTAACCTAAGTTAGATGTTGAATGATTGAGCGGAAAATCAAAACATACACAGACGCTCTCGAGAGAGTAACATATGTTTACAAAATAAAATAAGTCGACAGATGCGTTTGATGTAAAATGGAAATCACTTCGGAAACTTCACAATTCATACTGACATCGAAAGCACGCGTTTAAAAATTACCCTTTTGATCGTAATCTTGAGCTATACCTTTTTTAGATTCTCCCGAAAATATGTCCTCCAATTCGCGGCAGTATTGGAAAGAAAGGTCAAAGTGTACGCGCAGCAAAAGGGCACGCAGAGAAAATGAGAATTGAGGAACAGGCGAACGAAAAGGCTGTACATCTGACATTCACAACTACGCTATTTTTCCACATGCGGGTTACTATACGTACTCTTGTTTTGTAATTATTTTAAATAATGAAAAATTTGCATACCACGAACAAAGAGCGCAACTAAATTGCATAAAATTGAACGGGCCTAAATAAAAATGAAAAACGCGGCTGATTAATTTTTTTATGGAAGCTAAACCCACCAGACAATACAAAAAATAAATTATATGAATGGGTCATTCGATGAATATTTACCGCACTGTTCCAGGTAAAGGGGTAACATGAAGTATAGGATGTTTCAGAAATTACCTACCACATCTATATATATGTTAGCGGCAAACTGTGAAATCCGTCATTCAATGAAATGCCGAGGCATTGCGTTAATTGTCGGATACGCAATGTGAAAACCGTCAATTTATAAAATGACTCATAAAATGAGAGTAATTTTATAAAGTGACTAAACCCACTTCGGCAATACTTATAAATCGACTATCATCTCGAAAATAAACCAAAAATAGAGATTCAACTCTGCTCTAGCGACACCTTGGGTGAGTCAAAACCAAGAACTAATTGAATTCCAGCATCGGGAAAAAGAAGCAAACATTTTTGGACTCCTTTCAAACACCTTGACAGCCCCCTCACTGGGTTCATCTATTCGAAGCACTTCAAACCGAAATTGGGTCCAAATAGTATACTAAATTTCCGTATATTTTTATACGTTGTAACTGCACCAGTGCTACGAGATGTAAAAGTATGCAATGCAAAGAGGTAATCTTGTCTAATTCATCTGATTTAAGATTTAAAAGAAGTATTAAAATAGGATTGTTTTGGATCTCTGATTCAGGTGTTACATCAAAATTTTGATCCCATCTTAATTTCAGCCCAAACATTCGAATTTTAAACCTAAAATCGGTCAAATTAAATTAGCTTGTAAATTTGGAAAAAACGTATCAAAATAAAATTTTTTAAAGTCGCTGATTCCGAATATTACATTAGTTTTTCAATTCAGCCCATTTGTGGTCCGTAAATCCAATTTCGGATCCAAAATGGGCCGAAAATGAGGATTATTTGAGCGAGGTGGGGGGAGGGGATGTTGCTGAATTTGAATATCGTATCAGATTTTTGATGCGACCTGATATGGATCACACATTCAACACTTTCTTTGTCATGGCAAGAAAACTGACTTACATTGACAGGATGTTTCAGGTTTCTGATTTCAAATGTAGCATTACATTTTTAATCCGATCCCAATTTGGGCCTAGAAAGTCATTATTTTGTAACTGCATAGCCAAACTTGAATTGGCCATTTCGACACGTTGCTCAGTATTTCACTCCATATCAATTTTTGCTCATTTGAAGTCTGCAGTTTTGGTTATTTTGCCCGACCCCGGAATCAAATTAAAAATCTTACAGATTATTCGAAATCAGAAAACATTCCTATTCCGATACGTTTTTCACGAAAAATCAAAGTTTATTCCTTTTGGGTCCTAAATTTGGCTTTATGGGACCAAATTAGGGCTGATCCGGAAGTCTGATGCGTTTTCGGAATTGCTGATCAAAAATACCTTTATTTCGATACCTAATTCGAGTTCGGGTTCTCAAGTCAAGTACAAATGACGGAATGTGCTGCACAAACGAGTATAATCGATGTACGAACCATTGGCACTTATCCAAAATCAAAATTACGGGGCTCTTGTTTCCCTAGTTCCCGAACTAACCGTAAACTATTAATGAACAGGGGTTCGTGTGCAAACAAGGAAATGTTTAATTTCAAACTTGTATAAATGAAGTAAAAATAATTGAAGGATGTTTGAAAGTGAACTGGAGAAATACACCCCTTTTTTTGAGGAGAGAGAAGTCTCCCACCCAAAACCCTAGTTTACTCCGAGTCGATCCCAGCTCGCGTTCATGTGATTGCCGTTTCACGTTCTGTATTGTTCTTTACTACTTGCATGCAGATGAAATTGCATACTCAATTTCCCGTGAATCAACATTCGTATGAAATTGCATACTCAATTCCCCGTAAATATGACATTCAGCTCAACAATCTACGGTAGCGCGGTAATGTGAATAAAATAATTTCCGGCACTAATCACTAATCATGATTTCGTCTTGACGATTTTCATTTTATTTATTTTTTGTTCTGAACTGCTTAGTTTTGTGTCTTCGAATAGCTCAGGACACCTTTCTGTAATGTTCGTAATTTTTTTAGATTTATCGTCTTCAGTTTTTAATTTTGTGTTTCTTTCTCGTTGTTTTTGTTGAAGATCTATTACTAAGACTTACTCAAAAGTCACAGCCTAATATAAATAACGCAGTAAGATGAGCGTAAATACGGGGGGACGACCCCCAGAACCCTTTAGTAGTAGAATCTTTTTCGGAGAGTATTTCTGATTTCTAAATCGACCTTCGAATTTTTCTTTGCTTATCTGAATGATTCTTTTTACTTAACAATGAGCGTAAAATAGACCTTATTTTGTAATAGATAATAGATATCTTATATTTTATAAGTTAGTTTATTTTTTTGTTCATTTAATGAAAATTGAACATGGTGAAAATATACCATGTATACCTACTTTTTATTCTATAATTTTAATCCCTCTCCCCCCCCCCAATCAGAAGGAATGAATAGTTACGCTAATGGAATGCTCATTTTAGGGAGAGACAAATTTTTTACAAAAAAAAAAAACCTAGATCTTGTCACTTGAAAATTCATTTTGCATCCTGTGAAAATTTGACTTCGAAAGAAAACAGGGGTGGGGTAATTTGTGAAACACCCTGTACACATAGGGGCACTAGCAAGTAAAAGAACAATTTTTTGATAGCGGACAAAAACTTTGCTGAAAACTATACTCGGGATTCTTCTAAATAACGTCTTAAATATCCCCTCCCATCACTAGTGCTAAGTTTGTTGTGGGGGATTCAAAATTGTGGTACCTGGGGGATATGGTGAGGGTCAAAATGAGGTCAAATGCCATGTGTACGTCAATTCTTATAGGTTCTCCGGGTCGCTAAATTCATTTTCGATCCTATCTCCGCTTTCATATCAACATTGTATCACCTGGGGGCGGAAGAGATAGTGGAGAACGACTTTGTCGAGAAGAGCAACAGAAATATCACATAGTAAGTTTTCAGAATCGTTGAATTAAATTCTGACATTACTCTTCCTCTTCACTGCGTAGTAATTATGCAAACAGCTATCAGCTGAGGAAATTTTTCATAACGAGTTGGTCGTTTTAAAATTTGTTGTTTTAATAACTCCAAGAAGCACGACTAGATGCGAAAAAATGAAGTTTCGTTCGAATCTGTCAGCGACAGGTGCTTATTGTAGCTAAAAAGCATATAGCTATACCGCTCATATTTATACTCGAAAAATTAGGAACTATACTGCGTACGCTACAAGGCCGTAGTCTTTGCGAAGATTTTAAACAAAAATTCACCAGGGACACATTTCCGACGAGCCTATAGATATGTTCCACCTGTTACAGTCTACTAGAACGCTTCATCGTTATTAAATTTTCATAGGGAACCCTCTTTGTTAGTAGTTAATATGCAGACATCAACCGCTTCAGAGTACAGGATACCACGAATAATATAATAGCGGCATCGACCCAACAAAAGAGTGTGGAATTTGAATTTCTTGGACTTCCACCAGGTTGCCTTTCTTTTCACATTCAACTTAAGCTAGTTTTGCAAGTCCCAGAACAAGTCTGAAAGGGTTTCAAGAGGTCCTTGATCAAGTCTTGAACAGTCTTCGGAAAACTTTTTTCGGATTTTAACGGAAACTGCTTCGAAAGATTTCCTCAATGGCGCTGATGAACAATACTGACCAAATCAGATCCCTTCATTTTACATCGTTCTGTCATTACTCTGATCCTTATTTTATATACAGAAGATTCAAAGCATTTCTCGGGAGGGGAAAACATATCCAGTGCCGTACCCAGGATTTAAGTAATGGAGGGTTGCGATTAAGATGAGTTTTTTCTTGGTGGGGGGCTCAGTCACAGATCCGCCCTCCTCTCCGTCTTGACCCATCATTTTTTCGTGTACTTTTGGCCAATGGGAGGGGTTTTACCCTCCCCCCCTCCATCGGGGTACAGCCCTGACCATATCCCAATAAATATTGTTGTCAAGATAATGTAAAAATATTGTTTCGAATGAATATCTATATTTTGGGCCCTTTATTATGTCTACACAAGTCTATGCTCTCAATATCTATCGGGTCAGATGAAAAATGAGCCGGAAGAGAACAAAGATGGCGTGACTCGAGTACTCGGTAGAAATGCTGGTAACGTCAGCTTGTTTAGCTATTTTATTAAACGAATGGAATCTAATATCGATTTTCATTTCGATGAAAACAAACAAATATCACTTCTCGACGAGGTTCGGATTGCATATTATGAAAAATAAACGAGAGAACCTTTCAGGATATTGTGGAGAAACAGAGAAACCTAATATTTAAGCAACTTTTGTGGCGTTGAAAAAATAGGACGGAATAGAGGCAAAGTCGAACGTTACCAGGCCGTGAATATTTGATCAGCTTCTAAAACATTTACTTTCGGATACAAGATCCAGCAGATTTTGATTTATTATTATTGCCCTCTTTCTTCTTTTCCTTCCTCGCAGAAGCGAATGAATTCTCGGTATCCGCGGTGAATTCCGATTGAGAGGATTTTTTAAACTTTCGGATCTTTGTTGCGTATTTTTCTCTCTGTTAGCATTCCAGAAGCTGAGAATAGTCCGAAACACGAAAGCCGTATATTCTGAACTGTAAACGTAAAGACGGGTTGGTTCATTTTAGACAGTGGGACCTTGGAATGTGTTACTTGTATACGTACAAAGGGTATAACCTTTTGACTGTTTTATTGAACTGAAGTTGGGTTTTCCGCATTCGAACCACTTCCATAACCGAGTGAAACGAAGACACGTTTTTTTATCAAGTAGATTGGATTTTTTTTTTTTTAAATTAAGAACTTTCGCAAATACTGGGAGTTTAAGTTTCTGTTCTGCGTTGTCTTGGTTCGTCATACCGCAACACGGGGTGACTTGGCACACATATGTTTTCATCACTCTTAGAAGCTCGAGGGAAATACAGAACATGTGGCAACGCTGACACGTGACGGCTTGTAATGTAGGATGTTATAGCAATCTTATACAACCAACTTGTTGCAGTTCGGCTATTTCCAGGTTGTGTTATCAGGTCGTTTGTGCAGAACTTCAAAAAAATGCATCAGAATTACACTACAAAAATTGTTTCAAAATGAGTGAAAAATCGAAGGAAATCGTGTGTTTAGCGTAATTACTCGCAGAATTTGATCGCAGTCACAGTAGTAAACTATTGTATATTAATCAGCATAGTGAAGCAGCAACTGGTAAGGAACTGAGAAAAAAAAACATGGAGGGGGTGATTTTACACATAATTGTTTACTAATTTGTCCTTCAAGCCAGTAAGTGATCAATTTCGATGTTCTGTCGTATTTCTAATGAATAGGTTAAAGCAGATGTTTATGCATCGAACTTTTAGAGGAAAGGACTAATTTAATTTTTTCCTTATGATTTCTGGAATAAAGGAAAAGTGCAATTGTTAACATTCTTTTCTTCTTTTTTTTTTTTTAACATACCTACATCAGTATAGAGAGTATATCGACCTGGGGTTCTTTAACACTTTTAGTTGGGACTCGGAATCAAAGTGGTTGACATTTAGCGGATGTTTTGTGAACCCTCATGGAGTGATCATGGAGAAAAAATAAATAGGTCGCGCGGGTTGGGCCGGCAACTGATAACGTACCTCTCATTTTATACTAGTAGAAAGAACTACACTTGAGGACAAAATGCCTGCCCCAATATTATAGCCCCCCCTCGTGACATTATGTGGGTGTGTCTATAGTACGTACCGTCCCCACCTTGAAATGGCCAGGAGAGAGTGTATTTCATATGCTCGATTTAGTATTAAAAATACTCAATTTACTGTTATGTATGCTCAATTTAGTATTTGAAATGCGCGTTTTACTATTTTGTATGCTCGATTTAGTATTTAAAATGCTCGATTTAGTATTTGAAATGCATGTTTTATATTCAAAATGTGCGATTTCCTATTAAAATGCGTGATTTATATTAAAAATGCGCGATTTATATTTTGTATGCTCGATTATCTCTCTCTTTTTTTATTCATTTTCAACTAAATAGTAAGTATTAATTATGTAATCATTATTTTTTTCTTTCTTTATCTGATTTGTAACACAACTGTTTGTTACAAAACTATATAGTATAGACTACTAGGACTATATTCCACAAAAATCTGTCGCAAATTAAACAAGCTTATGGTTCATTGAATCTATTCCGGAAAATTTCTGTTCGGGAAAATGTTTATTCGGGATTCTCGATTTTTGATCTTGGTTGCACGTTTTATGTTCGAAATACTCGAAATAGGAGCCCCGGCTCTTAACAGTCTGTCTGTCTATCTGAGGGGGAGGATACTGTTGTCTACCTAGACACTTTTTGATTGATTTTTTCGCATTTTATGTTCAAATTATTTGATTTTTATTCGGGAAAAAATCCATTTGGGAAAATTTCTATTCGGGAAAATATTATTCGGGAGCCGAAAGTCTAGCAAAATCACCTATATTTGTTCTTCATTCAAATGTCACACAGAATGCTCGAAAAATATTCGCTATCTAGTCTATTTCTCATTATATTTCTTCTTTTTTTTTTTAGTAGTTGGTTATTGTTGCGGTCACTGATTTCTTCTAAGGTGGAGTGTATCGTTTTATACAGATTCTGTAAGTACTTCTAGATCATAATATTTACTATTTGTCAGTCTATAAGATAGTCCATTTACCCTATTTAGGAAAATGATCAAAAATATTCTACATTTTCGGTATTTTACTCGAAAATGGGTTCTTCTTTTATAGTCGGGGTCACTTTTCACAAATTATAACATATCTGACTTCTTCGAAGGTAGAAGTGGCCGCTTATCCAGACTCTTGCAAAATTCGTCTTTTTGGCAAACATTTGATGGTTCATTGAGTCATCTATTCGGGAAAAATCCATTCGGGAAAATGTTTATTCGGGAAAATTTCTACTTGGGAAAATGTTTATTCGGGAAAAATCCATCTGGGAAGATGTTTATTTGAGAAAATATTCGAGAATAACGTTTATTCGGAAGCCCAGGTCATGTATTTTTGTTGTAATCGTTTAGTGTTTTTTAATCTTCTTTTAGTTTCCTCTGAGGTCTCGAATAAACGTTATTCTCGAATATTTTCCCAAACGGATTTTTCTCGAATAAACATTTTCCCAAATAGAAATCTCCCCAAATAAACATTTTTCCGAACGGATTTTTCCCAAATGTCACGGGGGAGGGGCTATAATATCGGGGAGGCATTTTGTCCTCAAGTGTAGTCCTTTCTACTAATACTTCACCGGACTTCTACTAATTTTGCTACCTGACATATTAAATTTTTAATCGCAAGTTCGAATTGTAGTTCCCCATACAGTTCAAATTTGAAGCATGTCCGTCATTCCTCAATTTTTTAATGACTTTTCGAAAAATCCGTATTTCCCATTTACGGCAATGTTATTTCCGTCTGTGATCACTTAACCTTTCATTCGGAAGTGCACATTAGCGCTCCTACATTCCGTTCCACATACCAATAGATAGTTATCTCCTTTTTTCTCAATTTTTCATTATTGCACTTTTTTCTACTATTTTCAATTTTGATTTTAAAAAACTGGTAGCCAAATCCAATTATAAAATAAAACTATGAAAGTACATTCACATTTTCACATAAATGCTAAATTACATTTACCTCAATTTTTAGCTAGCAAATATTTCAACCACTTCTGTCATCTGTGGAATGAGAAGTACTAATAGATTATTATTTTTTGCAAAATTTGAAAAAACAAGAAGAAAAGCTGAAAGTCGAACGTTTTAAGCTGAATTTGTATTGTTTTGGCTTCAAAAGCTGAAGAGCAAAAATTTTGAAGTTGAAGAGCAAAAATTTTGAAGCTGAAGAGCAAAAATTTTGAAGCTGAACGCCGAAATCGAATCTTTATTTTTGAAGGTCAAAAGTTTAAGCTGAATTCGAACTTTTAATTTTCGGCTTTCCAGCCCTAGGTGGAAAGCCGTAAGATAAAGCTTTCACTTTTGACTTTTTTATTTATTTAGAGCCGTGTAGCACAGGATACATTACTAAAATATATAATTATTGAACATATGCTACTTCAGTGAGACACCCTCTACACTGTCCATTTTTGGGCATTAACTTCCACCACCTTTTTCCATATTTTTCTGTCTTGGGCTATGCTGGCCCAGTTAGGTCCTACTGCTCGAGTAATTTCGTCCAGATATTTCGTAACTGGCCTTCCCTTCCTTCTTTTTAGGTCATACGGCACCCAGCTTGTAGTGGCTATACTCCACTTTTTGCTCGACTCTCTAGCCAAATGTCTCACATATTTGAATTTCAATTTTTTTTTCTGTAGCCAATCATTTCCGCCCCTGTTTTCATGATGATATTAATTTTACTAATTTTATCTTTAATCTTGATCCCCAAGATACTCCTGAGCATCCCGAATTGTGTGGTTTCTAGTAAGCTTTTTTGCTTTTTGGATAACGACCAGGTCTGGGCACCATATGATAGTACACTAGCAGGACCGCGCTGTCAAGTATTCTGATTTTATTTTTAATCCTCATTTTACTTTTGAATATAAATTTTAATGACCAAAACGCTTTCCATGCTTTTGTGATTATTTCTTTTAGTTCTTTATCCATGTGGTCCCCAAAGGAGATTAATTGTCTTAAGTATGTGTATTTGTCAGTTTTTTCAATAGACAGCTTCCCGAAGTCTATTTTACCTGTCCCTCCGTCTTTCATCATCAACATAGTTTTTGATGTGTTTATTTCCAAGCCAATTTTATTACATTCTTCCTTTAGCTCCTCAGGCACACCCCCAACTTCCTTTATATCCTTCCCTACTAGAATAATATCGTCACCAAATCTCAAGTTAGTCAGCCTTCTACCGTTAATTCTGATTCCTTTCTCTTCCCAATTCAGGTTTTGGAATGCTTCCTCTAATACACTATTAAACAAATTCGGGGACAGGGGGTTTCCCTGTTTGACGCCTCTTTTAACCCGGAAATTTTTGCCTTTCTCATCCAACCTTATGTAAGCTTCAGAATTGCGGTAAATGTTTTCCAAAATGTTCACAATTTTTTTTTTTGGATTTGGTCCCTTGTTTTTCACCGAAATATTTCCCAGCTTTTGACTTTCAGCTTTTGACTTTTCATTCAAAAAAAAAAAAATGAGGCATTGTTTATTAGTTTGTTGAGAATAGAACTTGATGTCACTTTAGGACAGGACAGAGAAAAAAATAATTTGTAAAGGAAAAGGGCGAAAAATGAAAGGAAAAGCTAAATAAATAAAGCTTTCAAGTTGGAACTTTTCGCTTCTCATCAAAAAATACTTTTCAACTTTTGACTTTTTACCGTCAAAATTCTCCAGCTTTCGGCTTAAAACTTTCAACTTTGAAACTCTGGTTATGAATTCGTAATATTGGCACTTCCACTCAGTATGTTATAAGTAGTGGCAACTAAAGACTATCATATGTAGCCTTAAGGAAGTTGTATACTTATACAGGGTAAAGTACTGTATATTTATATATCTAATTTTTTCATAAAAGATTTTCTATACAATTTTGTTTTAACATGATTTTCCTGTATAACTTACACATACAATGTGTATTTTGCCCAGCTTTTACTGCTGCTCCCGGCATTTAAAACGTTCTCAGCCCTTTCATTTTCGATACATTTATTCACTGGAATGTACCGATTTCGAAAATTGTTTCTAAACTTGATTTATCTTTACTTCGAATTCGCCAAAGTGACATCCTCCCTCCCTGGCTTCCTTCAAAAATACAAATCCGTTAAAAACTAGCCCAGTCTCAATCGTGTACTCGAAGACAGAGTTTTCCTCCTAATTCCATTAAATGATTATTTTATTTCGCGTGTGAAAAATTCAACTCGAGTCTTTCTCAGTAATTCGAATTCAGTTTCAAAATTTACGAACATTACTGTTGAACTTCTGGATACCAAATCGTGTTAAAAATTCATGTTATCCGTATCGAATCTTCGGGTCATTCATTCGGGTTGTGCGTTTTTGTGGACAGCTGAAAAATGAGAATGCGCATTTTTAAACCACTTTTCGCGGGCACGATCTCTGAAAATACCGAGTGCTTAGAGAAATGAAACTATTTTTAGATTCGTCCTGGATTCGCGAAAGACGTAGGCGTGAAGATTGCTATCTGTACCTGGGAAAATAGGAAACGTTATTTGCACAATCTCTACTGATAGCAAAGCAGTTAAGCAGAAAACTGCCATCCTAGCATTCTATTTTAATTTAAATAAATGATTCTACGAAAATAATTGAAAATCGATGAGCGAAACACGCGGCCTTAGTTATTGCCTCCATAATCAATTTTAGAAAACAATGCGAGCTTGTATTTTAGTTGATTTTCAGAAAACGGATAAACCTCATGTGCTGTTATTAATATACTCGACGCGTATGGTACCTCGCATTTTCAGTAAAGGTTTGATGGTTTGACGTAATTCGTGAGTAGGAGTGGATGACAAAATACGCCCGAGTACAAAACTGTCAGCTTGTATACGATGAATGAAATTTATAAATGAATACAATTCTTGCATCAAAGAGTAATGAAGATTATTATAGAGGCTCAAGACGGACTTACCCCCTAACAAAAAGTGGTTGGCCACCAAAAATAAAATAAAAATTAGGATTAAGAGTCTTATATAAATTGCTAAATACACCTCGCAGATATTGTACGATATTATCCTCCTGCTCGAAATCAAGAACTTTTCTTTTTAAACGCATGCCTATTTTTTTTTTAATTTTAGCAGCATATAAAAGTGTTTATTATACTTTTTATTTTATTTCCCGGACGGACGAGATGAGGGCGGCGAGTTGAGTTAACATTCGAACATACGAGTGTATTTACCAACTATTGCGACGCCTTGCACCATGACCAGTAAGTCCCTTCCCCTCCGTCTTTACGTTTGCCACACACATCGCCCAGCTTTGGGCGAATGCCTCCCCTTTCTTTTTCCAAAACTCTCTATCATGGATACTTCTTCTCCACTTCGTTCCTAGAGTTTTGTCGAGCTCATCCCTCCAGCGAGTAACGGGTCTCCCCTTTCCCCTCTTGTAGTTACGCGGGGTCCAACCTTCCACCTTCTTCACCCATCTGTCATCCCTTCCCCTCCAAATGTGACCTGCGTATTTCAACTTCTGGCTTTAAACTACCTCCCCTATGATCCGCCGTTTTGTTTTTGCCCTAATTTCCGAAAGCTTTACCCTATCTTTTTTCTTGATGTTCAACATACTGCGTTTCATAGCGGTTTGTGTAGTACGCAGCCTGTTTACACTACCCTTGGTTAGCGCCCAAGTTTGGGCCCCGTATACAAACACCGGTTGTATACAGCTCTGCCAGGCCTCCGCCTTAGTCTTCACTGGAAGTTGACTTTTAAAGACTTCTTTCAACTTTCAGTAATCGCTCCACCCGCTCTTGATCTTGCTAGACAGCACTTTGTCCCTAGCGTTTCGAAAAGGAATTGTTTGGCCGAAATATCTTGTTTCGCACTCCCATGTGATCTTTTCGTTTGCTATCATGATAGGTTCCTCTCTCGGGCGTTTGAGAGTAGGATGGTCTTTTTTGTGTTGACCTCAAGACCAGCCATCTTACACGCAACTATAAATTCTTCTGTCATCTCTCGTCAGGTCTTTCGGATTGTCTGCTATTAGGGAAACATCATCCGCGAATCTCAAGTTGTTCAGAAATTCGCCGTCAATTTTTGGTCCCTTAGTATCCCACTCGAGCCGTCTCACGGCCTCCTCCAACGCACAGTTAAATAGGTTTGGAGAGAGGGGCAGAGGCGAAACTTGACTTTCAATATGGGGGGGGGGGTGGAAAAGGAAAATTTGCCGACAAATATTTTCTTTTAAGTAAAAATTTGCCGACAAAATTTTCTAAAAATTTGAAAATTCACCGATTTTTCAATCGAAATATTTTTTAATTGAGAAAAAAATAGTAATAATAATAATAAGAAGAAGAAACAAACAAACGTTCTTAGAAAATGAAAAATTCAAATAAACAGTTTCAAAATTTGCTGACTCCTTAATTATTGGGGGTGTTTAACTCCCCCACCCGGTAGTTTCATCTCTGCAAATGCAGATTGGAGCCTGATCCCCTAAGCACACACATTTGCGCAAATGAGCAACCCTATTCTAGGAGGATAGGGTGGAAGGATGTTAGGAATACTTGAGAGGAACACACGACTTCCGATACACATTGAGGTGGTCGTTTTTTACTCTTAGTGATATTTTTTTCTGAATTACCTCTGATTCTTCTCCTAATTTGATTCCAGTAAAAACAAATAAATAAATATTTAAAAAAAACCTACAAAGTTTCCTGTCGATTGGATTAGGGGAATCCGTGCCAGAAGTTCCCTTTCGTTCTTATGGGAAAAACACATGGAGTTTTGACTTTTGTCCCAAACTAAATTTCCCTCCTATTTGGGCCGTACAGCGTTAGTATCGACTACTCTTGTCAGCGACCAAAAGGTGAAGTTTTCGACACATGTAGCAAAATTTTGGAATCTCGGATGTACGGCCCGAATATTCACCAGGACCAAAGACCGTAAATTAAACAATAGAACATTTGCAATCGGATTCAGCTAGTGACATTGGAAGATAAGTCTTTTGCTTTTCAACTTTCAGCTTTTAATAAAATGTTCAACATTCTCAAATTTCAGACTCTGGGTCAAACAGAGAATCTAGTAACAACAGATTTCGGACTCCTCAAAGCGGTGGCGCGCTGTAGTCGTTTACAAACGATTGAGTGAGTGAGTGAAACACTGACTCATTGAGTGACTGACGAAGTGAGGAAGTGAATTAATAACTGAATTAGAAAATGAATGAATGACTGAGTGAGTGACTGAGTAACTGAGTGAATAACTCAATGAGTAAGCGAGTGACTGAGTGAATCACTGAGTAAGTGATTGAGTAACTGTGTGAATAACTGAATAAGTACGCGAGTGACTGAGTGAATCATTGACTCATTGGGAGAGGGACAGAGAGAAAGTGAATGAATAACTTAATTATAGAATGAGTGAATGACGAAGTGAGTGAGTGAATTACTGACTAAGTGAGTAACTTAGTGAATCACTAAATGAGTGATTGAGTAACTGAGTGAATTATTAAATAAGTAAACGAATGACTTTGCGAGTGAGTGAATCACTGACTTATTGAGTGAGTGATGGAGTGAGGAAATGAGTGAATAACTAAGTGACTGCGTGAATTACCGAGTCACTGAGCAAGTGAGTGAGTAACGTAGTGAATCACTAAATGAGTAAGCGAGTGATTGAGTGAGTTACTGAGTAAGTGATTGAGTGAGCGAGTGAATCACTGGCTCATTGAGTGAGTGAGTGAATTACTGAGTCACTGGGTGAATGATTAAGTAACTGCGTGAATAACTGAATAAGTAAGCGAGTGACCGAGTGAATCACTAAATAAGTAAGCGAATGACTCAGTGAGCGAGTGAATGACTGACTCAGTGAGTGACGGAGTGAACAGATTTCGGGCTGCTCAAAGCGGGGGCGCACTGTAATCGTTTACCTTGTAACCTTGATCGAGGGGAATATTTCATTTATAGGCATACGAAGAAATCTCGAAAGATTATGAAAACGAAAGTATTTATCGAAAAAATGATTAGGACAAAATTTATGTACATAAAATTTTCCTTCCATTGATACCATTTTCATTTCAATCGGATGAATTTTTCTAAAATATGTAGGGTTTCAATAGTTCCTGTTTTTCACGTGCCTAAAATTATAGAGGGCGACTCTTTCGCGCTGGCAGTCCGAATAGTCATTGAAATTTAAAATTCAACGTTTACTACCGACTTTCAGATTTTCGAAATGTCTTCCATATTTCAGCTTTGTTTCAACCTTTCAAATAACGTTCGATACTCAGCTTGAAACCTTCTGCTTTTGACTGACTAGTCTCTAACAGGGGTACAGGGTACGCCATTTTCAGAAAGAAAATTTGACTTTCAGTTTGGAAAGGCGGAGAAGAAAAATTTGCCGACAAATATTTTTTGAAAACTAAAAACTCGCCGACAAAATGTTTGAAAAATTAAAAATTTGCCAATTTTTTAATCGAAATATTTGTTGATTGAAAAATAGAATAAATAAACAAACAAACATGCATAAAAAATGAAAATTCAAACGAACAGTTTCAAAATTTGCCGACTGTCGAATTATGGGGGGGGAGGGTGTCACATGAACAGTCTCAAAATTTGCCGACTGCCAAATTATTGGGGGAGGGTGTTTCAACCTCCACACCCCCTATAGTTTCGCCCCTGGAGAGGGGATCACCCTGGCGAACTCCTCTTTCCACTCTGAACCTCTCCACCTTTCATATCAGTTTTGACATAAGCTGTTGCTCCTTCATAAATATTTTTAATAACTTAATTCTTAGACTTTTTTTTACCTGTTCAGCTGTTTTTTAAATTTCTAATACGATTTTATAATTTTCTGTTTTTTTTTTTTGCAGGAATGGCAAACGAAACAGTTTTTTTTTCGTTTTGTTATTTCGTTTCGTTATTTTCAACATTTTCGGTTTTTCATATAAGTGATTTTCTGTTTGGATTCAGATCGGTGTTCATTCGTTTTGTTTATAACGAAACTGAATAATTTCTTTATTATTTCCTTTTTTTATGTCATTGGGTACACTTACAGTTATTAGTTCAAAGGACCAATGATTGTCATGCGTTTCAGAAACTGATGTAATTTTAATTTTCATTCATGGTATCTTTCATTTTTTGTACTTTTCAGTCACGATTTGCGAGAAACAGTAATAAGATTCACAATTATTAATTTTGATATATTATATGACAAAAAGTAAAAACGTAAGAAATTCTCTCTCTTTCAGATTCGTTTTTTTGTTATGTTTTTCCTTCGCTCTATTTTTCATTTTGCTTTTTTTGCTACATTTTCATTTCGTTTCAATATTTTAGACAAAAATCAATTATTATTTCGTTATTTCGTTTCGTTTTGTTTGCCATTCCTGTTTTTTTGTTCTATTTGTATTTAATTTGATTTCATTTTTTAAAATTTAATTTGATTACAGAGTAGGTACATGATTTTATTTATTCCTCAGTATATTTGTTCAATAATAGGTAAATAGCTCGGAAAAGTGGGTTTTGCTTTCACTACGACGAAAGCTTTTTTTTTGTTTTTTTTACTTGTTGTATGAAATTTGTAAGATCTGCGTAAAAATTCTTCGTGTCCATACTAGAGTGCCCACTTCGTTCTTTTTGATGATGATTAGTTTCGTTCATTTAAAATAATCTACCGTAGCATGAGGTGACTATGCTCACTTTTTTCTGTACTTTTAAGTTTGAAGCTTTAACAAAATAAATTTTATTTAAACTTTTCAATAATAAAAAAAATCCCGAAAATTTTCTAAATAAAACCTCCATTCCGACATTCTCTCATTGAGAACGGTTTTGTCAACTGACAGAAGGGAGTGCGTGTCTGGGCGAGCATCCGATACTCATCAATACGACAACAAACTGTAGGAAAATTCGGAATTTCAAGAATGAATTCTTGCGAATTCGCGTACAATAAAAGTCGATCCCGATACTTCGAGCACAAAAAATTAACACCAACCGAGAAATTCGTAAATTCTTTCGTTTTTATCCGCCGCCAGGAAACCTGGAACTGTTAAGCCATTTCGCCCTCATTTTCCGGATAATTAAATTTCCGAATTATATTTTACACCCGCGGCAAAAACGCTACTACGGTCCATTAAATGGGGTGTTCGTCTGTCCGGGGAAAGTAATTTCCCAGTTGCTTCACTGAGTCAACAAAAGAGACCTTATCGATAATACATACTTCTCGAAATCAAATTAGAAAACGGAAAATCTTTATCCGTAGTGATTTGTAAGCCGCGCTTTTGCTCTTCCTTTTTTTTTCCAAAACTTTTTGTTTTGAAGACGATGAAAATGATGAGGTCGGAAATTGGCAGACGCGCTTTAAACACGAAAGGCGTGCGTTGCCAATTCGGGGAAACTAATATACAGTTCAATGGTGCCAATTTCACGCTATTATCACGTCCAAGTTTAAAATTTAATCCCTGAAACTGTTTTGCGCTTCGCACTTTCGGTATGACGCCATCATCGAAAATTGAACTGCCTCAGGAAATACCCATTTTGAGTGGATAAAACCGCACTGCGATCATCAGAGGGCTATGTCGATACCCTTAAGTGTTTCAAATTCGAAGTCAGGTCCACGTTGCCAGCTACTCCCCGTAGGGTTAATGTCTTAATTCGTGCCTATTTTGTGCAATTTTGTGTCACCGACTCCGGATTTCATAGCATCCTCCTACGAGATATCTATCCTAATCATACTATGAGCAATATAGGTAATTAAAATCACCGAGTACGCGTTCCTTGCGCAATGATCTAAGACACCGAGTCCCATGTTACATAATCCAAGCGGCTCAGGTATGTTTTGTGGAAGGGGAGGGGGGTTGTCCCTTCCCTTACCGAAAAATTCGGAATTTTAAACGTTATCATCGTGTATCATAGTTTATGCAGTTGCGCTGGAGGAAAACATGTAATACCCCCTTCCGTCCCGCCTACAATCAGCACGATAATCCCATGTTGCGATTGTGGAGAATGTCAGTGGCTTTATTTTATGCGATATCTTTCGACATCGAGACAAAATAATCTTGCGCCACCAGCACTCCCTTGACATTTCAACGTTATTAAGGCAACGAGGGAGAGAGAGGAGAGAGGTAGCAGACATATGCGCATCAAATTCAAAACTGAAGTCACGGAAGATACCAACATGTTGTGCTACAGTCACGTACATTTGTGTTATAGAAAACAAACTTGGTTCCACCACTTGTGCTCAAATGCTCTAGCGTCGGGCTGGAGGTGGAATGTACCCGCAAGATTCGATTTTAATATCTCCAAGAGTTTCAGAATTCTGTGTCTATCTTGTGCTAAGCTAAGACACTATCCCCGAATTTTGTGCCACCTCTTCTCACGAGATATTTCAACATAGACAGAAGGTATGAAGCTCTCTCAAATTCGATTTTGGTGTAACGAAGAGAGTCATAGTAATTTTGTAATCATTTTATGCACTTTGCGCTTTATGTCACGAACCCAAAATTTTGGGCCGCCTCCATTTGGAGAGGAAGACTGAAGACACACCGCCACACAAATTGGATCTTAGTATTTGTTGTCTATTTCGGGAAATTTTCGCTACCAATAGCGAATTTTAAGCCCCCTCCCCTCGTACAAGGTATTTCAAAATGGTCGTTAGAAGGCTGAAATCACGATTCCGCCAATTCGATTTTAGTGCCACAAAGGATGTAACAATTATGTGACTATTTTGTGAAAAGTTGTGTGTCATAAATCCTAAATTTTGTGCCAGCACTCCTCTCAAGATATTATTTCAAGACTGCTGTCGAGAAAAGGGGCTGGAGGTACGCCGTCCCCCAAATTCGATGTCGGAGTAACGAAGGCTGTTATATTTCTATATATTTATAGATGGAAGGGGCCGGTAGCAGAAATGCCATTTATAGGATTCCCCGTACACATTTTTAACAATTTATTTGCGATAAAAGAAAAAGAAACGTAATTATAATTGAGAAGCGGTATTACAAAACAGCCTCTGTCCAGTTTTATATTTTTTTCACGGGGAAGAAAAAACCTGGTGTATCCCTATATTACACCTACATGTCACGGTTGATAGTCGGGTTGCCTAGTAGAACACTTACAGGAATTTATCTCGTTAAAATATTGAATGTACCTTGTACAGGAGACGCACATGACAGTCGCGAAGTGGTGGATCTCCTGGATAGAGGCCGTTTTGGAACAACATTTTTGAAGTATTCGTTTTTGTTTGGCACAAAATTAAACATACTGTGCCTTTCAGTGGTAGACTCTAATTCATAAAATTCTCAAAATAATGTCGACTCCTCTATTTTGATAAAAATATGAGGACAGAGGCCGTTTAAGAACAACTTTTTTCTTCTCTTTGCGAGTCTATTTTGGCTTCTTACATGGGTTAGATTCGTGATATCGTGATTTTGTTCGGAACAGAATATGTATTACTAGATTCTTCACCAGATGGTGTTTTAAACGATTTTTCAAAAAAACGAACACATGCCGTTTTGGAATATCGCTCCTCAATTATAAGAAAGGGGGGAAGAAGGAAAAACAAAAAAACGCAAAAAAAGATAAGAAGTAACGTGAGCGGGGAGGTCCGGAGGAGGTAGGAGAAAGCATGGGTACCCCATGAAGAAATCAGGCAGCCCATCGAGGGGGGAGGCCAGAGTTCGGAACACACCTGCATCAGCAGGCATAAGAGACCAGAGAAACGTTGCGCTTATTTCGTGCAATATGTGCCATTAACCTTTAGTTTTATGACCCCAACTCTCTTGAGATATTCTGAGATAGTTGTTGGAGATGGAAGCCTGAAAACACGCTGCCCCTCTCTCCCCTCCCCTCCCCAAAAAATAAATTCAGTGTCTCGAAAGAAAATACAATTTTGTGCTTCTAATTCAAAATTTTGCGCCACTTTCCTCTTGAGATAGTTCAGGATGGATGTTGGGGGGGGGGGGCTCACCCTCCCAAACTGGATCTTAGGGTCAGACATTGCGCTACATTTTCTTGAATATTTCGTGCAATGTTCTGCTACTTACTCCGAATTTCAAGTCACCTCCTCTTATAAGCTACTTTAAGATAAGCGTTGAAGGGGCTGAGGACAAGTAGCCCCCTACCCCATCGCCATACCCGAATTTTGTGCCACCTCCTCTCACAAGATATTTAAACAGGGACTGAAGACATGCAGCTCTCTCAAATTCGATTTTGAGGTAACGAAGAGTATCATAATTTTGTATCTATTTTATGTACTTTGCACTACTTTGTGCCACTAACCCAAAATCTTGAGCCGTCTCCATCTGGAGGAGAGCGGGGCTGAAGACATACCACCTCCCAAATCGGATCTTAATATTTCTCGTTCATTTTCGGCAATTTTTTGCCATCGATTCCGAATTTTAAGCCACCCCCTCTCACAAGGTATTTCAAAATAGTCATTGGGGAGCTAAAGACACGAGCCCGCCAATCCGATTTTAGTGTCACAAAGGATGTAACAACTGAGTGCCTATTTTGTACAATTTTGTGCACTAATCCCAAATTTTATGTCACCTTCCCTCGAGAGATATTTTAAGATTTTTGTCGAGAAAAGAGACTGGAGATACGCCGTCCCCCAAATTCGATGTCGGAGTAAGGAAAGGTGTCATAATTTTATTTATTCATTTATTTATAAATGGAGGGAGCCGACAGCAGAAATGCCATTTGTAGGATTCCCCGTACACTTTCTAACAATTATTTGCAATGAAAGAAAAAGAAACATAATTAATTATAAGAAAGAAAAAAAAAGGAAGGAAAAACAAAAAACGCAAAAAATATAAGAAGTAACATGAAGCGGGGGGGTGGACTTCGGAGGGGGAAGGACAGAGCATGGGTAACCTATGAAGAAATGAGGTAGCCCATCGAGGGGGGAGGCCAGAGTTCGGAACACACCTGCACCAGGCATAAGAGACCAGAGAAACTCTGTGCTAATTTCGTGCAATGTGTACCACTAACCCTATTCCTAGATAGTTTTGGGGGTGTAGGGCCGGAGACACGCTGTCCCCTCTAAAAAAATTGATTTCAATACCTCGAAGGAAATTATAATTTCGGGCCACTAACCTAAAATTTTGCACCACTTCTTTCTAGAAATATTTTATGATGGTTTTTGAGGGGGGGGGGCTGCGATACGCCGCCTCTTACACTGGATCTTAAAATCAGATATTGTGTCATATTTCTTTGCCTGTTTCGTGCAATTTTTTGCCACCAACCCCGAATTTTAAGCTACCTCCTTCTAAGTTACTTCAAAAAAGCGTTGAAGACACACAGTCCCCTTCTCACAAAGTATTTCAAAATGGTCGATGGAGGACTGAAAACACGAGCACGAGCCCGCCAATTCGGTTTTAGTGCCACAAAGGATGTAACAATTGTGTGCCTATTTGGTACAATTTTGTGCACTAATCCTAAATTTCATGTCACGTTCCCCTCTCGAGATATTTTAAGATTTTTTTCGAGGAAAGAGACTGGAGATACGCCGTCCCCCCAAATTCGATGTCGGAGTAAGGAAAGGTGTCATAATTTTATTTATTTATTCATTTATTTATAAATGACCGGGGGCCGACAGCAGAAATGCCATTTGTAGGATTCCCCGTACACTTTCTAACAATTATTTGCAATGAAAGAAAAAAAAACATAAGTAATTACTTATAAGAACTAGAAAAAATGAAAGGAAGGAGAAACAAAAAAAAAAGAAGTAACGTGAAGCGGTGGGAGGGTAGGGAGGAAGAGGGACAGAGCATGGGTAATCCATGAAGAAATGAGTAGTGATGTGTAGTAATTGATAGTATTTTTGATAGTATTGATAGTTTTTAGTAAATTTAGTACTATCAAACTATCGATAGTTACTTCATTGACTATCAACACTATTGATAGTTCTTAAAAACTATCAAATTAATAAAAACTATCAAATCATCAAAATGAAAAATTATGAATTTGTCATTTATCAACACTGTTTTAAATTAATTTAATTATAGTTACCTAAATAGTAAATAATACTAAATATTTAGTATTTACTATTTAGTATTTACTGATTTTGTGAACTGTGATTTCGTCCATTCAGATGAATTTGGGAAGCTGGGAAAGAGACCATAAGCTCGTTAGATTTAGGTTCATTCTCCCAGTCGTTTCTCGATCCTCGATGTGTATTTGACAGTTTCATTTTTCATTCCATGATTTGATTATTAATTAAACTCTTCTGGTTCTGGGTTAGGTAGTTAATGTTATGGCTTATGCTTGTGTAATGTATATTACTGAATACCTACTGAAACTTGAAACCATTTAAAAGTTATTGTTATTTCTTATCAATAAGTTATCTGTTGGATTATGATTATTGAGTTGCCGATTATTTAAAATTATTATCATGAGTACGGAATCCGAATACCAGTATCACACTCATTTTTGTAAGAAAGTTCTTTGATTATATAACAAGCAATTATAAATTTTCCTTCATTTCTTCATATTTATGATTTACAAAACACGATATGCGACCTTTTGATTTCACACATGATTAAACAAGTACATAAGACTCAAAACTTGATTATTGATCAGAAAATTATAGAATGTAAAATAAAATACGAAGTTGTTGGGTTAGGTTCTTCTTAACAGAGTGGAAACTGGATGGATAGTTCGATCGATCGATCCCTTAAGGTTAAGGAAACTGAAGTGAAGAGCAGAGAAGATGAAAAAAAATAGAAGACAGAATACAGAAGAGCTCGTGACTTGTAACGTTGTATAACCATCATAAATAAATAATGCAACGAGCAGACATCATGAATCAGGAATTTGGAGAGATCAGACATCAGACTGCCTCAGAGGAGGTCGAGAGATGGGGTGCTAGAATAACAAAATACAGGAATCGAATCACAGCAAACCGAAAATTGTTAAACTGATTTGAAAGAAGAAAACACAAAACAGTAGCAGGCCTAACGCCTAAGCCAATAGTAAAATACTAAAATACAAAGAGTGTATTTATTATTTTATTCGAAAAAATTCTCAATCTAGTTTCTAATTAATAATAATGAATAACAAAATAGTGATTAAATCTTGTTAGAACTGATAATAAATGAATTATTCATTGATCCTAAAATTTTTAATAATTAATGTTAAAACTATCAAATAAACTTTGATAGTATTGATAGTATGTAAAAAACTATCAAACCACTATTTGATAGTATTGATAGTACTTTAAGTTACTATCAAAACAATTGATAGTCCGAAACTATCAACAACTACACATCACTAGAAACGAGGCAGCCCATCGAGGGGAATGAGGCCAGAGTTCGGAACACACCTGCACCAGACATAAAAGATCAGAGAAACTTTGTGCTAATTTCGTGCAATGTGTGCCACTAACCCTACTCCAAGATAGTCGTTGGGTTGGGGTGTAGGGCTGAAGACACGCTGTCCCTTCTCAAAAAAAAATTGATTTCAATACCTCGGATGAATATCGTCGTTGAGGAGGGGGGGGGGCTGCGATACGCCGCCTTTCAGACTGGATCTTAAGATCAGATATTATGTCATATTTTTTGGCCTGTTTCGCGCAATTTTCACCACTAACCCCGAATTTCAAGAGTAGGTACTTCAAAATAAGCGTTGAAAGCGCTGAAGACGCACACAGTCCCTTTCTCACAAAGTATTTCAAAAAGGTCGTTGGGGTTAGGGGCTGAAAACACGAGCCCGCCAATTCGATTTTAGTATCACAAAGGGTGTAATAATTTCGCGCCTATTTCGTACAATATTGTGACTCTAATCTCGTATTTTGTACCACCTCTGATCTCGAGATATTTCAAGATTGTTGTTGAGAATGTGGGCTGAAGATACGCCGTCTCCCAAATTCGATGTCGAAGTAACGAAGGGTAAACAATATTGCGCCAATTTTGTGTAATGCACGCCACTAACCCTCAGTTCTGTGTCCCCTCCGTGGGGTTGAAGACATGTAACCCCCTCAACAGCAAAGTTGGTTTTAGTGTTTCGAAGGGAATCATAATTTTGTGTCACGAACCCCGATTTTTGCGCCACTTCTTCTCATAAGATATTTCAAGATGATCGTTGCCTACCCCCGATCATTTTGAAATATCTTCAGAGGAAACTAAAATCGAACTAGAGAGCTGCGTCTTTTCAGGTCCCCCAACAACAATCCTAAACTACTTCATGGGGGTGTCACAAAATTATGACTCCTATTTTGTCGCTAAAATTGAATTTGAGGAGCTGCGTGTCTTCAGCCCCACACCTCCCAATGACCATCTTGAAATACCTTATATGAAGGGATTGCACCAAATTCGGATTTAATGACGCAAAATTGCATAACATAGGTACAGAATTATACCACCCCCACCGCTCAGATCCACGTAGGGTGGGAGCTGGCGACATGGACCTTTTAAAGTCCTTATTAATCTGTTGATTTACCAGAAATAATCGAGCCGACGAAAGTGAAGTATCAAGATACGAAAAAGAAATTCTCGCGTATTCTCGTTCGCCGGCTGCGAATAATCTTCCTACAATATTTGCTATCACTTTAGCCAATTTCCTAAAAGTGAGTTTGCTTTGAAAAAACCCGCCCTAGGGAAATCTGTGTTGACGATTCCGTTATATAGCATAACTTCTACAGCAGAAAAGTTACTTAATGTCAAAGGTACTATTACGAAGGGCTGACGACTATAGCTGCAGGAGCTGTACCTACGAGACCAAAAGATCTGTTATAAAGCAAAATATAAGTCATATCGTTACACAGACACCCAACAGCTGGTACCTTATAGAATGAGGTTAAGATGTAAGTTATCTAATTTTTTTTTTATATTCTTAAGTGCTGTTTTTTTTTCTGTCTTGATCATGCATAATGCAAAGTGAGCTTAATATGCAGAACCTACATCGGAATAACAATAGCGAAGGCATGCAGGATATACTTCTGTGTAGCCTCTTACCCACGAAACTATTTCGACGCGAAATCGATGGGTAAAATTACCATCATTTCGATGTCGATTTTACATCTAAATCGACTTCCATTTGAGCTGTTTGACGCTAAATTAGTGGTCTCAAGTGTATCGATACTATCGATAAAATATCGATATAAAAATTATCGAAAATATCGATATGTTTTCTAATGTATCGATATTTTTGATAATGTTGTTATCAGTTTGCTTTAGAAGAAAGAAACGAGAAACGAAAAGGACGCGAGCACGCGGCACGAGGGAAAAATTAAAAATACTGCGGTTTTCATTGTTCGTTCTTGTATCCTTCTATAATCTAATTTTGTCTTAATATTCGTTGCGGGCTATCAATTTATATAATAGAAGATTAGGCGAACTTAGATTCACAATTTTTAGCTTCATAACTCATTTTTAAAAATTGTACAGCCTTTTAAAAAATATCAATAATTATCGATATTATCGATATTTAAAAAAAATATCGATAAATATCGATATGAAAAATGACCTTTATTTGAGACCACTACGCTAAATTGATGTCGATAGTATGCGTTGAAACAACGTCAACGTGAAACACAGTAAAAGCTCATCAATAGTCAGTGTTGGAACGAAAAGAAAAACGGCATACGAGAATGAGAACGAGAACATGATGGGATTGAGAACGAGAACGGGAACAGGACCAGGTTGGGAACGAGAACGGGAACGTTGGTAATTTTAAGGTGAGGAGAACGAGGAACATGAACGAGAACCATGCAGTTAGAGAAGAATGAATGAGGACGAGATGATTTTTGCATTCTTCCAACACCTTTGCAGCTGGCGCAAAGGTAAAATTCTGAAAGCCTAAAACCATTAATTATAAATTTTTTTAATGAAAAAATCAACCTGCAGTACTACACCAGCTCATGTGGGTAATTCTCAGAAAAAGTCCACATTGACGGTTTGAAAAGTAGGAAAAAAACACATTTTATTCGAGTTTTTCATGGGGATTATCAGTACATGTATCCTCCCTACTGGGGGAAGGGGCACATCGTTTTCAAAATTTGATGCCCACGGCCTAGGAATTTCTTTGGTCGTGTCAACATTTCTTGGGTAGTGATGAAAATCTTTCAAGTCATGCTGCCTATTCAGAGGCTTTTAGTCATGCTGCAATGGAATCTGGACGCAATTAATAATGGGTACGATATCTTGTCTAGTTTGGTTGACATTATGGGGAACGAATTAATTATGTATTGATTGCAGGAAAAATATATGCCATTTGGAGTTTCCAAATCCAATGTGGATGCAACTAGGTCCAAATGGTTTAGTGCTTCAGAAGTCATCCCTAGAAAGCAGAGCCGGTGCGAGGGGGAAGGTGTGGGGGTGTCAACCCCCACACCTTCGTCATTTCTTATTGGCAATTTCGACAAAATTGTGATTTCTCTCACACACCGATTTCACAATTTTTTTTAATACTGAATGAAAAATTTCATTAGTATTGACAAAATTGTATTTGGTTAGATCTGAGAAAAATTTGTTATTTTAATATTTCTATTTGGCAATTCGGCATTTTTATAATCCACACCCCCCTAATAAAAATTGCTCGAATCGTCTCTGCTAGAAAGCGTCAAATTTCCATAGAGGTCAACGCTGTTATATGCGTAGGTAATAAAATACATTACAACATTAACTTGTATGCAGTAATTTGCTGTAATATTATTTTGGAACAGTTCACGCATGTTCTGAAAAAAGGAAAGCACATAATTTTTTTCTTATGAAAAAATCCTTACGTTTAAGAAAGACCTCATAATATTATATTTTAGCCTCAAAGTTCTCAATTTATAACTAAATTGTAAAATGATAAAAATAATATGAAAGTTAACTCTTGAAGATAATTATATCTTGGATTTTCATCATTCACACCTTAAATTCTGTAAGTTACTAATACATCACAGACGATACACTATTTCCTAATTGATATACCAGTACCCATAATTGGACGCTGTTAAAAGCGAGACAGATCCAAGCGACGAAATCTGTTTTTTTGAGAACACGTGATTCGAAATTCAAGATCCCTGTAGAAACTATATGACATAGCATTTACTGATGAGCTTTTTCCAACGTGAGCACACATTTTTGAATCGGGGGCCCAATTCTGAAAAATTCTACCTTTTACACTCTTTCCAACGATACCAATAACTCATTTTGTCAACAAATGTCGCTTGGTTCTATTTTGCTTACCAGCGTCCAATTACACAGGTCTACAAAAAAAAAAAAAATTCTGGTGCCGAGGATTTTATAACTGATTTCAGGTAAGTATAACATCAGTTTTTCTCTATCAGCTGTAGTTCTTTAAATACAATTTAAAAAATCTGTTAGTCATGCAAATACACATTGTGTATATATATATAAGTAATAATACCTATATTAATTGTTTAATTGATAACAAAGTCCAATTAAGTAATTGTTGCCTATTAGTGTTTAAATTGTTTAAATAATAAACAATAATTATTGTTAATTACAATCATTACAATTTTCAATGTTTTAAGTACCTGGTTTTGAAGTAATTGGAATCAAATTAGATAAGAGCATGATATAGTTTGTGTAAAATACTAATTTAAAAGTATCTACTTTTAAAAAGTACTCTATACACTTATGTGTTATATGTGACCGTCCATACTAAAAGGGCACTTCGGTTCAAAAATCGATTTTGAGATTATGTTCGATTTCGGTAGGTTAAAAAGGGTACTCTTCAACACTGTGAACTCGAAAACGCGAGAAAAAAAAAATTTCAACGAAATTTACGAGGGTATAAAAAACTATCATTTTCAAAAATCGGACTAAGCATAAAAATACAATGAAACGAATATGTTTCAAAACTTTTTTTTTTTGTTTAAAACGTGTTTTTAACCATGTTTTTTTTTTGTTGTTTTCATTTTCTCTGAGATTTTCTCACCCAGAACTTACAGGGAACAAAATAATTTGTCAAGTTCAAATAAATTTCAGAATTTCACGCAAAAATTTACAGAATGATTTGATATCAGTGATAATTATCAATATATTTGTTGGCCCAATGCCAGGTATTCTTGCTAACAGTAACTCTTGCAAGGTCGAATAACGGAACAAAAAGGCAAGAAATAAAACCAGTAACCTAACTGTGGGCTTTGCTGGAGGTGCCATGGTACATTTTTGGGTCCCATTTTTTGGTGTTAACCTATGTCGCAATCCCTTTTGAATAAATTCTCATGTCATTTTTTCCAAAACAATTGCTCAATTACAGCAATACTGAGGCACGGAAATTTTGATATATACAAAAGGTAACAAGCCACGGCCTAGGAATTTGTAGGTATGTCATCGATTTGTCACGACATGGGGGGGGGGATTCATATTTATTGATGGGAACACATAGAGAGAATAATAGGTACTCTATAATGTAGCAAAGAAAATTATCATATATTCAGTATGACGTCATGCAGCGCAAAAAACTGAATTGTGGACTTTTTCTGAGAATTACCTATGTTATGAGTGACAGACTTACAGTTTACACGTGCAAAAATGTCCAAAATTGGTTAATGTGCTCCTCAGTGCTGAAAGAACGAACGAGAATGAGAAAAAAAAACGGCATGTTCTCGTTCTCAGAACGAGAATGAGAACGAGAACAAGATGGGGTTGAGAACGAGAATGGGAAACGGAAACTAGAACAGGACCAGGTTGGGAACGAGAACAGGAGAACGAAGAACATGAATGAGAACATTTTTTATACTGCAGTTTTACTAGATCCGGACCCATACATAAGTGGTTTATTTTCAAAATCTATCACGTACGAATTACGTTATAGTAGCGTATTTAGGTCGGTCGGGGGGGGAGGGAGCAGTTGGAGAAAAACAAACGAGAACGGGAACAATGATTTTTGCGTTCTTCCAACACTGTCAATAGTCAGACTAACGTCGAATGACGTGTTTTGACGGTGATCGAGGTATCGATATATTAGGAAACATTCTCGTCAAATTGACGTCAATTTCATAGTCAGATTTGCCATCAGCTTGACGTCGTTTTAACCGTCAAATCGTCGTTATTTTAGTGGTAAAATCGACGTCGTTTCAATGTCAATTTTAACGCCATTCCCAGCGATCTAATTTGTCAATCATTGAAAGTCTATGATAGGAACCACTGCATGTTCCTATTAGTAGTGTTCTCGCTGAGAGGGATTGACATAGGGCTTTGGTCGAGTCAAATCCAAATACCAGATCACCATTGTGAGTTAGTTCAGCCCCTATTCACCTTACAGACTGTGAACTCAGTCTTCCTTTCTTATCTGCAAATCGTTTTGCGCATGACTTCATCTGTGAGAAGTAAGGTGACTATTCATTCACTCAACGCGCAAGGCTTCAAAATCAATGACAAAAAACTGGCGTTTCAAATCTACGTCGAACTTAACACCAAAATTAGACGGGCTGTCAAAATATTGATGTCAAACTGATATCACAAAAAAGCGGCGTCGATTTTACAAAACGAAATTAACATTGATTGAGGTCAAAGGGAAGAATCACAAATTGTACTGATTACATTTGACAGGGGAGGAGTACGTAGATATAAGACCTAGTCGAAACCTAGCAAAATAGTACTGTCTGCATTTTTAGGAGGAAATGAGTTATTGGTATCATTAGAAAGGAAATTTCACGCTCTATTATGTGCAACACTGCATGTTGATGCTGGCAAAACATCAAGTCATCAACTCTACATATGCATGACATCACGATTTCATAACACAGGAGTCATACAAGGATATTAGAGGGAAGGTTGGTCCACTTGGCAAGGCGCAAATATGTCAATGACGTCACTGCACTGAAACTCACACAGGCCGCTTATGGGAATAAACCTTTTCTCGATCTTTACTCGTAACTGGTGCCCTCGACATATTTTTCTACTATTTTACCATATATAACATTCAATTGGCTACCGTTAAAAAAAAATTAATTAAATTTTCCCATTACCCACGCCCGGCGCTGAAGTACCTGGGGCTGTGGTTCGACGGGAAGCTGTCGTTCCGCGAGCACTTCCGGAGAGCGGCGGAGAAGGCGGACCGGGTCGCCGGGCAGCTGTCGCGACTGATGGCGAACCTGGGCGGCCCGCGGGAGCAGAAGCGGAGGCTGTACGCGAACGTCGTGCTGTCGGTCCTGAATTACGGCGCACCGGTATTCGCGGACGCCGTCCAGATCCCGTACCGGAGAGTGGAGCTGGAGAAGGTGCAGCGGAGAGTCGCGCTAAGGTGCGTCAGCGCGTATCGCACCGTGTCAACGGAGGCGGTAGGCGTGCTGGCGCGCCTTCCACCCATCGAGCTGAAGGTCGACGAGTTGGCGCAGTCCTACAAGGCGCAGAAGAAGGCGAGGACGCGGCAGGAGGCACGCCGGGCGAAGCGTGGCATTCAGCTGACCACGCTTCAGCGATGGACGGAGAGGCTCGCCCAGTCTTCGAAAGGCGAGTGGACTCGGGAGCTGATCGGCGAGCTCGACCTGTGGTTAGGTAGGAAGCACGGAAGCCTGAACTTCCACCTAACCCAGGTCTTGAGCGGACACGGCTGCTTCGGGTCATACCTGTACCGGATGGGGTTGGCAGCAAGCGCAGAGTGCACCTATTGTGCAAGCGGAGAGGAGGACACGCCGTGGCATACGCTGTTCGAGTGCGATGCCTGGGAGGAGGTGAGGCGCGGGGCGGTCATGATCGATCCCGGAGACGGCGTGATCGACCGTCTTGCGCCGGACACCTTCATCCCGGAGCTGTTGAGGAGCCGAAGCGGTTGGAACCGGGTGTCGGGTTTCGTTTCGGCCATCATGCGACGGAAGATGGAGGCTGAGTGGTCGAGACAAAGGACGCAAGGAGGAGAAGCGGATGTTGCTGCTGCTACTGCGGCGGCGGATACCATCCAGCGAAGCTCGCCCGTAGCACCAGGGCGAAGCTTGGAAGAGTCTCACACGATGAGTGAGTGAAGAGGAAGAGGCAGCGCGTCCGGCTGCGGGGGACCTGAAATTTCCAGGCGAGTGCTCTGGGAGCGCGGACCTCGGTCAGTAGGGAACCCCGTGGTGGCCCTGGCAGGACGCGCGCACCGTTCCGGCCAGGAGAAATGGGGGCTCGGGCCCGGCCCCAAAGCGTTCCCCTCGGTACTGATGCGATGCCCGAAAGGGTAGTTTCCGGTGCCGGGGGTGCGGTGTCTCAGGGGCCACTTTGGCATACGTGCATCGCCATACGTCCCACAACACCAGACTACTTTCTTATATGGACGCTATTCAGTAAGAGGGAACCAACTAACATTTGTAAACAAAATGAGTTATTAGTATCGTTGGAAAGAGCGTAAAAAGTAGAATTTTTCAAAATTGGGCCCCCAATTCAAATGTGTATTCACGTTGGAAAAAGCTTATCAGTAAACGCACTGTAACATATAGTTTCTATATGGCTCTTGAACTTTGAATCACGTGTTCTCAAAAAGCGGGATTTTGCTAGCTGGTTCCCTCTTGCTGAACAGCGTCCAATATGAAGTGAATTTTGGCGCGGGTGAGACGGGAAAAATTGTTGCAGGTTGCCTACCCAAGTGGACCAACCTTCCCTCTAATAGCCTTGGGAGTGGATAAGCTGCTAAGTCCTTCCGCGCTAAGAAGAATCTGACGTCACAATTTGCTGTAGACGTTTCAACGGCTGTGAGCGTGAGAAAAAGCGGAGATTTACACTGTTCAGGTGAATCGAGCAGGTTTTTATGAATTGGGAGCGCACACAGCATCAGCCTTACATCAGCTGCATAGTGTTCCAACGGTTTGTGACGTCAGATCCTGCTTAGCGCGGAAGGACTATACTGAAAACTTCTTTCCTTTTCTGCCAATTTCAATAAAATGTAGATAGCACTATTTTGTTCTAAGGTGTCGTAGTTGGGTAATAAGGCCCATCACGATTATGACCACTTCCGCTAAACTCATCGAATCGCAACTGCGCTATAAAAAGTTACTTTCGACACCCTCAAATATTATTACGGTGGTAAACACTGCGTTTTTGCCAGTGGACACCGTGCTGAAAGCTAATGGATTTGCAAGTAATGAAAAATTTACGTCGATCTTACTGGTACTATGGTGATCATATTTACAACAAAAAAAGTTTTTCCATCCGAATTCTACGTATAAGTACTAATTTCATTACTGCTTGAAACATTTTCTATTTTTAACGTAAGTGGCAGATATAGCAATGTGAATTTTACATCTCAATGTATGAAATAAATTTATTTTTCCGTTCTTTTTTCTAATAAGATTAATTGTCCCAAATACGAATTGTTTCTGAGACTACCTCAAATTCTTTGTTACTGATCAAGATTTTGGGGTGTTTTTGGAAGTTTTTATAATTTTTGATTTTTCAATGTTAATTGTTAGCCCTGCTGACTTTCCGCTTTCGTTTAGTCCTTGAATCATTTCTCCCAGCTCAACCAGTGATTCTGATAATATTAACAACTATATCATCTGCAAACCTCAGGTTCGAAACTTTACTTCAGTTGATCTTTAAGCCTTTGTTTTCCCATTCTAGCAGTCTAAACACTTCCTCTAAGGCCATGTTAAAAATACTAGGTGACAGCGGGTCCCCTTGACGAATCCCATTTCTTATTCCAAAGTATTCTCCCGTTTGGTTCGTGATGACGGATTGGACAGATGACTGCACAATCACAGACAACCAAAGGAGCACACAACTAATAACACTCACTGGTTGGACAGACTGCATAATCATAGACAACCAATAGGAGCAAACGACTAAATAGGTTCACTATACGGTACTACTCTCGACTATGACTGTGGGATCACAAGAGACAAATTTCATTTAGGGTACTCCACTGATGATGATAGCATAACAGCTGAAAGCGCTTTGGACTACAAAAGAAGAAAAAGTGAATTGGCACACCCCACAAATGGAAGTTCTCCTTAAATCTGCCCAGTTTGGGGGTTTTGACTTTCCAAATAGTTTTTATTCTCGTTTCCCATGAGTTTGGTGAAGATTTTCGGGATTGTTGGAGATAGACTGATTGGTCTGTAATTTCCGATTTCATGTTTGTTTACTTTTCTGAATACTTAGTAGAATTACATCAGAAAGTTGCTTTTTGTATTTCCCCGGAGAATCAAATTTTGTTAAAGAGAGTGGTGAGTGCTTTGATCGTCTCCTCTCCTCCATAAATAATATGTTCATTTTTTATTCCATTGGTACCTGGCGCTTTATTATTTTTTTCCAGATTTTTGACCATAACTTTTATTTCCGAAGTTAGAAATGAAGGTTCCGCGGTTCGCATATCTCACTGGGTGAGCTGGTCAGAAATTTACTGTCATTTTTTGTTTCGCAAGAGTATAGGTCCTTGTAGAAGTCAGATGCTATTTTATTTATTTCGTACCGATCATAGGCTCTACTTCCTTTATTGTCTAGTAGATACGTAGTTAGTTGTGACCCAAGAGTCATGTTCCTATTTAGTTTTTTCATATTTTTTGTGTCCTCTAAGGTTGAGTTAATTAGATCTGATCTCCAGCGATTTTCCTTCTCTCTTTGTATAGCATTTATTTTTTTGATACTATTTTTAGCTCAACCTTACCTTTAGAGTTTTTATTTATTAATTTAATTTTTTTGTGTAGGAGTTTCCTTCTGGTTATGCAAAGGTTTTCCACGCTTTCCTTTCGCGAGGATGTGGCTAGCTCTCGTTCCTGTTCAATTTTTTTTCGGTGACTTTGAACTGTCTAGTATACCTATAGCCTTATTCGAAATACTACGGAATATAACAACAACATTTTGGCATAAAATATTGCTTGTATAAGTAAAAAATTTTGTTTGGCATAACGGTATTTTTCTGCTGGCTACAAAGTTATAAGATTCGGGGTCTAGTCCCAATGAAATCTGTATATCAAGCCCAATATTCTCATAAGATCTTATCCTAAGTGCATACTCACATTCGATTCTTAATGAAACACAGCCGTAAATAACTGAAAAGTTGTAATAATTTTGATAGAACAACATGAAATGTGTAGTTGATAATTAAGAAAAAGTTCACAGAGCAGATATCTTTTAAAAAAATAAAATAAAATAAGAGCGGCCGATTAAAGAAGTTTATAAACGAAGAGGTTGTAAGTGCAGCAGAGAACCTCATGCAGTAGAAGTTTGAAAATGTATTTTTAAGCCTTTCGTCTCTTATATAATATAATATAATATGTACTCTAATGGCATCACGTTTCGGCGTCATTTTCTCGGTTAACTCAATTATAAATGTTTTACGAGCGTGCGAGTAATTTAGTATTCGCCGGAGATATGGGATAAGCTCGGTTTAATTTTTCCTCTCTTTCACAATAATTGCAAGTTCAGGGGTATAATTTTCGAGGAATAACCCTACAATTCTACTCAGAAATGTCATCAAAATCCAGTATTTATGAACAAGCTTCGTATAATATCCCATATTCACTGCTTATTGTGTTGTATTCGTGTTACAAACGATCGAGGAGAATTTATATGGCTTATTTATCCTACCCTGTACTTCTATGTACAAATTCAAAGACTAGAAGTAAGTTAATTTTCAATGCACGATTCTGTTCTTTATTTCAGAGGAAAACTTAAACGAGATAACTCTGTGTTTGGATAGCTTTTGATGCAAGTTGATAAGTATTGAACTTTATTTAAATTAGGGGCATCGGCTCTTCAACACCACCACGACTTAATAATTCGACGACTTCGAAATTGTAGTACGACTGGTAGGTCACATTCCAGGGAAGGAGAGGATTACCACTTTTTTTTTTAAATAGTACTTTCTATTTTCTATTTTTTTCCTTCTTTTTTGTCTGTTATGTTTTAATGTTTTACTTTACTCTGTATACTTACAAGTTAGAACCAATAATTTAGAATAAATTGCATGAGCTATGCAGCACATTCCGAGGGAGAATGTCCTATTAGTAAAATTATTTTTGCCTTTCTCGCTGCCCGCCCAACTAACTATTGGACTGATCAATATTCGTTATCTATCTTATGTATCTGTCTTTTTATATTGTATAATATATGCATAATCCCATATAAATCCCATTTAAATCCTATATAAATCCCATATATGGTCCCTGCTGAACACTGTTAATACTGACAAAAGGATCAATATTATTTTTTCACTTCTTTCGAGTTCTCAAGACTGAATACTCTGAAATACATTGCATTAAGAGCCCAGCCATCCAAAGAACTACAACAATAATTGAATTTAAACAAAAATTACACAACCAAACCATATTTGTTGAGCAAACAAGTCGAAATAAATATAGTTTACATAATATTTATGTCTACTTTTGTGTAGACTCTTCATATTGACAATATTTTGATTACCTACAGTTGACATCCTTCTCTCTTAACATTGACGACAGCACTGACATGAAAGTTGACAAATTCTTCTAATAATATCGGCAAAATATTGACTGTAGAGTTGACTAGCTCTGTTATTAATATCAACAATGTCATTGACTAATGAGAAATCCGTCCAACATCAACAGTTGATAAGCGTATCAACATTAATATCTACAGAGTCATTCAGGAAGTTATTGCATGGTCTAATCGAATAATCAACCAAACATAATGATTTATGATTCTACATATTGGAAAGCTATAGCAGTTACTTTATCCCTCCACCCCCTCGGAAAATATACAAAAGGGACATACACAGGGTGTGCACTGAAACTGAAAACAGAAAAAAGGTTGCTGTACAAAAGATCTTGTAGCTACAATGTTCATATTAGTCTACAGAGTCGCTCTATATGGCCGAGTGGTAACGCGCCCGCTTCGCAATCCTTGCATCTCGGGTTCGAGTCCCACTAACGCCGGAAAAAGCAATTGATATTCGAATGCCCTCCTCCCCCCACTAACAAATTCCAGCGAACACAGCGACTACAATATCAACCTAGGTGGAAACATAGCGCGTCCTGTAACCCCGGCCAGTTCACACGAACAAGGCATTACAATCGCAGGGCGTGTTACAACCCGATCAGAAAGACTGGTACTGTGCGTATGCACATCGTGGACAGCTTACTTAACGTTATGAAACACGTGGCTAGTCAGCGAACTGCGACTGCACACTCTTCGGCACAGGTAAGGAAAATTCTAATGCAAAAAAAAAAGTGGGGAAAGCCACGGCAAACTACCCCGACTAACTCTGCCTAGGAAAGTCGCGCGTCAACAGCACCGGAAGAAGAGGAATGATATCGACCAAATTTTGACTGTAGCGTTGACCAGCTCTCTAGCTGACATCAACAATGTCATTGACCAATGAGAATAGAAAAAGGAAATAGTGTAGTTCGATGCGGTAGGTCAAGAACACTACAGAACATCTCACATTACAGCGCTCTCTAGCACCAAACGGCTGCAACAGGGGATCAAACATAACTGCTCTGAAAAATAATAGAGTAAGCTCCGTGATATCGGTGATTATAGTTGTAATTCCTGGACAACTAAAAAACGTGCAGAAGAACGTGCTTCCCCTATTACAATACGTGCCAAAAGAAGACATAAATGGTTTCGCAAAGTTCTTAAATACGTTATTTAAGAACTTTGCGAAAACATTTTTGTCTACTTTTCGATGTTATTATTTTACATATTGTTCATTTTACATTAATAATATTGACTTCAGAGCATGCATGTGTATTTATTCTTTTTCAGTGTTCGTTTTCTACTGAAAAAGAAGTAGAAAAAGTCATCTAAGGAAAAAGGGCCTAACTTCCGTAACACTTATCAATCCATATCTCCGCCTACATTTGACCTCAGCTCTCCCTTTAGGATTGGATAATGAGACTTCCAACTTCACAATATAATATCAATTATTACCCAAATAATCATTATTAGATTACTACATATAAACTCAAACTTTCAAACGCTTGTTTCTCAAAACGTCATTTTCGTACTTACAGGCCCTTTATCAATGGACGCATTCAATTGATGAGTGTATCAATATTAATATCTACAGAGCCATTCAGGAAATTCTTAGCCAAACATAATGATGTATGATTATACATATTGAAAAGCTACAATAGCTACCTTACCCTCCCCCAACCCCTCGGAAAAAATACAAAAGGGATATACACAGGGTATCAACTAAAATTGAAAACAGAAAAAAGTTGCTATGTAAAACGCCCTGTAGCTTTAATGTTTTTACTAGTCAATGTTTGTCGACTAGAGCATCAACTAAGCTGTCACCGACTATGAACAATCCACTTGATATCTACTAAGTATTTGTTCATCCTTCCATCTACTGAAATGAATTCTATACATCGATATAAACACAGATTTATAGAGGCATACCCCTTTAAAATGTCTAATAGACCTGAATTTTGATGGTGGGCACTCTAAAATTACCATCGCCACATGTTCCGTTGGCTGATTTAAAAACCATACAAGACTGAAATTAAATATAAGTTATTTTAGAATTGTATGGGTTGGTAATTGATATTATAGACTACATACCTAAGTAAGGAGACTTCTGAATGTAGGTAGTTCAAACAAGGATTATAAAACACTCATTTCCCCTTCTTAATCGCGGAAACACCGATCTCTGAGAATAAGTATATACGCGTATCCTCGGATAATTTATGAAAAACAGTTGGGTCAAATTACTCAGAACTTCCATTTTCTCTTAAACTGTCAATTAGGGTAATATTGGACCCTGGTGGTAATATTGGCCACTCATGACTTGTTGCAAGAGCGCTAGTATCATCATCAGGAAATAGGGCTTTTCATTGTTGGGTTTGTTTACATGATTTCCTATCTCGCTGTAGAATTATCACATTATTCATGATGTGATCTGGCACATAAAATGGCCTCAATGGTAAGGGAACATTAGGATCCTTTTATATGTCACATCATATCGTGGGGTGTTCTACTTAAAAAATCTGAAATAATAAAATGTGTGAAAAGAATCATAATACGATGTGGCACAGAAAAGAGCCTCAGTGTCTTATTACCTTTGAGGCCCTTTTCTTGTGTCAAGTCACATACCTCATTGATGATAATTCTACATCGAGATAAGAAATCATGTAAACAAACCCGCCGATGAAAATCCCTATAAGTCATAAGCGGTCGATATTACCACCGGTGTCCAATATTACCCCAGTTGATGGTACTTACATACAGGTGTTTCCTCACTGATTTTGCCCCTTACACTATACAACCTTCATGAAGTTATTAGAACATTACAAGAACACGATTGAAGAAAATTAATCAAAATGTCTTTCTGTTTCAGGATTCGTTGAGTTGAATACACTACCACGTAACGAGACGGTCCGTGAAATTAGTAGGTATGGTATCCCCGGAAGAGATCGGTACTACAGAGAATGGCGACGAGGAGATCCCAGTGTAAATAAGAATATGTGGAATAGCAAAAAACCTTTAGGTGAAATAATAATTACCTTAAATATATCAAGTTGTATTTTCGTTTACTGATGCAAATAAGAGTGTCAGTGACTTCTTCAGACAAGTAAAGCATTAGTGAAGTATATCAGCCAGAAAGTTAATTCTACAGTCACTCAGAGGCGGATTTACTGATTCAGCCGCTACAAGCATTTGCATCCCCTCATATTACCCTCCCTCTCTAATTATTTACCTATTAAAATTTACTTTTTTTATTCCATCACCAAGTACCTACAAGTTTATGCAAACAAAATAAATAAAAGTACCTACATATCAGGATAATTTCTTTCGTGCTTTCTGTTTTGCGAAAGAATCAAAGATTCTTTAGAAATCCAATGTTAAAAATAATCTTGATTCTACTGTCAAATTTATTAAACAATTTAAAAGTTCCTCAGTCGTTATAGCCCTAAAATAGTTTTTTGTGCGCTTTAAACATGAAAACAATCGTTCAGCGCTGTAATTTGTCACGGCTTTAGTGTTAAAGATTCGATAGGCAATATCAATGTTGGGGAATAATAATTCAAAGTTCATTTTTGCAAATATGCCAAAGCAGTTTCACTGGCGAGTTCCCCTCAATGGCTTTGTCTTTGTAATACAAAGCAGATCAAATAGCTAACATAAAAAAGTTGTTTCTAAATTCTCCAATTTTTGTCGCAATCCTTTTGCTATGTTTCTAATATCAGCTTTCTAAAGATTATTGTCCTCGATGGATTGTAGAATCTCATGTATTTCTCGCCAGGACTCTAAAAGAACTTTTACTGCATCGTCTCGGGCTAACCATCGAGTTGTAGACAGGGACTTCGGCGTTATTTTCGTTTGTGGTTTTTACAAAAACAGTTGGAGATCCGAAGAAAAAGTTATATACAAACTTAAAGTCAAGAAATTTCACAGCTTTGGAACAAGTTTTGGCGACGTTTGAACGTATAAAATTCAATTCATGTCTCCGGCACAAGGTCATTCCATTTTTAAATGTCATATTGTAGATGCCTCGCATATATCGACTCACTATCTGGACAATGTGTCACTTTTGAGTTTTCTTAATAAGAATCTTTGTCATATTAATAAATAAACTTAGTACTTTGTGATGTTACTACTTCTATCTTTTATGAAAGTGAATACAATTATTTTGAATTTTTTATTACTTTCATTTAAATAATCCGTTGTTATTTGATTCCCGCAACCACCCCCACCCCCCTATTGAGTATTTTGAATTTTTCAATTCGTGAAAATGGCTCCCGATATACCGGTATTTTCTAAAATATATATCGAATAATACCGGTATCTAAAAAATATTAGTATTTAGTAGATATCACTAGAATCAGCTGTATCGTTCGAAAATTTTGTCACTCTGTCGTTTGAATTCGAATGATAACAAAATTGGGCTTTATGGCCTGGCTTATTCTAGATCCAACAAAGAGATTCATCCTTATACGAGTTATTCCTATTTCTATTATAAGTAGCATATTTTTCTTTTATTTCTTTTATGGCCCACTCTACGTACTGATTATATAATACTGGAGACAAGGCGCATCCCTGCCTTACACCTTTTTCTATATTAGCCTCCCCTTTTTCTTCTTCTATTCTTAATGTGGTTTATATAAGTTCAAAATAACTTGTCTTTCTTTAAATTTTATTCCTATCTTTTTTTAGAATATCAAACATTTTATCCTATTTGACATTATCAAAAGCTTTTTCAATATCATGAATCCTGCCCCTTTTTGAGTCTCCCAGCTAACACTGCTTCCCTAGTACCTCTACTTCTTCTAAATCCAAACTGATCATCTCCTAATTCTGCATCTATTCTATTCTCAATTTTCCAGTAAATTATCCTAGTTAATATTTTTGACGCATGCGAAAAAAGACTAACTGTTCGATAATTTTCACACCTATCTGCTGCTCCTGCTTTTTTTTTTGGTATAGTTACAACAGCACTCTTTTTAAAATCCTCTCGCATTTCCCCTTTATCATAAATATAACATTAACTACCAATTTGTACCATCTCTCAAGTACATATTCTCCTATAAGATCTGTAATAATTCAGCTGGTATCTCATCCACTCCTGGAGCTTTCACTTTCTTTAAATTTCTCATGTTTTGTTAAATTCCCCTCTTCAAGAATAGTTACAATTCATGATAAAGACACTGATATTTCAACGATAATCTATCATACTTCACCCGCATATACTATTAAGTGTTTGCTTTACATATAAGTATGAAAAACACAAGTAAAAATGGATTTTATAGGAAACTAATAACTGCTAATATGATGCGCACCAATTACCATGAAACTTGGTAATAGTGTTGTTGATGGTTCAAGGAAGGCATGAAATGAACTCATAATATTATGTATTATCTAAATGATAATCGATTGAAGAACGGTGAAAATTTTCGAAACTTCGTTGAAGTTCACCAACGTATTTTAGATACATCTGCTACGTGAATTTCGTCTTATGAAGTAATTGCGCTAGACTATTCTATAAAATTTATGACTGCGCTAAGAGTTTTGAGTGTTAAGAATTTTGAAACACTTTTGTAAAAAAAGAGCAAAAAATAGATTTTTGGTATTTTTGGAAATATTAAAAAAATAGATCGCGCTACAGAGAAAAGCCAAGTGCGCCAGAAAGAATATGTGTACTCTACTATTAAGTCCAATCTTTACTAGAAAATGAAGATTGGCTGTGAGTGTGACCATCAAAAAGTAAACAAGGGGCACAGAAAACAGATCCTCTGCTCTCAGAATAAATAAGTCATGGGCGATTTCAAATTCAATTCTGCATTTTTCGTGTGAATGCGAAAAGAGATAGATATATCTACGCATCATTGTGTTTTTCTATCGTTTAGAACCTATAAAATCTGCATTTTGATTTTAGTCACAACCGTACTGTGCAAGGTACTCACGAAAAAATTCGTTCATTTTCCAGCGAGCAGGGTCCTTAGTTAACGCATTTTCGTCGCAGCAAGAGGATGCATCTTCTTCACGAGGTTGAAAGGTTTCACCAGTTTCACTTTCAGGATAGACACGCATACGTCTGTTCATAATTAAGTAGAGGTAGAGAAATAAATGTAAATGTTGAAGTACTAAAATCTATAGAAAAACATTTGGCTGAAAGTTCGAATACCTGACGCATCTTCTCATGAGGTTAGCAGGTTTCACCAGTTCCACGTTCAGGGTGAACACATACACGTCTGTTCCTGTAGTTATAGGAGTAGAGAGAGAAATAAATAAGCGAGTAAATGTCAAAGTTTTAAAATTTGTAAAAGGGGAAAAAATTGGCTCAATATTTAAGATACCCACTTTCTATTTTTAAGAATCCATGCACAGTTGAAGTAGACGATTTGGGTTTGCGGGATTTCGCATTCGCTTTTAAAAAAAACTCAACCAGTTTAGGAACTATGGCCGAAACTTTCTCCTGTCTTTCCATCTTATCTTTTACTAACCGGTTATATTCAGCTCCAGTGGATATTCTTCTTCCATCGATTTTACAAAACACACCACCATACTACAAGATAATCACAAATACACACCATGCACAAATACCAATTTCCATAATGATTAATTGCGAATAGTACAAATCGTAACTTTTAACTCTTCGAAATTGATGGCCAGCGATTGCGCCCTTATGTATGAAGAATTGCAGGGTTGACAGATTTTTTCGAGTTAAAATCGCAAATCAGGCGTACCAATTGCCCAAAATCGTCTTTAATTCTTTTATGAGCTACCTAATACCTACGCTGTTAAGCGTAACAGAACCAACCGACATTTGGACACTATATTCAGCAAGAAGGGACCAACTAACATTTGTAAACAAACTGAGTTATTAGTATCGTTGGAAAGAGCGTAAAAAGTAGAATTTTTCAAAATTGGGCCCCCGATTCAAGAATGTGTACTCACGTTGAAAAAAGCTTATCAGTAAACGCTATGCCCTTTCTACATGGCTCTGGAAATTCGTATCACGTGTTATCAAATTTCAAAAAAACAGATTCTGTTGGTTGGATCTGTACGCTCAACAGCGTCCATGTCCATGTATATAACTGACACATGGCGAAGCGGTTTTTGTAGCCGAGGTTGAATCAGATTTTTACTGAGCGAAGAACTCACCAAACGCACGATTTATCGGCGAAGAATTGACCTAGAACCACAAAATTGAGCAGGTTTCTGATTAGCCATAACTCAGTATCCGTTTCGCTTCATGTCAGACAATAGGTATACATGAGCTGAGCAAGAAGTTTCAGGTGACCGTCCAATACCGAAATTTGATATCACGGGTTTCCAACTACATACTCCTTTCGGAAATTAAAATTCAGCAGCAGAATAAGAATTGCTTCACCCCACTACCGTAGATTATTTCGAAACTGCGTGACCAATCTGCATTCCTAACCTCATGATTTTAGGAATATTTGTAGATCTTTTAGTAAGTAGTTATTTTGGACAAACTGAGAAACTAACACTAAAAATCACTCGTTTTCTTTTTCACAGGTAAAGCGGAGCTGTACATTATTCTTGCGTTACTAATAGGATTTGCAACTGTAGTTGTAGGTTGCTGGTTATCTGACAACTGTTGGTCTCCGGAACCAGAACATGTCGTTATGATTGCTTGAAATTCCACGAACCAATTGAAATGCATACAAAGTTGAAGCCATTATCGTAAAAAAATGCACTCAATCGTTTTTCAATGCTGACAACAGGAATCCTGATAATTCTTCTTGAAACACCGATGATTTACGGCACATTATCTTACCATAAATGCGCGTATCAATTCTTAGTGATACTGTTTCGACCAAATAGCTTCCTGTTTAATAACAAAAGTAACTCTAATGTTGGTAGACACATGAACATCTCAATTTATCAACTCATCTTTGAAAAATTATTCTTCAATTATTCAGTGTTTTGTAAAAGAAATAAATAAATTTGCGAGTAGCTTATTGAATTCCAATTATTCCGCTTTTGAGACATCACAGAAATAACGGACATTGTAAGATAGATTTCGAAGTAACGAATATTACATTCAGACGACTATCAATCTGATAGATGCACTGTAACGGACTCACAACTCCACAAAATCCAAAGGACAGGAGTACTAATACGTTCAACCAGAATATTTAATATAAAAATATATTCTGCAGTCACATTACAATAGAGAAATGATTTACAGTTAGAAGAAACATTAGAAATACGTTCACGGAGTCGTCTTCGATTTTCTGCATTTTATTTCTTTAACTTGAAGACCTAAACGAAGAAAACGAATGAATACGTTTTGCTCATGAAATCAATGTGCGTTAAGTATAGTTCACACAACGCTGGTACAAGAAGCGTAGGCTAGTAAGTGCGTGAACCAGCTTTGTGTGAATAGAGAGCCAGCATGAAGTTTACCAGCCTAGCATGGAAGTTGAAAGTTTTCAACTTTTGAGCTGGTAAGCTATCAGCAACGGGACACGAATTATCAGCGCTCCGTCTGAACATACACAACTTGATTAGCATACCAGCTCACGCCCCAGCTTGTAGTTTCGAACGCCAGCGTATCAACGCCGTGTGAACTAGGCTTTACTAAAATTGAAAATAATAACTGAATGTACCTGGTGGTAAGGATTGCTTCAGTTTCTCAGCCTTCTCCTTATCAGTTATCACTAAGGTGTACAAAAATCTAGAGCAACGTACTTTGAATTTTACGTTAGTCGGGTTTTTCTTTATTTTGACCGCTAAACAAAGAAAATCAAATTGAAACATCATTGTGGAATGAAAAGAACATGATGCACCACCACACAATCACCAGTAAGTTCAGTTTATGGTGAAAATTGAAACCAGTATATCTGAGAGCGATGCTCAAGCAGTACTGATCATTTACAGCAGTTCCATTATATAATAAACTGAGCGTCAGCGAGTTGACTGCTACAGTGAATTCGGAATATCACTCTTATCATCAATATATAGGCATACTCACATTTTGCATCCTTCCTCCTGGCTTTAATCAAGAACTCCTTAATTTCTTTTATTTCTCTCGGCTGTAAAAAGAAAGCAAAATCATTACCCTGAGTAAGATGCACAAGTATTACTTGTAAGATTGGAGCTCCAACAATTATACGTGAAATCAGGCATGACTCAAAGCCTATTCTCTTCAAATGCAAACACTTACCATTTTGAATTTCGATGAACAGTAATGTGACCGATACCTGCACAGATTAAAAAATACGCATTAGAGTTTTACGAATACAAGCAGCGAGAACAGTGAATTTTATACAGATTACTCTTGTTGCTATTTCAGTGGAAAAGTCTAATGAAATATAATTTCGACTCCTGTAATACAAAATACATGTGCTTCCATGCTCCAAATATCCGGCCGCGATAACACGAGTTCCACTCAACTTGTGTTCGTATCAAGAAATACACAAATGACACAACGCTATTTCGGACAAAATATAGGGAAATAACGATTTTACTTACTGATTTTCAACGTAAAAGTTCCAAACACTTCGATTATGTGCGGCTGCTTTCAAAATTTGACAGAGATCTTAGGTAGCCAACTTCGCCAAAAATTCACACATCACAGAAATTCTTGATGAACTTTTCAACATTCAGTGTATTTGTTATGGCCAGCATCAGCATGTTGCGTTCTTCTTGAGACTGTTAAGCTTCACGCCAGAGAAAACGGACCATCTATCAACACTACTTTGAGTACCTTAATTTTGACTATCATGAAAATGAATGTTTGCTCAGATACCTTACGTCTCAGAAAATGGACCATCTATAAGAGTGGCTTGGAGTACATTTTCTTCTTTTTTTTTCTCACTTCACGCATGAGACGAGCAGGGATTCGGAGAAGCCGGTAGCTGGCAAAAGTCGAAAGTTTTTGCAGTTAGGATGGATAATAGATTATGTTAAAATTAAAAGCTGGAAGCCAGAAGCGGAAGTTGAAGGTTTTTTAGCTTCCAATCGGCTCCTTACAATTTGCTAAAATTTGGTTTTAATTTTTCTTTTCATCTAAAAAAGTAGAAGAAAAAGAGAGAAAAAAGGTTAAGGCGGCGTAACCGAGAGTTTCCGAAGTTGGTAGCCCTGCGCTGCAAAGATGATCCTGGCAGGGATGAGGAGCTTATTGAAAAAACTTCTCTTCCGGTTTCTGGCTTCCATAATTTTAAAAAGCTTCCAGCTTCTTTCAATTTTGTAAGTTAAAAAAATTTTATCAACAATCTCATAGGATTTCAATGGGGATTAAAAAAATTGTTTGGGCAACAGCCTAGTTTTCAGTTGTAGGCTATTACCCAAAAAACATTTTTGCTCGCAATTTGTTTGTACAAAAACCCGATTTTTAAATGAGCAGCTATAGTGGGTCCTCAGTCAGTCTGGAGGGAGTCTAAAAGCTTCACAGAGAACTACTGAAGAGCTTTAGCTAGTCTTTTATGAACTTCTCACCTTCGAAAGAAAAAAATGAATAGAACTGTCCAGTTGTCCAAAAACAGGGACTTCGTTCTTCCACTCCCGAGAACTGGTGAATCTTTGGGTCCGAGTCAACTCAGTCAGGTGCCAATCTCTACCAGCTGTAACTGTCTGCACAAGTAAAAATACCAAATGATTTCGTTCACCAAGTATTTTATCAACATTTTACAGCAACATTTAACCCCAAAGGGGCAAAAGGATAAACGAAGACAGCGGTACTTATACTAAAAAATAAATATAAATAATTATTTCAACAATTCATTTACAGTATCCGTACCAGATATCATGTATTAAAATTTACTAGTAACATAATTTACAAACTGGTTACATAAATTTAAAAAAGCATTTCTAAAAAATTATTTAAAAACGTTATAACGTGAGCGAATTGAATCATTAAAATCGTTATTTTGGTAGATTTGATTGAAGGTCAACACTAGAATAATGGATTCAACTACAACCTACATTATTAAATGCTTTTTGATTTTCACGTAACAAGCAATACTGAAAGAGTGTGAAATGTATCACGACTATAACCATCGATATAGAAAGCGCAGACAAACAAGATCGTAAATATTCAAGGTTGGTTCATAGTAAACATGATGGCACCGCTATTTTCCATACGATTTAGAATTTCTCGGATGTATAACGAAGGATCCAGCTTGGCTTCATCATTTTTCTTGATAAACGAATGCTCGAGTAACTTATTGTACTTCGGTCTTCTTGTTTCTTCTTTTATTAAACTAAAACATTGAAAAACGTTTTAAAAAACTGACGTTCTCGCGTTGAATTTGCAGTATATTTTCAGTAACCGAACTAATTCGATTACTTATATTTCGTTTTCTGCCCATAATGAATTTATTCAATGGCCATACCACGTATTCACAAAATCGACGAACTCCGGAGAAAATCGATTTCCATTCTCACATTCTGGTGACAAACGTGGAGGTTCGCCTTCAACAACCTGATTCAATTGTTCAAAAACGGTATTCCACTTTGGATACGGAAAACATCCGGTAGCGATTTCGATTAACGTGATTCCCAGTGACCACACATCAGAACGCACGTCATACCCTTTACCGCGATTCGGGTCTATTCTTTCAGGCTAAGAAAAATGAATAAATACCATGAATCTAAAACTGCCACCATCGCATATGGCTAAGTACTAAAAAGTAGAGGCAAGATCGCAAAATATGAATAGATAAATAAAACTGAAACTCACGGCCATGTAGGGCTGACATCCAGCATCTCTAGTTCTAGCTATCGAATCGACTAATTGACCAGAAATGCCGAAATCACAAAGTTTAATACTGCCTGATTTATCCAGTAAAATATTACTAGGTTTCACATCCCGGTGAATGATTTTCAATTTTTCTTTAAGGTAATTTAATGCTTTTACAGTCTGGAACAGACACAATAATCAATCACATGGAAAATGCACAGATTATTAGTACTGAACTCATTGTACATAACTGATGAACTTACAGCAACAGTGATTTTGCCCAAAATGGTTTCTGGGATTCTCTCCTTTAACCGTTCGTAAATAAATTTGTAAAACTTATCTAACGATGTGTCCATCAATTCCATACAAATCCAACAATCTCCCTAAAATAAATCCAAACAATGAAACGTGCAAGTAAAAATCAATAGCAAAGATGGTGAACCACTAGAATCTCACCTCTTTGAATAAGGCTCCATAAAATTGTACTATGTAAGGACAATCATTGGATTTCATGACTACTTCTAAATCCATTAATAACTGTTTCTGTTCTTTTTCGTCCACCGTCGACCTTATTCGCTGTGCATCACAAACAAAATAACGAACTATATGAGCTATTTCGAGCATGACCAATTAAACTTCAGAAGCCAGCTCCGATGCAGAAGGTAGCAAGTCCAATCCGGAGAACGTACCTTCACTGCCATCACAGTGTTACTTTGCTTGTGGATCATTTTGTTCACAGTACCGAAACCACCTCGCCCTATTTCTCCCAGATCTTGTAAATCTTCGGAAGTAAAATCATAGACCTACAACAAGGTAAATCTAGTAACATATTCTAAATTCCAATACACATGGAAGGATAAAATATCATAAGACGGCTTACCGAATCTGGGGATACTTGAAGTTTTCCAGTAGTTTGTATGCTCGGACATAGCTTGAATTTCTCCCTATAAAACATAGATGGAAACATTTGGTAACAAGGAATGAACAAAAGAGCCAATCAGTCCTCTGGCACTCAACAAACATTCTTCTAGCAGAAAGATTCATACGAAATTAAAACTACAAAATAGGTTTTCTCAACAAACTTACATACAACATATTAAGAAAGCAGAAATATCAACATACACGCTAAAAAAAGTATGTTCTCTTTATTTAATCAACGCTCACAAGAAAGCAATATTGAACGTTACTACACTCTACAAACACATTACTATGTTCACGAACTCGATAGAAACCAGTCAAACTTACCTACTCTTTACTTTTTCTCCCAATTTATGAGGTCTATCGCAAAACAAAAATTTAGCGCGCTTTTACTATTTAGTTTAACAAGTCAGAATATACATGTCTATTATTTTCCGAGTCAGAAATGATTCAAGTTCTTTTCAAACATGAAATACTTGGGCGGAAAGTTCTCAAGATCATATTATGCACATCAGTTTGACAAATTGTTCAGCAAGAAACTTTTACTGAAAACCTATAAGAATTATATAAAGTAAAAATTTTCATTCTTACTTGGCTTTCTCCGTTAAAGCTTCCGGACAAAAAGGCCGAACTTTCGGAAGTCCAGGCCGGCTGGATCTCTTATCTTCTTCAATACGGATTCTACGAAAATCAACGTCCGTAAGAATACCGAATACATTTTTAGAATACTAATGTCACTTTTAGTAAGACTGACTCACGGTTGATTTGGAAAGGAATTGCAACCATTAGATGCGATGTTCAAGTTACACTGTTGTAAATTGAACGCCAACTTCAGCGGTTTACGTTTATCTGTAAAAGAAATTCCAGATTGAGAAATTGGTATAAATAAGGAACTAACCTCGAGGCAAACCAGAACTATGAGAGTACTTGATACTTGTAATAGTTTATTACTAAACGATGAAAACTTCGGAAGACTAATTACCTGACATGATGAAGAACGTGTGTGAATTCTATTTCAATCTGAAACATTGGAAGTAATTTCCATTATAACTCATAAGTCATAACTTGAATTAATCCAGAGTACTGATAATACTACATATATCCGGTTTCGCTCAGACTTCTTCTCAGTGCGTTACTATCGCTTAAATAACAAGGTTCACACCCAAAACGAATCACCGAAATATCACTCAGGAAACAGGAAATACTGGTGAGCACTACATAGATAACAAAATGATTACGTTGATACTCACAGAAATGCCGTTGGAAATCGTAGTATCAATTTGAAGCAGCAAATGAATTTAAAATCTTGTGTAGAGAAAATAAAATTTAAGAAACCTACGACGATCATGTCAGAAATTGAAGAAGAAATTAATGAGAGATATCTACAACAAATACAACGACATAATTCTATTACGAATTTTTACGTTCAATTAATAATTGATAAAATTAATCCAAAAATTTTAAAACCCCGGGGAAAAAAAATAAAACCGAACTTCCCCAAAAAATAAAAATTTAAATTTTTTTTAAAATTTTTTTTAAAAATTTTAATTTTTTATTTTTTTTAAAAAAATTTCCCCTTTTTAAAAAATTTAAAAAGGGTTAAAAAAATTTAAAAAATTTTTAAAAAAAAGGGAAAAAAAGGGGGGGAAAAACATTACGAAAATCAAGTGTAAGAAACGAATACATTTTAAAAATATTAAATGCACTTTTAGTAAGATGATCACGTTGATTTGGAAAGAATTGCAACCATTAGATGCGATTTTCAAGTTCACTGTTGTAAATTTGGGAACGCCAACTTCATGGTTTACGTTTATCTTAAAGAAATTCCAGATTGAAAATTGGTATAAATAAGAACTAACCTCGAGGCAAACCTGAATATGAAGTACTTGATACTTGTAATAGTTTATTACTAAACGATGAAACCTGGAAGCTAATTACCTGACATGATGAAGAACGTGTGTGAATTCTATTTCAATCTGAAACATTGGAAGTAATTTCCATTAAAAACTCATAAGTCAAAACCTGAATTAATCCAGAGTACTGATAATACTACTTTTATATCCGGTTTCGCTCAGACTTCTTCTCAGTGCTTTTACTATCGCTTAAATAACAAGGTTCACACCAAAACGAATCACCGAAATATCACTCAGGAAACAGGAAATACGGGTGAGCACAAATTTAGATAACAAAATGATTACGTTGATACTCACAGAAATGCCGTTGGAAATCGTAGTATCAATTTGAAGCAGCAAATGAATTTAAAATCTTGTGTAGAGAAAATAAAATTTAAGAAACCTACGACGATCATGTCAGAAATTGAAGAAGAAATTAATGAGAGATATCTACAACAAATACAACGACATATTTCTATTACGAATTTTTACGTTCAATTAATAATTGATAAAATTAATGAAACATTTTTGCGAGAAAAAAAATAAACCCATGACCAGCTGGTAGCGGAGAGCGGTGTGCAGAGTGCAGGCCCGTATGTGAAGAAGAAAAATGGAAGGAGTGAAGGGGCAACACTTCAAGAACATTGTATTATCTGTTGGAAAAGTTACCCCAAAAAATATTAGCCTGTCAGGACCACTATCTTGAAAATTGTTATGCGATGTTATGATAACAACCCGGTGTTATAAAAAAGTTGTTATGAGTTTGTTACTGCTGTGATTATTTTGATTGTGATGTAATATGTTAATTGAATCAAAATTCGAGATAAATTACAAAGTAAATATTTAATTATATTCGTAATTGAGGGGAATGGAATAATGAAGGTTTCACTTCGTGTAATTTTTTTTTTTCATGTTTTTTCCTTTTCGTATGTGTTTGTATACCACAACAAGAAAAAAAATTTAATCGAAGTTAGATGAAAATTGAATTGTTACGCAAATTTATATTTTACTTTCTTACATGAGTAAATCATTTCGATCGATTGTTTCCATAAATCTACGATTTCAGGTCTGGCGAGATTGCTCTTCGATAACTGTACATTACTACGAGGAACAGCTACGCAAAATTTAAAAATGTAAAATAGACTTATGTCAAGCAAATGAAAAATAAAAAATATTACGAAAATTTCATAATTCTTACTTTCAGTTACAATATCTAAATCGTTTTCGATCGTAATTGTTTCCATAAATGAATCGACGATTTCAGGTCTGGCGAGATTGCTCTTGGATAACAGTACATTACTATGAGGAACAGCTACGCAAAATTTAAAAATGTAAAATAGACTTATGTCAAGCAGATGAAAAATAAAAAATATTACGTAAATTTCATAATTCTTACTTTCAGTTACATTATCTAAATCGTTTCCGATCGTAATTGTTTCTATAAACAAATCTACGATTTCATGTCTTGGAAGATGGCTCTTTGATAACTGTACATTACTACAAGGAACAGCTGTGCAGAATTCAAAATGTAAAATAAATTTATGTGAATCAAGATTAAGAATTTTACGTAAATTTCATAATTCTTACTTTCAGTTACATTATCTGAATCGTTTTCGATCGTAATTGTTTCTATAAATAAATCTACCATTTCAGGTCTGGCGAGATTGCTCTTCGATAACTGTACATTACTACAAGGAACAGCTATGCAAAATTTGAAAATGTAAAATAAACTTATGTGAATGAAGATGAAAAATTAAAAATGTTACGTAAATTTCATAATTCTTACTTTCAGGTACATTATCTAAATCGTTTTCCATCGTACTTTTTTCTACAAATGAATGTAACACTTCAGGTCTGGCGAGATTCGGAAGCTCTTGAACATGAGAGACACAAAAATTTAATATGCTTCATGTCAATACATATTAGCGGATAAGATATTAATATTGATTTTTCTTACCTTTATCTGGCACTGCATCAAATTTCAAGTTGGTACGATTCTTTCGATTTGCAGCAAATTTCTGCTGATCGCTGAAATGCCGATCGCATATGAACAATTTGGAAATTTCAGATGAACCATTTAGTACATCAGGCCTATTGATGCACTGTAGCCATATTTTCTGGGTCTATAATAACAGCGACAGTGAAAGAAATGATTAAATATGAGTTTCTAAACACTATTTGAAGTAAAAATGTAGTGTTCATTTGTCTATGATACTTACATTCGAATTCCGACGAGGAAACCGGTGCATCCTTTATTCATTCCTTGTCGAAGCACATTGCGGAACTGAACATTTCCAAACCATTTTATTTGGAAAATACTTAGAATCACAAAAATAAAAACCTAAAGAAAACTTAGAAAACTACTAGAAATAACTTCGGCGTTCGGCGGACCCACAGCGTATTTATTTATGAGCACACCATTCTTGTTTGTTGGCATTCCACATGTTCGCTTTTGTTTTGATTTTCGCATTGTTGCAGCGCTATACACGTCTGTCCCGTGAACTAAAACGGATGACGGAATTTTAACATTGAGATACTACCCCGTGATAAAATTAATGAAACATTTTTGCGAGAAAAAAAATAAACCCATGACCAGCTGGTAGCGGAGAGCGGTGTGCAGAGTGCAGGCCCGTATGAGAAGAAGAAAAATGGAAGGAGAGAAGGGGCAACACTTCCAAGAAATTGCTATTATCTGTTGGAAAAGTTACCCCAAAAAATTATTAGCCTGTCCAGCTACACAGGCAGCTAAGCTAGCTAGTATAAAGTTTGTTCGTTTATTATTTGATCAAGACAAAAAAAAATAGCCCTACGCTACATGTACAAATGGTCCTCTTCTTAGGACTTCAATTTTAACTCTCTGGCGCTCTGGCAACCATCATTGAAATTTGACAACATAGCATCAAGTGCTTGCCATTGCGTGTAAAAAGCGGTAAATGCAAAAAATCAGATAAAGAGATAATGGGAAAGAAAAGGAGCCAGTGCGATAGTGAGGTTTTAGTGATGGAAAATGATCCTCCGTTTCTGGTTTCATCGAATTCAGTATTTTAGTTTCAATGTCGGAATATTAAATTAAACTTGTCCCAATCTGTACGATCGTCAACGCTGATGCCTCTTTTTCAACTATCTCTTATGGAAGCAGTTCTCATGTTTGCATTCAGGTAAGCATCACTCACGTGCTCCTTTTCTTGACACTGTTCGAAGACTAAGTTCCGAAAATTAATTTCCTGTATAGCTGATTTCACCATGTTCTCGCTGGGACAAATCGTGCGTATCAAATGCGAAAATGTTCTCACCTACCGGAGTATCGAAATATTTCCGTGTCCGAAGCTGAATCTGATTATTGGTGCCAATGGCAGCGGAAAATCCACTATTATTTCAGCGATCATTCTGGGTAAGAACGTAGAAATCGTGTAATTGCACTTAAGGCCCGGGTGTATCACATTTGTTTGATGTGATGCATGTACACTACCTACGAAATCTGCTATGTACGAACTTTCTGTGCATTTCTTGATGAGGTTATGTTTATTAGTACAGTTCAAGAATATGGACGGTATTGCCGTCAACTTACAAGAATTGGTAATATTTCTTCGAAAAGTGTCTTACATGTGATACGAAAGAACTGCAGCTGGGTTGCCGGAAAAAGATACATTTTGAATAAAAAATAGAGCCAATGGTACTGAATGGATGGTTGGTGGTTGCTCAAAACCTTGTCCTTGAGATTAGCAGTATACATTCAGCTTTACTACTTTTCGATTTTTCTTACGAAGACCCCCCCCCCCTCCCCGACAGACTTGTGAGATTAGTTCATCTAATGCCTAGCCCGAGTCTGCTAATCGTTAACGAATCTTAATGAATATGTCTTAACAGAGTCTTCACTTATCCCAACGAATCTCAACGAAATCTTGACAGGTCTTTCTGTAGTCCTAACGAGTTTCAGTGAAGTCTGAACAAGTTTTGACAGGTTGTAAACGAGTCTTGACGTTTTAATATTGCTTGGAAAAGTCTTAGCAATGCCCTAATGTGTCTGGATGGATTCTTAACTTGTGTTAATAGAGTTTTAATGCGTGTTGACATGGTACTAAAGAGTTATTAATGTGTCTTCATGGTATTTATGTACGTTTTAACATAGTCTTGAAAAGTCGTGTGAAGTTCCAGTATATCCCCACGAGTCTTACCAGTAAATTGACGTGTTTATATTTCGCCATTTGTCGAAAGAAATCCTCCCATCTATTACGTGGCACGAGTAATTCGTGATTTGTTATCTAAAGTGCAAATGTATTGAACTCAAATTGGAATTATTCAATTAGCTTCACGCAGCCATTCATTGTTGCTGCACAGCCGTATATATTCAGTATAGTTGAAAAAGTAATTTAAACGCATGTTTTTAGTAACTGAATCCCACATATTTATAATGCCAAGCTGTAATTTCAGGCCTCGGTGGCAATGCGGCAGTTGTTGGCAGGGCGACCGATCTGAAGCAATACATCAAAGTTGGTCACAAAACAGCGTGTATTGAGATCGAATTGTACAATCCCGAAGGCAATGTCGTCATTAAGCGAAAATTCACCGCCAACGGCGACTCCCGTTTCTGGTACAATGATAAAGTCGTGTCTTTGGAGAAAATCGAAAGACTGGCTAAACGATACCGCATCCAAATCGATAACTTGTGTCAGATTCTGCCGCAGGAGAAGCTTGAACACTTTGCCAAAATGAACGACCACGAACGTCTGGTCGGAACGTTGAAAACGGTAGGAAATCCAGAGTTGTCCAAATCGTTGGAAGAACTGAAGTCGAGCAAAGGAACGGAGGTGAGCCTTCGTCAGATCGTGGTCACATTGAAGAATGAGCTGAGTCAGAAAGTGGCTAAAAAAGACGGCATGGAGATAGAGGTGAAAGCGATCAAAGAGAAAGACTTCCTAATCGACTGCTTCAAGCTGCTGAAACAGCGCAGAGCTTGGCAGCTCTACTTCCACATGCGGCAAACGATCAACATAATCGACGACCTACTGAAAAACAAACAGGCCGTTTACCATAACATGACCAACGTTTTGAAACGTACAATGGCTGAGCTGCAGGCGTCCTACTCGAACGTCAGCAACGCCAAAGAGACCACCAAAAAGACCGACAACCAATTATTGAAACTGATTCGAGCCGCGAAAGAAAAACAAAACGAGATAAACTTGTTGGTCGAGAAGATCTCCGATATTAAAGCCGCGTTCAGACAGAAAGAAACGAGATTTCGGACACAAGAAGCGGATATCAAGACGCTGGAAGACAAGATCCAAAATCTGAGAGACGAAATTTTTAATGTGAGCCAGATCGAGCCGGAAATAACTAGGGTGAGGCGGCTAGTGGAAGAGCAAGAAACTGCGGTGCGTCAGATAGCGCACGATAAAGACATGGCTTCGTACAACCTTGAGTCGAAACGCAATGAAATGAACGCTCACGCGTATAAACTGTCCAAGTTGAAGGATGTGAAGGAGAGAAAATTAAAGCTCCTTCGCGAAAACTTCCCCGACAGTTACAAAGGCTTACAGTGGTTGGAAGAGCACCGAAACCTGTTCAAAGGCCGGGTATACGGTCCCATGTACTTGCACTTGAACGTCAACGACTCGAACGACGCCAAGTACGTTGAGAACGTTATCAGCTACCGAGATCTAACCGCCTTTATGTGCGAACTGAAGGACGATACCACGACACTGCTCAAAGAACTGGGCGAACGGATGAAACTCAGGATTAGCGTGGTGTCGGCATTGCAAAACGTTACCGAAGATGATCTACGTCCGCCCATTCCCATCGAAAGCCTTAAGAAGTTCGGCTTCCGCGCGTTCGTGAGCGACTTCATCGACGGCCCGGACATCATCGTTGAGTACATGACGCTGACGTATAACCTGCATAGGATTCCTGTCGGCAACAAACACACGTTCTCCGTGACCAGTTCGATCCCGGCCAACGTGAGAACGTTCTTCACCGATCGACTGCGGCTGTCAACGAAGGTGGCGCAGCTGACTGGCGAGAAAATCGAAAGCAGCTCGGACATAAGCGACGCTCAGTTTCTGGCCGCCGGCGTGAACGTGAACGAAATGGACGAACTGAACGAGCTGCACAGACAGTGCGCGGACGAAATCGGTGCGCTGGAAGCCGAATACAAACAGCTGGTCGAGCGCGTATCTTCGGGCGACACTCGCATCAAGGAGCTGCGCCGCGAATTGAAGAAGCTGCTCGACCGTAAGATGGCGCAAAGCCGTCTGCAAGAGACGCTGAAAGCCAAGACCCGCGAACTGCATCGCGTCAAGAATACCGTCATCGATTTGGACATCGAGAAAAACAGATGCAATCTGGAGGTGAAGGTAGCGCTGGCTCAGGTGTGTAACATGTACATCGAGCTGGGCAGCTCGTACAAGTCGCTGTTCCACGCTTTCATCCAGTACCAGCAAGACAAAATCAACGAGGAACAGGCCGAGCAAGTGCACGCCAAGAATCTGCGCGTGACCGCCGAATTCGTCAAGCTGTTGAAAAGTGAAGCGGGCTCGTTGCGCAAATTGGAGTCGAAGAAGCGACGCATGGTGAAGTGCGCCAACAATATGCACGAGTACGCGTTGAAAAGCACCTCCAAAGTGGATCCGCGTAATCCGGCCTTCAAAGGACGTAAGATGTTTTTCAAACTGAGTGACAACGTGGTTGTTCTGGGCAAACTGATCAATAAGTTTCACGCGAAAATCAACTGCCTAGGCGGCTCGAACGACGGATTGAATCTGATCCGCGAGTACAAACAGCTGGCGAAGGATATCGCCTCGCTGGAGAGAAAAATCGCAAGGAAGGAAGAGAAGCTGCAGAACCACTATGGAAGGATTGAGGAGTTGAAGCAAACGTGGCTGAACGATGTGCAGGCTTTGGTCGCCACGATTAACACGAATTTCCGCAGATTCTTCGAAATTATGGAGTGCGCCGGCGAGGTGTGTTTGTACCAAGGCGAGGAGGGCGCCGAAGACGACTTCAGTCAGTACGGTATACATATCAAGGTGAAATTCAGACAGGAAGGCGAGTTGCAGATATTGAACGCACAGGTGCAGAGTGGTGGCGAGAGGGCGGTGTCTGTGGCCATATATTTGCTCTCGCTGCAGGAGCTGACGTCGGTGCCGTTCCGGTGTATCGACGAGATCAACCAAGGAATGGACGCGAACAACGAACGCCGCATTTTCAACCTGATCACGAAGGCGACAGAAGAGAAGGGCACCACTCAGTACTTCTTACTGACGCCGAAGTTGCTGCCGAATTTGAATTTTACGCCGCACTGCAAGATATTCTGTCCGTACAACGGAGTCGGCAGCATTCCTCACGAGCAGATCTCACAGAAAATGAGGAGATCCTCGTGAACCAGTCCAATTTTCGTTTATGTTATTTTTTGTACTAATTTTAGATTTTTATTTCGAGTTGAATGTTTTCCGAACGTTTTCTGTTTTTATCGTATGTTTAGAATTCTTATCGTATGTTTCAAGTTTATATTTGACCAACACAGACTTGTTTATTGAATTGTGGTATATTTGTCAGCATGCTTGGTGGTTCTGTCAGCGAAGAATTGAGTCGATACGTACAAGAAGGGCGATTACCGGAAACAAAGCGTTTCAAGTTTTTTCTTGTTTTTCCAAAAGGAAAAAACAGGGCGCATGTTCCTTTGCAATGTTATACAGTACATGAGTGAGCAAGATTGCAAGTGTAAAAATTCTACGGTCATAATGTATTTATTTATTTATATATATTTGAGTCCCCCTCCCCCCCACAGGTTCCCGAAGGTCCCATTGACAGGGAGGGACAAAATCAAAATAAAATATAATAATAATGATAAAAAATGAAAAGAGAAAAAAATAATAAAAATAAAAACAAAAATACTTTTCGAAGGAAGGGTGGGGGATAACGAAGAAGGAAAAGATGACAGGGAGGGGGAGACAGGCACCAGAGTAAGGGCAGAGTGGCGGGTGAGGGGTGCGCAGGTCCACAGGCGGCAGTTGAGAACTGAGAGTTGAAGGAAGCCGAGGGGCCGAAACAGACCACACTTATACGGTATAAGGGAAAGAACAGCAGAGACTAGGTCCTACATACCCTTGAGTACTTTAATGACTGATGAAATGTACTAGCTGTTTCCTACTCATGAAGAATATGTCGATCGCAGGGTCTTTTTGGGTAATATTATTATGTAATGCTAGCGTATTGTCCTTACTTGATGCTGAGCCTGTACGTGTCACAAATAGATCAGTATTTCTTGTATTAAATGTAGGGACCCTGAATTGGATATGTATTAAATTGTTGGTATCCAACATTTTGTTATTCAGAATATCTCTTAAGATCAGCTTTGCCAGACATCTTCTGTTTTTTAGGCTCATAATCTCAAAGATCATCTAAAAAATTAAGAAAGATTGCCATCATTATGGATTCAGATTGTAAGAATGTGTTTTTAAAGAAAAAAAGTAATCTTAGGTCTTAGAACGAATTTGTGATCTTGGTGATCTGCAGACCACGGTTTCGCCTGGTTTTTGTGATTTCTTCGATCTTAGATCATTTTCTTATGGTCCGAGTTTCACGTTCAGAGAAGAGAAAGATAAAACTTTTGAGATGTGGTGCTATAGGCAGATACGTAGCATCAAACGGACAGATAAGGTAAAATTGAGGAAGTACTTAGCTGAGTAGAAGGTAAAATGGATATTTGGAATTGTCTGAAGAGAAGAAGAGATAAACTAATAGGGCGTAACTTGAGGCACCCAGGAAAAATATCACACTGCTGCTAGAAGGAAGAGTGGAAGGAAAGAATTGGGTAGGGGTCGACAAAGATTCCATATGTTCAACAGATAATCAAGGATGCCAAATGTAAGTGTTATTACGAAATGAAAGAAGTCGCACAGGATAGGAGGAAATGGAGAGCTGCATCAAACCGGTCGTAAGACTGATAACCTATCATCATAGATCACTTTATAGAAATCTAAAAACGGTCACAAATATGGAGATTATCATCAGAGGTAATTTTAGACCATATACTACTCCTAATCTAAAGACCATATGATCTTGTCCATCCTCGATTAAAACACCAGAGGTAACTTCTGATTTCTTCCATATCATATTCCACAACGTTAGAAATTCTCAAGTCCATCACATTTTCAGCAATCAGTGACAGAAAATATTAAATTACCCACCCTGTCTTCATACACCTAGCCGATTTATCTACCCATTTGTGTTCTAATGTAAGCGCTGAAACTCAGTATCATCGGGAAGAAACATGAAAATTCAACAAATAGCTTAGCCAAATTTTGATAGCTCAAATTCCAAAAACTCAGATAGCTCGGGTTTGAACACGAATGTGAATGTGCGGGTTGAACTACTACAGACTGATGAAGACACTATACAGATTCCAAAGAGCGATTACTCAATGTTCAAAGACGAATGAGAGTATCCACACGTCCGTCTTTGCTTTCACTGACTTGTTTGCAAAATGTTTGAGCCTTCGACAGTGTTTGGCGCATCGATTTGGAATGCCAGCAGGGGTGTCGTGATCCCTTTTTGGTCCAATGAAGAAGCCTCCTTAAACTTTGTTGGTTGACCCCCCTAACTTGAAATAGTAGTAAATTTTTTCTCTGCCTGACACAACGTGGTAGGTATTCAATTATATTACTTACACGACGTTAAGTGACAGCCTCGACTACTATCAACCTAATACTGAGCATATTCAGTTAAAGAAAGTAGATGTAGGTATTACCCCATGATACAGATTTTTCTATTTTGCTAGGCACGTAAAGAACGTTTTGAGAAAAGAAAAAAAAAACCTTGGAAGTTTTGAAGGATATGCGGCAACTCTTTGTCATGAAAATTTGTTGAAAGACGATTATGGCCTTCAAAAGAGTCGATCATCTCGGCAAACACTATAAACTTGATGCCGACACTGTACAAAATGAGCTGTTGCATTTCAAACAAATACATGCATAAGCTGAGATGGAGAAAGAAATAGATATTTCTGAATTATATTTTGAAAGAACCTGCAGAAAAACCTTGATGAGAGTCAGTCTGAATTCGACCGAAAGGACAAGTTGAATGGGGATCTGCAGAGACCATATTAACAGACAGAGTATGCGCTCTTTCATTTTGAAGGGTTATATATTAAACTAGGTACTACGTTCACTGATGCAACTATCGCAGAACGATCTACTTTTTGTGCTGTACAAAATATTGGTCACATTAGCTGTGACAAAGTTGCTCTGCAGAAAGGGCTTTCAGTAAAAGCTAAGAAAAGTAAAAAATTCAATTAGAAGCAGCATGTTGGATGACTGGACATCGGCCATGATGGTCATATATATAGCTTCAAGTGATATTTTGTAGTGTGTCAGAAATGAAGAGATAATTGACAGTTTGCTGAAACGAGTACCTAACGTTTTTATTCATCCATGTTACATAAGAAATGATGAATAATAAAGATGTACTACAAACATTTCCTATTTCCTCATCTGACCGGTAGGGGGAAAGAAAAACCCTCCTTAAAACGAATAGGAAGAATCTTCTTCCCTAAAATGGCCTCACGACACCCCTGAATGTTTACTCACCTTCCCTTCAAACACATTAATACGAAATTCGATCTTTTGGTCGATATTTGAAATCCGTCACTTTTTTGACGAAGCAATGTGGTCAAATTTGGTATTAGGTATATGATACCAAAGTCCAGTTTACCATATTAAAATCGATCGACTTTTAAATCGAATTCTGCATCAAAGTCGATGCAAAATTCGATCCAAAATCCAAAAATACGTTGATAGGGAATTTGACTGCTTTGTCAGTATATTCAAAATAGGCACATCACTTTCTCAACAGCACCTTTTAGCCGAATTTGATAAAGGATGCAACATACAACTGACCAGTTATCACATCGACAACTCTACTAACACTTTTGGATCTAATTTTGCATCTAAAAGTCCATGCAGAATTCGATCCACAGAAACGCAGTGATACAAAATTCAACTCTGTTGTTGACATTTAAAATCTGTCACTTTTTTGACGCGAAATACAGTGATTGGATGGGGTATAGGTATATAGTCAATATACAAGTCGAGAGTTACCATATCAATGACTTTTGAATTGAATTCTGTATCAAAGTTGATGCGAAATTTAGTCCAAAGGGTAACTCAACATTTACGTAATCAAATTCTGCATCAAATTTGACCATAGAATGTCGTCCATTTTAAAAAATTGACAGGCTTTGCGCCTTGACATATCTATGTGTATGTTTCAGTTGGTTTTTTATAAGGCCCGGACAGTAAAAGTGAACTGCATTGCAAAATGACCCATTCTTGGACCTATATAAATTTGACGTTCTTTAACACTATATTCCAAACATTTTTAAAGATCAACCAATAAAACTCTTACAGACACTCTTGAGACTCTCTCAATGGCGTTCTGAAATTTGCTAAAAACTCTTTAGGACTCTTCCAAACTTGATTATAACTTTTTAAAACTCCTTAAAAACCTAAATATTTTCCAAAACTCTTTTAAGAGTGGAGAAAACTTTTGTTAAAGATTTGTATAAGACCCTTCTGCATCTGTTTAAGAGAATCGATACGGCTTTTCAAAACTCGTTCCCAACTTTCGGAATTCGTTCATAATTGTTTAGGATCCCCTGAAGCTCAGTAAGCAGGGTTACCAACTCAAAAATGTGATTTACCTGAGATTCGGATTTTGATTTTGAATGCCTGCGTGGCTGTTCTCTTTATTACCTGAGATTTTTTCTCGCTCAGAATAAAATAGGAACTAAAATAAAAAATGCTTATTATACCGTAATTTTTTTTATTAATGTTTAGGTATAGGTATATACATGCATTCATATACTTACATGAGGACGCTGTTAAGCAAAACGGACTTAGCGACATTCGTTGACAAAATAAGTTACTAGTATCGTTGAAAAAAGAGCGTAAAAAGTAGAATTTTTTTTAATTGGGCCCCCGATACAAAAATGTGTACCCACGCTGAAAAGAGATTACCAATAAACGCTATGTCATGTAGTTTCTGTATGAGAATATGACTCTCGAACTTTAAATCACACGTTCTCAAAAACCAAATTTTGTCGCTTGAGTCTGTTTTGCTTAGTAGCATCCATGTATTGAAAAACAATATTATAATTTTTCTAGTTTTCCCGAAGTCCGCATCAGGTTTGCTTTGCCTGAGTAAGTTGTTGTTGTGCCTGCATGAGCCTGAGTTGAGGCGTTTTGGCTTATAGGAACTCCGGCCAAATATTAACAGTAGGTAACCCTTCTGTAAGATTTTAGCACATGCTCATTTAAGGCTTTTAGTAAATCAGTTTTGGAGTGTTTTCAATTTTAATTTCTAGGCGGGGTAATTTCTCATGCAGCTTCTCACTGATATCCGCATCGGCCGATAACAGGGGTCGACGCCATTAATCATATTTGGTTGTGAAATAGAATTATAGAGTTGCAGCACCGTCTTGGAGCGATTTTGTCCAGGGACGCTGCGACGGTCAAGACTATTCCAGGCTTGATTGAGACTTCGTATTACTTTTCTGGACTTGTTCATGCGCCCTTCAGACTCTAGGATATTTTTCAAAATCGTTAAAACTCGTGTAAGATTGATTCAGAACTGTTAAAGACTTTCAGATTTCATTCAAAACTTTTCCAACCTTGGTAAAAATTTTTCCGACTTGTCCACACAGACATGCTTACAAGTTCTGAGATATTTTGTAATACTCAAATATCGTTTTAAAAGCAGTTTCATGCAAGCTTCGCTGAAACTTTTTCGGACTCTCTTAACAATAATAGTCTTAACTAGACACTTTTGAACTTATCAAAACTTGCTAGAACTCATTCGGTCGGATTCAAGATTTTTGACTACCTCTAAATCTAAAATGATACAAAAGTCGACATTTTTGTTGGCAGACACAAACAACTTGCAGTTTTCTTGTGTTGATTTTCAGATCGAAAGAAAGAAAGATTCAGGTGACTTGACAATTTACGAGTATTCAAGGATCTTTACGGATTTTTCAAACATAAGTGTATCGAATTCATTTTAAACTCCTCTAGGTACCCACGACACTTCAAGATTTCTTCAAGACTCGCCAAGGCTTTCTCTAAAAATGTTTCAGACTTGTTGAAGAATCTTAAATGTTTCCACGGTCGACGAACTAAACAAGACATAGGTACGAAACAACAGCAGTATAATTTGTCAACTCTTACCTAAGTAAAATATTACAATGCATAAAATGAATATCAATTCTTAATAATCATAGACAACAAGTACAACGCAACAATAAATCAGTCTTCTGTTTTTAAAAGCTATCGTACAGCACGGTTCACGATTAATAAACGTCACCCGGAACCCAAAAAAAAAATTACAAGATAGTTATATCTGAAAGACTGGAACCACTGGAACACGCTGTCGTATCTGATTTCATAGTGAATAAGGTAACATGATCTCCTGTACCCACAATATCTTTTTGGAACAGAGGGGACAGTTTTTTTTTACGATGTCTTGGCAACACGAATCACATAGACATAGATGTCCACAAGGCTGGCAGGCATAGGAATACGTTTTTTTGGTACATAATACACAAGGGTGGTTCACATTAACGACACCAGTGGGTATATATTTTGAATCTGTTGAAGTGGCACTAAATATCAATTGCTTGGTTGGAAGTATTGAATTTCTGGTACTCGCTGTTGACGTACATTCACTAGACTCGAATTCAATTTTGATATTTCCAATTTGTTCCCGAGCTTCGAGGTCTGAACACGAAGACACAGTACTACAACCATTCTGCTCGATAAAATCGACTGGACTCGAACTCTTCTCGTCACATTCGGTAAGAGATGGGTCGGCGAATTCTGCTTCGATTTCTTCAACAATGTAATATTCTGGATCTATTGAATAAAACGAACGATGTTAAACAAATGAAAACAGAAATACTCTTGAAGTCTTGGGACATTTTTATATCATACCCATTGGTTCTTCGCTGGGTTCAGTTGTCTCAGTGAATTCGGTGTCAGAAATTGAAGGTTCATTGTCGAGAATTTCGTCATCCGATGTTTTTTGTATATCTGTACAAACAGTTGGAATAATCAACAGAGTAAGCATGAAGTTACTCACATTACAAAACATATGATACGCAGGTTCAATCAGATTCACCGACCATCGTCACCCAAATCCAGAATATTTATGCCAGTCTTCACTACAGCTTCGAGGAACGCTTCTATAATCAGTTTACCACCGTCCATATTCATCATGGCGTTACGTAGTTTCTTTTCCTGATTCCTAAACGAGCAATTTCCAGTCCATTTCAGTACAACTCCTTGCGACGTAGTCTCTTTGAATGCATCTGAATACCTCTTCTCCATTAAAGTGAGACCTTCTGTAGTACGTCAACAGGCATTTAGAATTGGCAAGTTTTTTCGTTTGTTTTTTTCTTTCAAAATGTTGGCTAAATATTCATCAATGGACAAGGAGGATAGACTCCACCTCTGCATTCATCCGCCTGGAAATTCTGAGGCTAGATATCATTAAGCGGTAGCTCAAATATAATGGCCTGATTCCGATTTATGGCTGGATTCTTTTAAACAGGAAAATTATACGGGCGTTCGATCGGCGCTACTACACCCAGCGTAAATCAAACGTACTTTTAGCCCCTATGCCGAAATCGCCGCCTGACGCATCTAGCTCCTAAATTTCCAGGTAAGAAAGAATGACTTACTTATGAATGACCACATTGCTTCGTGTCTTGCGTTCCCACGAAACGACGACATTAACTGACGGTGTAACAGTTTCAATTCTAAATTCAAACATTCTGACTTATTGAACAATGATATGTTAGACGAACCTGCACAAGCGAAGACGTAGGTTGTAATATGTATAACAGCGATACTACTTTGGACGATAAAAATGAGCTTGAAATATCACCAGTCAGCCAACGGTCATTCACATGAGTAAATAATAAGGTCAATCCTTGTTGCGCTCTCGGTAATGGAGCTCGACTTTTAACGATCTCATAACCAGTGCTCATGTATTCGGCTGGTAACAATGGCAGCCCTTGAAGTAGTTCAACACAGTTGTAGAAGTCAGCATCTGAGTGGAGTAGATCAACAAGATCCAAGTTGGTTATTTCTTTTCTCAGTGCCTGGAACGAAAACGAGAATTAAGTCAGTAGGCACGAAAACTTCTAATCCAATCGAGAGTCAGACTTGATTACTTGTGCGAGATGGAACCAGCTGTGGGCAATTTTACAGTCAGGAAAGCTTTCGACGATGGCAGCTTTCAAACCAGCATCAGCGCTGACGAATAATGAATTTGGGTTCCACGAGGGTTCTTCGTTTTGTATTTTCTTGAAAATGTCACTGTATACCAATTTCGATCGAGAGCTCATGCCAACATAGGCTATTGGGAAAGCCTTCAAACCAAAACTGTAATTATTTATATGTTTCCAAAATCCGCCAGTGTCAAAAACGTTTGTTTGAAAATCAATATTACCACATTGCGATGAATCTTGGCTATTATCATAACGTATTTAACGAAGTTAATGTCGATGCTCTTTTTCGTTTCGTATATCGTGTAAATTTCATTGCTCCACTTCAGCAAGCTTGAATTAAAACTTGTGTTAAAAATCTACGGGAGCGACTTGAATGCCTCGAAAGTATTCTAATATATAATGTTAATATATAAATCTCCTTACTCTCTCATTGTAGGCGATAAAAAAAGTATAGAGTGATTCGATATCGCTCCAATAAAAAACCTTTGTCCATCTATTTTCTCAAAGTCAGCGAATTCGGGAGACGTCATTTTTTTGGCAAAATCAGACAGGGAATGTGGAGTAAAACGAGACATCATCTGCCTGCGTCTCTGCATTCGACGTATAAATCCAGGATAGTTCAAGCGTGTGATGGTTCGAGGCGAGGCACTGAAAAATAATAATTTCCACAATATAAGTTCACGCGAGTTGTACCAGTAATTTATAATCACACTTTCGATACCTAGTTTTAAGTTGTTATGCTATTTTGTAATATTTCTAGTTCATTACTGAGCGGTTTCTTCAATGAATATTTTCCGTAACGACGTCGGATCGTTTGAACTTCTTTCCAGAATACGTCGCTCGAGCTCACAAAATTCAGATTCGTAGAAGTCGGGGGCATGATTGTGCTGTCCTCGAACTTTGATTTGTTTAACCTTAGCATGCTCGACTGGTATATTTCCTAGTACAATTAATAGAACAGTGGGCAATTCAATGTGATAGATACTGATATTTGTAGCGGAGTACAGGTAACACATGGTGAACCTACCTCTAACTCCACAGCTTTTCACCTGACAGTTCAGATATATTTTATTGCCCAATTTCTGCGATAATCTGAAATAATATCCGTTTCCATCAGTATATTTGATACCACTTACTGACCTAATCAGTTCGACAGGCATATTGAGCCGTTTCAATAGAACCGAGGGATTTACACAGCGTAGAACTACTCGATTACATTCCTCTCCAAATTTCCAAATTTAAATTTGAATTAATTTCGCGCTTTAATTCTAGTCTGACACACGACCGAAAAAAGTTGGACAAATGCACCAAACTTCCAAACTTGACAAACGTCGAGATGTCGAATGAATACAGAAATATCGATAGTATCAATTTGGCTGTATTCGATAGTATCGATACTTTTTCCGATACTTGTTATCACTAAAAACTAAAATACAAAAAATGGTCTGTGTGTGCAGTGCTGTTCTGTGCCATCCAGCTGTGCAGAAGTGCAGAAGAGTGGTGCGGAAACGGAAAGAACGGAAATTAACGCCGAACTTCGTTCGTTCGCGTTACGTTCCCGAACTTACCCGAAGTAGTTGGGGCGTGTTGCGATTTCAATCCACAAAAATTTGTTTTGATTTTTCTGATAAACATTTTTTGTTTTGAGAATTATAATTTTCTAGGAATCCGGAGTTTTTTCGTACTTAATGTGTTATTTCAACTTATTTGTAAAATTTAAACATGTACAATTTATTGATTTTTAATTAATACCGAGAAGTAATCAGTGCCATAAATATTTAATTCAATTATGATGTCGATCGAATTTGCAAGTTTGTTGTTGATTCTCTGTACATCAACAGGTGGGATCATATTTTAGCATTTTCATTGCCTTCTTAGTTACGTTTTGTAAATTTATGCACACATTTGTAATTCGCTGATGGCGATAAGGAAATACTGCCGACATTTCCAACGTACTGGAAAGACTGAAATGTCCCTGATCACTATTTCTCCAGGTAGTTCCCTTTTCTAATTTTGCTCTCAACCCGAGCCCTGGAATCCGCGACCCCATTTAAGAAACAGGCAACTTGTTGCCACTACTAGGAAATACCTTCTCTAAGTTTATTTACTATACTATGTTCGAACGCGAACAAATTCCTTGTTTTCTATTATCGGTAGTAGCTGCGAGAAAAACACGCCTAAATTATTTCCATCAAAGTTTGGTGTTCTGAAAGATGTACCCACTTTTTATTTTCTCTGTATCAGCGGTTTAATTCGACGCTATTTCTTTTCAGCTTCCGCCATCGATTGTTACCAATGTAAAAGTACTGACTTGGAAAATCCTTTTCAATGTAACGAGTACATGGAAGACTCGGACCTTAAGGCTGTACCGTGCGATTCAGTCTATAATGCGGCCTACTGCATTAAACAAACTGGCAGATTTGAAGGTAATTCAGACATGAAAATGAACAGTTAATTGATACGTTCAATTAATCGATGACTGTACAGGGTGTCCAGTGAATTTCCCCCGTTTGAATATCTTCGGAACAATGTGTCGGATCATTCCACAGCAAAAGAGGTTCTTTGTCTCGAAAATATTTAGAAGTGGAATATTTACTGGACACCCCGTACAGCAACAATTGGGCCCCGAATCGTTCCGTTTTTTAAAATTACTTTCCAGTACCTGTGGAATTAATCAGTGTGCAATAACTATTTGTTTTATCATAAATCTGGGTGTTTTGAATTTGAAGACTTGTTGAAGCTCAGCATTTATGAAGCTTTCGAAAATTAGTATTAATGAGAATTGAAAATTCCTTTTTATATTACCCGTGTACTTTCTACATTTCTAGGAGGACTCGGCACGAAAAGATTTTGCTCATCTCTCGACCTGGGAAATTATTGCAACTACATACAACAACCCGGTGACACGCTGGATTATAGATCTTGCGTCTACACATGCGATAGTGATGGATGTAACAATTCCAATTCCATAACTTTCAATCTCATTACTTTGATGCCTGCTTCATTCATTCTTTATTTGACTAACGTGTTCTTGCATTAAATTAGGGAGACGGTGATGGACATATACCACTGATGTTCTGACCATGTGTACAGTGTTTCAGTACCGTGATATATGTGTGAAGAATGCTAAAATGAACTCAAATAAGATCATTAATTCTGGGTGTGAACGTTTTATATTAGAATCTTTACTACCAGTATCATCTGATAATTATTTAATAACGACTTTCACTTCGTATTTTTCAACAAAAATTCTCATGGAACTCCGCAACCAGAAGGGTCGTCTTAATCATTAGAATAGAAAATATAACTTTCTTATTATTCTCAAAGGTATTCCGAAGTCTTAAGGGATTTTTTTTCTTTTTTACTGTTCATTCTGTTTGATGAAGGAACTCCTTATGCGCGTAAACCTTCCTGATTCATTCACTATGCGTTTTCATAAAACTAGATTTATCCCTAAAAATATCAATTCTGCGTCATTTTGTTGGTGTTGCTGATGGATGAGGATATAGTCCTAAATTTTCTCCCACCAACTTCCATAACTTGATCTACATTCTCACGAACTAAGTAATTGGACTGTATTGATGATGTTTTAATTTTTTGTACTATATCTTACTCGTAATTTTTTATGCTCGTTTTATCGTTTATTTTTGTGAATCTCTATGAGATCTGAATAATATTTGTGTATGGCACCTTTGATATTACAAACGCTTCCGTCCAGTATTAGTATTGTGATCGTGAATTACAGTTTATGAGATGTTAATTTATTGTATTTTTGTGACCTATTTTGTGTCGCACATTTTCCGTCCAATTTGTACTATGTGTTCATGAATTACAGTATCAAATTTGTTGACGTTTTTCTTTTTAGTTCGGCTGCAGCAAAAGTGAGGGACTTCGAAAATACATTACATACCTAGAAGGAAGAGGTGGGAGGGGCAACTTCGAACAAGATGCCTCGCTGCTGGAAGCATGAATCGAAAGTAAATTTGCTTTATTTTTAAATCTTAAATCTATAAGCATTAAAACTTGAAGTTCCTAAAGTTGGTGCTGAAAAGGTGATCATTGGGATTTGAACCTGCACTAGAGTGCGCTGCAAAATTACCTGCGCGGGTGTTAGCGGGTGAAAATGAGTGAGTGATCATGTGTACTTTCAAATAGAAACACTGTTATCTTCAGTAGGGCAAAAAACCGAGTGAAAATTACTCTGTCAGTAGAACTGATTATAATTTAATTTTTAGTCGAATTTAGGACAAATTTTCTTTAAAAGTGAATTTCTAATCGATTTAATGATGGTTGAAGTTTGCTACACGCTTACGGTAAATCATACATGATCATTCACACAAATCGCAGGGCTGCCAACACTTGAAACTCTAAGTTTAAATCCCAATGTATAATTTTTCATAATATTACAGCAAACTTTAAACGTCTAAAAAAAATCTCGTTCTGCATTTTATTGTATTGTTACTAAACAATAGAATTATAGTCAATGGGTGGAATAATTTTCGGCCGTTTTTTGCCTTCCTAAGGATAGCAATATTTCCATTTAAAAGTATCTATTATCACCCTTTGAGTTTCACCTTTCACCCGCGCAGGTGATTTTGCAGCACTCTCTAGTGCAGGTTTTGACGCCTCTTACCGTCAATTGGGGTACCTTAGAACAGCCGTGTAACTTAGGACACATCAACAGGTTTTTACAATGTACTCGAATTTTGACCATTCATTGCTCATCCTCATGGCCGGCAACTTCTACACAGCATATGTAGCGAATGCCACACATGGGACATTTTGTGTGTAGCAGTGCTACACATGGCAACACCAAAATAAGAATTGGTACCTACAATGGTATGTAAAACGTTACAGTGTAAAATTAGCGTGTTTTTTTTTATTTGTGTTTTTGCGGTACACGTGGGATTATGAAAAGTTGCCGCCCCTGCTCATGCTCATAAGTGACTGAAGAACTTCAGGGATTGGGAAGTTAACCAAAAGTACCTATGTTGGTAGCCCTGCTTCTACAACTGGGGGATAATCTAACTCGTTCATATAAAAAACGTGTAAAAGGGAGTGATTTTTGAACGCCTTTGGCGTGTTATGAAAATCTTTTTTGAAAGAAAGTTGGTTGGAATAATTTCAGCAATAGCATTGAGCTAATAAAAAAGAATTACCTCCACGGACAGTTTTTAAATGAAGTTACGCAAAACTGAAAATCGCGATTTTTGATGTAGAAGAATAGGGACGCTGGAATAATCCCCCAGACGGTTCCAGTGTGTTGAGCCTCTTGAGCGTTACTATAACGACTGAACGTCACCATTTTCGAGCCCTGGATTAGTATTCGGACTTGAAAGAATAGTGGCTAATATCTGGAGGAATTTTTTTGCAATTTGCATGTAGGTAAAATGGAGCGCTGTTACACGCATTACTACTAACACACACAGTCTGCAGAGATCCATTTTACCTACATAGAACACGTTGCGACGCTAGTACGCCACCAACCCTTCAAGTCCGAATTTGGACACTGTTAAACGTAAGGGAACCAATCAGAAAAATCTGTTTTTTGAGAACACGTGAATCCTAGTTCAAGAGCCATGTAGAAACTATATGACATAGCGTTTGCTGAGAAGCCTTTTTCAATGTGAGTACACATTTTTGAATCAAGGGCCCAATTCAAAAAAATTCTTTTTTTACGCTCTTTCCAACGATACTAATAACTAATTTTGTTTACAAATGTTGGTTGGTTCCCTTACGCTCCACAGCGTCCAATTATCCCTACGTTGTAGAAACAGGACTACCAACATATAGGCAAAAGAAGCCTCGCTGCTGGAGGCACAAAAGTGTTGCCATCTTGGCATAATTATGCCAGATTTGGCATAATGCAAACCTCATCTAGCATGAAGATTTCATATCCGGCATTAAAAAAATTAGCATAACTTTCTAGCATAATTGATATAAAATTTGGCATAATCTGGTATAATTTTCTTAAAACAGTGCCTAGCGCTTCATAGCTCATGACGATAATAAACCTGATTAAATCCTTCCTAACTAACAGACCAGTTTAAAAAAATTTAAAAAAAATAAAAAAATAAAAAATCCAGAAAGAGCAAAGAAAAATACTATTAGGAGTCATAGCCGCATACAGAACAGTCTCTTACACAGCCACAAACGTAATTGCAGGAATATTACCAACTTATCTACAAATACTGAGAAGTAACGAAATCAAAACAATTAAAACATCCCAACTCACTCCAACCCAAAAAAAAGAGAGAATAAATGAAACTAAAGTTAAATACATCAATCTCTGGCAAGAAGAATATAACACCTCCGAAAAGGGAAGAAGAACTTATGAACTGATACCAAACATTGAAGAAAGACTTAAAAATAAAGAACTAAAACCTAACTTCTACCTCACACAATTCCTAACAGGTCACGGAAACTTTGGCGCATATTTAAAAAAATTCAAAATCATAGAAGATGACACCTGCATAAACTACAAAAAAAAATTAACAGACACCCCAGATCACACCTTCTTGACATGTCCCGCTTTCAAAGAAATTAGAAATAAGCACAAAATTGAAAATATAAGCAAAAACTGGTTTGAAAATCGCAACAGCATACAAATAACAATCGACTATGTAAATGAAATCATGAAAATTAATTGAAGAACTAGTCTATCCACTGTAATAATCACATACTGCCACATATGTAATAGCCGGAGTGACACCAATAGACCTACAACTAAAACAAATTAATAGAATAAAAAGAATTGAAGCGGAAGCGAGAACCAGAAAATTTACAGAAAAGCAACTAAAAGAGAAAATAAAGGAAGTAAAACAAGAAACAAATAAAATATGGCAAGAACAATATAGCACAGAGAAGACAGGAAGAAGAACGGCAAAACTGATTCCTCACACAGAAGAGAGACTAAAAAATAAAAATCTAACTATTTCCTAACACAATACCTCACCGGACATGGTAATTTTGCAACATATCTACAGAAATACCAAATAACAGATAACAGTCGTTGGAGGTTTGTAATAAAAAATATGAAGATAGTCCAGATCACACTTTTATAGAATGTCAAAATTTTAATCAAATCAGAACGAAACATAATATTACAGAGGACATCTTAGGAAAATGTTTACAAGAAAAAAAAGCTATGTCAAAATAAACAAATTTTTGAAAGAAATATTAAAAACCAAAAAAGATATTCAGTAACGCTCTGTCCAATGTAACGCCAAAAAAAAAGAGGGGTGTAAAATGTATACGTACCTACTATAAGCTCGTGTATAAGTGGATTGGTAAATAGATGTATTGTATAGTATACACATAAGAACTCAATCAGACCTCTCCAGTGCGATAAACTGATTGTAAAAGCACTGGAGAGATCTGTTGTCTGTATGAATATGTTTGGTCAATAAATTTATAAAAAAAAAAAAACTAACAGACCAGTTGGTCACTACTATGACGAAGGTAGAATAATCACCAAGAAAGAACTAACCGCGGGGGTGCCTCAAGGTTCTGTATTAGGACCCATCCTATTCAACACTGTTATCAGTCAGATCCATGGGTACGACATTCCAGGTAAAATCCATTCGATAAGTTATGCGGACGACATATTGCTGATCTGTGGGATAAATGACACAAAGGATATGGATTTGGTAAACATCGTGATTGAGAAAGTAAATGGTAAAATAAGGTCATTTGGACTTCGTTTTAATAGTGCTAAAACTAATATGATACTCATCTCTAGAAGGCAGGACAAAGAGGAAATAAGAAACAAAATTCAAAACGTAGTAAAAGTCGATAACGAAAAAATTAAAATGTGCGATGAAATTAAATATTTAGGTTTAATAATCGATGACAAACTCAAGTTCTGTAAACATGTAGATTACATCTCCGCAAAAATAAAAAAGTATTTCAACCTGTTTAGAGCACTGTATGGAAATACCTATGGATTTGATTTCAATAAGAGAAAAGCACTTTATAATGCAATCTTTAGATCAATTACTGAATACTGTTCCCCAGTATACTACCCGAAGTTGAATAGAACACAAAAAGATAAATTAAAATCACTTCAAAGAAGCCTTTTGATAAATATCGCCTCCGCGTATCGAACAGTAAGCTACACATCTATACACGCGATCACTGGAATTATTCCCAATTACCAAATGAACTTAACAAATACAATCAAACGCGAAAAACTCAAAAGTAGGTTATTAATAGATAATAAAGAATACCCCGTTAAAAGTAATAAACAAAAAATGAAAATAAAAATCAAAAATATAATTGAGGAAACCTTACAAACATGGCAAAATGAATACGAAAATAGTCTCACTGGAAGAATCACCTATCAATTACTACTTCGAATTAACATCACCTACAAAAACAAGAACTGGTATACTAACTATTTCATCACTCAATGTCTCTGTGGACATGGAAATTTTGGACAATATTTGGAATGGTTCAAAATAACAGACGGTCGGGAATGTCATCTATGTGGCTCTGGTGTGGAGGAGGATGTGCTTCATACCCTACTGAAATGTGACTTCTTTATGAAACTATGTACGGAAATGGGAATCAAGGGAAACAGTCTATCAGATCTGGCGCCAACAAAAAATAATTTAACGATTAAAATATTTCTGGATTATCAGCACAGGGTTATGAAAATAAAACCAGAGTATAATAGTTAAGATTAACCAAAATTAGAACTAATTAATTTCATTTATAGACTAGATAATTAACCAATTAATATTAACCGTTATAACTTAGTGCGAGGGACTGGGCTAAGACATGCGTCAATCCCGCCTCCACCTAAGATGTTAATCTTTGTAAAAAGTAAGAAAATAATATAATATAATGAAATGAAAAAAAAATAATAATAATAATAATAATAATAAGATGGACACTATTCAGCAAAATGGAACCAACCAACATTTGTAAACAAAATGAGTTATTACTACTTATTAGTATCCTTGGAAGAAGCGTAAAAAGTAGATTTTTTCAAAATTTGGCCGCCGATTCAAAAATGTGTCCTCACGTAGAAGAGCTTATCAGTAAACACTATGTCATGTAGTTTCTGCATGGCTCTTGAACTTGTAATCACGTGTTCTCAAAAAAGCGGATTTTGCTAGTTGGTTCCCCCTTTGCTGAACAGTGTCCAGATATGAATTCCAAACTAATTTCATACGAAAAATAAAAGTACAGAACTTTCGATCTACGACATATTTGAATAAAATGATTCAATTTTACATTTACATTCCATTTTAGATTAAAATTCGTATTATATTAATTTTATATTTTGCATGAAAATGGTTTGGTATTCATCCTAAAATTATGGTGAAAATTGTAAATATGGCTATGTAAAAAGGAAAAATAAATGTGGTATAACTTTTTGGAATAATTATGACATAGTTTTGGCCTAGGGCGCAACCAAGGAGGGGTTAGGGGCTATAGCCCCTCCCAAATTCTTCGAAATTTTTTCAAATTCAATTTTAAAACGAAAAAAATTGATGTCGTTGGCCTGATGCGGTTACGAGACCCCACCAAAAAAAGTTCTGGTTGCTCCCCTGGTTTTGGTATAATTTGGCATATTAAATTAGCGGGGGAAATATATATTACATATTTCTCCTTTGAAATTGTGGAAAAGTTATAAAAATCAACATGGGATTTAAACCTGCACTAGAGTGCGCTGCAAAATTATCTGCGCGGGTGTTAGCGAGTGAAAATGAGTGAGTGATCATGTGTACTTCCAAATTGAAACACTGCTATCTAAAGTAGGGCAAAAAACCGAGTAAAAATTATTCTGCCAATAGGACTGATTATAATTTAATTTTTTGGTGATGATGCAGTCGAATTTAGGACAAATTTTTTTTGAAAGTGAATTTCTAATCGACTTAATGATAGTTGAATGCTACACGCTTATGGTAAATCATACGTAATCAGCTAATCATCACTCACACATGTCGCAGGGCTGCCAACACTTGAAAGTCTAAGTTTAAATCCCAACATTTGTAAGCAAAATGAGTTATTAAAACCCTAGAACACCACACATGGGTACAAATGTACCCACACTAAAATACGCATGGGTGTAATCCCACGCATATCAGCAGTGCGATCCTGTTACTTACTGAATCTGTTCGGCTATACTGGACCCTCAAAATCGTATGCGAATGTGTTAGTCCTCCAATTTTCGATTTGGCAAATTAATTTTTGTTACCAATTTTTTTGTGAAATTGTTACTGCCCAAAACAGTGACATGTGTCTAAGTTTAGAAAAATGTTTTTTTGGTTGCTGGTTTCAAATTTGTTGGTCCAAATTTTTGTAACTCATCCATAAAGCAAACAACGTGGGTTCAAATTTTAGATAATTTTCAAAATTTCTTAGAATTGCGGTAATGTTATGACTATGTATATCATTTATAAAATAATTGAAAATTGCAAATTTTTTCTACAAGTCAAACATCTTTCCTACTGAAAACTGCATTTTCCTTCATTTTGCTTAGTCTAATCTGAAAAAAATTATCAAATCAAATTCAGCGTCGAAAATACTTATGTAACTCACTTAAAAACGAAAGTATTTATACAAATCAAGAAAATTGCTATGGGTACAATTGTACCCATGTGTGGTGGCGACGGACTTTTTTTTATATATGGTTATCTAGGGTTAATATCCGTGGAAAGAGCGTAAGACGTAGAATTTTTCAAAATTGGGCCCCCGATTCAAAAATGTGTACTCACGTTGAAAAAAGCTTACCAGCAAACGATGTGTCATAATTATAGTTTCTACATGGCTCTTGAACTTCGAATCACGTGTTCTCAAAAAGCTGAGTTTGAGTTGGTTCCCTCTTGCTGAACAGAGTCCACCTTTATCTGGGATAATAAAAATTTTCGATTTGGCAACACTGGCACGAATCGAAAGTGAAAGTGAAAAAAAGAATCATTCTTCGATTCTTCAGTTGCGACCCGTTCATCTTGGTCGAGATGCGGTGCGCAATTCCCGAGAAATTCGCAGTGATAAGCTAGGATGAGCTATTCGTGCTCGTGGGAACTTCGCGCAGGAATAAATTGAGTCTCTTGTGCAACTTTTGTGAAAGAAATTTTCATATTATCAATATCAACAGCAACCTATCAGTAAAATTAGTGTTCGCCGTCTGCTTTGACGTTTCTTTCAGTAATTCTTCTCGCTCTCGCACTAAGGATTTAATGTTATAACATCGCTATATAACGTTCCTGTTGGAATCAAAATATCAATTTGGCATCATGTTTGATGAATACTACTCGGGCTGTACTCTGCTAAAACCTCTATCTGATAAAGTTGGGATTCCCATTGATCGGGTAAGCCTAATAATGTTACTGATTTACTTATCCTTATAAAGTAACTTATTTATATTCAGTTGTAAAACTATCCGTTTATTCAGTCCCATTTTTTGGCCACTGCAGACCGACACACAAGTCTTACGAAATCATCTAACGTTCTGCTACTTTCGTTTCAGCTCCTCCTTCGATATTGAAATTTTAACTTTTATTTGTCTTATGTTCAGCTGAATTTTGTGGTTTGTCAGTTGGTTGCACTATGCATTGCTTTCCTGATGAGAAGATACCTCCATCTGAAGAACTCGTCACCTGCTACCAGACATATATTCTCCTTTTTAGTTGGAATTACCCTCAGTTATTTCTGTTTCGGATAGTACGTTGAAAATCGTTATTCGTTTACTGAATTAGATAGTTTCATGATTAACACGACTTTTTTCACTGAAGTGCATGGGAAACTAAACGCATTAATTGAAGCAGAAATAACCTTGAAAACTACCCGGACCCATCATTAGGAGTGGAACCATCTCGTGTTTTTGCTCCAAATAAAATGGAAAGTTAGTTGTTTTTGCTTCAAACGATGGTCTGTCTGGTTGATTTTTTCATAACATTGAAAGACGAAAATGTAGTTTGTTGCTGCTTTAGTCGATGATCTATTTTAATATTAATGTGATATATTTGTTCTTGCAGTGAAATTCTGCACTTATTAATCTTGGCGACCGTTTGTTATTTATTCATCCAGTTCCAGGACGTCCACACGCTACAGAAGTAAACTTCTTCTTTTTTGAATTGTGATAAATCGCGATGAACTATTTCTCACTTTAAGATTAATTTGATTTTAATGTTTTAGCACGGTTTTCGTAATATCCATTGGCTATCTGGCGATTACCCACGCTAGAAGACTGATTTACAATTACGGAGCCTACAATCTAGACATCACTGGTCCGTTGATGGTTATGGTACAGCGAATCTCCGGCATAGCTTTCAGTTTGCATGACGGCTTAGCGTGCGACGTGGATAACTTGCCTGCCTTTCGGAGAAAGTACGTGACAAAGAAGAGGCCGTCGATCATCGAGTATTTTGGATATTTATTTCAGTTTCAAAGTCTTCTTGCTGGTCCTAACATCATGTTCCACGATTACCTCCAATTTATCGACGGCAGTAACTTCAAGAAAGCGAAGGTAATTGATCTTCCACCCTTGGTGTGACTTGATTTAGAAATTATGGTCAGAGCCGGTTAATGTCACCTTGTTCTTCGAAACCGATACTCGTGTTCGAAACGTGAATTAGTATTCTTTCAGTGAATAATTACCTACGTCATTGAATAATATTTTCGTAATCAGTATTCGGTTCGCTTAGATGTTCTGAGTACAGGCGGAACTGATTTTCGAGCTATCATTTTGATGAACCAATCTTTGAATGTTACTATGTCACTTTTAGAATGCAAGCGAAAAGTAACTTATGGTTTCAACTTGAGATACTAAGTTTTCGTTTGAAATATTTGACGGTCGAATGTTCGTCAGTTGTGACTGTTATGCCATCATGTGTCCTAAGTATTGCAGGGGCGGTTGGGTCTGTACCACTGAATTTTGAAATTCATACGCAGAAGGTGAAATATAGTTTCGTTCTCATTTCGAGCTGTTGGATCGACCTACGACAACCATTCGGAATTGATAGAATGTCACAGTCCGCTTAAAATGACTGGAAAGTACGCGTAGTTGTGCATTTTAAATGAAATACCTTAATGCTCACTATCAGAATGCCTTCGTTACCTTTATTTAGTTAGAAAATCCTTCCGCCGTTGCGGAGCGGGTTCAAAAGTGACCCTAGGATAAGTAAAATCAAATTGACTTGGAATATCGAACAAACTATATCGAAAGCGTTGTTTCTTGTGCTTTCATTTCGAATATTGCATTAGTTGTTTGATCCGGCTTCGGTCTGGGCCGCCAGTATTGAAAGTTTACTGCAAAAGTGACCACTTCCTCATCAAGATTCCAAGTCGTCTTCATGCACACTTTTGGAGAGCACGTTTTAAGCGGTACACATATCAGTACCAAAATAATCCGAAATTGACTTAACTTCATTGCGCAGTTGGGTTACGATGAATTGAGGGAAATGAAAGTTAATTGATAGAATCGAAATCGGTCATTATATAAGTTGTTAGGATATAAGGTTGTTAATTACCGATATTGCCTCAGCTTTGAGATTCGACTCCGCTTGGAACCTCCACATTCGAGTTGTATATTTTGTAAAATGGTCACAATTTACTCAGCAATACTGATTGACGTGCTAAGTTTTCTGTCAAAGGGAAATTTCTTTTGAGTTTCAAACTCTCATGAAAATTTTATTAGTTTTCCAGGTGGTTTTTTTTATTTTTTATTTAGGTTAGTTAGCTGTAGATCGTTTTGGAAAACGAAAGGTATCTAGTGTGAAATTAAGAATGACAGGCGAATGACATAGTTGAAAATTAGAAACGTGCACCGGACATTCGTACTAATAAATACTACACATAGGTAGACACTAGGACGTACTTTGCTGTCCAGTGGCGCTTGATGGCTTGATGCCCTTCAACAGAAGACGCACGGAATAATGAGTGTGTACACGTTACGCTTTCTGATATCTTCAGTTGACAGTAATTTGATAATTATTGTGAACTTTATTATTTTGAACGATACGTTCGTCAAGTATAGAGGTGCAGAGTGTAATTTACACGCGTAATATTTACGAGTCAATGGTTTCTTTCTGCCGATAACAGAATTTCCCTCCTGAATTCAGTGATTCTCATTAAATAAGTTGAATTGTGATTAGAACCCGAGATACGGTGTGACACGTTGATTCATCAACAGAATTTCATGCTGCAGTCGTTGATTTTATATTACTCCTTTCCTAAGCCAACGGTGTAGCACCTTAGAAGTCAAAAAATTTGATACCAGCCGGCAGACAGCCAACTTTTTTATGTTCACGTGGCACTATTAAGTACTAAAACTGGCGGGACTTAAAAGGTTGCATCAGTTATGGTGGCACGTTGCTATTATCCTAGGTGTCGGCCTCTTACTTTGATGCTGTAATTACAAATATAAAACACGTCATGTATTGAATTGATCATTTTGTTTTCAAAATAGGTCCCTATAGTTTCCTTTGTATCGGTTTACTGGCATTAAAATTTACAAGGAAAATTTGACGATAAGGTGAAAACTCGTTTTATTGGGATTGGTGTTGTGGAAAAAGTTGAACATTATTATAACAAAAAGAAACAAAAATTCGTTTTAAATAAAACAAAACGTTTGAAACTTTTTTTCTCTCTCTCTCTTACTTATTTCTTGTTTTAAACAATCATTTCCTCTTGCATTTTTCATCTTTATTTTAGCAAAAATGGAAGGAAAAAAGAATAAAGAATATTTATTTATAAAAATGAAAGGAAAGTGTTGTGAACAATGGTGGAAAGCAGTAACATAGAAAACTTTTGGCTCTTTGCTGTTCACTGAAATATTTTCCAGTTTTCGACTTTTGACTCTCCAGTATCAAAATGTTTCAACTTTTGAATTTGACTAAAAAATTTCATTTTTTGAATTTTCATTCAAAAAAAAAAGAAAAAAATTACGAGACATTGTTTATTAGTTTGTTGAGAATTGAGATGTTAATATGCCTAGGTTGCGCTAGTGTAGCACACTAACACAAACTAAGTAACACTCAACACATTGGATACGTCTGGGGGATTATTTCAGCTTTCCTATTCTACTACGTCAAAAATCACGACTTTCAATTTCATGTAATTTCATTTAAAAAGTGTCCACGGAGGTAATTCTTTTTTAGCGTGATAGCTCAATGCTACATCTCAAATTATTTCAACCAACTTGCTTTCAAAAACGATTTTTATAATGCGCCAAAGGCGTTCAAAGATCACTCCTTTACACGTTTTTAATATAAACGAGTAAAATTATCCCCTTGCTGTAGGAGCAGGGCTACCAACGTAGGTACTTTTGCTAACTTCCCAATAGAAGTTGATGTCGCTTTAGGACTTGAACAGAGAAAGAAGAGATTTGGAAAGAGAAAGGGCGAAAAATGAAAGGAAAAGCTAAGTAAATAAAACTTTCAACTTTTCGCTTCTCATCAAAAAATACTTTCCAACTTTTGACTTTTGGCTTTTTACCGTCAACATTCTCCAGCTTTAGGCTTAAAACTTTCAACTTTCAAACTCTGGTTGTAATTCGTAATATTGGCGCTTCCCCTCAGTATGATATAAGTAGTGGCAACTAAAGCCATATCTAGAAGTAGAACACCATGACTTTGCTCACGGGTGTAATGCACTGCCATTTTCTTGCAAGCTTGATTTCTGAAGCGAGAACTGATCTCATGGTAGACGCAGTGTTTACTACGCAACCAATTTCTAGTTATTTTTCCTTTTTCTGTTTTAAACACTCTTATTGGGATGTTAACTTCACTTAGGTAGCGTTAGTATCGTGGTATGGTGACAATGGCGAGAACAACTGATAAGAATTTATGAGGGGATGATTTCGTGAAATCATCTCCCTTATGTACCTTATCACCTCGTTATTACCGGCAGGGATACCAACTTCGGAAACTCAGGTTAACATCCCAATTTCGAACAGACATTTTCAGTGTTTTAAACAAAAAAAAAGTTTTTATTTTAAAAAAACGTTTGTTCATTTTGTTGGTTTAAAAAAAAAAAAGTGTTTTCTTGCAATCCTGTAAAATTTACTAAACTTAAGAACCTTTCTCCAGGATGCATTTAGGCGTCTTAGAAATTAGCAGTAATTTGAGTCAACTAAATTTGCCTTGGCCGCCTTAGCAGTCAGCAATTATTAAACTTATAGTTATTATCAACAAAAACTTTTTCAAAAAGCTGAAAAAGTAAAACTTTCGCTGTTAGCTTTCGCCTTCTTCATTCTTTCTGACCTTTGGCTTTCGGCTTCCAGGAAAAACATCGGTTTTCGGCTTGGAGCTTTCAGCTTTCGGCTAGTTTTCAGTCTCAGTGATCAAGGGGAATATTTCATTTACAAGCGTAGAAATCTCAAACGAAAGCTTTTATCGAAAAAATGAATAGAACAAAATTTGTAGTACATAAAATTTCCCTTCCATTGAGACCATTTTAATTTCAATCTGATACATTTTTCTAAAATGTGTAAGGTTTCAGTACTTTCTTTTTTTTCACGTGCCTAGAATTGTAAAGGGCGACTCTTTTGCGCTGGCAGTCCCAATTCCTCAAGTATTAGCGAGCGTAGAAAGCCTATTTGGTTTCTCAACAAACTGAAGCAATAAAAATTGTATAGCGGGCGTTTGAAGTCGCCACTGCATGGTTTGAATTATGAGGGGCAAAGATTTCTTGCTATTCGAGTTTTCAAGAAGTATACAATTATCGAAAATAATTTACCAACTTGGTAAATATGAAAGAAACATCTACAAAAACAAGCGTTATTACGAGTTATAGCGTCTCCATAATATTTCTTTATCGAAGTATTAGTGTGTTAAAACTGACCTGTTTGTCATTCAGAGCCTACCGTTGTTACAGTCTGGGGAAAATTTAACACTTGACTAAGTACTATAATGTTTACATTTAGGCCCAGTTTACCGGACGTCGTCTCGTTTGGTTACTATGTTTTGCTGGCCTAGTATCGGTGTATACCACCCGATTTTCCATAATTGGTGATCGAACCTGCAGAACACAGAAATGTACGATGGCAAATTCTACCTCCGTGAAAGGTCAGCGAGTATCCCCTTTTGGGAAGGCTCGAACACTAAACTGACTTTCGAATTTCAAAAGCGAAGGTATACCTTCATGCATATTGGAGAGCTGGTGTTGCCTTCGTCTCAAAAATGCACAAAACCCAATTCACCCTTTGAAGACCCCTTCGCCTAATAGTGAGACAAAAGACGACTTCGAGAGTCTTCCGTCGAGTCGACGAGTGTGGACATCGCAAGGTTTTGAGGGATTTTCTTTTGTTCAGTTTTTAAATCGCGACAGCGCTTAAGTTATTTGCTACTCCGTGGTAGTTGACTGACCCTGCTCTAAATTTGCATTTTTCTTGTACTTTAGTTTCTCTGTTTATGAAAAAAGATAAATATTTATCTGCGAACAGCTATAATGCGGTGATTTAGAGGCACGTTTTTGTATGTTACTTGTAATATTGTTACGGTTCTTTGTCTAATAAAATCCTATGTCCTTAAATGCCGTATTTGTTTATTTTTACAGCAAGATGGTGGCGAGCCTAGTCCGGTAAACGTGGTGATACAGAAAGTCATAATCAGTTTTGTGTGTGCTATAGTTCACCTGACACTAGCTCCTGGCTTCACAATTGATAAGGCCAGAGGTCGGTAAATGATTAAAAATTATTGTTTGTTTGGAATTCTGACCTAATTTATCAGAAGTTTTCGTTTCACTTATTTTTACTGACTAATTACAAAATACCGATTTGGTTAGTTCAATTACGTCTTAGTAACGATTCGTTTATTATAATCAAATCGACGTGTTTGCAGAGGCCGTTTTCGTGTACGAATGGCATCCGGTGCGTCAAGTTCTGTACCTTCTGGCGTGCACAACCCTGACCAGGTTTATGTACTACCACGCCTGGATTCTGGCCGAAGCGGTGTGCAATGCCTCCGGTTTAGGATTCAGCGGCTACGACGAAAAGGGAAACGCGAAATGGGATCTGGCTTCGAATGTCAACGTTCTCGGATTCGAAGTAATTATGCGAGCGTCGGTACCGATCGACAGTGGGGGTGACTTCTTGATCTTGTTGCAATGAATTAGCTCAACTATATCTCTATGCATAAGCCAGTTCGAGGAACAGCGGATTCGCAATTATAACTTCGGGAGGGAGCAGACGCTGTAAAAAACCTATTGAGGTTGGCGTTTTTCCGGCGGAAGTTAGCATCTATTTCCAAGATATTGCTTGCTGAGAATTCCTTATCTGAGGAGAAAGGGTGTTGAGCTCGGAACCCATCTCCATCTAGGCGTGGAACACGAGGGAAACGATGTGGTTAGGGAATCTCCCGTCCCTGGGAGAAACGACAATGGCCGAATTGCGTCAAATTAGGCTGAATTGTGCTACCTCCTCGTGTAATGATAGACTGAATTGTGCTAACTCCGGCTCATACGCTTGACCAAATTGCCTTACGAACGAGTTGGTGCCGTTCCGTGCCTCTCCTGTTCCCAGGCCTCACACTCATGCAGGGTGTGCCAGGGGTTGTCTTTCGCCCTTCGATCACAATACGCGCACACGGGACTCGGCGCTATCGCCATCCGATGTAAGTACATGCCAAAGCACCTGTGGCTGCTCGGGACTTAGATCAGGTGGAATTTCAGTTCCCTGTGGAACCTGCCTGCTCATACATCGAGGTCGCGTATCAGCGCTCGGATCCACTCGCTCTTGGTCGACTGAGTGAGTGCGCCCTTCCACTTAGGAAGCGTAGACTCCTGGATGTCCCGCTTGACCCGAAGTGCCTCCCTCCTATTACCCAGTCTAGCCATAAGTTCTGATACACATGTTGCTGTTTAAGTACGGCAAAAAATGTGAGCTGGGCGCATATGGTAACACTGCCCACATTTCGAGTGGAAGGGTGGAAGGTAGTTAACCTGGTACTGCTTAACAGGGCTCTGACCAAACCCCTTCTTATCATCTCGCTGAAGGACAAAATTCGCAAGAATCACTGATCATTCTGCCAGGTTCCTTTATTTCCTAGCCAGTCTTTTCTTGTTTTGATGTTAATTTGTGAAAATTGTGAATAACTACTGTATTTGTTCTAAAATCCGTAGGAAAAATCCTAAATTGTGAGTCTTCTGTTTATCGAAAGTAACGTGCAGTAAAGTAAGACGTACTAACTTTGGACAGAACAACAAAGTGATTGGTTTAGTTTCGCATACTCCATATTTCATGAATCCATCCTACAGTAAAATATTTATTGGACTCTAAACTTTTGAACGCTTTCAGTTTTTCTTCGGAATAGATCGATGTTCTCGTGATGAGAAAGTCGTAAATATCGGCACTAGTATAGCCAGGAATTTTCCCCAAATCTCTGTACAGCGTTATCAAATTTGATATTCTATCTTTCTTATCTTGAAGTAAATATCTAGAAAAGATATCAGGACACGTCAATTGCAGATCAGCTGCGTATGGTGAGAAAACGTTAATACTGAACTATCAAGTTGTACAAAATGCTCATTACAGAATTGACTTTCAAATCTCTATGCAAATTAAAAATTCAATTTCAAGAGAGAAAAAACAAAGGAAAAATACTGCGAAAATACCTTGACTAGTTGAATGCGACTGATATATCAATGATTCTGTCCTCCAGCGAGATAACAGGAAGGGGTTTGGTTAGAGTACCCGCTAAACGGTAACAGGCTAATGAATAGGGCTTTTCCAGAACTCCATATTGCATACTTATTTGCCTGCCCTGTTATCAAGTTGGTAGTATATGATGAGGACATAATGGTTATTTCGTAATATTATAGTCGCACCTGGTGGTTCGGTTTTATGATACCTCGTCTGTCTTCTCTGTTCTCTGTATAATTCGAAATTTTCGTTTTTCAATCATTCCTCGTGGTCTTATCCTATGTTCATCGATTTCATTAAATAACAGTTCAATTTTCGGCTTACACTTTGGGCAGCGCAATTCAGCAACGTTTGCGTTGCCAAAAGAATTCAAACTTTCTCAAGAAATTCCGATCTCCGGCATTTTCAAGTATGGGGCCCATTTCACACATCAAATTCTGTTATCATACACTACCAACTTGATAACAGGAGAGGCGAATAAATATACAATATTGAGTAGGTACTGGAAAAGCCCTATAAAATTGAGCCATATGGACGCTGTTAAACAAAAAGCTCCCAAGCGACAAAATCTAATTTTTGAGAAAACGTAACATTAAAAGCCAATGAAAATGCCGGTTTATAAACATAGTGTTTACTGATCAGCTTTTTTCAACGCAGGTACACATGCCCAATTTGGAAAAAAATCTTCTTTTTTTTTCTTCATGCTCGAAAAACGTCTTATTTGCAACCGTTTTTCAGTGCAAGAAGTGAAATTTCCCAATCGACTGTACTATATAAACAAAACACTAAAAAATATGCAAAAATAATCCAGTTTTGCACTAGAGCAAAAAAGTGAGTCAAAGCCGTATGTTTACTTGGCAGTTGGCAGTAGAGGGAAGGTTCACACTAGACGAACAGGCGTGTCGTTTTTGTCGCATATGCGTGTTTTGATACCTAAGCGTTCCAGCAACTCCTATACAAAAAAAAAAGTTTGCAACTTTTGCAAGAAGTGCTTGTTGCAAAATATACTATTTTATACTAGTTGATCAGAAAGGCAATGTTTACATTGGTGTTTTATGGACGACAAGAAGCATCTATCATTCATGCATCGAATGCTAACAAAACCTGCATGTAAAGTAAACGTCCCTCAATGTACAGCGTTTTTATATGAAAAAATTTCTGGCCAGTATTTTCGTTTCGGGCAATCGAACCCGCATCCATTGAAACATTTGACTGAATTGCAGCGATCGTCTCTGACCACTCGGCCACGGAGCGAATTACAAAATAGCGACTTGAGAACGCTTTTAAATATTCACAATGTGGTACAGCTGTTACCGTTCGTTGTTAACCGTTGTTACGTTTTTGCTGGCCCCTACCTGGGTATGCTGTTTGTGCCCGTGAACAAACTGAAGACAAGATTGTGATACTGTACTTCGTAGTAATTAACGGACAAATTAAATTTTGAATTAATTACGCACACAAAAGATCACCTGTCTCTAATTTAAATAAATAAATAGATAAAAAGAAAAAGACAGACCATGTCAGTGAAAAACATTGCCGCTTCTGATCAAGTAGTATAAAAATATCTTCCACAACAAGAGCCAAAAGTGAGTTTACATGACTCACTTTTGACTCTTGGCGTGTAATATACTATTTTATGCTCTATCCAACGATAGTAATAACTTATTTTGTCAACAAATGTCGCTTGGAAGCTTTTTGTTTAACAGCGTCCATAATGTTTCAAATTGGGGTTTAAACTTGCACTAGAGTGTGCTGCAAAATCACATGTGCGGGTGAAAATGAATGAGTGAAGAGTGATCATGTTGTGTACTTTCAAATAGAAACGCCTGCTATCTTCAGAAGGGTAACAAACGAGTAGAAATGATTCTACCAGTAGAACTGATTATAATTCAAATTGTTGGTGATGATGCAGTTAAGTTTAGGACAAATTTTCTTTGAAAGTGAATTTTTAATCGACTTAATGGTGGCTGAAGTTTGCTACACGCTTACGGTAAATCATGCGTGATCACTCACACCTACAGGGCTGCCAACACTTGAAACTCTTAAGTTTAAATCCCAATGATATTGTGTTACAATAGCGTTGTCGTGTGTTGAAAAACGTAATGCCGTTATACGTTAGCTGGTTCTATTTTGAAGAACAGTCAAAAACCTGTAGTGTAAAAGTGACAGGCGTTTTTTTGTTCCGCATTTTACATCAATTTCACATTTTACATCTCATTTCACATTTGACGTTCATTCTATGTAAAATGTAAAATAAATCATTTCACATGTAAAATTTCAACCCTGATTCGAATGAAGAATTGTCTCCCATAAAAACTAATCTTGCTTTGAATTTGGTTTCTTTTCACATACTAAACAACAGCAAACACAAGAAAAACATAAAGCTATGGACACGATATGTAGACGACATATTGATCATCTGGACAGGAACAGACAGACAACTAGACCAATTCCTCACAGAGACAAATAGCATAAACAACAACATAAAGTTCACAATAGAAAAAGGCAATAAGACCATCAACTACCTCGACCTTACAATACAAATAAAAGACAACAAGATACAGTACAGCATCTACAGAAAACCCACCCACACTGACGCAATAATACCCAAAGACTCATTTCACCATCAAAAACACAAAATGGCAGCACTGCACAACTACTGCCACAGAACAGTCAACATACTAAATGACAACAACCTCAGAACAACAGAAATTAACAAAATTAAACAAATAGCAATTAACAACAAATACCAACCACAAACGGTAGACAGAATAATTAACAAACTAACACAACCAAAAAACACAGACACCGAACCAATAACCACAAAAACAGACAAATACGCAGGAGCAATACCATTCACAGAAACACATACATACAAAATACAAAAAATCTTCAACCAATACAACTTAAAACTCGGAATCAAAAACAGACCACCTCTGATCAAATAAATAAGCAATGACAAAATAGAAGCAAAGGACAGGAACAACAGCAGCGGAGTATACAGACTGGACTGTGAACACTGTGACATGACCTACATTGGAGAAACAGGCAGAAAATTCACAACCAGAATCAAAGAACACGAAAAATCACAGAAGCTAAATGATGACAAAAAACTGTTTGGAAAACACTGCAATGACCAGGGACACAACAATGACAAATTGACAGAAAAGTATAAAATCCTACACACAGAAAACAAGACAAGAAAAAGAAAATTAAAAGAACATCTAGAAATAATAAAGGCAAAAACCAAACAACCTAATAAATACAACAACTAACTTCCAAAGTGAGAACTTATTCCAACTAATAACATAACACCCACGGATTGGACAGACTGCACAACCACAGACAACCAATCAGAGCACACAACCAATAACAATAACCACTGATTGGACAGACTGCATATTCACAGACAACCAATAGGAACGCAAGACTAAACAGGCTCACCATACGGTACTACCCTCGACTATAACTACAGGACCACAAGAGTCACGTCTCATTTAGGGTACTTCACTGATGATGGCATAACAGCCGAAAGCGCTCTGGAATACAGAAGAAGGAAAAGTGAATTGGCACACCCTACAAAAGGAATATTTTCCAAATAGTTAGAAATTATTTCCAACGGTTGTCCTAATTTGTCTTTTTCGAATGCGATTGGTATGATAATGACTTCCATTTTCTTTGTTACTCCTTGCCCAATTGCCCTGCTCATCCCTCATAGGTAGGGAGAGTATGGCGGGTTGCTTTAGCCAGAGTAATCCTTGTCCTTTGTAGGGGATAAGTCTGCGATATAATTTGGGAATGACTCTTCTTGAATAGTTTGTATCAGCTGAGGGGTAGCTCTGCTGATTTGGTTAAATTCAGTTTTGTCTTGGGGAAGGCGAGTTCGCTGCCATTTTTTTCGTGCTGCTCTTTGTTTCCGGACTAGTTCCCTGACTAGGGTTGGATATGTGATGTCTTTATTCTGTGCTGATGCTAGGGCTGGAGTTGCTTTAGCTGCGGCTACCTGTAACACTGATGACAGGTTGTGCACTGCATAGCCTAGTTCCTCCGGAGTTTACATTCGGATGCTCAGGTTAGTGTTCTTGTTGATCTCTCGAAACAGTTCCCAGTTGGTGTTTTGTTGGCTTCTGTATCACTCTTTGGCTCAAGGTGATTAGGACTGGTTCATGATCTGACAATAGGTCTGGTATATTACTGATATCCACATATCTGTGAAAGACTCCACTGTAGATAAAGAAGTCAGTTAGGTCTGGTGTCTTCTCTTTGTCTGTTGGCCAGTATGTAAGTTGCCCCCTAAAAGACATTGGCAATTCGAGGCGTTCGCTGCAGTGAGTAGCTCCCGCCCTCTAAGGGTTATGAGCTCTGATCCCCAGTGTGCTTCGCGTTGTAGTCCCCTCCTACGATCCACCTCTCTCCTGGCATGTTGAAGAGGTCTTGAAAGTTGGAAGAAGAAATTCGGTGTTTGGGAGGACAGTATACAGAGGCGATGTTGGTGTACCTGTTCCGAACTGATGATGTAACGGAAATAATTTCTTTTTCAGTTCTGTGATAATATGCGCAATGGTATCAATTGCTGGAACACGGGCACCAATGCTTGGTTGAGATTCGTAGTCTACGAGAGAATGGAGAAATACGAGAAGTACAAAACGCTGTGCACGTTTTTGCTCTCGGCCGTGTGGCATGGTTTCTATCCTGGATACTATGTATGCTTTACCACAGCAGCGATCTGCGTTTCAGCGGCTAGAAATGTTAGTTTGTCAACTTCTTCAAGTGCCATTCCTAGAACCTAATTCTATGCACTTGTTATAATCGAGCTCGATCCATTTTCAGGTACGGAAAATCATTCGTCCGTACTTCTTGGGCAGCGCGTTGATGAAAACGTTTTACGATGCGGTAGGATTCGCAATGACCAAATTGGCGTACGCGTACTTCACGTTTCCTTTCATTATATACGAATTTTGGCCCGCCATAGCCGTCTACAAGTGAGCAAATCGTATTTCGTTTTAGCAAATTGTCGCGTGTTATATAATTTTTATGCATCCGTTTCGTGTTCTATGTTACAGGAGCACGTACTTCTACGTACACGTCTTGTCATTACTAGCCGTGTTCGCACTTCCTGCCGTTCGTAAGTACCTTCCGAAACCACCTACACCTGTTGTCAGCTAACCGTGTCCCATTTTCAAGCGCAGAATTCTGTATGGTCGATCGTAACAGTTGGTATTTGTTATTTATTGTATAAAGGTTTTTGTTCCCACATTTTCAGACATTGTTACTTGGATGTGCCATAAATGTTGACATCTGATTTACTACTAACCTGACGGTACAAACCGTTCGATGGATTTTGTGTTTCGTTTTCCACATTAACAAATAATAATGTAGGTTGTTGCCGAAATGGGGTTTCAATGCGTGTGAGAACAGAACTCCCCAAATCCGAGATCGAGTTAAACTTTCTGCATTTTGTCAATGTCGAAAGGTCTTACGCTACTGATTTCGAATTTAATGGTTGCGTGAAGGTGGAGAGGTATTCTCGGATTTGGCTACCTTATCAAACGAGCTTTTTCCTGACCCAATCTGAGTATTCGTACCTAGAATGTCATCACTGTTACCTTACAAAGATGCGTCGCAATGTCGGTATTTTTTCGGTTTACGAATCTTCGTTGGTCCCTGATGAGTATTCGAATTCACTGTCTTCTCAGTTTCTGACCTGATGATTCTCCTACTGGGAAGATGTTCAGGTTTTGAACTTGTTACCTAAATTTGTATGCAGTTCAAATGCGTACTTTTATACTCTAGTAACGACTGATTCCGTATTGATCTGTTGATGTATGTCTAATTCTGTGCATGTTCTATTGTACCAGCATGTTCATTTGAAAATCTTTTATTTTTCAGTTACATGAATTGTGACACTGTTGTTTGTATAACGGAAAATCATTTTGATTTTTCTGTACTTTTTTTTCCTTTCCTATTTTTTAAGTTATGGGATGTTCTGTTTGAAATGAAGTTCTTGAACGCACTGGCGACTAGAAATTCTGAAATAAGATCTGCGTTATTGGAAATAGATCAAAATTTTTAATTCAGTCGGGCCCGTAGCCAGCCATCTGTGGTAGTGGTGCTGACTGTTTGCCAGGGGGGCTTGAGGATATACATAGTATACAACGTAAAGGATTTCTACGAGGCAGAGTGGTGTAGCTTATGGAGGTGGGTTGAAGGGACAACCCCCCCCCCCTACTGAATGTAAAATATGCAAATATGAACAATTTTTCGCCTTTAAAACACGTATATTCGAAAAATTTTCATTAGAGCAGTAATTGTACCTTGATTTTTATAAGACAGTCCTCTTGTATCGGCAATTTTTTTTAAATACCTCAATTTTCAACATTCTGTTTTGAAAATAGTAGTATTTGGAGCACTTGAAGACTGTGGAATGTGTCTTCAAGTGTCCCAAATACTACTGAAAATCTTACTTTGTCCCCCTCCTCCCCCGGGAAAATCCTGGCTACGCCACTGCTACGAGATGACGCCATCAAAGATGCTGAACAATCATGAATAAATTATAATAAATGAAACTGCTGGATGGGCACTCGGGCCCTTTTTTTATGACATATCACATATAAAGAACGACAAACACACGATTCCTCTATCTTTCAAAGCAAAATCAGTGTTGCCAAATTTATAAACATTAAAATGTGGAAAGAAAAGTTTTGAACAAGCCTAGCGAGAAAAATATTCTTTTTCATGAAATTTTGCTAGAGGGGCTCTGCCAAGCGATAGGGGGTGCTCAGCCCTATCACCCCTCTGGCTACGGGCCTGAATTCAGTAATATGTCATAGGATGATCATTTTTTAATTTAGTATTATTCGCATCACAGTACGTAATTGGAAATTTACTCCATGATCGGTCTTAATTGAGCCTGTGTTTCGCGTATTTTCCATAACAAAGTTCTAACGAGGGTTCCTATCTTTTTAAATCTTAATTTATAGTTTCAGTAGATGGATAAACATCCTTTAAATTATATAATTCTTTAATTTGTCAGTAAGTTCCTGGAGAAGCTTACTTGGGTGTTCCTTATTTTCACTTGATATTCTCTAATGCAGCTCTCCCATAAGTGCAAATTGAGCTGGCTGGGGGACTTAGCTCCTACGTTGCTAAAAGGTCCCCCCTGTCTCTCCCCTCCCTCCGGTACTGTAAAAGTATGTAAATGGAAGAATTTTCAGCATTTTTTCGATAGTTGCCAGCTCCGCATGAGCCTCCTTACTCAAGGTCGGCTATCTGCGCTTATAGCTCCTCGCAGATCGAAATGTTTAACAACATTTTAAGCAGATTTGGTCCAGATTAATAGTACTCAAAAAGTTTGTAGTTCTTACGGGAATTAACGTTGAATTTGAGGTTTTCCAGGTGCTGAAAGCTCCCCACATGAGAAGAAGTCATTTTGAAGTTTTATGGGCCGCGAAATTCATTTTTCTTATTCTTCTCCCTTTATGTCTCAAAATTGTAATAATTAAAAATAAGCTCCCTGCATGGCCGAAAGAGTTGAAACGAGAAGGGAAGTGGTTTTACTTCAACCCTTTCGAGTTGCAGGTTACCCTCAATTGATTTTGCTCAATCTTTGGGGAAAATTGTTTTAAATATTTAAATCTGGCAGGGGGAGGGGGTGCAGCCGAAAATGTAAAACGTTGTTCAAGAGAAAAAGAAGACTACCCTAGGTGACCACTCAGATGAAGGAAAGATCTGTCAAACGGAGCTGACTCCAGACTGAGCGAACCTGAAAAGCTATACATAAAGCCCGGAAGCCCGCTACTGTATCATAACTTCCGAACATTAATGCGGGTCTTTTTGAAAATGGCTGTACGGTGTAATTATTATAAAATATTTATGGTACCTACGAGTCCAGAATTTCTCCAGTTGTGGATAGGCTCGAAGTGATTTAAAAAAATGGAATTTAGGAGACCAAATACTAGATTAATTTATTAGGAACTCCAGCATTAGTCTCAGGCCGTGAGGACTTCATTCGAACATCCAAAATATGTTGTTATCGAGTCAAAAATTATTCTAAGTGACGGGTATACTTAATTTAAATTAATTGAGAAGGTCTGTTATTAACTTTATGGGATCTGTTGAATATTGAATGATTTATGTGATTGGTACTGCATTAATTTGCTGCTGCAATCTGCCCATTACCTTACACGTTTGATTAATATTCCGAAATAGTGACTTTATTTTTGTATTCTGTTACCTATTAGTTCTTCGTTGTATACAATGACCTCGAGAAGATGACCTAGTTTCTTTTGTTAATTATATGAAAAGTACTCGACAGAAATTCGAGAAACAAATTTTTCTTAAAAATTCAGACATGGAAATTAATTTATTAAATACATATGACGTATTTTGAATGACCGCCATTTTGGACCACATAGTTCGTCAATCGTTTTATGAACTTTCATAGTTTCAGTAAATTCACTAACTCTTTGGCTGTGTGTAGTGGTTTCTGTTTAATAGTATTCGAGTTGTCTGTTGACCAGTAAAAGCAGTTTTGTAACGGGGAAACTTTGATTTTGTTACAGAAAGCCTTTTGCACCATCGCAATCAAATTTAACCGATAATACTGCCCAACACAAAAAGCACTTCCCTTCATTGAATAACGCTCCATGTTTGCTGGAATCGTGTGGTAACAAAATTTCTCACTTTAGGCTACACGCTAATCGTATATTGGCCGCTGTAACAGTATTACCAACCCTATTATTAGAAAAAAAATTAGGTCATTTTCTCTGGGTCACCCTGAATGAAAAGCTTCTGCATTGGTTCTGCATTTAAATCAGGGTTGGCAGAAAATAGCTTATTACACACCAAGAGGCGAAATTGAGTGTTTACATGCGAGGGAAAGTTTGCGAATGAGCATAGCGATGAGCAATTCCCGAGTCATGAAAACTCACTTTTGGCTCTTGTTTTGTAAGATATTTTTTACAATACATAATCAGAATGGGAAAACAATGACAGATTTGTCAAAAAAGCATCACCAAAAAATTCAGCATGCGCATTTTCCCAACTGAAAGGAAAACTACAGTTTGGACAGCGAATAATGTCAAAATGCAACGACTGCAATGATGATGTAATAATAACATCCTCGGCATTGATCGGCCATTCTCAGCATCCGTCGGCATTCTTAGTATCGCTCTATGGTGTGGGTTGGCGAACGTGCCTGCATGTAAAAATGTGACTCATGTTTTTATATGTATTGAGGCACGTTTACTTTACATCGAGGTTATGCTTGTATCTAATTCGTCAATGAAAAGTGCTGCTTTTCACTTGTAAAATACTATAGTCCGTTCCAGGTAAGAGGATCAAAAACTCTGAGACAGACCACAGACTAATATACGTTCACGAGTTCAATTTTACAACGAATCACGTATCACTTCCTGAGAACGTGCGCTGCGTCTTTAACGCGTTCAGTGTGAATTTCTTACTTCCCTTTTCTCCTGTGATGCCGCCACGTCTATGGGTTTTTTGATACTCTTATCTGGAACGGACTGGACTATAAAGTAAACATCGTCTTTCTGATCATGTATTGTAAAAAATACATTTTACATGGTCATTTTACATGTAAAATAGTCGACGTAAAATAAAATAACTTTTCTTCAATACATGCTCGAAAAGCGTCTTATTTGTAACCACTTTTCAGTGCAAAAAGTGAAGCTTTTGAATCTGCCATGCAGTGCACAAACTAGAGATGCAACAGCTATTGATACTATCGATAACTATTGACAGTTCCTATCGTTAATTATCAATAATGCCGAAATTATTGTTAACTATCGGCTGATCGTGTTTCATCATAAAATTGTCGCAATTTGTTCATGAAAATTTGAAAATACGTCAGTCTATATTTTTTTCAGAAGTTGTATTCTTTGATTAGTGGAGTGAGTTAGCTCATTAGTAATAGAAACTTCACAAGACGGAATTAATGTACTAAAATGTACACAAAATTTAATCCTGTACAAAATTTATTAGTAGCATAATGGATTAGATATAAAACTTGAAAATCTCTCTAGTCTCTACAACTGAGTGCAACTTTAGCAGCCTCGTTGTTATTTTGTTGTATTTATTATTTGGATGGTTTTGCTTTGGTGTGAAAACTATCAATACTATTAATATCCCCCCCCCCCTCCCAACAAAAATCAATAGCTATCAATAACAAAAATATCTGATAGTTTGCATTTGCATCTCTAGCACAAACAGTACACCTAAAAAGTGAGCAAAAATAATCCAGTTTTGCTCTAGTGCAAAAAAGTGACATCAAATTGTATGTTTACTATAGGCAGTTGAAGGAAAGATAACCGTTCACACTAGACGGACAAGAGCGTCGTTTTTGTCACTTATGCGCACTTTGATGAACGTTAAAATCAATTGGTAATTAGTAATTACTCCTATAAACTGCGTTTTGAGAAGAAATTGATGAAATATAGTTTGCAATTCTTGCAAGAAGCGCATTATTCGCTCGTGCTGCAAAACTTCGCACTTGTTGCAAATGACACACTTCTTGCACTTGTTGCAAAATATACTATTTTATAATACATGATCAGAAAGACGCTGTTTACTTTCGTATTTTGCAAGTGAAAAGTAGCACTTTTCATTGACAAATCAGATACAAGTATAACCTTGATGTGAAGTTAACGTGCCTCAATGTAAAAACGAGTCATATTTTTACATGCAGGCATGTTTATCAACTGACACAACGGAATGATACTAAGAATACAGACGGATGCTGAGAATGGCCGACTAATGCCAAGAATGTTATTACAACGTTATCATGGCAATTGTTGCTTCCTGATATTGTTCCCTACTGGATCTGTGGGTTTCCTTTTAGTTGAGAAAATGCATATACTGAATTTTTTAACGCTGCTTTTTTTGGCAAAACAGAGCGGTTAATGTTCTCACTTTCTGATCATTTATTGTAAAAAAATATCTTACAGAAGAAGAGCCAAAAGTGAATTTTTATGACTCGGGAATTACTCAGTCGCTATGCTCATTCGCAAACTTTCCCTCGCATGTAAACATTCACTTTTGCCTCTTAGTGTGTAATATATTATTTTATTTACACTATGGATGTAAAATGAATCAAAATGAGTTCCAACAAAATTGAAATTCCATTTCTCAATTAAAGTTTTTAAAAGTTGCACACAACTGGAATTTCAGTTGAAAATGGTCGTCTTCTTTATCATTCAATTTTATAATTTATACGCCTCAAATTCACTATAGGAAACTCATAAAGTAGAGTGTTTTATAGAAAGTAAATTACAAAAGACAAGTATAAAACTTTTTTTTTTTTCAAATTGAGCATCGTGAAAAGGCGGTTAAGGGGCAAAGAAATCAATTTTCAGATTTTCGATGTTTCCTATAGGAAATTTCATGCTCTTTCACATGGCATAAGCGAAAAAATTTTAACCGCCTTTTTATGAGTCAGGTCACATTTTTCGCCAAACTTGTTAAAATTTAAACTTAAAATTGAAAATATTCAAAGAACAAAAATTAATAAAAAATTATTGTTAATAAATCTTAAAAATTACATTTTAAAAAAAAATCAACTTAAAACTCATTGGACTTTGTTATCAGCAACTTTTACTTAAACTACTTTATTTGTTTTATTTTACTGTCAAAATTTAATTAATTTCATCTCAATTATTTATTTCATGATTCCTTTTCAATTTTTTATTCTCATTTCTTATCATATCATTATCATCTATCAATCATCAATTTCGTTTTTTTTGTTCCGCATTTTATAGCGATTTCACACTTCATATTTCATTTCACATTTGACGTTCATTTTACGTAAAATGTAAAATAAATCATTTCACATGTAAAATTTCAACCCTGATTCGAATGAAGAATTGTCTCCCATAAAAACTAATCTTGCTCTGAATTTGTTTTTTCCCCAAATAGTTAGAAATTATTTTTAACTGTTGTCCTAATTTGTCTTTTCCGAATGCGATTGGTATGATAATGACTTCCATTCTCTTTGTTCGCTCCAAAATTTCCGACTGAAGATGGCAGAAACGAAAATCCTATCCTTCTACCTCATCTAATTATGTGAACAAGGAATTTTAACATTGTTTTGTTAATTAATATGTAATTCGAACTTTTTACATTATTTTGAATCATAAATCAAAATAATTCTCTTTCGGTGAACATACGATTTTGTATTCACGTTTATTTTGTACCAATCTTTTAAATTGTTCTATATTTTATATGTCGCCTAATGTTACGGCAGCAACTCCGACTGATGAAAACGAACTCTCTGCCGTGAACATTTCACTTTTTATGATGAATCTTATGTATACTGTATTTTATTTACTGATTTTTAATTTTAACGTGGGTATGTTCGATATGTTTGTTATAGGTACATGTTGATTTTTTTTCTGCACACTAGATTACATGAGCGGCGAAACATTTTTTTTGAAGGGGCAAAATTCAGTGATTTTTATTAGAGGAACTTTTCCTTTTGTTTTGGAAATCTTGTCTTTGCGCTTTTGGAGCCTAAGAACACCAATATTCTTCGAAATTGGTCTTAACAATGCTCACAAGTATTTTTCTTTCCACCCTGGCGGGGAAGGAAATTATCCCCTGCCCGATGTTCCGCCGTCTGTGCTTGGTTAGTGCTCATTGTCAATATACCATTGTTACCGCAGTTGTTGCTTTTTATTTATTCAGTGATGGTGAGGAAACATGAACCCCTGAAAATATTAACCTGCATGTGAATTCTGAATCAACCACGCGTGTACCTACGTAAAATGTAAATATATTTCAACAGTACCTACATCAAAAATCCTAGTACAACATTAATCTCAATATTTTCCTGAAATTCACCAGTGTGGTCTAATTTATATCAAAACATCAACTGACCAACTTGATATGCTCATTTCTTTTCCACTATATACAATAATGTGCAGATACTGAAATTTCTTCCTCCTCGTTCAAACAACTGTTATCAGCAAGCTTGAAATTCCTTGAAAATCATTGGAGAATTTTCCCAAAGTTTTTCGATGAAATTTTTCGGAGATCATCAAGCATTTAAATTTTTTGGGAAAACATAGGAAATTTTTCCCGAGAAGAACGGACAAGAGATTAGGGGAGCGTGTGGTAGTGTATAGGACCTTCACGGTTGATATGTGTAACATTTTACTTTTGGTCACTTGGTCTCTTTTTGTATGCGCCCTGACAAAGAACAACCTCCATTTGCTCTCAACCACTGTACCAATCGCAATTAGGAATCATCAGTACTCGTTCCATGAAGAAACACGGAAACAGGACAGCAGCACTTCACATGTCGAGCAGTCAAGTCTCAAGTGCATATTTCAATAACTTTCCAAGAGAAACAAGATCACATATAACAGAGTAAGAAGTGGAAATAAACAACATTTAAGATTACTGAAGTCTCCTGGCCCAAAATTTTGACACTGAAAATAGACCCTAGAACTGAACAATAAAGAATAAAGAGAGGAGCGTGGGAGAAGGGGTTGGAAATCGTGGTAAGAACGAGATCCCAAAAAGTATTTTCATTCTACTTTTTTGAATTATTTATTTTATTCATTAATTTACTTTTTATTTATTTTTATACTTTTATTTAACATTTAATCCCTGTGTGGCTGAGTGGTAACGTGCTCCCTTCGCAATCCTTGCGTCTCGGGTTCAACATTTGAATACCCCCGCTAACACCTTAGCGAACACGGCGACTACAGCGACTACAGTATCAATCGAATTGGAAAGATAGCACGCTCTGTAACCCCCGCCAGTTCGAATGAACAACGCGTGTTACCGCCAGATCTGAAAGACTGAGGGTGTTGTGTGCACGTTGTGGACAGCTTACTTAAACACATCTAGGATATAGTCTTATGGTGTCTTAAAAGTGTATTTCAAAGAGTCCTAAACTAGTCTTGAGAAGTATTAAAGAGCGTTAATGAGTCTTACAAAGCCGTGATCATTTTCAACGTGACACCTCGAGTTCAGAAGATTCTTACAAAGCTGTAAGAAAGTCTTGATGAATCGTAAACAAGTTTTTTAAGCGGTTTCGGCGAATCGTGAACAAATTTGGAAGCACTTTAAGAGTTTGAAACTGGCTTAGGGTGTCTTCAGCAAGTATGATAGAATTGTCAAGAATTTTGATAAAGTTGAGAGTCATAAGAAGTCTTGCACAAGGCCAAGAATGGTAAGCGAGTTCTACATAAGAGCCTTACAGAGTCTCAAACTAATTTGAGTGAAGCTTTACAGAGTCTTAAATAAATTTAAGCATCTTAGTGGGTATTGAACGTGAGTTTTGAGAAGTCCCGATCATGTCTTAAAGAGCTTTAATCAAATATGAAAGAGACATGAAAAGTTGTACACAAGACTTATGGTTACAACTTAGACTGAAGATAAATAATCTTCAACAAAAATGCAAACAACATTGTACACTTTTCCACAAATGGACAACATCACGATGAAATATCACTTAAATGCACCAAAAGGTATAACATGAACTAAAAAATAGCAAACTAGAACGAAAATTCAAACAACACGCACTCTTTCTGAGTAACAGCTCAAAGCAACAATCAAGGCTACGGTCTTTTGACATTAACATATCTTCACACTACATACACTACCACCACTGTAAGAATATACAAGTTGGAAAACACTCACCGAGCTTCGGATATCATGTTTAACTGAAACAAAAAAAAAAAAACATTTCTCATTAGGTAACAGAAACTTTCGAAGCCTATTTGTAATCACTATTCAGGTAATCTATAGATTACCTATGCAGAGTTTAATTACAACGCATTAGTGGGGGCTAATTCATAAGAGAGCACAAACAAACACCCATAGCCACATAAATAATAATTTTTTTTTAAATAGAAAGAAAAAGAAGAAGAGCCCAAGAAACGAATTATAAATTTAGATGGTGTTTCAAAAAGCTAGCTTGAAATTTATTGTTTTGGATTACAGGATGAGATGGGAGAAATTTCACTTTTTTAGACTAAGTTTTCAAACTGAAAAATGTCAAGTCTTCAGTTCATATCCTATGTAAAATCATATTTCGGGGGAAGTTTCACCATTATTGTGGTCCACAAATATGAATGCAGCCTAGCAGTAGGTTTACTTGAAAGTTTCTCATTATCCTCTAATGGTGAGGATATGATAACAATGAACCTATATGTCAGGTGAGTGAGATGCATAACTACCTACAAATAAATTACATGCTTACCTGATACCCGAAGAATGGCCGAAAACGCTGACATTCATGAATGGAATGCTGGTTTTGGAAGAATGCGCCGCTGATGTAATGTGAATTTACAAGCCGGACACCATACAGATTGAAGAAAACCGCGGCACACTTTTTAATTTAACTGCAAATACCGCGCACTACTTTCAGAGACAAGCAGAAAGCTTTTCAAAAACAAACACTCATCTACTATGACGAACACGATTTTTCGCATGAACGCGACACTTTTTGGACGATCACAACTTGACACTTTTCGAACAAACACGAAACTTTTTGAATGAACACGACACTTTTCGAACGAACGCGAAAATTTCTGGACAAACACGCACGACTCGTTTCGAACCAACACGACACTTTTCGAACAAACGCAAAAATTTCTGGACAAACGCGACGCTTTTCAAATAAACACGAAACTTTGTAGACAAACGCGACACTTTCTAGGCAAACACGATTTTTTTGAACGAACTTGACTTTTCACGCGAACACGAATTCCGGATCAATGGCATTTCACAATATAAGAAAATTCAGAAAGAAAAAAAAAAGTAAAATTGAAAGCTCTCCAAAATCTTACTGAGTTACTTTTTGAGATCAAAAAAAAATCAGAAACGACTATTCTTAGACTACCTCCCACCACTGGGTTACTTCATAAGACCAAGAGAAAACATGAAAGGACCATTTCTAAACAACCTCCCACCGCTATATGTACCACATTATGGTAGGTACTCCTCCTCGGGGCAGCTTGTTAGCCTCCATATTTTGGGCAGTGAACCACCAAAATTACTTTTATTGCAATGATTTCCCATGAAAAACTTACTGCTGCAGAAAGACCTCCTAGGTCACCAACTAGTCATCCCCAACTATGTACAATAGTCAAACCCGTTCTACGCTCAATGAGTACCTCAGTTCCTAGCATCTTAAAATTAGAACCCTTTAACTAAGGGAGAAAACCCTAACAGACACCAGCAAGAGGCAAGAAGGAAACCATCACCCTATGTATATGACCTGAGTTTCATCAATATGGTGACACAAAATTCAACAACGGCCCCAAGTCCCGGATGCCCTTGCTCAGAATCATCCATAGTTAACACTCCCTAAGATAAACATCATTATTCATATATGAACATGGAATGTTACAACCTAATTACCAACTGGAAAGTCAAGAAAACATTGCACTTACTTTTGAGGATATCCAAGTTCCCCATGTTGTATTACCTAGATGAAATCTGGAGATGATGAACTGAAATCCTGGTATTCAATTTTTCTTCAGCTTTTTCAGGTCAATTAAGCACCACAAACAATGAGTATCACTTAAACGCACTTCTGGGTACCACTTAGACTGAAGATTAATAATCTTCAACAAAAATTCAAACCACATTGTACACTTTTCCACAAATGGACAACATCACGACAAAATATCACTTAATTGCACCAATAGGTATAACATGAACTAAAAACTAGCAAACTAGAACGAAAATTCAAACAACACGCACTCTTTCTGAGTAACAGCTCAAAGCAAAAATCAAGGCTACGGTCTTTTGACATTAACATATCTTCACACTACATACACTACCACCACCGTAAGAATATACAAGTTGGAAAACACTCACCGAGCTTCGGATATCATGTTTAACTGAAACAAAAAGAAGCATTTCACATTAAATAACAGAAATTTTCCAAGCCTATTTGTAATCACTATTCAGGTAATCCATAGAATACCTATGCAGGGTTGAATGACAACGCATTAGTGGGGGCTAATTCATAAAGAGCAAAAACAAACACCCACAGCCACACAAATAATAATTTTAAAAAAAAAGAGAGAAAAAAGAAGAAGAGTCCAAGAAAGGAATTATAAATTTAGATGTGTTTCAAGAAAGGAACTTGATATTTATTGTTTTGCATTACACAGGATAAGATGGGAGAAATTTCAATTTTTTAGGCTAAGTTTTCAAACTGAAAAATGTCAAGTCTTCAGTTCATATCCTATGTAAAATCATATTTCGGGGGAAGTTTCACCATTATTGTGGTCCACAAATATGAATGCAGCCTAGCAGTAGGTTACTTGAAAGTTTCTCATTATCCTCTAATGATGAGGATACGATAACAATGAACCTATATGTCAGGTGAGTGAGATGCATAACTACCTACAAATAAATTACATGCTTACCTGATACCCGAAAAATGGCCGAAAACGCTGCCATTCATGAATGGGATGCTGGATTTGGAAGAATGCGCCGCTGATGTAATGTGAATTTACACGCCGGACACCACACAGATTGGAGAAAACCGCGGCGCGCTAAATACCGCGCACTACTTTTTGAGACAAACAGAAAGCTTTTCAAAAACAAACACTCATCTACTATGACAAACACGATTTTTCGCATAAACGCGACAGTTTTCCGACGATCACCACTTTTTTTTTTTTTTAGACGAATACGACACTTTTTGAACAAACACGACACTTTTCGAACAAACGCGACACTTTTCGAACAAACACGAAACTTTGTGGACGAACGCGACACTTTCCGGGCGAACACAATTTTTTTGAACGAACTTGACTTTTCACGCGAACACACGAATTCCGGATCAACGGCACTTCACAATATAAGAAAATTCAGAAAGAAAAAAAAAAGTAAAATTGAAAGCTCTCCAAAATCCTACTGAGTTACTTTTTGAGACCAAAAGAAAATCAGAAACGACTATTCTTAGACTACCTCCCACCACTGGGTTACTTCATAAGACCAAGAGAAAACATGAAAGAACCATTTCTAAACAACCTCCCACCACTATATGTACCACATTATTGTAGGTACTCCTCCTCGGGGCAGCTTGTTAGCCTCCATATTTTGGGCAGTGAACCACCAAAATTACTTTTATTGCAATGATTTCCCATGAAAAGTATACTGCTGCAGACAGACCTTCTAGGTCACCAACTAGCGATCCCAAACCATGTACAACTGTCAAACCCATTCTATGCTCAATGAGTACCTCCTCAGTTCCTAGCATCTCAAAACGAGAACCCTCCACCTAAGGGAGAAAACCCTGACAGACATCAGCAAGAGGCAAGAAGGAAACCATCACCATATGTATATGACCTGAGTTTCAGCAATATGGTGACACAAAATCCAACAACGGCCCCAAGTCCCGGATGCCCTTGCTTAGAATCATCCAGTTAATACTCCCTAAGATAAACATCAATATACATATCTGAACATGGAATATTAAAACCTAATTACCAACTGGAAAGTCAAGAAAAAAAAGCACTTACTTTTGAGGATATCCAAGTTCCCCATGTTGTATTACCTAGATGAAATCTGGAGATGATGAACTGAAATCCTAGTATTCAATTTTTCTTCAGCTTTTTCAGGTCAATTAAGCACCACAAACAATGAGTATCACTTAAACGCACTTATGGGTACCACTTAGACTGAAGATTAATAATATTCAACAAAAATTCAAACCACATTGTACACTTTTCCACAAATGGACAACATCACGACAAAATATCACTTAATTGCACCAATAGGTATAACATGAACTAAAAACTAGCAAACTAGAACGAAAATTCAAACAACACGCACTCTTTCTGAGGTAACAGCTCAAAGCAAAAATCAAGGCTACGGTCTTTTGACATTAACATATCTTCACACTACATACACTACCACCACCGTAAGAATATATACAAGTTGGAAAACACTCACCGAGCTTCGGATATCATGTTTAACTGAAACAAAAAAAAGCATTTCACATTAAATAACAGAAATTTTCCAAGCCTATTTGTAATCACTATTCAGGTAATCCATAGAATACCTATGCAGAGTTGAATTACAACGCATTAGTGGGGGCTAATTCATAAAGAGCAAAAACAAACACCCACAGCCACACAAATAATAATTTAAAAAAAAAAAAGAGAAAAAAAGAAGAGTCCAAGAAAGGAATTATAAATTTAGATGTGTTTCAAGAAAGGAACTTGATATTTATTGTTTTGCATTACACAGGATAAGATGGGAGAAATTTCAATTTTTTAGGCTAAGTTTTCAAACTGAAAAATGTCAAGTCTTCAGTTCATATCCTATGTAAAATCATATTTCAGGGGGAAGTTTCACTATTATTGTGGTCCACAAATATGAATGCAGCCTAGCAGTAGGTTACATGAAAGTTTCTCATTATCCTCTAATGGTGAGGATACAGGATGAAGAGGATAACAATGAACCTATATGTCTGGTGAGTGAGATGCATAACTACCTACAACTAAATTACATGCTTACCTGATACCTGAAGAAAGGCCGAAAACGCTGTCATTGATGAATGGGATGCTGGTTTTGGAAGAATGCGCCGCTGATGTAATGTGAATTTACAAGCCGGACACCACACAGATTGAAGAAAACCGCGGCATACTTTTTAATTTAACTGCAAATACCGCGCACTACTTTCAGAGACAAGCAGAAAGCTTTTCAAAAACAAACACTCATCTACTATGACGAACACGATTTTTCGCATAAACACGACACTTTTTGGACGATCACAACTTGACACTTTTCGAACAAACACGAAACTTTTTGAATGAACACGACACTTTTCGAACGCACGCGAAAATTTCTGGACAAACACGCACGACTTGTTTCGAACCAACACGACACTTTTCGAACAAACGCGAAAATTTCCGTACAAACGCGACGCTTTTCAAATAAACACGAAACTTTGTGGACAAACGCGACACTTTCTAGGCAAACACGATTTTTTGAACGAACTTGACTTTTCACGCGAACACGAATTCCGGATCAATGGCACTTCACAATATAAGAAAATTCAGAAAGAAAAAAAAAAAAGTAAAATTGAAAGCTCTCCAAAATCCTACTGAGCAACTTTTTGAGATCAAAAGAAAATCAGAAACGACTATTCTTAGACTACCTCCCACCACTGGGTTACTTCATAAGACCAAGAGAAAACATGAAAGGACCATTTCTAAACAACCTCCCACCTCTATATGTACCACATTATGGTAGGTACTCCTCCTCGGGGCAGCTTGTTAGCCTCCATATTTTGAGCAGTGAACCATCAAAATTACTTGTATTGCGATGATTTCCCATGAAAAGCTTACTGCTGCAGAAAGGCCTTCTAGGTTACCAACTAATCATCTCCAACTATGTACAACAGTCAAACCCGTTCTACGCTCAATGAGTACCTAAGTTCCTAGCATCTTAAAACTAGAACCCTCTACCTGAGGGAGAAAACCCTGACAGACGCCAGCAAGAGGCAAGCAGGAAACCATCACCATATGTATATGACCTGAGTTTCAGCAATATGGTGACACAAAATCCAACAACGGCCCCAAGTCCCGGATGCCCTTGCTCAGAATCATCCAGTTAACACTCCCTAAGATAAACATCAATATACATATATGAACATGGAATATTAAAACCTAATTACCAACTGGAAAGTCAAGAAAAAATAGCACTTACTTTTGAGGATATCCAAGTTCCCCATGTTGTATTACCGAGATGAAATCTGGAGATGATGAACTGAAATCCTAGTTGTCAATTTTTCTTCAGCACTTTCAGGTCAGTTAAGCACCACAAACAATGAGTATTACTCAAACGCACTTATGGGTACAACTTAGACTGAAGATTAATAATATTCAACAAAAATTCAAACCACATTGTACACTTTTCCACAAATGGACAACATCACGATGAAATATCACTTAAATGCACCAATAGGTATAATATGAACTGAAAACTATCAAAATTGAACCAAAATTCAAACAACACGCACTCTTTCTGAGTAACAAAACAAAGGCTACACCGTTTGCCAAAATTAACATATCTTCGCACTGCCAACACTATCACCACCATAAGAATATACAAGTTGGAAAACACTCACCGAGCTTCGGATATCATGTTTACCTGAAACACAAATAAAATAAACATTTTAAACGAGGTAACAAAAACTTACCAAGCCAATTTGCAATCACCATTCTGCATAGTTGAATTAGAACGCATTAGTGGGAGCCAATTCATAAGATCACATGCACACACAATTAATAATTTTAAAATACGTAGGCAAAAAAAAAAGGGAGAAAAAGAAAGGAAATAAGTATAGATTTAGAATATGTGTGTTTAAAGGAAGTAACTTGAAATTTTTCCGGGAGATAACTAGAAAGACCGTTTCAGGGTAAGAAGAGAGAAATTTCCATTTTTCCAACTCGAAAGAATAAGCTGTTTCCAAACTGAAAAATGTCTAGTCTTTAGTTTATATCCTTTCCAAAGTCATTTTACGTGGGAGTGGGGAGTTTTACTATTATTGTCGGCCACAAATATGGATGTACCCTAGCAGTAGGTTGCTTGAACGATTCCAGTTATCCTCCAGTGATGAGGATGAAAATGAAGAGGAAAACAAATAGCCTACAAGTCGAGTGAATGAGATGCAACTACCTACAAATAAATTACATGCCTACCTGATACCCGAAGAATGGCCGGGAACGCTGCCGCCTTTGACGAATGGGAAGCTGGCTTCAGAAGAATGGTCCACGTGAATTTACGCGTTGAGCATAAAACATATTGAGAAAATAACGCGCACTACTTTTCGATACAAGCATATACACGACACTTTTCGGACGAACACCACTTCTCAACGGACACGACACTTTTCGGGCGAACGCGATTTTTTAAAAAGTAATTTGACTTTTCACATGAACACGAATTCGCGAACAATCGCACTCACGAGATTTAAAAAAAGAGAGGGAAAAAGGGGGAAAGGAAATAAGCTTGAAATTGAAAGTCGTGTATAATCCTATTGAGTTAATTCATTCATGTCTTCGCTGTTTACAGTCGAGAAGACTATACAGAAAGAAATCCTCAGGAAATGCGAAAATATTGGCTTTCTTTAAAGAGTGATAACAAAGCCCGGGATGTTCATGCAGTCTAGACTGGCTAAATGTAGATTAAAAATTGAGGACCATGCCTTATGGTGTAGGAATGGAGACTCCCAAAGGCTAATGGAGTAAACCCTAACATAATCCTCGGAGAAAGCAAGGGGAAACTCCTTTTAGTATCTTCCCACGAAAATCCGTCACGGCTTCGTTCATTGTTAAATGTTCCGGAGATTTAAATAGCTCTCCAATCGGATCTCTGGAGAGAGCGACCATGAATGAAGCAGCAGTGTCAATTCGAAACAAAATACACGAAATAGCTACGTGGAACGTCCACGGCTTAGGACACGTTGGAAAGTTCCAAACAATTGAAAGAGAGATGAACAAGGCCGATAGGTGTAGCAGCTGAGTATCGGCGCGAAAGAAATAAGTAAATTCAGGAGCAGAATCCAGACCGAACTGCAGAACCACGAAACGAACGAGTCACCGAACCAGATGTGGAAGACCTTTCAAGACACCACACAGAAGACAACTGCGGAATTAGCAAAAGAAAAAAAGAGAGAACCACCCAAGTCTTGCCGGATATCGGAGGAAATGATCAGAGAAATCGAAAACCGAAGACATCTGAAGGCAGAAGGTAAACAACACTACGGAGAATACAGAAGGGCTTCGGCGCGAGTAAAAGAAGAGGCTGAAGAACAGACAAAAATACGTAGTACGAGGACATCTGTAAGAAAACTGAGGAACACAAAGAGCAAAATGAAACTAGAGGGCTGAGTTCTAGGAGATAAAATGAATTACCAGATTCTTTAAACTCCGCACATCTGCGGCTGAAGATGACGATTCAATACTTCTCACTGATCGAAACCAAACAGCAAAGAGATGGAGAAGCTATTGCCAGCAGCTCTATTAAGACTCTGGGGCGAAATTCGGCAAAGTACCACCACGGAGCTAATCATCTTGAAGGACGAAGTTCGTACAGCCATTAGAAAGCTACGGCGCAACAAAGCACCCGGCGAGAATAGCGTTACAGCAGAGATGATATAAGGCAACCGGGGAAACTGGAGTCGATACTTACATTGCACTACCTAAATCTGCTGCAATGTGTGGTAGAAAGGAGTGTGGATAGAGGACTGGGTACGGTCAGTGTCTGTCCTACTTCACAAGAGGGACAGCACTAGCGTCTGTGGGCATTATCGAACTATCTCACTACTGTGACACCTAAGCAAAATGCTCCTGAACATCCTACATAAACGGCTGTGCTATTACTTGAATTATGAAATGCCAAAAGAGCAAGCTGGCTTTGTCAGAAAAAAAAATCGCACGCAAGCAAATACTGAACGCACGTCAACTGGTGGGGAAATGCACAGAAATAATGTTCCGCTGGGTGTTGTGTTTCCTGGACTACAACACATCCTTCGAAAGAAGCCGATGGAAAATGCTGGGTCAAATCAAGGAAGAAATGGGCGTACCGATACATCTGATTGCACTTATAAGAACCCTATACGCAGACGACAAAGCAGTGGTAAGTCTTCAGGAGAGGCACTCACTTGATACTGAAACATCTAGAGGAGTGAGACAGGGTTACACTTTATCAGCTATACTTTTCAACATCTACGGTGAATATACAATGAGAAAAAGTCTTGATAGATGGACCAGTGAAGTACGAGTGGGTGAGCTGAAAATCAGCAATCTGAGATTTGCTGATGACACAACCTATGCGCCGGCTCGGAAAGCGAACGGAGACTGCTGATTTGGATCACGTCAAAAAGAACAGCACGACCTCGGTCCCATGCTAAATCGAAGCAAGACCAAGATCATGATAGCCGATCGAGCGCACACACTCCCAAGGTCGGACGCCTCAAAGAACTTTGAGAAAATGGAGAAATTTCTGTGCCTCGGTTCTCTGACACTGATAGCAATAGAGGAAGCACTGCTGAAATACGAAGAATCATCATCACAGCAAGAGAGGCCACGATCAAACTAACACGAATATAAATCGAACTGATAGAATAGGAAGCCTGCTGATTTACAAGAACCCTCGTTTCACATCTTGTTCGATGGCCTGATCAAATATGGATGATAAAAGCCGACGACCGCAGGAAAATAGAGGCATTCGAAATGTGGACGTACCGAAAGATTTTGGGAATAAGCTATATAGACTGCGAAGAACATGGATTTATCGATTCTGAGTAAACCACGAATACAACAGCGCTTATTATCATCTATATGCTATCAAAGAATCCTGCGTTTCTTCGGACACACTGTTCGGAGACCGGACGACAACACGTTGGTCGTACAGGTTAATATCGAAAGGAAAAAATCCACGGGATGTTCACCGAAAAGATGGCTCGATCAGACTGAGGAAGTGTCCGATAGGAGACGAGATAGTAGAGAGAATTGGTAGATTCCCAAGAGCTCAGTCATGAGCAATGGACTCACGATGATAGCGCAATTAGAAAAGTTGAAAAATTACTAAGCTGTAGATGTCTAAACAGAAGACCAAAAGAAAACCAGAAATATCAGTACTAAACTACCTCCTAACACTATCACGTTAGGGTAAGCATTCCTCAAGAGCGAATAGAAAATAGTCGAACCGTTAATGAAAACTGAGTAATATTATTCAAGACTGAGGTAAGCAGCCGATAATGTTCACATTTTCATTTTCGAAGTACCAACACATTGAAAAATGCAATAAATACATTTTGCTGGACGAAATTTCACACTACAATTTTGGAATGCTACGACATTTCACTGAAATTATGCAAGTCAAATTTGTTTGATATCTTCTTCACAGCCATTTTCCGAGGATAGCAGCAAAAGAAATTACCATAAATCAAGTCATCGGAATAGCTTCTCAGACAAAAACCAAGCTACAAGAAAAAAGAATATGAATCACATTGAATGTTAGAGCTGTTTGACAAACACAGAAAAGCTAAAAATAGAGATGTACCCAGCTATAAAAGAATCCGGCGTGAGATAGGACAAAAAATCCGAAAAGCTAAAGAGAGGATCTTTGAAGAAAAATGTCTACATTAAAAAAATCTTTCGAAAAAACACGATGACTACCATGTACACAAACTGAAGGCGCCTGCAGGCGTGTACTGGTCGAGAAAACCAATGACACAAAAAATGATGACAGCAAACCAACAGCACGAAACGAACAATTATACATGATCTGCAAAATAGTGACATCTGACTGACATGAAAATAACGAAAGTATTCTCCAAGTATATACTATAAGATAAAATTCAGTATGCTGTCAGAAATACCAAAAAACGAAAGGTTCTAGGACTGGACGAATTTTAATGGGAGATTTTAATGCTAACGTGAGTCACTTAGCCAGCAGGGTCACAGGAAATCATGGGCTAAGAAGCAGAAATGAGCGAGGGAAAAGCGGCTCATGCCCTTTTGCCAACTATAAACTACTGAAGTGCAGGTTATACATGTACATAGAAAGCTCCAGGAGACCATATTAGCAACATAATTAATACCTACACAAGCAAATAGATATTATGAAATTATCAATTAGAGGCACAGAAATATTGTAAAAACTGTAAGAACATATCCCGGAGCTGATGCGAACTCAAACCATAACTTAATTTGCGCCAAAATAAGACTAAAATGGAAAGTCATTAAGAAAATCGGTGCTAAAAATTACGATTGAAGAGTCCTTAATAACATTGAAGATATGATGAAAATGAAAGTCGCTGTGGCAAGAGAACTGAAAAAACAAAGCCAGCGAATAGAGAATAGTAGAACAGCTGATGAAAAAACTGGGAAATATTAAAAGAAATTACCCTAAATCGAGTAAACGAAATAGCTTCTCAGACAAAAACCAAGCTACATTTAAAAAAAAATGTTTATGGATCACATCGGAGATAATATTAGAGCTGTTTACCAAACGTAGAAAAACTACAAATAAAGATACAGCTAGCTACACAAAATCCAGCATAAGATACAACAAAAACTCCGAAAAGCTAAAGAGAACATCTTAGAAGAAAAATGCCTATAAAAAATCTCCGTGTACACGATGACTACAATTTACTTACACAAAAAATTGAAGGTGACTGCAGGATTATATTGATTAAGAAGACCAATGACGCTAAAAAATTATGACGGCAGACCAATAGCAAGAAACGATGAATTATGTACACACTGTGGGAACGGCATATTCGCTACATATTCAGTGACGACTGCAATGTATTGACATCGGAATCCCATGAAAATAATGAAAATATTCTCCATATACTACAAGACGAAGTTCAGCATGATGTTAAAAATGTCAAAACATGTAGGGCTCCAGGACCAGACGAAGTAACAATTGAAATAATCAAGACCTTCGATGAAAATGAAATAAAGCTCATTACTAAGCTGTTCAACAGAATTCACACCACTGGCCATATACCAAAGAAGTATATAGTTGACATCAACGTTTATTCTACTAGGTACCCAAAGTTAACTGAACACAGACATGGAAACTTATTAGTTTGATGTGCCATACAACGAACATTTTCCTGAAAATCGTTCATGACAAAAAACGAGAAAAATGCGAATATACCTATTATAGGAAGAGGACAATTTTTGGCTTCAAAGGCGGACTTGGAACGAGAAGCATTATTTCCTATGGATATTTTAATCCAGAAGATGAAAGAGAACCGGCGAACGAACGATGTATCTAGCCTTTCTTGACTTTGAGAAAGCGCTCGATAGAGTACGTCATGAAATTAATCGAAACTTTGAGAAATACTACGGAATCGATGCAAGATACACGAATTATAAAAAACCTATACCAACAGCAAACTGCGGCAGTCTCAAGGGGCAACCGCAAAAACAGAAGAATTGAAAATCGAACGCGGCGTAAGACAGGGCTTCATTTTGTCGCCAATTCTGTTTAATGTCCATGCTGACGCAGCTATTTTCAGGTATCAAGGCAGACACCCGAGTCAAATACGATACGTCGATGACGCCGTTATTTTGGCACAAAGCGCAAAAAACAAAAAATCCTTGGTACTGGCCGTAGAAAAAGAATACGACACGTATGGAATTACAACTGACGCCAAGAAAACGAAGATTATGGTAGTATCAAGAGACACAGAACCCGAAAACTCAGAAATAGTCCTGGAAAATGACAAAATAGAGATGGTCGACCAGTTGAAGTACCTTGGAGCATAGGTAATAAGTACATTATACAAAACATAACGTGCAATCATTTAGCCGATAAATATTTACCAAAAACAGAACTTGTCCATGGGCTCAAAAACCTATTACTGCACGAACATTCGAGCTCTAGTCATTATAGTTTCCCAGTACCTATACCAAATCGGTTAACTATACAGTCAGCATTAATTTCCCAACATAAGAAATAAAATTGAGGTACTTTCAATTGCAAATTTTTCCATCCCTTTCCCCAAAAGAGGAACTAGCACAAATCTTCGGAAAATTTAAATGTAGTCTGTGTCGTCCATTCACATATTCATCGATGTTTTTCTTCAAGTTTTTCCGCATATTCATCGCCGATGTTTCTAAACTTCAGGTCTGCTTGGTTATTCCTAAAAATATGAAAATGTAATTAATTACAGATGTACAACTGAAAACTACTTGATAAAACTTTTATTCTAGGTTCAGGTGTATAAAATAACAAAATTTCAAGGAAAGTGGGAATTAGAGAATTAGGCTAAATGTCGAGCAGTAGCAAATGAAGATACAAAAAGGTCGAGTCTCCAGCTTACATACATATTTAAAATTCTTGATTCCTATTTAACGAATTTGACAATACCTATCGCCAAGAAATACAATACCACACGTTTTAATAAACATTAAATCAAACTCAGAACCAGATTAGTATCTGGGAATTTCTGAGAGATACAGGAGGGGTGGGGGTAGTTTCAACTCATGAGACAATATAAAAAGTATGAGAAAATAGCTTGGGAGAAAGAGAGATCGTAGATCAAGATTCCACGGAAAATTCAGCTATCAAATCGATCGGTCAAGGGTAGGAGGTGACTCTTTATTTTTGCCTATATGTAGAGCTAACCGAATTATCGGGACGCGGGCCAACTTCCAGGGAGGATTCATTATAAGGAACACGGAAAATTTCACGAAAATCGAGACAATTCTGATAATACACGTATATATTATTCGCTTGTCAGATCGCAATTGGAATTTGCTTCGATTGTATGGAACCCAGCGACGGCCGATGCCATAACAGCGATAGAAAAAGAACAAAAACGGTTTCTCAGATACCTGTATTATAAACATTTTTCATACTACATAAACTCCATAACTTATGCCGAATTACTTTGGGGCTACCAGATAGAAAGTTTGCGAGGTCGAAGGGACATAGCCTCTTTGGTTTATATGCACAACATAATTCACGGAAGAATATAAGAACCCACGCAGCTGGAAAAAATTAGAATCCGGGTACCGACTTTCAATACTAGATATATAGATCTGTTCGAACCAGAGTATTCACACGCAAATCATTTTCTAAAGGGGAGTAATAAATTGCACGCAAGAAAAATGAGAAATGCACTAAAGAAAGATTGATGTAAAACAATTCAAAATCACTAAATTTTTAATTTGGTCCCACACAAAATGATGCACGCTATAATTTAATGTATACGGACTCAATATTTCTGAAAAAAGAACGCAGTGAAACTCTTATCTCCTACGCGACTCCTGTGTTATTTTCATGTTCTGAAGAATATTGAGGGAAAACTGAGAGAAATAACTCGAAGGAAGAAGAATGCTAACTTACGTACCGATCTGGATGTGCTGCAAACGTCAAAAGATGAAGCAACATTCACAAAGGCTGCGGAGCTTATTGTGCAGAAATGACGCAAAGTCGATCCTGATTTTATAGACTACTTCAAAGACCAGTGGCTGACGAAATATCCTTTGTGGTACGAAGGTGCCGCTGTAGGGCTGCCATCCACGAACAATGGCTTGGAAGCGACTAATGCGGTAATAAAAGCGGAGCATACTCTTAGAGAGAGATTGCCGGTAGGACAGTTCTTGAATGGAGTTCAGGATCTGCTTCGGAAGTGGTCCATAAATCGTGATCCAGCGTCTATAAATTTCATCCCTTTTGCCACAGTACGAAGCTGTACACACAGGCCTACCAATGGGCATCATCTAATACAAAGGTGCTTCAGCGGGCGCATTCTCCAAATTGCCGGCAGTACTTCTCCGCCTCACGTGCCCCATATTTCTAAAAAGAGATCAGTGTAAGCATAGTCTGGGAATGCAGATTCGATTACACCTCGTGGAAGTACCGCCAGAAGCGAAGGACGTTCCTATTGGACAAAAAAGGAAAATAGGCAGACCCCGGAAAGCGAAACGCGCACTTATTGTAGACTGAAAAAAAATTTTGCGTTCAGATGTTTGAACTTTCGTGGGTCCATCTTTATTTTAGTTAAATGCATTTATTTTGCGTGGACCTTTTTTACCATAGCGGGCATTATTTTTTTATTGAGTTCATAGATTTATTCCGGAGTTCAATATTTTATTCTTGCGTGATATGTCCCCTGCCTTTAGTTATTATGCCTTCTTCTTGCGTGCAGTTAAATCACACCCTTTTCTAAATGCCCCATTTAACCGAATCATGAAATTATACAACAGTGTATGCAGGCAGCAGGAAAAACTGAACATACTAGACTCGAATAACATAACAAAATTCAAACAACAAATCTCGGAGTTGTTCGAGTAAGACAGCTCTCTAAACTCTAAACTCACCGGTGGTTCAAAGTGGCCTCTGACAGAAGGTGTAGGGGGGCGTACTGTACTCCGGATTATGGGGCGCGATGAAAAGAGACGCGGCGTGGCTGATGGGGGGGGGGAGCTTTATATTTCTCATTTCTTATATTTTTATTATTATTATTATTATTTTGTTTGTGTATAATTTTAAAGAAAAACCTCACCCCATATGTACTATATATTAGTATATAATCATTTTCATCCATTCCCTCCATCGTAATTGGCCTCACGGCTGTGCTAGGGGGAAACAAATATATTATTATTACTATCATTAAAATAAAGGGGCAATTTTTCTAGGGCTTCTGACAACAGAGGTTGCAAATATAGTATTTTAAATAAATACTGCTCTAGACATTTATATAAATTTTTGCTTGTTTTTTTCTTCTTTTTTTTTTTCTTTCTTTCTTTCTTTCCTCAAATTATTTATTAGCGGTTAGGTCAAGGTGAACTTAGAAACGAGAATCTGCAAACCGTCAAGAAATTTTTGCTTGATTCTCTGACAAGAGCTGTGCTTTCCCGTAAAAATTATTTACCAGCATTCAGGCAAACGCGAACTTGGGAAGGGACTCAATCGAGAATCTGTAAACTGTACACCTCTTGCACCACTCGACTCGACAAGAACTGTTCAAAGGCATGTTTTTTCTATCTGGCGGAGGAATAGTTTTTTTTTTTTCAGTAGTTTTCCAGCACTTGACTCTAAAATACAGAGAAACCATCTACCAACTTGTGACGTGTACTGGGTATGCCACATAATTATGGAAATAATCGTGCCCTAACAGTAAACGCACAACCATCAAGCACCAAACAGCGAAGGGACAAAACTCCGTGGAATAACAAGAAAAGAATGAATAAAACAGGCACTATTCTCAATGAAAAAACGATACAAGAAAGGAAAAGCAACATTTTCTTATTTCATGATTTTGAACTAACTGAACTAGTATGACACATTCCATGAGGCACTGCCCTAGTCTTCAAACTCTTCTTTAAAAAATGTAATTTTTTGAGTACCACACTTGAGCAGTGATATATTCTCGTGAATGAAGAGCTTCGACTTTATAACTATCCCCACTACTGAAGTCAGTAATTTAACAATCTAGAGAATTATGAACCGAAAATTCTAACAAAGCCAATTTAGAACTTTTTTTCCAATTAGTCGAGTTTGCTTTAAACGGAATAATGTTGCTCTGAATCCTGGAAAAAATTCTAAGTATCAGTATGGTACCAAATAATATTAAAAATTTGAGACAGATGATGGTATAACCAGTTGTTTGTTTCAGAATTCAGATCAATAAAGAATCTAAAACTAAATCGAATTAAAGAAAAAAAGTTTCTCTTTTTCACTTACAAATAAAATAAATATTACAGTTTGAAGCGCCGATGAATATAGAGTACTCGAAAACAATGGCATCTCAAACAAACTTCTTCTACCGGGGCCGTAGGTAATCACAATGATAAATTGTTATAGTTGGGGTAAGGGAGGGGTTTCCATTCAGCATTCAGGTAACTTTTTCTTCAGAAGTGAAGTTTTTTGAGTTAAAAAAATAAGACTATCACAAGGGGAAGGCTACATAAATTTCTCTTCATGGCTAAATTCATCAAGTGGAGACGGCCCCTCCTACATTTTTTTGTTTGGGTAAAAAGAACAAATCCCTTCCTCTCCATCACTTAGCGAATAGGTCGTTGGAAAAGAGAAAGTTCAGAGTTACAAAAGAGATGAGAATATCTGTTCCTTTACATAGCAGGCGAGTATCTTGTGAATTTTCCGAAGGTACTTTAAGAATAATATTGTACTTTTAGGCTGAAGAAAGGCTTTGGATCTCAAATTACCAACCCACTCATCCATGGCTACATCCCTGCAGAGACTTCAGACCAGGAGTACCTACAAAGTACAAGGTATCCTTTGAATAATATGACCAAAGTACCATCTTATTTATGTACACAAGTACAAAAGTGTAGGTATACAAGAAATTTGTTAGTGCTTCGATTGTTCGATTATAGTTAGTTTTATTTATTGAAACGCACGTACGTAATTGAAGTATTTCAAATTAGAAATTACACGATCGTTAGAACTGATCCTGCATGAATCATATAACGAGTAATCATCAACGTGGATTGCAAAGTGCTTCGGTTAATTTAATCCAGTTAACCGGATATTTTCGGTTAATTTTAAGTGCAAAAAATAACAGAATAATCGTATAAGTATGTTTGCGATAACCAATGAAAATAACCGAGAGCGCTAGCGTTTTCTCTAAGTTCTATTTTGAATTCGAAAGTTTCAAAACTAGTTCACAATAGATAAATTCGTGTAATCGGATATTTAGTGAGGTTGAAATTCAGGACTATAGTTCAGAATCGGATTCAGATGAAGTGATTAAGATCACTAACTCGTACTTCATATGGATAGAAACAGCCACAATTTTCACTTTTGGCAAATTTTAAGAAACTAATTCAAAAATTATAAAGGATGATTCTCACCTTACTCAAATATACTATTTTATGTTATTGCGTATAAAACTGTGAAACCTGAAGACACAAGTAAGGAAGGATAAATTTTTCCATTTGATAATACTTCAACAAATCAATCTACAAAATTAACAATCTTCATTCTTAACAATTTTATTATTATCACAGAATGAGTGGTAGCGGTGTTATTGGTGGGCTTACCCCTCGGTAGGAATTTTTCACTCAGCAATTGGGAAAATTGACCATTTCAGTAATAAGTTGAGAACACTGGACTGTTGTACTTCTATGTTTCTTACAGGAACGAAAGTAGGGGCACGGGGGGGGCAGCTTGCCTCCAAGCCTCCACACTAGAGTTAGGACATTTTAGTACATGGATCAAAAGTTGGAAAAATTCAACAATAATCAAAAGGTTTAATTTATTTAGCCAATACAAAAAAATGCTGATATGTGGGAATTTTGAGTTGAGTCAGTTGAGACATCAACAATTACATTTATTATCCCCCCCCCCCCCACACACCGAAAAAACTCTTCGGTACTTCCCTGAAGATGATATGCATCAGTTCTGACTTGAAATTAAAATTATCGAGAAAAATTGAGACCTGTGTTCAGTTCTAAATGAAAAATTCTTTTGAATCTTGGATCATACACTGAAACTGAAGATACAAAAATGAATTCATGGTACGTTAAAGCTCAAATCTGGTAGTTTCAACTTTCAACTTCATTGCGTTATCAATCAACCTACATTCTGTAAATGTGTAAATTTCAGAAACTTGGGGATTTATAGATCCTATGTATGTACATTTTTTTTCTCTGGCGCAAAATAACCGGTTAACCGACATATTGTGTCAGTTATAACTGGTCAAAAAAAAAAAAAAATGTAGAAAGAACCAGCTAACCGAAAACCAGTTATTGAAAAATTTTTGACAAGCCTAGTATTTACTACTACTCTAAGCATTTATATTCAGTTCTCTGCATATTTGTACTCGCTAATCCAAAGGTAGTAGTATTACCAATTTTTCACCATCTCTTTTGCCATCTGGGAATGAACGGAACTGGATATGTTATTATGAATTGAATTAACAACACAGAGGTAAGAGGTAAGTGGGTATGTGATTACAGAGTTCCAAGAAAACTATAGGCACATTTCACTTTCGAAGTTTATAAGAGAATTTCAAGTATAGCCTATCCTGGTTTCGTTCAACTTGTTATATTCACAGATTACAACTGAATAATTCAATAAATTTACTACGCTTGTTTTGATTTAAGGAAACTGCTGATCATAATACTTACAATTGTTTGAAGAAATGAATCGTCAAATGGGATGCGCATATTGAGATCGTTGCTGACTAGCTGTCATGTAGAATTCAATTACAACTTCCGCAGCAAACGCAGTATACAGTCACGAGTGGTCTTCTTCAACATTAGCGACCAGTAGCAATGAAATCTGCATTATGTCAAGTAAGTAAAAGTGATTACAGAAAATTCCAAGAAAACCAAGCACATTTTACTTAGGGAAATTTATAAGATATAGACTTTCACGCAGCCTATCCTAGTTTCACTCAATTTGTGACATTTACAAATTACAACTGGATAATTCAATACATTTACTGCGTTTGTTTCAATTTGTGGAAACTGCTGATCATAATACTTACATTTGTTTGAAGAAATGAATCGTCAAATGGGCTACGCTTTGAGATCGCCGCTGACTAGGTGTCACGTAGAATTCAATTACGACAACTTCCGCTGGAAACGCAGTATTGAGTCACGAGTGGTCTTCTCCAACATTAGCGACCAGTATACATGCAATGAAATCGGCACTCTGTGAAGTAATAAGTAATAAAAGTGATTACAAAAAGTTCCAAGAAAACCGAGGACATTTTATACTTGGGAAGTTTATAAGAGAATTTCACGCAGCCTATCCTAGTTCCGTAGTTACACATTAACTACAACTGGATAATTCAATACATTTGCTACGTTCGTTTTAATTTGTGGAAACTGCTGATCATAATACTTACATTTGTTTGAAGAAATGAATCGTCAAATGGGATGCACATCGAGATTGCTGCAGGAACTAATCGCCACCGTGTTCAACCCTTGACTTGGGTACCGTGTAGAATTCAAATAAGAAAAACGAAATGTAGTGTCACAAGTGGCCTTCTCTAACATTATACCGAAGAGTATACATGCAGTGAATCCTGCATTCTCTGTCAAGAAATATAAATTCCAGTTTTTAGTAACGCTAGGAGAACTAACAGATGAAAGCTAAACACGTATGCAGCCTAAGAGAATTCAAATTCAAAGGGTTCACTAAATGCTAGATAGCTATTACTATTGCTTCCGGACAACTTATAGAAGCATCAAAATATATTACAATATTTCTCAGATCCACAAGTATTGCAGCTATTTGAGTCAGTTTTATCCCCGTGTTTAACTGAATTTCACACATCGCAGTTTTGAACTGCACTAACGTACATTTCAACGGACAATGAACTACTGGAAATATATATCTAGTATACCAAGCTAACAAGAGATAAGAATCTTCATTTATGCGAGTACATACATAACTGGGATTCAACTGACTTCAATCTGGTAAAGGCAACTCCACCGTTTCTTCTAACTTCATCACAATACTATGTCGCATATGTAGCAGAGATAATTGAATCATTACTTCCGAGGAGTGATCATCCATGGACCTACAAAATGATACACGCGTTTATTCTTATTCATAACTGCACACAGGAGATCGTTCAGTTCTAAGAAAATGCAATTTATTTCAGTCAGAGCCCAGTGGTAATTTCTTCCGCGCAAATGTCAATAAGAATCATCACGAATATCATCTTTACCCGGTAGCCGGTGAAACAAAAGTATTCAATGTACTGTGTTGCGAGATATGCCGACATACGCCAACTTAATTCAACATAAGCCAAGGTAATTCCCGAATGTAGTCTGCACAAGCAGCAGATCCGACAACGAACTTCCACGATCTTTATATTCATTTTTTCCACACCAGAGCGAATTTCAATCACCGAATTGAAACACTGAGCAGTTGTGCAAGCATATTCCAAGGATATGCAACTTCCAACACCCGACTTAATCCCAGCCAGAGCTGGCAGATTTACGTTAAGAGTAGGTAAAATACCGACTGGTACACGCTTACGAGAATAATAATCGCGAAATCATTACCCAGTTTTCGCATTTTACTATGAGTATTATACGTACCCAAGATACATAGCATCCAAACAAACCGCCAAGTCTGATGAGCCGAACTAAATACGTATGTTCATTCTGTTTACGCTCATTTCACTAAATACAGTTTTTTTGAAAGGAAAAATGCTCAAACTAAGCAATTTCTAATCCATTTAAAACTGAAATTCATAATGTATTTAATCGTTTCTGTAACACATTGACGACTGTCAAAAAATGCGAACTCATTTTCGGAAATGGCGGACTGCGACTCTTCCAGGAACAGGGTACAAAAGAACAAGACTTAGCCTGCACAGCGAAACGTGACTAAGCGGACTAAGCCACTGAAATTGTCCAGGAAAAACGGCCTAAAACTATGTGTTCAATAAATCTCTTTTCCATGACACTGGAAAAGTAGATAAGGTTAACCTTGGACGACACAGCACATGAATCTGTCTTGTCGATGAACTGTCCAATAACGCATGACAAAAAGTAAATGTCTCAGTATCCAGTTGCCGTAAGTAGGTAAATTTTTACCGCCAAAAAGAAACCTGGGATTGCGAGGGATACCGTTCAGTGTACCAGATGTAATTATTCTTTTATTTTTGCGAAGTTTCGTGATGGAAGAAAGTTAAAATCAGATCTTATATCTGTTATTCCAAAGAATCAAGGAATACTAGGATAAAATCATGGAATACCTGGATTTTAAGAAGCCTACATTATTTCTTTTAATATTTATTTAATGTTTTAATTTAGAATTCAAAAATTAGTGTGACACCACTGGCCTACGCGTCACTAGCGTCACAGGTCACACATAGATAGAGCACTATAAACATGGGTATAATCATCCGCCATTTTGATTCAGACTACGCCCGTGGATGCCAAATTGACTACGCGGTATGCTCCACATACCACATAGTCGGATTCGGCAACCACGGGCACGGTGTGAATCAAAATGGCGGATGATTATACTCATGTTTGTAGTGCCCTAATGTAGAGGTGCGAGACTCGTTATTTTACCAAAACTTGCAGTGCAAATTTACGTGAATTTAATTTACATAAAATTACATTGCATTCTTAACCTTGCATGTGATTTTCCAAAAATTGCATAATTTCTGTAAAATAACCAATAATTATAATTACACAACTACAAAGCCAAAATCAAAAACTGGTCGACTGATAATTTTTTCATAAAATTTTGGATTTTCTGTTCAGCTGGGTTGGGTTTGCCGGTTTGTGGTTTTAGTTTATTTTCAAGTCTTCAGATGAAAATGATGAATCTGATGTTTCATGTTCGGTGGTGCTATGAAGTAATTGAGAAGAAAGTATCAGTTTTAAAATTTTCACCAGTCCAAATATAAAAAGTTATTTTACCATAGACATTATAGGTACAAGTCTCAAACTTTCCAGTTACCTTCAGTTGGGGTTATTTCATCGAATCCAATTCGAATCACAGTGAACGTAAATCATTTTCAAATCATATTCGAATCCAAAAACCAGAGATGGAAAGCCATAATATGATAAAACTTTTGCTTACGGCTTTAGCTTCTGACCTTGGAAAATAAAACTTTAGCTTTTGCTTTTCAAATTTTTTCATATTTAGCTTTCCCTTTTGGCTTTTGCTTTTCAATGCAAAAATCATAAGCTTTCAGCTTTCCGCTTTTGACTTTCAGCTTTTTTCCTACATTTTGAATATTTTGTACAACATTATATTTTTTAGAAATAGCTTTTCACAACACTGCTTACCAGTGAACACATTAACAGCATAACAGCACTGACCATTGAGATAATGAAAATAAAAATGAAAATTTGAAATTATAATTTATAAATAGATAAATACTGGAAAAGCTGTAAAAAATAAAACTTTTGCTTTTGCTTTCAATTATTTGTGCGTTCTAGCTTTTGCTTTCAGCTTTTGCTTTTTAGGTAAAAAACTCTTCGCTTTTGGCTTTCCGCTTTCAGCTTTTAGCTTGCTTTCCATCTCTGCCAAAAACAGGCAGTGATTCGTGGATTCGCATTCGAATCCAATTTTGGTGGATTTGTTTTCAACCTTGGAAACTAGAAACTAGAAAGTAGAAACAGCTATGCGGCATAGCGTTTACTGATAAGCTTTTCCCAACGTGAGTACACATTTTTGAATCGGGGCCCAATTTTGAAAAATTCTACGTTTTACGCTCTTTCCAACGATACTAATAATTCATTTTGTTATTTGTTTACTAATGTGGATCGGTTCCCTTTTGTTGAACAGGGTCCAAATGTTAGTTGGTTCCCTTACGCTTAACAGCATCCATTTAAGATATTACGTTTTCTCAAAAAACAGATTTTATTGTCGCTTGGCCTTAACAGCGTCCATCTCAGGTAAATAATATTTCATGATTTCATGTACATTCCTGCTGAAGTGCTGAAAAAGTGAGGACTGACGAGCTGAGGGCTAAAGAAAACTGCCACGTTGGCATAATAATATCTTCTGAGCTTCAAATCTGACAATGCAGATCGCAGAACGCAATTTTTTGTTTTACAGTTGGCAGCATTTAAAATTTACGTGTAAGCGTGTAAGTGAAAATCTAATCTTCAGGAAAATCGCGACAACAATCGTAAGAGTTGAATGTGGAAAATGAACTCCGTTATTCAAGCTAATTATTTGTACTATTTTCGTGTTTTGCTGTCATGAAAATAACATTTAAAGCTTAGAAATGATTGGATAAGTGTTTTTCACTTGTGTTGGTCGAAAAGTGTAACGTCACTGTCAGCTATGTCTGCCGACAAATTCATCACATATTTAGCCGCTCTTTGCAGCTTTTTGGCCGCTTTCGTGTCTTTTTCGGAAGGCATTAGTTTCCATTTACCAGCGAACAGTCAAAAGTGTCTGCGAGAAGAATTAAGGCAACATGTGCTGATCAGTGGAGATTATGATGTTTCAGAAGCTCCAGGCCAACGTGTCGACTATGTAGTAAGTATCAAAAACTTCTGAATATTCTATGTGTTATTCGTAACTACCTGAAATCATTTTCATCCTATTTCAGGTTACCGATTCGAAAGGTCAGATATTTTCTCAGAAGGAAGACGTTACCAAAGGGAAATTTTCCTTCATCAGTGAAACGTTTGATACGTTTGAAATCTGCTTCATCTCTAAAGTTCCGCCAAGTAAGACTTGTTCGTTGTACCGCTGATCGCTGATTGAACCATTATTCTGTACCGAACTCAATTAATTTATTGATCTTCTTTTTTCAGATTTAAGATCGGTTGTTCAACAAGTGAGTCTGGATGTCAAAACCGGAGTCGAAGCGAAAAACTACGAAGGGGTAACTATAGTTTCATCTTAAATCACATTCCACGATTATAATTATTTTCATTTCACTAATGGTACTTCGTCGATGTCATAGATTGGCGAAGCTGCGAAACTCAAACCTATGGAAGTTGAGCTGAAACGTCTGGAAGATCTTTCCGACGCGATCGTGCAAGATTTTGCCGACATGAAGAAACGAGAAGAAGAAATGAGGAATACCAATGGTGAGCCATTTCTTATCCCACTTAACTTGGACAATAGGCGAGTAATTGTTAATCAATATTTTGAAACTTTTTCAGAATCGACCAACAATCGAGTATTCTACCTTAGTATTTTCAGTATATTCATCCTATTAGCGTTACCGACCTGGCAAATGTTGTACTTGCGAAAGTATTTCAAATCGAAGAAGCTAATCGAGTGATCATCAAATTTGTATATTTTTTTGTTTTTATTTGGTTAATTTTTGCATATTATTTGTAATGTCTCGATGTATTTTATTACTTCGCGTTGCGGTCCCAAAAGTATTTATCCAAAGAATACAATTAGCCATGTTGGGTCCTTATGGCCATTTTTCCATCTAAATCGGTAATGACCGAATTACCCATGTTGGATTCTTGTGGTTATTTCCCATATAAAGTGGTTATGACCAATCACATGTACAATCTCTTGAAACCTTTATGTACATCGCCTTTGTAATTTAAATAAATATGTTGATAGTAAAAACAAGAAGTGTATTTTCTTAAGAAAAAGAAAGGACGCTGTCAATATAATGCATAATAAAACAATATTTACACAACATTGTGGAAGCTTTGAGTATATCGCTTTCTAGCAACATTTATGTACAATCGTTTATTTCAACCTAGAAGAAAGTTAATCGGCAGAAGAAAAGTCAGTCTAGTATCTCTCACACTAACATCGATGATGTTGAAGGTTTTTTTCCAGGCCATGCTTCTTTCGCGTATTTCTTCTTCCTCGGTTCAATATCCGCCTTTGTACTGAGAGGGTTTTCCACAGGTGGCGGATAGTTGTCCATCAAATCAACTTCCGGGGCAGGATTTGGTAACGGGAGTCCCAGTTTAGCAACAATAGTTGAAGAATACGATGAGAATCCATCGTCCGTTTTATGGGTATTCCCTTCGTCATCATTGTAATGCAACCCGGGAATATCGTAATACAAGTCATTGTGATAGTTCGAAGGAAACTGTACACCTTTGACAGGGTTGTCTTTTTTCTGAGAGTAACTGTCGGCGTCTTCTATAAACTGTCTCGGTCGTTTCGTAGGAATTACTGTCGTAGATACCAAATTCCTGAATCGGCCTACAGTTGGATCAATATCTTCTGGATTAATGATCTCCTCTTCGTCGTTGAATGTGACAGAGTGCTTTTTCCGCTTGAGATCGGATCTCGGAAAATCGGTTCTGTCCATCCCAATAACAGTGATTCGTCTGTTTTGCGCGGTGTTATATTCGGTTATATTATCGAGCGCTAATTCATTCTCTAGTTTCAAATTATCGTTGTCAGCATGCTCGTCTTCGTTTTCGAATTCTTCCATGATAGGGATGTTCGGAATCTGCGGTCGCGCCCTCAGAACGTAGACCCTCGTGGAGTGGCCGAAGTGGAACTGACTGTCCACGGGTAAAAATGTCGGTTTGTGCCCCTCGATTTTCATTTGACCGATGAAGGTACCATGGGTGCTACCCAAATCGACCAGAAATCCTCGGTTCAAGTGTTTGTGATAAACGAAAGCAGCGTGAACCCGCGAACACGACTGGTGGTCGATGCTGAAGTCGCACATTTCTTGATTTCGACCGAATAAATAGCATTTCTTCTGGTCGAGCATCAATTTCTGAACGAGTCTGTCACCCTTCAGCACGTCTAGATGTAAGCCGGTTGGAGGTTTTCCTGCCCAGCTGGGTATGTCGTAGTGGTTGGCCATAGAAGTTTAATAGAGATTGAAATACTCACAGAATCGCCACTCCGCTGGAGTAAAACGTCATTGCAAAATCAAGCATAAGATTGCAGTTTGCAATCTAGGATGAGTTTATTTTGTTGGCAAACATCAGTCAACACTATCGGATCATTTGAAATCTTCGCAACTACTAGCAATGGAAATTGTATCAGTTTAGCTCTTGAAATGGCACCATAAAATTAAACAAGAAAGAATCGCTATAAAACTAAAACAAGAATTATTTCTTCATTAACTCGATTCTCGATTTATAATATTCTTGATGGGGCAACAGACGGAGGGTCTCCAAAATATTCTACAGTGATTATAGGAAGAGATACGGAAGCGGTACCCGTGTAGCCGGGTACCCCGGCAACTGGCAGGGTATGATTCCAATAAATCAGAAAAAGAGTCCTTAAATGTACGTTACGAATGGGTCTTTTTAACTTTTCTTCTTCTCCTGGAACAGTAGAGCGATCTTGATTTACAACTCCAATATTGTAATGTTTGGCAACATGGTCAAATTCAAAACAAAAACATTTGACTTTCTTGTGATAAGAAAAAAAAATATTTTTATCACTTTATCAATTTGAGTAAACCAGTGAGTTTGTAATGTGCTAGGTAAGGAATTCGAAAGTTTGTTTCAAAATTAGCCCGCTTTGCTATCTTTATGACGGTTACCAAATCATTATTGACTATCAGCTAGTAACATGAAAGAGTGTCCTGGTACGTACTGCGGTAAAGGGCTATATGGCAACTCATCTTGCGGAGCCTGCCCTCGAGGATCGAGGACCATCGATTCCGATTTATGTGTGCAATGTATCGAAGAACCGACATTCTACGACTGGCTGTTTATGACATTTATGGCTGCACTGCCCCTATTTTACCATTGGTACTACATTGAGTAAGTACCTTGCCGGTACTGGTAATCTGTATTGTCAAACTACTCTCTATATAATATTGTTTGTATTGAAATAATGCTATATTTTATCGGTTATTCTACCTTTTTGGCCTTCTGACTGAAAATTATATTGATTTGATATGCATCCACCGCGACCCTTGATTTAACCAGCTGTTCTATTGACTTGACTTCTTATCGTCTTCTGTACACATTTTAGTTGTGTAATTTATTTTCATTTTTAGCTACAAAGTCAACAACATAGTATTATCAAGGAAGCTCATTTTCTCTGCAATCCTGGAGATGCTCTCAGCGGCGATAACAACTCTTGTTCTGATGGAACCAATGTGGACTTTCCAACTGAATGCATGTCCGATTCAGTCTATATCAGACTGGTATACGTTCATGTTTAATCCTGCTCCTGAGTATGGAGATTACATTTATTGCACTCAGGAAGTAGTGTACCCGCTGTAAGTGATGATTTTATAACCCTAGTACAGGTAACATAATGACCGGACCATTCGCATCAAATCGGTAATTTTTGTTTTCAGGTACACAATGGTGTTTGTATATTACGTTTTCGGTGTCATCGCATTGTTACTAATAAGACCATGGTTCATCGATAAAAAAAACACCGATTGGGAAGCCGGAATTGCTACGTTGTACGCAGGATTGTATTTGTATCCTGTGTTAGCTGTTATTCACGCCGTGTTTTGCGGAGTTATATGTAAGTGTTTCGAGATAAGCTGCTAGGTGTTCACCTCCAGTGTACAGGAGTAATAGAGCAACTGAACGTGCTTATATTTTGTTAGCTCCTTGTAGTTTCTTACGGGATGGTATCTCTGGATAGTACCCTTCTGTTGGGTTGTCAGGATTGATTGTTTTAGAAGCAGTTGGTCGTTTTCAGGGATGAGCTATATCATGTAACTCCGAGATCATAATGAAAATTATTCATTATCCCCAAAAATTTGTTAGATCCGTGGTTGTGATCTTCTGATTTAAACTTGATCTGGAAATATGATGAAATATCGAAAAGATCAGGATTTAACATCCCGAAAATATCATTAGAATTATGATATTCTTCAAATGATTTGAAGATTGCGGTCTGAGATCATTGACTTGTTCTTGGTCTTTTCCGTTTCTAGCTGTGTTGATAATAGGTAGTGTGGCACCTGATTCTGGGATAAGGATATGTTCCCAACAGTTGAACTTACCTTCACCTCGGATAATACTAACACTGTCCTGATGAATAGAAAATTGCCGGCAAACATTTGATTGTCAAAATGCACAAATAGGTGATAGATTCAGTTTCGTGTAATGAAAGTATATTGCATTATTTCAGATTATATGTTCCCGTATCTCGTTATTATCGTATCAGTGATTTCGAATGCTGTTCATTTTGCCATCAAACTGAATCAAGTAAGAAATATACGGTTGCTGGTGTTAATTTTATTTAGTCGCGTATCAAATAGTACCATCTATCTAAACTTATCGTCCTCTTATTTGTTTACAGTCTATGAGTTACCTCATTCGTGACACAGTGTCCAGCGCAAGAAATTTATTTATTGTAATGATCCATTGGCTGTGTCACGCATTCGGTATCATTGGAATAACTCAATTAACAAATCCCATTCTGCATTATCCGTTGCTGTGTTTAGTTCCTGTACCTACGTTGTTCTATATACTAACTTCAAGACTGACAGATCCGCGGAAACTGCATGCTGAGTAATACAGTGACTTTAATTTTTTGAAGTGAATGAATTTCCGCCTCTAGGATCCTTCGGTTTGGTGTTTACGATAGGAGCGATGCTGAATTGTGATATCATGTCCGAAGTGAAAGCAGTCGGGTGCAATTCTGAGGAGATAAGGTTAACGCGTCCAAGACAACATTATTATCGTAATTTTTTAATTCAGATGACGTTTGTTATAAGTCTCTAGTCACTTGATCCCTGTCTTGGAGCGTTTTGCCGCCCAAGTGTTGAATGTGAAATCGTTGGCCGATATGATTCCGAGAGGGGGGGGGGGGGGAGTTTCCGCATGCGTACGATTCGATCCTCTGTTCAAACTGAATTTTATTCATCAGAACGATGAAAAGTTCAGCTTTCAGCACTTCAGAATGAGATTAAAATTTACAGTAGCCTCTCATCTTCAACGGAATCAGTTTACGAATATTTACAGCATTGAGATTAAGGCATGATGTAATTTTTTACTTTTTCATTTTCGTGTTGAGTTGATCTGTTACCCTGATGTTATATTTGTTACATTCTCTACAATAACTTCCTATTACTAGTAATTTAAAGAGAATAAATGTAAAAAAACGAGCAGAATTGATTTATTTACAAAAATTGACTCGAAGTAATGAATATACGAAATGTAGCTTTTAGAAAGCGAATGTTACTGCAATTGCAGTTTGGAAACATACAATAAGCGAATGGTTTGATCAAATGAACTGCACACAGCCAAACCGATTTTATCAGGGCACCAATCAAAACTAGGCACACCTTGCGTTGATACGTTGGTTTTCTGAATTTGCTGCAGCGAACCATCATACTCAGCACCCATTTCATCATTACAGTAACTGCTACAAGAAATAAAAACAACATACTAATGAACAACAGAATCATTATTCCGCTTTAACAACTGATTGGTTCAAAACTGACGGTAAGTTTAAAACGGAGGGCTGAGATCAAGAGTAATCAGTAGCATTCCCGATCGGTAGTCACTTCATCATGCAACTTCATAGCAATGAGCAAACTAGGCTAACTGTTAATACGATTCGACTTTTGGATCTCAGCCCTCCAGTACCATCACCAAGCTGACAGCAAAATTAATGCGTGGGCATGAATTGTAAATAGGTAACGGCGCTTACTATTTCCATAGGGACAAAGAACCAGACCCAGCACAAGTAACGAAGATATCTCTGTTTTGAGGAAGATGCTTGCCACACCAGACAGTGGAATTATGAACCTGAAGAATGCATACAACAGATGAAAGAATAATTTGCTTGCGGAGAAAGAAATCGGAATATTAAAATTACTTACGCTTTTACTGATGTAAGGAAAATCACTATGGCGATTTCGTGTCTCGAATAAACAAACCATTCCTTCAAGACCGGTGGCAACGAATTTATTCATACGTATGTCTTTTCTATCAAATTCCAAAAAGCACACCTGAAATACCACGCGAAATTCAAACCGTAATTTACCATCAGCTTTGGTTATTTTGACTACTGAAGAAAAGAAACTCAAACGTACTCCACTTTTTAGATTCACTTCGTACTTCAAACTCATTGTTCGAAGATCAAACATCTTCACATCACCATTATCGTAGCCTGCGCAAACTACCCGTTCTTGCGAATTAAATGAATTGCCTGAAATGATCCATCTGTATTGATGAAATCTATCATCACATAATTTTTTCCTTATGGTGAAAGTATACGGCTGTACAACTTCGACGTACCAAAAGTTACTGCCCAGCAGTGACGAGCTACAGCATCTGTTGCTTCCATGATGGCCACAGGTTTATCTTTCTGTCTCGGATCCCAAACTTTGACATAGCCTTTAATGATGAATAATGGATTAGAGAATGTTGGAGTTACTTCGTTTTCTCAACGTAGTTGCCTTTACCGTCTTGACTTCCAGTGACAATTTCGGGTGCACCACAACCAACAGAAGTGCCGCCAACACCATCGATACTCATAATAATTTCTTTGTGTCCCTGTACCGAATAAATTGGAACGGACGAATGTTCTATATCCCTGTACACAGTAATGTAACTTTGTTATCACCCTGCATAATCGATGATGGATGAGTCAGAATACCACAGGACTGCTGCGTCACGTCAGTAAATATCAGCTATTTGCTTACCATATGTTCAGGTTTCCAAAAAAGTCTCCGGTTGCTAAATGTCTGTTTCTTAGCGACGAAGCTCCGAAAGTTCCACGCTTCAAAGACTTATCACAGGCTATCTATGCAATAAATATACTGTATGAGATGCCCGTACTCTAATGCATCAATCATCATAAGTGAAAACTGCTTCATCTTACCTCCTTAAATAATTCAATTTTTCCATCCACGATTTCGTGAATTTGGATAACTCCGCTGGACGTAGCCGAAGCTCCCAGCGTAATGAATTTGGCTGAACATGGTATCCAAAACGAATCGTGAAGTGTATAGGGAACCGATTTTTCAGCAAGTACAACCACATAAGGTTTTTCCAGTTCGTTCATTATTTACTCCAGATAGTCGATCATCGGCCGGCGAATAAACATAATATTAAATACAATGCTTCCTGAAAAGATGAATTTGTTAGGTTTTAAGCGTTTAAAGATGTTATCACTTTTCTTAAAACCGAAAAACGTTATCATAATTCACACTGTATTGTTGAAGAACCGGCGGTAGCAAACAGTAACCATGGAAATTCAGGGTTGTCTTTTGTGCGGCTGTATATTCAGCTCATCAGCTCTATCAGCAGAGATGGAAAGCAAGCTAAAAGCTGAAAGCGGAAAGCCGAAAGCGAAGAGTTTTTTACCTAAAAAGCAAAAGCTGAAAGCAAAAGCTAGAACGCATACATAATTGAAAGCAAAAGCAAAAGTTTTATTTTTTACAGCTTTTCCAGTATTTATCTATTTATAAATTATAATTTCAAATTTTTCATTTTTTATTTTCATTAGCTCAATGGTCAGTGCTGTTAATGTGGTTCACTGGTAAGCAGTGTTGTGAAAAGCTATTTCTAACAAATATAATGTTGTACAAAATTTTCAAAATTTAGAGAAAAAGCCGAAAGTCAAATCCTGGTATTGCTGTGCAGCTCACTTGATACGTAAATATCGCTGTACGTGGTCTTCTTGCATTTTTTGCATAAATTAGGTGCCCCTGTGCCATCTGTATGCCTCTCACTTGTTCCCGATGATACCATGGTTCCTGTAACAGGCATATACTTGTTTCCCCCTTTTGCAGCCTCTTGCTCAGTAGGTAACAAGCGGCTTTGCATTGTTTGCAATTCCCTTATCATTCCGTTTATAGCATTTCTCTGTTATCCTAAGACGAAGCCCTGGTTCTCTGGTCCATCCACTTGTGTCCCTGCTTCACCTGATCTACCTGTAGATGTCTCCGGTTCCACTGGTCCACCCATGGGGTCCCTGGTTCCCTGATCTCCGTCTCCATCTTCTCGCGCAGTGTCACTCGGTCCATCACTTCTGACAGCCCTTCCGCTGCACACTTTTCTCTAGCGTCCCTGTCGATCCGGCTTTCGCCAGCCCCAACAGATTCGCTTTTCTTGCCGGTATCCCTCAGACGTGATCACAGGAGATGCCATCGTTATCAACACCGTTATCACAAATATCAGGAAGGTATACCTTTTCTAAAAAGTTGGAGCCTGACTATTGCCAGTCCATATAAGTATGTATGGTCAAAGGTTATTAGTATCGTTGGAAAGAACATGAAACGTAGAATTTTTCAAAATTGGGCCTCCGATTCAAAAATGTGTACTCACGTTGAAAAAAGCTTATCAGCAAACGCAATGCCATATAGTTTCTACTTTCTACATGGCTCTTGAGCTTCAAATCACGTGTTCTCGAAAAACGGATTTTGCTAGTTGATTCCCTTTTGCTGAACAGCATCCAAATAGTTTCTGCATGGCTCTTGAACTTCAAATTTCGAATTCAAGCCAGCATACTGGATGGTGCACTCAGGGACGCCTACGAGAAGAACTGTGAGCCTAAGATAATAAAATCACGCAAAACCATCTGGTGGACAGCAAAGTTGAGGAAACGTAGGAAAGACACTCGAAAAAGGCTGAGGGCTGCATTGAAAAATAATACATCGGCCCACTGGGAATTATATCATGAGGCTCAAAAAGCATATAAAAAAGCGGTGAAGCAAGCCAAAACAGAGGGGTGGAAACGTTTCTGCGAATCTATAGAAAAGATACCGGAGACGGCACGCCTGCAAAAACTTCTCAGTAAGGAAAGGAGGGTGGAAGAGGGGCCGCTCGAACTCCCAACAGGTGTTTTTTATACCACCCCGAGAGAGGCAATAGAGCACCTCATTGACACGCACTTTCCGGAAGCAGAAATCATGGAAAACACAGAGCCGCAGCCAGGAGCCAACTGTGTGCAAAGCGGAACGGATTGGGAAACGGCGAACGAGATGGTTACACCAGACAGGGTATGTTGGGCGGTAAACAAATTCTCGCCGTACAAAGCACCGGGCCTAGGTGGAATCTATCCAGTCTGCCTACAGACAGGACTAGAGACCATAATGGGACCGTTCATTAAGGTCCTCAGAGCATCATTAGCCCTAGGGCACATTCCAAAATCGTGGAGGGGTGTGAGAGTGGTGTTTTTGCCTAAAACAGGCAGAGACCCCTGCAAGGCCAAATCCTACAGGCCGATAAGTCTCTCATCATTCATGCTAAAAACCTTGGAAAGGCTGATAGACAGGCACCTAAGAGAGGTTACCCTGAAAAGGTTCCCACTACATGAGAACCAGCACGCATATAGGGCAGGCAGATCAGTAGAGTCAAAACTGCACTCGCTTGTTACAGCAATTGAGAGAGGAATGACTGGCAGTGATTATGTCCTGGCAACATTCATGGATATACAGGGAGCGTTTGATGCGACCTCGCATGAATCAATAGAAACAGCCCTGAGAGAAAGGGAAGTGAAGGAAAGCTTAATAAACTGGATTGTATCTATGCTAAAAAGCAGGGGGATCTGGATAACATACCAACAAGAATGGATCCATGCAACGACCATCAGGGGCTGCCCACAAGAGGGAGTACTTTCTCCCTTACTGTGGAGCCTGGTGGTGGACAGTTTACTGGAGGAGTTAAATGGTCAAAAAATATACACACAGGGCAACGCTGATAATTTAGCTGTGGTGGTAACCGGCAAATTTCCGGGAACCATCGCGGAGTTAACGCAGTGGGTACTCCGATGTGTGGAAAAATGGTGTGTGAAAAAGGGGTTATCGATAAACCCAGACAAAACTGAGATCACTCTCTACACCCGTAAAAGGAAAGGCAAGGAGTTGATCAAGGTGCAATACAAAGGAAGACCGTTAGCTCTCACAGGCAAGGTGAAGTACTTAGGAGTATATCTTGATGAAAAACTCTCCTGGAGGGATCACGTCTCAGATGAAATAAGAAAAGGGATTGAGGCTCTTTGGGCTTGCCGCACCTATGTCGGCAGGACCTGGGGACTCTCTCCCAGAATGATGCACTGGATATATACCGGTGTAATACACCCCAGAATTACATATGCGGCCATTGTGTGGTGGGGCCGGGTCCACCTGGCCAAAATCAGAGAGGAACTAGACCACCTGCAAAGGCTGGCGTGCGTGATGACAACGGGGGCAATGAGTACGGTGCCGACGACGGCACTAGAAAGGCTCCTAAACTTGCCACCACTTCACACTGCTATAGAAGCAACTGCGATAATGGGGGCTTATCGTCTGGGTCAACCAAACCTTTAGATCCATGAAACAGGCCACAGAAGGATATGGGAGTTGGCAGGAATGATAGACAAATGCTTTGGGATGCCAAAGGACAGAATTGCGCCGATTGGTGTATATTAAAGTTTAATAGCTTAAGAGATTCATACATTTGTCTATTATTTGGCAATTTATATCCTTTTCTTAACATATTTTTATGGTTATTGAGTACTGAGATGAAAAAGGAGGCTCTTCAAGCATGGGAATTTCGTCTTCTATACTACATTATCATCATTTTTGACTTTTTCTACACATGTTATACATGAAACTGACATTGAAGTTTTGAAGAATTCATTAATATGACTGAAATTAATGACAATGGTGAATTAATATCACAATTTCCATAAGAAGTGGACTGTGCTATCCCACAAATGTAAATAACCAAATATCTCTGCGCGCGACAATACTGAATTTTGTCGTGACTTCGACTTGCGGAAGGTCTATAGAATAAGGCATTTGGACTAGAGAGGGCAAGAATAAACTGACACAATTTCAAAGATTTTCAGCTCATCTAAAAAGAAATTCCTACAAAATCCGTATCTTTTTTCAATTTCCAGAAATTGGTACACATGCAGATAAATCCGTACATCTGGCAGCAGGCCCGGATTATGCACCAGGGCGGAACATTTTAGAGGGTCGGAAAATTTTTTGAGTATAATATACAAAAATTCATTCCCAACTCGCAGCTCCCAAGTTCAAAACCAATGTAAGCGAAAGTTTAAAAAGAATCCAATTGGAAGTTTTTTATAACTTGAAATTGCTCGAAGAGAGGGGGGGGTACTTCTAAGCGTGTGGCCAGGGGCGCTCAAGACCTTAATCCGACCCTGTCTGGCAGCGCTGGCCAGATGTCTGTAACAAAAGTGGGCAACTGAGCATGATTCAAATCAAATGACCGACAAATCATCAATCAAGATCCTTTTTGGACCAGTGATTTTGATTTTATTTCTTATAAGGCTTATAAGGGGTACATATTAGGAGTCCAAATGTCCAAACTGATTTCCTAAAATCATGATCGCAAAAAAAAATGTTTAAGAATCCAATTATTATTTTTTTGAAATTTTGTTTTGACGGTGATACTCATCCTGTGGCTACTATTCAATGTCATTAGCAACATTTCCAGGCTCATAGGAGCCAACTTATGAGCAAAAAACAAAATATGGTCCATGTTAGGCTACTTTACCTCATTTAATAAAATTTTGCAGGCATAATTTTTAAGCGAAAATGCAAAATTCTTGTGGAGGACATCATCAAAGTTCAGAAAACTATTCTTCTTGTTCTGTCTTGGTACCTACTCATGTAACAAAATTTGGAAATTTTTATGCCAAGAAAGAAAAAATTACAACCACACCTTGATTGAACGTTTTTGCCATAAAAAAAAAAAAAAAAAAAAAAAAAACTCGCAAACGTTAATGTGGCCTTTGCCCCATTCATTTTCCTCAATTAAATATGCGAGTAAGATGTATGTGAACAAAATCTAAGAAATCAGAAACGCGCAGACAAATAAAAAAATTATATTCTGTTACATCAATATTTTATAAACAATACATTTAATAGTGCAATATGTACAGAACTGGAATCAGGTAAAAAAAAATATGGTATTACTTAAACAAAACAATTTACTTACAATTTGTTAAAACAATAAAACGACTAAAACAAACGTTCAAGAGAATACAAATTTCGTAAAGGTGTTGAAGATCTTACACATAGTATACGTAACTTAGTTGAATGATCAATGAATGGAAGATAAATCTATATACCCGAGTACGATTTTATATTTAAAGAAAGAATTATATACGACAATAACATTGTAACAGCTCATATAAACAAAAACAACAAAATTACACAATATATTACTTACACAAATTTATCTACATTTTTGGAGCGCTCGCCTAAATTATACGTTAGTGCTGTAGAATTAAGAAGCTTAAGATAATCGATTGCATTTTCAATAATAATGCTTAGGTAATCGAGTAACGAAAATCGTGATTAGGTAAAACTTATCAAATACTAACTTACAATATAGGAGTTAAATAAAGTAAGATTTTTAAAATCATTACATGACTGACTAGAAAACCACTCGTTCTTCAATTGTAAAACTTAAAATATGTTAATTTCATGTATTAAAATATAATTTAATGTTACTGGTAATTAATCTTTGATTCAATTTTATTAAAACTAAAATGACTTATGACTAGGGCAGAGCAGTGCAATAATTGTTGAGCTTATTTGAAGTACAGTTTGAGTGAAATAGTGACTGATACGCACCAGTTTATGAATTGAATATTTTAGGCGCCATCTTCGATGGCAGACGTTGGCGGTCGCGGTTTCTGACGCGCGATTTTTTTGAACAGGTTAATTGGGGTAGCTTACCGTTGCTTTCCCCACAGTTTTGTTGCGTTAAAGTTTCCCTTCTCTGTGCCGAAGAGTGTGCAGCCGCAATTCGCTTACTTGACTTGTGTTTCACAAAGTTAAGTAAGCTATCCACAACGTGCACACGCACAGTACCAATCTTTGTGATCTGGTGGTAACACGCCCTGCAAATGTAATGCCTTTCGGTGTGAACTGGCGGGGGTTACAGGATGCGCTAGGTTTCCACCTCGATTGATACTGTAGTCCCTGAGTTCACTAGTATGTTAGTGGGGATATTTGAATATCACTGGCTGTCCAACATTGGTGCGACTCGAATCCGAGACTCAAGGGTTGCGAAGTGAGCATGTTACTACTTGGCCACACAGCGAGTCGAATTGAATATTATAAGTGATATTTTCATTTAACTGATATTGTATCAAGTACCAACCAAATGTGATACTGTCAAATGGGGTATCTTGGAACAGCGGGGTAACTCGGAACGCATCAGCAGACGTGCGCATGAGCTCTCTTATGCGTCTACTTGAGCTAATCTCCAAAGCTCTTCTCTCACTCATGAATTTATGAGCAGTGAATGGTCAAAATGTATAACTGTGCTAGCCTTTTGGTGCGTTCCAAGTTACACAACTGTTCTATGATACCCCAATTAACAGTACCTGGAGCGCGAGAAAATGATCAAAAACACTCACCGCTGTTGAATTCCACAAGACCTCTGTGGCAACCCACAAAATAAATGTCGACACGCTAAAGCCGTTACTTTTTCAACACTACATTATGCTAGAATCTGATACAGAATTCAATACAGAAGTCGAGTGAATGTGTCAAATATCAATATCGAATTTCGGATCGAACTGTGCAACGAGTTCGATGTCAAATTCTACCAAGAAGTCGATGTCAATGTGATAACTCGACTTCTGTATCAAATTCGATCCCAGTGCGTTAGAAAGGTGACAACTTTCAATCGTGGAAAAAGAATGGATTTTTGTATCGACTATGTTTCATGGATAGTCTCTTTTTCAGACCCGCAACAGCAAGATACGGGTCTTCAACTTGATCGTCTGTACTTCGAGCATTATTGGACTACTCATTAAGAATAAATGTTTAACGTCCAAATGACCGCACTTATAGACAAGGACAAATATACATAACGTTTTCAATACTTTTGAAGATTAAAACTTACTCGTTAATAATAAATTAAAGTTAATACTGACTAGTGTCCCGAAAAACAAGAAGAAAATACGTTAAAGCGTTACATAAGAACTTAAAAATACAGCTTTGGCTACCACTGATCAAATTACGTGCGTATTTCTGGGAAGGAATTAACACGGCGGTGCGATAATGCAAACATTATAACAATTGTGTAAAGTAGGGTTGCATAGTAAACCGAGACGAGGCGTAACACCATTTTCATGGCGGTAGTTATTTCACGCAACAGGTCGGCCAGGAAAGCTTTCGGTCGCTTTTTGTTTTCAACAAATATTTCGTTGAGCCGTTACATGCACTGACAAACGATTTTAAGGGACGTTTATCTTTACAGTTCGAGCTCCACTCATACGATCGCGAAGGTATTTCGTGACCTCGAAAAAAATTGTGGAATTTTCAGTGAATGAAGGAATGTGTTGCAGGTTTCAACTGTTCGCGTTTTTTAACTTGAGAAAGATTGAAACCTGATAGGAAAAATATTTCAACACAACCCTGCTTAAAAAAAAAAAAAAAAAGTAAAATTTTTTTAATTTAATGAAATTTTGCCGATCCTCATAAAATCATCTGTATCTTGGAGGTTGACACGAGAATTATGAGAACTGGGAGGCTCAAATTTGCAGGATTTGTATGTCCCCCGTAAGGTTTCAAACCAAGCATTACGCCCGTACTCGAAGTAAAAAGCGACTACAAACGCGTGCCCTCCGTGATCCCCTTATTTTCGGTCTGAAATTTCAAGAAAACTGGCTTACCAACTTCCTGTTATTGTAAGTTCCCCTAAGGAGATTACTGGCATCAAAGTTATGAGAATTTATCAAAAAATTTTGAAAACACTTTTTCATTGCGTTTAAGCACTGGCTCCTGTAGTTACACACAGTGACGTTAAAAAAAGCAACTTGCGATTTCGCAGGCAGTAGGCCTGCTGACTACAATAAAAAGGTAACGTTATCAAAAAATTAGGGCAAAAATGAACGATGTTTCATAAGATTTTGACATTTTGATTATACATTTTGGCAGCATTTTTTTTCTAATTTAAAAAATTATCCAGTTCAGTTTGCTTCGTAATGCCATTTTTCAGTAGTTTGAAATTCTTATGTTAAATTCCAATTAAAGTTTTTGTTTTTTGTTGTTGTTTTTTTTTTTTGGGGGGGGGGGGAATCAGTAATAAGTTACATGATGCACCAGGTATTTTTTTTTTTTTTTAAGTAGAAAGACGAAGAGCCTATAAATTACCAAGTTTCTATGTTGCATGTCTATCGGGTAATTTATTACGATTTTTCCATACGAACAATATTATTATTTTAGTTTGCTATATGCTGCTCTAGATTTCCTACTTCTCGCGGCTTCTAATATGAGATTGCGGTTCAAGTCAGTTATCAGTCCCACAAATCTCAAATTCCAATTTTTCTAACATAATTTGAAGTGACCCTTGGAATCAATCGATTGGGGACCATTCACATCTTCGTCTTACAAGAAAATAAGTGATAAAATGCAAACGGATCCGGACATTCTGCGGCTTAATATGAGCTTCGTTGAAAGAAAAATTCAATTTGTAAAATTTTCTATGGATAGTGACACCCCCGTCCTCTTTACATTTGACAAGGGACAACTTTTCACCCGGTATTACCGTATGAAACCAGTTATTGGTCGAAAAAAAGATACTACTAAACTATTCGCTACATCTGTCACTCAGCCTGGAAAAATTGTGCCTATCCAGATTTTAATTCTTGAAAATCGATCGTGGCGGGGACTGAAATGTTGGTCTGGTTACCATCAGGGGTGTACTGTTATAAATAATAGAAATATCCGGCTGCTAATATTTATAAGATGATGATTTTTTGTAACTAACGTCGGAGAAAGTACGGGACGGCAGTTCAGTTGGTATAATAAACTTGTACTATAATGATGTTAGAATTTGAATAGAAGCTCATCGAAACATGTACCTAATTATTTTCATAAGTTCAATATTGTATACCCAATTGTACTACAAAATAATTTCGACAGGCTATTCCTCTTCCCCGCATTGAAAGAATTCATTACTTCTTCAAAGGAAACTACACTTATTGTTTATAGTTCTTAGAGGTTAGTTATCATAGAAATTATAGCACTCGGGTCGATACCAATTATCGAGTAACCGTCATTCGATGATCGAATGTTCGAGTAATACCTGAGTATTATAAGATCTCACTATTGATAATTCGTTACCTATATGCACACATCAAAGGCTATCGAGTACATACTTAATTACACAAATTTGCCTGCCCTAACATCAGTCGAAAACAAATTAAATAAAATCAGATTCCAGATCAACTACCTATTGAAGTAATAAGTGGATAATGGATTATGCCCAAATTGTAGAAACAATCCGTTTCACAGATCAACTATAGGCATCCACTGAAGTACCGAGTGATAACAACTTTTAAGAAGTAAAATAACCCTTGAAAGTTGAAACGTAGTCGACAGGAAGAAAATCGACTCTTTTATCAACATTCAAAATCTGTTACATTGTCAACACAACACTGTTGTCAAACATGGTATAGAATTCGATACAAAAGTCGAGGTTGATGTCAATATTGACATTTTTGTGGAATTCAACATCGAAGTTGATGTAAAGTTTGATCCAAAAGTCCATGTTGATATGGTAACTTGACTTTTGTATCGAATTCTATACCAAATTTGACCACAATGTCAGGTCAAATGAGTCCTGTCAATATTGCGTGTCAACAATGATCTCTAAGGAAGGTAAATTAGTAATTTAATATCTTTGTTGATTCTTATTGACATTTGCACATACGTAGACAGACCTAATTCACATTCAGTTTATAAAACATACATCTGTTTTTAGATAGAGCACAATGTTAACTTCCCATGCGTGAAGAGACACTGTTAGTAGATTTTGAATGATATCCTTGTTGCATTCCCGTAGCCATGGGGGGCAAGCTGGGGCTGAGCCCCCTCTAAAGGTATCGTGAGCCCCCCTAGGCAAAGACACCACCATTAAAAATCATCATTACGCTGAACGAGAAAGAAAGACGATGGGAAGAGAATTAATATCACAGAAACATTTTAAAATTTAGGAAGGAAACCAGGCCCGTAGCCAGAGGAGTGCTATGGGGTGCTGAGTACCCCCTAGCGCTTGCCGGAGCCCTGCAAAATTTCGTGAATAAAAATAACGAATTCCTTATATTTTTCTCCCTAGTTTTGTTCAAAACTTTTCTGTCCACTACATTTTAATGTTTATAAACTTGGCAACACCGATTTTGATGGGAAAGATAGACGATTCGTGTGTTCGTCGTTCTTCATAATTTACAGACACAGTGGTACGCTCGCGATCCAGTTCACATTGAATATCGATGGCTAAATGCCTGAATGGCTGTTTGAGAACTGATAACTTGTTTAGTCCACAGAAATAGAATTTTTTTACAAGCAAAAGTTCGAAAATTTGATCGTTGTACAAGTGTTAATCTTTTTTCACGCGATATATTTAACATTTTTAAATGGGTGGTAAGTTGAATTACCAGTTTTGATTATGAATTTTGAGACCAAATTCAATATCTTTATTGTAACACTGCGAATTTGCTATTTTTCTTCCAGAATGTCTGGTTTCCATAATTTAAACATAATGGATAAGTGGCTGGAAAAATTTACGGTAAAACCCAAAAGAGGTGACGATGAAGATTCGACTCTTAACTTTTTCGAATTCGAGCCTGAACAACGAACCTCCAGTTTCATCAAATGATTCGAATGTACAGCCCAGCTGTTCGACCCATGATTCAGTGGCGTAGCCAGTGTTTTCCCAGGGGAGGGGGGCAAAGTAAGATTTTCAAGGGAGAAAAAGTCGAAAATTGAAGTAATTTTTAAAATACTGATATTAGGGAGGAATATTTTATGAAAATTAAGGTAAAATTACAGCTCGAGCAAAAATGTTTCGAAAAATGTGTTTTAAAGGCGAAAAATTGCTCATTTTTATTTTTAACAGCTTCGTTGTGGTTGCTTCAAAACCTTTAAACCTCTCTCCTGTAAAATTTGTTTTTCTGCAGATAGCAACTCTTCATACTAACCCAACGATATTTAGGGATCCTAAACTGCAAAACCAAAAACTAATTTTGACCTTTCAGTGATACTCGTTCACTTTCTTCCTTGACTGATATTCCGGAGTTCATATTTAAAAAAGAAAGATGATTCACCCCCCCCCCACACACACAAAAAAAATTAGTTCGAATTTACGATTTTTTGGGAAAAGCAAATTAAATTAATTTAATTGGATTCATGACTTTATTTAATGAATTTCATGACTTTCATAATCATTGACTTAAATCCGTGATTTCCATGACCACTCACTTCAATTCATGACTTTTTCCTGACTTTCATGACATTCATGAATATTAGACACCCTGCTAATCAACTCTGTCCCAGTCGGTGTTTCATCATTCCTGAATTATGAACATCTGATCTTCCGAACCTGATCCGTTTTCGCTCGTTTTTTTGTTGGAATAGCTCTTTTTAGCTGTAGATCTGTAAGTTTAAGCCGTAGATTATCGTTTTTGCTGACCTGGGTTCATCTGAAACTTATCACCCTTGCCTATCAGCGTATAACATGCTGAACCTTTGCCTTTCCGAATACTTATCGACCGTAAGACTATCAGTGTTAAACACGTGACTTTTCGCTTCAGATACTGAAAGAAAAGGGTCACTTTCAATGATAGCGCCCTAATCCAAATGATAAGCATCTGGCCTCGTAAAGGCACCAAATCATATTCAAAACACTCAATTTTCTCATTGCACTTGGTTATTTCGCTCTTATTGTTTAAAACCCCAATGTATATGACATTGGTTACATGTTATCATTCTTGTCTTTTATGAAAACAAATGGCTTTACTAATGAGAGTCGTGATATTAAAATCATGAGGTCATACTACCAATATAAACGCATATGACTTGAAAAGTTCGAATTTCAATTCATAAAAATTTCTGACCCTGATACCTTATTTCTTGCACTAATGTTTGTTGAGCAATTAAATGAATTCGAAATCGTTACCTTATTTCTGCATTTTGCTTTAGTGCAAATTCGCAACATTGATGGATAGCCTTAAGACCCGGATTGTACTGTAAAATAGGCCACAATTGATGGAAATGTTAGTTTAATGGAGGAAGATGAAGGGGTCTAAATTTATGAGTTAAACTTCCTGTTTTTATCGGCAAGGTTTGATCTTCAATTTCTAAACTTTAACAATAATTGATTCAATTGATTCTAAAAAATAAATCTGTCACATGATAATAGATAATTTAGTACTATTTCGTTAATTTAACTAGGATTTAATATTTGTTTTCATGGCACCTTTCCTGATTTGGTTTTTCAGCATCCGTATTACTAGTATTGGTTTTTAGGTTTATGTTTACAATAATGATTTATGTTTTTAAATTGGATTAATCTAATAAGGTCGATATTCAGAGATATTAAACTTGAATAGAGCGAAGTTATCATAAGGCCTAGCTAACGAGCCGGCAAGTTTTTGGTGGATAAAGGAGAAGCCGGGAAAAAGGAAAAAATGAAGAAGGCAAACGACAAAATAAAAAAAATTTCACTGCAATAAGATAAATCGCGAGCGAAGAATTCTCTACTCATTTTTTCCAAAAAATATCTGGTTAGTAGTGCAAATTTCCCATTAGCCTTGAGCGCAAAATACTTAAGTCCACCTCTGTATGTAATTGAATTCAAAAGTGTCTCAGAATCGACCTCGAAAAAATCGAGAACACTTAATGTACTAGTGATGATATGAATGATGACAAGAATCGTTCACAGTGATTATTAACAAACAAAAAAATGAAAAAAAGAAACTGAAACAATGGTACATGTTGAACATCTACTGATGCATATCATATGATTTTTTTCCCTATCAAATACTGTATAAAAGTTATATAAGTATGCACAATTTTTCAAATATTCAAAAAATCTTTTTTTTTTCGTACTTGAGTGTTGTCTAAGCCAGCTCAAACTGTTACCAGCAGAACAGTAAATAGTGTACCTATACGAGTATAAACCGGGGTGACTTTGCCGATGGGAAATGACCTTGCCGATTTACTTTTTTGACTATATTATTGGCTCTGTGACGAATACAAATCTATTCCTAACACTACTAAGGGCGTAGATCGATGAAGGGATATACTCGCAGATACAACACTTCAAAAACCAGAGAGACATATCACAGACCGAAATAGGTGGCAAAGGTAGGCTGTTTTTCAAGTACAGAAAAATTTCCGAAATAGTAACCTAACAAATAAGGTCTGTAGAATCAACCAGGCACTCACAAAAAAATTATTGTGGTGTCATTTTAAAGCCTGAACTGTCAGCTTTCGAAGAATGTACAGGTCTAGGCATTTTCCAGTCTGCAGTCACAAGGTAGCGAAAAACTGCCTTGGGGCGACTTTGCCGCATGCCAATTTTTGTTGTTATCAGTTTGGGAAGTTACAATTCGCGACGAATTCGCGAGCTTTTGGTACATTCGCGAGGTTCTTTTGAGTTTTGAATTTACCTAGATGCTATTTGATGTTGTTTTAAGATACTAAGAACATGAATAAAAGACAAGTAGGGTGTCACACCTATTCTGATTATACCCGGGAAACACTTGAAGAGTATCTGACCGAAAATTCGAAATGGTGATATGACCAGAGCCGAAGCTTCAGCCACATGCAAGATACCAGTTAAGACAATTTATAATTATCTTTACAAAACAGATAATGATATCAGTCGGAATCCAGGAGGACGAGCAATATCAAAATAGAAAAAACGAATTTCACTATCCTCTGAAAAGTGATTTTGATTACGTGAAATTTACAGCCATCAAGAGAGTTTTACCAGAGCCTATTGAATCCCGAGGAATATTTATGTACCCCAAAGACGTAATTCAACTTAAATTGCAATTTTTCTTTCGCTTTTATGGCTTTTCGAAATAAATGTTGAACATTTTCACTCATTTTCTATGCATTTCTTATGTACCTGCAATGTCACCCCATGCGCAGGTAACTTTACCAATTCATCTTTAGGCCTTTCTAAGAGGGGGGAATGGAGACGGAAATCTTGATTCCCCTAGCTAATCTTATTCCGAAAGCAATCCGGAACAGTTTTTAGATTTCCTGTACCTCCAATAGCTCACTCGCTACAGCTGTTCAAAGTTTGAAAACCACAAGATTTTCGGCAAAGTCACCCCAGTTTATGGTATAGAGAGAAGATGCATGAAATCATTCAATTATTTTTCAAGTTCTGAAAGGCGTAGATACCAAAAATGACTTGTCACGTTGCATAAATAATGTCTACTTTATATTACTAATCACAAATATTTAGAAATTCGGTTTTCCTAGATGTAAGTACTCAGTTTATCATTTGCTTTTGTGATTATAGATCAGAGTGTGCTAGTGAGCATACTCCTACATGAATTCACCTTATTAATGATGTATCAATTATCAGTACTGAAATTAGTGTTGATAGCCAGTTTTCAGTTGCTTCGATGTTCATTCTATATGTGTATTCCATTAATTATCGCAGCTCCCAGTTCACAGTAGATTCCTGGAACTTCCAAGTAGGTAGGGCATGATCCTCTGATATTTCAATATTGTAGTGACATATGTAATTTTTATGCTAGAATTGAAATATTCTCGTCGAACTCTGAAGTTATTCGGATAAATTGAATAGAATTTTCAATTTAACAGAGAATCGTGAAAGGTGTATTAGTAGAATGAGAAATACCCCATTTCTGTGATTTCAATCCATTTTACATGCTCTACCGACGGTCCATTGATTACTTTTCAAGATGACCTTCTTTATCCCATTCTTGATTTCATTTAGTACATGAGTATCTATCGTGATTCTTTTTCTAATATCTTCTTTCCTACGCAAATGACTTTATATACCAACGGAATCAAAATTTAAAAAAAGTTTATGAACTTCTTTATTAGACACTAGACTGCATTCAAACTTTAAGAATCGATCGCAAATTACTTGAGAAAACAGCATTGAAATACTATACATGTTTCGTTCAATGCAACAGAGAATACGCATTTGTGAAAATTTTTGAATCATTTCAAAGCTACGTCATTTCCAAAATTAGCCCACTCTGGTTCAAAACCGAATCGTCTTCTCCGCTTCGTGTCAACACTGTTCTACAAAATTTTAAAGTCTCTCAGTAACTGAAGACCGATCATTAGTTGGTGTACTATGATGGCATCCTGACACCAAATCGTTTATTCTTGTTTTCCTGGAGATATTTAAGCCAAGAATTCAGATTATCACCGCTGTAATGATGTTTCAATTACATCCGATATTAATTCCTTCCTTCGGAAATCCAAAGTTAACGTTAAACTTTGTTTAGCCGCACGCAAACTGATAAAGGGTGGAAAAATTGCACGTAAACCGAATCAAGCAACGAAAAGTTGATGCAATTTTTACAGAACTAAATAAAAAGATTTACATAAAATATACGAATTTACGAATACGCTAAAACTAGAAATTAAACTTGAGTTCTAAAAATACGCAGACGGATTTCGAAATCATATTTCGAGATAGGTGGAAACTTAATTAAGTAAATAGCCGGACTTCGTGCCCCTTAAGATATGTATATGTACAGAATTCCAAGATGAAATAATCGAGGAGTTCGTTTACCGTTTCCCGAAAATTTTACCTCGGAGATTAACTTATTATAAGGGGTGGTGAAGTACCTGACCTTGTTTAAAAATATGATTTGGACTAGAGCTGACTAGAAACATTACGATAGACTAGAATAAAGGTTGCAATGCTGCAGTAAAGACTAGAAATTTGTAGAAAGTCTCTCAAGCCAGAGCTTAGAGTTTTCGTTAATTTTTAGTTGATGACTAGGTCTGACTAGAGAGATTGCAATAGACTAGAATATAAAGGGAGCGATGTAAGATGCTCTGTATGCATTTGAATGTTTAAGAGCTTCCAAACTCTAAACATCATCAGCGTGGGTTCCCTAACATCTGAAAAGAGGACATTCGGCTTTTGCATCTATTTTAGTCAATTTTTGAAAACGGAATTCAGATCGAAGTCACTAAGGCTCGGATTGATTGCTTAATTTTCTGCTTGAAGGAAATTACACAGAGCACGAAATCTCTTCTGAGCACAATGTAATTTCTTACGTACACCAAAATAATCAGTCAATCCGAGTGTTACTACTGGCAGGATCAAAAAATTGATCAGACATTGTCTACAGTGCACTCCTTAGGCAATTGTAGTCCTGTTTCAGGTTCAAAAGTTAAGAAAAACCTATGCTTTTTACAAAACTTGATATTACGAAACCAGAAAAGCAGGGTCGTCGCTACGGAAGATGCCCCCCCCCCCAAGGTTGTTTGAAAAATCAACACTCGACTGATTCTAGTAGTTAGTCGGCCAGATTGGGAAAGAGCAGATTTTTTAAAGGTTCAACTGAAATGTTTCATATTTTAATCAGCATTTTGTCGTTTCTCTTAAGAAACCCTTCTGTGGGGAAACATAGAATTTGTGTTTATAAGCAGGAAATTGGCTTTACTGCATCAAAATAATTTTGGAAAAACATACCCACTGGCGGAACCAGACGGTGTGCATAGTGTGCATTGATTCAGTTTCCAAAAAATAAATAAATAAAAAAGACCATTGTTTTTAGTGTATGACGTTGGTATATTTTGTATATTGATGAATTTTCACTTTCAAAATTTTTGCCAGGTACAGAATAATTTTTTTTTTTTTTTTGGGGGGGGGGGGTAAACATCGTAAATTTTACAAATTCGAAAAAGAGGTATTATGTGTTTGAAAAGGTGGTACACTCGATCGAAACATCTCTTTCCGCCAGTGAACGTACCATAAATTTTATACTCCTGAATTTTTATTGTTACAATAACTGAATCGGTTAGAACCAAAAGAGGCTAAGTCCACTTTTGTCGTTTTTGCTTTATTCACGGATTGTGGGGTATCGAAGTACCGCGGATTTGCTGGTGTGGTCGAAATTGCGTGAAATAGATGGGAAAGTGCTTTTTGGCAACATCGCTTTCTTTTATTTTTTTGTAATAAAATTTTTTCAAAAAATGGATTTTTTCCAGAAATTGTTTGAAAATGGTGTATTTTAGTGTAAAAAATAGAAATAAATAAAGAATTCCGCCTCCCCCCTCTTTTTGCATTTTTATACCTGAAAAGTGCTATTTTCAATAACGAAATCGCAATTTTTCAGTACAGCTTCAGAACTTTTTTTTTACAGCAGGGATTTTACTCGATTGAATTGGGACTAAGACTAAAGTGACCCCTTTATGTCTGGCTACAAAACGAGGGCATTTTCAAGCCGCAAAACTGCAGAAAAAATCGTTCAGAACCAAAAGGGGTTAAATCCAACAACTTTGAGCCCCAAGCTTCGGCCCATCAAAATTTTAATCGACGGGACCGAGCTTAAAAGTTGTCTCTTGTGACCCTCTACCACCACCCTGAAGGACATATTCCACGACTTTCAAATTTTCGAATAAAACAGGTTTTTTTTCGCCTCCTGAGAAGTGCGATTTTTGGACTTAACCCCTTTTGGTTCTAACTGATTCAATTTTGGCATCATTTTCCGAAAAAAACGTAGCTTCCATAATCCACACAACGAACTGAGAAATTTATTCATAGAAACTGGACGACTGATTTGCAATACATATTTTAAACAGTCGCAATGGGGGAGAGGAGCCCCAAAATTGAAATTTAAATCCAAATCAGAAGAGTGACGTTTGAGTGAAAGAATTAGCGACCGACTTATTTAATGAAAGCAGATCTCACAATCTGAAAATCAGTGGTTTCAAATTCCAGTACCACTTCCCCCCTCTCCCTTCTAATTGAATTTTGATATGCAAATCTTAGTTTGGTAGGCAAGTCAGGAGGTTGCAGTACTCCCTCGTGAGGAACAAAAAGCTTCGTGTACACGTGGCGTATTTAAAATTGAAGGGGTTAAAGCTCTAAAATTCAAAAGTGGCAAGTTTCAACGGAAATTTGATGGAAATTTTTTTCTTTTTTAAACCCGTTTTGTAAGGAGCGATAGATAGTACATTAGAAAGTAATAGAAAATTACGTAACTGTTTATTGTCTCTTCTCAATATTGACGGTGCTATGCGCATGTGAGAATTCGAATCATAAAAATTAAGTAAAGATTTTAGCTCCATTTTAGACTTAGGTATTCAATATCAGACTGTAGTCATCCCTGGGAAAAAATTTGCGAATAATTTTTGATGGATGAAATTTTACTCCAACGTTTTGCAATTTTGATAAAATTTCGTCAGAATAGTAGAATTCTGGATTTTAATCTCGTGAATGGGAATTCGATTCCAGCATTTCTCAAAGGTAGCGGTGAACAGTATTTCCAAAATTCTGCAAAATTATGATCACTCTTAGTAGACTATCTTGAATACTGAAGGAGCAACCAATGTCTGAATTTACTGGCCAAACCTGTAGCTTAAATTTTATGACTCGAATTTTGAGACTCAACCTCGTCAATATGGAAGAGTAAGATTTTGCAGATCGATTAAATTGTCCGGGGGAGCTCTCATCCACTACCCCAAGGCTCATTCGATTTTCCGATCAATGCTTCGAATTTTTCAGTTGAAAAAATTTCCTATTACCGAAATAATTTTTCGAAAACATTTTCAACTTTGTTAGCTCTTATTAGTCGAAGTATTTTTCATTGTCATTTCAGTAAAGGTAGCACTGAACTTTGGCATGGGTTACTCTGCAGAGAAGTACCAAAGAGGTTTTCCTGAGGGGGGGGCAAAAATTGTGAACCCCCAACTTCTCACCTCAAAATTTCCAAGTATCAAAGCAAAAAAGTAAAAAAAACAAAAAAAAACACTTTTGACTTGTTAGATTATTCCATCTTAACTCAATTCCCAAGTACCAAAGATTTAAAAAAAAAAGGAGAAAAAACCCTTTTGATTTGTCGGATTGTCCCAACTCCGCCTGACAGAAATGGTAAATTTTCCGAACTACTGAGTGGAAAATTCCTACAAGGGGGAGCCGCCTATCGGTACATCCCTGTTACTCCGGAACAGCGATAGAAAATATTTCGCTGTTTTGAAATTGTAGGCAAAGAAATTGGGGGGGGGGACTGTAAAAAATGACTCAGGGACGTTGTAAATTTGCTAGAATATTTTCGAATTTTCCAACATTCCACATACTAACTGACCAAAATGTGAGAGGCTTGCCCTTTCAGTAAGGGCGTGAAAAGGTCCCCTAAAAATTTCGTAGTTCATAAAATGAAAATACCCCTTTTTTCTCCAGAAAAGTCCCTTTAATTCATGCCCACTTCAATTGTTCTCTGGCTTAATAAAAGGACGAAAGGGAAACAATTTACTCCTAACCCATAGGCGCAACCAAGAAAGCTATAAACGTTATAGTCCCCCCCCCCCTACGAAAACTGAGAGGAATTTTAAGCTAAAAATTACAAGTCAAGTATTTAAGTATTTTTCTTTTTCGTATGAAATTTACCCCTCCCCCCTTTTATCTTGTTCTGCCCCTCCCAAAGGTAATTTCTGATTACGCCTATGTCCTAACCTGGCCTCTTCAAACAGGCTCGACCATCCGAACTGCATAGCAAGAAAACCAAAAATGTAGTATTCGTTACCAATTTGAAGATCTGATTTCCGGGGGCAGGGTCAGTGACCCAAACACTACGAGTATGTTACTCGGGGTCCGAATTCTCTTCGAAGTGTATTCATTATTTACGAACTAAAAGCGCATGAATCGTGGACTCTTTTCCATAAATTTTATACCCCCTTCTGAATCAGAAAAAAAGGACAGTTTACGTATGGACGACATGTCTTGCATAAGTGCAAATAGCCGACTTGGAATGGGGGAGGGGAAGGCGGTCTCAAGGGCTCACAAGTATCACAATGATCCAAAAATTCTTTCGCTCGTAAAATTTTCCATGTTCTTGAGAGGGGGAGGTATTTAAGTGATTGTGGGACTAAGCCCCTCCCCCTTTTGCGCCTTAAATGTTTTTCTCACGAGATTATAAAAAGCTCGCTTCGGTAAACTTTCTCGCAAAGTTGAACGGAATGTGTGGAAGTGCCGACGTGACTTAGATAGAGAGGGGGGAAGGTCTTTTATTGCTGAAATTATAAAAAGCTCGTTTCGGTAAACCATTTTTGAAAACTTGATTGAATATGTTGAACTTGATGTTTGGGATGTACCAAAGTGACTTTTGATAGGGAGAGGGTGCGTACTTTTCAGATTGTGAAAATTTATGCCGGTAAATTTCCGAGAAAATTAACGCAGCCAGTTGCAACTTGGAGTGTGGGACTCTTTCCGAATTATTGTTGATGGAGGGGGGGGGGGTTCTATGTGAACTTTTTTGAATGAAAAACGTTGAGACACAAGCAAGCTCCTTCAATGTTGCCAATTGATCCCCAAATTTTTCCCAACTGAATGTAATCTCACGAACTGACTAAATTGTCTGGAGGAACTTCCCTCTCTACCCCTATACTCTTCCAATTTTACCAATCCATGCCTTAAATGTTGCAACTGAGCAAATTTTCAAAGTCACCCGAGTTGAGTTCTTAGCATGTTTTATTGTGTGAGTATGCCTCCCACATCCTGTCAACCTGATGAAGTTGCAAATGTCGTCCATCCGCCTAATTTTCTGCTTCTGACTTTTTGCTTCCATAAATTTGTCAGAACGTGGCCTTATTTGTCCATCGGTTGCAGTGGCGGAGCTAGCATTTTTCAGGAGGGGCCAAGGGGGACCAGAAGAAATCGATGAAAAAAAAAGTTTAGCTCTAAAATTCATATTGAAGTCATGAAATGAGACCCGTAAAATTCTAAAATACGTTAAATTTTTTCACCAGAGTCTTTGTTTATAAAATACACGTATTAAGATTCGAGTACTGAAAAAGTTGGTCAATTTTTTTACTTTTTAGCCGAATGTTTGAATCTTGGGAAATTTTTTGGGGAGGCCACAAATTTTTTGAGGGGTCCGTGGCCTCCTTGGGACCTCCCTTAGCTCCGCCACTGATCTGCTCAAATGGCCAGCCCAGTCCCATTTCAATCTACTTACAATAAGGAGTTCATTTTTGTTCAGCCTGAAGTTTCTTTTTATTTCTTCAAATTAATTTTATCACGTAATCCGATTCCTAACATGGCTCTCTCCATGGAGTTTTGAGCAGCCTGAAGTTTTTTCTGTCCCTTTTTGTCAGACAGCCGAAAGTCAATGCCAGAAGAATACAGCTGTTGAAGATTTGGCTTTTGTACTCGTAAATTTTTGACTCCTTGCTCCAAAAGCTATCGCCAGTCTGTGGTTTATTTCCTTTTCAGTTTAATTTTGGAATGAGATGATGTGGCCCAAATATTACTTCATTTACTATTTCAATTGTTTCGTTTTCGATCATTACTGATTTCTTAAGTCCAAAGCTACTCAAAATTTTTGTTTTGGTCAGATTTATTTCCATGCCTGCCTCTTTGCTTCTCCAGCTGAGTTCTTCCAGCATCCACTGTAGGTCTTCCTCATTTCCCGCTACTACTACCACTCATCTGCGAATTTTAGATTATTCAACATTTCCCCGTTGGTTTTCACTCCTTTTTCTTCCCAATTTAGATTTCTGAAAATTTTGTCAAGAGCGCACTTAAATAGCAGCGAAAGTCACCCGAGTAATTTTTCGAAAAATTTCAACTTCGTTGGCCTATAACTGCAGAACACCGAAGTATTCTGCACTGTCATTTCAAAAAAGGGAGCACCGAACCTTCGAGTGGGTTAATTCAAAATGGCGACAAAATACTTCGCTGTTCAGAAGTTATAAGTCAAGAAATTTGAGGGGAGACTTGGAAAATTAACGGGAACTTTGTATATCTTCCGATTTTCCAACATTCTGAGACGATTCTCCGGACAAATGTGCCGGGGGAAGCCTCTCCCCTCGGCGAGTTTGCCCCTGTCGAGGGGGTACCTCCAAACAGAGCATCTTACATTGCCGACTAGAATGGCGACTAGGTTCGTTAGACGAATACACGACTAGATTTACGACTAGATTACAACACACGCACACGTATCGGACTAGACTAAGACTAGAAATAGAAATCGTGGTACAGGCGCGAAGTAAAATTCTGCACATTCTCACTCACCGGTAGATGATTGAACCAGAGCGCCGAGTAGCACTCCGGAGGCAGCAAAGGTCAGTTGGCCGCGATGTGGTGGAAACTGTACGACGGCCTGATGCTGTGCTGGATCTCCGAGATATGGTGGCTGCTCAGATGCTTCCGCAGGTAGGTCTGCTTGCGGAACAACTTCCTGCATATGGGGCACGGTATCTGCATCTCGCCCTCGGAGCCGGAGTCGTCGTGGTCGTACACGTCCATCTTCTCCGGCGAGTGGTACACGTTCTTCACCTGCAGATCGACGATCAGGTCGGTTTTGGCGGCGGCCATCTTCGGCTTGTGCCATCGCCTGTGCGACGCCAGGTTGGCCGGGCAGTTGAACACCTTCTCGCACTCCGGACACTTATACTCTACGTGTATGATACAGGAGCACCGGTGCTGGGCTAAACTAAACGCGTCTTTGTACATTTCGTTGCATAACTTACAAACGTAGTCTCCGATTTTGTTCTCGATTTTGGCCAGCTCCGCTTTCGCCTCCTCGGTCACCTCGACGACGTTGTACATCGGGTCGATGTCGCCCTTCTGCACCATGACGTGGGCGGCGCTCAGCTCGGACCTGTCGCGGATGATGGTGCCGGACACCGGCGACGACTTATCCTCGTCGAAATTCAGCTTACGGTTGGCCTTCTGCTTCTTCGGCTTGGCCGTCTTCCGCGGCGGCTGCGGCTGTTGCTGGCCGCCTTTCGGGGTGACGTGCGGCGACGCCTCTTCGGGTTTGCATTTGCGGAAGGTCGGGCACGGCGACGGCGTCGACGGCGGCGTTATCGGCGTGTTCGACTTGACGGACAGGTCGAGCGGCGCGGACAGCGTGAGCGGCTCCGTGTAGATCGGGTAGATCGGCTCTCCATAGAGGCGGACGGACTCGACGGCCGACTTGGACAGCGGGTAGTAGGCGTCCGGATCGGGCTTGATTTTGGCGGCGAAATCCAAAATCCGCTGGTGCGACGATTCCGAGTCGACGATGTGCCGTTTGAGCAACAACGCACGTGACATCGCATATACGACGAACTTTTTGGGCGGATGGCGACGGACGCGCGAGCGAACTGAACGCGTACTTCGATCAGCTTCGCGACTATACTGACGGTGGTCGGCGAGCGCGACGATGCATTTCTCGAGTCGCAACTGCCCGTACAGATGCGATCCCTCCTGCCCGCGCCCGCTCACCAGCGCCGACGGAATGGGGTGGCAGTTGTCGGCCGAGCTCCAATCGGCAGGTAAGCGCCGCCCGTCGAATAGCTGCGTCCGCGTAGCGCCGATTCCGACGCGCCGCTATTGGTCGACGCGGTACCCCCTCGCGAATAGCGGAGCCGGCGAGTAGCGTCACGCTCGAGGTGGCGATCGTCGCTTTTAGCGCCAAATTGCGGAACGGCGCGGCGCGGATTCGCGCGCTATCCGTACGCAAGGGTAGACGCGACGATGTGGCCGGCGCAAAGGCCGAAATTTGGATTGCGGTTTCGCGGGGGTCGTAGGCCGCTGAAATTGGGACATGTAAATGCGAAAATTTCTTCGAGCACTCAGTTAAATAGAATGGGGTGAGAGGGTCTCCTTGCTTTACACCTTTTTCAATTTTTTGTCCTTCTTATCCAAACAGATGTATTCTTCGGAGTCTTCATATATCTTTCTGATTAACCTGATAAATTTTGGATTTACCCCCGCTTCGCCATGGCGTTCCATAGGAACGAATGGTTCGGCTGTATTTCTACGCCCCCCCCCCCTAGAAGAGGTAGGGGGTTGGAATTAGCGGCACAAATTATATCGTAATTTGAGCTAATTGTGCTCCGAATTCTCAGAATTTGTGCCGCCTCGTGGGTCTACATTTTAATGAAAAGTTTGGGGGCAGGGAAATGTTGGCCCCTCCAATTGAAGATAGGGGATTGGAAGTAACGGCACAAATTTTTTCGTAATTTGTGCTAATTGTGCTCCGAGGTTTCAGAATTTGTGCCGCCTTTTCTGGGATCACAGTCCAGTGCCCAATTTGGGAGGGGGGGGCTGGAAACATTATGATATTTTAAAAAAAACCATCTTCAAAAGGAGAGATTAAATGGTTTCTGCTGTCACCGAATTCATTTTTCAGGGTATCTCATATGTCATATCCTTTCCCAATTTTGGGAGGTACACCCATTCTATCCAAAGTTTTGTTGTCTTTGTTCATACACTTTTAAAACTCATGCAGCGGAAGTGCGATAATTTCAGGCAACGAAACTTCTGTTTTGCGCATCGGATTTGGCAACAATGATAACGAAGAAACCCGTAGCGAAAGCAAAAACAGTGTGTGGATATGAAATTGTGACGTGGTCCAGAAAAAGGGCCTGAGTGGTAACCGGACACTGAGGCCCTTTTCTTGTGTCGCGTTTTATGTTTTTACTTTCGCCACGGCTTTTGTTTTAAAAAAACATCTTACAGTACGAGCAGCGATTCGTTACACCCACAGAGAGGTAAGAAAATTGTGGGGGGAATTCGATGATGAATTCTGTACAACATGAGATCCAGTGTAAAAAATAGGTAAGGTGAGATCACATTCATAAATGGTAGAGATTTACTGACCAAGTTGAGATCCTGCTGCGTTGCCAATAATGCAGGGTGAATAATCATGCTCGAATGTATACGGTTTTGTATTCATCGTCCTGCCTGGCTGAATTCTGGGTCGGAAGATGCGAGCGTTTTTTGTCACCTGAATCCCGGTCAATGATCTTTTCAAAATTAAAGTACTTCTTAATGTATCATTCACGGTTCGACAGAGGCGTAGTTTTTCTGTTTAAAATCTAGTTAAAACGCGACGGAAATTCCGACTTAATCTGAACCCTAATCAGATGCTTATTTATTCAGGACCTAAAATTACAAAAGTGCCATATAATGTAAATCGAAGTGTTAAAAAACGGTGAAAACCCCCACTTCCGATTTTACCGAAATCAAATGCCATTGCACAAAATCGAGTACAAACGCAAAAAATTCGGAGACCCATGAAGTATGCACGCATGCCAAAGTGGCCCCTATGACACCGCACCCCCGGCCACAGGAACTACCCTTTCGAGCATCGCGTCAGTGACCGGAGGGACGCCTTGGGGCCGCGCCCGAGCCCCCATTTCTACGTGCCGGAACGGTGCGCGCGTCCTACCAGGGCCACCATGCGGTTCCCTACTGACCGAGGTCCGCACTCCCAGAGCGCTCGCCTGGAAATTTCAGGTTCCCCCACGGCCGGACGCGCTGCCTCTCTTCACTCACCCCTCACCTCCTCGTCTTGGTCCGTGTGTCGACGCAGGCAGGTGGTGACGACGGGTGAGCCCTACCGGTGGGTCCGCAGTGCAGCTGCAGCAGCTCTTCTCTAGGATGGTACAGAGTTCTCCTCCTGTTCGATGGTGTGGGCCAAGCTTGGTGAATCGCCGGCCCTCTGTCTCGACCACTCAGTCTCCATCTTCTTCTTCATGATGGCCGAGACAAAGGCCGACACCGGCCGGTTACCCATGAAGTATAAGGGATAAGTTAGACTTGAGAGAAAAATTTGAAGAAACCTTAGACAAATCAAACCGGAACAAGAGGTATTTTTACAGAAGTTAAAAACTTATGAATTTGAAATAAACCAAATTATAAATGAGGGACCGAAAAAGTCAACGTCAATATTCCAAAAATTAACCTCGTTGATGTGTCATATGATCAATTCCGATTCATACGATAGTAAGTTTGTTGGAAAAATTTATAAAAACAGAGAAGGGAAATACAACCTAAAATAAAATAAAGGCTATCCCTTTTCTGTTAATAAAGAAATAAAATTTTTTTACGCGAAAAAATTTGTCCTTTGACTCAATAATTTAAAAAATAAGTATCCACGACAAAAGATCCCCTGCCCCCCCCCCCAAAAAAAAGGGAAGAAACCAGCAAGTAAAAAAAATTGTGCACTCTTGCTTCAACTGCTTAACTTTGACCTTTATTAAGTACTTAATTTGAAATGTTATCATTTTTTGTATTTTTTAATAATTTTCTTTTAATAAATAAACTTTTGAACCTACCTATGTACAGTTGTTTTCGTTGGAACCCGAAAAAAATGTTTACTGCCCATTAAGGTCACTGAAAAGAGCAGATAAAAATATTCAGAATAAAAAATCATATTTCAAATTCGATTACGAACACAGCAAAATTCACGTACCCTTAAGCACGACTACTACTAGAATTTAAAGGTCGGACTTGGACAAATTCAAGTCACAAAGGAAAAAATTGAGGTATGTTGAAAGAAAAATCAAAGAGGATTATGATACATTGCACTAAACACCAAAGCTCACAAAATAAAGGATAAAGTTGTAATCCAAAATAAAGTAAATCAAAATGGATATCGTCGAAATCATTTTTTAAAATAAAAATTAGGTTTAGATTTTCTTCTTTTTTTTTGGGGGGGGGGAGGGGGGATTAGAATGAAATACAATCCATCCCTACTTCACCAACAAAGAATGAAAACTGTTTTTTTATTTGAAGAAATGTATCCATTTAGTTGAGACAAAGGACAATTTAGGTATCAATATTTTATCAGACTTCAGATATGAAGGAAGCGGATTTTTAGAGCCCATCATTTAACTCAAAAAGTTAGTGGCACGTTGTAGGTCCAGTCCTTATTTATTTATTAAGTTGATAATGCATCTGCTTCAAAAAATGGACGATTTTATCTGAATTTCTAAATAACGTGGAAGAGCCGAAGGGAGCGAATGAGCGTTTGAATTGGGTTTCCTGAAAGAGTGAATGGAATCGGATCGAATGCATAAACACTGCCTTAGAGAGCGAATGAGAGCGATTGAACGAATTGTAAGACGACAAAATGAACTGAGAGAGCAAATGAATCGTATTACACGTCTTCCATAGAACGAATCGGATCCTACCTAAACAATTAATTTTCTAAAGCATATAAAATGCTAAATTGAATTTCCATGGAAATGTCAACCACTGACTTCGTGTCGGAGGAGCTTCACGGTTTTCACTCAAGTATACTTCTTTCCAATATTGCAATATCATACGCAAACCTTATCATTGTAACCGCCTCCCCTTGTATTTTCACACCTGATTTCTTTTTATTCATTTCTTTAATTACTTTTTCTGCAAATGAGTCAAACACTGCTGGTGACAAACAGCAACCTTGTCTCACTCCTTTTTGAATTTTGGCTTCTCCCACTTCATCCTCTATTTGCATTTGAACCATTTGATCTTTATGCAAGTTACAAATAACCTATTCTTTCTTCATACTTCACTCCTATTATTTATTTTTATTTTGCAGCCCATTTGTACATCTTAATATAGATTAACTTGAATTAAAATTTCTAGTTTAATGCGCCCATTGACGGGCATAGGCCTCCCCCACTCTTTTCCAGCGGCCCCTTTCCCTGGCGTCTCTTCCCCAGGCGACCCCGGCATGTTGCCTGATTTCATCAGCCCATCGGGTAGTAGGTCTCCCTACATTTCTTTCTGTTCCCCTGGGTACCCATTCCAAAATTTTTCTTTCCCACCTGTTCATCCCCCCTCTTGCAACATGACCCGCGTAATCAAATTTCAGTTTTTTCATGACAAATCTACAGTCCTTGACCTTTGATGTATCCCTAACCCGTCTATTGGTTAGTCTGTCTTTTCTTTTTACTCCGATTATAGCCCTCTTCATTGCAATCTGGGTCCTAGCTAGCTTCAGAGTTTGGCCTTGTGTGGCGGCCCATGTCTGTGCGCCGTACAATTAGCACCGGTAGTGTGCATGACTCCCATATTTTCTTTTTCATTGCCAAAGGCATTTCACTTTTGTAGATATTTTTTAGGGACCAGAAACTTTTCCATGCCTGTGATCTTCTTTTTGAAATTTCCTTTTCTGATTTATTTTTAAATGAAATAATTTGACCTAAATATATCGTGCTATCTTCTGCTGTAATTTGATTGTTACCGATAACTATTTCTTTGCTAGACTTACTGTCAGCGGCGAAGCCATGGGGGGGATGGGGGGACGCCCCCCAGTTGTATTTTACAGTTGGCAAAATGGGAAAAAATAAGTCAGTTGGCAAATTCACATTTTTTTTTCCACATGCTCTATGAATTTCTGCAAATATATTCTGCAATATTCAATGAGAGTTGTGCAAAAATCGAAGGAAAAATTAGGGCTTTAATTAATAATAATATCTAACACTTTTTATAGGATTTACGTTTACGTATTATATATGTACACAGAAGATTCATTAAATTTGAAGGAGCCAGCTAATTGCGAAATAGTACCCCATGATCCTGGATTACGAAAACTAATCAAAAGTTCGAATCAAAGGTATTATTTAATTTCTTTAGGACCCCACCAGCCAAACTTGGCTACATTTCCAAAGGATGGGCAAAATCGTTTTAACCCGAAATGGTACAAAGAATTTAATCATTTAGAATACAGTGTTATCAAGGACGCAGCCTATTATTTCATCTGCTGTCTTTTTCCTCGTTCATCAGCTACCTCAGAAACTGCATGGTATACCACAGGGGTGAAAAACTGGAGGAAAATGAAAAGTTCTGGCGCTCAGAAGTTAGGAAAGTTGCCTGCCCACTTTTCATCCCAGGATCATAAAAATGCATTGGCTGACTATTGCAATTTTGTATGCGGTAGTTCTCAAATCGATCTAATCCTCGATAAAAATGTACGTGAGGCATCAGTAGAGACACAAAAAGTAAAGATGTTTAATAATACTGTGGTGAAAATCCTATTTGATATTATAAGAACTCTGGGCCGGCAAGGCTTAGCTTTTCGAGGTTCGGGAAATGATATAAATGGAAATTTTAGACAAATAGTGTTACTTCTTGCGCGACACAATCCAATCTTGAATAAGTGGCTTGATAATAAGAATCAAAGATCATATCATGTAACATGCCTGAGCCCCGACTCTCAGAATGAGTTTATTGATTTGTTAGGCGCGGCGATTCGTAATTGTATTATTAAAGAAATTAATGAATCTCCTTTTTATACTGTAATGGCTGATACTACTCCAGATCTTTCCAGGAGAGATCAGATGTCAATTATAATTAGGTTTCTAAATAATGATGGCCAAGTACATGAGCGTCTGTTGAGAGTGATGGAAGCAGCAAAGAAGACAGGTGAGGCTATGGCTAAAGATATTTACGACACCTTGAATTCATATCGCATTGATACAAAGAATTTGGCATTTCAGTCTTATGATTATGCCTCCAACATGTCTGGCAAAATAGAAGGCGTTCATACAAAGTTGAGTGCACTTATAGGCCACACTGCACCCTATATACCATGTCAGGCTCATCGAACCAATACTGGTTTGGAGCATAGCTGCGAAGCAAGTCTAATTATTACAGAATTCTTTAATGTACTGCAGTACAAAAAGGTCCAAAGAATTGAAAGATCATTTAAAGGAAATTGAAAATGTTTTACAATTGCGAAATCTCTCGAAAACTACATATGTAGATGGACCTATAGAGCAGAATCTGTAAAGGCAGTTATTCAATGTTATGAGAGTTTGATTCAGACCTTAGAAGACATTATTGATGCGATCAAAAATTCGATAAAAATACACAGTCTAGAGTTTTAGCGCTATATAAAAAAACTTTCAATTTTGATTTTGTTGTTTCCCTTTATTTCATGAAGACAATATTATATAAAGTCAAACTTGTTACAGAAACCCTAGAAAAAGAAGACTTTAATATAGTAGATGCAATCAAGACTATAGAGAGTTGTGTGACTTCTTTGAAAGGAATGCGAAGTAGTGGTTCTGAAGTGAGTGATTTAATTGAAGCGGCATTAAAATTTGCCCATAAAATTAAGCTTAATGCAGAAGCAGATTTTGCAATACATCACCGGAGAAGATTAGTTCCAAGGAAATATGATTTAAATAATGGTGCTGAAGTTACCCTGAACGTGAATACATTTTACCGAAAAGAATTTTATTCTGTGCTTGATTCTCTAATAACTTTATTTGAGGTCAATATGATGGAAAGCATTCAGAAAATTTTGCCTCTGTACGAACTTTTTCGCACGCCTCTTCAGAGAGAAAATATCGCAATTGACAGATTGAATGCCATAAATCTACTGTACCCGAATCTAGAAAATCGTCCGGATGTATATTCCTTACAGACTGAATTAGAAATTTTGTTCGATAATTGTTCATCAGCAGTTAACATGGGTGATATATTTCAGAAATGTGTGGAAATGCGGCATTTATTAAAATCCGCGTTTTACACTCACCCAACTCGTCATGACCATTGGTTATTGTACAGCTGCTAATGAGCGTGCATTCAGTAGTCTGAAAATTGTAAAAAACGAGTTGCGCACAACCATGGCTGATAACAGATTGGATGACCTCATGTTGATGCATTTTGAAAAAGATATCACAGATAGGGTAGATTTTTCTAATACAGCTGAAGCCTGGGTTCATTTGAAAACGAGACGTATTAATTTGTAGCCTACTAATGACTAATTAACGTTTTTTTTTTGTGCTGAGACGTATTAATTTGTAACCTACGTTAGTTAAAAATCAATGTATTTTTGTGCTGTTCGTCAAACATAATAAAGATTTAAAGATAAATCAATCATCCACGTATGTATGATATACTGTATATGGGCATCCATTTACCATTGCGTGCAGAATGTAGTGTTTCCAAATAGAATGAAAAATTCTAGCTAACAATGTTTCAATTCTGAGAAATTTTATAATTTGTAGCGTCACACAAGTAGTCTGTTTCCAATGTAAGGGGCACAATTATTACAACTTTTCAAAAATCCTTCGGAGGCCCCGCTCCTGCATCCCCTTTTTCTTTGCCCCAGACCCTCAGTTGGCATTCTTTAAGATTCCCCCCCCCCCACAAAGGTCCCTTAGCTACGCCGTTGCTTACTGTTTGATAATAACGCTGTTTTACTGGTATTTATAATCAGGCCTGCTTTGTTACATTGTTCTGCTAATTCGTTTGCCATGGTTTGCATTTCTTGTCCATCCTGAGAAATTAAAGCCACATCGTCCGCAAATCTTAAGTTGTTGAGCCTTTCCTCATTTATTATTATACCTTTTTGTTCCCAGTTTAAGTTTTGAAATATATCTTCCAGTAGACAATTAAATAAGTCGGGAGATAGGGGGTCCCCTTGTTTCACTCCCCTTTCGATTTTAAAATTCTTGCCTGTTTTGTCCAAACGGATTTTTCCTCTGTTGTTTTTGTACATTTCTCTTATCATTTTTATCATTTTCTCGGGGATACCTTGTCGGCTTAAGGCTCTCCAAAGTTCGGATAGGTAAATGGAATCGAAGGCTTTTTGGAAATCAATGAATAATAAGTATAACGGTTGGTTATATTCTTTCGTTTTCTCTATTAATTGACTGATTATAAATAATTGGTCGATGGTGGAACGATTTTTGCGGAAACCTGCTTGTTCAGGTCCTTGGCATTGGTCTAATTGTGGATAGATACTCCTATAATAATAATAATAATAATAATAATAATAGCAGCCTTTAATACGGAACACAAACCATTACAAATCTATGGAATAACATAATGGGATAAATATACATGCAAAATAGCATATTGCCTGACAATCTCCCTTCCCCCAAATTTAGTGTGTCTCGTACCTTGCCCCCATGTCGCGGGCATAAGCCTCCTCTATTCTCCTCCATCTTTTCCGATTTTGAGCTGCTCCACACCATGGCAAACCCACCCTTTCCGTAATTTCGTCTTTCCAGGCTTTTAATGGCCTGCCTATCCTCCTCGTATGATCGTACGGGACCCAGAATGTCAATCTCCGTGCCCACCTGTCTACACTAGATCTCGCCAAGTGGCCTGCATATTTAAATTTTGTTTTTTGATCGTGAATACCACCCCCCTACATTTTGTCTGACTTCTAATGGTTTTGGCCCTGATTTTTTTAATTCTTTTGATACCTAACATACTACGTTCTATGGCTCTTAGGGTAGTTATCAGTTTCCCGGTTTGGGCGTCCGTGAGCGACCATGTCTGGGCCCCGTACGTCAAAATTGGCATAATGCATATTTCTAATACTCTTGTTTTCGACGCGGTCTTTAGTTTCCCCTTAAAAATCGATCTCAGACCCCAAAATTCTTTCCACGCCTGGCTTATTCTTTTATTTATTTCTTTGTTCATTTTATCTTTGAATGACATTATCTGCCCGAGGTATGTATATTCGTTAACGGTCTCCAAAATTTCCCCTCCCGCCATAATTTTGATACCCTCGGTGTTGGCCATTATTTTCGTTTTGGTTGCGTTAATTTTGAGTCCCGCTTTTTCGCTTTCGGCCACCAGCCCGTCGAGCATTCCTTGGAGTTCCTCCCTGTCTTCACTTATAAGAACAATGTCGTCTGCAAATCTTAAGTGATTTAAATTTAGCCCATCGATTTTGATCCCCTCCCCCCCAGTCCAATTTTCTGAATATATGTTCTAGTAGTGCGTTGAATAGGTTGGGAGACAGGGTGTCCCCTTGCTTTACTCCTCTTTGAATTTTAAAGGTGGGTCCAGGGCTGTCTAATTTGATGTACGCGCAAGTATCTCGGTAATATTCTTTTAATATTTTCACAATTTTTGGATTTATTTCTTGGGTCTCCAGAGCCTCCCATAGATAGTTGTGGTCGATTGTGTCAAACGCTTTACAGAAATCCACGAAAGCCAGGTTAATTTCAATTTGGTAGGTGTTTGCCTTTTCTATTAGTTGATTTAATGTATGTATGTGATCAGTTGTGGCAAAACCCTTCCTGAACCCCGCCTGCTCGACGAGCTGCGCGCTGTCAAGCTGAGGATAGGCTCTGTTTTTGAGGACCTTCATAAATACTTTACCAACGTTGGAGGAGAGGCTAATCGGCCTATAATTATTCAACTGTTTTTTGTCCCCTTTTTTGTGCAGTAGGATAATCTCGGCCTGCTTCCATTGTTTTGGGATTTCTTCCGATATTATGATTTTATTAAATAGTATAGTTAATGGGTCGGATAGTTCCTCCGCGAATTCTTTTAGGTTTTTATTTTTTATTTTGTCGGGGCCAGGCGCTTTCCCCGTTTTCAACCTCCGCAAGGTTATTTCCATCTCGTGATTCAAAATCCCCGGGAGTGGGTTATCAGATTGATCGCTAGTTGGATCATCGGCTGGTCCAGCGCTACCATCTCCCTCCCGTGGCGTGCTTCCACTTTTTGTGCTCTTCGGGTTATGGTAGAGTTCTTCGTAGAATTTCGTGGCTTCTAATAGAATGCCTTTTCTGTCACAAATCCTCGTACCTTTTTTCCCCTCCAAGCCGATTGCCATTTGTTTACCATAGCAGAGTTCTTTTTCCATTCTTTTTGTCGACCATGATGATTCAATGATTTCGCGAATTTTTTCCTCCTCGTACCTTTTACAGTCGTTCTTAATTGCTTTTTTAACGGTTTTTTGTATTTCTACCCATTCGACGCGTTGGTGTGGTGTTCTATTCTCCAATTTTCGCATACTTTCCCTTTTCGCAATAAGGTTTTTGGTCTGCTCGGCCAGTTTGTCGTCTGTAGTCACTACATTCCTCCTTTTGCCAAAAGTTTCTAGAGTTCCTTCGATAATTTTGATCAGGTTGTCATAACAATCTTGTAGTGTTGCGTTATGTTGTTCTGTTTTCCAGAGTTCTATCTTGTTTTTCATATCTTTTGACGCTATTCTCCATTTGTGCAGTGGTATGACTAGGTTGCCCCCCCCTCTTCTCGTTATTTTTGATGTACTCCCTGATTTTTACTCTACGTGGTATATTAAGGGTGCATCTCCCTACCCTGTGGTCTGAGGAGAACTCGAAGCGTGATAGAACACTGTATAGTCCTTCACCACTGCACGTTCGTTTATGAGGCAGTGGTCTATTTCGTTTTTGACTCTCTCATTGGGTGCAGTCCACGTCCACCTGCGGGCTTCTCTCTTCTTAAAGAAGGTGTTAATTATCTTTAGATTGTTGGATTCTGCAAAACCTAGTAGCCTTTCTCCTTCTTTGTTTTTAACGCCGAACCCAAAGGGACCCGTACATTTTTGTTTTCTTGCTGTACCACTCGGGTCGTGGCCTATTTTAGCGTTAAAGTCACCCATAACTAACGTGTAGAATTCTCTTTCTTTTTCAACCACCTCTTGTAGTGTTTCATAAAACTCTTCCTTGCAATACTCCTATACCCCCTCAATATTTGAAACATGTTTGACCATTCAGCAGTTTCAAAAGCTTTATCTGAATTTACAAATGCTATGTTTCGGAACCGTTTTTCAGTATTTTTCTAATAAAAGCCTCAAACATAAAACTGCTTCCCTTTCTTTTCGACTTCTCTGGCTGTTGTTAATTAAAACTTTCAATTATGTTACATGTCTATTAGGCGTATCAATAATCATACATAGTTTTCGTTGCTTCTGTGCTAATTAGCCTGGAAGTAATTATTTAAATAAACGCGTACACGAACCGCCGACTATTCCAGGGATGATTCGAGGCTAAAACTTAACACATTGTCGTGTGAAATGAAAATAAAATAAGTTTATTATTTAGCGCGGAAATCGAGGCATATTCGAGTACATTCTTCGAATACGTAGCATGGTTGGGACGATATGTGTATCGGCTTAAACAACGTAACGACCTAACGGCGCACAAGGGATCGTATTTTCGATACATCGCCGAGGGTATTGAGAGAATTATCTGGTAAGTGCAACAGAGCTAAAAGTAATTTCACGGGGAATTTCAATAACTTCCCTCGTGGTTTTCATAACATCATTATTAGAAGAATGCCAGCCGGTTGTTTTAACTATTGATTCGGGGCAAGGGGCTATTACCTCGTGTGCGCGAGAAAATATTTGCCGGAAAATCATATCACCTAATCTTTTTCCTTATAGGGAATCTTCGACCAAGAAATCGAATGTTACGCTCTTCGTAATTCGTAGAATACAGACGATTCCCGGGTCACGTCACATAAAATGAAGAAAGCCTATTCACTTCAAATGTTGGTAGAAGACAGAGGCGGCGACTTAGATTTTTGTAGGATGTATCAAACTTTCACTTCGTACCCCGTCCTCGCTCACCAAAAATAGCATATTTTTCACATTAATATTTCAGGTTCCATGAGACTGTCATTTTGAGCTCCCCAAAACTCTTCAGTACGACATTGGATCGAAGCTTCTGAGATGTGGTGCTACAAATATAGGCGGATACTTAGCATCAAATGGACGGATAAGGTAAGATATGAGGAAGTACTCAACAGAGTAGAAGGTAAAATGGATATTTTGAAGAGAAGGAGAGATAAATTAATAGGGCATAATTTGAGGCACCCAGCAATGATATCACTGCTGCCAGAAGGAAGAGTGGAAGGAAAGAATTGGGTAGGGGTCGGCAAAGATTCCAGTATGTTCAGCAGGTAATCAACGATGTCAAGTGCAAATGTTATTACGAAATGAAGGAACTTGCACAAGATAGGGAGAAATGGAGAGCTGCATCAAACGGTCGAAAGACTAATAACCTTATCATCAACGTCATTTTTGGTCATTTCTCCCCTAAAATGGTCATTTAAGTCATTTTTAGGGGAGTTTCTTTTTCAAATTTTGGGAATTCTGCGGATTATAAAGACAGTTTTTACCTCTTTATTTTGTGCTTCCAATGTGCACTGTAAATAAAATGGAAATTCAGTTTTGGGGCAGATTGCAGCAAAACCTTCCAGCGCAATTCTTGCTGGTCAGTTGGGGATTTAAAAATAAGATGCACTGAGAATGAAAGTGGTGTAATTCAGTTTTGAATTTTTTTCCGTTGTACTCGTACTGTTATTGTTCTGTTTAAGCCCTGAAAATGCTGGTGCTGCTATCTGGGCGAAGGATAGGAATATCTGACTTACTTCATCATCAAAGTGAATATTCTTGCAGTTACAAATATGATCCGTTGGCTCAAACTGAAAAAAAATCAAAACTAACATCACTTTCATTTTCATAGGCTCATATATGGTGATGGGTGGTGCATGCGTAAAGAGAGCAGCGGGAAAAATTGCGAATAGTCTCTAATTGTGGTCATTTCTTGATCATTTTTCATATTTTCCCTTCTGAAATTCCGAGTGGTCATCCTCGATAGTGAGCTAGGGACGAAGATAATTAAAAGGCAGACAGGAGAGGAGCATATGTGACCCGGTGAGTGGGTTTTCTGAGTTACAGACGTAGGCCTGTCGAAAATCGATAATTTTCATCATCGGTTATAATCGATTAAAATCGGTAAGTTTTCGTTTTGACCTTTTTATGTCTTTACTTTGGCACACAACGGAAAAAAGCGTTACTTTTTAGCGTGACGAAAAATAGAGACACGAAAATCGCGCTGGCTAGGCTGGCTCATTTTTGACATTTTTGACATTTACTGACGGGACTGTTTCCTTTGTGTCTTATCAGCAGTATATAGACAAGTTTTATGTTTGTCTTTATGTCTAATCAGTAGGAAATGAGACTGCTGTAATATCAGTAGGGAAGGAGAAGGTGGTTGTCAGATTTATATCGGGTAGGCTTTTCATGCCTATCGTATATCTTTCTCTGTCATTATGTCTTTTATCTGCCATAGACTGACAGTCTCATGTCTGTCTTCAGGTCTTATCTCAGTAATGAAGTAGAAGGTGACTGATCTGTCCCTGCAGTTCTTTGGATTTTTTCTTTATGTCTTATCGACGAGTCTCGTATCTGTCATTATGTCTTATCAGTAATGAAGGAGACGGTATCTTGTCAATTTTTTGAATTTTTCCTTTGTCCTATCAAAAATATATAGACAAGTCTCATGTCTGTTTTTATGTTTAGGAAAGGAGATTGCCCTACAAAGTCTTCTTCAAAACGGTTGTGACCCCGATGGGAAAAATTCGAATGAAGAAAAAGGAAATCGAGGAATTAGTCCTTTTGCCTACTTCAGTCCATGTGCAGCACACTCATTGAATCTGATTGGTGAAGCAGCAGCTAAATGTTGTCCACAGGCTATCGCTTTTCTTGATTTTTACAAAAAGTATATAATTTTCTCACACGATCTACCGAACGCTGGAAAGAATCACAAAATTGCCAGGTCCATGGCAGCCAAATGAAAAAAGGAGAAGAGAATTCGAAGTCCAAAGCCAAACCATTAAAAACATTGTCACAAACGAGATGGTCTTCTAGAAGTGACGCATGCGAAAGCCTACAAAAGTCCTAGAACGCAGTTTTTCAGTGTTTAACTGATGTTGAGAATAATGAAATGTTGAAATCGGATGTCAAGAATAAAGCTACTGGTCTCAAAAAACAAATAAAAAAATATGAAACGGCATTTCTAATTGGCTTTTGGGGATTTATACTTGAAAAGTTTAACCAAGTTAGCACATCTTTACAAGCTGTTGATCAAAATATTATTCAAGTAATTCAGTATTACGATACTCTAATTAGTTTAGTAGAGGAAAATCGAAATGAATTCGAAAAATTTGAACAAAAAGCTAATAATATTTGTTTGTCAGAATGTGGTTTTAAAAGAAATCGACGAAAAGTGACTCGAAAATTACGAGTTGACGAAACACGAGACAATGAACTAGAATGTGATGAACGATTGAAGTTCAAAATATCGGTATTTTTCCAATTATTGATTCTTTACTGTCCCACCTGAAAACCCGACAAGAAGCCAACGTACCGAGAAAAGTTTTCTTTTTCGTCAAATCTTGCTAAAATGGAAGAAGAAGATAATTTGAAAACAACAAAAATTCTCACAGGAAGTTTTCCAGGAGACTTCAGCGATGAAGCCGAACTCAAAGTTACAATTCTAAACTGATAATTAATTTATGACTTAGTTTTTTTTTAATTCAAAAAATTGGCGCGCGGACACAAGCACGTGCTTGTGAAGCCTGTGCCTTAATCCGCCGCTGATGAAGCCCTTCGAATTTTATTAACAGAGATCCATTTATTGATTATAATATATTATAATCTATTTCATTCTTATAATCCGAATAAATGTTTAAATTTGCAACATGGTTCACTCTGTCTTGCTTTAACGTAGAACGTTGATAGTTTTTAAGTTTTCTTAAGCCTGAAAAGGATCCTTCAACCGTGCAGGTTAAGGCAGGTACACAAGGAATCTATTTTGGTCTTGGAAGAACAGGTTCGTCCAATTTTAAACTCGACGAGTTCTGAACACATGAAGTTCCAAATTTCGAGAAGCCCGAGTCACGTTTTTCTTGCAACATATAGTCACGATGCAACATAGTCACGATCGTTTCAATTTTATCAAATAATAATGATTGGTTAACACAAAGTTGCGATTTTTGAACCCGCCTGATTTTGATTTATAACTACCATCTGCAAAACTGCTGAACTAGAAAAGCAAAATTTCAACTTATGTAACAAGATTTCTAACCGATTTGGTCTTTTACGCTATTTTATTACCACTACACTCTAATTTTGTCCAAGTTTTAAGCACATAAGCCGATAATGGCTCAAGTCGAAGCTTATGCTCATTTTTGAGCGTATTTTAAGCGCTTTAGAAGCCAGTCGTTGCCTTCTCAATTAAGCGCAAAATGAGTCATAAAGGAAGAGCTGAGTCGCTGCATGACTGGCTCTAGAAATTTTCATTTTTTTATCACGTATCAGTAATTCGAATTTTTTCAAGAATGAGCTGATAGGTCAACTGAAATTCAATTTGGAAATATTGTACAACAGTAAAATTTCACTGATGATAAAATAATGTGATTTTTGAATTCTACGATCAATTTCATATTGAACTGACTTTAATGTCGAGTAAAATTGCCGACTTATTGAAAAAAATTAAAAAAAAAAACCGATAGCGAGGCGCTTAAAAACTAATGATAAGAACAAAAAGCCAAAGCTAAGCTGATGATATATTCTGAGAAATTGTTCAGCTGAAGCCAGTAGCGTATCTAGGATGAAATCATAGGGGGGGAGTTGACTTTTGATTTTAAGGGTATTCCTAAAAAAAAGGGGGTTAAATGAGCATATTTTTGATATTTTTAAAGCTTTTTTGGCCATGGGGGTAAACCCAGACCCCCTAAATACGCCACTGGCTGAAGCCAAAGTTTAAGCGCATTGCGATCCACTTTCCATCCCTGGTTTTAAGCGGACAATCTAATATGCGTTATCATTATCAAAACCGAACTGCTGATGCAGTGTTACTAACCGAATTGAAATTTTAAGTTTAAAAAATCTTTAAAAGTTGAAAATGAGAAAATTTGATAGCTCGGCTTGTTCAATTGATACGTTTTCATTTTGAAACTTTAGGAATCGTGAGGAGCAAAACATTATTCTTTCAGAATTCCGTGTGGAGCTCATGCACACCAGTGCATATTTCAAGTTGCCAGCCCTGAAGCATTCAAGGGTCTAAGTTGCAGCTGCACCGCGTTATGGCTGCATTATCGCAGCACTATTTTCTTGATTTTGCAAAAAATCGGTTAAAATCGATAATAAGTCTTGTTAATCGATAATCGCTAAGAAGGCTTGTTATCGATTATAATCGATTACTTTGACAGGCCTCACAAAGGGAGCCAATGGAAGGTTCTGGGCCGGATAAGAGAAAAAGTGGGTCAATCCGATGACCTATTCTTAAACAAGCGAGGACAGATTCAGTTCTTCGAGAGGAAGACAAATTCGGGAGAGGAGAGACAGGGCTGATAGTTTAATAGGAAGCAGCTTTGAGAGGGTTGAGGACCATTTCTAATGCCACTATGCGAGGATCGTATTTCAGAGAAAGCATTTCATGTCCGAAGTGAGGGTGGAGCAGACCAGATAAAATGGTTTTCGTTAAAATATGCTTCGATATGGCGAGTATTCATTGAGTTCCTATCAAAAATTCAACTCTTTCGGACTATTCGACCCCCCGGGCACGTGACAATTCGAAAATGGTCTCGTCGCAACTGTTTCAATCGAAAACGAATTTGTAGAAGAACTTGCCGTGTAGTCTTTGGCTTAGCATGGGTCCTAATAAAAATCCATGCGGGTAAATATCACGTGGTGAAATGTGGTATTACAAATATTTTCACGAACTTCGAGCCCACATGTTTATCGTCGGTTACGTCGACGACGCACTGACCTGTGAATTGCGGGATAATCGCCGTTGTTTTCAATTAAAATGCAATAATATTATCAGTTTCCGTTGAATGCTTAATTTTTATTGACTCCGAATATAATTATTGTTATCTCAGACGAAGGAAGAAGAACACGAAAGCAGAATAATCTACAAGGGGTCAAAAGGAAGATGTACCTGAAAGTTTGTGTACTGCTGAAGTTGCAATTTCTTCCTTCATGTCGCCGGCGATCAGCGTTTTCTTTTGAGGGCTCATCTGTAGCTAGCGGGGGTATTGTGAGCGCCCTCTCCCCACTAAAGAGATGCCCGGACTAAAAGCCGTTATTTCTTGTTTACTAGCCATATTGCTCCTGGAGGTGTTACTCGGTGGTTTCCCGTTACCTTCTAAATAATTCCCAGTTAGGGTTTACTCCCTAGCCGCAGGGTCTGGGTTTGAGACGTCGGATACTCGTCTACTCACTGCAAGATTGAGTAGTCTTGCCTCGGACAGGTTCCCAGTAAGTTATTGGTGGTCTGCATGTTATCCACTAGTCTGGAGTTGGTTATTGTATTCGGCTTACAACACCTCTCCTCCAACAGCTGAGAGAGCTTCCTACATCGGCACCAAGTTTGCCGCAGAATAACCACCAGATGAGCAGAAGTCTCCTAGTTGTCGCCTTTCGTTTCTCCGTCGATGAAACGGTCATATTGACGGTCGAGTGACTGTTACCAAAAGAACTGACTCTAGTGGCCCACAGCCTGCGCCTCGCCAGGGGTCGTGAGGCATGATTCCGAGGGGGTTGGCTAGAAGGAGAATCCAGTAGATCCTGAGATGTATTTCACCTAAATCTCAGACTACATCCGGCTCTGAAAACATTATTTTCACTTTTCCTGTATTATGGATTTCAAAAACGTTTCCATCAATTGGAAAATGTGTTCTACTTCGTTGACAGAATTGACCTTCCCTTTTCTAAACTAGAGAAGTTGCTTTTACATCCTTGACTCGAAGAAACCTGAAAGTTCAAGTCTCTTTATCCGTAGGGCTAATGTGGTACAGTCGTCCATCAAAAAGCGCAGGACTTGATCCGAGTTTAAGCAACCAAAACCAGCCGCTCGGTTAAAAAACCTTGACACCATTGTACAATATTCTCCTACTCCAAATATCTGGTCTATAGCGTAATTTTTTAATATTTTAAAATTAAAACCACACCCCCCTGAAACTAATGAGAGTTAACATCATTAACTAAAATGAATATACTGTACTTTAATCAACTGTCGTATTAGTTTCTATTCGAAATTTTGTTTTAATTGTCTAATTAATAGTTGGCGTGCTTTTTGAATGTTTAATTCATCACTCACGCGAATGTATCCTTCAACGTGGTTCGAAACTGATCGCGATAATCATCCGCATTTTACTCAGTTTTATGCACGTTTAATTTCGAACGAGAGAAAAAAAATTGCAATAATGGCAACCGAAACGAATATTTGGAATCGTTGGGGGGTCCGACCTCGCACCGAGAACACTGACTTTACCGGATGTCATGCGATGAAGACAGGCTTTAGGAGACGGTGTAACGCACTGTAGATAACGATATTTGCATTTTGGCGATAGGGTGCAAGAATATTAAGGGTAGATTTGTAAAACTATAGTACAGGTGTGGCTAAATTTTTAATAATAATAATATAGAGTAAAAGGCACAATGGTGAACCAAAGTGCAAATATGGACCATCCCCCACAGGAACTACTTTTAGCGCTCCTGGCGAACTAATCCTGAAACATGTTACTACACACTGAAACAACATTGTTCTATCCAGTTTCTGGTGCTCTGATTCAATTCTTCGGACGCTGGGTAAAGATGTTTCTTCTTTACCATATTATCAATACACATTGTTAAAATTTTTCAAGTTTTGATGTTCATTTATTTCGAAGATTATCAAATATGAAAAAATTGGAAGGAGTGAGAGAGTAAGTAGCAAAAAACTACTTTCTACTAATACATAGTACTAGCTGATCCGCTTCGCAGCTCATCTAGACCCCTGCTCTAAAGTGAGTCGGTTAAATGAGTTAGACAAAGTGAGTTACCAAACTTTTTGTGAAGTTTCTTCCATATAGTTACAGTATTCTCCCAAGCCTTTTTAGTTCTTATACTTTTGAACCATTTTTGCAAATAATCTGCTACAAAAAAATATTTCTCATTTCATCAAAATGGCGCATTCATTATATTGACGTATTATATAGAGTTAACAGTGAATTTCTCATAGTTGCCATGGTCATAAATTTCAACCCAAAATCACAATTAATTTCTACAACGCATGTTTCCACCAAAAAAAAAAAATGTAAACATTACCAGACAACAGATAAGGACTCTTTCTTCAAGCGTCTAGTTGTCTGGTGTCGAAGGAAAGCGGAAAAATAGTTCATAACTTCACCACCAGCGCGTGCTTAAGTGAAAAATGCCGCTGTTCAAAGTATCCCCATTTTACAATATTTGATTCACTATTATCTTGGAGAATATTTTTGTTCTATACATGATGTTGAAACAGTATTTTGACTGTAAGCTACCTGTGGTCAAAATTGCATTTTACCCGCACAAACGCCAGGCGTCAAAGAAAAGCAAGGTAGAGGAGACAGGGATAAGTTGCCCACGAAGTAGGTTGTCTCAGCCTCCATGTCACCCGTGTAAAATGTTTTTTGAATCTGATGACGTCACACTACTCCTTAAAATACCAACACTTCATCTGTACTTGGAACCGACCTCATTTATAGTGGTTTGATATTTTGATAACACAAAATTTACCAAAAAGTCGCGTTTTATAAACAAGAAGTTCACTCTCATGAATGTAATATTTTGTACTGGCAAAAATCAAATACTGTGTGGTAAGTAGAATTTCTTCAGCTATATTTGGGTGTATTAGAACCTAAAATAACATTTATCCTCCCCCCCCCCACAAAAAAAATTGTACTTTTCAAACCCCCTCAATCCGGGGCAAGTTGTCTCATTACAAAAATTATCAATTAATGCGAATTTTGTTACATTTTTTTAGAAAATGGTACATTTCAGCACATTTTTAACACGTTTTTAGCACAAGACTTACCCCATCATGTATGACAACTTACGCAGGTATGGGACAAGTTGTCACAAAAAAAGTAGCCGCGCTTAAAAATGTTTGGGCCAACTGTATGAAAATTTTTTGTTTTTTTATACGCCATTTTGTAGCCAAGGGTGGTAGCTATAATTTGAGCCTAATTTGAACTTCTTCGGTTCAATAGTTTTTTTTCAGAATTTTGAAGTTACTAAAATTTGTGACAACTAACCCCGGTCTCCCCTACAATGAAGAAATGGGTCGACCACAGTATTGACCATTGAAAACGATTGAAAAGTTCAAGTGTGAGAAGCGTGTGTATCCTGAACCTGATAGTGTGACTATGAGTTTGAGCGATTTTGATTTTGAAAGTGAAGACGATAGGTCTTTGTTTTAATATCATTTATAGAATAAAATATCTTACAATACATATTATGCGAGTATCGTGAACATTTACCAACTCAGCAAATTGCTTCACTCGCCTAACAGCTTTGTATCGCGACTTTTGCTTTGTTGGGTAAACGTTCACTTTACCTACATGTATAGTAACATACTATTTCTACATAATATAGTTTCCCCCAAACTTATTGGCTTGTAATTTTATGCACTGAAGTGAAAAGTTCGTTGTTCGAAGTAGCCCCATTTTACAATATTTGATTTACTATTGGAATGTGTTTTTCCTATAGTTTGTCTGAAACTTATTGGTCTGTTATTTTACTCGCTAAAATGAGAGGTTCCGTTGTTCAAAGTAGCCTCACATTAAAATATTTGATTTACGTGTAGAATATTTTAGTTATTATAGTTGTCCAAAACTTAGTGGTCTGTAATTTTGCATGCTGAAGTTAGCCCCGCGTTACACTATTTGATTTACTATTATCTTGGAGTGTAATTTTGCTATAGTTTGTGTGAAACTTATTGGTTTATACTTTATAATTTTGTTCGCTTAAATGAGGAGTTCCACTGTTCACAGCAGCCTCACTTTATAATATTTGATTTACCTAAAGAGTATTTTTGTTGTATGTAGTCGGTCCAAAACTTGGTGGTCTGTAATTTTGTGTGCTGATGTGAAAAAGTTCCGCTGTTCAAAGTAGCCCCACTTTCCAATATTGGATTTACTATTATCTTGGAGTGTATTTTTGCTATATTTTGTCTGAAACTTATTGGTCTACAATTTTGCTGGCTGAAATAAGAAGTTCTGCTGTTCAAAGTAGCCCCACACTACAATATTTGATTTCCTTTGAAAGTATATTTTTGTTGTATGTAGTTTGTCCAAAACTTAGTGGTCTGTAATTTTGTTCGCTGAAATGAGGAGTTCCGCTGTTCAAAGTAGCCTCACTTTATAATATTTTATTTACTTAGAGACTATTTTTGTTATAGTTTGTATGACACTTATTGGTCTGTAATTTTGTGCACGGAAGTGAAAAGTTCCGCTGTTCATAGTATCACCACTTCACAATATAAAAGTATGATTTATTATTATCTTGGAGTGTATTTTTGCTATAGTTTGTCTGATATTTACTGGTCTGTAATTTTGCTCACTGAAATGAGAAGTTCCCCTGTTCAAAGTAGCCTCACTTTACAATATTTGATTTACTTGGAGTGTATTTTTACTATGGTTTGTCTGAAACTTAGTGGTCTGTAATTTTGCGCGCTGAAGTGAAAAGTTCAGCCGTTCAAAGAAGCCTCACTTTACAATATTTAATTTACTTGGAGAGTATTTTTGTTGTATGTACTTTGTCCAAAATTTAGTGGCCTGTAATTTTTTTCGCTGGAATAAGGAGTTGCGCTGTTTAAAGTAGCCTTACTTTATATTACAGTGGAACTTTCCTAATGAAATTTTTCATATAACAAACTTTTTGGCTGGTCCTTTGGAATTTCCATTCAAAAACGTTTCTTTGTAACAAAAGAAAATGTCTATATAACGAACTTTTTTTACCGTTCAGAAGCTCAAATGCTTGAATCACATTGAAAACACATAGCTACAGTTCCTAATAGTAATTTAACGATTGACCAAAATGATAACGAAAACTGCACATGGGTGGGCATTTATTTTCATTAAAAGCTCAGTTTCTCGTGTGCATTTCACCTAATTAGTTATACCCAGAGGCGATACTCGACTTTCAATTGGGGGGGGGGGGGATGGAAAAAGAAAATTTGCCGACAAATATTTTCTTTTAACTAAAAATTTGCCGACAAAATTTTCTAAAAATTTGAAAATTCGCCAATTTTTCAATCAAAATATTTTTTAATTGAAAAAAAAATAATAATAATAATAATAATAAGAGTGAGGTGAGTGAATCACTGAGTACAAGTGATTGAGTAACTGTGTGAATAACTGAATAAGAAAGCGAGTAAATGAGTGAATCACTAAATTAGTAAGCAAATGACTGAGAGAGTGAGTGGATCACTGAGTAAGTGAGAGAATCACTAAATAAGTAAGCTAGTGACTGAGCGAATCACCGACTTATTGAGTGAGTGATGGAGTGAGGAAATGTGAATGAATAACTAAATTAGAGAATGAGTGAATAACCAAGTGAGTGAGTGAGTGAGTGAGTGAGTGAGTGAGTGAATCACTGACTCATTGAGTGAGTAACAAAGTAATTGAGTGAATAACTCAAGAAATGAGCGAGTGACTGAGTCACAGTAAGTGATAACTGTGCGAATAACTGAATAAGTAAGCGAGTGACTGAGGGAATCACTAAACAAGTAAGCAAATGACTGAGTGAGTGAGTGAATCACTGACTCAGTGAGTGACAGAGTGATGAAGTGAATGAATAACTGAATTAGAGAATGAATGAATGACTGAGTATGTGAATGAATCACTAAATAAGTAAGCAAATGACTGAGTTAATCACTGACTTAGAAGTCGCTATATAATATGCAATTGTTCCAGTTTCACCTAACGGATTCACAAGAGGAGAAAATGGACGCATCATGAGTCGATTGAGTCGTATCATATCCTTGTGCTGAGTACTGGTGACGTGATGTGAATAATGGTCGTGAAATTATGGACGGGTGAAACCGCCTGTTGACAAATCGCCGCTGTTCCGGAAAACATGTGTGAATTACTAGAACGTTTGATACTCAGCTTGAAACCTTCTGCTTTTGACTGACTAGTCTGTAACAGGGGTCCAGGGTACTCCATTTTCAGAAACGAAATTTGACTTTCAGTTTGGAAAGGTGGAGAAGAAAAATTTGCGACAAATATTTTTTGAAAACTAAAAATTCGCCGACAAAATGCTTAAAAAATTGCCAATTTTTAATCGAAATATTTTTGAATTGAAAAAAACAAAAACAAATATGTGTAAAAAATGAACACTCAAATTAACAGTTTCAAAAATTGCCGACTGTCAAATTATTGGGGGGAGGGGGTGTCAAATGAACAGTCTTTAAATTTGCCGACTGCCAAATTATCGGGGCTATTACAACCCACCACGACCCCTATAGTTTCACCCCTGATTATACCCTTTATTATTTATATACAGTTTATGCATAAAGTCTACTTTACAGTACTGTACATGTACATACATATAAACTGTAATTAAAAATTTTTTTTTTAATGAAAAAGAGAAAAAAAAGATTTCTATACAACGAAGTTTCTATATATCAAAGTTTTTCTTTGTCCCCTTGGAGGTTCGTTATACGGAAGTTCCACTGTATTTAGTTTAATTAGAGAGTATTTTTGTTATAGTTTGTTTGACACTACTTATTGGTCTGTAATTTTGCGCGCTGTAGTGAAATTTTCCACTGTTCAAAGTAACTCCACTTTACACTATTTGATTTTTTATTATCCTGAAGTGTATTTTTGCTATAGTTTGTCTGAAACTTATTAGTCTGTAATTTTGCTCGCTGAAATGAGAAGTTTCGCCGTTCAAAGAAGCCTCACTGTACAATATCTGATTTACTTAGAAAGTATTTTTGTTATAATTTGTCTGTCACTTATTGGTCTGTAAGTTTGCGCGCTGAAGTGAAAAGTTACTCTGTTCAATTAGCCACATTTTACAATATTTGATTTACTGTTATCTTGGAGTGTATTTTTGCTATAGTCTGTGTGAAATTATTAGTCTTCGCTGTTCAAAGTAGCCTTACTTTATAATATTTGATTTACTTGGAGAGTATTTTTGTTATAGTTTTTCTGACACTTGTCAGTCGGTAATTTTGTGCGCCACAATGAAAAGTTGCACTGTTCAAATTTGCCCCACTTCACATTATTTAATTTACTATTATCCTGGAGAGCATTTTTACCATAGTTTGTCCAGAACTTATTGGTCTGTAGTTTTTTCACGCTAAAGTGAAACGTGCCGCTGTTCAAAATAGCCCCACTTTACAATATTTGATTTACCATCATCTTAAAGAGTATTTTTGCTAAGATTTGTCTGAAACTTATAGATTGTTAATTTTCCATCGTTTATGGATCGCTATCATATCTGATTTTTTCCATGTTTCGGGTAAGTACATACTCTCAATCACATTGTTGTACACTTCTGTTAATCTTCAAGTTGGTGTTTCCCCTCCATATTTTGTCATTTCACCCGTTATTTGGTCTGATTCTGATGCTGTCTTAGTTTTTAGGTTTTTTATTACTTGTTCGACTCCCGTGTGTCATAGGGTGGGGTACTTTATTTTGGAAATGATACCACCGTCCCCTAGCTTAATGAGTGTGGAGGCCCCCTGCTCTTCTGGCTCCCTGATCCTACACATAGTCTTTGGTAGTGGGCAGAGTGACGGTGATCAACTGGAGGAAAAAGGGTTGCCGGTATCTCTCGGGTCACATGCGACCCAACCAACCGAACTGTGACGGCATTGTTTCGATTAATTTTCGAACGGAAGACGGAATGACGAAGACTCGCAATGTCGGAGGCTCGTGACCTACCGTCGGATTCGTTTTCACTTTGAAGTCGATTCGAAAACCGCAGCCGTAAGTGTAAACTGACAGTAGGTAATTTAGGAGCACACGGTTCCGGTTTCGACAAATGCTGCTCACTTTTTCCATTCCGGTCGCGTGGATGAAATGCAAGTAAGTACTACGGGTACGGTCGGGTACCCGAAGAGCACCGAGACCGTGTTCTTGCGTTCATCCTGAAAGGCAGGAATCAAGGGTTGAGTTTGGGCAGGTGATGATGGTCAACGACATCGGCGCGTGAAGAATAATTCTAAACCCATTTTCAGGCGTGTGTTGCGGATCTTGTTTCGGTACGTTTACTAAATTCAATAATCTGTAAAGGCATTTGAATGGGGCCGCTGTTACAAACAGGTTTCCTCGCACGTCTGGCATGTTTTTCGAGGGCACGCTCGGCGTCGACTGGATGCCAGTGCTCGGTGCAGGCAGCAGTGTCTCGTGAATTATGGTTGCAGGGGTAGGGTGATACAAGAAGTGATTCTTTTGCGAGGATAACCGGAATGTAAAATGACTTGGGTCTTGTGTCAGTCGCGTTGTAAACTTTAGATTGTCAACTTAAGTGGACGTCTCGCATGTGACAGATTTATAACGCTTGGGGTCAAATTACCTCCTTCACATAGCTGACCTCCTCCCCACTGATGCGTAGAAAGGCATATTGCGTTGAAAATGTGTAAGATCATAGAATCCCCGCAGTTGATAAAAGTGAGGTTCTAAGAGGTCATTTACCCCGTCCACCAAACTTCAGCCCTCTCTCCCAAGGACACTATCGCCTCAAATTACATTCTTACACATTTATTGGCCTGTTCTAAACCAGGAGTGCCACGTGTAGCCCAAAGGTAACGTGAAGTCCCACCAACGCCGGAAGGCTAGTGATATTTGAATACCCCCACTAGCATTCTAGCGAAAGTGTCAATCGAGGTGGAAACATAGCATGCCTTAAAACCTCCGACAGTTCACACAAACAAAGCTTACGATTGCAAGGCGTGTTACCACCACATCAGAAAGATTGCTGTGCGTGTGCAGGTACCGTGGAGAAAGCAAATCAAACTACTCCGACTAACCCTGTCCAGGACAATAGCGCGTCAGAAACCGCGATCACCAAACTCTGACATCGGATACGGCACCTGAAGAAGACGCAAAAATGCGAGCCAAATTGTCAAAGGCATCGCTAAATGTTACCTCGACTCTCAAGAGGGGTCAAGTTGAACAAGTAATTTACTTACGTGTTTTGGGTGATATCAGTCAAAATTGAAAGTTGCAGAAAGAAAAATTGTTAAAATACGAATTTTCCTCAAATTCATTCCAAAGGGTTCCAGTGTATTAAAGACATCTTCCCTCCTTTGTCTCCTCTTCCACCCGCTGCTGAGGTACTATGGGGGTTGGAGATAAAGAGTCAACCCAACAACAACTGATGGGTAAGAAAATCTATTTTTAATGCTTCGCGCTACCGAAACGCTTTTCCGGCTCGACTATGCCATAGGAACTTCACAAGCAATCAAAGGTCAGAAAAAATTGGCACGATCAAAAGAAACTTGCATAATTGAAAAAATGCATGTCTGTGTGTAAATACAGCAGCTTCTCGAAACGCAGGCTGTGGTATGGCTTTTTGGCTTCAACTCTCGGCAGTAGCACCTTAGGTGGGAGGGAGACGGAGGAGAGATTTGGGTGGATCGGATTCGAGAATAATTCCCGAAAACGAATTCAGTGACCTAATTAATTAATTAATGTTTTCATTCACTACAGTTTTGATAGTCTTAATATTTGGTGAAGCGTATGGCGATGCACGCATGCAAAATTGGCTTCCCAGACACTGCTCCCTGGCCCCGAAAGCTACCCTTTCGAGTATCGTGTCGTAACCAGAGCAGTCTTTTCAATCTTTCCAGGTCTTTCTGTTCATTTTCTTTCCAGTGGTTACGTATTTTCAGACTTTTCTATGTTTTCAGGATTTTCTGTAATTTTAGTCTCCTCAGTCTAAAGGTCGATTTTTTTATGTTTTGTCTGGCCTCTCAGTTTTTTGGGTTGTTTTGGACTTTTCGGTATTCTTTGTTATTTCTTTCGTCGTTTGGGAGGTTTCGGTTATTTTTGTTTTTGCTTTCTTTTCGGCCATATATATCATAATTTTTTTTTTTTTGACTTCCAGTCTGTCATTTCAGCCTTTTCAGTACTTTCGTTAATTGCTTCTGTTTTCCTGTCATGTTTTCAGTGTTTTAGGAATTCAGAGCAGTCATTTCAGTTTTTTAACTCTTTTTCATCTGTGATTCTTTTTACGTGTATCATTTTTACATGCTAGTATTTTCTTCCAATTTGTCTTCTCTGTTTTACGTCAATTTAATAATTTCTATCGTACTCAGTTCATTAGCTTATTATTTCTGCATTTTGTTTCGTTTCTATAATATTTATTCCTTTCCGGTTGTTCAGTATTTCCAGGGACGTACCGAAGAGTTTTTCCAGGGGGGGGGGGCAAAACATTGTGAAAATACCAACTGACTCATCTCAAAGTTCCCAAGTATCAAAGCGAAAAAAACAACTTTTGACTTGGATCTTTCCAACTCACTCAACTCAAAATTCCCAAATATCAAGGCAAAAAAAAGAACCTTTGACTCAGGTGCGGCAACTTCTGTGTAGCGTATGTAGCAGATGCTACACATGGAAAGATTTTGCTACACATGAGATATACAAGGTGCTAAAGTGAGCGATTAAATCATCCAATAAATAACTTTATTTTGTTTTTTGTTGTTGTTTTTTTGTTATGCTACACATGGGAAAAATCTAGATTGCTACCCCTGCTTTGACTTGTTAGATTTTCCTAACTTCTCAACTCAATTCCCAAGTGTCAAAGCAAGAAAAAAAAAACTTTTCGACTTGGATTTTTTAAACTCCACCTGACTAAGATGGTAAATTTCCCCAACTGCTGAATGAAAAGTTCCCACGGGGGGTGTAAGTTGCTTCTCTACTATCCTAGTATTTCCTCCAGTCAGCGTGAATCCATTATTTGGGAGGATGGGGTGGACTCGGAGCAAAAGAACAGTTTCAACCTCCACATTTTAGTAAATATACCAGAAAAAAGAAAACCTAGCAGTAGGAAAAGAAAATCTTCCAGGGAGAAAACTTAGCCCAAAGGGCAATGCCCTCTCCCAAGGCTATAGGTATTTTTTACTACCTGTTTTGTTATTTCTCTCTTTTTTTATAGTACTCGTACTACAGATTCCTGAATCAGTGGGTCATTTGACAATAAAGCCGCCCACATTTCTTCAAGAAATCAATTATGAATTAGTGTTTCTTTTAGAATTTTCCTCTTCTCCTTACAAAAATGATAAGTCGCTACCACCCTCCTCCGCAGAAATTGAATGACTTAAGTGATGCCGGTTTGGCTTTTCCTCTTTGTGGCGGTTCATTTCACCACCTCTCCTCCAACGTGTAAGTGCTGAAACGGGGGTAAAAGTTTGCGTACAATTCGCGCAATTTGTGCAGCCACCTCCCCAAATGTGTATGACCTTTTTGGCACCACTCTTAGCTCTACGAATTTGGAGATCTTGAAGAAATTGTAGCCCTTTATTACAAGGGTGGGGGTGACACACATTCGAGGAGATGAATACCCAATTTACTCAAATTGTATGAGAACTCTTATCACCCCCTATTCTACAATGCCAGCTAAGTAGCCTACAATTCCTCCAGCTCCCAAACTCTTAAAGCAAATAGTGATACAAAGGTCCACAAATTGGAGGAGAGGGGTGGATACACAAACTGCACTTATTCATCAATTTTTGTCTTCATCACTCGTCTGTATTTTCATATTTTATTCGAAGGGGAGAGGGTGAAATGGACCAATAGTTTGCTCGATATCTTCCAATTTGAAATTCTAAATCTGGTAGTATATTGTAGCCCTAGTTTTTTGGGCGGGGGGGGGGGGTTTGAAGATTCCGTTCTTCATCGAAATCAGATTCAAAAAGAAGAACGGCGAAGAGGGTTATCAGCTGACGAAATCAAACTATCGATATGTAGGTGTCAGTATTCCAGCCCGGGTGTTAGTGCTAATGACCGCCAGGTTTCACTACATGAGCATTTAGGATACCCGCCCGAACCAAATAATTTCGGAACACTGAATTAATAGTATAAGTAAAATAAAAAGATTCAAAAGGGTGGCAGATGTGGTCGTGCACGTAGAAATTGCCGGGGCAAACAGCGTGTACTTTTAAAAGAGGGTGACTACGTACGACCAGCTGTTTTTGTGCAGGCTTTTCGGAACGCAGCCCAGCACAGATTTCATCGAAAATTATTTGATTCGCGTGCTGACCATATCACATGTCGGATCGTGAATTTGATTCACAGGGTTCGCCGTAATTTCAACGTCGTTTACAATTCGGGCGCAGCAGCCGACCAAATTCGAAACTCTCGAAAGCGAGCGGGAAGTTAAAATCGAAATTGCCAGCTAGAATGTTCTCTGTGTCAACGTTCAGTTGATTTTCGTTTTTGTGCATGGGCACTCGACGAAGCGTGAAATTTGATTTGAGTCGGCCCGAAAGTGAGCGAGGAAAATACGAAAATTATTTTCGCACCCGGTGACAATGTTGGATACGTTCAACGGCGAGGGTCCAGTAATCAATTCTGAGAGAGATTATTCAAAATGAATATAGAGAGATGTAATTAGGTAAATTTCCTGACCTACATCCTTGTTCTTCGATTATTTTTATATCTGCAAGATGGTAATCTTGGGAGTAAATATGAGTATGAAGGTCTTTCGAGTTCTGCGAGAAGTGTTTAGTCCGGACCGCAGTGAAAGTATACAAAATCAAAGAGACAAACGAGTTTGACAAAAAAAAAAAGTGGGCGATGATTGACCTAATAGCAAAAGTAAGTCTTAAGGCGAGTGCTTAAACCTAACTAAATGTATGTCCTACCTGGCCGATCGAGAGAGGATAAGGAGAGTAAGGCATGTGAATAATAAGAAGAAGAACGTGGTTTTGAGTTTTATTTATGTTTCTGATCATATTATTATGATTTTATCATTCAAGATGCTGTCGGTAACCTATACGTTACCTTTCTATAATAAAATGCTCGTAAGGAATAGTTAACTTATCCACGTGTATTCAATCTGTGTCGAGGTTCCAATTCAGGAATTGAAAACAGTGATTCACAAACTAAAGTAGGTAATGTGTGAAGGCATCCAAATTAATTTTCGGAAGAGATCAATTAGACCATGAACAAAAGCTGGAAAAGGCTCAAATGAGATTAAAAGAACTAGGCTTCACCATCAATGTGAAGAAAAGTACAATCCTCAGGATGAACATCTTCACTATATTCAAGAATTCAATAGCAGGCTACAAAATTTGATTTCGATTCGCTTAGTTGCTTAGCTGTTCAATAATTTTTCTCGAAAATGAGATTTTGGTATCATTGTATGGAAAGATAATTTCATGCTGCATCGAATAAAACACTGTATCTAAAACTGCTTTCAACAATTTACTTTTAAATTTAAAAAAGGTAAAGTTGCTGTACCTAGTTAAATTAAAAAATGTAAAGGTGCCGTACCGAGCTCCTCTCAATAAGTTTGGGTGAAAAAGTGCTACATCCAATGTTTACAGTTTTACAATACAGTAGATCAGTAGACCGTCCAATATCCCTATGAATGAGGACGGAGGGTTATATGCGCATATAACGATTCTTGCGGATAAGCGAACATATCATCTACAGTGATTACAACTCGACGCACTGATAACAAGTAACGTCGCTACTCAAAGAGGGTCGGCAACATCTTCAAATTGCGAAGCTGCAGACTACAGTCGTGCAGCTCTATTACCTATCACTCAATCACTCTATCAACAGGAAGGTACTCTTCAATCAATTGGAAACAATTCAGGTGGCATCTTAGGAAATTGTATAATTCTTCATACGCTAAAGACAAAGATGGAATTTTATTTCAGTTCAAATAAAGTTTACAATTTGAATGAGCATAACCAAAATCATCACCAATACTATCAACACTTGTTAACTGACATCCAGTTTTGAGAATATTGGAAGTACATTTGTTCGTCACAACTACCATACTTCAGCATTGACATAGAATGATCAAAAAACAGAAAAACATATCCTCAGGATGAATATCTTCACTACATTAAACAGCAGGCTACAAAATTTGATTTCGAATCGCTTGTTGCCTGATAAATTTGTAGTCTTTGTTGCAGTGTTTCTCCTCGATGCTTCCTGTAATATGTACATTTCTGCTTCTGGTGTTCTAATCTACATTTACAAAATCCCTGTGCACCGCATAGCTAGGCTTTATCCTGTACTTGTTCTCTAGCTAATTGTTCATTTGCCTCATCACACATTCCCATCATCGCCACAGAGGGTAATGCCACTAGGCTTTATTGCTCGAAACCTGAAACAGAATACCAGAATTACCAAATTCACATCGCATTATCCCCTCGGTACTGATGCGATGCCCGAAAGGGTAGTTTCCGGTGCCGGGGGTGCGGTGTCTCAGGGGCCACTTTGGCATGCGTGCATCGCCATACGTCCCACAACACCAGTATTCCTGGGAAAATTTACTGATAAGAGTACCTCAGAACGTTGTATGTACTTTGTTTGATTCAAAGAAATTCTACACTAATTAAACGGAGAACTCATTTCATATATGTACATTAACAAACAATACACTTACCTCTTCTAAATTCAGGTAATTTCTTCACTTTCCTTGAGGAAATAGTTCCTTTTGTAGAAAAGTACGAAACGCACAATGCTCCAGCCATAAATAAAATCCGAAATAAAAATGAAACGCAAATAATCGCGTTTTTTAAATTTTATCTCCTTGGCTCTATACATTGCAAATAACGCTCCCACACAGTAATGAAGCTCAAGATCAATGAGCACTACTGAAGAAGGAAAAAACGAAGAGATAAAAAAAAAACAGTAATTGCAAGAGGCTCGTTGCCGGGCCCTATAAAATCGATATTGTTACTTATAATTATTTTTTATTATTTTCAACTGGTTAATTTCTGGGAAATAAGGCGCCATGAACTGAACCATGACTCAGATCCTCTCAGATCAGCACATCTGAAGTAATGTGCCACTGAACTGAACTGGAAACGAGAAGAGAAAAAACAAGCAGCTTCGCTATTCGAAGAGGGTCGGCTGGAAAAGCCAAAATCCTTCACCCCATGTATCTTTACTATTCAAAGTCAGTTCAAAGCTTCAAATTCCGAAGCCCAAATAACGTCGCTTGGTTCTGTCTTGCTTAACATCGTCCAGATGGTCAAAGCTTTCTCTGAAGGACAAAAAATGGCTCTGAAATGTGAATCGAACGGATTCGTGGAGCTGGAAAACGTTCTTCTAAACTTCTGTACTCATGGTCAAAAATACAGAGGAAGAATTCGATTCAGATGAGAAATTTAATTTTGATTCAAATAAAGTTCACAATTTGAACAATCATAACCAAGATTATCACAATACTATCAAAACTTGTTACTGGGCATGCAGTTTTGAGAACATTTTGGAAGTACGTTTGTTCTTCATAACTTCATAACTCCGCAATGACATAGAACAATCAAAAAATAATCCACCACAACTTACACACACAATTATTGTAGGTCATTTTTTAATCATTCACGCTGACATTCTCTTAGTTCTTTTCGTTTTGCTTGATAAATTTGGAGTCTCTATTGTAGTATTTCTCCTCGATGCTTCTTGTATGTAATACACATTAAGTCTTTCGCCTTCTATTACACTCATGACTCACTCACTCTAAACATCACGGCGAGTAACACATCCTTCCATGTTCCAACCTGCTCTAATGACGCCCGGCAATACCTATCATTTTTGATTACTGATTAGATATACAATACCGCTTATACTTGATATACAATCCAGGTAATTTCACCTACCAGTTATGACTGGTGTTAGATTTATTTCGTTTATGTTAGAATTTATCCGATTATACCAGTCATCATGTTTTTTGTCTCCTTAGTGTCCATTTTGGAGTGTAAGTGAACTTGGTAATATTCCTTTTGTAGGGTGTGCCAATTCACTTTTCCTTCTTCTGTATTCCAGAGCGCTTTCAGCTGTTATGCCATCAGGGTACTCCACTGATGATGGCATAACAGCTGAAACCGCTCTGGAATGCAGAAGAAGGAAAAGTGAATTGGCACACCCTACAAAAGGAATTTTTTGTCTCCATATATGCTCAGCACATATCTTTCGACCGACTGGTCACTTTTTGTGCATATTAAATTTCTTTTCGTGTTCATAAGTTCGCTCTCGTGGAAAAGAGCTCAATTTTTCAATTCATTCATTAAATTTTCAAGCATCGATCTCTCTTACAAGTGACTTGATCCAGGTTTACAGAGGTATACAATTCTGCTTTTGACATTCTGATCTACGTTTAGAAACTTCTGCGCATCATGTAGTAAAAGATTTTAAATTTATTCTGCACTTGTTCACTCGCTATTTGTTGATTTGCCCCTTGCTTACTTGCGACTAATTCATATGCTGTTAGTTCATTTGCTGCATCGCATACCTATTCCCACAATCGCCACAGAGGAGAATACCGTTGTTTCATCTGCAGGTGAAGACGGTCACAAAGCTGAGGCTTCATCGCTCGAAACATGAAACAGAATACTTATACCATTAATACTTCCATCAGATTTACAATACACATTTCGTATCGCATTATTCCTTGGAAAATTTACTGATAAGGAGTACCACAGAAATACATATAAGTATACTTATCTTAAAGGAACATGTTTCACTTGATCCAGATTTGATCAGAATTCACGAACAATTCACACGTACCATTGGTTAAAGAATTCACTGAGAAGGCAAGAAAATCCTATATTGTACACTCGAATATGCAACATCACTACTGCGAAAAGAATGTACCTACTCCTAAGACGAATTTCTTACTGGACATGTTCTACTTGGTTCGATTCAGACGAATTGTACACTTATCAAACCAAGAACCCATTTTATACATTAGCAACAGTGCCGATTTATCCATTGGACAGAGCAGGCAATTGCCTAGGGCCTACGAAGCATGAACTTTTTTTTAAAATTTACTGGAATCTGGTTGCAGTAATTTAATTATAACTGGTGGCATGTAAACTTACAAAAAAAAAATGAAGCAACAAATTGTCTAGGGCCTACACAAATTGTCTAGGGCCTACGAAAATCTTAATTCGGCACTGATTAGGAAGCAGCTGAACTTACCTCTTATAAATCCAGTGAAGGGTTTTCCTCAATTTTCAAAATTTTTTCCAACAGTAACCGTACCTTCTCGAATCAATAACTGAATCACTTAGAATAAAATCGCAATTGTTGCTTAACATTTTTTTTTTAATTTCATCTCCTTAGCTCTGCACATTGAAAATTTGAAAATGACATTCGCACAGTGCACAATAATGAAGATTAAGATCAACGAGCACGTCTGAAGAAGAAGAGAAAAAGAAGTGCATGAGGCTCGTCATCAACCCTAATAAAACCAAAATTGTTGCTTATAATTTAATATTTTCAACTACTTAATTTCTCCAAAATAAGGGGCCACTGAACTGAACTATGAATCAAATCCATATTCGATCTTATGTATATGATTGAGATTCAAACCTGCACTAGAGTGCGCTGCAAAATTACTTGCGCGGGTGTTAGCAGGTGAAAATGAGTGAGTGATCATGTGTACTTTCAAATAGAAAAACTACTATCTTCAGGAGTGGAAGAAAACGAGTAAAACTTATTCTACCAGTAGAACTGATTATAATTTTATTTTTTGATGATGATGCAGTTAAATTTAGGACAAATTTTCTTTTAAAGTGGATTTCTAATCGACTTGATGATATTGAGGTTTGCTACACGCTTAAGGTAAATCATACGTAATCACTCACACGTATACAGGGCTGCCAACACTTGAAACTCCAAGTTTAAATCTCAGTAGGAATCAAGAATAGACAAAGATAGATTAGCCGGTTTTTTTCTGTCTCTTTTTACACCACTTCACCGAGCGTAAGCGTTCCAGACGAGACGCCTCTGAACTGAACTGTGACTCTGAATTGGAAAGAGAAGAAAAATAGTGATTACAATAGGATCGGCGCTACTCGTAGCCGTCCCTAAAAAGAGCTTAAGATTGAAAAAGAAACAGGTATGGTGACATCTGTAGAAGGGAAAGTTGTCTACGTGGAAATTCCCTCTGGAAAAGTCCAGAAGCATATACAGAACAAGTTGAGGCATTTGAGCATCCTTTAATTCCTGATGGGTCTCAAGAACAGCCTGCAGTTCTAGAAAGGGAAAAAAGGACGTCAGTGGAAAACATCCAGAGATCATACGTTCAGGTAGAACTACCCATCTACCAGGGCATTTGAAGGATTCCATTGTCGAAAAGAAATAATAGATAAATGGAAGAGTATAACTGTGTTGTAGTGTTTTTTGCTTTGTAAAAATGGTAATACTGATATTGATAAGATGTACTCGGTATTCGCGTATATCTCTGTAACGATAGTTTTTGGTTTTTGTTGTTCATGGCTGTCACGATGTCAATACACAAGTACGTTAATTTACTGATTCTGGTGTTATTCGGTGTATGTGACCGTTACACTCACTTCCAAAAAGTCTAAGTCGAAAAAATTTAGGGGGTCCAGAGAGGCAAAATTTTGTAGCCTCCCTCTCTAACAGGGTTACCGAATTTTTTTAGCCTGAAACCATCCCAGATTTCATATAAACACATCTTGTATGTACGACCGCCATCTTCGAACAAGCACAAGTGACGACGATAGTAGAGCCTAAAGATGATTGGAAGAATAAATTTCATGGAAATTTCCATCAACAACACGAACGCACTTTGCAGTCAATTACTGACAAAATGGTTGGAAGAAAAGAGAAAAAAAGTGATTGCAAGAAGCTCGTTGCCAACTCAAAAATTTACCTTTTCCCGTGTTTTCTAACGAATGGCAATGTCCCAATAGAACAAAAGTAAAAAGCGGTCTTAGAAATTTGCCCACTGATTTCCTGATTTTTTTTTTTAAATGTTCTTCACTGAGGGCAATTTTTCCAATTGATTTTAATGTTTCTGTGTTCGAGAGAATTTCCATCCTCTCCCGAATGATCGGTTCTTGGTATGAAGTAGCGGAATTTGTTTCGAGCTGGATTTTTTTGGACACACTGTACGCCAAAATTATTTCCATACCTCGTGAAGGTCACGACTGGAGCAGGTAGTTTCGAAATTCCCCGGCTTGACCAAGATTCGGAACCATACCTCGTGAAGGTCATGACTGGGGCAGGTAGTTTTGAAATTCCCCGGCTTAACCAGGATTCGGAAATTTTGTTGACTTGTTTTCAGCTTTGTCGAAATGCGGTTGTACCCCTCCCGGCTAACGGATTCCCTTTCAGCTATCAATACATCACGTCCTTAAGCAATCGTTTGATTTTCTCTGTCACTCGTGAGAATGCTGGACCATTGTCTTCACCGCCCTTATACCTGTCGCAATACGGATTTGGGGAATTTTATTTACAACATACGCGTCCAGTCGAAGGCATTTTTTCTACGACGTACGTATCTCTGGTTGGACGGTTGTTATCCCACTGCCCCACTCCCTATTCAAAGCCAATTAAAGTCGATGTACATTTTTGGGCTCAGTAACTCTAGAGATTTCAAATTTCGTCAGCATCAGTTATATTTGAATATCAGTAGCACGAAGTATATCTCCTTGAAAATTTCTATAACATTTCGGATCCAGGCTAGTCGTGCATGCGCATTTTGGATTGGATTCTTGGATTTACCAAGTCGTAATGGAGTTTTGATTTTGCATCCGTACCGTGAGTTATGTCGATTTTGCATGTTTAATTTTGGTACCCAAATGATTGCCTGTTGCCTGTCCTTTGACTGTTATTTTTGGTTTATTGCACATTTGATTGATCGTCGTATTTTTGCATGTTTGCTGCATGTGGTTACTGGTCGTGTTCTGCCTTGGTTGTTGCTTGTCATGTGACTTATATTTTACCACATATTTGATCGATCGTCATATTTGTGCATGTTTTCTGCATGTGGTTGCCGTGCTTGTCATTTGACTATTATATATATTTTGTTCGCCATATTTTTGGATGTTTGCTGCATGTCATTACTGGTCATGATCTGCCTCTATTGTTCAAGAAATTCGGATCCGATGTGGGCATTTTGGATTGGTTGCTTGGATTCGCCAAGTCTGATGGAATTTTGATTTTGCACCCATATAGTGAGTTATGTCGATTTTGCATGTATAATTTCGGTACCCAAATTATTGCCTGTGGCTTGTCCTTTGACTGTTATATTTGGTTTCTTACATATTTGATTAATAGTCGTATTTTGGTATGTTTGCTGCATGTGGTTGCTGTGTTTGTCATTTGACTGTTATATAGATTTTGTTAGCCATATTTTTGGATGTTTGCTGCATGTGATTACTGGTCGTAATCTGCCTCCTTCGTTCAAGTTCGTGACTTTCGAATCCGATCAAGTCGTTTGCATTGTGGATTGGATGCTTGGATTCGCCAAGTCGGATGGAGGTTTAACTTCGCATGCGGAAGTTTTGGATTTACCGAGTTTCTCGAAATACGTCACTGGATATAAACAGTATGTAATGTAACCATTTTGCTGGTTTATAGGTGAGAAATTCATTTTTTCATAAGCTTTTGAATTCCCCCCCCCCCCGAATTGTGATACTGCAAATTTATTTTTCAAGCTTCCGATTGAACAATCATATCGAGGATTCATTAGACCGCTGATTCATGGAAGCGCCTCTTCTGTGCAAGTATCAAGTACCAGCAGATTTTCAATTTTCTCCGTGGAAGTTTTGGCTTTATCGAGTTTCTCGAAATTTGTTGTTGGATATAACAGTACGTGGTGTAAAAATCTTATTGCCTTAGAGGTGAGAGAATTAATTTTCTCATTCGGGTTCATATTTTTCTCCCGAATTGTGATACAGCAAAATAACATTTACAGCTTCTGATTTCAACGATTTTAGCATTATAGGCGAGAGAATGAATTTTTATTAGCGTATTTTCCCTCAAATTGTGGCTCAGCAAAATTATTCTTACAACTTCTGATGACTTCTGATTAAACGATTGTAGACCTGGCCATCGCTTCGTGAAAACACTTCTTCGACACAAACACCAGCACGTTTTGGATTTTCTCCGTGGAATTTCTAAATCCATCGCACCTTGAATAACGGTATGTTGTGTATTAATTCTAATTTTGATGGGTTGCAATATTTGTATATCGTCTCATCTGACCCCTTTTAGATTGTATAAGTTCACTTTATTTGAATATTTGTACAGCAAAATTATTTTTATTGCTTTTAATTGAACAGATTTGGATTTTCTCTGTGGAACATTTGGGTCTGTCGAGTTTCCCGAAATTCGTCACTGGACATAACAGTATAACAGTATGTGATGGTGTAACAATTTACCTGCCTTACAAGTGAGAGAATTCATTTTTCCATTAGCTTTCGAATTTTTTCCCCGAATTGTAATAGAATTTGATTGAACAGATTTTGGATTTTCTCCGTGAAACGTTTGGACCTGCCGAGTTTCCCGAAATTTGTTGCTGGACATGACAGTATGCAGTGTCTGGTGTAACAATTAAACTGCCTTCTAAGTGAGAATTTTTTCATTAGCATTCGAATTCCCCCCCCCCCTCAAATTGTGATACAGTGAATTTAGTTATGCAGCTTCTGATCGATCAAATCATCGAAAATCTACTAGACTGCTGATTTGTGGAGGCGCCTCGTCTATGCAGTCACCGAATACAAACAGATTCTGGAATCTCTCTGAAAGTTTGGACCTGTCGCGTTCTCCGAAATTCGTCGCTAGATATAAAAATATGTGATGTACTGATTTTGCTTCTTTATAGGTGAGAGAATTCATTTTTTCATTAGTTTTCGTTTCCTAATATTGCTTCCCTGAACATTGGTACTGCAAATTTATTTTTACAGCTTCTGAATGATTGTAAGTTAGAGGATCTACTAGACCTGGACGTTGCTTCCCAGAAACGCTTTAGCAGGAACACTGAAATTTCTCCGTGAAAATTCTGGATCTGTCGAAATTTCCAAATCCCTCGCATCTTGAATCACTGGTACATGGCGTAATACTTCAGATTTTCATGGGTTCGTATGATTTGATTTCTATATTGTCTTCCCAAACCCCTTCGAGATCAAAATAATTTATTTTATTTCTAATTTTCTAACTGAATTTTTTTTTCGAATTTTAATACAGCAAAAATATTTTTATAGCTTTCGACTGGATGATCTCATATTGAGGATCTACTAGACCGCTGATTGGTGAAAGCGTCTCTCCTATACCAACACCGAGTACTAGCAGATTTTGGATTTCCTCCATGGAAGAGTTTCCCGAAATTTGTTGCCGGACATGAAACGTATGTGGAATATAGTATCACAAATTTACCTGCCTTATAAGTGAGAGAATTTATCACTAGTTTCCGAATCCCCCCTATTTATACAGCTTCTGATTAAATGATAGAATCTTCGAGGATCTACTAAACCGCTAATTCGTGGGAGCGCCTCTTCTATGCCATCACCGAATACCAGCAGATTTTGGATACTCTCTGAAAGTTTTTTGGATCTGTCGCATTCCCCAAAATTCGTCGCTAGATATAAAACTCTGTGATGTACTAATTTTGCTTCCTTATAGGTGAGAGAATTCATTTTTTCATTAGCTTTCGTTTTTTGTATTGTTTCCCCGAACTTTGGTACCGCAAATTTATTTTTACAGCTTCTAAATGATCGTATCTTAGTGGATCTACTAGACCTGGCCGTTGCTTCGTAGAATCGATTCAGCGGAAACACCAAACACCAGCATTTTTTGGTATTTCTCCGTGAAAGTTCTGGATATGTCAAAAATTTCCAAATCCCTAGTATCTTGAATCACTGGTAGGTAGTGTAATGCTTCGGTCGAGTTTCCCGACATTCGTCGCTGGACATATTAGTATATGGTGTTGTAACAATTTACCTGTCTTACAAATGAGAGAATTCATTTTTTCATTAGCTTTCGAATTTTCCCCCGAATTGTGATACGGCAATACTTTTAATTGAACAGGTTTTGGATTTTCTCCGTGAAAGTTTAGGATCTGTCGAGTTTCCCGAAATTCATTGCTGGACATGGAAGTATGTGGTGTGTTGTATAAAAATTTAGCTGCCTTGTAAGAATTTATTTTTTCATTAGCTTTCGAATTTTCCCCCGAATTTTAATTGGGCAAATTTATTATTAGAGCTTCTGATTGAAGAATCGAATCATCCATGGAAATTTTGGATCTGTCGCGTTTCCCGAAATTCGTCGCTAAATATAATATGTGATGTACAAATTTTGCTGCCTTATAGGTGAGAGAATTCATTTTTTTCATTTAGTTTTCATTTTGTATTGCTTTCTGGAATTTTGATACTGCAAATTTATTTTTACAGCTTCTGAATGATCGTACCATAGCGGATTGACTACACCTGTTTTCGTTAAAATTCTGGACCTGTCGCAGTTTCCAAATCCATGTTGAATCACTGGTATGTAGCGTTAATACTTCGGATTTTGGATTTTCATGGGTTTGTAAGATTTGTATTATTTTTATTTCTAATTATCTTCATTTTTTTTTAAATTTTGACACAGAAAAATTATCTTTATATCCTTTGATTGAATGATTACATATATCGAGGATTTTCTAGACCACTGATTTGTGAAAGTGCCTTCTATCCCAACACAAACTAGCAGATTTTGGATTTTCTCCGTAGAACTTTTGGATCTGCCGAGTTTTCCAAAATTCGTCGCTGGACATACGTGTTGGTGTAACAATGTAGCTGCCTTACAAGCGAGAGAATTCATTTTCCCATGAGCTTTCGAATTTTCTCCCGGAATTGTGATGCGGCAAAGCTTTCAATTGAACCAATTCTGGATTTCCTGTCGAGTTTCCCAAAATGAGCCACTGGACATGAAAGTATGTGGTGGTGTAACAATTTACCTGCCTTATAAGTGAGAGAATTCATATGTCTATTAGCTTTCGAATTTTGTCCCCGAGTTGTAATACGGCAAAGCTTTTGATTGAACAGATTTTGGATTTTCTCCGGTATGTTTTGGATCAGTCGAGTTTCCCGAAATTCGCCGCTGCCCCCCCCCCGCCCGAATTGTGATATGGCAAATTTATCTGTACAGCTTCTGATTGAATCATTAAGGATCTACTAAATTACTGATTTGTGGAAGCGCCTCTTCTATGCAATCACCGAATACCAGAATATTTTGGAAATTAGTCGCTAGATATAAAAATATGTGATGTACAAATTTTGCTGCCTTATAGGTGAGAGAATTAATTGTTTCATTAGCTTACATTTTGTATTGCTTTCCCGAATTTTGATACTGCAAATTTATTTTTACAGCTTCTGAATGATTGTATCTTAGTGGATCGACTAGACCGGGACGTTGCTTTGAGGAAACGCTTCAGCGGAAACACAACACCAGCAATTTTTGGCTAGATCTTTCGAAATTTACAAATCCCTCGTATCGTGAATAACTGGTAGGTGGCGTAAATATTCAAATTTTCATGTGTGAATTTTGATACAGTCGAGTTTCCCAAAATTTGTCGCTGGACATGAAAGTATGTGGTGTAACAATATACCTGCTTTATAAGTGAGAATTCAATTTTTTCATTAGCTTTCGAGTTTTCCCCTCAAATCGTGATACGTAAAATTTATTTATCCAGCTTCTGATTGTCAAAGATCTACTAGACCGCTGATTCGTGGAAGCGCCTCTTCTATGCTATCGCCAAATACTAGCAGATTCTGGATTTCTCTGGAAGTTTTGGTTCGCGTTCCCCGAAATTCGTCGTTAGACATACAAATATGTGAGTTCGAATTTTGCTGCCGTATAGGTGAGATAATTCATTTTTCTTTATTAGCTTTCGTTTATTCGAATTGCTCCCCGAACTTTTGATACTACAAACTTTATTTTTATAGGTTCTGAATGATCGTATCTTAGCGGATATACTAGACCAGGTCGTAGCTTTGTGGAAACGCTTCAGCAGCTGTGAAAATTCTGTATCTGTGGAAATTTCCAAATCACTTGTATCTTGAATCACTGGTTCATGGTGTAATACTTCGAATTTTCATGGGTTCCTAAGATTTGTATATTGTCTTACCTAACCCCTTTGAGATCAAAATAATTCAATTTTATTTCCTTGATATAGCAAAATTATTCTTATCACTTTTGAATGAATGATGATCACATACCAAGGATCTACTAGACCACTGATTTGTGAAAGCGCCTCTTCTACACCAACACAAGAGTACTAGCAGATTTTGGATTTCCTCCATGGAACTTATCCGAAATTCGTCACTGGATATAAAAGTATGTGGCGTTGTAACAATTTACTTGCCTTACAAGTGAGAGAATTCATTTTTCCATTAGCTTTCGAATTTTTTCCCCAATTCGGATACGGCCAAGCTTTTGATTAAACAGATTTTGGATTTTCTCCTTGGGAAGTCTCTGATCAGTCGAGTTTCCCGAAATTTGTCGCTGGACATGAAAGTATGTGGTGTGTGGTGTGACAATTCACCTGCCTTGTAAGTAAGAGAATTCATTTTTTCATTGGCTTTCAAATTTTCCCCCGAATTGTGATACAACAAATTTATTCATACAGCTGGCGATTGAACGATCGAATCATCGAGGATCTATTAGACAGAGCGCCTCTTCTATGCAATCGCCCAATACCAGCAGATTTTGGATTTTCTCTGAAAGTTTTGGATCTATGAAAATTCGTCGCTAGTTATAAAAAAATATGTGATGTACAAATTTTGCTGCCTTATAGGTGAGAGAATTAATTTTTTCATTAGCTCTGGTTTTGTATTGCTTTCCCGAACTTTGATGATACAAATTTATTTTTACAGCTTCTGAATGATCGTGTGGATCTACACTAGACCTGGCCGATGCTTCGTGGAAACAGCACCAGCATTTTTTCGGTATTTCTCTGTGAAAGTTCTGGATCTGTCAAAATTTCCAAATCCCCTGTATCTTGAATCACAGGTATGTGGCGTAATACTTCCTTTTCATGGGTTTTGTAAGATTTGTATTTATTTTTAGCAGCTTTGGACTTCATTCTTTTTTATACTTTTTGATCGAATGATAATTTGGGGATCACTAGACCGCGATTGAAAGCCTCTCTAGCCAACCGTAGTACTAGCAGTTTGGATCTTCGTGTAAATTAATTTTTAATTATCAAGGTTCAATTTATTATATGAATACGTGAGATCAGTTAAGAAAGTGTATTGTTGCAAGGGTATTGGCGCACTCAGTTCGGTTTTTCATTCTTTCTTTCAGATTTGGTCCTTCCACAAACCAACTCTGTCAATTTGTACCTCAGTTCAATCTTCAAATATTTTTTTATCCTTTCACCGGCATCCTTTTGAGTCTGAACTGTCGTAATTAAAGCTCTCTTCCCATTGGTAACGGTCGTTCTGTTCTGTTGTGTCCCGCGCTCGTTTCAGCGTCTATCATCCGCGCCGCCGTTCGTCCGTCGTCTGTCGTCACACGCGCTCGTTGTCCGTTTCGTCTCGTCCGCGCCGCTCGTTCCGTCCGTCGTCTCTCGTCCGCGCCGCTCGTTCCGTTCGTCGTCTCTCGTCCACGCCGCTCGTTCCGTTTGTCGTCTCCATTGTCTGTCATCTGCGCCGCTCGTTCCATCTGTTGTCTCTGTCCCTCGTTCTACCCGCTGTCTGTCGTCCATTCCACTCGTTCCATCAGTCATCTGTTGTCTGTTCCACTCGTTCCATCCATCATTGGTCGTCCATTGCCTGTCATCCGCGCCACTCGTTCTGTCTGTCTGTTGTCCATCGCCCCACTCATTCCATTCGTCGTCCATCATGTCCTTGCCATTCGTTCCGTTCATCGTCTGTTGTCTGTTGCCCTCGTCACTCGTACCGTCCTCTGTCCCTGTTGTCCATTGCGTCGAATGTTAAAAGCCCCCCCCCCCCTGAGAATTTCAATTTTGTTGGACTAAGGAGGCACATGCAGTGACCCTCTACTTTTTATGTGCCAACGAGTTTGACACTTTCAACCTTGTATTCCAAAGTTTGATTATGAAACTCAAATTGGGTGTCACCAAAGGAGGTCACATTTTAGAATTATACTTCCGTACCGAAAAAATTTTTCGACTTGACCCCCCCCCCCTTGTGGTAATTCTTTATTTCTACCCCTGCTTCCTTACAGGCGACAGAATTAATTTTTACAATTAACTTTTTCATTACTTTCTGGTTTTTTTTTCGAATTTTGATACTGCCAAATTACTTTTGCAGCTTCCAGTTCACGAATCGGGTCTTCAAAGATCCACTGGTGTTCCTGAGCCACTCTGCTGTGGTTTATAGATCCGGGCGCATTTGCGTATCATTTTCAGGTAATTTGGTTGGTCAAATTGGCAATATATCTAGGTAGATTGGGGGAATGTTTTTGGGTCAAATTGTTATAGGAGGTACTATCCGAAGAATCTAGGGTCCTGAGATGATTCCAGTAGCGACAATTGTTGGTGAAAGTCCTGTAATGGGATGGTTTCAGCAGGCTACTGGTGCCAGTAACAATAATTGCTGGTTGAAAGTCCAGCATTGGATGATTCCAGCAAGTTACTGGTGGAAAATCTCATACTGGTTGAAAGTCCTGAGACGATTCCAGTAGCAACCACTGTTGGTTGAAAGTCCTGTAATGGGATGATTCCAACAAGCTAACTGGTAGAAAGCCTCATCATAGGACGATTCCAGTCGTGATCCAATTTGTGCTCCTTGAAATCTTTTTCGTGCCGGTAGAAAGTCTCATCGGATGATTTTGGTTACGATCCATCTATTGGTGTTGTGGGACGTATGGCGATGCACGCATGCCAAAGTGGCCCCTGAGACACCGCACCCCCGGCACCGGAAACTACCCTTTCGGGCATCGCATCAGTACCGAGGGGAACGCTTTGGGGCCGGGCCCGAGCCCCCATTTCTCCTGGCCGGAACGGTGCGCGCATCCTGCCAGGGCCACCGCGGGGTTCCCTACTGACCGAGGTCCGCGCTCCCAGAGTACTCGCCTGGAAATTTCAGGTCCCCCGCAGCCGGACGCGCTGCCTCTTCCTCTTCACTCACTCATCGTGTGAGACTCTTCCGATTGAAGCTCCAGCCCTTGCACTGCGGGCGAGCTCTGCTCCAGCCCTGGTGCTACGGGCGAGCTTCGCTGGATGGTATCTGCCGCCGCAGTAGCAGCAGCAACATCCGCTTCTCCTCCTTGTGTCCTCTGTCTCGACCACTCAGCCTCCATCTTCCGTCGCATGATGGCCGAAACGAAACCCGACACCCGGTTCCAACCGCTTCGGCTCCTCAACAGCTCCGGGACCAAGGTGTCCGGCGCAAGACGGTCGATCACGCCGTCTCCGGGATCGATCGTGACTGCCCCGCGCCTCACCTCCTCCCAGGCGTCGCACTCGAACAGCGTATGCCACGGCGTGTCCTCCTCTCCGCTTGCACAATGGGTGCACTCTGCGCTTGCTGCCAAGCCCATCCGGTACAGGTATGACCCGAAGCAGCCGTGTCCGCTCAAGACCTGGGTCAGGTGGAAGTTCAGGCTTCCGTGCTTCCTTCCCAACCACAGGTCGAGCTCGCCGATCAGCTCCCGAGTCCACTCGCCTTTCGAAGACTGGGCGAGCCTCTCGTCCATTGCTGAAGCGTGGTCAGCTGAATGCCACGCGTTTTCCGTCGCCCCTAGATATAAAAATATGTGATGTATTGATTTTCTTTCTTTATAGGTAAAAGAGAATTCATTTTTTCTTATTTTTGTTTCCAAAATTTTGCTTCCCTGAACTTTGGGGTACTGCAAATTTATTTTTACGCTTCTGATGATTGAAAGTTAGGGATCTACTAGACCCTGGACGTTGTTCCCCAGAAACGTTTAGCAGGAACACGAAATTTCCCCGTGAAAATTTGGATCTGTCAAAATTTTTCCAAATCCCTCGCATTTTTGAATCAGGGTACAGGCGAATATTTCAGATTTTCAGGGGTTCGTTGATTTGATTTCTAATTGTTTCCCAAACCCCTTCGAGATCAAAATAATTTTTTTTATTTCTAATTTTCAAACTAATTTTTTTTTTCAAAATTTTAATACAGCAAAAATTTTTATAGCTTTGACTGGATGATTCATATTGAGGATCTACTAGACCGCTGATTGGTGAAAGCGTCTTCTAACCAACACCGGTACTAGCAGTTTTTGATTTCCCCTGGAAGAGTTTCCCGAAATTTGTTCCCGGGACATAAACGTATGTGGAATATAGTATCACAAATTTACCTGCCTTAAAGTGAGAGAATTTATTACTAGTTTCTGAACCCCCCCCCCCCCGAATTGTGATACAGCAAATTTATTTATACAGCTTCTGTTTAAATGATAGAACTTCGGGATTACTAACCGCTAATTCGGGGGGAGCCCCTCTTCTATCCCATCACCGAATACCAGCAATTTTGGATACTCCTGAAAGTTTTTGATCTGTCGCATTCCCCAAAATTCGTCGAGATTAAAACCTCTGTGATGTACTAATTTTGCTTCCTTATAGGTGAGAGAATTCTTTTTTTCATTAGCTTTCGTTTTTGTATTTTTCCCCGAACTTTGGTACGAAAATTTATTTTTAAACAGCTTCTAAATGATCGTATCTTAGTGGATCTACTAGACCTTGCCGTTGCTTTCGTAGAATCGCTTCAGCGGAAACACCAAACACCAGCATTTTTTGGTATTTCTCCGTGAAAGTTCTGGATATGTCAAAAATTTCCAAATCCCTAGTATCTTGAATCCTGGTAGGTAGTGAAATGCTTCGGTCGAGTTTCCCGAATTCGTCGCTGGAAAATTTATATGGTGTTGTAACAATTTACCTGTCTTACAAATAGAAATTCATTTTTTCATTGCTTTCGAATTTTCCCCGTTTGGGTGTTTACGGCAATACTTTTAATTGAACAGGTTTATTTTCTGAGTTTCGTCCGAGTTTCCCGAAATTCATTGCTGGACATGAATATGTGGTGTTTGTATAAAAATTTAGCTGCCTTGTAAGAATTTTTTTTTCATTAGCTTTCGAATTTTCCCCGAATTTAATTGGCAAATTTATTATTAAGCTTCATGAGTCGAATCATAAAATTATAGACCTAAATTCGGGACGTTTTAGATTCCTGGAAATTTTGGTCTGTCGCGTTTCCCAAATTCGTCGCTAAATATAATATGTGATGTACAAATTTTGCTGCCTTATAGGTGAGAAAAATTCATTTTTTTCATTTAGTTTTCATTTTGTATTGCTTTCTGGAATTTTGATACTGCAAATTTATTTTACAGCTTCTGAATGATCGTACCATAGCGGATTGACTACCCCTTTGTTTTCGTTTAAATTCTGGACCTGTCGCAGTTTCCAAATCCAGTTGAATCACTGGTAGTAGCGTTTACTTCGATTTTGGATTTTCATGGGTTTGAAAGATTTGTATCCGTCTTACCTAAACCCTCTGAGATCGCAATAATTATTTTTTTTCTAATTATCTTCATTTTTTTTTTAATTTTGACACAGAAAAATTATCTTTATATCCTTTGATTGAATGATTACATATATCGAGGATTTTCTAGACCACTGATTTGTGAAAGTGCCTTCTATCCCAACACAAACTAGCAGATTTTGGATTTTCCCCCGTAGAACTTTTGGATCTGCCGAGTTTTCCAAAATTCGTCGCGGGACATACGTGTTGGTGTAACAATGTAGCTGCCTTACAAGCGAGAGAATTCATTTTCCCATAGCTTTCGAATTTTCTCCGGAATTGTGATGCGGCAAAGCTTTCAATTGAACCAATTCTGGATTTCCTGTCGAGTTTCCCAAAATGAGCCACTGGACATGAAAGTATGTGGTGGTGTAACAATTTACCTGCCTTATAAGTGAGAGAATTCATATGTCTATTAGCTTTCGAATTTTGTCCCCGAGTTGTAATACGGCAAAGCTTTTGATTGAACAGATTTTGGATTTTCTCCGGTATGTTTTGGATCAGTCGGGGTTTCCCGAATTCGCCGCTGCCCCCCCCCCCCCCCCCCGAATTGTGATATGGCAAATTTATCTGTACAGCTTCTGATTGAATCATTAAGGATCTACTAAATTACTGATTTGTGGAAGCGCCTCTTCTATGCAATCACCGAATACCAGAATATTTTGGATATTCTCTGGAAGTTTTGGATCTGTCGCGTTCCCCGAAATTAGTCGCTAGATATAAAAATATGTGATGTACAAATTTTGCTGCCTTATAGGTGAGAGAATTAATTGTTTCATTAGCTTACATTTTGTATTGCTTTCCCGAATTTTGATACTGCAAATTTATTTTTACAGCTTCTGAATGATTGTATCTTAGTGGATCGACTAGACCGGGACGTTGCTTTGAGGAAACGCTTTAGCGGAAACACAACACCAGCAATTTTTGGCTAGATTTTTCGAAATTTACAAAATCCCTCGTATCGTGAATAACTGGTAGGTGGCGTAAATATTCAAATTTTCATGTGTGAATTTTGATACAGTCGAGTTTCCCAAAATTTGTCGCTGGACATGAAAGTATGTGGTGTAACAATATACCTGCTTTATAAGTGAGAATTAAATTTTTTCATTAGCTTTCGAGTTTTCCCCTCAAATCGTGATACGTAAAATTTATTTATCCAGCTTCTGATTGTCACAGATCTACTAGACCGCTGATTCGTGGAAGCGCCTCTTCTATGCTATCGCCAAATACTAGCAGATTCTGGATTTCTCTGGAAGTTTTGGTTCGCGTTCCCCGAAATTCGTCGTTAGACATACAAATATGTGAGTTCGAATTTTGCTGCCGTATAGGTGATATAATTCATTTTTCTTTATTAGCTTTCGTTTATTCGAATTGCTCCCCGAACTTTTGATACTACAAACTTTATTTTTATAGGTTCTGAATGATCGTATCTTAGCGGATATACTAGACCAGGTCGTAGCTTTGTGGAAACGCTTCAGCAGCTGTGAAAATTCTGTATCTGTGGAAATTTCCAAATCACTTGTATCTTGAATCACTGTTCATGGTGTAATACTTCGAATTTTCATGGGTTCCTAAGATTTGTATATTGTCTTACCTAACCCCTTGAGATCAAAATAATTCAATTTTATTTCCTTGATATAGCAAAATTATTCTTATCACTTTTGAATGAATGATGATCACATACCAAGGATCTACTAGACCACTGATTTGTGAAAGCGCCTCTTCTACACCAACACAAGAGTACTAGCAGATTTTGGATTTCCTCCATGGAGATTTTTTGGTTCCCGAAATTCGTCACTGGATATGAAAGTATGTGGTGTTGTAACAATTTACTTGCCTTACAAGTGAGAGAATTCATTTTTCCATTAGCTTCGAATTTTTTCCCCAATTCGGATACGGCCAAGCTTTTGATTAAACAGATTTGGATTTTCTCCTTGGAAGTCTCTGATCTGTCGAGTTTCCCGAAATTTGTCGCTGGACATGAAAGTATGTGGTGTGTGGTGTGACAATTCACCTGCCTTGTAAGTAAGAGAATTCATTTTTTTATTGGCTTTCAAATTTTCCCCCGAATTGTGATACAACAAATTTATTCATACAGCTGGCGATTGAACGATCATTAGACAGAGCGCCTCTTCTATGCAATCGCCCAATACCAGCAGATTTTGGATTTTCTCTGAAAGTTTTGGATCTATGAAAATTCGTCGCTAGTTATAAAAAAATATGTGATGTACAAATTTTGCTGCCTTATAGGTGAGAGAATTAATTTTTTCATTAGCTTTGATGATACAAATTTATTTTTACAGCTTCTGAATGATCGTGTGGATCTACACTAGACCTGGCCGATGCTTCGTGGAAACAGCACCAGCATTTTTTTGGTATTTCTCTGTGAAAGTTCTGGATCTGTCAAAATTTCCAAATCCCCTGTATCTTGAATCACAGGTATGTGGCGTAATACTTCATTTTCATGGGTTTGTAAGATTTGTATTTATTTTTAGAGCTTTGACTTTATTCATTTTTATAGCTTTTGACTGAATGATCACATATTGAGGATCAACTAGACCGCTGATTTGTGAAAGCGTCTCTTCTATGCCAACACCGAGTACTAGCAGACTTTGGGATTTCCTCAGTGCCGCTGGGTACAAAGGCAAGAGGTGTAATAATTTTAATTATCAGAGGTTCAATTTATTATAGAATACGTGAGTTTTATCAGTTTAAGAAAGTGTATTGTTGCAAGGGGGTATTGGCCGCACTCCAGTTCTGTTTTTCATTTCTTTCTTTCAGGAACTTGGTCTCCTTCCCACAATAAACCAAACTCTGATCAATATTTTACCTCATTTATCTTCTAATATTTTTTTTATTCCCTTTCACCGGCATCCTTAATTGAGTCATGAAACTGTACAGTAATTAAAGTCTCTTTCCATTTGGTAACGGGTTGGTTGCTTCTGTTCTGTTTGTCGTCCACACCGCTCGTTCCGTCCGTTGTCTGTCGTCCAGACTGCTCGTTCTATCCATCGTCTGTCGTCCGCACCGCTCGTTCTGTCCGTCGTCTGTCGTCCGCGCCGCTCGTTCCGTCCGTCGTCTCTCGTCCGCGCCGCTCGTTCCGTCCGTCGTCTCTTGTCCGCGCCGCTCGTTCCGTCGTTGTCTCTTGTCTGCGCCGCTCTCCGTGTCCTTCGTCGGTCTTCCATTTGTTCTTGTTATCTGCGCCGCTCGTTCCATCTGTTGTCTCTGTCCCTCGTTCTACCCGCTGTCTGTCGTCCATTCCACTCGTTCCATCAGTCATCTGTTGTCTGTTCCACTCGTTCCATCCATCATTGGTCGTCCATTGCCTATCATCCGCGCCACTTGTTCTGTCTGTTGTCTGTCGCCCCACTCGTTCCATTTGTCGTCCATCATGCCCTTGCCATTCGTTCCGTACATCCTGTTGTCTGTTGCCCTCGTCACTTGTACCGTCCTCTGTCCCTGTTGTCCATTGCGTCGAATTTAAAACCCCCCCCCCCCCGAGAATTTCAATTTTGTTGGACTAAGGAGGCACATGCAGTGACCCTCTACTTTTTATGTACCAACGAGTTTGACACTTTCAACCTTGTATTCCAAAGTTTGATTATGAAACTCGAATTGGGTGTCACCAAAGGAGGTCACATTTTAGAATTATACTTCCGTACCGAAAAAATTTTTCGACTTGACCCCCCCCCCCTTGTGGTAATTCTTTATTTCTACCCCTGCTTCCTTACAGGCGACAGAATTAATTTTTACAATTAACTTTTTCATTACTTTCTGGTTTTTTTTTTCGAATTTTGATACTGCCAAATTACTTTTGCAGCTTCCAGTTCACAATCGGGTCTTCAAAGATCCACTGGTGTTCCTGAGCCACTCTGCTGTGGTTATAGATCCAGGCGCATTTGCGTATCATTTTCAGGTAATTTGGTTGGTCAAATTGGCAATATATCTAGGTAGTTTGGGGGAATGTTTTTGGGTCAAATTGTTATAGGAGGTACTATCCGAAGAATCTAGGGTCCTGAGATGATTCCAGTAGCGACAATTGTTGTGAAAGTCCTGTAATGGGATGGTTTCAGCAGGCTACTGGTGCCAGTAACAATAATTGCTGGTTGAAAGTCCAGCATTGGATGATTCCAGCAAGTTACTGGTGGAAAATCTCATACTGGTTTGAAAGTCCTGAGACGATTCCAGTAGCAACCACTGTTGGTTGAAAGTCCTGTAATGGGATGATTCCAACAAGCTAACTGGTAGAAAGCCTCATCATAGGACGATTCCAGTCGTGATCCAATTTGTGCTCCTTGAAATCTTTTTCGTCCCGGTAGAAAGTCTCATCGGATGATTTTGGTTACGATCCATCTATTGGTGTTGTGGGACGTATGGCGATGCACGCATGCCAAAGTGGCCCCTGAGACACCGCACCCCCGGCACCGGAAACTACCCTTTCGGGCATCGCATCAGTACCGAGGGGAACGCTTTGGGGCCGGGCCCGAGCCCCATTTCTCCTGGCCGGAACGGTGCGCGCATCCTGCCAGGGCCACCGCGGGGTTCCCCTACTGACCGAGGTCCGCGCTCCCAGAGTACTCGCCTGGAAATTTCAGGTCCCCCGCAGCCGGACGCGCTGCCTCTTCCTCTTCACTCACTCATCGTGTGAGACTCTTCCGATTGAAGCTCCAGCCCTTGCACTGCGGGCGAGCTCTGCTCCAGCCCTGGTGCTACGGGCGAGCTTCGCTGGATGGTATCTGCCGCCGCAGTAGCAGCAGCAACATCCGCTTCTCCTCCTTGTGTCCTCTGTCTCGACCACTCAGCCTCCATCTTCCGTCGCATGATGGCCGAAACGAAACCCGACACCCGGTTCCAACCGCTTCGGCTCCTCAACAGCTCCGGGACCAAGGTGTCCGGCGCAAGACGGTCGATCACGCCGTCTCCGGGATCGATCGTGACTGCCCCGCGCCTCACCTCCTCCCAGGCGTCGCACTCGAACAGCGTATGCCACGGCGTGTCCTCCTCTCCGCTTGCACAATGGGTGCACTCTGCGCTTGCTGCCAAGCCCATCCGGTACAGGTATGACCCGAAGCAGCCGTGTCCGCTCAAGACCTGGGTCAGGTGGAAGTTCAGGCTTCCGTGCTTCCTTCCCAACCACAGGTCGAGCTCGCCGATCAGCTCCCGAGTCCACTCGCCTTTCGAAGACTGGGCGAGCCTCTCCGTCCATTGCTGAAGCGTGGTCAGCTGAATGCCACGCTTCGCCCGGCGTGCCTCCTGCCGCGTTCTCGCCTTCTTCTGCGCCTTGTAGGACTGCGCCAACTCGTCGACCTTCAGCTCGATGGGTGGAAGGCGCGCCAGCACACCTACCGCCTCCGTTGACACGGTGCGATACGCGCTGACGCACCTTAGCGCGACTCTCCGCTGAACCTTCTCCAGCTCCACTCTCCGGTACGGGGTCTGGACGGCGTCCGCAAAAACCGGACCGAAAGCACGACGTTCGCGTACAACCTCCGCTTCTGCTCCCGCGGGCCGCCCAGGTTCGCCATCAGTCGCGACAGCTGCCCGGCGACCCGGTCCGCCTTCTCTGCCGCTCTCCGGAAGTGCTCACGGAACGACAGCTTCCCGTCGAACCACAGCCCCAGGTACTTCAGCGCTGGACTTGGCGCGATCCTCTCGCCTTTCAGCACGAACGTTGGTTGGTCGTACTTGCGGCGCGTCGTGAACAGAACTGCTTCCGTCTTCTGCACCGCCAAGCACAATCCCGCCGACTCGATCCATCTGGTCAGCAACTCCAACGCCCGGTTGACCTTGGTCGCAACCTCCGCTGTTGTCGCGGCTTGGCACACCACCAGCGTGTCATCGGCATAACAGATGAGTTTCACGCCTGGTGGGACCGCCAGCCGCAGCAACCCGTTGAAGGCGACGTTCCACAGGGTGGGTCCGAGGACTGACCCCTGAGGAACGCCACACGTCATCGCCCTCGTGACTGGTCCTGTCGCCGACTCCATCTCGATCCGACGCCCGCAGAAATAGCTCCGGATAATCCGCACGAGGTAGCCCGGCACCCGCGCCTCCTCCAACGCCAACACCACACATGAGTACGGTATCGAGTTGAAGGCGTTGCGAATGTCCAGACTGACCGCCGCACAGAACTCTCCTTCGCGTATCGCCTTTGCCGCCATCGCCTTCAGTCTGAGTGCTGCATCCGCTGTCGAACGGCCGGTCCTGAAGCCGTACTGGCTGTTCGAGATCGTCCTCCGCCTCTCCAGGTGCGCCTCCAGCCTATCCACGATCGTCCGCTCGAACACCTTCCCCACGGTGTCGAGCAAGCAGATTGGCCGGTATGAAGATGGCTGCCCGTCTGGTTTCCCTGGCTTCTTGATGAGGGCAAGCCGCGCCACCTTCCATCGGTCCGGAAATGTCCCCTCCTGCAACGCGCGGTTAAACACGTTGGTTAGGAGGGACGGCTCCACCCGATGCACGGACTCCCACACGACGTTCGGGATCATGTCAGGCCCTGGTGCCTTCTGCTTCTTCGTCCGGATCCGCTCGATAGCACTGTCCACTTCGCCGATGCTCAGTGGACAGAACTCCTCTGTGGCCTCTCCAGACGATGATGCCGGTAGTGGTAGGCGCTGCGGGAACAGCTCCTCCACCACCTTCTGCAAGACCCCCGACTCCATGCGGCTCGTTACCGACGGCCCCCCGGCCCTCCGCATTACAACGTGATACGGCTTGCCGAAGGGGTCGCGGTCCGCCTCTTGTCGCAGCTCCTCCCACGCCGTCTTCTTACTCTGCCGGATGGCCGCCTTGAGGGCTCGGCGCGCCTGCTGGTACCGCTGCGTGGCTTCACCCGTCCCTCCGTCATCCCATCCTGTCCGCTGACAGCGACGACGGAGGCGGTTACATTCCTTCTGCAGCTCGGCAATCTCGTCGGTCCACCAGTACACTGGAGGTCGTGCACGTGGCGGGCCGACGCGGGGCATTGCGCTATCGCAGGCCGCTACCACCGTCCTGATGACGTCATCGGCTGCGGCCTCGGCGCTCCTTTCTGCGGCCCCGTGCTCTCCCTTTCCCAGGTGAGAGCCAGGAAGCTCGCCTCTAACCGGTCGGCGTCTAGCTTCCGGATTGCCCATCTTCCCGGCTTCTTCTTCGGTACAGCGACTACGGTGTGACCCCTGTCGAGCTGAAACGCGATGTAGCGGTGGTCGCTCCCGGACTCCTCGTCGAGCACAGACCAGCCCTTGATCCATCGGACTAGTCCTGCTGACGCGAAGGTCACGTCGATGACCGAGCTCCATCCCTGGTGGAACCTTGTTGGAGTGCCGCCCACGTTCGTTGGAACGAGGTCTAGTCGGGCGGCAAGCTCCCCCAAGGCGTACCCTCTGCGGTCGGTCCGGCCGGAGTGCCATTCCTCCGACTTGGCATTGAAGTCTCCGGCCACGATCACCCTCGATGTCCTCCTGGCGACACTCTCTTCCAGACAGGCGAGGTAGGTCTCGAACTCCTCCAAGGTCCTGTTTGGGGAGAAATAGCAACTGTAGATGGCGAGGTCGCCCAGCTGTACAGCTATGTACCCCTCCCCCTCCTCTACCTCGCCTGGAGCTATTGGGGCAGTCTGAACACACTCCCAATGCTGCAAGTCCGCTGCGGTCACGGTGCCACCCTCTCACCTCAGCTACCCTATAGGGTTCGCTGGCTATCACCAGGTCAACCTGTCTCTCTCCCACAGTGCGCCACAGGAGATCCTGCGCGACTGCACAGTGGTTCAGGTTGACCTGAAGGAAGTTAAGCGGCCTGGTCAGCGGCGTTGGATCGGCCGCCGCCGACTTCGGCCTCCACCTTCTCCTCTTCCTTCTTGGGCGGTGCTCACGTCTTGGCATCCTCGGCCACCCAAAACGTGCGCGCTGTCGCGTCCCTCCACCAGGCTACATCGTGGGCACTTTGGCGGCTCCCTGCACTCCCGGATCCTGTGCCCGGCTCCGCCACACCGGTAGCACACATCGCTGATGCTGACCATGGCTGCGCATTTGGTGGCGATGTGGCCCACCTGCAGGCACCGGTAGCACCTGGCCTCCTTCTTCCTGTCGGCCTCCAGCGAGCGCACCCGACAGGCGCTCCAGCCTAGAGGCACTGTGCCGTGTCGCAGCACTTCAAGGGCAGCCTCGATCGGCATCTCCACCTTGAAGGCTCGAGTTCCACGTGCCGTCTCCTCTGTCCTGACGACGCGCGCGGCTGGAAGTGCCGCTTCCACCTCCTCCTTCGTGACTGACTGCTCCGCACCAGTCAGTAGCAGGGTGGTCCGGCGCTGCGGTCTCCTAACATCCGCCTCCGCGCCCATGACCACCTGCAACTTCCTGGAGAAGTCGGCCACCGCTTCCTCCTCGCCTCGGAGCTCCAGGAGCATCTCCTTTGCCTGGGTGAACCGGGTCGCCAGCACCTGGACCCCGCATTCCCGGATATTGATGGCCGCACGCGCCTTCCGAATGAGGGCCGCGTACTCCGCGCTCTCTTCCTTCTTTGCGATGATTACCGCGGCTGAACGCGGTCGCCTTCGCTTCAGGAGGTTCCGCTTGTGGGCCTCCCTGCCTTTGGGCGGGGGGACTGGCCTGGTTGGGACGTTCGGCGCCGTCTTGTCCTGGGCTTTGGTGGTCCTCTTCCTGCGGACTACCTCCGCCCAAGTTGCCGCTCCTGCGCGCTCGGGCTCCGAAGCCCCTGGCATACGCTGCTGCTGCTCCTGCCGCGGCTTGGTCTGCTGCGGTTGCGGTTGCTGCTGCTGCTCCCGGGGTTGCTGCTGCGGCTGCTGCTTCTGCTGCATCTGCTGCTGCTGCGTCTGCTGCTGTTGCGTCTGCTCCTGCTGCTGGTCTGCTCCTGCTGCTGCGTCTGCTGAGGTTGTTCCTGCTGCTGCTGGTGACCTTGTTGCTCCAGCAGTTCGCGGATCTCCCGTATCTCGGCCTTCAGTGCCTCGGTCTCCAGATCGTGTCGCGTGACCAAACTCGCTATCTTCACTTCGAGCTCCTGTATCCGTTGGTCACGCTTCTCAATCTCCTTCCTGAGGTGGCTGTTCTCCATTCGGAGTATCCCTCCTGTTAGGGCCGGTGGCGACGTCGTCAAAGTCAAGGTCTTCCTCTTCGCCTTAGACTTGGGCTTGCGCGCCGCTGCTGACGTCCCTTCGCACTCCGTCGTCTCCCGCTCCGATGTTGAGGAGGCGACTCGCCTTCGTTTGTCCTTCTTCTTCTTCTTCCGCTCCGTATCCTCTTGCTTGTTGCCCAGTATGGTTGGCAACACTGATGGCGGGGCATGGGTCGCCGCCAGTGCTGTAGCTCTTGTTATTCTTCCTTCCGATTGACCGGGATCCGACCTCCGGTCGTTGGGGGCTCTTACATCCTCCCTCTCTTCATGATTATCTGACATAGTTAGAAGATAAGGTTGCTTTTTTGGGCTACAGCCAGCCTTCTGGCGCTGGTTTCCGGACGTGAACGGGTCAGCTGAAGTCGCCCTGAGCGTTACGATGCTTCCACGGTACGTAACCCATCCACCATCGCCTCGTCGTCGCGGGGGTTTTGCGGTCCGTTGCGGCTGCAGTAGGGCCGCTTGGTCCCCTACTGCAGTCGGTCCCAGTGACGGCTCTGGCCGGGTTTGTCCGAGTTTTCCTTCTCTGGGTGAGGGTCACGAGGGGGCAGTTGAGGCTCGACCGGGCGTCAGAGTAAGCGACGGCGGACGTGGATGCTTACGGCTCAAGGATTACTCCTCTGCCGCAGGAGCTACTACAACTTTGCTTACAGCGGCGCGTGACTGCCACCAGTAGCTCCGCAACACGTAACCCGTCTATCGCCCATCTTCAACCCAGCTTCGCCCCCCCCGCCCCCCTCCCTGTACCTTTAAAAAAAAAAAAAAAAAAAAAAAACAGCGGGGGGCTTGACAGGGGCTCCGAGGGCGACGGCGGATGTGGATGCTTACGGCTCGAGGATTACTCCTCTGCCGCAGGAGCTACTACAACCTTGCTTACAGCGGCGCGTGACTGCCCCCAGTAGCTCCGCAACACATAGCCCGTCTATCGTCCTCTTCCCCCGAGTCTTTCCCCCACTGCCCCCCCCTTGGGTTTGTTCAGGAGGATTGGCCGAAGCCGCGCCTTGTTCCCTACTTCCTGAGAAGGTGGCTCAGGGATCAAACCCAGTTGTGACTTCAGGGACGTCACCAGACCCCGTGGTTTGTTTCAAGTTTTCCTTCTCTATTGACGACCGTACTCGTGTTAACAGGCCGTCAACGTTGTGATTTGGGATTTTGGATGGTATTAGGCCAAAAGTGTGGATTCCATATTTCTATTACCCCTGGATCCGCCAAATGGGGTGCACGGCTCTCCGCCCGAGGGCCCCGCCATCCCCGCCCCACAGAGGCACCCAAGAAGCCAACAGGGAGAGACACCAGCCCCCGCCGACAGGCCCACACCCCCAGACCCCTGTCAGCGACGACCCAGGGAACAACGCCGTCTGAGCTATGGGCCTCTTTCTTCTTCCCTTCTCCATACGCCGTATTTCGGGCGCTACCTTGGGCATGGTTAGTCGGGTGGCTTGCCCTTGCCTGCCCCGCGGTGTTTTGCGTTAGAGTTTTCCATCTCTATGCCAAACCATAAGCCGATAGAGGGGCTCGCTTGCTGGTCGCGTGCTTCCTACGCCGAGCAGGCTACCCGTGTCGCGCTCCCATGCAGCACCACATCTTTGGGTACCGGTGGTGACACGCCCTGTCTGAACTAGAGGGAGTACAGGACGCGCCCTGCTCCACCTCCATTGGCACTGATGTCACTCTGCTGCTAGGACGTTAAGGGGGGATCGAGTGTGTCCACTAGCATTCGGCCCTGGTGGGACAGGGCCCAATACGCAAGAACGTATGGGCAAATCAACCACCCGGCCACAGAGTGACGGGGCCCCTTTACAGCCCGTCAGCAGCCCCCCGGCCCCCACTGACAGAAGACTCCGGTAGGCGCAACCCATCCCCGAGAAACTCAGTACCACCCCCCACCAGCACCCCAAGCAACCCCATGACGCAGTGGACCGAGGGTCCCCCCGCAGAGATACGTGCAGGTTGGAATTTTGAATTGTACGGCCAAGAGGTGTGGGTGCCATACTTCTATTGCTCCTGGACCCGCCAAAAGGAGACGCCGCCAAAAGGAGACGACGATCCATCTATTCCTTTAAATCTTATTCCTTATTGTGTCTATACAAGTATTGTATAGTGGGATAATTCACATTCTAAAATTCAGAACAGATGGCTGCCTAAAGTTGAACAACTTCTGGGTCACTTGAGGGTTGTTTTTGGGTCAAAAAGCCTAAAACTGATGAACAGTATTCGAGGTTATTTAGGGGTTGTTTGTGGGTCAAACTGTTATTGGTTGATACCGGTCACGATCTAATCTCTTCTATTCCTAAGATCCTTGGGTCCTGAGATGATTCCAGTAGCGACAACTGTTGGTAAAAGTCCTGTGATGGGACGATTTCAACAGGCTACTGGTGCTAGTAGCAATAATTTGTTGGTTGAAAGTCCTGTAATGGGATGATTCCAGCAAGTTACTGGCGGAAAGTCTCACACCGGTGGAAAGTCCTGAGACGATTCCAGTAGCAACAACTGTTGGTCGAAAGTCCTGTAATGGGATGATTCCAATAAGCTACTGGTAGAAAATCTCATAGGATGATTCCGGTTGTGATCCAATCTATTCCTTTATATCTATCCCGAGATCCAATCTCAGTATTCCTTCTCGTGCTGGTAAAAGTATTGTGGAGAGTTTCTAAGTTATGATAATTTATTGGGATGGTGGGTATAAAAATTTGAGCCCATGATGCGCCACTTTTATTCTCCAGCCGAGCCCCAGGAGCTCCATTGGAACTTCGTTTCTATTTAGGTTACTGTAATTTTACTTTTTTATCTTCGTTTACTTTTAAGTTACGTTATATGTGTTATTTTTATGGTAATTTTTAATTTTAACCTAGGCTGTTATAACTAATTTTTCTTATATGAGAGATTGATAGGGCCATGCAAGGTCGACGATGAATGTAGTAGAGACCAGATTCATCTTTTCGCCAAAAATGATACCATTTTACTTGTGACTAGTTTTTGTTTTTGTGCAGCTAATTTTATTTTTCAGCTTCCCGCATTGCTGAATATTTCGATATAATTGGTGCGGGACTTTTTTTTTTTACTTGTTTCAATTCATTTTGTCTTTTATCTATAATCGTTAAGTAACGATAGCAATCAGTGTTTCAAAACACTGAGCTATCAATATGCCCATAGAAACATAGTTTGGTAGTCTGCAAATTTATTGCTTCCCTAGTATATTAATATTCATATTATAATTACTTACTCATTACTATTGTAATTTTTAAAACCTCACTCAGGGTAATAATGTCAAGCTTTTTGGTATTCGGCCAATTTATTACTGCTTTTTATTATTGATGTAAATTTTATTACTTGCTAATGCTGGCTATTTTTTTTTTTTTTATATGAGTTTGACAGGAGCGTGCAGGATCAATGATGAATGTAGTGGAGACCAGTTCATAAATTCTTGCTAAGTTAGTGCGTCGTGTTCAGTGTACGTATGAACCTTTGATTTATACCCCTGCTGCCTTATAGGTGAGAGAATTTTTTCATTAGCTTTTGTGTTTTTCCCCCTCGAATTTTGATACTTCAAGTTCTTGATTGAACGATCATCGTATCATTGATTCGTGGAAGCCCTTCTAGGCAAACAACGGATGCCAGCGCAGGTTTTGGATTTGTCAACTTTCCCAAAATTCGTCGCTGGATAACGGTATGCGGAGTAAAATATTTTTAATTGGTAGGCGTCCATATTTTTATCGAATTTTGATACTACTAAATTACTTTTGCAGCTTCTGGTTGAATAACCATATTTTCGAGGATCCACTAGACTTCACCGTTCATTTGTGAAAACACACTGATTCGATGTTAACATTGGAAAACAGCTGTTTGTGGATTTTCTCCCAGGAAATTCGAATCTATTGAATGTCCCAAATTGTTCACTGTATGTATTTTGTGTACCTTTGATTTTAATGGGCTTGGAATATTTGCATCTCGTGTCCCATCTGCCCGGTTCTAGATTCTAAAAGTCATTCATTTTCTTGTTCACTAGCTTTCTTGCATGCATGAATTGTGATACTGAAAATGTTTTATAGTTTTTGATTGAACGATCGTATGCTTGAAGATTCACAGAAACTGTTGGCTGTGGAAGTCCATCAGTACAAACGCCACATACAAAATGTTGGATTTTGTTTCTGTGGAAATTCTGAATTTTCCTAGAATTTATTGCTGTACTGGATAACGGTTTAGTATACATGTCATAATTTCGATTTTCATGGGTTCGATTTGTCAAAGAATACTTACATCGGTTCAAGTTCAATTATACGTTCGTTTCATTTTTATATTTCTGAAATTCGGTCTTCTTTAATAAATTTGATGTGGAACTTCCCTCAGGGTCTTCATTTTTATTGGTTGCTTGGCGAATTTTTTTCCTCCTTCCCCTCCACCATTCCCTTTGTTAACTAGCATCCTTATGTAACAGTACAGTGATGAGAGAGCCATTCCTCTGATTAGGGGTTTGGTTGTGTTTTAGGAAACTACTTTCAATAATATTCTGTAAAAACAGTAGGTACACACCATTTTTCTGTGCCCTTCCCCAAATATTACGATCCCTTGTTCAGTTTCTTCAGTAAGGTCAAATGAATATTTAAAGCACTCCTGTTTGGAGTTGGGAGGCCAAAGGCCAAACTGAGGTTGAAACAACAATTTATAATTTAAAATTCAGCTATGTCCCAAAACCCACTATTCCGATAGGTACCTCATTCCATTTTTGAGCAAAGTCAGACTGGTTCATTTGAAGAACTCCTAGACTTTGCGGTCCAAGCCGGAGTCTGACCAAGACTTGGATACAATTCTTAAGGCAAGAAACCCCTATTTTCATACCTGGTTTAATTCTTTTGGCAAAGTCAAATTTAGCTCTTCGAAGGGGAAAACATCAGATTTAGGGAATCAGTCTGGATCGAATCGAAAATCTGATCAAATATTCGACTTCTCGATGTTTCGAGGGTTAATCTTACCCACTTGACGGAATAAAGTTTGAACTTTGGGGAACAAATCAGAGTATCATTACGAATTTTGTTTCAATTTTTTTTCTGCGATCCAACAAACCCCTACATCGGTATCTTCTTCACTATTTTCAATAACGTGAAATCGGCTCGTTTCAAGAGGTGAAGTTTGAATTTTAGTTCGCTAATTGGAATTCGATATTTTTATCAATTTTTGTGCAAAGTTAAGCCGGTCCCTTACATAAAGGAAAAGTCGAATTGACACTTAAATCTGAATCGGATCGAAAATCTGACTACAGTGAGAAACCCTATTTCGGTATTTTGACACGTTTCCACTTCAGATTCCAAAGTTGGTGGGCAACCGAATTTTCTAATTTTGCTCAGACCATAAATTCATTACAAACCGAGGGCAGGGGTACATCGTTTCTCGTATTCTCTACATGATTTGATGTACACTTGATTATTAGCGATGAGAATGACGAATTTGAGGTTCAACATTTCTTTGATTTTTCACCAATGAAATTTTATTAAAATTCTTATCAGACCAGAAAGAGATACGTCACATGCCAGTTGGAGTTGCTGGAAACAGAATTATTATTTTCCGGTAAAATGAATCCGGTCACATCTGTGATTGGCGATACGTACCTCCGAAAATTCAAAAAACTTCATACATTGTCTCAATTTTTACCTAGTGTTAGTTCAGAATGGTGTGGAATAGGGTCGTCCGTATTTTTGATTTTTAATGAGCCACTCTCCATGGTCTCAAGTTTCCTTCTAGTGTTTTAAGTTCAGTGTCCAATAGGATGGTCCGTATTTTCGATGAGTAATGAGACACATTCCAACATATAGTTAGAGTTGCGTCTGCTGAAAGTTTGACCGATTATACGACCAACGTATAGTTTACAAATGAACACACACACATCACTTTTATACACATTCGTTCATTTCGTTCGTGTGTGAGGAGGCGCTATATGCACCGAGCGCTCAGACTTTGCAGTCCATTGCACTATTCCTCAAGTTGCTGTTAGGGATCAGTTCAGTAGCCTCACTTTTATAGCCAAAGTGAGAATTTTACTTAGCTCTATCCCTTTGACTTCACTGGGGTGCTGGATATTCTAGCCCCAATGCTTCGCGTCTTGTCCCGGCTATTGCTGGGCACCGACATATGATATGGATCGAGGTTTCTTCCATGTGTTTTGTGGCCCCATGACCAGTTAGTAGTCCGACCATGAGCCTTGCATGTTTCCTGTCAAGCCCTATAATAGGAACTTGGCATACTTACTGGGGGTGTCCCCTATCAGTGTTTTGCAGACATTCGTGCCACTGGCCAACCGCCGGTGCATTTCCGTCTGCTTACTTATCTAGGCCTTTACTTTGGATTTTATGACGCTGAATGCTACAGGAAGACACGGACTGGGAGTTGCCAGTTCCTTTTTGGTGCCCTCCGCTAGCTTGCCAGCGATCATGTTCCGATTTATGCCGCAGTGTCCCGGTGTCCATAGTACGGTGACCCGGTTTTCCTGAGCAAGGGTGTACAGTTTAACACACTCTGCCACTATCAGAGATGTAGTTTGGTATTACGATAGTACTTTGATAGCCGATCGACTGTCTGTACAGATATAGATCTGCTTATTAACAAGGCCCTTCTGCTGGCTTCTTTCAATGGCCACCGTGATCGCCATTATCTCCGCTTGGCGGATAGTGACGCCCTCGCCCAGTGCCACTGAACAGTTGTCAGCGCCTTTTGCATTCGTGATTCCGATTCTTACACTTTGGTCATACTTGGAGGCATCTGCCACCACACATTTTCCTCTTTTCCTAGCCTCCCGTGTGGGTATTAGCGCACAGTATGGCTTGTAAAAGAAATGTCCCATCGCAATTCTATCCTTTGGCATCCCAAAGCATTTGTCTATCGTCCTGGCCATCTCCCATATCCTTCCGTGGCCTGTCTTACGGGTCCGAAGGTTTGGTTGACCCAGACGATAGGCTCCCACTCCTATTATCACCGCTGCTTCTATAGCAGTGTGAAGTGGTGGCAAGTTCAGGAGCCTTTCCAGTGCCTTTTTCGGCACCGAACTCATTGCCCCCGTTGTCATCACGCACGCGAGCCTATGCAGGTGCTCTTGTTCCTCTCTGAGGTTGGCCAGGGGGACCCGGCCCCACCACACAATGGCCGCTTATGTGATTCTGGGACGTATTACACCGGTATATATCCAGTGCATCATTTTTGGAGAGAGTCCCCGGATCCTGCCGACATAGGTGCGGCAAGCCCAAATAGCTTCTTATTTTGTCTGAAACGTGATCCCTCCAGGAGAGTTTTTCGTCAAGATATACTCCTAAGTACTTTGCCTTTCCTGTGAGGGCTAACGGTCTTCCTTTGTATTGCACCTTGATCAACTCCTTGCCTTAGAGTGATTTCCGTTTAACCCCTTTTTCACACACCATTTTTCCACACATCGGAGTCCCCACTGCGTTAACTCCGCGATGGTTCCCGGAAATTTGCCGGTTACCACCACTGCCAAATCATCAGCGTAGCCCTGTGTGTATATATTTTGCCCATTTAACTCCTCCAGCAAGCTGTCCACCACTAGGCTACACAGTAGGGGAGAGAGTACTCCCCCTTGTGGGCAGCTCCTGATGGTCGTTGCATGGATTCGTTCTTGTTGGTTTATACACATTAGAGATGTAGATATCCGTAGCCAGTAAAAGGTAGTCCTTTCCAATTACGAATGTAAACGTCCAAACTGATTTACATAAATTACCGATCTTCGTTTCGAGAGGGCGCGTTCGTAGGGACAAGACGAAAAGTTGACAAAAAAAAATGGGGCACCACCTCCTGCCACTCGAAGAATGCACGCGGCGCTTTCATGTGCTGCTGATGGGGCTGATTAAGTCGCTAAAACTGGTGACAGTTGTCGCAGTCGTAATACCTATACTGTAATTACAGGACTTGTTCCGTCAATCTCTGCGAATCGCACACGGCCTTTTACAGGTCCACAAAGAGCGAAAACATTATCGTATCGTCGACATAATTTGAGACGGAATTACCAGCGAAAAAAGGAAGAGGAAACCCTGGGGAAAAAAGATAAGTAGGTCGTTTCAGTTTGCCGCATGGGGTTGCAAAACATATTATCATCCGAGTGAATAAACTTTGAGTGGCGATTCTTCGCGAATTAGGTATTAAATTTCGTGTACATCGTAATCCGGTAAATGAGTCTTTGTATGTGTCGAGTACATTTTGGATAATGATACAGGCGCGCCACAATAGACACCGCATCGAACATCGACAAATAAAAAATACAAGTAGGAAGAAAAACGTTACATTAGAATTTATGTGAACTTTTTTTTTTTTTTGTCTTTTTCGTTTTCAAAGTACCCTCATAATAGTCCCATTATACAGGTAATTTTCAGAGGTGGACTCAGTAGGGAAACTGTGGTCGCCGATACCTGTATTGTTTGTCAGTATATTGTTTTATGAAGAGTTTATTTTGAACGGCGAATGTGCATGTGCTTTGGGGCGGCAAAACGCGAAATCTTAGCGATGGTAAACGAAGTCATGACGGTATTTCGTTACGAGAATGCTTATATGATAATCGAGTTTCATTTCAAAAGCCGAAGTGCCCTTTGATGGTACGGGTTGCATTCATCTCGACGTCGAGAGGCTGGGAAGCCGGCCGGCATGCATTGAAGGCGAGGTGCGAGTGAGACGAATGCCGTTGAATACCCGCAAAGGTGCAGCCAAGAGGTGTCTTTAGTCTGTGCGTAGAGATCAGAGTGAAATTTAGTTGCTGCTCTACTAATTAGAAAGCACTTTTTCAACCTTCTTAGTCGACCAGGATTCCTCCACTGTTTCTCTGGCCATATCGAAGTCATAATTCTGCACATCTTTCCTAATTTCTTTCCTCGCGAGTTTGTTAACTTCCACTAATTCAATTTTTTCTAACTTACTTTTGTTTGGCTTCGATCTCAGCTTGGACCTTTTCTAGGATCGGGTACTAGTAGCCGAGCCAACTGCAATTGCTTTTTGTTTCTTTTCCAGTATGCTCCTTGATCTTGATCCTTTTACTTTGCGTGATGTCATTGTACTGAAGCTAATGTCTTTGCGTCGTACCTATAAACATTGTAATAAGAAGCGAGAACACATTAATGCGCGTTTTCTACGTTGTTATCATTCGGTTAAATTAAGAAGTACAGTGGAGCCCTGGTTATCCGAACCCCGATTATCCGAAGTACCGTATTATCCGAAGCCCCCAGAACCCCTCCCGATTATCCGAAGTAACGATTTTCCGAACATTTACCGTGTTATCCGAACCTCGTTTGCGAACTTCATCATGTTGAGAAAATGGAGAGACAGTGCAACCAGAAAAAAAGTCGCAAATGTTGCACATAAAATCACTGGACTATTTTTGGAAAAAATGAATCTTTTCAATTTTTTATTTATTTCTTTATAGCCAAAGTATTTACTGTACCTTTTTCCACGTCATTTTTCTAATCATTTTTGTATTACATAATGCGGTAATTTATTCACAATACAGTAGGTACATTCGTTCTTTGTTCGCTTATTTATAATAGATTGGGAAAAAAGTCCGTATTATCCGAATTTTTGATTATCCGAAGCACCCAAATTCCCCAATTAGTTCGGATAACCGGGGTTCCACTGTAGATTATGTTAGCTCATCTTTTCTCTTCAGACCTCAGACGTGCTCACTGATCTCAATCTTCATTACTGTGGGAGCGTCATTTTCAATATACAGGGTTAGCGGGGTTTCCTTCCGCCATAGGAAAACTAGTTTTTCGCGAAACCCGATGCACGTTGTTCCGCCAGGCGAGCGGTCTCTCTTCGACAAGAATTTCATGGGAAATATTCGGGGAAAACTCCGATGGCTTTTGAAGAATTTTATCAAGAATGTTTAGGAAAAAGTTTCTTAATCTCCGAAGAATTTTATCGGAAATCTCCTCAGAAAAAAGTCCATCCAAAGAATTTCCTCGAAAATCTTCAGGAAAATTTTCCGATAATTATATTAAAGAACTGCATCGTAAATTTTCGGGAAACACCTCCGATAATTTCCGAAGAATCTCATCGAAAATTTTTAGAAAAAATTTCCAATGTTTGTCTAGAGAGTTCGTCAGCATTCTTCGAGAAAATTTCTTGACAATTTTCGAAGAATTTCATCGTAAATCTTCGAAAAAAAATCTCGGCAATTTCATTGTAAATTTTCGGAAAAAATGTTCATTGTTTTCCAAAAGATTTCATGAAAATTCTTCGAGAAATTTCCTGATAATTTTTAGAGAGTTTATCGAAAGCACTCGGGGAATAACACCAAGAGTTTTGAAGAATACCGAAAATCTTCAGAAATAACCTTCGATTATTTCCAAGGAATTTTATGGAAAATATTCAGGACAATTCCTTTGATTTTGAATGATTATTTCCCCCGAACTCTTATCAAAAGTATTAAGGGTAGGTAAATTTCCGATCATTTTCTATGCATGTCATCGGACATCACTGAAAAACATTGGTCCGTTGATTTCAGGAGAAATTTGTGGGATATTTTGGGAAAACTCTCCTATTTCCAAACAGAGGCGAAACTTGACTTTCAGTTTGGGGAAGGGGTGGAGAAGGAAAATTTGCCTACAAAATTTTCTAAAAATTTGAAAACTCGCCAATTTTTCAATCAAAATATTTTTTAATTGAAAAAAAATAATAATAATAATAATCAACAAACGTTCTTAAAATATGAAATATTCAAATAAACAGTTTCAAAATTTGCTAACTGCCTAATTATTGGGGATGTGAGTGAATCACTGAATCACTGAGTGAGTTAGTAAGTAACTGGGTGAATAACTCAATGAATAAGCGGGTGACTGAATGAGTGAATCACTGAGTCACTGAGTACAAGTGATTGAGTCACTGTGTGAATAACTGAATAAGTACGCGAGTAACTGAGGGAATCACTAAATAAGTAAGCGAATGACTGAGTGAGTGAGTGAATCACTGACTCATTGGGTGAGTGACGGAGTGAGGAAGTGAATGAATACCTGAATTAGAGAATGAATGAATAACTGAGTAAATGAGTGAATCACTAAATAAGTAAGCTAGTGACTGAGTGAATCACTGACTTATTGAGTGAGTGACGGAGTGAGGAAGTGAATGAATAACTACATTAGAGAATGAGTGAAAAACCAAGTGAGTGAGTGAGTGAGTGAGTGAGTGAGTGAGTGAGTGAATCACTGACTCATTGAGTGAGTAACGAAGTAACTGAGTGAATAACTTAATAAATAAGCGAGTGACTGAGTGAATCACTGAGTCACTGAGTAAGTGATAACTATGTGAATAACGGAATAAGTAAGCGAATCTCAGTGAGTGACGGAGTGACAAAGAGAATGAATAACTGAATTAGAGAATGAATGAATGACTGAGTGAGTGAGTGAATCACTAACTAAGTAAGAAAGTGACTGAGTGAATCACTGACTTAGAAGTCGCTATATAATATGCAATTTTTCTAGTTTCACCAAACGGATTCACAAGAGCAGAAAATGGACGCACCATGGGTCAATTGAGTCGTATCATATCCTTGTACTGAGTACTGTGATGTGAACAATAATCATGAAATTATGGACAGGATGATACCGCCCGTTGACAAATCGCCGCTGTTCTGGAAAACATGTGTGAACTACTAGAACTTTCGATACTCAGCTTGAAACCTCTTGATTTTGACTGACTAGTCTGTATAACAGGGGTCTAGGGTACTCCATTTTCAGAAACGAGATTTGACTTTCAGTTTGGAAAGGTGGAGAAGAAAAATTTGCCGACAAATATTCTTTGAAAACTAAAAATTCGCCGACAAAATGTTTAAAAAATTGCCAATTTTTTAATCAAAATATTTTTTAATTTGTAAAAAAAATAAACAAACAAAAAAAACAAACAAACAAACAAATATGCGTAAAAAATAAAAATTCAAATGAATAGTTTCAAAATTTGCCGACTGTCAAATTATTGGGGGGCGGGGGAGTGTCAAATGAACAGTCATTAAATTTGCTGACTGCCAAATTATTGAGGGGGTGTTTCAACCCACACATCCCCCTACAGTTTCGTCCCTGTTTCCAAAGGATTTTATTGGAAATCATTGAGAAGTACCTTCGATGATTCTTGAAGGTTTTCTTCAGACAGAAGTTTCTTGGAAAACATTGGAAACTTTTTCCAAAAATTTTCGATGAGATTCTTTGGAAATTATCGGAGTTGTTTTCCGAAAATTTTCGATGCAATTCTTTAAAAAAATTATCGGAAAATTTTCCCGAAGATTTTCGAGGAAAATTTTTGGAAAACATTGGACTTTTTTCTGAATATTTCCTATGAGATTCTCCAGAAATCATCACATTTTTTCTCCAAGATTTCTGATTAATTCCTTAGAAATCATTGGAGATTTTTCCCGAACATGTGTGACGAAAATGTCTAAAAAACATCAACATTTTTTCCAAAGATATCTTTTCAAAATCTCTCAATGATTCTTGATAGAATTATTTGGAATCATTGGAGATTTTCCATAAAATTTCTGACAATATTTGCCTGATAACAGTCATTGAAAATGTTCGGAAATTTACCTTCAATCTTCGATAAAGTTCGTCGGAAAGAAACTTTGAAAATCAAAGGAATCGTCTCGAACATTTTTCATGAAATTCCTTGAAAATAATCGAAGGTTTTTTCTGAAGATTTTCGGTACAATTCTTCAAAACTCTAGGTGTTATTCCCCGAGTGCTTTCGATAAAATTCTTCAAAAATTATCAGGAACTTTTCTCGAAGAATTTTTATGAAATTTTTTGGAAAACTAATGGAGACGTTTTCCAAATGTTTCCGAAATTATCGGAAATTTTTCCCGAAAGTTTACAATGAAATTGCTTAAAAATCATCCGCGATTTTTTCCGAAGATTTACGATGAAATTCTTCGAAGATTATCGAACATTTTTCCAGAAGATGTTCGATGAAATTCATCAGAAACCATCGAAGATTCCGAATATTAATTTTTTACGAAATTCTTTAAACATTGTCAGGAAATTTTCTCGAAGAATGCTGACGAACTTTCTTGGAAAACATTGGAACTTTTTTCTGAAAATTTTTTCAATGAGATTCTTCGGATATGCAATTCTTCAAGAATTATCGGAAAATTTTCCCGACCTGCATAATTTTTTTGAAGAGAGTCCCCAGGATCTGCCGACAAAGGTACGGCAAGTTCAAAATGCCTCGATCCTTTTTCTTAAATTCTCCGAGACGTAATCTCTCCAGGAAAGTTTCTCATCTAGATACTCCTGAATACTTCACCTTTTTTGTGTGAGGTAACCGTCTTCCTGTATATTGCACCTCAATCAACACCTTGCCCTTCCTTTTGTGAGTGAAAAGAGTGATCTCAGTTTTGTCCGGGTTCATCGATAACCCTTTTTTCGCACACAATTTTTCCACACATCAGAGTCTCCGCTGCGTAAGCTGTGCAATGATCCTCGGAAATTTGCCAATTACCAACACAGCCAAATCGTCAGCATAGCCGTAGCTTGTTCAGCTAACTCTCTACCACTAGGCTCCACATTAGGGGAGAGAGTACTCCCCCCTGCGGGCAATCCCTAATGGTCCCGGCACGGATTTGTTCTTTCTGGTAAATTATCTGGATTTCCCTGTCTTTTAGCATAAATATTATCCAGCTCTTCGGCTTTCCTTTATGTCCCATTCCCTCAGCTCTGTTTCTATTGACTCGTGAAATTCCCATCTACTTTTCTTAATATTCATCATTAAGCTCATCGTATTTTAACTGTTTCGTCAACACATAATCAACTACCGTTCTTATGAGTACGCTTAGAGCGCTCCAAATATGAAGTTAATTTCACTTTCAACGCTTAATTATAAAATTAATCTATTAAACGAAAACTGTTGACTGGATAACGTGAAATATATTTTTCCATAAAAAAAAAAGAAAGGAAAAGAAGGAAAAATACTCGCAACCCTTACGCAATTCACCCTATCTTTTCCTGGTAGCAGTTATAGCCAATGGTGGCTAAAATTCTTCCGTAGTATTTTTTTCTGTTGAGTCGAGTATCATCTAGTGGTTGTCACATTGCTATATCATTTCGAGTATGATCAATTTTAAAATCTTTCGAAAAATAGATACATATAATTACGTATCAACAGTTCCCCTTCATTTCTAACACGTTGAGGGTGACTGTGTGGCTGAAAAATAACGGAAATGTATCATTAATCATACGTTGGGTAATCTTTTGCTGCGTTAAAAAAATTACATTTTACCAGTGTGATTACTCGTTTTCTAATTATATTATTAATGCAGTATCAGTGCATTAGGTAGGCCTATTTATATATCTGCAGCACGAAATACATTTGCAGATAAGTGCAGGTGATGAGCACAAAGGCGTATTACAATTATAACACGTGCTGGCGATGTCAGTAAGGTGGACAATGTTTAGACGTGGAACAGCCCCTCCCCCCACAACCGCCAAAAAAATTGGGGGAACGAAAAGAGGAAACGTGGTATTCAGATTCTGGACAGTGCAAAACATCCTCAAAATTTAATCAGAGGACATACTTCGAAGCGACGCTTTTTGGTGAAGGGACGAGGTCCAAATTGAAAATGTAAAATTTTCCAAGTAAGAAGCCGATTTTGCCAGCTGATGGAAATTTTAAAAATTCACTTGAAAAAGGTGCCTACTCTCAGTCTAATTTTGCTACCAGAAGGTCAGTTTCACTAAGCTAGCTAGCTCTGGAAAATGTTTAGGGGCAGGCTCCTCGAATCCCCTCTCCGGTCACTGATTTACTCCTATGTTGTAGTATGTACAGGGTGTTCCACGATAGTTACCCCCACCACCATTTTTTTCCGAAGCGATTGGCGGATCTTTGCCGGACAAATTGCCATCTTCCTGCAGCAAGGTCTAGTTTCTCTAGGGCTTGATAAATTTTCTTACCCATTTATGGGGAGCTGTAACATGCCACCAACTTCGGAATCTTAAATGGAATGATATGCCTTTATGCACATCGCTGGATAGGGCATATCCTGCGAAATACGAATCCGTGAAAAAAATTTCAGAATTCATCAATTTTGGGGGCAAGGGGCCTAAAGATCACCAAAATCCATCAAAAATCGAAGTGTCATAACCTAGCAAACAAACGATTGAAAGAGGAGTTTTCGAGGTTACGGATTCCGAGTACATAATTTACCCCGTTTAAGGCTTTAAAATCCAAATTTTCAACCTAAAATTGGTTCCTATCCACACATTTTTGACTTTCTGAATGCAGATTATTAAAGTGGCTTCACGCACATCGTTGAATAGGGAACTTCCTCCAGAGTATGAATACATGAAAAAAATTTCAAAATTCACCAAATTTGGGGTAAGGGGCCTAGAGATGACCAAAATTCGTCCAAAATTGAAGTATCATGACCTAGCAACCAGATTGTCGAAAAGGGGGTTTTCGAGGTCGCTGATTCCGAATGTCACACTTTCCTCCCGATTCAACCCGTTTTAGAGCCCTAAAATTCAATTTTAAACTCAAAAGTGATTCTAATTTACAAATTTTTGAGTTTCTGAACGCAAGTTATTAAAGTGGCTTCATGCACATCGTTGGATAGGGCAGTTCCTCGAAAATACGAATTCGTGAAGAAAAATGGCAAATTCATCAATTTTGAGAGACAGTGTCTAACCCTAGTTAAAACCTATCCAAAATCAGTACCTAAAAGTGCTGCCATTTACAAATTTTTGAATTTTTCATTGCAAATTATCCAAATGGCTTTATGCACGTCATTGGAAAGTAAACTTCCCCCAAAAACGAATCTGTGCGGAAAAAGTTTGGGTTCATCACGTGATTTCCTACATCCAGCGCATCCTAGGGCCCCGGAATGCGAGATTTGAATGAGAAAGGTGGTGTCAAGTACAAATTTTTGACATTTTGGGACTTACAAGACATACAGGGTCAGTTTTCGTTGCAACATAGGAAGACCCGGTATGTTGCGTGGTAATAATAAGCGGGCACACGATGGCCGTCTATTCAGATTTAAACGCAACATTACTAACAGAAAATGCAACGATTCGGGGGGAAAACTTCGATGGTTTTTGAAGAATTTTATCGAAACTCGTCAGGAAAAATGTTCGATAATCTCCGGAAAATTTCTTCGGAAACTTCGGGGAAAATCTCAAATGATTTTTAAGGAATTTCATTGGTATTGTTGGAAAAAAATTCCAATAATTTCCAAAGAATTTCTTAGGAAACGTCGGGGAAAATCTCCGATAAATTCTAACGTATTCCATCGGAAATGGTAGAAAAATCTCCTATAATTTAAAAAAAAAATTCATCGGAACTCGGGAAAAATCTCCGATCATTCTTAAAGAATTTAATCGAAACTCGGGAAAGTCTCCGATAAATTGTAAAGAATTTTTTTGGAAACAGGAAAAATCTCGGATATGATTATTGAGGAATTTAATCGGAAATTGTTGGGAAAAGTTCCGATAATGTCCATAGAATCTCATAGGAAATCTTTTAAAAAATTTCCAATGATTTCCAAAAAAGTTTCATCAAAATTCTTCAAGAAAATTTTTCGATAATTTTTGAAGTATTTCTGAGAAATACTCAAAAAAAATCTCCGATATTTCTTAAGGGATTTTTTCGGAACTCGGGTAAAATCTCCGATAAATTTTGAGGAATTTCATCGGAAATTGTTGGAAAAGTCTGCGATGATTTTTAAGGAATTTTATCGGAATTCGGGAAAAATCTCCGATAATTATTAAGGAATTTCAACGGAAATTGTTGGGAAAAATTCCGATAATGTCCGAAGAATCTCATCGGAAACCTGTAGAAAAAATTTCTTATAATTTCCAAAAAGTTTCATCAAAATTCTTCGAGAAAGTTTTCCCGATACTTTTTGAAGCTTGTCATAGGAAATATTCGGGGGAATCTCCTTAAAATTTATCAGAGATTTTTCCCGAGTTCCCATAAAATTCCTTAAAATTTATTGGAGATTTTTTCCAACGTTTCCGAAGAAATTCTTTGGAATTATTGAAATTTTCTTCAACAATTTCCGATAAAATTCCGTAAGATTTATCGGAGATTCTTCCCGAGCTCCAATGAAATTCTTTAAAAATTATCAGAGATTTTTTCCGAGTATTTCCCAGAAATTACTTCAAAAATTATCGAAAAATTTTCATGAAGAATTTTGATGAAATTTCTTGGAAATCATTGGAAATTTTTTCTAAAGATTTCCGATGAGATTCTTCGGACGTTATCGGAATTTTTTCCAACAATTTCCGATGAAATTCCATAAAAATCATCCAATATTTTCCCCGAAGTTTCGAAAAAAATTATTTGGAAATTCTTGGTATTTTTTCCCAACAAAATTCCGGTGAAATTCCTTAAAAATCAGCGGAGATTCTTCCGTGTGACATTCGGAATCAGCGACCTTGAAAACCCCCTTTTCGATAGTCTGTTTGCTAGGTCATGATACTTCAATTTTGTACGGATTTTGATCATCTCTAGGCATTCCAAAATTTGGTGAATTTTGAAATTTTTTTCATGGATTCATACTCTGGAGGAAGTTTCCTATTCAACGATGTGCGTGAAGCCACTTTAATAATCTGCATTCAGAAAGTCAAAAATTTGTGAATATGGAACCAATTTTAGGTTGAAAATTTGGATCTTAAAGCCCTAAGCCGGGTTAAGTCGTGTATTCGGAATCCGTGACCTCGAAAACCCTCTCTTTCAATCGTTTGTTTGCTAGGTTATGACACTTTGATTTTTGATGGATTTTGGTCATCTTTAGGCTCCTTGCCCCCCAAAATTGATGAATTTTGAAATTCTTTTCACGGATTCGTATTTTGCAGGTTATGCTCTTTCCAGCGATGTCCATAAAGGCATATCTTTCCATTTAAGACTCCGAAGTTGGTGGCATGTTACAGTCCCCCATAAATGGGGGGGGGGATTTTTTTCAATTCCTAGAGAAACTAGACCTTACCACAGGAAATGGCAATTCGTCCGGCATAGATCCGCCGATCGGTTCAGGGGGAAATGGGAGGGGGGACTTTCGTGGAACACCCGGTATATTTTTAAACAGTAACCAAGTAATGATAAATATAGTATTGAACTGATGAGTATTAAATGCCGCGCTATCAAAATTTCCATAATTGGCTGCACTGATTGGCACGGCCACTATTAGATTCAATATTATATTGTAGTGTGATCCTTATTCCACAAATTTGGAATTTTGGATTTCCCGACCCCTTAAGTTGTTACCTCAGATGAGAAAATAATTCCTTGTATTTTTTTCCCCCTTAGTGAAAAAAAACTGGTGCCGATGAGCCCCAATTTCACGAAATATGAAATATAAAAGTATCTGGAAATTTTTTTAAATTGAAAATGTTCAAGTTTCAAAACCCCAATTTGATCCGTACTTGGGTAGGATTATCTCCCATACCAATTGTAGCCCCCTCCCCTATCCATGGTGAACATGTAGCCCCTCTTTCAGAATACCTAAAATTCATCATTTGTCATTAAAAATCATACTGAACAAAATTGAGGATATAAAAACATGAACACAAAGGTGTATTTTATCATTTATACTTCAAAATGATTACTTTAAAACAAAACATAATTTACTCTACTTTTCACTTAAGGTTTCTTTCTTAGCATCCGGAAATTTTTTTTTTCGATATTCCGTGACAATTTTCAATATAACTAATTGTTTCTGATCCTCGTTTTTCGTTAATATTTCATTGTATTCCGTCATTAAACGCATGCCTCGCTCGGCTGCATCATTTACACTTCTTATTCTTGATATCATGTGGCCTGGAATCATGACATGTGCCTCTGGTATCAAATAATCATGTTTCACTTTCTTGACAATTCTCATAGAAAAAACCACGCTCTTTCGAATAAAACATATCGCGGCTTCCTGTCTTCATTAGTTTTTCCACAAATTGCATTTAAAAATTACGTCAAACGTTTAAAAACATGCGTTTACATGGCGTCGTGTAAAACGAGCCTAGGGGAATGACAGAGAACAAGAATTCGAAACGTGCTTGTCATAGAAACACGTAAATGAACCACCACAGATGTACACGCTATGTACATCTGTGAGCACCACTACCACCATCCCATCTTTACACTCTTTATCTCGAAAACCTGTTTTCGCACAAGAGGCACATTTCATGATTCCAGGTCACATATTACAATTTTGTTTATAATCTTCGTCTCTTTCCCAGTTATCTGCCTTTTTTTGTAAAAAAAAACAAAAACCAAAAACTGTAGGTACCTAATTCAAATTGTTCAAAAAACCTTTTTATTGTTGGTCTAACAAACTGTTCCAGAACCTTTTCTACTTGTACAAGGTTCAAATTAAATTTTTTGATTTTGATATCAAATTCTTCTCCAGTTTCGTTATAACTGCGTATGCTTTCATCTAAATTATGTTTATCACCATCTGCATCTTCGTTGCTTTCTACACCTTCGTTACTTTCTTCTACATCACTTACAGCTTCATTAATTTTGCTACCATCGCTATCAGATTTAATACTTCCTGCCACTAGATAGGGCTGGGTACACTTTATGAACAATTTATGTGTACAATAAAAGAAAAAGAAACATAATTATTAATAAAAAATAAATAAATAAAAACACCTAAAATAGGATATACGAAGTAACGCGGAGCAGCAGGGTCTGGAGGAGGGAGGAGAAGGGATGGAAACCCCTTAAAAAGATGAAATCAGGGGGAGGCCAGAGTTCAGGGCACACTTACATCAAGCAGGAGACCAGAGAAACCAGGAAACCAAGACAGTAGCCTAGTGGGGGCAGACACTTCGAAGGGCTTGTTTGATATTACGATCAAATGCTCCGAAACAAGTCTCGAAAAACTTTAGAGATAGCCTTGAATAATTCTGAGTCTGAAAATAAGCTTTCCATCTCCATTCGGGATTTTCTTATGTACACCACTGCGACTGCACTGAGCCACTTGGATTTTGACATTTTAAAATGGGGGTATTAAATAGTCGTGCCAAACTGATTATTGTTCCACTTGATAGGTAACTGAACGTTTGAGTCCGATTAGATAAGATCAACAAATCGTCCTTTTAACGGGAAAATACTTTGGATTTGGTCCTCGTCATCCTCAAAGGACAGAAAAATGGAATTACAAAAAAAATTCATTGCTCCGAATCCAAAAGTCTTCGCTCGGAAAACATATCGAGGAGGAAACATAGCGTGTCAAGAACCACGTATTACAATTGCACGGCGTGTTACCACCGGATCAGAAAGATTGCTAGTGTGCGTGTGTACGTCGCGTACCCCTCTGACTCAGCGTCGTGAAAAGTGTTTAGTCCGGACCGCGGTGACGGCATTCGAAATCAAAAAACGAGAGCGAGTTGAGGAAGCACGTGTATTAATTGACTGATAGCAAGAGTAAGTCTTTCAATGCTATACATATAAACAGCAACTGAACTAAACTGATGTCCTGCCTGGCCAATCGAGGTGGAGAAAGGAGAATGAGTCGTGAGAATAAGACGAACGTGGTTTGGAAAAGGTTATGTACTGGATGTACAGGAATGCAGGAGACAAAAGACATTTGTGAGTTGTATCATGCTACACAGAAAGTAGTCAGGCAGGACGATTTATACAAAAATGTACATTCGCGAGGAGAGGGTCGCTGCACATCATTTTTTTCAAACATGTCCAACGTTCATGTTCACTCAATAAAATGTCCCGTATTTACCGTTATTGCTTTTTTTTTTAAATATTGAAAATTGTAGGTGTTTCAATATTTCCTTGCTTCTACATAAAATGAGGGAAAAAAAAAAAGAAGGAAACTGAAGTAAGTAAATTGGAGAGAACATAAAAGAAAACTTTTTCTTAGTCTGTGTGTGTGTGGGGGGGGGGGGATATTGGCCTGCCATTATTACAAGTGTTGTCTGAAAAAACTGATTTTCGAGGTAGTCTTTTCGGTTTCTCTCCACCTCTGGATCATTTATTGTCTTCTAATCATAACTTTTAAGCCCGCCGAAAAATGAAATAGAATACCGAGCGCGAAGAATTTTTCATACGGCTAATTTCTGAGAAGCCCTAATTTGCGAAACCGAAATAAAAAGTGCGAGCTCGTATAATAGCCTATTTAATGCTTTGAAATGAAGTAAATATTTTTCTTTTCACGTATCATGCAAACAAGTTAGTTTGTGTTGACCCTCTCTCGCCCTTAGTGCGTGAACTTATACGCATTCTGAGTCTTCGAAACGTACAAACGAGTGACCCCATATTTTTTTTAATACACGTCTTCGAATACCGTTGCGAGGGTTTCCACCCTTCATATTCATACGACATTTCGTCCAACGAGAGCGAGTTAAAGAAATAACGGCGCCAATGGGAGAACAAAATGAAAAAAAAAAATTATCTTCGCTAAACATGTACACAGTCAGGTGATACTCACCATGTGTTCCAATGAACCTTATTGATTTTGTTGAATCCTTAGGATTATTCAAAAGTCCGATATTTTTCCAGTTAAAAAAAAAAAAAAAAAAAAATAGTACAGGAATTATAAGTACAGTTTTGCTGGGAAATGGGAAATCTTATGTTAATTTCGTAGATAGCATTAGTCCCCCAATCCGGGTAGCAGTCTCCGTGGGGGCTAAAACCTGCAATCCATCGCACGTGGTCATTTATAAGTCCAGGTCTAAGCGGAGATCGTTCTCACTCCAAAAAATGCAAAAAAAAATCTGAAATATTAAAAATTTTGTTCTTCAATAATTAAGACTTTGTTAATGAGTCGTCTGCATGAGTTCGAAAAAAGCTCTTATAAATTGAAATGTTTTTGGAATTTCGGAAACTAAAAGGTCAGGCGAAAATGTGTTCAAAAGACTTAACGATAACATTTTTTGTTTTTATATACGTAGTTCCACTCCAGGTTACAAGGGGGTTCGTTTCTGTGTCAGGAGGCACTTGGTGCCTCGCGTGGTCGGCTTTAAGGGAATTACGGAAAGAATCGCGATTCTGAGGCTCGGGTTAGAAGGGGGTAAAATCGTAACAATTATTAAGATCTATGCTCCTACAAGTGTAGCGTAGAAGTCAGAGATTTCGGAGTTCTACGAGTTGTTGGAAAGGGTTATAGTTAGAAAGAAAGGGGATCTTGACTTAATTTTAGGCTACTGGAATGCAAAGGTAAGAACAGATATGCCACCTTCAAGCAGTGTTGGCGAATTTCGCGTTGGTCTAACGAAAGTGGAGAGAGGCTTGTTCGACTGGCCCAGGAAAATAATCTCAAATTATAAATACATTTTTTGATAAACTTGAACACAGAAAATAGACTCGGAAGTCACCAAATAACATCACAAAACGTGAAATCGACCACTCACCAGTGGACGACTTGGGAGTAGTCAAAAACTGTGAAATCTTGGACAAATTTCAATTATCTTCTGACCATCGCCCAAGAAGATGGACCTTGAATATGGTAAAAAGTAAAAATTCGAAGAGGAAAAAATGCACTAAAAGATTTCTCCTCATCTCGTTGCACAAATCTGAGAAAGCAAATGACTTGCTAATGACAAAACTGAGTAAATCAGTAACCTACAACTTAGGAGGAGTGCAAGAATACGACAGGTTGTTGAAAGTTTTGGAAGAAGTTCTGACCCAGAGTGGGCAAGCGTCAAAATGTAACTAGAATAATTGATGACAAACGTAACACAAAAACGAAAGAGCTTATTGAACAAGCAGCTTCGCTACTCGAAGAGGGTCGGCCTGAAAAGCAAGCCCTTCACTTCCATGTGCTATAACTATTCAACGTCTGTCCAAAGATTCAAACTGCGAAGTTGCAGATTGCAGTCGCCCAGCGAAGATCAAGAAGCAACTTTCTCTGAAGGACCTGTCTACGAAAATAGTGAAAATGACTCTCAAAGTTGAATGAGACGGATTCGTGGAGTTAGAAAACGTTCTTCTAATCTTCTATTTATTAGATATTTAATTCAACCAATTCAGGTAATAATTTCAAATGACAAATTTTATTTCAGTTCATAAATAAATTTAACAATTTGCACAGACATAACTGAGATCATTACCAATACCATCAGAACTTGTAAACAGACATGCAGTTTTAAGAACATCTTAGTACATTTGTAACTCAGCGTTGAGAACCATCGAAAAATAATCTACAGCAACTTACACATACTATATTATGTAATCCATTTCTTAATTGTTCACGCGGACATTTCCTTAGTTCTTCTCGTTTTGTTTGATAAATTTTTTGGAGTTTCTGTTGTAGTATTTCTCCTCGATGCTTCTTGTATTATCTTCTATATAAAAGTGAATGTTTGTCTGTTTGTTGGTTTGTTCGAGGTTGGCGGGTGAACCGTAAGAGCTGGGGAGTTCGAACTTTCTGGATGTGTTTGTATGAGCCCGGAATAGGTTTTAAGCTAGAAAAGAATTTGGTATCCTAATTAGGAGGGGGCCCCAAAATGTTGTCCCCCCTGGCGTTCCTAATTTTGTTTTCAACTTGAACTTTTTAGAATTGTTTTACATTGAACTTCTTCACACTCTGTTAAAATTTGGTGACTGTAACTATCTCCCTTCAAAAATTATTGGGGGGTTGAAAATTTGAAATTTTCAAAACGAGCTCAAAATGCTTCATTATTGCACGTACATGTAATTTAAAACAACCATAATATTTGAATATTGTTTCGTACTCATTTATGTACCACACGGCCCATTTTCAACCACTTCAACCACTTATCACCAGACATGGGCAAGTTCACTTTTGAACGAGTTCACTTTTGAGTGAACAAAATTCAAAAATGAACGAACGAAAAAAAAATGTGAACGTGAACTTGAACTGAACTTTATTTTTGGTGAACTTGAACGAAAATAGTCGTTCACTTTGTCGTTCATTTCATTCTGTGAGAAATGTTTATCAGTTGTCGTCGGCTCGTCGTCGCATGTTTTATTTTGATGCAAATTATTTTGTAGTAAGTAAGCTTACAACAATTATGACTCAAAAATTTGCTCGAAGTTTACTGCGATGCAGTTTACAATTCAGTATAAAGGCAAAAACGGTTGCGGGATCTCATTTTATTTCTGTTTTTTCTTCTGTTTTTTTCTCCCTCTAGGACTTGTCGGCTCCACTGGAACCATCCATGAACAACTTCTTTCTAGCTGTAGGGCTCTGAAATTTCACTCTCCCTTGAGCTTTTATTTTCAGCATTTTAATCTCCTGTTCTAGAGCTTTAATTTTTCGCTCAAGATTACATCGCATCTCGTACTCATTTTGATATCGGAAAGCGAAATAACAGCCCATAAAATGATCCGTATTCCGCCGCAGATGATTGATTTCTTCTGATGCATGATGTTTGATGTACAACTTTTTCAGCCATAGTGTTACTGCTATTAAAAATGTTCTATTTGACAGTATTAATAAATTGAAAACCTTTCACTTTTACAAGTTACCATCAGCTTCGTTGATAAAGAAAAGACAGACAGGTTCCAAAAAATATTGATAATGTTCCTAAGGATTCTCAACCTGTGGGGCGCGCCCGAAGGGGACGCGCGAGAATATCCAAAAGGGGAAAAAATATTTACTGTATATTTTATTGTAAGCAGGGGTCAGGGGGAGCGATGAAAATTATGATTGAAAACTGGGCCGCGAATATTGCTGAAAGGTTGAGAAACGCTGTCCTATGGCTATGCCCTTCTGTAGTACGTTATTATATTATATTTGAAACCATCCAAAATTACAATACACAAACAAACTGGTAAATGGTAATAAAAAATGAAAATGAACGAAAAACGAACTGAACTTGAACGACTAAATTATAGTGAACTGAACTGAACTGAACGAGTATCAAATGTAAACTAAAGGAAAATGAACTGAACAAGTTTTCAAGTGAACTTGAACTTGAACAAAATGAACTGAACTTGAACTTGGCCATGTCTGCATATCACCTCCAGAAGCCCTAAAATTTCAGTCTTTGAAAACTATGTTCAGCATTCCTTCTAATTACCCGACTGAATTTTTGAAAACACTAACATTTTCCTCTGAATTACACAAATATGAAGCAGTAAACTGCAAATAGATCAGGGCCCTCCATCTGAACGCAATACGAATTGAAGTTATTTGCAATTGTAAATTTCCGTAAATTTCAGTAGCGTTTCTCAGGGAACCCTTTCCGAGCCAAGAACCGGCTAGCCACTACACGGCGATCCCTCTATCAACATATGCACATAGATACGCGCACACGAACATACACAAAGAAAGGTTGGGAACAGAAACAACAAAGGACATTTTCCCCCCCTTTTTTTACAGCAACTATCAGTTAAAACTGCAGGTAAAAATGTGTCCTGTATCTCGTAATCAAAATCTCTTTTCTCATGTATGAAAGTGTTAGTTTATCTGTGGGGGGGGGGGGTGCGTGTTTGTTCACGGTTGGCGGGTGAATCATAAGAGGTGAGGGCAGATGCGGATACCGGGGAAGTGTGAGAGTCTGAACCCCTCCCCCAAAAGATCTAAATACCTATATGTGGAATCAGTTCCAGCAATAGATTTCCCGATAGGCACAGCAGGCAAGTGCCTAGGGCGACAGATTTCGAGGGATGGCAAATTTTTGTACGAAAACAGCGGGAAAAAGGAAGAAAATTCGGAAAAGGAGAAAAAGAAGAGACAGACAGAAAAAAGGAAACAGTTGCAGAAAACATAACTGGGAGATAATAATTATCAATTTTTGAGCTGTAGTGTCATTAGGAGGAAATGGAGTGGAGGTGTGAGGGGGACATTTTGTTGAGTGCCTATAGCGGCTTGACTTCTAAATCCGCAGCCGGTTACAAAGAGCGTAAGGAAAAAGTGGAGTCCATAAGACATTAAAAAAGAAGAAGTGAAGTGACCACCTGCTTATTAGTCGCATTAGCAGCCGATGTCGGCAGTGCGGGAAGGGTGGAGGGAGGAAACTGCAAGTTTTCAGGCAGGAAAAGATCACAGATGTGGATCCCAGGGAATCGTTAGAAGGACGGGGAGGGAAGATGGGAAAGCGGTTTCCTGTAAAGGGAAGAGGAGGGGACCAACTCAGTTAACCTAAAACACTTTAGCTAGCTCACCTTAGCCAGCTTACCTTAGCCAACTCACCTTAGCCAACTTACTTTGGCCCACAGTCTAGATGTACCGCGAAGCGGGTCAGCTAATGTAATATATACAGTTCTGCTTCTGGCATTCTGATCTATGTTTATATTTTCCCCCAATTTTATTTGTTTGAATATCCTAGATATTGGGATGTCCCATATTACGAACGTACCCCATAATAGGCGTGCTTCCTCTACTCCTACCCTCCCCCATGAATACGTTTTTCGTGCCGATCTGGCGTCTCTGTGTTTGTCCATTTTCAAGATAATAACAGCAGTTCGAAACTGCTACGGGAACGGTACCTGTTCGATTTTCTCCGCAATTCACCTGATCAGCGAAAATATGCGGGTTTCAGTTTCTCAGGCTCTCGAGCTTCGTCACGCTAGAGATGCCTCAAACTCATCAGATCGGCTGTTCGTTCAACTGGTAATTAATATTTACACCCTCTACGCTCACGATGATTTTTTTTTTCCAAGTACAAAACCTGAAAACCCCAGACAACGGTGGCGAATTCATTTCACATAACTGGTACTATATAACCATTTGTTAACGAGACTAAATTACTCTTCGTGACCGGTTAATTAAGGAAGTTGCGAAACAGAACAAAGATGCCCTCGGTTTCAACCCCATCGAATAATGCACCTAACCGCGAGCGGAGGAAGACCGGAAACGAAACGTAATCTTCGTTACAAATACAGGTACGAGTTCGTGTGTAATCGATATCCAATTGTAGCGTACCTACGATTCACGGAAGATGGCAAAGAACTTCCACAAGTTCACGCTGGCATTTTTCGAACTGGTCGAGAGAAAGAGAGGACTAGGTCTAACTGTTTTGACAAACGGATATCCAGAAACCCCAACCAGACGGAAGGAGTACCTGCATGCTAACATCATGCTATGTACCGCCTATGCTGCCCACTCAATCTAAACTCGATGAAGCCTGAAAGATAACATGTACGGGTGCTATATGTAGTGCACGATATAATCTTTTTTTTTTTTTCGCCTTCAGGAAGTATTGTATCGTATAATAAATAATAGGCGTAATGACATTCCGCTGTGGCCCGTGGCATGACCCTCCGGCTAGGAAATAGTTCGGTTGGCGGGCGAGACGGGCTGTGCTGTATGACAGAGACACTGTACGTCTCTCTGTTCTATCATTTTCCTAAAACAAAAGGTGACAGATGTTTTATTGGAAGCAGCTGGTAGTACTGACACTTGATAGGATATGACACATGGAGTATTTTCAACAAGTTTACTCTTATCGCATTGCTTATTTTCGATTTGCGCCTAACTAGTACCCACAAAAATACGCGTACACCTATTCGCGCGAATATGCATAAAATTGGCGCAAAATCGCGGGCCGTGATGTGGCCGAACGTCCAGCCGGTGACAAAGGCGACAGCATGGGGGTCCGATTGTGGTGGCCTATCTTGGCTTTTTGGTTTCTGTTTTCACCGCGTGTCCGGTGTCGGATCGTCTCGTGTAAGCCGAGTCTTCCGCGATCGGAAATGGCGAAATTCGCCCTGCCGCGGGTAAGCGCGCACGAGACTTTCCAAATCGGTATCTGATTTTCGGATACGTCAAGAGGTTTCGGTTTTCCGTCGCCGAGAAGAAAAGACTGTAACTGGTTCGCAGCAGACTCGTGCCTGGGGTGTCATAAGAGGGGCTTTCCGCGTACCAACGAATCCAAGTTACAGTGAGCTACAAAAGTCAGTATACACCCGTCAAGTTTATCATTATTCACAAGTTGTAACCTGAACAATACCCCCTTCTATGGGTGCTACTTTAGCCTGGTGAGGAGACTTAGAACTAAAGGTACACAGGAAAACTCCGACAGATGAATCCTGATGAAAGCAAGGGGGACTACATCAGTATTCTTCCCTGGAGATGCGTCACCACCACCACCACAGTTACGATGGCAGCTCACGAAGTAAATATAATCGCAGTGGCGGATTTAGCAGTAGGCTGAGTAGGCGGCCGCCTAGGGCGGCAAGTTTCGGGAGGCGGAATCGCGCGTGGTAAAATTTACAAATTATTTAGTGATTTTCCCGTTCGTTGCTGCTGAGCCAAACACTTTTACTATTTTCACAGTAAAAATCACCGGCAAAATTTCTCTCCCGGAATATGTACTTAGTAGTTGAAGTCTTTTTTTCATTGAACTATGGATAACTGTCTAACTGGTAAAGCGTAATCTAGGTATAACAGCATTTATTGCGCATGACAAGTTATGGTACTTCTGCAGTTACAATAAGTGGTTTCAGAAGCCCTTATCTTGGGCAAATGCCTCCCTCAACTTAGCCCATTCGACCCGGTCAATGGCTGTGCTGTGAAAGAGTTTGGTTTTAAACTTACAGATGTAGTCCATCCACCTAGTCCTCTGTTTACCTGGCTTTCTCCCTCCTCTAATTTGCCAGAAGGTAATTTTTTGTGACCAACGTTGGTCCTTCAGTCTGCATAGGTGCCCTGCCCAGTCCTATTTTAATCTTTTGACAAAGTGTACCACATTTTTGTTGGACCTAAATTTGCCTTTTATTTTTGTTAGCCTTACCTTGTCCTCTCAGTTTGAGACTAAGCATGGATCTCTCCAGAGAGTTTTGTGCAGCCTGGAGTTTGTTCTCAGTTCGTTTTGAAATTGTCCAGGGTTGGCACCCATAGGGCAGTGTCGGCACAACACAGCTGTTGAAGTGTTGGATTTTGTAAGATAGCGAAAAATTGTATTTTTAAAATAAATCCTGAGCTCCAAAATTTACCCCACGCTAACGCAATTCTTCTGTTTCCTTTTTTTCGGTTTGATTTTGAAATGATATCAATTGACCTAGATAAATTATGTTGTTGACTATTTCCAAAGTTTCCCCCTTCATTTTTATTAGTTTTGTGTTTTCAGAGTTGCTCAAACTTTTTGTTTTGGATAAATTGAACCCGCTTTTTTGCTTACAACTGAGTTCCTCCAGCATCACCTGTAACTCGTCCGCACTCTCCGCCACTATCACCACGTCGTTTGCAAACCTTAAGTTATTCAAAAATTCTCCGGTAATTTTGATTCCCTTTTCGTCCCAACTTAGATTTTTTTTAATTTCGTCCAGGGCGCAGTTAAACAGCAGCGGGAAGATTGGATCTCCTTGTCTTAGCCCCTTTTTAGATATCCCCTTCCAGATCTGTAACTATTTGCGCTCTTGGCCCCGAGTATATTTCCTGAATTAGAGTTACAAAATCCTGGTTTATTCCGTGGTTAATAAGTGCTTGAAGCATGAAATTTTGCTTGAGGAGATCGAAAGCCTTAGTAAAGTCGATAGAGGCCAGGTGGATGGGAATTTGGTATTCGGTTGCCCTCTGGATGAGTACACTATGTTTATTGTGTGGAGGTGATCGACCGTGGAGAAGCCCCTCCTAAAGCCCGCCTGGCATGGAGTTTGTTGAAGTTCTAGCTTTGCTCTCAAACGGAAATCTGGCATCGACGAAAGGATTTTGACCCGGATTGGTGTGAGGCTAATTGGTCTATAGTTTTTGATATTGTATCTACAGCCTACTTTTAAATAAGAGTATTATTTTGGAAGTTTTCCAATTCGAAGGTATTTTTTTGTGTTTAATATGTAGTTGTAAAGGTGAGTTAGAATTTTTACTAGAGTCTCCACCGTATTTGATGTGTTTATAACTGATGCCATCATGTCCTACTGCCTTGCCCTCTTTCAGATTCCTAATCGCCCTTGTTACTTCTACTTCTAGGAACTCAGGTTCTGGATACTCTTCTCCTAGATTGGAGGGGACAAGGGGGAGGGGAGTGTTATTATCTGACTATAAGTCCGCATAGAATTCTGTAGCAATATTATTAATTTCTTTTCGTACCTACTAATATTTATTTTTCATTTGCTGATTATCTGAATGGATTTTTTTTAAACAACACAGGCTGCCTAGATGTACTCTTTTCTGGAGATTTATACTCTTTTTGCCTCACAAAAAAGAGTACTCTCCCTTTTTCTGAAAAATTATGTAAGATATTCTTTTTTTTTTATTAGTTATATTTTATTTTTTGGCAATTTAGCTTGAGACTATAAGGAAAATACTCTTTTACGAGCAAATGAAACAAACAAGTAGTAACATATGCTTGTCATTTCGTGGAGAGAAAATTTTTTACTCTTTTTTTTTTCAAAAAATGTCGGGTCAGCCTAATTAGCAAGGGCATTAGTTTTCTGTCCGCCTATGGCGGCTCAAGTGATAGATCCGCCACTGATAATGGACTGATATCCAGCACTGCTGTCAACCTCAAAATAAATCTTGAAATCTCGGGATTTTAAGATTTTCAAGAAAATCTCAAGAGTTCTCAATAATTTCTATAAAACCAAGTGAATATGCATTGCTTCTCCAAATTTTTCACTTCCAAAATTTGGAAATGGAAAATTTATCGCCTTATGAGAGCAAAATAAGCTACTCAAATTTTACATAGAAATGGGAATTAAAAATACATCTGTGGCCTGTTGCAAGAAAAGTTCGATACCATTAAGTTCACAGTATTCAAGAACATAAGTGAAGAAAGGGAAAAAAAAAAGGAAATCTTTAGGATTGTCGACAGAACTGAGAGCGGAGAGGGTAAAACAACAAATAATGTGATGAGTCAGTAAAAGGTATTGTTGAACAACATAGAAAAGGCGAAAATTTTTGTATTAAGGTTTTTTACGAAGACTCTAGGGATTTTTCAATTGGCTGGGTTGGCAGCACTGATATCCAGCCAGCGGCGCTGTTGAAAAGCAGTGTTGCCATGGTCCGACTTTTCTTTCCTGCGTTAGTTTCTGTTTACTGGTGTTTACACAAGGTGTTTACTGAAACTGAGAACACAAAAAGGTGGCCGTTTGGTTGCCCTATTCCAAAAAATTCTTTCACCCATGCCAACGACAATGGATGCCACCAAGGACGAAACTAGGAGGCTGACAGCCCCCCCCCCCCATTTGGCAGTCGGCAAATTTTAAAACTGTTCATGTGAATTTTTCATTTTTTTAAGAACGTTTGTTTGTTTTTTCAATTGAAAAATATTTTGATTGAAAAATCTGCAAATTTTGTCGGCGAATTTTTAGTTTTCAAAAAATATTTATCGGCGAATTTTTCTTCTCCATCCTCCCAAAATGAAAGTCAAGTTTCGTCTCTGGATGCCTCTGACGTCCCTTACGCAATTACTGTATACAGGAATACTCGGCATATTTGTTTCTTCAACAGTGTAGTACATACATTTTGATTCTTCTATGATCAGAACCTCCTCTGTGTGTAGAAAAACTAAAAGCACATAGGAGAAAGAAAATGCCGACAGATAAACGCTGATGAAAACAAGGGGGAAGTACATAAGTATTTTTCTTTCGGAGATATGTCTACACCACAGCATGGGAACTCACAAAGGAGAAATGCAAATAGATTTCCAGAAACTCAGGTTAATTATGATCAGAAACCACAGCAAACTATAAGCTTACTATCGCACGTATCAAAGATTCAAGTAAGGATAAGAAAGAAGATAATACGAAAAAAAATAGGAGAAAGGGTGGGAGAAGATCAGTTTGGATTCTGAAAAGATAAAGAAAATAGGGAAGCAACTTTATGTTTGAAGCTTTTATTAAAAAAAGACTGAAAAGAGGTTTGGATATATATGTAACATTTGTAGATTTAGAAAAATCTTTTGATAATGTTGAATGGTCAAAAATGTTTCCCATATTGAATGAGGTATGAGTTAAGTATAAGGAAAGAAGAGTAATATGGAACTTATATAAGGATCAAGAGGCTCAAATATAAATGGAAGATGAAGTAGGAGAAGGAGACATTCAAAAAGGAGTGAAACAAGGTTGCTGTTTGTCACCAGTACTGCTTAACCTATTTATAGAAAAAATAATTGAAGAAATGAATGAAGGAAAATCAGGCGTCATAGTACAAGGGGAGACGGTAAGAATGATATGTGTAAGGTTTACAAATGACATTGCAATAGTGGGAAGAAGTAAAGAAAAGCTAAAGGAAACACTAAAAAAGACTCCCTCGACAATATTCAGGTATGAGAAGAGACACCAATCTAATACTCAAGAAATTACAGACGCATTTGCACAAAATATTTCTCATAATTATTCTTCCCCAGCTAACACTACAACTTATCTCCCAGATCACTTTTATAGTTCTCATATTCGAACCTAGCAACGTAATGGCGCGCTGATGTCGTTTTACGACTTTCCATTAAATTTCTTGTCAACGTTAGGATAAAAATGTACGATTTCATCTTAACGTTGATAATAACACAAAAGAACTAGATGTTGTTGAAAACTTCCGCCAGATGTCAGCCATTATGTAGCTGGGTCCGAATTTCAATTATGAGTATTAGTAAGATTTAAACTTCACAGGTATTAAAGAAAATGCCTCCAAAAAGGACCGTCAGCCCTGATGGTTTACCCCCTCCTCCCTACATATATAAAGCATGTGGAGAGTTAGTAAAGACACCACTAGCACATTTTTTTAACCTTGTTTTAAATAAGGCCACATTTCCTGATGTTTGGAAAATCTCAAAAGTTACGCCAGTGATGCCAAAAACTAAAGACTTGAATAACATTACTCTACATAGGCCTATTTCTATCTCATCTGCTCCCAGCAATATTAATTATTCAATCAGATTAAACACATGATTTGTGATCAACAGCGTGGTTTTATTCCTGGAAGGAGTGTGGTCACTAATTCAAGAACTTTCCTTGACTTAAAAGCAATAAACTATGACGGTGGGTACAAGACTGATGTGATATATGGACTTTTAAAAGGCATTTGATAAGGTAGACCATAACGTTCTCTTTCCAAATTTTACTCTCAACCCCCGAGCCCTGGAATCCGCCCTTTCGAGCGTTACCTCAAAAACGTAGGGGAGGCTGTTAAGACTGTCTTAGCCCTCTTCACATTTTGCCGAAAAACCGACCTAGGTCGAAATGTAGCGAGTTGCTACGTAGGCTCCAACCCGAGACCTCCGGATTTCAAGACCAGCGCGCAATCCACTGGGCTAACCAGATAACATACTTATTCGACTTCTCTTGTGAGCTAATATCGCTTTTGCGGACATACCTTCTGAATAGAGTGCAGAATGTTCATTTCAGAGGTGCCATCTCCAAATCATATATAGGTAATTTTAGGTGTACCCTCGGGGTCACATCTCGGTCCACTCCTCTTTGATTTATTTATTTATTTATGATCTCCCGTCCAAGTTAAAGAATCGCCACGTCTTTCTTTATGCTGACGACTTGAAGCTTTATAAATTAATTAAGGATAGTGCTGACCCCATTAGGCTCCAAGATGATCCTAATACCATCACTGCTTGGGGTATAGAAAATAACCTGCCTCATATTAATTGAAAAAAAAAAAAAGGTTGTCAAATAGCTTTCACTAAAAAACAAAAGTCCATAGCTTCGCAATATATATACCATTGGAGGACATCCATTGGAAAGTAAATTGCAAATTAGGGACCTGAGTGTGATTCTTGACTCAAAATTGTCATTTATTCCTCACTTCAATTATGTAAAAAAATTTGCAAGATCTGTACTCGGTTTCCTTTACAGAAATGCCCAATCATTATCCAAAATTGATACCCTATTAATTTTATTACTCCTCGTTAGTAAGGGCTAGACTAGAATTAGTACATACTTATTATCGACCCCTTAGAATAAAATAGAGCTATCTACATTTCTGGGGGCAATGAGTTATTGGTATCATTGGAAGGGAAATTTCAGGCTCTATCATGTGCAACACTGCTAGTTAATGCTGGCAAAATATCAACTTTACGTAAGCATGACGTCCCGATTTCGTAACACAAGAGTGAAGATAGGCTATTGAAAATTTCTTCTCCCTATTCTGCCAATTTCAATAGCACTATTTTGCTCTAGTGGCGTAGCCAGACTTGGTATGAAGGGGGGGGGGGGTCGTTCAACTTTTACAACATTACAGGTGTAATACTTACTATTACCAGAATAAATTTTAATTTTTTCACATTTTATCCTGAGCAGTCGTCCAGCACACCTGTGCCTACAGGTGAAACCAATGAGGCGCCCCCGGCTTCCTCGGCAACGCCTTCAACCCCCTTGCGGCGTAGCCAACGTGCCCATAAGGCCCCAACTCGTTTTTCGCCTTAAATTACTTTCATTTAGTATACATTTTATATGCTCTTGTTTTTTTTTATGTAACCATTGTTTTCAGGAGAGGGTAGTTGTGCTATATCTAGCGCTTCCAGTGTGACGAACCCTTTTAACTTTAGTTTTGTTGTTGTTGTTTTACTCCGGCATGGAGAACGATGTAAATTTGGCATGAAATAGATTTTGGTCTTGGTCGAATCTGACTTAAATTATTATGCCTGTTTCGGAACATAAAAATTTTGAAATGATATCAATTGACCTAGATAAATTATGTTGTTGACTATTTCCAAAGTTTCCCCCTTCATTTTTATTAGTTTTGTGTTTTCAGAGTTGCTCAAACTTTTTGTTTTGGATAAATTGAACCCGCTTTTTTGCTTACAACTGAGTTCCTCCAGCATCACCTGTAACTCGTCCGCACTCTCCGCCACTATCACCACGTCGTTTGCAAACCTTAAGTTATTCAAAAATTCTCCGGTAATTTTGATTCCCTTTTCGTCCCAACTTAGATTTTTTTTAATTTCGTCCAGGGCGCAGTTAAACAGCAGCGGGAAGATTGGATCTCCTTGTCTTAGCCCCTTTTTGATTTTGAAGATTTCCCCTTCCAGATCTGTAACTATTTGCGCTTTTGGCCCCGAGTATATTTCCTGAATTAGAGTTACAAAATCCTGGTTTATTCCGTGGTTAATATGTGCTTGAAGCATGAAATTTTGCTTGAGGAGATCGAAAGCCTTAGTAAAGTCTATAGAGGCCAGGTGGATGGGAATTTGGTATTCGATTGCCCTCTGGATGAGTACACTATGTTTATTGTGTGGAGGTGATCGACCGTGGAGAAGCCCCTCCTAAAGCCCGCCTGGCATGGAGTTTGTTGAAGTTCTAGCTTTGCTCTCAAACGGAAATCTGGCATCGACGAAAGGATTTTGACCCGGATTGGTGTGAGGCTAATTGGTCTATAGTTTTTGATATTGTATCTACAGCCTACTTTTAAATAAGAGTATTATTTTGGAAGTTTTCCAATTCGAAGGTATTTTTTTGTGTTTAATATGTAGTTGTAAAGGTGAGTTAGAATTTTTACTAGAGTCTCCACCGTATTTGATGTGTTTATAACTGATGCCATCATGTCCTACTGCCTTGCCCTCTTTCAGATTCCTAATTGCCCTTGTTACTTTTACTTCTAGGAACTCAGGTTCTGGATACTCTTCTCCTAGATTGGAGGGGACAAGGGGGAGGGGAGTGTTATTATCTGACTATAAGTCCGCATAGAATTCTGTAGCAATATTATTAATTTCTTTTCGTACCTACTAATATTTATTTTTCATTTGCTGATTATCTGAATGGATTTTTTTTTAACAACACAGGCTGCCTAGATGTACTCTTTTCTGGAGATTTATACTCTTTTTGCCTCACAAAAAAGAGTACTCTCCCTTTTTCTAAAAAATTATGTAAGATATTCTTCTTTTTTTTTATTAGTTATATTTTATTTTTTGGCAATTTAGCTTGAGACTATAAGGAAAATACTCTTTTACGAGCAAATGAAACAAACAAGTAGTAACATATGCTTGTCATTTCGTGGAGAGAAAATTTTTTACTCTTTTTTTTTTCAAAAAATGTCGGGTCAGCCTAATTAGCAAGGGCATTAGTTTTCTGTCCGCCTATGGCGGCTCAAGTGATAGATCCGCCACTGATAACGGACTGATATCCAGCAGAGTCCTGCGCGAGTAGGTAGGTACTCGCGCGAGTATTGTACTCGTAATCGCGTTGCGGTGATTACAATACCGCCGGTATGTAATCGCAGCATATGCACCGTTTTGCGAGTAGGTAATCGGCATCGCATTAGTGCGAGTATGAGTAGTAATCGCAATGTAATCGCACGACCCCGATGCCAAAGAAGTCGCTCAATATATATTTTTGTGTCGTGCGTATCGTCTAGATGCCCACAAAACCAACAGTTTTCATATTTTTTTGTGTTGTACAAGTAGCTATTATCAGTCACTTGCATGTTGGCTTCATGAGATGATTTCAGGGGTGAAACTATAGAGGGTGTGAGGGTTGGACCCCCCCCCCCCCCCCAATAATTTGGCTGTCGGCAAATTTTGAAACTGTTCATTTGAATTTTTACTTCTTTGTGAATGTTTGTTTGTTTGTTTCTTTATTTATTATTTTTTCAATAAAAAAATATTCTAATAAAAATCGGCAAATTTTTAATTTTTTAAAAATTTTGTCGTCGAATTTTTAGTTTAAAAAAAATATTTGTCGGCAAATTTTTCTTCTCCATCTCCCCATACTGAAAGTCAAATTTCGTTTCTGAAAATGGAGTACCCTGGACTCCGGTCAGAGACTAGTCAGTCAAAAGCCGAAGGTTTCAAGCTGAGTATCGAACGTTGTCTGAAAGGTTGAAACAAAGCTTGAGAAGTGGAAGATATTTCGAAAATCTGAAAGTCGGTAGCAAACGTTGAAATTCGAATTTCAATGACTGTTCTGTTTTTACTAGATTCTCTGTTTGACCTTGAGCCTAAAATTAGAGAAATTGAATATTTGATTAAAATCTAGAAGCTGAAAGCAAAAGACTTATTTTCCAATAACATAAGCTGAATCCGATAGTAAATGTTCTATTATTTAATTTACGTGCTTTGATCCTGGTAAATATAGGAGGGAAATTTAGTCTGGAACAGAAGTCAAATCTCCATGTGTTTTTCCCATAAGAACGAAGGGGAGCTTGTGGCACGGATTCCCCTAAATCCAATCGACCTGTAGGTTTTTTATTTTTATTTATTTTTATTGATTTCATTGGAATCAATTTAGGATATGAATCAAAGGAAATTCAGAAGAAAAGAGAACACCAAGAGTAAATACATTCACCTTAATGTGTAAAGGAAGTTGTGTGTTCCTCAAGTATTCCTAATATCCTTCCAGCTTACCCTCCCAGACTAGGGTATGCCCATGTGCGCAAATGTGAGGGCTTGGGGGATAAGGTTTCAATCTGCATTTGCACGGACGAAACTATGAGGGAGGGAAGTGAAACATCCCCAATAGTTTGACGACCGGCAAATTTTGAAACGGTTCATTTGAATTTTTCATTTTCTAAGGTATAATGTTTTGATGAAGCCAGAAAAAGTCTTGAACAAATTCGGAAGATTCTTGAAGTCTCAGAGAAGTCTGAAAGAGTCCTAAAAGTTTTGAAGAAGTTGGAGGAGGAAGTCATGATGGGTCAAAAGAGTCTTATTATCGTAGTATTAAATGAATCCAGGAAACCCCTCGGATGGTGTAGGTTTGCACAAGGGCCGAGAAAGGAGAATGTCTCAAGCGGCTCACTATAAAAAAGTCGCTTTAAAAATAAAGTAAAAAGAGGAACGAAGGAAGGAAGAAAAATCCCCCCCCCCCCTCCTTCAAACCGAAAGTCAAAGTGTCTCGTCTCTGGAAAGTGGGCTACAAATACTCTCGAGCACTAGTTGTGAAGGTTTAGATATGCAAAATCAGAGAGTAGAAAAAAAAGGCAAACTCTTCTTGAGCATACCAGGACGTTCTCAAAAATTAGTCCCCGGGTCTATATCTTGCTTCTGTTTTATTGCGTTTTTTTTTTTTTTTTTTTTTTTTTTTTTTTAATTAAGAAATATTTTGACTGAAAAATCGGCAAATTTTCAAATTCTTAAGAAATTTTGTCGGTGAATGTTTAGTTATAAAAAAATATTTGTCGACGAATTTTCGTTCTCCCCCCCCCCCCAAACTGAAAGTCAAGTTTCGCCTCTGTTCAGACAAAATATTGTTTTGCAATAATATTAGCTCGTAGCGTACAACACCATGTAAATTACAATACTTTTATACCGTATTTTTCGCATTCACGCTTGTACAATTGCATTTAAGCAAACCAACCCAACTTACGAGTTCAGCGTGGGGAGTTCCTTCTTCAGAAGACGCATTTCATCCCCCTCTCACCGTCCATTTACCATTACCCGCACGCAAGGCTTTTTTTGGTGGGTATCATACCTCGGACTCGTCATTTTTAAACTATGCCAAAACCGATTTTCTGGGTCTTTATTATGCCTTTAGACACTGACCGGAACTCACTGTACCACATAAAAAAATGTAAATAAAACAGAGAATCATTTCAGCGGTGTAGTAAATCAAATCAGCAATACCTATGTACCAAATTACCGCAACACAATGAAAACGAAAAAAGCGAAATACCCTCCGTGGTTTGATAAAAAAGGCTGTTGGAGGGACCAGAATAAATAAATGAATAAATAAGTTCCCGCTGCGTACTGCATATTGCATACAGTGAAAAAATTCGGAATTCACGCACATTTAGGAAAAGGCTGCGTCAGACGTGTTATTACATGCATTACAATCAGCGACCATGCGATAAGAGAGAACCAGTATCGTCGGAACTACGCGAGTATAAGCGAGTATACTCGCATAGTACCGACGGTAACGACTTACCGGCGGTACCTTTCTCGCAGTTACCTGTTTGTAATCGCGCGCGATTACGTACTCGCAGTTGGCGATTAAACTGATATTTTCCAGCACTGCTTGTCAACCTCAAAATTAAAATCTTGAAAAAATCTCGTGGATTTTAAGATTTTCAAGAAAATCTCAAGAAGTTCTCAATCAAATTTCTATAAAAACCAAGTGAAATATGCATTTGCTTCTCCAAATTTTTCACTTCCAAAATTTGGAAATGGAAAATTTATCGCCTTATGAGAACAAAATAAGCACTCAAATTTTACATAGAAATGGGAATTAAAAATACATCTGTGGCCTGTTGCAAGAAAAGTTCGATGCCATTAAGTTCACAGTATTCAAGAACATAAGTGAAGAAAGGAAAAAAAAAGGGAAATCTTTAGGATTGTCGACAGAACTTAGGGCGGAGAGGGTAAAACACAAATGTGATGAGTCAGTAAACATTTTAGGTATTGTTGAACAACATAGAAAAGGCGAAAATTTTTGTATTAAGGTTTTTTACGAAGACTCTAGGGATTTTTCAATAGGCTGGGTTGGCAGCACTGATATCCAGCCAGCGGCGCTGTTGAAAAGCAGTGTTGCCATGGTCCGACTTTTCTTTCCCGCGTTAGTTTCTGTTTACTGGTGTTTACACAAGGTGTTTACTGAAACTGAGAACACAAAAAGGTGGCCGTTTGGTTGCCCTATTCCAAAAATTCTTTCACCCATGCCAACGACTATGGATGCCACCAAGGACGAAACTAGGAGGCTGACAGCCCCCCCCCCATTTGGCAGTCGGCAAATTTTAAAACTGTTCATGTGAATTTTTCATTTTTTTAAGAACGTTTGTTTGTTTTTTCAATTGAAAAATATTTTGATTGAAAAATCTGCAAATTTTGTCGGCGAATTTTTAGTTTTCAAAAAATATTTATCGGCGAATTTTTCTTCTCCATCCTCCCAAAATGAAAGTCAAGTTTCGTCTCTGGATGCCTCTGACGTCCCTTACGCAATTACTGTATACAGGAATACTCGGCATATTTGTTTCTTCAACAGTGTAGTACATACATTTTGATTCTTCTATGATCAGAAACCTCCTCTGTGTGTAGAAAAACTAAAAGCACATAGGAGAAAGAAAATGCCGACAGATAAACGCTGATGAAAACAAGGGGGAAGTACATAAGTATTTTTCTTTCGGAGATATGTCTACACCACAGCATGGGAACTCACAAAGGAGAAATGCAAATAGATTTCCAGAAACTCAGGTTAATTATGATCAGGAACCACAGCAAACTATAAGCTTACTATCGCACGTATCAAAGATTCTAGTAAGGATAAGAAAGAAGATAATACGAAAAAAAATAGGAGAAAGGGTGGGAGAAGATCAGTTTGGATTCTGAAAAGATAAAGAAAATAGGGAAGCAACTTTATGTTTGAAGCTTTTATTTAAAAAAAGACTGAAAAGAGGTTTGGATATATATGTAACATTTGTAGATTTAGAAAAATCTTTTGATAATGTTGAATGGTCAAAAATGTTTCCCATATTGAATGAGGTATGAGTTAAGTATAAGGAAAGAAGAGTAATATGGAACTTATATAAGGATCAAGAGGCTCAAATATAAATGGAAGATGAAGTAGGAGAAGGAGACATTCAAAAAGGAGTGAAACAAGGTTGCTGTTTGTCACCAGTATTGCTTAACCTATTTATAGAAAAAATAATTGAAGAAATGAATGAAGGAAAATCAGGCGTCATAGTACAAGGGGAGACGGTAAGAATGATATGTGTAAGGTTTGCAAATGACATTGCAATAGTGGGAAGAAGTAAAGAAAAGCTAAAGGAAACACTAAAAAAGACTCCCTCGACAATATTCAGGTATGAGAAGAGACATCAATCTAATACTCAAGAAATTACAGACGCATTTGCACAAAATATTTCTCATAATTATTCTTCCCCAGCTAACACTACAACTTATTTTCCAGATCACTTTTATAGTTCTCATATTCGAACCTAGCAACGTAGTGGCGCGCTGATGTCGTTTTACGACTTTCCATTGAATTTCTTATCAACGTTAGGATAAAAATGTACGATTTCATCTTAACGTTGATAATAACACAAAAGAACTAGATGTTGTTGAAAACTTCCGCCAGATGTCAGCCATTATGTAGCTGGGTCCGAATTTCAATTATGAGTATTAGTAAGATTTAAACTTCACAGGTATTAAAGAAAATGCCTCCAAAAAGGACCGTCAGCCCTGATGGTGTACCCCCTCCCCCATATATATATTTATATATATAAAGCATGTGGAGAGATAGTAAAGACACCACTAGCATATTTTTTTAACCTTGTTTTAAGTAAGGCCACATTCCCTGATGTTTGGAAAATCTCAAAAGTTGCGCCAGTGATGCCAAAAACTAAAGACTTGAATAACATTACTCTACATAGGCCTATTTCTATCTCATCTGCTCCCAGCAATATTAATTATTCAATCAGATTAAACACATGATTTGTGATCAACAGCGTGGTTTTATTCCTGGTAGGAGTGTGGTCACTAATTCAAGAACTTTCCTTGACTCAAAAGCAATAAACTATGACGGTGGGTACAAGACTGATGTGATATATGGACTTTTAAAAGGCATTTGATAAGGTAGACCATAACATTCTCTTTCCTAATTTTACTCTCAACCCCCGAGCCCTGGAATCCGCCCTTTCGAGCATTACCTCAAAAACGTCGGGGAGGCTGTTAAGACTGTCTTAGCCCTCTTCACATTTTGCCGAAAAACCGACCTAGGTCGAAATGTAGCGAGTTGCTGCGTAGGCTCCAACCCGGGACCTCCGGATTTCAAGACCAGCGCGCAATCCACTGGGCTGACCAGATAACATACTTTTAAGTAGACTACAGATATTCGACTTCTCTTGTGAGCTAATATCGCTTTTGCGGACATACCTTCTGAATAGAGTGCAGAATGTTCATGTCAGAGATGCCATCTCCAAATCATATATAGGTAATTTTAGGTGTACCCCCGAGGTCACATCTCGGTCCACTCATTTTTGATTTATTTATTTATTTATGATCTCCCGTCCAAGTTAAAGAATCGCCAAGTCTTTCTTTATGCTGACGACTTGAAGCTTTATAAATTAATTAAGGATAGTGCTGACCCCATTAGGCTCCAAGATGATCCTAATACCATCACTGCTTGGTGTATAGAAAATAACCTGCCTCATATTAATTAAAAAAAAAAAAAAAAAAAGGTTGTCAAATAGCTTTTACTAAAAAACAAAAGTCCATAGCTTCGCAATATATATACCATTGGAGGACATCTATTGGAAAGTAAATTGCAAATTAGGGACCTGAGTGTGATTCTTGACTCAAAATTGTCATTTATTCCTCACTTCAATTATGTAAAAAAATTTGCAAGATCTGTACTCGGTTTCCTTTACAGAAATGCCCAATCATTATCCAAAATTGATACCCTATTAATTTTATTACTCCTCGTTAGTAAGGGCTAGACTAGAATTAGTACATACTTATTATCGACCCCTTAGAATAAAATAGAGCTATATACATTTCTGGGGGGCAATGAGTTATTGGTATCATTGGAAGGGAAATTTCAGGCTCTATCATGTGCAACACTGCTAGTTAATGCTGACAACATATCAACTTTACGTAAGCATGACGTCCCGATTTCGTAACACAAGAGTGAAGATAGGCTATTGAAAATTTCTTCTCCCTATTCTGCCAAATTCAAATAGCACTATTTTGCTCTAGTGGCGTAGCCAGACTTGGTATGAAGGGGGGAGGAAGGGGGGCGTTTAACTTTTACAACACTACAGGTGTAATACTTACTATTACCAGAATAAATTTTAATTTTTTCACATTTTCGGCTGATGCCAAGGGGGGATCAGACCCCCTCCCCTCGTGGCTACGCCCCTGTACGCTAAGGTGTTGATATGAGAGAACTGTGTTAGGGGGAGGATTTTAAGTACATATTCGGAATCAACATGAAGATTCCATCCGGAAAAGTTGTATTTTCTTTAAAAGGTAGCATTTTTGAGTAGTCTTTTGATACCCCAATTTCGAATATTTCTCAAAAATTCAATTTTGAATTCAGAAGAATTTTTTTTAATTACATATTTTTAGGGCATGTTAGTGACAACCCTTTCACGGTTTCGGGCCAGAAAGAGATCTTGAGAAAATCCTTACGAAAATCCCATGTTAAAATTCAGCGCCCTTGGAGCACGAGTTAATATTTATCAACAATTCGAAAATTAGGCGGTGGTACTTTCAGGTCATAAGAGAAAGATCTATCCAAATTTCTAACATTTTCTTAATGAGAGCCACCCTATCCTAAACATATTATTTATTCTTTACTCTGAATGTCAACAGAAAATACGGTTGTGTTTTAAAATAAAATTGGAAGTGAAGACTAACTCATTTGTCACAAAGGGGATGATGTCTGTACCAACGTTATTATTCTTGGTATTTTTTAATAAAATTCAAAAAAATTAGCCCTGCAGTTTTAGAATACAAATGTTAGGATTTATTCAATTTCAAGTTACCTCTCTGTTGGAGAGAAAGCGGGAGCGAGAAAGAGTCTGCTCTGGTGTTTCTGTTTCTCACTCGACTTGAGCATTCCTCTGGATTTGAAGAATTGTCTGAAGGTGAACTGTTGAAGTCTTCAATAACACTTTTGGCGGCAGCGATAAACAACAATGCGTCTTTTGTTCAGAAAACGAAGGAATTTTTCAATTAATTCGTTATTAAATTTCTGAAAATATTCGACGCATCCCGTACAGAATTTCAAACGAGTGTTCGGTTTAGTTTTTAACATAGAAATACTTTATTTTTAATTACAAGGAAGAGACGAAAAAGAAATTATTTTTTAATTAAAGCGACGTAAACATCGTTTCAATTTATTAGGTATATATTTTGAAACGCAAAAGAAGCGACAAAAAGCATTCCATTGTTAATTTAATCAAAGTCGAAATATAACGCAAATTTCATCACGAAATTGAATCAGGTCGTGGTTAATCATTCGATATGCATTTTCGAAGAGTCTAGAAAATTTCAAATCATTTGGTTTTCAGCGCTCGGGGCCGTGAGTCTTCACGATTCCTATTTTTTAGGATGTGATCGTATGCATGAAGATTTCGGGAATCGGGATATCCCGAATGTCGAGATCTTTTTCACGCATAGCCCTATCGGGAAATTGTAATTAAAGAACCATATTTTGAAGATATTTTCTCGCTTCCTTACTCGCATATATGTATAGCTAATAGGGTGCCCCTTATTTTAAAAATTTTCGAAGATCGGACCACCTCCCCACGAAGTTTTTTCTTTATTCTATGAAAGTAGCTAATTTCTAGATTTTTGAAATATTTTCGACGCCTGCCCCCGGCCCCGCAGTTTAACTCAACATTTACATAGACTAGCTGACCCGCTTCGCAGCTCATCTAGAGACTACAGGCTAAACTGAGTTAGATGGAGGAACACTGGGATCTAGCTCTGTATCGCAGTACTTGTACATGTAACTTATTACTAATCAAACGAACTATTTGATGCTCAGCTTTCCTCACATGTGGTTTCTAGACTTGTTACTGGTTAAGTATTATCTAACACAGGTATCCCTTGCTGTAATCGCGGGTATAGATACCTGTTTAATGTCGGGTAGATACATGTTTCCTTGGAATGGGTAGGTAAACTTGTGCATCGAATTGGAAGTTTAATTAGTAATAATGCGTGTGCTTATGACAATTAAAAATATTTGTAGCTTTAGTTATTTCATATTTTGATACAAGAAACACACGACACCAATAAAAACCGGTTTCTGTTCTGTGTTCTGCGTTGATGGATGAGTAGCGCCTGGTTACTGGGAGGTAGGAGGTCCTGTACCCAACGTTACTAAAGCCTGCGGAAGTTTATGATTAAAAATAGCATCTACTGGTATTGCGTTCGATGAGGGTGCTGATTCATTAATTCATTTGCAGTTCATCGCTTCATGTTTGTGTTACTTGAACGAAGATTTTTGGTGTTTTCAGAAATTCAATGGGACGGTCAGGAAAGCGGCCAAGAATATCTTGCGCATGAATTCGATAAACTTGATGGGGGAGGGGTTTATGGAATTCTGTAAGTTCAAAACTGCATAGGGGAAGGTTCAACAACCAGGGTGGGGGAGCTGTGTGGATTGTTGGCAGTGACTCGTAGGAAAAGGTACGGGACAGTGTCCCTTGAAAGTATGACAGTATAGTGTAGTGAAGATTTAGGAACATGGATGTAGTTTGGAGGGTTAAAGAGGTACTCATAGGCAGGAAGATTAGGGTTATGTGATATCGTAACGAGAAGTTTGGCAGTGAGTTGCATTCTGCGGTAAGAGAGAGGAGGAATTCCAGCATCGGCACATATACTTAGTAGTGACTGTTGGAAATTGGGATATCGAAAACTTCAAATTTGGAAAAAAAAAATGTACACAAAATTGAAGTAAGGAAACTTTCCTGGACTGATTTTTTACGCTTATTCCAAATATATGCTCTAAATGACCCCTCTATTTACCGTTTCCTCATACTTGGCTTTCAAAGTTGCAAACATCATCATACTTGAGTACAGTTCTACATGAAACTAAAATTATGCTCAGGATTATACGTTTTTATATCTCACACAACAATGACACAATCGAGCGTATATTCTTTACCTGATGTTGTTTATATTTCCAACTATTTATACTTTCAGACGAAATACTCGGTGTTCACGTGCACTTATTTCTGCATTTAATAACCTAAAAGCTTTCGTTAAATTCGATTTCATTTCGGCTTCTCTGTTTACATAACAACATATGCAAGACGACTCCCTCGGCAGTGCCGAGACTATACGCTACACAATGAGAAAATACCTCGCAATTATTTGTTGAAAGGCTTTATACAACATAATGGGGTGTCAGATTATTATCTTGGCTATTTGTCGCCATTTTTAGGTTACGGCGTAAGCTAATGAATGCGGGGATAGACTTAAAGCTGCCAAAATGACATGTACAGAACTTCCCGTTTTTGCGGGCTTTAAAGCCTAAGCACATCTTCGTAGTTACATTATAAAAGAGCCGCTGCTCTACACGCCGTTTCCCCACACGAATTTCCATCACCCTTTTGTCGGCGACCGCCTTTAACAATATCGCAGCGATAGATCCTTTTGATGGAAATCGTGCCCGGTATTAGGAGATTCAATGAAAACGCGAATCCGGTCATTTTTCGATAAAATATTCGACCATTTGGCCACCCACCAACAACGGTAGCTGGAAATCTATTTCAGAAATGCCCTGAAAAATTATATCGCTGTTGCATCATTGCAATCCTCCCTGACCCCCATTGGGGGCTCCAAATTACAAGAAAGGGCAAACAGATACGAAAGATGAATTCAGTGACCTCGAAAACCGGCTTAACGTGTTGCCAGAAGTGAACACTGAATTCTGCTTTTGGATACCTCAAATTCTGCTAGGTTTTGCTAGATTTCAAAATAATTCTACTGAAGTCCGTTTAAAACGAGTTGAAAATGCCGTTCTGGCAACACTATGTACTTTTTCGCTCTTGTAATCATTCGAAAATTATCTCAGTGAAAAATTTCAAAAACATGCTACTCTGGATAAGAAAAAACTCTTTAGCGTCAAAAACGAGTTTCTCAGATGCAGGGAAAAGAAACTTCGCAAAGCTCGTTCTCGGTTAGCACGGGGTCCAATTTATGGCATCAGCCCCAAAAGAATGATTTTCGGAGTTTCACATTATTATCACGAGAAAGTATGTCTACATATCCACCAGGACCAGCAAAAACCCGGAACTCGATTTTTTGACGCTAAGGAATTTTTTCTTATCGGGGGTCACATACGATAAAACGTGAAACACACAAGGTTGAAAATGATGGAATTAGTGCACGGGGAATGTATCCGAACTCTGGGGATGGGTATGTACAGGGGTTGAAAAGGGGGTCCGATGTTGATTAGCTCCTTATCTGGTGAATACAAATAGTAATACCTAAAAAATTATCAAAATTCTACGGTTTCCCTTTATGGCCTGTGTTAATTCATAGCAGTGCGGTGCTCTCCATCAAGACCGATTTTTCAACGCTGCTAACCTTTTTTGTTCATGGTTTTTTTATATGTATGTTTCATACTGTTAGGATATATGGCTCCACTGGTTGAGCCAGATAATAATAAAGTGTGACGGACACCTCGGTGTGGTGTTGAACAATAAGTTTATCAGTTACCTTATAATATACAAGAAATTTTATCATGGTAGCAGAGCCCGGTTTTCTTCATGATTCGACTTGAAAGGTACCAACTGGATGAAATGAGGGCAGAACGGCGTAATTTCGTATGTTTTTTTTTGGAATATTTGAATAATTTTACTGTCCTCCCCGAGCAACTCGCGTGAATTTTTGCCGTGTATAAAATGAGTACGAACGATAATAATTCGGTACCAGTGTTTAATAGATCAAATTATCAAGCATGGAGTTTTCGTATGAAGCTATTTCTAGAATCGAAAGATGTTCTCGCCTACATAACGAGACTACCGGGTGAAGATGCCACGAAAAAAAAGGCAGATAGTAAAGCTCGGAGTATAATCGCCAATAGCCTGTCAGATACGCAGCTGAATTTAGTAATGGACCAAACAAGTGCAAAAGGCATGTGGGACAAGCTTGCCGGTACTTATAATCGCTAGAATCGATCTCTCCAGATATTAGCAGAGCAAGAACTGACATTACTCAAATTTGAACCTACCAAGGAAACCAGGTTAGAATTTATTTCACGTTTCCAAGCTGCTGTGAACAAGATAAGAACTGCCGGAAAGGAAGTGGATGAAGATAGTGAACTGTCCTACCTCTTATTGAAGATACCTGAGAGTATGCGTCATCTCGGGGATGTTGCTGATGTGTTACCGGCCGGAGAGTCAAAACTGCAGTACGTTCAAGCCAAATTTTTAACTGTTCGTCCAGAAAACGTCGGAAAATCGTCACCGGCAGCTTCAGTGTCAGAGACAAAAGCCGAATCAAAACCTGATGAAGATGTGGGCTTGGATGATTGGTCTATTGAAGGAACTAGGAGAAGACAAAGTAAGACCAGTAAAGGTATACGAAGACAATTCAGGCGCTAAAATGCTTGCAGAGAGTGGTAAATTCTCTGGTAAGAGTAAGTATATCGAAATAGCAAGCCGTTTTGTGTATGATCATGTATTGAAAGGTGATATTTGTATAGTTAAGGTGGCGACTGATTTAAACTTGGCCGATGCCTTAACTAAAGCCCTAGATAAGTCCAAATTCTTGTTTTTACGTTCTGGCCTGGGGGTTAATGCCTTGTCTTGAGTGATGTCGATTCGATTCGATTCAATTTGATTATTTGTCTTATCTTTATTTCGTTTGTGTCTAGTCGATATTCGTATTACATACATTCTTGTCGCATTTGAATTTTGGTGTCATTTTAATAATTACCTGTTTGATTTTAATCTCGTGTATACATATGTGTTTCATTTTATTGGTAGATTTTACAGTATTTATCTCTTTGTATATGCGATAAAATTCGCTAATTTTATTACATATAGTATGTTATGTGCTATGCACTATTTTAGAGAAATGTATTTAGTATTTGGTGCTTGTCACATGTTAAATGAATCTTATAGTTTATGTGCGAGACTATATGTAGTTCAGTCTCGCAAGGTGGCGTGTTAGAATATATGGCTCCACTGGTTGAGCCAGATAATAATAAAGTGTGACGGACACCTCGGTGTGGTGTTGAACAATAAGTTTATCAGTTACCTTATAATATACAAGAAATTTTATCACATACCACTGTCCTTCCCTGTCACTTCCTGTATAGCAGGATGCGAGCATTTTAAAAACGTCTTTTGTCTCCTGCATTCCTGTACACCCGGTACGTGATCTTTTATTTAAAACCACATTCTTCTTCTTATTCTCATGAATCACTCACTTTTTGACTCGGATATGTTTAATGGCTCGCCCCGCTAAAGAGAAAAATTCTACAGAAAAACATCACCATCCAAGAGTACTCGAAAAACCGTTTTACCTTTTTAATAATTTAATGGTTTAAAATCTTGGAAGATGAAAAGAAAAACAAAAAAAAGTAAAAATCGATGGTTCTTTCCACATTATGTTGAGATTTCAGCAAATTTCGTGTAAAATTGACCGAGCAATGACATTTTTTCTGACAGGTGCGCACTCTTAGGGTCCTTTCCCCTATATACTATCGATTGAACAATACACCCACTTTCTCTACACTCTCTTTCTTTTGATTTTGTATAATTTTGCTCCGATCCAAACTAGACACTTCTCTCTTGTGAATCTTGATAAACCTACAGCAGCAAATGGGGTAATTTTTAACTTCATCTTTCTGAGTGTTCTGGATTGAATATGTGACAGTGCAGGGAATAAAGTTTCACTATGAGTACCAACATATACTAGATAAAATTCTTGACAAACGAGACCTTGCAGAGCTTTCCAGCTCCAAAATTCGCTGTTTATAGTTGAGATTTCGAAAAACCTGGGGCTGAGAAAAATGCAATTTGAAAAAAGGTTCGAAGAACTGAAAAATTCCAAATTCAAAGTAGCATATCTCTCAGGCAAATAAAGCTAAAGAGCCCCGCGAGATCTCATTTGGTCGGAAATTTTATAAAAAGTTGGACATTTTTTAGAAAACTAATACGAAATGAAAGAGTTTATTTTCCAGTGATAACAAACCTGAGTTGGGTGAGAGCAAACCAGAGAGGAGGTAGGTTCACGTTTTCATCTGTAACGGACGAACGAAGACAGACAGAGAAAAACAGATAGCGCCATTCAGAAGAGGAGGGTTTATTCTATCAAAAACTCGTCACGAATCCCGATTTCGACAGTTTTAACCCTGATCCACAAAAATCGCCGTATCCTGAAAACAAGGGTCGACAAAAAGGGACATTATTCCGGGCACTGCCACGTATAACATTTTTTATGTAAAATTTTGCACCACTGCGACAGGATACAGTCGCTAGGGAGGAGATAAGACTGCTTAATCCATGTTCACTGAAAGAAGAAGAAAGGGGAGGGAACATTTGGTCAAGTTTTTTTCAACCAGAGCGCCGAACTTAAAAGATGTAATTTAAAGGTGTTATACCAATTTGAAAATGAGGTGGACATGAGAAATTTTCTAAGAATCACCTGAGGACAAGTATCTACACTGTATGCAGGTACATTGTTACATGGATATGTCTTATAGCTTCTGAACATGTCTTACGCACTTACGTTAGTCAACATCAGAATGTCGATCTCGAGCAAATTAACAACACGGCTGCAGATTGCAGTCGCGCAGCTAAGATCAAGATTAATGAGCACATCGCTGGAAGAATGTCGGGTGGAGCGTCGAGTGTGTCGGGGGGGGGCATTACAGTTTTCGCTCGAGTATATCCATGGCAGTAAGAAAAAAAAGATCGTTTTCACTTTTAAGCGTTGCAAATTAATCGGATGCAGACTGCAGCCGCACAGCAAAGATCAAGATCAATGAGCACATGGCTAGAAGGAGAAATTTATCGCGTAAACGCTTTTCGCATATCAGCTTAGCTTTCGATTTTGGAACCATTCTCGTCTTACTATTAATGTGACCAGTTTCACGATTGATAAGGCATTCACGACAAAAAGCTAGGAAATAGTAAGACCCAAATATTTGGTACAAACACAGTTTTCGCTCAAGTATACTCAGTAGAACAGGAGTGTACGTACATACCCTAATTGAAAAATGTCCATGGAAATTTCTATTAACAACACGGTGGCGTGTCGGGGGCGGGGGATTAATCAGCTGCAGATTGTAGCCGCGCATCAAAGATCAAAATCAAATGAGCACATGGCTAGAAGGAAAAATAATTTCCACGGAAATGTGGACCACTGAACTGAATTGTGACTGTGAAGAGCTAAATCACATTGATTGGCTTCACGCAATATACGACAACTTAACTGAACTAGAATCAAGTTCACTGTCGGTCATAAATAGGATGGAAGGCCAGCCAACAAACATATTTATGTCAAAAATTGTCGCTGTGGGGCCAAGTGGTAACATACCAACTTCACAATCCTTGCGTCTCGGGATCGAGTACCACCAACGCCGGAAAGCTAGTGATATTATGATACCACTCTAACATCCTAGCGAACCAGCAACACAGCGATTACAGTATCATAGTGCGTCCCGTTACCCTCGCCAGTTCACATAAACAAGGCATCACAATCGCAGAGCATGTTACCACCAGATCAGAAAGACTGGTACTGGGCGTGTACACGTCGTGGAGAGCTTACTTAACGCCGTGAAACACGTGGCTAGTAAACGAAAATTCGCATACCTAAGACATCTTTAATTTGTGAGCAAAGCGCGCGGAATTTTTTCAATTTTTGGAGAATATATATGAAAAAATTTCATTTTGGATGTTTAACCGGAGGATTATTCCCCGCGGCTATGCGTACAAGATTATACACTTTTCTATATTTTACCTTCAAAACATTTTTCCACATTTCCTGTAACAAATGACATTCTAATTTTACACAGATACGCATTATGTCGACCTTTCCAGTTTCATACCAAGTTTTTTAGTTCCGTCAACCCGCTAATCCTATTTTATATTTATAAAAGAAAGAAAGAAAAAAAAATCGCCGCTATTTTAAATATTGAAAAAGTAGGCCTAATCGCTGATGCAGGGACGATTAAACCTATCGCAGATAACGACATATGTAAGTTTTTTGAATAATCGTGATTTTCACGGTGGTTTGAATGCTGTTCCAGCACGCGTTCTTTGTCGAGGGTGAAAAATCCGTTATATTTTAAGGGGGTTGTATTTACATTTGGCGAGATGGTCTGCGGCTTCGCGTGCAGCGAGGGGGGCGGGGGACACGCTTCTATCGCCCGCGACGCGACGTACAGCAGACAACGGCGAAACTGACTCGATATTCCCGCCGTAATTTCGTTTCACGTATTATTCAAATTTCAAAATAATTTTCTCGTCGGATATTCGATTTGCGTTTTTAAGTGGCTGTAAAGAGAAGATAGAGAGTGAGGTAAAAAACGCAGTTTCCGAAACAAGTATTCAGATATGATTGAAAATTTCGTGCGACCACATCGTCAATTCTGTTTCACGCTGTCGTCGATTAATCGAAGAAAATTGAAAATTTATACTTAGCGGCGAGTAAATTATGTGCTGGTTTCAAAGCCGGCGATGGTTCGAAATTTCATAAGCCATGCACGATATTTTGAGAAACGCCAAGTTTTGAGTTATATCGCCCGAAATCATTGATGATGATAATGACATACACAATAGTCATCTCTGGACTGGTTGCGTTTCTCCGCTTTCCCCTCTCCTGTGCTGATCTTTTCATTTCTAAGGAAGATTCACACCTTGTATCTTTCATTATCTGCCTTCATAGCTCATTCTTTGCCCTCGTTTTCAGTTCTTTCCCTCAACCTTCTAGCAATAATACATTATGATCTCTCATTTTAACTCTTCTCTTTACAGTTACATTACCGACTTCTTTCTTTTCCTATTCGCCTCAATACTTCAACATTCCTGATCTTTTCTATCCATAATTTTTCGCTACCAGATCATCGCTCCAAGAAGCCTCGTTACGAGAACCTACTTCTATCGTAAAAAATGGATTATGACTGTACGCCGTTGAAGATGTAATGGGAACAGGACCTAAAACTACAACACCATTTAATTTTCAACATTCTCCGATAACACCACATTTCAAAAGCTTCTATCATTCTTCTTTCTAGTGTTCCTATCGTCCAGGTCTCATATCCACACAATGGCTATACTTCAAATATCATCATCATCTGTCCATCCTCATGACTGAGAGCTCGGTGACCCGCTTCCAACCGCGTCCACCATTAATCTCCGAGTCAATCGATCCTCCGCTGTTTGCGTCCAGCTTACAGATGTCGAGATCTGGTCCGTCTGTCTCTTTGGCGACCTCCTCTTCGACCGTTTCTCTTCAAGTTTCCCTTGGACCAACAACTTCTCCATGTTATCTCTATGCCTCCTGGTGATATGACCGAAGAATTGCAATATCCGGCGGTAGCAGGTGTATGAGAGACGCGTTTGCACGTGCAAGGATGATTCTTCTTCGGATTTCACCTGAACTTCCGCCCCCCAGTGTCTACCATTGAGCACAGGAGTGCAAACCAGTTCACTGTGTCGATACCTTCCACTATATGTTTGAAGAAATTAATCTTACTTCCAAATCTATATTTGCCCAAAATATTTCGTTTTGAAAACAAAAAAGCTCTCTCAGCTTGTTCTATTCTACTCTTTACTTCTGTTTTACTCCTTCTATCCTGTACGTGGGGTGTACCAATTCACCATTTCTTCTTCTGGCTTTCAGCTGTCACGCCATCTTCAGTTGAGTACGCTAACACTTTTCTCTTTGTCGTCCTGTATTCATAGTGATATGTAGTACCGTATGGTAAACCTGTTTGGTGTGTACGTTCCTTTGGTTATCTGTGGTTGTGGAATCTGTGCAATCAGTGAGCATTTTATTGATTGGAATAGGTTCTCGCTTTGGAAGTTAGTTGTTGTGTTCATTAGGTAGGTTTGTTTTGTTTTTGCCTTTATTATCTTTAGTTGTTCTTTTAATTTTCTTTTTCTTGTGTTGTTTTCTATGTGTAGGATTTTGTATTTTTCTGGCAACTTGTGGTTGTTGTGTCCCTGGTCGTTTGCAGTGTTTTCCAAAAAGTGATTTAGCAACCTTTAGATTCTGTGATTTTTCATATTCTTTTATTCTAGTTGTGAATTGTCTGGCTATTTCTCCTATGTAGGTCATGTCACAGAGTTCGCAGTCCAGTCTGTATACTCCGTTGCTGCTGTTCCTGTCCTTCGTTTCTGTTTTGTCGTTGCTTATTTGTTTGATCAGAGGTGGTCTGTTTCTGATTCCGAGTTTTATGTTGTATATTAGTTGAATATATATTTTCTGTATTTTGTATGTACTCGTATGTGTTCCTGTGAATGGTATTGCTCCTGCGTATTTGTCTATTTTTGTGGTTGTTGGTTCTATGTCTGTACTTTTTTCTTGTATCAATTTGTTGACTATTCGGTCTCCTGTTTGTGGTTGGTATTTTGTTATTAATGGCTATTCGTTTGATTTTGTTAATTTCAGTTGTTCTGTGGTTGTTGTCGTTTAATTGCTCTTCGGTAGTGGTTGTGTAGTGCTGCCATTTTGTGTTTTTGATGGTGGAATGAGTCATTGGGTATTACTGCGTCCGTGTGAATGGGTTTTCCATACATGTTGTACTGTATCTTGTTGTTTTTATTTGTATTGTTAGGTCGAGGAATAGTTATGGTCTTATTGCCCTTATCCATTGTGAACTTCATGTTGTTATTTATGTCGTTTATCAGGCAACCTAAGTATTTAAATGCCTTTACCTCCTTTATTTTTTCACCTCCTGTTTCCATATTTATTAAATTTTGTTCCCATCTACTGACTACCATCACCAGAGACCGGAAGTTGCGACTTTTTTTTTGTATGTGAAGTGATAAAAGCGTTTAGGTTAAAATATTTTTTAATTCACCCCTATTAAAATCTTATAGCGAAGCTTTATTTCGCCTAATAATGCCGAATTGGATGTAATAACCGAAAATAGGGCCGAAAACGCATTTTTAGCATTGCAAATGTCTTTATAGCAGAACCGAAAAGGCCATTTTCGTGTCGAAACAGTTTTTCACAATTTTGAACATCTTCTTTTTCTCCAGACACTGGAAATTATTTCTCGCCTAAGATGGCTATGGTATTTATTCATATTGTCGTTCGCTTCTCTCGTCCAATGTTCGACACAGGGATGGACAGGATTTAAATCCTCAGGCAATTTAAATCCAAATTTCCAAAGATTCTGATTCTTGATTTTGGATTTCAAATCCATTTATAAAAAGGATTTCGGATTTCAGGATTCAACTCCTAATTATTAGCAAAGGATTGGCATTATGATCATTCCAAAAATAATTAAAATCCAAATATAGAGTGTGCATGCAGCCCTGCGCTGCTGCAAACATCCTAAAAATCCTCATTTCATCAATTTTAATAGTTGACCATTAACTTATTGATATTTTGAAAATCAAACCTTACATAGTGATAGTTGTACATCCTTTTTGTTATCGTAGTCTACGCGAGGGAAGCTCATTTGGTCACCTTTAGTAAGTGAGAAGTTAGAACGCTGAACGCAGTCCTAAAAATTTCTCTCTTTCACAGATTACAATATACAATATTGGACGCTGTTAAGCAAAAACCGCCCAAGCGACAAAATCTTTTTTTTTTTCTAAATTAAACGTAACATTAATTAAAAGCCTATGAATAATGCCGGTTTACGCACATAGCGTTTACTGATAAGCTTTTTTCAACGTGGATACAGATTTTTGCATCGGGGTCCACTTTAACAAAATTCCACCTCTTATACGCTTCTTCCAACGATATTAATATCTCATTTGATCAATAAATGTCGTTTGGGCGGTTTTTACTTAGCAGCGTCCAATTAGTATTTTAACGCTGAGCTACAGGAAGGGCTGCTCAGCCAATCGGAAGGGCTAAAGACTTAGCTAAAAGCTAACGTTTCCAAACGACTAGCTTCAGCTAACAGGTAACGTAGTTTCATTAGCAAGGCAAGACAACATATGCTTTGGCATATTTTTTTCTGTGGAAATTCAATGGGAATATCGATGATATTTTATTAAATCATAAAATTCCAAGGAAAATGAGTCCCATGTGTTTGAGCATATTTTTGCATATTTGAATATAAAATGCATATTTTCGCATATTTGCATTATTTTTAGGGAGTACTGGAGAATATTTTACAAATTTTCTCATTTTTTGAGAATATTTTCAAAATTTTGAATATTTTCCTCATTTTGAACAAAATTTGTAACTAGTCTCATTCGATAGAAAATTACGAGTACAAGAAATATAAATTTTATTCTCAACATTTTTGCATCAAAATCAGTTCTTCACGAGATATTTGAAAAATTCGCATACGCGTAGCTATAGCGCTTCATTTACTTGACCTGCTTATCAGGCGCAGGTTATACTATGAACTTCCACACATTATCGTGCGAGACCTGTTTTTTGATACCCATATTGCACAATAATATGGTCGTATGTTTTGAATTTTCAAAGAATATTTTCGCATAGTATATTAGTTTGGTGTTGAGAATATAATATGCGCATTTCGTGATTTTTAGAAAATATTTTGCCTTGCCTTGTTCATTAGCTAGCTAATGGCTAGCTAATTTTGGGCCAACATCGATCGGCTAACGGCTAAAAGCTTCGACTTAGCTAAGCAGCCCTGGCTACAGACAACAGAAGTTATATGCGAACGTCCTCAGCCAATGGTAGATTGAAGATTGCGTGGGTGCTTACTGCTGAATTACTGAAATTTAGAAGTTAAAATTAAGATTATTGGATTTTAGGTTTGAAATTCTTTTCTAAAGAGTATTTGAGACTTTGAATTCAAATCCTTTTTTTACCAGGATTTTGGATTTAAATCTAAGAGTTTCCGAATTTTGCCCATCCCTGGTTCGACAATAGCCAACATTAAGACTTTGGCTCACTCACAATTTATTTGGGAGAATTTTTACGCCCGGAATTATTATTTACTTTGCGAATTGCTATATCATACTTGTTGTGGTGGAGACGCATCTCCAAGGAAAAATACTTACTGATGTGGTTTCCCTTTGCTTTCATCAGGGTTTATCTGTCGGGGTTTTCCTTCTTCTACGCGCCTTTAGTTATTTCTTTAAGCTCCCTAACCATGCCAAGGTAGCACAAACAGACGAGGATGTTACATGAACATAAATGTAAAAATTTAGATTCAAACGAATTAATGAATGTATGAATTTCAAAATCAAAACAAAGGTGCAGTACTTTTGCTATTGAAAAAGAAATGATTAAGTATCTCTGTATTAGTATATATGAAACGTTTCTTTCCAAAATGTGTCATCTCCATTTTTGACTTTTTTGAGGTGAGCACTGATTCGCACATGACTGCGCAAAACTACTAATGTTTGTGCTGCAGTGTTGCGGTTGGCAATTCTGCGGTGAAAATGTTCTTTTCCAAAAGGTGTCAACTCCATTGATAAGACTGAGCGAAGTAAGGGATTTTTCAGATCTAATTTTGATCTACAATGTACACTTTCCCAATTTTTGGTGGAATAAATGACGTTTTTCTTCAAGATTTCAAGATTGCTCACTTTGCCTGTCTGTATCTTGGGATCTGTTAATCCGAAAACTTTTCTGTGAGGTAGACCTTATTTAGACGCTGTCAAGCGTAAGGGAACCAACCAGCAAAATCTGCTTTTTGAGAACACGTGATTCGAAGTTCAAGAGCCATGTAGAAACTACATGACATAGCGTTTACTGATAAGCTTTTTTCAACGTGAGTACACATTTTTGAATCGGGGGCCCAATTTTGAAAGATTCTACTTTTTACGCTCTTTCCAACGATACTAATAACTTATTTTATTTACTAATGTCGGTTGAATCCCTCACGCTTAACAACGTCCATTTCGCATGTGTTCGAGAAGCACTAAACCAACTTTCGCAGCTCTACCACCTCTCAATATTGAGACAAACAGTTTTTTGTGTTTTCCCACAAAACAGTTTTTTGGAAATAACACATTTTGGAAAAAACGTTTCATACATTTTTTTAATAAATAAATTTAAGTTGAAGTGATTGGTGTCAATAAAATGTATGTGATTGAACAAAGTTTGTTGGGAAAAAAATGTGTAAGAAGTGGGTGGAGGGGGGGCAAGTATAAAAGTAGCCCCGAGCTTTGAGCAAAACACCAGAAAATCATAAGTTCCCGCCCCTTGCCTGTTGATCTTGAACGTAATCGTATGCTTATAGTTAATAATAATTTTCGTGTCTCCGAGTCGCGCGCGTAAGTTCGTCGACGCGTTACGCGGAGCGCGAAGCGATAACAACCGCGTCGCTTACTGCGCACTCGGGCACGTAATTTTTTGAACTTAAAGCTCAAGTCTGCACAGGTAAATACAATCTGATTGGAAATTTTCCATAATTAATTTACACCCAAAGAAAAAAATTCGGCAGTGGAGAGTGGAGACGAGCGAAAAGAGAATTCGAAAAATAAGCGACACCCTACCGTTCACTTGGAGCGAGTTTTCTTTAGCCGATGCGAACGCTTCTTAGAGGGTGTAAGGAACGCTCACCCTCCTTTACGAACCCCTGTCGCCGCAGAATTCCGTAAGTAGCGCCGTTTTTCTTTCGACCAAAATATCGTGGACTTTGAATGGAACACCTGTGTACCCGGGGCTAGTGATTTTCAATGCCGGCAGCGGAAATAGGCCGGGTCGCACCTCGCGAAGGGTGACCGAGAAGAGAAAACAGATTCAAGAAACCCTTGTAATTTCTTTTATCAATGGTAAGATTATTCCGTTTCCTTTTGAATGGCATGTTACGCATGTAGGCAGCGTATAGTTGATTCGGTGACGTAACAGGGTGTGACGTCACCGAACAGGAAGAAATTCGCCCTTTCTTAAGACAGGTAGTACGCGTACACAGGTAAGTCTATACGTGCGCGTATTTTGCACCTGTGCAAGGGCCGAGGACGTCGCACTTTTAGTCTTTTTTGGTTCTGGTCGACGAGCTAATAAAGACGGCGGCGGCGGTGGCGGCGGGGGAGGGGGTGGACTTCGTAATGGTTTCTGCGAATCATTTACGACTTCAAGTCGCCGTGACGACGGCTGCGGCAGGCTGTCGGCATATAGGTGACTGAGACATCCGTTGTTATGACGGCTTCGTAACGAGCTCGTTGGTGCTTCCGCGTTGGAGCAAATTGACAGCAACAACCGACCAACCGTTTTCTGCGCGCTGGCGTTTTCATTTAACCAGCGTAATGAAAACGCCGTCCTTGAAAATCATTAAGAGAAAATTTATTTGGCAAAGTCCCGGAAATAAAAGAAGATAGCAGATAGATTATACCTCTCTGCATACTAAAAAAGTAAAATCCGCCGCCACCACCGCCACCTCCGGGAGAAAAAAACGCACTGCGGGTTGCCTACCGAAAAATCAGAAAAATTGCAGGGCAGATCAGCTACTTTCAAGCACATAATCTGTTCTAACATAAAAGATCTCCAGGTTTTAAGACATAACCGACATAATAAGACGTAAAAAGACATATAATGACATAATTACCCATAATCTCCAAGATCTCAAGTCACAAGATATAACACATAGTCTAAGTTAAGATATGTATAAAGGCAGATACAGTGTTCATGAATAGGGCAGGACAGCTACCTGCGGGTTGCCTACCCTGCCACTTAATTGCTCATTTCTCCACAGGTATCCTACCTTTGGCAGGGGGTTCATGGTGGAGGAGGGAGCTTGGGGGGGAGAAAGGTCGCGAAGGACGAGGAGGCAGGCCACGGGAGGGGGGGGGGTCGGAATCGACGGTAAAGGGCGAGGATAGTCGCAATGAGGGAGAGGGTCGTGGTTTTGGGGGAGGGCTCTCTATACACTAAACAGTAAAAGCCACTTCCTCCTTTCCCTCCGTGGGGATAAATTCCTGGTGACCTCCCATGTACCTTAATCTCACGTTTCACTAGTGGTACCCTACCACAGGTTGGGGCTCTTGGAGAGGGAGGACGGCCACGAAGTATATAGAGAGATTAGGGGGCTTCGCTCCCTGGCCGCTTCGTGGCCCAACCCCCGCCGTCACTCGCGAGTCTGTTCTAACATAAAGGATCTTCAAGTTTTAAGACATAACCGACATAATAAGACATAAAAAGACATATCTCTCTATATACTAAAACAATAAAATCCACCGCCACCACCCCCACCACCACCACCTCCGGGAGAAAAAAACACTGTTGGTTGCCTACCCTGCCCCTTAATTGCTCATTTCTCCAGGGGTAGCCTACAGTCGGGACAGTCCGCCACCTGCGGATTGCCTACCCTGCCCCAGTAATTGTTCATTTCTCCAAAGGTAGCCTACCCCTAGGAAGTGGTTCATGGCGGAGGAGGCTCCAGAATGGGGAGGAGATACATGGGGGTGTGACCTCACGAGGGGGATAAGGGCCCTGAGTGGTGAGGGGTAATGGTGAGTGAGAGGTCCTGGTGGAGGAGGAAGTCCTGAGTGAAAGAGGGACTGGGGAGGGAAATGAAAACCGTGGTGTGGGAGCTCCTGCATGGAGAACCAAGGAATTTTCGAGAGAGTTGGGACAAAGGGGCCACAACAAAGAAGGAGCAGTGGAAGGGGAAGGCTGTAGCGAGGGATTAAGGCCGCAATTGGGAGGGCGTAGTGATGGTTGAAGAGGTCTTGGTGGGGGCGTGGTACCTGAACGGAAATAAAGGCCATAGTGACGTAGGGGCCGGGAGGACGTGGTCCCAATTGGGGAAGGAACTTGGGGTGGAAGAGGGTGATCGGAGGGGGAGACTAGGTGGAGGACTGGGTGATGACCAAGGGATGAACGGAGGGTGACATGTGGGAGAGAAGCTGTGGATGCAGAAGGTCATGGAGGGAGGGAGAGGGTAATGTGAAGAGGTTAAGGCCCAGGTGGTGGAGGTCGGTTGTGGTGGTCGATGATTGTAAAGGTGAGGAGGAAGTCCAAGAGAGAGGGAAGGGTTCGCAGGGGGAATACTGCGGAGGTAAAAGACCATGCGGTGGGCATTGACGCCTCTGGTAGATTATGGCCGTTGTGGGGGAGGAGTTCGTGGCTGAGGAGGGCTGCGACTATTGAAGTATGACCGTGGAGATAGGTAAACGAGGGGGTCGTGGTGGCGGAGGAGGCTCGTGATGAAGAAAGGATGGAAGGGGGTTCGTGGTAGATGATTGAGGACCGCCGATGGAGGGGGAGCAAAAGAAGCCCAAAGCAAACCTCAACTCAGGAACAAAAGTTTTAGACCAAAAACTGAGGACTGTGGTGGTCGGACGAGGCGCGAAGCGCCGAGCAAGGCTGGCACGAGCAAAGCGAGTGACGGTGGGGGGTTGGGCCGCGAAGCGGCCAGGGGGCGAAACCCTCTAGTTATAACTAGAAGAAGATATAAAAGTCAAATATCGGATTCAGGGACATACCGAGGAGTTTTTCTTGGGGGGGGGGGAGCTAATATTTCCAAAGGCCCAACTGACTCAACCCAAAATTCCCGAGTATCAAGTATTAAAGCTAAAAAAAAAAATTTGGAATTTCCCAACTTCTCAAGCCAGTGTTGCCAGATCCGCATTTTCTCGGCTAGATCTAGCAGAAATTTTCATGTTTAGCTGCGAAAATTTCATTTCAGCATCTCAGCTCTCGTTGGGAAACTCAGTTATTTGAACAGAATTTAACAAATTTTTTAAAAATTTAGCAAAATCTGGCAAACTTTGGAACATCTGAGACCAGAATCCAATTTTCACTTCTGGCAACTCTGTTCTCAACTCAGTTCCATCAGAGCAAAAAAAAAAACTTTTGACTCATTAACTTGTTAGATACTCCCCCTGACTGAAATTCTCATATTCGACCTCCCCGCTAGAAGCGCTGTAACCGCTGGACGAAAAGATGATGCTGTTCGTTATCACCATCTACTACAATGCAGAATGTCAGTTGATTTACTAATCTCTTCAGGAACGTACCAGTAGAAGAGAAGGTAATTTACCCACCCACCCACCCCCACCGGTAGGAATTTTTTATTTTACTCAGCAGTTGGGAAGATTTACCATTTCAGTCAGGCGAGTTGAGAAAATCCAACAAGTTAAGAAGTTTTTTTTTTCTTTGCTTTGATACACACTAGGTGTGATGGGACGTATGGCGATGCACGCATGCCAAAGCCAACGTGGCCCCTGAGACACCGCACCCCCAGCACCGGAAACTACCCTTTCGGGTATCGCATCAGTGCCAAGGGGTTGCGTTGATACTTGAGAATTGAGTTGAGAAGTTAGAAAAACCCAACAAGTCAAAAGGTTTCTCTTCTTTTGCATTGATCTTTGGGAATATTGAGTTGAGTTAGTTGAAAAAATCCAACAGACCAAAAGAGTTTTTTTTTTGCTTTGATACTTGGGAATTCTGAGTTGAGTCAGTTGGGACGTTCACAATTTTTACACCCCTAGGAAAAACTCTTCGGCACGTCCCTGAATCTCCTGCTTTGAGTTTCATGTGAAAATGAATTTGTTCCCTTTTTATTAGATTACAGTTACCCTGATAAAACAAAATTTCGTTCAGAAATGATTATTTTCAATTTCAAAATGATGTTCAAAGTTTACATGTTCATACTGATGTAGAGTTTGTCATAAATCGTGTTTTCGTCCGAGCTTTATTCGAATATACGAATGGTAAATATTCGTTAATATTATTTCTGCAGCGTTCGATATTTTTACCTGGGTTCAGTACTTTAAATTATTTTTCTTGGCGGGATCCGACTTAAACGTCGTGCGTTCTTCATTTCAGGCGTTTTTTGTTACTTTTTTGTCGTTCAAACCACTTTTTCTTGCGGGCTGTTATTCACCCATTATTATTCAGGTGGGCTCGACTCCTTCAACGTCGTGCATTTCGCCTGTCGGGCAGTTGTATTTCTCTAAAATGATTGTTGTGGTCGACATTTCGTCGTTTTTGGTCGTAAAAGGTGAGTGGATTTCAAATTTCGCATTTATGGAAAAGTAGCGTATGTGCAGTATACATACGTTCTTCTTCAACCGAGATCTTCACTTGAAGACTGCATCGGATCTTTGACCCTGTCGGCAAATATTACCACCAGTTCGATGTTTTCAGCAAGAGAGTATCCGAAGCCTAAGTCTTTGTAAAACATACCTATAAGAACTGGGTGCACCACAGCTGTTCGTGTTCGTATAATCATTCTCTCATCAATCAGGAAAAAATACTCGATAACATCGAACTCGTACCTCAAAATTCAATTAACCAATACGCTAACCTAATCACTGTATTACGAACCCCTGTACCGAATTCTCAGATCTTTGCATTGTTTTGCACTTCGTATCACCGAGCTCGAGCACGCGTACTGATTTCCCGCCAATGTACAATATCGCCTAAAAAATAAGTTAAAAAAAAAAGAGGTTCAAACAAGCGGCGAATTTCCGCATATATCCTCAGCAAGATCCGGTCATTGAGGACCGGAATATAAAAGGTATCAACCCCAACGCATACTTAAACTTTCCCTCTCGCCCATCGTGATAAATGCACTGTAATTGTTATTATTGTTATGGAAGCAGACACTGTACAGCCTTAGGGTAGATTTTCAGCTGGTCTCTGTGATTGTACATTATTAAAGGGAGTTTTTCGAAGCATTAAAACTATGAAGGGTGTAAGAACATTGTCCCTTTTTTTTTCTTTTTGTTGTTGTTGTACCATGCAAGATCGGTCGTCGCTTAGACCTGGGAGCTATAGCACGCGACATGATCCATTGTGTACGATGGATTGCCAGGTGTATTTACCGCATGGTCCTTACTGCTAGCCCTTTTTTTTCCTTTTCTCTCTCTCTCTCTCACTCCTCGTCTTTCTACTTATTTGCCAATGTACTCTCGATCACCCTGGATACGATCATCGACGACACAGTGCGTTCGAAAATTTCCGATTTCTGCTCAATGTACCGTTAACTCAACGGGTCGTGCGTAAACAGAAACCAAAACGTGTTTCACAAAACGCGTTTCAATGCGTCTGGGGGCTGAATGGAAACGAAGTACCTACGACCGAATTCTTTAAATGAAGATGTTAAGACGAAGGAATGAATGGAATCGTAATCTTTTACGCAATAAGCCGAGATGAATGAGCGCGTATACGGGACGTAGAATAGAATCAGGAAGTTAGGGTAGTAAAACTCGAATCGTAAGAAGTACGAGGACCGTTGGATTCGGAAAATAAAAACTAAAAAGACGAGTTCATTCGCAACGGCGAGTCGAATGCAGTGACCTAGTATTTGAGGGGGCCTGGTCTTGACTAAAGCTTGAGGGGGTGTTGGAGGGGGTGCTAAGGTTAGAAAAGTCACTCATTTGACGAATATGGCTCATGGGTCGGAGGTTCTCGAACGCAGTTGACGTTATCCTACCTCATGATTTCATGAAAATGTGATTGTTGCGTCTTGCATACACTTTTATATCAGTACCTCAAAGTTCGGGCCGGCGCTGTTGAGGATCACCCCTCGCCCAGTTTAACAGAAACGCGTCCCGTACATCGCTGTCCCAAAACCGTAGTGACCCAAAGTGCAACAATCTATCTTTAGAGAAAACAGCAAATATTGAATAAAGAAACTAAAGGCGCTGTAGTACAATAGGTATGATGGACTGATAACAGGGAGACCAGGGACGAAAATAAGGGGGAATGGCTCCCAAAGCCTCCGTCGGAGTTGGAAAATTTAGTAGATGGATCAAAAGTTGGGAAAGTCCAACAAGTCAAAAGGTTTTTTCTTTGCCAATACACAATATAAACAAATTTTAATACTTGGAAATTTTGAGTTGAGTCAGTTGGGAATTCAACAATTAGACCCCCTCTCTTGAACGCTAAACTGGCTATGTTACTGCTTCTCTCAAAATCGCCTTCACTTTGAACGTATCCAACAATCAAAAACTTGGGATTTTGTATGGATGGTATGCGCGTGTGTGAGTTGGCATCAGGGGAGGGGGTAGAAGTTTGTGTTAGTTCGCGCCTGAGCTGTTATCTCAGTTAATTCTCATACGGATTCTCTTTATTTTATTTATTTTTGTTTAATACGCATACAGAATTGTTATTGTGACTTGTTATACCTCAACAGCTCCCCTGCCTCGAATTAGGCTTGCCTGTGGGTGGGCGAGGATAAAATATTGTCAAATGAATGAATAAATTTGGAAGTGCTTCTTATCTCGACATTACCGTTAATTAAAATTCAGATCTGAGTTTTGTCTTTTGATGAATTTTGACAGCGAATGCAGAATGCAGCCCAACAAATATAATTTTTTATTTTAAGAAAGGATCGAACTCCCCCCCCCCTCATACATCCCTGTACAGGGGGCATTTGAAAAACATGCTGCTTACCCTTTGCCTACCCTCAAGAAAAGCTACAAACGTTACCGAAACCCATCAATCTCGCAATACTGAGAAAGCGGGCCCAGACAGGTTTTGTGCAGGAAATACACATGCACAAGCGATAACACGAGAGGGCGGACAGCCGACAACTAAGTCACTGGCGGGTGATGACTAGCGAGGGGGTGTCCCCACCAACTGTCTTACCCCATTCCAAATTGAATAACTAAACCTTCGGTTGCATTTCTGACGTTCAGATGATGATATCCCATGAACCTGGGATGGACTGATGCGATTCGAATACTCAAATGAATAGAGAATCCGAAATCCTTCTGAGGGACAAAACTATGGGGGGGGGGGGTTGAAACACCCCTCCCTCATAAATAATTTGACAATCAGTAAATGTTGAAACGGTTAATTTGAATTTTTCACATTTTAATAACATTTGTTTGTTTATATTTTTTTTTTTTAATTAAAAAATATTTTGACTGAAACATCGGCAAATTTTCAATTTTTCACACAATTTCCGGCACATTTCTAGTTTTCAAAAAATATTTGTCGGCAAATTTTTCATCCCCCCCCCCCCAGAACTGAATGCCGAGTTTCCTCTCTGATTCATCTATAATTCTGAGGTCTGACTAGATGGAAGTGAAATTGTTACAAAATATTGTACGTACGAATTATGCTCCAAATGACGGCAAAAAGATTTTGATGAATGAAATTATAATTGTTATAAGTGCTGAACTGGTTTGGGTGTACATTTACCCCCCCCCTCCCACCATATTACGTTACAGTTCATCCAAAGTACACATAATTTGTATTTTTCCACAGCACATTGTTGTATAGCCGGTTTTAAGAAGGAGGAATTGTGGGGTAAGCCTCTTCTTGACTATTCATAATAAATTTTCTTCGTAAAAATTCTCGAGAAATTAGAAACCTAGTGCTCTCTTTGCTCGCAAATAAGCGTTTCTCTTTAGAATTTTTTCAAAGAGTTAACACTATGAAATCCACTCCCGTAGAAAAATTCAGATACCGGGCCTGGATGCAACATTGCACTGTTTATAAGTTGAGTTACTTGTTGCATAAGTGGTGTGGTGGGACGTATGGCGATGCACGCATGCCAAAGTGGCTCCTCTGACACAGCACCCTCGGCCCCGGAAAAGATCCTCTCGAGTATCGCATCAGTGGCCGGAGGGACGCTTTGAGGCCAGCCCGAGCCCCCATTTCGCAGTGCCGCGTCCGGTGCGCGCGTTCTGCCAGAGCCACCATGGGGTTCTACTGACCGAGATTCACGCTCCCCGAGCACTAGCCTGGAATTCAGGTCCCCTACAGCCGGACGCGCTTCCTCTTCACTCACCTCTCACCTCCTCGTCTTGGTACACGTGACGGGGTAGGAAGGTGGTGACGGTGGGGGAGCCCTGCCGGGGGGTCCGCAGCAGCTGCAGCAGCTCTCCTAGGATGGTACAGAGTTGTCCTGTTTGATGGTGCGGGTCGACCTTGGTCCGTCGGCCCTCTGCCTCGACCACTCTGTCTACATCTTCCTCTTCATGATGGCCGAGACAAATGCCGACACCCGACTCTTCATAATCCCCGGAACCAATCTTCTTTCATAAGTAGAGGCGAGATTCTATTAGTATTGAGACAGGGAAGAGGGGGTGAAATCTTACTGGATAGAAAAATGTGATGATTTCTTGTTCTGAACCAGTTGTTTCACGGACTATGACGCGATTCAGTGGCAAACCAAGGGGGGATAACCCCCCTCCCCTTACGAATCATCAGAGTCGACATATTTCCACTAAGTCGCAAATTTCACCTTTCAGTCGGTATTTTGGACCAGTAGTCGGCAGATCAAGAACATCGTTAATTCGGTTTTTTTTTTTTTTTTATCTTGCACTGGAATGAGTTTGTGTTATCGTGTCCGTGTTTTCAACTCAAGTCGGCAACAACAAGGTACGAAAATGGCTAAGCTGTTTTTTTTTCTTTATTCACTTGGGCGGACAATTTTTACACAGAGTTCGCATTTTTTTGGAAGGTTTCCGTTCTGGTTCAGCCTCTGTATTTTGAACACTGGTCGAGAAAAACTGTTTTTCTTCTCTTTTTTTGGCCCGCTCCTGTTGATATATATAATTTGTATGGGAAAAGAAGGGATATACGTGCCTGCTACTTATACCAACACAATTTTATCAAAATTATTCTCACTGTAAGGACAATAAAATAAAAAGAACAACATTCGCAAAAAATTAACTCCTTCAAACTGTACTATAGCAACTGTCCATGCAGATGACTAACCTTGATTGCCTACCGAATATACATTACATATTTTGAAAATTACACCTCATGATTCAAGTTCAGTTATTTGCTCAAATTAGTTATAATCACTCCATAAAATTACGCTACTCAAAATACGAAATTTCGCTTAGGTTCTGTTCACGTGCATCCTAAAAAGTGAAAAGGCCCCACTTGCAAAATTACGGGAATCTCGAATCCCCGGAATGTTTAGAATCCCACGATTCCGAGACTACACGGATTCTAAAGTCTTTGAGAAAATTGTGAACATTTCGGGGCCCTTTACATATTCTCTTATCTTCTCAGAACTCAGAAATATGAATGCATTTGGAATTCTCTATTCATTTAAATATTCGAATTGAATCAATCTCAGGTTCATAGGACTTCATCTGAATGTTAACAACGTAACTGGGAGCGAGGTTATTCAGTTTGGAAGGAGGTAAGGCAGTTGGTGGGGGTACCCCCTCACTGGTCATCACTGGCCAATGTCTTAGTTGTCGACTATCTGCCCTGTCGCATCATCGCTTATGCATGGGTACTTCTTACACTGACTGGGCCTGCTTTCTCGGTGTTGCTAGGGTTATAGATTTCAATAGCGTAACCAGTTTTTTTTTGGAAGGGAAGGGGGTAGGCAGCATGTTTTTCTAAATGTATATGAATATATAAGAGAGGAGGGAGCCCGACCATTCCTTTAAAACAAGTTATAATTTGTTATGCTGCGCTCTGCATTTACCGCCAAAACACGTCAAAAGATAAAAAACGGACCTGAATATTACTTAACAGTAATGTCACGATAAGAGCCCAAAACTGAAGGGACCTCAATTATCGTTAGTTACACTACTTGTATACATATAAGTGGAGCACGCCCTGAGTACGCCTGTATGTGTAATAACAACAGAGCTGAGAAAAGTTCAAAAACGACGAAATCCGTTCTGTTCCACTCAACCCAAAAACCAAACCACATAGCTGCGTTCCATTCATCTCCCACAATGGCTCGTTGACACCCCTTTGGCATCATCTTACAGTTTATTGATGTAGAATAAATTGCCCAGTCTTATCTTACTTTTATCTTGATATGAGAAGTAAACACAATGTCCAATTGGGAGATGCTGAGTAGGCATTTTCATTCCCAGCATTATGGCAGACAGCTGCGACTACAACATTATCTGATCAATTACTCAGTCTCGCGATTGACTTTTTAAGGTTATCGACCTTTTTTGTACACAGTTTTTGTTGTATATCTGTTACATACTAGTATTATGTTTGGCTACTTCCGGCGTAGCATGATGCAAGTGTCTTAGAAACGTCTTTTGTCGCCTGCATTCCTGAACATCCGGCACGTGATCTTTTCAAAATCACGTTCTTATTTTTATTATTCCCATAACTCACTCTCTTTTTTCTCCTTCGATCGGTCAGGGAGGACATCAGTGGAGTTACAGTTTAATGACAGTTACAGTTTATGTTCAGCACTTTTGGGGAGATCTATATATACTATCAGTCAATACTCGCGCTTTTTCTACACTCTCATTTGTCCGGACTAGACACTCCTTTCGCAAAACTCAATAAACCTATAGTCCATCAGCAGCTATAGATTTTAACGTGGAATATTAAGTTCGTTTTTCATAAGTTTACACGTGTATTTTATCCTTTCAGAGACCAAACACGCAGTACCACACTACTTCGAAAAAAGTTTGACATATTTCCAAAATTCTACAGCAGGTACTTCGACTTCTGAAAGTATTTAAGAAAACAGCCCGAGACTTACTACAAACAAATAATAATTCTCTGGTACTTCGCGTTGAAACCGCCCGAAACTCGCGAATAGCTTCCCTCGGTTTGAAGAGAGAAAGGGTTACGTGGGAAAATTCGCTGTTTGGTTGGAAAATGATAGCGGGGTGGTTTGAAGGGCGTGGATTGAGTGAAAATTCCACGACGCAACTCGGAGGCGTATTTTACTACTGATACGAACGACTAATGAGTGAGCTTTGTCTCGTAAAATTTAAATCGAATCGCGTTTTCTAAAGCTGACGTATTTTCCGCTGTATGTAATTCCCCCCATTGACGTTTTCCAGCAAGAGGGTCGTAATTCGCCGACTGGAAAGTTCGCGGAAACTGGGAGTAAGTCGAGTCGCTTTTCAAGGTCAAGGACGTCGGGGTTGAAGAGATTGCTACGGGAAAAATAACCGAGGGATGAATATTTTCTCGTCAAGTGTAACCGATTCGGTGCATCGGAATGGCTCATAATGTTTCTTGTGTTAAATGCTGTCGATTGAAGTTTCTAGGAGGTTGAAAACGTCTCGTTTGCAACGGAACTGAAGAATGGAGAGATTTCTGAATGATTAAATCTGCTCCGGTATAGCATAAAGAGGGGGCTATGGACGGCTTGACCTCCTAAATCCTCTGAAAGCCTCCTCCTCCAAAAATGCTGAAAAATTACACGAGTGAAAGAATATTCAGCATTATTTTGATACTTGTCAGCCCCCCATGAGCTCCCCACCTCACTTCAAGTCCGCTGTTCGAGATTATGAGCTCTAGTCAGCTGCCCAAAAAATCTTAAAACCAACTCTTGTCGCGTCTTCTGTGATTCTTGTAGTTTTTTTAAAATGTTGCAGGTTCGTTTTGCACGATACGATTATATTTCATCTTTCCTCACTTGCCCTTCGAACGTCGCCTGAACTTTAATACCCGAGCGGAACTTTAAGACATGTCCATTAGGATGGATCTTCATTACATAGGCTAAAAAAATTTCGAATGTATAAGCACGACCTAGTTAAAAAGTTGTTTAACATTTTTTTTTAATTCGTAAATTTTCCACAGGGTATTTGTCCCTGATGTTATGTACTATAAGCCTGAAAATTGAATATTACGCGGCGCCTCAAAATGCAGCTTATGCAAAATTTTTACATAACCTTTTTGATAGTATTCACCGCGAACTTCAAATTAGTTCATGTACGAATTTTGCCATCTGTGAAATTGAAGGCGCTAAAGTACTTACAATACTTTGTGGCTTTATAGCGCCTTCTGTATAGCAGATAGGCAAAATTCACATATAACAATTGAGGTCTACATAATGAGTTATGAACAAATTTTGCCTATCTGCAGTATTGAAGGTGCTACAAAGCGACAAACTATTCTAATTGCTTTAGCACCTTCAAATTCAGATAGGCCAAATTTGAATACGACCTTTTTTGTTACTCTTAATTAATAGAACTAAAAAGGTTATGTGCAAATTTCGTTCATCTCGCATATTGAAGGCGATAGATCATTGAATAATAGTACTGGTACAAATCAATACTTTGAATGAAAAGAGGTGTGAGGTAAAGAAATATCATAAACAGTAAAATTAAACAATTTTTATTTTAAATTTAAAAAAAAACACTTAAATAAGGTTAAATTACCCGAAAAAAAACTTTTTTAACTTGAATTCTGAACGATTTTTCCTATTAAATCAGTGAAATTGAACAGGTTTTATTTTCAATTTAAAAAAAAAAAAACAAATAAGACGAAATTATCCAAAAAAATCTTTTTTTGACTTGAATTTGGAAGATTTTTCCTGTTTTTTAAAGTAGAATATTATGTAAACCCATTACGTCTTTTTTCGCCACAAACTTTTACTGATGAATCGAATCTTCCATTCCACTGATTGGGTATGGTATGGGAGGGGAAACGGAGAAAACACGCAGACAGGTTGAACCTATCTCCGAAGCAAAAATACATACTTGAATTCTTTTGTTTGGCCTTTGAATGAATGCAAAAACACTGCATAGTATAGGAACAGCCTTTTGCAAGCGTGTTATAAATCTAATTTTGGCAGTTTGGAGTTAAGGAAAAATACTTCTTACGAGGAAAGCGCTGGTACCACTGGATTTCCAGTGCGACTAATCAAAAAAAGAAGAAAAAAGAGAACTATGTCCGGATTTTGCAAGAATGTTATAAGTTCATTCCAACATTGAACGTTTACCATCCACAGCTACAGCGGGCTTAAAACATTTTAAACAACTTTGCACTTCACCTATTCGTTCAAAATGTTATAAATCACGACTAGTTTTTTTGCAGCTCTACAAAACTCAGGCACTCGCAATTCGTACAGGAATCTTCTTTTTGCTCCCTTGAAAAATTGTGTTTTTGGACTCTTGCAAAAGCCTGTTCATAAATTGTTGTACAGTTGAGTTTATCAAATACGGTGCCAAATGTAACTTTTTAAAGGTCTAGCATACAGTAAGCAGAATGTATTGTATGAAGTTCTTTATCTTTCGTAAGAAAACGAAATATAACGATATGACACATTATATGTCTAATAAAATAAATAAATAAATAAACTTCAACAAAGGGAGCGAGCGAATATTATGTACAAATTTTTTGCATGGCCTGTATATGAGCGAAACGTTTTTCCAAACATTTTTCTCGACATTAGGTCTAATTTTGTTCCATTTAGTCTAAAAATGAACCTGTATTAATATTTTGTCGTAAAAATAATCTTTACCCATACCGCTTTTCTTTCAAAGTTTTGATTTTTACCAGTAGTTTTATTCAATGGTCTACCCGCCTTCAATATGCGAGATGGACCAAATTTACACATAAGCTTTTTAATAGTATTCATCACGAACTTTAAATTAGTTCATTTACAAATTTTGCCTATCTACGAAATTGAAGGCGCTATGAAGCAACAAAGTATGGTAAGTGCTTTAGCGCCTTCAATATTACAGATACGCAAAATTTGTACATGACTCATTTTGTAGATCCCAATCATTACTACTGTTCAGATCACATGTGAATTTTGTCTATCTGCCATACTGAAGGCGCTATAAAGCAACAAAGTATTGTAAGTGCTTTAGCGCCGTCAATTTCACAAGTGGGTAAAATTTGTACATGAACTAATTTAAAGTTCGCCATGAATACTATTAAAAAAGTTATGTAAAAATTTTGCTTAACTGGCATTTTTAAGGCGCTGCGTGACATTCAATAGTCAGCCCTGTAGTGCATAACTTCAAGGACAAATCTCTTAGGGAAAATTTACAAATTTAAAAAAAAAATTTACATTTTTCTTCACTAAAGTCAACTTTTTACTTCGGTCGCGTTAGAAAGGTCGAAAAAAAATTGACGATCCACCTTATGTCCATTTTTATCATTTCGGCGATATTGGCACTGGGGTGGTCCTTTCGTCTTTCAGAAGGCTGGACCATTTATAAAGGCGCTAAGACATCAATGACATCATTGAAATGCCAATCACACAGGCCGCTTACCGAAATACAATTTTTTGCGATCTGTACTCAAAACTGATGCCCTCAGCATATTTTTCAATTATTTTCACGACGTACAACATTCAACTGGCTACAGTTTTGAAAAAAGAGATTCATAACAACTCCGAGGCCTCCTTGCCTTTTTATTTCCTTTGTATTTATTATTCTAAAATCCTTCTGACCAAAAATCGTTCACCTCTTTCCACCTAGTGCTTCGTGTTCCTGTTCCGGAGAGATCCAAGACCATTTTCGCCCCTTCTTCTCTTAAAGAGGCTATTTATTACTTTTAAATTATCAGTATACTTGGCCAAATCTTAGTACCCTACATCCTCTTCTATTTCGATTTTCGTAGTCATAGCTTACCCATTGTGCATCGCTCACGTTTTTGCCCTTGGCCAATTTGGTTATTCCTATTTCTTTTTACTTCCACATCATCGGCTGATTGCATGTTACCGTTACCTTATCAATCTCTGTTTTTAACCTAGCTCTTTTATCGTATCTTTGAAGTTAGATTTGATTCAAGAAACCTACTCCTTCCCCCCCCCCTATACCAGCCCCGTAGAGAGAAAAAGAGAGCCTGGGGAATTTCCACAGGTCCCCCTCTCCTTCCAGTTCATTATTTTGTTCTTTTGTCAGATGGGAAAAATTATAAGCTACCGGATAAGAGGTTTCTTTCATGATGTAAGGAGTGATTGCTGATTAGATGTGCAGTATGATGTAGTTGTGAGCGTTGAAATTCGGACTTTTTAAAAATATCGCCCCCCCCCCGGAAAATCCCGTTTCGGGGTATCCCCCCCCCGTCAGGGTTGCCCTGTGCTTCCTATGCAGTGGAATAAGTTACCCTAACTTATGGTTCGGATATTCTCCCCGCCTTTTCGAATTTCTGACGGATCTAAGGCTTCTTCAAATTCAGCAAAATTTTCGTGTTCCAAAAGGGTTCTTACTAGGTGCCTTTTTTCAATTTTACTTTTGTTTACTATTTTGGTTAGAAATTTTTGAATTTTACGTTGAGTTTTTTCTTTTTTTTTTCAGTTCTTGCGGAACGATTACAAGAGTACGAGTATATTCGCCCTTGCGTATGAGACTTCCTGGGCAAGGGCTGCCCACACCACACAATCATTAATTTTCCTTACGCAGTCCATTTTTCACCTTGCTACGCGGAGGTATTTATTAAAATTCGTTTCCATTCGATTAATTATAGATATCCACCGACACATACGTATATAGAAGCAGCTGCGGATGGAAATCGTTAAAAAATCTTCGCGTCGGCGGGGTCGATGCTAAAAATGACCGTATCGAAATGCAGGGTGACTGATTTCCGCGTACTAACGGATACTAGAAAAGTAATTAGTCTTAGCAACGAGGTATGTAAACACCCTGTCGAGCTCCGGTGATCAAGCGACGATACCTTGCGCCCGTCTGTTCCGAAGCTCGCGCACGGGTTCATTACCGCTGACCATAAATTTAATCAGAGTGGTTCCACTCTGATAATATTCATAATACGAAGAAACGCGCGGAGAATAGGTGTATTAAACAGAATTAAACTACCCCCGGATAATTACAATTTAGGGAACGCGACCGAGAGGGTCTTTGGTAAAGGTGAATGGAACGGTGAGGAGAAATGACTAAGACAGCTGCAGATTCGTCCCAGTGACGTATAATTCACCTGGTAATGTACAGTACTGTACTGAATATGTAAAGTACCGGGTGTTTGAAAGATTAAACGTGTTGCGACAAAGTAGATGGTCGCACACGTTCTCATTGTACCTACCAAAAGTGTTCGGGGATCATTCTCCAAAAACGGAGGATATTTTGCTACCAGTAAATTTTGAAACCTTAACTTTCGATTTTTTTTATTTTATTTATGTTTTTTGAGGTGGTAAGGGTATTTTGAGTTACGCAATAACATCAGTAACAAATTCCACCAATCCAATTCATCAGATCGGACGATTACCGTATTTTGAATGAAAAAGCACAGAGAGAGGTATCCATTGTCGTGGAAGACTTGATTTGAGTGTCATCCAAGTTTATGCCCCCACAAACATAGCCGATGTAAAAGAGAAGAAGGAGTTTTATAAACTACTGTCAGATACCTCTCAAGAAGGGGAATATTAGGCCATATGCATAAAAATTAAACTTTAACGTCGAAGCAAAAGAGCTGAGTGAGAGCCTTTGCTCTGAAGGAAAAGATAGAAGTTTAAGGTTTTGCTTCAATCCGTATGCATAAGCTTTCTCCTTCACTTCAAAGCAAACGCTCCACAAAATGAAGCGAGTGCTTCAAAGATAACGTTTGTTCAAGTTGTTACCAGCTGACGCATGTGTCTAAGGAACTTCTAAATTGAAAATCATTTCAAAGAAGCGAAGACAGTGGTGGTGGTGGTGGTGGTGGTGTACAGGTGGAAAACGCACCTAACGTACGAAACGATAAAATAATTTTCGGGGAAAATGCCCGATGATTTCCGAAGAATTTCATCAGAAATCTTCGAAAAGATTCCTTTGATTTCCGAACATAATTTCCGAAGAATTTTATTGAAAATATTAAGGAAAAATTTTCAATCATTTTCGAAGAATTTCATCGGACATCATTGAGGAAAATCTCTGATGATTTTAGGAGAATTTTTCCAGAAATCTTTTCCGGAGAATTTCATTGGAAATCTTTAGGAAAATTTTCCGATAAATTATGAAGAATTTCATCGGAAATATTTTGGAAAAAACTCCGATGGTTTTTGGAAGAATTTTATCGAAAATCTTCAGGGAGAATCTCCGATGATTTCGAGAGAATAATTTCATTGTAATCTTCGAGAAGAATCTCCGATGACTTTTAAGGAATTTCATCGAAAATTTTTGGGAGAAAAATTCCGATAATTTCCGAAGAATTGAGACTGTTTTCCATTCATGCGATGCAGTCAGAGATATTTCCCGCAGATTTTTGATGAAATTCTCTGGAAATCAGTCCGCAATTTCCGAAGGTTTTTATCGATAATAATTTGAGAAAAATCTCCCATGATTTCAAAAAAATGGCTTCTGAAATCTTCGAAAATAATTTCCGCTAATTTCCGGAGAATTTCATTGGAAATCTTCCGAAAAAACTTCCAACGATTTCCGAAAAATTTTATGGAAAATCTTTGATCCCATGTCGCATGAGTGGGAAATGGTCATTCTTCGGGAATTATCGGAATCCTCCCCAAAAATTTCCAATGAAATTCCTTAAAAATCATCGGAGATTCTTCTCGAAGATTAACGATGAAATTCTTCGAAGATCATCATACACTTTTCCGGAAGATTTTTGATAAAATTCCTCAAAAATTATCAGAAAATTTTCTCGATGAATTTTGACGAAATTTCTTGGAAAACATTGACATTTTTTTAAAATTTCCGATGAGACTTCGTTAATTACCGGAATTTTATCCCAAGATTTTCCGATGAAATTCCTTAAAAATCATCGGACATTCTTCTTCATTTCCAATGGAATTATTCTTTGGAAATCATCGGAGATTTTCTCTGAAGATATTCTATAAAATTCTTCAAAAACTATCTGAGTTTTCCCCCGAAAATTTTCTCGAAGAATTTTGATACATTTTTTTGGAAAACAAGAAATTTTTTCTAAATATTTCCGATGGGATTCTTCGGAAATTTTCTGCATTTTTTTTTTTTCAAAAATTTCCGATGAAATTCGTTTAAAATCTCGAAGATTTCCAATAAAATTATTCTTTGGAAATCATCAGGGATTTTTTCTGATGATTTTCGAAAAACCATCGGATTTTTCCAAAATATTTTTGATAAAATTCTTTAAAAATTATCGGAAAATTTTTGAAGAAATTCATCGAAAAATATTGAAAATTTTTTCTGAAAATTTCCGAAGAAATTCTCCGGAAATTATTAATTCCAAAAATTTTCGATGAAAATCTCTGAAAATTATCGAACCTTTCTTCTGAAGAGATGCTTCAACAATCATCCGTGATATTTCTCGATGATTTCCCATAAGATTTTTTGGTATTGTTGGGGATTTTCCTTAAAACATTCAACAAAATTCTCCTAAAATAATCGGAGATTTTTCTCACTGAGGTCCGATGAAATTCTTCGAAAATGATCGGAAATGTTTCCTTAATATTTTCGATAAGATTCTTCGGAAATCAAAGGAATTTTCTCGAAGATGAATGGTAACTGCACGTGTTTTTTCGAAAAGAAGTCTACTCGGGACTAGATGCATTTTTTTCGCGAGCGAAAGCTTAGACTTTTAAAGTTCCATTCTTGTTCGGAAATGATTCTCCCTGACTTTTCCAGGTATTCCAGGCCAATTTTTCCAGTTTTCCAGACCCTTCGAATACAGATTACACGAGGGGTCAACATTTTTTCGAGCATCGTGAGAGCGGCGAATATCGTCAATCACTCCACGAACTTTTTTTTTTTTTACCGTATGCTTATGAATCTGTGGCAGAGGGGGTGTAGTCATTTAATGATGGACATGAAAACGTGCTCTATAGGGTGCAGCGTCGTGCAATGTCAATTTAAGGACTTCATAAATTTTTTTTTCGTGTAACTTAATGCCAACCGTGAAGGGGGGGGCTGAAAGAATAAAATTCTAAAATTGATTTTTAGGTTTTCGAGGTCGCTGCATTCGATTTCAGGGGTAATTTTTGGATCCTGCCCTCCTGGTGCGACCAATGAGGTAACAAGAGTGTAGGACAAGCAACGGTTGACTCGGAATTCACCCTTTCTAATTAAATCCACCAAAGAGGATAAAAATACAGTTTTATGTATTCAAAGTGTTGCTAATAGAAAATAACGTCGGTAAAATTTCTCAACTGAAAAAGCACGGGAGCTTAAATTTGGTCCAGATTAAAAATCGGCAACGATATTTGAAATCAGCGACACAAATTCCCCCCTATTTCGATGCTTCGTGCAATTTTTCGCCGGAGAAGCTGAATTCGTATTACGACAGTGCTTTGGAAAGGGTCGGATAAAAATCTGAGGCAATATTCGAAATCAGCGACTCAGAGCTTCGTTGGCTATCCTGTCCAAGAAATTGACTTTAGAATCTCGTAAAGAATTTGGAACTTGAGGAAAACTAGAGTAACCGGAATTAGCCCCTCCCTCGTGGAGACTGAATGGTTTAGGGTATTAAAATGAATTCTGGAACCAAGGTGAAAAAGCTGCAGCATATCTAACGACAAATGCTATGAAAGTAAGAAGATGGTTAGGATCTGGAAAATTATGGCACCAGGGTAGGCGGAAGTGGCAGCAATTTAAGAGTATCGACAGATACAATAAAAGGTCATATATTTGAAAACAATGGACTCCTTCGTAACGCGATAAAAATTATTATGCGGTCTTTAGATTTTTTCAAATTTTGTGGATTAATTACTCTTCCCCAGTGAGGTATCGTGGGGGGACGTGCCCCCAAATATCTTTTCATAGTTCTCTAATATCGGCAATTTTTAAAAATACCTCAGTTTTCGACTTTTTCTTCCTTGAAAATCTTATTTTGCCCCCCACCCCCTTCGGAAAAATCCTAGCTGGCCATTGCTCTTTCCACAAAATCTTGGAAGTCCCTTTCATTCACACTTATCTACATTTGCGAAGGAGAGGGGAACTGAAGCAAAACCCGATGGCAGGATGTCCCAGAAGGTGAATTCATTGGTTTTCAAATTTTCGTTTCATTACGACTTTCTCAAAAAAATCTTTACACTGGGGAAAGAAGCTAAACCAAATATTCTTTCATTTTCGCGTTTTTTCGCGCCGATTTTCAAATTCTTGCGAACAGGATGAGATGAAAACACGAAACGCGAAACAGCTGATATTAGGAAAAGTGTGTAGGGGTTGGTTCACGTTTCGTCATATCCAGGAAAAATTATTTTATATCCTAAAAACAGTGAAATATGCGCGTATAATATTCCCCAAAAAGGCCAAAATATGTCAAAATATTCCCCCTCACGTGTAAAATATGCTAAAAATATTCAGTAACACAATATGGGTATCAAAATGCAGGACTTTTCAAGCTGAATAATTGTGACACCATGTCTATGGTCAAAAATTACAAACACAAAAACTTTGTCCATCACAGATAAAGAAATCAACATATGCCACAGATAACATAATTCAGAAGTACAACTTCACATCCGCATTCGGATTTGATCCATGAAAAAATGTAGGAGCGCTAATGTACAACCAGCCAGTTTCTGTCATTTCATTTCCTATCGAATTTTGAGAATTTTCAGATGTTTTTATTGTTTTCCAGCAGAAAAGTAGACATATTCCCGAAAAGCTCTCCAAAATGGCCACATATGCATTTATATGCTTTTAATAGCAAAATATGTCAAATCAAGTTGGGTCCAATTGACTGCATATTACATGAATCATAAAGATATGATGGATATTCCCTATATGAATCAATAGGAAAAATATGTCGAAGGATAAAATAATTTTCCCTGGTCATATTTTTCGTGAAATGGTTCGTGAAAAGTCACGAAATACGAAATACGTTAAGGGTATAGCAGCCTCAATAGAAAGATGTAGACGCGAAACGAATACCATGAAAACGATTTCATCACACCAACACACTCTGTATCTACTACTGTGATGGAGAGGGGGTTGTATTACCCACGCCCTTCTCATATGAAAGAAAAAAGATAAGAAAATTGCCTGAGCGAAGCGAAGGAAAATTTTTCTTATAAGAAATAGGGTAAAATCTGTTTGAAATACTACAGAATTTCGCAGTCGATTGTTTTACAAAATTCCCTGACTTTTGGGTGAAAAATGCTGAAAATTCCAAAATTTCCTGACTTTTCCAGGTTTTCCAGAGAATGGACAACCTGCCTACACATGCTGTGGTCCGAACCAAAGCGGAAGCCAGGAAGTACCCTCACGTTATCGACCATGTTTTTTTCACTGAAACTAGCTAAAAAAATACAGAAATGGCAAACCTGTGACCCATACAGCAACATGATTGCACCGACCAACCGGGGCGAATTCACCAGTTCTCTCGCTGTAGGCAGTATGAACATGCTTTCCATTTCGCATTTCCCCAAACCCCCTCAAACCCTAAAAAAAATCACTTATTAAAATTTACTTTTTTATTCCATCACCATTTATAAGTTTACACGAACAAGATAGGTAAAATTACTAGACAAATGCGGTGGCAGGATGAGTTGCCTACTCACCAGGTAGAAGGGGCGGTCGTGTGCCTTGAGGCACCCTAAACATACACGGGCAGATTCTGATAATCTTCAGATCGACAGGCAATATTATTCCGTGACCTAAAATAACACCCCCCCCCCGAAAGTGCGGGTTCAAAATATGTTGGCTTATTATCGCAATGATACTCATGTGACATAGTTCCAGCTGAATAGACCTATTTATTATCCATTATCAACTGCCTGCGAAGAATAAAAAGAAAAAGGAAAACTCTACTTAAAACCTAATCTCCCCCTATCTCGTTCCTTCTGCAGAAACGAAGACATTCAGGTTTCAAGACACAGATGTGTAGAACTTCAAGTGTAAGAAGATTTCATAATTTGAAGCGTTTACCAGTAATATAAGGTAAGATTTCGTCGGTTAATGAGCGTTCATTCGAGTCGACAGGGTGGCAACGCATCATGGCGTCGATTTGTACGTAAAACTGACGTCGAGATGACGGCGATTTAACCCGTCAAATTCAACTGAAATAGGTTTCGCGAGCAGACGTCAGAAATCCCTGAAAATATTTCACCTTACAAAAAATAAATGACGAACACTGTAAATGAAATTCCAGTTACGCCTGCCAATAATCACAAAAAGTGCTCCGGTCCAAAGTACCGAACAAACTTCTGGCTTAAATTTGCATCAAAATTCCGTATTATAAATTGGTAATCCGACGGTGCCCAATGTAGGTACCTTTGACAGACCCATTCATCCGAAATCGACCCCTTTTTTCTTATTACCGTTCTTACCCTGTTATTCGTTTCAGTTCTTGTCGCACATTTTTCCGTACCAGTGACTGCGGCCTCCGTCTCTATACCTATCTCGTATAGAGTTTTTAATTAATTCCAGCATTGACACGTGTGCAAACCTGGTGAGTCATGCATGGGGTGCTGCCATGCAGGTGTCTTTATCCGTTTTTACAATGCACCCCGAAGTATGCTGTTTCTCCGTCTCACATCATTGTTTACCCCTGCCCGTCCATTCTTCGGGGTCCGACGTTCGTGGCGATACCGTATCGTACGCAGAAGAATATTTTAGTGCGTACCTTTTTTTCGGAAAGTCGCGTGCCCTATTCGTGATTATTCAGCTTTCAGGCGTGCAAAGTACGCGGCGTAATTATCTTATCGGCAGGATCATTAGTTTAAATCAGCGGACGGGCTGTATTAGAAAAAAAATTTACACATCGAGGCGGTAGGTACCGAGCGTGTCAGAATTTTTATCTAATTAAGCCACTCGAGCATATGTCGAGTTTTGAAATTCGCTCGGCTTTATTGTACTTCGAGAGCTTCGAGAGTATAGAAATGCTATGCAACTTATTGTTGGTATTGCCATGTCGAGGTTCGGCTCAATATGGTCTAGAGTGGATTTTATCTATCAGCGTTTTAATGTGTGAGAGATAATGAAGATAACCGGGGAGAAAAGCAAATATGTTAATATTAACTATGTAAATTGTGATACTTTATGCGAAAATATTGCCTGGGTAGGACTTGATCAGGGGCGGAGTGAAACCAGACAGGCCAGCGGGAAAATCAGTTTTACAGGCTACCACCGTGACAAACGCGGGCCGATCCCCTCCCACTCCTCGTTTGCGGGAGAAAGTTGGAAAAATAGCATTCTTCTGTGTGAGCTACCTTGGCCTGGTGAGGGAGTTTAAAACTAACAAAAGGCATAGAAGAGGGAACACTCCGAACAGATAAACCCTGCTGAAAGCAAAGGGAAACTATATCGGTATTCTACCCTGGAGATGCGTCTCCATCACGACAACTATGACGGCAACCATAAAGTAAGAAATAATTCTACACGAAAGAAGTCTCCCATTCGGCTGTCTGGATGAAGATTACCAAGTAAGAAACTATCATAATTGAGAGTGGGGACATAGAATGTAAAGACACTCAGTGAGGGAGGCAAATTAGAAAACTAAAGGAAAAATATGAAAGATCAATAGTAGATTACTATACAAGGGGTTAAAGTGAGATTTTGACAGAAGGAGTGCCCCCCCCCCAATAATTTGGCAGTCGGGAAATTTTGGAACAGTTCATTTGAATTTTTCATTTCTTATAAATGTTTGTTCATTTCTTTCTTTCTTTCTTTTTCTTTTTTTTTCAATTAAAAATTATGTCGATTAAAAAATCGGTAAACTTCTAATTTTTAAAATATTTTGTCGGCGAATTTTTAGTTTAAGAAAAATATTTGTCGGCGAATTTTTAGTTTAAAAAAAAAAAATTTGTCGGCGAATTTTTAGTTTAAAAAAAAATATTTGTCGGCAAATTTTTCTTCTTTACCTCCCCAAACTGAAAGTGAAAGTTCGTTTCTGAAAATGGAGTACTCGAGACTCTTGTCAGAGGCTAGTCAGTCAAAAGCCGAAGGTTCCAAGCTGAGTATCGAACGTTATCTGAAAGTTTGAAATAAAGCTGAGATGTGGAAGACCTTTTGAAAATCTGAAAGTCGGTAGCAAATGTTGAATTTCGAATTTCAATGACTATTCTGCTCTTACTAGATTCTCTGTTTGACCTACAGCCTAAAATTTAAGAAAGTTGAACATTTTATTAAAATCTAAAAGCAGGCCCGTAGCCAGCCATTTACGGTAGGTGGTGGTGTTTATCGGGGGGGGGCTTGAGGATACACATAGTATATAATGTGAAGAGTTTTACGAGGCAGTGGTGCAGCCAGGGGAGTAAAGGGGGCGAATGCCCCCAAGGCACCTGAAATAGAATGTAAAATATGCAGAAATGAGCAATTTTTCGCTTTAAAACACGTTTTCTCGAAAAAATTTTGCTCGAGTAGTAATTTTATCTTCATTTTCATACAATACTCCTCTAATATTGGCGATTATAAAAAAATACTTCAATTTTCGATTTTATCTCCCTTGAAAATCTTACTCCCCCCCCCCCAAAAAAAAAAATCCTGGCTACGCCACTGATTGAATTTGGTCTCAAGATTCATAATCAAAACTGGTGATTCAACTTATCGACAAACCCATTCAAAAAAAATTGATAGATCGTGTGAAAAATAATTAATACTTAGAACGATCAAATTTTCGAACTTTTAGAAGTAAAAAAACTCTATGTCTCTGGACTTATCAAGTTATCAGTTCTCAAACAGCCATTCAGGCATTTAGCCATCGATATTCAATGTGAACTGGATCGCGAGCCTACTACTGGGCTTGTGACTATTGTAATGTGACACAAGAAAAAGGCCTGTGTGTCTGAAACTGCTGGATGGACACTCAGGACTCGGGTCCTTTTCTTGTGACACGTCACATATATAAGGAACGACAAACATACGATTCTTCTATCTTTCAAAGCAAAATGACGAAAAGTTTTGAACAAAACTAGCGAGAAAAACAGAAGGAATTCGTTATTTTTATTCACAAAATTTTGCCAGGGGAGGCTCCGGCAAGCGTCGTTAGGGGCTGCTCAGTACCCCCTAGCATCACTCTGGCTAAGGGCCTGGCGTCATGCTGATTTTTTTAAATGGTGGTACCTCTGCCTGGGGGGCTCAAGATACCTTTAGAGGGGGCTCAGCCCCCTCTTGCTCCCCCATGGCTTCGGGGCGGTCTAGAAGTTTATAGCAAAATACTTATTTTCCAATGTCACAAGCTGAATCCGATAGCAAATGTTCTATTATTTAATTTACGTGCTTTCGTCCTGGTGAATATAGGAGGGAAATTTAGTCTGGAATAAAAGTCAAAACTCATCCATGTGTTTTTCCCATAAGAACGAAAGGAAGCTTGAGGCACGAATTCCCCTAAATCCGACCTGAAACTTTGTAAGTTTTTTTTATTGATTTCATTGGGACCAATTTAGGAGACGAATCAAAAGAAATTCAGAAGAAAAAAAAGATCACCAAGAATAAATAATAACCACCTTAATGTGGAAAGGAAGTTGTGAATTCTTAATATCCTTCCAGCTTACACTCCCAGACTAGGGTATGCTTATGTGCGCAAATGTGAGTGCTTGGGGGATAAGGTTTCAATCTGCATTTGCAGGGACGAAACTATGGGGGGGGGACGAAACTATGGGGGGGGGTGAAAAACCCAATAATTTGACAGTCTGCAAATTTTGAAACTGTTCATTTAAATTTTTCATTTTCTAAAGTATAATGTTTTAATGAAGCCTGAAAAATTCTTGATCTTTAAAGTCCCAGAGAAGTCTGAAAGAGTCCTAGAAGTTTTATATAAGTTGGAGGAGGAGGTCTTGATGGGTCAAAAGAGTCTTTATTATCAATCCTAGAACGCTCTCGGATGGTGTATGTTTGCACAAGGGCCGAGGAAGGAGAATGTCTCAAGCGGCTCACTATAAAAAAGACGCTTCAAAAATTAAGTAAAAAGAGGAACGAAGGAAGGAAGAAAAATAAAAGAGTAGAAAAAAACAGACTTTTTTTGAAGGTACGAGGACGTTCTCAAAAATTAGTCCCCGGGTCCATATTTTGCTTCTATTTTATTATTATTATTTTATTTTTTTCGATAAAGAAATATTTTTATTGAAAAATCGGCAAATTCTCAAATTTTTAAAATGTTTTGTCAGCATATTTTTAGTTTTCAAAAAATATTTGTCAGCAAATTTTTAGTTTTCAAAAAATATTTGTCGTCAAATTTTCCTTCTCCACCCCCGTAAACTGAAAGTCAAGTTTCGCCTCTGGTGCAGAGTTTGCGAAACGAGCCGAAGGCGAGTAGAGCAATGGCGTGAGTTATGTCAATGGGAACGTACCCTCTTGTATTGTAAGTTATTTTTTCTAAATACTTCGCGTTACATAAAGACTGAGATAAAGCCGCTACATTGACTTTCTAAGCATACATCAAAAATGTGTTTCTGCAGTACTGGTTTTTGTAGCAGAAGTGGCATTTTTATAAATGTGTTAGCAAATACTAAATACTGATGAGAGCACTTGATTGATTTGGTTGCAAATATTTCAACATTATCGATGAAAAAATGTTATACTGCAATTTAGAAGTATGTGCACAAGTTGATTTGCTCCCTATAGGACAAGAAATCTCTGTTTCTATCAGGTAACTTCCTCACATGTGTCTGTCAGTGTGCGTGTGGGGGGGGGGGTGTGTAGTGTCACGACGTCGCGAACACTTTCTACATTTCATTCTACATCCCATGTTACGTTTCATTCACCAGCTCTTATATTTGGAAAAAAGGACCTTAAACATAATGACAGATAGGTCTTTTTTCCTGACATTATTTCCAACGACCGCGGATAAGAAAAAGCTACTTGACTCGGCGCATCTTTCTACACGCTATAAAAGACATACTGTTAAAACGCAACTTTACTAAGAGTTTTGTGTGGATAAAGTAGCACTTTAACAGGAGGTATTTAGAAAAATTAGATAATAGAAAGCCTCCTCTGCATGTACTACCTTGGCGTGGTGAGGGGGCTTAAAGAAAAAACTACAAGCACGTAGGAAAAGGAAAACTCCGAAAGATAAACCCTGATGAAAGCAAGGGGAAACTGCATCAGTATTTTTCCCAGAAGGTGTCTCTAGTCTCTACCACAACAATTATGATGGCAATTCACAATGTAAATGATAATTCCGGACGTAAAAACTCTCCCCTTCGGATGTCCGGTCGGAGACCTCCTACTGAGAAACTGAGAATAGTGACACAGAATGTAAAGGCACTGAATGAGGTAGGCAAACTAGAGAACTTAAAGAAAGAGATGAAAAGATTAAAATTAGATATAATTGGAATTAGTGAAGTGAGATGGCCAGAAGAAAATGGTTTTTGAAGATTAACACAGCAGCGAAAAGAAGGTCAGCAGGCGTAGGTACTATTACGAATAAGACTGCAGGGAATAGAGTGCAAAGTTATATCCAACGTAGTGAGATAATATTAATGGTAAGGATTTCAGCAAAACCAGTATCTTCAGTGATAGTAGTTATAGTGAAGAAGAAGTAGAAATAGACGTATTAAACCCGTTCCATGCCAGGCCTGCCAACCCCAAGAATTTATCCTTAGATTTAAGGATATTTGAGCTGCATGAGAAAGTTGGAAGATTTTTCTAAAAATTTTCGAAATGTCAAGGATTTTTTGAGAATTTTTAATGTTTCTCGTAAATATGATCAGAAAATGAATTTTCATATAGAATTTAATCTATTAATGGAGCGTAAATAATATAAGCAAAAAATAAAAAAATAAGGCCGACGGATCAATCAAGAATTATGAACGTATTTCTACGTAGTATATTGCAAATTGCATTCTAAAACTTTAGTAAGAAATTACAGAATCGGTTGCATTTTTCTAGTGTTCTCGCTCCGACTCACAAGCCCTCATTTGTTTACGCTCATCATTCGCCTGCGAGGACTACGCTCCGTGTATCAGCCTGAGAGCACTACGTTCCTTGTATTAGCCTTCGAGCACTACGCCCTGCCAGTGCATCAGTTTGCAGACGCGTCTGTCACCATGGGAGAGTATTTTCATGTCTGCTTCGCGGACTGCGTCGACATGAGAATGTCATCGTCTAGCAAACGTAGCATCCAAAAAATGAGCGCGCCAAAAAATATGAAGCGCAACGTGCACTGCGGAGCTCACCAGACGGGGTATAGGGTGACTAAATTAAAAATCGGTAATAAGTTAGTCAGTCAGTCGGCCAAGGTCAGGCAGGTAGGTTGGTCGGTGGTCAGTCATTCCAACGTAACGCTTTTTTCCGCTAATACAAGGAACATAGTGCTCTCAGGCTGATACAAAGATGAACGTTGCGAGTCGGAAGCTCCTCGCGCCCAGCCTCGATTTATACGATTCGCATTTCGCACCTCTATTCCGACGACGAAATTTCAGCGAAATACTTCAAGCGTATATGTCTATTGGTTGACCAGCATAGCCACATCGCTAGCGCAGCACCACTATAGCGACACCACCCCCGACACGAAAACAGTCCGTATGCTTTAGCTCTTCATGGAGATATTTCAGTTCAGTGGTTGACATATCTACAGTCTGCAGCCGTGTTGTTTTTATATAAATTTCCATGGACATTTTTTTATGTAGGGTAAGATACAGTCAGCCAGTCAGTGCAGTCAGTCCAAGTCAGTCTAGTCCAGTCTAGTCCAGCCTAGTCCAGCCAGTCCAGTCAGTCATTTTTTCCTTTTGAGTGCCGATGTAAAGACATGCATTTGTCAATAAGAAAAACGCCAGTCAGCCAGCCAGTCTAGCCAACGCGATTTTCGTGACTCTTCCTCATATTCACATACATTTTTAAAATTCTGTCAGGCGCACTTTATTTTTCAAAATTCATCCAGCCTGGAGAGGACACATCCACCGCATGGAAGAAGATAGACTCCCCAAGCAACTATTATATGGTGAAATGAACAGAGGCTCAAGATCAAGCGGTGGACAGAAGCCGAGATTTAAGAATTTAGGCAATATCGGTCATGTAAGCTGGAGTCACACTGCAGAAGATTAAAACCCTATCAAGAAATGCTGTGCAAAAGAGTGCTGAAAGCTTCGAAGCCCAACGAGCCGAACTTCTGAACAGAAAAGATTGAGAACAAAAACAGGGCAGGTAAGCTTACTCCCTCTGGATTTAATTTCTCCTTGAGACACCTGTGGGTGAGTGTGTAGGTCAAGAATTGGCTTACTCAGCCACAAGAAAACAGATCAAAGACCAACAAAACTGTGATACTACCCCAATCCTCGGATACGAGGAGGAGCAACGACGACAACGAATGACTTCACCTGTCACATCACGGTACTGACCGGCGGAAGGCTGCCGACTGCGCCGCGAAACTTTGGGACCTTTGTGCATGTGGTTAATATCATCATGAAGGGGTGAAATTTTACAGGGAATATTTTTTATTGTGCGAGAAAATGCTGCACGGGCAGGTCATTTCAAATTTCTGAACATAAGGACCACCCTATAATGTGTGGGAGAAGGCAATTTTCAGCCTACTCCCACTTGTTACCCTTCTGTCCTGAAAACCGCTTTACAGACCTCATTGCTAGGCTATACTCACGAAAATTTTCGCACGAAGCCCTCGAGACCAATCGAGCATCGAACCCGATGCGACAGCGATGGGTATTTGGCGAAATGACGATATAAAGGCCGCATATATGCACACTTTTTCTAACGGCGAAAAGAGAAAGACGAGGAGCGTACGCGATGCCATATATTAAATCTCCGTGGACCCGGCCGTGAAAAACGATTCCCACACTTTTCAATGAGATACCGAAACAAAAGTTCCGGGAAAGCACCCTCGCAAAACCGTTTTAAATCCCATAGCGAATAAAATCATTGAAAAGGCACGCTTTCGTTAATCTGAATTAACCGTCGTCTTATGACTCCCCCTCCCCCCCTTTCGACTCGGCTATTGTCGAGCCGCAAATTAATTATTACATAGGATACATTCGACCCTCCCGAGTATGCGTCGCCAATTCATTCCAGCAATTAGGACATTTTTATACGCGAACGGCTTGGCATCGCATCGCGTCGCGTTGCATCAAGTCGCCCCGCCACCCTCGCTGCCGCCATTGATGCTCATTTGGACAATTTAACTCGAATTTGATGCGGTAACGCCGACACCGACTTTTGGTTTTGTAATTCTGTATACGCGTAGACCCAGTTCATACTTATAAAGCCTTGATCTGAAACGTCAACCATAATTTTACGATGTTGGGCAGCGGGAGGCCACCGGTGAAACTGTAAACGCGCGAGCGCCTCCATGCAAACTTCAAGACCCTTGGCCTCGGGTTAATATAAAACGTTTCTTTCCAAAAGGTCTTATCTCCATTTTTGACTTTTTTTAAGGTGAGCACTGATTCTCAAATAGAATGTTGGCCCGCACCAAGCGGTAGCACTGGTTGCGCAAAACTACTAATGTTTGTGCTGTACTGTTGCGGTTGGCAACTCTGCGGTAAAAATGTTTTTCAAAAGGTGTTAAATCTATTGATAAGATTGAACGAAGTAAGGGATTTTTCAGACTAAATTTTCATTTACGATGTTCATTTTCCTCATGGGGGGGGGCACAGAATGAGCCTCCACAAAAGCTGCAACGACCACAATATACACAAGCGAATTAGATAAGTGATTTACAAAAGCGATTCATTAAGCAGCTGGCGCCCCCTGGAAACTGAGCCCTAACCAACTCAGGCTAATCATTCCATTCGGTGCCGCCAAATTGCGGCCCAATTTCCAATTTGCATCCAAATTGCATCCCATGAGAACAACACGAAATTAAAAAGGCCCTTTTCAGAGCCACCCCGGACGACAACACATTTGTTCAGGGTGATGTCAATAAACATTGAAGGACTTACGCCGGTCAAAGAAGTAATCTTGGCTAAGATAATTAAGGATAATTCTATCGACATTCCTCTGGAGCTTCATCCTGTAGGTGGTGAAACAAAGCCTCATAAATTGATTTTTGATCATAAGTCAGAAAATATATGAAACAAAATTACTCTAAAGTGGATTTTACAAATTGTCTCTTACAATTTTTCGATATCTGCCCACAAAATGTCTTGAAAATTGCAACAATTCTGGTATATACACCCCCCCCCCCCCAACAAAAAAGTCGAACTGTGTTAATTCGGATTTTACGGATTTGGGCCATTTTTGGTTTTGCTAATTGTCAGGGATGACCACAGGAGTGTTGTCTAGACTTCAAGATGACAAATGGTCGTAAATTTCGAATTGGTATGTTCGATACCTATTACTTATTTTGGCTAAGGGGCCATTTTCAACAATATTCCGCTACAAATACTTTTATTTCAGATTTTTCCCATGTCATTCTATATAGGCTATATATTTTCCTGGCCGAACATATCAAGTTTCTGTAGATAAGAATTTGTTTTTGTCCCAGAGCTAAATTTAGAAAGCCATAGCTCAAGTATTTGAAAAACGGGGCCGGGAAAGGAGACAACAAAAATTAACAAATTTCTCACATACAATCATTACCATAGAATAGTCCAGGAAAGGGGAAAGTTGGAGCAGCTAAACCTTTGCCCAAAGGGGGCCTAGCTTTTAAAATGCTGTGATCGATTATTTACGCACCTATTATCTACTCACGAATATATAAGTGAATGTTTCATTATGTAACCATGGAATTTGAGCTGATAAAGGTATATAAAATGAATGAATGAATTATCGAGTGCTGCCTCTATTTTACAATCGCCACCCATATTAGCGCCAAGTTTTTCAACGCCAAGTGTGCAAAAATTTGTGGAAAAAATTAATGAACTTAATAACGCCTATAAGTGGCACGTATATAGGTACTTTGTGCAATGCGGTCCGGAAATCGTAATACAAGGGAAAAATGTTTACGACAAATTAAATAAATATATTTTCGCTGTCAAATATTCCAGTATGGCACTCGGTGCCAATGTACGGTGTTGGCTTGCATCAACTTGTATTACACCTTGTACACAAGTCCACATGTTCGGACGAGAAATGAGATTACTAAACACGTTGCCAAGATTATTCAGCAGCAAAATTAGTTTGTATTTCTGCGTCGAAAAATTATTCATTCGAAAAGCACAAGCAACACGTAGAGACTCGTTACTAATCTTCAGGGGCGAAACCATAGGCGCAAATAGGTGGGGGCTTGAGGGTAGGGGCGCATAGCCTCCCCCCAACACTGAAAAATTACCAAAGGAAATGATGCGGGGAGGTGGTGTTGCTTCATAATAAGGGGGCTTAAGCCCCCTCAGTTCTGGGCCCTATTTGCGCTTCTGGGCGAAACTATAAGGGGTGTGGAGGGTTGTACCCCCCCCCATAATTTGGCAGTCGGCAAGTTTAGAAACTGTTCATTTGAATTTTTCATTTTTTATGAATGTCTGTTTGTTTGTTTGTTTGTTTCTTTTTTTTTATTTAAAAATATATTTCTATTAAAAATCGGCAAATTTATAATTTTTTTAAAATTTTGTCAGCGAATTTTTAGTTTAAAAAAAAATTTGTCGGTAAATTCTTCTTCTCCACCTCCCCAAACTGAAAATCAAATTTCGTTTCTGAAAATGGAGTACCCTGGACTAGTGTTAGAGACTAGTCAGTCAAAAGCCGAAGGTAGGTTTCAAGCTAAGTATCGAACGTTATCTGAACGGTTGAAACAAAGCTGAAATATGGAAGGCTTTTCGAAAATCTGAAAGTCAGTAGCAAACGCTGAATTTCGAATTTCAATGACTATTCTGTTTTTACTAGCCTCTCTGTTTGACCTAGAGCCTAAAATTTGAGAAAGTTGAACATTTTATTTAATTCTAAAAGTTGAAAGCAAAAGACTTATTTATTTTCCAGTGTCACAAGCTGAATCCGATAGCAAATGTTCTATTGTTCAATTTACGGGCTTTGGTCCTGGTGAATATAGGAGGGAAATTTAATCTGAAACAAAGTCAAAACTCCATGAGTTTTTCCCATAAGAACAAAAGGGAGCTTGTGGCACGGATTCCTCTCATCCGATTACCCTGATTTTTTTTTTATTCTATTGGAAACAACTTAGGAAACGAATCAGAGGAAATTCAGAAAAAAATATCACCAAGAGTAAATAACGACCATCCTAATGTGTAAAGGAAGTTGTGTGTTCCTCGCAAGTATTTCTAACATCCTTCCAGCTTACCTTCCCAGATTAGGGTATGCTCATGTGAGCAAATGTATAAATGCTTGGGGAATGAAAAATTGAAAACGTACGTATATTTTTTGGGGGTAGTAAAAAAAATTAGCCCATAACGGCCAGTCGGGTAAATCCGGCCTTGTTAGAAAAGAATAACACTAACTGTTAATTTTTATACAAACTGTAAAATGATAATCCCCACACTCATTTTTATTCCAAAGTCCGATCGACGTGGGACAAACTGAGGTCTTCAAAAGGCAAGTAGAGATGCTGAATTGAGGAATGCATTCACTCTCATTTTCCTCTTTTTTTATTCTTTTTCGCAAAGAATGAAGATGAGCCCATTCTGAATGGGAAAATAATGAAATTTTTTTCCATAATTCAGCATCTCTAACGACCAAGTCTCGTTTCTTTTTCGGTAAAAAAAAAAAAAAAAAAAAAAAATCCCTCCCATTAAGCAAGACTAGAGCTAAACTTGAAATTTTATGGAAAGATCACTAAAATAGGAGTTTTTGGGTCGTCGATTTCCAAAATTTCACCAGAAGATCCTTCTTTAAACCCTGAATTAACTTTCAGAGTTCTCTTATTCTTGGAAAATTGAATAACGAATCAAAATACAAGCAGTATTTCACATCGCAGAATTCGAAAGCTTCTATGAGCTTTCTTATTAAACTGCGATTTCGGCTCCAAAATTCAAAATTGATTTTTAGGAAATCGAATGAAGTGTTAGAATTTTCTGGGTTGCTAAATTCGAAAATTTCTTCAGATTCCTCTTGGATTCCCGATTTAGGCTTCAAAAGCCAAAACTGGTCTCCAGAAGTGATTGAAATTGTCTTCCCGGTAACCGAATCAAATATCGAAATGGGGAAGGGGAGAAGAGAGGTCGCCTAATTTGGAAATTCCATCAAAGGCGATAAATTTTCGATACTGACTCTCGAGTAGGCCCCAAACACCAAAATGAGAGTCAAAATTGAACGAACTTGATTTAATCTTTCAACATTTTCATAATTATCAAATTACCAAAATTCAAATTGGAGGAAAAATTTCAAAATTATCCAAGTATGAGTTATTATAAGGGGAACGTTCAAGTCTTTAAAAATCAAAAACTATGAAACTGAACCAAAATTAGGAATTACAATAGTCGCTGTTTCAATAGATTACTCGTACTTGGGTTTTCAACGTCAATTAATTTTTGTCAATCTTTGGACTTCAAATGTTGGCTCGTAAAGATGCAAGCTTTAATGAGTTTTTTCTTCAACATTACACACTAAAATTGCCATTTAACCTAAGAATAATGAAGTCTAATCAAAGTCCCAAAGGTCATTACTAAATTTGTAACGCCCCCCCCCCCACACACACACACACATCAAACAAGATAATGAACTTTCACTTCGATAGTTCAATCATTTCTTATAAAATCAGATATGCTGCTTTTGAAAATTCGACATTTGACGATTTAACCCTTTCTCAAGAGATTAGGATGTTTATAATGATGAAAATGAATCAGCGATCTTTAGCATTTTCAAAAACAGTCTGTTAATTTGAATTTAAGATCGTAAGAACTCTCCACTTCAATAGTCTACCCGATTTGTAAAAAACTAATTAGTGCTTATCCATTTCAATTTGTGGGGTCTTTTAAGCTTAAATCAGATTCAAAATTTAGCGCATGTTCGAATTCAACTACCCTTAAGGTCAGTAATTAACGTCGATAATCTATCCACTTTGGGATCCCATTCTGTGTACTGGAGTCCAGGGACGTACCGAAAAGTTTTTCTTGAGGGAAAGGGGAGGGAGGGGTAAAAATTGTGAAAGTCCCAACTGACTCAACTCAAAATTTCCAAGTATCAATGCAAAAGAAGAAAAACCTTTTGACTTGTTGGGTTTTCCCAACCTCTCAACTCAATTCCCAAAGATCAAAGCAAAAAAAGAAAAAAACAACTTTTAACTTGTTAGATTTTTTCAACTCGCCTGACTGAAATGGTAAATTTTCCCGTGGCCCCCTGCCCCCTTATCCCCTTATCGGTACATCCCTGCCTTCAATAATTTGGCAGTTGGCAAATTTTGAAACTGTTGATTTGAATTTTTCATTTTCTGAGAACGTTTGTTTATTTGTTTTTTTGTTTTTTTTTTCAGTTGAAAAATATTTTGATTGAAAATCGGCAAATTTTAAAACATTTTGTCGGCGAATTTTTAGTTGAAAAAAAAAATATTTATCGGCAAATTTTCCTTCTCCACACCCCCCCCCCCCTCCAACTGAAAGTCAAGTTTCGTCTCTGCTAGTCTTAAGCAGATGGGAGGACTTAGAACGGGGTGTTGAGAGAAACAAAAGGGGGTAATAACGGCAGTTTGTGATAAACTCATTGAGGATGGTGTCCCAAAATACTAAAAATCCTCGCTTTACCAGTTCTAGAAAAAGTTTTTTACTCCAAAATAAACTAAATTGTAGTCTTTTGAGATACCTCCTCGCCCTATCGATCTAATTTCGTAATAAAAAGTAAATCGGGGGCATGTCAGGACGCACTCTGTATTATGTGGGATAGGGTAGTCTTTACTCCTACATAAGTCTGTTTTGAACTGGTCTTATCAGTTATTAAAATAGTGGGAAATTGCAAGCTTTGTAAATGGGGGCTGAAGTCAACTCATGCACAAAGATTAATAATAATGGCTTTGATTTGGCGTTTTTCACTGTTACCTGTAGACATAGATTTTCGAAATATTCAAGGGTGTTTTGCTATCGGAGTCAGTCGCCACTGTCACCGAGTTGCAAGCGCAATGGCCTTCCCCCTCAGCTTCTCCCTGCTCCTACCACGCCACCCATTTCTGGGCAACAGCCTCCCCGTCCTCCCTCCAGCCCCTCCTATTTTGAGTTCGCCTTCTCCACTCTGGGCCGTGTACTTTCCTAAACTCGTCCCCTCATCGGACCATTGGTCTTCCCCTTCCTCTTTTTAAATCTCATGGCACCCACCCTCCACTTTCTTTTTCCACCTATTCCCTTCCTCCCTCATTAAATTGCAGGCATATTTACATTTTAATTTTGTCACCATCCTTCCAATATCCCTCAATTTTGGTTTTCCCCGAATTTGCGAAATTGGAATTTTATCCCTTGTCTTTATATGTATACTCCTCTCCATGGCTCTTTGGGTTCTCTGAAGTTTGCTGGTATTTGCTTTAGTGCTGGCCCAAGTCTGAGCCCCGTAGGGCATGGTGGGTAGGATGCAGCTGTGCCACACCAGCGCCTTTACCCGAACCGACAGCCTGCTTTTAAAGATGTTTTTCGGACTCCAGCAGCTGCTCCAGCCCCCTTTGATCCTGCTGCTCAGTTCCCTCTCTCTAGCATTGCTGAAGGAGATGATCTGGCCCAATGGTTCCTCCTTAGCATTTGAAATTATTTTTGTTTTATTCATATTGACCTCCAACACCGCCAACTTACACACTGCATTGAAGTTTTCAGCCATTTCCATAAGTTCCTCGAAATTGTCCGAAATTAGTGCTACGTCGTCGGCGAATCTTAGTTGATTAAGAAATTCCCCATCAATCTTTATAGCTTTGGTGTCTCACTCGAGCCGTCTTATCGCTTCTTCCAGAACGCAGTTGAAAAGGTTTGGAGATAGCGGATCCCCTCGACTCACTCCCTCTCAATTTTGAATTCCTTCCCCTTAACGTCTGTTTTCACGTAGGCTCTAGAAACTTTATAATATATATTTCTTAGTACTTTTGTTATTTTTCTGTTTATCCACTGCGCCGAGAGTGATTTCTAAAGGAACTTGTGGTTAATTGTGTCGTAAACCTTCGAGAAGTTAATGAAGAGGAGGTATAATTTAAATTTGTATTCGCGCGCCTTTTCCATGAAGTGTTTAATTATAAAAATCTGGTCCACCATCGAATGTTTCCTTCTGAAGCCAGCTTGCTCTCTCGTTTGGTTTTAGGTCCAATTGCGGGTAGATTCAGTTCTTAATGATTTTCATGAAAATCTTTCCTAAATTAGAAGTCAGACTGATGGGTCTGTAATTTTTAATATTATCACCGCTCCCTTTTTTGAATAGTAGTATGATTTCCGCCTGTTTCCATTGCTTTGGCGCGACTTCTTGCTGTAAGATGGAATTAAACAACATGGATATTATTGGGGCCAGTTCGTCGCTAAACATTTTGAGTGTATTGTTTTCGAGTCCATCGGGTACAGCTGCTCTGTCTGCCTTGAGGATCCTCACCGCCGCCATAACTTCGCACTCGAAAATTTCGGGAACCTCTTCATCAATATTTTCCTCCGACTCCAGTTCGCTTTCGCTCTCATTTTCGCTCTCATCCCTGCTCCTGAATAATTCTCCATAGAACTGTGTAGCAATGTCCGCAATGCCCCCTCGTCGGTAGGTTTTTTGCCCTTATGCATTTCCCATATTAGGTATGAGTTTCTTTTCCTGACGCATTTCTCTCTTTACTTTTTTTATACATAGGCTGCCGCTAAGTAATTGAGACTAAAATTCGTACGGCCCACGCTCGCTATCTATCGGCGTTTCGACACAGTAGGGGAATAATTTGGTTCATTAGCTATCGATTGAGACCACGCCGAGCTCATTTGATTAAAAACTCGCTGTTACAGACCAATTTGAAAAAACCATATGCGTTGACCCCTCCAGGTTTTTTAAAGATTTTTTTTAATGAAGGAAAAAAGCATACGATTACAAAATTTTTTTTTATTCATCATCTTCATTAAGTACAGGAATATCTTTTTCAAAATAAGTGCCATTCATGGCTATACAGGCGTCCATTCGTTCTTGCCATTTATCGAATATTTTCGCGTATTCCGCCACCGGTAACGAAGAGAAAAACATCTGCGCCGCGGTGATGACTTCTAAAAAAAAATCACAATTCACCCCCACCCCCGTATAGTCCTGACCTCGCCCCCTGCGACTTTTGGTTATTTCCTCAACTCAAGGCAGCCTTACCCGGTCGTCAATTCAACACGAATCACGAAGTCATCACCGCGATGCAGATTTTTTTTTAATTCAGTTTATTAGAACTGCCTTCAGGGCATTCACCAATATTTATAACATGGTACAAACAATGTTTAAAAATAAATAAAAATACAGTTGTACAACTTAATATAAATTTTGTGGGAGTGTTGGCCAATGCCACACTCCTTACTTCTTAGTATATTAACACGGAAGATCAGTAGGTTTGGTACGTTTCAACCTCCTGACATCGTTCCACGTATCCAGAAGTACGATAGCTTCACTGTTCGGGTGTCGATGGAGGCGCCTTTCATGCGCTAACGCAGTTTCTTTCATTACTTCGTCGAGAGTCGGTATTCAAAGATCATGATGCAAGGTTTTGTTACTGACGAACCATGGAGAATTTGACATCGTCGCAGGACTTTATTTTGAAACCTTTGAATGATTTCTCTATTCGATTTTTTCGCACAGCCCCAGAGCTGTAATCCATACTGCCATACGGGTCTTAGCAGCATTCTATAAAGTAGGCACTTATTACTTAGGTTCAGTTTTGATTTCCTGCCCATGAGCCAGTACATGTTACGGAATTTCAGATCCAGTTGTTTTCTCTTCATACGTACGTGATGCTTCCAATAGCTTGACCATGCGATGCAGATTTTTTTCTCCTCGTTATTGGCGGCGGAATACGCGAAAACGTTTGATAAATGGCAAGAACGAACAGACATCTTTGTAGCCATGAATGGCGCTTATTTTGAAAGAGATATTCGTGTACATAATGAAGATGATGATTAATAAAAAATTGTGTAATCGTATGCTCTTTTTCCTTCTTTAAGGAAATCTTTTTAAAAAAACCTGGAAGGGTCAACTCGAATGGTTTCTTTCCGATTGGTCTGGAACAGCGAGTTTTCAATCAAATGAGCTCGGCGTGGTCTCAATCGATAGCTAATGAACCAAATTATTCCCCTACTGCGTTGAAACGCCGATAGGTAGCTTGTGGGCCGTACGAATTTTTTAGTCTCAATTACTAAGCGACAGCCTATGTACATCTTATACCAGCTAGCATTTTCCTCAATCCTAGCAGTATCGTAGTTCGTGATATGCTCCCTAATCTCCAGCTTGACTTTTTTCCTTAACATTCATGCCTCAATTTTTTCTAGGGGGGGTGGGATATATTCCCTTTCCTCTCTAACTCATTTCTCCTCGCTATTAGCGCTTTTGTTGGTGCAGACAGTTTATCATCCGTCAATACCTCCTTTCTGCGCACTCCAAATTCTTCAAGGCTTCCTCAATCAAATCGTCATTCTCCTGAACCGTACGGTTCTTCCACTCCTTCCTAATTTGTCCAAAATGTTCTTTCAGTACTTTTCTCGCTTCCCCTAGCACACTTATAGAAAAGATCGTCCTGCTACCTGTTTTCCTTTGAGTGTTCCAGTAGATTGCTCATTTAGGAAAGCTTAACGTTGCCCTACACATTCTGTGGTCCGAACCAGAGCAGAAGCCAGGAAGTACTCCCAAGGTATCGACGTTTATCAGCACGTAGTCAATTTCATTTCTATATTTCCCGCATGGAGATTGCCAAGTCCACTTTAGTTTTTCTTTTTTCCTAAAGTAGCTATTGGCTATTTTCAAATTTTAGCTGGCACAGAACTAAGTTAACCTTTTGCTGTTGTCATTTCGCTTACCCACCCCCAAACTCTTCCACGTTCTCCCCGGGGCCCAAACTTTTCCCCACTATAGTGTTCCAATCGCCCATTATAACATTGTAATATTCTTTATAAATATTTAGAATTTCCTCCAATTCCTCATAGAATTTATTAATATCACTAACCTCTGCGCCCGGGATTGGAGCATACACTGAAACAATCAGAACGTTTACATTTTGGTTCACTTACAGCTTTACAAGGCAGATCCGCTCTGAAACCCCCTTAATTTAGATTTCTTTCTAAATTTCCTCCTTAATATAAAAGCCCACCCCCTAAATCCTTTTGTTTGCCCAAAGTGGTAGTACGCGTAACCAAATTTTTTGGCAATTAAATTTTCGCCATCTTTCCTGACCTCAGAGATTCCTTATGTACATTTTGTATCATAATTTTGGAAAAAAGAGATTGAAAATTTTTTTCGGTATTATTTTTAGCCTAAGAGAATACGATTCGAATGCTATGTAGAGTTTTTCGATTGAAGGTTCAGAACTGGCAGTAAGTCATCTTGAAAAATGTTTGTTTGATCGTAGCGTACATAGGTAATTTTTCAGAGTGGATCAAAAGTTCTTGGGGGGGGGGGAGATCAAATATTTTTTTTCATATTTCCACAAGTAATTCTATCTCCTATTTATCCCTTCCTTTCTTTTCCCTCCTCCTTCCCTATTTACACCACAGATCTTAGATTAAATAAATGTTAACAATAATTTATAGATCTCGAAGTTTAAAAGCTGAAATTCATATCATGATGTAGCAACAGTGAAAGCCTCAGATTTGGCCCTGGCTGTGAGAAAAAAGTAACGATAGGAAAATATTACGTAACCAATTGGCCACGTTTCTTGAATCGTCTTCTTTCTGTCTAATGAATCGTAATTCAACGTACGAAAATGTTTGCCGAAATCGCAACGAAGTAGCGATTTTATCGACCCCGACCTACAAGGTTACAACAGTCACTGTGCCGAGTGTTGTCATCTTTTTTAATAAACACCGCACCCGGTGAGTAATAAACTGAACGTCGAAGGCGAACGCGATCACAGTTCCTCTAATTTCGGCTGCTCGGCTTCCAAGTGCCCAAAATTTGATCTCGTTCCAGGAATCAGAACGTCGAAAAAGACTCCGTGGTCTGTTGAAATGCACGCGAACTTCGTACCTCAGTATGTGCGAGTATATGTCTCCACTGGTGGAGCTTATGGCGATGCACGCATACCAAATTGGCTTCCCAGACACCGTACCCTTGGCCCCGGAAACTACCCTTTCGAATATCGCGTCGGTAACCAGAAGGAAGTCTTGAGGCTGGCCCAGACCCCCATTTCGCTTTTCCTTTCTTCAGATTCGCGCTGTCCTACCAGGGCCACCATGGGGCACCCTATACTGACCGAGGCAACGCTCACCCAGCGTAGAACTGGAATTCGGGTGTACCACAACCAGAATACGCTTCCTTCCTTCACCGCCTCGTTTTGGTACGATGCAATTTTGTAGAAGTCTCTTCTTCCCACTCCCAATGGTTGCTACCTGCTTCGAGATCAAATGTTGTAGATTTTCAAAACATTTTTTTCCCTTTTATTTACATACACGTAAGACTGAATCGTCGGCCAAACAAGTTCATCGTTTTTCTGCATATTACGCCTCAAGTGGAATTTGAAAAACGAAACAAGGGGTCTGAGGCAAAAGTAGCTGGTGATGAGCATTTGCCAGTGTTAATTTTCATCTCCTCGAATTACTAGCTGGCCAAGTACATTCGTTCGATAATTTTTATCCTTCAGCAGACGAGGTTAATTTTTCCGTCCGATTTGTTTTCCGATTAAGTGAGGAGCGATTCGAGGGGGAGCCGCCACTTACTGGAAGTGTTTCGAAATTATTTGCGTTATTCCCTCGCGTTCACGACCACAGTATATACAGCAAATACCCTTCGCAATCTACATAAATAATACCATTTCTTAATCTGTCGTGTTTATTTCGATTTAATCTTGCCCAGAATTTTATTGAGGGTAACGATAGTTAGAAAATTAAGTTTTGCAGCGTTTAAAACTACAAAATTTTTTCATATTAACTGCGATTTTGGTGCGTCGAGTGGGTCAAAATAACTTCTGTTAGTCAAACGGCATTTATCGTTTTTCAAGTTTAGTGCCCCTATGAATTTGGTTATATTACGGCTCCATTAGTACGTGCATTAAACCCAATAGCCATTAGCGATAAGACACTACCATTAAAATATATAAATTAATGTAGATGCTGTATAGTAATGTATTAGCGAACACGAGAATCTTCTAGAATTAGAAGAAGTATTATTTATGTGAGGTATCGAAGGGTAATATGACCATCCTAAGCAAGAATCTCTCTGTAGCGCTCATTTTCTTTTTTCTTCAAGAAGTTAAGCCTGGAATGTGTAGCAGAGTGTCTACATTCAAAATATCTGCTTGATTGTGCGTGAAACTAAATTCTCTGTCACCTATGGCCGAGACAAAAAAAAAGCCTGGGTGGCCAAATTAAAAGGATTTTGTGAAAGTATAGCCATACTATTTCCCCATTTGTTTAGCATTGAAAAATTGCAAAAATCAATGAATTAACTCATTTCTCTTCGATATATAACTTATATGGGGTGTTCTGTACATGTTGGGAGACAAAGGATTCAAATTTTACAAACTTGCAGTCTTTGTTATTAAAAGTCAAGGAAATTTCAGAATTTCTATCATTCGATGATGGAGGGGCGTATGGCGATGCACGCATGCCAAATTGGCCCCGGGACATCGCACCTCCTATCCCGGAAACGCCCCGAATGGGCCTGCGTAAGAATAGGGGGGGGGTCAGAAGTCTGGTTTGTACACGAGAAATAAACTAAGTCCAATATTTCTTTGCGACTTACAGGCAGTGAAGATGAAAAATGTTTCGAATAAGTTGAGTCAGACTTACACCCTGAAGAGCAAAGAAAAGTTGAATCCCGAAACGAAAGAATTTTAATTGACTTACTTATAAGAAAGTTTACAACAAGAATTGCTTATAACTTTTCTTGAACTTTGAAAAACTTATAAATTATGGAGAGAACACATTCAATTTCACTTAAAAACTAAACAACAAGTATAGACATAAGTTGGTCGTTATTTTTCTTTTCAATCCATGAATATTGAAAAACAAATCATAATTCCTCCTACATATAGTTCTGATTTTTTTTCTTTCTGTTTTTCCCCGTTTTAAATCTTAAAAAATAAAAATAGAAAACGACGCAAACTTTGTTGTAAACTTCTAAAAATATGAAAATAGCGGAGACGTAACGAAGAGTTTTCCCTGGGGGGAGGGGGGAGTGTGAAAGTCTAAACTGATGCAACTCAAAATTTCCAAGTATCAAAGCAACAAAGCAAAAAAAAAAAGCTTTGTGATTTTCCCAACTCTACTGAAATTTCCCAACTTCCAACTTCAGCTGATTGAAATGGTAAATTTTCCCAACTGCTGAGTAAGAAATTTCCTCCAGGGGGAAGCTTCCCTCTATCGGTACGTTCCTGGAAAATAGCTATGGTACTTAAGAAATTAACTCACCACATTTTCTCCAATTTTTCGAAACATTGAAATGCAATCAACCACATGGCCATATTAAACAAAAAACAGATTCGCAACTTTTTGTACTAAATTTCATTTTTCTCGTGGAATATGAACGAATGACCTGCGGTGATGCACATAATCGGAAAGCTCATAAAATTACCCTTCACACGACATAAACGTTTTTATAATTACGCTAAAATGATACGGAATGCCGGCACTTTGAAGTTGTCACTTTTCTTAATTTCCCCAAATAGAAAAAAGTTCCATAGAACAGTTAAAAACAGTCGTATCAGGTTCGAACCTTTCGTAAAGTAGATCGCGCTACAACCGCCTCCTAACAGTGCAGCCATATTTCGAAAATATCCCATATGTGCTGACATCTGATCGGGTGGCCATATTAACCAGGTGGCTATATTACCCTTCGGTACCTTGTAAGAAAATTGATATACAAGTCAGCCCCAGCGTACCACCACCCTTCTCCTCCTCCTTCTCGACATAGAGAAATCTGTGGAGGAAGAGGAAATCGCGGCGGCAGTAGGGGCCACTCAGAGGCCAATTCTGCAACGAATGCGAGGAGAAGGTGCAGGTGCCAATTAGCAGGGGCCTGGAAATACTGAAGGCTTCCCCTCTGAAGATCGGATGGAGCAGCTGTAGGGTTCGCTCACTAGAGGAGACCAACAACACTCCCAGATGCTGTAGGTGCCTGCGACCTAGGCACATGGCGAAAGAGTGCCCAAACCAGGACCTGGAGCGTCCGTGCTACCGCTGCGGGGAGAGAGGATACATATCGCAGCGGCATGTCGTGCCGAAGCATTTTGTCCCGAATGCAAGAATGTCGAGGAGTAAGATAGCAGGCAAACCCTGAGAGGGCGCGGCTGCCAGGCACAGACAGTGAGCGAGAAACGATGACGAACGCGATGAGCCAGCTACCGGGGGCCCTCTCCATGCTACAGATAATAAATCTGAACCATTGTAGGATGGCTCAGGATCTGATGTTCGAGCTTGCGGCACACGGAGGGGGATCGACATGATGATAGCAGTTGCGGACTTGGAAGCTAAGCCGCTATAGGCACTCAATGAAATATCCCCCTCACCCCTCCACTCCATTCCTGATGAGCTCCAGATCAAAAATTTATTATTTCCTAGTTGTGTTTTCTGCAACTTCTACAATATTTTCCTTTTTTTTTCTCTGCATCTTCTTCTTCTCCTTCTTCTCTTTTTCCGAATTTCCTTCCTTTTCCCCGCTGTTCTCGTGAAAATTATCGGCTGCCCCTCAAAATCTGCCGCCCTAAGCACTTGCCTAATGCGCCTGGATGATAGTGAGTAAGCCCTACCATGTTGTGGGATGGCATACAGATCATACTGGCTTAATGGCCATTGATATGAGTCCCGACTGTCCATTGGCTCCGAGCAAGATAGAGAGAGGCAACAGTTACGTCGCAGCGGACATCGAGGGAGTAAGGATGTACAGGTGTCACTTCTCTTTCAACAGAGCGCCGACAGAGTTTCAGGTCTACCTTACTCAGTTGGAAGGGAACATTTCCAGAGGAGGCAAGATGATAGTGGCCGGCGACTTCAATGCCAAGTCAGAAGAGTGGTACGCTGGCCGCAGGGACGTCTAAGGAGCGCTGCTGGGCGAGTTTGCGACATGCAACCATCTGGTGCCGATGAACAACAGCGCTGCCCATACCCGCTTTCATCAAGGGTATGGATCGAACATCTCCAACAATCTCCTCCAATAATCTCCAACAATCGTCTCCAACTATCTCCTACTACAATTTCATCCAACAATCTTCAACAATTTCCTCCAACAATCTCGATGTGACATTTGCCTCAGAAAGCCTAGCCAGACAGATACAGGGCTGGACGGTACTGGAAGAGGAGTCGGGAAGCGACCACAATTAGTGTCCATTTCTGAGTGCGAGTGAACTTGGTAATATTCCATGTGTAGGGTGTGCCAATTCACTTTTTCTTCTTTTGAATTCTAGAGCGCTTTCGGCTGTCATGCCATCATCCATCACCTTTACTGTGGCAAGGGAGATAGTGGTCGAAGAAAACTAGGAAGATGGGCGACTAGCAAGCTGGATAAAGACAAGCTAGAGGCAGCTAGTCGGCGGATGGGGCAGAGAAGAGGCGGTGGAGAGGCTACAACAAAGAGTGACCACCGCCTGCGATGCCGCAATACCCCGCCGTGGTCCACCGAGGAAGAAAGGCGAGACGTATTGGTGGACCACGAAGATTGCCCATCTGAAAGCCGAAACCAACCGGTTGCGCAGATGATATCAGCGCACGCGTGGCCGGGAGGAGACGCAACTGGTGGCCGAGGAGTACCAGCGCGCTCCGAGAAGCCTGAAAGCTGTGATCAGACACAGTAAGCTGAGATGCTGGGGAGAGCTGTGCAGCCTGGGGGAGGAGGACCCCTTTGGAAAACCTTATCGGACAGTGATAAAAAAAAGGGGGCTTTCCATAACCGAGCATATGGAGTCGGGCACTGTGGAACGGATCGTGGACCATCTATTTCCGCAGCGCCCAGAACTAGTGGACACATGTTCGGAAGTGGACGCCGTACCACCACTGTTGTCAGCTGAAATGGACGCAGCGGTGAACCGCATACGAGCGAAAGCGAAACAGGCGCCAGGACCAGATGGGATACCAAACAGTGTGTGGTACGTCATCCACCAGGTGGACCGGGAATACTGGCTGCAATCTTCAACGCAGCGTCACACGGAGAAGAATTCAGATAGCCCGCCTGGTGCTGTTGCCAAAGCCAGGAAAGCCAGTTGGCGGGGTAGCATCATACTGACCTTCGTGTTTGCTCAATACCGTCGACACGATCTTCGAGCGGATCGTCACAAACAGGCTGGAGAAACACTTCCGGGGGAGGCGCACGTTGAGCGCCAACCAGTATGGGTTCTGCGCTGGAAGTTCGACATTGATGCCGCCGCGAAGCTGAAGAGGCTGGCACAGTCCACGATCCAAAAACTCCAATTCGGCGAGTCGTCAGCCTCGACATTCACAATACGTTCAACATGATGCCACGGACGTGCATAATGGAGGCGCCGGAGAGTGCATCATCACCCGCGTACCTACGCGAAATTATCCAGGACTGTCGTGCATTGTTCTGTAGAGATCAGTCCTTGGTCCACTCCTGTGGAACATCGCTTTCAATGGGATCCTGCGAGCAGGGGCACCACCAGGGTGAATATCATCTGTGACGCCGAGCGAGGACACCCAGGTGGTCGCCGGAGAAGACGACACAAGGTGAACGCGGGACTGGAGGCAATGACCCATTGGATTGAGTCGATAGGGTTGTGCCTAGCAGCCCAGAAGACGGAAGCAGTGCTATTTACCCGCCGTCGCCGGTACAACCCTTTTTCTTTCGCTTAAAGAGAGCGGTGATTGCGCCCTGTACAGCCCTGAAGTACCTCGGGGTGGTTCAACGGGAAAGTGTCCTTCTGAGAACACGCTCGGAGGACAGCACAGAAAACGGAGAGAGTCGTGGCCGGATTAAGCCGGCTCATGTCAAACCTAGGGGGACCAACACAGAAGAAACGTATGTTGCTAGTAAACGTTGCCATGTAGGTCCTCTTATATGGGGCTCCAATCTGGTCCGACGTCATCGAAGCCAAGGAATACAGAAGAACCGATCTGGTAGGGTCCAACGGATGGCTGCGCTAAGGTGTGTCAGCGCCTGTCGCACTGTCTCCACAGAGGCAGTTTGCGAACTAGCAGATATATCGCAGGTGGAGTTGGAGGGTACACGGCGCGACGCGGAAGGTGCTACCGAAGTGCAGAGCGGCGCTGCGGGCCAAGCGGGATATTAGGTAATCCACGCTCCGCATGTGGGAAGAACGGTTCTCCCGCAGTACCACGGGGGAGTGATCCCGTTCGCTAATACGCAACCTCGACGCGTAGGTGAGCAGACGCCATGGCTAGATGAACTTTTACCTGACGCAGGTGATGAGCGGCCATGGTGTCTTCAATAAGTACCTGCATCGGGTGAGCATAGCCTAGAGCTCACGATGCTCCTACTGCGCTGGAGGAGGGCGAGATGATGATGCCTGTCACACATTGTTCGAGTGTCCATCATTCGACCGAGAGAGCAGAATACGGGGCGGCCGCTTTTCAAAAAGCAGGCGTTAAGCCGCTTACACCCGCGAGCCTGGTCCCGATAATGCTGAAGAATAAAGCGGGATAGGATCAGGTAGCTGCCTTTGTCAAGAAGACATTGAGTCGCAAGATGGACACGGAGTGGCGAAAACAAAGGCAACGGTCACAGCACCCAATGCCGGCAACAACGACGATGTCGCTGCTGTAGACAGAAGAAGAGGAAGACCAGGTGCAACTCGACACTGAAGAAGACCAATAAGATGCCGTAGATTCGCCGCCGAGAAGAGGTGAGAGTAGACATGAGGGTAGAAGGGCTGTCTACCTCAAAGCGTTCCCTCCATCCTGACGCAGACCCCGGGTAACTCCATGATAGGGGGTGCAGTGTCCCGGGGCCAATTTGGCGTGCGTGCACCACCATACGCCCCACCATCATCGTAATCACAGCATCTTTAGGTTCCTATGCTCCATATTCATTCAAAAAACAGGTGACCAGGTGAGAGGAACTTACACCCTCCCATATGAATTTTGTAACCACTGTTATCAGTTTATTCATGTGTACCGTTTACTTCTCGAAATAGAGTCAACTTTGCCAAAAGCCGTTCGCCAAGTGATAACAGTTAGACGCGTGACTCATTTTGAGAAGTCGTGTATCGGAGCGTCGCGTCGACACAATCACATTATGACGTAACAGACGACGCCGTACCCGTCGGCTGCTTCCGACTGTGAATCATTATACATGTGTACAAGGCAGGGTGATGGAAAATAATACGTCGTTTTTCAGGTACAGTTGTTAAAAACCGACAATCTAATGTTGGCGCCTCGCATGGCGTTAGCTTCACTTCGAATACGCTGCCAACCGTTACTCATAGGCTGGTGTTTACGCGAGCCAACGTCCGAAAGTCATTAAGAATGCAAATATCCGCCACGTTTTTACGTACACGAACGACTTGGTCAGTTTCGCCGGCGTCGAAATCGAGTCGAGCATCAGCGGAACTAGTAGCAGAATTCGAGGTTAAAAAAGTGCAACAGAACAATAACCAAAGATTTTCCTCGACAAACTTGTTTGTTCTGGCTCCCTAGAAAAGATATCGAGAATCACCAAGAATCCAGGTGGAGCTTCGTTCCCACGGGGTCGAACTTCCTCCAAAAATCAACTTCTTCAAAATCTCCTGCATAGGCACTGTCGAGTTTATTTTGATCCTAAAGAAATTCTACGTACAAAAAATTTCTTACAATTTTTTTGTTATTATTCTCGAAATCCTTTAAACGGGGTGTAGCAGGGTTTTCTGAAAAATATCATAATTGAAAAATTCTGGTGATATCCGAAATGCAAACCTGCCATCTTGTCAACTTAAGCTCCACAGGAAACTTAAACTTGTACCATAGCCACTTTACAAGAACCTACATTTCTCCAAGTGGGCAGTGCACAACTTGCTACAACATAAGACATTTGTGACTTGTCACAAGAAAAAGACCCTTTGTGGTATCAAAATGTTCTAAGAAAAGAGCCCTTAGTAACATAAAACTAAGGGCCTTTTCTTTAGAACATTCCGATGCTGCTAAGGGCCTTTTTCATGTAACAGGTCACATTTAATCCAGAGTCTAAAAAAGTTCCACAAAGATTCAAAACAATCTTTTCTATTTCAAAACTACTATTGCCATTCGTCAAATAGTGTTGACTCGGGATCTGAGACATAAACTAAGATGACAAAAGCGTGAATTTTATAATAAAGACGTTCCCGAAAAGGACCCTATTTATGTAGCAGGATACTCTGAGGAAGATCTCAATCAACCTCCACAGGAAACTCAGACTTGTACGCAGCCATTTTACATGAACTTTCACTCGTGGGAAGTGCATAACTTGCTTCTACGAAATTAATAAATATATAGACTGATTAGTTTATCCTCAAACGTTTGTAAGATCTTTATGGCCCTAATCAAACAAAGAATGTACAATCTATTGGATAGTTAGGAGCCAGCCAACCAGACAGGCTTTACGAAACACTTCAGTGCTATCGACCATGTCCAAGCCCTCGGCGAATTACTGGAAAAGGCTAATGAATTTCAGTTAGATCTAGCACTTATGTTTCTTGATTTCAACATCTGATTCCCTACTTCACGATAACATATACGGGAGATCTTAGCAGTCCAAGGAGTCCCCAAAGGGTATATTAAAATTCTGGAAAACATATATTCAAACTCTCAGGCCCAAATAAAACTCGACAAAAAAGCTACTGGTTCCAAGTTAGAAAGGGAGTTGAACAAAATGATTCCCTATCATCAATTATATCTTCAATGCAGTATTGAAGCAGATGTTCCGTCAATTCAATTGGGCGGAGAAAGGGATAAAAATTAAAGTAAGAGATCAAAATTTGCTCAATTTTAAATTCCTAAATAACCTCAGGTAGGCCGACGACATTGTTCTTATAGGTAAGAATGTGGCTGAGCTTGCCGAAATTGTGGAGGATCTGAGGAGAGAGAGAAAGAGCGGGAAGGTGAGATTGACAATCAGTCAACGTGTAACTAAAATCATGGCTAATATTGTGAACACGAGTGAAATTAAAATTGACGAAGACATAATTGAAACTGTATCTGAGTACAAATATTTAGGCCAAACCCAAAATCCGTAGGGCCAATTCTTGGAAAGCATTTTGGTCATAACAAAAATCCTAAAAAGTAACATAAACATAAAAACAAAAATACGCATCTGTGAAAGCACAGTCATCGTCCTGACCTACGGGGCCCAAACACGGGCCACCACGAAAAAGCAGGTCCAAAAATCCGAGTAACACACGATTCTATGTTGAGGAGCATTTTATAAATTAGACCAAAAAATCAGGTTAAAATGTAAAAAATTCGGGCTACACTAATCCAGAGGAAATCTGGGTTCCCGCCAAAAGGCTGAAACTTAGATATGCTGGACATGTAATAGGGGATTCATCTCTTAAATGGAGTAAAATTATAAAGAGGTGGTGGAAGACAACTCTTGCGTCGGGCTGCACGAGGAATATGATTGTATGGAGGAATCCATCAAGGGGGTAGTGAGGCAACTCGGTGTAAGGAGGGTCAAGCCAACTACTGACGATAAGATTATTGCGGAAAGGAAAGTATCATTGACAAAAGAACTGAAATCAGAAGTAAGTATAAGCTCTCTAAAAAAGACCAGATGGAACTGTGTGAGCTCAAAAAAGTAATCAAAAAGCGAATCAGAAATAATATCAAAAAATGCAATCAAGAATTTCTTAGGCGACTGCAGTCTGCAGCCGTGTTGTTAATAGAAAATAGAAATTTCCACGGAAATTTTTTATTAGGGTCAGGTCAAATCATTTAATTTTTTTTCTCTCGTCTTTTTTCTTCTTCTTTGTTTCAATTTGAGTATCGTATACGTTTCACTACCGATATTACTGATAAGTCGATATTAAAATCGAGACATGAAAATGCTCTCTCGTAGTTGCAGATTCGTCAGCGACATATTTTAAATAAATTTCTGTTTGCCTTCCCCACAATCACTGTTGTTTTCAATGGTATTTTTTGCTCCCACGAGATCAAATTTGGTACATACATGTATCCATACTGATAATTCCTTAATAACATTCTATTCAAAACTAGTTAGCTATCACTCACAGAAAAAAGAAATTTTCAAGGTTACCCAATCTCCGGGGTTACTTTGAAAGGCCCCTTCAAACTTGAATACTGCCAACAGCATTACACAGCATATTTTGTTTCACGTGTATTTGGACAGATTTCGTTCTTCAACAGATGCCTTTTCATCCAGTGGCGTAGCCAGGGGGCGAAGGGGGTGAATACCTGAAATTGAATGCAAAATATGCAAAAATGAGCAAATTTTTGCATTTAAAACGCGTTTTTTCGAAAAATTTTTGCTCGAGCAGTAATTTTACCTTCATTTTTCATATCGGCAATTTTTAAAAAATACCTCAATTTTCAACTTTTTCTTCCTTGAAAATCTTATTTCGCCACCCCCCCCCCTTTGGGAAAATCCTGGCTACGCCACCGTTTTCATCCATCCCATCCCTTCACCACAGTCTACTTCTTGGCCATTTCTTCAGCCTCCTTTCAATGTTACCCTATGTTACGGTAACGCGTTCTGTTACTGTTATTTTTCCGTGATTGTATAACGTAACCAATGCGTTACCTCATCTCTGATCGTAAAAACTGTCGAGATTGGACATTACTGGAATCCATAAACATCGGGTCAATGGATTTCTGCAAATCTTCTCCGAAAGAACGCAAAGAAAGAAAAATGTTGAAGATAGAAAACCTTGAACACGAATACGGATAAAATCGTCTCGTGTTGTCAAAAATAGAAAACTGAAATCACGTTATCAATTTTCTATTATAAGTAAACTATAAAAAGAGATCGGAAAACCGCGTAAATCCTCAGAGTAGTCCTCTTTTGATATTTTTCCTTTTTTCTTTTTTTTTTTTTTTTTTTTTTTTTTGCTTTGTATGTGTACCGGTCCTACAGTGTAAGGTTACATTGGTTCTACGTAGAAAGGAGAAAATCTGCAGTTACCGTAGGGATTTTACAAGAAGACACTCGGAATATCTCCGCGACGAAGAGCCTCGAGATTTGGAAGTTTTTATAAAAATCTTGCGCCAAACGATAAGCAGCTTTAATACTAAAAGATTCTTCCAAATGCACATTAAAATCGCATCAAATATACATAAATGCGAATTTCATTGCTGAATAAGCTCGTGGTATTCGAACGCCGGTATTTTAATTTTTCAATTAGGGGAATCTCGCAGCTCCGTGTTTTACCCTCTTAAATTTAAAAACATTTACGGGCCGATAGATTGTCATCTGGTGTCGTGCTGGCTTGCGTGGCTGACTGACGATCGACAGTCTAGGAGAGGCCCAATTGCTAAAAGCTCAGAGCCAAAATCAAAATGATGAAACATTCCCTTCAAAGGGTAGGGGAGAGTCGGGTAAAAGGAATCATTGGAAAAAAGGAACCAGTGAATTTTTTTCTAATATAAACACTAGTAGAGATTGGTAACACTGCTTTTCGATAGCGAATGATGTGACAACTAATTTGCAGCTTCAAATCGGCAAGTAAACAAAAGTTAGTATTGTGATAAGAAAATGTGCTCGATTTTAATTTTTAAATTATTCTGATATGATGCAAGCAACATTTTCTATGTAGTTAATATCAAATTAAAGGAAATTTTATGTAGTTTTAGGTGCAATTAAGTCGAACACGCTTTTGAAATTCAATTTCTGTACAAAATAGTGGAAAGTGTACTTTCGGTCAATAGGGACCGAGCAAAAGAACCAACGGTGTAATGAAATTTCCACACACTTATATTACTTTTCAGATGTGTGCAAAAGAAACACGAATAAATGTGCAGAACGGCCAGATGAGGATATGACGGTAGAACTTAGATGCATTAAGGAAGATAAAATGCCCATTTGAGAAACCGGAAGAAAGTATAATATACCTTCTGTGTTAAAGATCGCTCCGATGAGGTACAAAATTAAATATTCAACTTATTTACTTACTATACAAATCAACTATTCAACATGGATTATCCTTCTGACGGATGCAAGAATGATTTTGAACCGTTTTTACAACAGAAGAAGAGTAACTATTAGTCAACTTTATTCGGACTTGTTGACAATATTTTCTATGGATTAGATCGAAAAATGATATGGCATGCATGGCTTTCGAATTTGCTCGTCAAAATATGTACCTCAGAAAGAAGATGATTGCGAACTTCGTTTGATTTGGGATTCATCTGTTTCAAGATCGAAAGAAACTTGGCTTCAGTGCAACCTTTGTTGGAGTGGGCACACAAAGCATGTATCTCTTACTCAGGCATAAGTTTCTATGTATGAGATTTTTGTTCGCCTTGAAATTATAGATTTCGAACGATTCAAAACTGTTATTTACATGTTGAAACATGTAATTTCATTGGTGGTTCCTTTGCCCGGGCATTTTCTGGATGCTGTAAAAAAGGCGTCTTCGAAAACTTGATTCTTAAAGCCTTAGAACATTTTTAAATTTCATAAGCCATGCGTTGTCAGAAAGCTAAGATGTCGAACTATCTATTAATTCAATCACTAGAAAGAAAATTATTAATCTCTCGAGGTAACGTGGTTTTTCTTGTCCGACTCTCCCCTAATTGAAATTAAGTCATATGGTAACACTGGAACTGGTTTCTCATGATCGCACAGAAAGGAGGCTATGAAAGTCATTTTCCCAGGCCTCCTCAATAGTGGCCTAGCAGGTGCCTAGAAATTAGTGATTCCGATTACAAATCGATCATCGATCATTTTAGATTGATCGGTCTTTGAAAATCAATTTTTTGATTCGATCATCGACTTTCGATTATTTAAAATCAATTATTTCATTTTTTATGGTCGATTTTCGATCTTTTTACTATTTTTGCTGGACTGATAAGCTCATAACTCAAAGCTGACTCAAAGACTCAAACTGTAAGTGTGGTGTGATCTTGTAATTCATTGTTCTGAGATTAAGTGCGGCCAAAATTATTGTAATAAATCTTTTTACGTTATATTTCGTCATTTTCAACAAAGAAGTTTGCGATGAAATGTGATTTAAAAATCGATGATCGATTGATCGATTGATACGATTTTTGCGATCACAAAATTGCTAATGATCGGAATCTCTACTAGAAATACGATCTCGTAATATTTACGGAACCGCCGAAAAGAAATCACCAGGGGGGGGGGCAGAGCTGAAAAATCTGAAGATGGTTGACCTATTTTGTTTTGTCATTTCTTTTGGATTTTTTCTGTTGAGAATCTAATACTATTTGAGGAGGGGAGGGGGAAGGTGATAGCTAGGAACCAAATGACGTAATCGAGATTTCAGGGAAATCGGGCATATAATTCATTCAACGATTAGAATTTCTGTTTTGATAGCCAGATCGGAGCATGATGGAAAATTTGATGGAACATTCTCCGTCGGCCATCCAAGAAAGCTATATTTTAATAATTCTTTCAATATGTTCATACACATTTGAAACTTCCGTATTAGTGGACCGTTTCCTGGCCTTCCATCGGCGGGGGTCGGGAATGTTTGGACCTTTGAGAAACTAACCTCTATATATTTATTTATTTATTTATTTATTTACAGCACATTGGTTAAGAATATAACACTTATATTTAACTCTTGTCGGACTCTATCCCCCAATACTGGCTCATTTCTGGGCAAATGCCTCTACACATCTCTTTCATCTTTTTCTCCCTTCTGCTTCTCCTTCCCAATGTGGTCCCCACTCCTGAACTATATCGTCTCTCCATCTTGTTTGTGGTCTTCCCCTGGTGCGCTTCCCTTCCTTTGGTATCCAATCCAAAACTTTCCTCCCCTATCTGTCCTCTTATTACAAGTCCCGCATATTTTGCTTATAACTTTTTGATCGTGTATACCATATCTTTAAGTCCTGAGTTTTCCCTGATTTCCAGGTTTCTGATTTTGTCCCTCTTTTTGATCCCAAGAATACTTATTTCCATTGATTTTTTGGTATACTGAATGTTTTCCACACTGGCATTTGTTACCGCCCATGTCTGACATCCGTATGTTAGTAATGACTCGGTACAACTCTCCCACATTTTGAATTTCAGTTTCTGTGCTATTTTCCCTTTGTAGAATTCCTTTTTGGCCCAATAGTTTTACCATCATCCCTTTATTCTTTTGGATATTTCTTTTTTATTCCTATTTTGAAATGAAATAGATAGTCCCAAATATTCAACCTCTTTCAAGTCTGAATTCCCCTTCTTCCTTATTTGTTATAATTTTTGTTTTTTCCATATTTATTGTCAGCCCCGCTATTGTGCTTTCGTTTATGTGATCGTTTGCCATATTTTGTAGTTTTTTTTGTTCTTTTGTGTTTTTTTTTTGTTTTTTTTTTTTACTTTCTGCTCTAATTACAATGTCATCCGCAAATCTTTGGTTTGTCAGCCTCTCCCCATCTATTTTTACTCCCCGCTGTTCCCAATTTAGGTTCCTAAAAATCTGTTCTACTATGCAACTAAATAAGTTTGGGGATAGTGGATCACCTTGACGTACCCCCTTTGAATTGCAAATTCCTATCCTTGTTTGTCAATTTTTATATAAGCTTTTGCATTTCGTACATCTTTTTGACTATATTTATCCGTTTTGCTTCAACCCCCTGTTTTCGCATAACTTTCCATAAGAAGTTATAAGGTGAACTGGATCCAAGGTTTTGTTGAAGTTGATGAACATAAGATGCACTTCCCGATTGTATTCATTGGCTTTTTCAATTAATTAATTATGAAAATTTGGTCTATTGTTGAGTAATTTTTGCGGATGCCTGCTTGTTTCGCCTCTGATTTGTATTTAGCAGGACCTTGGAGCGAAGCGGAGTGCGGAGCATCGGAGCAAACCTTTTTTGACTCCTCGGAGTGGAGGATGTAGCGAAGCAAAAAAATTTGGAACACCCGGGGCGGAGCACGAAGCGGAGCAAAAAAATTTGAAACCCCGGGAGCGAAGCATAAATTGAGCAAAAAATGTGTGAATGTGGAAACACAGCATAAAAATTCAGTCTTATCCCTAACAGTCGGTTATCTGATCGATTGACCCCTCGGAGCGGAGCAAAAAAATTAACCCATGGGAGCGGAGCACGGAGCGGAGCAAAAAATTGATTGTTGGAGCAGAGCAAAGGAGGGGAGCAAAAAAATTGACCGCTTGGAGCGGAGCAACATTAAATTGGACTTGCTCCAAGGGCCTAGTATTTAGTTGATTGTATAAATGATTTTTGACAACAGTCCAAAAAGTTTCCCCAAACTTTGTAATAAACTTATTGGTCTGTAATTAGCTATACTTTTTCTATTTCCTTTTTTATGAAGCAAAATTATTTCCCCTGTTTCCCGTTGTTTAAGTATCTCTTCTTTTTCCAATATTTGATTGAATAATTCCATTAGTGGTGATTAATATTTCCATGAGTATTTTTAGCATTTCATTAGATTTTATCGGGACCTGGAATTTTATTACATTTTAATTTTTTAAGGGCATATTCTACTCCACTTTTTAATATTTAGGTACGTCTTCGTTTTATTTGTTCTCCCCTTCTTTTTCTTTCTCTTTTATTTTTTCTTTTCCGTATAGTTTTTCATAGAACCGCGTGGCTGCTTTCACAATTTGCTCTCTATCCCTAATTTCTCGCCTTGTTTGTTTTCGACCTTCAATACCAAATTTATCCCTTTCCTCAGTTCTTTTTTTGTCATTTTTATAGATCCTTTGTCCCTCATACTATTTTCCACTTTTACTGTATCAAATGTTCTGATGTCATTACGAATTTGTTGTCGAACTAATTTCTTCAATTCGGTCAATTTTATTTTCTCCTTTGGCGCCAAAACTTTTTTCTATTTCAGTTGATCCCTTTCTTCGATTATCTTTTTAGTTTTTTTTGTTAATTTGTCGTCCGCTATTTCTTTTTCTTTAACCACCCCATAATCGCTGTTACTCTCTGTTCTTGTTTTTGATTCCTACCTCATATTTGCCCACGTTTCCCAACCCTCCCTCATTTCCACCAATTTTCGCATTCCAGTCTCGTCGTTATCATTGTATAACATTCTTTATTTTGCTCCGAAAGCTCTTCCAGCTTTGCATATAGAACTCCTTCCTTTCCCCTCCCTTAGCCTCTATTGTTATGGCCCGTGCCGAATTGAGATTTTCGTAGGCCCTAGACAATTTGTTGCTTCAATTTTTTTTTTGAAAGTTTACATGTCACCAGTGATAATTAAATTACTGTTCGCGTGGCCATTGAATTTTGCTTGTGAACGCGGCCAGATTCCGGTAAGTAAAAGTGCATGCTTCGCAGGCCCAAAACAGTTCTTAGGCCCTCGGCAATTGCCTACTCTGTCTAATGGATAAATCGGCACTGGTTGGGGCATATATTTGGACTATCAATGCATAGACTTTTTCTTCCACTGTGAGTATAAGGTAGCAAATCTGTTCAGAGATTCCTTCAATTTCTTTGATTTTTAAATTACTAGTTTTCAGATATAAAAACCCACTCCCCTGTACCCCTTTGTCCCCCATAATGATAGTGTAATTTCCGTCCTTTCTTTGTGTTAGTTTTTCTCCCCGTTTCCTTACTTTCCCTAGTCCTATTATATCCCATTTCAATTTTTCTGTCTCCTTTTCAAATTCGTACATCTTATCTTTCCCTATCAACCCCCTATAATTATAGTATAATAAATTTAGACCTTTTCTACAGTTTTCTTCGTGTTCTTCTTCCTTAGAAAGAGATGTAACTAACCTTTAACAGTTGAAAATGTAAGATCCCCCTTGATCCTATGTTGATCCGACAATGTGTTAAGACAATATAAAACTATACGAGTCATTCGAATTAATATTTTTTTATAGAGATTTAACGTTAAATTTTCGTTTTTATTCATAATTCAAGTGACAGTTTTTCAACTGAAAACTACAAGCCATTCAAGTCTATATTTTTGATAGAGAATAATGGTTGATTTCCAAAATTGCATTAGAATTTCAGTGACAGTGGGCGTTTCAGCCAAAATCTACTAGTCACTTGACTACATTTTTAATAGAGAATAAGTGTTGAATTTGTATTCTCGAAGTTTCTTTAGAATTTAAGTGGCCATGTTTCATTTACAGACTTTCAGTTATCGACTAAATTAATATTTTAATCCATTTTGTATGAATTACTTTCCTCTTGCTTGTAAACAGAAATCTAGAGTTGGTTCAGCAATATTTCCAATCCTATGAGCATGAAGTCTTCTATTGTTGTCATAAAGTCTTTCACAATGGACAATATGTGTCTATCATCGTGGACCAACGTCGTCCCCCTCCCTAAATGTTGATGCCCTTGCTCTGTAAACTTGTTGAATATTCGCTGCTCAATATAAACTAACTTCATATTCTCTATTTCTGGAGAATGGCCCACACCTTAAATCGCTCAAAATGAAAGTTCGTGCAAAATGTCGATATTCTCGCAATCGGACTCGAAACGATAAGGCAGTTTTCCAACGACCAACAGTTTCCGAATAAAATTGTCGAATAATGCGGCGTAATTTGTCACCTTTGGAACTAATTCGGCTTATCGTCTCTTTGCTTTCTAAATTACATTCAGCATGGAAAGAATGATCCGAAGTATAATCTAATAAGCGTTCGAACATCGGCAACGAGTTTAATTCCATCTTCGAATAGGATATTTTTGGAGCTCCGCATTCGAAGTGTTGGATGCGAGAACGCAGGCGAAACGAACCAATTAAAAGCGAGTTCGTCAATAGCATTTAATGAAGCTGTATCATTATTTAACGCCTGGTGTTCCTACAGCTAATTCGATTACTTAATAACTACGAATGCTTACGTTTATCGAATTTCAAAGAACGTAATTTCCTTTCGCGACTTGGAATAATGATACGAGAGACGGGAGGATGCGAAAGTTTCGCTTCGAATGCGAAACTTTCGAGAAAAAACTCTCGCTATCTATTGCCATCCTGTCGTTTTTAGTGGTTCGAAATGACCCCTAGCAAGTTCTATGACAGAGTTTCTGAAACGGGACTAATTGAGGACGTCAACCAAAAGATTTGGGACTGGCATCGAGACTAAATCATTAAAAAATAGCTTCATATCGCGATAAGTAAAATGGGGCTACTTTGAACATTTCCCTCTATATTTTGCTACATTTCGCTTTGTGTGTGTGGATACACTGATTGTAATGAAAAATTGTTCAAGCAGCGGTAAGTCCAGTTCCCTCTATCGATTTAGATTTCTAAACATCTTGAAACTTGCCTGTGAAAGTGTACAGCTCAGTATAAAGGATATGGTCAATGTTACCTCGGTTGTGGGGCTTCTTTGAATACATTTTCGATGTTATAGGGTAAGGATCTGTAAGACACTGTGCGGTTCCTAAGACTGCGCAGAGACGATTTCTCGAAACTGAAAGGACCTTGCGTGAATCTGCCTCTATGGTACCACCAATGAGGAAAAACTTGTGATTCATCCTGGTTTACTTTTTGTTATATTGAGGTTCGAAGTTTTTGAACAATGAAATTCGATTACTTCCGCGACATATAAGGATTACTTAACAACAGTTTTTCGAAAGCTGGCGTTGAAGAACTTTATATCACATGAAAGTACATTTCTTCAGCTTTCGAATGATTACATGATTCTAGTATCACGTTCACGGAAAGCACTAAAATGAAAAAGTACCGCTGTTCAAAGTATCCCCAAACGTTCGAAGTAGCCCCAGTACTTCACAGTCATACAGTCATTTATAAAGCCGTTTTCAAATTCTAAGGCAACTGGGGCGAAATGTTGTTTGTACGCCTGGCTGCATGTGAAATTAATAACAAAAATGCTCTGTTTCTCAAATATTAATACTAACTTCTGCGCATCTTTGTAATGCAGCGTATGATTGAAATCAGCTCATTATTCAGGCGTGTATAGCTGGTATAAAGACAACTGGAGCGACTGCTTACACCACTTAAATGTACAATAATTGGATAGTACTGTTCGGCGAGGCGATATGGAGAAAGCTTGAACTGAGCTTAGAGTTATACAGACGGTACCAGAGAGCAAGGGCAGAAATGTTCGCCTTAGGCAAGAAGAACTCATTATACGCAAGATTGACAAAAACAACTTTTTTAGTTCTAGCAATTAGGACCCCACCCAAGCTGAAAAGCAGATCATGAATTTCCTCAATTTGAAAACGACTATCACATTTTTTAAATTTTGAAATCCGCTGCGCAATTATGAAACTTGAAAACTGATCACTCAGTTTTGAAATATCAGAATCGACTTATCATTGTTCAAATTTCAAAATACTCCCTCATTGCTTTTAAAATTCTGAAATCAAGTCCCTCGTTTTTCAAATTTTAGAATCAACATCCTCAGTTTCAAAATATATATCATAATCAATCCCCTAATTATCAAATATGTTAAAATCATCCCTCTCATTTTTTAAATCCTGAAACCAACCCGGTCACTGACGCGATGCTCGAAAGGTAGTTCCTGTAGCCGGGGGTGCGGTGTCATAGGGGCCACTTTGGCATGCGTGCATCGCCATACGTCCCACCACAATTAAAAACCATCTCAATTATCAAATTTCAAAATCAATCCCCAATCATTTAAATTTCAAAATCAACCAGCACATTTTTCAAATTGTAAAATAGAATTTCTAATTTTTTTAGTATCAAAATTTAACCCCCTTTCAAAGTCGACCCATCTTCCATTTTAAGTATCAAGATCCGCCCCCTCATTATTTAGATTTTAAAGTGAACCACATAATTTTTCAAATTCTAAATGAATACCCTCATTTTTTTTAATCTCATAATGGACCTCCTCAATAACAAATTTTAAAATCTACGTGTTTATTTTTTAAATTCAAAATGAATCCTCTCATTCACCAAGCTGTAAAAGCAATCCTTCATTGTTCAAATGTTAAAATCTGCGAGCTCGCCTTTCAAATTGTAAAAGAGAATGTCTAATTTTTGTAATTTTTGAACACTGAAATTTAATCCCATCTTTTTCAAGCCTTCATGATGGAATTACTCATGTTTTCAATTTTGAAGTCATCGTCTTCATTTTTAAAATTTTAAAATCAACCCATTCTCCATTTCACATATTAAGATCGGGCCCCTCATTATTTATATTTCAAAATGAACCACAGAATTTTTCAATCTCTGAATGAGTTTCTAACTTTGTAACCTGATAATGTACCTCCTCACTTCAGGAATTTTAAAATCTACCTGTTTATTGATCAAATTTACAAAGAATACCTTCTTTCTTCAAATTTGAAAAGCATCTAAGGGAGGGAAGAGGAAGCGCGTCCGGCTGTGGGAGACCTGAAATCCAAGCTAGTGCTCGGGGAGCGCGAACCTCAGTCAGTAAGGAACCCTATGGTGGCCCTTATGGGACGCGCGCACCGGAAGCGGCACGGCGAGATGGGGGCTCAGGCCGAACTCAATGATGCGATACTCGAAAGGGTAGTTTCGGGGGAGGGGGTATCTTAGAGGCCACTTTGGCATACGTGCATCGCCATACATCCCACCACACACAACCTCGTTTTTAAATGTCTTAATTTAAACCCTCTTCTGGGAAGCTTCTTAGAACAGAGTGCCTTATTTTTGAAATGTTAAAATCAACCGCCTCATTGGAATTTCACAATTGACCCTCTTAGTTTTTAAATATTAAAATCGACTCGTTCCCTATCATAATTTTAAAATGCAGCATAAAATTTTTCAAACTTCAAAATGAATGTCCTCAATTTTTAAAATTCTTAAATCGATTCCCTCATTCTTCAAATATTAAAACATACTCGCCCAGTATTACAATTTCGGTATAGATTCCTTCATTATTCAAATTTCACAATAGACCTCCTCATTCGACCGCCGATTTTTCGACATTCAGAATGCATATCCTCGGTTTACAAATTTTAACCTACTCATTTAAAAAATTTGGAACCCGATCTCCTCATTAATCAGATTAAGCCGTATCCCACATTTTTGAAATACTACAATTACCACCCTCGTTTTTCAAATATAAAAATAAACCCACTCATTTTTTTAATTTAAAAATCTACCCCGATTTTTAAATTTCTAGGATGAACTTTCCTCATTTTACAAATATAATAAATCTTTTCATCTATCACATTTTGAATTCGACCCCCTCATTTTTAAAATATAATAAATGAACTCTTTCGTTTTTTAAATTTTGAATTCGACCCCCCCCCCTTTAAAATCGACTTCCTGAGTTGATGCTACACTGGACTTTTTCACTTTTCAAAACTTCAAATTCAACCGCCAAGTTTTCAGATTTCAAAATGAATGCTTCTTTTTTTCATTTTGAAATCAATCTACACATTTAAAAAAAATAATAATCGACTCATTCATAAGTCGAATTATTGCAAAATTTGTTTCCTCATTTTTAAAAAATTACGATCAACATCTTCATTTTTCAAATAGGAAAATCAAACCCCTCACTTTCCAAATAAGATTTTTACTTTATTTTTCAAATTTTTCGATTAACGCCTTCATTGTTTTAAATATCAAAGGTAACTTTCATTATTATACAATTTTAGAATGAATTTTAAAATCAACTCCCACAACCTTCAAGCGTTAAAATCGACTTCCTTATTATTTAAATTTCAAAGTAAATTCCCTTATCCGCATTTTCCAACATTCAAAAGGAAGTCTCTCATTTTGTAAATTTGAAAATGAGCCTCTTCAGGTTGCCACTTTTAAAATCTATTTTAAAATCAGCCTCCTCATGTTTCAAATATCAAAATGAATCCCTCATTTTCAAATTTTCAAATCACGTCCCGCAGTTTTATAGTTCACAATAGATAGTCTCATTTCTTGAAAGCTAATAGCATCTCCCTTTCTATGAAATCAACACTCTCATTTTTCTAGTTTTTAAATGAACTCCTTTATTTTTAAGATTTCAAAATTAATTTTCCTTTAATTCGAAAATATCACGATCGAACCTTTCATTTTTCTATTTTTAAAGGAACCCAATAGTTATACAAATGTGAATCATTTTTAGAATATCAAAATGGAAACTTCATTTTGCAATTTCAAACTCAAGCCCTTTATTTTTCGTATGTATTTCAAAATTGAATTTCTCAATTTTCAAATGCTGAAATTACCTATCTCATTTTTCTAGTTTATAAACGGACCGTCACATTTTAAATATTTCAAGATTAACACTTCCAATTTTAAAATGTTACCATCAACCCTCTAATTTTTCAAGTTTTAAAAGAAGTAAGCTATCCTCTTTTTTAAATTCTAAAATAAACCCTTTCGTCCTCAAATTTTTGAAAAACCTTGATCATATTTCACATTTGAAAACTAACCGCCTAACATTCAAAATTTTTCAAATTTGGAAAATCACCCACCTAATATTTGAAATTTTGAAATTTATTTCTTCATTGGTAAAATTTCAGAAAAAATCCTCAGTTTTCCAGTTTTCGAACAGGCCACCTCATTATTCACATTTTCAAGTTAAGTCCTTCTTTTTTCAAATTTCTTAACTTGGCCCCTGATTTTCCTAAATCTGAAATGAACATCCGTATTTATCAATTTTTAAAATCGAGACCCCTGGTTGTAATGAAAAATGAAAATTTATTGTAGACCAGTTATGGGCTGTCACGATTCCAAACGGCTTTGCTTGGTCCGCACTGCGCCCCATTACGTGATAACTTTTCCAGGGAGACAACTTGAGGTAATAAAACAATTTCAACCCTTGAATTTCGGTAATCAGACAAAATAAGGCTCTTAACTTCTATGTTTCTATTCAGATTTGAAAATAAAATCTTCCGAGGGGCAGCAGTCATCAACTCGAAGGAAGTAAGATCCACGATCTTTCCTCCCCTGTATGAACGGGCTGTGGAATAAATTAACAATGCTGCTAATGCGTTGCTAACTCGCCAATCGAACTTCAAAACTTTCAACCAAAATTATTGTGCACGGTTGTACGAATGTGCAGTTCGAGTAACGTCATCAATAATTAAAGGTACCAAAATAATTAAATAGCACACGATACACGAACGAAAATTTCCGGATTGTTCCGTTTATTTTACGAACTCCTGATGTCTGGGAAACGAAAAACGAAACTGAGACAGGTTCCAGAAAGCTTATAATAAAGCTTAGGCAAGCTTCTCCGCACGACACGTATGGAACAGACAGACATTGTATTCTATTGAAAGTTCAAAGGAAGGATAAACCGTTTTATACTTAACCGTACTTTTTCCTGGAGTAATTTCCTTTATTATAGAAGAGCACAGAACGGTCTGTAGTTTTAAGACAAGCGGTAATCCGCCGTATTATTTTTCTCGTTTTATATAGCAGATTTTTCAATATATGTATTGCCGTCACTCGGTGGGGTACTATGCTACCATGTAAAGACTTAGAACAGTGAAAATGATCTCGATCTTATAAAGCGATTACTTTTTTCCCTATTACAAAAAGTAATATTTGGCCTCAGCTTACAGCGATATATACACAACCAAAAAGAACATGAGACAATACTGTCGTCCATTGGTAAATTCTGTAGCAGGGGAGTTCTTATTTTAAAATTTTTTTCTAATCTATAGCTCCTAAACAAGGTTTCATCAAAGTTCGAAAATGATTGAAAATTTTTAACCCATGCTAACGAGGTTTGAAGCTTCAAAACATGGATCGAAAAAAGAGGAAAAATTATCAAAAATTGAAAAATACGCGGATTTTTGAAGAATTTGGCAATGTTGTCTTATGGAGTGATAGGCCAGTAGAATTATCCGAGAAATGGACAAATTAACGGAAATACTCGCGAAATGTTGAAATTTGGTATATCTGGCCAGGGGTCATTCTCTCTAGAAACTAAGACTATCAAGGTGGCATTTCTTTTTTCATTAGATTTTTTTAAAAATAATACTTAGTTTATAAGTGGTCGAGAATATTCTACAAGTTTGCAAATCACAAGCATCAAAATTTGAAAAAGGGTCGACGTTTGTCCACGACGATAGACATCTTGTCCGTGGCGAAAGCACTCTGATATTCACGACTACGGACAACCCCGTTTCAAAAATTTTCTTTTCCGCGGAATTTTTGAAAATTGTGCTATCACACGCGCCAATGATAACGACCTGGAACCTGGATCGTGTTCAAGGATCAAAACTGTACAAGTATTGCCATTTGTTGTGCTGAAAAATGTAGAAGACGCGTATCTTTGCACCAGTCAAAGAATGGCCGCAACAATGGACTGACAGTCCTGGTAACAGAACTTTACGCCACCCATTCTCGAAATGTGAAGTCACTGACAGCAAATTGAACTTCTTAACATGAGGAGCGATATTCCGAATCAGCCTGTCTTTTCTTTTTCTAAACCCATTGTATAGCGTCATCTGGTGGAAGATATACGTACACACATTCCAACCTATACTGATATTCAGGTCGATGTTCTACTAGGCAACTTAAATGACACTGGTGGTACATATATGGTATACACATGCACAGCAGTACTATGTTACTTCATTCTCCTGTGAAGTTTTGAAAAATGGACAGAGATCGTTTTGGAATTTTGGAATATCGCTTTTCATATACTTCTAATTCTTTTAAAAGTAATACCGCTTTACTGGGAAAAAAAGAACTCGAAATAAAAAAATTTTTAATTACAATAGGTATGGAAACGAGATGGTAACATTCACGACAATGGATACCTCCCTATGCTTTTTCCCTTCAAAAGATAGTAATTGTCCTGTCTGATGGATTGGTGGAATTTGATGCGGATATTATTGTGTATCCCAAAATAACGCCCCCGTCCCTGCCTCTCCCCCCCCCAAAAAAAAAATTAATAAATAAATTAAATTCAAAATTAGGTTCAAAATTTACTGGTAACAAAATATTCTTTGTTTCTATAGAACAGTGGTTCCCAACAGGTGGTCCGCGGACCTCCGGGGGTTCGCGAGCTGATCCGAAAATGTTTTGTTCGGCGGGAATTTGACAGTTTTAGCAAATTTGAAGTATATTTAAATGCATTATATACATAAGGGGTCCTTGAAATTATAGGGATTTTTTCAGGGGTCCTTGAAAATTTTTTGTTGGGAACCCCTACTATAGAATATGCCTTTTATATAGAATAGCCTCGAAAACTTTTATTGGAACTGGGAGAATAACAATGGGCCTATGGTTCGTGATATCAGTTATTCGTTCACTTTTAGGGATTGCTACGATCTTCGATATTTTCCAGGCATGGAGGAAATTCGAGGTCATTATAATATTAAGGACATACGTTACAAGCGCTTAGTGATAAAACTCGGGAGATGTTTTACAGATGTAAGATGAGATACTGTCTGGTCACACTGTTCAGTTTGGCTTAGTTTCCTCAATACTATCGCGGCTTCCTTCGTTGTGATATCTTTTATTCGGATACAGCGATACACGAGGACAAGTGTCCACTAGATGTCCAAATATACCGATGAGAAATATGTCGCCAAGGCGTCAGAGATTTCTGAAGGAGAATCTAGTAATTTTGCTCTGTACCTGTACCTGTTAAGAGGCAATTTTCCGTTTATATTTTTTATATAAGACCTGAATTCCCGAGGATGGTTGTTTAGAATGTGTTCAGTATTGATATGAAAGTTTTTCTCTGCCCGTGTAGTGAGTTATCTTTCGTTCTCCTGGGAAGCTCCTGGTATTTCACGCGGACTTCATATAACTTTATTGCGTCTTGTCTAATTATTGTCTTTCATGTCTGATTACCCCCCCCCCGTGTGCTACCTGGGTATGGTGAGAGGACTTACAGAAAAACTAAAGGCACATAGGAGAAGGAAAACTCCGACAGATGAACCCTGATGAAAGCAAAGGGAAACTACATCAGCATTCTTCCCTAGAGATGTGTCTCCACTACCACAATTATGACGGCAACTCACGAAGTAGACTATCAGAATTGAATTGATGAGAACCAAAAGGGATTAAGCCCATTTTTCACACTTTTCGGGAGAAGCAAAAAACTGATTTACACAAAAACCAAAAATTTGTCAGAAACATTGTTTAGAGCAGTGAAAGGGGACCACAAAAGACAATTTTAAAGAGTACTGCGGAAAAAATAATTCAAGAATACCTCAGATACAGCTGCTCAAAATTTTTGCACCTAGCCCCTTTTGGTTCTCAGTGGTGACCAAAAGTGAATATTACGGATGGAAATTACACGTGACTTCTTTCCACACTAAATTAGATTATTTTAGACTTGGTCCCATTGCAATTTAATAAATGCCCCGGAAGTGAGGGGGAAATGTGTAGCGCCGAAAAAGTTATGAATTTTTTTCCTTTCTCAAAATCGCCAATTTTCGAGTCAAAAATAATGAGTTACGTAGTTGAAAAATGGAATCATTCGAAATTTTTTTGATACAAAAACATGAAATTTTCGGGTGCGACGCAGCCAGAAAAACTATTTTCCCGATGCGTGAGCGAAATTTCAACTACGCCAGTCGATCTGCCATGCCTTAATGCCTCAGTTTCCGTCGCTAACTCAAAAAACTGCCAATTTTGGACTTGACCATATTCTGGTTCTCACCAATTCACTTGAGAATAGGAACATGGACTGTAAGGATTAGAAAACTTAAAGGAAGAGAAGAGAGCATCGAAATTAAATGTAATATCAGTTAGTGTAGTAAGATGGCCAGAGGAAACTGATTTTTAGACGGGGGGCGGGGGTATAGAATAATGAATACAGAAGTGAAATGAGGGCAAGTAGGCGTAGGTATTATTATGAATAAAAGTGTAGGGAATAGAGTGTAAAGTTATACCCAACATGGTGAGACAATATTAATGGTGAGAATTTCAGCTAAACTAGTTTATTTAGTGATAGACCAAGTTCATATGCCTGCGGGAGGTTATAGTGAAGAAGAAGTAGAAAAAATGTATGAAGAAATTGATGTAGTACTAAGCAAGGTAAAAGGAAAAGAAAATTCTGAAGTGCTATCCAAAAATGGTTTACGACATTGAATTTAGCATGAAAAATAGTTTAAGAATCGTGTGTTTGACATGAGTAATGTTGATTGGCAACCAAAAACGAGCATTCGTTAAATACTCGTACTTAAAGGATTATTGTAAACAGCAATTGCTTACATCTGAATTTCTCAAATCTTCGGGAAATTATTTGTTTCTGAACCGATTGGCTGGAAAATTTTTGTGTAAGTATCAGAGAGTATGACAGCATTAAAAAAAATTTGATGAGGTTTTTAGTTGCTTTTCAGTAGACTAAAAAGTATGCAATTTTGGCCTTTTTTAATGTTTTTCGAAATTTTAAAATGAAATTGAGAAAAATCCTGATGTGCTAGGGAAAAACGGGTTGCGGCACTGAATTCTGCGTTAAAAATACTTTCAGATTCGTACATTTTTACCTTTGAGGAAGAAAAAAAGCGAAATTTAGCAGAACAGTGAATCAAAATTTTTGATAAATGGCCTTCGAGTTAAGTGCTTCATTTCTCCTGAGAAACGTCTATAAAAAGTGAATATCAGTTTTATAATATGACAAAATGAAAATGACATAACAAAAAATGAATCGAATGACAAAACCAAATGACAAAATAATTTAGTTATGACATTTTGTCATACGTTAGATTTTTTTTTTCGATTCTCATTAAATAATAAACAGAAATAAAAATCACAAGTTCTTCTTTGTTGTTCTCATATTAGAGTACATGGTAAATATTAAATACTGGAAAAAACTGGTGTGGTGGGACGTATGACGATGCACACATGCCAAAGTGGCCTCTGAGACACCGCACCCCCGGCTCCGGAAACTACCCTACCATAGGAGGGTGTGAGAGGTTGACCCCCCCTGCCTCCAATAATTTGACAGTCGGCAAATTTTGGAACTGTTCATTTGAATTTTTCATTTTTTATGAATGTTTGTTTGTTTGGTTTGTATTTCTTTTTTCTTTTTTAATTAAAAATATTTCGATTAAAAAATTGCCTAATTTTCAATTTTTTTAAAATTTTGTCAGCGAATTTTTAGTTTTTAATAAATATTTGTCTGAAAATGTTTCTTCTCCACCTCCCCAAACTGAAAGTCAAATTCCATTTCTGAAAGTGGAATACCCTGGACTCCTGTCAGAGACTAGTCAGTCAAAAGCCGACGGTTTCAAGCTGAGTATCGAACGTTATCTGAAAGGTTGAAACAAAGCTGAAATGTGGAAGGCTTTTCGAAAATCTGAAAGTCGGTAGCAAACGTTGAATTTCGAATTTCAATGACTATTCTGTTTTTACTAGATTCTGTTTGACCAAGAGCTTGAAGTTTGAGAAGGTTGAACATTTTATTAAAATCTAAGTTGAAAGCAAAAGACTTATTTTTCAATGTCACAAGCTGAATCCGATAGCAAATGTTCTATTGTTTAATTTACAGGTTTTTTAGTCCTCGTGAATATATAGGATGAGTCTGGAACGAAAGTCAAAACTCCATGTGTTTTTCCCATAAGAACGATAGGAAGCATGTGGCACTGATTCCCCTGACCTAAAACTTTGTAGGGTATTTTTTTTTTGTTTTAATTGGAACCAATTTAGGAGGCGAACCAGAGAAAATTCAGAAAAAAAATATCACCAAGAGTAAATAACGACCACCTTAATGTGCAAAGGAAGTCGAGTGTTTCTCTCAAGTATTCCTAACATCCTTCCAGCTTACCCTCCCAGACTAGGGTATGTATGCTCATGTGCGCAAATAAGAATGCTTGGAGGATAGAGTTCCAATCTGCATTTGCAGGGACGAAACTATGGGGGGTGACCCCCCTCCCAAATAATTTGGCAGTCGACAAATTTTGAAACTGATCATTTTCCAGAAACTGCGAAAAATATAATCGAAAGTACCTGGTCTACCAGGCAAACAAAAATGGCTCTATCTAGAGGCAGGAGCATCCTTTCAAAAATCAAAAACAAATTCCGAATTGAAATCAGTGATTGAGAAAAAATAGCAAAGGTGGCCACTGTCTTCTATCTAGAACTATACAAAGATGCAAGGCTTGATGATGTCAACCCAGACAGCTGGAAGAGTTACCTGGTAAATAAAGATAAAGGCAATATCCATCCAATAAGAAAAAATGAAGTAGAAAAGACGTTAAACTGACTGAAGTCGGGTCGGACTCCGGGGCCGGACGGGGTGGAAAATGAATCATTAAAAATATTTGGTGATATCGTGACAGGTCCCATATAGCCAGTTTATTCAACTGCATACTCGCATCAGGTCTTCCGCTAAATCAATGGTACTTCTCCAAAATTGTATTAATACATAAAAAAGAGGATCATAACAAAGTCAATAACTACAAACCGATCAGCTTGTCGTCAAATGTTTGCAAAGTGTTTATGACAAATAATAAAACAAAGAATATACAATATTTTGGATAAGCAACAAACGATCTAACAGGCTGGGTTTAGGAAGGATTTCAGTACGATTGACCATATCCATACGTTGAGCCAGCTTTTGGAGAAAACAAGGGAATTTTAGGTAGACCTAGCTATAATGTTCGTGGATTTCAACAAGGCCTTCGATACAATTCAATGTTGAGAAGTATCCTCCAAATCAGATGAAAATACCACACTAAAGTACAAGATATTATGGGGAAAACCAAAGCCAAAAGTATCGGGGTTGTCCTCAAAAGGCTGAAGAGTTCAAGTATGCAGGTCATATTATCCGCGAGCCACGTCATAAGTGGAATAAAGTCTTAACTACCTGGGTCCCACAAGAAGGCAAACGAGGCAAAGGGAGGCCGGTTATGAGGTGGGAGAACGAACTGCGTCAACATCTCGGACCGAAGTGATCTAATTATGGCAAAGGATAGAACAAGGTGGAGGGACTTGACAGAGGCCTACGCCCAACAATGGGCGACCGAAGGGGGGCCGACGATGGAGGCACCGTCCACTTACCAATAAACGGAAGTGTCAGTATCGCGGACCCAATTGGGTCACGGCCAATAAATAAATAGAAAAAAATGAATAAATAAATGTGTAAAGGAAGTTGTGTGTTTCTCTCAAGTATTCCTAAAACATCCTTCCAGCTTACCCTCCCAGACTAGGGTATACTCATGGGCGCAAATGTGAGTGCTTGGGGGATAGGGTTCCAATCTGCATTTGCAGGGACGAAACTATGGAGGGGGTGAAACATCCCATCCATACAAATTTTAAAACTGATCATTTGAATTTTTCATTTTCTAAAAACGTTTGTTTATTTGTTTATCTTTTTTTTAACTACAAATATTTTGATTAGAAAATCGGCAAATTTTTAAATCTTTAAAAAATGTTGTCGGCAAAGTTTCCTTTTCCATTCCCCCAAACTGAAAGTCAAGTTTCGTTTGTGCTTTCGAGTATCGTATTAGTGCGAATGGAGGGCCGAAAAGTCTATGTTTCATATTAATTGAACAGAGTTCTGAATAGAAAGACAAGATGACCTGAGCCATAAGCGCTGACTTTCTAAAATTTACATGGGTGAGTACTTCATCTTTGTCCCGCTGGCCCCTGCCCCTAAAATCCATATGGGTGTCAAAATGCAGGATTTTTCTGACTGGTTACATTTAGCGCAGTTTTCATGCATTTACAAACATTCTGAAAAATGATTTTATAAAAACACATTTGAATAAACTGAAACCATAAAAGAGTATCGAAGTAGAATACGAGTGTATTATTTTTAATTTTGAAACAAAACCAAAAAATATTGCTTATAATTATTACTTTATAATAATATCTACCTAGAGATATCTCGAATTTGGCATTTTTTTCCTCAATATTTTTCTACATGGTTTTTTTTATACGGGTGATCACTCACCTACACACCCACGTAAGTCAAATGACCTCAGCAGCTGGAATTTTGTATGGTTTCACACAAGTCTGTCAAGTGCTTATTTGATCAAGAATGTTAAGGATGAGTCAGCTTATAGAAGAACCTTTTTCTTCCACCACTTCATTCTCTTATTATTGCTATATAGTATCTTACTTTTTTTATTCTTGTCTTTTGCTTTTATTCTTACGTTCAAAGGGAACTTCAGTAAGTTACTATTGTTATTTGTTAAAGTTTGTGTACTCTTTATCCAATCATGTCCCTAATAAGGTAATAACTTGAAAAACTTCCCATGAAAACAACCTAAGTCAATTTTGAAATTTCAACTTCGCCGCCAGACAGCAACGTAACTGCTGCTGCTCTGCTGGATGTTTTCATGGGAAGCCCAAACTCTTTAATTTTCAAAATACAATTACTGACTAATATGCAACCTTTGTTGGAATAACATAGGTGGAATTGGATTGTATGTAAAAATACCTGTAAATTAACAGGTATTTTTACAAAATTACAACGTAATTTTGTCATGACATAACAAAACCCGTCTGGCAAAATGACAAAAAATCGTTTTATCTAAGATCACTGAACACCCTCGCCCCCGTCTTCTTTACAACCGCAATTCAGTTGAATCTTTGAAATCTAGTTGTCGCAGTAACGCAAGCTCGACGCTGCGACCGCAAAAGCTAGACCGCGAGTAACTAAAAGGCGACCAACCGCTGGGGGGTTAATAAATTTCCGAATGAGGAACGAATGCGCGAATTGCGCGACACTCGATCGCGCCGTAATTTTATTAATTTCGAACGGACGACGTCGACGAAAACTTAATTTCGCCCGTTCGAGCCATCTACACCAAATAAAATCTCCAAAAGTACGCCTTTGAACACAATAACGGTACGGTGATCTCTTCGGATTCGACGAAATATCAGGACCGAATCGAGCGAGAAGCAAAAATAATGCAACGGCGTAATGTCAACATGCGTTTACATTTATCAATAAAGGAACAGCTGTCCGTTTTAAAGTAAAAACATTCGTATATCACCCTTTGAAGTTACTATATATGTGGAACGCTGGGGCTACACCGGGGCCTGTATAGTTGTTTGTCTAGTTGGAAAAATTGATCCGGGGAGGTTGCAAAGGTCGCGTGCCAAACAATGGTTTTTCTAAAGGACTTTACGTTGAGGGTGGCGAGCCGCTGCTCAAAAGTCGCGTGCTTATTTGCAACCTTTTTTTTTTTTTTGCTTCTCTTTCTCTCTCTGTTTTTCCCATTTCGTTCACCTTTATTTTTTGCGTTTTTAGGATCGTATATACGTATACACGCGGCTCATTTAAGTGAATTTCAAATGACATACCGTATCGCCGAACTTCGTATGCGTTTCGACGGTCGCAAGCCAGACCAGCCCACAGCCGTCAGGCCGACGCTTACGTAGCTTCGCAGACGTTGCATTTCAGTGAAAGCAAAAGTAGGAATATTACTCGCCTTTTAAATTTTTTATGTTATGCAGTTTCACTCGGTTTTATGGCTATAAATTACGAGTAGGGGTTCGTAAGGACACAACGCGAATATAGTGTAATTGGAATTCAACATGTGAAACGGGTTGGCTTCTTTTTGCGTTTTTAGCATGTGAGAGTTGTCGGCGCCAAAATGTGTGTTCCGTTTTCAGTACTAATGACACGAGAGCCGGAGAAGCAACGGGGCAATTACCTCCGGGGATAGTCGTATTATCCCCCCTTCAACAAAGGAAATTATATAAATGAGAGGTCGCTACACGGAACTGTATAGAATCCGATCTTTAGTGACCAGAACCCTGCTGAAACATGTAATGGTCATGTTGTAGGTAGATTCAAATTCAAAAAATGCTTCAAAATGATCGAACACGAAAAAGTGACCAAAAGTGACCTAACTTGACCTAATATGTTACCAGAATAAACACCTCGAATGACCAAAGTCGAGCAAATTTTTAAAAAAATGTACATTGGAGAAGAGAGGGTCATCGCAGATCCTCGAAAGCTTGTTCAAGTGCTACGCTTGTTATACACTCAAACATAATTATTTCCTTCAAAAATCCTCCCCATCACCCACCGAAAACAGATTATTCAAAAATAGTACATTTTATACAAATGCGAAAAAATAGCTTTTTGTAACCAGTATAGAGTTTGAAGCGCGGCAAATCACACTAGTACGAGTGATTTCTCGCAAATTCGCGATTCTTGGGGTTTTCATGGTATTGAAATCACAGACATAATGAAAAAACAAACATGAAATTCACAAAAATCAATAAATCAATTCATTCAATGTTCCCATCAAAAACCAGTGGACATTCACAATCAGGATTTTAAATTCAAAAACTAATAATTATTCAGAATCAAACTCATCTTGATTCTTGTTATTTCTCATTTTACACATTTCGTATTCATACAGCCTATTCATTTTTCATATTCCAAACAGACAGATGCAGTATTATAGTTGCAATACAACTAATTTTATATTTAGGGTGTACCAATTCATAATTTCTTAACAAATCACTCTTTGGAAAACACTGAAACGACCAGGGACACAACAACCACAAGTAAACAGAAAAATACAAAATCCTACAACCAGGAAACAACACAAGAAAAAGAAAATTAAAGGAACAACTTGAGATAATAAAGGCAACATCAAAACAAAACGACCTAATAAACACAACGACCAAGTTCCAAAGCGAGAACCTATTCCAACTAATATCAAACACTTACTCATAACACTCATTGATTGAACAGACTATACAATCACAGACAACCAATAGGAACACGCCAAATAGGTTTTACGATACGGTACTACACAACACTATAAATACGGGACGACAAAGAGAAAAGTGTTAGGGTACTCCACTGATGATGTCATAGCAGCCGAAAGCGCTCTGGACTAGAAGGAAGAAATTGTGAATTGGCAGATTCTAAATATAGAATTTACCAAGTTCACTCACACTCCAACATAGATGCTTCAAAAAAGTAATAATTAAAAAAAATTAAATTAAAAACAAAACTAATTTTACTGTAATAACTAAACAGCGGCGCGGGCCATACATTGTTTCTCTCGGATCTATATCCGTACAGACAGTCAAGCAGCTATTCAGGCACTATCGGCACACCAAGCTACATCCTTGGTGGTGGTTGATTGCATTACAGAATTATACACCCTTGCTCAGGAGAACCGTGTCACCATACTATGGGTACCGCGGCACTGTGGCTTAAAAGGGAACATGATCACAAATAAGCTAGCGAAGAAGGGCATAATGAAAGAACTGGCAACGCCCAGGCCGTGTCTTCCCGCAGCAGCGTCATAAAATCTAATGTGAAAACTTGGATAAGGAAGCAGATGGAAATGCACTGACGGATGGCTAGTGGCATGAAAATCAACAAAACACTGATAGAGGACACCCCTGAGAAGTACGCCGAGTTCCTACTAGAACTCGATATTAAACATGCTAGACTCATGGTCAGACTACTAACTGGACATTGAGCCACAAAGCACATGTGGTATAAAATAGGAGAGGCGAAAAGCAGCTCCTGCAGGTACTGTGGAGAAGAGGAGGAAACCTCAATTCACATCACATTTCAGGGTCCAGCAATAGTCGGGATAACGCGCGAAACATTAGGGCTGGAGTATCCCAGTACCTACCTACCCAATGAAGTCAAAAGGATAGAACTCAGCGCAACAGCAACCGGAGGAAACGTGCAATGGACCACAAGGAGCATTCGGCGCATATGCGCCACCACACACAAAAGAATTGCTATGTAGGCTACACTCTCATTTAGACCAATTCTTTCTCCACAATCATGAATCCACAGAGCTCTGACGAGTAAGCTCCAATCATAAAATCTATCCTTATGTTTTTCAGCACCAATGTAACGAAATTCCATGTTTTTACGACAAAATACACGATTCTTATGGAATGCCACGTACTATAACTGGACACAGTTAATTGGTTCTTTTCTACCCCTTCACTGATCTGCTGTAGTCTCTATTGTGTACACGACTGCGGCACACTGGCCCAACTACCCAACTCGTGCTCGCAATGCGTAAGCCTTTTGTCCTTTTTCGACCGAGTGATAAGATTACTCCGCTGTCGAGATATCTCCGCGTGTTCGTGTCTTCGGTAATCCTATATTGGTACGATATGAGCCCACACCCCGCAACATACGCCAATCTTTTGTTTCCTGATCCGAGATCCGCTAATTTCGGCGAAAATGTTCGAACTTGGAAATCCGAAACCTATAGAACGAAATGAGACCACGTGCTCGAGGAAAAACGATAAGTATAAGGCAAAATTTGAACGCGTATAGCCTCGGCGAATACTACTCGACGTATTTGCATAACGTAATGAAAAACTAGATTCGATCAGACGTTAATGATGCTGGCGGAAGATAATATAGGAAACAGTTTTTTCATCGTTGGCAGCGGAGTATTCAAGTTACCATCTGCTCTCGGAAGTGAAGTTTGAAATTACGAGAACGAAGCCATCGCAATGAATTCTGCAATTTCGATCACACGTGTACTTCGGACAGCTGTAGACATTAAGTAGCCATAATTTTAACACCTACAGAAATGAATTCACTTAAGGGGCTGCAAGGACCATGGTCCTGAGGAACTCGGCTGGAAGAGTGCGCTTGGAAAGACAAAGTGAAAACAGTGGCGCTGGAGAGACACGGAACACTAGCCCCCACTCTTGAAACAGAAGAGGCAGAAGTATCGTTTGCCCCCAATTGTAAGAATGAGAGCTCGCTCACATGAAATGGTATATAGACCGGGCAAAGAATGTCCAACTGCCTATTTTCCTTCAAACCGGAAGGGGAAAATAGCTTCTGAAAAAACTTCAATATCGTTATAATTAAGGCGGGTGGCATGCAAAGGGATCCTATAGTTAACATGTCTGCTAAGTAGAGCAAATTGAGCTCAACAGCCAGGTTTTAGAAGCGATAAATTTACGCAAGCCTGATGGCAAAATCATAAATCCGTCCCTGAAGCCTGGTGAAAAAGATGAATACAATTGATGGGTTCATTGAAAAATGATCATAGTCACTTTGGAAATTTAGACTTTGTCGACCGATGTTGCCTTGTTCAAATGCACGTGTTGGGATTTAAATTTAAAGTTTCAAGTGTTGACAGGCCTCTATATGTAAGAGTGATCATCTATGATTTACCGTAAGCCTGCAGCAAACTTCAACTATCATTAAATCGATTAGAAATTCACTTTCAAAGGAAATTTGTTAAAAATTTAACTGCATCATCACCAAAAAATTGAATTATAATCAGTTCTACTGGTATAATAATGTTTACTTGTTCTTTTACCCTCCTGAAGATGACATAGTTTTCTTCTATTTGAAAGTACTCATGATCACTCATTCATTTTCACCCGCACGGGTGATTTTGCAGCGCACTCTATAGTGCAAGTTTAAATCCCAATCATGTTGTAGTATAATGGCTGCGGATACAGCGCTATCTGTCAGCAAACAAGTCATACTTTCAAAACTGACAATGGTTGTTTTTTTAATGAACCTTTAAATTTCAAAATTAGTAGGCTACCCAAGGAAAAACACCTTGTTACATTTTTCAACTTCTTAATTTCATCGATTATCCTAATACGTTCAGATTCGAAACGAAAGTTTGATGCAACGATTGACATTAGGGACTGAAAACCTCTATTTAGATTTTATTTCTTCATCGCCTTTTCAGGTTCAGTTAAGTTTGCCCATGTCTTCGAACCCATTGAGAGGCGACGGAGGAGAAATTCATTCTCTTCATAGATATGTCTCCATCACTTGGATTACTTGGTCTTATTAGATTCAGGTTGTTTTGGTCATTCACAAGTGACTCGATGCTAGAATCCTTCTAGGGAGGTAGATTTTACGGCACTGGCCCCAAAAAACGATATAAAAGTACTCCTTTACGAACAAGGTAAATATTTTTTTAATTTTCGGGAAAATTTCTACTTATAAGGAAAAAAAAAAAAAAAAACTTTGGACGGAGGACGGTCATGGACGAAGGAGGACTAAGTATAAACCTCAAGTTCTCCTCCAAATTACTGACCTTATTACGCGGTCAAATTCGGTCGGATTTAGTCGAATCTAGTCTATATTTGATCAGATTTGATCACATGTGGTTTGGGTTGACACGATCGATTCTAGCAAGAACACTAGACCTCTCTCTCAATTTTAAAACACGTTCCTTACGGTCACATGAATATTCGTATTTTTCTATCCGAATAGTGGTATTCTTCCAATCATTAAATCCATCTACTGGAAAATTAAGATTGGCCATGACCACCAAAAAGTAAACAGGGGACATAAAAACAGATGCTCTCAGAGTAATTAAACCATGGTCGGTAAAGTTATTCATCATTCTGCATTTTTCGCGTGAATGCAGAGAGAGACAAATATCTTGTAGATGCACTATTGTACTAACATTTAGAACACGTGTAAAATCTGCATTCTTAATTCGGTCATAACTATATTGTGCAAGGTACTCACGAAAAAAGTTGTTTCTTTTCCAGGAAGCAAAACCCTTAGCATATGTATTTTCATCGCAACAAGGGAACGCATCTTCGTTACAAGTTGAGAAAGTTTATCGGTTTCACTTTCAGGATGAACACATACATCTGTTCCTAATTAGAAGTAGAGAGAGGAACGAATAAAGTAAATTTGTTCAAGCTCTAAAATTTGTAGACAAAAATTTGCTAAGAATTCGAATACCTGACGCATCTTCTTGAGGTTTGACAGTTTCACCTTTAGGATGAACACGTACGTCTGTTCCTAAATTAGGAGTAGAGAGAGAGAAGTAAAAGTAAATGTTGAAATTCTAAAGTCTGTAGAAAAAATTTGGTTGAAAATTTGGATACTTACTTTCTATTTCTGAAGAGCCAAGTACAGTCGGAGCAGACGGTTTGAAATCATGGAATATCGGTTCTAACTCATCGAGTTTTGATACTTCGGCCAAGAAACTTTCTTCACGCTTTCCGTCTTCTTTTTCGCTGACTGTTTATATTTAGCTTCGGTTAATCACTTTCTTCTGTCCATTTTATAAAACACATTGCCGTACACAAAATATACAATTACAAACACCAAGTTCCATAATTAATTTAATATTTAATATAAGTATAATAATAAATTGATTGATGGCGATGGCGCTTGTAAATTAGAAAATAATAACAAAAATCATAACCTTAAACTTCCGACTTTGGTGGCCAGCAATTTCTCCAGCGTGTGCGTGTGTACGTGCACAATAGTTTGCATATTTTAGCGCCGTTCGTAACGTTTTTTGCTTACAAATCAGTGTTGTCAGATATAACAAAACAAAATGACAATTAAATTTTCAAAATTTTGTCATGCGACAAAAAAAACTGAAACGGGTTTTCATTAGGACCAATTTGACGCTATTCAACGAAAGGGAACCAACCTAAATGAGTATTAGTATTGTTGAAAAGAGCGTAAAAAGTAGAATTTTTCAAAACTGGGCCCCCGATTCAAAAATGTGTACTCTTGTTGAAAAAAGGTTATCAGTAAACGCTATGTCATATAGTTTCTACATGGCTCTTGAACTTCGAATCATGTGTTCTTAAAAAACAGATTTTGTGTAGGTTCCAAGGGTTGGTTCTCTTATACTAAATAGCGTTTAAATGATATCAGCTATCACGGCAAGATTTTTAGTGTTACCGGATGGCAGATTTCTGTTTTGCTTACAATAATTTGATGGACTGAATAGCCCGCTATTGATGGAAATTGTAATGTTGATTCGCAATTGTCATTAAATTCAGTTATGTTAATGAGTTCTATGAAATTTCAATGTCAGTTTCATGTATAACAAGTGTAGAAAAAGTGAATGAAAACATAATAGGGTAGTAAGGAAGATGAAATTTCTATGCTTGGAAAGTCCTCATTTTCACCTCAATACTCAATGACCATAAACAAGGAACAAGGAGACATGAATCATATTGAACAATAGGCAAATGTGAGAAACTTCTAAGATATTAAACGTTAAAATAAACCGAATAGCAGCAGAATGATTTCCTTATCAGTTCATACATGCATACATTAAGCAGCAGCAAAAGCTTTAGCTCTGATACAGTGATCATTGCATCATCATCAAAATCTCGCTTTAAACAAGATAGTTCTGAAATTTTACTAGGTAAAATGGCTTGCTGCTTTGCGCCAAATTGCAGCCATCATTTGGATGAGCACCTGTGCAATTTTAAACGGTTTCCTACAGATGCGAAAAAAAGAAGATCCGTGGATTTAAAAAAAAAAAGTTAGATTTTAAATATAGTTAATTGTCCTGGGTTCCGGTATTGTACTCCGTAACTTACCTCAGCTATTTTTTTAAGTAGGTACATTTTTCATAAATCTCATAATAAATGAAACAAAGGTGTTTTTTCTGTTTTTTTTAAATATTTTTTTTAAACTTATTTTGCTAGAAATAAGCAGGTAATCAAGGATAACTGTAAAATAGCAAGATCTCAAGATGCTGCGGCCAGGTGCAGTTCGATAGCTCTGAAACACTATTGCTGGAACTGATAGGGTTATTACTCGGCTGCTGTCTGTTGTATTTTATGTTTCATAGCTTACAGGCGCAGCGGTAGGATTTGACGCCCGTAAACAAAATGTAAGAAGGCGCCCTATTTCCGTAAAGTTTTGAGCGCTCTGGCGCCCCTCATTTGAGTGAAGCGCCTGGCGCCCGTAAGCGACTGCATACCTTGCATACCCCCTATCGCCGCCACTGATAGCTTAAAAGATTCGTACATTTGTCTATTGTTCGGTGATTTATGTCTCTTTTTAAACATATTTATGGCCATTGAGTATTGAGGTGAGAATGAGGACTCTTGAAGCATCAGAACTTTGTCTTCTCCTATAATGTAGTATCATGTTTTCATTTTCGATTGTTTTCTAAACATGTTGTACAGTATGAAATTGACATTGAAGTGTAGAATTTATTAATATACCTAACTGAAATAAATGACAATATATATGATGAACTGATATCACAGTTAACATCAAAAGTGGACTGTGCTATCCTGCTATCCCATGAATGTAAATAAAAAAAATCTGGCGCGCGGTAACACTGAAAATTCTTCGATGACATCGGCTTGAGATACATCTTCTATTGATTATAGCCTATCTATTAATCATTGCGAATAATGTTAAGTGACATTACCATTGATAGACACTATTCTAAGCGGTTTAGCAAAAAGGAAGACAAAATGACAAAATAACTTTGCCAAGACAAAACCAAATGACAAAACTCATGACTACAAAAAAAAATTCGTGGTCGTTTGACAAAGGACCGTATATGACGAAAAGACGTTTTCTAACATCACTGTCACGAATAAGTAGAATGAAAAAATAATTACTGTGGGCGTCAGAACTTTCCTTTTCCGTTTTTCTCACAATAAAGAATGAAAAATTATGAAGAAAAATTTAAATTTGGTGCCCCTAAAAACTTGACGCTTTAGGCAGCCTGGTTCTGCCACCAGTCAACTCCCAAGTAGTCTGGGTTTGTTTGGTCCTCTTTAGTCGAATTTGATTGTTGTTGGTCTACGTTGGCTGATTTGGGTCGTTTTTCAGTTGGGTCACCCCCAGTGTACTCTGATCAACTCTACTGGATTCAGTTGAATTTAGTCGGATTTGGTCATCCTTGGTCATTTCCGATTACGTGTTATCAGATCCGGATTCAAATAATCGGGCCCACAAACGATGATCCTAGGTGGTCGACTGTGAAGAGGGCCTGGAAACATACAGCATTTTCAAATGATTGGCCCGAAGTGCACTTCACACCTATAGACTCGCGGCGAAAGAATCCCGTTCAATTCCAATAACCTCTCATACCAATAGTGAGACTGATTTCTCAACTGCTTCCCGAAATTGGCAACTTCGATGTGAAGACGACGCGCGAGCGAGAACCGGGAAGTGAAGAAACATCAAATAACGGGGAGTGAAAAATAGGGAAGACAACTCATTTTAAATCCAATTTGTCGGCCTTTTTACTCGACAATACGTTCAGCGCTCGCTAAATGAGCTATATAGTCAATTTTCACTCGAGAGCATGTTCGAGTATATAAAGTGGCTTTTCTCGGCTACGCGGTAACACTTTACCTTAAAGTTATTTCGAAAATTTTTCGTCTTTCGTTTTCTGTTTCATCCTGGCTGCCACTTAGTACGGAGTTTTTTCTTCGTAAATACGATTTTCGTGCAGCACGGTAGACGGTAATGCGTTCGGAAAATCGCATTTCACGTACTGATTCGAGAAACCTTCACACGAAATAAATAAGATTTAGACGAACCTAAACGCCGAAATTATCGCAGCTCGATTTTGCAAAGGGAACGGAGACAGCTCGGACTTGAGATTTGTATGTGCAGCCAAGAGTAACACTTTAACAGTCTCATCCTTTGAACGAGTACCTACGTATTTTCTCGTCTCTGACAATCGTAAAAAAATATGTTGCGACGAGGAAAAAAATATAAATTGGATTCTTTAGAAATCGAAGTTATTCGCTGGTGTTAATTGGAGTGCGGCGGAGTCGACAATGTGTGCCGCCTTATTTAAGCATCGCCGCTGGAAACTTTCGCTCCGGATTCGACACAGCGGTTGTCCCTTCGCAATTTGCGAGGCCAGACTTCGACAATTAGAATCAACGTACGCTTATTTTAACGCGCGTCATTTCTCACCCGCTCTCCATCGGTTCGAATACGAGGAATGTAAAACGCAACATATATTCAATTAATTGAAGGACAAAATGGTAGATACAGTTTCATAAATATAAACAAATAAGCGTTCATTCGGATAACTCGAGTTGAGCTAATAAGCCAGCCGGTTTACTGATCATGCCTGAATCACCGCTGTTGGACAGTTTCAGCTTCTTAGCCGCCATGACGCTTTTACTAGAGATCTTACGTTTTTCAGTCTGCAAATGATAAATAGTTACGTAGTATTTAATGTTTCGTGGCGCGTATGGTAATGCACGCATGCCAAATTGGCTCTTCAGACACCACGTCCCCGGAAACTACCCTTTTGGGTGTTGCATCGGTGACCAGAGGACGTAGTATAACATCGAGAACAAAATGGCGGAAGAATAATCAAATAAAATCTGGTTGTACCTTCTCAACAGGAGATCCGGTAAGCTCCCGTTCCGGACTTTTGGCTCCGAATACGAAATTTCGGCTGTTTTTCGCTCGGCCCTGTATGTTTTCTTTCGATTCTCCCACGGTAACTGCAATGCGATTCAACAGCATTTTCCCTCGAGACAAGAATGAACCACACTTACGCTGAAAAAATAAAGAGACAAAAATAAAGGGTGAATCGGGCGACGCGATTAAGCTCTTGAAAACACAAATGTTTGCTTCGAATGCCGGACCTCGGGGCTTTAAAAGAGGTCGACATACTTAATTCTGCGGTGCGATAGGCGATCAACGAACATCGCAGCATTTTGCCTAACTTACCCCTGACGATTCATGAATTCAGAATTGGAATACTGGTTCCATATTTTCTGCAATAAACGTACCTATTAGAGTGGTTCCCAGTCACTCTTGTTGATTACAAAAAATATTTCTCCAGTTTGCATACCCCCCAGATGATTTTTAAGAAAATCGGCTAAATTTGAGCAGAATCAGGGAAGGATAAACCGTGCTTCAAAAGATTCAACCGAGGGGGGAGCTCACCAAATAAGCCTTTAAAATTATTTTCTTTCTCAAATTGAGGGTTTTAGGGTCGCTGAATCCATTCCTGGCATCTTTTTCCTCCTTTGCCTCCTCTGTCGAGCTCCATGAGGGGTTGATTTTCAATTACTTCAACTTCGTTCCAGTTTACACATTATTTGTCTGAATAAGAAGGTTTCTCGCGCCACTGAGTTCAATTTTTGTAGAGTTCTTCCTCTTACTTGTTGGGCTGTACATGAGGCTAATCTTCAATTATTTCAATGTCAGGATCAACCCTCTGTAGAGCCCAAAGGGTAAAAGAGAAATGGAATAACTCCAAAAATGAAATCAACCTCCTACAAACAGTAGAATAATTAAAGATCAGCTCACTGTGGAGCCCAAAAGGATAGGAGAAGGGAGGAAGGACCCCAGGAATGGATTCCTTGACCTTGAAAACATTAATCTGATAAAATAATTTAGAGACTCATGCGGGGGAGGGGGCCTCCTCGACTAGAGCTAAAATCCCAAACATCAACGTCAGTTTCTATAAGAATTTCAACCCTCTTGAGGCAAGATAATCTTTCATTAATTTTGCTGAAACTTGCAGACATTTTTTTTTTGTTTAATATTAATTTGGAACCTGTCTACGAGGTAAGTCAACCAAGAATCGAAAGCTGAAAAATTTGTTTATATATGGCCGGCTCGGAGGAAAGAGGGCTCATGTTTAAAAAACTGATTTTGGGGTTTTTGCAGATTCATATTCTCGATCTTAAAGAGCATGCACTCCCGTTTGCCCAACCTCAAAGAACCTATTTTTCACGGCTGTACAAGCGTTTGAAAATTGATAGTTGTAAAAAAAAAATTAAAAAAAAAAAGGTAATTTATAAGAAATTAGGTTAACGATTATGTGTGATTTGTCTCACAAAATGAGTGGTTCTGAAAAAAAGACAATCTTCAATCTCCGCTACAGAATTGGTTGCATACTTTCTATTTTGAAGGGGCAATTCAATATTATTATTTTTTTGAAAATGCTGATAATAATTTCAAAAATTTTTAAATAAAAAATTAAACATGGTATTTCACTGTTCATATTATTTGCAACAAAATACTTTGTAGACATAACTGTCTATCTTCAATATTGAAGGCGCAAAAAATTCACCAAAAATATCAACTTTTTAAATTAATACATGGCCCCTTCGATTTTGAGAATAGGCTATTCTTTTTGGGAAGAATTTTTGTATTTCTGTAAATGAAGTAGCATTCTAAGGTGAGTTTCCCCATTTAGAAATATTACAGAATTTGTAAATAAGAAACTATAATTGACTATAATTTTCTCTCCACTTCCTCCCACTCCCCACCGCTGAACGTACACCTGGCTGACCACTCCGACATGTTCCACACACTCACAAATGTCACACAACACGGCATAACCTGCAGTACAAACCACATGGTTAACGATACAGTGTCACCAAACTTCAAACGCGTTTTTCTCAAAAACTTGATTTTAGATGTAAGCCACCTTTCTTCCGAGCCGGTTACATACACTTGTAATTTTGAAGGCCTGAGGGTCAAGAGAGAACTTTGCTATTTACATTCACTGTGGGATATTCCACTCACAGCTGGACAAGAGGTTGAATAAAATTCTTTGGTAATGCAAAGTAGCATCAGATGATTTTTCGGAGTGATGATAGCGGGGAGGTACAAAAATGTGAGTTGATGATAATGAACGAAAGTATGAAACACAAAGACAATGCATCGGGAGTCGTCTTAAAAAAGTTTTGTACAGATTACGAGGAATCAACACGCCAGTGACTAAAGCATGTAGTTTTAGTGGATAGATTACATAGTTTTAATTTAATTGAATAGTTTGTCGGTTAATGTAATGTTCCGTGATGACCCATGCTCGAAACCAGTTGAATATCCCGGTCAATCAAATCAACATGTACTCAAAAATAAAATAAAAAAAATAAATACAACAATATGATTCCCAATCTGAAGTGTACAAGTAACATCCTGTTCCTCTTCCTCTCCACGTTCGACAGAAAGACAGTATCATAGGTGGCATTCATTTTTTTTTCCAGAAAATTTGACGAATATCTTCGAGCCTTCAGAGAATGTTCTCAGAATAATATGAAAGAGGACTATCAGGAAAATGATTATTAAAAATTTTAACGACTCAAGTAATTGTGAAAATAATAATGTAAAACAAAAATTTAAATACAATCAGTGTGTAACAGCTTTTGCCTACGAAAAAAATCCAAACCTGAAACATTCGTAATTTGTAAAGAAAAAAGATAAATCGAAAATATTTTTCAAATATTAACATTATTTTAAATTTTGTAAGACTTTTAGAATTTTAAGACAACTACTATTACAGACCAGCATTTTTATATTCTCATAGAATTTTAGGACATAACAGTAACATAATTTTACAGATTTTAAATTCTTCTAACATTTTTTAAATTATTAAAAAATTTTCAAATTTTGCCAACATTTTAAGATTTAAAATAATTTTGATTCTGTCGAGTCCAAAATTTTACGAACATTTTTCAATTCTATCAAAGTCTTTCAAGTCACACAAAAATGTATAACTTACCAAAAAAACTTTTTAATTTTAACCAACTTAGGTTGTATAAAAAAATGCAATTTTTTTACTACAAACACGCACATTATACACAATGTTTGCAAACATGATTAAAATTTTTAATTCTGCTAAAGTTTAAAAATTCTGCAGAAAAATTTAAATTTTAACAAAATTTTAAATTCAAGAATTTCCAAATTCTGCGTAAAATTAGATTTTAGCACCAACGAACAATTTTACCAAAATTTGTAAGCAATATTAAAGTTTTTAAATTCTACCAAAATCCGGAATTTTACCAAAAATTCTAAATTTTGCCAAAGTTGTAATTTTCAAATACTAAATATCTCTTAAAACTTGTATAATTCTACAAAAAATTTCAGATTGTATCCAAATTTTCAAATTCTTTCAACTAAATTCTTGGAAATGTTACCAAAATTAAAAAATGTTGCCCAGGATTAAAATTTTGCCTAAATGCAAAACTTTTACAAAACTTTTTAAAATTCAACAAAAATTTTCAAATTTTACCCCAGTAAGTTAAATTTTTATCAAAATTTCAATTTTTTCTAATTTTTAAATCCTCCTAATATTTTAAAATTATTACAAAAATTTAAAAATTCTACTCAATGTTGAACTGTGTAACCACAATCTTCCAGTTCTATCGAAATTCTTGCATACAAAATATTTTAAACTTTACGACAAATTTCAAATTACCTATTAACAAAACTTTTTTCATTTCACCTCAATTTTTAATGTTTAAAAAAAATTACCCCGAATGTTTTTAAATTTTACTCAAATTTACGCTGGATAAATAATAAAAAAACTAGGTCCTCGAATTTTCAAATACTGCCGGGCTTTTAAAATTGCACTAAAATTGTATAAATATTTTCAAATTCTAAAAATTGGACAATATTTTCCATAATTGTAAGAGATACTAGCCGGCAGGAAATATACATCTCTACAACTAAAATAAATCAAGATTTTCAAATACCTTGCCACAATTTTGCAAATTTCACCAAGAATCTAAGAGTTTTATAAGAATTTTAAAATTCTTGATCTATACAAAACAAAAAAAGTTAAGGGATATCAGGAATTTTACGAATTATCTTTCGAGAACATCATCCGCGTCTTCTCAGGCTCCAGTCCGGTTTAGCAAAAAACTTATTCTGCCAGAGAACATCAGTAAAACTGCGTAGCTACAAAAAAAGATTAATTTCAGGAAGAAAGAACTTACTTTTGTATTAAATGGTATTTTCATATTCGGAGACTTGGAAAGATCAGGTACTGGTTCAGAAACAAGACTTGCACTTTCCACTATTACTTTAGTGGTACTGGCCACCTGAATGATACCACTCTCGTCGTGCTCCAAATCGAGTAACAAGTTATCACTTCTTTTCTGTAATAAGAAAATTACAAATTACAAATCAACAACCCAAGATGAGGGAAATACACTCAGCTTACCGACTGAGGTTGTTTTAAAAAGTTAAAATCGATACTGCATAAGTTAGTAAGACGGGTAGAATTGACATTTTGCCCATGCAAAATCACAAATTAATTATTTTTTCAGGAGACCTCCCATCCTACTCTTCGATAAGCCGCCGCAAATACATTTATACCTGTCTCCAATCGCTACTCATCGAGTTGATGTAGAAAATGAAAACGCATGTGACGAGTATACTTCGAAGAATTCAACTTTCCAGTCATTATAAAGGAGGGACGGACATCTACTTCCTTAGTTACGCAACAGTTGTACGAGCAACAGCGTGTACTAGTAGAATAGCACCCCAACTTTCTTTCAGACACCTCAAATATGACAAGGGAGGATACGGTAGGAAAGGTCGTGCTCGCATAAATTACGAAATAAAGGAAGAAACATTTAGAAATGCTGAAAATTCCTAAAGGTAAATCAGGTAGCGATCATTACCAAGACGGTTTTCATATCAGCTGAACGAATCCTTTATTCGATTCTAACAATCACAACTGAGTGATCGAGTTCAAAAACTAATCAACTACAGGAGCAATGGAGAGGCAGAATTTTCATTTCTCCTTTGGTGTTATGGGCATCATGGAGTGGGTCTCGACTCACACTATCAGCATGTGAAGTTTCAAGGAGATCCGGTCACGAAGTAGAAATGACTTGATTACTTTTGGAAGTGCACTGTTCATAGGCGGCAACTTTCACTTTTCTCACGTGGTGCTCGATTTCGTTCGACTCCCTCTCAAAGTCTTCTGAGATACCTCTACTCTCCCCGGCCACCTTTAATTTTCCCATATGGTACTCGAAAATTCTCATCAGGTGCTGGAGCCTGCGAGCGCCGCTAAAGTTGCCACCCAGGATACTGTTACATGATGAGTTTTGGAACTGGAATTTCGACCGTTTCCGGGAACTAATATACTGATGTGACTGTGGTTATCGGTAAACACGTACAAAGATGATTAGCTTTGGAAATGGATCGTGAATTTCACGCGAATTGGGATTTAAACTTAAAGTTTCAAATGTTGGCAGCCCTATGCAGGTGTGGGTGATCACGTATGATTTAACGTAAGCGTGTAGCAAACTTCAACTCTTGATTCTTGAATACTTCTATTATTTTTTTACTGTTATTGTTTCTCAAATAGCTCTATTTAGTGTTTTTTACTTAATCTCCTTACTTCCTTACCTTATTATTTATTTATCTTTGTTTTTCTCTCTTCACCCCTCACTATTGTTTTTTTTTTTTAAACGACTAAGAAATTTAATTGTAAATCTTCTTTAGTTTCCTCGTGCTCACCATAAGAAAAGTGTTTGTAAATGCCCAAAGGCAGCTTCAAATAAAAAGTTATGTAAATAAAAAATCATGAAGTCGATTAGTAATTCACTGTCAAAGAAAATTTGTCCTAAATTTAACTGCATCATCACCAAAAACTGGAATTATAATCAGTTCTACTGGTAGAATAATTTCTACTCGTTTTTTTCCCCTCCTGTAGAGATTTTTTTTTCTTCTAATTTAACTCTCAACTCGCCCCCTGGAATCCGCCCTTTCGAGCATTACTTCAGAGACGTCAGGGAGGCTGTTAGGGCTGTCTTAGCCCTCTTCTCATCTTGCCGAAAAACCGGCCCAGGTCGAAATGTAGCGAGTTGCTACGTGGGCTCGAACCCGGGACCTCCGGGTTCCGAGAACAACGCGCTAGCCACTCGGCCAACCAGGCCCCGTCTCCTGAAGAGATAGCAGTGTTTCTGTTTGAAAGTACACATAGTGTGGTGGGACGTATGGCGATGCACGCATGCCAAAGTGGCCCCTATGACACTGCACCCCCGGCCACAGGAACTACCCTTTCGAGTATCGCGTCAGTGACCGGGATGATCACCTTTTTATTTTCACCCACTAACACCCACACAGGTGATTTTTCAGCGCACTTTAGTGCAGGCTTAAAACTCAATAACAATTATTTTTGATATTGCTATGGAGGACACCACCCAGGGACAAAACTATAGGGTGGTGAAACATCCCCCCCCCCAATATTTTGGCAGTCGGCAAATTTTGAAACTGTTCATTTGAATTTTTCGTTTTTAATGAATGTTATTTTGTTTGTTTTGTGTTTTTTTCAATTAAAAAATCGATGAATTTCTAGTTTAAAAAAATATTTATCGGCAAATTTTTCTTCTCCACCTCCCCAAACTGAAAGTCAAATTTCTTTTCTGAAACTGGAGTACCCTGGACTCCTGTCAGAGGCTAGTCAGTCAAAAGTCGAAGGTTTCAAGCTGAGATTGAATGTTATCTGGAAGGATGAAACAAAGCTGAAATATGGAAGACATTTCGAGAATCTGAAAGTCGGTAGCAAACGTTGAATTTCGAATTTCAATGACTATTCTGTTTTTACTAGATTCTGTTTGACCAAGAGCTTGAAGTTTGAGAAGGTTGAACATTTTATTAAAATCTAAGTTGAGAGCAAAAGACTTATTTTTCAATGTCACAAGCTGAATCCGATAGCAAATGTTCTATTGTTTAATTTACAGGTTTTTTTTAGTCCTCGTGAATATGTAGAATGAGTCTGGAACGAAAGTCAAAACTCCATGTGTTTTTCCCATAAGAACGATAGGAAGTATGTGCCACTGATTCCCCTGACCTAAAACTTTGTATTTTTTTTTTTTTTTTTTTTTTAATTGGAACCAATTTAGGAGGCGAACCAGAGAAAATTCAGAAAAAAAAAAGATCACCAAGAGTAAATAACGACCACCTTAATGTGCAAAGGAAGTCGTGTGTTTCTCTCAAGTATTCCTAATATCTTTCCAGCTTACCCTCCCAGACTAGGGTATGTATGCTCATGTGCGCAAATGTGAGTGCTTGGGGGATAGAGTTCCAATCTGCATTTGCAGGGACGAAACTATGGGGGGTGACCCCCAATAATTTTGACAATTTTGAAACTGTTTATTTGAATTTTTCATTTTCTAAGAACGTTTGTTTGTTTGTTTATTTTTTTTTTTTTTCAATTGAAAAATATGTTTATTAAAAAATCGGCAAATTTTCAAACATTTGTCGGCAAATTTTCCTTCTTTACCCCTCCCCCTCCCCTCAAAGTGAAAGTCTCTGACACCACCAGATAACGCTTGAAAAGACGAATTCAGTGATACCAATAACTCGAAATCAAATTTTTCCAACTTGATTAGTTTTGGAAGTGACTGACTCAATTATTCTTTCTTTTCTCTATTTTTTTTTTTTTTCGTTTTCAAAAACTAAAGAATTTGAATACTCGAAGAAACAGCTTCCGTACGTATGACGGGCGTCCGAAGAGCTACGTGAGGGCGGGGTACCAATCAGAACGGAAATCGAAGTATCCTTAACTTCGTGCGGGTTCGCGGAAACGTTTGTCTGATATTTCAAACGCGCTTTTTTCCGCTTTCACGGAAATGCGAAAAATGCGGAAAACAAGTACCTCCTGCTGCGAAAGAAACGCTTCTCGTTCGTGACGTATTTTCCGCCAGTTTTCTTCCAGTTCTGCGTCGTTATCTTCGTTCAACGCGTTTTCATCGTCCGAGTCGTTAAATCCTTTCAAGAAGTCATCGCCATCTGCGGACAAAACACAAGCAAGTCAAACTAACGAACGGATTCGTTTTTACCGATCTGAAGGAGAAACAAACGTGCACCAAGTTACTCTTCATCCTTGTGTTTTCTAAAATACTCTTTTTCATTTCGACATGGGAGGATATTGTCAACTGTCGAGTTTAATTTTTGAATCGCGGAATGATCTTCAGCAGGGGGTTGCTAAATCATAATTGGTTGCCTGTGTGTTAGGGGGATAAAGGGACTGAGGACTGAGTTTCCAAAAAAGTTTACCTAGTCCCCAGGGGAAATTTTAAAATTTATGTATTATTGGAGGGGGCTGCAAACGGCTACCGGAGCGGGATCCCTAGTCTCTAAACCTTACAGCTGGAGTCTGCTTAAACTCTAAATTATTAAATCACAAGCATGGGAACTAAACTAACCTAAATTTTTCCACTGGAATTTGCGCTGTCTATTCGTGTTCGAATGCAACTCGCCGTCTTCGAGTAACATTTCTTGCAGTAACCGAACCTCCCTTTGATCATCGTCCAGTAACTGTCTCCTGCGATCCAACGATACGAATGTAATTAGCGTTTTTTAACTCCGTACATAATCATAAAATAACGTGAAATAAAGCAAATGGGCTCACATATGAATTTTTCCTAATTCTTCCTTCAGTTTATCGGCGTCGATATCTTCTGCGTCTCCGGCCTCTTGCTCTAGCACATCCAAATCCTTTTCATTCTCGTCTTCGCTGCCCCATTCCGACTCGGAAAGCTCGGCTTCGTTTTCGAAAAACTCCTTAGCTACGGTTTCTTTATAATTTACGATCTCTTCTTCCGAATTGTAGCCCACCCCGTCTACGTCGTCTTCATCGTCTAGATCGTCCACGTCGTCTTCATTCGCTTCGTCGACAGGGTCATTCGAGTTCTCTTCGCCGTCATCTAAGGCATCCGAACGCTGGTCAGGTTTTTCTGATTCGTCATCTGAAATCGAAAATTTGAAGTTTCAATAAAAAGTTCTCGGCAGCTTCAAGCAGCGGTAGAACTAAACATTCCGGGGCGTACCTGAATCTTCAATCCGCATTGTTTTTTTCTTTCTGGCAAATAATTCTTCGGTATCCGATTCATCGGACAGCAAGAATTCACTTCTGTGGAAAACACGCAAGCAAGAAACGTTAGATTGTCTGATTATTATAGGTTTGAGTGAACAGTTGCAGAGCTGAGTGCAAAAGTGAAAAAGCCGGTTTTCTGGCGAGGGTAACATCCAACATGATCTCAGCATAGTTTCGTCACTTCAAAAACATGGCCTCAACCACTTCTTGCACTCAGCCGTCAAAACATGTTTTATGTCTACATCTAATCAGCTGGAGATTTTCCGGGCGGAAAGGGAGAAAAATAAAGTTTTCAGTGCACAGAGAGAAGAAATAAGAGGCGGGATTAAGAGGCCAAATTTTCAGTCGAAGTGCAGCTTATAATACAGACATGAGGTATGATGAAAGGACAAAATAACGGCATGAGATCTTCTTAGTCGCCGTATCCGATTCCGGATGTCGGCGGTCGCGGTTTCTGATGCGCGACTTTCCTTGGTAGGTTAGTCGGGGTAGTTTGCCACTGCTTTCCCCACGGTTTTGTTGCGTTAGAGTTTTCCTTCTCTGTTCCGAAGAGTGTGCAGTAGCGGTTCACCTACTACCCACATGTTTCACAACGTCAAGTAAGCTGTCTATGAAGTGCACACGCACAGTACCAATCTTTCTGATCTGGTGGTAACACGCCCTGCGATTTCAGTGCCTTTTTCGTGTAAACTGGCGGGGTTACAGGACGCACTATGTTTCCACCTCGACTGATATTGCAGTCGCTGGGTTCGCTAGGATGTTAGTAGAGGGGAGGGGGTATTCAAACGAATATCACTAGCTTTCCGGCCTTGGTGGGACTTGAACCCGATGCGCAAGGATTGCGAAGCGGGCACGGTACCATTTGCCCACACAGCGACTCCATAATAAGATATATTGAAGATATCTGTAACCAACACGAATTATACAAGTTACAAATGCCCAAGTACCTTTAGTAATACCTTCTCTTACCTGCTAAAATTTGGTGCGGTAATTCCCTCGGCGGAGAGGAAATCATGATTCGTATCTTGCATCGATAGATTGAAATTCTAAAATGCATATGATATTATTAAGCATCGTCATTTCAGTAAGTGGCGCAAAAACTTAAAAGTTAGATCGAATGCATATAACATGCAAGAATACCTGCGAATCATCGCATAATTGTGAATCCGTGATAAACTGCGAACCACCTAAGTCTGCGAAATTTGAATGCATAGGTTGGGTCACAAACTTGCCCGAGCATAAACTGAACACCTGAGAATTGGTGATATCTTGCGTTTGTTCCGCGTTCTGGGAACTGAAGCTTTCCAAGCCAAGCAATTTATTCTCTGAAAAAATTACAATACATGCTAAGGTCAACATTTGAGTAATGTTGTTTACTCAGACTGACGTTATACGGGGAGCCTTCCCATCGCCTCTCCGATTAGCTCTGCATCCAAATCCAATTCACAAAATAAATAAAACATCAATCGGATTTCCTACGCAAGTGTGCATCGTTGAAATTTTTTTCGAAATTTCTACACGACCCAGGTAACAGATTACCTTTGGTAAAAAAAATCTTTTAAAGTTTTTTTTTAATTTGTAAATTTTTTCTAAGGGATTCGTCTTTGAAATTATGTACTATTCGCATATAAAGCACACTGCAGGAGCGCTAATGCACATGTTGAAAAGGTGATCATGGGTATTTTATCCTAACAATATGTACAAAGAAAATGAGAAATATCCGAAATATCATTTTTTATGAAAAACTGAAAAGAACAAAAACTTTTCATTCTGTTATTTTTTTTTTCTGTATAGTCTTATTTTGAAATTCTTGGAGAACATTTTTTGTCACTTTTCGCACATGATCACCTTTTCAACCAAATCCACCAATCAGCAAGCCGCATTTCGTTTTGCCAGTAGAGAGCGCACCCTTCAATTTTATATGCGAATAGGGCTGAAAATTGAATGTTAATGCGCGCCTTAAAAATGCCTGTTATGCAAAATTTTTACATAACCTTTTTAATACTATTCATGGCGAACTTTAAATTAGTTCGTACACAAATTTTGCCTACCTGTGAAATTGAAGGCGTTAAAGCACTTACAATATTTTGTTACTTTATAGCGCCTTCGCAATGGCAGATAGGCAAAATTCACACATAACAGTAACAGTAGTAATAACTGAAATATATAAAATGAGCTATGTACAAATTTTGCCAATCTGCAATATTGAAGGCGTTAAAGCACTTACAATACTTTGTTGCTTTACAGCGCCTTCAATTTCATAAATAGGCAAAATTTTACTTGAACTAATTTACAGTCGCGATGAATACTATTAAAAAGGTTACGCGCGGATTTGTTCCATCTCGAATATTGAAGGCGGCAGACCACTGAATAAAAGTATGTGCTAATAAAATTCAAATCTTCGAAGTAAAAGCGGTATAAGAGGTTAAGATTATTCTTACAACAAAATATTGAGAGGTTCACTTTAAGATTATCCATCTCAACCGGAAGTCCCAGTGAAAATTTACGAGAGATTTTGGAATGTATCATAAATGTTTACGCTCCATTTTGGTTTTTGATTCGGATGAACCAATCATGCTCAGAAGGTGCCAATCATTCATTGTCTATCATTTCACATAATCGCGACTAGCCAGAAAAAATTCAGGAAATTATGTAGAACGAAATGAATTTTTCGCACATCATGAAAATGTTTTGCAGTCACTTTTGTCGTTGAATGGTCCGGAAGGTCAACAATTTGCGACCAATAAAATCTCAACTAAATGACATCAGAAAAAGCTGAAATACGAAAGTTTGGTTCACCAAAAATAAATTTCAACGTGGATTCGTTGATGACTCTCATCGAGTGGTCAGCCGAAATTAACCGACCTCCCATCTTGGCGGATTTCGTCTTCAATCAGAAAGATATCCGGAGTATGAAGATATTTTACCAAGGTTTCCCATGCCATACCCAATCAGTGGGAAAGCAGATTTGATTGGTCAGTAGGTAAGGCATCAGTAACAGTTCGTGGTGAAGAAGATATGGGTTTATATATTATGCTACTTTAAGAAATAGGAAAAATCTTCCAGGATTCAAGTCGGAAAAAGATTTTTTCGGACAGTTTCGCCTTCTTTGTTCTTTTTTTGTTTTTTGAATTTAAAATAAAACATGTTCAAATTCACTGATTTAATAGAAAACATCGTTCGGAATTCAAGTAAAAAAAAAAGATTTTTCCGGGTAATTTAGCCTTATTATTTGTGTTTTTTTTTTAATTTTTAAAATAAAACTTGTTCAATTTTACAGATGATTATGTGTTACATTTCTTCACCCCATACCTCTATCCTTTCGAAATTTTGATTTTTACCAGCACTTTTATTCAGTCATCTACCGCCTTCAATATGCGAGCTGGACCAAATCTGCGCATAACCTTTTTTAGTTCTACTAGATAAGAGAAACAAAAAAGATCATATTCAAATTTTGCCATCTGTAGAACTGAAGGCGCTAGAGTACTTATAATACTTTGTCGCTTTATAGCGCCTTCAATATTGCAGATAGGCGAAATGTGTACATAACTCATTTTGTAGATCTCAACCATTATTACTGTTAAGGTTATATGTGAATGTTGCCTACTTCCCATACTGAAGGCGCTATAAAGCAACAAATTATTGTAAGTGCTTTAGCGCCTTCAATTTCACCAATAGGCAAAATTTATATATTAACTAATTTAAAGTTCGCGATGAATATTATTAAAAACATTATGTAAAAATTTTACATGACCTGAATTTTTAAGGTGCTGCGTAACATTCAACTTTCAGCCCTATAGCTTCAAGAACAAATTCCTGGGGAAAATTGTATATTTTCAAAAAAATTGTAACCACATTTCTTTTCACCAACGGCAATTTTTTAACTAGGTTGCGCTCAAAAATTCGAAAAAAAGTTTTAGCCCATGTATGACGATCCACCCCACCACGCAAGCAATGGCGGATCTAGAAATTTTCCAGGGAGGGTGTTTTGAAAATAAAACTTTTTCTACCTCCGCCCCCTAAAAAACCGAGATGGATGTCATTTTAAATAGTTTCAGAAAACAAGTTTCACAATGTGATTAAATCATTTCAAAATGAACATTGTAGACTGTGGTGCAGCAGATACTCAAAAACAGGAGAAAAACTCAAAACTCAAGCGGTTTTTTTCTTCTTCGGCCCGAAGGGGTATCCGACCCCCCTTCCCCCCATAGATCCGTCACTGTACGCAAGTCTAACCATAAAGAGTCCAACCCTCAGGAAAAGAGAAAATAGGAGTCATACAAGGAGACATCACATTCGCTTCATCAAGATAACATAATAATCATGTGTCAGCCCTCCACATGCTAATGGCTACTGAATTTCCAATACCTACCCAAAGCGGATCCTGTAATTTCATGTTTAAACAGCTTCTCATTGCACTTCGCTTTTGGCTCTTGGAACTCGTCCTTTTTAGGACTATTTGAAATATCCTGAGTACTAGGACAGGAATCAATGCCGTTATCCACATCTCCTTCCGACTGTTCATTTTCCTCTTCTCCTTCATTTTCCTCATCACGATCTTCATCTTCATCTGCGTCATCACAATTCTCGTCGTTCAATTCCTCGTCTTCTTCTGCGTCGTTATCAATGTTCTCCTCTTCGTCGAAGCTCACATCCGCTTCCTCGTCAAGGAACTCGTTTCTCCGCTTCTCCCCATCGGTTAATTCGACATCGTCTTCAATCAGGTCCTCGTCGTCTGGTTCGTCTTCCGGGTGATACGGTTCAAAATGCAATTTACGACCAATGGTGTCGTCGGTTTCTAAACGAAAAAGTTTGAAATAATCATCATGAAGAAAAAGGCATGTAATGTCCTCGGTTTTTCGATAAGTAAAAGAAGAATACTTTTAAAAAGTGCACTCAATTTCTAGACCAGCAAGAGAAAGAAATAATATTAATTATTGCAAAAGGGAATGGTTGAGGGAATGAACAGGAAAGGAAGGCAACGAATAAGCTATAGTAGATAATCAAGGATATAAGATGTAAATCCCTCTCAGAAATGAAAATATAAGCATAGAAGAGAAAAAGTGAAGAGATGCAACCTACTAGTCGAGAGACTGAGGAATATAACAACTAAAATATCGCAGAGAGCACAACTTTCAATGCCCGTATTTTCAAACACTAAGAATAAAACGGCAATTACCAATTTCTTCGTCATCAAAATTATCGGAAGTGTATCTATATTTTTCAGTTTGGTATTTATTCCAATCAGCTTCCTTCTTGGAAACCAATTTCTTCAACATGGCAATCTTGAAATGAGCGTACTTGGAACCTGGCAATGCGAATTCATTTTTAGCGTACTCGTCTTCTACATCATCAGTCGGTTGTAAAGTGAGAACTTCTTTCACCACGTTAACTTCTCCTTGAGAATCAGTCTGGGCGCTGATTACACTGAAAACATAACTCAGAATGACATCACAATAATTACTAGTGCTGTTGGAGACAAAAACAGGAGTATTAGAGGGAGGGTGTGCCCAGCAAGAGAATTTCACTTTACCTTAAATCCTTCATCTGTCCCCAAATACAATAGACTTCTCTGTAGATGAGATCACATGATAACGAACCGGTTAACGGGTCAAAAAAAGGTTGAACCCCCCCCCCCCTTCGCTTCAAGTCTATCTCCAAGTACAATAGATTTGTAAAACATCATTCATCATTACTAAGATTTTTTGTAACACTGAGCAATACCGAAAAAGTGCACACCTCAATACTCGTACATATGTTACTCACCTCAATTTAGTGGATTTCTTGGGCGGTTTACTCGGAGCCGAAACATGTCGGGCGAATTTCTGCATCAATGCGTAAACACCAGGATTGGCTACTCCGACTTCGAACTGCAGAAATGAATTCGACTCGCTGTTCAATTTTACATCGGACGATAAATCGACGTTATACTTTGACAGTAAAGCTAATTTCCGGCTACGCACAGCATCAGCGCTTTTTGTAGATGACTCGGATTTACGGATATCATTAGACGGCTCTCCTGTATCGCATACTTTCTCACTGAATTGGGAATCCTCACAGCCGGAACACGAATCTTGAACAACTAATTGAAAGTCTTCGGAATCGGTCGGGCAGACATTAAGTTTGTCTACATCCGCTGTTGCTTCTGGAGCTCGGGGGGCATTGGCTCCAGTTGATTCAATTTTGTCGCTACTGCTGCTTTCCACCGGAATGTCGACATAATTGGATTCGGCCACTTCGGCATTTTTTTCAAGGAATTCGTTCGAATCCGCCGTGCGATTAGTTTCACCTTTAAATCTAATTTCGGATTCATTGCCGTTCGGAACAACTTCGGTATTCTCGGATACACTTTGAACTGGGTCCGAGTTTTCTATCTGTAAATTGATATCAGAATCTAAACACGAATCAGAGGTCATTGGGACATCATGTTCTCTATTATTGCAGATCTGTTCGGGGATGACACATGGTTCAGCGTTGATTTCTTTCACCGTTAGATTCGGCCCTTGTTCAGATGCATCAGAATTGCCTGGATCCGATGCAACAATATTTGATATACCTTCTTCTAGTTCCTGATCAATATTCATGGATTCGGTTTCGGTGTGGCCGGAATCAACGTCCATCGAAATACTCGCGTTCTCCGTTCCTGTATCATGACAAGTGGCTACTTTAATCTCGGAATCTTCGACGGTACTTGCAGCCTCTGACTGGGCAGAAGTGGCTAATTTCATATCGGAATCATCCGAAGAATTTGCATCAGCTACAGTGACCGCATGATTTTCTGAATTACATGGATCAGCTTCCGCGGAATTCGCCAAAGAATCTACAACAGTTGTCTTTTCATTTTCGGTACCATGTGATCCCGACTCTTCAACTTGATCTTCATTTGGTAGATTTTCGTGATCTGAATCTGATTTGTAAAATTCGGCCACCTCCTGTTCCCTTTTAGATAAATGCTCGCTAGATAAACACAAGAATAATTTTCATAAATGTTGAAATTTGAGTAAGAATAATTATTCACCAGGTGACCCAAAAGTAATGCAATCTTAAAATTTAAAATTTCAATCTGTTCAACTTTATACATTATATTTAACTATTAAATGTTGATTTGATAGTTAAACAGATTTTTCAGTATTAAATCTCAAATTTTCGAAAAAAAACTTCATCTAGAGTTTGTTTGTAAATCTGAAATTCCATTAATTTTCTAATTTCATAAATAACGATCTCTTGATAAATTTTCGAATGTAGAAAATTTGAAACTGCTTCAGTGAATTCGGCACATAGGCAAGATTGTGGCATCTTTCGATCAAAAGGACCATAATGATCAAAAAGATCACTAAAATAAACTAATGAGGAGAATCATGATCTTAGATCACAAGAAGATTATTGATCATCTGAATGGTCACAAGCGTCACGACCTTTTTTTCATTCTTAAAATAATAAAAAATCAAACTATCATAAAAATCGAACAAAATAGTAAAAAGATCACAAGATGATATTTTTCATGATCTCTAATAATTTTTCAAAATACTCTTCTAATCTGAATCGGTGATTTTTGAGTTTTTTAAAAGATCTGCAGATCGCGATCTTAAATCGCTGAATTTACGATCTTGTTCATCCATAATGAATTCTCGTCGCAAACCCGGAATCCGAGACGCAGCCCGGAGAAATTATTTACTGAAGCCAGAGCAGGAGCCGGGACCAATTTGAAAATTTTACTCGAGTTAGAGCCGACCGGCCTAGCCACGGCTCTTTAACCTCCACTTCTCACTCCCTCACGCTGCCCTACCTTTCCCATATAATCTACACGCTTGCTCTCCCTCGCACTTCCCCACCTTTCCCACTCCCCTCAAAATTAACCCAAGCCAAAACTATATTTTTGGTGCAGCTGGACGACAAGCTATCAAGAATTTTTAGCCGGAGTCCGACAAAAATTGTTTCCCTAGCTAGAGTCAATCTCAAGAATTTCAGACAAGGCCAGAGCTGGATTCAAATTTGCCTCAGACAAAACCCAGCTCAGAGTAACTCCGGTCTTGATGCAGGCTCCGGATCCCTAATTGTAATAAATATTTAAATTCTGTTGATACTTTTTTAGAAATTAAAAATTTTACTTCCGTCCCTGGACAAATTAGCGAGGCTTCTTCATTAACCTTCTCACGCGTCCTGGCTCGGGCGGGACCTCGATGCGATGCCCGAAGGGTAGTTTCCGGTGCCGGGGGTGCGGTGTGTCAGGGGCCACTTTGGCATGCGTGCATCGCCATGCGTCCCACCACACCACTTCATGAATTTAAATTTTCGGTAACAATAATTACAATTTTTGTGAATTTTATTATTCATTTCAATTCAAGTATTTTTCAGTTAATTTGTAAATTTAAATGTAGAGTGAATCCTTCATTGAATTTGGAATTTCTTCACAATTTCACAATGGAAGAAAATTTCAATTTTTTAATTCAGAATCAATAATTGTAAAATATCTTTATAAATCTTTTTGCAAATCATCAATTTTCTGACATACACAATTTTTGGTATTTAAATATTCAATGTAGTTCGTAATCTCCAACTTTTGTAAGTTTTAGTTTTTTTTACAGTTTTCCGAGTTTTTAAAAACATGAATTCCTTTTTACACTTTTGGGTTGGCTAGTTCTTGGTTCATCGTGTTCTTGAACTGTTATTCAAAACTCTCGTGACCAAGAATCCAAACAAGTACATACCTAACTAAACTCAATGATGCAAAAGATGGTTTCAGTGGAATGGAAGGAACGTTTCTTCTTCTCTGAAGAAATTCATCTAATGAACGTTGCTTAGGCTGGTGGTAAGGTAGAGCGATGCGCCCCTCGCGAATCATTTTCTGAGTTTTACTTCTGATCTCCAACATTGGATCTGCTTGCTGCAAATGTATAAAACAGTTTTACGAATGTAGGAAAAATGAAAAGTGAGAGTAGAAGTTAGATTATGAGAAAACTATACCTTAGACTTTTCTCTGCTAGCCTTTGGTTTTTTACTTGATTTCGAGGAACTTGCATTTGAACACAGAAATGATTTGTTCTCATTTTCTGAACCAGATGAAACAGAACTCTTATCAGAGTCATGGTTGAGTTCATTTTCCTACAACCAGAAAACTGATACAGTAAACTATAAACCAACAGGAACGAAAGTTTCTCAGACTGACATATTATTCACAGCAATATCTATTCTTTCTAGATGAAAAAAGAAGCACCTTTCGTTTATCTTTCTTTTGTGGTCCGGATTTGAACGGGGGCTTGCCCAACGATGTATGACTAGATTCACCTTCTGAATCTGAAGCTGAAGAACTGCTCGATCTACGGCGATTATTTTCCTATAATAAACATACATTATTTATTCGAGACACACGGCCAATGATATAAATAAAATACATGGACATAACATACAATTTCCTTTCTTTTCAAATCGTTCAGTTTTTGAAGTTTCTTTTTCCGTTTTTCCGTGTTATTCAAATTAGAAGTTCCACTCGAATCGCCGTCTGTATTCAATGATTCCTCACCGTGCCGGTTTTCATTATTAGACGTCTTACGTTTCTGGACAGAATTAATCAAGTCACTATTTTCATCGGATAGATCGTCGTCACTTAATAGCTGATACCGTTTCGGCTTCTTCTGCGATTGTTCATCAACTTGATCGTCTATACTGGTACTGGAAGTATTAACATTAGCTGTATGACCTTCTCCATCTGCGGGAACTTTAAGCGTCCAGTCGTCATTTTCGATATCCCCACTTATCTCCTTTCCGTGCGGGCAGTCTTCATCACTATCAAAAGGTTTACTTTTTTTAACTTTTTCGAATGCGGTATATTCATCATCAGAGGGTATTGACTGTTCGGATATAACTGTACTGATGGCATCATTTTCACCGAAATCAATATTCTGAGGTTTACTTCCCACAACACTGTTTGGGGATTCTACATCGTTGATACGATCCGTTACACCTTCCGTTTCAGAAGTATCTTCGTCGCTGTCCAACAGTTTGAAACACTTAGTTCTTTTAGTAGATAACACGACCTCTTCATCCGAGTCTGACATGGTCAAATTGTAACGCGATTTCAATACGAAGCACAATATAAATAAACACCAATTATACAGTCATCTGGAAGATTATCACGGCAAATAGCTGAAAACATCTCAAATCAAGTTCTTTTTATACTTATTTCGAATGGAAATAACGTGAAGTAATGAATAAAATATAAGAATTAATTACACGAAATCCTACAATCCACATTTGCAAGACAATCTACAATCATCATGATAGCATCATTCTTCACTTTATCACCAGGAAACGCGGGAAAAATTAAATTTACAATAACAACATAAATCAGCTGAGGAGGTTCTATTACTGAAAAACGCTGTGTTGACGTTAGGTGATATAAACTAATATAACGAACCTAATAAAAGAGATTATAGAATAGGGCTTTATACTTACTTGCTTACGTTTCAAGATCTAGAGCTGGCAACACTGCAAGAACAACCGAACAGCTGCAGATTTCAGTAGGAAAATGTCGCTGATAACTGATAACCTCGAAAAAACTGTATTGTAACATCGGCTTTTCGTTGTTAAATTTAATTATTTCTTCTTTAGTTCTTCTTTTCTTAATCTGATTCAAGATAATTGGAAGTTTGTGCTCATCCTGCTGTGCAAACTCTGTGAAATTATGGGATGCGTGAACTTGTGGTATCAGTTGATAATGTAGTCCATCACCAACGATAACTTGGATTCATCATGGTCGTTGGCGTGTTTCCCATTGCCAAGCTCGGGGCCTTGCTTCTAAAACAGATCAGCAAACCTGTCGCTCATTTTGTCAAAGAAAGGGCGAAACATAATTATTTTTTCCGAACGTATGTTTGCATGCCCCCCGCTCAATGTAAGTACACCGAATGGCTCTGAATGTATCATTTCAGTTTCTAGTGTTACGTACAACTCACTCGAGAAGTTCTCGTAAACCTTTGCGTGAAAACTTTCGTATTATTTGGTCTTGTGATAGAAATACTGCTAGCTCAGTACCTGCGCGATAGGAACGTTCAATGTGAAATACATAACTTCCTTAACTTATTGATCATGAACATGAGTAGATAGAAACATACCACAAACGCTCGTAAATTTCATATGCGACTTTAATATGCGGCCCACCTAAATTGTACCGTGAATCACTAATGAACAACGACAAGATAAGGAAGATATCGTGTTAATATTTCCTCTAGGACTAATGGTAATGCTAGTTGGTTCGTGAATTACGCTCGATAAAAACATTGCTTTTATCTTCCAGCATGTTATTACGCGACTTTTATAGTAGCATTGGAAATAATGACGAAAATGTTGTGGTCTTATCTGTATATACGTATTAATTTATTATACTACGGCTTTCCGACGTAGACTGCATACTTTTTGATAGGCCGCATACTAAAGCCAAATTTTTTCAAGATATATAAGTAGACCGCGTACTAAAGTAGCACCATGACCTCATATACGAAACTTGCAATTTCGCCATATTAATTTTCGATTATTTCTGTTTTCAGTTTATAACTGGTGTGAAGTCCGGGTCAAAATGTGGATGCTGAATATGGGAAAGCCTGATTCAATTCCTCGCCTGAATGAACAGATGGCAATAGAGCTCGGAGCTAATTTACTAGGTGAAACGATTGTCTTTGTGAGTGCTGCTGGTATTCTTGTGCTGGAGTACAACCGACAAGTTCGCAAAGAAGAAACTAAGGAAGCAGCTCGTCTAGAAGAACTTGAAAGTATTCAAAATAAAATTAGAGATTTGTCTTTTACAATAGAAACCCAAGACGCGCAAATTCGCCGAATGATGCACATGCTAGCCGAACTGGACTATAAAACAATACGATTACCATGGAAAGGTCCGGTAAAACATACAATAGACGACAAACATGAATTTAAAGTTACCAAAGAGGAGGCATCAAATTATAGTGAAAAACAGAAAGAGGATAAAAATACTAAAAACCCGTTGAACAAAAATACAAGTTCGACTCGAGATTCTGAGAAAAATAGATAACGGAGTTATAATTTGATTTTTACTGTAATTTTTAAACAAAAAAGTTGATCATGGCTAAAAGAGTCCCGGGCGTCGTACGTTTATTTGATATTTGTTTCGGAAGTCACAGCGTTTTGCAAACTAAATAAAATCATTGCATTGAGGGTTGTGGCTAAGTTTATGGTACATTTCTTGCCACTTTTTTTTTTTAACTGAAATAAATTCTCATCAATATAATAATTCAGTCTCGATTTGAAATTAAAAATATCTTTTCTTATATCAATCTTGAGAAACGAACCGAAGTATGTACTTAATTATTGTTTTGTGTACCTATACATACATCTCTCTACCCTGCGTGAAGTAGACTCACTAGTCATAAATGGCTTTTTATTTTGATTTCATTACTTTATAAGGTCGACTGAGCCGAATACTTTGTCACGCTGCCTTCAAATTTTTGATTTCTGATTGTTATGAATAAAGTAGTTCGAAAACTTGTAAATATGATCTTAAGAATTTTGTTCTGAAATTAAAACCGATAACACGTTATACGTTCTTCTCGTCCACATAATGTAATTCTGATTTCCTGCTTGATTTGATACGTGATGTGGTAGATTTCTTACCGAATTTACAACCGTATTTTCAAACAACACATAATTTTTCAAGTGGCCTTAAAAGGAAAAAATCACTTAGAATCGATTTTTCATATTTTGTGCATGATTTCTTTTTTGGGGTGGTGGAAGGGAAATTCAAATTACAACCTCGTCAGCTGAAAATAACCTCTGTGGCCGACAAGAGATATTGCTGATAACATGACATATTGAAAGTTTAGGAACATGTGTGCAAATATTCGTGGTATTTCACAGCTCCATATGTATTTGATACCCGATTTGGCACTTCTTATCAATGAATTTTTGGCCTAAAATATCAGCGTTGCCTCACTTGCCATACCGTCCGAATTTAGCTCCTTGGGCTTCTTCCTGTTCATCAAGATTAAATGCACTATGAAGGGTTACCATTATCGAAAACTGAGGACTGTCAGAAGAGTGCGTTTCAGATTTAATAGCGCTATTTTTCGAAGACTCTTGACTGGTTCCCAGGTTGCGCGGACCTATGGCGGAAATGCGTAGGTCTTACAGCCCAGTGTTGTGAAAGCATAAATGCTTAGTTTAAGACATTTTTAAACAACATAAATGTAGTTTTTGTACGAAAATTCCCGTGATTTAACTGCCTACCTCGTAAAATTGTTGATGTAGGAAACGTGCAACACAAGCTGTGGAGTTCAGGATACACAAGAAGTGAAAAACATGCGCTGAAGGTGTCTGTGTGTATGTATATTGTATTTGTATTCTACTGTAGGTGAATTACTGCAATGTCAGTACTCGAAAGATTATTTCAATGAAAATTGGATGCGAAATGCGTTAATCAATAAGCACTACGAGCACTAGGTACCTTGCTGAAAGATATTTTTTAGGAAACTTTCGGTACTGGTTAATATGCTCGAACAGGATCCCCCATCTTATTAACCCATACCTACCAAACTTTTTATATATTTGTGAAAATGGAAGACTGACGTTCATCAATGTACGAGCTCATCTCCGCGTATCTGATTACTATTACTGATGATGCGTGACCTCTATCAATTTAATTTGCTCAATTACTTTGAATAATGACGCCAGCAATCTTGAAAAACAGGCTCACTGATGTAGGTTATAGGATGTTCACTAGCTCAGGAGTTTCTTATTACGAGAGGTCTTACATTAATCGCATTTGACAATGTAATTAAGGTGTGTCTCAGGAACTCGGGATTTTTGTGCGAAGAACCTTACTTTAACCAGGTACACCCGATACTTAGGTTTCCCGGATCCAGGATTACGCCTGGGTGTAAACCGGGTGGAAGGGCTTAAAGAGGATGTATTCAGCAGTGAGCAGTGAGCCCGGTAGATACCCTGAAACACCCTCGGTAAGCCCGGGTGAAAAGGGGGCGAAAGAGGGCTTATTCCGGGTAGTCGTCGCGGATTGGTTGAAGGATGGTGTAGTGTAAACAGGCGCAAAGTGGGCAGAAAAGGGTGGCTTTTCCGCAGGCGTTAAAAGGATGCTTCATTAAGCATCGGGAAGTAAGCTACTTATCTCTGCAACTTGGATGGGTTTGCCTTCTTTTTCACTGTTGAAGATGTTAAAAACTGATCCGTCCGTAACCGTAAGGTAGGTATAATATACCTATATTATTATTTAATTGATAGAAAAATAATTATTGACTTCTGGATTAGAAATATTTTGTTATCTCATGTTAGAAGAAAGCAGAGTGGTTAAATTTTATTGTACTAATAAAAGGTAGGTAGTTGCGATTTACGAGCATCTCTGAGAAGAAAAACCTTTAAAAAATTGATTCTCTCAATCTCAAGTCTCATCTCAAGTTTCAACTCCAATTTTCAATCAAGCAATAGAGTCTGAGCTGTATCTGCACTGCTTTATGGCTGCATTATCGCAGCATTGATTCTTCAAAAAATCGATAATAGTAATCGATAATCGTTAAGAAAGCCTGTTATCGATTATAATCGATTATTTTGAATGGCCTATCAGTTTGTATTTTGTGGTTTCGGTAGTTTCCGTTAATTCCGTTTGTACTTCTGTAATTTTCCGAAGATCAGCATATCCTATCGCACTTCCAAATTTTCTGAACAGTTACTTATGCGCGCGATAAGTCAGACTACTTTGCTTATGATTAACCGAAGTAAGTTGAATTTTAAAACAATAACTAAAATAAGCCGTCGTTAGCGGGCTCTGTCCTTAATGGCCGACTACGATTAGTTGAAAACTTGTCGCATTATCTAATCAGTTGACTGATTTTTACATTATTTAATTATATGCCGCAGCTACGTGTTGGTGACAACATATTTTACCTTCGTTCTGTCTCTACAGACCAGCATTAAGTGATAATCAGTTTAAACCTTCAACTTACGCTACATTCTTGCAATCTACGTAGTTTGTGCAGTTACTACCAACGTTTTAATTCGTCGTCACATAATGTTGAAGATCGGGAGAATCGAGATGACCAAACCGCAAGATAATAAGCACACTGGAACAGTGATATTCTTGCATGGTTCAGGTAAAGTATCAGATTTGCTCTGAAGAATTCTTACATGTGTTGGATCATTGGGCATGGCTCTTATTTAACTTGGAAACTTACAGGAGGAACTGGGCAGTTAACGAAAGAATGGGTCGACATGTTGAGAGAAAATGTTTGGTTCCCGCATATCAAAATACTGTACCCTACTGCGCCCGTACAACCTTATACTCCTTTGGATGGCGAAGTGAGTATACTGTTTCAATGATTTTTGTTAATTTAATATCTGGATATTGTATTTGCATTGTGTTTCTAAATGCAAAATGCTTAATAATGATGCATTACCAATCAGCATGTATTATATGTTTATGATTCAGTTAAGTCCTGTATGGTTTAACAGGCAACAAATAATGCCTTATTGTCCGGAACAACTGGATTCAATAGATCCTATGGCTGAGGAGCTGAAGAAGTTGATTGAGGAAGAAGTGAAAGCTGGAATCCCCATTAACAGGATAGTTATAGGTGAGATTCACAAAACCACAAGTAAATTCATGTAGACTTACAGCACAAATAAAGAAACTGAAAAACTGTGAACATGTAGGACAAGTTTGAAAGAAACTAAAATTTCAAACTTCCCTCTCGTAAAATCTTTGGAAGATAAAACTGAACTCCAGTAGTAGTGAATCACACAGGATACTAGAATTTTATTCTCAAAAACACGAGGATTCAAAATGAACTTTCATAGTCAAATTGTGATACAATGCAGAATGAGCATGTCTAATTGATCATCTTATTAATGAAAGCCAAACAACGATTGGTTTTCAGTTGAAATTACTAAAGATATAAATCATTTCACTGACTAGGAAATAACCCAATAAAAAATCAAGTCATTAATATTGGCTTGTTGGTTCTAAAATATAATCAAAATTGAAATTATTAAACAAAAACTATATCTGAATTGATCATTATATCAAAATTGTCATTGTTTCCAGTGGCTTTTACAATTTAGCATCAAATCCAGATTATATGTTTATTATTTTGAATTTACTTACAAAAACCATTTAACGCGGTGTAAAAACACTGTGGTTATAGCTCTATTTGATGCAGATTTTATTGCGCATCTATTATAATTTACGGTCTCCGAATGTCGCTGCAGTGTTAAACTTTGAACCAAAATGAACAAACTGACAGCATACAGTGGCGTAGCACAAGGGGTGCTCCCCCCCCCTTGGCATCAGCCGAAAATGTAAAAAAATTAAAATTTACTCTGGTAATAGTAAGTATTACATCTGTAATGTTGTAAACGTGAAACTACCCCCCCCCCTTCATACCAAGTCTGGCTACGCCACTGGTCAGCAAAATCGCTGGTGGCACTGGAAATATATAATTGAGAAGAGAGATAAAATTTTATATCTCAATGTACATAGTTTACAATACATTTTTCGGTAACTTCTGAATTTTAAACACGTTTTTCTGGAATCGGATTTTGTCTATTTCGGTCCATCCGAATAAATAAATTGCATAGTGAAGAAACCTAAATAGTATAATTAGTACTTTCAGTCACTCAAGATTTGTTGAAATTGATTTCAAATAAAATAAAACGTGTAAGCTGGCGCTCAACTTTTCAAAATATTTCAAGACTATCCCCGGACCCTTGATATTTTCATCGTTCTAACCGGAGCCATTTTTTACAATACGGGATGCCGCTAAGTATTGAAAAAGGGATCGCGATTACTGTCGCCTATTACAAAAGCATGCCCGATTGATGTGGACCGTCACCTGGGGATATGATTTTACTCGTTAAACTCTTTTTTTAATTCCAAATCACAAATACATATCATTCATTACTATTTCTACCGAATTTAGAGATGAAACTGCAGAAGCTAGCGAAATAAATCGTTGAGGCCAACTTCTAATTCGTACAAGTATAATTTTGATTCCTCATACTGGAAGTAAATTTGCTGTATTTCACGAAACTAAGAACTTTAAAGGCCCACCGGAAAACAGAAAGATCTTTTCACCTCGATCTGTAAAGGTCAAATGTTACTCTTTTTTTTTTAAAGACTGGGCCTGTTTATTACAGTTATCAGTTTTTATTATCCGACATTCGCACAGCGTATCCTCAGTGGAGTGCCGCCAATCTTATCAGTATTAAATAAGTTCTACGTCAATAGGAATATTTTCACTATACTTATTTTCCAATTTTAAAGGTGGCTTTTCGATGGGTGGAGCGATGGCACTGCATCTAGGTTACCGATTCGTTCCAGACGTCGCTGGTGTATTCGCGCTGTCGGCATTTCTCAATGAAAATTCAGTCACGTACAAGGTCAATATTTGATGTAAATTTTAATAGTTCGCAGCAGTAGTAAAATAAACTCGATATAACCTTCGAATATTGCAAATCAGTATATGTACATTAGCACATGCAATAATAACATACAGCTAATGGATGATTTCTTTGAAATTACGATAACATATCTTCGGATTTTAGAAAGCGGGGCCCTACTGTCAATGGAGTAGCTCAGTGTCATTTCTCCCATTTTTTATTTGCATAATCTGTTCCATTTTGATGAAATGTCTGTGCAAGAAAAATAACAGACGAGTCTAACTGAACTTTGCGGAAATATCACTTACCTATTTCTTGTACTGAGTCTTCTTCATTGTCAGCCAACTACGTTCCTCTTTTTTTTAAATAATTTCGAAGGACTCAGCAATTCTATAAATCCGACGATGAACGCCTTTCTTCCATGTATTTTAAGATTTTTCTATCTGTTCTCCAGCAACTCGAAGAAAAGAAACCAACCAAGATACCACCTTTGTTTTATGCCCATGGTGACCTCGACGATTTGGTAGAGTTAAGCTGGGGTCAAGAAACGTTCAAACGTCTGCAAGATCTTGGAGTGCAAGGACAATTCCACGTTATTAACCATACGTTTCACGAATTGAAGAAAAAAGAAATGGATTTGTTGTTCGCGTGGATCAACGAATTAGTGCCAGACAATTAACTTCGGTGTATTTGGTATTTTCAGTGAACTTGATAATTTTATCAAAACGTACGTATTTCTCGTCGGTGAATTTAGATACGATTAAAATCATTCGAACTTTCATTGCTCTAGGATTTGTGTGGCTGTTCTTTGAGGGGAACAAGTATTTGTTATTGATTTTGTTATTTTCGATAATGTTCACTTAAAATAAAGTTTCATTCCAAAACGCGAAATCTGAAGTTTCTTATTGAGCTGTTAATCTGAAATTGTAAATTCATTAGTAGAGTACATATATTCTTGCTAGCGCAGTTGACTTTTCTCTGTAGCGCAACCTACTTTTTCAACATTTCCCAATAATCCCAAAAAATAAAAAAATCAATTTTTCCACTGATTCCTAACACTTGAAATTCTTAGCCCAGTCATAGACTTCATAGAATACTCTACTTTAGTGCAGTTGACTTTTCTCTGTAGTGCAGACTTACTTTTAAAGATTTTCTTGTCTCTTATAACGAATAAGCTCATTTCCCCCTTCTACCACTCTGCCCTATCGCCCATATTCTTTTTTTTTTCGGTTTGGACTCCCCCCCCCTCAATTTTATCCTGGATACGCCACTGTCGTGCGATGTTTCTGACGGATAATTTAGATCAAGAAATGTTTGTCAATTTCGAGGAATGTAAAAATTGTTTATCAAAACCGTTTAATTTTGAACCATCAGCCGAACGTTGGAATTTGAAATTAATTTCGTCATACAAAGTGAGAATATTTGTAGGATGTTATCACGACATTTACGTCTTGTAAATTGACACTTTACACTAATTACTACACTGCAAGGGTCGAAGTAGGAAATTAATATTTTATTACGAGCGTGGATATTTCATTTAAAGAAAAAATAAGAAGAAAAAGAATATTTCAGCGTGTATTGCCATACGTCCCACCACACTACGTATTATATGAATACACAGTACAACTCTTACGGCAGTAACACAATATTTACGATACATACGTATATGTACCTAAGTGAAGTCGAAGAAAAATACAATGAATAGTTACAATTCATGAATATCGAGCTAAAATTCATGATAAAGTATAGGCGCCGATTTCCGTGGGTACTCGGGGCTTGAGCACCCACTGAAATTTCAGTCATAAGAAATCGAATTCCAAATTGCATATTGATTTTTATCTCTTCCCTTAAAAGTACCTTATAGATACTTACAAAAAAATATATCAATTTAAAAACTCACTAACCGTCCCCACCATAATGTTTTTTTGGTTCTTTTAATGTACCTCTAAGTGTGCTTGTGCACCCGCTGAAAATTTGAAAAATCAGCGCCTATGTGATAAAGACAGTGAAGTTTCAATGATAATCTATCATACTTAGCCCTTATACTATTAAGGGTTTGCTTTACATATGGGAACGAAGTATAGTGTGACTTTCGAGAATAATACGCATTCATTACTGCCGAGAAACGCTAAATTCAAGTACCTCACAATTTTCTGTACTCACCGGTATTTTAACAAATTCTACAGTTCCTCTTGGGTCTTTCATCGAACAATGCAATGTTTAGCTGGTGTCATCGTTAACTTTTTCAGTTCGTAAGATGAGAGTAAGTAATTTTCATAATTTATCGTTAAATTAAAAATCATAATGAACAGAAAATGCGCTAGCTTGTTGTAGTATTCGTACATTTTATTTTTTGTCCTCCAGTAGGTATATGCTTCCTGATTTCTGCATATAATTAAATGGTCATAAAATTAATAGTTTTCCTACTGTATATTACATTATAATATGAACTTTGACTGTGAAATATGTGTCTATAACTTTTATAACCGTAGCGTATGACTCATCCCTTGTACTATATGTGCATACCATGTTCGCAAATCGCCAACACTAAGAGCAACACATCGGTAATTTTTTTTTTAATGCACGACGTCCTAAATAATTGCATGGGTCGTAAATAGGGAACAGAGTTCTTGTAGGTTACAATGGTTATGCCTTTTACTTCCTAAAATCTACATTAGAAAACAGCAACCAGTACTTAGTACCTTTGAATTTCTGCTGTGATCCCTTCTCTATTCAAGCAGTCACAACGGCAGTCAAATGTTGAAGTATTTGTTCTTTTCACAAACAGTAAAACCAGTGAAGACCTGACCAATAAGCAATTTTTTAAGTTCGCCCGTAAATAGGATTGATCAAATTTTACTGCCCTACTAGTTTCAGAACAACCCTAACACATAGATACACAATAAGCCCATACATATGTATAGTGTAGATGTAATAAGATTTTTCATGTACCTATTTACGCGTATTACAAAAATACAAAGGCAGCTCTCTCGTATTATTTCGTATGTGTGTGTTCCATATGTTTTTGTGTTGATATAGCTAAAACTTATGCCCATCGCTGCTTTTAAGCGCCTTTAGCAGTTCAGTGCTCATCCTAGGGGAACGCCCCCTCTGAATTCAGTTTACTTCTTAAAGACCTAGTTAAAATTATAGGAAATTTCATTTATAATGATTTTGAAAGAAAGGGCAGAAGATGAGATGGATTAAGATTCTGTTTGCCACTCCATCCTAAAAAACCTCATTACAACGCTCATGAATTGATGATAATCTTGATATTTTTTTAATCAGTTCCTCGATAATTTAAATGGACATACTACGAGATAATTTAGCTGGTTTAACTCTGTATTACGAGAAAACGGTGACTAATTCACAACCCTGCCCTACTATAGCGCACCCTTATCCAACAGGTCGTCGGATCCTCTTTTTTTTTTTGACTTATTTCCTCATTCCTCTTCACTTTTTACTCAGCTGAGTCGGTCCCAGCTTTTACCGCGCAAGTCTGTTCGTGCTTTCGTGTTTATTATTTTCATTCTGAGAAATGCAACACTGAAAATACCTATTGGCAACATTGAAAATGACGAAACACTCAAAACGTTATTAAATTTTCGATAATTCGATTCAATTTTCGATTTTTCCTGCTCCGTAGTAAATTCCTTGAATTAATCGTTGGAATCGGACTCTGTGTTCATTTTCGCGGAGTTGGGTTTTCTGAAAAAGCACTTACGGATATACTTGCGTCCGAATTCCAAACGTTGAATACGTTATATCGTCTTATCGAATAAAGTCGATAGTATCGATAGATGACGTAAACATCATTCTTCCGTCGATATTAAATCTTCGTGTTTCCATGGCCACTGAAAAGGCAAAAGGGTTTCCCCAACTGATGAGTCATCGCCATAATCTCCAGCAAAATACTTGGAATCACACTTTCTGGAACAGTGGTTGTAAAGTAAAACATTATTTTACTCGTCGATAGCGTTTTCGAGTTTCGAAGTGTTATTTATCAATCGAAACGAATAGCTTTTTTAATCGTTCATCAGTGCTTTTTAACAATTCACTTCTGGAAGCCACCAAAATGACGACCATCACAACGAGAGTTGGAAATCTAATGATTCCGAAAATGCCAGCCGCCGAGCTTGTGTTCACGTCAACCAGTAATTCGGAAGCGAACGCCGTCCCGATAATCGCAGTTGTGAGTATCCTGATATCTTTTTCTTAGATGATGAATCATATTGTTGTCCTACATTAGGTCATTGCATTTTGTCGTGATACCAGAAGGAAAATTGTATTCATCTGACTCAGCTGCCGTCCTCGGGAGCAGTTTGAGATGCTTCTATTTAAAACTGGTTAATACGTTGTTCTGTCTGAAATATTGGGTTATTGAAGAATCTCCCTCTGTACCAGGAACCGTTTAGACTTTCTGAAAATTAATAACCCTTGATGCACTCGTTTCATATGTCTTGATCCGGAAGCTAACGAGCTATGTGTGATATAATATGCATTCTGTAATCGTGTTTTGATCGTTGTTTGCGAGAAGTACCGAAGCTCATTCTCATCGATTCTCAGAGTAATGGAATAATGGGAACTGTAGTAACTCGTGCATTTCTGAATCGAGCGAAAAATCTCATTAGGACGTCTGCGAGTAACCGACAATGTGTTATTGATAAATTGATCCCACTTGTATTCAGATTACTAATCAGTAATAGTATTAAATTCAGAGTGATGGGGATCTTAGATACCTTTACAAACTACGTTTATTGTATTTTAAAATTAAAATTGATTCCGTTATCACGAGTGACCCAAGTCTATGTAAGCCAACCGAGTATTACCAAACTTCATTACGATGTAATTACGGAATTTCACTGGGTACAAGCTCAGTAATGGCGTACTAAGTTGATGTACAACTGTGTTTTTGGTTTTATTTCATAAAAAGTAACGTGTGGTTGCTATTTTAAGCTCTTCCGCATCTTACTTAATAATTCTTAATTAGTGTTTCGCACAAGTGGACAGCTCTCTGGCCTTTTCAGATTAACCTACCAATCTGAAACAGCTTATCTAATACCCAAACGATTATTACCTCGCTTTGTTCTACATGATTTTTCTGGTACCTGCGCAGAAGCGCAAATAGGGCTCAGAACTGGGGGGGAGGGCTTAAGCCCCCGTATTATGAAGCAACACCACCACCCCCGCATCATTTTCTTTGGTAATTTTTCAGTGTTGGGGAAGGGGGGCTATTTAGAAGTTCGGGAGAGGGCTAAGCCCCCCGCCCCCTCACCATTTTGCGCCTATATACCTGCGACTTATTTACGGATCTTTCCAGGTTCTTTGATTGAAAACAGCGGTAAGGGAGGGGGTCTTTGAGTAGGATCTCTGTAATGGCGTAGAATGACAGTTCGGAAACTGAAAGCTCGACTTGCTTCGACCGCCGTCTTTAGGAGTAAAATATGGGTGCGATAGTACCGGCGCAAATTTGGAGGCTTTGAGGCTTAGTCTCCCCCCCCCCTCCCAATACTGTAAAAGCCCCCCAAAACACTGGAAGTTTTTACGAGCTAAAGAATGTTTAGCACTCCCTGAGCACTCGCCTGGAAATTTCAGGTCCCCCACGGCCGGACACGCTGCCTCTCTTCACTCACCCCTCACCTCCTCGTCTTGGTCCGTGTGTCGACGCAGGCAGGTGGCGACGACGGGTGAGCCCTGCCGGTGGGTCCGCAACGCAGCTGCAGCAGCTCTTCTAGGATGGTACAGAGTTCTCCTCCTGTTCGATGGTGTGGGCCGAGCTTGGTGAATCGTCGGCCCTCTGTCTCGACCACTCCGTCTGTATCTTCAAAATAACAACCCTAACTAGGTATTTCACATTTAGATTAATAATACAAAGTGACTTATAAAATACTAAGCATCATAAAAGACTTTTTTTCTTAACAAAGTAAATAGCAAACCTATCACTGTATTTTATATTTAGATTAAATAAAAAATGACCAGTAGAATAATAAAAGACTTTTACAAACACAATTTCAGAAACATTCAAAACCAAACTTTTCTTGCCTTTCCCACTTTGGCGGTCCTGAGAAAGGGTCTGATGATCTTTAGTTTACAAGGTGTCTACAGATTTGGAAAATTTGGAAAAAGTCAGGAATTTGAAAACTAGGTTAGGAAGTTTGTAAATAGTCAGGAAATTCAACAATATTTTTAAGAAGTTTGGAAAAAAACAAAGAATGAACTCACGGCAATTTTTTTTCGTCGTTTAATTTTACTTCAGCACTTTATATGTATATCTGTGAACACCTTCCTAATGCTTTCACCCAAAAATCAACTTCAAATTTCAGTTATTTTAACCATAGCGTCTAGTAGTATAAACATATTATACATGGCTATACTGTAAAAGTTTAAAGAAGAGAAAAAAAAAAGTTTAGAAAAGTCAGGAATTTACATTTTTTCATTCTTGTAGACACCTTGGTTTAAAAAAACTCCTTTCTCCGTTGGCCACTGATACCGAGAGGGTAAGCAAAATTCTCAATGCTACATATACATTGGGAAGATGTCAATCAGACGGTTTGTTGTAATATAAGACAGTGTTGTTTCGGGGCAGCTATCTTTGGACAACATTGGAGCTAAGATTATGATTTCACCCAGCAGTTCATTTCCGTTGACGTCACTTTTGCCATCAGCTATCAAAACTAATTTGCAGGTTTCTTTTATTGCATCTTTTTCACATTTTCTAACTGTTTGATGTCATAGAGGAATTCGCAATGTTTACTGTGACTTTCCATCTGTTCAGACCTTTCTGATAATTAATTAATTGCAGTGTCGAGAACTACAAAAAAAAAAGTTTACTTTGATAGATTCCTTTCCCGACCTCACAGGTTCTGCCTTTTGATCTTTCTTGGCCTGACCACAACTTCATCGGAGAACTCTTGATCGATTCCCAGTTTTTCAGCCAGTTCCTTTGCGTCTGTAATAACACTATTCAGTCCATTTTCCGACCTCATGTTCTCCAAAAAAAGTCTTGATACTTTCAATTAGTTTCAAAGCGCTCTTCAGATTCACTGTTTTTTTCTGTAGTGTTTTGCTTACTAGATTAATTTTGAACAAGACATCATGCCAAGTGACCAAACAACAGAGGAACTTGAAATCTGTGATTATTTTGGCACTTCCCATAGTGATACTTTTTCCAAAAGCATCGATTTTGGAATCTGAAGTTGCTGCGTAGACAGCATCATAAACCTCATCAATGTGGTATCGCAAAGGTTCAAGGGCGTTAATCCTGCTCTCCCAACGAGTTTCACTTAGAGGTTTTACAGCCAAATTCTTTACATGATTTGTTATAATATACTCCATCTATGGGTAGATCCAGAAAAAAAGTTATAAACCTCCTGAATATTGCTGAAGAATTTCACAGCCTCGATCGGTGGGGAGAGGGGAGGGGTCGTCGCAACTTATGACTCATGATTCAGTCAAGGTCAGCCGTGCGAGCGCCTCTCGCCTGATTTAGTATGACACTAGACCAGATGCAGTACGAGTATGCGCTGAGCCAAAGTCGTTGTTTTGGCAGGGGTTTTGTGGATGTTACAGTTATTGTCTTTTGCTTTTCAGCTAAGTGTTGAGCCATTATACATATATAAAATATCTACAGTATAAAATATAAACTTTGGTGCGCCTAATATGTAGAAAAAACTCAGTATTTTTACATATTAGGGGTGCCAACGTTTATATTGAAGTTTAGTTTTGCCACAAAATCAAAATTCTGATTTTAGAACTTGAAAAAAAAACATGCGGCCGCATGTTTCGCATAGCCCTTGCGCCGGCTCTAGCACTCACAGTTCGAACCAGCATAGCTTCTCCCCCTTACACTAGTAGATAAATAAGGTAAAGTGCCATTTATTGGTCAGGTTTGTTTGGGCAGTCATATCACGAGCTCTAATTACATGAAGGAGTTGATTTTAGAATCAATGGATACTTTCATCATTCCTCTACAACATATGACGAGATGGCGCTGCTATCACTCCCCTGGATTAATCCACAGACATCCTATAAAGGGTCCAAAAACCACAATTTGGCAACTGTTGCCAACTATGGGTCTGCAGAATTTTCCATTTTTAATCATAACAAAGGGTAGTGTATGCCATCGGGAATGAGTTTCACTAACACGCGCCTATATCAAGGTAAAGTGCTATTTTCAGTGAATTTTTGAAAATATGCGAAAATTTGCCGATTATTGGTCGACCACTGTTTGGCACAATCTGGGGGGGGGGGTCCGAAATTAACAGAATGAAAAGAAGAAAATGAAATTCAGTTTATTTGTGACTTGCATCGATAAATGGCGGTTAGTGAGCAAAAAATTCGATTTTGAGATTTTACTCGATTTACACTAATTAAGACTTGCTCTTTCACATGGTGTTGTTGGGGGAAACAAATATTTAGGCTTGTACAAGCCATTAAAGTTGAGCTCTTCATAACTGGCTCTTATCAGTATGACGATTTTTCAGCTACGTCAGTAATTCTCACGCGGCAGTATTTTCGTCCACACTACACACTTCCGCGGATTAATTTATTCAGATTTTTATAATAGCAGATGTTCATACATTCACAAGCTCTTATCACTATTTTCACAGTTGGCAATACTAAATAACTCGAGAATTTCTTCCCTCCAAATAAATAAATTTAAAAAAAGTAACAATAATATAAAAAATAAATTATATGGTTATATTCCACCAACACCCATTAATAATTATTCCAAATTTCAAGAAGATTGATCACTCCGATCCAAAGATATTCGCATTCAAAATTTGTTTTCGTTCTCCTGGGAAAATTGTGCTTTCCTTTAACCGCCTTTTCTCGATGCAGGTCACATTTATTGTAATCAGAGTAAAATACAAAAATCACAGAAATGCCAAAAAGGCTCCTTGTCATTTCATTCGGCTGACTGATAACAAGAGAAAGAAAACAATAGCCAATCTCATTGGTCAATTTTTTTTTCATCTCATGTATTAAGATTCATCATTGCCATATGTTCTGCAACTCTTAAATAGGCTAGCTAACTTACTAAAATCAAAAACATAATGATAGGACTGAGGTACTATCAGTTCCACAACTGGATTCCATCTCCAATTCTCAGGATCCGCACTCGATGAGTAGCCACCTAGCCATTCAGTCGTCTGTTGATTATTGGAAAAATATTCCTCGGTATGTCCTTTGATCTCACGATTACAAAAAGTCCGATAGCGTTTTCAAGTTTTAAAGTCTTATTTATCAATCGAAACGAATAGCTTTTTTAGTCGTTCGTTAGTGCTTTTTAATAATTCACTTCTGGAAGCCGCCGAAATGGCAACCATTTGAAAATCTAATGATTCCGAAAATGCCAGCTTGTATTCACGTCAATCAGTAATTCGGAAGCGAACTCCGTCCCGATAATCGCAGTTGTGAGAATCTGATATCTTTTTCTTAGATGATGAATCATATTGTAGTCCTATATTAGGTCATTGTATTTTGTCGTGATACCGGAAGGAAAATAGCATTCATCTGACTCAGCTGAGCATGAAGTACTTCCTTGTCGATTTTGATGATGGACTTCGAAAATGCAAAAATGTTATCACGCCGAAAACTGGAGCTCCGTGTCGCCAGCAGCACATATACGAAGGATGTGGATGAAACCTGTACAGAAAAATTGTGTACCATTTGTGTATTTTTGTGTGACCAATTACAAAATTTGTGTGTCATCTCTTCCAGAAATATAACCAAAATACTAAAAGTAGGGCAATGCGCTGCTGGTGACATGCTGCACAAATAACGAGATGAGGTGTGACCAACCTGCAAATAAGCTCAAATAATTTTGTTCTAATTGTGTTATTTTTGTGTGGATCTTCACAACACCCTAAACTACTCCCATCCTCCTCCCGCTGAACAGGGGCGAGAAAATTTTTTAGATTCGGGGATGAAGACAACCGCAAAAAACTGTATATCAAATGCGTAGTTTTGTGTGACCGAGTGCAAAACTTGTGTGTCATCCCTTCTGAAGATATAACCAAAAAACCAAAAGTAGGGCAGTGTGCTGTTGGCGACATGCTGCTCAAATAATGAGATTAGGTGTGACTAGCCTGCAAATAAGCTCAAATAATTGTGTTCTAATTGTGTATTTTTGTGTAGATCTTCCCAACTCCCTAAACTACTCCCATCCTCCTCCCCCCTGAACAGGGGCGAGAAAATTTTTTAGATTCGGGGATGAAGACAACCGCAAAAAACTGTATATCAAATGCGTAGTTTTGTGTGCCCAGTCGCAGAATTTATGTGTCAGCCCTTCGAAAGATATAACCACAAAAAAAAAAAAAAAGTAGGGCAATGTGCTACTGGCGACATGCTGGACAAATAATGAGCTTAGGTGTGACCAACCTGCAAATAAGCTCAAATAATTGTGTATTTTTGTGTGGACCCGAATGGTCCCAATCGACAGCTTTTTAATCGTGTGTTTCTGTGTTAATAATTTCCGAATTTATGTGTCAACCATCTGCCATGAAGGGGGGTTACCACTGAAAGACTCATTATGATAACCCCAGAATGAGAGTCGATGCTAAAATCCCCCAAATGCCTTCATGCAACAGTTGTTTATTGCGTACTCGTATGATTGTTTGGACATTTTCCGAATTTATGAACTTATTATTTCTATGTAAAAGTACTGGTGTTGATTTTCGGATGATCTCAGATTATGCCTACTTACTCGTATATTGCTGTGAGGACCATGAATTTCTGTGATGGTCAGCTTAAAGGGAGGCTCACCACTGCAACGACTATTGTAAGAAATAATGCTGAGGGCGTCGGAAAGAACTCAAATAATACCTACTTAATTGTATATGTTTGCGTAGGGAGTTTTAGCAATCAGCATCTTCTGTAATCTGTAATACCTCATGATGAGTATGGTGCTTTCGACTTAAGGATGATCTCGAATGACGTATTTTTAATTGCGGTTTTTTGTGTCTAAATTCATACTTAAGAGCAATAGTACTTTTTCTAAACAATGAATCGACGGATTTTCCAACCAGTAGTTCTTGAAAACAAATCTGCTTTCTGATTTTATTTCTTTCATTGTTAAGAATGAAGTCTTGTCAACCAATATTGGGTAGCATATTGGTTGTTTCCATTAGCTGTAATGCCACTGAAGCATTCCAGACATTTTTGCTTACCTACACCTACAGTCCCCGTCGTATTCTCAGTCCTTACCATATGATACTACTTCGAAAAACGAAACGCTAGTAAGTTAATCGAAGTATGACTGTATCCAAACATGAGTACTACGTTAACTGAATACAGTATGTTTCTAAAGTAAGAGAACCCGATATGCTAAAAAAAAAATCCAAAAAATACGGGAAGGCATAGAAAATGTTTATTTAATTAGAAAACTATAAAAAATGGCACAGCATTTACAAAAGCTGTTCAAAATGTTTGCCATGAGCCATTTTACATGTTTGGGCTCTTTTGAAAAAATTCCCTGAAACTCGCTTCGGCAGCAGGCTGTCGATCGTCTTGATTTTATGATTTCATTATTTGTGAGCATGTCGCCAGCAGCACACTGCTCTACTTTTGGTTTTTTGGTTATATCTTCAGTGAAGGGATGACACACAAGTTTTGTCTCGGTCACACAAAAATTCACAATTGATACACAATTTTTTGGGATATTCTGCATCCTCGAATCCAACTATTCAGGGAGGAGGAGGATAGGAGTAGTTTAGGGTGTTGTGAAGATCCACACAAAAATACACAATTAGAACACAATTATTTGAGCTTATTTGCAGGTTGGTCACACCTAATCTCGTTATTTGTGCAGCATGTTGCCAGCAGCGCATTGCTCTACTTTTGGTTTTTTGGTTGTATCTTGGGAAAGGATGACACAAATTTTGTAATTGATCACACAAAAGTACCCAAATGGTACACGATTTTTTTGTATAGGTTTCATCCACATCCCTTGTATATGTTTATGTGCTGCTGGCGACATGGAGATGAAAACAGGTAGATTTTTGCGCAGTTCATATCCTCAACGCGAATCATCAAAATCACTTCGAACACAGATCTATGTATCTGCCGGACATTGACAAAAAAGTACAACTCTCACCCTCCCTAGCGGACCAGATTTATAGCTTCAAAATTTTTACGAATGAGTAGCCCTTTACTTTATTGAGTTATGGTTAAAAACTGCAACATACCAGCTAACTTTGGTCGCTGGTTGGAAATTCTGAACTAAGTTGAGAATGATCTATGACGATTCCAAAAATGTAGTCATCTTACCCCTCATTTTTGTTCATGGGGTAAGATGACTACTAATAAAAACACTCCTAAATATTTGTAAAAAATAGTTTGTTTATTATTTGTCCAAAGGTACCTGGTATATTGTAATTTTTATCTACTGACATTAAGGAGAAAAGCTATGGGAGTTCAAACCTCAAGTGTCACCTTGCCCCCTCTACTCTGTGTAACATTAAATCGTAAGGACTGTTTTTACGTGATAACGAATGTCTCTTGGACTTTTTAACGGAACTAGACGAAATTTCGCAAGAAGGATGTGTTTTGGTAGTTCTTTCGACAACTTGCATCAATGTTACCAAATAAAAAAGGCAAAACAGAAAAAAAAACTATAGTTATCTTCCCTCCATGCGTCATTTTTCCCCCCTTAACTAGGCTGAGTAATTAAAATCTATGTTTCCTATCTTTTTACACGGGGAGCAAAGATCAGTCTGGTCCTATGAGGATTCCACCAGTTAGTTTATTTTGATGACTGTTTTAATTTCTAGTCAACTCAATAAGAATTCACCCTCAAATAACTTCAAATTTTTCAAAATTCAAAATATCGAATCATCGCCTGTACATTTCTCATGGGAGCAAATTATTTGATCTCTCACGGTAGACAGGTTCTCAACTCGGCCATAAGATGCCAGCCTCTTCGATTCCGAGACCCAGTTGGTTGTCCCAGTTTTCGTCATCATCCTGTTGATTAGCTCTGCAGGTGTGCGTTTCTGAGAGACCAAAAATTGGAAACTCGAAAAAATTTTCTGAGATATCATTATTACAAATAAGTTTTTAAAAAGATCCAGGGTGCCTAACGGTCCTTCTAGTTCTGCTGGTCCTGAAAAGTACTGCTTTTTGCTTTAAGGTACTGAAGTCCTGCAAAAGTCCTGCTTTTAAATTGAGGGCCCTACTTTTTTCAAATTTGAAACCCTATCACTCAAGCGAAAATTAAACATTGAATTTGGACGCCAATAAAGAAGCAGTTATTTAAAAAAATAAATGAGTAATAACTTCTATTGTGTTAGTTTTTAAAACTTATTTTCGCAACAGGTTTTTGAAAACTTTTTTTTTGGGTGGGGGTACGTTATTATTTTGAGAAAGTCCTGCTGAAGGTCCTGCAAAAGTCCTGCTTTTTGGTTTCGAGATTTTGTGAGACACCCTGATCCATGTTTTCTAAAAAAGTTTTACAATTTTAAAAAAACTCAAACTTGGGCTCGATAAAGAAGAATATTCGAAGGGTGAAGAATCAAAACTCACATTTGCCATTTTACTTCAAGGGCGCAAATAGGGAAAATACTATATACGGGTGCAGGAATATCTTTGCTGCGCCTATAAATATGCGATATGTATAACATACTCCACGTTCACAGAGGCGCAGCAAAGATATTCCTGCACCCGTGTACAGTATTTTGCCTGCTTGCGCCCTTGAAGTAAAATGGCAAATGTGAGTTTTGATTCTTTACCCTTTATTTTAAGACTTAGAACGACACAATACTCTATACTACATAGTATCCTAGGACTATCCCTTAAGGATAAAGTAAGGAATAATAAAATTATGAAAAAAAACGAAAATGGTGGACATTGGGTACATAATTAAGAAATCGAAATTCACTTATGCAGGACATCTAACCAGGGAGGGAAACTGAAAATGGGGATACAAGCTGTTGGTCTGGACTCCCTACGGTAACAAAATGAAAAAAAACTGCCCCCAATCCGGTGGCGTGATGAAATAGTTACAAGAGTAGGGGTGGTCCAAAACAGATCAGGATGGAGGAGAGTGATGGAGACAAATGCCCAAAACTGGGCGGGTTAATTAGGCGTCGGTCGGTCGCTAACCCAGGTTTAATAAAAATGAGCAAAATCCAGGGTTAGCATTTTACATATAGATTGATTAGTTCTACGTAAAACGTAAAATAGATGTAATATGGCAAAAAAATTACACGGTTGATGATTGATAAATAATAACTGATGTAATAAAAAATGAGAATGAAAAATTGAAAATGAATTATGAAAATAATTAAAATGGAATTATTCAATTTTGACGATAAAATGGAAATGAATGACTGGTTTAAGCCTTTAACTTGCTTTTTTTGAATGGAATTTATAAAGTTTATTAGTTATTATTGTTTATTAATTTTTCTTTAAAAAATTTCAATTTAAAATTCAGATTTTAGAAAGTTTATTAAAAAATGTTAAATTTTTTTGGTCTGAATTGCTTAATTTTTTAAATTGTTTTATACTTGTCTTTTATAATTCTTTTTCATAATAAAATCGTATAATATGAAACATTTACTTTCGTCTGAGTTACCTATTGTGAATTTGAGGAGTATAACTTATAAAATTGAACGATTAAGGAGACGACCATTTTTGGCTGTAGTTTCAGTAGTACGCAGGTTTTAAATTTTGATTGAAAAATTGTGGTTCAATTTTCTTCACTCATTTTGACTTATTTTGCATTCATTTTACATTTCACATTATAAAATGTAAAATGTATTTTACCTGCCAACCCTGGTGAAATCTATCTGTCTTTATTCTGCTCTCCAAATTTGAATACGTTTCCTTTATTTTTATGTTTGGTTATAGTTAGAGATGGATTTTTCAGCATTGAAACGTGTGAATTTCGACACCAAAATCGGAAAGTTCGGCATAGTTCGGCATTTAAAAAAAAAAAAAGTAGTGGGAAAAATCAATTTTCATCTCAATTATTTATTCGATAATTAGAGAATTACAAAGCAAAGTAGCAGATAGGCTCGACTTTTGCTTTCTTCGAATGTCTTAATTCTAATTACGAGTATAATTGTGTTAGAAATAAAAGAAAGAAAAACAGCGCGTCTGGGAGTTCTTGGGGGGGGGGGGTACAAAAATTTGAAATTAAAGTCTCTAAACAAGAAAAAATGTTTTCTTGTCTCGCAGAAAGTGAAAGAAAAAAAATCTTGTAACGTTTTAAGAATATCGTCATTTTTTCAAGGCTCTTTTTATTAACTTTTGTTGAATACTCAGTTTTCATTTTTATTAACGGGGGGAGAGAGAAGGTGTAAATGATACAGTATACCCCCTCGACGAAACTTCCTCTGATACAGTGTTGCCAGAAGTGAAAATTGAATTCTGCTCTCGGATGTCCCCAATTCTGTTAAATTTTGCTAGATTAAAAAAAAAATTCTGCTGAAGTCCGTTCAAATTGAGTTTTCCAATGAAAATTAATATGCTCAAATGAAATTTCCGCTGTTGAAAATGAAAATTTTTGTTAGATCTAGCAGCAAAAATGCCGTTTTGGTCACACTGCGTCTGGTATGTGGAAGTAGTACATAACGGCTCAAGGCTGGATTCAAGATTTTGTGGCCTTGGGGCCCAGGAAGATGTGGAAGCCCCAATGTGTCAAGCAACCTTCCTCCTCCCCTCCCCCCCCCCAAAAAAAACTTGAGAAATTCAAAATTACGAGTAAAAATAATTTGAAGTACACATAAAGTATGAACAACATATTATATTTGTAATAACGACACTTTCATGACTAATTTGTGGAGGCTCGGGGCCATGGGCTCCGTGCCCCCCCCCCTAAATCCGGTCCTGTAACGGTTATATTATTTGATAATTTGATAGTCGTTGGCGCCATATTCGAGCTGTAGTTCAGTACTTCATTCCTTAATTATTCGAGAACAATGATTTTTGGTCGTTTCGGCATTTTCGGCAAAATAGAATTTTTTCCCTGGCCCCCATTTCTCATGATTCGAACTTCATTTTGACTCTCATTGATTTCATCCTCAAGGAAAAAAGTGCCCAATGTCGAGGAATCCAGTCTCTAGTCATAATATATGGTGTTTTATCATGAATTTGTAGCCTATGAAGTCGAATACCCAATTGTAACCAATAAAAGCCAAATTAATATTTTCTCCATATTCCTGGGTTCTCTCTAGGATTTGATTTATTGTATGGAAATGGTCGAGAGTTGAAAAGTTTGGCCTAAAACCTGTCTGCTCAGAAGAGTTTTGCTATTCTAATGCGTGTGTTATTCTTAGTTGTAGCAATTTTGAGAAAATAATAATATGAATATATTTACTACCCCCTGCCAACAGCCGAGAAGGCCAATTACAGGCTGGGGGAAAACAAAAGTATAGTACAAGGAACTACAATAGAAACTACAGTAGAAAAAATTTTTTGCATCCACACACCACATCCAGTCAACATACACGCCCACACATGCCAGCACCCTATTCGACCCAGGCACAGCCCCATTCCGTTGAACACCCGCCCTCACCTCCAACGCATTCACAATCCCGCACACTCACACATTCTGTCATGTCATGCGGTGCTCCCTCTGCTCCCCCCCCCCGCCCTCTTATGTGATCTAGTCTAAGCGGACTGTTCATCAGCGAATGAATTTGAAAAATCCCCGAAAAATTTTTGGGTATTATGGGGGATAGACTGATGGGGTGGATAATTTCCAATTTCGTGTCTCATAACGGGACTAGTACAGTCTCCCTTGGATCGAGTTAAAGGTCTTGGCCTTTGCCTCTTGAGGTAGGGATGCATTGGTTCATTGTGTAATAAAATAACTCTTAGCTGACAGATGGATTTAGATTGGATTGCCTCCTCTCTACTCCAGTAATCATTCATTCGTCTGGCCCCTCTCCCCGCACCATGTTTACAACAAAACGGTTGGAAAGTTTTTCAGTCGTGTATGAGTTGATTGCCTCTATTGCACCACGCGGCCACCATCCAGTCATTGGATTCGGCAGAAAATGAACGGCACGCTTCATCTTTTTTCCATCGATATTGCGGGAAACCCGCGCCGCGATCAGGTTTCCACTTTCGTAATGTCGAATAACCGGAGCGAGCCCCCGGGTAACTCACGTTTGTCGTCGAATTTGAGGAACAATGATGTTGGGGGAAAAAATGTTTATCGTCCATTTGTGTTATTGTTTAACTGTTGGCAGAAAATATCTATAACGGTGGCTGATGGTGACCTCAATTAATACGGTTCACCGTGCGCCGCGAATTTACGTCGTGGTTTGAAGATCACACAGACGAATTACACGACAGTATTCCCCTGACCTTCCGGCACAAACAGCAGTGTAGTTTCCATCAGAATTCTGGAATAAACCGCAAATTGGCAACCGACCATAAGCGAGTACCTTCGAGCCGGTCGAACGTGTAATAAGGTGCTCGTAAAATTAGCATACAAAGTTTGAAGACTGTTCTAGTTTTTGTATCGTTCTTTTCGATCTTCGAATTTGTTGTAGGATTGCTGCAGTTTCGTTCATGTAAATTGTTTTACATGTCTGTTTTTCATCAGTTTACTTTCAGCAGTAATGTTATTGGGGAGGGGCTTTGAAGTGGCTCCCTCAGGCCCCGGAAATTACCCGTTCGAGTATCGCGTCGACAACCAGAGGGGTTGCTTTGAGGCTGGATTGGGCCACCATTTCCACTCGCCTTGATACGGATTCGCGTTATCCTGCCAGGGCCACTATGGGACATCGTACTGACCGAGGCAACGCTCACCCAGGGTTCGTCTGGAATTCGGATGGCTCATAGGCGGACCCCGCTTCCTTCACCTCGCACCTTCCCGTCTTGGTTCTTGTTAGCGACGAGTCGAGGATTAATGCTCATTTTATCAGGAGCAGGGGGGAAGGCTTTTCACTGAGGCAGGGTGTCTACAGGTGCTAAAAAGTCCTGAAAGTTATAAAAAGTGCTGAAATTGAAAAAAAAAATTGAAAAGTTCTTCATTTTTGTTAATACATATTTTCAAAACCACACCCCTAAAAAATCAACGTTCGTTGTAAAATAATAGAACTTTCAATGATAATAATTATCCAACACAATGAATGAGAATGTTTCAAAAGTGTACTCGGTTGACTTTTTCTTAACTGGAAAAGAAAAATTTGTACACTCGGAGAAAATATGGAAAAATATGCCGGCTACAGTTCTGCAAAGGGTTCTGAAGAAGTACTTCATGTGTACTTTTTGATTTCTGTAGACACCCTGTGAGAGAAGTTGCCTGCTAACGAAGTTGAAGGAGTACGTGTTTTTCTTATCGAATGCCACACCCAGACATTTTCACAATTAGCTACATTCTAGGAGGAAACGGGAGGTAGGAAGAAGTCTTTTCACTGAGAAAAAGTTGCTTACTGGTGAAGTTAAAAGAGTGCGTGTTTTGCTTATCGAATGCCACCCCCAAAAAATTTCACATGTAGCTGTATTCGAGCAGGAAATATTGGGGGGGGGGGTTGTGCCACCCCCAAAATCTTCACAATTAACTGCATTCAAACTGTAGAGTATTTTGCAACTCGACCTCGATGTTTTGCATTGGCATTTCTGGAATCTTGTGGTTCTCAAAAACGGTGGTTGTGTTTTCGCCGGGTTCTTTATCTCGCATATTTTTATTCGTATCAGCCATTGAATTGGATATTTTGGTAGTTTATGTTATGGTTGCACGCAGCCTCCGAAAGTAGGTCAGTTACCCCTCCTGGTGGCGACGACCGGTTATTTTGCGACAGGGATTGAAATGAAATCCCTATGATGGGCTGTCACGCGATTCAAAAGTGAATTCTTGTGGACATGTGTTAGATGGTCCTTATTTTACACTCCTTTTTTTTTCCTTTTTTTGCCTGCTCTCGTTGGCTTTCTACCCCATAGAACTAACGTGTGTAGAATTTCAGCTCGTGCCTAATCGTGTCCTTCTTTTGGAAAAACACAGAGAGCTTTGACATTTTTATTTCCAATTTAATAATCTCGGTACCTACTGAAGCTACAAATACAGGCGTAGTCTTATTTGTTCAGACATTATGAGCTTGTTTAAGAATAGAATACTGGACAGTTACGGTTGTTGTAAGTGCCCCCCCCCCTCCTAACGCCAAAGAGGGTTTAAGAAAATTGGCAACCAATTTTTTCGACGCAGTATTCGATTTGTATGTTTCCACGATCGCTGAATCCGATTTTGACGTTTTTGTGTACGACATTCCACGGTGACACCCGAAGCCGATGACAAATTTTGGCTGTTTTTTGGACTTGGTACTTGATACATAAGTTTTCAAAGTAGCTGGGTTAAATTTCTACAATCTTTTTTGTGGTTCCGACCTTCGGGGTGGCACCTTGGGGCTGGGACCAAACCTTGGTCATTTGTTTTCACCAGTTCTGAAATGTTTTGGAAATTGTTTCATTTTCCAAATTTTGAAGCGAAGGGACATAGGCTCGAGCTTGAATATCATCCGACGGTAGCGTAGCCGGAGGCTCTGAGGGAGGCCTTTGCCCACAGGCAGGGTATGGCGCAATAGGAGTCTGCGTACTTTTGTATACGCATGAAATAGATTTACACGTACACTATATGTATATCCGGATATCTCGCGCAATAAAGACTCTTGCTTACTTACTTACTTACAGGGTGAAAAAAGTACAATTTGACGAAAAAAGTCAATGCAATATATTTTCCCATAAGAAGGAGAGGGATTTTGCGGCGCGTGATCTCTTTAACCAATGTAACTGAAACTTTTTGGGAATTCTTTTCTATTTTTTTAAACTGATCGGGCCGGGGGGGGGGTCGTATCATCCAATGTTCGGTGATAAGAACCATCCCTTCCTTCTTTTCGGAAGATGAAAATTTTCGGGTTTGTCATTTTGAGAGAATTTGGTGGTATTTTCAGGTTGTCTTAAATGTGCCTTCGTTACGGCTCTAATGGTAGGCAAGAAAAGTAAATATTATCTCTTCAGTTTTCCCGGTTGAGAATCGATTTGCATTGGGGGACGGGGTATGTCCGTGGCCACTTGGTCAAGTTTAACGACCTGTAATCGTGTCGAGGTTTCGAAACATCGCAAAAAAGTGGCGAGTTGAATGATAAAACAGTAAATTGTTTCGCGACTGGAGGAAATATTTGTATTCAACCGAATTCTGCGGTCACCGCGAAACGATTTTCTCTCTGCCGGCATTTCAAAATGTAGGAAATTTTAACAAAACGTCCGTCTACGAATTTCTAATATTTCTTTTGTTGCTGTTGTTGTTCTTTTGGTAAAATTCCAAAATTCCGGTTTTTCTGCACACCATGTTAATGTGGTGCATATTTTGCGAATGAAATTTAGCATTAGCAAACGGCCTTGCCAGCGTGCAACGTTCTAGAGGCGCTGCTTCCGAGTCGAAAAATTGCGTTGAACTGCCTTCCCCCATCGAAATGGAAAGATTTTTGTCAAAAATTGACTTGATCCACTTTGGAAAAGAGCTCTTCAAATATAGTCCTAATATCGAGCCCTGAGGAACTCCCGGTGTACTCCCGGGAAAAAGCTCCCTTATACTCCCCGTATTGTGTTCTGTTATTTAGGTAACAATCAAAAAGGTCAACTAACTTGCCAGAAAAACCTATGCCGTGTAATTTTTTGATAAGTTTTTATGGTTAACGGTGTCAGAAGCTTTTGAAAAATCTTGAGTACTATGGGAAAAGCTATCTTAAATATCATTCGTGAAATTGAATAGGTTTGGTGTAACTAAGTAACCTTGCCGGAAACCATGTTGAAAAGGAGATAACATATTTTTTATTTGATAGTAAAGGTTTCCATGCAATACAATCTCGAATACTTTGCTAGCAAGGGGAACTAGGGATATTAGGTGATAGTTTTTTATGTCACTGATTTTATCAGATTTATGTAAGGGAATAACCTTCGACTTTTTCCAAATACCAGGGAAAACACCAGTCTCTGGGACAATATTACATAAATGAGTTAGTGGGATGACTAAGAGGTCAGAGCATGCTCGAAAAACATAGGGTGGAATATGGTGTGGACCACAGGATGGTTTTGGCTTGAGATTTTGGAAAGTATTCTCGATATCTTTCTCAGTGAAGGCTCTTACTGAAATTGGGCCTCCTTTTCCAACATCACTACTGCTTTCTTAAGTGTGAGTTCCGTCCCTTTTACTCAGGCCTGTGCAGGGGGGGTCCCCCAGGCCCGAGTGTTTTGAGGGCCCGCGAAGAGCCCGCCAGTGCTAAAAAATCTCCTTTTACAAAAAGGGCCCTGTTTCTTTTTTACTTTTTTTCCCTCTTACCTACTTTTTACATCTCCCCGGCCCCGGGGGGGGCAGATTTCCTCTGCACGGCTCTGCTTTTACTGAAAACGCTGGAAAAATAATTTGCAAATGACTCTGCTGTATATGAACATATGCCATCCATAATATGCAGTGTATGGAAACCGTTAATAGTTTCAGAATTGAAATCAACATTATCAAAAATATACTGACAGAATGTCCCATCAAGAATATGTTCCTCAGCTTGAAATAAGGCGCAATTCTTAAATAATCTGACGTCGTACTAACTGATTCTTAAGCTTGAAGCAGAGAGAACTGTTGTCAATTCTTTTGATCCAAATTTTCTATGGATAGTGGATACCCACATCGATAGCAGTCTGAATGGAAGAGATGGACGAGCGAGGTCTTACAACCGAAATAACTACGTGTGAATTGGACACGCCGTCTGTACGTCTCCACTTTTTTTTTTTTTTTTTGCTATCCATACCCAATGCAGGAGGGTGGATAGAGCTCTGCAAAATGGGCAAAATGTGCTCCCAGGAATGAAAACTAGGGATATAAAAATGACGTTACCTCGCAGAGAAGAAATTGTCTGGGAGGCTACTGAATACTATAAAGAGCTGTACTCGTGCAAAGGGACCGAGACTGGCATTAGCACTGAGGAGAGAGGAAGGGGGCAAAGAAGGGAAATAGGCCTTGGGGAGGAAGGGATGCCAGATATCCTAGAGGAGAAGGTAGAGAAAGCTCTTGTCACAGCAAAAATGGGAAGGGTAGGGCAGTAGGGGGATCTGATGAAATAGGAAATGAGATATTGAAGATCTTGGTTAGAGCTCTTGCACCCTTCATGGCTGCGTTCGTTAGGACGGCATTTACTCCGTGGCAATGGTACGTATCGGAAATGATACTATTATATAAAAAAATGAAGATAGGAGTGATCTGAACAATTATAGACCGATTAGCCTCTCTTCGAACACAAGCAAAATTTTTGAGGAAATAAAAAAACTAGAATGGGATTTTGGATGGGAACCAACCACGGGAGCTGGCAGGATTCAGGAGGGGATGTTCAACCGTTGGCCACATTTTCTCATTAAACCAAATTCTGGAGAGAACTAAGGAATTTAATATGCCTTTAGGACTTGTGTTCATTGACTGTAACAAAGCATTTGACTCGGTACACCACTGGGCAGTGTGGGCAGCTCTGGTCAAACAGGGAGTAGAAAGGAACATCGTGGGGAGTCTTGAAGGATATGTACGAAAAAACAACTGCGTATGTACTTTTGGATAGAGCAGGGGAGACTTTTGTCATTAAAAAAGGGGTAAAGCAGGGGGACGCACTATCCCCGAATCTGTTTAATGCAGTACTGGAGGAGATTTTTGGAAAACTAAATTGGGAAAACAAGGGGGGTGAAAATTAATGGTCAGAGGCCGAACAATTTGCGTTTTGCCGATGATCTAGTGCTGTTGTGTAACGATCTGGAAATCTGGAAGAGCTCAGATGAGTCTTGGCAGAGAAGCTTAGCATCGCAAATGAGGAAGTGGAACTGACAATGAACACCTCCAAAACCAAAATAATGACTAATATAAAGGGGGATGGAATCAAGGTCAGAGAGGAGGAAATAGAAATGGTCAAAATTACAATTATCTTGGTCAAATGGTCGCTGTCGAGGGTAGGGGAAAATAAGAGCTGAGAGGGAGAAGGGCAAAGACATGGAAAAACTTCTGGGCTCACAAGGCATTCCCTAAAGGGAATTTACCCATTAAAACTAAAGTTAAAATCCTAGAGCAGTTTGTGGCACCCACCTTCACCTATGGAGCCCAAACGTTTTCGTTAACAAAAACTCGCAACGAGAACATGAGAGTAAATTATAAGATGCTACGAAATATCATGAAAATTAGGGTTAAAGACAAAATACTGCTCGAAAAAATCGCGAACACCGTGAAAGCGACAGAGACGAAACTTGACTTTCAGTTTGGGGGGGGGGGAGAAAAATTTGCCAACGATTATTTTTTTTTATTCTAAAAATTCGCCAACATTTTTAAAAAATTTGCCGATTTTTCGATCAAAATATTTTTTAATTGAAAAAAAAAATAATAATAAACAAACAAACGTTCTTAAAAACTGAAAAATTCAAATGAACAGTTTTAAAATTTGCCGACTGCCAAATTATTGGGGGTGTTTCACCCCCCCCCCCCTCCTCTCCTCCATAGTTTCGTCTGCAAATGCAGATTGGAACCTTATTCCCCAAGCACTCACGTTTGCGCACATGAGCATACCCTATTCTGGGAGAGTAAGCTGGAAGGATGTTAGGAATATTTGAGAGGAATCCACAACTTTCCTTACACATTAAGGTGGTCGTTATTGACTTTTAAATTTTCGACATGTCTTCCACTTTTCAGCTTTCTTTCAACCTTTCAGATAACGTTCGATACTCAGCTTGAAACCATCGACTTTTGATTGACTAATCTCTGACAGGAATCCAGGGTACTACATTTTCAAAAACGAAATTTGACTTTTAGTTTGGGGAGGTGGTGAAAAAAAATTTGCCGACAAATATTTTTGGAAAACTAAAAATTCACCGACAAAATATTTGAAAATTTGCCGATATTTTAATCGAAATATTTTTAATTGAAAAAAAAAAAGAATAAACATACAAACATTTTTATTAAAAAATGAAACATTTATAAAAAATGAAAACTTCAAGTGAACAGTTTCAAAATTTGCCGACTTCCAAATTATGGGGGGGGGGGGTCAACCGGACACCCTCCATAGTTTCGCCCCTGGGGAGCGATATCGGATGGTGAATCAAAAAATTGAAGCTGAAGTACGCCGGGCAAATGGTTAGGGGCGCTGAGAAATGGGGAAAATTTGCTGAGGAGTGGTTACCCAGAGAGTGGAAGTGAAAGAGGTGGAGACCGCCAGGGATAAAACTATAGGGGAGGGGGTGGGAGTTGACACCCCCAATATTTGGCAATCGGCAAATTTTGAAACTGTTCATTTGAATTTGTCATTTCTTGTGAATGTTTGTTTGTTTTTGTTGTTGTTTTTTTTCAATTGAAAAATATATCGAATAAAAGATCGGCAGATTTTTATTTTTTTTTAAATTTCGTCAGCGAATTTTTAGTTTTTAGAAAATATTTGTCGGCAAATTTTTCTTCTCCACCTCCCCTCATTGAAAGTCAAATTTCGTTTCTGAAAATGGAGTACCCTGGACTCCCGTCCGAGACTAGTCAGTCAAAAGCCTAAGGTTTCAAGCTGAGTATCGAACGCTATCTGAAAGGTTGAAACAAAGCTGAAATATGGAAGGCTTTTCGAAAATCTGAAAGTCGGTAGCAAACGTTGAATTTCGAATTTAAATGACCACTCTGTTTTTACTAGAGTCTCTGTTTGACCTAGAGCTTGAAGTTTGAGAAGGTTGAACATTTTATTAAAATCTAAAAGCTGAAAGCAAAAGACTTATTTTTCAATGTCACAAGCTGAATCCGATAGCAAAAGTTCTATGTTTCATTTACAGGCTTTGGTCCTGATAAATATATAGAATATAAATTTAATCTGGAAAAAAAGTCAAAACTCCATGTGTATTCCCCATAAGAACGAAAGGGAGCTTGTGGCACGGATTCCCCTATTCCGATCAACCTGAAACTTTATAGGGTTTCTTTTTTCGATTTTATTGGAATCAGTTTGGGAGACGAATCAGAGGAAATTCAGAAAAAAATCGAATCAGAGGAAATTCGGGAAAAAATATCACCAAGAGTAAATAATGACCACCTTGATATGTAAAGGAAGTTGTGTGTCCTCTCAAATATTCATAACATCCTTCCAGCTTACCCTCCCGGACTAGGGTATGCTTATGTGCGCAAATCGGCAAATTTTCAAATTTCTAAAAAAGGTTGTCAGTGAATTTTTAGTTTTCAAAAAATATTTTGACTGCAAATTTTCCTTCTTCACCCCCCCCCCCAAACTGAAAATCAAGTTACGCCTTTGGAGACCGCCGACAGGATGGCAAGATGAATTGGTAAAATCATTTGGGAACTTCAGTGCAGAATCGGAAGGGATAGGGGGTGGTGGGAGGGGCGGTAGATGCCTATGTCCGAATATGGGTGCGTTCGGCGACATGACCCCCCTTCACACACACACACACACACACACACACACACACACACACACACCTGTATCGTACAAACAAAGACTTATAAATAAAAATATGAAAAAATACCCAATGACTACCTTCAATCTTCGCTAGCTTCTTCCCTATCGCCTTGAGGACAAGTCTCCATGGGGAATTTTTTATGTAGAATTTCATGAACAAGAACTTTTGTCTCAACCTTTATCCTTAAACTGCATATTTTTCAAGATATTCGAGAAAAAAAAAAAATTTTTGGGCTTAGTGACCCCAAGAGGGGGCGAAGTCCTCGACCAATCGCTGTGGACTTTCAGTATGTTTGTTAGTGTACCATTCCTAAAACATTCCTGCAAAACACACTGATGGCATTTATTTCGATTTCATATGTTTTTCTCGCCTAATTTTCCTGAACTAAATTTAATTATCTGAAATCGTGCTCATTGTTTCCCCGCTCGCGGTCGCGTTTACGACAAGCTGATTTATGACGACGAAGTGCTGCGGCTGTATGAAGAGCGGCACCCATGTACATAAGTACACGCACACAATACGTACCATTAAACTGCTATATGAGAACGAGAAAAAAGATAGGAAAGTGTTCTTAGAATTCGCAAATTATGAAGTGGGAATGTTCAACCTCGGTATTGGAAGAGTGTCGAGCCAGCACGTACTAGAAAATTCGATGTCTGTCTGCAGACAGTGCGGAGGCGGAGGAAGTATTATAGCGTATGTGTAAGAAGTTAGAGAAGAACAACAGAAAACAACTTTTACGAACACCTTGTCTTTCGTTCAGTCTTACCGCGAATCGAGTAAGGTCCGGCGCCCTATTTTTACGAGGAGGATCGAGGATTCGAGCGTCGGACGTAAATCCCCAACCTATGTGCCACTTTGTGCATTGGTAGGCGGCCTTTTGTTTTTCTTAGAAACTTTCTCGTTTGGCATACGACGCTCATAATTATTACGATGGATAAACGGCGGCGGGCAGCGTTGTCACGTTGGTGAACAAATTCGTCTCTTCATTTACGAAGCCGCCTCGCGCACTCGCTCGGATTTCTTAAACACGTAATCCGCATTTTAATGTTGGAGGTCAGTTCCGATGTGTATGAAGAAATGTTCAAAATCACGTGCGACGATATTGTGTCGGAGCGTAACCATTGGGGGGGGGGCACCCGGAAAATCCATCAGCCCAAGTCCGACCCGCCCAAGGGCGTAGCTAGAACTTTTTCCAGGAGGGGGGGGGAGAGGTAGAATTTGTGCAGGTGCAAGTCGCTGCTTTGCTATCAGTGTGGCGCCAGTCGCACATTTTCATTTTCTAGCGTCTAGGCCTCTAGGCACATCCTATTTTCTGCGAATTTCATTCAGTTGGTTTTAAATATTCGAAAATATATTGTGAGCACTGGAACACAATTTTTTCAGAATCCAGGGGGCAATTGCCCCCTTGTCCCTCGCTGGCTACGCCCATGGATCCACCCACACAGAAAACTTAGAACATATGCATCTAAATCGTAAACTGTACACTTCATAAACCCACATGCGTGTCCTGAGGACATGTTATTAAGCGTCTAGAGTTCCCTCTAGCGAACCAAGTTCGACTTTTTGAACTTTTACGCCGAATTGCGATTCTTCCCGGCAATCTGGATATTTTTCCCGGTACCTCGGAAGCATTCCGCGTCGATTGAGGTATCATTCGTGAAAATGTTTCGAACTTCCCTAATTATTTTATTTATTTAGCTTTCGGTTTTACATTGTATGTATATGTTAGCGTTAGATTGTGAAATTCAGTTAATGCACGATCTAACTAGGGATTACATGTAATGACGAGGCATTTTAGTTAGTGTATTGAAAGCAATATTTTTTTTACAGATAAACTAGTGACTCTATATAATAACTAGCTATTTCATACATTAACAGGAGACGCTTACCTAAAGTATGTAAAAACAAAATATTATCACTTATTGCAACCGTATGAAGCAAAAATTCTCTATTTTCATATTGCGTCAACGTAAAATGAAAAGCTAGAGTTGTATATCGCGTCAGTTTAAGACAAAAATACATTCTCGAATTCACAGTCTTCACTTGCGATACTAAATCATTATACTTCGTAAGCGTCATTAACGCAGAGTTAGCTGCACTGGAGCACGAGGTCATATTATTTTGAAACTTTTTTTTCATTACTTCGAGATCTATTACATTTTTAGCCATAATTATTGATGAGGAAAACAACCATAGCACAGTATCACTCACCAAATCGTACTATAAACTGCAAATTAACTTAACGATAACCAGTACTCCCTTGGCCATTGGATTATCTTTACATGCAAGATTTCTTTTACGGCTGCTGGAAGTATTTGTTGCCTTTACAGGCGAAAGCTGGTCTCAACCTCTGCTATTCTGGCTTACAACTGGCCACTCTGTGAAACATTCTATGAGTAAGCAGTCTCTGAAAGCTGTATGCCCATCTCAGGTGTTTTCTGCCCCTCCCTCTTTTCTTATATCCCAAATTCGGACTTCCCAAGATTCAACAGAACCTTATCAACGTTAGGATTACATGAGATGCTAGGCATTGTTTACGTACAGTGTATCCTAACGTTGATAAGAATTCTATGGTACTATTTCCTGAAGTGCGGAAAGGGAGGAAGGCTCGATGCTAGCGCGCCACCGGTCTGGGAAGTCCGAATACCAAAATGTAATTTTTTCGACCCAATTATTTCCTCCCCTTCTCGATAGGTGCCCCGCCCAGTCCCATTTGCTATATAAGCATTCCTCTACAATATTTCTATTTCTTTTTACCCCGCTCTTTATTTTTCTAATACTTACTCTCATATTTTGCTTTATATCTTGTTTTGTGCCACCTGAATTTTATTCGCTTCTCTTTCCCTCATTGCCCATGTTTGTGAGCCATATAAGATTACCGGGACTGTACAGATGTTGAAGACTTTTGATTTTAGGCTGTTTCTGAGATTGTTTTTAAAGATCTTTTTAAGTGTCCGAAACTTATTCCACCCTTTTCTTATTCTTTTGTTTATTTCCTTTTCGCCTCAGTTTTTATAACTTATGGTTTGCCCCAAATATTCCGCCTCCTCAACTACCTCTATTGCTTTTCCGTCCAATTTTATTGGCTCCTCGTATTCTACGTTAGCTAATATTTTTGTTTTGTTTATACTTGTTTCTAGCCCTGCCTCCGCACTTGCCTGATGTAGTTCTATCATCATTTCTTCCTATTTATCCCTTGTTTCCGCAAAGAGCACTACATCATCTGCAAACCGTAGGTTGCTTAAATATTGCCCGTTGATATTCAATCCCTTTTCTTCCCAGTTCAGGCTCCTAAATATCTCCTCCAATGCTATATTGAACAGAGTGGATAACAGGGGGTCCCCTTGCCTTATTCCTCTTTCTTTGATGTCTGTTTGTATGATTGCTTTGGTGCTCCTATGTAGTTCTTGTATGACATGTATATGTTCTATAGGATATCCTTGTTTAACCATTGCCGTGATGAGGACTGGGTGTTTTATAGTGTCAAAGGCTTTCCTGTAGTCTATGTAGGCCATATGCAATTCAAATCCATACTCTATACTTTTTTCAACAACTTGGTTTATTATCTGTAAGTTGGTAATTGTTGAGTATCCCCTTCTGAACCCTGCTTGCTCTTCTGCCTGAGTCTCGTTATACTGTTTCTTCAACCTGCTGTTTATTACTTTTGCGAAAATTTTTGCCAAATTTGATGTTAGGTATATCGGTCTATAATTTTTTGATAAAATGCCAGTTATTGGTCAGGTTCTCAGAGGGTCCTCGCCCCACTGTAAATATATTAAGGGAAACAGGTTTTTTGGACAATCGATAGTTCCATCCTTCAACTAGAATGTTTGTGAAGATGAAGTCGTTACAGCCCATAGAGGTTGTACACGAAGCTGTCTAAGGGGATCCTATGACGAATGTTTGGCACGCGTGCATATTATATTGCTCAGATGAGATTTCTCAGTTTCCATCACGTTGTATGATAGTATAAACCCTATCAAATATATTCCACGATACCGCACGAAACACAATCGTATACTTTTTTTGGGGGGAATTTTAGTAAATTGGTTGAAAAATATCAGTTATTAGTAGACCAACAATTGGCATCTAAAAGGAATCCTCTTCTGTTGCCTTGAAAATTTATATGAAAAGTAATGCCAATTGTTGGTCTTTTTTTCTCTCGAAAAAGACGAGTATATCATTATAAAACCCGTTCCACAACTCTGAAATGATCCTCAAAACTCATCGGAATCATGGAATGTACAATAGTTGTGGAATACGAGCGGATTTAAGGTAGGAGATTTTCAGTTCATTCCCTGGACCCACGCACAGAAACTTGGAAGTTGATACATAAAATATTACGTGAAATATATTCCTAAACATCAACTTTCAATATCCATACAACGAAAATTGTAAAAGATTTGCGTAAGTAGTCACCATTTCAATTTTCCGTTTTCAGTAGTTTTCAAACTTATGTATAATGTACCGATCACACGGCGAACTGATGACTTTTTCCACGAACCATAACGTTAACGCAAATATGATCAAATCACTCTGATAACATTGCAGATGAAAGCCACAGACTTCTGCTACAAGGCTGATAAAAAATTAAACCCTGACGCTCTCTACCGGCTTTGTAATAACACTTTGAAGTTGGAGGGAAAATGACTAATTATTGACAGGTGACCAACAACTGGCATTCTATCTTAATGTGCTACTGCTATTGCTAGATACTTATGATTTATGGAATGTTTGACGTAGCCCGGGTAGCTCAGTTGGCAGAGCACATGAATTATTTGCGATATTCTTATGTAGTCCAGGGTTCGAGTCCCTGTCCGGGCTTATATTTTCGAAGTTCTTTCTTCTCTTTAGTTCCGGACCGAAGCGTTGAAAACTATGAGATAAATCTGAGACCACTACCAAGAAATTGAAAAATTGAAATATTTTTAGATAACTTGCAGAGTGTCTAACGGTTATTTAAGTCATTTAAAGTCACTTATTTTCAATCATGATCATTTAAAAATTTAAAAATCAGCAAATTATACCTTGACAGAGAGAACAAAGAATTTAGAATTGGAAAATTCTAGTATAGTGACCAGGGCTGCAATATTTTCCCTTTTCTAATTTTTCCTCTCAACCCAAACCCTGGAATCCGCTATTTATTATGTAACAGAATTCGCACCAAAAAACGCACGAAAACACGTAAAAAGAACTTTTAATTTAACACACTAATACAATACGGAGAACAGTAGCTAGATCGCTTTAAAAACGTACAGTTTACCGCATAGAAAAACTAGACTGTACGGCGACGGCCAGCGGCCTTTATATGTATATCCCGGCGTTATCGGCGAAACTCCTTATCGCTTTCGTTATCGAACTTCTATTCTGCTGTTCGAAACGTGTCGATCTTTCTTCGCTTATCTCGAATGTTCGGGAATATTCGCCACAATTACTTCCAAGATGTTGGGGAGGTTGTTAGCGCTGCCTTAGCCCTCTTCTCGTCTTTGTCGAAAAACCGGCCTTGGTCGAAATATAGCGAGTTGCTGCGTGGGCTCGAACCCAGGACCTCCGGATTCCGAGACCAGCGCGCTATCCACTCGGCCAACCAGATCCCTAGGGCTGCAACATTTATGCGAATGTATATTTATATCTATTGCGTAGGCCTATATTCCAGAAGTTTCAAAAGACCTTCACGAATCACAGAATTCTGAATCCGATGAGCAGTACTTCATTTTGTATATGTCGCATATTTTGTCATTTACTGCATATTTTGCACCAATTCTGCTTATTTTTCAGTATTTTTCACCAAAAAGTGATTTTTCTAGTTATTTACTCAAAAATACTGAAAATAATTTTGGACTTTAAAAAAAAAAAAAATGAAAAGTGTTAATGATTAATGAATCAATAGAAAAGCATTTAGAAAAATATGTCCTTTTGCATGTGAGATATCCTTTCTTTTACCCGCATCACATTCATTAATCATTTATTTATTCATTTAATATTACTGTCCCCTCCTCTTTTTCTAATTTGCTCTCAACCCGAGCCCTGGAATCCGCCCTTTCGAACATTACTTCAGAGACGTCGGGGAGGCTGGTAGGGCTGTCTTAGCCCTTTTCTCTTCTGACCGAAAAACTGGCCTAGGTCGAAATTCTGGCGAGTTGCTACGTGAGCTCGAACCCGGGATCTCCGGATTCCAAGATCAACGCGCTATCCACTCGGCCAACCAGACCCCACTGTCCCCTCCTACGGCCAAAACTAACCAGATTAGGAGACAAAGTACAGTATTGTGAAATTTTTCCACTATTAACTGAAGAATAGGGTGGACTGAGAAAATGATGGGAAATAATCTGGCTGGAAGGTTGAAGGGGACCCTGAAAATACTGGAAGCAAACGGATTTTATAGGGGGAAGAAGAAAATGACAATGAAAATGAAAACGGAGAGGAGCGTTTGAGTGTTGGGAAAGGGAAAGAGGGAGGAAGTCATTGAAACCAAGCTGGCTCAGAGGCCGATAAATGCTTCTGAATGATGTTACTAAATGCCTTACGATTCATGAAGCAAATATCCACCTGTGCATTTGCTCTAGCTACCTCATTGTAGGTCGGAGTTATGTGCATTTGAAGCATCGAAAAAAGCCTTTTCTCTGCTATTGAACGTTGGGATTCGGAAATTTATAGTACCTCTAAAAGTTTACGATTCTTGACTGTTCCATTAATAATGTCCCACAAGAATAACATAGCTAATAACTTTCGTCTATTACTCAGTCTCATTACCTCAAACCTCTGTAATAGTTGAGTAGATTTCAGGTTGTGTGGGTAATATGTAAACCAGGGCCGTACCCAGGATTTAAGTAAGGGGTTGTTTTGCGATTAAGATACATTTTTTTCTTGGTGGGGGGTGGCGCAACAAATACTCCAAATTTATCCAATTTCCCACGTGCATATGACGAAAATTTCAACACTTTTTGAAACTCATTTTCATACTTATTACAAAAAATGTGACAGGTCCACCCTCCTCTCCGTCTCAATCCATTGTTTTTTCGTGGTTTTTTGGCCAATGGGGGCCCCTCCTCCCGTCTGTACGGCTCTGATGTAAACAGATATCATGATATAAATATTTAAAAAATGTTGTTTGGGTTTTTTCAATTTCTTACCTTTATCCTGCAGCTCTCAGATAATTGCGCTAAATTCCAAAAGTGATCTTACCGAAGCAAAAAATAATAGTTTCTTAATTTCATATTTCTTGTAATTAACGCTATTCCTTTTGATAACGTTGGCTATTCTTTTACATTTTGAGGTGATGAGGCCTATGTGTCTGGAAAACAATAATTTGCTATCCATTAGTAGCCTACACCCAAGTCCTTACTTCCTGAATACTTAGCAAATCTACGTACAATCTCCTATTGTATAAGAATGTAGCAAGGGCTGGCTCCTTCATGCGACTAAAGGTAATGCTTTGACATTTGGATTTATTGAAGGATAGCAGATATTCCGATCGCTCCAACAAACAGTAGAATGCAGATCTGCCTGAAGCTCAATATAATCTGAGAAAGAAGTTATATTTTTTAATATTTTTATGTCATCTGCATACAGCAGTAGTTTGGATTTCTCTACTCATCATTTACATATGAAATTTCAAAAGATCTTCACGAATCACATAATTCTGAGTCCAATGAGCAGCGCTTCATTTTGCATATTTCGGCATTTACCGCATATTTTGCACCAAATCTGCTTCTTTTTCAATATTTTTTTTCAAAAAGAGACTTTTAATTTTTTACTCAAATACTAGAAATAATTTCCAACTTCAAAAAAAAAAATTGAAAAGACTTACTGATTAATAAATCAGCAGAAAAGCTTTTAGAAAAATATATTCTTTTGCAAATGAGATACCATTTCTCTTGCCCGAGTCACATTCATCAATCATCAAGAAATTACAAATAGGTGCAATATCTCCTAAGTGCATCTCCTGTTAAAAAGAAGATTAGACTTCTTAGGTAGATACTTTGCTAGATCATTAATTTTGAAATTGGATAAAAATTATCGTAGTGTATCCGACTTAATTTTTCTTACTCATATTGTATGTATTTGCATTTTGCACGTTAGCGCATTCATAGCAACTTGGGGGGAAAGGTCATTTATTTTCAAAATTCGATTTTGTTAGACACCCTGACTTGAGATGGGTAAAATTGACTCGACCTCGACGAATAGGAGACTTATTACGTCCAGAATTATTATTCATTTCGCGAGTTGCCATCGTGCTTATGGTGGTGGTGACGCATTTCCAGGGACGAATACTGATGTTTCCTCTTGCTTTCGCCAGGGTTTATCTCGGGGGTTTCCTCCTCCTATATGCCTTTAGTTCTTCTTTTAAGGCCCCTCGCCACACCAAGGTAACACACATAGAGGGGGAATAATATTATATAGGGGCGTAACCAGAGGGGGACATCCTGAATATCTGCCGGTCCAAGTTCGGGGAAAAGTATTTTATTTTTTTAAGGGTGGCTGGGGGCTTAAGTCCCAGAATCCCTGCAACACATTTTGAAATCATTTTATGCAAACAAGATTAGTTGAAAACGCTCGCTTTTCCAGAAAGAGGGACTCGAATCAGGCGAACAGTTGAATTCATTGAGAGAGCTTCAGAAGATTCGGGAGGGTTTGGCAAGCTCCCCTCCCCGCTTCATTTTAACTCAACCATTGTCTCGACCTCCCTCGTTTCTCTAAATCTATGATATGAATGGTGTGTTTAAAATCGGGATTCTGTAATTTGTCCATATATCGCGTAGTGAAGAATGAACTAGAGCGTCATTCATCTCGTTGAACATCCTGGAGGCAATCAGGTTAGCGTCATCGCCATGTCTGAGACCGCAAACGGGGTTTTACAAGTGAAAGCCAGATTACCGTTCGTTTTGTGGATGACGTTTGGTCACCAGCTTGAAAATTAGCATTCGTGTAACAACCTGATAATGTAAACACCGCTTCTGGGTGAAAAAATAAAGCAATTTTTCGGAGTCGATCAAACGTTAATTTGCCATGTTATTTCTAATGTAACTTAGCTTTAAATATCGGGATACCGCGTACTGACCGGGGAATACATCGTATGTATTTATTTTGCTAATTTATGTCAAGGTTCTAATAAAAAATCAGTCTATCCTCAAGTGATGTTTACTTAAAGTTGTACATTGTAAATGAAACGAGGTCCATTTACTGACAACTTTTATTTTTATGGTTTCTAGATTTTATTTGGGAGTTTTGGTAACGTGATGATGAGGTGGTATTTCTTGTCCGTGTAAAAGTTTCGAACTAGGGCTGTGCCCTCTCGTTAACTTGGTTTTAAACCTAATTTTGGTTGAATGTAAAAAAAATGTCTGATTTGAGGAGTGTGTAATATTTCAGAAAATCGTTGTATAAGATTGATGAAATGCCGCTTGCATCTTAACGTAATTGCTGGAGGGATATGGTGTCTGCGAAACGACCAATTCGTAGTCCGAATCATACTTGTCAAAGAGGACACAAAAGGTGAAAATGAAGGAAGGAATAAGCCACAATATGAAGTTGGCTGTTAGCCCTAAAAGGTACCACCCTATCACCACTCATATTCCTGATATGTACAAATGTACATATAAACGACGTGGACGTGAAACATTGTAAAAGGAACACTTTAATTTCCTTTGCAGATGACCCAGTCATGATTGAAGGATTTAATTGGGAGGAAGTATACTGCAAAACAAATACCGGATTAGAAAAAAATTAAAACAGATGTACAGTATTTTTCTATACCTGAACACAGATATAACTAAATTTTTGAGATTTGCCTATCTGAACAAGGTAGAACTAACTTATTTAACACAACATAATTTTCATGCAGAATGAACAAACAAACTTTATGTAATTTAGTGTACTAAAATTGAAATGATCGACATGCGGTAAAATATTTCGATTTATAATAATGAAATGAAAAAAAAAAAAAAAAATTAGAAAATAGTACGATAATAAAGCTGAAAAGAATTATGTATTTTATGTTTAAAATAAGCAATATTACCAGTAAAACAACAATGTATATTGTGCGGTAATACAACGCATCCTAAATTACGTCACTATATGCTACATAAACTCCAAAGAAGACAAAACAAAACTATAAAAATCATATTTGAGCTCAAACTTTTTAACTTCAACGCAAAAAGTCTCCAGGGTACAAAATTACTCACATGAAAACAGCTATACGTACAAAATGTAATGTGCTATGTGAAAACTAACAATTTACTCCGCCTACCCTCGGATGTTTCAACTATAACCAGGAATAATACGCACGCAGTTGAAACCGAAAGAAAACGCTAATATGTGACAACAACACTTCATAATATTCTATAAATAGATACAACAAACTGTCAGCTATAGACAAGCTAAAACTAACCACTACACCTACTTAGAATAAATACAAATTGAAGACGCAGATAACAAAAATATTTAAAAAATAGATAAATATGACAATTGAAAACGAAAATTATTAAAAATAGATTATTTACCTGAGGATAGGGAAACGGAAGGAGGATGGGCCCATGTTGCGACTTGAATTTAAGGTGTCTATCGGTCATCTGAGTCATCTTTTTTCGCTGTAGGTCATCTAAAAAATTTGTATTAAATACCTAGGTAGTTCCCCCTATTCTAACGCAGGCCCATTCGGGGCGTTTCTGGGATAGGGGATGCGGTGTCCCGTGGCCAATTTGGCATGCGTGCATCGCCATAAGCCCCTCTATCATCAAAATACCTAGATAGTTGGAAAAAACTTTCAAAATAACTCGGTTTATGTACAGACATCAGCTCATGAGTAAACACTCAGCGAGTATGAATGAAATAGAAAGACAGAATAGGAGTGATGTTCTAAGTGCCACTTAAATTAGGGAAGCAACTAAAAAATAAGCGATCGAAGCGAGAAACATTTTATTGAGGCTACTAAAAATTTGGATAAAGTTCATCTAAAGTCATATTTTTTTTAACTTATCGGTTCTAGTTGACACCTTGAAATCAAGTCTAATCAGTTACGTTTTGTTTTATATTAGTATCGTTTGTATTTCCATCCCTCTATAACCAAGGGGAAGAGTAACTTTAAATAAGTATGTAAATAAATTCAAGGCTGTAGATGCGCTGGCAATGGGTGGATCTGAACCCCTTTAGGTTTAGAAAACCAGAAATCGCACACATTTGCTTATTTGCTTGTCGTAATGGTTCCCTTAGTTTTCTTTCTAACTCGAAAAATGTTACAAAAGAACCGAAAAACTGTTGGGCGTTGCATCTGTCAAAGATTTTTTCTTTCGCATACTTCCTCCCCTCTCCATGTATTAAAATCTTAGATTCGCCTCTAGCAGGATATCAACAAGTCATGGAAATTATAGAAACGTAATGTATCATCAAAACCACACATTAGTCATGAAAAAGTCATGGATCTTCGATTTCTTACTGGAAGGAAGTAATGGATTTCTTATTTTTTATTAGAAGGTTGTGGGCAGATCCACTGGAGAGAGTCCAGATCCCATTCCCTTCGGGTTTCAAAATCAGAAATTGCATACCTACATTTACCTGTTTTTTAGCGAGAGGTTTCTTCCTCTTTCCTAGGGATCATGAAGAATTTTACCGAAAGTTGTGAAAATTGTTAGAACTTTCTAACAAGGTCGCGACAGAAAGGAGGGGGCTTCTCCCAATCAAATCGACTAGTTAGGAAAAGTTTGGAAAATGGGGAAATTTGAATCCAGTAGCGCTATTTCTTTCTTGTCATTCCTTTTTCTATCGATTTTTCCCTCAACATGGCCGGCAGTTTGATTTTTCCCAGTGTGGTGGAGAACTTTTTTTTGAAAATCAAAGAGGTAAACATTTTTCTAGACAGCCTTAAAGTTCCAAAAAGAGGAAGGAGCAAAGTTTTGCTTGTACTGGGAGTCATCATCTTCCAACGTTCACCCTCCTGTATGGCCAAAAGGACAGAGGGAACAGAAATATGCCCTACTCCCGTGTGCACTTTGCCAAAATTCAAAGGTTGAACAATTTAACCAAATAATTGACATTCATCATATGTATCATTTTACCTAAATCAGTATTTTTCTCCTGATTCGACTCGTTCATGTCCAAGCTTCTGATCGGGGATTCCTGACAATAAAACAACAAATTTAATTATTTAATCTTAACCTCATTTAGTTCTCAATTTACCCTTAGCATTCCACATTAGATAAGCGAGTTCCGAGTTTGTCTTCCACTTTTGGAACATTTGCTTTTTTGTGACTAAATTTGCTTTTTTCACCAGCAACATTTACTTTTTAGAAAAAATGAGTTGGTAACCCTAAATATACTAATTTATACAATTTATTAATTACATACTTCCCTAAGTTCTGTAATAATTCAGCTGGTATCTCATCCACTCCTGGAGCTTTCCTTTTTTATAATTCTCTCAATGCTTCGTCAAATTTACTTCTTAAAATTGAGTCTCCCCTCTCATCTTCTTATCGTCATCAAAAAGCTAGCTTTTTATTTTTGCTTCGACAAAATTTCTATTTGGCAAGTCGACATTCTTATACTACCCGCCCTCTCCCAATAAAATTGCTCGGACCGGTCCTGCATATTTTTAACGATTTTGGAAAACGTATCTCGTTCCCTCATTGCAATAGTGTAATATTATTTAGGTTTGTTTTTATTTATTTATTTATTTTTAAAGGATTTTGTCCACTCTTGATTCCACGTAGCTAAATTTATTTTAATCAAGTAAGTCGTTGACTGTACCCCATACTTCGTACCACAGTCGAGATGAATTTTTCAACTTGTCCTACGAGTAATGAATATCCGACCGAAGTACCAGTTATTTCCAGAATAAAAATTATGTTTATTACATGTACGTGGACGGCATCGTGTTAATTTTTATTTTCCCCGAAATATTTACACCAGCCCCAATGAATTCCTTAGTCTTGTTTTCGTCCATCTCGTCAACCGTGTGAAAGTGATCCGGTTGATTAGCATAATACGGAGACGTTCAACCGTGTGAGCATTTCTGGCACCACTAAATTAGTCTTACGATCTTGTATACCAGCGTACGATGTATACAGCGACAGCAAGTAAAACGCATCGAAATCAAAATAAAAACGCTGAGAGAAAAAAAAAAGGAGTAGCTGATGAAAAATACGACCAGTTTTTCGCCACCAACATCGAGGTTAGACATCAGATGGAAAGAAAAACTGCATAAAAAATTGTATTCGGAGCTCAGGTAAAGCTAAAGAGTTTTGTTTGGGAATGAAAATAGGGTGTAAAATTTTGTTGAAAAATATTGAAAATTTCCCTGGTTTAACGCAAGTTAAATTTCAAACGGAGCTTCACGTGTATAATTAACATGATAGTTCTGTTATCACATGTGTAGTTATTTTAATCAAAATGCTTATTGTTAATTACCTGTAAAATTCCATGGAAAAAGTATGAATATTTTTCAACGAAATTTTGGACCCCTTTATTTGTATCCCCAAATGTAACTTTTACCTCATTTCAACTTCCGAATTCATTTTTTCCCCGTTTTACCTCAGGTGCGAATACAGAAAATAATTTCGGGGAAGGGGTCCGAATGAAAAATGTGATAGAGGAAACATATAACAGCTCTAGGTCACTATAGACAGATTCAGATATTTCGAGGCCTTATTGGACATTGACCGTACAAGTCACGACTGCGGAGCCGCATCGAGTCACCAACTTCAAACGATATACGCGCCTGGACTACTCGCGTCTTGATTACGTAAAAGGGTTTTCCCACGTTTCTGTTGCACAAATGATAATCTTGTTTTCATCAGTGCTATTCACTTTTACTTCTAATTAAACGAATTCTAGGAGAGACAGAGAGATGCAACCCGAAACTACCGAAAAGATAAATATTACGCATTGGAGATGTCGTCGGTCGCGCGTTTGACACCTCGTATGTACAAAATACAACTTTTTCCAGGAGAAGCGAAAAACTGTTTGGAGTGAATTCAAGGGCAAATAAAAATTGTAAAAAATCTATTTTACTTTTCTGTTGATACCTTGGATACATTGTAGTGCTTACAGTTTTGCATTATTCAACCCTATATGGCAATTTTACAAATTTTGTGCACATAAGAGGTATTGTGTTCAGCGTTAAAAAGTACCTCAGAATCACCTCTTGAAATGCTAGTGCAAAATAGTTGTTCAGTAGTGTTATAGTCCGACGTATGCGTATCGGTGAGTACGCGGTAAGAATAACGCATGAAGAATTTATTTCGGATTTGAGAATGCATATAGAATTATTCCGAATTTCGACAAGGCTGTAGCTCCTCAAATATGACTTGTGAGTAAATTCTTGTAATAGGCTTTTTTGTAGAAAATTTTACATCGAACATTTTTTAATTGAGATATTTTCTTCCTAGAATGTCATGAATTTGAGAAAAATCAAGAAAACCGTTGAAACCTCAATTTTGTATAGCCCCCTTCGTTAATAATGGTGGAAGCGTCATTGTGAGAGCGATTATTTTTCACCAAACATTTTTGAGCAGTCAAACCTTTCGTGCGAATTTTTTCCAGTCGAACCTGTTTCTGGATTGTAATTCTCCTGGGCTTTTACGTTTAAACAAGTTGAGATTTACGAATTTGGGGCGCACGCACCGAAAAATTTCCCGGTTTCCCGCTTAGCCAGTCCGTGTATACCCTGTGGAACTCGAAAGGGGGTGATATTTTTTTCATGAAAAAACAAGGCTTGTTGTCATAAACATCAAAACAAAATACACTATATAAACAATTACAAGAGATAAAAACACGTGTAAATAATTAAAAATATAAAAAAAGACTCGAATTCTCCCCACTCATAAATTTCCAAACATCGTACAATTAACATTAGAAGGTTAGATTCTGCTGCATTTGTAACTTGCAAGGAATAAACCAATTATAAGCGCCCTCGCATTCGTGTATACAGTGTGTTCCGGGGGTGTACGATAAAACTTCGCCTGGTTATACATTAGACTTAGTACATCAATGTTATAAGGGTTACATCGCTCCGCAACGTGAAGGCGCTGCGGTGTTGAAAAATAAATTTTAATTTTCATGTACTGAAAAATCGAACAAAAAATGATAAATTTTGGTTTATTAAAATTCTGAATCAAGAGATAACCTACCGTATTTGGTATCAAATTAAAGAAGAGATCCTAACGGACAAATTAAGACCATATCGAACAATTTTTGTTCATTTGGGACCAAGAAAAATAAAAAAAAGTGATGAAAAAAAAATCGAAAATTGACGCGAAACTTTGTTTTTCACTGTAATTTGAGAAACTGACCTATTAACACCATGATATTTTGAGCTGAACAATAGCAGAAGATTGCACTCTTTCAAAACAGTTCAGTACTTCTGGTCTCCAAGTCGCTTCGTTTTAAAGTTATTTACGAAGAAAGAAATTAGGATTTCGAAAATTTCATATAAAAATCGAACAAAATGTAAGATATTTCAATTTATTAAAATTTAGAACCAAGAGAAAATCCATCAAATTGGGGATCAGTTTGAAGAGGAGATTCTGGCAGACAAATAAAGAATTTTCGTTCGTTAGGAATCGAGAAAAATGAAAAAGAAGCGATAATACAGACTGTTTCTACATGGACGCAAATGACTTTTTTTTTGGGGGGGGGGAACACGTTTGTTTTTTTGTTCTTTTTAATTTTTATTTCAACGAGACACGTAACGCCTGTAGGCCATGATCTCGGTATCTACATCTTATTTGTTAAATTACATCTAACTTATTAAATTAGCTATAAAAATTAGTCTGGATAAGGTGTGAGAGATTGTTGCGATTTATGAGGGTAATCAGATGTTGTACATTATCAATTTGTAGGTATTGAATGCGGTGATTGCGGCTATATGATTTACAGTGTTGGATGATATGTAGTATAGTAAGAGGAGAAGAACATAGGTTACAGATTGGTGGTGGTTGGTGAAGAAATATATATTCGTGGGTAAGACGTGAGTGGCCAAGGAAGATTCTATTGATAGTTGTTTCGGTTGATCGAGAAGTAGCGCATAAGGTGCTGAAGATGTTGGTCCAGTTAGATATATCCGATTTGATGCTGCGGAGTTTGTTGTCGGTGGTATGGATCCATTCTTCGTTCCATAAGGCCATAATTTGTGGGTGTAGGTAGGCTTTGATGTCTGGATTATTCAGAAATGGAATAGTTGTTTCTGGTTTGGATTTAGCAGCAGCGTCAACAGGATCTTGTCCTATAATATCACGGTGACCTGGGATCCACGTTAATACTATTGTGATGTCTTGTTGACCAAGTTGGTTGAGACGGGTATTTGACAAAATTATTACCGATAAGTTCTCATTGGCGCCACCGTCATATTCACAGCGGTACGCACTCCACCATGTTGCGTAAAACTGGTTTATTCTTTTGACTTTTGTCCAGCGCCTGGTAGGTTAAGAGGTCTGGTTGGCCGAGTGGATAGCGCGTTGGTCTCAGAATACGGAGGTCCCGGATTCGAACCCACGTAGCAACTCGCCAGGATTTTCGACCTAAGCCGGTTTTTCGGCCAGAAGAGAAGAGGGCTAAGACAGCCCTAACAGCCTCCCCGACTTCTCTGAAGTAATGCTCGGAAGGGCGGATTCCAGGACTCGGGTGGAGAGCAAATTAGAAATAGAGCGCCCAGTAGATTGCATGCGATAGCCAGTTGATATTGAGAGGTCAGTTTCTCAAATTACAGTGAAAGACAGTGTTTTGCGTCAATTTTCGATTTTTTTTTTCATCACTTCTTTTTCATTTTTCTTGGTCCCAAATGAACAAAAATTGTTCGTTATGGTTTTAAATTGTCCGCTAGAATCGCTTCTATAATTTGATACCAAATGCAGTAGGTTATCTCGTGATTCAGAATTTTAATAAACCAAAATTCATCATTTTTTGTTCGATTTTTCGATACAGTACAGGCTGACCACTCGGTCACTTTTTTCACTTTAAGTCACCTCTGGTCACCTTTGGTCACTTTTTTGAAATTTGGTCACAAAAGTTACTTTTTAATCAAAAAAGTCACTTTTTAAAAAATTTTCCTTTATAAAAATATTAAAAATGCTCATTTTAACTATTATCAATTTATCGAGAGGAAAAAACTGAAAAAAATGTTTCTTCAATCTGATATGTGATATAAGTATACAAGACAAGTGTGCGTGAGTAGAGTGTGTGATGCTGCGAAAAACTTGTGATGTATGTTTTTCTCAAGACATGAGAGCCAAAGATTACATAAAGTCTGAATGAGAATAATTTTTAGTTGAAAATGTGGGAATTATGGTGATTTTTTGGTCACTTTTTTTACGAAATTGGTCACTTGTATCACCTTTTTTAGAGAAAATGTGAGTGGTCAGCCTGGATACCCGAAAATTAAAATTTATTTTTCAACACCCTAGCGCCTTTACGTTGCTGAATGATGCAACCCTTATAACATCGATGTACTTAGTCTGGTATATAACCAGGCGAAGTTTTATCGTCCACTTACGGAACACCCTGTATACCACCATTCATATTATACGCATGGTGTGCGTAAAAACTCGTAATGTTGATCAACATCACCTGACTTGGGTTGTTGATAGGCGTGCGTGTGTAGGATCACGAGCACTTCGCTCATTTCATTCCACATCCGAATATAAATCCAGAAATCTAATATCCTGGAATTTTTTAAAACGTTTACTCGGATGTGAAACGTTTTATGTCTGATCACTGAACGTAAGTGTAATAAATACTTATTATGCTGTTGCATGAAAAGTGCCCGTCTTACGTCGATCGGATTCGTCGCGCCTGCAATGTACGGCCGTGCTGAAAACTGAAAATCTCTCGCATCGCATTCGCTGGTCGTCGCGGCGGTGTTTTTCGGCTATACTGCGAGAATGACGTCACCGTAAAATCGGCTCCACGACCTTGACAGATAGATAACACACCCCCTTCTTCCTACTGCTTGTGCAGTTTATCGCATTTCGAACTGGCCGTGCCGCGAAAAATACTACTACTACTTTATTACTATCACGAAGTACTACTTGTTGGTTGTTGGCTTGTGCCTTCTGCCTTGTGCGTTTTTCGTTACTAGCATTTAGCATTGGTTTTGCGTTTAGTTGTTATTTTTTTCTCTCTCTCAAGTCATTCGGCTCATTCGCGCTGTGCTGCCGTAGCCGTGTGGTCGTCTACGTTGTACGTAACTGGGAAAACGTGCGCGATTGCGATTTATTATTTCAGAAAGAACTCTTTATAATTTTTGTTTTCATTTAGTCGAACTCGATTCGGGCGAGTCTTTCGGACGTGTTGCCGCGTAAATTTTCGTATTGTTTTTTATTTTCAAACCGCATTTTCGTATACGAAGTAACCGAATTGATCTTCTCGTTTTTCGTTTCGTCAAATTTGTGAATACACAGGCGTTTTAATGTCCCAGCTTGTGCCCAATTTGTTATTCTTGAACGAGTACGAAAACGATTATTCAACCATGTATCATGATTGGAATCCGAAGCTGAATTCTGATTTTCAGGTAAATAGTGATTTCTGTTTTTCCAATCGAGTCGTATCGACTGTTGTGATCGTGGTTAAAGTCGCCGGTCATGTTGAGAGTGTATTTCAGTGAAGATGAATCCGCCACTCGGAAGCATCTTCTACCTAGATGAACGTTGTACGATATAAGTATCCTAGTATTTTGGAAATCGAATTACAAGAGCAAACCAAACGTCTGTCTTGCGCTGTTGCGCTATCCCGATTTGATTTTCGTGTCACTTGGGACCTGGTTTTCGTAATCCTTCGTTCGTGTCGTGTGTGCCAGTGAAATGCAACCCCCACGTGTTTCGATTTTGACGAATGAAGATTCGTTCGTTGAGCGAGCTGTTGTAGTTTTTTGAAACTGGAGAAGTGACATGTTGGAAAAGTGTGACGGAGACGAAACACGTGCCAGGTGCGTGCGTGCACGGATGGATGGAGTAGGTACCGAGAAAGATGCACCGTACTCGGAATACCGGTCAGTGGTATCATGTCTGTGTTTATCGGTTTACGAGGGAGTGACTCATCTGGGAACTGTAGTGGATGACTGGGCAGCTATATCTGTAGCAGACTGGGATGAATGAACGCACCTCGGCACCAGGTTAACGATTACAAGGATGACGTGCAATTGGCGCGGATGATAAAAAGATACGTGCGTGTGGTGGTATACCGTACATGATGAAATTTGTGCGACTTTGTTTCGGCAGGTGAAGAATGCTAATTTTGAATACTAGAGGGCCTGGGGGGAATTTCCACGGTCCCCCCCCCCTCCTTCCAGTTCAGTTTGTTCTTTTGTTAGATGAGAAAAATTATAAGCTACGGGATAAGTGATTTCTTTCATATGGTGTAAGGAGTGACTGCTTATTTGATGTTCAGTATGATTGAAATTCAAGGCTTTTAAAAATGTCGGGCCCCCTTGAAAGTCCAGGCCCGGGGTATTTTCCCCTCTCTCGACAAGGTTGGCTACGCCACTGTTCGTATATCAAGTGTTGTATGTGATACACGGTTGTGTGTATCATTACTACACCTTACGGTGGCGGGTGTCTTTGAGATACACATATTACAGGCTTGTCAAATGTTGAGGAAGTCATCACAATTTATAAAGAACTAGACCGTTGGCTAGTGAGTATGTTTACTTTTAAAAGGGCCAATGAAGGGGGGAGGGTAGCCCTCCAAATCCACCGAAAGCCTCACAAAAAAAAACAAAAAAACTGAAGAATTATACAATCGAAAAAAATATTCAGCATTGTTTTGATACTTACGAGCCTCCACGACCTCCTCCCTTCCCCATTCCAGGTCGACAATTTGCGCATATGTGTCTTATATTTTGAGTATTGTAATGGAACTTCCGTTTCATTTGCTAAAGTATTGCTTTTTGGAAACCCAATGCTAATCTGGTGAAAACTGGAATATTGACGCGAAAAATATGCCTGGGGGGGGGGTAAGAATGGGGTATGAAATTGAACGCCCTACGAAAGTCTTGGTCGCCGTCCCCTGGCGGTAGTTCGTTCCTTGGGAACATTGCAAAACTGGAATATTGACGCGAAAAATATGCCTTTTTGTGGGGAGGGGGAGGGTGAGAATGGGGTATGAAATTAAACGCCCTACAAAAGTCTTAGTCGCCGCCCCCTGGCGGCAGTTCCTTGGGAAAATTGCTACTGGTAAGATTTCATCTACATATAGCTATAATTGAAATCAGATTGATTACTTGCCACGCAGTGGTGGGGGTCTGGTCCCCCTTGGCAACTTCAGTTTTCAATAATTTCGAATAATAATCTACTTGCATCCCCTTCTACCATTCTGCCCTATCGACCATATTAAGTTTTTTTCCAGTTTGGACCACTCTCCCCCTTCAATTTTATCCTGGACACGCTACTGCTTGCCAGGCATTGGTTTATACCGAGTACAGTGATGTCAGAAGAGGAGGAAGGGGATAAGAGATACACCGTACTATAAGTACCCCCCCCCCCCGATTGCTATTTTCCTCATTACAAACTTCTTTTTGCTTGACCAATGAATGTCGGAGAATGAGGACTGTATAGTGGAATCTCTCCTCGTTGGAACACAGATCTCCACCTTTTGTCTGCGTTTGTGGTTCGTGTAGTATTCAGCGAGGGCAGAGTAAATTATCAGCAAGGCATTACTCTCTGGAAGATTGCCTTTATTGGATAATCGGTAAACCTGGTTCATTGATGTTGAGAGGAACGTGCTCAGAGAATTTCGGCTCAAGCGTAAATTGATAGCGAGTTCAATTGTGACGATTACCTCAGAGGAGAGGTATAGTATGGATTCCCAACGAAAAATGTGTGAAGGTACTGCCCCCTCCCTTCCTCCACTCCCGAAAATTGCCGATGAAGAAAATTTTTAGTCTATATTTCGACGAATGGAGTCAATAGCGTAAATCGGTATTTTTGCTTGGGGGGTTTGTGGAAATGCTATTGCTAAAATAGAAATAGACCTGTTAGGCTTTCACGTTCCGAAGTATCACCCCGGTGGAGCTGAATGCGCGTTATCTGGTGGAAGTCATCCTATACGAAATTCATAGTTGTGATAACATTGGACTTCCACTTGATAATGCGCATTCAGCTCCCCCGGAGCGATGAGTCGGAGCGTGAAAGTCTTATAAAATGTGATCCAAATTATCATATTGACAAGAAGAGTGAAAGTGAATAAATTTTGCCTGGATTTCAACTGGTAAACAAAAGAGGAAAAGAAAGTTCTTGTGTCACACTGCCTTAGTTGACTGCTTCTAAAGTTCTACTTTTTTTCCTGGGAGGAGGATATCCTCTGCCTCCTTTTGTGATGCCACTAAATGGAGTAATTCTGTAACTCCAAAACGTTCATTATTTATATTCAAGGGGTCGTAGTATGAATAGAAATCATTTGTCTTCCTCCCTCCCCGGCCAAAGTAGAGTGAACAGTTGCGACTGTTGGTTCAGTCAATTCAGACACATAACTGAGGACCAGCCCCCCCCCCTCCATTTCATAAGAAAATATCGTTACATCCTTTCCTAATGCCCCTCAATAATTTATTCATCTCGTCGCCCCTTTTATAGAGGGGTCATAAAATTTCGTATGTTCCAAAACTTTTTTGTTAGTAACTTGTGATTTCAAGCCGCAATAAGTCCCCCCCCCCCCCGATGTCTGGCGATGGAATTCAACCATCTCATCAGTCATCAATATCCCCTTTGCCGAATTGCAAGAATACCATTTTCCTACATGTTATCACTATATTCGCGAATGAATGTGTCATTTCCATAGAAACGTATAAGAAAAAATCTTCGTTATTCTGGTGTCAATATTTCGGTCGAAAGCCTACATTCAGTCTGATACTATTGAAAATTTCGAAACCTTGTGTCCTAATCCCGATTTAGCTGTAACCAATTTGTAAACTGTCGGTTCCTCGACTACCGAGAAATGGGTCAATTTCGTGTTGATTTTTTTTTTTTTTAAATTTCATGTGGGATGATAGCCCTAGTTCCTTGATGACTATCCATAATAGTGTATGCTCAGCAATGTCAATACGGAAAAGTCTGAAACTTTCGAATAATCTAAAAAGTCCCATACTTCCTGTCGAGTTCTGTGTAGAGTTCCGCCCTATGTGATTAGATTACAGGAGTTCTCGGAATTGTAATCTAATCTAAAGTTTAATTTTGAATGTGTAGAGGATGCGCCAAAATGATAACTTGTATTCCACTTATGTTTTGTAACTCGAAAGTAAAAACTGGTATTCCTCATCCAAAAAATATTGTAAAACAAAGCGTATAATTGTGTACTCTAAAAGGAAACACCACTTGCAAATGTATTTTCGATCTCGGACAATGAATGTAAAACTGCCCCCTCCCCTCAATACGCCATTAACAGAAATTTGAATAGTTTCATTAATAATTGATTATTTACAATAATAGAATATTGTGTTTGCTGGTTAGCTGGAACTTTCAGATTGAAAGTAGTGTTTTTACCAGGGTTGCCACTGCTTGGAAAACCTGGAAAAAATGCGGAATTTGGATACTCAGGGGAAGCGTCATAGAAAAGGCGTGGAATTTTCATCTGAATTATGGAATTTTGATTCTTCGAATGACAAGCTGTGGGTTCATGGCTTACATTCTGTCAAAATTTATTGTCAGTGAATAATCACGCTCGAAGGAAGAAAAAGGGCCCCCCCCCCATTTATTCATGTTTAATTAAGAATATGGCTACGTGTCCATCATTCAAATTGTGTTTTTGAGTGTAAATTGTACCGATTGCTATCTGTGAAATACGGCGCCAGGTAGACGCAATGTAGTATTCTTTTTTTACTGACGTCATGATCATGATCATAAGAAAAAACCAGTCTTGCCAAAATCCGTAACTTCTTCTCCATTTGAAAGGAAAAGTCATATAAAAATGTATCGGAAAAGCTGGAGAAGTCGTGAAAATCATTTTTGAAAAAAGTGACTACACTGTTAACTCTCGCCCCCTCGACAAGTTCACGTCGGTCCTGCCAGACCCTCTCCCCTCGCTTGTGTATGAATTTGAAAAAATACAAATATGATCAAAAGTCATATTTTTTCATTTTTCAAGTCCCTTCTACTTCATAATGCCCACAGTTACTTCGCTAAGTCCCACTATGGGGCTGCATGAAACTGTGCGATTTATTGTATCAAGCTAAATCAGCTTCATTGTAAAGATTTCTCCAAACAGTCGTCATTTCTGATCGATGGTTTCTATTGTACAGAGCCGGTGTATGTCAGGTATGACCTGAATGTTGAATTACACATTACCATTCGATGTCGAGCGAAATTGAAAAGCACTTAGTTGGAAACTCGTCTAAGTGTGGAACGTATTAAGGCTTCGCAGTAAACGTAGCCCCGAGCTATTTTGTGCCTACAATTCGGCAAAACAACCTCCGTGATCGACTGATCCGGAAACTCGGTACATTAATCGTCGCTGTTGGCCAGTTTTCTCGAGTTGGAGGCTATGTGTTGGGTAAAAGCGTGAGACCATGTATTTATATTTCTAGTAGCAGATTTGATCGCCCTGCTGTCAGCGTAATTTAGGAAGTTTGTATTTCGAGAAACAAAGATGTGGAAACTTTCCACTGTTATCACTTGAGTCCTGGTCTTCCACAGGTTCACTCCTGATCTTGGTAAGGTTCAACCGTGGTATTCTTTAGGTTCAACCTTCATCATCATCTTTGTGTGAGGTGGCGCTGTATGCTCCAAATGTTCAGACCTTGTAGTCCATTGCACTTTTCCTCGGGTTGCTGTTAAGGATCAGCTCAGTAGTCTCACTTTTACTGCCAAAGTGAGAATTTTACTGAATTCTATCCTTTTGACTTCACTGGGTGCTGAATATTCCAGTTGAAGCTCTAGGTAGGAGAGTACAATCGTCCGCCATTTTGAATCCAACCGCGCCCGTCGATGCCGAATTGACTACGCGGTACGCTCCGCATCACGATTGAAGTCAAAATGGCGGACATCGTACTTATACGAAGTATAAAGAGCTCTACTCCAGTTCCAGTGCTTCGCGTCTTGTCCCGGCTATTGCTGGGCACTGACGTATGATGCGAATCGAGGTTTCTTACTCGTCTCCACAGTGCCTGCAGGAGCTGTTTTTTGCCGCTCCTATTGTATACCACATGTGTTTCATGGCCCCATGACCAATTAGTAGTCCGACCGTGAGCCTTGCATGGTTCTTTGTCGAGCCCTAATAGGAACTGGGCGTACTTACCGAGGGCGACTCTTATATAACTGTTTTGCCGACTTCCATGCCACTGGCCATTCGCTAATGCATTTCCATCTGCTTATCCAAGCCTTCACCTTGGATTTTATAACGCTTTATGCCTTGGGAAGACACGGCCTGGGCGTTACTAGTTCCTTTTTTATGCCGCAGTGTCCCGATGTCCGTAGTATGGTGCCACGGTCCTCCTGAGCAAGGGTGTATAATTTGTTGATACAGTCCGCCACACCAAGGATGTTGTTTGGTTTGCCGATACTGCCTTAATAGCCGTTTGACTGTTTGTACAGATATAGATCTGCTTATTTACAAGGCTCTTCTGCTAGCTTCTATCAGTGGCCATCGTGATCGCCAGGTTCTCTGCTCGTGGAGGGTAGTGACGCCCTCACCCAGTGCCGTTGAATAGTTGTCAGCGCCTTTTGCATCCGATTTGTGCACCGTGGTCATTCTTTAAGGCATCTGCCAACCATACATGCTCCTTTTTTCCGAGAATGCTTAGCCGCCTCGTTTCCCATGCCTCCCTTATGGGTTTCATTGCACGGTATGGCTTGTCAAAGAAGTGTTCCGCTGCGATTCTGTCTCTCGGCATCCTAAAACATTTGTCAATCGTCCCCGCCATTTCCCATATCCTTCTGTGGTCTGTTTTTTGTGCCCGAAGGTTTGGCTCTGACGATAAGCCCACATTATTGTAGCTGCTTCTATAGCAGTGTGAAGTGGTGGCAGGTTTAGGAGGCTGGAGTCTTTCAAGTGCTTTTGTCGGTACCGTCCTCATTGCTTCCGTTGTCATCACGCACGCGATTTGCAGGTGGTCCAGTTTCGTCGTGTGTGATGGGCCAGTTCGTCTTGTGTGATGGGGTTCAGGTGGACCCGCCCCATCACACAACTGCCACGTCTGTGATTTCGGGATGTATTACACCGGTATATATCCCGTGCACCATTTTGGGAGAGAAGCCCCAGGTCTTGCCGACAAAGGCACAGCAAGCCCAAAGAGTCTCAAACCCTTAAGTTCAGCCTTGAGTTTCTCCGGGTTCACTTGATCATGTCTTCACTGATATCCGAATCACATCGATAGGGTGTTCGTGATCACTTGACTCGGTGTTATCATCGACTGTGGTATCGATCAGTTTCGATTTTACAGAGCCGCGTGTGCTTACGATACACGTTTTTCCTGGAAAAATTTCTCTGTTATGTATTCATACATTGTGAATTACTCGAGCAAGTGTTATCTAATGGTGGCTCGGAAATGCTGAGCGATCAAACACCAACTCTTATGTATATTACTTTTTCTGACGTCAATTGCTCTTTCGCTTCATCAGCTAGATATCGCTAGCGATAAGAGAGCCCCGAGCAAAATGTCGAGAGTATAGCAATCGAAACTTTTTATCTGACATCCTTTTCGAAATTGCAGCGACATTCCATGTAGACAAAATTCCAAAGTTTTTGGGAAATCAAAAAGTACACGGAGGGTGTTACAGAGAGTGAGAAAAACAGGTGGGATTTCCTGAGTTAGCTAGCTAGAAAAATAATGTTCAACTGAGTGAAGGAAATCATCCGAGGATTTTCCCAGTTATCCGAGCATGGTAGTTTCCGGGGCCAGGGGTGCGGTGTCTGGGGAAACCATTTGGCATGTGTGCATCGCCATACGCCCCACCAAACATTGAAACCCTAAAGCAAAGTTGAATATTCGATGGTCTCATGAACACTTGTGCTAACTAACAAGAAGGAAAATGTCCAGGAGAGCGTTTTGAAAATTTCATTGGCTTATAACTGATCAGGTAGCTGAGTCGACAAGCGTTCTCTAGCGGTCCAAATAACAAGTTGTCAGCTGTTTTGTGTATACCACCGGGTAGCTTACACCTTCGTGACAGATATACGTACTTAATTTTGACAAAAATGCTTGTTAGCACAAGTTGTGTCTATGAGACCATCTATTGTGTGAACTTCTGTACATGGGTAGTTTGTCCCTTGGCTCTCGCTAAAATTTCAGGTTTATTGTTTCGTATAGTTTTCAGTTCCCAAACAAAGGCACACGGTATGTATGGCGTGAGGAACAAAAAAATATGTCGACATTATTAGTAACAATGTAAATACATGATAAGGTTAATGCACGTGTTGATCGAAACCTCCGTGCATCGGTATTCTTACACTTGGTCTGAGCAAGAGAGAGAAAGAAGGATTTTCAAGAACGAAGTTTCGTCTAAATAATAAATCAAGAATTTTCAACTGCGCAGCGATGAAAAACAATTACCTAATGACCGTTAGGAGTATCGTATTTTTGTTGTCCCATTGAAACGGGGAGAAAAAAACCGTTATTGTGTAAAACGGACAGCTTTCGAGTTCTTATCAGTTAGAGGTATTATTGTGGATGAAGTCGAGCTAGGTCGAGTCATTAACCTGACACAAGTATCTGGAATTCGGAAGGTTCGTGAGTTGGACAGAGTCGGATTCCTCTCTATCATTTGGGTATTCGTGTTATTATCGGAACAGAATTACGAAGAATGTGAGTTGATTGTGTTTACTTTGGGAATAGAATTAGAACCTGAAATATTGACCGAGTTATTGATAAGTTTTTTTGGTAAATTCATGCTGCGTTTTCTTATTCAGTTGAGTCGGTTGTGTGATTGATTGTCTCATTAAGTTAAGAGTTGCTTGTGTATTCTAAAAGTTGTATCGTTTGAGTCGATGGCAATTAGTGTTATCAGACGGAAGAACTAACGAACGTTGAGGATATACATTGCCAGATTCATATCTGTAGTAGGAAATATGTGCTGCAGATAATTTTGAAACAGTATTACCCAGCCTAGAATCCGGGAAGTGAAAAGTCGGTTGATACTTGAAATTTCTGTGAACTCGGGGAAACCCTCAATGTCATAACATAGAAATGATGTCCAACAGTCCTATAGATCCTATAAAGTACTCTACTTTTAGAGGAGGTACTATAAACCTATAAAACTACTCTATTTCCAGTTTTGGTCCTAAAAATATAAGATAATAAACTCATGAAAACGAAGGGGGAGGGGGGAAGATGAGATGAAAGCAGATGGTGAAACGTGAAACTGTACATCTGAATTTTAAATTTTTGAAGTAAAAATTGTTGCTAAAAGAACAGCCTTTTGTCTGTGTTCATGAAAACTAGGAAAATTTTCTTGTAGGGCTGCGAAAGTTTCTATCAAATTTATGTAATACGTCCTATGGAAGTCTTATTTTTGTAAATATTGAATTTTAATTTCGTTAGATATATCCTGTATTATCGAAATTTTCTTTGGGAGCGTAAGTAAAAAATCTGTTTGCTTGCCAAGAAAAGACCATTTTTTGGATTATGAAATGGAAAAATCAGTTTAATTCGTTTTTCTCAGTTCTGAAATAGCTTGCGAAAGCTTCCACCCTGGATCTCCTAAGTAGGCTAATCTTCACGTGAAGAGGTTTTCTTCAACTTGTTTCTTCTTTGGCAGCATACAGTGGCGACGATCCTAAGAGGTTTGGGGCATTGAACTTAACCGTTACTTGACAACAATGACTGGAGAAGAAACATACGGAAAGAAATTTGACGTACCTGAAGCGATCATCAATTAGAACTACTGCCAATTCTATATCACACGAAAGGACTAGCAATGGATTCGCTCTTGTCTCCAATACTACTACTCAAACAGTTTCGAAGATAATAAACAGAATTAAATATGAATCGGTATCAAACAATAGCAGAGGTATGTGGACATATGAACGGGAACTAATAGACAACTGAACAAATTTTCTCTTGGACATCTGGATCATTTTTCATGGAAACAAACTACCTAAATGACAAAATGAAATTCACAATGGGAAACGGAGATGCAACAGTCAATTACTTGGACCATACGTTGCCAATAACTGAAGAAATCAAGTACAACTTGTGTAGAAAACCAACGCGCACAAACAATGATCTCGGATACCTCATACCACCATCACGGACCCAAAATGGCAGCTCTGAACTACTATCACTAAAACTACTACTACAAAACAGTTGCGGGAAAATAGTGACATAATTAAACAAATAGTCAAGAACAACTACTACAAACCGGAAATACTGGTGCACTTCAGATATAATCACAAATAACGGATGAAAAAGTCCACTATCAACAACGTTAATGATCAGCTGCAATCAACTAGCCTTATAGATATTCATTTTTTATCTCTTCCATCCTTCTCTGTACCTCGAATGTGAACAATAATCAACAACTTCGTGATTATTAGTGATTGTCAACTCTTGTGATGATTAGACGAGTTAATTGTCAACATAATCGAATCGCAATTTCGTGATAAGTCTATAAATATCACTCTCAAGTATAATAAGTGAAGTAACGAACAAAAAAATGACAAACACAATAAATGACCAAAAAATGAGTACTCCGGGAGCCACAGTGTCGGTAGGAAAACACACCAGTAAGATACTAGAGATCTTCAACCAACACGACGTTTAATTTGGAATAAGAAACAATTAACCAGTTATCCAATAGATAAGCGATAACCGAACAAAGACAAGTAACAAAAACAACTGCTGTGATGACTACAGATTGGACTGTGAGCTATACGAAATAATTTCTGTATATAGGAAAATAAAGGCAAGCATTAAAGAACGTGGAAGATACCAGAAACTCAGATGACATCACGTAGGACAAGGAAAAATATTCTTCTTAAGATAAGTATCAAAATGTACATTTACCTGACCTAAGTGCAAAAACATGCTCTCAAAGAATATGCAGAAATATTACAAGACGATATGGGTGTCAAATTAGAGATTTTCCAGCTTGGTAACATTGTACACAGTGTCAAAGAATGGGCAGAGAAGAGAAAACGCTGAAAACTGAAAATTTTCCGGTTCTATTTTTGAAGAAAATCAAACTTGAAAATTCTTGATTTTGTTATTTTTATTCTACAGATGATGGTAAAGTACGATTTTAATCACAGTTTTTAGGAGCTAAAGTGACTGTAAGTGGGTCATGATTTCAAAAAATAGATGCGTGACGTGGCACAAGAAAAGGGTCTGAATGTTCATCTACCACTAAGGCTTTTTTCTTGGACACGTCGCAAGCGGGATTTAATGAAATTTTAAATGTCTAGGGAATTGATGAGTTCAACAGAACAGCTAGGTATTCCACGTTTCCGCGCATGCGCGTTTCTACTTTGGAGGCTCAATGATAACTGATGTGATAACTCATAACGTTTTTGATTTTCCAGATTAAATTTTTTTCTTGTTCGTGCTTTTCTCATCTGTAGAATAAAACGTTGTGTTGTACAACGATGCCAAAATGAGCGATTCTCTCTTGCGTTTACTTCACTCGCATAACGGCTCGTTTTGTAAACTCGCACTCGAACTTAATCGCACACTTTAGCACCTTGTATAATAATATACTATTATCTCCTTTGTTTTTACAATAATTTTCATTTATTTGTGAAAATATGCTGGTAAAACTCTCGAATATGCATAAATATGTGCTAAAATGGCTGAAATATGCAAAATATGTATTTATAACCAGTATACGTAAAAAAATGCTCTATAAAATTTCATTATAATCAGAATTTTATCAATTCTAAAGGAAACACCAATATGCTACATAACTTGCTTCAAATAAGATATGCTCCTTTATATTTTTCCTTGCCCTACACATCACGATTGGATGGCGTTCAAATGACCATGGACATGACACCAAAAACTTGACTGACGGTTGCAATATTTTGAAAAATGGAACAGCAGTACAGGAAACAAACGACTGCAAGAACAAATGAAAACTATTGAAATAAAAATAGAACGAAACAACCTTATAAATACCACGCCAGACTTCAAGAGTGAACTGCTCTTCTCACTAATAATGAACCAGAAGACATGGACAAACTCACAGTCAACAGATAACCTAATAGAAGCAGACACAGACCCAGTTAGCGGTCAATAGCCAGACATTGGACAATCAGCTAGGACCAAAAAACCAATGGGAAATGAGATAACTACAGCTTACCCTACAGTACTACCTTTAACCGATTGTAAATTTTGATATGAACAAACCCACCGACAACAGGCAACTCAGTAGAAACAAACATAATTCCAAAGGACAACCGGACATTTGACAATTAGCAAAGGGAAAAAGACCAATAGAAAATCATATTTTTACTGCTTACTCTACGGTACTACCTCTAACCGAATGTAAATATTACTATCATAAGGAACTTGGTAGTTACGATGCATAAAACTGAAGATGACTTCCAAACCGGAAACGTTATTGTGAAATAGTAAATTACTACTCAATGAAAAGGCCCTATTTGTTTAATTACAATTTAAATTTTCTCCTACAACTTACGAAATGGATTCAAAATTCGTATCTTACTTTTGAGTGGAAGTTTCGGCCACGTGATTAGATGTGCGATAAAAAGCCGTGCTCATTTTCGTGGCATCTATATGTTAGAGATACTAAATTTGATATTTTCATTTGGAAATTTTGCTGGAGTTTGAAAGCTAGACTTTTGGACCTGCGTTGAACTATACCTCCCTGGTTTGGTCTCCCAAGACTTCAAAATTTTGGGCAAGCACCTTCCGGTTCGTAATTCTTGGCATTCAGGGAATTAGCTCGAACAGTTGAAACTCTAAATGAATATTACGTGAAGAATCCGATGAAGGTGGAGGCGCATTATCGACTCAGACTCGTGGTGAGAACTGTGGACAGACAAGGCTCCGCATTCATCACTCCGAAAGTATCTGCTCAGATTGCGCTCTGGAAATTTAGCACGTGTCGCAGTTGAGAACTCAGTCGTAATGAATTCAAACGCAATTGTAAATTTCACAGTGGATTCTTCCACATTGATACTTTTCCATTCATTAGCAACCTCTATTACGTTCGTCATCATCCACCCGCCCCACTTCTACAGAAACTGTTCAACATCGTAGACTCGAAGGCCAAAGTTGCTCACGTATACACTCTTCTCACTCTGTTTTCTATCTGATGCAGTTTCTTTTTCCTTCTCAATGTCGCCAAGAATTCCAGGTTGCAACATATTACTCGTACATTTGGCATAAAAGAAGTTAAATTTTGTGATTTCGCGTATTTCGAGTTCATTTGCATTTCGAAAACCAAACCGTAAGATCGAGGATGGAATACCGATCCCATTTCCGGTGCTAATTTCAAGAAAGAACAAAATAAACCAACAAAAAAATTGCCATGGTCAACAGTGACGAACGTGGCGCTTAAAAATTCATTGCCGACGTCACAGCTACACACACGCGCCCGCGCGTTCCAAACCGGTTTCTTTGATTCGAAAAAAAAAAGTTATGTAGCGAAATTTTGCCAACGTGTAGGCATAATCTATGTTTGTGGTTCGCCGAATATTCCTCGTCTCGGTTCATGTATGTAACCATTTGTGGAAATTCCCTCCAGATTTCCAAAGCTCGCGAGCTCAGCGAAGCGCGGTCGCCTGGTCGCCTCGACTTCGTTTTGAATTTCTTCGAAATTTTCAGCCGCGAGTGCTGGGAGGCCAGGCTCGGTTCATTGACACGCGACGTCGCCTTCTCGGATCTCACATCAAACCTGTAGCTAGGTCAAATCTGTAGGGCTAGCAAATGGAATCTCAGAGCCTGTAAACGAAGTCTTGAAAGATTTGCTGTACTTAAGTGTAGTATATGTATATCCACTCCCGCTTTGAGAGGAAAAATCTCAGTTGCATAGAAGACTTAGTTTCGGAAACAGCCGTAATATGTCTTTAGGAAGTCTGGAACAGTCCTTGAATCGCTAAAGGTTTGGAAGAGCTTCAAAGAGCGTTAGTTAGTTTCAAATCTTTGAAGGAATCTTCTAAAGAGTCCTGATGATGTCTAGAAGAATCATAAGAAGTTTTGACCAGTCAGTGAGTCTTACGAGTACAACAGTATTGGCGAATATAAAACACATCTGGAAGAAGCTTAAATGAGTATTGAAAAGTTCAGTTTGGAGTCTCATTCGCATCTTGAGGAGCAGTTGCATGAATTAGGGAGATATGAGGATAGCCCTTCAACATTTATTTTTTCTGATGTAACACTCTCTGGGTCGGTTCCGTATGTAAGAGAAAAATGTCCAGCTAGATTTGAGCAACATTGAAGGGCAGCCCGTGACTTGAAGGAGTTGAAATTTTTATGCGAATTGACATTTATTTCTGGAATTAATTATAGCTTCAGTTTAAGGGGAGAGCTCCCGCTCTCTCCTGCCTGTTTTTTAAGCTGAATTCTGTTTTGAAATATTCTTCCTCCGTCCCCTCCCCTTTCGTTCCCCATAGAGAGTTGATTTCCTGTTGATTGTTCCAATTTCCCAATTATTTATGTGTAAACTGAGATTGTTTAGAAGTCCGTTTCTACAATCTCTTTCTCCCTTCGAGAGCCGACGATCTTTTATTTTCTCACTTGGTGCAAGTACATAACTTCGAAATAAGAAACTCTGGAACCCCTGGACCCTCCCCCCTCTTTAGAAAAGTGAAACCCAAAACATCCTATAAGTACCGATAAGTTTTAACGATTTAAATTTTCAAAACTGTGGGTTTTAGAAGATCCAGCCTGGTCCCTGTGCTCCAGCACAGTTAGGGCCCTACTCCCTTCCTCTCGCCATTTGGGCTCCAGGAAGACCGATCTCCAACTATTACAATTTTCACCGTGGCCCAAGTCTTGAACTCATGAAGCCCTAAAAAAGGATTTGTAAAGTAAATTATAGATATCGCATGGCCAGCCTGATCCGCTATATCCACGATGTGTAATATAAAATACTTCCTACTGGTCACACTGATCACTCTAGCACGCGTTTACAATGACGGAGTAAGCGCGCGGAACACTCACACATAGACACACATGCTAGTCGACTTTAAAGCTTAATTACAGCTTTTATGTTTCAGTTATTGAAAATCTGATAACAAAAGGTTCTTCGTCAATTCAATATTTATATTTTGTGCAAATTTCCCCCTGTAATATTCAGCACAGGCTGAGGACGTTTGACGACATAAAAACGCAACTTGTCTTTATAATATAGATAAGAGCAAAAAGAACGAAGGTGCTGTATTATGAATAAAAATGACTACATAGATGATTACCGCATTATGTAATACAAAAATGATTAGAAAAATGACGTATGTAGAAAAAGATACAGAAATACTTTCGCTATGAAAAAATGAAAATATTCATTTTTTCCAAAAAATAGTCCAGTAATGTTTGTGCAACATTTGTGACTCGTTTTCTAGCTGCACTGTCTCTCCATTTTCTCAACATCATGACATCCGCGAACGAGATTCGTATTACATAGTACTTCGAATAATCGGGATTCCACTACGTAGCTCATTCCATTAATTTTCTACGATTTTTTAAAAATCAAGGAGTTTTCCTCATGAGCGCAGTGCGAAATATCTTCGTCAGGACTTAAGACGTGGCCTCGCTACCTGTCTTCCTCCCTTGGCGCAAATTCAGTTCTGTTTAGAGTAATAAGTCCGTTAGAAGCAATAATGGCAATATCGTCAGTCCGAAAGTAGATTAAGCAGATAACTGCTAATTCTCTCAACACACATCCAAGAGCAGAGCAGGTATAGACGACAAGACACCGAGAGAGAGAGAGAGAGTGAGAGTGAGTGTGTGTGATACATGACGGGAGGGGCAAGGTAATTGTGGTTAACCAAACGGTATCACTGTACCTTGCAAAATGTTTGCAAGAACGGACCAGACGCCAACCGCCGCCACCTTATTCCACGAAAAACGCCGCTCGGTAGTCCCGATGAGTCATACGCACTTTTACGCCGCCTCGTCTTGCCCCCCGCCGCCGTTATCGTCGATGGGCGGCTGCGCGGCGCTTCACGTACTGCTAGGATGCATTACATTCGGCATCGTATCCTATCTATTAAATCGCGGAGAGATTATACCGTGTCCCCTGCGAACTCCCGTCCGAGCCGCTCCCCTCACCACCGTCCCATCAGTTCGCCGAATGAATAAAGTTCTTTTTCGTTCGTCGCACACACCGGTACAAGACGGCGGTGTGACCCAGCTCGTCGCCCACTCTTGCACACGCACACACGTACACACACATACGAGTCGTCCGACGAAAACAAGAAAAACGTTTCTTGAAGATGACTCACAGCGAAACAATGCGATGCCGGAAGCAATAGGTTTCCGATTGAGATGGATGAAGAAAAGCGTGGAGATGAGAAGTGGAAAAAGAAGACGTTAGATCTTGGAATTAGAAGTGGAAAAAATAATAATAATTTAGGAACCCTATCGGATACGGTTTAGGCGCCAAAAATAAAACCGAGGAACTGGTTTCGCGGACGAAGAATGCGGAGCCGTTTCCTGAAAATAGATCTCTGATGTTGAAACGATTATACAATTGGGTTTATGACGATCGAGCCGGGTGAAATTACCCGAAGTTAATTTCGCGAATATACGAATGCATACTGTAGATGGGAGTGAGAAAGAGGGCAGAATCGAGGCGTGTTACGTCTCATTAAAAAAAGACGAGTATGTTACTATGTTATGTAGTGAGAGGGCACCGAGCCATGCACGAAGGATTTACGGGCTGTCACAGTCGTATATAGAAATCATCACCCTGTTCGGTCGTACTTACGACTACATCAGACGTTAAAAATAAACCTGCAACGATTAACGATAATTAATTAATACGGCATATGTTGGCGAAAAACAACCGCAGGGACAGGAAACGGGTTCAGCGACGGCACCAGAGCACGCTGTATAGATTGTAATCCACCCGAAGATGATTTAATCCGAGAGCAGAAAAAAATAGGTTCCGCTGTTGACATATGGTGATGTTGGCAAACTTCGGAGCGTAATTTGCTTATTAATTTCTAAAAAGAATCGCGCGTTTTAAGCGTTCGGGCAGCTGGACAGGGATTCTACACCTTGGTAAGGTCGTGACTCATGAGTGAACGGCGCCGGTCAACTTATGATGCGTATGGCAGTGGTCCAGTTAGGAGTTCCAGGTGGCTACGAATGTATGAATTGATAATAGAATAGTCTGATAGGCAACTTGAAACAGGGATGGGTGAGATCATGTGATTTTACGCCCAAAAAGATCAACAAAACAAGCCTGATTTAAGATAACTACATGATCGTAAGATTCATGATCTGAATGATCGTGATCTGTTCTGATTTCTCAAATTATCAGAGATCATGATCTCGGATCAAGAACCCACGAGCAAAGTCGTGATCTGAGGAACAAAAGATCACAACAGTGGCGTAGCCAGTGGAGGATCGAGGGGGCCCGGACCCACTTCGCGACTTCATGAAGTAGTGGTTTTTCTAATTTTATCACCCCCTCTAACACCCCTTCCTCCTTTGGTGAAGACCAGGCCCCTTTTGAACACTAGACTGGCTACGCTACTGGATTAAAAAAATCATAATCATACATTATGATTTTGACAAACTTCGGAGCGTAAATTGCTTATCAATTTCTAAGAAGAATCATGCGTTTTAGGCATCCGGGCAGCTGAACACGGATTCTACGCCTTCGTAAGGTCGTGACTTAGGGTGAACGGCTCCGGTCGATTTGTGATGAGCATGGCAGTGGTCCAGTTAGGAGTTCCGAAAATTTATTTATTTACTACCTTGATTAGGAATTGCGTCCCTTAGTGAGTGGGTCGCTGCGTAATCTGCCTACCGTGGGGCAAAGGCTTCTGTCACCCTTTTCCATATCTTCCTTTCCCTAGCAATTGTTCCCCAGCGAGGGCCTGAGGTTTTCAGATATTCATTTACCCATCGGGTAGCTGGTCGTCTTTCCCCGATGTCACTGAGGTAATGCTTGAAGGGACGGTACCAGGGCTCGGGTGAGAGCAAAATGAAAAGAACTGGTCGTCTTTGATTTCTTTCTCTGTCCAAGGGGATCCATAGAGTGCAAGCAGAGTTCCATTTTGTCGGTTCTCCTCTAATATCATGTGCCCCGCATGTCTGTACTTCAATTGTTTTTTTCTTCTATTCTATATTCCTTAACCTCGTTTGCTTCCTGATGGAACTCATTTTCACATTTTCCACTAACCTGATCTGTGCTTTCTCCAGACGTTCAGCATAATTTTCATTTTACTTTTTAGAATATGTTTTTGTGCCCGGAAGGATTTCCAGCCATTCAGTATTCTTACGCTAATGATTTGACCCATGTTATTGTTGAATGAAATGGTTTGTCCTAGGTATTTGTACTCCTCTACTCTGTTAATTTTTGCCCCGTCTCGCCGTAGTTCCTTCTCCCCTACTTTGTTTGACATAAATTTTGTTTTTGTTAAATTCATAGAAAATCCGAACTCCCGGCTTGCATCCTTTAGTTCTTTCGTCATTTTTTCCATTTCCTCAAAATCCTTAGCAATAATTACAATGTCGTCTGCAAACGTTAGATGGTTTAACTAGCGACCCTGAAATTTAATCCCCTTCCTCTCCCAATCTAAAGTTCTAAAAATTTGCTCCAGTACGCTGTTGAAGAGGTTCGGGGACAAAGGATCCCCTTGTTTTACACCCCTTTGGACAGGGAACTTTGTACCCTTCATGTCCGTCCTCACATAGGCTTCGGAACAACCATATGAGTAGCTGAGAATTTCGATGATTTTATAAGGGACTCCTTGTTCTGCCAGGGACTGCCATACCTTATCATGATAGAGAGAATCAAACGCGAGTTCCAAAAAAACAAGCCTGAATTAAGATCATTAAAATATCATAAAAGATTTATGATCTAAGATCATAAAGAACCCAAAAATCGAGCAACATTGTAATCTGAGGTATAAAAGATCCCAGTAGTGACGTGAACACGAGAGAGTCGAGGTGGTCTGTACCCCCTTTGCGATTTCGTCAAGTTGTGGGTTTTAGCACGCCTCTAACACCCCCCCCCCCCTTGGTCAAGACCAGACTCCCTTGAACACTGGACTGGTCTTCGTCCTTTTGCAAAATTATATTTTGATCTTAGATCGCTAGATTTACGAACTTGCCCATCGCTGGTTTGGGATAATATACCGAGACTAGGTGGCTATGTCCCTTGCAAAATTTGAGTCGAAGCTGACGGATACAAAGATATACATTTGTGCACCATCAAGTGGACTTGAGGATTTTTAAAAATTTTTGAATATAACTTCAGCCGGCTCCAAATATTAAGGAAACTGGTAGTCCTGTGAAGAAATTATTTGAGCAGTAATTGTGTGATAGGCGGGATAAAGACCCACGTTGCATGTTGAATAAATTGAGTTTTTTCGATGAAAATAGTCTGCCTGACCTTAGTGTTAGATCCGGAGAGCCATCCTGGAATGAGCAATTCAAAATATGTAAGAACAGTTCGGGTTACTATTCCTACTTTTATGATAGTCATTGAATGAGGAGCTAAGAGGGAGAAGTACTTGGACTTTGTACTGCTGATGTTAATATTGATGTTAAAAATATAAATGCCTCCCTAAATGCGATATCTTATTCGTTCAACTCACTGGATGCTAGATCCAGCGATGATTTTTGGAAAATTCTCTATATTCATCACAATATATTCCAATTTGTTTCCTCGCTGAGCGAGGGGAGCAATTCTCAAGAGTCGAGACCATCTAAGATTATTGTGTCAGTGCTCATCCCTTTCAAATTCATTAATGCTTTTCTAAACTTATTTAAAACGCACAAAACTCTTCAGTATTTATTTGTGACTTTCTATGACTATTTCAATCCTTCTGATTATGTCTCTTCGAGACTTGATCAAAACATTTTTAAGAACTCTTACAGCTGTTCAAGATTCGTATAGCACTCGAGAAAATTCTTCGAAACTAACTCAAACTCTTCAGTGCCAGCTTACAACTCTCTTAGACTTATTTAAGACCTTACCAGGCCATAATTCAAAACTCATTGGCTGTTGAAGATTCGCTTAGAACTTTGTATGACTCTGCGAGAGTGGGTCAAGACTAATAAAAATTCTTCCTTGTTTGTTCTTAATTTTTTAAGATTATAGTACAAAACTCGTTGAAGACTTGCTGAAGACGCTTTGGAACTCTTGTAGATATGATCTGGAGATTTTTCAAAATTTGATTAGGACTTTTTGAAATTTAAAAATGATGTTCAAATCTAGTTTAAGGTGCTCAAAAATTTGTTTAAAACTCAGTCGGATTTGGGAAACCTATTTGAGACTGTAGGACTCGAAACTATGTTTAAGACTTTTGCAGGACTTTTAGACTTGTTTGAAACTCATCACGACTCTTGGGAGAGGCTCAATCGACCTTCGGTTCCAGAACAATTGAAGAAACCCCGCGTATAGTCTCCTCTGTCAACACCACCGCTTTTTAAAATCTAATTTATAAATGCCAAGCATGTTTCCCCTTCAAAATTAGTTGGGACGCCATCCTGGGAAATGCAATACGTGCAGGGTTGTTCTCTTGCCTCTCGCTCATTTTGCTACTCGCAAATGTAACTAGTTGGAGGAAAGAAGATATCATCTCGTTGCCAAAGTTTCCTCTCATGAAGTCGGAAGATATCGCAGTGTTGATTTTTGGTTCCGCATTCCACAACTGAAAGCCGGGGGCTGGAGCCGCGTGTCACAGTGTGCGTCACATTCAGAGTCTTCTAGAAGCTGGAGATGAAGTGAAATTGAGAATTCTTCTGAAATTGGTCGGGTTGTGACCAGCTCCGGGATCCCGAATTGACGTGTACACAAAACATGTGGTTAGTGAGTCATCTCCTGCTCCTCCTCCGTCCGTATTCGATGTAGCCGTAAGAAGGCCGAGATATATGCGTGCGGGCCACGTGTTTTTCGTATTCGCGACGTGGTGTTAACGTTCTCGCAGACTTTACTCGTATTTTGGGACTTCTACTGTAGCTTTTCCTCGGGGTAGCGCATACGGGTAGTACCAGTAATATCATTTTCTTACTTCGATTTCAGTTCTTGCTAAATACCGTATCGTATCGGGTTAATTGACTCTTGTCGCGTGCACTCTTTGTCAACGACACATCGTTAGGCAGTTCGGTGACCCCCCTGTTCCTTGGATATAACTTACCTAGACTGACTAATCCGGATGATAGAGCGGGAAAACTGGTTTTCCTCGAATCGTATAGCGTCTTCGCGCGATCATTTTCATCTCTGGTTCATTAAGTGTATTTTTCTATACGCAATTCCCTTAACTCTGATGAGGGTTCGTTGTTGTCCGCACTTGACGTAAGTACGCCATGCGTGTATGTACGTGCAACCTGTTCATCCTCGTCTTGCATTCGGTTGCGTAATATTACGACGGCTGCCGCCATTGCTCCTGTGTGTCCAAAATCATCGCCGCGCCGCGTGAACTTGTCATCGTTGCTGGCACATTGCGCGCCCGCTCGCTCGCTTCCCCGCTCTCATGCTCACGGTCTTCGGCAACTGATCGGTTTTCTCGTCAGCTGTGTTGAAAAACTCGGTGTAGCATTCCTTAATGCTGTCGAACGATGTGGTCGAAACACAATTTGAATAAATTCGATTCCATATTTCGGATCAAATTTGGCTCGGTAACGTGTGCGCAATGACGGGCAATATTGTAAACCCAATGATCTGAGTTCAGTTAAGGGGCCGCGCAAGCGAGGAGTGAGAAAGAGCTTCTTCTCACCCGCACTCTTTGCCCTGGAAATAACTTTGGTGAAAAATTCAAATTTCAGCTGGAAGTTTTTGTAAAGTCTTGAAAAAGTGGTGTATGCGAGTAAATAACGTGGTCACAAGGTCAGAGCTGAAAATTTACTAAAAGTTATTTCAGTCGAGAAATCTGCTGTAAATTGGGCCGCAGTTGATGTTTTTACTCCCCCCCCCCCCCCCGTCGAAAATCTAGTACAATTTTCAAATGGAAAGGTAGGAAGAAAACTTTCGAAATAGGCATTTTCTAGTCACCGGTTTCATGTATCCCATCAGGTCCTTGATCCTATCTCGGTTTGGGCACCAAAATCCGCATTCCACCCGCGAAAAGGATAAAACTGATTCGAATTAGAAAATCGGAGGTACCTGTCAAAACATGTTTTCTTTTGGGTCGCAGATTTCATTATTTGTGTTAGATCTTTCATCTGATCTCGACTTCAGCGTATGCCACTCCCCCTTCTCAATCAATTTCAAACTTGAAAATGACAAAATTAACTTGAATGTAAAAATTTGAACAAACTATCAAAATTAAAAGATTTTCCGGGTCGCATCAGATTCTTCATGAGACCTTGATTTAGTGTTGTAGCCAAATGGGATGGCAGGTGGTCTGAACCCCCCTCCCTTTGTGGCTCCGTGCACCCCTCTAACACCTTCTTTCTCTTTGGTTAAGACCAGACCCCCTCCGAACACTGTGTTGGCTTCGCTGGTGTCTTGATGAATTATCGTAAGAGAGTTTTCTTGGGTCGCTGATTCCAAAATTGTATCGAATCTTTCGTGTGACTGCGGTGTGGATGGTTGATTCTCTCTTACGCTCTCCAATTTCAGTTTTGAAAAAGGCAAAATTGACTTGAATTCAGAAAATCGGGTGAAGAAATCGAGAAATTATTCAGGTCATGTTGAATTTTTCACCCTGCCGGGATTTGAACGGCAAAATCCAAATTTCACCGTCAAAAAAGGGTAAAATTGACTCGGATCACAAATTCAAAAGTACTTGTCAAATCTGTTTTTTGAAGGGGGGGGGGCTGACTTGAGTAATTGTGTCAGATCTTTCATCCGACATCGACTTCGGCGTTTGCTCATTTTCCCCTCCATGTTTCAAACTTACGCAGGACAAAATTAATTTAAATTTAGAAAATTGAACGAATTATCGAAATTAAAAGATTTTTCGGGTCGCATCAGATTTTTCAGAGACCTCGATCTGGGAAACTCGTAAAGAGCAAAATTGAAACATGGATTATAAAGTCGAGCAAGCTGTTAAAATAGGATTCCTATATCGCCAATTTTGAAAATCTTGTCGGATCTTCTTCTAATGCTGATGGAGGCCCTCAGTTACAGTGTCACCTTGAGAATAGCAAAATGCTGTCAAATTATAAAATCGAAGTATCTAAGGAGAGTTTTTTGTGAGTCGCTGATTCCGAAACCGTAGTTTCGGATCTTTCATATGACTTCGATGTAAATGTTTTATTCCCCCCCCCCCCCCGCTTCAAACTTGAAGAGGGCAAAATTGACTTGAATTTAGAAAATTGAGCGGAGAAATCAAGAGATTGTTTGGGTTGCATGAATTATTCATCCTACTACGATTTGAGTGGCAAAATTCAAATTTCACCCTCAAGAAGGGTAAAATTGACGCGAATTAGGAAATCAAAGATGCCTGTCATAATGGTTTTCGTTTTGGGTCGCTGATTTCAACAATCATATCAGATCTCTCATTCGACTCAAGACTTCAGCGTTCGTCCCCCCCCCCCCCTCCTCCATATTTCAAACTCGAAAATGACAAAATCAACTTGAATTTAGAAAACTGGCCGATCTATCGAAATAGAAAGGTTTTTTGGGTCGCATCAGATTTTTCACGAAACCTCGATTTAAGCCGCGAAGTACAATCCGAAAACTTGAAAAGGGTAAAATTAAAACCTAAATGATAAAATCGTGCAAATTGTTGAAATGGAAGATTCTTGGGTCGCCACTTTTAAAACTCATGTCGGATTTTTATCCGATACCAATTTGGGCCCTGGAATACAATTTCATTTTAGGAAGAGCAAAATGAACTCAAACTGGAAAATGGAACGAATATCGAAAGAAAGGTTTCTTGGGTCGCTCATCCGGGTTATCGTGTCCGATTTTTGATTCAACCAGGAGGCTCCAAAATCGAAATTCAGGAGAAGGCATAATTGACTCGTCATCCAGAAATAGAACCAACTATTGGAAACAAAACAAGATTATTTTCATTAGGAAAAAAAAAAGAATAGGTGTGATTTTTTCCCTTTAAGAAAATACACAGTTTTTCAAAACAAAATATGGAATCCTCTCCGAGGTGTAGTCCAGGATTTCATTTTTGAGATTATCTTGGTTCAACCCCCCTTACATATTGGTCCACAGGAAACTGACTTTGTGAAATATAAAAGTTTGCACATGTTCGCATCAAGTATGCCGAAGGGTTTTTTGAGTCGGGGGCTTTATATTCTACAGGGTTGCTACTTTCTGGAAAACCGGGAAAAGTCAGGGAATTTGGTCAGTCAGGGAAAAGTCAGGGAATTTTCATGTAAGTCAGGGAAATTTTCTGAAAATAACAAACGAGTTCGTATTTTATCAGAGTAAACTTTTTTTATTTGTATTGTAAAAAATTTCTGTGACTCTCCTCCCTCTGGGCTTTCTCGGAATCCTGTAAAAAAGGTCAGGGAAAATTGGAAAACCGGGAAAAGTCAAGGAAAACCAATCCTGAAAAAAAGTGGCAACCCTGTTCTACGTTTTCTGAATCCCAACCCCACCCATATTGGTCCACAGAGGCTATAACGTAAAATATTCAATTTCGCCCAATTTGGGACTGTAATGGTGCAAGTTCATTTCTTACTAAAATTCAAGACGGGAGCATTGATTATGAAAATTTTTTCCTCATGAAAATGTGGATATGCACCATAGGAACAGTTTTTTGAGTCAAACCAATATTTTAGTCAAATTCGATTTTTATGATTTTTTGAAGTAAAATTGGGATTTTTCTGGTGGAAAATCCTGTAACTTCACTCCAGGTGAACGACTCCTAAATATTCTTCAATTTAAAAATATTTATAAATTGGGTGTTCTGCACCTACAAGAACGGATGGAAGCAGTTGAAAGCGTAACTTTTCAAAAATAGCTTCTTTAAGGACCACGCTAATTGGTAGGTTTGTGCCATATCCGATACCAGACGTTGCACAACTCTCCTGGGCAAGGTGCTTTCCCCATAGTCTTGTTGCGTTCGAATTAATCTTCTCTGCGCTGAAGAGTGTGCAGATGCAGTTCGCTTACTAGCCACATATTCCATGACATTGAGTAAGTTGTCAACGATGTACACGCGGACAGTACCAATCTTTCTGATCTGGGAGTAACACGTTGTGCAATTGTAATGCCTTCTTCATTGGAACTGGCAGGGATTTCAGGATGTGCTGTTTTCTACCTCGGATGATACCGTAGTCGCTGTGTTCGCTGGGATTTAGTGGGGGGGGGGTATTCGAATATCAATAGCTTTACGGCATTGGTGGGACTCGAACCCGAAACGCAAGAATTGTTACTACTTGACCACAAATAGTAACTTGTCTCCCCCCCCCCCTTCCCAACAAAGAAAAATCTGGCTGCTTCTCCTCTCCCGTCTCCTTCCTAGACAAATGATCATGTTATGGGTCCGGTATGGATTCAGAAATGTATTGCCACTCACTCGATGGATGTGTGACTCTGCCATGATGAATAGGGGGAAATGAAGTTATCTGCGAAGTGTTGGTATAATTACCGCTTCAACTTGGGAGATTTTCTTCGCGATATCGACGTACAAAAATCGATATGTAGTTACAGACAGCATCGTCTATCTGAATATTTTATGTATTTACACGTATTGATGAACGATAAGTTATCAGTCTGGTTTAATTATTTTCCCCTGTTCGTTGGCGGAGTTTTGATTCGGTATTTACCAATTTGATAAATGCATCGAAACTGATCAGTTTGATGTAAGTTTGATCTATTTTTCGCATCCTCGACGTGCGGTGGACGATAAGCTCGTTGTCAACAGGAAAGCGTTTTTCTTCTTTTTTTTTTTCATTCTCCGTTATCGACTGCGTTCGGAAAACTGTAAATAATAATTCCAAATCGCACGCATGGAAATTCCGTATTTTTGATTGTAGAAATGATATTCATTTAATGTACATGCCGAGGAAGTGAAAGTACACACTCTACGCGGTCTACAGCACCGCTCTGACGTAAATGAGAGAAAGATAATGGCGGAAAAAAGTGTGTGACGTGTACGATTATCGCTGCAGTAAGCTAGGTCGTCGTCGGTGTTAACTGTGTAAATCTGGAACTGGTTTTTGATTTCGGAAAACTAATATTCTCGTTCGAGAGACTCACTTTTGTTATTTTAGCGCTGGAATGCGTAATACACGTTTTCCTACGGTCCGAGTGCCAGCCACTATCTGCCGCGAAATACGTGGCGATCCTCGGTCACTCCCTCGCTCCAAACACTGGTCGCGGCTCGATAAGATAACGAATAACACTTTCCCGTCGGTCCAATTTGATTTTTCGCAAGTCACAACTACTGTTCGGGGTAAATCGTTTGAAACGTCCCGGAAAAAGGACCAAAAACTACTATACATTAGGTCTCTTTTCCGAAACATCGAATCGAATGTTGAAATCAATTTGTGTGGCGGTTTAACGACCGACTTTCCAGCATCTGATCAGTGGCGTCAGAGGGTGTGGGGGTATGGCGATGCACGCATGCCAAAGTGGCCCCTGAGGCATCGCACCCCCGGCTCTGGAAAGTACTCTTTCGAGTATCGCATTAGGGTTTTAGGGGGATTCGAAAATTTTAAGGTCGACAAGCACAGGAAAGTCTTATCAAGATATGACAGATAACAAGCAAAACATCTCCGAAAGTCTCGTAAATCTGGTCTCTGAAATCTCTATCCGCCTTTTCATCACCTTGCTGAATAGTTTTTCAACGGTTTCCCATTTTTCAGGAGGGAGCTTCCAGTGATACTCTGGTACTCCAAATTTTTGGTGCATTGTACCCGCTGTTCCTCCTTCGTACCGACGCCACAGCATCTGATGAATTCGTAATACGCTTTTCGTATTTTCGGTGGCCCATTGCATCATTCTGTGCCGAATACGTAGTTCAGATTTTGAGAACCACTGGTGGTCGTATCCTGGTCGTACGTGGCGCGTCGAGCGCGCGCACAGGTTTCTCGTGTGCGAGAAATCGCGTACACTTATCTAGCTTGATGTAAGTTTCGATTCGGAACTTATCATCATGCAAATCGTTTAGCTAATGCAGGTCGGTTACCTCATGCCTCACGTTGCCCGGTCCCAGTCCCGAGCCGGGTTTTTGGTATCGACGTCGTTACAAGTTCCGTGAAATCGCTCGTGCTCGAGCCATATCGGCGAACGATTGTTGCATCCTGCGAGACGCTTTCCACGTATTCGGTGTTACGCATGTGATGTACGTCAGAGAGGTGGAGATCAGAAGACTTACCTCCGGCACTTCTGGTTGACCCGTCGTCGGATCCGGGTGGCTTGCGGTCAGAAAGTGTCCGCACGTTCGCACTGGTCCGCGTTGCGTAAACCCTACCCGGCAGTGTAGCGAACGCCTGTGCTGGTGATGGAGAGCTAGTGACTGAAAAGTGGAGGAACATGTGCTGGCGAAAGAGCTGGATGAAGTTACAGGAGTGCAGCCTCATCAGGGAGTGTGGGGCTTGTACCACCCGACTTCCTAGTGTTCGAGAAGGCGTAGAACCATTTACGTGTGAAATTTGAAGTGCTTACCGGTCCATCGAGGTCTAATGTAGATCCTTCGAAGCAGAAGCACGTATTCACGGATGCCAGCTGAAACTTGAACGGACGAAAGGTAGCTTGGAAAGACACGATTTCTTCAAGTGCCGTATCCATTTGAACTTCGGGCTGTTGCCGCAGCATCGCGCACAGTTTTTCTCCATTTATCGCGGTCTCTGAGTGAAACAGCACCTCCGGCATCATCCCTGTCCATTTTCGCAGATTCCGTAACCATAATCTCTTTCCTTCGATCCGTCCGTACGTGATCTGCGATATTTATATTTAGGGCCCCGAGGCGCATGGCTCAGATACTCGAGTTACCTTCTTTTGAGTCTAGTAACTCGCTCTTTTCATGCGTTTCAGAACTTCCGCGTCTTATATTCTTGAAGATCTTTTTTCGAATGCTTCTAGTCTATTTGTTATGGCTGCTTCCAGGGTTCAGGTTTCGCATCCGTACAACGGCCGCGGCCAGACATAATACCTCAACACTCTCAGACATAGTGGTCCGTTAAGATTCATTGAGGTCAGTACTTTGCTCCAGCTGCAGAAAGTGCTTTTGGCCAGGGTAATGGAAACCCTTATCTTTTCATCTGGGTCCATGTCCTCGTTGATGCCGGATCCTTGGTACTTTAACCGTGAAACTCTTTCAATGATTTTGTTGAGTTGTTCATCATCAATTCTTTCCTTGCTGACCATTGTCCATTTTGTTTTTCCGATGTTGATGGTCAGGCCGTATCTTGCACACCTCGTTAACTTTAGCAGTCTGTAGGTCGGTTGTTGATTCGGCTAATAGGGTTGTATCGTAAGCCTATCTTATCGTACCCCTATCTTCTAGAGTCGCCTCGTGAAGGCTGTGAAATTGGGCTTGGGCACAGCAATGGTGTCGAGTATGGGTGGCCCTGGCGATCCATAGATCTTCCATTACTGACTCCATCAGACCACCGACGCGATTCCGAGGACATGTTTCCGCTGTACACTGAGAACCTGGCCTCTGTCCCTCGCAACACCTGAAAAGAGAACGCGTCGGTTGCCCGTCAGAAAAGCAAACGATTACAGGGGCGCATTTGTTACACCAAGATACAGCAAAGCAAGGGTGGACAGTTTAAGTAAGTTTTAAGTAATAAGTCGAAAGATGAACGAATTTTCCATAAAAAAAGTCCAACAGTCAAAAGCCAGACAAATTAATGCAGATCAGCAGTTAGTCAGTCAAAAGTCAATCAAAATTAGACGATAAACTTGTGATTGATAAACTGGCTGAGGCGCGCTTCGCACACATAATATATAATTCAAAACAAACAAAAGAGAACACAAACTATTGGAATTTGGTCAAAAAAGCAAGAAAATAATAAATATGCCAAATTAATGTGAAAGCGTGAAAGGAAACAACCCATATCATTTATCATTTTTATCAATATCGAACATTGTGTATTGAAAATTTTTTAATTTTTTAAGCAGTTGAAAAACAGTTTTGAGTTAATCAGCAGTAAAAGTCAGTCAGTTAGTCAGTCAGTCAAACAAATCGCAACAGCAGTAAGTCAAAAACAGCAGCAGTTGATGAAAGGAAAAACTGTGTCCACCCTTGCAGCAAAGTAGAAAAACAGAGCAAGGCCAGGTTTGAAATTTCCAGCAAGCCAGCCAGCCAGCCAGCTCCGGAGATGTATAAATCGACGGAAAACGGGCAGTCAGCATTCAGCTAGACAGTCGTTCCGCCATCCGGTAACACTGAGCCCCATCTAAAAAAGAAGGGCCGAAAATCATGATGCGGTTCTCTCTATTCTAATATGTCTTCGTGTTAGGCTGCTACAAAAGCCGAGATCTCGGGTCAGTGACCGAATTGAGAGGTTCTAGTACATGCCCCCAAAGAGTTTCATTTTTCCTCCTCTTTCCGAGCGAGCATCCTTGGGTTTTAGCCCTAGAAAGATTAATCTATCTCCGCTGTTATCGAAGATCCTGGACCCAAGATTTTTTCAGCTCTCTAATTCCTACAAGCGTTATCAGTATTCGTGTCTGATCGCGGGGAAATTTCGTGTTGTGGAATTAGGTACATGAGACGGGACTATCACTTGTAGTGACGAAAAGAAGAAGTATCAGATATCACATAAACAATAACGAACAGCGATACATGCGAATGATAAGATCCGTTTTTCTAATTTTAAACATACCTATTTAGATAACGCGATTAATGAATTATCAAAGTCGTTCGAGTACACACTAATCTCTGTTCCTGCTTCATTTCATATTCTTCAATTAATTGACAAAATCATTATCTTCGATTGTGTTCTGTGTGGTTCTCTCGTCTATTTTTATTTTCATTTTCTTCAAATGGAGTAATCTATCTCATTAAATGTAGGTACAACTTTTTTAATCGGGTTATTAATTATTCGTTTTGCAATTCCGATTGCCGAACACTTTTTTTCCTAATGGAAATTATGGTTTGGTTTATGGCCAGTCAGTGAATTCTTAGAAACCATCATAGAGCTAAGTTGAAAGTAGGTATGCTGTGTGGCCAAATACCACCACTCCTAGCGAATACAGTATCAATCGAGGTTGAAACATAGCGCGTCCTGCAACTTCTGCCAGTTCACACGAACAGGGCACTATAATCGCAGGGCGTGTTACCACCAGATCAGAAAGATGGTATTGTGCGTGTGCACGTCGTGAAACACGTGGCTGGTAAGCGAACTGCAGCTGCACACTCTTCGGCGTAGAGAATGAGAACTCTTAACACAACAAAGCCGTGGGGGAAAGCAACGGCAAACTACCCCGACTAATTTACCCAGGAGAGTCGAGGGTCAGAAACCGCGACCGCCAGCGTCCGGCATTAGATATGGCACCTGAAGAAGAAGAATGTGTAGTTCGGTATTTCGTACCTGAGAATTCGCCTTCCTCACCGACTTCATTTTATTTTTCACGTGTATCTGAAAAGTTTTCCGAAATTATGGAAATGACCCCTCACCCTGTAGTGAATATTTCAGAAGTGCCTTAGCGTTCAGCCCAAGAACCCATAATTGGTTTGCGAATTATATATAATGAAGTTGGAACTGCGAAAATATGTAAGCCGATGCTATCAGCTTGATGAAAATCGGCGATAGAATGGCTATTTCAAAATACGAGTATATAGGGGTGTCAAGTTATCGGTAACTAGGAATATCTTTAAGTATCGATAATTTAAAAACATATCAAGAAGATATCGTTAGCAAACATTTATCAAAATTTCTCCCCCGTTCTCCAGATTATTTTTTGCTGAAAATGTTGATTTTCTAAATTTGAGAAAATGATATGAAGTATATTGGAATTATACTGAAAAATTGAAAGTTGTTTGATAAATTGCGCTTGCTGATAAATATCGATAGTTATTTTCGGTGGTATTTGATATCCCATGAAATAAGGCATAAATAGTAACCACAAAAATCAATACCAATAGTTCTTGATGTTTTGTACTAATTTCACCTGAAAGCAGCGTATTTTTGTCTGAGCCTGTTCAAGTGACTTAGAGCTGAATCAGGTGACTAATCTTTCACTTGCACCTAAAGACCGCCGATGGATTCAAAACGAACATCAGTAATTGAAAACCTGCCCTTAGATCCAGTCATAAATTTTTCAGCATAAGGGAAAGACAATTGTTGTTCATTAGGACGTGGTTGACTATCTGGAACTTTTTCTGTTTAAATTTTCTGGTTTTTTGGGGGAAACTAATTGCATTAGATAATGGACGATTGGAATTCTCGAAACCATCCCCTCTTCTCAGTGGTGAATCCAGAGGGCATGGGGTACATGACACCCTCCCCCCCCCCCAGTTAAATATTTTTAACGCAATAATAGGAAAAAAGGAATAGAAATGATGAATTGTATTCGTCATTACATATCTCACATTGGATAAAATATTTTTCCAGGAGCATCCCCACCCCCACAGCCCTACCAACATAAGAGCAACCGCATAATCAATGTGCACCGCCGCCACTCTACCCCATCTCCTTTTTCTAAATCTGCGCCTGCCTCTCCTCCCTCAAAAAATCAAAGAAACTGTTTTCAAAAACGAAAAAGTATCTCCTTCGTTCAGCTTATAAAGGCAGAGTCACCGCCTGGTCACTTTTTCCATTTTAATTCATATCTGAGGTAATTTTTGGTCATCCCCCATGCTCATTTAAGTAATTTTTAGGGAAGTTTCTCCTTACAATTGAAAAATCTGTTGATTATAAGATTTTCTTACTTTATTGGTCATCCCCCCAACCCCCAAATGCTCATTTAAGTCATTTTTGGGGAAGTTTCTCCTACAATTCTGAAAATTCTGTTGATTATGAAAATTGTTTCCCCCTTTATGTGGTGCTTCCGCTATGAAGTGTAAATGAAATTTAAACTCAATTTTTTGGCAGTTTGCTGCAAAAACTTGAAACTCTAGCTAGTCAGTTGGGGGGTTGAGGGTTGAAAATATGTAATGTCGAGTAGTGTGTAAAGAGAGAAACGCAAAAAAGAAAAGAATGGTCTCCGATTCTGATCATTTTTTGGGCATTTCTCACATTTAGTGGGTTTTTTTTTTTTCAATGAAGTTCTGAGTGGTCACCTTGTAACGGAGAATCAGAACCCGAAGCTTTCAAACTTTCCAATTAGGACTATTTGGAACCTTGAAAGTAAGCGAAGTATACATGTAAGTCTCCGCACTAGAACCAGATATCTTTCAGTTGACACGTTCGGGGTCACTCATCAGTCTCTCATGTCCGAGGTAGTAGCTTGGCGGCTTCGGTTCCTTTTTACGTTTTGGGGGTCAGCTAATAATTGATGATTCATGTAATTAAAATACTTTGTTAGAATATGGACGACCAAAGAGATGGATACCTTCTTCTGAGTGTTTCAAGACTTCACTGGGTGATGGATCGTGATGAGTGCCAAGCACACCAAAATGTTCTTGTAAACTTTTGTCCCCTTTCCCTCCTCGAAAATGTTGTCAGTTGATGAAATTGAAGATAAGACTGCTACTCTGTGCTTCTCTGCCGTCATCTTTGTAATTCTGTTTCGTAGTTCACGGATTCGAATGAGGCTACAATCAACTGTCGGCTAAATTTAAAAGGAAAGACTTTTTCGGTATTGATTTCTTCATTTTTTTCCTTCGGTCTACAGACCAAAATATTTAGAAAATCGACGGACTCTAAATAAAATGGCAAAGGTCGTTTCTCCCTTTCCCTCTTCCAGAAAAGTTGCCGTGGTACATCTCTAGCCCTATATTTTCAATATTGGAAAATTTTCAGCACCTTCCCTCATAAGACCTGTAGAAAGAATTTGCTTCTAACTCTCGTATTATCAAAGTTAGATGTTGAAAGTCTGCCCATACCGCCTGCATCTTATACGCCAATAGAAAGTTCTTGTACCGGAAACGAATACATTATTAGCAGACAAATAAGAATGTCTACCAGTCTTTCCAACTTCTCCAAATGTCTTCAAAGTTTCTAGCAGACAGTCAGACAGAATGTCTACCGGTCTTCCAACTTCTCCAAATGCCTCCCATCTTGTAGAAAGGTCCTTTGGTCTTTCAACAGTCCCCCAAAACTTCGAAAGGTGAGCATTTTCCCAAAATATAAGTGAAAACAAACTGCAAAACTGAAGAAAAAAAACAATATCAGAAAACAAATTTTTCTGAACTCCCAGTCCCTCCATTTACATTTTCGACTTTGGTGAACGTTCTGCCAGACATGTGGTCAGCAAGCCAGTTAGGTAGCTCAAGGGAAGATGCAAAAGGCCGAAATAGAAGTCGATACGGGTTTCGCTCATGTTGGCATGGGAGTTTGGCTGTGAAGCGGCCAGCTGACGGAGCCCTTTAATTGTCCACTCTTTCTGGAGTAAATTTTCGCTCCACCTCATAGAAAGCCCTCAACGACGTACGAATGAATATCGAATTACGCTGTACCTGAATAAGGAGAAAGAAGTCCAATTAGCCGAGTCGGTCGCAAGCTACACTCTATTTTTGCGACTTTGCCTCGTTTTTCGGTGCAGATGGTGCCGGGGCGACAACCGATATGAGCTGGAAAGAGTACGGCGCAAATTGAAGAAGCAAGTTAACTTCGCCGACTAACTACTAATGGTCTAAAAAAAAAAAAAAAAAAAAAAAAAAAATCGCGACGAGGAACTAAAAAAGAGTTGGTCTCGAACATCATTTGCATTATATGGATAGGGAGGATGGAGGATGGCGTGTGCGCCGTGTACCGTAGGTTAGCTTTGCCAAATTGAAAAATTTAATTCGGTTGGAAGAGAGAGGTCTATAGTGTTTATGTGTGCGTGAAAAAAAAAACCGAGTGGCCAATGATCTGGTGGGGTGGATTTTCGGGCAGCGCGGTTAAAAACGGCGTATGATGTTATTGCGAAGAGAGTGAATGTTGGGATACTGTACATATGGTATAGGTACTTGCTGTCGGTCAGAACGTATTCAGTTTTGTATCCGAAAGCACCCGAGGTGAAGGCTTTTCTAGAGATCTCATAGATGTATTCGATAGTGTTAGTCTTTCGCACCGAACGTTTGATTTTCGCGAACGAACGAACGAAGTGGCCGCCGAGTTTTGGTGTCCTTGCCATCGCCGTCCAATTGGTGCCGCGAGTGGTGTTCAGCTCGTTCAAGTATCGACGGCTGAGCATGGAGCTGCCGATGGATCTGAGTAAATTGCTGTTTCAGGAGCTGTTCAGCTACCAGCAGCAGGTATTTGAATTGGAAGTGTAACGTGTGTCGGGTTCCTGTTTTTGAATTGGAGACTATTGTGGGGTGTGAATCTTCTTGACCGGTGGCGAACTGTTTTCATTCCTATTGGGGACCATTGTGGGGTGTGGAAGGAGAAAACCAGAATCTGAATCAAATTGATTGGAAGCAGGCTGTTTGGTTTTCTATCGGGGGCTAAAAGCTAGCTGTTCGTTTTTCGATTGGAGACCATTGTGAGGCGTGGAAGGAGAAAACCAGAATCTGAATTAATTAGAAACAAGCTGTCTGCTTTTCTACTGGAGACCGTTGTGAGGCGTGGAATCAGAAATCCAGAATCTGAATCTATCAGGTTGAAAGCAAGCTGTCTGTTTTTCTATCGGGTATCATTGTGGAGGTGTTGGATGAGCAGTGCTGCCAACTTGCAGTTTTTCGCGTGATCCTACTGTTAGCCATTTTGCATATCGAACGGCAATGCAAACTACAGTTTTTTCACAAAATGCACTTTAAAGTTGAAAATTCATACGGTAGTACTTTCATTGTGTATTCAGTTTCACTTTTATTTTTATTTCAAAAACCATAAATCCTGAACCAAAACCTGAATGCTTGAAATCGTGTTATGTTGCTACTTCATTTTATTTTGTAACAAATTTTGATGTGAAGGTAGGGTAATGAAAGTAGAAAACTAAAAAATTATTTTTATTTGCATGTTCGAATGTATGATACGACGTATCACATATGAACTGTTGAACTTTGAAGTTTGAATGTACAAAATATCAAGAATTAATATTTTCCCTCCTACGATTTACTTTGAAGATTCAAATTACAAAATAAAAACAGCAAAAAACAAAAATTAAAGGGATTAGATCTGAGAGTAATTGAATTGGAAACAAAGTAAAATGTTGTTTTTAGGAAGTATGAAGTAAAATTGTAAGACTGAATCCCAATTCTTAAAATTGGTTAATGAAACGTGTAAAAGTTTTTATTTTTCAAGATCATCATTGACATATCAAACGGCAAGTCTAATAATTTCGGTTTCACATCATACTTGGTACATGTAGAACAAGGGATCTGCATTTGCTTGTCTCAAGTCATGGTCTCTGCATTTGTGTAGAAAAAGGAAACAGGAATTTGAATTTACATGCCTGAAAGCAAGCCATCTGCATTTCTGTTGCGGACCATTATGGGATATAGAATAAAATAACGGTGCCTTTACACTACAGTTGTCAACAAGTTGAAAACACTATGTTTGCGATTATGTGATGTTCAGAACAAGATTTTTGGGAACTGACTCGAGTCTGTTTGAAAGTATGTTGACAACTCTGTTGGAAAAGGTGAAAATGCGGCAATGGCGCTTCTCGGCGGCAAAAATAATTGACAGCATCTGTTACAAAACATCTCCAGTGCAAATCCATCCCGAATTTATTGACAGTATTACCAACACACGGTTATGTTTTCAACTTTTTGACAACTGTAATGTAAATGCACCATATAATATTTGAGTTTCCCCTACTGAAAGTCGGCTGTATGCAGGTCAATTGGGGGACCATTGTGTGATGTGGAATAAGAAAATCGGGTTCGGTATTTGTGATGCAGCACAGGAAACCCCACAATAAGATTTTTCCATGCTTCATCGAAGGAAAGTAACAGTACCCAGATATTTACAACGCCTAATTTGAGATGAGATAATTTTCTGCTGTTCAAACTGACTTTATGATTTATTTTCACATGGTCCCTCGTAATTAAATTCAAAATTTTTACTTATTTTTGGTCTCCTGAAGAATTTTGTTTTCTGTCTCGTGATGGGGTTTCTGGTGCTGCATCACACTTATGAAGTACGCTATTCGTGTTTCTATTAGGGACCATTGTGGGGTACGAATAAGAAAACCGGAATTTGAACTCAGCTGAAGAGTCTGTCTGAATTTCTATTCGGAACTGTCCTGAATTGTGGAATAAGAAAACCGGAATCTGAACTCAGCTGAAAGCATTGTCTGCTTTTCTATTGGGGCCGTTGTGGGGTGTGGAATAAGAAAACCGGAATCTGAACTCAGCTGAAAGCATTGTCTGCTTTTCTATTGGGGCCGTTGTGGGGTGTGGAATGAGAAAACCGGAATCTGAACTCAGATGAAAGCATTATCGGCATTTCTGTTGGAGTCTTTGTGCAGTGTGGAATGAGAAAACCGGAATCTGAAATCAGCTGAAAGCAATTGCTGGATCTTTGTTGGGGTCGTTGTAGGGTGTGGAATAAGAAAACTAGAATCTAAACTCAGCTGAAAGCAGGCTGTGTGCATATGTATTAGTGACCATTGTGCGATGTGGAATCTGGAATCCTGCGTCTGAATTTCCTCTAGTGGACACCAGTTGCCTAAATTTCTTGCGGTTTTCTTGCCGGCATCTCTGCATCCTCACCAAACAGTCAGTTTGAATGTGTATTCGTTGTCAAAACTGAGAGGAAATATTTCTCACACAAAGACATATCTGGTTGAAGTTATATTTTTCCTTCTACTGCCTTTTCCTCCATACAAACATCCAATATCGCCGAATAACTATAAAAATACTGAGAACACTGAGGCGACAGTAAATATACGCAGTAAATAAGATTTAATATTCCTTTGTGTTATCGTGTTTGATGTATATTTTGGTTGCGGTGGCTCGTATAATTTTTATAAATTTTTTTTCGCCTCCTTTACATGCTTCGGTTGTAAACGAATACATATTTCAAATTCCTCGTACATATGTGTGTATCGTGTGTAGGTATTTGTACATAATAATAATATTTCTGGCGAGGTATTTTCTGCTATTTTTCGGTTTCCACTCGAGCGTGTAAAAATTTTTATCGAGGTTCGTCGCCGGGTGCCGGCGAAAAGTTGTTGGTAACTTGCGCGCGGTGGTAATGGATTGTAATAATGGTCGTTTTATACGCGTTTTTCTTGTCTTTATTTGGTCGCTGCCGCCCTGCTCGCCGTATCTGGATGCAAAGAAGCCATTAAAGCTGTGTATGTGTGTGTGATGGTAGCCGGGGGCATAGGTGAGGTTGAGGTGAAATGAGAAGTTGGTTGGTCGACAACCGAAAACGCGAATGTGTGTGACTTCGGGCAGACAATAGGATCGACATCCTAACTCCCAGGGTACAGCACTACCAGAATATGCGAAACCGCCATTTTCATGTTTCCATTCGCCGTGCAACCTCGATCTTTGTCGCGGGCAGCCTCGATTGTTGCCCGCGACGGGTTCGCATGCTCACGGAAGAAGTAAGGATGCACATGGTGGATGAGCATACTTACGTGTAGTGCTCTACTATTGGCGGGACGCGCTTCTGGTAGCACTTGAACAGGTGAAGACCTGTCTGCTTGTTGGTAGGCATGCCGCCGCGCGACGACTGAAAGATTGTTTTAAACTTTCGCTGTGTCAATGGGGGAAACAAATACCTAGTAGAATGCATATTTTAGGTTTTACAGGTAGTGCATAAAATACGTATATAGAATGAGCAGAGATGTCAAACTAGTTGAAAGACTTGAGCTTTGAGCCGTAAGCCAAAAAGGTTTGAGGTCTTCAGCCATTAGCCTGAGTTTTATTCTGATAAGACTTAAGCTTTAAGCCAAGATTTATTTTCCTGCTTGATTTTTATTTTGCAGAGTTCAGTTCTCATTCTTGAATTCTCGCAATCAGGCATTCAAGTCAGCTAAAAGCCTTCAGCTTTAAGCCATATGCCAAAAGGTTTCTCGGCACTTATGCGATGCCCGAAAGGGTAGTTTCCAGTGCTGGGGGTGCGGTGTCTTAGATGCGTGCATCGCCGTACGTCCCACCACACCAAAAAGTTTGAGGTCCTCAGCCTTATGGTATAAGCCTTGAGTCTTATTTTGATAGACCATAGGCCTTAAGCTCAGATATATGTTTCAGAAATGGAAGCTAAAGCAATACGCTTAAGTCTTATTATATGGCTTGACATCCCTGAGAGTGAGTTAACTCGTCAAAGAGCATTCTACATGTCATTCTACTTTCTACATACCATCTTCTTACTCTACACAGCCTGTAGGTAAAACATAGACTGCTCTATTCCGTGTGTAGAGTCCCATCCTGGTAGCACTTGGATAGGTCGACATCGACACCTGTCTGCTTGTTGGAAGAGACATGTCGCGGCGCGGCGCGGCTGTTCTACCACCGCGGCGAATGGATAGCGTCCCAGGTCGTCGCATTGTTTCTATCTTCGGCTGTTTGCGAACACGTGGAGAACAAAAAACACCGAAAAAAACACTCGTGCTAATCAGTTCCGCTTTTGCACGTATAGTGTAAATATTATGGAAACAAACAAACATAACCCGTTAAAACGTAAATCGTTTTTCGTTGTACCGAAGTCAGTTTTTTCAGACTTGGGGTGGAGGTGGGGGGACTACGTGTAAGTGCAGGACGAATTGATAACGCCGAGGTTTTTCGACATCTCCGGATGTACCTAGTTCGCGCTGGTTCGCGAAAACGGCGGGCAGACGGACGGCGCGGCGCGTCAGTGAAATATATGGGATGCGAAAAAAATGATTGTTGTCTGGAGGTGCGAAAGCCGTCAATTACCTCTAATTGAATGCATCAATCCGTATGTAGTTATTATGGTTGTACATTCAGTTGTATAATCTTTGGTCGCGAAAACAAGTGTAACTGAGAGCGTGTATGAGTCAGAGAGTCAGCGTGTTTGAGGCGGGACAGGGAAAAGAGAGGCCAACAAAGAACAATAATAGAGTGCGATCACGCGTGTCATAAAGAGAACACAGAGAAGTGGAGTGAGTAAGGCTCGGCAACACGTGAACTTGATTTTTTTCTTCTTTTAAGCGTTCACGCGCCATTTAATTGAAAAAAAAATATCGTCGTACATTTCCGTTTAATTCATTAAGCTGATTTTCTTTTCTTGTTTTTCTTACGTCGATGTTGCCGTCTTGTTACGGATTCCGTGTTGCGTAAAGTCGCTTTGAGATGAAAAATTCTTGGGACTCATTAGCCGAGCTCTCTGTGTTGGTTGGTTGCAGCTGGAAAGCGACAGTTGGAAATGTGGTCGACGGGATACTTTTGGCTCGCAGTCAGGGATGGAATCGTCCGCGTAGAATAGAGCATTCTACAGTTTACCGTGTAAAATGAGTGAATGTATGCGGAATACATAAAATGCTCCCAGATTGGTCATATTCTACATGTAGAATAGAGCATTCTACATTTATATGTAGAATAGATTGTTCTACATTTATGTGCAGAATAGATCGTTCTACATTTACCTGTAGAATAGAGCATTTTACATTTTACCTGTGGAATAAAGCATTCTACATTTTCTGTAGAATAGAGCATTCTACATTGTACCTGTAGAATAGAACATTCTACATTTTACTTGTAGAATGTACCATTTTTACATTTTATTTGTAGAATGTGTAAAACGAGTAAAATGTACGTATGTAGAATACATAAAATGCTCACTGGCCTGTTCATTCTACATATTGTGTGTACTACGTGTAAAATATGCATTCTATTGCATGGTAGAATATGTTAAATGTGTAGAATAAGCAACCAATTGAAAACATTCTACATATTCTACACATTTTACACGTAGAATGGTCCAGTTTTGTGTAGAATAGACGTATAATACGCGTAGAATGCATTCCTCGTTCTATGTGCCCATCTCTATTCACATTCACGAGCGTAGTGGATTGCTCGAGGACGGGAAGAGGCTTCCTGAAACATGCTTTATTAATTGGCGTAATTTGGTTCGTATGTAGCTGTAAGAAAAGCGTACCTCAGAATCCGCCCGTTTTTGGGGAAATTTTCGTATAGCCTTTGAGCACCACATCTTGATGTCACTTCAATGAAATAGGACTGTGTTTTATTGAAATTGCATTTTTAAATAGATTTTTCACCGAAGTGAATCTGATTCTTATTGCTTTTGCTAGAGGAAGCTGTACGAGGTGTACAATGGCGATGCGATAAGATCAAATCCGAATAAATCTCATAAGTTTGAACTTGGCCTGACAGAATCTGAACGAATCTTGACAGCGCCAGAGATACTACGGCGTCAGAAGAAATTGTAATAGGTATCTGTAACCTTAAGTTTAGAGAGTCTGATTTAGGCTAGAAGAATGTTGATGAGTTTCGACTAAGTCTGAATGGGTTTGAAAGCAGTGAGACGAGTCTGAACGATTCTGTAGTGTCCGAATGCTCCTTATTTGCTCTCCAACCCCCTCTCCTCAGTGGCCTCGCTTGCGGCATTCTTTCGTTGAATTGCGATCCGAATGTCTCTTGAATCATTGAAAAATTTGAATGAGTTTCAATCCGGCCTGAGGCAGAGCTGGGTTGGGAACTAACATAGGGTTGGCATTTCTCTGCTGCATTCCTTCGGCTTGTGGGAGGGTCTAGTGCTCCTTAAATCATAAAAGAATTGAAATGAGTTCTAATGCAGTTTGTGGCAGATGTGGGTTGTGAACTAGCGTAGGTTAGAGGAATGTACTGTTGGAAGATAGGAAAAAGCCTCTTCCTCCTTTCAAAAAGGATTTAACTGTGCGTTAGCAAACTTGAATTAACTGTGTGTTAGCAAACTTGGGATTTTTATTTTTGGTGGCTCGACCTTAATCTTGTTTGCTGTCCTAAATTTTCCAATTTGTATTCCATAGTATTCAATCTGCCATTGAAGGATTTTAATTTCTGATTGCTCGACCCTAATCTTGTTTGCTGTCGGAAATTTTCAATTTACCATCCTCGTCTTTCCCCCGTTTAAGAATTCGGTAAACTCTGATATGACCGTTGATGAGGACGCCGTGTGACAGAAATTGATAAAAACTAAGAAATTACAGGGTGGCCACTTTTCTGGAAATCCTGGAAGTCAGGGAATTCTGTGAGACTTGGAAAAATTAGGGAAGAGTCAGGAAAGTTTGAAAGAAAATCGAAAAAGTCAGGAAAATTTGAAGAAAATTTTATGATGTGAAGGTATTGCTTAAAATTCTTTGTCAGACTCGATTGAACTTTTTTTTTTTGTTTAATAATGTGTTTGTTACGAAAAAGTTGGAAAATGGACTGGAAAAATCTGGAAAAGTCGGGGAATTTTATCCTCGGAAAAAAGTGGACGCCCTGTATTATTGCAATTTGTAAAGGACTTCAGTAGGTGTGGCTTTATGCGGGCAGACAATTTCCCTTTGGAAAATTGCATCCAGTATTTATTCAGCAATACTTACCAGTTGTGTCAAAACAGGAAGTACAAAATATCACTTATACTCCCTACTCCCTTCTCTTTCCCCATCAGATTTCATTAAAAATTAATCTTGGGGGGGGGGGTTGCAAATGTTGAGCATATCATCAAAAATGTCTTGTGCCCTCCCCCGCACTGAAAAAGGGCCGGTCGCGACGACTACTGACCGTACTTACTCAGCAATACGAAAGCCAGTGGTGTCGGAACAGGAGGTACAAAGTATCATTTGTACCCCTACTCTCTTCCCTTTCCTCATCAAATTTCAATAATAATTGACCTTGGAGGGTTGCAAATGTTGAGCATATCATCAGAAATGCCTTGTGCCCTCTCACTCCCCACCCCCGCAAGAAAATACCGATCGCCGCCACTGACCCCTCGTATTCAATATTTTTCAGTTTCATTTACCCCAACATGAGCCAGTGCTCGTGGACAAGTGTGAAAGATCCTGCTGAAAGGTATTTTACCAATAGCATGTCAACAAATCAGCATGTAGACCGCTGGAGGAAGGGTGTAAAGTTCATCGACCAAACCTTGAGGCATGTTTGTGTACGGGTTGGACGTAAACAAGTTCGCGCTCGCGAGTGCAAACAGGATTCCATCGTTTTCTCAATTTCGTGTGTTGTAGATACGCACAGAGCTTATCACTTTATCAGCAGACGCGGTCTGTGTTGGCCATGTAAGTACCTAGAAGCGCGCGGAAGTGATTCCCTGTGATTCCCCATGACACATTTTTTTGACGTCAGTACTCGTGTATACTCTTTCTCGGCAGCTGAAGCCTGAGTGTGAGTTGAAGGTCTTCAACCGACTCGTGTCTGTACTGCAGATACATTTGGAGAGAGGTCGTCCATCACGGAGGTCTTGGTGAAGACCGCCGGACCACCGTAGCTGTGGAACAAAGAACATACAGGAAAGCTCGAATCTCGATTCTAAATCGTGTTGACCCTAGCGGTCGACCCAGTATCACAACCTAATAACAGTACGTACGAACCTCGTTTGAAATTATTCAGTGGACATAAAAGAAGAAGAAATCAGTCGTACTACGATTAATGGAGGCTCGCTAATATGGCAGCCGTCGCTTGTATTCAGCATAATAAGATTAATACTGATAATCGGATTTGCCAGTCACACCTTAAGCAGTTCAAAAATTGCGCAAAATATTCCGCCCAGGGAGTTAATGAACTGCGAGCAAATGGCACGGACTAACGGTTTTTACTTTTTCTTCCTTGCGACGCGCAGACAGCGGTAATTATTGTTGTTTTAGTCATTTCGTCCAACTATATTTTGGGTGGGACAATAGAAGAAAGGAAAAAATTCGAGTAATTTTTTATGGTATTCTCGCGTCTCGTCTGAGTACGTCGCACGTAAGGAGTGGAACTCGAGCCGTTCGCCGTTGACCGCCACCATTGAAAACCTTCTCAGCCGTGTACTCCCATCGCGGCTCCTGAATTCGTGTCGAACTAGTAAATGTGCGAGCGGAAAAATTGCGCGCATTTTCTCGCGATTTATGTCCCTTTCAAGGCCGCCGCGGTCCAGCTGCACGATCTTTGAGTCGCGTTCGCGGCGACCTTACAATTCAGTTTCCTGATTTTTCTCACAACGTCCACGAGGCCATAATTGCTCAGCCTTAGACACGACGCTCTCTCCCACGCAGTCGAGAATATTGTAATTGTCGCCGGATTCGCGCCGTCGATGGAAACGCGAACCGCGGCCGAACGTGAGCTCGAGAGATCCCGCGACCATCCTCTTTTCCGCTAGGCCAGGTTCAAGGATTCGTGTACTCGACAACTCGGTCAGGCTCCTCCAGCATCTAGCTATCCTCGAATTCCGCGCGTGTAATGCCGCGCACGACCTGTACTCGCCTTCTACGATAGTAATGAGAAACGAATTTGCTTTGTGTTTTCAGCTGGAAGGTTTGAACTGCGGCGTGCCCACCAGAACGACGCCGACGATCACCCCGGTCACGCCGACCACGCTGCGGAATCTGGAGCAGACGTTTTTGGATTTCCAGCAGGAAGCCGAATCGCATCACAATGAAGCCGGCTTCGTGCCTCCACTCGTGCAGTCGACCACCTCGATGCCGAGCAGTACTTCCGTTAACGTTTCGGCGTCCACCTCAATCACAGACCGTAAGTTGGAAGTCTTTTTCTCGCCGTCAGGCGAATACCTAGAGTATCCGAGAATTGCGTAGCTATATATTGGCCCACATTCGATTTTGACAGATGTCGGTGGCGGAAGTATGTACTACAGCGTGGCAGATACGAAGAGCTGGCAAGGAGGCTGCGCAACCATCACTGATCTGCCGCCATTGATTCACATCGGCTCTGGAGCCTTGTCGCCCCCGATACCACCGCACGTGATGTCCGTGGATAGCAGTAGCAGCAGTACCACCTCCAGTTCATCCAGCAGCAGCAGACGCAACATTGGCGGCAGACGTCCGAATAAGGAGAATGGGGTTGGTATTTCGTCTACGTCGAAAATACCACCGGGGTTTTGTTATTGTGGAGGAAAATTTGACCAGCATGTGGTTCGTTACGACAGTAAGCACGTTACATCGAGTTCACCAGGCGGATTATTTCATTTTCATTCCTCGTGCCGGTTGATGTGATTTGGCTGCATTATAAAATCGAGCACCTTTTCGAAATGAAATGCGTGGAATTTCAAGATCATGCGCGGTTTCGCGAGTCGCTGTCATTTTTATTTTGTCCAATCTAGTTGAATGAACGTTCGGTGTTAACGTTCAGAACGAAAAAAAGGAAATAGGGAATTTTCCATCGAAATGATTTATGTATGTGCGAAGGTGAGTGTCATGTTCTGCACACGTTTCGCTGCTCGTGGTAGACGAATGGAATAACTTCCTCTTGTGGCTTTGACCCGGAAAGGTCACCCTGGTAGACTGAAAGCATTCTTTAGGGAAAGCCCATTACGGTGTGTCGTTTTCTGTTTCTAGATTGTGACAGAGAGATGGAAACATAGGTTGAAGGTTGTGTATCCTGAAAAAACTGGTGGAATTCGCCCTTTGTCTATAGACTAACATGGACTGATGAATCTCATCAGTTGGGAGCTGGAACTAAAGGTCGAAAACGAAAAACTCCCACCTGAATTATCATCGGCACTTATGGGTCAGAGTACTGCTTTAATCCCTGGCCGGATTGCTAGCGTTCGCATTGCTCGTGTCTGTATCTGACTCAGAGCTGTACCCCTCGATTTCTGTGTTTCAGTCTACTCTTGACCGCCTCGTGCTCTTGGCGCACCTCACGTCCTGTATCCCTGTCTGTTTGCGAGTTGAAACTGTCGTGTTGTCTACTGATGACTGACTGACTTGTCTGATTGATAGCGATCAGGCCGGGAGATAAGTGAGCAGATGAATGGCTGCCCGCTCCCTCTTGACTCGAGGAGTTATACCGAGAAATCAAAAAATCCAGCAACCAGTCTCTCCGTCCTCAAGAATATTTCTTCGGACTTGCTTTGACTGAATGACTGACTTAACTAATTGTCCACCTCAGATCGTGGAACTTAATTTTCAAGAGAAGAAGGGTGAAGTCTAGTTTTTAGTTTGCTTCAGATCAGTTGGATGTAAGAAAACTTGGAGGCATTCACCAGACGTTTTAACATTTGAAGGAATCGAAGCTCACTTAGTTAAACTGACGAAGGACTTGTGTCTTTCATTCTGCTTGTCGATTTTGAACTTTTTTCTATCAGCCAAACTGGAATTCAGTGGTCCACAGAGATTGAAAAGTTACTGTGTCATCCCTGAACGGAAGACTGGAGCTAATAAATTGATACTCGTATAGCCAATTGCCGAATGTATTCAAGTAACATTTCTCTTTATGATGATGGGGGCGGGTGAATTTTTCTCCAATTAATAAACTTCAAGTTTGCTTCCGTCAGACATTTGTGGGGGTTGTTAGGTAGAGACAATATGACCAAATATTATCAGATCAGATTTACCTCCCATCCTTCAATATGGTTGTGAGCGGACTGACGAGTGGATGCACATCTTGAGCTTTGTAACTTATTGATCTGTTTCTTGAAAACGAGAGTTGAAATTGCGTGTGTGCGTATTTCATTTACAGAGCTTTCTTGAAAATCGAATATGACAGTGAAAGTTAGAAACCTTGATATGATTCCTTGCTGGAATGCTCATGGAACTTGGTACAGTTTTTGACTTCTTCGTGACATATTTCGGTTAACTCGATTTCGTTATTTTGAAGAACAAGGTCTGTTTTGAATGTTTCACCAACATATGTAGTAATAAGAGCTACGTGAACTCGGTACACCAGTTGTGCAAGTCGAGGAAGTCGAGTTTGATTTGTCTTCTCATTTTGAAGAGAATGGTGGTTTGTTTCATTGACAGAGTTGCAGATAGATTCTATGCCCTCCCTGTAAGAGTCTAGAGAACCAGCTTTGATTACTAACTGAAGTCCTTATTGAGATGTTTCGATGGTATTGGTGATTTACTTCGTCACATTTGGTTTCTCTTGGTGTCCTGATCGACAGATATCGGAGTATTTCACTTGTAGTGAAACTCAATGGATTTCATGAACTGATCGTAGAAGTACAGAAAAGTTCGTTTGATTTCAAGCGAGAATGCTTGCTGCTAAATCAGTGTAGCTTTGTTCATTTCTTAATCTCATATTTGGGTTTTTTCTGTTTCCTAATAATATCAAGGAAACTCGTATGAGTGTTGTACTGACAGGGTAATTTGTAGTTATTGCATCTTCTGTGACCGTCCAGCCCAGTATGGCTAAAAACTTTGGGCAGCTTGTAATATCTCATTGTTCTGTTTTTTAATTTTGAATTGGAGGGTTATTTGTTGATGATTTCACTAACACGCAGAGGCTTACCGGCTGGGAGGAGAGAGAGCCCCTTCGCAGTCAAGTGGGAAAAATACAGTTTCAGCAGTTCGGAAAATCCGGCTGGGAAGAACCATTTTTACGATTTACGACTCAAATCGTTCAAAAATCTCAAAAAAATTGTTGGGCTCTACAGTTGGGACGTTTCTTTGTCCTCCCCTCCGAATATGATTCGCTTCGCCATGCTGCTGCTAACACGGTAACCGTGTATGGGCTCAGTTCCCTAATTGTAAAAATACAGATAGGACACGCGATTTGATACTTGTTGACACATTGGCTAAGAACTATGCGGTACTGTCACTGATGCGATACTCGAAAGGATAGTTTCCGAGACTAGGGGTGTGGTGTCTGGGGAGCAACTTGGGCATGCGTGCATCGCCATACGCTCCACCAAACATTCTGCAGTTAGTTGGCCCCTCTCTTTATCACACATGTCGATTATTTTGGAAAGAAAGGTCATTTGAATAGGTCGCTGGACTAACGTTGCTTGTTACAAATTACGCATTTTGCAGGAAAGCTGTTTTAGTGAGGGAGCAATAAAATTTCGCCCATTTCATAATGATTCCTGTATATAACGTTGTTCCATGAACTTCTTATCACACATAGGTTGGCATTAGCTGGAGTGGATATAGGGCAGAGAAAACTTTCTGCACTGTCTGTTGGTTCTTTGGGAAAATGACTCGTATTCATTTGATCCTTCTTGTCCTGATCGTTGTTCCACTGAATAAAGACTTAGCCATAGAAATCACATGCAACTTGACTCCAGCGACCTGTTGATTTGATTATTTTAGTGACAAATTTTAGTCGAATGGATTTTATACGTCCATCATAAACATAGGTCTGAATTTACTGTTTTCCAGTTTTGAAGAGAAAGGTTATTTCAGTGCTTCATTGGGGGGAGGGGGTAGAAACGTGAATCAAGTGCATTAGCTGTGAACCTGGAAACTTTATTTCACTGGTAACCTTCGTTGTCATATATGTGGAGGTTTAAAGATAAGTGTAAAACGAAAAAGTCATTTAGCATGGCCTGCCTCTGCTTCTGTGTACTTTTCTGGTTTTGCAGACAAGTGTGACCGGCTTCTTTTCACATTCAGATTTACACACTTTCATTTTCCAGCTTTGGAAATGAGGGTTACAAAGTTAGCTTAAGTATTCTGTGCGCCAAATGTCATAGTCCTTAGTCCCGCGACTAGTAAATTGCGTCTCTCCACTTTTTTCTCTCCTGTGCTATCTTTTCATTTCTGAGAAAAATTTACACTGGACAGCCTTCATCATCTGCTCTTCATTGCTCATTCTTTACCTTCCTTTCCAGTTTTTTTCCTCAGCTATTCCCTCTAGCAGTAATACCAATATCCTCGGATGTCTTATATTACCTATCATTTTAACTCTTCTCTTTACAATTATATTCCCGATTTTTCTTTTCCTCCTCATTTCTGATCTTTTCTGTCCATTTGATTTTAGAAATGCAAATAGCCTGGATTGATTAGCAGGGAGAACCCGGCTCCAAACCGAACTGGATTACTTGTTGTTCAGTTCTCTCATTTCGGGTTTTCCTGTTTCCCAATTTGAGCAGTGATGTCTTCCGATTATTTAACTGGTAAGGTAGTTGAATGATTTCGGTATACTATATATGTGTATACAGGGTCGGACTAGCCAGACTTTTTTATACCCTCGGCTGCTGTGCCAGATCATATGGAAAGCCCTCGTAAAACATTTTTGATGAGCAAATGCGTGATTTTCCGGGCTTGCTTGGCCCACTTCGTCGATCTGTTGAAGCCAGGGCTACACGATGCGTCCAGTGCTTCCAACGTTGGACACTGGAAGGATGTGACGCATCGTGTAGCCATAGCCCAAATGTCGAATGATGAATGACCAGCATCAAATGTTGGCGGGGGAACAGTTTCGGCTGTCTGTCGGTTTTTCCCGCTTCAGAAGATGCTTCCCACTTTCAAACTAACGTCTCGAGACATACTGCGCACAGCAGAACAATATTGGACCCAACATTTGCCTCACCGTGTAGCCGAACGCTGCGTCCAGTACTGGTTCCAATGTAGGCCAACGTCAGAAGGCAAATGTTGGGAGAAACGTTGGACGCATCGTGTAACCCGGCTTTAGGCTCGCGTTTTTGGCTGTCTGTCGGTCTTTTTTCCCGCTTCAAAAGCTGCTTCCACCTTTCGAACTAACGTCTCGAGCAATTCTGCGCGCGGCTGAACAATACTGGACCCAACATTTGCCTCACCGTCTAGCCGAACGCTGCGTGCAGCACTGGTTCCAATGTATAGGCCAACGTCAGAAGGCAAATGTTGGGACAAACGTTGGACGCTGGTATGATTGGACGCATCGTGTAGCCGTAGTGCGCATGTCATTGGACGAATGTTTTGCTTCCAACGTTGGCGTTGGAACTTTTGCCATCGAAAGTCGGTTTTTGTGTCCCAAGTCAAAGGAGTACTTTGTTTTCGCGCGCGCAAGCAGCGCGTCAAGCCGAATGGCCAACGTTGGAACGAGAATGTTGGGACAAACGTTGGACGCATCGTGTAGCTGCAGCAGTGCGTCCAGTCCTTCTTCCCAATGTTTGGTCAACGTTGGACGCCAATGTTGGGACAAACGTTTGACGCATCGTGTAGCGCCGGCTTAACCCCGGCTTCAGGCTCGGTCGCCAGCCTGACACGATGTGTGCAAGTCCAGTAGTCGATACAACCTAGTTGGTTACTTGCAGAACTTCAGGCAATCGCGGTGACTTTCGCAGCTCGCTTAGGTACTTTCGGCTTCTTGGTTTCGAAAACTAGGTTGGTCGCGTCGCTCGTTGGCTTCGTCATTTCCTGTTTTTGACGTCTTGCGAATGTCACATCGCGCATCTTTCAGTACACATCGGTCGTCGACGGATCTCGCTCTGCTTCGCAGGTCTACATATGTAGGAAACCTAAAACGGCGTACAGTAATTATTTAGTTCACTTCGTCACCCGGCCGACCTGAACGTCCGCCAGCGTGCCCGTTAATCAACGAACGATTTTTCGTCAATGAAAAGACCCATAATTAAGCGTGTTCGTTTCGTTACGCCGACGACGGTCGTAATTAATGACGTCGTCAACCGGGCGAGCGCAAATAGTGGAAACGGTTCGGTTCCGAGAACTACGCGCCGCCGCTGATGTTGGCGAAAACAGAGCCAATATAGAAAATTTCGTAACGAGGCTGATCGTGTTGAGGCACTAGCTTATTGATTACCTAACACTCGAAAAAGGGAAGTTCATTATCAATGGTCGTGAGCGAAAAATCAAGGCGAATTCGAAATAATGGAATGTGTGCATGTGCTCGGCGTGGAAGCACTCGACTGCACTCGTGAGTGAGAGAAAATTGCGGCTGTACCCGAAGAACTTCATCACGGCTCCTGACAAGACCTATCCATACGTCGTGGTATGACAGGAAGTGGCGTGCTTGAGAGGAAAAATTGTTTTTTCTCGTCGATGAGTCACGCCGGTTGGTATGCGCAGTAAATATAGAACGCCCGAACTCGATGTGGCGTTTGAAGTTTTCGAAAATTGTCGAAAGTCGAGACCGATTTACAATACCTCGATTACGTCACCACTGCTAATCAAGTTTTCCGAGAATTTTATTTTTTTCAATGGGAAGATCGTATTGATAGTGGTAGGGGGGGGGGGTTAGGTTAGGAACCATTGTCCCATAGAAGGACCCTTCGAATGGAGCGTCAACTAATGCGATATTTTTTGCCTGTTTTGCAGATTTCCGCCGAAGAAGAAGAGAGAAGGAGGTTACGGCGAGAACGCAATAAACAAGCGGCTGCTCGGTGCCGGAAACGGCGAGTCGACCACACCAACCAATTGACGGCTGTTAGTATCCGAACCCGTGCATTTATTTTTTAAATCAACAAAAAAAAAAACGGAGTTTCGAATTGTGATTCTTCGTTGAGAGACCGAGTACTTGTTCAATGAAACTACTTTTTTTCTCGTTCGCTCGTGACGTGCTTGGCGAATGAGTCAAAATATTAAGTAGGACATCGAAAACTGGTGCGATTCCGTCAGTTCAATCGCTGAATATTCATCAAGGTAGTTCAGTGTGTTGGCTCGCGACGTAAATCATGTAGCGTTTCTCCTGTCTGTGTGTGTGTCTCTGAAAAGATGGAAACTGATATTACTCTCCAAATGCAGGCAACCGGAACGAAATTTTGAAAATTTGGTGTGTGCCATTTTCTTTATTAGGTTCTGTGTCTTGTACTTTAACTGTGCATTTCAAGCAATAGGCTTAAGACGTGAACCAATTCGAGGAGCGAACTAACTTACTCTCTCATCCCTTCAACGGGACGCGTATTTGTTTTTATTATATGCCTTTTAGAAGTGGTCGACAACGTTGATCATGCGAGGGTGGAGAAGTATATCCGATATGTGGACACGCTGTATAACTTCGGGCAGAGTAGTTGAACTTTTCGTTCCCTGCCCACTCCCAAATTCTTCTAACATGGAAAAGCGCTTCGGAATTATTTTAAATTAGTAAGCGTTTCCCTGTGGCCTTTTGTGGCTCAACGGCCCCTCCTCCTTCGCCGGCAGATGTAATCACAAGTGACTTGGAAGAGGAATAATACAGAGCATGGTGAAAGGACATGAAAGCGAACTGGGCTGTGAAGAGAAAATTCCGACCCTTGCTGGACCCTCCATGACACCACAATATATGTAGGTAGTGGCTTAGCTAGTTTAGTGTTCAGGGACGGGGTCTGGTCTTGACCAGAGAGAGAGAGTGCTAAAATTAGAAAAAACACTATTTGACGAAGTCGCATAAGGGAGAGGGTAGGCCCCCTTGGCTACGCTTACTGGTATAGGTGACAAATTCTTTGTTTTCTCGGTAAATTTTACTCGTAGAAAGATTATTTTTGCCGTATTTTCAGTAGCTTTTGTTGAAAATCATATCTGCAAACCTTTTTGTGAAGTTTATCATGTAATTTGCCTAACAGCTTTGAGTCATTTCGGTTAAAATTGATGTTGAAAAGAGAAAAGAAGATAAGGATATTACTTTTGCTCGAAATTATTCCACAGAGTTCCGCTTATCGACACCAAAGCATAAATACCCCTCTAAGTAAGACTCCAAAGTAGAGGAGGGAATGAAAAAATTAAATTCGAAATAGATGTTAGTTTTTAGGTTTTTAAGGTCGCTGATTTCGATTTTAGGGGTAATTTTTGGATCCGATCCGATCCTTCCTGGTGCTATCAAAGGAGGTCAATTCAAAAAAAGGAAAGTTAGGTCGAGATGGTATTCAGTATTAGGTTTGTAAGGTCGCTGGATTCGATTTCGAGAATAATATTTACATCCAACTCTCCTTCAATTCAAAAATTACTCGCAAAATCGAGTTCAGCGACCTTGAAATAAATTGAATACCTTGTCGAAATAACTTTTTCTGGACTGATTCCCCGTTGGTGGTACCAGGAGAGGTCGTATTCAAAAGCTACCCCCAAAATCGAATTCAGCCACCTTGAAAGCCTATAAACTGAGCTCGAAATAAGTACTTCTTTGGACTTTATCCCTCTTGGTGGCTCCAGGAGAGGTCGGATCCAAAAACTACCCCTAAAATCGAATTCAGCATCCTTGAAACTTATAAGCTGAATACCATCTCGAAATAACTACCTTTTTAGACTTGATCCTCCTTAGTGACACCAGAAGAGGTCTGATTCAGAAGCTACCCCCAAAATCGAATCCAGCAACCTTAAAAACCTGTAAATTGAACACCATTTCGAAATACCTTTTTAGACTTTATCTCTCTTGGTGGTACCAGGAAAGGTCGGATCCGAAAACCACCCCCAAAATCGAATTCAGCTACGTTGAAAACTATTAACTGAGTACCATCTCGAAATAACTACCTTTTTGGACTTGATGCCCCTTAGTGACATCAGGAGAGGTCAAATCCAAAAGCTACCACCAAAATCGAGTTAAACGACCTTGAAAACTTATAAACTGAATACCATTTCGAAGTAACTTTCTGGACTTGATCCCTCTTGGTGGCTCCAGGAGAGGTTGAATCCGAAAAATACTCCCAAAATCGAAGTTTTAAGCCTATAAATTGAATACCATTTCGAAATTACAACTTTCTATGGACTTGACTTCCTTTGGTAACACTAGAAGGAGGGGTCAAATCAGAAAATAACCCCCAACATCGAAGTCAGCGACCTCGAGAACCTGCCAATCAGCCCCTATTTCGAATTTTATTTTTCATCCCCGCCTTCTCCATTTTAGAGCTTCACTGTGAGGGGTATTTCATGCCCTGCGTTGGTAAGTGGAACTTTGTGGAATAATTTTGAACAAAACTAATATTCCTATCTCCTTTTCTCTTTCCGGCATTCAATTTTTACTGGAAATACCCAAAACCGTTACGTAAATTACATTTCTGACTTCACCTCTTTTGGGGGTCAAATTAAAATTATTCGATGACCCTCATACTTGGCACACATTATTTTTACAAGGTATTGAACAATTCTAGGGGGTGCCGCCGAAAAAAATTTGGAGGCCGTATCCGAGGCGAACATCCCCCAGCCCCTCTCCAGAGATCTGGAAACAGATGAAATGCGTGAAGAAAGCGATAAAACGCTGACATATGAAGACTCGTTAAAACTCGGCTCGGTTCAAACTCGTAAAGATTCTTTAGAAACCTACTCAGGAACTTTTAAAATAAGTTAGGACTCATTTACCGTGGTTAAGACTTATGAAGACTCTTACAGACTGAGTGATACTCGGTTCAGATTCGTTAAAACGCTGTAAAGATTATTAGTGACTAGGTAGGATTTTACAAAAAAAATTCTAATGTTCTTCAAGATTTTTTGAGTCTTGTACAGATTCATTGAAGCTCGGTTAGTACTTATTGGGACGCGTCTAACCCCTACGAATTAAGGCTCGCTAAAAGCATGAATCTTTTTAACACTCGTGAAGGCTCATCAGGATCCTAGGCAGACTTGCAAAAATAACCTGTTGAAGGCTTATTGAAACATGTTAGACTTATCGAGGCTTGGTAAGACTAGTTAAGATCCCTACTAAAAATCATTAAGATTCCTTAAAACTGTGAAGAGCATGTTGAAACCCTTTGACTCTCTCGAGGCTGGTCAAGATTCTGTGCAGATTTACTAAGACTCATTGAGGTTTTGTGGAAATCTATCGTAAGTTTATTGAAATATGTCAAGACTCATAAAAAATTGCCAAAGACGTATTAAGACCCTTCAAGATTAATTATCACTCAGTTAAGATGCGTGAGAATTCCGCTAAGTCAATTAACAATTTGGTGTAAGACTGTACTCAACCTTATCGATTCTCGTTTAGCCACTTTGACATTGTTTAAGACTCGTTAGAACTCTTTCGAAACTCGTCAATGCTTATTAACTGTTTAGGATTATTAAAATGCTACGTATTAAATTCAGTTGAATATTCAATCTCCATTGAAGCTCATTAGGATGCGTTGATACTCCTCGAAGCTCATTAAGACGCTGTAATTACTTACTAAAACACGTCATCAAGTCTTATTGGGACTTCTTAAGGTTGGCACAGATACAGACTCGTAAAGACGGTTTTAAGACTGATCGAGGGTGTTGATCGTACTGCTGATATTGTTTAGTGGAGTTTCTCTGTACCTAGACTAAATTTGAAAATCGTAGAAGATTTTGGCGCTCAGTTCAATTTCTTCACCTAAAATGTTGTCGAATAATTTGTGCTCGTTTACCCCCTAACAATAAGTCGATTTTAAATCTCTTGTCCTTTTACAAAATACCCCGAACTAGAAAAATGTGTGCTCTTTGCTCCTCAGTCTTTGCTAATTTTTTTCCCGGCGAAGAATATGATGCTTTTGGTTTTTATACAGAGTGCCTAGTTCCGAAAAACTAGTTGGTTTTCATACAGGGTGCCTAGTTCCGAAAAGTTAAGGAAAGTCGTGGAAAAGTCATGGATTTTAGGAGATATTTCTAGAAAAAGCATAATGCATTTGAGAGAGCTTCCAAAAGTGTACTTTCATGTGTACTACAATGAAAACTGAAAGAGAAGCTACCATTTTTTGAAAATTCCTTTTGGTGGACCGTTCTGAAACGTGTCTTGGAAAGTTAGGGAAAACTCAGGGAATTTCATTTTAGAAAAAAAAAAACATTGTACAATGAGAAAAATAATCACACTAGTGAGTAGCATAGGTTAAAAAAAAAAAATCTTTGGGGTGGGATAAAAACTTGAAGGGCGTTCAGATTTTATCTGGCTGCGGTTCTCATTTTGGAGTTTCTGTATCGATAAACCCCTTAAAATTCCTCCACAGTTTTTTTTTATACGTACATTATGTCCATAATATGTAATTATGCATGTTGAACTTCTATTTATGGCGCCATTGGCTGTGCTTTCTTGGAACGACTTTTTTGGGGGAGGGGGAGGTTGCGCTACTCGGATTAAACTTATTGTGTCGCTCTTCCTAAATTGTGGCCATCAGTCCGTGTTTAATGAAAAGAATAAAATGTTTTTAAATTACACTTTACATATTATGAATGAATATTGAAAAAGAATTTTATCTTATTCTTAGAAAATAATATGAATGTGACAGTAACATCTTGGAAAAGAAAAGGAAAAAAAAATGATAACACCTTTGTGATTTAATCACCTGTACGTGCTCCTGTAGCATCTCAATTTGTAACTTAGCATTATCTGTACAATTTTAATGAGATGAATCACACAGTTTACAAAGAATCTGTTGGTTTTTCCACTTTATCGTATATTCTTTTTAAGTTTTGTATGACTAGTGTTGGACTATCATCAGAGATCGAATATTCTTGAACATGGTTTTATTGCAGTCGTAGTCAGGTGTACAGTCTTTGAACCTATTATGTAATTTTCGAGAGTGTGGTTGTTCGATAACCTAGTGAATGAGTTCGCAACTGTAATCCAGTCTCAATTAATGTTCCTCCTTTTTTCTCTCATATAAATTGATAAGTGCTATCGATTTGATTTGTTAATGAGATTGATTCCAGTGGGACATTGAGTATAAAAATATGAGCAATTTACATTTCGGAAAATCATGTACTTGAGACTAAGAGGATAATCGTGATGTAATTGTAACTTGATTCTGTTTTGTCAAGTTGATGTAGATTATTCCTCGAATTTTATTATTTGGAGAAACAGTGAGAACTCTATAGACCGCGGCTTTTTAGTGTCATAAAATCAGACGTAAATTTACTACAAAAATCTCACAAACGTATAGTTCATGTTTTCGGATATTAATATCTCGTTCATTCAATTTTTGACAAATTTCTGGCATCTATTCAGAATTCATATTCAAACATGAGTGAAAACTGTTTGGGAATTTCGGCGTAGTAAACAAGAGATACACGGATCGTGTAAAACAAGAAGAGAAGCACGGTGCACGTGTGGTCATTTAGAAATCCACAGTTTTTAATTGAATTTAGTTTTTATACTCCGAACACAGTGGGGAAGGAACTCGAACTGATCTGTTTGTTGTGGAGAATGAAAAATTCCATTAATATTGGTAAGGGTATTTGAAAAAATTCAGGGTGTAAAATCGAATCTTTTTTCATGGAAGCTAAGATATAGTACCAAAGTTTAGTATCTCACTGGGTAGGTGAGATATATTGTCAAGGTGAAGCGGAGATAGTTATCCTCCTTCTGAAGATCAATGTCCCCCTCAAAAATTCTTGATGGACTGGTTTCTATCTAGCCCCTTTTCTCGAGCTCAGTTGCCTGTGATTGTTATTGAAAATTGAAGGCAAAATTAAATGCGATGATTAACGAATCAGGATTGAAGGAATATTGAAAGCAGACGTCATTTTTCGTTGTAAGGAAATGAAAACTCCAGCTTTCGACCAATTTGAAAATTCATGGAGGAGTTCGTTTTCTGCAAAATTCGGATCAACGAATTGACTAGATTTTGCTCTTTTCTGTCTGTCATTTAAAGCAGCGTGACCTGAATCAAGAAGCAGTTATGATTTTCTAAACTATTAATTTGCATTTCAGTGTATTCTACCCGATAGGGTATGTAAAAATTTAAAATATCAGGAGGAAAAAAGTGAAAAACTGAGCATTTTTATGGTCGCCTATGGATTTTAAAGCTTGGAGCTCCGAATCAGAACCGAATCTAAGTCTAATGAATATTCGAAATCAGTGATCAAAGAATTGTAGGCGTTTAATTTGTAACAGAATTTTTCCTTTTTATCATCTGCTGGCCTCTTTCTAGATCTTACGAAGTACCTGCTTCTTAGTCCAGTGAACCACATAAACCTTGTATTAGTCATTATTCGAATTTTCAATATCAGAAATTGGCAGTTGATAATCACGTTGATAAAGTAGAAACGCAAAAAGCACGAAAGATTACGAAGTTCACGTTTATATTTATGATGATGTGTTATGAGTGTAATGAAAAAGATCTCTTACATTATGTTAATCAATGCCGGATTACGGGGAAATACGCCCCAGGGAATATCCCAGGAAGCGCCCCCATATTCTCTTTTCTCACTTTTCTTTCTTTTTTCGCTTTCTTCTCGCTTTTACTTTTTTCTTCCCCCTTTCCGTCCGAGCATCCCGGGGCAGTAGCCTCTTTAACTCCGTATATAAATCCAACGCTGATGTTGGTATTCGATGACGGTGGGTTGTATGGCGGTGCAGGCACGCCAAATTGGCCCCCCGACACCGTACCCCTAACCTGGAATTCCCCGATTGGGCCCGCGTCAGGATTGAGGAAACGCTTAGAAGTAGGCAACCCTTCTACCCCCTCCCCCTATTTTTTCTTAAGCTCGGCGAAGCTACGATGACTTAGTTTTGAGTTACGCCGGATCTTCTTCCGACATCGTCGTCGATGTTGGTAGAATGGCGAGGTCTGGCATGGGGTGCTGTGACCACTGCATTTGTCTTGGCCACTCCATCTCCACCTTGGTCGGCACAGTGTCTTCTTGACAAAGGCGGCAGCTGACTGATGGCCCCGTTTAATCTTCAGCATCATCGGGACCGGGCTCTCAAGTGTAAGCGGCTCAACGCTCGCGCTTTGAAAGGCGGCCGCGGCTTCTTTCCTGTCTCGGTCGAATGCCGGACACTCGGCAATGTGTGCCAAGCATCATCTCACCGTCTTCCAGCACAGTAGGAGCACTACCGACTGTCTGTTATGCCCATTTTGCGTAGATACTTATTGAAGACACCATGGCCATTCATTACCTGGGTGAGATAGAAGTTCATCTGACCATGATGTCTGCCTAATCGCGCGTCGAGGTTGCGTATTAGCAGACAGGTCCACTCGCCCTTGGTACTGTGGGAGAGCCACTCTTCCCACATGCGGAGCGTGGATTGCCTTATATCTCGCTGGGCCTGATGTTCGGACTAATTAGGACTATGTCCTATGTGAAGTCTGAATGGTACCGTGAAAACTTGAGATTCTGTCAAGATTTGCTCAAGACTGACTGAGATTTTAATAACTAATTCAAACTCTGTTGAGGATTGTTGAAGACTCGCTAAGATTCCGCCAAAACGTGTGTAAGACTTCTTCAAACTTGTTCCGCCGTTAATCGTTAAGATTCCGTCTAGATTTCTTGAGACATGTTTTGCCTTCAAATACTTAATGACTGAGAAACCTGATAAGTGGTTGGTTACTCTGTAGTCTCTGATAATTTAAACTCAGTTGGTCTAGCCCTCTTATTTGCTTTTTTTTTTTGTGATGGGGAGAGCATTTTTTCATTTGTCCCTTAAAGCTTCGTATTGATAACCCATTCAGGTGGATGAAAGTTGAACCGACTCGGTCGTATCAGAATCACTTTTCGAAACGTTGAGCATCGTTCGAATGTTTTATTTCAGTTCGAATCATAACTATTGTCTGTTTTACAGGAAACTGACGAACTGGAAGCGAAGAAGTTGCGCCTCGAAGAGGAGATAGCCGAGCTGAGAAACGAAAGAGACGAATTGAGAACGCTACTAGAATCGCACCACTGTAGGATACGTGATACTGACTCGCCGGAAGATGTGAAACCGTTCATACTGAACGAAGAACTCCACCAGCTAAGTGTGCAGAACGAGAAAGGGCTGAATGTTGTGGCGAACACCGAATCCCGAATATATACGTCCATGGGTTGTATTCCGACGAGTGTTTGCGATAGCCGAAACATCCCAACGAGTAACATCGGTATGGGGAGCAAACAACGTCCTAATTTTCTACCAGTGTCTAATTCGTTTCTTACCAAAGCCATTGGTATTCCGATCACGACGCCGTCGACCGAATTCATGGACGCGCTGCTAGAAGGCGGCACCGGCCTCACCCCGATCACCTCGGCCATCGTGTCGTCCTGTTCAACCCAGCTGAGGAGCTCGAACGGCGTCGATTTATCTAGTCCGGACTCGAACGCCAAAAAGTTGGTTTCCTTATGACCAGATACGCTGTTGACACCTTTAGTGTGCTAAATCAGTTTTTCTGCTGCGAGTATAATGGTTTGAATTTTGAAAAACTAGAACCCCAGAAATATTGTAACAATTGGTCAATATTCTTTTATCAGAAGTTCATTCGTTTTTAACATGTTTTGGTTTCGGACGAATTTGAAACTTATTTTACAAGGGAACCGTAGATTTTTTTTTTAGTTTTAAGTTAGCTTTTATGTTTTTCTTTTTTTTTTTTTTTTTTTTTTTTTTTTTGAGAATTTTATTTTCAGTGAAAAATTGTATTGTTGTGATATTATTGCCATTTTTGTAGGATTTTAAAATTTGTATCTCATTAATATTACGAATTTTTATTTTGTAATTTAAATCTTCAAGATTTTATTTTTAATTGTGCCTCAGTGATGCGCTTATTTCAATTGTATGATCACCGTAGGCGACGAATTAATAATATTCCATTTCGGATAGTTTCATATTTCTATATATATTTTTTTTTTCTTATTAGTGAAATTGTGTTGTGCAATTATTTGGAATAATTTCTATCTTTATTTCTTTTTCTAGTTTTAAGAAAGTATATTTTTCTAACTATAGCACGTTACCAATATTATTTGTGGCATAACCATCTACAATTTTTTTCTTATAACTTTTAGTGGGGCCGTTATCGGCTAATGTAGATATTTTACATTATTAGATATAATTGCGCCTCGAAATTGTGAGGAATCAATTCGGGGCGGGTATTTTTGAAAATTGCTTCAGTGAATTTATTTCTTTTTATTTGGTGCCTTCAAACTGTGATTTTTTTCCTTCCATATTAGGTACGCCATGTCTACAACTCGATTTCTAAACAAATGTGCTCGAATTCTTTTTTATATAGAACAAAATTTTGTATCCCGAAATATTTTGCTCATCTATGTGGATGATTCGTTTTGTATCCAAGAATCATGGAATTCGTAATGTGTCTTTTTTTTTTTTTAATTTATTGAAAACGCTTTGAAGCGTTTTCTGTCCCAAACTGAATAGTTCGAGTATCTTAAAGCAATTTTTACGTTCTAGCAATCATAGTGGTATTTAACCAAAATTAATAATATACATCATTGTTTTTTGTGTTCGGTGAGAATTCACATTTATTAGTTTGCTCTAAAAGCAGCGGTCGTATTCGCTTTTTTACGTTTCTAAAGAAAATTTAAAAGGGTCTTTTGCCCTAAAACGCATTTAACTGTTTTCGCCTATTAGGTATATTTTTATTAGTAGTATTACTTCCTTCTTTCTCTTTCTTTCGTATTTCTATTGAATTTAAAGTATGTAAGCCAAAACGCGTAAGTTAAATCGAATTTTGATTAATTTTAAGTTTTGTATTTTAACGTTAAATACCACTAAACGTTAACCAAATGTAACGAATTACTTGTCTTCAAAATAATATTTGATACTCTTTATTATTAAGATTTTTTTTCTTTTGTAAGAGAACTTGTCTCGAAGTTTTTTATTTTTGAATTAAATGTTTTGTGCGAATTTGTATGTTTTTTTTCTTTTGTTTTTTACTTCTCATGTAGTGGTCTATTTTGATTATACATGTGAATGCATTTGTTGAGGGGGAAATATGGAAAGGGAAATTATTTTTGTGATTTAATGAAATTGGCTTCGTTTTCAGTGCACAATTTTTGTCTGATCTGTATTGTTAGTTTATAAATCGTCAAATTTTTATCGAGTCGTTCCTTTCAGTTCATCTCAACTTCAGGAATTCTGCATGTTGAGAAAGCTGAAGATCATCGAAGGCAACTGCAAAAAAAGGTTGGTACTCATACTTGTGTAATCCACATTTTAACCCCTATATATACGTGTAATTTCTCCTGTTGCGGGTTTCACTCTTACCAAATTTTACTATATGATTTGATGATCACATTGGATTGGTCTCGGCGGATTTGGAATCATGATCCTGTTATACGGATAGTATACCACGAAACTGTTAATCCACTCATACTAACACATGATTTCTTCTGTTGCAGGTTTCAGTCTTACGAACTTTACAAGATTAATGATCACAGTGGATTGGTCTCGGCAAATTTGGAATCGTATCTTGTTACATATTGGATAGCCTATCAACGAAACTGCTTATCCACACGTACCTACTAACATATAATTTCTTCTATTCTAGGTTTCACCCTTTGGCTATACAGGGTTAGTCAGTTTTCCTTCCGCCATAGGAATACTCCGTTACAATGAAGATCTGTTATCGGTTTCGTCGTTATTCACAAATTTCATGAGATTTTATTATCACAATGGATTGCCTCGGCAGGTTTGGATTCGTTTCGTGTTCCATATTGGATGTTATATAAACGAAACTGCTTATACTAACATGTGATTGTTTTCTATTGCAGGTTTCACTATTACAAATTTTGAAATTTTTCAAGATTGATGATCACAATGGATTGGTCTCGGCAGATTTGGAATTATATCTTGTTACATTTGGATAGCATCCCAACAAAACTGTTAATCCGCACTAACATGTAATTTCTTCTGTTACAGGTTTTATTGTTACGAATTTCATGAGATTTTATTATCACAATGGAGATTTCCTCGGCAGGTTTGGATTTGTTTCGTGTTCCATGTTGGATATTACATAAACGAAACTGCTTAAATACTAACATGTGATTGTTTTCTGTTGCAGGTTTCACTATTACAAATTTTACAAAATTGATGATCACAATGGATTGGTCTTGGTAGATTTGGAATCGTTATCTCGTTAGGTACATATTGGATAGTATTATACCGACGAAACTGTTAACCCTCTCATACTAACTTGTAATTTCTTATGTTGCAGGTTTCACTATATTACAGATTTTACAAAATTTGATGATTACAGTGGATTGGTTTCGGCAGATTTGGAATCCTATCATGTATAGTTTATTAACAAAACTGCTTATCCGCACATACTAACATGTAATTTCTTCTGTTGCAGGTTTCACAGTTACAAATTGTACAAGATTTAATTATCACAAAATGGATTGATCTCAGCAGATCAGGATTCGTGATCCTGACATATATATTGGAGTACCTATACCTACCACGAAACAAGCGGATGCTAGGGATAAGAACTCAATTTTTATTGTATAATTTCACAAAATTTTACTTGCATTCTAATTTGTTTTTTCCTTTTTTCTTTCCAGTGATGTAAGTGGTGTGGTAGGAGGCATGAACCAAATGCCCTTGACATTCCCAAAATCACCTTCATTAAAAGGAAATACAGGCAATGGAGCATCAGTCAGCTAAACTTAAAAAATAAATTGTTTCTTTGATTTTGAAAATTGCTTTCAAGTAGTAACCTGTACAGGACCGTGGAAAAGAGATATAATGAAGATTTAGTTTCACCCCTTTATCAACACGTGTTGCATGGCTTACAGTCACGAAATCATTTGAAAGCAAATTAATTATGACTGAATGTATATTTCATTTTATTTTGTTTTCATTCATCTGAACCTAGTGAATGGAAGGCCTGTTCTCAATGAGAAATCTCTGCCCAGGTTAGCGTTGGGTTTCATTACATGTGATGTGAAATGAAACAGTTCAGTTTTCTTATCAATTCATTACCAGTATGTAGGAAGTGTGGATGTAGAAAGTTCTCTTTTAAAAATGGCAATACCCCTGGTGACTTGGTCTTAATTGATACCTAAATAGTATATTTTTCTTGTTTTACGTGTTAACCCCGGCTATTCCTTGCAGCCAGAAATGTTTCCACTTGTGTTGTTAGTATTATTCGAATCCAGATAAAATGATTTCATCCTAAAGTGATTCATGTAATAGAGTATAAATCCCAACTTAGTACTACTTCCCCGGAAAGTGGAGGGATAATTTCACGAAATAGCTTGTTTGGTGACATCACAACGTGCAAAAGTATTGTCTCCTGTGGATATACCGAGTTTCCAGTCGTATCTGAAAAAGAAATATTACTTTTGAACCTTTTTTACCCACAAATTTATTAATGTTCTTGTCTTTTCGGTATGAGTATTTTCAGTTATTAAATTGAGCCGTATTGGTTTTGTCATTTTGGAACTCTGGGCTAGGTCATTCGTCCAGAAAGTATTTCAATTAGTGTTTCAAAACTGTGATTTTCGCCACGTTTCGGATGGATCACCAAGTTTTGTCATTATTCTTTTCTTTTGGGGGTAAAACTTGCAGATAAGCATGGTCCATGTGATTTTTATTAGTTTCAGTCAATATGGGTTGACTGGGTAGTATATGGGAAAAGCCTTATAGAAGAAGCAACGTGTGTGATAATCGGAATTCAGTCTGAGGGGGCTATCTACCTATGCTTGATAATTACCAGCTGAAGTGAAAAAGTGGAACGTACGTGAGAAAGAATAAAATGCGGGCCATGTTTTTTTTTTTCAAATAAGTGAGAATTCCTCTAACCAAGAAGCCTTGTGACTAAGTCAACAGGGAACAATCAGTGACCCATCCATTGTCATTAAAACGCTCGTCCCCTCTGGCAGAACTATCATACTGGTACCACACCTGAGTCTGTTCAAGTATGAAGTAGACTATTGAATTTTGTGATGGTACAACAACTACAGAAAGTGAGAAAAATCAAAAATTACCTGTTTCATAAGCTCAGATTACCAGGATGTTTGCATGATTGATGAAGATGGAATTAAGAAATTTCGATTTCAGTATGAATTTTGGCTCTTCTGTTTTAAGTTTGTGAATATAGTAACATACATGAAGTTTTGGAAGTTATAACATTTTATGTACCTAAGTTGGAATATTTTTTCTTACTATTTATGGAAAAAAACCGTATCTTGAAGCAGTTTATAAGATTATATCACGGTCCCGAAAAATGATCGAACGCTCATTTAATCAATCAGATTACTTCAATTTGACATTCAGTGTAAAAATAATTCAACAACTTTTGCGACTTAAATCGGCTGAAACCTTCGGAAATTAGCACATTTTAAACCTTTCACATTTCCGTTTCAAAAAACGCTACTTCTGCGTTTTCAGCTTTTTCTATTCTGATTATGATTTCAGAAAAAGGTCCAGTGTCCGTTATTGTCCCAAGTCGTCATTGTTATTATCAGCGCTGGCTGGAGTGACTATAAGGATAGTAACTAACTGAGAATTGAAAACCCAACAGGAATCAATACCTGCTATTCAGCAGAGCCCAAGATCCCCAACTGGTCACCTTTTCCTCAAACGTCACGGTGTAGTTATTTTTCTCAGTATCAAATTGCTTTAAAATTTTAAAAACTGAAAAAGTCCAAATTGATGCGCATTCGGGTGTCCGTTTGTCACTGAATAGAAGTAAAGGCATATCTTTAATGAATTTGCATCTCGGGAACCAATATTCATCTTCAGAGGATCGATGCCAGATTGATGCGTACGTACAGTTAGGGCATACCAATCTCAAGAAGAATTTCAATTTTTCAGATGTCTTAGCCGGGAATCGTGCTCAGTCAGATAAAAATGTACATTTTGAAAGGTGGTCTTACTTCTGTTGTGGGAAAATGCATGTAAACTGCTTAATTTTTGCTGTAAAATGTTAGTGAAGTGTTGGAAGTCATCTGAAGTATTTGTAAGTTAAATTTTGTTCGAATTAATAAAGGACATGCGTCATACGAATGAGAGCTTGCAGGGAGAGTAAATGAGCCATTTCTGTCCCCCTCCCTCGGAGGATCTCCTGAAATGCATATTTGCATAAGATGTACAAAAACCGTGATTTCTACTTGAAATAGGTCGGCCTACTTCCCTGCATACTACCCCTTCCTCACTCTCCTCTCTTCCACTCACCTTCTCCCCATGAATTGAAAAAAACACCACAAAAATAATGCGGTTTCTCATAAAACTTCGAAGCCACTATAGGGTGCTTCAAAAAATATTTTTTTATTTATTTAAAATGTATTCAGTTATCCGGCAGAACACTGATTCCAAGGATGACACCATTAAAAAATCGAATGTTTTTCCCATACGCTGAAGATACACATTACTGTAGGTAGGTACATAAAGAAAAAAATCAGTTTGTTGTTACTGTGACTGTCAAACCTTCGTCGGACTGTGGTAGAGATACAGAAAAAATTTGAGTAATTGTAAAGGATATTCACTAGGGTGAGGTGAAAATGGCAAAAAAAAAAAAGTTTGAATCGTTTCGATGAGTAGAGTAGTTTTGCGGCCTTGAGCCTAAACACAACGTGTGCTGAATTTCAGCGAAAAATATTGCAATGTTTTTGAACTAATTTTAATTTGAAATTTGTCTCTTATTATAGCTTGATGGATTTATTTTGTGAGGAAAATACCAGGGACAATTTTAAAATAGGATCAAATGAAATTTTTACCAAGTTTCAGATCGATCTGATGAAAGGCATAAAAGCCGCAGCCATCTCCCCCTCCAATTAAGACATATTTAACGAACCATTACTTCTACTAATGAGGCGGATCAAACTAGGGGAGGGGCTCAGTAAAATAAAATTTTAAATAAGTTTCGATACCTATATAGGTTGTAAGGGTCGCTGACTTCAATTTTAAAGCATTATTTTGATTCAGACCTTCGGGATGTCTCGGGGGGGGGGTAGACTAGATTACAGTCTTCTATTCATAATACCGTCGTCAGTATGCATTTGAAATTTTAGCGCTTATAAAAGCCGAGAGCAATGATTAATTAAATTTGTGTAAATAGTGAGGTGGATGCTGCAGCTCCTATGCCCCTTACCGATCTATCTGAAACTGGATAAGAATTTTATTTGATCTTCTTGGAACCGATCTAAGGGGTTTCCTTGATGAAACAAAACCGCTACGACATAACGGAGATCATTTTACTTTTTGTAGGCAATATTCTTGATCTCAAATTTAAAATTTATTAAGATCGGCTTGGCCCAGAGACGGACTTAAGTAATTTGCGCTCGAGGCTAATTGAAAATTTGCACCGCTGACCAGATATTTTTTGGAAAAAAAAAATTCGCTCGCTTCCCTCGCGATTTACCTTACTGCGCTGAAAAAATACTGTAGTTTGGTATTATTTTGTCGTTTGACTTCTCTATTTATTAATTTTTTTTTTTCAAAAATTTTGCCCCGAGACTTCAGCCTAGTCAGCCTTATGGGAAACCTGGCTCTGGGCTTGGCAAAATTTTAGTATTTTTCGCTGAAGTGTTGTACTAGTTGCTTTGCCCTACTCGTCGAAAAAATTTGAAGTTTTTTGCGATACACCCGAATAATCGGACCACTGTCCTATCGACATCTAAATTTAGTTGAATAGTTATTTTTTATGGGCACACCTAGTCCAAAATTTCTTTGCAGAAATAATCATTTTCCAATTTTTATGTTAATTTAGTCGCTTTTAATTTATGCAGTCATTTTTTTAACTTATTTGACAAAAATTCTATCAGGGAAAATGCTGCTGGGGCGTAACTGAGGGGGTGTCAAGAAGTCTGGACCCACTTTGCGACTTCGTCAAATAGTGGTATTTCTGATTTTAGTCCCCCCCCCCCTCCATCCCAATTCCCTTTGGTCGAGATTTAAATTGAAGTCCTTCAACTATAGCATGAGAAGATTCTAGCATCTTATATGTTCGTAATGTCGAAGCATCTCCTCATATACTTAGAAATTGGCTTCAGTTGAGAAAGCAGTGAAATCTGTGGTTTTCGAGGTGTTTTCGTCTACGTTTACGGCTTAAATTGGTTTAAAAAAAAAATCGCTTGCTCCGCTCTCGAAATACTGGGCTTTCCAATTGGAGAAGTTTTGTTTCTCCTTCCAACCATTTCACATCTGTATACCTCTGTGTAGAAAAGACTGGGTCGAAGTGTTGTAGAGTGTAGAGCTTAGATCTCAAAAAGTAATGAGCATACTCTAGTGGCAATAATTGACACTTATTTTTAAAAATGTACGAGTACCTATGGGCTTCAATTGAAATCCTAGCTCATTTCTTAATCCCATACATCGCATCAAGCTATGAGAGTTGATTGGTTATCTCTTTAAAAAAAAAAAAAGTAAATTTTGTACCTATGTTTCCTGTTCCTGAAGTCCAATTGCACTATAGTATAATATGCACCAGGTGAAAAAATCAACATTTTTTTGAAAATCCAATTTTTAAAGCTTATTGGTACTTATTGGATGTTTTTTGTTTCAATTTTCTTGGGGCGAGGGAATTCCTTTCGTGGTTTCTTATTTGGCAGTTTTGTATTTGCACCAGATGAGAAAATGAAAGATCGTTGATCCTGCCTATTCGTGAAATAACGAATTTCAGAATTGGGTTGTGACGTATTCATTTGTCCGTCGTATTCGTGCAATCAGTGCCGAATTTAGGGCAAATTCGGGGGGGGGCAATCTCAGGAAACACCCCCTTATTCTCTTTTCTCGCTTTTTTTCTCTTCCCCCCCCCCATTTCACTTTCATTTTCTGGGTACCTCGGGACAATGATCCCATTCAGGGACGTTCCGATAGGGGCGGAGAGAAGGGAACTTTTTACTCAGCAGTTGGGAAAATTTATTATTTCAGTCAGATGAGTTGAGAAATTCACCAAGTTGAAAGGTTTTTATTTTTGCTTTGATATTTTGATACTTGGGAATTGAGTTGAGAAGTTGGGAAAACCTAACAAGTCGAACGGTTTTTCTTCTTGTGCTTTGATACTTGCGAATTTTGAGTTAAGTCAGTTGGAAAAATCCAAGTCAAAAGGCTTTTTTTTTTTTGCTTTAATAATTAGGAATTCTCAGTTAAGTCAGTTCGGACTTTCACAATTTTTACCCCCCCCCCCCCCCGCACTCAAGGAACAATTCTTCGGTACATCCCTAATCCCATTGACCCCTTATGAAAATGCAGCGCTGCGTGCAATTCCAGATTTCAAATTTGGATTGTGGATTATTCATTATTTGTTTCTCGTAGCCTTATAAGCACAAACACATGTCATATTTCTAAAAACAATTTACAAACGCTGGAGGAATCGGGTTCAACCAAGCTTTGGGTCAAAATATTATAACAAATAGTAAAACAAAATGTTTCGTTATATTTAGATGTACGTAGAGTCATCGTGGCCTCTCTAAGTCTCCTTTTACAAGGGCGTAGCCACAAGGGGGTCTGGAACCCCCTCCACCCCCTTGGCATTAGCCGAAAATATGAAAAAATTAAAATTTATTCTGGTAATAGTAAGTATTACACCTGTAATGTTGTAAAGGTGAAATGACCCCCCCCCCCTTCATACTAAGTCTGGCTACGCCACTGCTCCTTTACTGTTCTGAATCTTCATGAGCAGGGGCGTAACCAGAACTTTTTTTTAGGTGGGGGCTGGAATTTAGAGAAAAAAACCTTAGGCAGGGGTGAAAGTGCGATTTGGTACCCACCTATTTTCATGAGCTGTGAATGTGTATGAACCTACGACGCTACGTAACCGCATCAGACCATCGGCATCAATTTTTTTTTTCGTTTCAAAATTGATTTTGAAAGAAGTTCGAAGAATTTCGGAGGGGGCTATAGCTCCCTCCTTGGTTGCGCCCTTATTTGTAGGACTCCTCTCTCCCGCTGATTGTTACCGAGTCATTCTCACAAGAAATGTCAAATTGAAGTCTTCGCACTTCAATTGTTTGATTTAGTGAACGATCATTTTTCTGGAACATTATTAAATTTTTACATTACATACTGCTACGCATCAAAGGATTGTTTTTTTTTTGTTTTTTTTTTTTCATTAACAATTGAAAAAAATTTTTCACCGCGTTGGATAAAAGATATTTTAGTATACAGTTCCTCATATATGTGACTATACCTACTTCATCAACCTAAACAAAAGAGTTTTTAGGTTCATAAGTTGACTTCAAATTTTTTGGTTCCATCTACTCGATTATTCAAGAATCATGTATATGTAGTAACCAGAGTTTAACACTCCGTCGGTCGGCCCAAAATTAGTCGTATGCCTACCCATGTATACATTTTATTTAATCGCACGTCTACAATGATAGACATTCATTTTTTCCCGTGTCCCATACCTATACAAGACAAGGCGAAATTTGCTCGCCTATGTCCACAATGGTAGTCATCCGACTTTTATTGAGGCCAGTCTGACTGTGAGTCTCCTGATTTCGTCCCAAGTCCAGCACATGGTACCAGAAGGAACATAAAATAGTGGGGGAGGATTGATGATGCCAACATTTTCCTTGCCCTTCCCAGATTCGAAAAAGTAAAACTAACTCAGATTCGAGCATTACGTGAGACACGAAAAGGTGCGTATTTGAGGACTCAGTCTCGGGAAAAGTAGAAAATGGTGAGGGAGGATTTAATGGCGCGGAGATTTTCCGTACCCCTTCCAGGTTCGAAAAGGTGAACTGCTCAGATCCGAAAAGTGCTTCAGTGAAATTTAAGGCGTGATATTCGAATTTTGGACTTCGGGAAAACTGAAAAAGTGGAATCTGGATCTGAGGTCGGAAAGCGATTTTTAAAGTCAAAGATTTACTAAAAAGAGGTGAAATTAACTCAGATTCGAGTATTATGTTAGTTTGGTAGGGGGTAAGTATTTGAAATTTCGTTCTGCGAAAAAAGCAGACATGAAAAGCGTGGGAGGATTTGGTGATGCAAACATTTTCCTTGCCTTCTCCCAAGTTTGAAAAGGTGAAACGAACTGCGATCCGAAGAATACATGAGTGAGATTTGAGGAGATGCTCAAACACCCGTCTTTTTCATTCAAGTAATCTTTGGGTTTGTTCCACTGTTTTGCACTTGGGAGGAGGTAAAGAAAATGTTCGCATCATCAAATCCCCACCCATTATTTTCTGCTTGTCCCCGGTACTAAGTGTTGGATTTGGAAAAAAGTCAGTTGCCAAGACGCTTAGCTGGACCGGGCTTAGCAAATGTCGTATCATTGTAAATATGCGATTAAACCTTGGGCGCAATCAACATAGGGCCGTAACCAGGGGAGGGGGCAATGCTCCTAAGCAAACTGATTTGCCCCCGAAACAAGATAAATAATATTAGAAGATAATTTTAATCAAATGAAAAGAAATTGAAGGCTGAACAGGAAGACGGGTCCACTCCCACTGTGGCTGTTGAACAAAAAATCAGATGCAATAGTAGATTGAAGAATTTTTTAATCACTCTAAGTTCGGGTACCCGCAGCGATGATCATTTTCGACGTATACTTGAAAATATCTGATGTAGTTTTACTTGAATTTCGTCATTGATTTTTAGAACATACATAGTTGGATTTTCACAGCAATAAATCTTTCTGAGTTGGAAGATGTATCCAAGGAACATTTAAAAACTATTCCAGCGAAGGTATTACGATACCCATGCTAACTCAGATTCGGTATTCGCATCATCAAATCACCCTCCTCCAGTCTACCCTTCCTCCGACTGGTAGTCCTTGAACACTCGCTCCTTCTTTATTAAAATAATGCCTTCTAGAATCTGAGTTCCTATCACCATTTTGGTAAGGCCTCGACTCTTTAAGGATCATCCTCCCCCGTTAGATCCCGGTACCACTCTGTAAGCCACCCATAAGTCCAGAATTTTGATACCTTTCCTCAAATCTCGCGCAACCATTTCTCGAATCTAAGTTAGTTTCACCTTTTTAAACTTGGAGGTAATGAAAATGTTCGCATCATCAAATCCTCCATCTTCTGCTTTTTCAGTGACTATGAGGCTCGTATAGACGTGGGACTTCGAAAAAAGTTATACAAGTCTAGTATATTGTACACATGCGACCAAATTTCGCTTTGTGTGGGAGCCTTGCGATTGTCTACTATTGTAGATTAAAACCGACCAAGGGCGCAACCAAAAAGGAGGTTATAGGGGCTATAGCTCCCCCCCCCCTAAAAAAACGAAATTTTTTTCAAAATCAATTGTGAAACGAAAAGAAGTTGATGCCAATGGTCTGATGCGTTACGTTGCGTCGTAGGTTCGTACAAATTTACAGCTCATGAAAATAGGTAGGGACGACTCTGTTGTACCATGAGACCAAAGAATCATATTTGGCTCTACGCTGCGATGTAATTCATAGACAAATTCCATTCCTCCCTCAGGTAAGAGTATGAACGTTTGTCGAAAAAAAGCGCCTATGGAGAAGTTAGAAAAAAAATTTTTCTTCCCAAAATGAAGGTTTTTGTTCGGAGAAAAATTTCGTCCTAAGGAACAACAGTATGTTGTACCTTAGGAATGGGGATGTTTTACCATGAGAAATGTAAAAGTTGCACAATAAAAACCTGAAAATGCCGAATTAGAAGCAATATTTATGTCGAACGAGTTGTACACACAAAAATTTCCAAAAGCCTGAATTGCAGCCTGTGTTGTACACTTCCCATTTAGTACACTTTTGATAGCTTCTTCCATTCGATCGTAATTCACTTTTTCTCTTTTACGGCCAGTCTTACTTCGCGGCATGATGAATACTCACAATTTATAGATACAACAATCGCGAATCACCAACAAATGCCGGGTAGTTAATGATTTCGAGCAACGAATTTACTTTTTCGGCTTTGTTTACTTCGCTAATCACACGTCCCAAGGTACAACACCAAAAATTTCCCAAGGTACAACACCCCCTTCCTTCATCTCTTTTTTTTTTTCTTCCCAATTCATATCACACCAGTTTACTGAAAATAACCCTGCAGGTAGACTTCCTAGGTAAAAAGCAGCGGCTCGAAAGAAAACCCAAAATTTTACATGCACTCTTCCGTGCAAAATATCATTTTTTCTAGTTCGCAATTTTCTTACTAATTCTGTGACACCACCCCGAACGAAGTTACGATTCACGTCGCCACCTAAATGCAATGTTGCTAGGCTTCCTATACATCATTTAACGTGATCTGTTTCACACTAGGTGTGGTAGGAAGCGAGAGTCCCAAGGTACAACAGTCTCCCCTAGGTACCAAATCGAGCTTTCACTCCTGTCCAAGTTTTTTTTTTGTTTTTTTTTTTTTCCTAAATTCTAGCCCCCACCAAAAAAAGTTCTGGTTACGCCCCTGAAACCGATGGAGTTTTGAACAAGAAATGTTTGGTATTTCGAACACATCCTGTAGTAGTGATGTCATCACAAAATTCTTTCTTCTGCTTTGAAACATAAATAGCCTCATGTGTGTTACCAGATTGAGTAGGCAATACTGAATGAGAGGGGAGGGAGGGGACGGCTGTTTTGATTTCAATGCATATGTCTTTGATCGTTTCTTGTTGACACACAAGTTTTCCAATTGGTTGGTGTTCTCAGTGTTGCCAGATTTGTACAAGCATTTCAAATTTTATGATACAATGTGAGTGATTTCAACAATTCTGGTTCGTTTTGCTGCTCATTTTCATTATTCTTGGTATGATCTGGTACATTTTCCAACACATTTAGTCATTTTTCGGTTCGTTTTAGTACATCTTAATACATTCAGCAGACTTCAGTACAGTTTAAGGATTTTAACCAAAAAATCGTCTTGTACATTTTGATATAATTTCAAAGATCACACATTTTATTTGGTGTACATTTCATTTGAAATCTGCTACAATCTTAGAAAATTTCTTACTGGCAGTATTCCAAGGAGGGTGTTTTGAGCCCTAATCAGTTTTTTGTACTTACCTATTTTCATTTTATTTTCGGTAGTCATCATTTCTCAGTTGCTTCTTGATATATTTTGAAGTCCACACAGGACTACAGCACTGCAGGTGTACACGTTCACTATATTTTTATATAATGTGCTTTTTGCGATGTTTTTTTTTCTTCAGTCCGAAGGGGCGGTGCGACACCCACCCCCATAGATCCGCCACTGCTTGCTGGTATATTTTTCAGCTTCCTGTCTGGCAACACTGAGCATTCTCATTGTTTTCGCTCAGTATCCCAAGGTATTTCCGAGCAAAATTATAATTTCTTTTCCAGCTTTTAAAATTTATTTTGTTAATTGCTTTGAATGAACAAGTTGTACATTCTTTACAGCCAAAGAACGCCCACTCCCTCCTCAAAAAATTTATAAGCGCTCCTTTTCTCATTACATGTATTGTGATGTGTCACAAAGTACACTTAAATCCTTCCTTCGTGGATCTGTAATGATGCCGGGTATCATTTTACAGAACCGATTTTAAGCTACACTGGAAGATATAACTTTCTTGTCAGCAAATATGCGACAAAATCAACGAAAATGAGAGCGAATTTTATGTCTTGACTTCTTGTCATCCCTGGCTAAACATGAATCCTATAGCAAAGTTGAGCAGGTGTCCCTACTAGATTCTATCCCCGCATGGAAATCGTGGGGCCAGCCCGAATTTCGGCATTAATGCCAGATATATGCCATTATGCCAAATTTACCCTTGATTCTGGCGCAAATCGAACACCAATCAAAAATTGGCGCCAGACGCCATAGTCGGGCCAAATATATGCCGGCCCCAACTGGCCCAAATTTCCGGCAACGGCGCTTGCATGCATTTCAAATGGGAAGGCGCTAACGCCAAACTGGCGTAAATTTGACGCTGGCCCCACGATTTTCAGGCGGGTCAGGGTACAGAGGCTTCAAGGTTACTGCCATTTTCTAATCCATTCTTCAGACCCCTACCCATCATTCATCCACGTTGTCAGCTTGTCAGTACGTGTGTAGTTTTGGTAGAGTAAGAGACTATTGTGCTTGTGTGTATTTGGTTCCATCATTACTGTATAAACACTGGAAGCTGGTCCCAGTAGGTTTTATTTCTATTCTTAAAGATTGAAACAAAGCTGAAATGTGGAAGACATTTTGAAAATCTTAAAGGTGGTAGCAAATGCTGAATTACGAATTTTAATGACTACTCTGTTTGATCTAGAGCCTGAAATTTAAAAAGGTTGAACATTTTATTAAAATCTAAAAGTTGAAAGAAAAAGAATTATTTACCAATATCATAAGCTGAATCCGATAGCAAATGTTCTGTTGTTTAATTTACAGGCTTTGGTCCTGTTGAATGTAGGAGGAAAATTTAGTCTGGAACAAAAGTCAGAACTCCATGTGTTTTTCCTATAAGAAAAAGGAGCTTGTGGCACGGATTTCCCTAATCCGATCAACCTAAAACTTTGTAGGTTTTTTTTTTTTTTTTTTTTTGATTTTTGTGCAACCAATTTAGGAGACGAATCAGAGGAAATTCAGAAAAAAATATCACCAAGAGTAAATAACGACCACCTTAATGGGTAAAGGAACTTGTGTGTTCCTCTCAAGTATTCCTAACATCCTTCCAGCTTACCTTCCCAGACTAGGGTATCCATGTGCGCAAATGTGAGTGCTTCTTTTTCTAATTTGCTCTCAACCCGAGCCCTGAAATCCGCCCTTTCGAGCATTACTTCAGAGACGTCGGAGAGGCTGTTAGGGCCCTCTTCCCTTCAGGCTGAAAAACCGGCCTAGGTCGAAATCTGGCGAGTTGCTACGTGGGCTCGAACTCGGGACCTCCGGATTCCGAGACCAATGCGCTATCCACTCGGCCAACCCCCTGCTTCATGATTTCGCATTTTGATTTTCTAAGAACGTTTGTTTGCTGTTGTTGTTGTTGTTTTTTGTTTGATTTTTTCAATCAATAAGTATTTCAATGGAAAAATCGGCAACTTTTCAAATTTAAAAAAAAATGTTGTCTGCGAATTTTTAGTTTAAAAAAATATTTGTCGCCAAACTTTCTTTCTCGCTTGACCCCTCCCAAAAAAAAACAACTAAAAGTCAAGTTTCGCCTCTAATCAAAGGTCACCAATTTTTAATTAACCATTTGGTAAAATATTTTCCAGTTTCCATTAGAGAAAGCTTAGAAATGTCGACGAATCAGTTTAGAATGCTTAGAGACCGAAGACTTTCGTATTTTTTATTGTTGATTTTTAGTTAAAGATGTCCGATTCTTAGGAATCTGTTAGTGAGAGGCATTGTTCATGTTCGATTTTGAAGCTTAGAAATATTGACACATCAGTTCAGTGTGCAATATTTAGAGAGCCAAAACTTTTTTTTGTTTGTTGATTTCAATTAATGAGGATATTCCCGATTCTTAAACATTGGCGGATGAAAAGTTATTATTCATTTGATTTCAATTTTCGCCTTGATCTCATTTAAACTACAGTGTTCCTGCGAATTATCCGCAAATCACAGTCTGCATGAACTTTTTTTTTTTTTTTTTTAATTTAATTAAGGATGTTCCCAAGCGAATGAAATCACTGAAGTGGGCAGACAAATTTCCCAGCTTAAAGTTACCAAATTTCGCTAGCTTTATCGATTTAAAAAAATGATTTCAGTCGTTATAACTAACAGAAATAGGTCTGTTTCGCGCTTTTGAGGTTGAATTTTCCCAACTGGTTAACTTTATGAAGTCTCCTCCCGTCGCAACAACTCCATGTTTTAAATTCATTTGAAAAAGTTCGTATCAGTGTTGTCAGTTTATAGGCGCATGCATAGTACCACACAAATAACCAAACAAAAATCATTTCAATAAGATACGTTCCACCGGAATGACATTATTTATTGAAAAAGTGTCAGAGTAGATGTATACAAACATGAATGTATACCTACATATGGAATATTGTCTTGACATTTGGGGGTCAGATAGTGTTAATACAATAGAATATCAAGTGGACATAAATGTTTGCTTCTTTTCAACTTCATGCCCACATGGATTCTATTGATAGGCATGTCCACTTCTTTCCAAATTCTTTATTGACCTGAATTCTGTACCGTTCCTCGGACAAAAATGTCTGGTTGATTGATGTTGGGTAAAAGTCTACAAAATTGTCCGTTGGACTAGTTTTTGTTTTCCACATGTTGACATCATATGGTACATTCGTACCCACATCTGTTTCGCAGGTGTTTTTTATTTTTAGTAGGTAACAACCCTCTTTGTGATCATGAAATGCCCAGATCCACAGATGTTCTTTTGAGAATATAGTTTCTTTCAAACACATCGGTGACACCATCAGCACACTCATTTTTCCATGTGGAAAGAGAGAAAGTAAAGGGCATGGAATAAGGGATTCAGACTACCTCAAATGTGTAAACAGGCGTGCTTAGCCCTCCCCCTCCAAAAAAAAGAGTATAAATTATAAAGGTGAAAGCATTTTTAGCATTATTTTGATATTGGTCAGCCCTCCATGAGCCCCACCCCTCACTTCAAGTTGGCTAGGTATTTGCCCTTCTGGGGTAAGGGTTAACCCTCCATATTTAAAGATGAAAAGATGCTCGACTCAAATAATACCTATAACTTTTTGTTAGTAGATTTCTATGTTTCAGTCTGACATATGGAAAGTTTCCCATTGAAAGTTCATAAATCGACTTTCCCAATCGTTTTCACCCTTCTGAACCTTTTTAACCTGAATTTTCTTTTTGATTTAATTCAAACACCCAAGTTCCTTTGAACTACACTGATTCAATTTTATTTATGATATTCTTCAAAACTGCTACTGATTTGCTTCCTCTGGTAGTTCTTGAAATTTAGTCCATATTCACTTTAAAAACGAATAATTAGCAAAAAAAAAGTTTCTTCCACAACTTTTTAAATTAAAAATCTGATTTTATCTATTATTTGCTTTTATTACTTCATAACTCTGAACAATAAGCAAGATCTCTCTATTTCATGATGAGATTCTTAGGATGGAATATGTTGACCTATTCTTCCCCTCCACTCACTAAAAAACTTGATGCTCACTGTTGAAAAAAGAAACAAATCTATTTATGTGCTAGATAGAAAATTTTTAAGCTATATTAGTAAATCAGAATAACATTACTACACAAGTTACAGAAGATAAAGACGAACAAATTTTCACATTCCAGGTCCTATATATAAGAGGGATATGTAATCATTCCTGCTCATATCTTAAGCTGTCTTCTTATCCATAATTTTTTTGCGGGGAGAGGGGTGGAAATAAATACTTGTAAAACTGGTTGCGTTACTGGAACAAATAGGAGCATGCATTTAAAAATCTTTGTATCTCCTTTCTGTTTTTTTTTTTTTTTTTTTGATACCATCTGTATTTGTTGCACAAATCTAATACTGAATTTGTGCAAGAGTTGGCAGTCTTAGTTGGAGCATTCTAATCAGAACTCGGATTTACTTGCGTATTAGGGAGTTACACTGACTCTTAGAATGTAAAAATGTATTTGGATAGAGTATAATATTATTTCCTCTTGAAAAATTAATTGATTTCAATTAATCCGAGCCCTGATTCAATGTGCTGGAGCTAATACAAACAGAATACTTATACACTCGATTACAAGTGGCAATTCCCATTTGACATTTTAAAATTATTATTCCTTACCATGACGCACTTAATCATTAATAGGTATCAGGACTGCAAATCAGAGCTACTGAAACAAAAGTAGAATGTAATGAAACATAAGGTAACTAAATAAAACAGAGGTGTACTGTAACGAGTAACGTAACAAAATTAACCATCTCAAAAATATCTTGAAATTTGAAAGATAACAAAATAACTTTTGCCTATTTTCGCAAATGGAACCACCTGTAGGAGCGCTAGATTTGCTCAACGAGAAGGTACATAATAGCAAGATCCCATTTATTGTAATGTAACTGTGAACTCGAATTTTGGAATATGATGGTTTGGTAATTTTAATAGAGGTATTAATCCATTCTTTAAAGTATTCTGAATGAGAACAAATAACTTGCCTAAAAAAAATTCATAAACCACACAAGTATTTAGGTTATTCGCGACAACTATTTCGTCCATAAGACTCCATACTTCTTATCAGTATGATGCACCTTCTAAAGATGTTTCCAAAAATCGCCACCTGCTGGCGCCTTCTTTGGTTTCAATTGCCAGTTATGTGACAAAATTACTTTTATTACAAAGCGAACAAAATTATATATAGTGGAACATAACATGGTGGAATGAAACGGGCATGTACTGTTATGATACCTAAATGTAATAAAATTAGCCACGTCTCAAACATACTGCAATTTGGAATGTTAGGAAAGTCAATAAAGAGTTTCTCCAATAATGGATACCCTACTTCGCTACTTATCCGATAGAGACTTTTCTCATTAGTGTAGAAGGTATTCAACAGAAATAGGGCACTCGTTATCCAATATGGAAAAAACTTATTACTTCTGTTTCACTGTTTGGTAGCGGTAATGGCAATCTGTTTAGGTTACATGAACAAACTGGTAATTTTTTAATTTAAGACTATGCTCAAAGAAGAGTTTATTTGTTTCACTTTCAAAAGTTCTGCTCATAAGTGTAAGAACCGCATAATGAGTAGGTACTCGATTGTTATTCATATCTTCAGAATAGTATTTTTTATTTATTTCCCTTTCATGTTCTGCTCATAAGTGAAATAACGCATGATGTATTCGGTTATTGCTCATCTTCAGAATAGTGTATTGTTACAGTCAAATGAATGTTCATAAATGATGATAATCTTTCTTTCTTTAGGTTGTTATTCTGATCAGTAGTCTAACCTCCTTCCCATTCAATGAAATAGTCAAAAAGAATGGAAATTTTGTTTGTCTAATATATTGTTCTGCTCAACATCAGCTACCCCCACCTTGTTCGTGTTATTTTCTTCTCACGTTTTAATCAAAATTAATTCACTTGTTCAAGTTTACTACTTGTAAGTTTAAAACTCATTTAGCCTCGAAGAATTAGATTGATTTGCCCATGGATTTACTGAAGTTCTTGGACTTTCCTTTTACTTATACACTCACTCAGTATTCACTAGTGGATGAATCAAAATAAATCAGTTGTCTGGTTATTGTTCTAGGATTTTGTTACAAAAGCAGAAAGTTCATGTACCGAGTAGATGCAACTACTGTTCAATTGAAAGTAGTATGAGTAGCACAGTGCATAATTAAATACTTCATACCATTTGGATCATTAAGGAAGAAAATAAGACGCATTGGATGGCTGATAACAGGCTTCCCGACTGATGAGTAGAGAAAAAGTAGCATTGTTAAAAAGATCAAGTTTTCCCTTTTTTCTCCAGATTGGTTGATGGGGAGTGGTGTCAAACACTAGTGCTTATTAGATCATAAAGTAAGAAAATAAGACGCAAACAATTGCAAGGTTAATAGCAGGCTTCCGAACTAATGAGAAGAGTAAAAGCTGCATTGTTGAATAAATCTAGTTTTTTACTGTTCTTCAAATGGGGGGTGGGGGTGGTCAAACTCAATTGGCAAAAAAAAAGTGTAAAAAACATGATAACACGCGCGTTTTAGACACCTTGTATATGTTTTCCCTTAGTCCAGGAATAGGTTTTTTAGTTCGGGAAGAAGAAGTTTTTGTTCCCCTTCCTTCAGAAAAACAAAACAAAAAATAACCAAAAATGATTAAAATATAGGTTTTTTAAAATATTTTCTCTAAACCATGCAATCTGTGGCTAAACTAAGAGTTGACCTGGCTCCTGTTAATAGGCACCAGTGTGTCTACTGGTCATCTAAATTATAAAGTCATTGTTTTTGCTGCAGGTCATATAAAAAATGTTTATTCTCTTAAATAGTTAGGGGGGGGGCTATTAAAATAACGTAAGCATATTGCACAGACATCAGCTAATGAATAAATAGTGAGCGAGAGTGAATAGAAAGAAAAAATAGGAGTAATGTTTCAAATCCAACATAAAGTAGGGCAGCAACAGAAAAGTAAGTGACTTGTGGGCGCAAAAGTATTTTTGAGACTACTAAAAAATTGGATTAAAGTGATCTAAAGTTATCCTTTTTTACTTATCAATTCTAATTGAAATCAGAATTTGAACCACCTTATAATTTTGAGGTCCTGCTTTCAATTTATAGATTTATACATGGTATGAAAAATTTTAAATGGTAATTTTACTTGGACAAAATGGAAACATATCAGGAAGACAAATTTAATAAACTTGGCCACAAAAACTGCGAAAAGCTGTTTCTAATAACCCCTCAGTAGTTTGCGACTTATCTGTGCCAAAAGCAATCAGATTACTTTTGAACAGTGGTGGATCCAAGGGAGCATGGAGTACATGCCCCCCCCCAGTTGAATATTTTTAACGCAATAATGGGGGGGGGAAAGGTATAAAAATGATGAATTTTATGCTCGGTACCCGCCACAAATGTACCCCCCCTCTTTCTAAGTCCGTGCCTGCTTTTGAAACGGCCAGTTGGCATCCCCTGACCAGTGGTGAGAGGTAATTAAATCGATTTTTTAAATAGCAGACTGTGTTAAGCAAACATCCAACATATTATCTGTCAGCTAGAGCACTAGAAACAGAAAGTATTCTATACCACCATTTTCATTTTTCCAATCGCCGTTCCCCATCAATCTTCATGGGGAGCAGCCTAGATAGTCATCCAGGGTAAGAATGGTAGCTTAGCAAACTTGGATTTATAGTACTGTCCAAATTAATTAATCACTTCAAAAAAATAGATTTAACCACATTTTGCTCTCAGCCCTCTACATAGACCAACACAGGATCACAGTTACGGAGCCAATCAGCTACTGCAACTGATAACTTCTCATTGGAGCTCAATAGACCAAAGACCAGTGCTTGTTGACCGGATGCGGAGTTATTCTTGAGTTTGATGGTTAATCCTTTGGACATGTTTCTCGTGTTCCTGAGATTTGAGGGTACAAAATATTTTCGAAATCACTCCAGGGCTTTCACGTTTCATCAGCAGCAAGGCATAGGAATACTTCCAAAAAGCTGAAACATGGATTCTAGCATTACTCAAGTTCCTCTAATATTATAAGTACTTACTCATCGGACACGGCGGAATAGATCACAAACGGTCGTTGAAAGACTAGCAAAGCAAGCAACGTTGTTCACGCGGACAGTGCATCTGTCGAACTATCTGGAACTACTGAAACCGATTCCATCGGTGATCCAGGGTGACGCGCCGTCTACAAACTAATTCGCTAATTAGGTTGGAAGATTTAATTTGAAAAAGAGCTAACCAGAGCGCTGATAAAACTGAAGTAATATTAAGAATAGAGAGCGAGAGAGAGAATGGCAGAGCAGCAGCGAGAGAAGACTCATGGTGTATTAAACCTCGTTATTTAGTCCCTTTCTAAAAGCTGAAAGTATAAAAAGTTCGTTTGAAATATATTTCTTTCTCTGTTTTTCGCGTCGAACTAATGCGGCGGCAATCGGCTTTTCTGTCTCCGTCTAACCGAACCTATAGTCCTTCTGGCATTTCCCCAGCTCTTAGTTCGCCGTCCTATAGCCCTTTATTGTTATCATCTAGCAGCTGCATAAAGTGAAACGGCGTCTCGCTCGTACCAGGCGACCCGTTCCCGATGGATAAATCGTTTATTCGGGTACTACGCAGTCCCTTCCCGCTCACGACCCGTCTTTTTTTTTTCTTTATGGCTCCTGCTTGTCATTTTATCTTTCTCTGTTGTCGGGCTGGAAACGTCTAACTTCACGCGATGGCGATATTCTTCTTCTTCACTACCGAATGCAGGTTCTTATGAAGCGCGCCACACATTTTCGCATTTTTTAAATACTCGTCGCCAGTCAGCGCTGATGATGTGTCTTGGAAGTTCCGAGCGCCACCACTTGTGGTCAGTCTGTCAGGCTGCGTGTTGCGGACGCAACCCGCCCCAATGTTCGAAATTGGCGAACATTTTTCCCAGTCTGAAAGTTGACACTGCCCGGGCTCATATTCTGAGGAGGAATGTTCACGAATGCAAGTTGCAACGTGATTGTCGCCGATCCGAGTAGGAAGTTCTCAGTCGAGAAATTAATATTCATATCGTCTCTGTCAACAAGCTCCGCTCCATCCCCAGTTTTTTTTTTCGCATGACGTCGTGATATTGAAAAGCATTTTTTATTTTTAAATAAAGAAGTAACTGCATTATAATCATCCCTCTTCACCTTTCACCATTTATTTAGTCGCGACGATATACCTTGTATCTTTCACACGTCTTTATTTACACTTTTTTTATGTATGGGTGAATGCTACCGCTTGTCGCAGCCGGTGTAATACAGACGCCGGGCTGACTGACAAGGAAACAAAATAAGTTGGCTTTTGAATGCGGTAAATTCTTTTTATCAATGGGTTCTTGAGTTGCGTCTGAAAGAAGGGGAAGCCGGCTATCAATAAAAATCTTATTAGGTCGTGGTTCGATTATGTCTGGATAATTGGTGAACTCTGATTGCACGTTCGGTGACCGATGAAATGCGTAGACGCAATGTTATCACTTTGCCGCGTTGAGGGTGAAAATATTCGCATCGACGGCAGTTCAATCTCCTCGGCGATTGTTTGCTGCATGACGCGGTTTTATGGGTCAATTTTTACATTACGCGAACTGGGTATTTTTGTCGTTGTGTCGTCGAAATTGAGTGATTGAAAATTGTTCTTCTCAGTAATTTCTGATTTATAAATTATTTGTTGGTTTGGTATTTTTAGTTCTTTAATTTTCATTGTACAGAGAACTGGATAAATGGCTGCGTTACATTCCCGTACGTAACTAATTTTCGAACTGCGATCTTGATAGCGAAGAATTTTGGAAGTAGCGTTTCTGATGATACCAGGATTAATTTACATTGTGAATCAAACGAGAATGTGATTTTCAAAGTCGATCCTCCCCCATCACAAATTACTCTTTTCTGTAGTGTTTTGAAGCTGGAAAAAAATAGTAATTTTGAAAAGAGAGGGTTGCAGAGTTAGTGGATGATTATTTGGGCCGCGGAAAGATAGCGCCCCCGTCGTCCCATTGTTAAGGCGCGTAGCCAAGGCTAGCCGCTGCCCTCTATCCGGGTATATTTTCAAATACTCGCAATTTACATGCGTCCGCCACTGAAAGAAATTTGATGCAGTCATTATTCTTGATGATATTATTTTTGAGACCGAAACTAACCTCTTGTATCAGGGGAGGTCCAGATTTTTTATATCTAGGCGAGAGGGGGGGGGTAAATTGAACCGGATTTTCCTGATGTGGGAAGAGGGTTACCATGAATTAGCATTGCCAACCCTCTTAAAATAGCCGAAAATTTTGAGAAATCATCTAAGCTGCTAAAATGTTGTCGAATCTTGAAATTTTCGTGTATTCGCAATACACTAGTCACATCTATAGGGGCATATTATCTATGAGGCGAATAAGGCAGAACCTGGAGTAGCCAATTTTTGGTAGAATTTGAGAGCAATCAATTTTAGGAAAGAGAGAAGAAAAAATGAAAAGGAAGAAAAAACTATCGTAGCCAAGCGCGTTTCGAAAGCTAATATTTTAAAGAAATTGATAGATGATCGTTTTTGATTATTTGATAAAGTTTAATTAACGTGTTACTTTTGACCAACCAATTATTTCTGATTCTTCGATTACGATTACTCGATCTCTTAAACTATTTGATTACTTTAGATTAATCAATTACTTTCGATTAATTGGTTGACTCTGATCCATTAGTTGCTTTCCATTCATTGAGAATGACTAATGGTTATGCAATTTACTGGTGATGAAGTAAAAAACCTGACTAATAGTTACTTCATTTGTATCCTTTCCCCCTGCCCCCTCCTTATGAACAAAGCATGCTGAATAGTAATCATGAATGAATGAATGTTGTTGATCTTAAGTCTCTTCTCTCTTGACTAGTAGGTTGCGTCTTTCCACTTTTTTTTCTCCTGTGCTAAAAACTTTTCATTTCTGAGAAGGATTTACACTTTGTCTCCATCATGATCTGCTCTTCATAGCTCATTCTTTGCCTTCCTTTCCAGTTCTTTCCCTCGATCATCCCCTGTAGCTGTAATAACAATATCCCTGGATGTCTTATGTTATGACCTATCATTTGAACTCTTTTTCTTTACGATTAGATTCCAAATTTCTCATTTCCTTCTTATTCGCTTCAATACAACATCATTCCTGATCTTTTCTGTCTATTTGATTTTCAACATTCTCCGATAACACCACATTTTTCCAAAACAGGCGCGGATTCAGAAAAAGGAGATGGGGGTACAGTAGCGGCGATGCATACTGATTAGCTGTTGCTTTTATGTTGGCAGGGGTGTGGGGCGGGGGTGCTCCCGGAAAAATATTTCATCTAATGTGGGATACGCCATGACGAATATATAGATGCGTTATTATACATTTATGGCGTGTAATGAGGGTACAATTCATCATTTTTGTTCCTTTTTTCCTATTATTGCGTTAAAAATCTCAACCAAGGAGGTATGTACCCCCATGCCCCCCCTTGGATCCGCCACTGTTTCAAAAGCTTCTATCGTTTTATTTCTCGTATTCCTATTGCCCAGGTCTCACATCCATACAATGCTTTACTCCAAATACGTTTGAAGAAATCTCAGTCTTTCTTTTAAATCCATATTTGCCCTGAATATGTCTCTTTTTTGAAAAAAAGCTCTCTTAGCTTATTCCATTCATTTATCTTGCGTTATCAGACTACCTAAGTATTTAAATTCCTTTACCTCCTTTATTTTTTCACCTCCTATTATCTTCATATTTATTAGATTTTGTTTCCATCTACTGACTAGCGTCAGTTTTGCTTAATTTTTATTCATATTCATTTTATCTTCTATTTTCAATTTTTCACCCCACTTCTTCAGTGTTTCATTAGTTCCTTCTTACTTCTTTTCTCTATTGCTCTGTAAACCTTATCATTCTAATTATATCTCCCCTTGTATTATCACACCTGATTTTCTTTCATTCATTTCTTCAGTTACTTTTTCTATAAATAGGTTAAACAGTACTAGTGACAAACAGCAATCTTGTCTCACTCCTTTTTGAATTTTAGCTCGTCCCACTTAATCCCCTATTTGTATTTGAGCCTTTTGATCTCTCTATAAGTTCCATATTACTCTTCTTTCTTTAAACTTAACTCCTATCTCCTTCAATATTTGAAAATTTTTGACCATTTAACATTATCACAAGCGTTTTCTAGATCTGCAAATGCTACACATGCATCCAACCCTTTTTTTAGTCTTTCTGGAAATCTATTCGCGTTTCTCTTTCCTCATAAATTCTGCAAATTAATTCATATAATTTTTTTTAAACTGCCTCTAGATTTTTCAGTAACTCACTAGCAATTTCATCAATTTCTTCTGTGCTTTACCTGCTTTCATTTCTTTCATAGTTCTACCCAGTTTTTCAATATATATCACTTTTTTTTACTTGTCTTTTTTAAAGTCTCATAATTCTCCCTTTTCATCCATTAAATTATTTGTCTCTTTCTTCTTGCTCCAAAATATCTTATTACTTTATTATAAGTATACTTGATCAGATTTCCCTGCTTGCATTGGCTCCTCAATTTCCTCACATTTCTGATAATCCGTTTTTTCTTTCACCTTTTCTTACATTCCCTCTTTATTTGATTTTCCAAAGTCTTATATTTTTCCTTACTTTCTCTATCATTGGTTTGTTTATACTCTCTTCATTCTTCCATTAACTATAGTATCTCAGTTTTCATTCATGGTTTTCTCCTTTCTATTATTTGAGTGCCTATTTTCTTCCTTGCTGCCAGATTTATTCCTTTTTTTAGTCTATCCACCCCCTCCCCTTCAATATTATTTCCTTCCTGTGACTGACAAAGTTCTTTCGTTATTTCTTTTTGATATTCTTCTCTTTTTCTTACCTCTTTCAGACTCACTTCCTTAATCTCTATAGTTAGCGCTTATCTACTCGTTAAAGTACCGGATAACTCTTCAGTAGATGGAGTACCGAATAAGAATAACTAAAGGTTAGCTAATTAGAGGTTTGACTAGAGATTGAGAAAGTGAGCTTCACCCAAATTCCGTTTTGATTTTACCTTCTTCTTGCTCGTCTTTTTTTTTTCAATTGAAACCTACATTTCATTAGTGCTTGATTGTGATAATTATGTACATCCGCTCCTAGCTATGTCTTACAATCTAATATTTGATTTTTATTCATATCTTCTTCTCGTCATAATATAATCTATTTGATATCTTCTTTATCTCTTGGGTTTTTCCAAGTGTATTTTCTTCACTCATGATTTTTTAACAGAGTGTATACAATAACTAATTTATATTCTTTACACGCTCTCCTAAACAATGCACTTCCCGTACTCCTTATTCTGTTCTTCCAAGTGGCATAGTCGGGGGACACGGGGCCTCCCCCCCCCCGCATAAGCATCCTAATTACGCTACTTTTTGTTTACTACAGTAAATTTAAGGCAGCTTGATTTTAAAAAAAGGCATATTTAACACATTTTGCTCCCCCCCCCCTTGCAAAAGTCTTGGCTACGCTACTGGTTCTTCCTCCTACTCTGACGTACCAATCTCTTATTGTAATTAAATTTTCTTTTCCTTTTACCTTGCTTAATACTTCATCAATTTCTTCATACATGTTTTCTACTTTTCTTCTTCACTATAACTTCCTGTAGGCATATAAACTCGGACTATCACTATAGACACTGGTTTTGCTGAAATTCTCATCATTAATATTCTCTCACTATGTTGGATATAACTTTGCACTCTATTCCTACAGTCTCATTCATAATTAACTACACCTGGTTGCTCTCTTTTCGCTGCTGTATTAATTCTATACTCCCCTGTTCAAAATTCATTTTCTTCTGGTCATCTCACTTCGCTAATTCATAATGTATCTAATGTTAATCTTTTCATCTCTTTCTGTAAGTTTTCTAATTTTCCTACCTCATTCAGTGTACTTACATTCCATGTCCCTATTCTCAGTTCTGATAGTTTTTCACTAGGTAGTCTCCACCCGGGCATCCGAATGGGAGTCATTTTACATCCGGAATTAGGTATTATTTACTTTGTAAATTGCCATCATAATTATGATGGTGGAGACACATCTCCAGAGAAGAACACTGATATAGTTTCCCCTTGCTTCCATCAGGTCTGTTGGTGTTTTCCTTTTCCTATGTGCCTTTAGTTTTTATTAAAGTCCCCTCACCGCGCCTAGGTAGCACACTCCAAGGGATGAATGTCTTACCAAGTTGAGTTACTTGGGCGTACAAGAAGTGTACAATTACTTGATCTTTATATCCAATTTCCTGGACGTTTCCTCTGCAACACTTCGCTTAGCTCATTTGCACTGTTGCTGTTCAGTGAGATCTCGATTATCGCCGTCTCTGTGTATCGTTAAAATCAGCCCATTGTGACCTTCGCTCTTCTAATTATTTCGAATCTTATGCCCCATAATAAAGAGAAGAAAATACAATGTTCTATGTTTGCTCTGAACTTTGCCTCTTTAAACTCTTCTCTCCACAATAATGTAGATCACAACGATACATATGAGGATATATCTCCCGTTACATTACCTTATTTTATTTTCTCCTTCTGTTTTTTCTTTTACAAATATTAGTAATGCAGTAAGATTCTTGTAGTATCTTATAAGTGGCCACACTGCCAGTTATCAAATATCAATATTAATCATCATGAATTGATTAGTATCTTGCATATGCTTTTATACATTTCGTGTTCTATCGAATAAACGTTGTCTTCCTTGTGAACCGTTAAATGCATAACAATTAGCTTGATATATTTTTTAGAAATATCATTGATAAATTGATACTTTTCATTTTGAACCTACATGGTTTACCGACCTACTTATTTTGGATTTTAAGTATGCAATTTTTCATGGATCAATCAGTATTTCAGACTTTGAAACTAGTTAGACTAACTGCTGTGTACTTTTATGAAATTTGCTGGTTCGGAACCCGAAATGTAACGAGTTTGCCACGTTGATACAAACACGAGCAAACAACAAGGAAGTCCTTCTTAAATTTATCAGAATATCAGATGATTAACTAAATTTACCGGATTTGCCTACTGCGAATATATCCTGGGGAGGTAGTACCTCCACGCCATCCCTTTCTCCCCGATCATAAGGTTTTTGAATGGTACCTGTGTGAAATGTGTTTTGGCACAGTAGAAAATTTGAACATTTCATAAAACTGTATTGAAATTGACTCTGAAAAATTTACAATACTACTTATACCTCTACTAATATCTTTAGGTGTCACAGATACTTCAACTAGCTTTATTGTTTCTGAATATAAATTAATGTATAAATAAGTAATTATGCTGAATGCATTTGAAATGTAAGTAATTTTGTGGTAGATAGCTCAACAAATCGAATATATGTGACTTGTTTTATTGCACTTGATACTATTTTTATGTGCCCCATCAATTATAAAGAATTGAGTAATTCAAACGTAAAACTCACTTCCATCAAATATTTTAAAAAAATTTGATGGGGATAAAGACAAGAAGTCTGGCAAGCTACATTGAAGTAACACCTACCTACTACTTTAACCATCCTGTCATAGAGCCTCCAGTACACAAAACCGCCGCAGATGACTTCTAGCAGTGGCGTAGCCTGCCTAGTATTGAGGGGGGGGGGGGCTGTTGAGCAAAAATGGAGGGAAACCACTATTTAAAAAAATCGCCAAGTGTCCAGACCCCCTCGATGCCCCCCAGCTATGCCACAAACTTCTGGCAAAAAAGTGTTCTTATGTTCCATTGATCACAGCGCAGAATCATCTTATAATGGGAAGAGCCAACACAAGGTTATCCAGAAGCGAAGTTGAGAGTGTTATTTCGGGGGGGGGGGATTCCCAGCAACAAATATTACTATATCATATACTTACTTTCCTGTGTGAAGCAAGGAGGTGGAAGGGGTAGCATTGGAGTCAAAATTAAATATATGTTGTATTTCAGCAAGCTAAAAAGAAGTATCGAGAAAGTACAGCGTTAGAATAGGCTATTTTGCTTGTAATACTAAAGAAAATTTTCTTTGGGGGAAACGGGCTTCCGGAAATATGAGGGGGCATCCCCTCACCCCCTCTGGATATATGTTTCACTTTTACCAAGAAATCTATCCTGTAGGGAGAAAGGAAACTGACTTGAACAACTGATTAATTCAAACCCATCTGATTATTAGGTACTAGAGGATCTTCGAGGTAGTTGAGCGAGGAGGCCAAAGGGTGATAGAGCCGCGGAAGGGAACGCTGTGGAGAGGGACTAAGGCCGCCATTGGGAGGGAGTAGAGACCGCGGACCGCCTACCCTGCCCCACCAATTGCTCATTTCTCCATGGGTAATCTACTCCTAGGAGGTGGTTCATGGTGGAGGGAGCTCCAGAATGGGAAGGAGATCCATGGGTGGCGTGGCCTCAGGAGGGGGATAAAGGCCCTGGGTGGTGTGGGGGTAATGGTGAGTAAGAGGTCCTGGTGGAGGAGGAAGTCCTTGGTGAGAGAGGCGGCCGGGAAGGCAAATGAAGGCCATGATGAGGAAGTTTCTGGTCCAGGGCAAGTAGTCTTGAAAGGAAGGGTTCTCGTGGAGGAGAGGTGGTCATGGTCGTGGAAGCTCCTGGTTGGAGGATCAGGGGATCTTCGTGGTGCTTGAGCGAGGAGGTGGAGCCGCGGAAGGGGAAGGCTGTAGAGAGGGACTAAGGCCGCCATTGGGGAGGTCGTAGTGATGGGTGAGGAGGTCTTGGTGGGGGTGTGGTACGTGAACAGAAATGAAGGCCATAGTGGTGTAGGGTGGTCGAAGGACGTGGTCTTAATTGAGGGCACTCGGGATGAAAGTAGGTGATCGGGGGAGACTAGGTGGAGGACTATGGCCATTGTGGGGGAGGAGTTTGTGGCTGAGGAGTACTGCGACTGTTGAGGTGGGACCGTGGAGGTGGAGGGGTCGTGGTAGAGAAGGAGGAGGAGGCTCGTGATGAAGAAAGGATGGAAGGGGGGTTCATGGTGGAAGATTGAGGACCGCTGATGGAGGGGGAGCAAAAGAAGCACAAAGCAACCCTCAACTCGGGAACAAAAGTTTCAGACCAAACACTGAGGACTGTGGCGGATGGACGAGGCGCGAAGCGCCGAGTAAAGCCGGTACGAGCGAAGCGAGTGACGGGGGGGGGTTGGGCCGCGAAGCGGCCAGGGGGCGAAGCCCCCTAGTTTGGTATTATTATTGAAAATACAGAGGTTTTTGAGGACTTAAAATGTCTGTACCAAAGTTCTAAAACTGGGTTCCCATACCCTAGTTTTATCGTATTTCTGATTTTCAGTCAGTGAAGTTGACTCGTCTTGGGTACAAAAAGTCGCTTTTCTTTCGGGATCATTTGGTGGAGTGTACTGTAGCGATGCACGCATGCCAAATTGGCTCCCCAGACACCGCAACTTTTTGGTCCCAGAAACTACCCTTTCGAGTATCATGTAGGTGATCAGAGGGACGTCTTGGATCCGGGCCCCCATTCCGCCTATCCTTGTTTCAGATTCGCGCTGTCCTGCCAGGGCCATCTCTTCTTTCGGGATGTACATATTTCTTTTTACGACTGATATTTTCGTGAAACGTGGCTGAATCATGTTTGTTATAAGGATTCTGAAAATATGAGCAATTTCAATCTTCATTCATTTCACTTTTACAACTGCTGTTTTTGAAAAAGGACCAACGTCATTGAAAACTCCCTTCTTTCATCGTTTGGAAACCAAATGCTCGTTCGTTTTACCATACTGTCCTGCTGTATCGAGATTTCGACATCAGATTATCAGATCTTTATCAGTTCAAAATCTGTTCATAAGATTGGATCTGGTGTAAAGATACGTTGTTCTAGACTAGGTATCACACGATAATTACATAGTTTAGTGAACAAATTCTCAGATCTACTCTTTTGAAAGGCCGATAATACAATATCAGAAAATTCGTACTTTGTACCCAATAAACGAGTATTGCTAGAAGAAAAAGTTTTTTTTTAAAGCTTTTTTATACTACTTGATCAGAAAGGCAATATATACGTTAGTGTTTTACAGGCGACAAGAAGCGCCTATCATTCATGCATCGAGTGCTAACAAAACCTGAGTGTAAAGTAAACGTCCCTCAATGTAAAGCGTTTTTACATGAAAAAATTGCTGGCCAGTAATTTTGTATCGGGAATCAAAAACGCGTCCATTGAAACATTTGACTGATATGCAGCGATTGTCTCTAACCACTTAAGAACACATTTAAATATTCACGACATAGTACAGCTGTTACCATTTGTTGTTAACCGTCGTTACGTTTTTGCTGGCCACTACCTGTGTATGCTATTTGTGCACATGAACAAACTGAAGACAAGATTGTGATACTGTACTTTGTTGTAATTAACTGAGCAAATTAAATTTTTGAATTAATAACGCACACAAAAATCACCTGTCTATAATTTAAATAAATAAATTAAAAAAATAAAAATTACAGATTGTGTCAGCGAAAAACATTGCCGCTTCTGATCAAGTAGTATAAAAAATATCTTCCACAACAAGAGCCAAAAGTGAGTTTACATGACTCGGGAATTGTTCACTTGCTACGCTCATTCGCAAACTTTCCCTCGCCATGTAAACACTCACTTTTGACTCTTGGTGTGTAATATACTATTCCAATCCCAAACTGATGACTAGTAATAATATAAATTTGAAATTAGTTAATGACTTCTCTTTTATGTTCACGGTTGTTCTAATCCGCTGAAAACCAGCCCTGTAGAGCGAAAAAGAGGGCCCGAGGGGGAATTTCCACGGGCCCTCCTTCTTCCAGTTCATTTTTGTTTTTGTTTTTTTGTTTTGTCAGATGGGGAAAAATTATAAGGTATGGGATGAGAGGTTTCTTTTATGGTGTAAGGAGTGATTGCTGATTTGATGTACAGTATGATGTAGCTGTAAGCGTTGAAATTCAGATCTTTTAGAAATATCGGGCCCTCCTCAAAGTCCGGGCCCGGGATATTTCCCCCTTTCCCCCTCCCTCTCGGCAGGGTTGCTGAAAACTGTACTACTGATGAACGTGTTAAAGCTCTGAAAGATAGAGAATTGAAAGGAGGACGTCTATCTTACAACCCGTTCCTTTATAAACGTCTATGTCTATCTTAATGTCATGTTTAGTACGAGGGTTGTCCCATAAGTAAGGTACAAAAAATGCTATGAAACTGAAAAATTTACTAAATCGGAAAATCATACAAGTTTGTAAAAGTAGACTCTGTTAGCTATTTTTCAACGTAATCCCTGCCCATTTCGATACAATTTTTCCACCGCTCATTCGGTTTAAAAATGTTTTCTTCATAAAATTGTACGCGCTGGACTTCGAAAAATGTCTCGACTTCTGCTTTTTCTTCGTCATTTTCAAACTTCATTTCTCCGAGATGTTGTTTGAGAGGGCTGAGCAGGTAGTAATCCGATAGTGCAAGGTCAGAACTGTGTGGAGAGTGGTCCATTGACCCCATCCCGCTTCGTTTTTGTTTATGCTGAGGAGTCAGCTGTTTAGGCACCCCTAGCATGCGCAAACTTTTCGAAATTATAGGTCTTCCTGCAGAATTTGGTGAACAACTGACTTGATAAATTCACTGCTTCTGCAATTTCACGAATTTCCAAATTCCGATCAGCGTAAACGAGCTCTTCAAAATGCGACAAATCGCCTGTTCGTTGACCTCGTGCTTGGTCGCCCTCTTCGGGGATTATCCGCCAAATTTACGACACCGGGATCGAATTTTGTACACCATACTGATACTTGTTTTCGAGAAATGGCATCCCCACATACACCGCTTTAATCTATTAAAAATCTGCCAGCTTCATTTTGGCTGATCATCCGCACGTCCACACTACATTCATCTTGGGCTGATCATCCGAATGTGGACGCACCTTACCTTAATACTGAAAATCAATGCGACAACTCAGTTGACTGATAGAGAAATATGAATATTTAAACTTCTTATCGAGCCTTACATTTATATTCAGGAGTGCACTGAAGGTGAGCCCCCCCCCCCCTACATAAACAAAGGTTTGACTGTTAGTTTCAGTTTTAAAATCAGTACCCCTCTGTGGAAGACTGTAAGAAAATTTGAGGCCTGTTGAGACAGGTTCGCCGGTTTTTACGAATCAAATCAGGAAAAAGAAATCAATTTATATTCACTCTTCTCACGAATTCGAGAGCTTCCCATTTCGAAGAATTCCGATCTCCCCAGCACCACCGCCTGGATATTTTCCTTCGGTACGCCCTGGCCTGTAATGCGGGAAGCAAACATCATCTCACGGTTTTTTTCCCTTAGTGAGGTTTTGAAACCTTTTGATCCAGTTTTCTGAAATTTGAACTTGAGCTTATTTGAAGTAGCAGAAGTCATAACGTGATGGTTCCTCGTTACTTCGTATAGCCATCAGTGATAAAGTTCATTTGCATATTCATTCGTGGGTCACTCAGCCCGCAACTCAACTCGAAATTTGAGAAAATTATGAAGACCACGCACAATGCATGGAAGGAGGGAAACTTTCCCCGACCATGTTTCATAGTTCAGAGTTGACGAATTTAATAAAATCAATCCCCCTCAGTTGACATAATTGGCAAATTTTCAGAAGCGTTAACATTTTTTTCTCTTCATTTGTTTTTTCTTTTTGATTTCAAAAATGTTACCCAGTTTTATGAAATTTGAACTTGAGCTCACTTGACATAGCAGAAGTCATAACGTGATGGTTACCCGTTGCTTCCTATAGCCAACAATGATAGGTTCATTTGTTTATTTATTCGTGGTTCATTTAGCCCTCAACTCAACACGAAATTCGAGGAAATTATGAGGACCATGCACAATGCTTTGGAACCGTATCGGTGGGTGGAGGGCGGTCTTCCCCAAATATGTTCCATAATTGAGAGTAGACGAATTTAATAAAATCAGCCCTCTCCCCTCAGTTAACAAAATAAAATTGACAGTTTTTTAAAAGTGTTTACCTTTTTTTGTCTTGATTCCTTTTTGTTTTCAAAAATGTTTGTTAGTTAGAAAATCGGATTTTCAGTTGGAAAAATTTACATTTCTAGTTGACCAAATTAGGTCCCCCCCCCCTGCAAAAAAGTCATTTTGGTACGTCACCGAGAATACTGTGAGCAGGTACTACAATACATTATGTTTTCGTAGTAGTAATGAAATGTTCTGACTCGAGATGAGATGCATCTGCTCACTGCTCAATCACAAATGAGTTGGTTTGTGGCACCAGGCCCATAGCGTCGAGGGGGAGTGGGTAAATCACACACACACAGGAGAAAGACCAGGAAATTGTTTTACTTTTTGGACATGAAATTTGCAATTTTTGCACCGAGTTGTGCTATAGAACAGTGGTTACCCCTGGGGAAGTGGTACGAGACCTGTGTGGCACTCAGGCTGCTGAAAATGATATTCTGAAGATGTAGATTAGAATAGTTATATATGCTCTTCGCCTCATACTCTGCGTCTGTAGAAAGACGTAACCAAGGTTGTATAGTTTTATGAGTATAATATTGTAAGGCGTAGTATACACGGGTATATGTAGACACAAGGCTGGCCAAGGAGAGTAATGAAAGCGCATTGCACAGTTGAAGGTAACACTGTGGTTGTTGGTAGATGTCGACGTGTCTCAACAAGAATATTACTACCAGCTTATACACGTTTTTAATTTTAGTTTCGTTTCGTTCCTCTATGGACCGCCGAGCCGACTGATTGCATTTGGCGGGAACAAAAGAAAACAGAAAAAACTTGCAACATTATTAACGCAGATACTTCAGAGCAGTAATGCGCAGAAAGCCAAAAATAGTCGAAACTGGTGAGGAGAATCAAAAATTGATGTTGATATCTCTGATATAAGTACATAACGGTGTGTGTTTGTTCGAGGTTGGCGAGTGAGGCGTAAGAGCTAGGGGGTCGTATTTTCTGAATGTGTTCGCATGAACTCTGAATAGGTTTCAGGTTATTGAAAATTTCGGTACCTTTATTAGAAGGGAGACCACAACATTTTTGCCCCCTCTGGATCCCCTAATTTTTTCGACTTGGACGTCATGAAAGTGTTTTAGAGCGTCACCGAATTGAGTCCCTAAGTATCGGAGGTACCCACCTGAATTGAGTCCCATAGTGTTGGAAGCCTATATCCGAATTGAGTCCCAGGTTTGCCACTGATTCATTTTTTCAAGTTGAGTCTGTATTTACGTCTGATTCTCATTTCTCTTATCACTTTAACAGACTTAAGACTGTCGATGTGTGTGTCGATGTGATTAAAAGTGGAAATTGGAACGTAGCTGTGTAGAAGATATCTATGCCATCTAGGGTAATGGCTTTATAACTTTTTTTTTACGGTTCACAATGTACTACAAATATTTATTCAACAGTTTTACAGTATTTTCATAGGATTAGACAATTTTTTTAGAGACTTAGTTTTTAATGGGTAGAGGACAGAGGCGTCGCAGGATTTTTTTTTTTTGGGGGGGGGAATCTTTTTAGTAGTGTTGACCTACATTCATCGGCGTTGGTGGATTTTTTTGGGGGACAGGTGTAGTAGGTTGTATCACAGTGTCTAACAGTCATTTAAGTCATTTATTTTCAGTCATGGTCATTTAAAAATTTAAGAATCAGTAAATCATACCTTAAAAGAGAAAATAAAGAATTTAGAATTGGAAAATTCTATTATATTGACCAGGGCTGCAATTTTTATACGAATACATATTTTTATGTATGGCGTATAGGTATAAGTTTCAAAAGATCTTCACGAATTACAGAATTCTGAGTCAAATGAGCAGCACTTCATCCTGTGTATTTCACATATTTTGACATTTACCGCATATTTTGCACCAATTCTGCTTATTTCTCAATCCCCCCCCCCAAAAAGGAAAAAAATAGATATTTTTTTAGTTCTGAGAACGATGTCCGACTCCGGAAAAAATTGAGAAGACTTAATGGTTAATGAATCAGTAGAAAAGATCAAATTCATCAATCATCCAGAAATTACGAATCTATAGGCTCATTATCTCCTGGGTGTATCTCCTATTAAAAGAAGATTGGACTCTTAAGGAGATACTTTTTTTCATTTTATATTTTTATTTTATATTTAGCGAGACACTTATCGCCTATAGGCCATGATCTCGGTCATCTTTAAGTTAATTATACTTAGTACATTATTTGATACGTATAGTAGGTACAGTAAATTTAAATGAGGTGTGAGAGCTTGTTGTGAGTTATGAAGGTGATAAGCGGGTGTGTGTTATCGATGAGAAAGTACTGAATGAGGTGGTTGCGGTGGTATGATTTGCAGTGTGGGGCGATATGCCGTGTAGATGTTGTGTACTTAAGGGAGTAGAGCAGTTGTTGGATCATTTTAAAATATGATAAAAATTGTCTTAGTGTTACCAACTTAATTTTTCCTTCGAAATAATATACCCATATTGTATTTGCATGTTTATACATATTTTACAATTTTGGCGCATATTTTCGGTATATTATTTAGACTGAATTCAATGCATAAAATATGCGTATATTTAGCTATTTTTTGTCCATAAAAATTGCACCCCTGATAATTATGATAAATCGAAATATCAGCTCATAAAGAAAGAGTCTTCGCATGTATGATATGCTCGCATGTGAGTCGTGTGAGACGTGATCACCATGCGCGTATTAAGGTAGGTGAGCTCAATAAGGCCCTAATTTATGGTCTTGGCTCTCCAGACTTTCATATAAGTGATTTCATGTTTTCCTTTTTTGTGTTATAGTCTTCGGCTGCAATATTTAAAAATTAGCTAGCTTGAAATTTTTCTATACTGCTCCACGTTCCTCAGATCTTCTAATAAAAATACCCCTTTTTCAAAACTTGATAAGACCAGTGCACCAAAGAAATCTGGGCCTATAACCTAATAAGACCCAAAATACCTAATAAGCCTGACCTGAAATTCGGTAAATAAAAAGTTAAGCATGGTTCAAATAGAAATTTATGAGTAAGTTATAACTGAAATGATAATCAATTGATCTTACCAGGTTGAACCTTATTAGGTTACATAACAATATTTTTCGTCAGTATCGCATAACTCGGTTTCAAATCGCTCAAATTTCACTTTTCTGGGGTCGATCGTCAACCAACTACCACTACAACAACTATCCAATGTTTGATTTCTGGATAAATTCTATTTGACTAATATAATACTCGTAAATCCTCCAAGTTACACAAAAAACAAACGGAGCACTTTTTATGTTATTGAAAAAGCATCAACCGGCATATCTCGCACCAATGGACATATATCTTGGCAGGGGGGAGGGGGTCTGGATACCCCCTTGGCATCGGGTGACAATGTGAAAAAATTGAAATTTATTCTGGTAATAGTAAGTATTACACCTGTAATATTGTAAAAGTGAAACGAACCCCCCCCCCCCTTCATACCAAGTCTGGCTACGCTACTGTATCTTGATAAAAACAATTGGACAGTGTTGCCATATCATGCAAGAACATCTTTGCTGTACGTTTTAATGCAGCCTAAAGCATAGCAGTCAAGATCGGTACATTGGGCCTTATATTGGATATCCGGGCCTTATTGGGCTCATCTATCTTATGCAATAAAATTAGTTTTTTTCCCCATCAAAATGTAGTATTATAGACGAAGAAGTATATTTAGCTTTTGTTTATTATTATAGCGCATTCATCGCAAATGGGGAGGGGGGGAAGGTCATGCATTTTCAGATTTCGATTTTGTTAGACACCCTGTGTATGTGTATTGCGAGTTAAGTGTATAGTACGGTACTACTAATTGCGGTATCATATGGCACTAATTCATTTACAAATTTTTCATAACTACAAGTATGAGTATAATTATTGGCCTTTGAATGAGGGGAGAGGGTAATTTTGACCATTTCTACCCTCCCAAAATGTTTGGGGTAAGTATTACCCGTCTACCCCCCTCAGTGGCGCCTATGGTGGAGGGAGGAATTTACAACTTACTCGCCTTACAAATTCAGTTCGATTTAATTTGCCCAAATCGCGCCGAGTCCAACAGCAGCTTCTTTTTTCATTGTGCAGGAATGTTTTTTAAAGTCTCGGATATCACATATTTTGGAATATGAGTCACACTGTACCTCAAGTAGGGTTTCTATGAGAACGAAAATATTGGGGTGAGTCACATAAAGAGAACCGTTCAGATGTGCATGGAAGGACTCACATGCATTTGTTGTGCGAGTGATGGTTGATGAGTGATGAGTATTCGGCCTACACAGTTGGAGGGAACTGGTTTTCAGAAATTGTGTAATTCTCCAGTATGCAATCGGTTAATTTCTGCTCATTTTCATCGCTTGGAGCAGTGGCTGTTCCACGAAACAATCTTCAACGTCAGCTGGGTGTAGGAATGGTAGACCAAAAAAAAAAAGTTCTAAAACTGCCCCACCACGCTTTCGATGTCTTTTTATTGGGAAGTTAACCAAAAGTACCTATGTTGGTAGCCCTGTTTCTACAACGAGGGAATAATTTAACTTGTTCATGTTAAAAACGTGTAAAAGGAGTGATCTTTGAACGCCTTTGGCGTGTTATGGAAATCGTATAATAATTTCAGCAATAGCATTGAGCTATCAGGATAAAAATAATTACTTCCATGGACACTTTTTTTAAATGAAATTACGTGAAATTGAAAATCGCCAAACTCTTATTGAGGATGATTACTTGTACATTTTCTTATATCTTAGTTCGTTATTCCCATATCCTCGGCCCAACGTGAGCAAGTTTCTTGCAACCTTTCCCGTTCTATCCTGTTTTCCGCAATTCTTCTGAACCCTCCTCCCAGAAATGCTTTTAATCCGTCCACCCATCTTGCTAGTTGACCCCCTTTCTTTCTTTTGTAGTGGGATAGGAACCAGAAGGTTGTTTTGTGAGTCCATATGTCGTCTGTTAGCCTAGCTCCGTGGCCCGCCCATCTCCATTTCTGTCTTCTAATGTAATCTGTTATGTTCGTGTTATGTTTTAGTTTTTGTAGAAGAATAGGGAAGCTGAAATAATCCCCCAGACGTTTCCAATATGTTGAGCGTTACTTAAGTTGGGTTAGTTTGTTACACTGACGCTACCTAGCCAATGTTAACTTCCCAATACTTGTATGTTACGGAAGCCATCTGGATAGATGCCACCAGCTTTGTCCAAGGTGAAAGCAACAACCTTTAGTGGAAATAGTTGGCCATATGCTACGTGCTGCACTGTGAATGGCTTGTTCAAAATCTGCAAAAAATTTCGAGGGTTTAAAGTTCAAGTCAAGGTCAATGACCTCTCATTTACAACATGTCGGAAGGCTGTTTCTTAGGCGTCAATTGTCTTACTTGGAAGACGACAAAATACGAGAGGGACATGGGTATTGTATTGGAACCCGTGAATTGGGAAAAGCTGGGTGAACAAAGTTGGTACACTGCGAAAACTTCCATCAACTAGGGATGTACCGATAGGATGGTAAGGGGCACCCCCCCCCGTATAAATTTTTTTCACTCAGCAGTTGGGGAAATTTACCATTTTAGTTAAGTGGGGTTGAAAAAATCCAAAGAAGTCAAAAGTTTTTTTTTTCCTTTGATACTTGGCACTTAAATTAAGATTCACTTTGCCCATTGCAAATCAACTTCAACCGCCACTATTATGGGACTCAATTCGGTGATTTTACTGTCACATCTCTCGCCACTCAATCCTGTAATTTTTTTTAACGTCCGACACTTACAGACTCAGTTGGGGGGGGGATAATTATGATAAATCGAAATATCAGCTCATAAGAAAGAGTCTTCGCATGTATGATATGCTCGCATGTGAGTCGTGTGAGACGTGATCACCATGCGCGTATTAAGGTAGGTGAGTCAATAAGGCCCTAATTTATGGTCTTGGCTCTCCAACTTTCATATAAGTGTTTTCATGTTTTCCTTTTTGTGTTATAGTCGTCGACTGCAATATTTAAAAATTAGCTACTTGAAATTTTTCTATACTGCTCCCGTTCCTCAGATCTTCTAATAAAAATACCCCTTTTTCAAAACTTGAAAAACCCATGCAACAAAGAAATCTGGGCCTATAACCTAATAAGACCCAAAATACCTAATAAGCCTGACCTGAAATTCGTAAATAAAAAGTTAAGCATGGTTCAAATAGAATTTATATAAGTTATAACGAAATGATAATCATTGATCTTACCAGGTGACCCCTTATTAGGTTACATAACAAATTTTTCGTCAGTATCGCTAACTCGTTTAAATCGCTCAAATTTCACTTTTCTGGGGTCGATCGTCAACCAACTACCACTACAACAACTATCCAATGTTTGATTTCTGGATAAATTCCATTTGACTAATATAATACTCGACAAAAAACAAACGGAGCACTTTTTATGTTATTGAAAAAGCATCAACCGGCATACCTCGCACCAGTGGACATATATCTTGGCAGGGGGAGGGGGTCTGGATACCCCTTGGCATCGGGTGACAATGTGAAAAAAATTGAAATTTATTCTGGTAATAGTAAAGTATTACACCTGTAATTTGTAAAAGTGAAACGAACCCCCCCCCCTTCATACCAAGTCTGGCTACGCTACTGTATTTTGAAAAAAAACAATTGGACAGTGTTGCCATATCATGCAAGAACATCTTTGCTGTACGTTTTAATGCAGCCTAAACATAGCATCAAGATCGGTACATGGGCCTTATATTTGGATATCCGGGCCTTATTGGGCTCATCTATCTTATGCAATAAAATTAGTTTTTTTCCCCATCAAAATGTAGTATTATAGACGAAGACGTATATTTAGCTTTTGTGTATTATTATAGCGCATTCATCGCAAATGTGGGGGGGGGGAGGTCATGCATTTTCAGATTTCGATTTTGTTAGACACCCTGTGTATGTGTATTGCGAGTTAAGTGTATAGTACGGTACTTCTAATTGCGGTATCATATGGCACTAATTCATTTACAAATTTTTCATAACTACAAGTATGAGTATAATTATTGGCCTTTGAATGAGGGGAGAGGGTAATTTTGACAATTTCTACCCTCCCAAAATGTTTGGGGTAAGTATTACCCGTCTATCCCCCTCAGTGACGCCTATGGTGGAGGGAGAAATTTACAACTTACTCGCCTTACAAATTCAGTTCGATTTAATTTGCCCAAATCGCGCCGAGTCCAACAGCAGCTTCTTTTTTCATTGTGCAGGAATGTTTTTTAAAGTCTCGGATATCACATATTTTGAATATGAGTCACACTGTACCTCAAGTAGGGTTTCTATGAGAACGAAAATATTGGGTGAGTCACATAAAGAGAACCGTTCAGATGTGCATGGAAGGACCCCAAATGCATTTGTTGTGCGAGTGATGGTTGATGATGATGAGTATTGGGCCTACACATTGGGGGGAACTGGTTTTCAGAAATTGTGTAATTCTCCATATGCAATCGGTTAATTTCTGCTCATTTTCATCGCTTGGAGCAGTGGCTGTTCCACGAAACAATCTTCAACGTCACTGGTGTAGAATGTAGACCAAAAAAAAAAGTTCTAAAACTGCCCCACCACGCTTTCGATGTCTTTTTATTGTAAGTTAACCAAAAGTACCTGTTGGTAGCCCTGTTTCTACAACGAGGAAATTTAACTTGTTCATGTTAAAAACGTGTAAAGGATGATCTTTGAACGCCTTTGGCGTGTTATGGAAATCGTATATAATTTCAGCAATAGCATTGAGCTATCAGGATAAAAATAATTACTTCCATGGACACTTTTTTTAAATGAATTACGTGAAATTGAAATCGCCAAACTTTATGAGGATGATTACTTGTACATTTTCTTATATCTTAGTTCGTTATTCCCATATCCTCGCCCAACGTGAGCAAGTTTCTTGCAACCTTTCCGTTCTATCCTGTTTCCGCAATTCTTCTGAACCCTCCTCCCAGAAATGCTTTTAATCCGTCCACCCATCTTGCTAGTTACCCCTTTCTTTCTTTTGTAGTGGGATAGAAGCATGAAACTCAACTCGAAACTGCCCGTGTTTTACATTGGATTTTACATTATGTTGAAATTCGGTGGCTGTAACTTCCTCCCTTCAGAAATTATTAAGGGGCAGAAATCTCTCATCTCTAATATATAAAATTGTTTGTTTATCTATGCCCCATTTGGCGGATCCAGGGCATTACAAATATGGCATCCACCCCTCGACTTCAAATTCAAAATTACACGCAACTCTGGCCGGGGTCCCCCTTTTTTCCTGCCCTGTGAAGATGCTAAGGGGTCTGATTAGGGCGCCTGACTTGGCGCTCGCTAGTCTTCTCGGGGGTGGATCTCCGTTTTCCGGGGTCTTCTGTCTGTGGTGGGTCTAGGGGGGCTGCTAGTTAGGATTCGGTGTGCCCTATCAGTGGCGTAGCCAGCGTAGTGTTCGAGAGGATTTAGTTTTGACCAAATTGGAGGGGTGTTAGAGGGGGCGCTAAAATTAGAAAAACTACTATTTGACAAAATCGCAAACGGGGTTCAGACGCCCCCTCCGGCTATGCCATTGTGCCCCGTATTTTATGAATAAAAAAGATCAGGTGTAATTTGAATGTTTGTACGCCTAGATATTTGTTTTCAGCCCTACCTCTCATTCCTCTTCTTCCCATCTCACTAAAAAATCAAGTTCAACTCGTGTGATAAGAATTTGAAAAAATTATCAATTTTTTGGGGCGAACTACACGTGGTCGACCTACAGGTTAGCCTGTTTTAACATCTTCCATGTTTTTATTATACAAAAAAGAGACCTTTCTTTTCACGCCTTCTTTTGCAGGAGTAGTCGCTACATTTTTATTACTTGTTGCGATATTTTCAAGTCTGTTGAAAAGAGAAACATCACCGTCTGGTGAGACAGTACAATGGCCTCGACTGCATCTTATCCTCGTCGCTTGGACCAGCGAATATTACTGGCAACTATGTAGGCTGCCAATTTATACCTTTGAGGAACCTGCATATCTCCAATATTTTTCCCACAATAATGTGACTACTGTCAGTAGAAAATACACGACATTTTTGTTTTATAGATTTTCAAGTCTTGCAGATATTGTGAAATGATATCTTCTCAGTCATTCATGAGGGATGTGGCTCCTTATTACTATATAGTCGGGGTCATGGAGGGGAAATACGGGCCCGGAATAAATGCGTTACAGTCCCCCTTCTCCGCCCCTCTATCGTTGAACAGAATACGCTGGATAAATATGAGTAAGCGGAATGAGCGAAAATTTTTCTCACTTTTCAAAATTTTGTACCAGAAAATACGAGTATTACCTAGTTTTACTTTACATTCGACTGGTTCTAGTTCAATATTAGTGTGCCCTAGCCCTTAGCTTAGAAATGGAAGTGAATCCAAAACAGAATCCGACGAATTGGACCTTAAGCCATTTTTCGTGGATTCAGATCAGGCGTGGATATGCGGGGAGGGTAATGGAGGAAACTACTCCTCTGAGAGAGAAAGAGAGAAATTTTTTAATAATGCTTCAAAAATAAGCAACCAGTAAGAAAATCGTGCAGAATCTGAAACAAGCTTGCGAGAGTCTTTAAAATATACTATATAGTATTGAAGTATCTTGAAAGTCTTTAGCACGTCTTCAAGAATCTTAGTGATTATTAGAAAAGCCGTACAAAGTCTTTAACAAGTCTACACAACTGCTCCTCCCAGAGAGAAAATCTTTAATGAACATCTCTCAAAAATAGGTAACTAGAGAGCAGGGTCTGGTTGGCCTTAGGGAATTCCGAGATTTACCCGGTACGTTTTTGAGACTCAGTCCGGCCCTACCAGTAGGAAAGTAGTGCAGAATCTCAAACAAGCTTACAAGGGTCTTGAAGAGTCTAAAAAAATCTTAAACTAGTGTTGTAGAGTCTTGAAAGTCTGAAGCGAATCTTGAAGAATCTTAGTCAGTCTTAATCAGGTCCTAATAAGTCTTTAACGAGTCTTCACAAATTATACAAGTCTTAAACAGTCGCGAAAGTCCTATTAAAGTCAGGAAGAGTCGTAAAGAATCTAAATGATTCTTAATATTTCCTAACGAATACTTAAGAAATTAGAGGGAATCTTGAAAGTGTAAACCAGTTTTAAGGTTTCCTAATGTGTAGAACAATCTTCGAAAAACTTGTAGTATTAACGAATTTTAACAGGGTCTGGAAAAGGCACAAAAAGTCTCAAACAAGTTTTGAAAAGTAGTGCCCGTAAGTTCTTTTTGTTAAGGGTGAGGAGTGGGGGTAGGTGAAATAATGATGGCAAATCTACGAAGTATTATCAAAATTTAGAAAAAAGAAATGTTGGGTCGAAAGTTATGCGAACAAGTTCTAAAATTTAATTTGTATCTTCAACCGGGTCTCGGGGAGCTTTGAACAGTCTGAGCTATTTTTAACACGATTTAGAATCTCGCATAATTTCTAGTTTTAAACAAAATTTGCTCAAAATTTTAGGTCCACGTTTAATGTGGAAGAGTCTTAAAAAATTTTAATAATGTCTTGGAGAGCATTAATCGAGTCTAGAAATTATAAAAGAGTTCCAAACTGTTTTCACAATGTCAAAATAGCCCGGGAGAATTGGGCAACTATTTAAAGACCCTTGAGTAGTTTTACCGAGACTTAAAAACTGCTCGCCTTTTTCTCAAAAGAAAAAAATTGCCTGGTAGTGACGAACGTTAAAAGTTCTGCCAAAATTGTAGAATAAAAATTTGATAGCACACTAAAGATGGAGTTTTCGTTTTCAATATAATATTAAGAAAATAGTCAGCAGCTTGGATCGTGTTCTGGAACTTCAAGTATTTCTCGTTTGTCTCCAAGATCAGTCACCACATTTGGGGCATAAAAATTATTCAAATTCTCTTGTAGAGTGAAAGGGGCTGCCAGGGCTGAACCCAGAAATAGAAAAATTTAGCGGCCCACCGAGAAATCCCATTTTTAACGACCCACTCAGTATTAATCGGCCGATTTTTTCCTCTCATTTTTTCAAATTATGAATTTATGAAATGGAAGACGACGGGGGAGGGGTTTCTTTTGTTTTTATGTCAAAATTTAGAAATTAAAGTGACCCAATTTTTACCTGATCGACCCAGATACATCGCGGCCCACCGAGATTTTCTCGGTGTTTCGCCTGCTAGATCCGGGCCTGGGGGCTGCTCAGTTACCACATGTTCTGCAGTCCCTTTCTGAGGATTGCTTCCTGGATCCGCTATTGACTCAGATCCTTTGATTTTGAATCTTTTCTTTAGGGGATTTGGATTCTTGGTTCTGTTCTTTCATAAAATCTATGGAATCCGGAGATCGCGGGTTCGATCCCGCGTAGCACCTCGCCAGACTTCGACCTAGGCCGGTTTTTCGGCCAGTACGGAAGAGGGCTAAGACAACCCTAACAGCCTCCCCGACGTCTCTGAAGTAATGCTCGAAAGGGCGGATTCCAGGGCTCGGGTTGAGAGCAAATTCGAAAAAAGAAACGAGGATTCTAAATTCGGTTCAGGATTCTGTTTTTAGCAGGGTCCGCTGTTTTAATGCAGATTCTCTGTCGGATATTGTAGAATGCTCTCCGAATCTGTGGATTCGAGTCTTCTTGGATTCTAGGATCATGTTTTCTTAATTCAAATTCGGATTCCCAGTTTCAAAATCATTGTACGGTGCTAGATTTTGGTGTTCAAGGATACAGAAATTTTTGTTGGTTCTCTTGAACCCTGATCGTGCTTTGTGGAGGTCAAGTCCGAGGCCAGAGGTCCTAGCTTCCCTGTCACCCCTCATCTATTCAGACCTGACTATAGTGAACTAAAGGTTTAATTCTTGCCCACATTGTTTTCGTTTGCATCGTATTACGTAATTATAATTTGAAATTATTTTAAACATAACAGAAATGATAAGTGTCGTCAGTACTTGTGCAAATAACAAAACCATCTGAAATATTGACAGTTGAATACGTGGGTTCAGGTTGTAGCTCCCTGTGGAGTCTTTTAGGTCGAGGTCACTGCTGAAAATTCCTCAAAAATGAATTTAACAATGAAAAACAAAAAAGTTTGATATCTGTGAAACCTTCTGGGTAGGTATTACAGCTAAAATTACCTCAGAAATAAACTCGAGAACTCAAAAAATCGTGTATAATCGATATAATAAAAGCTAATAGGTGTTGATTGTACCTCTGTGAATTTTTTGGGAGTGGAGGTGCATTTAGAAGGAAAAAAAAAACAAAAACATAAATGGGTTTAACAGATTTGGAAAATCACAAGGAAAGATTGTCACGTGACATTTATTTGACTGATATTGAGTGAAGGACATCATTTCATCAGTATACGCAGAGCCTCCGTGTACCCTTACAAAAAATATTTAAAAAAATGTCCTGCCGAGTTTATTGAAAACAAATCTTTGGGTTAGGTCACCTTTTTTCAACTGTACTTGTAAGATGTTTCTAAACTTGCGTTTTTTCTTATAGGGAATCATTTGTTAAATTTCAAGCACCTTGCGCTCCGGTTTAAATTTTGTTTCCAAAGGAATGTTGGGCATCTAGCTGATTCTTACACTAGCATACAACACTTTTTTGTAGAAAACTTCACGAAAAAATGTAAAATAAGTGCCACCCCCTCTCCGCCCAGTTAACAAAATACAGTGTCAACATTCAGAAACTTAAAATTTTTTGTTTTTCATTAAGTAAGTACTCTTTTGGACTTATTTCGTTGGTTTTTGTTGGAAATTTATATGTTTTCGCAGTGTTGCCCATTGTACTGCTTGAGTCCTAACTTTGGCAACTTTTTGAGTTATTGGCAATATTTCTTCAGAAGAAGTCAGTGGCGCAAGTAGAAATTTTCTTTACGGGGTGCTAGAATTTCGAGTTGACTTATTACCTACACTTTTTTTTTTTGGGGGGGGGGGGTGAAAAAATTGGTAAAAAACTCAACCATTTATTTTTACCTTGTTTAACAGTCGAATTTGGCTCAACACATAAATTCATTAACAATCGAATTTTGCTTATACATAACATATAATCAGTACCTTACCGTCGAATATGGCTTAGTTACCTATTTTGTTTATAGACTTTTGGGGGTGCATTAGCCCCCATGCACCTCCCTTGGTTGCGCCACTGGAAGAAGTTGCTAAATAATTTTTAAATTTTACATTATCATGGCAACAGACCCGTAACCAGGATTCTTTTGAAGACAAGGCTCACTGGGGGCTTGCCAAGGACCCTCAATTTATGAAATTTTTCTAACAAGGAGAGAGAGAGGTAGTGGAGTTTTGTTTGAAAGAAACTTTTTTTCGGAGTTTTTAGGTATTGAAAATTTTTATTGAAGCTTCGTACTCAGATTTCCATCCTTTTCTAAAAGTGTGCCACTGACTCAAGTATATGTACGCGCGGTGTGTGTGCGTCTTATGGAAAATATGGGGTGGGGGGAGGTAGAATCAGTCAGTACGCAGTTTTTTCTTTGATTATTTTATTGAAACGCGTCTGATATTTCGGTATTATCAATTTTATTCTTATTCGTTTTCTCTTTTTTTTTTCTTTTCTTTTCTTTTTTGTTAAATTCAAACATCGAGGCTAAAATTTGTTGTACTTTTTCCATTTTTGAGTTGAAAATAATGAGGGAGGGCGTTGCCCCTCCAAAGTTTTTATTGGAGGGGGCGAAGCTCCCTCAAAAAGTGCCAAGTCCGATGCCTATGGTGTGCGTGTATAAATTGACTTCTAACTCTATTTTACTTTGTCTGTCGGAACTCGGATTCAAGATCAAAAACAAATAATATGTAATTACAATACAAGATAAGGTGCTTAATATTTTTTCCCCATTTTTATAACCCCCCCCCCACTAATTGTTTCTTCAGGTTTCCCAACATTTACTTTTGACGTGCAAAAAAATTATAATTGAAAAAAATCGCCGGAAGGCGGCTTAGATTGGTCAAAGGCTCCATAATTACAGGCCTGAACAAATCCTGCATTTTTTAACTGCCAGATTCAACTGTTTTTCAGCATCCTTTGAAAGATTTACAATACCTGGTAACTTTTTGGCAACTTTTCCCCTGGTTTTTTGGAATCAGATCTGTTAATGGAGGGCGAACTCGGGGCAAACATCGTCCTTTGCTCCTCGTGTCAGGCATAGCCCCAACTTTGAAATTGTTTGGAAAACGAAGATAACGTTTTTAAATCCGTTGAAATTTTGATTACGTTGCTTAACAAGACTATCGAATTTAGCTTTTCAGTTTCTACTTTTTTTAAAGGCGACTATTTGAAGCTGTGAAGACCTTGAACTAGTCTTGCCGCTGCGTTTGGGAATGGAGCTTAAAAACTTGTACATTCTAGTACACGTGATATGCTGTTACATGCGTACAAAATTGTGTAATTTTGATTTCAAGCTCTGTAAGTTTCGTCTTCTCCTGATTTGGGGGAAAAGTGGATACTTACAGTTGTACGTACACAAAATATATTCCATTCCGTACTATAACGAAAAAATAAACAAAAAAAAAAGGTCGAATAAAGATTTTAATTCGAACCGGTTCTCGTTAATTTATTCGGCTGATCATTCTTGAAATAATTTCGTCTCTCACACTATAGCTAGCTATCCTGCGCGTACGCTACATCTCCATGGAAATCTACTGTCTTGAAAAATTTTTACGATAAAAAAATTTACAAATTTGTTAGCCTAATTATAAATTAAATAGGATGGCCGATTCGTTTACCATGTTTAGTTCGTGCGGTGCAACAACCTGTATGCCACCGCAATTTTAGGTTTCACACCTTTACGAAAAAACGAGTGGCAAAAATCAGCAAATTCTGGAATAATATTGAAACAATCAGTATGAGTACGTTAAAAATTTGATCGTATATAACGAGGGACAAGAAGGGGCGTTTCGATTGAGATCAAAGGTCTGCTAGACGCGCATCCAGGAGGGCATGACAATCATTAAATTTTCCCCGAAATTTGATTGTTTCGAATTGAGTTATTTCTAGATCACAGTTTCTGAATCCACTTTCACAGCGAGGGAGGAACTTTTCCAGTGTAGACTTAGAATTTTAGTCTGACTTATGAATTTCGGTAACTAAATATAATATGTAGAAGTTACAGTTACTTCGCAGTAGTTAGAAGTTACCGGTGATGAATTTAAGATTTTATTGCAAGGGATAAGCTACATTTGAAATCACTCACCTCAAAATTTTCCTGTTTATATTTAGCCGACAGATTTCGGTGTACGTTCTCCTCAACTTCTTGATCAATGTATGTAGATGAATTGTTTTGGACAGATTGCAGAATCGCAGACAACCAATAGTAGCACACGACTAAACAGGTTCACCACACAGTACTACTCTCGACTATGACCATAGGACCACAAGAGATAAGTCTCATTTAGGGTACTCCACTGATGATGGCATAACAGCCGAATGCGCTCTAGACTACAGAAGAAGAAAAAGTGAATTAGCACACCCTACAAATGGAAGTGTCTTAGTGAAGTTGAATCAAAAAAACTTGAAGAAGGTGTAGCAGGGTGGGAATTGAACCAAACAATCTTTCAGGATCCGCCACTGTAAATTATAGTCAGAGATATTATATTTTAAGCCAGATTGTGTGCGGGGAGTGAATGGAAGTCCTCCTCGTTCACATGCCCACGAGGAACGAGGTCCGCTCTCTGTTGTCAGGGTGCCCCCGGAGTCCCATTTCAAAAGAAGACACGAGAGCATAAATAATGGAGGTGAAGGGCTTGTTGCCCTGAATTCTCGAATAGCTCCTCTGATGTTGATGAAAATTACTGGTTTTTAAGAAAGGCGGTCAGAAAGAGAAATAGCTCTGAGGGCAAAGCTACCTTTTTGTGGAACAGCAATCGAAGATAAATTTTTACTTGATCCACTTGGAAGAACATAAATCCGTGTATACTATCCAGTTGTAACAAACATTATTTTGGCTTGAGGAAGCAGAAGGGAGAGAAAAATAAACCCCTCCCTCTAAAAAACGGTCCATTGAAATTGAACCGAACTAGGTCATTAGATATGTTATTCCCTTAATTTACGTTTACCCAGAAAGGCTGTGATCACTTTGCTCCCTATTCCACCGCCTGGAATTACTGTCCTGCCCTACCAACCCTTCCTTTCATGAGGCCTTCTTTCCTTAAAAAATGGGTAGCACACTTCCTGTGTAAGATTTTTTGTAGACATGAACTAGTGTGCTCTTTATCTGAGCTACAGAGCCAAGGGGATGACGTATCAGAGACGTAAATATAAGATCAGTTTCGACTGCGAAACCCTTTAGACGTTAGGATTTTTCGAAAAATGATAAATGAAATCAACGGACGAACAAGACGTCAGAAATGAGTGGAACATTTCTTATCTCTTCTTTCATGACATTTAGAGGCTATGATATAGTGATGTCGGAGGGGGGGGGGGCTTGATTGCCCAACATTTTGGTGCTCATTTTTTCTGGGATAGAATTCGGAGGAGAGAGGGGGAAGGAATTGAATTCTCTGGAAAGCAGTTGCGGAGGGGTGTGTCAAGGTGTCTTAGAAGGGCTAGGCCCCGAAGTCCTCTTTAAATCATTAAAATTGAAGTTGGTTTATAGCTACAATATAAAAAATTTCTTGCCCCTAACCCTTCCGTTGATACGGTTGTGATGTCAGGGCTTCTGTGAATTTGTCTTGGTATACTTTAGTCCAGTTTATTTTTATTCTTATTATTTTTTTGTTTTCAATTTGGCAGTTCATGAATATTTTTAGGTTTAATCTTCGTACTCATTGTCAGGAATCCTGAAGTCGGCAATTCCACACTGTGTCGTATTATGCACTTTAAATTTTGGAGTAATGTAAAATTTTGAGAGAAGGGGGGAGGGTACAAACATTTAAAATAGGAAGTCGATGGGGAATTATTTGGTTCTCTTGTCTTTTAAAATTAAAGAAACAAATAATTCCGTAAATCTCCAGAAATTATTAAATCCTGTTGGAATTTTCTGAAAATTTATTTTTTATCAACTTGCTTTTTTTTGCTGTGGGGGGGGGGGGTGTAGATGCAATATGTACTCCTGTTTTCTATTCGACATAACTACTAGTATTCAGGACTGCATGCGACTATGTAAGAATCGACGTGTATCCTTCACAACTGTAAAAAAATATAACTTACGACTATACTGAGAAAAAATTGGGATCAAAATTACTACAAATAGGGGGAAATATTTATGACGTTCAAAACGCACGTGTTTTTTAAATTATAGCAATTTTCACTAGGGAAAAATGTTGCTGGTATACTGGAGAAATAATGGCCGATTTGTAAAATTTCACATTTCACACACATTTGGACTTGAGAAGCAAAAAGAAAGAAAGAAAGAAAAGAAAAGAAGAGAAAGAAGGAGTGATGAACCCTGATATTTTGCTTTTTCCCTCAGACTGTGTAGGATAGGATACATAAGTTCACCTAAAATTTAACTTGACAAGTAAAATGGTAGAAAGAAAGAAAAAGGTCTTCATAGAAAATGTTAGCTGACAGACAAGCTCTAAAATATTAGTTTTTCCTCTGGATCTGGGGATGGGGAATTTGGAGTTTCATCCAAATTTTAACTTGACTAGGAAAAGGAGAGAAAGAAAGGGTCTTGGGTCTAAAATTTTACTTTTGCCGTTGGTCTTGAGGAAGAGTGAATGTAAAATTTCGACCACTGTTCGTCTTGACAGAAAAAAAAATGGGGTTTGAAAATGCTAGCTGACGAACTCTAAAGTGTTATTCGTCCTCCTCGTTCGGACCCCTTGGCCTCCATTTGTAAATTCGGCCCAGTTAGTATCTCGTTTTCCAGTCTACATTGAGTTGTGGCATTCAAGAATTGAATTCAGTGGCCTCGATAAATGGCCGCGGAAATTTCGTTTCTCCCGGTCCAAATACTGGTAAAATTTCCACCCTCATTTTGGGCCAGTCCCAAAATTTAAAATCTCTCTTGTGAGAGAGGTAATCAACAGTTGTTAGAAAATTGAGTAAAGTATTAAAATAGAGACTTTCTTGTGTCTCATTTCAGTAATGATACCGAGTTTGTATCCGGCCCAGATTTGTACAGCGTAATTAAAATTTCACATTCGAAATGAGTAAAATTTATGACTCACAAAAAATCGAATATTCATTGTCAAAAAGGAATTTTTTTGGGGTAACTGATCACTTCGAAACAGCTAGTCAAGTTTTTTATATCGACAGTGGTGGGACACCTAGAATTCAAAACGAGATTTTGAAGTAGACAAACTACCAAAATACGGAACTTGAAGATTCGAACATACGCGAAATTCTAAATTCGATTCGAGCTTATAAAATTCCATAAACCGAATTGGATAAGCACTAATTAGTTTTTACAGATCGAGCGAACTATCAAATACGATTATTGAGTTCAAACTATCGGCTTACTGTTATCTTACCGTAGCTGTGGTCACAAAACCCAAATTTGAAATAGTTAAAGATCACTAATTCATTTTCATTATTACAAAATCTGAATCTGTTGAGAAAAGTCGAATCGTCAAATAACGGAATATTCAGAGGAAGTACACGATTTTTTTAATAGAAATCAAATAAATTGTCGTAATTGGTTTTTTGGGTGGGGGGGAGGAGGGATAAAAATAAAGGGAGCACTTTGCCCTCCCCAAGCCCCTGCCGGAGTTGGGAAATTTTTGTAGATGGATCAAAAGTTAAGAATATCCAACGAGTCAAGTTTTTTTTGTTTTTTTTTTGCCAACGCAAAAAAATGTTGATCCGGGCATTTAAACAGTTTTTACCCCTTCAGAAAAACTTTTTGCACGTCCCCCCGAGGGGAGGGCGAAAATATAACAATAACTCTTATGTCTTTGATTGGCAATAATTTTTGTGTGTAATGCTGAAAGAAGATGGTTATTTGACCGTATCAGTCATAAGCCTATATTTGAGGTCCAGAGTTTAATAATAACTGATTGATGTTAAAAACCCAAGTCAATTATTAAAATAACGGTTACTGTAGGTTCAGTCATTTTTCAATTTCTTCTTTTAAAATTATCAAAATTAGCAAAAAATTTTTAATTTGATATTTTTTTGAATTTTAAAAGCTTGAATGTACCCCCGCCCCTCGATAATCGACCTTGTAGGATTTTGGGATTTTTTCCCTCCACTTTGGATTTTGGTAATTCGATGGTTAAGAGTGTGTTGAAAGATTAAACCGAATTTGTCCACTTTGGGGTTTCTTTTGGATTTCGGTGTCGCACCCGAGTCGATATCAAAAATTTAACGAGCTGATGATGGGATTTTCGAATTGTGCGACCGAAACCACCTTCCTCTCTCCTGTTTCGATACGTGATTCTGTTTTCAAGAAGATAATCTTGATCACTTCAAGAGTCCAGTTTTTACCTTTGAAGCCTAATCCGGGAACCGAAGAGAAATCTGATGAATTTTTCAAATTCAGGAATCCATAGAATCCCTAATCTGATACCGCTCTCGATTTCCCGAGGAATGTCAGTTTTGATTATCTCAAAAACCAATTTTTACTGTCGGAGCTGAAATCGCTGTTCGATAAGAAAACTGATAACTTGTCAAATTCAGCGACGCGAGAAAAACTACTCCTATTTTGGTGATTCACTCGATTTTCCAAAAAATGTCAAATTTGAACACTGAAGACTCAGATTTAGATTCTGAAACTCAAATTAGTGTTTAAAGAAAAATTTAGTAAAATTTTCGAAATCAGTGACTCGGAAACCTCTATTTTGGAAAAATTTTTAATTAGTTGCTAGTTCTAGGTCCCGTTTTGAGGGATAAAAATGTTTTGCTGGAAAAGAAACTAGGCCTTGCTATTAAAGGTGCCAAATTAAGGAAGAAGAATGTCATCTTTTCATTCTTTTCTCATTTTCATAAATAAAAAGTTCAAGAATGGGATCATCGCCAGTGTCGTATTAAAACTAAAATTTGGGGGTTCAGTTTTCAAAAATTTTTCCCTCTTTTTTAGTTTTTTCAGCTTAACATACGAGAAATACTTTTTAATTCCGGGTAGGGGGGGGGGGTGTAACCCTCCCTCCATATCCATCGACCATAACTAAATCATTGTCATCTTCATTCTTCGCGAAAAAAATAGTGTGAATGCATTCCTTCATTCTGCACCTCTACTTGTTCTTTTTGAAGACTATAGTGTGTTCCACGTCAATGCGACTTCAAAATAAAGGATGGAAGGGGGGGGGTCATCATTATACAGCCTGCATAAATTGATGGTCCCTGTTTTCATTCAGTAATGATAAATTACAATGTTAGTAATGAACAGCCCGTCATCTGAAACAGTTATGTATATAAATCTCTCCAGCCCTCCTCCCCATTGGCCAAAAAAACACGAAAAAATAATGGGTTGAGACGGACAGGAGGGCGGATCTGTGACTAAGTATACCCCTAGTACTCAAATCTCAGAAAAAATTTATGAAGCCCTCCCCGCCCCCCTTATTCGGCCCTGATTCTCCCTAGTCATTCTTATCTCAACTTTTGAAAGAATAACCGGACCGGCCCAATGTTAACTATTTGGGCTGCCGCCCACCGGGCAATTTCCCGGTGTCCTGGTGGGCAAATCCAACTCGGTAGGCTGACAAATAGTACAATAATGTTAAAAATTCTGTCGCTTGCATGACACCCCCTCCCTTACTCAACTCCTTGGTTCGGCCCTGATTCTCTGGAGTCATTCTTATCTCAACTTCTGAAAGAACCAACTGGACCGGTCCAATCTTAACTATTTGGGCTGCGGCCCACCGAAAAATCTCCCGGTATCTTGGTGGGCAAATCCAACTCGGTAAGCTGACAAATAGCAAAATAAAGTTAGAAATTCTATCGCTTGCACCCCCGCCCCCTTACCTAACTTTTGGTACGGCCCTGATTCTCTCTAGTCATTCTTATCTCACCTTTTGAAAGAACCAATCAAGCCGACCCAATTTTAACTATTTGAGCTGCGGCCCACCAGGCAATCTCCCGGTGTCCTGGTGACAAAAAGCAAAATAATGTCAGAAATTCTGTTGCATGATCGCCCCCCCCCTACTTGACTCCTGGTATGGCCCTGATTCTTTCCAGTCATTCTTATCTCAACTTTTGAAAGAATCAACCGGACCGGGACCGGCTCAATTTTAACTATTTAAGTTGCGGCTCACCGGGAAGTCTCCCAGTGTCCTGGTGAGCAAATCCAACTCGGTACGCGGACAAATATGAAAATAATGTTAAAAATTCTATCGCTTGCATAACCCCCCCCCCCTACTTAACTCCTGTGTACCGCCCTGATTCTCTCTAGTTATTCTTATCTCAACTTCTGAAAGAACCAACCGGACCGGCCTAATTTTAACTATGTGGGTTGCGGCCCACCGGGAAATCTATGTCCCGGTGTCTTGGTGGGCAAATCTATCTCGGTAGACTGACAAATAGCAAAATAATGTTTAAAGTTCTGTCGCTCGTATGATTTCTGGTTTCTAATTTCCACTACTTGGACTGCGGTCCACTGGCAAACCTCACGGTGGCTCTATAGGCAAGTCGAACCCTGGGGCTTGCCAAGAAAATAATGCCGAAAATTCTTTCGTTTGTATAATTCTTCAGTTTTTTGAGCCGGATTCCAAAGGATTTGGGGTGGGGGCAAATCCCCTTCCCATGTTTGTGTCTGCGGCTTCAGACTGATTGAACTTGAGTTTTACCGCCGAATTGGCCGACTGGTCATTAGTACACACTATGGTTTTCTTTACCATTTTCGCCAAATAACACCACACAGCGAAACTAATGAGTCCCTGGTGACTGGTAGCTGGCTGTAGTACAGTCGTAGCCGTACAGCGACTTGCAACCTCGATGTACTCCGCACCTTGCTACATCACCGTTATGAAACCTGCTTCAGTTTTTGTATCGTATAGTTAGTTCTTGTTTCACTTCGTCGTTCGCCTCCTCCCCCACCCCTCCCGCTCTGAGGAATATTTTATCAACCTACGCCGGCGAACCAGCTTTCCCTCATACGCTATTTAGACGCTATGTTTCGGTTCAGCTTCGGATTCTCCGGTTCGGTTCGTTCGTAAAACGCAGAGCCGAACGGTGAGTTAGAGTCCCAATTCAATCCGCCAACACAGAAATACCAAACTGGTAGCATCACATCGGCAGTAAGGCGATGCCCCGATGGTCGGATACATCCACATGTTTTCCATTTTCGCCATCTGTGTCTCAAATTTGAGTTGTATTCGCCGCCGAGAGTCCGAAATAACGCGCTTCAATAGGGGGGCAGAACGTGCCTGTTGTTCGGCGTGCGTTCTTTTGAGAGAAACCCGCCCGAAAGTGAGGCGCTGAGGCAAGAATAACGCAGAGGCGATCGTCTCAGAAATTTTGATGAAAAGCGCGCCGGGGAGAGGCGGAAAGGGGGCAAAAAAGTGTACAGTAATACATTAACATCAAGCGAAAAGAATGTATACGAAGGGGTGGTGCGGCGAATTCTCATTAAAACGGAACGTTCCGAGGGGGTGGTAGCTCCGGCGACGAGGGTTACCAGGGGTTGTGTTCGCTGTTTAGCTTTTTATTCTGATAATGTAACCCCAGCCCCCGCTCGAAACGAACGTTGTTCCGAAACGCGTTCCCTTTTTTTTCACCCGCGTCGTCGTGACCCACGCTCAGCGCCTGCCGCCGAACTCGGTGGGGAAGTGACGTCATCGAGTTTCCTCGGCGCGAGGGGAATTTTGTAGCAGGCGAAAAGAATTTCACTCTCCGACGTACGTACAACTAGAAGGAGATGCTACTATTATTCACATTCGTCGTACAGTTATTCATTATCGTACATACATGCAATATAACTGATATAGTAAAACAGCACCATAAATAAAAATATATCCTCGTAAACCAAAAATATTGAGCTTTTTGGGCGTTCGTGGTTTCTCTTCTCCAGCGAGTTGGAGGTCGCGATGCAAATGAGGACGAATCGAATTCGTGGTTCAAAGTCAAAATTTCCAGGCAGTATTGTAATAAATTAAACATAAATTATTTGTTCACGTGAATTGCGAATGTTTTTGTATGATATCTATAAATGGCTAAATCTTGGGAAAAGGAATGGGGAACTTTGTCCAACCAATTTGATCGTTCAGTTTCTTGCGATGAGGATTGAAAATTGTATAACTTGAATTAAGACTCTTCGGGTTCCAATTCCATTAAATCGAGCATCCTTTTATTGGAGAAAAATGGTGCCCTGTACCATGATTCATGCGTAACGCGATTTCAATTAATACTCGTGTCTGGGGAAAAAAGGACCTAAACAATATGAGTTTTGAGTCCTTTTTTCTGAACATTTTTCGAAGCCGTACTCCCAAAATTTTGTACTGTGCCTAGTAGAGTGGCTTTTGTTTCAACTTTGTTGATTATTTTCTCTTCCGCAAGAGAAAGCAGTGCCTTTGATGTAGAAATCCGGTGGTTAATTTTTTGTCAAAATTGTTAATCCATTGCGCAAGAGGGTTGAAGTTTAACATAGAACTTCCAGTAAGAAATGAATAAAAATATCTTACCAGCGAAGTTTTTCAACAAAAAAGTGATCCTAATTAAGGAAAACTTCTTTTCCTTAAACCCTCAACCCGAACTGTTTGAAAAGACTTCGTGTAAGGGGTGCACGAGGGTTCCAAAATAAAATTATTGTGGGTCTAGTGATGGAATAATCCCCTTCACTCAATGTGAATCAAATAAATGTCTCTTGATAACCTACTTCTATATTTTTCGGATTCGCTGAACCTAGGCTGAACCCATTTGGAGATTTCCTTAGACGTATCCAAACCCGTGAAGAATCTTAACCAGGGACGTACCGATAGGGGGTGAGGGCACCCCGCCCCCGTGAGCGATTTTTCACGCAATAGTTGGGAAACGAAGTTGGGAAAATCCAACTAGTCAAAAAAGGGTTTTTTTAGCTTTGATACTTAGTAATTGAGTTGCGAAGTTGGAGAACTCCACCAAGTCAAACGTGGTAATTTTGAGTTGAGTCAGTTGAGACGTTCATAATTTTTGTCCCCCCCCTCCCCCCTCCGCCCACAGGAAAAACTCTTCGGTGGTACATCACTGTGTCTATTATTCGTCACAGAAAAAAAAATGTATATGGAATAAATTATTAAATATAAATTTTATATTAAAATAAAACAGTTTTAGTATAATAAAATGATGAAAAACCCCTAAAAATTTTATTTAATTTATTTAAAAAAAATTTAATTTAATTGGGATGATTAAAAATTTTTATTTTTATTATTTAGATTTAAAATTAATAATATAAATTTTAAAAATTTCTACACAGCACACAGGAATACAACAATTTGAATCTAACGAAAACGGAGAACGGTTAATTGAAGTGGTGTTAGGGCAAAATTTAAAAATTGTGAATACCTTTTGGAACAAACCTTTAAAGAAAAAATGGACTTGGCAATCCCCTGACAATAAAACACGGTGCGAATTAGACCATTTTCTCATAAACCACCTGAGAATGGCGAGGAAATGTGAAGTGATAAACAGATTTGAGTTCTCATCAGACCGTAGGTTGATAAGAGTAAACGTGGACCTTGCCCCTGACCCTACAAATAGCAGAAAAAAGGAAGTGAAGGGGAAATGGAATGGATTATACCAGTGTATAGATGGGAGGAGGCGAACAAAATACTCGAGGAGAAGTTGGAGTTGGCTAAAGGTACTCCATGTCTTCTGAGAGAAGAAGTCTCGAAAGTCCTAGCGACAGTAAAAAAGGGCAAAGTTACACGGCCGGATGGAATGGAGAATGAGATATTGAGAATCCTAGTAAACACTCTTGCATCATTTATGGCAAAATTTTTCAACAGATTGATTGAAACAGGCTTTACATCGAAACAATAATGGTGTGGTGGGACGTATAGTGATGCACGCATGCCAAAGTGACCCCTGAGACACCGCACCCCCGGCACCAGAAACTACCCTTTCGGGCATCGCATCAGTGCCGAGGGGAACGCTTTGAGGTCGGGCCCGAGCCCCCATTTCTCCTGGCCGGAACGATACGCGCGCCCTGCCAGGGCCACCATGGGGTTCCCTACTGACCGAGGTCCGCACTCCCAGAGCGCTCGCCTGGAATTCAGGTCCCCACAGTCGGACGCGCTGCCTCTTCCTCTTCACTCACTCATCGCGTGAGACTCATCCGATTGTAGCTCCAGCCCTTGTACTGCGGGCGAGCTCTGCTCCAGCCCTGGTACTACGGGCGAGCTCCGCTGATCGGTATCTGCCGCCGCAGCAGCAGCAGCAACTTCAGCTTGTCCTCCTAGCGTCCTCTGCCCCATCTTCCTTCGCATGATGGCCGGTCTCTCTTCAGTACGAATAAATCTTTCGCCTTTTATACCGAAACACTATAGCGTCAAAATGAAATAATATTGCTACATAAAAAGGCGATAGAAGTGAGCTAAATAATTATAGTCCAATAAGCCGGACTTCGAATATAAGCAAAATTTTCGGCAAAATAGTGAAAAACAGAATATTTGGAATTTTGGACGAGAATCAACCAAGGGAGCAAGCCGGGTTCAGGAAGGGGTATTCTACGATTGACCACATTTTCACCGTGAATCAGATTTTCGAAAAAACAAGAGAATATAACATACCACTGGGGCTCATGTTTATTGATTATAACAAGACATTTGATTCGGCTTATCACTGGGCGGTATGGGATGCGTTGTCTAAGCAGGGGGTGAACAACGATATTATAAGAGTACTTAGAAGATGGTACGGGAAAACAAAAGCGTACGTAAGATTGGACAGGGTTGGAGAAGTCTTTAATATTAAGAAAGGGGTAAAACAGGGGGATCCACTCTCCCCAAACCTGTTCAATGCAGTCCTGGAGGAAGTCTTCAAAAAATTGAAATGGAAGGGAAAAGGGGTAAAAATAAATGGTCAGTGATTGAGTAACCTACGCTTCGCCGACGATATTATATTAATGAGTAACAATCCGGAAGACCTGAAAAATGTGTCAGAGGAGCTCAATATTGAAAGCGAGAGAGTGGGGCTGACAGTGAACTTCTCCAAGACTAAAGTAATGACTAACTTAGGATGTGAACGGTTTCAAGTAAGAGGGGAAGATATAGAAATTGTCAAAGAATATAATTATTTGGGCCAAATGATCTCTTTTGAAGACAGAGGAAAAGTGGAGCTAGGGGTGAGGACTCCTAAAGCGTGGAAAAACTTTTGGGCTCACAGTACACTTCTCAAAGGTAACCTACCACTAAAAACGAAAATCAAAATATTAGAGCAATGTGTGATGCCCACTCTCACTTACGGAGTCCAGTCCTGGTCACTGACTGGAGGGCAATACGAAAAATTGAGGATAACGTACTTTAAAATGTTGCGTAGCGTGAAATGAAGGTTAGAATCTAGGACAGGATGAAGCTAAAAGAAATAATAAAAGGCACTGGAGTCAAGGATATAGGCTGGAGGGTCAAAAAATTGAAACTGAACTTTACAGGACATATGGTGAGGGGTGAAGAAAAATGGGTTAGATTAGCCGAAGAATGGTCGCCTAAAGAATGGAAAAGGAAAAGGGGTAGGCCGCCCACAAGATGGAGGGACGAAATTGTAAAATTCTTTGGAATTCTATGGGGCAGACTAGGAAAGGATAGGGGGTGGTGGAAAAGGACGATAAGAGCGCATGCCCGTCTATGGGCGCGTTCGGTGGCGTGAGCACCCCTCGCACTCAGAACAAAGAGCTGTAAAATAAAATAAAAAAATAAAAAATATTTCATACTTTTATTCTGATTTTTACTTCACCTCTACACTTATCGCTTACCTCCTAGGAGAGATAACCGCACGCCGCCGGGTCTCCTAGTGTCCTATAAATCTTTGAGTTGAAAACAAGACCCTAAAATCATAGCCAGCTTAAGATTCCATTTTATTTATTGGAGGAATTTATAACGTAACTTTCCAATTTACGGATGTGAGACGAGGGAGGCAGACCTCCAGAGGCGAAACTTGACTTTCAGTTTGGGGGGGGGGAGGTAGAGAAGGAAAATTTACCGACAAATATTTTTTTTAACTAAAAATTCGTAGACAAAACATTTAAAAAATTTGAAAATTTGCCGATTTTTCAATCAAAATAATATTTTTTGATTGAAAAAAATAAAAAATAAAACAGACGAAAAATATGGGCCCGGGGACTAATTTTTGAGAACGTCCTTGTACCCTCAAAAAAAGTCTTTTTTTTCTACTCTTTATTTGTCTTCATTTTTTGTTCCTTTTTTCATCTTATTTTTGAAGCGCCTTTTTTGTAGTGAGCCGCTTGAGACATTCTTCTTCCTCGGCCGAGACATTCTTCTTCCTCGGCCTTTGTGCAAACATACACCATCCGAGAGGTTTCTTGGATTCATTTAATACTATGATAATAAGACTCTTTTGACCCATCAAGACCTCCTCCTCTAACTTATGTAAAACTTTTAGGACTCTTTCAGATTTCTCTGAGAATTCAAGGATCTTCCGAATTTGTTCAAGACATTTTCAGGCTTCATTAAAACATTATACCTTAGAAAATGAAAAAATCAAATGAACAGTTTCAAAATTTACCGAATGTCAAATTATTGGGTTTTTTCACTCCTCAACCCATTGTTTCGTCCCTGCAAATGCAGATTGGAACCTTAGCCCCCAAGCACTCACATTTACGCACATGAGCATACCCTAGTCTGGGAGGGTAAGCTCGAAGGATATTAGGAATACTTGAGAGGAACACAACTCGCTTTACACATTAAGGTGGTTGTTATTTACTCTTGGTGATCTTTTTCTTTTCTTAATTTCCTCTTATTCGTCTCCTAAATTGATTCCAATGAAATCAATTTTTAAAAATCTACAACGTTTTAGGTCGATCGGATTTAGGGGAATCCATTCCACAAGCTTCCTTTCGTTCTTATGGGAAAAACACATAAAGTGTTGACTTTTGTTCCAGACTAAATTTCCTTCCTAATATATTCACCAGGACCAAAGCACGTAAATTAAATAATAGAACATTTGCTATCGGATTCAGCTTGTGACATTGAAATAAGTCTCTTGCTTTCAACTTTTAGACAGTCCCGTAGCCATGGGTGCAAGCTGGGGATGAGCCCCCTCTAAAGGTATCTTGAGCCCCCCCTCCAGACGAAGATACCACCATTTAAAAAATCAACATCACGCCAGGCCCCTGGCCAGAGTGGTGCTAGGGGGTATTGAGCATCCCTAACGCTTGCCGGAGCTTCCCCTGGTAAAATTTCGTGAATAAAAATAACGAATTCCTTCTATTTTTTTCGCTAGTTTTGTTCAAAACTTTTCGTTCCACTACGTTTTAATGTTTATAAACTTGTCAACACTGATTTTTCTTTGAAAGATAGAAGAATCGTATGCTTGTTGTTCTTTATATGTGACGTGTCATAAGAAGAGGGCCCGAGTGTCCATCCAGCAGTTTCAGACACTGGTTTTTTTTCTTGTGTCACATTACAATATTCACAAATACAGTGGTTCGCTCGCGATCCAGTTCACATTGAATATCGATGGCTAAATGCTTGAATGGCTGTTTGAGAACGTTGAGAACTGATAACTTGATTAGTCCACAGAAATAGAGTTGTTTTTTTTTTACTCCCAAAAGTACGAAACTTCGATCGTTCTAAGTGTTAATTTTTTTCACGCGATCTATTCAATTTTTTTCAATGGGTTGTCGGTGAGTTGAATCACCAGTTTTGATTATGAATTTTGAGACCAAATTCAATCAGTGGCGTAGCCAGGATTTTCCGGGAATGGGGGCAAAGTAAGATTTTCAAGGGAGACAAAGTCGAAAATTGAAGTAATTTTCAAAAATCACCGATATTAGAGGGCTATTGTATAGAAATGAAGGTAAAATTCTTACTAGAGCGAAAATTTTTCGAAAAAACATGTTTTAAAGCGAAAAAGTACTCATTTCTACATATTTGACATTCAATTTCAGGTGCCTTGGGGGAATTCGCACTCTTTGCCCTCCTGGTTATACCACTGCCTCGTAGAACTCTTCACATAATATATACTATGCCTATCCTCAAGCCTCCCCTGGTAAACAGTCAGCACCACCTACCGCAAAAGGCTGGCTAAGGGCGTGCTTTTTGATTTTAATAAAATGTTCAACTTTCTTAAATTTTAGACCCTAGGTCAAACAGAGAATCTAGTAAGAACAGAATAGTCATTGAAATTCGAAATTCAATGTTTCTACCGACTTTCAGATTTTCGAAATGTCTTCCACATATCTCAGCTTTGTTTCAACAGATTACGTTCGATACTCAGCTTGAAATCTTCGGCTTTTGACTGATTAGTCTCTGACAGGAGTCCCGGGCACTCCATTTTCAGAAACGAAATTTGACTTTCAGTTTGATGGAGGTGAAGATGAAAAATTTGCAGACAAATATTTTTTGAAAACTAGAAATTCGCCGACAAAATCTTTTAAAAATTAAAAATTTGTCGATTTTTTAATTTAAAAAAAAATAAAGAAAGAAAGAAAAACATTAATTTGTAAAAAATGAAAAATTCGAATGGACTGTTTCAGAATTTGCCGACTGCCAAATTATTGGGTGGTGGCGGGGGGGGGGGGGGTTACACACTCCCCTCTTCCCTTCCTATAGTTCGCCCCTGCAGACCTCCACTTGTCCACCGCCTGGCAAAATTGAAAAATAAGATTTTGTAAACAAGGCTTCGTTTCCTCTGCTCATTAGTTGGCAAGCCTGATTTTTAACCGTAACTAATTTTGCTTTATTGGCTCTTTGCGCAGTACCAGATACCAGACAGCACGTAACCGAGGAAAAACTGATAATAAAACCTGCACGGTGCGGCGTACGTACGTGGACCTGTACGTGGTACATACGTAATAAACGAGATTTCACCGCAACGTACGTTGTTTACGTACGACGTTACAGCGTTACAGCCGGTAAGCGGTAACGGTACGAACGACGAAATATTCGAGAACTGAGAATTCAGATTCAGTCTCGCAACGTTAGCGTTGCACAATTTATGCGGAGGGCATTTGAAAATGCCGCCGCAGTAATGCGATTACCATACACTTTTTCCTGCATTCGTCCGTAGACCTTACATAACATGGACGGGCGTTTGTGATAAAAGCGTGTCCATCACATGAGTGCGGACGATGGGACGGGGGCAACTACCCGAATATTCCGGTACCCCGGCTCACGCGTGGCCTTATGGAAGAGTATTCGTATCCTGCATCCCTCCGCCGCCGCTGCTACTTGTGCCGATACGACCACACAGCGCGCTCCTGCCGTTGCCCTGTTTCGTATCCCGATTCACGAGTCCGTCCATAATGTAAAGTCTACGCTTTTGCCGCCAGTGGAATACGATAAGAATGGCATTTTTTATGCGGCGTCGAGTGCAACACTGAATTGGAGATCGGTGAAAGCTACGCTCAGCTACGTCCTTTCGTCTATCGAGCTGGCACCGTATTGCTCGCAGATACGGCGCCGAAGTATCGTGAAAAGGAGTACGTTGTATGTAGCGATCCGTAATTTCGTGTACGGCCCGAGTCATTATTCAGAGTATTTGATACGGCAGTGTAATTGAGGACCGATTTGAGAGAGCGGTCCGCAGAAAAGTACTCGTCTAATTTGATAATTTTCGCTGAAAACCTCAAAAACAGAAGTAGGGCAATGTTGAAAATTCTCCGCCGTGTTATTGATCGCGATTGCCATGCGTACATTCAACATGAGTAGAATCGCCAATCGCGACGTCCTGGACATTTAATCGTACCATCACGGGGACGATGATCACTGAATGGTGGAAACTTCAAATTAATTGAGCATTCATTTGCAAAATGTTTTTCCAGTACAAAAAGGAAAAGAAAACGATGGTACTGGCGTCAAAACGTAGCCGGAAACTGAAAACATACCGCAAGCCATTCAGTTACGGCGGCTACCAGGATTTCCCATGACTATCTCCATTGAGGGCATTTGGGTGGTTCTTATTTTCGACTTGTGATTTGCTAATGGGCCATCCCTCCCCTTCCGGATAGGTTCCGAATTAAAATAATTTTTGCAAAGCGTGAGCAACATTGGAAAAAGTTAATGTGTGCTGCAAGGGGGAGAAGTTCTTATGGGAATGAATATTGATTTTTGGAATTTGAGCTTCAGTCGCTGGGGGTGCCTCCCAGCATGGGTAAGGCGGCTCTAAGGGGAGGTATAACGGACAGCCATTTTGATTGCAAGAAATAAACAAACCTCGTGTTAAAAATGAGAAATCGTGTGCATGCTTTTCTTGCAATCAAAATGGCTGTCCTCTTATACCTCCCCTTAAAACTGCCTTAGCATGGGCCTAAGAGAGATTTTATTTTTCAAGTGGGGGTCGTAACAGTCGGTGAATGCATTCCAGTGATTGTTTGCTCTTTCCCTCAATTGTTCGGGTTTCACAGGGGCTAATATCCAGTTACTCCGCTTTCCCTCAATTTTCGAGTATTTTACGTCGACAGTACGGTTTTTTGAGTCACAGAGTCCATTTCAGAAATTCTACCTCCCGTCCTCGCAACCCTTGAGGATCAACAAACTAGGGTCTAATCTTCAACTGCCCCAATTTTCCCAATTTCCAAGTTCTGTACGTCGATATGTGTAGTACGGCTCTTTGAGTTGTTGAATCCATTTCGAGGTCGTGTTCTTCCTTACTCCACCCATGAGCAGGGACGAAACTATAGGGGGGGGGGACACACCCCTGACACACCACTAATAATTTGGTAGTCGCCAAATTTTGAAACTGTTCATTTGAATTTTTCTTTTTTTATGATTGTTTGTTTGTTCATTTTTTTTTTCAATTAAAAATATTCCGATTAAAAAATCGGCGAATTTTTAATTTTTTAAAAATTTTGTTGGTAAATTTTTAGTTAAGACAAAATATTTGTCGCAAATTTTTCTTCTTCATCCTCCCCCCCCCCAACTGAAAGTCAAATTTCGTTTTTGAAAATGGAGTACCCCGGACTCTTGTCAGAGACTAGTCAGTCAAAAGCCGAAGGTTTCAAGCTGACTGAGTATCGAACGTTGTTACCTGAAAGGTTGAAACAAAGCTGAAATGTGGAAGACATTTCGAAAATCTGAAAGTCGGCAGTATATACGTTGAATTTCGAATTTCAATGGCTATTCTATTTCATTAGATTCTCTGTTTGACCCAGAGCCTGGAATTTTAGAAAGTTGAACATTTTATTGAAATCTAAAAGTTGAAAGCAGAAGACTTATTTTCCAATGTCACAAGCTGAATCCGATAGCAAATGTTCTATTGTTTAATTTACGGGCTTTGATCCTGGTGAATATGCAGGGTGTCTACTTGCCTAAAAAGTCATGATATTGTAACCAAAACTCGAAAAAGTCATGATGCTTCATCATGTCATAGTTCATAATATTTTCATTACCAAAAAAACAAAAAATCAGTTTTATTCATTTAATGGGAAAAAAATTTTGAGTGAATATTTATTATGGAAGTTTAGCGCGCTCTGTATTGATAATGCGTTAGGATTAAATGAGAAATATTTTGTGATTTCTTCCAAAAATATTTTCCAAAGTTGTTTGTTTCAAGCTTATTATTGCTTATATTCTTCGGAAATTTGTTGATAAAGTAAGTGATTCATGATTTTTCTAAATTAATACAAAATGAATCTAATATTTTTGTTAGCCTTTCATGTTTCCTGCCAGTTAGTAGATGTGAAACACATTTTCCACCTATTTTATACAAATGGAATATTGCCTGTTTTCTGCATGCTTATAAATGCAGAAGATTGCATGTTCAAACCACCCACGAAGACGGGCAAAATTTTGGTTATTTTTCAACTTGAGACTGTCTACAATCCGTATTACTGTAATGTCGTTAAAGGGAAAATGTTGAAGTATGCAACAAGTACAATTCTGGTGATTCTTGAAATGAAAAAGAAACAAGTTTTGTGCCTTGCCATGAGAGTAAAAAAGTAAGGTACACTTATATTCTCAAAATATTCTCTTATTTCAGGTATCCCCCTATTAGAAAATCAGGTGCAGAATGTAAGTTTCACAATACAGGTTTTGGTTTATTTGAAAATTAATCAAAATGGGGCGGTGGGGGTGGTGTCAAAAGGTGGAACCCCCGGTGAGGCGCGAAGCACCGAGTTTGCCCTCTTCCACTTCCAGTTTTATATCCCCCATGACAGTCATGAAAAAATGTCATGAAAAGTCATGCTATTTTGTTTCCCAAATCCAGTAAGACACCCTGATATAGGAAGGAAATTTAGTCTGAAACAAAAGTCAAAACTCCATGTGCTTTTCCCAGAAAAACGTAAGGGAGCTTGTGGCACCGATTCCCCTAATCCGATCGACCTGAAACTTTGTAGGTTTTTAGGAGACGAATCAGAGGAAATTCAGAAAAAAATCACCATAGTAAATAACAAACACCTTAATGTGTAAAGGAAGTTGTGTGCTCCTCTCAAATATTCCTAACATCCATCCAGCTTACCCTTCCAGACTAGGGTATGCTCATGTGCGCAAATGTGAGTGCTTGGGGGATAAGGTTCCAATCTGCATTTGTAAGAACCATTTTGAAACTGTTCATTTGAAAATTTTTCATTTTCTAAGAACGTTTGTTTGTATGTTTATTTATTTATTTTTTTCAATTAAAAGATATTTTGATCAAAAAATCGGCAATTTTTCAAATTAAAAAAAATGTCTGCGAATTTTTAGTTTTCAGAAAAATATTTCTCTCGGGAAATTTTTTCTCCCCCCCCCCCCAACTGAAAGTCAAGTTTTGTCTCTGCCCATGAGGCTCCACAAAAAGCTAATATTTACCATGCCTAATTCGATATCGACTTTTTCATCAGCCAACATCGAAAACTATATCGGTTTCAGCGCGACTTTTCAATCGACTTTGCTTGTCAAATCCGATGAATTTGTCGCGTTAGTGACTGGTTCTGAATGCAGACAAATGTGTCGACTTTTGTATGGACTGTGTTTCATGGGTCGGGATTGAAGACAAACAACTCTACTTTCAACTGTCTCAACCCATGTTGCTCAGACACAAAACATTTTTGCAGCTAATAAAACTGATGGAGGGGTAGAGAGTCCCATAAAATTCCGAAATTGCAAAGTAAGGATTATACTGATCAGAGTTGGGCGTTACTCGAATAATAATCAGGAATAACAGTTCCATCATTATTCGTTATTCATTATTCGTAAACACGTAAAATTATTCATCAATGGTTATTTAGTAAAATGAAGATGTGAATAATATTCGTCAATCATCGTTATTTGTTATTCACTGCGGACGCAGTATCAAATCAAAAAATTTAACGAGGATCAGTGGCGTAGCCAGGATTTTTCCAAAGGGGGCTGGAGGGCAAAATAAGATTTTCAAGGGAGAAGAAGTCGAAAATTGATGTATTTTTTAAAAATTGCCAATATTAGAGGACTATGTAAAAATAATATTGGGAAGGGGATTTGTGTTTGTGCGTGTGTGTGTGTGTGAGTGGTTAAAAATATTTTTGGGATTTTTGTGTGGGGGGGGGGGGGTAAAAATTTTTTGCTGGGAAGGAGGTGTAAAAATATATATTTTTTGGAAACTTTTTTTTTGGGGGGGAGGTAAAATATTTTTGTTGGGAGGGGGGCGTAAAAATATGTATATTTTTTGGACTTTTTTGGGGGGAGGGTAAAAATAGTTTTTGGTGGAGTAATATTTTTTCTCCCTAATCTTACTGGGGTAATTATAAAGTAAATAACGTTTTTCCGATTTTCTTGGAGGGGGGGGGGGCAAAATGACTGCACCAGGGGAGGGCAATGCCCCTTGGCCCCACTTGGGCTACGAGTCTGATTTCATTATTCGCGTGATTGATGTTACTGACTACTGATTACTAAATAATGAATGACTATTCGTTACTCATATTTACAACTAACGAATAAACTATTCGTTATTCGTTTTTCATGCGCTTTATGAATAACGAATAAATTATTAATTATTCATGAATAACGAATAAAGGTTGCGTTATTCATTAATCAGTATTCGAATATTATTCTGCCCAACTCTGATACTAATAGAGTGTACTTGAATATCACACTTTTTTTTATCTAGCCCCTTTTGGCGGATCCAGGGGCGTTAGAAATATGGTATCCATCCCTCTTGGACCAGTGACTCTAAATTCAAAATTAAAACGGCGCTCGGCCCGGGGACTGGACAGAAACCAGTGTTTATACCTTGAATTGCAAGGTGTCTACAGGTTTGAAAAATTTGGAAAGTTCGGAAAAAGTCAGGAATTTGGAAAGTAGGTCAGGAAGTTTGTAAATAGTCAGGAAATTCAACAATATTTTTAAGAAGTTTGGAAAAAAACAAAGAATGAACTCGCGGAAAATTGTTTTCGTCGTTTAATTTTACTTCAGGAACACCTTCCTAATGCTTTCACCCAAAAATCAACTTCAAATTTCAGTTCATTTTAACCATAGCGTCTAGTAGTATAAACATAAATATATACTGTCTTTATACTGTAAAGGTTTAAAGAAGAGAGAAAAAAAAAAAGCTTAGAAAAAGTCAGGAATTTATATTTTTCCATTCTTGTAGACACCTTGAATTGCTACGCGCAGGAAGGAGTCCGAAGAAATCAAATATGAAAAAACAAAACAAAATGAAAACTCATTAAAACATGAATTTTTTTCTTCCGTGTAAATTATAATATGGAATTATGAAAACATAATATACTCGCCTGGGCAACATTTCTAACTCTTCGTCAGTTATTCTAGTGGTTCGGATGTAAGTTCGGCGTGCACAACTTCCCGATCGTCGTGGTCATCAAATCAAACGCACACGTTGGTATTTCGTTCTGTAAACATAAATAAAGAATCGAATCGTTCGGTACCTTGTGCAGAAGAAATAATCATGTTTTCTTGATCAGAATGAGCATAACGGAAATAATTGTACAAGCTGGTCGCCGGTTTTCAGCTTGAAGTTCTGAAGGAACCGCACAAGGTAACCTAACAATAACGCCGATTTTTTTTTTTATATACGACCCGTGTCAACATGTTTAGTTGTAGTAAACATCATCACGTGATTTACTACGATCACGCATTCGAAGTCCACGTGGGAAATTGTTGAGATTGTTGCATGTTTCCTCATAATTAGGAATTGTCAGTGTCACTGACTTTTTTTGTCCCCCGCCATGAATTAAGATGTCGCTGGTGTCTGGATAAAACGCCGGCTAATATGCCGACTCGTCTGCGTTTTTTGTAACTCGTGTTTGTGCATGTTTGCAGGTTTCAGAAATGATTATTTATTTTATTTTTTCATTGTAGGTAGCCCTGATGTTATCGCGGAGGTGTTATTTTTCAAAAATAAATTAGTACCGCAGTGCGTGAAGGTTTTCGAATAAATGAAAATAATAGCCTACTTGGCCCATAATTCTGCTTCGAAAGCTTTTCTTTCTATTTTAGCATACCTGAGTGTTCTAAATACATATTCTCTCTAGCAACAGAGTTAATAGGAAATTCTCCTGGGGAGGAGGGGGGTTCAAGATTTTCCGGTAAAATAGTAGCTGCTCTATAAAATTTTGCTGAAATTTTGACTTGGTAAGAAAAAAAAGAAGTCCCCCGGTCTAAAACGATAAGTGACAGGCTCTGATATTTTATTTTCCCTTTCATCTCTGGGGGAATACAATTTTGTGGGTACAGATTTACAAAACGTCCTCTAAATTTTAACTTAATCAGAAAAACATAGTTCTCCGGTCTACTACGTTAACTGACTAACATTCTAGTTTTCCTCTTGGCATTGTGGAGCAGGGAGTATATATCACCATATTTACGCCACTACTCCTTATTGAATGTCATTGACTCAAATTAAGGCTATAACTAGAGGGGACATCCTGAAAATCCCCTTACCTAAGTCTGGCCTACCCACACAGGAAATTTGAATAAGTTACATCCTATTTGAATATCTAAATCCTGAATGCTAAGTTTATTTTTATTTAACGCTTTATAACTCGGTGCTATTCAACACTCACATATAGTAGCAATTGGTTTGTTGGGGCATGTTTGCCTAACTCCGCACCTGGTCGACCCAGTTACTGGGTAAGCCGCCATCAGGTCTGCCCACCTGCGCCTATCAAGAGCTATTGCTGCCCAGCCTGGTCCGGCCACCCGAACAACCTCATTTGCTTACCGCATTGCCGGTCTTCCTCTTCTTTTTTTTGCCATCCCGTGGGACTCAAAAGGTGGTGACTTTATCCCATTTGTATCTGGACTCTCTGGTAACGTGACCTGCATATCTTATCTTTAGTTCTTTGATTATACCCCAAATGTTTTTGAATTTTTTAATTATTTTTCTGCATTAAAGTGAATATTATTGCCGTATGGGCTATATAACCACTTACAACTAAGTATAGTTATTTACATCATCTTTAATCTGTAGTTACTTACATCCTATTTAATCTATAGTAGGGTTATAATACTATGGTTATTGATGAATAATATGATGTCTGGTAGATTATCGATGGATATTGGTTTCTGTAACTGTTGTTGATGGTAGTCGGTGCATTTAGTGAGGATGTTTTGGACTGTAATAGGGGTGTTGCATTTTCCACAGATTGGTGGCGATTGACGGTTGAGGATATGTTGGTGAGTGAGCTTCGTATGGCCAAGAAGGAGTCGATTTATTGCTATTTCCATGGGGCGGTTTGTTGAACAGTGGTGTCCTCTTGTGGGGTCCAATCTTCGGTGTGGTTCTTTATGGTATTCAGCTTACTTGATAGAGTATTCCATTTTGAGGTCCATGACTGGTGGACTTGTTGATGGAGTAGCGGTAGTATATCTGATCGATTGAGTATGGGAAGGTTGGTCTGTGCGTAGTTTTTTGCTGCTGCATCTACGGCATCGTGTTTGTGTATTGACCGATGTGCCGGAATCCATAAGAAGGTTGTTGTTTTGTTCTGTTTTTGTAGTTGTTCTAATGAGTAAATTATGTGACTAACTATGGGACTTTTGAGGTTTTGTTTTTGGATATGAGTTAGGGACAGATAGGAATCGGCTATGATAGTAAACTTGTGGCTATTGTAGGTTTTTTTTGAATCCTCGAAAAACTTATTTTATCTTTTAGTTTTATGTCCAGAATGTTTCTTACCAACCATCGCGTATTATATAGTTTTTATTTTTTTGAGGTTGTTCCCAGGGATGTACCGAAGAGTCCTGGGGGGGGGGGGGTAAAACCTGACTCAACCTAGAATTCTCAAGTATCAAAGAAAAAAAAACTTTTGACCTGTTGAATTTTCCCAACTGACTCAGCTCAAAATTCCCAAGTAAAAAGAAGAAAAACCTTTTGACTTTGCAGGGTTTTCCCAACTTCTCAACTCAATTCCGAAGTATCAAAGCAAAAAAAAAAACCTTTCAACTTGTTGGATTTTTCCAACTCGCCTGACTGAAATGGTAAATTTTCCCAACTGCCAAGTGAAAAATTCCTACAAGGGGGTAAGTTGCCTCCACTGTCCCCTATCGGTACGTTCCTGGTTGTTCCTCGGTACAGGACCACGTGTGTGCCCTTTATAGGATGGAGTAGACTGTGCTTTCTAAGATCCAAATTTTCGAATTTAAATTCACCTTGCCTTTCCAAACTGTCTTCTGGGCCCAAAAAGCTAGCCACACATTTGCCTTCCGGATCTTCAGTTTATTTTTAGTTCAATTTTCAAAAGATACTGTTCGACCCAATATTTGTATTCTGCGACAATATTTCAATTTTGTTATTTTCAATTTTCATTTCTTCACCTTGACTGATATTGGTATCATTTTTGTTTTGGAGTAATTTATTGAGAGCCCGGTTTTTTCACGTTCTCTTCTCAGGTCTTTCGCCATAACTTTGAGTTCCTCAAAACTTTTCGCAATGATCACAATGTCATCTACGAATCTCAGATTGTTTAGGTATTTGCCTTCGAATATTCCCCCAAAGACTGCTGTGGGACTTGATGGGATACCTCCTTATATATTTTACGCCGACTCGTTAGCAGAACCATTAACGTACATTTTCAATCTGGTGCTTAAATACTCAGTTTTTCCATCCTCGTGGAATGAAACGAAAATAACCCCTATTCCTAAATCACGTAACACTCTTTCTGTAGCGAAACATAGACCAGTTGCAAAATCTTTGAAACTATCACACCGAGACGAATTTACTTCCAGGCTAAGAGGATGTTAGCCACTCAGCAATATGGGTTCACACCAGAAAGATCAGTCTTAACCAATTTAGGGTAGGTTGTCCAATCATTATCAGAGATCATTGACTCTGGAAAGCCACTAGATATCATTTAACACTTATACTGATCTCCAGAAGCGTTTGATAAAGTGGAACATCAACTGCTCTTGGCAAAACTACATAATTATGGGTTCTCTGTCTCTCTTATACATCTCCTTAGGTCCTATCTTGATAATGGAGTGCAAGTAGCTGGCGCGGATTCAGACGATACTTTTGGAAAGGGAAATGGCAGAAGGAAAAGCGCGCAGAGCGCACAAAAATCTTTTTGCTGCCCCCTCCCTCACAGATGAAAGAATTGAGGAAGTCGGCAAAGATTCCAGTATTTTCAACAGATAATCAAGCATGGGTGGCAGGTTTTCATTTTCCCGTGTGTAGCATAATGCAAAACAATTTTTTTCTCGAAAATTGACCAAGAAACTCCTACCCCCCCCCCTGAAATTTTTTTTCAACGTTTTAAGAATCAACCCTCTACAGGAAGGCTTATGCTTATGACTTGATTTACGATGGTGATGACTAATCTTAAATTTAATGAAGTAGCGATTTTCTTGAGGTAAAAATTTTTTTCCTATTTTTTTCTGTAAAGTATGGTGCAAAATTTAAATTTTCTTGAGAATTTTCCCGAGTGGTGCCAAATTTTGATTTTTCAGAGTGTAGCCGAGTTTTTCTTCTAATTTTCCCGAGTGTAGCAAAAATGTTCCCGTATGTAGCGCTTGCACGCCTGCTTAGGAGAAAATGGTCCAATTCGCATCTTGTTTTATTGTCAGGGGATTACCAAGTCCATTTTTTCTTTAAAGGTTTGTTCCAAAAGGTATTCACAATTTTTAAATTTTGCCCTAACGCTACTTCAATTAACCGTTCTCCGTTTTCGTTAGTTTTCCCGATTCTAAATTCTCCCAGAACTTGTGACCGAGGAGAGTCTTCTCCTACCCTCGCATTCCAATCTCCCATCGTTATTGTGTGATATCCCCTCTCACTTCTTATTGTTTCCTCCACTAACTTGAAAAAATCCTCTGTCTCCTCCACTGGAGCTACATTGGTAGGCGCATACACCTGGATTATTGATAGCATTTTCCTTTTCCCCATATCTAGTTTCAATACTGCAATCCTCTCTGAAACCCCTTTTATCGTGACTATTCTTGCACCCCATTTTTTGTGCACATAAAAGCCTACCCCTCTGTGGCCCCTAGTTTGTCCAAAATAGCATAAAAGATTTCCATTCTCCCTTTCTGTCATTTCCTCCCCTTCCCTTCTTATTTCAGATAATCCAATCACATCCCACTTTATCTTCTCCAGTGCTTTTTCAAGTTCGTATAACCTGGGTTCGCCCACAAGACCTTGGCAATTGTAGTGTAAAATTTGTAAGGGAGCCTTGCCCTTCCTTCCCTCCTTTAATCTTTTATTACTTTTTTGCCCCGGTATTTCCTCGAACTTAATGGACGATAAGTTTTGGCAGGTTTCTGCCCCCACGGCGCCTACTTCCCGTATTGGGGGGTTAGGTTTGATTTTTTCCTCCCTCTTCTCACTATTTGTATCTCTGTGTGCTGTGTAGGGTCATTCCATATGCATGTATTCTTACCTGTGACGAATAATAGACACAGTGACGTACCACCGAAGAGTTTTTCCTGTGGGTGGAGGGGGAGGGGGGATTGTGAAAGTCTCAATTGACTCAACTCAAAATTACCAAGTTTGACTTGTTGGAATTTTCTAACTTCGCAACTCAATTCCCAAGTATCAAAGCAAAAAAACCCTTTTAACTCGTTGGATTTTCCCAATTGCTGAGTGAAAAATTCTTACTGGGGGGAGTTGCCCCCCTGGTTTATCTCTGAATAGGCATGGTCAACAAGTTTTCCACCATCTTCACAACCGGTTAACCACTAAATGTTTTCAGGAGAGGACAGTGATCTTCTGGTGCTACTGAATGCTTTGGGGTTTTCAAAGAAAAACGTCTACTTCCAGGTGAGTGGGAAGGGTAACACCACAACCGTCCTTTATTCTTCCCGCTCTTTCAAACACGAGCCACAGGACATTCTCTTCCTGCACGCGATACGTGGGTGCGACACCACCTCAGCACCCTTTGGAATTGGGAAGAAGAAAGTGATACAGGCGTATCAGAAGAACACCGGGCCTCTCCGAGATGTTGAAGATTTTCAAGGACCCCGAGGCAGCTCCAGCTCAAATTGCTTGCATTGGAGAGAAGTTCTTTGTGAAACTGTATGGAGGGAACATTGAACGTGACAACCTCGATGACCTGAGATACCGCATTTTCACCACTGTCGTGGCAAAGTCGAAATACCAACTTGCCAGACTGCCACCAACCAGAGATGCCGCTAAATACCATTCATTCAGAACTTACCGACAAGTCGATACGTGGATGGGAGGAAGCCCAGGGGTCTACGAGAAGTTGCCATGGAAGATTACCAAACGAGTTGGGGAACAGAAGTTAAAAGAAAGGATGAAGTAACATATCTGGGCCAAATAATAACTTTCAAAAATTGAAAGAAGGGATAAGAAATTTAACGTGAGAATAATGAAAGGATGGAAAAGCTGTTGGGGGCTTGAAGAGATTTATAGGGAGAAAATGGAGCACAAATTAAAAACAAAGGTAGGGGAAAGCTGTACAAGTCCAGTCCTCACGTATGGTGCCCAAACCTGGACCTTGACTATGACAGAAATAAATAGATTAGGAAATACACAAAAAGCAATGGCGAGAAGTGTGCTAAAAACGAAAGGATGGAATAAGAAATATAGCAATAAGGGAAAAAACTGGATTAATTGGGATAGAATATTGTATTAAGAAACTTACATGGAAATACGCGGGACATATTAGCAAGCAAAGAGAGGGAAGACGGGAAAGGAAAGTGGAGAAATGGGTGCCATACAAGAGGAAAGGATCGGTGGGAAGGCCAGTGACGCATTGGTGCGACGAATTCAAAAAAGAAGTAGGGTCATTATGGCGAAGGGACGCGACCATCCGGAGAAAATGGAGAGACATCGGAGAAGCCTATGCCAAAAAATGGGGCGAGGCGATACTGGAGAAGGGGAACACCTACCCCCTGACTCAACCATAATAGATATTAAGTAAGGAAAAACGAATGCCAGTGATTATTAGGTACCTATTATTAATTTTATTTTATTTTAATCAAAAATTAGGAAGCAGAGTGAAGTCATTAGGGTCTATCAACAGCAGGATTCGTATTGGAGGAAGCGTTATACCTGTCGACCCTCTCTTACTTTTCCAAAGAATCTCGTTCTTGAAGACGATCAATGAAGAACTGAAAATCTGCTTTTCGCACGAACTTGTTCACTTTCCAACATCTCTTTTCATGGAAGATGGGAGGGGGATGATTTTCTTCATTCCATCACTGCGGCGAGCATTTGAAATAAATCTTTCCGTATCAGGGTGTCTAACAGGTCAAGTAAGTCAAGTAAGTCAAATAAAGTCAAGTATTTGGAAAGAGGTCAATTAAGTCAAATAAAGTCAACTTTTTTTGGTCCTGGTCATGTAAAAATAGAAAAATCAAAAATTGCTGCAGAAACTTAGTTATAAGTTTAAATGTTTGAATATTGATTCTAAAAAAGATTAATGTGTTCTTCACAATTTTCATTCAAATTTTATATTCTAAGTGACGTATTATTTGTTTTCTATGGTATTAATTTTCATCATAAAACACTTGACGGTTGTTTCAAGGTGTGGTTACCACTAAATCTATAAGAAAAAGTTGAAAATGGAACCAGAAAGTATCCAGAATCATATTGAAATGTATATGTTGATAAACGATGTTTGAAAATGAGGTATTCGTAAAAGAAAATATTAGTTCTTTATTTATACTTCTCCAAGTTGCTACGTATACTATTGTACAAAGGTGTCTGATATGCTGGTACTGAGGAAGGTGATACCGTCTGTGTTTTTGGGCCCTAAGTCGATAATTACTTGGGGAAAAGAGGTCAAATAAAGTCAAGTATTTTCAAATTTCAGATTTGTTAGACACCCTGCGTATGCGTACAAGTCTACGTCCCATCAATTACAATGAGTTCTATTAAATGTATACACGGAGGAAACATCTCACGTTGGATATTAATTTATTCGACAAATACGCACTCCATGGAAAAATGTATAAGATAGTTTTTATGTATTTTTTCATTCTCTATCAAATTTGTTTGAACTTTTTTTTTTCCTAAACTCAAATTTTAGCGAGATATAAGCAAAAAACTGTTTTACGCCCCCATTTTTGCCCTCTAGGGGACGACGCCGGCGCCGGATTCGTTGGGACTTTTAGTATGTTTTTCAGGACACATAATTAGACTAATATACTAAGTTTCAGCTTTCTACGATTTTTTTCCTAGTTAGAACCTAATTCATGTGGACTAAACGTTAATTTTGGGTGATGCATATTGCATACATGTTTCATTCTACATACTACTGGACACTCGCTACTGCACTCGTACATACAGGTACGATAACTTGAGTAACTTTCAAGTTCAAACCTGCACGCGTGAATCATCCGTTCTTGCTTGTGCAAATACTTTTCTTGCAATTGTTTTCTTCTTTTTGTCTCTTGCAATGCTGCTTTCTTGTTTTCGGTAGTAGTAAGGCGCACGTAACAATTTTAGGTGATTCTCTATGTCAGACATTCTTTTCTTTTACCCGGAAACCCATCCCTCCCCTTTGTTGCCGTTTTTGGTGGTGTGCAAATACTTTTTTGACCCACTGTATGTGTAGTAGAAATGCGACTAAATAATTAAATATTTTTGTTGACGCTTAAAAAAATCCTCACTTTTCCAATCTAGTCTCGACTGGCTATTGGAATCCACCAAATACCGACTTTTTAAGCGGAATTTGGGGGAATGACCCTCCTATCCTTACGGCCCTGCTCATGGCTACGCCACTACGGATTATGAAAGGCCGAATTCGGACCAACCAAGACCAATTTTCTCCACCACAAGTGGAATTTCAAATATCGGGACTCTTTTGAAATGGGGGTTGAAATTTCGACAGCATTTGGGTTGTGAGAAACGAAATTTCCTGGATCTTTTCCCACGGCACTGATCTGCCCATCTTTGATTCACTATGCAAATTAAATTCGTCGGTCGCGTCGCGGGATTTCGGCTCCCACGCGCTGGAATAAAGTCGGCAATAAAGTGAAAAAACGATCAGCACGTGGGTTTTGTACCTACGAGTTCCGGCTTCAGGTTCAGGAGAGGAAAAGAAAAAAAAAAAAAAACTACGCCACTTCAATTAGCATTTCGGTCAACGAAGGAAAAAGTGCACGTTAGTAAACAAACTTGTCATTCTTATTGGAGTAATGTACACGGACCTTAACAATATCGATAACACGTGACTGCTCTGCCCGTTCACAATACCATCCTTTTTATTTATGCCTATTTAAGTAAGGACAGTCCCCACTTGTAGGAAGTCTAGTATTAAAATAACTGCTCTGTGATTGGCGCTCGGCACGCGACTGTGACGTAAAACTAGAACCATTTTTCGCGCACAAATACACGCACACACGTACACACACAGGGCATGGTGTGAGAGCGTATTTACGCGGCTCGCGGCGCGCCGACACACGCACACGACCGTTTTCTGTTTACCGGCCTTTTCTGGATGCAGTCGGCGTCAGGTCAAACTGCATACTTACATGGCGTGTACTTTCCTTATCCGTCTTATCATTCATCCTTTTAATGTTTATATAACGGCGAAGTGGGCATGCCAGAACACCTGTTTGATTTAACCAGTAAAGAATGTTCATAGAAATTCCGTTTCCGTTCTCTTGACGCTTCTTTTCTTTTTCTCTCTCCTTATTTTTCGCCGTCGTCGTGGGACAGCGGAGTCTTGTCTCATTTTAATACCGTTCGTTTTTAGAAAGAGCATTTGCAATGCCTTACGTGATAGGACGTTACGGTTTCATTCACTGAAAGTTACGCTTTTTCGATCTCGTCGAGGAGAGTATGTATTGGCGAGCAAGGTCGAACGGCCGAATTGGACGTACACGAATATTAACACGAGATTTTGTGAGGTACATTTTACATAGAAAGTGAAAATGAAATTGCGAGAGAATCTGAGAGATAGGTAATCAAGACAATTTTGGGGATGCGGACAGCGATGTATTTCACTGGCAAATATTGAAAGTGTTCATTTGAATTTTCATTTTTATGCATGTTTGTTTGTTTATTTATTTTCTTTTTCAATTACAAAACATTTCGATTAAAAATTGGCAAATTTTTAATTTTCTAAACATTTTGTCGGTGAATTTTTAGTTTTCAAAAAATATTTGTCGGCAAATTTTTCTTCTCCACCTTTCCAAACTGAAAGTAATATTTCGTTTCTGAAAATGGAGTACCCTGGACCCCTGTTAGAGACTAGTAAGTCAAAAGCAGAAGGTTTCAAGCTGAGTATCGAACGTTATTTGAAAGGTTGAAACAAAGCTGAAATGTTTAAGACATTTCGAAAATCTGAAAGTCGGTAGCAAACGTTGAATTTCAAATTTCAATGACTATTCGGACTGCCTGCGCGAAAGAGTCGCCCTCTATAATTTTAGGCACGTGAAACCCTACATATTTTAGAAAAATTCATCAGACTGAAATGAAAATGGTCTCAATGGACGGAGAAAAATTTTATATACTATAAATTTTGTCCTAATCATTTTTTCGATAAACGCTTTCAGGTGACACTGGAAAAATTGCATATTATATAGCAACTGTCAGTGATTCACTCATTCTCTCAGTCACTGGATTACTTATTTAGCGATTAACTTACTTACTCAGTCATCCATTCATCCTCTAATTCAGTTATTCATTCACTTCGTCACCCCGTCACTCACTGAGTCAGTGACTCATTCACTCACTCAGTCATTTTCTTACTTATTTAGTGACTCACTCAATCACTCGCTTACTTATTCAGTTATTCACACAGTCACTCAATCACTTACTCAGTGACTCAGCAATTCAATCAGTCACTCGCTTATTTATTGAGGTATTCACTCAGTTACTCCGTCACTCACTCAATAAGTCAGTGATTCACTCACTTATTCAATCACTTACTCAGTGACTCAGTCATTTACTAAGTTACTTGCGTACTTAATAGTCAGTCACTTACTCATTTAGTGATTCACTAAGTTACCTACTCACTTACTCAGTGACTCAGTGATTCACTCAGTCACTTAGTTATTCACACATTTTGTAATGTAGTTCATTCACTTTCTCACTCTGTCACGCACTCAATAAGTCAGTGATTCACTCACTCATTCAGTCAGCCATTTTTGCTTACTTATGTAGTGATTCACTCAGTTACACAATCACTTACGCAGTGATTCGCTATCTTACTTAGTCATCCACTCATTCCTCTAATTTAGTTATTCATACACTTCCTTACTCCATTACTCACTCAATAAGTTAGTGATTCACCCAGTCACTCACTTACATATTTAGTGATTCACTCAGTCGCTTGATCACTTACTCACTCAGTCAGTGATTCACTCACTCACTCACTCAATCATTTGTAAACAACTACAGTGCACCACCGCTTTGAGCAGCCCGAAATATGTTCTTACTAGATTCTCTGTTTGACCTACAGCCTGAAAATTTGAGAAAGTTGAACATTTTATTAAATTCTAAACGTTGAGAGCAAAAAACTTACCTTCCAATGTCAGAAGCTGAATCCGATAGCAAATGTTCTATTATTGTTTAATTTACAGTCTTTGGTCCTGGTGATTCGGGCCGTACATCCGTCAGAGCGCGTCGCTATCGAGTCGAAGAGATAAGTAGCAAAAGGTAAATCTACATATTTTTCCCATTACTGCACATACTCATTAAAGTTGAAATATCTCGAAAATTAAGACGTTTTTGAAGTACTTAAAGAGAAACGAATTTTCCGAACAACGAATTTTCTTTCGATTAAGTCTATTTTCATACCTAGATTCCTAAATTTTGCTACATGTGTCAAAAACTTCACCATTTGGTCGCTAATAGCGCCTTGGTACTGTTCTTTTACGAGGCGCTTTTGGTGCATCCAAGCCAAGCTTTTCACCTTCAGATGCACATTTTTTAAACAACTGTTCAAATTTATCTGAATTCCTCAGGGCACGAATAGAACTTTTGCCAGTATTAATTAATTCAACAGCTTCTGAAAAGACCATACACTTCTTCTGCAGTGATTTGGAGACACTTTCAATGCATTCAAATACATTAATTAGGAAGTAAGTTTCAAATTTTTGAAGAAATTGGTAGAAACCTGAAGCTTTTGCGCCGACCTCAGTTGTATCCTCTTCGCGAATTTTCTTCATGACTCATTTTTTCATGGACCACATTTGGCAAATTAATGTAAAATATTCTTAGGTTCATTCACTGAGCAATAAGCATTTTCTTTCTGATTTCTTTTGCACACTATTTTTATTTGAGGTTGTCAATTTTTTATGTGGGTACTTACGCACCCGAGCACCCACGGATTTCGACGCCGCTGGCAGGAGGGGTGTTAAACTTCCTCATGGATCTCTGAAGTCAGCATTATTTTCCAAATTCCATCATTTAGTCAGTATTTTTGGCTATTAGTCAGTGATGCCCCCATGAATTTTTTTGAGGGGGGGCTCTAAATTATGAATAATTTCCCTCATTAAAAAAAAACATCTCAGTCAAAAGTCATATTCGCTTCAAAATTGGTCATCGTTTATAAATTCGCGATAAAACCGCAATAAATTTATAAAAAGTACAAAAAATTTATTTTCAACAAAATGGATTAAAATTTAAAATAATTACAGACGTTACAGTGGGTACAAAGGTTTATTTAGTAAATACATTTTTTTTTTAAATCCTGAGTATTTTTATCACTATCAGTGTGGTAGGCTAAGGAGACGTAAAAATGTAACAGCAAAAATATATTATGCAACAATTAACAACACTATAAAATTACAACAGGGACCAATAGTAACGCTGAAGTCGGACTTTTTTGCATTACACTTTTCAAAGTCTAATCATCGACTAGTATCTTGATGAATTTTTGATTTTACAAGACTGAATTTTGTTTATTTTAGGTAATTTCTCGAGGATGGACTGAGCCCTTCCTCGATTTTCCTAAAAATTCTTGAGACGGGGCTGAGCCCCGGTAGCCCCCCCTATGGGAACATCCCTGCTATTAGTGGACAAAACAAAACGTTAATCTATGAGTTTTTTTTCTTTGCTTCTAATAATAATAATAATAATAATAATATTTATTTATTTGAAGCCCTCCGGTCACAGCCAAAATGGCCAATTACGACTGGGGGCTTTGAAAACACAAATTTAAAAAAAAAATTTTAAAAAGTTGCATGAGACACTCGTATCTAATCCAAACAAAAAATGAAAAAAAAAAAAAAACACAAAAAAATGAACAAAAACTAAAAAAAAAACAACTAAAAATTCGAAACGAACGGGAGAAAGATCGCTATCTGCCCCCACCCCATACCCTAGTGCCCATCCCCACATACGCGCTCAAACCAGAATCAGGTCAGTCCGTGGCTAGAGTCAGAGACTATTATAGCTGTCAATCAAATATTTTGTAAACTTGCTGTTTGAAGGCTGATTTGTTTATCGAGTCGAGTACATCAAGGTGGTTATGGATTCTACTAACATTGTTATATAACTTCAGAACTCGAGCGATAGGGGAATTTGACAACATTTGTGTGCGTGAATAAGGGATTGTAAAGAGATCAGTGCTACGACTATTGAAAGTAGGTACGCGAATTTCAATTTTTTCAAGTAAAGGTGTGTTGGGTTTTTCAAACTGTATTATCCCGTGTAGGAACAATAACGAGAAAATGTCCCTACGACCCCGAAGACTTTTCATTTCATAACCCTGAAGTAGTTCCTTATATTTAATTGAGTAAGTGTAATAGGAAAAAAATTGCTTATAATACAAGTATCTTAAAAAACGTTTCTGCACTTTCTCAATGGTTTTGATCATTTCTGCCGTGAATGGATTCCATACAATTGCCGCGTACTCAAGATGAGGTCTTACAAGCGCATAATATAAGGTTTGTATTGTCTGAATATCTCTAAAGTTCACCGCATTCCTAATAAGAAAACCTAGCATTCTTCTTGACTTGTTGACTACTGTGCTGATATGTTTTTTGAAGGTTAGTTTAGAGTCGAAGATCACCCCTAAATCTCTAATGTCACTATTCTTAGCAAGGATATAATTGTCCATTGTATATTCAGTAGGGACAGGCAACAATTTTCTTGTGTACGTGACAGAGGAACATTTTTTTACATTAAAAGATAATTTATTGATTTTACTCCAGTTTACCAGAGCGTTGAGATCTTGTTGTAACAGTTCCCTATCCATAGTTCCACTCACTTGCCGGAATAGCTTTAAATCATCCGCATATAGTAAGACCTTTGAATATTCTATATGTTGCGTAATATCATTAATGAATATGAGAAATAATAAGGGACCTAGATTCGAACCTTGAGGAACACCAGATGTGCATGTAAATTTACGGGAGGTAGACCCCCTGTATGTAACATATTGCTGTCTATTGGTCAAATAAGATGCGAATAGTTGTATTAATGATTTAGAAAACCCCATTCTTGTCAATTTACCAATAAGAATCTTGTGGTCAACTTTGTCAAACGCTTTCTGAAAATCTGTATATATTGAGTCTACTTGAGAATTTTGATCCAGAATATGAGATGTGTAGTCCACAAAGGACACTAGATTCGTGATGGTTGATCTACCTTCCGAGAAGCCGTGCTGATGATCAGTAATTTGGTTCCGAACTTGCTCATATATTCTTTTATGCAATATAGACTCAAAAACTTTAGCAGGAACTGTGAGAATAGATATAGGTCTGTAATTAATAATTTCGTTAATTTGATCATTCTTAGGAATGGGAGTAATAGTGGATACTTTCCACAGCTGAGGAAACTCAGCTGTACTCAATATTATGTTATATATATATATATGTCAATGGTCGAAAAAAAAATTCGTAGCATGTTTTGTATATGTATTGGGGAACACTATCAGGGCCGGTAGTTCGCTTTGGTTTTAATTTGGTCAGGGCTTCCTTTACTTCCAGTTCGTTGATTCTCAGTAGTTTTACCCCTGCTATTCCTGATTCTTCATCTATCTCCTCCAAAAGATCAGTTGTTGGTTCAGGTTCAGAAAAGACGGATGCGAAGTGTTTTGCGAATGCATCAGCAATATGCTGAGTAGACTGTAAGTGTTTTCCATTGAACGAGAACATGTTTGCATTTGCACTTTGATTTCCTCTATTATTGAAGTATGACCAGAATCTTTTGGGGTTTTCTTTCAAACTCGCCTCTATATTTATCTCCGATATTTCCTTTGCTTGCTTTATTAATTGTTTCGATTTTCTTCGCAATTCTTGAAACTTTAGACGAAATGTTGGATTTGCAGTTTTCTTGTATTTTAATCGAAATTTATCTTTCTCTTTTAAAAAATGAACTATTTCCGGAGTAAACCACGAGGGATACGAACATTTTCTCTTCAGTGTCATAGGAACTGTTTCCAAGATAACCTGATACACCTCATCTCTAAAGTAGGTAGCAGCTTCCTCGCTATTCTTAATATGGTAAATTGGAGACCAGTTTACTTGTTTGAATTTCGAATACATAGTTAGGAAATCTGCCTTTGCGTAGTTGAGATATCTTTTTCTTTCAGTTTTTGACTTAGCAGGTTTACTTACACTGAACTTTGACTGCGCCGGCATATTTATGGAGAGAGGCGGATGGTTGAGATCTACAGTTCGAGGAAAATGAAAATCTTTCGTATGATTGAGTCATCAACATTTTTACCATCAGTTGATAAAATGGAAGCTGTTTTCCGTTTGGACAGACGGACAGTGATTTCACTGAGTCGGAATTTTGCGGAAATTCTCGTGTTTTTTTTTTTTTTGTTAATTTTTAAAGCGCCGAAAATTCCTGTATCGGGTCTGCATTTTCGACCTATTTCTACACCCTCTGCCCGTCTCACGTCGACGGGGTTCGCGGCGCCCCTGCTGTAGCCCGCGAAGTACCGAGATCATTAAACCCGAATAAAATGGCGATGCGTCGAATTTTGCGAAGCAGTACGTGTGTAAGAAACTGCTGAATGAATGAAATGAAAACTCGCTTACATAAATCCGATTAAAATTGATAGCGTCGTGATCATTGATAAAGGGAACTATAAGCTGAATGTTTCCTCATTCCGGGTTTATTCTCTCTCCCATATAAATGCCGTGACAAGAGAGACATTCCCCTCCAATTACGATGATTTACGCCGGCGATTAACCAATTACAATGAAATAACTCTTCTATGCCTCGGATATTAACATCAACTACCAGTTTTCGATTGGCTAACACTTCTGCGTGACATGTCACCAGCCGCGGCGGTATAATTTCGCGGGTTTTGATAAATTGGCATTGGCAATGACATTGACCTCGTTTTTACGTGTATTAAACGATCCACTATTTTTGCTGCCATATTATGTAATGTTTATAGTGCATTTATTACGACAACGTCAGACATCTTGTTCCTAATAATTGTACTGTTTACAACCGGGTTAACGTACCTCGTATTATTTATTCGATATTCGCTATCTGTGCCAGTTACACGAACTTTACGTTTCCCATTCATCAAAACTGAAAAGTGAGAAGACGGTCTACGAGTTTGTTTATGTTTGTGTTTACGCGGCGTCGGTGTGAGATTTATGATTAGTGGCGTGTGATAAAAATTAAACGGGGTGTATCTCATGTTTCATTGATGACCCGAAAGGTTAGATGCGTTCTTAGGAACTCGATTGCTCTAATTTAGATTGTTGTAAACAGGTGCTCTTGAGATGCGTGAATTTGCCCGGTGGCCAGCTGAGCATCTAAAATTGCTAATTTGCCAGCTCTGAAAAATGATTGAAAGCGAGTCCTCCATGGCTATGGCCCTTATTGCTTTGGTGACTTTCAATTTTTTTTTTCAACTTCTGCTAATTTGCCAGCTCTGAAAAATGATTGTACCATTTTGTCGTTTCTGATTTTTCTTGTGTGCTGTCATGAGTATTGGATTCTTAATGATCATCGAATTAGGTAATACTGATGATATATTCCTTAGTCGTTCGACTAGTAGGTAGCGTTTTTCCATTGTCCTCTCTCCTGTGCTAATCTTTTTACTGGAAAGATTTAGTCTGCTCGTCATAGCTCATGCCTTGCCTTTTTCTTTCCAGTATTTTCCCTCAACCATTCCCTCTAGCAGCATTAACAATATCATCGGATGTTTTATAGGCACTATATATGACCCATCATGTTAACTATGTATTCTCTTTACAATTCGTCGGGTCAGTGTGATTTGGAGGCAAATCCAATTTTTCTCGAAAATGAGATTTTGGTGTCATTGGAAAGGTAATTTCATGCTTCATCGAATAAAACATTGTCAATGTTCTTTGTTAATATCTTGTTATCAGTTTCAATTCTGCCAGCAGTACCGTTGATGTGAAACCTTGTTTTCCCTTTGTAGCAAACCTAATCAACTTGGATTTCAGGCGCGGATCCAGACGATCATTTTGGGGAAGAAATGGCAGAAGGAAAAGCGTGCGTAGTGCGCGAACATTTTTTTGCTGCTCCCTCTTCCATAGATTTTCCTCTCCCCCGCAGATTCTTCCCCCTTCCTCCACGGATTTTGACATTTTCATGCAACCCTGTCGAGAGGAAGGGGGAAATACCCCGGGCTCGGACTGTCAGAAGGGCCCGATATTTTTGAAGGACCGGAATTTTAACGCTTACGGCTACATCATACTGTACATCAAATCAGCAATCACTCCTTACACCATGAAGGAAACCTCTTATCCCTTAAATTATAATTTTTTCCCATCTGACAAAAGAAAAAAATTGAACTAGAAGGAGGGAGGCCCGTGGAAATCCCCCCCCCCCTCAGGCCCTCCTTTTCTCTCTACAGGGCTGTTTTCATGTCTTTACTTTGGCACACAAACCGGAAAAACTTTACTTTCACGTGGGACGTTTCACGCGTTACGCGTTATATTTGAGGAGGAATGAAATAATCATTTCCATTGAAATATATTTTGACATTTTCTTGTCTTTACTTTGGCACATTCCAGCCATGGGTATAACACAAACGGGAAAAAACATTACATTTGAGGAGGAACGAAACGGAGTAATGAAAAGGAATTATCATCCATGGAAATCGTTTTGATATTTTTATGTCTTTGGAAAAATGCGTTACTTTGGAGCATGACGAAAAGAGCGTTACGGAAAAAATAATAATAATAAAACAACTACTGACTGACTGGACTGACTGATTTAATACTTAATTCGCCTGCGAGTACCACACTCCTTGTATCAGCCTGTATTCCCATGCGAGCATCACGTTCCTTGTACCAACCTGCGAGCACTACGCTCTGCAAGTGCATCATTTTGTAGACGAGTCTCCCATGGTTGCAGACTCGTCTGCAAGGTTATATACTAGCAGAGCATAGTGCTCGCAGGCTGGTTCAAGGAACGTGATGCTCGCATGGGAATACGTCAGTCCGTTTTTAATTAGTTCGTACATCCTTTCTGTATCGCACTTCCGGATGTCCTTTCCTTTTTTTCTGGCCTTGAGGGGATTTCCCCCAGCCCAGCCCCCCGTGGATCTGTTCCTGGATTTGCCTCCAAATCGCATACTCCAAATTTTCTGGACTACAGAAAGATGAAATTGTGAATTGGCACACCCTACATAAAGAATTTACCAAGTTCACTCACACTCCAACATGAACAATAATCAAATTTCTCTTTCCCTTTTTATCCGCCTCAATACCTCCTCTTTTCTGATCTTTTCTATTCATTTGATTTTCAACATTCTTCGTGTTCCTGTTGTCCAGGTTGCACATCCATACAATTTCAAAATCTCAGTCTTACTTCCACATCTTTAGCTTGTTATAGTCTACTTTTCATTTCTGTTTTATTTCTTTCATCTTGCATTTCAGACAACCTAAATTTAATTCCTTACTTCCTTTATTCTGTCCACTCCTAATTTCATGTTTATTGGGTTTTTTGTTCCCATCCACTGACTACCATCATTCTTGTTTTATTCTTATTAAATGTATTTCATTTTATAGTTTATTTTCAATTTTTCACCCAATTTTTCAAAGTTTTTGCTTCGCTGTTGAGTTGACATACTCGTATATTCGCATCACAAGCATCTGAGGGACGATATAAGACAACAATATCGCTCTATATTTGTAATTACATTAAAAAGAAGTTGTTGTTATAGTCCTTAGTCTCTGGTTGCATCTCTCCACTGTTTCTCGTTTCTCTTCAGTGCTAATCTTTTCATTTCTGATAAGATTCATCAGGGCCGTACCGACGAGGAGGGTTTTAGGGGTTCAAACCCCTCCTACTGGCCAGAAACAAACACGAAAAAACGATGGATTCAGATGGAGAGGAGGGCGAACCGGTGACAGCCCCTCCCCCACCAAGAAAAAATTTATCTTGATCGCAAGTCCCCTCCCGTCTTACTTAAATCCTGGGTACGGCCCTGATAACAACAACAACAACAACAACAATAATAATAATAATAATATAGTAAAAAAGTCAGCCCTTGGTAAATTTGGCCAACTTCAGATTGATTTTGGATTTTGCCAATCGATGGATATTTCTGAAATCTCAAACGAAAAATAAAAAAACAAATAATAGGTGTACACTTTTAAAATATTTTCCAATAATTAAGAATCGACTTCCTTGAATTGGCCAATTTGGCAAGACATTTTGAAGAGAAAATTTTTCCTACATCTCCCATTGCTATGTCCACCCATCCAAGCGCGGAAAAACCTTGAAAATGACTAATTTTTTTTCAGTTTGAATGGACGAAAACCCAAAAATCATTTCATTCACCATGTTCACCATTTGAAATAACATGGTTTCGTTTGAAAAATTTCAACTTATTTCCCCTTTTCCCTTAAACAACTCTACTGAGGCCAATTACGAAAATTATTATTTTGAAATTTCTCGTACCTATGTGATTTTGGATATTTCAAAAATGTACCTAGTTCATCGGAAAAGTGCAGGGCCGTAACCTCCCCCTCCCCATGGCAAAAAAACACACGAAGAAAATGGGTTTGAGACGGAGAGGAGGGTGGATCTGTCACATTTTTTGTAAAAAGTATGAAAATGAGAGTTTCAAAAAATCTTGAAATTTTTGCATATACATGCATGCAATTGGATACATTTGAGGTATTAGTAGCCCCCCTCCCTACCAAGGAGAAAATTCATCTTAATCGACCCCCCCCTACCCCCCTTACTTAAATCTTGGGTACGGCCCTGGGATTCATACTTTGTATCCTTCATTATCTGCTCTTCATAGTTTATTTTTTTTTGCCTTCCTTTCCAGTTCTTTCTCTCAGTTATTCCCTCTATAGTAGTATAGTAATAACAATCCCCCTAGATGTCTTGTATTATTATCTATCATTTTAACTCTTCTCTTTACGATTATAATCCAAATTTTTCTTTTTCTTCCTATTTGCCTCAATACTTCCTCGTTCCTGATCCTTTTCTGTCCATTTGATTTTCAACATTCTCCAATAACACCACATTTCAAAAGCTTCTATCCTTTTTCTTACTTGTGTTCGTATTGTACAGGTCTCACATCCATACAATGCTATACTCCAAATATACGTTTGAAGAATTTACGTATACCGGCCCTACTTTATTTTTTCACCTCCTGTTTCCATATTTATTGGATTTTGTTTCAATCTACCTCTACCATCACTTTTGTTTTATTTTTATTCATCTTCATTTTATTTATGTTTTATTTTTAATCTTTCATCCAACTGTCTTAGTGTTTCCTTTAGTTTTTCTTTACTTCTTTCTACTGTTGTAATGTCATCTGCAAACCTTATCATCAACCCAGTAGAGAGAAAAAGAGGGCCTAGGGGAATTTCCACGGGGCCCCTCTCTTTCCAGTTCATTTTGTTCTTTTTTCAGGTGGGAAAAAATTACGAAAGCGCTCTGGAATACAGAAGAAGAAAAAGTGAATTGGCACACCCAACCATGGAATATGACCAAGTTCACTCACACTCCAAAATGGACATTAAACAATGAGCTTACAGCTTTCTTGGACTATTTTCTACCTGGAATTGATGTTTTTAAGAGACTTTTTGGGACTATTTCGGGTAGAAATCTAATTTTCGCGGCTATTTTGCTAATTTCAAATATCTTGAAAGAAAATATTTAAAATTTTCAATTCTTTCAGAAAAAAAAAGAAGATAACTCGTTATAGACTTATTATTTGTTGCTATGAAGTACCTATTTTGAATCAAAATTGTTACGCTGTACATAGTTTGGGAAGAATAGAAATATAATTAGGTTGAGTTTTCCAAGGCCTTCAGTTTGATAACCATAAAGCCATTGTTTTATAGGAATTTTTTGGGACTATTTTACTTTTTTTGAGACTATTTCACTTTTGCAGGAACTTTTTATGATTTACTTAGGTCTTGTTAGACTTTTCATACGGCCTTTTTGAATTTTTAACCCCTTTATGAATCCGGGTCCAGATCATAATTAACCTGCTTTTCTGGATATCTGTTGTGATTTCTCCTTTCTCACACATTCTGTGAATTATTCACATAAATTTTTAAAAACTACTTCCGCATTCTTTAAGAACTCGCCAGAAATTTCAACTACTTCTGCTTTACCTGCTTTCATTTCTTTCAAAGGTTTTTCAAATTCTGATCTCAAAATAGGATCTCTACTTTCTTCATCCTCTACTCTGTCTTCTCTTTCCATACATTTACTTACATCTGCTCCATTCTTATGCAACTTTTCAACATATCTCACCCATCTTTTTACTTTGTCTTTTCTAGAGTCTAATAATTTTCCTTTTTAATCCGTTAAATTATTTGTTCTCTTTCTTCTAGCTCCAAAATATTTTTTTTCTTTGTCATATGACTGATCGGGTTTTCTTGCTTTCGTTTAATCCTCAATTCCCTCACAATTCTGACTAATCCATTTTTCTTTTACCTTCTTACATTTTTTCTTTATTTGATTTCTGGAGGCCTTATGTTTTATCTTACTTCCTGTATCACAGGCTTGTGTGTGTACTGTTCTTCTTTCCTCTATCAACCCTATTATTTCACCGATCATCCTTAGTCTTCTCCATTCTGTTATTTGAGCACCTATATTCTTCCTTGCTGTCTGATTTATTGCTTTTTTTAGTCCTATCAACTTCCCTTCAATATCATGTCCCTCTTTTGGTTTACAAAGCTCTTTCAGTACTTCTTCTATTTTCTTTACATTTTTCAATAACTCCAAATTCCATTTCGTTTTTTCTTTCTTTTTATTCATCTTTTTAAATTCGAACTTACTCTTCATTGTTACTAAATTGGGATATAAACCTGCACTAGAGTGCGTTGCAAAATCACATGTGCGGGTGAATATGAATGAGTGATCATGTGTTGTTTCAAATAGAAAAACTGCCGTCTTCAGGAGGGTAAAAAAACGAGTAGAAATGATTCTACCAGTAGAACTGATTATAATTATTCAAATTTTGGTGATGATGCAGTTAAACCTAGGACAAATTTTCTTTGAAAGTGAATTTTAACCTTTTTTATTTCGCTCTCCTGAACCATGCTCTCCACATACCCCTTGTTCTTCTCTTTCTCCTATTCTGACGTTCCAATCTCTTATCATAATTAAATTTTTTCTTCCTTTTACCTTGCTTAATACCTCATCAATATCTTCATAAATTGTTTCTACTTCTTCATCACTATAACTTTCTGTAGGCATATAAACTTGGACTATCACAAAAGATACTGATTTTGCTGAAATTCTCACAAACAATATTCTCTCACTATGTTGGGTATAACTCTGCACTCGATACCCAATGAGCACACGAATCTGCGACTTTTCCAACGGCCGTGGTCATTTTCGCAAGTGCTCTGAATCCATGAGCGCACATAGTCGACCTGGAGTGGAGGGCGGTCATGGGAGACTGACACGTATCAAAATACTGTCGCAGGTGCCATCTCTCGTATAATTTTTCAATTTTTTGAGGGGATAGCCTTATTCATAATAATATGTACCTACATCTGCTTGCCCTCTTTTCGCTGCTGGGTTGACTGTCCAGAAATCATTTTCTTCTGGCCCTCTTACTTCACTAATTCCTATTATATCTAATTTTAATGTTTTCATCTTTTTATTTAGGTTTTCTAATTTGCCTACTTCATTTAGTGTCCTTACATTCCAGGTACCTATTCTCAGTTCTGATTGTTTCTCACTAGGTAATCTCCGCCTGGACATCCGAATGGGAGACATTTTACGCCCAGAATTATTATTTACTTTGTGAGTTGCCATTGTAGTTGTGACAGTGGAGACGCATCTCTAGGGAAGAATATTGATGTTGTTTTCCCTTGCTTTCATCGGGGTGTATCTGTCAGAAATTTTCTTTTCCTATGTGCCTTTAAATCTTCTTCAAGCCCATCACCAACCTAAGGTAGCACCCATAGAAGGGTATAGTTATTTTATGAAATTGAAGCGTCGAGTTATTGCTCCGAGGGCGAGTGAGCGACGCAGTGTGTAGAAAAACTTAGACTCCCTTCAAGTCCTCTACAAGTCGGTCGTTGCTGGCAGATCTTACTCGTTCATGTATAGGTCGTCGAAACAATTCATCGAGGAGTTCCTCTTTCAGCATTGTGCCACATGTGACCTTGCCTCATATTCTTTTCAATATCATGCACATGTTGGGCATGTTTCGAACACAATCTCGCTGCTATAACTTTTCTACCAGGCCTTAAGACTCCAAACCTCGAAATCGTACGCCAGATATTTAGTTGAGTGCCACTATCTGGCAATGGAAAATTAGATTAGGATTGCTGTTTGCTGCTATCTACTCTGGTAAAGTGCAGCCCCGTAGAGAGAAAAAGAGAGTCGGGGGATTTCCACGGGCCCCCTCCTTCCAGTTCATTTTTTTCTTTTGCCAGATGGGAAAAAATTATAAGCTACGGGATCAGAGGTTTCTTTCATGGTGTAAGGAGTGATTGCTGATTTGATGTACAATATGATGCAGCCGTAAGCGTTGAAATTCAGGTATTTTAAAAATATCGGGCACTCCTGAAAGTCCGGGCCCGGGGTATTTTCCTCCTTTCCCCCTCACTCTCAACAGGGTTGGTAAAGTGTATCATCCGACAGTTCAAATAAGCAAACTTGCTTAAATAAACACATTTTCCCATTTCTATTTGTGTCCATTGTTTATCCTTCTGGAATTTCCAGACCTGTTGCAATGAAAGTTCACCCAAGTGGAAATGCATTCAACTGTGTAAGCAATCATGTTACTCAGTGTGAAGTGGGGATGGAATATACACAGAAAACAGAGAGCAGCAGACTTTTTTTTTAGAATGCTCAGTTCTGAAAATGAGTGATACGTCTGACTGCATCCTTAGGAAAGTTATGCAGCGTGGGACCATTCTGGGGTGGTCTTTTAAGGTCATTTAGACGTCCTCCGATTTGGAAGAATCTTCTAGTGTAAGGGGAAAATCAGAATGGCTGAGTATACGGAGTAAATGCAGTTATCAACAGCACAGCAGAGAATTATAAAAAGAGATACAAAGGTACCAACTCCTCAGGAACATTTCAAAATAATTTATCATTTAAAAGAAGTCTATTCTGCCATGCAGTTTGCAAGGACGACGTTCGGAGCATGCTCATAATTGGCAACACCGCGTCAGTCCTACATTAACTTTGCCGCTTATGAAAAAAAAATCTATTGTGTACTTTTTCTTAATAACGTTCGGGTTTATGAGAAAATTGAAAATTCCTAAATTTGAAGAGTCTCAAATTTCCTACCTAAGAAGCATATTATGCGTAGCATTAGAGGAACCAGCCAGCCCATTAAAAAAAAAAGGTGAACAATTTTCTTGTTTACATAGTTCACAAGTTCACGACAATGTTAATAGCCTCCCCCTTCATTTTTTGGTCCATGATACGCCTAAGTTAATAAAGATGATATGTCCTTTGTTCAGAGTTCATAGGAATGCACAAGAGATGTGAATTAAATTAGCAAAATATTTCCTCCATATTAATCCGACCTACAGAAATACCAGCAAAAAGAAAATTATTTTTCTTTTCTACTGTAAATGCAGAATGCAGTAATTAGACATAACTTAATCTGGCAACGTTGCACTGAACACTAAAATTAACATTGGCCCTTATATCTTATTGAAGGAACTATAGTTTTTTGTATTTTGATCAAAAACAGCTGAGTTAATTAAAACATTGAAAAGCGTGAAGTTCTCTGTAAATGGATTAATAAGTTTTCCCGATTTATTGGCTCAATGCGTGGAGAATCAGATTTTACACTATTGCCAAAAAATAATTATCTTCGAATTTGATAATTGTAAGAGGCTGTGGTTTGTGGCAATAATAATTTTTGGATTTTCTGCCGGCCTTTATCTTTTGATGGAAGATATGTCACTCAATCGAAGCAACATTTTTTTCAGAACAGGTGGACCAATTTTGCCCATAATTAAGCAACAAGTTTGCCAATAGCAAAATTTTCATAAATGGCCACCAAGCAGCAATGAATGATGATCAACTTCCCAGTTTTGTCAGCCAGTGGATACTTTTCTTTCCCTAGTGATATGTTCCCATATTTGATGTTTTCTCCCAGCAGATTCTGTGGTACCCGTGTGCACTTTTTTCTACTGTCAACCGTCCTACAGCTTCACATCTTCCCTATTCCTGCTTTCCCAAACTGAAGGTCACTGAAGTAGATGGGGTAGTATGCGTCAATATGAAGCTTAGATGATGCCTTATCAAAACTGAATGTGTGTAGTAAGGATGAGGGCAGTGTACACAATAGGCAGGGTTTAGTGTGTTATGAGTAGATGTATGGGAGAAGAAGGCGAAGAGCAAGTAAACTCATTCTTTGTTTCAATATATGAAAATGGAGTGTGATTATGAGCAGCCCCGTAGAGTGAAAAAGAGGGCCTGGAGGGAATTTCCACAGGCCCCTTCCTTCCAGTTCATTTTGTGATTTTCTCAGATGGGGAAAAATTATAAGCTACAGGATAAGAGGTTTCTTTCATGGTGTAAGGAGTGATTGCTGATTTAGATGTACAGTATGATGTAGCCGTAAGCGTTGAAATTCAGGTCTTTCAAAAATATCAGGCCCTCCTGAAAGTCCGGGCCCGGGGTATTTCCCACCTCCCTCTCGACAAGGTTGATTATAAGTGGGGATAGACCCTCCTACATAGTAACTCCACCCCCGAAACATTCTCATCATTTTGGAAGGATAGTTTCAGCGGGGCGGACGACTAGATTCGGCGAGCAGAAGAGAAAAAAGAACTTCAAACCCTATCTGCAGTAATTTTTCCCAAGTAGGGATTTGAAAAAAAAAGTGGAAATTTTAAATAAAATAAAGGATAGACGAAGAAGGCAGGGAAGTGGAAAGTTACGGAGAAACATGGGCTGTAACTTACCTAACGAACAGTCAGAAAAACAACATTTAATACGCTTTAGTAACAGCGCCGCAGAAGAGGAGAACAAACCTGCCATATTCCATTCTGATATTAAAGAGTGAGGATGGCGCGCTGTAATAGCAGAGGGGAACTTCAAAGCACGGTACTATCCATTAATTGCGGTCGCCTCGTACCAGTATAGACGGCAAACGTTCATGACTGTTTCGACACAACTTCTGCTCGCTTCAGGTCATAATACGCGAGCGCAGCCGAACGTTCCCGAACGTGACCGAGTTTTTTATTTTCAAAATAAAAATTATTTATCGTCCGAAGTTCTCCGAATGCCGAGCGCGGCCGAACCGTCGAGCGGCAGAAACGCCGTTTGTAAATTCAATCGTGCCAACGCACGGCAAAAATCCCTGCATGCAAAAATCGTTATCAATGAGGGATGCTAACTTAGGGAAAACTTGATCGCTTTCCCGTTTTAAGCATTATACTGTATTCATATGACATTCGATGACTTGTTAGATGCAAGTTACGCTTATATTGTAACAAGTGTTTATGCCGGTTGAAATATTTCGGCATCTTGGCCGTACGTGTATAGAAAACGTGCACGAAATACTTCGGATATCGGCGACGTAGTCTCCCGCCTTTTATCACATGTCGCTGTGTAATTAATTGCTCTAGCGCGTGTATTTTGATTTGTTGATGTGCTCCTGTTCATTTACGTCGTAAATAATTGCTTTTAATTACAAACTTATCAACTGATGGTAGAGTATTTAGTGAGCCGAATTTTGAATGAGTGAATGCATTCGCATGACAGCGGTCGTTGCGAATGAAGTGTGAATTTTTTTATGGTTGGGGGGGGGGGAGATAGTGGAATTGTTCGAATGTCGTTGAAATGCTAATACATCAAAATTGTATTTCGTAGGTTTTAACATAAATGAGAATGTGACTGGATAATTTTGAAATTATTTCAGTTCCAGAAAATGTTCCCACGTTGGTTTTACCGAGTCTAAGGATTACTGGAGTGGATATAGTCACGAGGAAGGAAACTGATGTAGATCAACGTGCAGACTTGTGCAGAGAATTTCCTCATGGCGAGGGGGTTCAAATTGTAACATTGGTCACTGATCACGTTTATTTTCCTCTTCTGCATTTGGTACTTTATGTAAAACTCTCGTTATTCTTGGGAGTTGATATTTCGACACGTGCCACTTTTCTGTGTGTGTGAGCTTTTCCGTCAGAAAATTTCTGAGAGAACCCTGTTTTTTTAAGAACCCGAGTTTTCTCTTCGTTATGTATCGTAGTTCAAATCCACGAATATAACTGACATATCCCGCGAGTATGGGCCTGAACTGAACAGCAAGTGAATTCTATCGACATCCTCTAATGCTCATAATTCATTATACTGGAATTTGATTCAGTTTTATGATTTCGTGAGAAACATCTCTGAAAATTATTTGTACTCTCTTAATAAACGATACATCAATAATTCGTAGTTCTCGCGCTTTTTGATATTCTGAGAGGGAAAAAATCAAGAGAAAAAATGTGTAACGTAGACAATAGAGAGAACTATATCGATTATAAGAGCTGCAGTTTTACGGGAAGCAGCGCTGAGGAAAGTGCTCCATTGTTTCCCAATTAAAATAAAAAACATTCTTCCTCAAGCCTTGACAAAAATTGAACTTGTTTAACGAACGGCCGTATGAATTATTGATAAAGGTGCATTATGTTATCAAACGTTGACGAAAAATATTGCGACCCAGCGGCGAGCGTTGAAATTTCGATTCTGAAAATGAATTTTGCGCGTTGGTAACACTGGCAATGGTACAACCAATGAGCGCCGAGCTATATTTTTTCCTTGTGTCGTGGTACGAGGGCGAGGAGTGGAGAAACACGCGGGTAATGTTTGAACGTTGGAACGGATCTGGCTGTTTCTACTTTCTTTAATGGTTATCGCGTATTTAGCGGCTCTAGCAGTGTTTGTGGTGTGTTTTCGTATAATGTTAAAATACGTAGAATTTTCGTTATTTCTCAACTATGTGCACGTGAAGAAAAATGTGGAATAATATTCAGGTAATTGATTTTCGAAATTGTAATTTAATTTATTGATAATTTGCGAGTTCGTGGCCCGAAACAGACGCGAAGTGACTGTGTGCAGCTCATCCGAAAACTAAACTCGAGTTCTGGAAGTTCTTGTGTTCAGAGTGCTTGTGAAATAATTCGGGGTTCGTCGGTATACTTTCGCGAAATTTGATACGTTTTCACATTCTCCAGTGGTAAATATTCATTATTCGTACGTGTGTATTATTTGTATTTCTCCGACTCTGTGTCATTCACCATGAAGCATCATTGGTGTACTTGATTCTTGTTGGTTGAATTTGTATTATGGGTTCTGAGAGTTTCGGTGTAGTTTCATCTGATTGTAATTAGCTTAACATTTGTTCTTGGATGTAAGACTGAACTGCTTAAATGTCAGATAGGTTTCAAAAGTTTGATCTGGTTATCTTGTGTGAAAACTTGGGTTTCTCATGATGCAGTTCGTGCTGCAAACTTGGATTACTGAGAACTCTTGTGAACGTTGCTGTTTTGATTTAAGCTTAGATTGATCCCTGATTTCGGTGTAGTATGTTCTATCGAGCAGACTTGTTTCCTTCAAATAAGCTGTAATGAGATGTTTGGGCTAGTTTTGTAAGTGATAAGCACGAGTCAGTTCTGCTCGAGGTTTGATGATTCTACAGTTTTCCTGTGTGAGACTGGAAGAGAATTGTGCTCTACTGGTGTGGGAAAGTGAAGTTTTCTCATTTAATTTCTTGTATGTATCTTCGAGGCAGTTAGATAAGCATTTCGAACAGTTTTCTGAGCAGCGAAAATATTTTGAGCAAAACCAATCCAGCCAATCCTGGCGTGAAAGTATCCTTGGAACTGATGCCAACGGTTTGATCAGTTTTTTGAACAAGTGAAGTGTTTTGATTGAAATCAATGAAGCCAATGCAGGCCATTGAGGTTTCTTGTATAGAAGCAGGCAAGTGCAGTCGTCATGGAAGTATCATTAACGAAGCCACTTCAGAGCCTGGAAACCAGTGTTGAAAGCAGGTTGCTGAATCAGTGTAGCTATTGTGATGGCAAGTATAGGTTTTTGGTGTGGAAATGAACTTGAGGCAGTCAGATACCAATGATCATTTAATCAGTTTTCTGAATAGAGAAAATATTCTGATTGAACCTCACTCCAGTCAGATTTTTTGCCTGAATGTCTCTTTCAAACAGCCAGATACCAGTATTTTGATCAGTTTTCTGTAACCGGGAAAATATTTTCATTTAAAACACTTGACCCCGTTCAGGCAAGCTGCCGGTTTCAAGGAGACTGGGGATCTAGTAGGTTGTCTATTCACCCCACGACCGTACAAAATGAAGTTTTTCATGAAAATATTTCCACAAATTGAAAGATGTTTGCTTGCTTCGCTCGAAATTATTTTACATAACTTGTTTGGAGTCAACATCGATGTTCAGGTTGTAAATGTTTCAATTGAAACCAAGCTAGCTAGGGCAGCAAGTAGTTTTTCATTATGGAATTGAACAAGGAGCCAAGTAGATGGTATGTTCCGATCAATTTTTTTGTGTAGGAAAAGTATTCTGATTTAAATCATACTCCCCCAGTTCAGGCAAGTATCTTTTTCTTGATGTGTGTGTGAGAAGCAGTTGTAGCCGAAGGTATCCCTGAGGTGATGATGGTGTATTATTTTGTATACGTTACTCGTATAGTGTACTCAAAGGTCAGATTTGAAGTTTTAAGGTCCTAAGGCACATGTACATTACTTATATAGTATATTCAGATACAGATTTAGGATTTTAAAGCCACTGGGCACGTATACATTACTGGTTATGGTATATTTGGTGGTAGATTTCAGATTTTAGGACCACAGGGAGCTTATGTTAGGCCGGGGGGGGGGATTTTGATTTGTAGGGGGATGCATGTCTTATGTCACTAGACATGTGTACCCTATATACAGGGCCGTATCCAGCCACCAGTATGGAGACAAGCCAAAGTTCTTGGAGGAGCAAGTTTTAGTAAGTGGAAAGGGTAACAGTGTATTGTCTCTTGCTGTGCGTTTGTAAGGGGAGGGGCTTCGAACTGAGTACTCTAGAGGTCGTGCTTTGGCAGGGTGGCCACTTTTCTAGAAAAGGGAAATTCTGTGAGCCATGGAAAAGTTAGGGCAGGGAATTTTGAAAAATAATCGAAAAAGTCAGGGAAATTTGATGGAAATTTTGTGATGTGAAAGTATTGTACAATTTTCTCTGTCAGATTTGATTGAGCATTTTTTTTTTTTTTTTAAATAATTTGTTTATTATGAAAAAGTTGGAAAATGGACTGGAAAAATCGGAAAAAATCTAGAACAGTCAGGGAATGTTATCCTCGGAAAAGAGTGGACAAATGTGGAGTTTAACTTGATGTTTCTGTTACTCATATTCTACCTTGTTCTTAGTGAGTCATCAGAATATGTTAACGAGAACAAGAATTACAGATGGCAGTGTGTGCCTAGGTTTCTGAATCACTGTATCTGATTCACGTAGCTCGTTTGGAAACCTTCCGAATGATAGAATGGGTGGTATTTCACCACCCTCCCTCGTATTCTCTGTATGGTTGAATGATGCCTGCTAAAGTTCACATTTAGTCGATTTGATACTTGAAAGTAGAGATGAGCAATCACGGATAATAAGGACCTAAGATCATTCAAATCAGATTCCTGAAGAATTTGAAAAAATCTTATTTTCCAGATCAATCCAGATCAAAAAATGATATTAATCATGATCTTAGATCTAAAAAAATGGTTGTTCTTGGAATACACTGTTGTAAGCAACATGAGATTTAATGACTGAGTATGTGGAGTGTGGTCTTTTCTATTGATCGTTCTTCGTTCTTTGATCTAAAAACTGGAAACACCACTGTCATTAGATCATGGGACATAATGATCTGAAAGATCTTAAGACCATGATCTGAATGATCTTTTTTCCAAAAGACATTGTTTATATCTGCTTTAAAGTGAGATGAGTGATTAATCGGACAGGATTGTATCATTTTTTTCGTTTCAACATACCCTTCGGTATTTCTGGTCTCGTGGTAGATTCCGTTTTTCATTATTGTAACTGCGGCAGTATCCATGCCTCTGTGTTGTGAGTTCGAACGACCACTGTATGTAAACTAATTGCGTATCTATTAGGTAATTACTGAAATATGACCGTAATACTTGACATTGACAGGTACATAAACAATATTACTATTCCATTTGGTTATTGAAATGTTTGGTATTCCAAATCACGAAGTTGAAGAATGTGAGAGTATAAAGATCCTTAGCTCCATTTTCAGTGCACGGAGCAAAGGTCCCATTCCGATGCCAGGTCTTCATGGAACCTTCTTGGCAGATCCATAGTTTGGGTGCTGGTTAAATAGGGGGCTATTTGGCACATTTGTAGTTCAGACTCCCGGACTTCATTTCGAGCCCCAAGGGGTCATAAGTGTCCCCTTCCTCAGATTTTCTTCCATAATTTGTAAAAACCGTAAGTTGTACTGCAAAAATGTGATTGGTGAAATTAATCTACGCTAAATTCCACCTTTGGATCCTCGTGATGAGGGGGTGGGTAGGGGTGTCAAGAATGAGCCCATATAATGGAGCATCTTATCACAGGTCTTTTAAGAGTTCGTAGAATTTTGGACGGAGGTTTGAAGGTTGCAGCATTCGATTTAATGATGGTTTGGGTAAATACAAATGCGTGGCGCCTATGAGGGACAGGAGCTTGAAATATTCATAAAATGCAATATGAATGCCCTTTTAGGAATTGTAAAGGTTTGTCGAACTTATTTCCGACGACGATTTGCCTCTAATTTGCAACCTGTGACATTTGTGAATGGGGCGGGGGGGGGGGGTGTCTCGAGCTTTTATTAGTGCAATATGAATGTTTTTGGAGTTCACAGGTCGTTAAACTCGTTTCTAATAGTGTCCCGTTCCCAGTTTGCAGAGTGTGGTACTTGGATTGGTTTAGGGGTTCAAGCTCTCACTTGGAAATTGTGGCCCATTGGGTGGGGAAAAGGTATAGGGTGTCTTGGGGCGGGAGAATGGATAACAATCACACACACCTTCGTATTCCGATATGTTACAAACTTTCATGTTGGGATGAAACTAATTTGGAAATTGAATTCACTGACCCCGAAAACCTGTGAAACGATACCACATTATGTTTATCGCTGAATATCTCCCCCTCCCCTCTTTGCCCTAGTCTCGTACATGCCATAACTTTCAGGGTAGGAAACTAATATTAAAGTGGAATTGGGCAACCCTAATCGACATCCATATCGCATTTCGCTTGAAATTGGAACTCTTCTCAGGTACCACAGTTTGCAGATTAAATGAGGTCAGCGATCCTTACGATCTCTGAACGGAAATTCATACTGAATTCCATGAAAATTTTAAACTTCTTCCCCTCCCAGGTGCCACAGATGTATAGAGACGGGTGCGAGGGAGACTTGTACCCCTTCGGTTCTCTAAAGTCAGTGAGACCACAGACATTTCAAGTATTGTATGTTTGATCCCTTAAGGCCCATGTCAAGAGTGTTGTATTGGCTAATTTTGACCCCCCCCCCCTCACCATTACGAGAAATTCTGAGACAGATATCAAAATTGCAAGAAACCAATTTGAAATTCAGCGTGTAGATTAATTTGGCCAGTTATCTTTTTCGCAGTACGACTGACGATTGAGAGGTTATTAAGGAAAAACTGAGGAATTTGGAACCCTATAGCCAGTTTCTGATCCGGTGATTCCAGCCAATGCAAGGTGTGCAAAAAGTTAAAGTAAGAAGATCGCTTATGATGATGAAAACACAGAAAAATAAAAATTTCAAAAGGTGGTATCTCTAAGTGAATGAGAGAAGAGGGAGAAGAAATCCAAGGGGTCGGTGAATGCGTATGTGTAGAAATGGATGCGAGAGAGACTTGTACCCCTTCCGTTCCCTGAATCCAATGAGACTGCAGAAATGTCAAAAAATTGTGTTTAAACCTGTAAAGTCTGTGTTAGGAGGTTGCACCCCACCCGAGTCCTGGAATCCGCCCTTTCGAGCTTTTACTTCAGAGACGTCGGGGAGGCTGTTAGTGCTGTCTTAGCCCTCTTCCCTTCAGACCGAAAAACCGGCCTAGGTCGAAAATTCTGACGAGTTGCTACATGGGCTCGAACCCGGGACCTTCGGATTCCAAGACCACCGCGCTATCCACTCGGCCAACCAGACCTCACTAAATAAAGGGTTTTTGAATTGAATTCGGGCTGGTCGAGATGGTGGCGCGCTGTCATCGCCAACTTGTAGTAATGAGAATGTGGGAATATCCCATTAACATATACGTACTTAATTAAAGAGTTTTCAAAAAAAAATAAATAAATAAAAGGACCGAATTGATAGAGGTTGAAATTTCCTTTCAGATGAGTCCATTTTCATTTCAGTCAGAGCAATTTCCTAAAATGATCACTTTTATAGCAGTTCTTCTTTTTCACGCTATTGAAATAGTAGAGCGCGACTCTTTCGCGCTCTCAGTACGAATTGAACAAGTCATACGAAAGTAATACTGACAAATTTGGTAATTCTTCCTAAACAGTCGTAATATTTCTTATCAAAATATGGCCAAATTGAAATTTAATTGAAAATTTTGTGTTCTTCACGACATTCTTCGCAATAATTCGTTCGTTACTGTTTTTTCATTATTGAGTTTCTTCAACGTTTTTGTTTGCAGTTAGCGTGTTTCTGATTGTTTTGTTGTTCTGGAAATTAGATTCAGTTCAGGGGTGAAAATGGTCCAAAAAAGGTCTTACAAAAGTCGTACAGAGGTCATACTATTGGAAAATCCTTATTTGGTAGACACCCGGATATTGCTTAGACATGGTATCTTAACAGTTCTCTAAATCCTATGAAGTCCTCTATTTTTCGATATGGTACTGTAAACCTGTAAAAGTATTCCTTCTGGTCTTGTGAAAATAAAATCAGCTTGCGAGAAAGAAGAAAAAAGAGAGGAGAGGAGATAGTGAAAGGTGAAACTGCGACCCCGTGACTACTTGTCTTCCATCCTCTCTTTAATAATGCAGCGTATCAGGGTGTCTACAGGCGCTGAAAAGTCATTTAAGTCCTGAATTTTGAAAGTAGGTCCTAAAAGTCCTGAAAAATGCTGAAATTGAAAAAATAATCTCATCTTCAATACATAATTTGAAAACCGCACGAGTCTAAAAATTCTTCAGTTTAAAAATCCTATTCTAATTTATTTGTTCCTCGTAGTTTTCTTCCAAAAATTCTAAGTCGCTTGTATTATTTTATCGATAACGAATTTGTTTCCAATGCTTGAAAATAAACGTTCTGCCAGTCGTATTATTAGTCATTGAGAAGTATAGCGCAGGATCTATATTCACAAGGGGGAGGGGAGCGAAAACGAGGGAGGGGTAAAGGGGGATAAAACAATTGGAAAAAAGTAGATTTGCATACTCGAGGAAAATATGGAAAATATGCCGGCTACGGTTCTGCAAAGGGTCCAGAAAAAGTACTTCATTTTTACTTTTCCATTTCTGTAGACACCCTGTGTATGTATCCCAGTCCCCCCTCTTTTTCTAATCCTCCCTCTCTGTGTTTATAAAAATTGGGAAAATTTTCTGGCACGGCTGCGAAAGTTACTATCAAATTGTATGGAAGGTCCTGTAAAAGTCTTGTATTTTGAATTTTAATTTTGCGCGACACCCTGTTAGAGTCTGTACTACAAACCTGCCAAGTTGCACCTTCGATAAATGCCGGTCGCCTTCTTCGTATTATGCAACTATGCATTCCCGACTGCGAGTTCATTTGCCGCCTTTTTTACACCCACGATGGCGGGCCGACGCCGACGGTGCAAATCGGGCGCGCAGAGTAAGCACACGAACGTGAATCGATGATAACGAACGGGTCGCATCGTGTTCGAGTGCTAATCGCGAATCACGTGCTAGACGCCCAAAAAAAACGTGTATCTGCTCTCTCGAGTAACAACAATAACAATTAATCTAGACGAGTCATAACGCATTTCCGGTACCGGCGGAGCGGAGATTCCGCCGGCGTGTAATTCGCATCGCGCGGTCTAAATATAACGCGTGATAAGAATATGGTTATCGGTTGTGTGGATGTGTATACTGTATACACACTCTACTCAGGCTTAAGGTGTATTAAATGTACGTAATATGATTTTTATAAACGGTACATTAAAAAAAGAAAAAAAGATGATAATAAAAATAATGAAGTGATAAGGAACCGTCGTCGTCCGTTATGGGTTATTAGAATTAACGTCTGGAATTCAAGTTCACTAGGCCGCCGGTAATTGAATCGTTTGGAGTAGTAATTAGCATTTATTTATGACTTGACATCTACTTTTCGTTCGCTTCCCGGTGTTTACTCTCTCTTTTTTTTTCGTACCTTTCCTACTTTGGCGTTATTTAATATGATGCGTTTCATCTGGACGTGCCGCGTACGCCATTGGCATTCTGCGTTACGTTAATTAAACACGTGTTATGGTCGAGTTTTCTGCGTTATTAGTCACGACGTCGCGTATTTGGCATTGAAGATTAAGGTGTCGGTATGCACGGCGTCGGGTGTTCTGCAGCCAGAACGGACCAGATCGTGGATGATGTTTAGATCAGAATGATCAGGATTTGCTGATGATGAGGTTATCCGTCTGACAACCAGTTTGATGCAGCTCTGCATTTCCCCCCCTATCTTGTGCGAGTTTTTTCATTTCGTTATGACACTTACATTCGATGCCCTTGATCATCTGCTGAACATACCGGAATCTTTGCCGACTCTTACCCAATTCTTTCCTTCCACTCTATCTTCTAGCAGCAGTGATATTATTCCTGGGTGCCTCAGGTTATGCCCTATTAGTTTATCTCTGATTCCAAATACCCGTTTTACCTCCAACTCTGTCAGAACTTCCTTATTTCTTTCTTACCTTATCCGTCTATTTCAGTGTTTCTCGACGGGTGTGCCGCGAGGTTTGCAATGAAAACAAAAAATTTATCAAAATGTGATCTACAGTCTACAGCCTCAGCCTGCAACCGTTGCACTTATCGTGGGACATTTGAAAATTTAAATTCGGCTTTATTAAACTACTTTCCAAACCTCCAAATTGAGAAGTATGACTGGATTCGACAACCGTTCTCTTTGCTGGTGCAAATTCAGGATGAATTCATGGAACTCCAAAATGATCGCACGCTACGCCTCAAATTCAGTGAGGTTTCTGTGAGCAGTTATTGGATTAGTCTTCATAATGAATATCCCCGCCTTTCCTAAGTAGTTGACATATTACTGCAGTTTTTAACATCTTGGTGTCGTGAACACGGTTTTTCGGTTCTCACAAACATCAAACACAAACGGGAAAGGCTTGCGGCATTGACGTTAAAAAATGGTCTACAGTTGTGCCTATCTATGTATAGGGTGGCCCAAAATCCAGTAAACTAATTTGCACACTTCGATTTCATCTGCAGCGATGCAGCCCTGATGACAGTTACGCGCGCTGACGTCATCTGCAGCCATGCAGCTGTTTCCATGACACACCACCGCCGACACGTTCTTTTGTTCGCCCTGCGTTCGGTAGAAGTGCCATAAACAGAAAAAAGTGAATCGTGTTTACTGACTCTTGGGCCACCCTGTAGTATTGAACCTCGTATTACCGATCTGTGTAGACAACGTCAAGCCCAAATATCTCATCGATGCAGTCAATTTTGATATTATTTTTACTTTAAAAATTTTTTCCCTTATTTTCTATATTCAATGCACTCATTTTCTGAACTTTTTGAAGTACATATAAGCTGAAGGAGTTTGTCTTATTCATGTTATTTTGGAAATGGTGTGTCGCGGGAAAAGCTACAAGTGGGAAAGTGTGCCGCGATGCAAAAAAGGTCCTATGGTCCGAGTTTCACGTACATACAAGGCTACACTCCAAACATAAGTTTTTCAAGAATAATTTTTTGATTCCCAGATTTATTTTCGATTTGAAAAGATTACTTTTTCGATAAAATACTAATTTGGCGTGCGCTATTCTACTACTAATATCCCTTTTACTCCTTCCATCTTTTGTTATTTTACTCCCTAAATATCAAAATTTACTTACTTCCTCAATTTTCAGGGTGGCCACTTTTCTGGAAGTCAGGGAATTCAAAATAAAATTTTATGATATGAAAGTACATATTATGCAATTTTCTCTGTCAGACTCGATTGAACTTTTTAAATAATTTGTTTGTTACAAAAAAGTTGGAAAATGGACTGGAAAAATCTAAAAAAGTTTGTAAATTTTTTCCTCGGAAAAAGTGAACACTGATGTTTTCCTGCTCAATATTTATATTTAAGCTATAATGCTCACATCGATTACATACCATTACTTTTGTTTTATTTTTATGTATTCTCATGGTATGGTGGGACGTATGGCGATGAACGCATGCCAAAGTGGCCCCTGAGACACCGCACCCCCGGCCCTGGAAACTACCCTTTCGAGTATCGCATCAGTGGCCGGAGGGACGCTTTGAGGCCGGCCCGAGCTCCCATTTCGCCGTGCTGCTTCCGGTGCTTGCGTTTTGCCATAGCCAGCATGGGGTTCCCTACTGACCGAGGTTCGCGCTCCCTGAGCACTTGTCTGGAGCATCCTCATACAATACTCTATACTCAGAATCATCTCCATTCCATTTAGAACGTTTTTCAAATCAGTACTCCTTTCAGCTAATAAGACAAAACATCATTTGCAAACCTGAGCATCTTTACTCGCTCTCCTTGTATAGTGACACCTGTTTCAAATATTTCTTTTATTTCTCTTATGGCCCACTGCACAAATTCAGGGTGTTTATCGGCCATGGAAAACCCAGAAAGTCACAAGAGTCGCTAGTTTTGAAAAGAGGCCACAAAAGTCACAGAAAGTCACGGATTTTCATTGGAAAAAATTGAAGAAAAAAAATTGGGAAAAAATCAAAACTGTTTAAATATTGACAGCATGTGAACAGTTTTTTGCTTTTCTCGCTAATTATTTGAGGATGTAGGCAGCCCCGTAGAGAGAAAAAGAGGGTCTGGGGGCGATTTCCGCGGCTCCCTCTCCCTCCAGCTCATTTTGTTCTTTTATCAGATGGGCAAAAATTATAAGCTACGGGATAAGAGGTTTCTTTCATGGTGTACAGGAGTGATTGCTGATTTGAAGTACAGTACGATGTAGCCGTATATCAGGCCCCCTGAAAGTCCGGGCTCGGGGTACTTTCACTCTTTTTTTCTCTCCCCCTCCTCTTGTCAGGGTTGATTTGAGGTCATGAAAATCCAAGTAAAAACATAATGAGTAATGAACGTATCAAAACACAAGCATCGGATGATGACATTGGATTAAAAAGTATAGATTAGTCGATTCTTACTCCCTTATTATTACTTTTCTTTAAGTGTTCCTTTCTGAATTATTCCGAGTAGTGAGTAGAATCAAATGAGTAAAAATTCATAAATGTAAAGAAACAGAAATTAGAATGTTTTTTGTTCGCATATTGTATTATTGTGTATTGATTCTTCAAAGATCCATTGTATTATGGTCCTTTTTTTTTATTATTATTGAATTTGGTATGATAAACTCTGCAAAATGATACCTATATCGGTTTTAGAAAAACATTTTGGGAGGTCACGGGAAAGTCACGGATTTTAATTATTTTGATCTGGTGGACACCTTCTATTCTTCAATGTGGCTTTCTGTCCTTCGTATAAGTTTAAAATAACGTGTCTTTCTTTAAATTTTATTCGTATATGTTCTAGAATATCAAATTTTATTCCATTTAACATCTTCAAAAATGTGTTTACTTTCCAGTCATTTCTTACAATTTCCTACAATACATTAGTTATTTCATTTTCACTTTGAAAAAAAATGATTTTTAATGTACATTTTCTTAAATTTAGTATTTCATCATTTCCCTTCTTAAATGTGAACTCCGAAGTATGAGTATCGATCTTTCTGATCTTTGATCTTGATCTCTCTTAGTTCATCTGCAGATCGATAACAGATCACGATCATTCAAATCAAAATTGTAATAATCTTCAGATTATGATCTTTTTTAAATCATGGACTGAATAATTTTGCCCATCTTCTGTTCAGAGTAGTTGTTATGATTATCCATTCATTTTTATGATCCTTTTAATCGTTGATCTTAATCTCAGATCATTTGGAAATCACGTAACATGACGACCATTCAGATCAGTTATCTAATGATGTCGATTGCATGATCTGAATGATGTGTTGGGTCGTGGATCAAATGATCTTGCCCATCCTCGGTGTACATATGTGATAGTAATGCCAAAAATTTTTTTTTTGATCGACTTCTCCATTTTCATGCCATCTAGCCTAGTTTATCATGTCGCTTTGCACGCTTGCCATTGTTGATTATGTCACTTAGCATAGTTTACCATATAAACATTGAATCAATTTTTTCGAACGTAAATCGATTTAATCGACTCGCGAATTCAGTGATCTAAATTCCACGATCATGATCTTGAGATCGCCTGGAAAATTGAACGTAATCACGGATTTGGATCGAACGATTATTCCAAGGAAAAAGATATTGCATTATGGAAAATGTCGTGATTTTGTAATCTTTTGAACCTTTAGATCACAACCTCGTCCCTTGCCAATTTTGTGATTTTCAATTTTAAATTTTGATCTTGAATCATTTGAAAATTAGGTTACATAGTAGTTCAGTTAGAAACATATTATAATTTATTATTTTTTTGGAGGGGTGGAGGATGCAGTCAGCTTGTAACTTTTTTTGTGGCGGTGAAATTGTTGTATACTTAGGGTACTATAATAAACGATGGGTAGAATCGATGGCCGCAATTTTGATTTTTGTTTACTTTTTGCGAGTTTGTATGCATGTATAATATATTTTGTACCATTTAACACAAGATAACATTATACACTGATAACTACTCGCACAAGGTGAACAAGAACCAAAATTTCGGCCATCAATTCTACCCCATCGCTTATTATAGTATCCTAGTATACTCTTGAGAAGTCTAGGAATTGGAGCCCTATTTACATCATTGATTCCCCTCCTCCTTGTTCGAACCCGTAGTGATGGGGAATTTTGATTTTCGCACTTGAGTGGCGATTCTCAAGTTGACGAAATTTGAGATTCGCAGTCCCTAGCCGAGACTCTCCTTATATCTTCCACCCGCAGTAATGCAAAATGTTTCGATGTTGCAATTATTCATCTAGTATTTCATTTTTTCAAGTTTTATCCGTGTCCTTGCTCTATATTCGGAGTGCGCTCTTCTGTCTCCATTTGTGTTATGTAGCAGCACAAGACAAAATAATATTGTATGTGTTTTCGTGTTGCCCGGATACACGGGACTTGAAATGAATCTGGCTTTGGGTTCTTTTTCCCAGACATTGGAAAGCTTATGTGGCTATGAGTCAGTGTTGTGTTCATTGTGGTAGTGCGTTCAGCCTACGCAATGTATACGAGGTCTGTGAAGAGAAATATTCTTATCTCCTTCCTCCGCAAATTTAGGAGAGGGATGTTGAGTCATCTTGCTGAATTGATGAAACTTCTGGCTAACGAACCTGTTCTCGTCCTGAATTTATCAACGAGTATTCATTCGTTCATAGAGATCCACAAAATGTCCTGCAAAATAACTGCTGGATTTCAGTAACCAAAATTGTGAATTTCGAGTGTATGAAAAAGTGATGAACGCGGGTTATAAGGCCAGACGCTGGGAGTTCTTGAAATGCGCAATCAGAAAACTGATCCGAAGAATGATTTCTATTACTGTATCGTATTGTTTTCACTGCTTTGAGTATCATTTCGACTCTGGTCCTATTATCCAGTAGTAATGAGTCTATGGATTTTTACGGCAAAATGTGTAAACAAAAACGATCTTGGTATCGTATTAGCTCATAATTTGAACTTGAGTATTTCTCAAAGTTGCAGGTTCCTAGAACCAATTTAGGTCACAAACTTAGGGTTACATTCGAAGAAATAGTACACATTTATCGTCACAACCGACCTGGTAGAATACTAGAAATCGCTTACCAAGGAGTAAAATACGAGAAAGAGATCCAGACATTAACATCAAATTGAAATGAAGGTCGTCCACGCCCGGTTCGTCTACAGCGTTGCAAGTCTTATTGAATGCTAACCCGTACTTCGTATACTCGCCCTCTCCGCCCCTAGTCCTGTCATATCGGGTTTTCAAGGATTGCATACGTTGCCCCGTAGTACTCGCTACACATATATTTACTCGGTCGTAATTACAGGCATTCCTGGAGATGTGTCTCCGTCGACGTTCAGAGATGTCTGCATATTCTTCATTTCGAAACGCGGTTAGCAGGGGGTCGAAGAATTGTACGCCATCTCCATAGGGTCAGTGGGTGGGTGGGAGAAGACTTTCAGATAGCAGTATTGATGTTGCAAACTGGTCAGTGGAGTTCACAGAAACTTGGCGAAAAACACGGATTTGTAAGAATGGCTGGGTTAAATTACCCCTGCCTTTTCTCCCTTCAAATTGGATCAGGCCATACCAATTCTGCGAGTTGTCCCAAATTACTCACATCTAATGTTCTCCAAAGTCGGAGATAGTTACCGATTTTGAATCAACGGACTGAACTTGTTCGTCCGGCCCGTGGTGTAAATACGGGGAGGGGGTTGGGGACAATCCCCCCCCCTCCCTAGAACCCTTTAAAAGTAACATTTCTTCGGAATTTGTTCATTTAATGAAAATTGACACATGGTGAAAATATACCTACTTTTTATTTTATGATTTCAACCCCCCCACCACCACCCCTGGAGGAATTGAGTCGTCACGCTACTGCTTCTGGCTGCATAGACCGCGCGCACACAACGATGTATACGACAGCCCCGGATTAAGATTGAGGCCGCTTACGACACTGGGGCCCCCAGTCGACTAGCAGGAAACATTTTTTCCTATCTGTTTCCATCCCTTTTCCATTCTAATTTTACTTTCAACCCGACCCGTGAAATCCGCCTTTTCGAGCATTACCTCGGAGATGTCGGGGAGGCTGTTCGTACTGTCTTAGCTTTCTTTTCGTCTTGCCGAAAAATCGCCCCAGGTCGAAATGTAGCGAGTTGCTGCATGGTTTCGAACCCGGAACCCCTGGATCCATTCGGCCAACTAGTTCATAAAAAAGCTAATTCTCCAAATTCAGCCGGCCCCTTAAATTCGGCCGCTCCAGGTGCTTGTTGTGCCTGTAGGTAAACCTGGGGCATGTATACGATTCGGTAATCCTGCATAATTTGCAGCAGTGGGGCGAACATACAGGAGAGATTGATTATTTGGCTTTCCTATGAGATCTTGTCAGCTGTTTATAGGCCACAAAAGCCCGATTAAGTTTGCATTTCGTAATTTTGAAATGTCCAAAACAGTTTTTCTTATTCTTTATTTATGGGACGGGGTGTTGACAGAATACATTTACCGAAATAATAATGATAGTTTATATTACACGTTTTCAAATTTTTACCAAAAGAAAGTTATAATTAGGAAATGAAAGGGTCAGGTACGATTTGGAGGCAAATCCCAATTAAGTGAGATTTTGGTATCACTGAAAAGGTAATTTCATGCTGCATCGAATGAAACACTGTATTTTAATGCTCCTTTTCCAGTTTTGTTCGTAATACACTTGATGTGAAAACTTTCTTTTCTCTCTGTAGCGAAATCCGCTATTTTGGATTTGCTTCAAAATCGCATTGATCCGACGAAGTGTTTGGAAGTTGATTCGATCAAGGAGTTTTGAAATAGTCAGGGAAAGTCAGGGATTTTAGAAAATATTTCTGGAAAAAGAATAATGTTATATCAGAGAGCTTCTAAATGTGTTCTTTCATGTGTTATCCTTTGAAGTGGTTCAAGCCGAAATGAGGCAGATTAATAGACCTTTTCACAATTCGGACCTAGCAACGGTAACGGCTGAAATCTGGCAAAAGTCTTCAAAAACATCTGTTTTTCTTGTGTTCTTATCAACATTAGTATAGAATCGTTCATTTTTATCCTAACGTTGATAAGAAATTCAATGGAAAGTCGTAAAACGACATCTGCACGCCACCAAGCTGCTAGGTCCGAATGACGTAATGAGGAGGACTGTTATACAGCTGCTCCGGCAAGTTTCAGCCTTCAGGGTCCAGCTTTTTTTGTGTACATTCATGTTACATGTAAAACTCCATAGGCGAACATTCGTTCATTTTTGCGAGTCCATAAATTTAAGAGAGAGCATTTCTCAATGCTTCCGGGCGCTGATTTATGATCTAAAAGCATTTAGTTCTGATTTAGCAAAAAAAGAACGAATGTTCGCTTATGGAGTTCTACATGTAACATGAATGCAAACAAAAGAAGCTGGATCCTGCAGGCTGCAAATTGCTGCGAATGTTGGAGCAGCTGCGCAACAGTCCTCATGACGTCACCCAAGAAAGGGTTTCTTCGAGTTTTTTTGATTCCTGTATTTTATTTTGTTTTATGTTTTTATTTTTCGTAACGAAGTTGCAAAAATTTGTTGTATATTACGCACATCTTTTCGTCCGCTCTGTAACTTCGTTTGGACGCTGTTAAGCGTAACAGAACCAACCAACAAAATCTGTTTTTTGAGAACACGTGCTTCGAAGTTCAAGAGCCATGTAGAAACTATATGACGTAGCGTTTACTGATAAGCTTTTCTCAACATGAGTACACATTTTTGAATCGACGGCCCAATTTTGAAAAATTCTACTTTTTACGCTCTTTCTAACGATACTAATGACTTATTTTGTCGACAAATGTCGGTTAGTTCTGTTATGCTTAGCAGTGTTCATTTAGCCACCTTTTAAACCGCTCTGAAAAGAGTGTGGAAAAGTTCGGAAAAAGTCAAAAAACTTCATTTTCGAAAAAGACTGGGCACCCTGAACGTAGTTGTCTGGTGTCATTTGAGTTATCCAAAAGTGAGATCGCGTTTGTGTTGGGATGTGTTATGTGTCTGAAGGCGTTTAAAATATCGTTTTTCAATATATGCTCAAGAAGCGCCCTATTTGTAATCACTTTTCAGTGCAAGAAGTGAAACTTCTAAACCGACAGTGGAGTGCACTGACAATATGTTTGAAAAGTAACTTCTATGCTCTAGTGCAAAAATGAACAAAAAGTAAACATTTCTCCTGTAGAAGCGCTAGGGTAGGATGACAGTTCGGGATACTGATAAAACACGAAACATTATGGACTTTATTAATTACTCCTATAAACTGTTTTTCGAGCATTTATTGAAAAAAATATAGTTTGCAACTTTTGTAAGAAGCGCGTTATTCGCTTGTGCGATTCGCACCACTCGCGTTGCTCGCGCTGCAAAACTTCTCACTCGTCACGAATGACGCGCTTCTTGCACTCGTTGCAAAATACATAAGTATACTATTATGACCTTCTGCGTATGAGTTTGCCGATAGCCTCAAGATCCAAGTTTGAGCGTAGCTGTGCGTTGGTTACGTGCCAAGAGGAATGGTGATCGCAAGGGTGTAGATGAAGAGGGGTCTTGAGGTCTGACTCCCTCCCCAGCCGAAAAAGAACTATTGACGCTTATAAGAATATAAATTTAAGAAGTGAATATGGGGTTGGGGGGCTCACGTAGGACAGAAAAAAATTTCTTTAGATCATATTAGCTATCTACACCATTGGGTGATTGTCCCTATACTTTGTTTTGAACGATGATAGATTTGGCAAATGTACCCCAAATTTAGCATCCGTAACTCCAGATCGAGTGAAATATGGCATACGATCTTATTCCTAATTAAGACTTAAAGGCGAGCTGCAGCCAATTAGCTAATAGTACTTTGAGAACTTAGATCCAACATTTTCCACTTACTTCAGATGTGCCACTGCCGGTTGGACCTGCAATCCAGATGTAGATCTAGGTAACGAGTAGAATAGGCAATAGGCAGGAGGTTGTCGAGATAAGAATGTAACCCATGTTGTGTCAGAGGACGAAGTCGACCCAGATGGATGTACATCAGTTCTAATCTTCCAGTCTTCAGCCCAGCGAGATAATATGTTATCAGCTGCCGCGGGAAAAAATTTCCTTTATTTTTTTTTCAGAGGCACGTAGCGCCGAGCTGCCCAAAACGGGCATCGCAGAGGAAAACTGAACAGCTGAACAGAGCTTGTTCTGCTGGTAAATGAAAAATGATATTCCTTGCCAGCCGGCGACAGCTTCGCATACTCGCGGAGTTCCGCCGGGTAATTCACAAATCGCCGGCAAACGAAAGTAAATAAATCGTATGCGCATTTCATTAATGGTGTGTGGTGGTCGGTACAATCAAAACTGTAATCGAACGTCGGCATTGTTTTTCTTCTCTTGTCGGTACACGTTCTCGATCGGGTGAGCAGTGTGCCGGTGCCGTGAGTGTGAGAGGGCGACGCCAGAGGGGGATACGTCTGGGCACGCGTTGGCATTTGGATAATAACAGGTGTAAAGGCGTTTTTACCTTAGACGCTGGTGCGACCTAGTACAAGGCTGGGGTGGCGGAGGGGTGGGGCGAGAGAAACGCGGCTTTTAAACTTACCCGATTCACGCGTTCGTGTGTGTGCGTGCATCGGCCGCTCCGTGTGCGCGCGGACACGTATGTACATGCACATGCATGTGTATGTATGGTAAACTCACCACAGAAACATTTTACGTGTTTAACGTCGTGTTAACAACCTGATGCGTAACGGTAATGTCGCGAATAAATCCCTTCTCTCTTCGACGAAAATTCTCAGCGGGCGCCGATATGAACGAGAAGTGTGAGTGAGTGAGAGGGAGCATATTATGGCGCGGCATTTCCTGGTTCCCCTATCTTAGAATCCTCCGAATGGCGAGTTTCTTTTTTTCTGTTCGCTTCTTTTATTTTATTTTTATTTTTCCGGTTCATTGTTGACGCCAGATATGGGGAAAAATTTGTTCTCGAGTTGACTTTTTTTTTTCCTTCCCTCGTATGCGTTCGCGGATGAAAGGGGATAGTGAGAGCTTGATGTGGTGCGGTACGTGGTGTAGGTGAGAGCACGTGCTTCTTATGACGTCATTTATGCGTCGACGTATCTGTCATCCTGATGGGTGGTGTTGAGTGGTATTCAGCTGTGATGTAGTTCGAAGCGTCGGAGGACTTGGAAATTTTTCACGCCGTCCGGTCGTGTCTGCTTGATTCGAATTTTTCCGGGCACGGCTTGGTTGTTGGCTGGCAGACGGTGAAAATCGGAGAGTGATACGGCTTTGCTGTTTGTAAGTGGTTTCGGAGGGATGCCACAACTAACAAAACTGTTCAATATAAATTTAGAAAAAGAAGAAATACCAGAAGACTGGAAAATTGTACGATATAATAATACTTTTCAAAAAAAAAAAGAGGCAGGCATAAAATAGCTAACTACCGACCTATCGCCCTTAGCCCAACAATAGCAAGAATCTACTCTAAAGCAGTCGGAAATAGACGCAAACAAGCACTAATATACCAACAACCAATGGAACAGGCAGGCTTTCGGCAAACATACTCGACTATGGACCATATCCATACAGTAAAGCAAATTATGGAAAAAAGTAATTATAATAAGCCTGTTTACATGTTTCTAATTGATTATAATAAGGCGTTCGACTCCCTAAAGCACAACTACATGTTAAAAGCATTAGAGAAACAGGGGATCCCTCAAAAAAAATTTATCAATATAACAATAGAAATGTACTCTAGGCTCGAAGCAAGGATAAAAACAGATGAATTTGGTGTAAGAGGGGATCCCCTTTCCCCGATTCCTTTCAACAGTACTCTGGAACAAATATTTAGGAAACTCAAATGGGAAAACAAAGGGATTAACATTCATGGAAAAAGGATTACGAACCTAAGATGTGCGATGATGTCGTTCTGTTCGCCGAATCGCAGAGGGAACCAGCAGAAATTATAAGGGAATTCAACGAAGAGAGTGTAAGAGCAGGTCTCACGATAACGTGAGAAAAATCATATCCAATAGCACAGAGAAAGGGACGCTAGAAATCGGTAATAAAACAACAGAAATAGTTGGAGAACATACATATCTCGGCCAGTTATCAAGTTTTGAAAATGCAATAGAAAAGGAGGTTAACGTAAGAATTAATAAAGCGTGGAAAAAATTCTGAGGAAAGTTCAGCTATGTATACAAACAAGAGCGAAATTTTCAATACGTGTGTTTTGCCTGTCTTAATATACGGATGTCAAACAGCCATTAAATGCAAAAATTTTGAACAGAATTAGGGTAACTCAAAACACAATGGAGAGATCAATGCTGGGGATAACAAGAAAGGATAGGGTAAGAATCTCGGTGATCAAAAGAAAATTAAGATTGAGTAACAATTCAGTTTGGCAGATCAAAAGAATAAAATGGTGGTGGGCGGGACACATCTCCCGTCTCAAAGACGAACGATGGACCTATAGGGCTACCTTTTGGCAACTGCTGGATGGCAAAAGAAGAAGAGATAAACGAACATTAAAATGGAAAGACGAAATTAATAAATTTCTAAACAGCAATAATTTCCAAAAAATAGCGAGGAATAAGAATGAATGGGAGCGTCTACAGGAGAACTTTGCCAGCCATGGGTCGAGGGGGGGGGGTGAGCTCCACTTTGAATAAACCTGTCCATTCTCCTAAATAAAGGTTTTCATAATTGAAAGGTGTTCCAGCTAATGGCAGGGGTGTTAGTAATTTTCTCGGGAGGGGGTATATTTTATCCTTCATTTTTTAAGGAGGTTTCAATTGTATTAACTCCCTTCCCCCCGCCTCGAAAAAATATAAACTATTCAGTAAATTGACGATAATGTGTCGTGAGAGGATTCAGAAGTGAGTTTTAACAGAATGTTGAAGATTCATAAGATTGTTTGCCTGTTACCTTCATTTTTGAGGCAAGTTTGAAACAAAAAACGTTTCTTTTACTGAATTTTGAATTTTTGCCTCCCTTCCCTTCCCGATGAAATCTTTGATGCTACTGCAAGCAAGTAAAAGACGATGGTAGTCGGCGACAGGAACTATAAACCATTTTACGTGTATTGCCTCTATCCGGTGTCTTCAAAGTTGACAACTATCGAATTCAAATTGTCTTTCTGGTGATTTATTTTACTTCAAATCACCAAAAAATTAAATTATAATTAGTTCTACTGGCAGAATAATTTTTACTCGGTTTTTTACTCTACTGAAGATAGCAGCGTTTCTATTTGAAAGTGCACATGATCACTCATTCACTTTCACCCGCTAACACCCGCGCAGGTAATTTTGCAGCGCGCTCTAGTGCAGGTTTAAATCCCAATGAAAACCTTGGTTTTTTGTACCAAGGAGAAAATTCAAAAATTCGATGGATAAAGTGGCCTTCATGCGGCTACTGAAAAGTTTTTATGGACGGCTATACCGGAATCATGTGCGTGACGTTTTTCAGTGGCCACGTTATTCACGTTATTGATTAGGTAGACTTCGGAAGTTAGGCCTGCTAATTGAGCTTGGAATATTTACCCGATGGTATTAGAGAAGGCTATTCGGCGTCGTCTCGGTTTGTTTGAATGTGTTGGCAGTGTGAATTACTGTTCTGGTTGCAAATGCATATGCATAGTATGTATCACATACATGTATCTGTGTAATCTTCTTAGTAACTGCCTGACTGAATAACTGAACTGGGAGATGATTTCGACAGGATAACAATTAGAAGTGGGTGGGCGGGTGGGTAGGGAATCTTGTTTGATAGTCCGACATAAAGCACGTCCCGATTTTTTGCAAACCATTCGAGCATCTTCAAAGCTGAATAATAACTATGGAGCTTACTACTGTTCAGAACTACTATTGAAAACTGCTTAGTAGTAGTTCCCATTAGTAACTGCTGATACCCATTACTTGTTGAAATTACTACCAAAAACTACTGACCTGTTATTTCTCAGCGATAACTATTTGAAACGTTAACATGGTTTCTAGTAGTGGCTGCTGTTGTGTAGTAAGTTCATAATAGTTACCTGATGTAGATTTTCATTTTGTGAATGTTTCACTTTTTTACTTCTGCTCTGTATTTAGTGTCTTGCAAAAACCCTCTTACAATGAGCAGGTAACTTATGATCGTTGAAATCAGAAGTGGAACTTTAAGCCAAAAAGTTTTGGAACTCATCTGTGCAGAGCGAGCCTGCGGCGACCTTCCCACGAATGTACATTTTTGTATAAATCGTCCTATCTGGCTATATCCTGTGTAGCACAATGTTCAGTCTTTCACAGAGGTCTTTTGTCTCATTTATACCTGCGTTTCTAGTACGTGACTTCTTCTAAAACACGCTATTCTTCTACTTACTAGTTTTGTCCTTTCTTTTTCTTCCCTGGGTCGCCAGGTTCGACGATTAGTTTTTAAGTTGAATGTAGTCTTGTAGTCCAGTGACAGTGCAGCTACGGCCTTCCCTGTCTACATGTTTTAGCTCTCATTTTGGGACGTTTGCTGTTCGACCTTTTTTAGTATACGCGCTTCTTTACACGCTCTCTTTTTGGAATTTCAAATGCTCCGGCTGCGGTCTGGTCTAAGTTTTTCTCGCACAATTTTTAAAAAAATCCGTAAGTACACTAATCTGCATTAGACTGCGAATATTATATGTGATACCTGCAAATTAACTGGTTACTTGATTGTTCACTACTGCTCGCTTATTGTACTTAGCTATTAGCAGTAGCTCACTATCAACGAGCAGTACTAACCATCAGCAGAAGTGAACTGTTTGAGTCTTGTCCTGTAGTTTCTACTTGAATAGCTTGTTGCACTCTGCTGACTTTTAATACTTCACTGCTGATGTGCGGTAAACTCATTATGTCATTATGTATTAATGCATGTTTCCTGTAGTTTACTAATGAAGTTACAGCTATCAGTAGTTCGCTATTGATTTTGAGTTGTTAGCTTATCCTGGGAAGTTGTGAACTGCCAGATCGCTACTAGTTAGTTACTGAAGCAACTACTGAAACTGAAAGTATTTTTGACGATCTGAGAAGCATTCGTTTATCCAAGTACCCAATATCAGTAATGAACTATTCAATTGAGTAGTTTTTCAGTAATAAACCATTCGTTTCAAGTATTTGCTTTAGTATTGGATTAGTAGTGATTCAGCTGTGAGGTGTTGAGTGGTTGTGAAACTACTCACTCTTAGTAGCAACTTGAGTAGTCAATTACACTGCTTTTCAGTTGTGAAATATTTATTGAAAGTCGACAGTTAAATATTAGCTTTCAGTGGTAACTTCAGTAGTCAACCTTCGATCATTAGCTGTACTTGAGTGGATTGCTTCAGGGTTGCCACTTTCTGGAAAAGAAAAGTCGCGGAATTTTCATCCGAACTATGGGATTTTGATTCTCTAAATGGCGAACTAGGTTTATGGCGTTCTATCAAAATTTGTCAGTGAATAATCACGCTTTAAAAATGAAAAAAGTTTCCCCCTTGGAAAATATCAGAGTTATTTACTTTTTTCTTACTGGCATCTTGATCAGGATCATGAGAAAGATGTCTTGTTAAAATCTACTACTATTCGAAAGAAAATGTCATGGAGAAATAGGAAAATAGACCTGGAAAACCTGGAAAAGTCATGAGAAATCATGAGAAATCATTCTTGGAAAGAAAGTGGCCATCCTGTGCTGGTTAGTGATGAATTACTGTTAGTTTGCTGTGAATTACTGCTCATTAGTTGCAAGTTGCTATTCATTGTTAATAAGCCACTGCTATGTTACACTGTGGCGAGCAGTGGTGAACTACCTCTTTGAGGGTATTGAAGGCAAATTACTGCTATGCAATTGATTAGGAGATTGCATATACACAAATTACATTCAACCAATGCTGGCAAAGGTAAATTCTGTTTTGGTCTAACCAGTCGGGTCCATCCAATGATTCAGCATATCAGCAAATTCAAAATATTTTGAATGTGTTCGATTATCAAACAAATGTAATAGGTTAGGCCTAAGTGTAATTAATTTTAGTTTGCCGTGTTTGCGAGTTTTGCTGTAGTATATAAACCTAATACAGATGAAACAATTAGTGTGTGTGTGGTGACTCTGCCTAGATGAGCTTCAGAGCCTCTCTGCTCCAAGTTTTGCTTCAATTTCAACGAACAGTGTATCTGAGAACAGAGATTAGATCTGGCCAAACGATCTGGTAGTACTCAGTGTAGCTTCTAGGAACTACTGAACAGTATTTTCAACAAGCAGTAGCATCAATACTTACTATTGGCAACTGTGTTACAAAGTAGTTTTCAGTTATTTTGATATTAATGAGCATTTGCAGTTACTACTTCAATAAGTGTTAGCCTCGGTATTTCTTTCTAGGAACCACTGCTTTCAGTTGTTAGTAGTTTCTATGTTTCAAGCTATTGCTTCTTTACTCCTGGAAATTACTGATTTGTGATTTGCAATTGTAATTTCAACAAGTTGTAGCATCAGCTGTTACTAGGAATGTGGGAACTACTGCCAAGTAATCTTTAGTAGTAATTTTAAGTACTTACTACTGGATAGTGGTTCCTGCATTTCAAGTAGTTACTAGTACCTTACTGCTGAGAATTATTGATCAGTAGTTTTTAATTGTGATTTCAAGTTGTAGCATCAGTTGTTACTAGGAACTGCAGCCTAGTAATCTCCAGTAATAATTTTGTTTCTGCGTTCAAGTAGTTATTACCTTACTACTGAGGATTATTGATCAGTAGTTTAGTAGTAATTTCAAGTTGTGGTGTCAGTTGTTACTAGGATCTACTGCTTAGTAATCTCCAGTGATAATTTTGAGGAGTATTTCAGTAGTTACTACTGGACAGTACTTTTCAAGTGGTTACTACCTTACTACTGAGGGTGAATGATCAGGAGATTTCAGTCGTAATTTTAATAAGTTGTAGCCTCGGTAGTTAGTAGGAACTATTGCCAAGTAGCACGTTGGTCTCTACTATGCTAGTCAGTAGTGTCGGAAGTACTGCTGCAATATTGAGTAGTTTCTTGTTGGTAGTTTTTCGGTAGATTTTTTCGTATGCGGGCGTGCTCGCCCATCAACGTGAGAATCTTGAAGACGTGTTTCAACTTTTTCAATACATCCGTTCGAGGAATGCGCCAAGGTGAAATTCCACGTGCACAGTGTTCGTCTTTTGTATCCTGCGACAGGGAAGAATTTATCCGCGGATCGATTTTATCCTTTTCCGTGGCTGTCCGTAATAGCTTCGTGTCAGTGCACCGACGCCGACAGGTAGTCGTCACTCTTTCTCTCTCTGATATCATGTCGGAATAACTTTGTATTCCCCTTTTCGTTTCCATGTTTTTTTTTTATTTATTTAACTACTGTCTGGCGGGTTCGAGTTGGGATTTCCTAGATTTGTCGCGGTTGTAATCGGTCTCGCATCTGTTCCACATATTATACGAGTACACATCCTTCGTTACACGCGCCGTATCGACGTCTGTGCGCTAATCCGGCCTGTATCGACATTTACATGCTCAATTTCCCTCTATGTTTTTCTTTCTCTCGTCAGCTGTTTGTCGTTTTATTAGTACGTGTAAATATTGAAGTGACAGAGAGAATATGTGAGAGAGACAGAGAGAAAAAGAGGATAAACGGCTCGTCGTCTATTGAACGAACGACCTTTACCTACTACGTCATCGTTGTGGCACGAGCCGACCGATTCTTTTCATCATTTCCTTCTTTTTATTGGTTTATTTTTATCGAGCACTTTCGCTTTCTTTTCGGGTAACCGACCGTGTTGGTGTTTTGTCGACAAGTTGTCATTGCATTTTTTTTTCCCATCGTCGTTTTATTTATTCTTTGTCTGTCTCGACGAACACGTTGTGTTTAAATCATTTATTTAACCCAGTGACAGGTAATAAAGTGCATGGTCGGGAGTGTTGACCGTAATATTCATCGACTATGTTTTGTTTTATCGAATCGATTTTACGCGCCCTTAGCGCTCCGTACTTAAGGTTTTCGCTCGTGCGAAAATTGCGTAAATTTGCCGGCTCCAATGTGGAGCGAGGGTGCATAGTCCGAAATCCGAGACTGCGAATCGTGTTGCGTGCGAGTTCGAAGGCGTGCGCGGGTTCTGTTCGTGACCGTCTTCTTCGTGCACAGGGAACAGGGTGTTTCGGAAAAGGTGCAGACTGCTAGTCCGGATGCCAGTTGCACAAAGGGGAAGGTACCCTGCGTTTTTCGATGCAAAGTTACCTTTTGGCACTCTGTATCACCAGCGTAGAAAGATCTTAGTCGGTGGTGGGGGAGAGGGCGGTTAATGTTCGCTACAGCACATATCCCGCCATCGTACTGCTGTAGTTAATACGTAAAAATACTTTCTGAAATGCTATTTTCGACGGGGTGGGGAGGATGTTCTACGTTCTCCCCCCTCCCCACACATACACATATTCCCATGTCGGTGATCTGAATTCGAGACCGAAAGGCATATTTAAGAAATGTAGTCCTTCAGAAGGGGTGAAGATTGTAGAGTCCCAACTGACTCACATCAGAATTCCCAAGTATCAACGCGAAAACCAAAGAATACCTTTTGACCTGTTACATAAATTGTTGGGTTTTCCCAGTTCGCCTGACTGAAATGGTAAATTTTCCCAACTGCTGAGTGAAAAATTTCTAAAGAGGGGAGGTGAGTTGTCCCCTACCCCTTATCGGTACGTCTCTGAGGATATAAGTACCCCACCTCAGTTCTTCCTCAATATTTTCCCAAGCGTAAATCGTGCGATAAAAGTGTATGAGGAAAATTGATCTTGCCTGAATTCTACGTAAAAATAGTTTTTTTAGAAGGGGAGGGGGAGTTGGAAGGGCCAAAATCACTTGATGTGCACTTAACGCAGGCCTCGAATGGCGAAACGTCATCGGTGGGCTGGTTCCTTATGGCGCGGAGTATAACAGTACCACGACGAAAGGGGTTGGGGAGTGGGGCAGGGTGTCTACTGGGCAAGGAAAGTGAGAAAATGGCAGGTTTTGGAAAGGCAGAGCAAGAAAACTTCGTAAAATAATGTACACCAAAAGCGCGCCTTGGCCAATATCTTGTAATATGGTAGTTTGATCTTTGATGTGCTCAGGAGTTGCAGATCTGTAAGTTGCGTGTCTGCGATATGATGTGACGATGTGAGTAGAGCATAATTATGTATTCTGAGTGCAGCCCTACACGACAACATGTCCCATGATCGTAATGCTCCTGGGTGAGAAGTACAGGTTGACCACTTGGCTGTTTTTTCCATATGAAGTCATGTAAGGTAATTTTTGGCCATTGCCCTAAAATGGTCATTTAAGTTATGTTTGTGGAAGTTTCTTCTTGAAATTCTGAGAATTTTGCTGATTATGAAAAAAATTAGTTTTTCTTTCGTTTTGTGCTTCCACTATTCATTGTAAATAAAATTGAAATTCAATTGCAACAAAATCTTCTAACACAACTTTACCTAGTCATTTGTGTAAAATAATTGAATGCGCGGGTATAGCCGGCAAGGGGTCTGGTTGGCCGAATGGATAGCGCGCTGGTCTCGGAAGCCGGAGGTTCCGGGTTCGAGCCCACGTAGCAATTCGCTACATTTCGACCTAGGCCGGTTTTTCAGCAAGATGAGAAGAGGGCTAAGACAGCCCTAACAGTCTCCCCGACGTCTTTGAAGTACTGCTCGAAAGGGAGGATTCCAGGGCTCGGGTTGAGTGTAAACTTAGAAAAGAGGGTATAGCCGGCAAAACGAGAAGATCATGTGTTACTCCTTACTTATCTCCATTTATTTAAAAATTCAAGTTTTTTGTGGTGGTTGCGAATGTATGAAGATGAGTAGCTCAAAAAAGAAGGGAAACGTTGCAAATGATCTGGTCAGTTTCCAAATTATTACCCTTGGAAATACGGAAGAAGAAATGCATTCATCAGTACTTACTTTGAAAAAGTTGAAAACATTTCTCTGAAACTGTCTTAAATAGAAAACACAGTCTTTAATTTCTGGGAAAACAAAATATTCTTCGTTAATCTCTAAATTCAGAATTGTGGATATTTTGGAAATGGAAGAAAGGAAGTTAGAATTCGGATTTGTTTCTCTGGAAAATTTTTTGTTCAATGAATTTTGTAGGCCTGTTGTGAAAGATCTCATTAGTGAACAACTTGGCAGACTCCCCCGCTCCCCCCATCATCATCTCTACCATCCCAGAAAATGTTATTTTTCTAATTGATGCGCAAAAATTGAAGAGAAGAATAATTGGTTGCCGCCTCGCTCCAACCCCCTTTCTTTCTGAGGTGGTACGAGGATCTTTCGTTTGCTTTGAAACTGATAGCGTCTGTTGATGGGAACAGCTGAGCTTCAGAGTAAACCAATAGTATTGGTCGATCGGCAACTGGTCTTGGAAGTGTCGGACCCATTTAATGGAAAAACTGTGTTTGCTGAATTGTGGAGTTGAAATCTTTCAGCGGCAGGGTCTCGGTAGGGCTCCGTAATTACGCACGACAGTTTGGTTGCCGAAAATTAGTTTCAGAATCCATCGTATCTTAGGAATTGCCAATTTTTTCGAAATTTTGTCGAAGTCTTGGCTACGTTCCAACTGTAAGTTAAGATTATGTGAAATCAACAGGTGGAACAAGATTTGAAATTTCCTGAATTTTGCAGTTCACAAATTGGTGTTTTATAGAAAAATTTCAGTTCGACTAATTAAAATCGTCCAGGGGTTGTCTCAAACGTAGCATCGAGAACTTGAATCGAAATGCCGAAAAAATTGAAAAGTTTTCGAAGTATGACAAATTCTTGATCTGACTGAATGCAGTGGCGTAGCCAGGACTTTCCCAAGGGGGGGGGGGTGGCGAAGTAAGATTTTCATGGGAAAAAAATTCGAAAATTGAGGAATTTTTTAAAAAAATTGCCGATATTAGAGAACTATTTTATAAAAAATTAAGGTAAAATTACTACTCGATTAAAAATTTTTCGGAAAAATGTGTTTTAAAGGCGAAAAATTGCTCGTTTTTGCATATTTTACATTAGATTTCAGATGCCCTGGGGGGCATCCCCCCGCTACGCCGCTGACTGAATGCAATTGAAAAGGTGGATTGAATCCGTGTGTAACTATAGAGACCTAATCTCGGTTACATTTTTATTTTACCCGAACATTTTCGACTGTGGATATGGGGAGGCTGGGTTTCAGTGAACGATTAAAGGTTTGTAGAAGCGGGGGGAAGTTGAAGGCTTTGTTGAGGACTGAAATATCATATTGGCTAAGATGAAATATATCAACTTGAAGAATTTGAGGTAAAATGGAAGGCTTGTTTCTATAGCAAATACGCTTATCTCGTTTGAAGAATTCTACATTTCTTTTTTTCAAGCAGAACGTGGACTGTTGCTCTTCATCATTTGGGCGCTTTGTGGGCACCCTGAGTGTTATTCTTGTGCCCCCGAAAGAATTTTGTAAACATTCGCCTGTTTCTAGTCATCAGGGCACTCCCAGAGTGCATGGCTCGGGCAGAGTTCATCGTAAGGTTTGAGGAGAGTTCGTCGCCTCCTTGAAAATTTCATTACACTCAAAAAACGCCCTCCAGGATTCTGGGTAAATGAGTGTATGCAGCAAAGTGATGGGCTTGCTTACTAATTCCAAAATGAGTTGCCGGCATGTTGAGGCCCAGCCGTCTTGGGGTTTCACTGGCAATCTTATCGTGTTCCTGTTTGTATACCTTGTTGCGCGACTGCAGATGAACTCATCGGCGTCCAGCGGGTAATTTCTGAATCCCCCGCCCTCCAAACATAGAAACACTTGTTAGTGCGGTCGGCTGACTTGATATTGCCGAAAAAAGAAGGAAAAACGCTCGTTTCAATAAAAAGTCGATAATGCGGTCACGCTAGTAATATTGGCAGCAACGTGGTGCCCTTACTCGTACACGTGTATGTGTGTGTGTCTATAAAAATGTTAATATGATATTCTGGTTAAGCAAAAAGCTTATACTATATGGTACTATCAACAAGTAATGGCCCCGTCTTCTTTTCCTCCCTTTATATAGTACCCTTTTTGCTTTTCTTTCTCTCTCTATACGCGCGTATATCGCGATAAAGGCGCGCAAAGTCTATATTTTTTAGTGATGAAGATTGGTGCGCCTTTCCGGCATTCTTTTTGTCAGCTTCGTCCTCTCACCAGAGCTAACCCGTCTGAAGTCTTCATTATACGAGCGTCGGAAAAGTTTTTAATGCGTTTTTAATTGCCTTTGAGGTCGGCTTCAATCTTTTCGAAAGGCTTTGCTCTTTTTATCTTTCTTCCTCTTTTTATTATATCGAGCGTGGCGGCGTCGACTGTAGAGTCTTATTTAAGTATTACGTTTTTAAGGAACTGCTTTTACATTGACCGTCGAAAGTGCGCGGATTAATTATTTCAGACACTTGTCGAGCGGTGATTGGATTACGCGAGGGGGAAAAACTCGGTTCCGTGGTCGCGAGCATTTTCTTGCTGGCGTGCACATGGCCGACGGGGAAGAGGGGAGGGAGAGATACCGGCAAATTTCTCGCTTTTCTGAATGAGACCCGTCAGACGGATTTGAAGTGGTCAGTTTTGTGGTAGGGCAGTGATCGCGCATCGGTCGGGGTGATAGTTTTTTGTATCCTCTGGCTGAAATTGGCGAACGGTTGTGGATGTATGGGGAATTGGATTCCTTTGGCTTTCTGAATGCGGCGATTACAAGGCACGTTTTGGTGGAAGTCGGTCGCATTTTGAAATTTCGTTGCGGCGAAGAAATAATATTCGTGTTGACACTCCCTCCCCTTCCGCCCTGACCTTGTCCGTTTTGTTGTTCATCTTCCCGGTTTTCCTTCATTTTTAGTTCGTTTTTCCTCTCGTGTGAATTCACTTGTTGGTTCTGACCAGCTTTGGAGGAGGGAGGGGGTGAACTTCCTGTCGATAGCAAAATGTGTGAGAATTCTTTTGAAGATATTACTATGACCATGGCGTTCTCGGGGGGGGGGACCCCTTCTGATTCGTCAGAAAGTGGTTTTTCTAAGTTCAATATCCCCCTTTCACATCGGCTAAGACTAACACGGATTTCTACCATGCTGAATTTTTCGTAGACCGTACCAAAATAAGTATCATAATTCCACTTTATACGAATTAAATATAAATAAGTATTAATTAATATTAATAAATATAATCAATCTTTTAAAAATAATTTAATTCTATCTAATAAAAATTGAATAATTCCTTTCATAAAATTTTTATTAGGACCAAATCGATTATTAATAAATCCTAAAATTTTTCGTTCAATTAATATAAAAAAACCTATCCGTACCTGACTAACGTTATTTACAACCTAATTCAAAATATTTCTTGTCGTGTATGGCTACACTGCCCTTATCTAATTCGCAGCACCGAAGAGCATTTAAGACTTCTGGCATGAGTAATGTGAGCCCTTGAGAAATGTCATGGCAGGTCATGAAAAAGTCGTGAATTTCACAAATTTGTACTTGGTAGACATCCTGTTGTATTGACTCATGCAGTAAATTTCATCCGGGTGACTTAAGTACCATTGGAAAGAGAACACCTATTAAAATTCAGCAAAATCAGCGGAGGTGGAAGGCGGTTGGAGTTTCTGTTGAGGCAGATCGAGCCCGTACTCTTCTGATCGTAATAGCACTTTGCAACAAATTAGACATGGCTACTTAGGGTCTATTCTTGTTTCTTACATCATAGTTAGTGATAATGACAAATGGTCCATCTATCGACTGAGACTTTGTTTTCTAGCAAGATAATAGACAGATTTCCCGTGACGTCACACAGTGAGTTACTGTTAGCAAAAGTACCCGTCGTTGGGCTGACGAATGTATTAGGCCCTTTTAGGGTTTCAAAGAGGTCTAGGAATTTTCTTGAAATTTTTCCTTCATTTTGTGAGTAATTTTCATCATGTATTGTGCGCACAGAAATATTGTATGCCTAAATTTTAATTTGGTCACGCAATGGTAGTATAATATATATGTTGTCAGGCAGCCAGTTAGGACAAAAATTAAATTCTAAGTGGTCTATTGCAAGTTTTTTGTTTTTGTTTCTAGACCTGAGCTATCCACAAATACCAACGAGAACTCATGGACAAACCACACAGTGCCGTATCTAGGAATATGTTGGGGGGGGGGTTGACCTAACATATGGGGTACTTTAAACTAAATGTTTATTTTCTAATGTTTCTGAGATCCGCATTTTTCTGGATTTTTAAGCGTACGGTCGTACCCTGGGGGGGTGTCCTCTAGCCCCCCGTGTATACGGCCCTGAAAAAATTGAGAAAAAAAATTGTGCATAGTGTAATAAAGGGTGGTGCAAAAGTCGGTATCGGGAAAACCCATTTTTCTAATGCTTTTTATATGGTGAAAATGTGTTTTCCCGATACCGACTTTTGCGCCACCCTTTATGTGTGTAAACATTTTATGAAGCAGTACCATTTCAGGGTGTCCACCAGAGCAGTAAGGGGCTCACGTATAGGACACCTTGTGTAAGTTTCTCGACACAAGATTTTTGCCGTATGTATTTTCAGTTGGAACTAAAAGTGGCCACTCTTTCCAAATGTATGTAATCTTTTCGACATCACCCTGCGTGTTCCGGACCAAAGGTTAATCTGCATTTAAAAATAAAATATAAAATTTTGCACTACTTAATTTCGGTTTTAAAAATTTTCGCATTTCAATTTTCTATTTTATTTTTAAATATTGATTGACCATTGGTACTGAACGCGTAGTGTGATGTCGAAATGGTTCTATAAGTTTGGAAAAAGTGGCCATTTTTAGTTCCAACTGAAAATACATACGGCAAAAATTTTGTGTTGATAAACTTACCCAAGGTGTCCTGTGCGTGCCCCTTACTACTCACCAGTTATGAAAGTCATGAAAAAGTCTTTTTAATTGGCTTTGGCCTAGAAATCATAAATTCTCTCCTGCACAGCGTGCCTAAATGTTGATTTTTATCTTCGAAAAATGATTCGTGACAAGCGACGACGTGTACTTGATTTGGTGGGGGTGGCATGAGTTGGCCGTCTCTATCTGTCTCTGTGTGAGTGTGAGAAAGAGACTTTGTGAGTGAATTTTTAATGTACGTTTTCTTAAATTAATTAATTCATCATTTTATTTTTTAATATTCCTTTTTCTAATTTGCTCTCTACCCGAGTCCTGGAATCCGCCCTTTCGAGCATTACTTCAGAGACGCAGGGGAGGCTGTTAGGGACTGTCTTTAGCCCTCTTCCCTACTGGCCAAAAAACGAGCCTAGATCGAAAATTCTGGGGAGTTGCTACGTGGGCTCGAACCCGGGACCTCCGGATTCTGAGACCAACCCAACCAGACGTCCCTTTTTGAATATTAACAAAGGAAGTAATTGGGTAAGTATCACTGAACGGTAGGAATTGGTTTTCATTTTTGCAGTTTAGAATAATTCCTGACATGAGCGTGTATTGTGAGTTCATGGAAAAAGTCGTGGAAAGGTCTGAAGAAAGTCATGGATTTCACAAATTTGTATTTGTTGAACACCCCGTGTCTACTGTTTCTGTTATGTTTGTTTCTTATGTATGAGATAATAGAGAGGAGATAAGAGGTGCAAAGTTTTTCAGAAGGAATGTCTAGGAAAGTCAGGCTGTGTACGAGGTGAGAAGTCAAGAAAAGTCAGGGTTTTTGAAAGTAAGAAATTTCAAGGAATCAACTGAAAGGTCAGGAGAAGATTAGTAAATTGCCATCCAATGGAAGATTCTGTAGGAAAGCAATGTGATAGGAGAATTATGATGATAACCTCAATTACATTCATTATCAAGTCCTTGAATTTATACTCATGGCTGTATGTTTAAAAAAAAATGATCCGAAGACTGTTATGTATGGATTCTTCAAATACAAAAAAAGAGGCAAGGCAGAAGTCGGGAAGAAAATTTTGAAGAGTCTGTAGACACCCTGAAGGAGGCCTGAAGATCGGGTGGTTTCATGTCCTTTCGTATCCATTTTGCAGCAACTTTACTCGAGTTATGTATTCATCACTTATATGATTGCGATTTAAAATGTACTTCGTAAGGAGAATATTGGGAGGAAGGAACAGAGAGATACTTACGTGTTACCTTTTCCTCGCGTGAGTAAAGCAGTTGGAAGTTGTGTTGCATTAGTATAGCCATTCTCGATAAATCAATAGCAGGCGATCAGTCGATCGAATGGAATCGATTAATCCAGCGGTTCTCAAACTTTTTACTTCGAGCCCCCCTGCATAATCTGGCTGTAATCCGGCCCCCCTACATGTAAGCGTGCTATGTATTATAAGTGAGTCGCTTTTGACATTTTATAGTCAATTTTTATTTAGTCAAGTTTTGCACATTCTTTTGGGCCCCCTCTGACCCTTCATTGCGCTCCCCTTGGAGGTCGCGTCTAAGCAATCGATTAATTGCAACTGGTGATTAATTTTAGAAAATTTGCTTTTCGAACACTACTTGCTGGGAAGTTTTTTTCCCCCTTTTAACCGGTCTGTGCCTCGCGTAGTTTCTCAGTGACTTTGCCGACCTTACTCTGGTCCCGCTATTTTCTGGAAAGAAGGAAAGTGCATTGGAGATTTCAAGCAGTTTCTGCTCTCGTGGCAGAGCTGTGTTACTTCATTAACAAGAATTTTGGCTGCTCGAAAAAATGTATGTAAATATACGCCCTGCCGTGTGTGTTTCGGCGAAACTAAACGATAACGATTTGTAATTTGCACGTTCGGTCGATAATAAAAACGTATCGGTTGAGTTTGTTTACCCGGCGTAATACTAGTCAAAATTCATTAATTGATGAGGTTACAATTATGGGTCATTAGGATGAATGTTAAATACTATTTTCGCCGGTTAAATTTTTCCCTCAATTTCCGCTTTATTGGGTAAGGTCATTAACTGAATCATCGATTGAAAGATAAAAAAAAGTAATGTACGTGTCAATGAACGACGTTTCCGATAGTTTCGTTCGTTCCGATGTCTTCTGTTTTTTCCTTCTTTCCGTCTTTTTTTCTTGCTTTCTTTCCTTCCCATCTCTTTAAAGTGTCAATGTAAATTTTTGTGATTTTTTGTTGTTGTTATTCCATATGCAATTTTTCTTTCTTTATTCTTCGAGTTGTAGACGCACGATTTGATGAACGTGGTAGCGATGGCGGTGCTAACCAGTTCGGCTATTTTTTACGAAATTGAGACTGGTTACTTTCATTGGTCATGTAACGTTTCACGAGTGCGTTAAAAGTGTATAGATGTACCTGGAAATTACGTAAACTGTTGTGGCTAAAGCATGTCGTGAAGTTGCAGCGGTGCTGCGATTGCAGGTGGCCCAGGCTCGTTGCCAGCCTCTTGTCCCCGGCGAGAGGGGAGGCCAAGTGTAAATTAGGAAATTTTGCTAGGGGAGGCTAACAGAGTAGCCGGGGAGCAATGTATTCCCCTCTTAGCTACTTGAGGTGGTCGGCAGTGCTGCCCACCAAGCCTGCTGAAAAATCCTAGGACTCTTCGTAAACAATCTTGAGACAAAAATTTTCGCTTTTTCTATGTTGCTCAACAATAAAATATGTCTATTGATTGACTGACTCGTCACGTTTGTTCTTACCCCCTTCTCCCTCAGTGCCTCAGTTCTGTCGACAATCCTAAAAATTTTCCTTCTTCTTTTCACTTTTGTTCTTGAATATTGTGAAGAAGAGAGAAGAGAATTTCATTACGTACGCCAATTTGAAATATTATAGTGGTAGGAAAATTGGATGAATTAGATAATTTGGAAGTAAAATAAAAATAGTCAATGGAACAATGAAAAGAATGCCTGTTTGCGGGACTTTTTAGACAATTTCCGAAAGGGCTTTACCTTAGGGGACATACATTAATTACGTATGGACGATTTTTGTCATTTCTGACCCCCATCCCCATGTAAGGACACATAAGATTAATTGACCCCCCCCCTTCTTACGTAAGATTTTCTCATAAATTTTCCTAAAAAGCTTTAAAATAAATTAATATTGTTTGAAAAGGTTTAGGTACGGTAAAATAATTTGGGGGGGGGGTTACCTGGTTAATGTGGAAAACCTATCACTATGGAAATTTTTGAAGTGGTCCGTTCAGTTTCCACTGTACGTCTACTCATCTTTGTCGCCTGAATGATGGCTACATTAAAACTTACGTAAGAATGGCTTTTACCCCTCCCACCCTCGCGTAAAGTCATGTAGATATCTCCCCTCCCCATGAGGGTCCCTACGTAATCAATGAACGACCCTTTAGCCTGTTCCTCGTTTCGAAACGAATTTATTGAGTGCTGAGGATGAACAAGAAAAACAAAATTCCTAATATTACTTACTGAAAATGTCATTTTTGCTAACAGAATTCGGTGTTGCCAACAGAAGGAATTTTGGAAATGACCAGCGAAAAAAGGATTGCGGGTCCAGTATTGCAACTGTGGAAACTAATATTGCAAGTTGATGGATAATTTTGTCTAATTGAATTTGCTAATTGACGTTTTTTTTTTGTTTTTTTTTTTTGGAAGAAGGGGATAATTTCCTCCCCTTCGGTACATCTTTGATCAAGACTTGAAGACAGTTGGAACTGAGTAATACCTGCTGGAACTCTTGTTATGAATCTTTGAAACTGCTTAACTCCGTTAAGACTTTCTTGTCAGGACTTCTCGAAGTTTTGGCTTCCTTTTTCTGAGAAATGGTGGCGGTAGGCCAGGCTAGGTTTTCAGTATATTCAGGAAGAAAAGACGAACGGATAGAGAGGGATGAGATTTCGTGTTACATCTTTCTGCCTTCAGTCTACTCACCGAATTACGTCTAAATGTGATGTGATCGCAAAAGATGTAATTATTTAGTTTGCTTGTAGTTATCCAGCTAAAAGGCCACATTTCAAAATTGGAAGATCTGTGGTGAAAGCTGCGGGGGGGGGGCTAGTATTGTCACCACATGAGAAGGAACTACATACACACAGCTTTTCTCAGCAGGTTCATACTACAGTTGAATTATACTCTATCTCAACTGGCTACAGCAGTGGAACTACTCAGCTAAAGGGCAACCCGCCAAAATTGGTGAATCTGGAACAGGGTAGGGGGCGGACACTTACTGTATGGTCACTACGAGAATAGGGAACATGAGACCCTTTCATCAGTTACCTGACATGACAGTCAAATTACACTCGATCTCAACTTTCAGCTGTGGAACTACTCCCGCCAAAATTGGTATATCTGTGACGGGGTAGGCGGCGGAAACTTATTGTATAGTTACTACGAGAATAAGGAAATGAGATCCTTTCTATATTAGCAAACTTACATAGCAGTCAGATTACATGCGATCTCAACTGGCTACAGCTTTGGAATTACTCTAGCTGGAAGGCAACGTGCTAAAATTGGTGGATTCAGGGTGAGTGGGGGAGAGGGTGGCAAAAAACGTGATCAATTAGTTCATAATACAGTCGAATTTAGACTCGATCTCCACTGGCTCCAGGTGTGGAGCTACACAGTTGAGTGGCAACCCGCCTATTAGATCTGTGACGGGAAGGGAGCGTGATCTAGAAAAGGAAACTGAAGACCTTTGCTTTATCAGCGAGCTCACACTGCCGTCAAATTATACTTGATCTTAACTGGCTACAGCTTTGAAACTTTGTCAGCTAAAAGGTAACTCGCCAAAATAGGTGAATCTAGGCGGTGGGGGCGAAAACAGGGTTGTTGTATTGTCACCGTGTAAAAAGGTACCAGAATCGACTTTCTCTGCGAGCTCGCACTGCTGTCTACCTCAACTAGCTACAGTTTGGGAACTTGGGAACTGCTCTGATGATTACCGACAACTGTTAAGACGGGACTTTGAACTTCTCTTGTTAATACACAGTCGGTGTATCATCCTTTCTTTATCTCTGGCTATCGAAGCCTCAGCCGAATAGCATTCACGATTCCGAGGGCTGTGATGTTCCGAATGTGAACTTCTCTCCGGTGTCCGTAGTAATCGTAAACTTGTGTTTCGTCCACTTATAATATTTTTCTCGGTAATACGTCGATAATCTTATCACTTATCACTTCAATTAGTTAGGTACTCTTTGAAATGCATACACGGTTGTTATCAGTAAGTCTGCGTTGTGCACGGCACGAAAATTTATTCTCGGCGCTCGCTGGTCTTTGGCGGTCGGCGATTCGACGATGCTGGTGGCGCGATCTACCGACGCCATCGCAAAGCGCGGTACTAATCGGACGCTAGTATCGCGCCACTGTGCTGTGCTGGCTCGCTAGTCTTTTCGTGGTTTCTTCTCGTTTTTTTCTTCTTTTAAATTTAATTTAATTTTTTATTTCCACTACCACGTCGACACACTGTACGCTCGTACACGATTCGCTATCGCTGACGTTGGCTGTATAACCTTGTTTGTGTTATTTCCGATGGCGTCATCGTGTTTGTTCATTTACTAATGCGCATTACGGTTGGCAACACTGCGGCCGTCTGAAAATTGAAATTTTACGCGGAATTCGGTTGAACTGTGTCGACCGTCGAGTCACCGAGTGAGACCGACTGTGCGGTGAGACGGTGAGAGTCGAAGTCGAAGGATATCGTGTAGTCGGCGGCGTCCGATGGTCGCCTCGAGTGTCCGTAACGCCGGCCCCAGTGACCGGCGTTTTCCCCGACATGCGTTCGAGTGTCCTCCGATCCATGAAAGGGGTCCGAGGTGAACTCGAGGACGGATGAGTGGTGTTTCGAAGTCCTTTGGCGAAGGCGGGCCGTATTTGAGTGGTGAGTGTATGTGAGGGAGTTTCACCGCTGAAGGTGCTCTTGACGTCGAGGGTGTTGTGGAGTTGGTAGAAACGAATCTGCCCCAGGATGCCCCCCTCCACTTGACTTCGGTTCTAATTTGAGGCCCTTTGCTGGTGTGCAGTCGGTAGGTGTTTACCAGAAAGTTGATATCAAGAGCGAAGTATTCTGTTCTTATGATTTCTTTTCTTGGCTCTTGTCGATACGCGTGACGAAGACAGCAGAGGATGTAGGGGCCAGAAAGGGTATGTTGGAAATTTTCTGATTCGAAAAGTGAGCCACTCAGAGACGTAATTTGTTTACGTGATACGAGAACTTCTCCTAGCTTATTGGGATGCAGTTTCAGAGTTTTGATTAGTGAGACTCCCGTTCGTTCCCCTCCCGGTGAGGAAGGTACAATTCTCCGGACAGAGCATCGTAACAAACATGGAACAGTGTTCTAGAAAAGAAACCTAAAATGATTGTACCTTAGGATCTTTTTATCGAGACCTTTCTGCGTGTTTCGATTTTCTGCCAAGACGATTTCGATATAGAAGGCTTCCTAGCCGCGAAGGTGCTGAGTTAAAAGCAGTAGGTGTGGAAAGCTAGGGTGTCGAACCCACGGTCGTATTTGCTTCTAGATAGCATTAACTGGGAGCAGAGTGAGGAAAATATTACATATTATATGAAAATCGATTCGTGGGTATAAAAATATAAGAGGGGGGGGGGCAAGAGCTGGAAGATCTTGGTTACCTGTTTTATTTTCGAAATATATGTATCATGTTCTTCTTTTATAGCACTTGCTGTCACTGTTGCTGCTATTGCGGTTAAAAAAAAAAGTTTTTCGTCCCGAAGCGGTATCTTGCTTAACCCCAGGAAAGAGTCAGGTGGTGCGCATACACGAATTTTCTTTCAATTTATCATAGTTTTTTTTAAATAGTCACTAAAATTTGGTCATATCAGCCGGAGAGAGAAAAAAAGAAGATCTCTTAACGTTTTTTTCGGTGGGTGGTGAGAGCTTAGTTTCCTCCTGTAATAATATTTTGTCCTTCTTTCGAAAAGTGTTCTGGTATGATTTATTGTTGCTTCCCCACTCCTGTTTTTCTTCTGGTCATATCGCGGTTGCAAGGTGGAAAATGTTGCCTGTCTTTCAAAATCGGCGGTGGGGATAGAAAGACTCGATTCATCCACCGGATTTCTTGAAATATCCTTTGAATATGTATTTTCTCAACTTCTTCAGTCTCCAATTCTGGGAGGGTCAGGCATTTTCTGCTATAGCTGGAGCTGTCATAATACGATCTCGAGTGGAAATAAAAGATACTTAACCATGACCACGGCTACCTAAAACAGTAGAAGAAAAGTTTGGACCTTCCTGATGACTAGATTACTTGGGAAACGAGTGCTTCCTTTACGTAACCAAAAACTTGTTTCGAGGTTTTCCCACAAAGCAGTGTCTTGATCTCCCCCCCCCCCTTCCTTCTTCCAAAACAGAATTTGGTGATATCCGTAAATAGGTGCTTAATGTCGGAAAGAAGATCAAATTTTTCGATTGCAAGGATTTCCTTCTTCGAATGAGATTTTTGGTACTACTTTATGTCATTGGTGAGACTAGAACAGATACAATAAATGAAGGAATGGTGGAATCATTTTCTCAAAACCTTGCTTTTTCGAAAGGCGTGTAAACCTGAAGCTTCTCTCCCTTAATACAAAATATATTGGAAAATCGTTTCTGTGAGGAGTGAAAAACCTAAATGTGGCCCGAGATTCTTTCTTCACGACCTTAGTTTGAGATCCTTCCTCTTCACTACGCCTTTGGTGCAGGAGTGTGTTCAGTCTTAAGCTTACCTGATGGCTTTTAAGCTGCTGATTGACTTGGCTAATGGCTTGAAGCTAATTCTCCGGCTTCAGATATGGCTTACTGCTGTTTGGCTTATGGCTTAATCCTTGCACATTAGTTGACTTAGTTAAAAGTTACAAAGCTTGCTATTTCCCATTTGCACATGAGTTGACTTCAGTCAAAAGTTACCAAGCTTGCAATTCCCCACTATTTTGATAACTGATCAGACTAATTTAAAACAGGAAATTCCTTATGCATGAATGATAGCGAATTTTTTAGAAATTTACTTGCAAATTATTTTTATTTGAATTTCGGCATTAGGTGAATTGATAAGTTTAAGCCACAGAACCTAGCTTATGGCTGACTTACGGGCTGAAAACCGACTTGCAGTATCCATCTGGCTAGATTATTCAGACTTAATAACGTCCAAAATTGTGACTTGAGGTTTAGCGTAAGCCACTAGTCGCTTCAGCTTAACATCCCTGCTTTCGTGATACTGGCATTTCATATTGAGGAAATTTTCTATGATTTCAACGTGGGAGCTTGTGACGTCTAATTTGGCTTTTAATGATAGGGAAGGTGAGGGGTTGACCTGATTATCCGCTGAAATGTTGAAAAACACTATCTATAGTTTAGTTTTTGCTGGGAAGGAGATATAATTTCCTTATCTGGAAGCTATTTGAACTAGATTCTCCCAAATTGTTCAAATTAGTAACACCCCCCCCCCCATTATTCATTACACTTCTAGTCCTACAGATTAGTCTAGTGAATGAGATTATCCCAAGTGGTGTTTATTGTCGGTTGACATCCCTCTCCCCTTGCCGACGACTACTGCCCGTTGTCATATTGTTTCAGTGAGAAAAAAATTGTCTATCATTGATAATCAATTCTAGGTTATCGGCATTAGGGTAAGAGGGAGGACTTGGTTTCTCTGTGTAATTTTCAAAAATACATATTGGGTCTAGAACGTATTTGCGTTCTCTCGTGAACCATAATGTTCTCTCTTGGAACAGTCTGGCCACTAATTTGAATGAAAAATACGATCAAATGTTTCATACCCTTTTTCTAGTTTCAACGGAATTCTCCAAAATAGCGAATCTCGTTGGTAGGATCCTCTCCCCACATCTCATTGGTAGGATACCCCCTCCCCTGTTCACTGTGCTTCTGTATCGATATTTTAGAAAGGATGAAAATATTTCCCCTTCAATCGCTCAGAGGTGAACTCAATCCTATTTGTGTTGGTGACTATGGAGGTTGAGTGGTAGAGGGGCAAGTGTCCGCTTGGAAAAATTGCTATTACTGCCTATGAATGACGATTCCCTCCGTATTAGTTGGAAAAATTTGTAACATTAGGTGAAAGTAGTTTGAAGAAACAATTTTGAAATAATTGAATTCAGAAAAAATAGAACCAAGAACAATATTGCAGTTACATTAATTATTTATTTTGGGTTCGAGGAGAAGATGCCAGGAATTATCAACGAAAATGTTTCCCTTGCGAAAAGTACAGGTCTCGGCCACTGAATTTTGGTGTAGATTCTTATGATGATGGGGGGGGGGGCTTCCGACTATCAAAGAATCTCACTTGATTTATTGAGGTTGAAAGTTGGGATTCTCAAGTTAAATGAAGATACGAAGTATTTGAAAATGTCGCCCAGTAGCCTGCACTTTCTGTGTTGTGAATACAAGAGCTTCTTTCGACCTTTGCCTAGTTTCAGTATGATTCTTTTGTTGGGGTGTACGCTATAAAATATGAAAGTATAGGTAGAAAAAATTCTATGGAAATCTGAAGATAAAGTCTTCACTGTCCCAGTTACGCTATCTAGATTGATTGTAATATGCCGAGTAGTCTACACCTATTGGGTTGTGGAGGGGTACAAGAGTTCCTTTTGACCTTTGCCTTTTAAAACCCTTAAACAGCACACGTGAATTATAGTTTTTTATTTAAAAATTTGTAATATTTCTAAACGGGGAAATTCACTTTAGTAATGTTACTTCATTTACAGCAATACAAAAAATCTCCCAGAAAGAATTGCCTGTTCTCAAAATTGAAGGGACCATATATTAATTGAACTGATATTTTTGGTGAGTTTTTTGCACCTTCAATATTGAAGATAGACAATCGTGTCTAAAAAGTATTTTGTCACAAATAGTATGAACAATGAAATACCATATTTGAATTTTTTATCTAAAAATGTTTGAAATTATCAGCATTTTAAAAGAAATAATAGTATTGAATTGCCCCTTTAAAATAGAAAGTTTGCAACCAACTCTGTAGCTGAAATTGAAGTTTTATTTTAGGTGCACCAACACCGAGCGTACGTAGGCTGAGTTCTCACCAACAGCCGCAGCGCGTTGAGTTACAGTGCAGTGGTAGTGAATTTCGCCACACGTGCCATTAAATGGTGGTTAATATGATTTTTTTTTGGCGAGAGGGGGGGGGTACACTGCCAAAATGCCTGCTAAAATACGAAAGGATAATTCGAGGAATGCTGTTATGTGAAGAGAAAGTCTCCCCCGTCCCAGTTACGCCGTCTGGCTACTAGAGTTCGCCGAGTGTCGACTTGCGGAACAACAGTGGGGGTGTGCATCCTCCCCCTAGCCCCTTGTCGGTTCTTCTAACAGCTCCAAGACCTAATTGATAGTCGCGATTGACCACAAAAGCGTATATTACTTCTGAATAACGAAAAAATCTTGAAAGCTCACGACTGTGTAGCTTCAGGAATCTGGAAGTTATATGGGTTCCCGAAGTTCGGCCGAAAACTGAAAACACGTACCCAGTTTCATGTTGCCTGGTAGGTGTGGGAAGATGCTGATCCTATCTGCCCCTACGCTTTTGACCCCAGATTACGAGAAAATGGTTCATTCTGTAGCGGGTATAGAGAATTTTCTGCGCGTGGAAAAACGAAAAATTTTCGAGAAAATGTTCGTGCATGAAATCGATGGTATGCGCTGACCGCGTTGCATTTTCTCCTTCGCTCGCCCACGCTGACTCGAATTTTCCAAATTGTTCGGCGAATTTTTTCCCCCCCTTTTCGACCAGCGCTTCTGCACGCTGGTTGGTTGGTCGGGAAAAGATGCTACGTGCTATGCCACTATTAGTATACTCGCGAGCCGTGTGAGCACCTAAACCGAATATTTTAGCGGATGCTATCGTCGTATTGCCCGCGTATATAACATCCTGCTACGCCCGATGTTGGTCTGTTCTGCGTCGAAAACCGGTTTTCGAGCGAGCATTTGGAGAGTGAGTGAGATCCGGAATATTATAAAGGTAACCAACCTAAAACATAGAGGAGGTCTGCGAGCCGCCGCTACCAAGAAAACTAATGGCTTTACCTTTATGTACCTGTTTTTTTTACCTCAGCGATATCGACCTTTCGTTTCAGCTCGGCGGCCAGTGTTGCCACATTCGAAAATATTCACTCGTCAATGCGCCTCGACGGCGACGATATTCGTGGCTCTCCTTTCTCGTGTGCTCCGTTTTCTCTCGAGTTTCTCACTTCGTGTTGTTGTTGTTGTTGTTGTTTTTTTGGGCTTTGGAATTTTGTACGATGAATGGCGAGGTGTCGCTCCTGGTGCTAGTCGGTGCTTGTGGTGCCAATTCGTCGATTACAGTCGCTAATTCGAGTGCATTATCCACTTACGGGTTCGCCGATAATGTATCGAATTTCTGAAAATTACGTCTCGGTTAGGTTAGTAACGAAATTCTCAAACGTATTTGTTCAAACAGATTGAACTAATTGGTGGTACAATTGTTCCAAATTGTATTCGTTGGTCGGGCATTCATAAAATTGTGAATAAGGAATGGTGAGAAGGAAAACGAAATCAGTCTTGAGACTGTAAGTTGACTACCCCGCGGGGATGTTAAGTTGAAGCTTGAGTCACAATTTTGGTCGTTATTCATCAAACTAGAAGCCAGCCAGGCGAATTCTGCAAGTCGGCGTTCACCCATAAATCAGCCATAAGCTAGGTTTCGTGGCTTGAACTTGTTATTGTTAATTCACCTAATGTCAAAATTCAAATAAATATAAATAATTTGTAAGTAAATTGGTAAATGATTTGCTATTGTTCATGTGTAAGGAATTTACTGTTTTGAATATTGCTCTTACCGGTTATCAAAATGGTGGGAAATTGCAAGCTTTGTAACTCGTGAATGAAGTCAGCTCATGTGTCAATAGTTGGGTTTGAAGCTTGAGAGGTGAGGGTTGTGATTCTGAAGGAAGGGAGCTACTATACTCGTGGTGAAGGTGGGCTGTCACACCTGGAAGGTCAGCACCACTTACCCAAGACAAAGATCTTACTCCACCATGTAGGTATGGTGGACAATTTTTCTTAAAGGGAGATGTGCTGGAGGACTTTAAAATCCATGACATATTAACCGCTTGCAAAACCAGATATTTCTTAGCCACCAGTGGAACTTACAATTTGATGGTAACCATCACTGTAAGAAACCCGAATTACTAGCTGTCAAAATCTTGATGACTTGAAACTATATAAGAAGAACTGTCTGCTTGAAAATACATTGTTTGATCTACTTGGTTTTTTACTCTGTGGTTTATTTCATTGTTTTCATCTGAAAGTCTCGGAACTAACTTGCTTCTCTAATCGGGTGCAGTGCCTCGTGGATATAGTATTTCACCAGTGCAGAATGCCTCATCAGTTCAGATTCAAAACTCATTGGTTTTCAGATCGTCTGCCGTACTTGTGGACATGGTGCTTCAGTCGTTTGGTTTTCTAATCGTTTGTAGTACTCGCAGACATAGTGCTTCACTCGTTTGGTTTTCGAATCGTCTGCAATAGTCGCAGACTTGGTGCTTTGGTTTTCAAATGGTCTGCAGTACCAGTAGACATGGGGCTTCACACTCGTTTGGTGTTCAGGTCGTCTGCGGTAGTCGCAGTCTTGGTGCTTCGAATCATCTGCAGCACTCGAAGACATGATGCTTCACGCATTTGATTTTCAAATCGTCTGCAGTACTCGCAGACATGGTGCTTCACTTGTTTGGTGTTCAGATTGTCTGCGGTAGTCGCAGTCTTGGTGCTTCGAATCATCTGCAGCACTCAAGGACATAATGCTTCACTCATTTGGTTTTCAAATCGTCTTTAGTACTCGCAGATATAATGCTGGTTTTTAAATCGCCTGCAATGATTGCAGATTTGGTGCTTCCCTCGTTTGGTGTTCAAATTGTCTGGAGTTGTTGTAGACTAGGTGCTTCCCGCATTTGGTGTTCAGATCATCTGTGGTAGTCGCAGTCTTGGTGCTTCAAATAATCTGCAGCACTTGGAGACATGATGCTTCACGCATTTGGTTTTCAAATCGTCTTCAGTACTCGCAGATAGTGCTTCACCAGTGAACAGGATGTCATGGGTTCTGACAAAAATATTCATTCGAATTTTTATGGTTGAAAAAACAAGCATTCACCTTTTCTTTTTGCGAATGAATTGAGTCTTCACATTTTGATCTGTGACCTTAGGTTAGCATGTAAGTAGAGTTGTCGAACTATCTGTAAATATCAATACATATCAATAGTTATTGATACATATTGATACTCAAAAATTGATAATGATGTGTATATCGATATCAACTGTCTTATCAATAACTGTAGTAGATTATAGCCTGAAACAAGTTTTAAACTACAGTAGACTGTGTAAAGTGACATATCTTTGATGTGATAGAGGATTTTAATATATCAATGTCATCTATCTTATTGATAACTATAATTATAGCGTTGAACAAAAGTTTCAATGACTATGCTAAGCGACATTTTGATATGATAGATGATATTGATATGTGTTGTCATCTGTCATATTGAGAACTGTATTGAATTAAACTACAGTAGATTATGCTAAGTGACTAATTTTAATGTGATAGATGATATTGATATACATCAATGTCATCCGTCTTACTAATTACTATAATTATAGGGTTAAATAAAAGCTGAATTAAACTATAGTAGATTATGCTGAGTGATACAGCTTTGATGTGATAGATGATACTGATATGTATCAACAAGGTGTCTACAGGTTTGGAAAAGCCAGGAATTTGGAAAGTAGGTCAGGAAGTTTAGAAAAAAACATAGAATGAACTCACAGCTCTCTATATGTATCTGTGAACACCTTCCTAATGCTTTCACGCAAAAATCAAATTCAAATTTCAGTTCATTTTAACCATAGCGTCTAGTAGTGTAAACATAAATATATACTGTTGATACTGTAAAGGTTTAAAAAAGAAAAGAAAAAACGGTTGGAAAAGTCAGGAATCTATATTTTTCCATTCTTGTAGACACCTTGATCAATGTCATCCATCTTATTGATAACTTAAATAACTAGAATTTATTATAGTGTTAGATAAAAGTTGAATTGAACTATAGTAGACTATGCTAGGTGATATAGTCTTGATATATCGGAGGATATTAATATGTATCAATGTCATCCATCTGATTAGTAACTATTATAATTATAACGTTACACAAAATTTGAATTAAATTGCAATAGATTTGCTGAATGATATATCTTTGACATAATAGATAATTTTGATGTCATTGATGTCATCCACAGTTGTGCTAAGTATAATTATAGCGTTAAACAAAAGTTAAAATATAGTAAACTGTGCTAAGTCACATAGCTCTGATGTGATGGAACAATAAATTGAATTAAGTAATACACAAATAACCTCACCTAATGTATCAAAATGTTCAAACAGTTATTACAGTATAGCGTATAGCAGTTTATCCTACTATTGATAAGAATGCAGATGGTGTGTGTTAGTAGTAGTGTGTGTAACAGCGCTCTGTAGTTTGCTCTTGAAAAGTTTGAATATTGAGAACTATAATATAGCATTAAACAAAAATGTTGATTGAACCACTCTAGACTAGGCTAAGTAACATATCTTTGATGTGTTAGACTAGGCTAAGTGGTATGAAAATAAAGTAATCAATCACTATCAGTATTTATCAATATGATAGAAAATATTGATAATTATCAATTTGGACCTAGCAGTGTAGTGGCACGCTGATGTCGTTTTACAACTTTCCATTGTATTTCTTATCAACGTTAAGATAAAAGTGTACATCCTAACGTTGATACCAACATAAAAGAACTAGATGTTGTTGAAAACTTCCGCCAGATGTTAGCCATTACATTGCCAGGTCCGAATATCATTTCATTGATAGTTTTACATCTCTACATCTGACAATGAGTTATGTAGTTCATTTTAAGCCGCTAGTGTATTGGTGATCTCATTTTCAGTTTTATATCTCTACATCTGACAATGAGTTGTGTAGTTTGTTTTATGCACTAATGAAGCGCTAGTGTATCGGTGGTTTCATTTTCGTTCCATTGACAGTATATGTAATTACAGTGCTTCTGCTAGAACCTTTGATTGTTTGGTAGACGTATTATCTTGTATTTCAATTATCGAATTTTAGACGGAAGAGGAGGTTCTATCTATATTGTTCTTGAGTTAATGAAGGATTGTTGCAGTTGTAAGACAAGGAAGAAAAGTGACAGAATATGCCAAGCGACCTCAGTTCATCGTTATTTAACCTATTATTTCCCCTTTTTCCCCTTCAGTTTTAATAATACTGATCGATATTTTAACTGCGAAGACGAAAGTCACCGAACAAGAAGCTGTTTGTCTTGTTTGTCTTCAGGTATTTTTGATCTTCATAGCCCTGTGATGCGCAAAAACCGTCTTGCAATGATCGAATTTTTTATCGCCGGTGGCCTGATTTCGTATAAATTTTCTTTTCCAACTTGAGGTAGGGAATTGAATAAAATTTAACTACGCGCGTGCATATAGCTGTGTGGGTATTTTCACAACATGCAACCTATGACGGTTGTGCAGACCATGGAGCGTGTAGGTACATGGCCACTCTCGTGTGCAGCGGTTGCGTCAGTTCGTGTCTCGTCGTTTCAACTTCGCTGTGTGCCAGTGTCGAGCGACTGTAGGACGACTCGCACTCGGCGACTAAGACCGTCCATCGTAAGCGGCGAAGACTGCATTGTTAGCCTGGTATCTATGTACTGTTAGCCTGGTGGTGCTGGTTGGATTGGTTGGTTGGGTTGCGAGATATATCTGATCGAAAAAAGCGAGAACGGGAGGACCGAGAACGCACATCGCCGTACTCCGTGCACTGCGCGGCGTTCGAACAACGGAGGACGCGAGGAGGCGAGCAGGCGAGTCGGGCGAGTGTGTTCTGTAAAGCATAACATTTTGTGTTCCGTTTCAGAAGGGATCCCTTTTTCTCCGTATATTTCTCAGGGGTTCTCTTTTCTCTTTCGCCGTGTGGTCCGCATTGTATATGTGTGTATTTTCTGAAAGAGCGAGACCCTCGCTGCATCGGCAAGCTTGTCTTTGTGTGTGTGTGCGCGCGTGTGTGTGTTCGTAGCTCGCTCAACCGTTCGAACATTTCGAACCCTTTTTGAATTACTCTCGTGTACCGGGGGTTGCTTCTTCGGCGTAGAACTGCGTGGATCGGCGGAGTTGGAAACTATTTTCCAGCAGCTGCAGTTTTACATTAATATCCGTTTCCGTCATTTCAGCAGACGTGCGCAGGGTGAGGAACGGTTTGAGGAGGGGTCTTGGATCTTTTCGTACACTTCGCTTCTGTTTTGCCCCCTTGTGAATTTTTTTATTTTGGAAAACTACGAAGTGAGGGAACTGGTTGTGTGCGGAGTGTGGGCGGCCTACTCGTCTGATTTTGTATCAGGAGGTCAGGTTGAGCATTGAAATTCTGGTACCGAAGGACGTATCAGGAGTGGCGAATTTGAGCTCGGGTGTTATGAAAGAAGCTTCGAATTCGGCCTGAAACCATTTTAATGTGTTTTTTGACTTGGTGGCGTAGCTAGAAACGAATTTCGGAACAGATTTTGAGCAGAAAAGAGGCAGGAGGGTATTTTGTTGGATTTCAAAATATCGAACATTTTGAGGAGATCGCTCTCTCTTTCCCCGTAAATTTACGCCGTTAGTATGACGTCGAAATTGAATTGTTTCCCGTACGCGTGGGCGCCGCCGGACATTTCTCCAGGGGCGAGCCTTTCTCTGTGAGAGAAAGCGTGAGAGTTTTGATAAAATGGTTTATTTGAAAACGCAGGTTTCTCCCTTGGCGATGCCTACGTCAGTAAGATAATGGAAAGAAATTGTGGGGAAAGGGGGTGTGATTCTGATACAGAGTTGCCTAAGAGATACTATTGGGGTAATAGGTCTGGATGTCATATTCTCTTTCACATTGCAGAATTTAAGACTGACAAATGCTGTTTTTCGTACATCCCCAAGGTTAGCTGTCAAGGGAAGGGACTCCAGCCCCTCTCTTAGGAGATGAAATTCCACTTGTTTCGCCTAGATGTGGTATGAATTCCAAGACTTTTGCTCGAAAAGACAGTGCAACTTGTCCCCTCCCCTCATACCGCGACCTAGCTGGGGCCCTAACTGATTCGCGTTAAAAACGAACACTTTTAACTTGCTTCTAAACGTCAATTCCCTCTTAAGGCTGTAGGCAGAAAGTTTTTTCGAGTGTTGACGCAAGGGTGGGGGTTGGCAGCAGAATTGCCGACTAAGATATGACGAATAACGGTTATAACCATGGCAAATTTGGATTCACAGTATGCGAGACCTAAAAAGTAGAGAGCATGATAAGCTCGTCTATCTTTAAGTGTTCAGAATTGACAGTACTAACATTTTCAGTTGGAATAACAACTTCTACCCCCTCCTCCCTTTTAACAAATATGTTTTACTAAATCTTCATGTAGATTGTTCTAAAAGTTGCAGCATTCTTTCAAATCGAGAAAAAAGAATTAGTGGCCGAAATTGCTGTGTTAGGCGTGGTAGCTCTGAACCTTCATTGAAGCTTTTTCTAAAATTGCAACGAAAAGTGATTTGCTGTATTCTAGGTACGAAGTACTAACAAGGTTTAATACTTCTTAGAAAATGACTTTATCCATCTTGAAAATTTTAGCCCCATTAACCTGTGCTCTTACTAATATTCGTCAACGAAAATTCATTTTTGCCTTTACATGTTTTAGAAGTCTTTCAATGTGTCTGCCAGGCATGAAAGTCATAAAAAAACTCTTCGAATTCAAGTCAGTGGTCATGAAAATCATGCACTCAGTCGCTTTCTCCTAAAACTCATAAAGTCTCTCCAATTTTAAAAACAGATCGTAGGCAGCAGTGCAGCTTCCAGCTGTCCAAGTATCATTTTTTCAAAAGTATGTCGACTTCTCAATAATTTTTTACTCTTTACTCCTACAATACATTCAATAATATTATTTCATGTTCTCGTTGAAGAAAAAAGATTAACATTGTTAATGTACGTTTTCTTAAATATGTTATTTTATCATCTTCCTTTTAAAATGTGAAATCCAAAATATCAGCAAAGGAAGAAGTTGAACAAGTATCACTGGAGCATCAGAATTGGTTCTTGTCTTTGCAATTTAGGACCTCCAACATGAGCATTGTGAACCCTTGCGAAAAGTTACGGAAAGGTCATTCGGATATTTTGGGATTTGTGTGAGAAGAAGAAGTGTTTAGTCCAAACCTGCAGCGAGGACATTTGAAGTCAAAAGATAAGAGGGGGAGGGGAGAGAAGAATTGTGTATATTGATCGATAGAAGAGAACAGAACCTTACTGCATCAATTCAGTGCCTCTATTTTGGGGACAAAAACGAACGAATAAAATCAGATTTTTTAAAAATTAATTAATGTATTTTGAAAAGATTACATTGCATGTCATATGAGGGTTGGGTAGCGTTACCTCATTGCTCCCCCCCTCCCCATCGATGTAGAAGATAACTAGTGTTCAATGCTATGTATAGTTTTTGTGATATGAGTCAAGTGATCTAAGGGGTAATATTTAGAGCTTAAGACATGTTTCTTTCAATTTCTTTCTTGGTCTTAAGAATTTCCCGAACAAAATTATTTACTTTTGCATGACTATCTTTCTCCCGTAGTCAATTCACCAAATTCTTTTAGTTGATATTATTCTAGGAAAGAAATTTAATTGGGTGCCACAAAATTTATTCAATAATATTCAAGCCAAGCTTAAAAGAAGATTGCATCATCCCATTGGGATTTAAACTTGAGAGTGTCAAGTGTTGGCAGCCCTGCAATATGTACGAGTGATCCCGTATCAACTATCATGAAGTCGATTAGAAATTCACTTTCAAAGAAAATTTGTCTTAAATTCGACTGCATTATCACCAGGGAGCGGGGATTTTGATGAAATCGCATATTTGTCTGTATCAAGTTAGAAACGGTATATTAAAGATACTTTCACGTTTCAAACCTTTCTGAGCAAAATGTGCCCTATTTGTTTTCGCATATTTGGTATATAAAAGCATGTTTTTGCATATTTTGGTCATTTTTAGCCCATATTTAAACCGTTTCAGCGCAAGTTTCCTAATTTTTAATACATATTTCCTTAATTTCCAATATTTCTTTCTTGAAAAGTCGAAAAAAGTATACATTTCTTAGATTCTCCCTTAGAGCACTGGAAAAAAATTACGTCTTTTTACTGTAGCGCTCCAAGCGCCGATTCATGCTATCAGTTTTGCAAAAAAATTCAATTCGCAAAGCCTGCCTTCATTCGGATTGGTGGTATCTGTTTCGACTAAAATTATTACAAAAACTTATTTTTTCTTATAATAATTTTTCTTATAAGTAAATGATTTGATCAACTGATATTTTTTTTACGTAACAAGGTACAGCTCTTTAAAATGACACCCATATCGTTGGCGCGTTTATTTTGGACTTTTTTGATGCATATATATGCGCATATTTCACCTGTTTTTAGCGCATAAAAATCCGCTCTCTGATCATCACCAAAAATTAAATTATAATCAGTTTTATTGGCAGAATAATTTTTACTCGGTTTTTTACCTTACTGAAGATAGCAACTGTTTCTATTTGAAAGTACACATGATCACTCACTCGTTTTCACCCGCTAACACCCGCGCAGGTAATTTTGCAGCGCACTCTAGTGCAGGTTTAAATCCCAATTTTAAGTAATACGCGATTTGCCTCTGATGGTTTATACACTGCACAGCACAAGTGCACAGTGAAGTGTAAAATTTTCGAATTTTTTATTCTTTGGAATCCTGTGTAAATTTGAAAAAAGAAAATTGTCACTCTCTGGGGATGACCTGAGCCTTGCCAGCCACCCCCTTGGCTGCGCTACCGGTTATGAGGTATTTGAAATGAGCAACAGTCGAGTTAGCTGTGACGAGGTATCGAAAATTGGGAGGAAAATTTATATCGTTCATTTATACCAATATATTAGATTTTGGATGGGTTCCAGAAGGGTGTATAAGCGGATTCAGTTTTAGAAGATACACACGGATGTACGTGTATTTTCATTTTCTCATTCAACTACACACGCTGGTTGAAAGTTGATGTTTGTGTACTATAAATGCATTGTGTTGGAGTGCAAAACATATTATTGTTTTTATTACGCTAGCCCTTACTTGTATGTATGAAACTTTTGTATTTGCTGGTTCTTATCATTTTTTTTGATTTTTTCCGTTTTCAGTCGTTGGAGACGTTGTGCTAAATTTTGTCAAGACTGTAAAATTTACCTACCTACTCTCGCGGTCGAAGAAAAATCCGTAAAAATTATGAATTAAACGGGACTAATTAAAATGTTACGGCTGTAATCGAGTATACGATAATACGTGATAATCCTGCTGCTAATAGCGTTGCATGTAGCAGGAAGGAGAGAACACTTACTTATCTGTTGCGTAATCTGGAAACGTTTAGAGCGCTCTCAGCGGTAAATTTTTGAATTATCTTTTTTTGGTTTGTACTCGGAGAACTTCGATAATATTTCTCTAATGTATTATATTTATCGAAATAAGTACCCTAGATTAACACATAGTCATTTTTTTTATTTATTCTGTAGATACTCGTATGTAGTGTAATATTTTGCTTGTACCATACTAACTCCCGTATGTAGGTTTTGGAGTAACAAATTTTGCCGTTGCGACTAATCACACTTCTTACTTTTCGTTTTACCTAGTCAAGAATTTTCTCTATTTTTGATATACTGAATGTAATTTTTGTGCGAGGTCGATTTTTTTTTTTAGTTCTATCATGCTCTTTTCTGTTATAGGTGGTCTTGTCTCTCGATTTTTTTCGGAAAATATTAAAACCGCGCGCGCTAATGGGAAGACGCGAATCGCGGGACTCGAGCGTTCGAGTTGTTGGAAGTTCTGCGTAAAAAAAAAAAGACGCAATCTGTTGAGCCTGGTAAGCGTGGCGAATAGATTCAGTTTTGTGAGAGTTGCAACGTTCTCGATACAATAGCGAATTTAAGTAGGACAGAACGGTCTAACACCGTTGTCGAATGACGGAGAGTCGAGTTCGCTTCTTGGCTGCTCGCGTGCAGCTTGTGGGCAACCTCGTTCCTTTTTTTCGCCGTCGACGAGCACGAACCGCCGTCGAACATCGAACGAGCGAATTTGAAGAAGAAGAAAAGAAAAAAAAAAAGTTGAAAATTATTGCCCACGAACGTGAAAACGTTGCCTGTAGTCGCAGTAACGTGAACTCTCTTGATTTCCTATGTGTTTGACGAGATTTTGTTTGGTGGTGTGTGTATCCAAGGCTCTGAAAGTAGGTCTGAGAATGGACTGTTGAAGAGGATCTCATCTTCGGAGGGTTTCTGATCTCTGGTGATCTGAATGTCTTCTAACCTCAGGCGTCGAATTGGAAGTGTCATTGGAGGCTGAGGAATGCTTGGTTTTGAAAGTTGTTGGATACCCCATTGTTGGACTGTAAAATGTCTATTGCTCCGTTCGGTTATTCCGAGGTCTTCACAATTGGAAAAAATATCCACCATTCACTCCTTGACGATGCGGTATCTCTCTGTTACACGAGTGGAGATGGAGTTCTTCGTCAGTTATCGAAAACATCAGCTATGCAAAATCCAGAAAAGTCTCCCAGAATTGGAAAAAGCAGGCCTGTAATTGGGGGGGGGGGGCTAGGGAGAGCCCGTCGTGACAAGTCTGAACCCAAGGACGTATCGAACAGTTCCTGGAGTGGGGCAAAAATTGCAAAAATCCCAACTGACTCGACTCAAAATTCCCAGTTATCAAAGCAAAAAACCCCTTCAACTTGTTGGATTTTCCCAACTTCTCAACTAAAAATGAAATTGCAAAAATTATGATAATAACCAAAGTAATTGAATAAGAAAGTATTACAGAAATTAAATGGACCATTTGAGATCGGAAGCATGGAAAAAATTAGTGAGTGATTCAGGGGCGTGAGGAAAACCTTATAAAATATCAATGGGCGAAAGGTCAAAATTCAAATTTCCGCCACTAAGAACGGACGATGGTGAGGAAGTGACAGATGATGTAAAAAAATATGAACTAATAAGCACAAAATTATTCCGGGAAACCGATGATCATAAATAGAATCATATCCACTAGAAAAAGACAGTATACATTAAAAATTACAAAAACAGAATTAGATGACATTATTAGAAAATTAAATAACAGGAAACCTACTGGAATAGACACATCCAATAAAATGATGAAAATCACTGATAAATTTTCTAAAAACAATTTATAGCAGATATTTGGAATTGCAAACATTCCCAGAATTCTGGAAAGTAGGTAAAATTGAACTGCTGAACAGACCTGAGACAAAGAACCATTCCGAGCTAATTCATACAGGCTAGCAAATTGTCAATTTTGGGAAAATAATATGAACTAAAATACAAGAAAGAATAAACAAAGGCAATGTCCTCCACAAAAATCAATTTGGCTATATGAAAGGAAAATCAACAGAAAGGGCAATTGAAGAATGTATGAATACACTAAATGAATATAAAAAGAATAACAACTGTAAAATTGTGATCTTATTAAGTTTTGATGTACGCGGAGCATTTGACAATATCAAATGGACTGCCATACTCGATTGCTTAAAATAAAATAATTTACAAAAACTTAGTTCATCACAGATAAAGAAATCAAAACATGCCACAGATAACATGATTCAGAAATCAGAAGCACAGCTTCCCGTCCGCGTTCGGTTTTGAACCATGAAAAAAATGTAGGAGCGCTAATGTACAACTAACCAGTCTCTGTTATTTCATTTCCTATCGAATTTTCAAATGTTTTTATTGTTTTGCAGCAGAAAAGTAGAAATATTCCCGAAAAGTTCTCCGAAATGGCCATATATAATTCCTAAAATATGCCCAAAAACGGAGGAAAATGATACAAATATGCATTTTTATGCTTTTAATAGCAAAATAAGTCAAAATATGTCGAATCAAGTTGGGTCCAATTGATTGCATATAACATGAATCATAAAGATATGATAGATATTGCGATATTCCCTAGGTGAATCAATAGGAAAAATATGTCGAAACAGAAAATAATTTTCCCTGATCATGAACGTAAGTTTGATCAAATAAAAACAATTAATATCACATTGAAATAATGAGGGCTAAGCTTGAACTCTTAAAAAACAAATATTATACTAGATCACGAAAAAGCATAATAAAATAGTAAATCTGAAATTGAAGAAATATTAAATCTAAATAATGGAAAATTAACATTTAAAAAAGAAATTGAGTATTTAGGCATGATCCAGTATGAAAATCTCAACTTTAGCATACTTGTAAACTACATGCTGGAAAAAATTAAAAAACTGTTGTAAAATAACAGCTCTGTATAGAAATACTTTCGGTCATGAATACAAGGATAGGAAAATATTACACTACACAACAATTTGAAATTTTTCAAAAAACAATAGCGTGAGAATACATGATTCTATAATGTATTTTCAACGAGGAATTTAATGTCGATGTTAATTTTTTGATTATAGTTCATTGTTTTTTCCTGTCATGCAAATTTTAGTATCATCAAGATGATACTACTGATCGAACAACTATACGCGTTCAGTATTGTTATCAGTATCAGTGTAGCTATTCCTGCATGACAAAAAGGAATAAAACGTGAAAATTTTAATAAATATTAATTTTGAATATGGAAATCGAGAGGTTCTCGAGAAAAATGAAGAACGCCATCGTATTCAGCATTCAAAATACAGCTAAAATCATATAATCTCATCCCATTGTTTTTTATGCTCTTGTGCAGTGTTATATTCAGCACTATTTAGATCAATAATCAAATATGGAAGCGCAATATACTACCCAAAAATAAGTCAAACGAATAAAAACAAAATTAAGAAAGAACAAAGAAAAATACTTGAAATGTAATTTCGGCCTACAGAACAGTTCCATATTATACGGCAACAAATGTGGCAGCGATACTCAAATTCAGTTTTTCTTTTTGCACGTCGAAAGAAATTGTTGAAGAACCTGAAAGAAAACTTGGAGGAATATAAAAAACGGGAAAAAACAAAAGGTACCTCATCTTGTATTGTAATGCTGTTTGTTTCTTGATCTCAGTGTGACCACTTGGTCATCTAAAAGATCAAACTAATATCGTGGTTAAACTTCCAAATTCTTAGCTCGAAATTCAGGTCCCATCTACATCAGTTCCTGTAAGTGTATCAGCATCAATGATGGCAGATGCTTTGTTTCTTTCTAGTAGTGGTACAATTACTCCTGATGTCCAGCTCTTTTGTCATAATGATGCTACAACTAAAGTTGATGAAACCCTGTGGGTACTGAAAGTAGTGTTGCAAATAACTTCAGTTGACGATCCGAACGAGTGCAGGCAAATAAGCCATTCGAACTTCCCGAGATTCGACAGCAAAGTAGCTGACATCTGACGAATGTTTGGGGTCTCTGAGATACTAGGCATTCATCATAATCTAAATACGTATTTTTCAAACGGCTCTCAACCTGATTTTTGCACAAAAACATGTCCTCTTAGGTTTTACTTTAACGTCCATAAACTATCGATTTTTGTTTGAATTTCTCATGAAAATAAATTTCCGACGCATTGTTGATTGAGTAAAAATCGCGTTTCTCCAATCGAAAGTACAGCGTTGTTCCATAAGCATAGATTCCTTGAGTGTGGAAAGGGAGAGAAGCCCTGGCTAGCATGTCACCGGCCTGGAAAGTCCGAATAGTTGATTTGACACTCTGAAGCATTCGGACGGGGCAAACAACAACAACAACAACAACAACGACAACGATGCAATGCTATTTTTATGCGAAGAAGAAAATCACTCGGATTTTGATTAAAATTAGCTCATTTGAAAGGAAATTTTATTTGCTACAAGGCATGTTCTTTTCAATTTTCCATTAACCGCATTCATTCTCGAGATATTTTGAAAAAATATTAAAATTGCCTTGAGCTGCTGCGCCGAACTCCCCTTTTTCGACCTCGTTTCCTTATCAGGTTTCCTTCAATCGACGCTAGCGAACTTACTGTTTGCCCGGTTTCCATTTGGGCCTACCAACGTAATGGCTCACATCTGGCGGAAGTTTTCTACAACATCTAGTTCTTTGTGTTCTTACTTCTTACCAACGTTAGGATAAAATCTTACACTTTCATCCTAACAATCATTTCATTCATTTGGTCAAGGGCGTAGGTAGCTCCGTTATAAGGGCGGGCTAATATTTTTCCTCTGTCCTGCCTGATCCTGTACATCCTCCCTCATGATTTACCTCACATAACTCCTGAAAAAGCCTTACTTTTTTGCTGGCGTGTTCTCCCCCCACCCTCCCATCTACACGCTCTCACATGTGGTCGTTGTTTGCTCAACAGTATCTCACCTGGCCACCGGCCCTATTTTCAATTTTATTCTTGTCAGGTCCTGCTCAAAACTCTTTTAAATTGATTCATTCATTTTTTCTTCTGGTTAGTGATCCGGGTATATTTGTTGTTCTGGTTCTGAATTGATTGATTTGCTCATTGATTCGGTCAAAAATTTTTCGACCATGTCTTTTGTTCATTCGTCATTTGCTCGTGAAAGAATCAAAATGAATTGATTTTTCGTTAATTGTGCTGGTATCTGTTCCGTTTTACGGTCTTCGTTATAATCGTATCAGTATTCTTCATGATCAGAGTTCACACGGAATTTGATTTTGGCTAATAAGGCCGCGACACTGGCCGAATCTGTGAAAACTCTTATGAAATTGAGAAATTACGAAACTAGAGAAGTGATTGGAAACTGACAGCTGATGTTAGTATTATTTGAACAGCAGTGTCTCTGTTGGATTTCATTCTGGAAACTGAATGCCCGATAGTAGGGTGTTCGAGTTGATTACAAAGATTGAGTACATGATGAGCTTACAACAGTAGAAAAGGAAAATGAAGTAGTCTTCTTCCGTCATAGACCATAGTTGCCGGTATTGGCCGTCCGGCCTCCTACATGAGCTCCAAAAGGTGCAATGCTTTTCAATACTTCAATAATACTAGTGTTCGTCGCCTTGTTTTCAATAATTACCTTCTTAGATTTGTAATGATCTCCCAATAGTCATAGTACCGTTGAAAATGTATTGTGCTATTAGTCAGTGTCAGCCGCCCTGTTTCTTAACTTCCTTTGTTCTGCAACGAACAGCCAGTAGGCATAGTGTTGTTGGAAACTTATTATGTTAGTAGTGTTAGGCATCCTCTTGTCCATTTTCGAATGTGATGAGAACTATACAAAAGTAGGTGAAGTTCATGTACTGTGACAAGAAGCAGTCATTCCATATCAAGTGGCTTTGTAATGACTTTCAACAGGTGCATAGTTATATGAAATATTCTGTGGCCTATTTCAACTTGTGACTAGAGTATATGTAGGTATTCTGCAGTTCCAGCCTTTTGTAGTTGTGAACTTCAGACATTTGCCTGAAGGTTCACACCTTCCGCTTATCAATTTCAACAGATGTATAGTGCATAACATCAAAATCTTCCGCTGTTGTGAGCTAACTTGTTCCAATATTAGGTAATCTTTCTCTGTTAGGAACTTCCAGCAAGCGTATTCCGCCTAGCTTCAAAATTTTCTGCTATCCTCAGCTGTCTTGTTCTACATAAGTGTCTACCCTTTCCGTGTTGTGAACTTCGGCGGGTGAATGGTGCATAACGTCAATATTTTCTGTCCTGAGCTGGCTCGTTGCAATGGTATCTATTGTCGCAATGAATTCCTACCAGGTTCTATGTACCTACCGTCGCACCAAACTTGTAAGCCGTCGTGTTTCCAATTATCTGTCAGCTATCCTCTGTTTGACAATAGACATGCAAATAACAGTTTTGTCTTTGGATGCGTATTACAGAAATCTATCAAAATTCCGTTTGTAAACTGTATTATCTCTTCAATTCTATGAAGAAGGTCAGAAATTTCAGACAGGCTTTTTGAGTACAATCACATTTCTGGTTCTGCTGCCGTTGATGCTGGTATAAGCACATTAGGATGACCTCGCGTTGAAAAACGGTCAAAATTTCTACGCTCCGCGAATATAGCAAGGTGGGGTGCGAGGGTACCACAACTGTGATTTCATTGAAAACTGGTTTCTCGTGTCATTTCACGCAAGTTACCAGAAGTTTTCACTTGCGGCGCCGTCTATAGTTGATTCTAGTCAGACAGTACATTTTTCTAGCCATTGAGATAGTCTCAGAACTCGAGTCTCCCGAAATTGTATTCAAGTATGCAGCGACTAAATCCCAAATTGGTACCGTATTTGAATATTTATCGTCGAGGAGAGAGGAAAAGAAAATTGAGTAAACGAAATAGTTTGCAGGCGTCTTTCTTCTTTCCGCGTTGACTTGTATTTTCTATATGGCAAATTTTTCATTAGTTTGGCGCCGTCGTGTCCACGTCATCCGTTCCCTATTTTTAATATTTTCATCGCGATTTTTTCCCCGTCCGTCGTCCGTTCTTCGCCAGCGACTCTGCTCGAGCCTCGAAGTGAGCGAAAAGCGGACCGAGTTCGCGGTGTTGTGTTATGCCGCGGTCTGGTGTAGAGAGTTGTCGATAGAAGCTTCGCGAACGAATCGTTCTGGAACGGTATTTTATTGTTAGCTTGAGAAAGTGTACGAGCGAGCGAGCGAGCGGTTCTACCATTATATTATTTCTCCTCTACTCTCGTCCTTGTTCGGCGCATTCTTACTTTATATAGTCACCCACGCTTTGCCATCGTATCGTCGTGCTAGCCTAGGAGCCTACGGTACATGATGCCGTCCCGGTTGCGTTACCAAGGAAAGGCATGGCAAAACATGATGCGAAACGAACTTAACTTTTGTACAGAAAGAACGAACTTCTCTGCTGAGTGGGTATAGATTCGGAATCAGACGAGGGCTGAGTAGGTGGAAATTTTACAGCTTTGAGAGCGTAATCGTTGTTGATATTGAGAGGGGTTTAGGGAACGTTGAAAGAGACGAAGCGAAAACAGTGGCAATGGTAGCAAGTTTCAGAATTCGAATGTGTGAGATGTGTCTGCTTTTTGCCTTGGAATCATTGGCAGTAACTACAGCCGGGAGCAGTGTGGAAGTACGTTAGTTCGAGTGAACTGATAGATGAGGCCAGGGGAAGGTTATCCCATAATAGTCACAAATTTGAACCGAACTCTGTGCCTGGGGTCGGGATATGGGGTATGTTTAGTCATTACTTTTTGTACGTAGGTTGATACTTCATCTAGTGACCAGTGACCATAATGTATTGGTTGTGTATACCCACTTCACTCAATACTGATGTATCATATTGTAAAATATGATGGTCACAAATCTGAACCAAACTCTGTGACTAAGGTCGGGATATGCTTCTGTCACTTATTTCTCTCTGTGTGTAGGTTGGTACTTCATCTAGTGAACAGTGACCATAATGTGTTGGTATTATATACCTACTTTACTCAATATTGATGTATCGTATTGTAAGATGCGAATCATATTGTAAGATATGATGGTCACAAATCTGAACCAAACTTTGACTAAGGTCGGGATATGCTTCTCACTTATTTCTCTCTGTGTGTAGGTTGGTACTTCATCTAATGAACAGTGACCATAATGTGTTGGTATTATATACCTACTTTATTCAATATTGATGTATTGTAAGATGCGATGGTCTCAAATCTGAACCAAACTCTATAACTGGGGTCGGGACATGAGATATGCTGATGTCGCTCATTCCTTTCTGCACATAGATGGATAGATCAAGTTGTACTGTAGGATGATGACACATTTGAACCGAACTTTGTGACTGGGGTTGGGATATGAAATATGCTTCTGTCACTCATTACTTTAGGTTGGTACTAATGTGTTAAGTGTTATGTACGTCTACTTCTCTCAGTACTGACGTATCATGTTGTACTGTATGATGATGACATATTTGAATCAAACTTTGTGACTGTAGTCGGGATATGGACTCTGCTTCTGTCACTCGCACTTCATCTTGTGACCAGTGACAATAATGTGTTTGTATTAAGTACTTACTTCTCTCAGTACTGACGTATCATGTTGTATAATGGTCATAATCATAAATCTAAACCAAACTTCATGACTGAGTCAAGATATATGCCAGGCTTCTGTTACTTATTTCTGATTATGTAGCCCTTTTCTCTCAGTGCTGCTTTATGTGATATGTTGAGTATGACGGGTTATAAATTCAAACCAAACTTTATGGGATCGGAAATATGAAAATACATATGTAGTGACTAGTAGCCATAGTGTGTTCGTGTTGTATACCCGCTTCTGTCAATACCAATGTATCATGTTGCAAGGTGTGATAATCACAAATTTGAACCAAACTTTGTGTCTGAGTGGAGATATAGGATATGCTTTTGTCATTCATCACCGTCTGCACATATTATTGACGCTTCATCTAGTAATCAGTGATTATAATGTGTTAATACGTATTAAGTACCTACTTTTCGCAGTACTGCCATATGTGACCTGTTGTTGGGTATGACAGATCACAAATTTAAACCTAACTTTGTGATTAGTATCGGAAATATGAGATGTGCATTTGTCACTCATTACTTTTTGCCTGTGTGTGTTCGTACTTCATGTTGGGACTAGTGACTGTAGTGTTATATTGTTCCTACTTCTTTCAGTACTGTTGTAAGTAGAATGCGGTTGCTTATGGTGGTCACAAATTTAAACCGAACTTCATCACCGGGGGTCGGAGATATGAGACGTAAAATGGATGAGACGCTCTATGAGAAGGTACCATGAGCCGGAAAAGGTAAATTTTGCCCTAGCACAAAATGTGTTCCAAGTCAGAAATACAGTTTTTTGGATTTCAGTAGACACGGCTTATAGACACACTTTGCCACAGTGTACAATAGAAAGTAGTCGCATAGGAAGTGAATTACGATCTACAGGCTGATGTTTGGAAAAGGTACCATGAGTCCCATCGATCTTGTTTACGCTTAGCATGCGGCGTTATCACTACTACGCACATAATAGTTATCATCACGTGACCAATTAGTCTACTGTTTTCAAATGTATTTCCTAGCAGAACTTCGTTTTGAATCTGTCAGTTTTTCAAAACCAGCCCATCACTTTTTCTTTATGTGGACTGTCATCTTCAAAGCTGTACTCCTCTACATACATCGACTGCCTGTGAACCTTGCAGGATGTTTTGGTGCATGTTCGCGAGATATCATTGCAAAATTTGAGACCGATTTTATCGTGTAGTTTTCTGTTTCGCTGCTTTCAAGGCATTTTTCTCAACTTTAAACTTCAGCTAGTTTTATTTCAGTCTGTATTGAAGCTAGAGACTTGATTCTTTTTGAAATGCAAGTACATTTGCGCTCTATCAAACAAGTCCTCCAACATATGGTACCTTTTCACAGAGCGCCTCACATTTCTTACTCATTACTATCTGAATGAGTGTGTTGCACTTCACTTGTGACCACCAGTGACCGTAGTGAGTTTGTATTATGTACCTGTATCACTCATAAGTAGCATGTTGTTGTAGGGTCACTCTTTTGCGACTGGTTAAACGTTGCTTTTTGTTTAGCTAGATGGGCTGTTGGAACCACTGTGTGGACCTCGAATCGGCATCCTAGCGTCTTGGTGCCAGATCGTCGTGCGAAAAATTAGCGCGATAACAGACATTTAATAAGTATGGATCGAAATCGAAATACACGACAGAAGTTGATTTTGAAAAAAGGACTGACGAAAGGTAATTGGAAGTTGACAGATGGATGATCAGGGTTTGTAGTCTTTTGTTAGATTAGATCGAAAATGAAATTTCAGAATGGTTTTCGGCGCATTCCAGTTTCCAGCTGATGGTAACAGTTGAATGAAGAACGAGAGGTTTCTTGAGATCGGATTCAACTCTTGGTGGCGGGACAGGACCCGCAGTTTCGAAGAAATATGATGAGCTTAGATGAATACAACCTGTCGTAATACTTCCATGCTAAATTACGTGAGGAATGTTATTGTGTGGGTAACAAGAAATAGCCATCAAAAATTCTTCTTTATTCGACGATGAACTTTGGGAAATTGTTGTAATATACAGAAGACTTCTCGAACAAAACGAATGCGGTCTTTAGAAAGAACCAAACAAACGGGGAAAATTGAATTTCCATTGAAATTTGAATTCTCTAGTGCTAGGAATGAGATGAATAATAAAAATAGTTGTCTGAGTACGTTATTGGTAACCCAATTGAAGGAGGATTATTCACTCCGAAACACCTTGAATAGTGACTGTTGGGGCACCTTTAACTCAGTAAATTCGAATTAACGGAATTTGCTGGTTTTCTGCTATATTTGTCACGTACGTATAGCGAAAAAACTGACGGATTCTGCTAACGCTTCGTGGATCACTTTAAGAACTTGGACGTTTTGTCTTTTCTGAAGATACAATATACATTGCGCTGGTGCAGGTCGCCTGCACTAAATACATTCAGTGTGATGTTCGAACAGAATATTCGTTTCTACAGTCTTGAGGAAGAACCGCTGACTGTTGACCTGATGTGTCTGTCAATGTTACATTTTAATAAGTGAACTACTGTAACTTATCATGATACTCGATAGAACTGGAGAGTGGGTCACTAGTCACAACTTTGCAACATTTCAAATGTGTGCTTGACTTAGCTCATACTTCAGTCTGTACAGAAGTTATTTCCACTTCAAATCGTTTGTATCTAGACTATACTAAGGAAAAGTAGGGGTCTGGTTGGCCGAGTAGGTAGCGCGTTGGTCTCGGAATCCGGAGGTCCCGGATTTGAGTCCACGTAGCAGCTCGCCAGATTTTGACCTAGGCCGGTTTTCCAGAAGGGAAGAGGGGTGGGACAGCCCTAACAGCCTCCCCGACGTCTCTGAGGTAATGCTCGAAAGGGCAGATTCCAGGGCTCGGGTTGAGAGCAAATTAGAAAAGAAGATACTAAGGAAAAATGGTTCTGTAGAATGCAACCTGAATGATAGGTCATCTGGCCTCTTGGCCTCTTCGTAGTGAATGTTCTGACAGTTCTTTTCGTGTGACAGCGCTTGAAATAGTGCTCTACATGTTGACAGAAACCGAACTCCTGGTTTTTCTAGGATATCTAATGCAGTGTGTGACTAATTTCTTCTTTTCAGTATTATTCGATTTTTTCAGCCTCCCCGATTGATACTTACCAGTTGCTAATTGCGTGCTTCGTATTCTGTGTTACAGGCGGCTTCTAACATGGGTTTACAAATGCTGTCATCCAGCAACAAAAGGACGCGCGAAGATTGCCTGAACGGTGAAGAAGACGACGACAGTCCGGTGCCGACCAAAATGGGCAAGACCGACGACAGCCTGTGGGAAGAGTACTACCCAGCCGGCAAATGTTACCAGTGCAACGAAGGCAGTTCGTTCTACAATACGCCGTTCGCCTGCGAACAATACAATCCCAATCCGGCCAGTAACCAGTGTTGGCCGGCCCAACTGCCTCACCAAGGGCCCGCGAACGTGAATTCGAATTTAAATCAAACCAATAGTAGCCAGTGTAACGTACATTTAAGTAACCACTTGTGTAACGGTAACGCGGTCGCGAATGCTTCCAATTTAAACAGTAACCACCTGTCGGTGTCCAGTGCGTCGATAGGTGCCGGCCCCGGCGCCGGCTTCCACAGTCAGCAGCAAACCATTCGGTGTGACGAGAACGGCAAGTCGTACCTGGATTTGGGTAGCGGTAGCAGTCCCGCGAGTACGAATAATAGTGCGTTTAGTAATCGTTGTTGCAATCCGAGAACTAAATGGTGTATGTGCGGACCCGCGTGCTACCGGCAGCGCAGACTAACTGTGTTAAATATTTCTATGTGTAAGTTAGGTCGCTATAGACAGTTCACCGATCCCAGCCTGTACAGGTCGGTGTTGATATGCAATACGTTAAGGTACATCGAAAGGGAGATGGAGCAGGAAGGATGCTTCGCCAGCAACCAGCAAATCGCCCCGCTGATCGTGCTCGAACCGCCGCCGGAGCCGCCGCGCGCTCCGACACCGTACCCGCAGACAAGTCCCCAGGAGGACAGCGATTCCGGCATCGGCGACGACAACCGCAGCATAAACTGGGGCTCCGTGCTCAGCCTCTCCAGCCAGTCAGACCTCGACCCGTTGAACAACAACGACTCATTAGGCGAGCTGGATTTTAGTCAAGATTTCGAGGATATCATACCATCCTGTAAGTTAACACCTTTGAGCGTAGATGACATCCTGAAGACGGTGCCACCAACAACGCAACCTGTTAAAGAATCTCCCGATATCGATAATATAATGCAAGTATTAAGGTTTACCAGTTAAATATTTTTTTCGTCTGTAATCGCTTACAATGAATCAAATTACTAGGAATTTTTTCTTCGTTTTCGTTTTAGTGTTGTTATTATTGGAGGGGAAAACACTGTCGCATTTCTTAAGTTATAAGATTCGAGTGTAATGTGTTACTCGCGCGAGGCAATTTGCGATGGTTCTTGAAACTTTCAAATGATTAGAAATTGTGTTGGGCCATCGGTGGCCATTTTTCTTTTCGTTCGTAATTTCTACCACATTTAATCGAGAATGTGAATCCGATTGAGTTTTGGATCCTGGCCGGATAATTGGTTCGGCTGAGGACGATGAATTCGCATATAATGCGAAACTATCGTATGTAATAGAGCACGATAATGTAGAGGTGAATTGGTGCTGAAACCCTGGAATCACACAGATTTTCATGAAAACTGATGATGTAGATTTCATAGTGTGCTGAACGGGGCTTGTCTTGAAACCAGTACTTGGCCAGTGGCCAATCTTATTTATCAGTGGGATTTCATAAAGAATAACCGCCGACTCGCTTCCCGGGACTGAGAGAACACCTTTCAGTGTGGTTTATTGCGTAAACCCGTTTTCATGCAAGGCACTTCTGTATTACCGTCTGTGTCCCTGCAAAAGCTTGTTTTGGTCGTGTTTTAAATGCTGGATATGTGGTTTTCAATGTCCTGGTGTAGCTACGAACGATCTGTTTCTCTAGGAAATCGGGCATATTTTTGAAACAGATTCCAGGTTATGCTTCCAACCATGTAGCTGTATTGCAAAATAGTTGTGTTGAAAGCGCAGAAGGAAGAATCGACCATCATTCAAAATTACAAAATGCAGACTCAATTCTTCCAGTTGGAACACTGCATTGGTGGAGGGGTATGAAACATGGATTGGGTTTTTCAAACGTTGATGCAGATCCAGTTCTACCTGTTGAAACACCGTGCCTTGGAAAACACTGTTTGGGTTTCTCAAACGGTTTCCCATGCTTTGGAAATTTAAAAAGTATTTAAACATGTGTTTTTGAACATTATCCTTTATTGAAAAACACTGATGGGTTCTTCAACTGAATGCCATGCATTAATCCCCGTGAAACAAGTGTCAATATCAACATTGGGCTCGACATTTCAATTTAGTAATTTCTGTTACATTTCTTATGCTATTGCTTAGAAATCATTATTTGATGCCGCACTAGCCTGGAATCATCTGATTTCGAATTAATTACAAAAATAGTTATAACGGTAATGATAGCCGGATCGATGTATTGACACGTTCGTCGCTGTCAAAGTTTGGATCGACAGTTCAGTAGGTAATTGATATCGAATTTTGTATAGAAAAACTGTTGGACAGTCGATATTGTGTATAGTTCTTCTAGAAAAACATGCAGATTGTCGATATTGAATATGTAATGGAAAAACTTACTAGCGTCAAGGCGAATCAGAAATAGGAAAATTAGATGACTCGATAACAAAATCAAAGTACATGGAAATCGATGTCGACTTCTTCATCGGCATTTGAGTAGCCAAAGTCGGCAAAAAATTTGTTATTACCGAGTTTTTCTGTTCATAATTTGATATCGATTTTTTCGAGTAGCCAAGGTCGACAAAAAAGTCGACGTGGTCGTGTTGATTTTCCGTACATAATTCGATGTAGACTTTTCATTTGTATTTGATTAACAAAAAATGAGGAGTCGACATCAACAATGTTATTGGTTTCAGCTCGACTTTTCAATCTACTTTACTTGGTTTTTTCATTAGTTTTTGACTAGCAAAACATGACAAAGAGTCGATGTCATCGATGGTATTGGTTTAAATTCAACTGTTCCATTGACTTCGGCTATCAAATCAATAATGATAAATTTGTCATGTTGGGAAAGTAACCGATTTTGAATGTCGACGTTTGTGTCGATTGTGTTTTACGAGGAGAAAAATTAGACAGGGCTGGGTTTCTCGAACGTTTTCCTGTATTGCAACACGGATTTAGTTCTTTCATCTAAAACAGGATGCACTGTGGAATCTGAAACAGCCCGGAGGTTTCCATCGCTATCCCATGTATTGGGTATTTGAAAACATAAACGCTTAGCAGAATAGCGTGCATTGAAAATCATAAACCAACCAGCCCAGGCCCGTAGCTAATTGCTTGTGTTTGCCATGGCATTTGATACTTCAACCAAGGCATGAGGGTACAACACAACTTTATTATTATTTTGGCTAAAACGTTTTCTTTCTCTTCTTCGAGAAGTGCTAGCCAGGGCTTTGCCCCGACTGCCCTCGTGTGAGCTTCAGGCCTGCACCAGCCTCTGGTTTCTGGAACGTACTGAAAAATGAGCACAGACCAGGTTTCTCAAACATAACATGTATTGGCAGAAATGCAGACCTGTTTTTGAATTTATTTCAACATTGTCTATGCCGTGAAATGTTGAAAGATATGGGCTAAATTTCTAGACAATAAGCTTCGTAATTAGAAAACATGGACGTCTTTAAATGTAGTTGGTGAATTGAAAACAGTTGACCTGTTGTTTTAACTTCCTTTTCTTTCTTTAGTCGACTCCATTCATTAGTCATTATTTCGAGTTGTGGCCGTAGCCAAATGGGCCCCTGTGCAGCACACTGATGATTTGAACAAGAATCAAAAATTCTCACATCTTTGGAGTCGTAGTTTGCATTGAAATCGTGATTCATTATATTGGTTGTGAAGTGTTCATTGTATAAGTGTTGGTTTTTTCCCCCAATATATTATTTTTAAAACTAAATCACGTCTGATGCGAATGCGCAAGGTTGTAATTCCGGGGTTAACACGCTGTGAAATGAACAAAATTGAGTACCTGTTAATGATTTCTTGAAGTTTTAATTTTTATTATTTTTCGGTTTTCTAGATAGATTTTTTATACATGTAGAAAAATCAAAATATTTTTCCACGAAGACCATTAATTTATATTTTTCTAGAAAGTTGGTTTTTTTTCATTGAGGAGATTTTAGGTGATTATAAGTGTTGCCATTTCCATTTAACAGTCGCCAATTCGTTTTTGTGGTATAAATTTTTGGTCGAGTAAACTGGTATATTATTTTACAATTTTCTCGCATTTTAATTTACTATACTTTTTTTTTTTTTTTTGTTACTTTAAGGGAAAATAAGAAAGAAATTAACGTTCAGTGTATTTTAACGTCGTTTCAGTTGCTCATTAGTAATTATTAATTTCTAACGTTATTTATTTTGTACTTTTGAAAATTGTGTACTTAATTCAGTTTTGTAACTTTTCCCCTCTCTTTCTTTGTCAGCTTAACGTTATTTATTTAGTTTCGTGGGGTTCTAACTTTTTCTAACTTTTTTTTTTTTTGTAGGCTAAATTTGTTTTTTGGTTTGATTTTGCTTCAGAAGCGTGCTCAAGTAAACGAACATTTTGATGTAGGTTAATATGTGTCTTGGATATTTAAATAGTTAATAAGTTGTAGTGCCGGGAAATCATACATATAAATGCGTCAGCTTACAGGGAGATACTGCACCACGTCTGTGTTAGAATTATCGAGAGTTTTCATGTGTGGTTGCCCGAGTTCTGTTGTGTAATGGGGAAACTTGAATTTTAGAATATTAACAGTTTATTACATGTTGAATAATAGGGGTAAGAATCCGTATGCTTTCAGTGATGATGACAAATTTAATTCCGAACCACAATTTTTAGATGATCATTGACGGAATGTAAAAATTGACATTAAATTTTAAACTTGCATAGTTTCTCTATAAGTCTCGTACCATGCTTATCCAGTACCTGTCTTATATTTTGATGTGAGATAACGGAACGATGAGTGATATTTCTTATGTGATAACAGATTATGTCAGCTACAGGATACTACTAAGTGTATTCGTGAAATGTGCAAAATCTATTAAATTTAAGTGGCCGTTTAACAATAATGAGTTCTTGTATCTCAGTCACTGGAGAAACAATATCACGAAATATCTTATGATGAAAGCATGATCCCTAGATAACCATATCCAAATTTTTAAAAAATAAATTGTGTAATATAAGAAGTTACCCCTCGGAAATAAACGTTGAATAACAGTTCTTTGTTACCAAACTGATACATAGTTATTTGACTGTTGCAATTATTGGTAGTTCTTGCAAGCCGTAAAAACATGATGTAGATACTAATGATAACAGAATAACAAATTTTGAAGTTCATGTCAGAGATTTGAGATACCGGAACGTTCATTGTAATTAATGTGATACAAGATAATTCAATTATTTTGAGTTACAATGTAATTATCGTTTCAGTTTCAATGCTCGCAATCAGGTTTGCTTTTAGGATGTAGTATTTTAGAACGTTTATGTCCTGCAATCAAATTAACCCTTTCATTAACATTGCATTTTTCTCAGATATTCTAACTACATATGTCGAAATTTGTGCATTGACCTACATTCCATTATCGATGCAACTCTAATAATCACTTTTTTGGTTTGACATCAGTGTCAATTTTTTTCATCAAAATCTTATAATGAATTTGTAACCTATTTTGGTGTCCTTGTATAAGATTTTAAACGTGGAACATTGATGTTTCTTCGTTATGCATGATGAAAGATTATTGGATTCTGTATGTTCGTCTCACGATGTAGTATGTTGAACTTGGATATGCATAGGCTGTTCTTTCAAAATTGAAATGATGAGAAGTTCGGTGTGTTATGAATGTTTGAACTAACTTCTGTGAACGAAACAAAACAGTCAGAAGATTTGATTGTCTTAACATTTATCGCATACTTTTGGAATGAGTGTGATGAATTTCACTTCCAGTTCAAAATTATGAAGATAATGAGTTTAGCGTCCGAATAAAGATTCTCATGTTCTTCACATGTGATTTCTTGTCTGATTTATCAGATTGGGATGATAATCTGTTACCACGCAACAAATATTCCTCATCATTTTAATCTTACCTGTTCTAATGAAATTCAATTTTTGGTATAGCAGTTGTGCAAATAGATGCATACTGGTTTCAGGTGGAAAGTGCGTGAGGAAGAACCTACTTTAAAATGATATAATAGAAATTTGAAAAACCACTTCATATTCTTGTTAAAAATAATGTTTAGCTTTAATACTAAACTGAAAACTTGAATTAGGAAACATAAGTTTGAAAACCTGTAATGGAATTCACATTTGTTCACGTTCTGTTTTCGTATGAATGAATTGAGTGCTTAATATATTTTCCTGGTGAAGTTTATCTGATAATATCAGGCGGGCATGTATAAAAACGCATTTTAATGAAGTAACTCAATGAAACCATTTACCCTGCGCCGTGCAATAACTCCCGCATTGATTCTTTGAACTGCGCATAGGGTCTCTCTTGGTATATTATTGGTACTAGCTGCCAAAGAACATTATAGTTTGGACTCTGGCATTTAATCTATAAAAGTCTCCATTTCTTTGAATGGATCCTAATGATTATTTGCCAGTTAATTAAGTAAAATTTGTATGGTTAAATTTGGTGTTGCATTTTTCTACAAGAAGGAATAGTTCTTTGAAAATGATCCAATGATTCGGCACTTTATTATCTGATTAAACAAAAAGCAGTAAACAGCAGGATATGTTTTTCTAAGAGTTCAATGATTTGGTAGTGAAATTTACTCACCTAATTGACAAAACTATAACGCGGTATCAAATTAGGAACATCCCATCTTCCATATACTCCAGAAGATTAGTATGATTTCCCGACACTAGAGAGCTACCTACACTTATTACATCGTGCAATTGATATTTAATAATTTTTAATACGCGCTTCAGTAAGCAAAATGAAATTTTTTTAACCATCGCAGGTATTCATGGGCTTGATTCCTACAATACTCACATCTAAGCATGTACCGATTAAAAATGTACAACTGAAGTTAGTTGATATGTTTTTCAACATCGGAAGCCGTCCAAATTTGTCATTTAGTACCTAAATTATAAATCGAGAATTTATGAAATTGGTAACTCTTTCACAATCTACTTATGCTGATATTCAGATCACAAGTACCTTATTAAATCTATGTGAAATAATTAGTTTTAACAAAACTTGAGTAGTTGAAGTTTTTTTAAATTATTATTATATTGATACATAAGCAATTAAATGTTACCATATGATTGTTACTCTGTTTAAATACCAGTACCCTTATGCATGTACTTGTGTGTTTTTAATTTAAACAAAAAATTTAAATAATTGCGAATCGTAGTTTTTTAGGATTTATAGTCGCGTGTTTTAATTTCTTTTTCAAGTACAGTGCTCAGTTTTTCGTTCTATTGCAGATATTGAGCAAGTACTAATTGTAGTGCAATATACGTATAAATATAATCCGTAAAATTGAATCCTATCAAAGTTCAATACAAGGAGATTAATTCAGTTGAGCATATACATTTCCTGGTCTTTTTCATTGATTGAAAATTGTGAACTTGATGTGTCCTACCTAATCTATCGTAATTTCTTACTGGTCTATGCAAAAACAAATATTGATGAGTATTTTCATGCATTTTTGTACAGTCTTCATACTTTTTTTGTACGCGTATTGTAGTTAAGAACAAGATGAAAAAGGCAGAAGTGTTGAATGTTTTCATTGTATTTTTTTTTCATTGTGTAAGTATCCTAATTTGTAAATAATCATGATCTCTTATTTGATATAAAACATCAGTGTAATTTTAATTATGTTGTACATAATTTGTGTAAAAATCCCTTCATGTTTTGACAATTATTTCATTATATTTGTTTTTTCAAGTAATAGTGTTCTCCATTTTGAATTTGGAAATGTGTAGTGTGATTTGCAAGAAGATACTTGAAGATACCTTCTAGTTGGTATAGTTGAACTGGAAGGCTAGTCTCGAACTCCAGCTAGTTGTAGAAGTACAGCTGATTGAACATAATCCGGAGTTGAAGTTGTATCCTTCAACAACGCCTGTCTTTCGATGACTGGACTGGACCAATTAATGAATGGCAATAATGCAATGGATAGTGCCATTACTATATCGAATAATTTTTCTGGTCGGACGTATTGTGTATAACTGCCGGAGTAAAAGTTTTAGGAAGCTTACAAATGGAAATTAATTACATTTTCAATTACGCAGTAGCACCTCAGCGCGAGAAATTCCAGAGACTCTTGGGTAATTACTAGGGCCGCGAAGAGCTTTTGCGGAACTTCGGGCTAATAAATTTTTAGGCCCCGTTCTATTCTTTACAGCCTTCTTTGAAACGAGTGAATTTTTTTTCATATTTCAAGGAGTCACTGAGGGACCTCCTCATTTGCGAGGCTTGGGGTGAATTGCCCTCTTTCCTGGGTTTTGAATTATTGGAAGGAATTGAGCGCTACTGCGTACTTATTCAGCTATGCTCCAGCTGGTCGTTCATGGTGCAACGTTGGAAGGAAGGATGGAGTTGATATTGAACTCTGCGGTTTTAAGATCATCTTCGACTTTTTCAGTTTCCAAGTTTCTTATTAACTGGTAATTCGTTTTCATTAATTTTGTAGATTCCACTGCAGGGATGGGAGACGGCGCATTACTACATAATTTCTCATATTCTATTTTGCGAATTAAAAAAGTCTTTAGTACGTGTAAATTGCCCACATCATCTATAGTTCATTTTATGATTATTTTATGTAGTACAGTAGTTGTGTAGGCGGTGTAACCGAGAATTCCCGATGTTGGTAGCCCTGAATCACAAAGGTGATCATGGACGTTATCACCATAAGAATGCATATAACTTGAATTCGCTTATTCTAGAAAATAAGATGTTTTCTTGCGGCTTATAATAGATGAATTTAGAGATGGAGGTCTCTAGTTTTCCTTATGAACTTGAAACGGTTCCATTTTTCATGTATTAGTTGCTTACAAGCGCGATTTTGTACCAATGGTAAACTTCCATAAGAAAAGCAGTAATTTGGAAATCAACTTATTCAACCAACTAGAGCGAATAAAGTGCTTTAAATTACCTTTCAGCATGAACTAGAGACTTCAAGCTTAAATTTGACATGTTAAATAACTCAAAAAAATCTATTTTCAGCAATTACGGAAGCTTTAAAGTCTACCAATTTTACACATCTTATTCGGGAACATCAACCCAAAGACGTTTATACTACTACACTAATACCTAACTTCAGCCTGCTAGTAGTATAAACCCTTCTCATCCACCCCGCGTTTTAGTATCCCATCTGCTAGCGTCACCGGTATAGAAAATCGGCTCCAATTGCATTTTAAATGGGAAATTGGTCATTTTTGAATCGCGCTTATAATATTTTGCCTGGGTAAAATGATCTGAAAATTTGACAGACCATGCATTCATATCTTGGGAGCAGGAAAATAAAAGAAAAACAATATGCTACACTTCAATTTCTAATTTTTTTGAAAATTTAAACGCCGGCACGTCCACGCGAAATTCACCATGTAGGTATTTTAAATGGGAAAAATTATACCGGTGCAGCCTTGATCACCTTTGCAGGAGGTCGACACTAGCGAACCTGGTCACGGTCACGCCGCCGCAATCAATTGCGAAATTATAAAGGACGGTACACAGGTGTGATTACCCGTACTTTAAGGTACTTTTATATCGTCATGAAGTAAACAGAAAGCCAAACGATTTTGCGAGTTACAACCTGTTACAACTTTGCGATGAGTTCCTCCTTCCTCCTCCACCTCTCTTTGATATCTTAGAATTTAGAAAAGATCCTACAGATGCTACAGATAAGAGATAACAGATAATGGGATGATACAACAAATTTTGCATGATTAATAATTGTTCCGTCTTCATTAAATTAAGAAGAACTATAAGTGCTGTATTTTTGAAACCTTCATCCATAAACGGTTAGTTCTCTTTTAACTTATACATACATGCGAGAATTTTCTAACAATTACTTTTCACCAGAAATATATTTTCGGCTGCGCTTCTCATTTTCAAATTGTAACTCCAGTACGTCCTTAAGGAATGATTTAGATGCCGTAAACGAGAGGTCGAGTGAATAGCAGTCAATAGTTCCGTATAGTTCTCTACTTTACATCCAACAATTTTAGAATACCGAATGTTGAGTAGATTCTGTACTGCAGTTACTCGAAACATTACTCAAAAAATAATTCAGTCGAAGCTAAACGAACAAGCACATTATTCTAGAGGTAGTTATTTATTCTTGAACTTATTAACTCGTTCTCATATTATCTTACATCGGAGTACATCTTAATTTTTTCTTCAGAACTCGGTGTTCATTCTACCCGGTACCCTACATCTTGTATAATCGTATTCTCATGTTTAGTTTTTTACAGTGCCATGTCTTCTTCGCGTGATGAATTCCTTCTACCGAACAGCCAACAGGTTGTAGCTTTGGAGTGCCAAACTGCCTTTAATGCATTGACCAAGAAGGAAAAACTGTATGCTCATTATCTAAGTCAATCATGTTGGGTCGGTTCTCTGATCGTTCTTCTACAGGTATGTAAGGCACTGGTTTTATCATGGTACTGGGAAATGAATTATCAACGTTTTGATGCGATGGCGTATCGTTATTGTTTTTTTCTTCAGACATCAACGGAATCGCCTGTTATATTTACTTTGTTACATAAAGTGTTTTCAAAAGAACCTATTGAAGAATTAAAGAAGAAAGCACTAACTAAACTATCGGAAGATGAGTTCAAGGTGAGAGACAACGATTGAATGAATATTACTGATTATAATATGAGTAGCAGAACACTAACATCCAGATTCTTGATTTTTTCTTCTTTTATTTTTAAACATTGATTACCATCGTACTAACAAACTGTTAGAAACATGAAATTGATGATCTTGTAAAAATAATGAATCAGTTTTCAAATCATAGTTTTTTAAGCTTATGAATGTTTTCCCGACAGGCTATCTTGGTATACACTTGCGGATTTTTCGGTAACATGGGAAATTATAAAGGCATGGGTGACACAAAATTCGTGCCAAACCTGTCAAACACCAAATTGGAATCTTTTATTAAGGAAACTCAAGCTTATAAAAGTTCTCCGGATGAAGTGGATTCGCTGTTGAAGCTCTGCAAGTATCAGATGTATGCATTGGGAGACAAGCAACAGTGTTTAGGATTTCCCGAAAAGGTGTCAGTCGATAATTCTGAATATTCAGGTTACGTATTAATAGTTATTCTTGTTTCGTTCAACTTCATAATTTTGTGCCGTTTTCAGGGCATGACTACTTATTTTTCTGAAAATTTCTCTCCCGAGGATGTAGAATGTGTTTCCAGTTTCATGAAACATTTCAATATCGAAGCTTATAATACTAGAGCAATCAAGTTCGAACCACGCGAGGATGGGAAAAATCATTACCAGGTTTGTAGAGGAATGCCAGAGCTTATATTATGGGTGTAGGTTGGGTTCACATACAACTGAGAACTTTGTGAACTGTTCAAGTTTGGGAGTTAGCGAGAACAAGATGTCGGAAATTGAATCCATTGGAGTAGGAAGAAAATTTACCAGTAACATAAATTAAGTCATCTGAACTCATTGATCCAATGTTAGCCGCCAAAAAACCTAGCAATCCCCAGCAATCCTCTTCCGACGTTGAAATAAGCTATTCAGCCAACTATTCGAGATAGAAAGAATGTGAGGAAGGATGGCCCCCGTTCATGTAGTGAAAGATCTTACTGTCTGAGCTTATCTGCCTGCTCTCAAGTTGTAGGTGACACGTGACTGAGCTTACTAAGATAAGAGATAGTATTAGTTCTGATGCTTTATTAGAATAAGTTTTAAGATGGCGAACAACTGTCGGAAGCTTAGAAGTATGCATTACACTAAAAAAATAGAATGACTTCATCGGATGTTATCAGAAGCGCAGGGTTATGCTGTATAAAATCATATCATTTCGCGTTAAGCGGCTTTGGCTATGCCAAAAGCGGTTAAGCCGCTTTAAACGCAGCCGGTGGACACAATCCTGTCGAGGGAGGGGGCTAATATCTCGGCTAGATTATTCTGTAACTATTTCGCTATGAAACATGTGGAATTCTGACAAAAATTCAACTTTTTTTCCAACAGATTCTATTAGCGTCCGTTGAAGAAGGAATTGTCAAAACTGAAATATACGGCGGTCATTCTTTTCGAAATTATAAAAGGAGATTACAGCCCGTTGTTATTAGCAGTGAATGAGAACTTGGAGAAAGCAAAAGTGTGTATTTTGAAGTTCGTCCTGCATTGTTGAGCTAATCGAAGCCGTTGATATTGTGATCTACTGTCCTTCAAATTGCACCAACCTACATTTATGAAATTTATTCATAGGAGTACGCTTCGACCGACTTTGAAAAACAAATGCTCGATAGATATATTGAATCATTCAAGACTGGTTCCTTAGACGAACATAAAAATGGATCTCGTTTCTGGATTAAGAATAAGAATCCCATAATTGAAACGTAAGTTCTGAGGTGCACTGAAGTTGTTGCACAGACTGACACATGCAGTCCTACTTCACTATCAGCAGTTCTTTGCTCAGTTGCGTGCATTTTCAGCACGTTATATTTTTGAATAAAAACACCAAAAACCCAGTAGTTCGTTTTGCTGAAATGGTTTTCAAGTTTCTCGTTTCGTTTCCCCGAAAGGTATTTTTGATGAAAGGTGTGCGTAATAAATCAGGCTTGTACTTTACAGGTACATTGGCTTCATAGAAACTTACAGAGATCCGCATGGCAGCCGCGGTGAATTCGAAGGCTTCGTAGCGATGGTGAACAAAGAAATGTCCAAAAAGTTTGCGACGCTAGTCGACAAAGCCGAGGAACTGTTGTCCAAGTTGCCGTGGCCGGAAACGTTTGAAAAAGATGAATTCCAGAAACCCGACTTTACTTCCTTAGACGTGCTGACGTTCGGAGGAAGCGGCATTCCATGTGGTATCAACATACCAAATTGTAAGTGTCTGTGTTGCTGTTGTTCGAGTTGACTGTCAGTAGCGTTTTCCCCTGATTTAGGTTAAGTTTGAAGTTTCAAGAAAAGGTAGTAGAGAGTTATTCCCAAGAATGGTCGTAGGAACGTTTGAGAGATGGAAATGAAATTAGATCCTGAGCTGAAACACTCCGCTTGTATCTATTCTCGGCTTGTAAACTCAAGATGGACGCCATCCATCTTGAGCTCCCCTGCGGCTTCGATCTTCAAGATTGGGTCCGGTAGAGACTCAAAATAGGGTCAAAGTTCCATCTTTGGAAAGAATAGCTATTCCATGTAGGTTCGGGTCCTTGATTGAAAAGCACGGGTTGTGTTCTGTATAATCACAAACTTAGTTTTCTGCGGGTAGAGATAAGCAAGTTCTGGAATCCAGTAATGTAAGATCCTATTTGTGGACTTTTTGCAAATTGAAAAGGATCATTCTGAAAAAGAAAAGATCTCAGATCAGGAAAAGATCATGATCTTTTTGTCTTTAATCACCATTTTGCCTGATTTTGTGATCTTTTGGATTTTAGATAATTTTAGAAATTAGGAAATTTCACGATTATTTAGATCTCGGTCATGATCTTTCAGCGATCTTAGATCATGATCTTTGAGATCTTTTCGTCGTAAAGGTCGCCTGATCTTGCCCATCTTTGTTTCTATGGTGGAGGAGAGATATTATGTAATTTAGACTGAAGCGATGGAGTCCCCAAAATGGTGTATGACCGTCATGACAGGGAGAAAAAAGCAATTAGATTTTACGCTCCGTGTGAAATTTAAAAAAAAAAACAACAACAAAATCTTTCAATTAATTGAACTAGAATTCAAGATTGACAGAAAAATTTCATTTAATTTAGTACATATGTAATTTTAAATTGAAAAATGATTTTTGGACGGGGAAGTATAGAATAATTAATACAGCAGCGAGAAGAGGACAAGCAGGCGTAGGTATTATTATAGTGAGAGAATATTAATGGTGAGGATTTCAGCAAAACCAGTATCTTTAGTGATAGTCCAAGTTTATATGCCTACCGGAAGTTACAGTGATGAAGTTGAAAAAATGTGTGAAGTATTAAGCAAGGTAAAAAAGGAGAAGAAAATTTAATTATAATGGGAGATTGGAACGCTAGGGTAGGAGGAAGAAAATAACAAGGGCTATGTGGAGAATATGGTTTAGGAAAGCGACATTAAAGAGGGGCGAGGCTCATCGAATTTTGTGAAGAATATAAATTATTTATTGGAAACACTCGGCTTAATAATCCATAAGAGAAAAAATACACTTGGAAAAGCCCAGGAGATGAAAGAAGATATCAAATAGATTACATTATGACGAGAAGAAGGTATAAGATAAAATATTGGATTGTAAGATATACCTAGGAGCGGATCTTTGTAAATCACCAGAAGGAAATGATATTGAAGGGGAATGGATAGCATTGGAAAAAGTAATAAAGTGGGAATCAAGGAAGAAAATAGGTTCTCAGATAATAGATAGGAAAAACCATAGATGAAAAGTGAAATATTAGAGTTAATGTAAGAAAGAAGACAGTATAAACAAGCTAATGATAAAGAAAGTGAGGAAAAATATAAGGCTTTGAGAAATGAAATAAAGAGAGCAAATATAGATTGAAAAGTAAGACTGGGACTTGGTCAAACGTATATTTGGAGTATAACATTTTATAGATGTGAGGCCTGAACAATAGGAACACAAGAAAGAAAAAGGGTAAGAGCTTCCGAAATGTGGTACTACCGGAGAATGTCGAAAGTCAAATGGACAGAAAAGATCGGGAATGAGGAAGTCTTGAGGCGAACAGGAAGAAAAAGAGAAATTTGGACTATAATCGTGAAGAGAAGAGTTAAAATGATAGGTTATAATATAAGACATCCAGGGATTTTGTTATTACTGCTAAAGGGATTGGTTGAGGGAAAGACCTGGAAAGGATGGCAACGAATGAGCTATAAAGAGCAGATAATGGAGGATACAAGGTACAAATCCTACTGGGAAATGAAAAGATTAGCGCAGGAGAGAAAAAAGTAGAGGCATGCGACCTATTAGTCGAGAGATTGAGGAGTATAACAACAACAATTTTAAATCGACAAAAAATTGAATATTTGAACACGAACTAGGAAATTTGTTTTAAACATGCATAATTTAAAGAAAACCATAATTTATTGAAAAATTCTTGTAATCAAGTATAGTGTGTAAAAAAAGTTGAGCAAACATCTTCGTTGATACTTGTAAATACTTTTGGAAGATTGAAATTTGAAAATTCATCAGAATGATAATTAGTAAAATCTACCGGGAAAGAAACTGAAATTTATGAAGTTTTAGAATTTTGAAAAATTGAACGTTTTGAAAAATCAATTTGCCTGCCTGTATATCTTAAAATTATTGGAGACTAGACTTTATCTAAAAACGATCTCTTTTCTAATTTTACTCTCAACCCGAGCTCTGGAATTCGCCCTTTCGAGCATTACCTCAGAAACGTCGGGGAGGCCGTTAAGGCTGTCTTAGCCCTCTCCTCTTCTTGCCGAAAACCCAGCCTAGGTCGAAATGTAGCGAGTCGCTACGTGGGCTCGAACCCGGGACCTTTGGATTTCGAGACCAGCGCGTTATCCACTCGGCCAACCAGAATTTATTATACAAAAAAAATCATTCATTGAATGATTTTTTTTTTTGTATAATAAATTTGAGTATTTTCCCCCCAAAAAAACTCCCTTTTCTGCGAAAAGTCGGTAAAAATGAATTACCTTTTTTCTACTTTTAGTAAATTAAAATTGTTTATAATCATTACACAATTTATTAAAGAAATCTGCAAAACATCAAATTTTTCGTAGAATCTATAATTTGCAAAACATAGGGAAAAATTAAAGTGATGAAAATTTGAAACGTAAAAGAAAACTGAGAATTGGAAAAAAAGTACGGAATAATGAATTAATTTTTGTCGTAGACGAGCAAGAAGTTGGTCAAGATACTTCTTTCAGTTTTCACCTTTTCTCCCGAAAGCTGATGACTGCAAGCAACATTTTTTGACTCAGCGTAAAGTTGAACATTCTTAGATAAAGTTTGTACCTTTCAGAAGTGAACGCTTAGATGCGGAAGAACGATTTTTTAAATCCATTTTTGTCCCAACCGTCCCAAATATTGAAGATGATTGGGGTCGACAATCAGAGGATAATTCGGATCTAGGTTGTAAATGATTAGAACAGGTGAAAAAAGTACACGGTTCTCACTTTATCCTGTAGAAGTATCGAAACTGATTTTTCGTTTGGGTCGCTGGCTTCAAATTCTTGATCCAGTCCCAATTTCTATCCTCTAAAAAAAAACTGACTTTATTGGAACATTAAACGATGTGTCAGCAGTACCGAGCTTCTAGGTTCCTATTTCAAATGCCTTACTACACTTTTTTATATGCGCCTCCGATTTTAGCTACCACCATTTTGATTTGTAGATGATGATATACGCCAGAACGAGGGATTCAAAAATGTGTCTTTAGGAAACGTTATTCCTTCCGCGTTCAAAGACAGTCCGTTACCATTTTTGTCGCCGAAAGACAGAGAACTGGTGATCAAATATGCCGTGCAAGCGTTCGAAGTGAGTTCGTTTGGGTTTTCCCTGTTCCTCGGGGCAGGGCTTAGTAACTTCGATGAAATCAATTGATAAAACTCTGTAAGTGACTCACATACGTTTTTGAAATCTCCTGTAGGTTCAAGTTGGTCTGCACGAGCTACTCGGCCATGGAAGTGGGAAATTGTTTCATCGTTCTGAAGCCGGCGAATTCGATTTCGATACGAATTCCGTTGTGAATCCGCTGACAGGGCAGCCGGTAAAGAAACGTTCAGTCTTCTCGTTTCTCAAATGTGCCAAAACCATTCCGTGTAACCCTTGTTATTGGAAACGATTACTTACAGGTTGCCTCATGGTATGAGCCTGGAGACACCTATGACTCCGTTTTCACCACTTTGGGTTCATCGTACGAAGAGTGTCGCGCTGAATGTGTCGGTTTATATCTAAGTCTGTTTCCAGAAGTTGTGAAGTAATTGAATATTTCTATTATTCGAGTTGAGGTAGATTTAAGAGATGAAAACGGCATTCTAAGAAAGCAGTGTTTCTAATATGACTAACAGTTGGAATTTTTCGTTTTGATGTGTTATATAAGCTGGTAAATTTAGAATCAATTTCGATCAAATTTTCTGTGTGCTACCGAATTGATACAAAATTGTATTATTTGTGGTGAATATGCGAATGAAATCACATTCAAATTATTTTGCAGAATATTCGTGGAGAATGAAGCCGATATAGAAAATATCACCTACGTCAACTGGCTATTACTGTTGGTTAGCGGCATTGAAAAAGCTCTTGAAATGTATCAGCCAAATACAAAAGCTTGGTTACAGGTTTGATCTCATGTAAAATTCGTTAGCTCGCTTAGTTATTCGTTTTGAACTCGAATTGCCATCTGCAGTGGTGGCGAGGTAACACATGCTGCAGTCTGAGCACTCTTTTTTTGTTTTAGTCCTCAGGCTCTCTGTCCCCCCACTGGCATCACATCCCACTGATAAAAAGTTATAAGGGTTAGAAAGTTTAGGTTTGTTTTCCATTTTGGAAAATTCGATGAATAATACCCTAATGTATGATTGCATTTTTTTGTACATTCTTGGGGTATAAATTAGGGTATAAACACATATGTTTGCATGTTTTCCCACTTTTTACAGCACGCTTACTAGTATTCTAACTTTTCAAAAATATGTTTTCTCTTTTTAACCGTCGAAATTTTTTTTTTTAGTACTTATCAAATGGTAGCACTGTGCATTCTAAAAGGTTTGTTTATAGCAGTGATGGAAAGCGATTCAGTGACGCTTCCACTTTTCAATTTTGCTTTTGACTTTGAAAAATGAAACTTGCACTTTCGGCTTTTCACTTTTTCAACGTTAATTTTTCTTCTCACTTCTCACATTTTAAAAACTTCTGGCTTACAACTTTTTGCTTTCCGCTTTTCCAAGTCTTCATATTCAGCACCGAACACCAGTCACCACTCACCAATTAAGTAAAAAGCGAGTTGAATAAAACTCTTTGCTTTTCGCTTTGCCGTTATCTGGTTTGCTTTTCGCTTGCACTTTTCGCTTTCAAAAATTCGAATAATTCAAAGGCTTTTTGTTTAAAACTTTTCGTTTTTCAATTTCTTGCCATCACTGGTTTGTAGAATGGTTCTTATGTCCGAATTCAGTCTCAAAATTTCTGCAAAATACTCATATCCCATGCAATGTAGATTTATAACATTTTTCCCACCTTTTAATCGCATTATTGAACATTTTAGAAAATAACAAATTATTCCTAACGCATTCATTTCTGTACCCAGTCCACAATGTCGGGCGGGAACTATTGACCCATCGATTGATGTAGGAACAACATACTCATCGTAGAACACGAGTTGTTGCTTGTTTGTACTCCGAACAATGGGTATTCAGAAAAGAATGATTGAAAATTGAAAGATTTCAATCAGTTGATCAACACATTGCTTAAAACCAATTAAGTTGCAGATTCAGATACGTTTTAAAACATTTTTGAAACTTTTTATGCTATAGGCTCACGCGCAAGCCCGGTTTGTAATCTCACAAGTTCTTCTCGAAACGGGAGATGGTTTGGTTTCAGTAACGGAGCCGGTAGCAGACGAAAAACTCCTGATCACCCTTGACAGAGAGAAACTGCAAACTGTTGGTCGAGCGGCTATCGAAGATTTTTTGTTGAAATTACAAGTGAGTTAATTTTCATCTCTAAGCTTTCTCCCTTCACCATAAATCAACAGTAATCTGATTGTTATTTTGCATTCCGAGTTCACCTTTTCTCACCTTGTGGCAGTTCTGTCGAAGATTTTTTGTTGAAATTACAAGCGCATTAATCTTTATGTAGACAACCCATCAGCCATCACCCCTCTTTTCCCTTCGCTATGAAATTAGCAATAATCTTATTGGTGCTTTGAATTCCGAGTTAATCTTTTGTCATCTTAAGGCAGTTCTTCTCAGTATTTTGCTAGCGTATTATGTATGTAGAATTCGTATGCAATTGTGAAATCTAAGTTATGTCGCAGTATACGAATTAGGAATCACTAATTTTCATATTCAGTGAACAGTATTCAGTATCTCTTGAAGCTTAGCACTGCTCAACGCAATCAATGTGACATGCACCTCAGTTCTCCCGCGCTATGATTGCAGGTTTATAAGAGCACGGCGAACAGAGCTGAAGGGCAAAAATTATTCGATAAGTACTCGGCCGTTTCTGACGCTGGGACGCATCCGTGGCTTCGTTGGCGCTCCATTGTTCTGAAACATAAACAGCCGAGAAAAATATTCGTGCAATCGAATACCGTCATCGAGGGTGAGTTTCAGTGATTTCATATTTGTGTATTCACTTCGCATGACAGTGGAATTTACGGACCTTGGATGAACATTACGATTTTGAACTACAACTTTCCTCGTGTTCCAGGTGACAACGAAGTAAAGCTGAAAACGTACGAACCTACGCTCGAAAGTTTGATTCACTCGTGGGTGGAGCGATTTCCTGACACCGAGTATGTGTATTCGTCACTGTTGCAATTGGCTGCGAAATATCGCGAACATTTTCCGTAATAGACTGTGGAAACTGTGGCGGGTTTAACGTTGTAAACCACTCCCCTCGTCTAACGAAAACGTGGTCACAGAATCTTAGTGTACGAAAATGCCACAAATTAGACTCGTGGAAAATAAGTGTCTGTATTTTCAGCCAGTCGGAACGCTGTCATCTCAAAGTGAGCAGAGCTAATACATTTTGTCACAGCCCTCAAATTAGGCAAGTTGGAGTCTAAGCATCGTTGCCTGAAGTGAAGGATTTCATCAGTAGAGATGTGCGTGGGGGTGGGGGGTGTCCAACATGTATGAAAAGTCGCTCGCCAACTGAGAGATTTGAATCCCTTGCGATGCATAATGCTGAGATGACACACACGGCAAATTAATTTCCTTTTTTTTTTCTGTTGAATCCGCTACTGACCGCGAGCTTATTTTTATGGAGTAAAATATTTAACTACTGTGTTCCTTTTTCAATATTGGTTGTTATCGACATGAGTGGTAAATAATATCGTAGTTCATTCATACTCAGCGTGAGTTTTTATTTTCGTGTGAACACTTCGCCATCTTCAGAATCCTTTAAACTGTATTTCGTATCCTCGACCCTGTTCCTAGGTACCTATGCCTTCTCTGAGGTCAATTCATTCGGTAGGTCGTTTTCGTTGCATCCGCTGGCGGAGTTAGTTCTAGTTGCGAAACTCAGAGCAAGAAACGATGAAGGCACAGTTCGGTATGTATATAGTATGGAGAAATTTTCAAAAATCAAAATAATTCTGTTGACCGCGTATTTCAACTTGATTTTGACGCCACTGAGTTCGAATTCGTTGTTCAAATTTGGTGGCGATGCTCCGTTGACGAGATACGTTCAAAAAGTTGGGCAAAATCGGTCAAAAAATGGCTAAAGCTCAATTTCGAGGGTGGACTGAATTTGGTTGTATAATTAGGTCATTTCCGCCAGACCCTGCCCTTGAAGCTTTCGAACGACCCCCCCCCCATCCTCCCTCGAAAAAGATATACATAATATGAGCGTTATCAATTTCTTGTAGAACCCCGATGTAAAAAGAAATGACTGCTTGTGCTAAGGTAAATGCAATTCGAGCACTTCTTGCAGTGAGTCATTTGTTTCTGAACCAACGAAGTAGTATCCTGGATTGGCATTTGACAATATTCACCCTTCGATAATGTTAAATCGTGTAATCCTACCTCCTCCTCGTGTGAGGATGGTGGACTAAACTCAGGTGTACATGCGGCGTGACAGCACATTTCATTTCAACGTACGCAGAGAAGGTAAACCTACCAACACATAGCTGAGTTGTAGCAAGCAATGTCTAAGTTTCGTTTAAGTTCAAACGACTTGACATCCAACCAAACTAGCATTTCAGTGCAACTCGTAATATTATTCCAACACCGAAGCCTAGCTCCTCAAGATCTGCATTTAGACAGTGAGCGTGCCAAGAGTATTTTTACATGTACACTTTCTAGTGATATACGATATACTAATTATACAGTCATTGACGAATGCCGCAACCGCACAGGACCGTTACCCCGAACCACACAGATGTGAACCGGTTCAACATTGTCTGCAAATTTATCATCTGGCAGGAAAAGTGCGGGTAGTGGAGGCAGATGGAGTAAAATGGTTTGAAACTTCGTTAAGAGGAGACGATTTCGGATATGATTGCCATTTCATCTAGAAAAACGTGTTTTTCTCGAGAACTTTTAGAAATACCGTAGAATAGACATAAGTTTGCTTCTTAAGAAAGAATCCTAGACTCCTCAAGGCCAACCTTTATTAGGGTGGGAGTATTTTTACTTTCATCCTTTCAATAACTATACCGATGGGTATTTCAAATGTACAGTGACTGATAACGCAAACGTATGGAATAGGTACCTTATAATTTATAATGATGCGAAATATTGAACTTTTGCATGTCGATAGTCAACAAGCGCTAAAACTTAAAGTTTCGGAAATTGGTAGCCGTGCCGTGAAATTTCCTGAAAAGGTCATCATGGACGTTACCACCTTGAGAATACATGTAACTTGAATTCGCTTTTTATAGTCAATAAATGTTTTCTCGGGTCAGTAACTGAGACTAAAATTCGTACGGCCCACCAACGCTACCTATTGGCGTTTCAACATAGTAGGAGAATGATTTGGATCATTAGCTATCGATTGAGACCACGCCGAGCTCATTTGATTGAAAACTCGCTGTTTCAGACCAATTTGAAATAAATCATATGCGTTGACCCCTCCAGGATTTTTAAAGATTTTTTTTTTAAAGAAGGAAAAAAAGCATACGATTACAAATTTTTTTATTAATCATCATCTTCATTAAGTACACGAATATCTTTTTCAAAATAAGAGCCATTCATGGCTATATAGGCATCCATTTGTTCTTGCCATTTATCGAACATTTTTGCGTACCTATTCCGCCGCTGGTAACGAGGAGAAAAACATCTGAGCCGCGGTGATGACTTCTAAGAAAATCACAATTCACCCCCACCTCCGTACAGTCCTGACCTTGCCCCCTGCGACTTTTGGTTATTTCCTCAACTGAAGGCAACCATACACAGTTGTCAGTTCAACACGAATCAAGAAGTCATCACTGCGGCGCAGATGTTTTTCTCCTTGCTGCTCAAAGTCACCAAATTTCTGAAGATCAAAGCCGAGTTTTAAAAAATATGAGAGGTACAGTCAGAGCCGCTGTCCCCGTTTTAGGAGGCACTATGAAGTGTGGCTCCACAGTCTTGGTTGACACTTCTCCAGAAGTTTAAGTGGAGAATTCAGGGTAAAATAGAATTATTTTAAGAAGGGGCTTTCCTCCAACTCCGCTACTGCGAAAGGGGTGATAAGTTCTTGACTGATTGCCAATAACTTAATGATATGTACATATACCTACAAAGCTACAACGTGATAAAAATGTGACGAGGCGGGTGACCCTAACTGTTGGGATTGAGAAATTTCTTTCACCTTCCATCAAATGAATTATATGAAACATGTAAGGAATGATTACATTTGTGTTCAGCCGTGTCAGGTAGTTGAAATAACTAAACTGAGGTTAGATAAATTCAAAATTTGAATGAAGTTCAGTAGTTCAGAAAATATGCAAATATCAGGATAATCGAACAACTGAAAATAAAAGTAGACTTTGGTTGTATTCCTAAAGTACGAGAACGCGGTCCCTTTTAATTGTCGAAGCTTCAGTTTCGACGTCATCATTTTCTTAATTCGGTGATTCGACGACTCGCACAGTGTAGGGGCGCCCAGACGAAGTCAGCATTTCTTTATCAAAAGCTTGAACTTTTCCTCCCTTCATTTCATCCCTTTCTGTTGTTACGACTAATCTTTGTAGGTCAACTCAGTTTTTCATTGTTGTTCTTGTTTTGGTCTCTGTTATTTCGCCTGAAACGTTGACTCTAATGTAAGTTTTATTAAAATCGAAAGCAAAAACGAGTACCTAATTTAAAAAATGCTTTAATCTGAAGCATGATCACCGAAGTAATAACGAACCTTTAAGAATTACCTTTCAAAACTGCTCGTTTTAAGTTCAGCAAACACATTTAGCTGTGTAATGTAATACGCACGTTCAGGACCATATCTGATGTACCTGCATAAAATTGTTACTTTACGTCTGCTTGTTCTCGATAATAGCGCCCAGTATATAACGGCTTTTTGCTTCGATTATTATTGAAATTTGGATTTGCAGTTCCCAGCTGGTTTAGTTCTTGTATGCTGATACACAATTAAAAATTCGGAAGATGAAAATATTGAAGCCATTCGTGAACATGAGAAAATGGATGGATTATGAAAATATACCTAGGCCAAATAGATCTTACCCTCGACTAGAAAACATGTACTCACCAGCATTCACCTATAGGGAATGAGTTTCCGCCCCTAATTTAGTGGTAGGGGATAATCGTGTTGGGACTTTCTTTTCGGTCATCTTAAGAGGTTCGTTGAGAGCTTTGTACACGTATATACATTCAACTAATTTGACCAGTGTTTTGTGTCAAATTAGAATAAAATAATAAGTATAAAAAATATATCTTATATGCAAAAAATTCTATTAGAAATTAGGTGTACAATTTTATTTTGATATCCCTAACAACTTGTCTTCCAATTATTCCAGACGGATGCTGAGCTTGTTCATCATCAGAAGTACCTAATCTTCACGTCTGAATCGTTATTAGTTTGGCCATGAAGGAATCAAAATTTAGTAATAGCACGCGTTTCAAAACGTTATCTGAAGAGGATTTGTTCAATGATGAGGCAGAGCCTCTCAACACTATCTTATTTAAATTTAAACACTGGTGAGTGAATTCTTCAGATATTGTGTCTATTTGTATATCAGATTTTTTGAATAATGTATATAGGTACTATAGGTATTGAAATGATTTAATCACCTGTTTCAGGCCACGAAATAGTAACAAACTATACACTAGACGATCAATGTTGGTCTGCGGAATTTTAATTTTCAGTCTCGGTTTCTTGACTAGTTTCATTATTTTCAATAAGTTGAACTTCAGCTCTAGTCGAAATCAGTCTCCCACGAAGAGCGAAATATCATTGGATGAGGTGTTATCAACGATGGTTGTCGAATTGACGAGAGAGCAAAATGCGTAAGTTATTAAATCTTTTAGAGTACTGGAATTTCCTTTTCCCAAATTTGATGTTCATGTATGTGAGAAGTAATTGTGACTGATTGGAGGGGGGGGCGTAGAGAAGGGAATATATAGCTTTCATGATTCTACTATGAAGTGAAAAAGACTGTTTTTATCCATTCAAACTTTCTTCTTAAAATTTACCTAATAATCTGGTATAGGTAACTTGAACTCCTTGAACTAGGATTTTTTAAAATCTTCAGTACCTATGTTCATCTTCTAATTCCTGAGAAAACTGGAGCAACATTAAAGATTATAGCTGAACGACTGGAAATCTGGTGTTGCTTCAGGTATGCTTCCCCTGAATGTGAAGCTGGCGCATTTGGTTTTTATAAGGATGAGGCATCGGTCATCGCAGAGAGGGAATATCCAAATTTTGTCAAATCGAGAAAAGAGTTCCGGATTTTTTAGTACTGTGTAGATCTAAATGAAGAGTTCCATCTTGGTAGCAGTGAGGAAATGTTGGTTTCTTCTGGAATTTGATAGACGAATGTTATTCTTGTCAAAACACTCAATACTTTTAAGTTTACTACCGCATGCGTCAAAGAATCTATCTAGGATAATAAATAAGAGGAATGTGGAAGAAGATCAGTTTAGATTCAGAAAAGGTAGTGGAACTAGGGAAGCAATTTTATGTTTGAGGCTTTTATTAGAAAAATGAATGAAAAAAGGTTTGAATACGCATGTAGAATTTGTAAATTTAGAAAAAGTTCTTGATAATGGTGAATGATTAAAAATGTTTCAAGTATTGAAGCAGATAGGGAGTTAAGTATAAAGAAAAAAATTATATAACTCATTTACAAGGATCACGGGACTCAAATACATGTATAGAGGATGAAGTGAGAGAAACGATAATTCAGAAAGGAGTGACACAAGTTTGCTGTTGGTCACCAATATTGGGGCTCTGTAGTTACGCATAACTACAATCAATCTGCCATTTTGTTTGCAGAAAGCAAATCTCAAAAATGATTTTTTTTTAAATTTTGCTTAAAAATTTAGATTCTACGCCCCAGCGTTGGTCTAGTTGGGCAGGAATTTTCGTCAGTTTTCAAAATATACCAATTTGAAAGCACAGAAAGTAAAGTTTGGATTTTTGTAAACAACATGGTGGATCAATTGTACGCATTTAACTATAGATCCTTACCAGTGCTGTTTAACATTTTTATATAAAAATTAATTGAAGAAAAATGAATGAAAAGAAATCAGGTGTGAGAATACAAAGGGAGATGGCTAGAATGATAAAGTTTGCAGATGACATTGCAATAGTAGAAAGAAGTAAAGAAGAACCAACTTAAGAAAACGTTAAAAAAGTTGGATGAAAAACTGAAATTTATTTACAATCCTCAAAAAGTTAGAACTAAAGGGAAACAGATGTACATAACAGATTTCACATCTACAGACATCATCCTGTATGTGACTATTTGATATTTTTTGTTAATACTAGCTCTGTTCCCCTCGATAGCCCATTTCTGGGCATAGACCTTCGTAGGCCTTCTCCACTTCTTCCTGTCCTTGGTCTCCCTTTCCCAGGTCAATCCCAATTCTTTTACTACCTCATCCTATCTAGTGCTTGATTTATCTCAGTACTTTTATCCTCCCCAGGTTTCCATTCCATAATTTTCCTTGTCCATCTCCCCTCTTGTCTCGCTAGGTATCTCGCATATTTCTCTTTAAATTGCTTGATGGTATAGCCAATATCTCTTAACCCTGAATCCTTCCTAATTTTCATATTCGTTCTTAATATTTTCTTTCTTCTGGACTTTTAATGTGCT